>OX235262.1:129109140-131963527 GCA_944472135.2 Trichobilharzia regenti | reverse complement strand
ACAGAGCTGAAATGGAAAACAAACAGAAAAGCCAACACACCACAAGCATACCCACAGCACAATCTCACACATCAATGACGACCTGCGCCTCCAGACAGAGACCTCCTCTTGACATCTTGCAACACAATCGCCACTTGCTAGAATGACTCTTGCAGAATGCAACGTGACCATAGCAGCACCTCATGATACTCTACAAGCATCCTCTTTTCTACTCACTACCAATTACCACTGAAATCGCTTGTCACTCATTCTGCCTCAGTTCTAGTAGCGGTGACGCATGCGAGCCTCAGTCGTTTACACTCTTTCTCCCCGGCGTGTCGGACCGCAGCTAACAATTATCTCCGTGTGCATTTCATTCTCAGCAATAGCCTAGCCTCCCCGGCGTATACGACCCATCTGCTGTCCTTAACATCAATCAATTCATTCACGGATGTAGAAGACTCGAAACAACTTCAGAAGTAATCACGACGAAAATTTTAACAAAATTATGCAATAACAACAAGGTACGAAAACAACGAGTAAACACAATGAATTCAAATAACACCAATTGATATGACACACCACACGTATATACAAACAGTACACACAAACTCGCATTTCATGTCTTGATGGAATACCCTTGAAGAATTGCAGGACTTACACCAGTACGCCTACAAACCTTCACAGGTTGACCATTGTAAGTTGTGGAATGTCCGGACACAAACAGAATTACCAACAGCTAGATGACAGATGATATCAATTCAGTATATACAATATGAACATATGTACAAAATCACACACCGAGCACATTAGACTGCTCATTGATGCGCTACCCTTTGAAGAATTGTAGGACTTACAGCAGTACGCCTACAACCCTTCTCAGGTTGACGCTCTAGGTTGGAAAATCATCTATTGTTTCATCCTCCGACTCTCTACTCTCAGCACCTTCCAGGAGACACAGTTTTCTGATATCTCGCACCAACATGCCACAACTAGTTCTCACCTCAACCGTCCTCACCAATCCATCACCACTACAGATCAGCCTTACTACCACTCCCAAAGGCCACCTACCTGTGGCACATTTATCTGCTACTAATACTATGTCACCAACCTTTAAGTTTCGGCACAACTTTTTCCACTTGTCCCTGGTCTGCAATGTTAGAACATACTCCTTAAACCATCTTTTCCAAAATATATCTTTCATGTGCCTGGCTTGTTTCCATCTTTTAATCGTAGGTATTCCTTCCCCGCTTGCGTCCTCTATGCCAGGGTTGCCTCTCAATAACAATAATTTATTTGGGGTTAACACATCAAAATCCTTGACGTCGTCCCTCACAGGCGATAACGGCCGGTCATTTAATATTCGTTCAGCTTCACAAAAAAATGTCTCTAGCGTTTCGTCATTCAAACTCTGGTTTTTAATTATGGAGCTTAAAATACGCTTGATAATTCCTATAAGTCTTTCCCATAGCCCACCTCTATGGCTGGCATGTGGTGGGTTGAAGTGCCACTCGATGTTCCTTTTCAGTAACTCTTCCTGAACTCTCGTTTGAGGACCTTCGAAGTATTCTTTAAGCTCGGCGTGACAGCCAACAAAATTAGTCCCTCTGTCGCTGAACATCATCTTCGGTACACCCCGGCGATTTATAAATCTATGTAATGCTAGCACGAATGAATCAGTAGTTAGAGAATGAACCATCTCAATATGCACAGCTCTCATTTTCAAACAGGTGAATAAACAGCCATATCTTTTACATAGGGTTCTGCCTCTCTTCACTACAAAAGGTCCGAACAAATCCACCCCAACGTACTCAAATGGATAATTCCCTTCAGAAGCTTGCCACGCTGGAGTGGTGCCATTATCTGCTGTACTGGACGAGCATTTCGGAGTTTACATTCCATGCACTTATCAATTATTTTACGGACAGCAGTACCTCCCTTCACTATCCAGAACTTACATCGAATACTTGATAGTACTTGCGAAGTACCCAAATGACCTTCAAGAACATGGTAGTGTCTTATAATGAGATCAGTGACTGGATGGTAGCAAGGTAATAAAGCCGGATGACGGGTCTCATATGACGATTCTAACATTTGTAGACGTCCACCAACTCTAGCGATCCCTTCGGAAACTATCGGAGATAATCTATCTAACCGCACCTTGAAATCTGCGAAATCGGGACTATCCTCCTTGGTAATCTCACCCCACGCTTCCCACTGAGCAGCCCTCAAAATCGTTAACTCTGCATTTCTAATATCTTCGACTCTCAAAGGCCCCACATTCATATTTTCGTATCCCGCAAGATGCATGACCTTTAAATACGTAACATATCGTGTCAACCACGCAACCGCTTTCAGTAGTTTGTACCAAGAAGAATAATATTTAAAAAGTGGATGTAAACCTGAATGTCTTTCTTGAGTAGATGTTAAACTGACACTTGTCTTCAACTCCAAGGCACACTCGTTTATCGGTGGTTCATCTTCTCTACGAGGCCACATACTATCAGCCCTTAGCAAGAACTCTGGACCTTTCCACCACTTATTTTTAACAACATTCATATCAATAACTCCTCGCGATGCTAGATCAGCTGGGTTTTTTCCAGACGGTACGTACCTCCACTGCTCAACAGTGGTTAGTTCACGAATTTGAGATACTCTGTTAGCTACAAAACATGCATATCTTGCTGACTCGTTGCGTATATAATATATCACAGACATCGAATCAGTCCAAAACGTTACGGGATGCTTGGGGTAATCCAACTCTTTACACACTGTTGTGAATAACTGCGCAGCTAGTAAGGCGGCATTAAGTTCTAATCTCGGAATCGAAACCGTCTTTAGAGGTGCAACTCTGGATTTACCCATCACCAGGCTAACATCTATATCATTCATTAAGGTGGTTCTGATGTATACGGCTGCACCAAATCCAACCTCAGAGGCATCAGAAAAAACATGGAAGTCAATTATATCATGATTTCTCGACGGCTTAAGTGGACGTGAGACGGAATGTAGATTCAGCATTCTTAAACTGTTAACCCACCCCTTCCACTCTTCTCTCTGCCTCTCACTTAATGGTTCATCCCACTGTAACCCTTTCCTGCATGTCTCTTGAAATAACCTCCTAGCCGGAAGTAGATAAGGTGCTACTAATCCAAGTGGGTCAAACACGGACGACAACACAGAGAGCACACCTCTCCGAGTAACTGGCTTATCAATATCACCAACACTAAATCCAAAGGTATCAGAGTTCACATCCCATCGCATACCTAATGTGCGTTCAACTGGTAGAGTATCAACAGGCAAATCTCGTACGGTAGGTGCTCTGTCTTCTGGATCTATATGCTTCAAAACGTCTAGGCTGTTCGAGACCCACTTAGTTAGACGAAAGCCGGCCTTAGCTAACACTTCAGTAATGCTTGTTGCAAATCTAACTGCAGACTTATCATCATCGAAGGAGGCTAAACAATCATCCACGTAGAAGCAACAATCTATGACGTCCAGCAAATCATTAGAACCAAATGTGGACACTGCCTTTCGTAGAGCAAAATTAGCACAAAATGGGGAGGATGTGGCACCAAATGGATGCACTGTCATCCTATATTCTGACACCTTACCACAAGGACCGTCATCAAACCACAAAAACCTCAAGTGATCTCTGTCACTCTCTGGCACCTTCACCTGAAGGAACATTTCCTCAATATCCGCCGCGACAGCAACTGTAAACTTTCTGAATCTCAATAGCAGTCCCACTAATGAGCTCACGCAATCTGGGCCACTATACAGATTATCATTTAAAGAGACTCCTTCGTGTTTCGCAGAACAATCAAACACCACACGGAGTTTACCTGGCTTCCTCGGGTTAAAGACGGGATGATGGGGCAAATACCACTTCCCTGGCTCACTTTGATCAACTAGTCTTTCAACGTAACCCTTCACTATATGTTTATCGACGACTTCCTTATATTTGGACCAGAGTTCTGCATCTGACAGGAATTTCTTCTGTAAACCCATTAGTCTCTTAAGAGCAACTTTCCTATTACAAATCAACTGTCTATCTTTGAATCTCCATGGTAGGCCAACGCTGAAACGCCCGTTTTCGTATTTACAAGAGTCCTCGGCTATTTTAACTGCTTTCAAGTCTTCTACAGAACGACCTTTCCCTGGGACACCGCAGTCACAAAACTCCTTGTCATACATATTTTTAATCATAGTTTCTAGTTTGTCCCCATCGTTTGTAACTAATGATGATATGTGGACTATGGGTATAGGTCCTCTCACTGTCCATCCCAGTGGTGTTTTTGTCGCAAACAGATCATCTCTACCTCCAAATCTCTCTTCTAATACCTTGTGGGCTTCTGGCACACTACATCCAATGAGTACTCTCACTCTTCCATCTTGCAATGTTGGAAGAGGTATGTCACACAGGTACGGCTTACCGACAACCGTTTCACGACTAGGTACTATAGCTTCGCCAAGTTTCATACTGGAGGTAGTGTAAGCAGTATCCACTTCCACGGTCTCCCCTGTAGCCAAGGATTCTAACTGAAATGACACTCGCTCACATACTACTGTTTTCGCAGAATTGAAAGTATTTACAACCAAGGGTTGCTTTGGGCCTTTAATACCCAAGCAACCAGCCAGTTCAGCATCTATCAATGTAACGTCTGAACCATTATCCAACAATGCATAAGTCTCTACTGAAGATTTCGGTCCTTTCACCTTAACTGGTAATACCCCTAAGAAAACTTGTGGGATGTCAAGGGGTCTAGAGATACTATTACAATTAACCGAACTCCCAGGTTCGTTCACTGTTCTCAGAAGTGGGTGCATATCCGTTAAACCACTACTTCCTTTATTTGTCGCCTTACAATTCCACTTTGTATGCCCAATCTTTAAACAACTGAAACACAGCCGCTTCTGCTTTGCCATTTTTAACCTTTCTACGGGTGACATAGCGATAAAGCGATTACAATCACTCAATTGATGCATGTTATGGCAGACAATACACTCATCCTTTCTCGTTGTGTCTTGAGACTTCACCACAAATGCCTTCCTTATATTCACTGGTTCCTTAGGTTCTACCTTAGAATGCAAAATGCTGGCGAATTTGCCCATCGCCTGGTTGACACTGTCCTTCACCAGTCTAAGAATATCATCGAACCTTGGCTCGATACCCTCCTCCTCTATACGAGAGCTTATTTTTACCCATTTCCTTTGCAGCCGCGTAGGTAGGCGTCTTGCAATTACCTCTAGGACTGAGCTGGAGTTGAGGTCACTCATGAAATTCATAGAAATCAAGGTATTCTTGTAAGTCATAAGATTGTCTAAAAACTCAGTGAGTGCCTTGGAGTCATCTTGAAGTTGACTGCCATTACCCTTGACAGCTTCGTATACGTTCCTTACAATCATCGAAGGCCTTCCAAACCTTTGACGTAATATGCTCATAGCCTCAGCGTATCCCTCATTAGGGGGCATGAGCTTACAGCACTGTATAGCTCTTGAAGCATCTCCAGTGCAATACCTCATCAAATACATCAATTTCAATTCATCACTTAATGAAAAACTACTCAGCATGATCTCAAACTCCTTAACAAACTGTAAATAATCGGCCGGGTTTCCATCAAAACACCGTGGTTCAAATTTAGGGAGTTTGATGTTCCTATTATCCCTGAACGGCGAAACAGTAACATCAACCATGTCATGCTTAACATCAGACACATCGTTACAATTAACAGACAAGTCACCATGACTTACTTTCCTGTTTGCATCCAAGACACTCTGTCCCTTCTTTGACCCAGGCATTGTTGAACTTGACCCAATTCCAAAAAGTTCCAGATATTGCTTGTTCAAAGAGGACTTGACCGGCACCAGGAAAATGAACGGCGACTATCCAAACTTTCACCAACTGTTTGAATCCGCCAGATCTGTTTCTATCGTCAGAAACTGTCAATCACGTCTCATAAACCGTTAATGCCCAGCTCTCGCTACGCTCGGGCCCACGCTGTTCTTCGAAGATTTCTCAGAAACGCTTAGTTATAACGGACGCAAAAACCAAAACACCGATCTGCCGTTTGATATTTGTTTATTGTTACACCAACATATAAAAGGAATAAGCGAACTAAGAAACTAAGGTCTGAAAACAAATATTACAATAATAAATCTCTGTATTACTTCTGACGATGTTTCAATCTTCTTTCTGAACAGCGACCGATGAGACGATGACTGTCGTATTGATGCTTCCGCGAAAATTGGGGAAGTTGATTTTGAGCAAACAACCAAGAATTGATCGTTCAAACTTCAACTCCATTGACAGAGGATGTGCGTAGAGTATCGTGAGGTGCTGCCATGGTCACTTTGCATTCTGCAAGAGTCATTCTAGCAAGTGGAGACTGTGTTGCAAGATGTCAAGAGGAGGTCTCTATCTGGAGGCGCAGGTCGTCATTGATGTGTGAGATTGTGCTGTGGGTATGCCTGTGGTGTGTTGGCTTTCCTGTTTGTTTTCCATTTCAGCTCTGTCCGTGTGACCCAGGTTCTCGCAATGGCATCCAAGTCAACGTGCATTGATCGTGAAGGAAAAAAGGGTTGGATCCCTTTTTTGCCTGGGAGTGTCAATGGAGTTGAAGATTGAACGATCAATTCTTGGTTGTTTGCTCAAAATCAACTTCCCCGATTTTCGCGGAAGCATCAATACGACAGTCATCGTCTCATCGGTCGCTGTTCAGAAAGAAGATTGAAACATCGTCAGAAGTAATACAGAGATTTATTATTGTAATATTAGTTTTCAGACCTTAGTTGCTTAGTTCGCTTATTCCTTTTATATGTTGGTGTAACAATAAACAAATATCAAACGGCAGATCGGTGTTTTGGTTTTTTCGTCCGTTATAACTAAGCGTTTCTGAGAAATCTTCTAAGAACAGCGTGGGCCCGAGCGTAGCGAGAGCTGGGCATTAACGGTTTATGGGACTTTGCTGACAGTACATAGTGCTAAATGTTTGTTAAGAACTGATCTAGCATTTATGAGGATGACGGATAGACTCTGACGAAGTGGTTTCAATGTATGGGCAATATCATAATAAAATACTCTATGGTTATCAACTGAATATGTGCAGTCGTTATTGGATTCATTAATTACAACATTTTGATCAATAGAGACGTTTTCTTTAATTTGATAGTTAGGGATGGGTTGTGAAATATCACTCGTGAGTAGTTGGTCGTTTAGATATTGCGTGCTATGGGAGATACTAGTATGATAATCTATGGTATTACTATTGGTATTAGGTGTGTATAAGATGTTTGCTATCTTTCGGGGAAGAAGCAGTTTCCCTGTTGTAAGGTGTTCGCTATACCAGCAAGGAATTGGTCTGATATCATGCGTGCTATGTGCATGATCCCAGGCGTTTCTGCCAGTTGTCGCTGGAGAAAATTTTGGTCATATGGGTTGGCTAGTGTCGTGTAATCTGCATAGTTATAACCGAAATGTGTGATCGGCGTGTTGTTGTGTGCATATGACTTAGATCCCTGTGTCTGATTAGAGTACTTCCTAGGCCATGATGAGCATTGTGCTGAAATTGGCATGTGACCCCTACTGAATGCATGAGAACTATGACAGGGCACTATACGTGTTTTTGGACTAACGTCTGTATTCTCAAACTGATGTTTCCTGTACATCATGGTTGAGGGTGCATTCGTGAGGGGTTGAGCAACTTCGTGTTTTCGAAGTGTTTGGCGAGATATGTGACGATTGTTTTTTCTTATCATAGGACTGGTAGTGGAAGCCGGAAATGATTCAGCTCCTACGGTATGTGAATTACGTCTAACTTCAGGAACATGACTAAGTTTAGATGATTTTCTATCAGTAGAATGAGCCAGTGACCCATTTGAAACTTTCCTACTTATGGGCTTTAGTGTTCCGGGTCTAACGTTTGGTTTAGCTTTATCCGTATTAGTCGGCCTGTATAATTTGGGCTGCTGGTGATTAGTAGGATTTCCTAATAAACTGGATTTCTGATGAATAGTCTCAACAGTTTTTTTGGTGTTCCTAACGGAAATAGGACGTTTATCATAACGCCTTGTATTTACACCTACCTGGGTGGCCACATGTGATTGCTGCTTCACAGTAGCCGGGCTAAGAGGTTGTGAGGTATATGACTTCCCGAGAGATTCAAAGTGTACTACTGAATTCAGCTTAGACTTTTTCGAGGGTTTGGCATTAGTGCCAGTGTGCGAGGGATGCACGTCAATACTGTGATCTGTTGACATTTCTATGTCTGAAATTTCAGTATTCCGAGCTAAGTCTTCAACAGTTGCTTGACTACTGTTAGTTTGTGTATGCGATATTATCTGGTGCTCTTGGTCATCAGGCAATACAACGAGGGAAGTATTAACATCGGTTGTCTTATTGGGGTTGTCTTCCCTCAGTTTACCAGCGCGGCAACGTCTTTGGCAAGAAGTTAAATCAGGTACAATCCTGATATTGGTGTAGGATGTTGAGGAGCCAAGAGTTTTGCCAGACTCCAAAAATTTCTTAGCTAGGTCAATAGACTTAAATTTGAAGAGTACAGGACATGGGTGGTTTGCGGATTTCTTACGAAGACGCAGAACCTGGCAGTCAGATACTGAAATGTTGCATGCCTGTAGACAGATTGCTTTAAGTTTGATAATAGGTACATTGTCTGGTATATTATATCCTAAAACATTGTATGAGGACATGACCCTCTTTACAGCCTCTGCAGTCAAAAAGTCTAGCAGGTGCTCAGATTTGAGGAGTGAGTCTAAGCAAATTTCTTGTGATGGATCACAAAGTTGGAGGAAAGGAATGATACTTTCGAACTTATCCTGCAGGTCTGTTATAGATTTCTGAAGGATCTTTAGATCACTAGTGTTACGGGCTACGTTATCGATTAGTTCTTCCATTAAGTTTGGTACTATAACTCTCGGTGTATCAATTGATCTTAGTACAAATTCATTGTCAGGACTACTGTTTCTAGTGACCTGCTGACTATTTAATGCTAGTCTCTTAACAGTACTAACTCGTTTAATAACTTAGACCATTATGGAGGTAAAGATTATAAAAATTTCTCAAAAATTGACAAAAGTGTGTGAAATACTGTTATATTATCTAAGTAGATAAAAACAACAATAAACAGGTATGAATGTATGAAGTACGAACTAAAAATAGACCACTATCAAACGAGTTAACTCTGACAGTTATAAACAACAAAACTAAGGACTTCTCTATAGTTCTTTTGTGATAGATTGCTCTTTATTAACACGAATCTGACTGGATCCAAACAGTATTCTGGAGGTGATAAATTTGGATATTTAGCTACCGGAGGTGCAACCAATATCAGCTATAATTATATAGTAGTCAAATATAGACCACGATATTCCAGAATTCGAAAAGATATTTCCACGTTATATGGAGAGATTGTAACGTCCTACACGAAGCGCGCGGGCCTTTGTTCTTGAAGATGATGTAAGATTATTTCGGGAGGCGAATAAAGCTCCTATAGATTTATGGACAAACTCAAAAATACCATAAAGTTTGAACTCTGAATACTATATGATATTTGATCCGAGCAAATGTTGCATCTTGCGTTTCCGCACTGATGTGTAACAGAATATATGTCAATGGAGTTGAAGATTGAACGATCAATTCTTGGTTGTTTGCTCAAAATCAACTTCCCCGATTTACGCGGAAGCATCAATACGACAGTCATCGTCTCATCGGTCGCTGTTCAGAAAGAAGAGTAAAACATCGTCAGAAGTAACAATGATTTATTAATGTAATATTAGTTTTCAGACCTTAGTTGCTTAGTTCGCTTATTCCTTTTATATGTTGGTGTAACAATAAACAAATATCAAACGGCAGATCGGTGTTTTGGTTTTTTCGTCCGTTATAACTAAGCGTTTCTGAGAAATCTTCGAAGAACAGCGTGGGCCCGAGCGTAGCGAGAGCTGGGCATTAACGGTTTATGAGACGTGATTGACAGTTTCTGACGATAGAAACAGATCTGGCGGATTCAAACAGTTGGTGAAATTTTGGATAGTCGCCGTTCATTTCTCCTGGTGCCGGTCAAGTCCTCTTTGAACTAGCAATATCTGGAACTTTTTTGGAATTGGGTCAAGTTCAACAATGCCTGGGTCAAAGAAGGGACAGAGTGTCTTGGATGCAAACAGGAAAGTAAGTCATGGTGACTTGTCTGTTAATTGTAACGATGTGTCTGATGTTAAGCATGACATGGTTGATGTTACTGTTTCGCCGTTCAGGGATAATAGGAACATCAAACTCCCTAAGTTTGAACCACGGTGTTTTGATGGAAACCCGGCTGATTATTCACAATTTGTAAAGGAGTTTGAGATCATGCTGAATAGTTTTCTATTAAGTGATGAATTGAAGTTAATGTATTTGATGAGATATTGCACTGGAGATGCTGCAAGAGCTATACAGTGCTGTAAGTTTATGAAGACAAAGGAGGGCTACGATGAGGCTATGAGCATATTACGCCAAAAGTTTGGAAGACCCTCGATGATTGCAGGGAAATTATTCGAGGCTGTTAAGGGTAATGGTGGTCAGTTACAGGATGACTGCCAGGCACTCACTGAGTTTTTAGATAATTTGCTAATTTACAAGAATGGAATGATTTCGATGAATCGCGTGAGTGACCTTAACTCGAGTTTTATACTAGAAGTGATAGCAAGACGCCTACCTACTCGACTGCAAAGGAAGTGGGTGAAGATAAGCTCACGTATGGAGGATGAGGGTATCGAGCCAAAATTTGATGATATCCTGACACCAGATAGTGTCAATCAATCTATGAGCAAGTTTGCCAGTATACTGCATCTCACTCCTAGAATAGAGCAGTCTGAGAGCAAAATGCAATCATTGATGACGAATAAGCCTCAGAGAGGTGGATATCGAGAAGGCTCCATGATGTCTAGTAATGTATATAAATCTAGTGAGTGTAACAGGTTTCGTAGTACATCCTCAACAGATAAGTTACAAGATACAAGACAAACACGGTTGTGCTTGACACGTGTGCAAGAGGTGCATACAGAAGTGAACTGTGAACCGGTGAGCAAGTTCAGTGATAAGCTAAATGTGAACTCCAGGTCTGACTCCGAATCGTGTGACGATAACGGTGTTGTGAAGAAGTCTGTAGTTACAACTGGTAAGCCATTGTTGAATAAAGTGTCACAGAATAGAGTTACTGCTTCAGAGTGCAATTCTGACTCCAAAAGTTTACAAAGTATATCTAGTCAGAGTGAACATATAAAACCTTTAATGATTTGTGAGGAGGAACCAAAATTATCTACTTCTGTTATTAAAGAGTTTGAAAATGATGAACTTGACGGTAAATTGAATATTTGTGATTATGATCATGATACTTCACAGTTGTCTTTGGTTGATCATGATGAGATGAGGGATATGCCTACTACTGCTAAGTTGAACAAAGTTTCTGTACAACTTGAACGTGGAGTAGAAATAAATGCAGATGCAGTTGCAGAAGTTATGGATATTTGTGAGACCGTCAGTGTGAGTGATCAGCATGTAGCTCACCTATCATCAGATGCTAGTGCTAAACCCGAAATAGTAGTGAAAGACAGCAGTGGTGGTAATCTTGCAGTTGGACAACTATCTGAGAGCCGAACAAGAACAGCTTCTGATCCACCGCTAACTTCATCAACTGATATCAATCAGTCGTCGTTGGTGCTGTCATCCACAATGGAACAGATGCCCATCAACTCAAGTATCTTGTGCAATGACTATGATAGTATCAGTTCGTTTGAAAGGACGAATATCAATGGTCAGTTTAGTGAGGATAAGCCAAGTGTAAAGGAGAGAGTTATTGTTAAATTGACTTGCACGAATAGAGGCATTTCTAGTTTCAAGTTACTATTTGAATGTTATTATCTTTGGTGTAAATTACTCTGTTTCTATACTTGGTTGATGAGATATGTCGTGTGTTTGTTGGTCATCTATATTCTACGATACAATGACATGGACGTGTTGCCGTTCAGATTTGAGGATATAGCTGATAGGAGGAAGTTAGCAAATGAACTCTGCGACGATTTTCCAACCTAGGGCGTCAACCTGAGAAGGAATGTAGGCGTACTGCTGTAAGTCCTACGGTTCTTCAAGGGTAGTTTGTCGTGTCACAATCCACAACATTTGATGTGTTGATTGTACATATGTTTGTGTTAAATAGTTGTGTGAGTTCCAATTGATGTAATTGTTGGTTAATCTTGTTTGTGTCCGGACATTCCACAACTTACAATCGTCAACTTGAGATGGGTTGTAGGCGTACTGGTGTAAGTCCTGCAATTCTTCAAGGGTATTCCATCAAGACATGAAATGCGAGTTTGTGTGTACTGTTTGTGTATACGTGTGGTGTTTCATATCAATTGGTGTTATTTGAATTCATTGTGTTTACTTGTTGCTTTCGTATCTTGTTTTTATTGCATAATTTTGTTAAAATTTTCGTCGTGATTACTTTCGAAGTTGTGTCCACTCTTCTACATCCGTGAATGAATTGATTGATGTTAAAGACAGCAGATGGGTCGTATACGCCGGGGAGGCTAGGCTATTGCTGAGAATGAAATGCACACGGAGATAATTGTCAGCTGCGGTCCGACACGCCGGGGAGAAAGAGTGTAAACGACTGAGGCTCGCATGCGTCACCGCTACTAGAATTGAGGCAGAATGAGTGACAAGCGATTTCAATGGTAATTGGTAGTGAGTAATTAAGAGGATGTGCGTAGAGTATCGTGAGGTGCTGCCATGGTCACTTTGCATTCTGCAAGAGTCATTCTAGCAAGTGGCGATTGTGTTGCAAGATGTCAAGAGGAGGTCTCTATCTGGAGGCGCAGGTCGTCATTGATGTGTGAGATTGTGCTGTGGGTATGCCTGTGGTGTGTTGGCTTTCCTGTTTGTTTTCCATTTCAGCTCTGTCCGTGTGACCCAGGTTCTCGCAATGGCATCCAAGTCAACGTGCATTGATCGTGAAGGAAAAAAGGGATGGATCCCTTTTTTGCCTGGGAGTGTCAATGGAGTTGAAGATTGAACGATCAATTCTTGGTTGTTTGCTCAAAATCAACTTCCCCGATTTTCGCGGAGGCATCAATACGACAGTCATCGTCTCATCGGTCGCTGTTCAGAAAGAAGATTGAAACATCGTCAGAAGTAATACAGAGATTTATTATTGTAATATTAGTTTTCAGACCTTAGTTGCTTAGTTCGCTTATTCCTTTTATATGTTGGTGTAACAATAAACAAATATCAAACGGCAGATCGGTGTTTTGGTTTTTTCGTCCGTTATAACTAAGCGTTTCTGAGAAATCTTCTAAGAACAGCGTGGGCCCGAGCGTAGCGAGAGCTGGGCATTAACGGTTTATAAGACTTGGTTGACATTATATCTAATCCTGTTCGGATGCGACTATTTGCATAAACCATCACATTAGTTTGCTACTCACAGAAATGGTGTACACAATGAAGACAACCCTATAAATGCAACTTATTTTATTTCACCCCTTCTTTTTCTACATCGGTCATCAGAATACCACGATCCTGTCGTTCAAAGTAAATGGGAAACAGTCAATAATTTCATTGTCTCATTTTGTTTCAGGTTAAGAGAAGTTCCGGTATTCTAAAGGAAGTTAAATACTAATTGTCAATGCAGTTGAAGATTGAACGATCAATTCATGGTTGTTCGGTCAAACCTAACTCCTCCATATTTTTTTGCGTAAGTAATCAATATGGCAGTAATCGTCTCATCGTTTGCTGTTCGTTGGAAGAGATGAAACTATCAGAATTATTAATGTGATTTACTGTTATAACATTTATTCTAAGACTTTGCGTACAATAACCTAATGGTTAGCTCTGTATTGGTGCAAGAATAAACGGTTCTTGAGTCACCGATTTGCGTTCTGGTTTTTCATGTAAGTTATTACGCATAGTTTCTGAAAGTCTTCCAAGGACAGCATGAGGTCCAGTGTAGTAAGATCTGGATATTGACACTAATCAAATAAAGGTTATGAGAATAAAATACGAGAATAGCACCAGCTATCACAGATTTTGGAGAAATTCAAAACAGCCTAGAAACGATGAGCAGCAAATATCACGATAATTTATACGTACTAAAACAAGCCATAGAGTGGCCATCTTCCACGAGAAACGATGTGTGAAATAGAATGCAACTGTCTTCCATCCAGTCGACAAGTCTGGACAAGAGCTGGATGCTCGTGACATTAATTGTGATGCACTCCTAACAAGGAAAGTATTTCGCATGACAGACTCAACTAGTGCTGTTAAGGTAGAGGACGAGAGACTTGGTAATGGAATGTTTCCATATTGCATCTAATAAGTCATGTTTTCATTCCTAATTTTAATAAAATATGATCACAAATCGCATAAAATACAGTAATTCATTCATTAAACGTTTTAAACCATATGACTTTCATGCAACTAATAATGCATCTAAAAAATCTAAGAGAAAACATCACGCTGGCTGGCAGCGTGCACTTAAACAGACACCTTTATATCGTACAACCATTCCTGTTATTGTCACTTCAAACTGCCGTTCACTTCCCAACAAAATTATGCATCTCCAGTCTCTCTTATCATCTGATACTTATCACAATACGGCGATTGTTGCATTACAAGAAACATGGCTCCATGAACTCTATGATGACAATCTGGTTTCCCTAAATGGTTTTACATTGTTTAGACAAGATCGACTATGCTCCAGAAAGAAAAGAGGTGGAGGTGTTGCAACTTTCATTCATTCTCAATGGTCAACTTCAAATAACGTATGTTTTTCTTACTCTAATGACTTTATTGATTGTATAACGGTCAAATGCCGCCCGAAACACTTATCCAAATTCAAATACGTCTTCATCTCTAACATTTATGTTACTCCTGGCTGTTCTGCATCTGATCTATCTGATTTTGCTGATGAATTCACTGAATTCGCCGTTACACATCTTGAAAACTCTTTATCAGTTGTCACAGGAGATTTTAACTGCTGTGATTGTTCTTTCCTCGTATCATTAGGTCATGCCAATATTGTTAAATTCCCTACTCGACTTGATAAAACCCTTGACCTGGTGTTCATTAATGATGAGGAAATATATGAAGTACGCCGACGTGCTCCTATCATGAACTCAGATCATTGTATTATTCGGATATTACCTAAGATATACAGCAGATCTCACTTTAATATCTTCTCAAATCTGTCCAAGAAAACACAGCAAAGGTGTTACTCACAAGAAAATATGCTCAAACTAAGATGCATGCTAAATGACACTAACTGGGAACTTTTCAACGAACACAAACTGGATGATACTATTTCCAATTTGACTGACTATCTTAAATTCTGTCTTGATATATGCTGTCCAAAACAGATAATTTTCAAAAGAATGGATCGTTTTTCTTCCCCTCATCTCAAAAAACTTCGTAGAGAAAAAGAGAAGCTGTACAAGACAAAGAATAAATCTGGTCTTAAGAAGATAAACACCCAAATTAAATCTGAAATCAAGAGACTAAACAACATTTATAATCAAACAATACTATCTTGTAAAACCTCAGAAAACATATGGAAGCTTTTTAGAGAAATTACTGGTTGTGGTAAGCATAATAATTTTGCCTCTTCTATTGATGTAAATACTCTCAATAGATCTTTCATCCGCCCTCCAAATGTCCTTTCTGCCTTCAATTTAACTAATAACACGACCAGTGACTTTCATCGTTTCAATACTTCTGATGTTCTTAAATGTTTGAAATCTCTTAAACCTTCCCAGAGTCTAGGCCCTGATGGTATACCTGCCATTGTTTTAAAGAAATGTGCTGATATTTTAAGTAACCCACTTACAAGCATTTTCAATACTTCTTTTTCTAATAATAATGTACCTTCTCTGTGGAAAGATATTAAAATCATCCCTGTACCCAAGTCTGGTTCTGGAGATAGTGTTTAGACCAATTGCCATTACCTCTCCTTTTTGAAACTGATGGAGAAATTACTGTTACAAAAACTCATTCCCTCCCTAAGCTTCTCAAACGATCCAAAGCAGTTTGCTTACAAACAGGGTAGAAGTACTTTGGATGCTGCTGCTGTGTTTCATCACAACATTGTATCCTCCTTAGACAAAGGGGCCAAGTATGTCCGTTGTACTTTCCTTGATTACACATCTGCTTTTGACTCTGTACCTAGAGGCCTTTTGTTAAACAAGCTTAGCCTTACACAAACTGAGTCCTGGGCTATCAACTGGCTGCACTCTTACTTCTCCAATAGGATGCAGTACACGGTATATAATGGTGTAGCTTCCTCTCCTTTGCTTACTGAAGCTGGTGTTCCTCAGGGTGCTGTTCTCTCGCCGTTTCTCTTTTCCTTCTTCTTACATGACTTACCTCTCTCAGACGAAATCAACTTCGTCAAATATGCAGATGACCTGACTGTTTCGCTTCCCGTTAAGTCTCAGTCAGACTGCTTCAAATTAAATAGCTTCCTGTCGGACATCAGTCAGTGGTCTAAAATAAATGGCCTAACGCTGAATCCCTCAAAATGCCAGACTGTCGACTTCTCCTTTAGGCATAAACGAGATCTACAAACACTAGTAAGCACTCATGATGTCTGTAGAATTGAGGGGACTATAATTGAAACAAAGTCTAATGCAAAATACCTCGGATTAGTTATATCTTCCGACCTTACTTGGTCATCTCATATCCAAATGATTTCCAAGAAAGTGTTTCGTCTAACCTACTACATTAAGAAACTCAGACTAACTGGAGTCCCTCAACCTCTGCTTACACAATTTGTCAACTCTCGTATCCTACCTATTCTACTTTACTGTTCCCCGTTAGTCTTTCCTGGGTTACTGAAAAAGGATTATACCATCCTGAGAAGGATGTTGAAGGTAGTTAGTAGGACTAGCGGTGTAAAACTCAGTCAGCTCGTCACAACATTAGTGGATAAGCATCTGAATACATGTGAGAAATGGTCTAAAACCATACTCTCTGACCCCCAACACCCCCTCTATTCCCAACTCTCTCCCTGCATCTCATCAGGTAGAACCAGAAATCAGTATAAAATAATATATGCTCGTACAACCAAGTATAGGAACTCAACGATACCATATTTGGCCCGTGTTCTAAGTGACAGAGACAATGTTAGGCGTGAAACCTATGACTTGCTTTGTTGTTAATAACATAATTTTGGCCCTTGTTATTTCCCCCTTACACTCTCTTATTTGTACTCTATAGTGAACAACCTTCTTAAACATACTTAGCTGCTTAAAATTATTATCATTGGCTTACATTTTTATTCTTTATTCTATTCCTTCTTTGTACATCTACTGGGTCCGACTATATTATCACTATGATTATTAAAAATTGTCCCGTCATTAACCATCATGTAACATTAGTTTTGTGGTTGTTCTTTGTTCGGCACTATTTAACTGACAATCTTGTTTGTTATTGCCACTATCACCATCTTAAAAATTTTGTATTATGCATGATTCCTCACACTACCACTACAAACAACCGCATTAGTACTGACAATAAAAGAAAACAACCTGAAATGTTTATCTTATGATTGCTTAGTGTTGTTCAATCAAATTAACTGATCATCTTGGCTATAAACATTTTTTAAGAACATCTCATAATTTCCCGTATGATTATAGCTGTTACTGTTCACCACGCATACACATATCGTAGCTTCCACTAACCAATACTGAAATATTTTTTTTTCATTATTTGTGTTGATCTTCTTTTTTACTCGGTATTTTTATTTGCATTTTTTTGGTTATTTCTGTTTCTTTTTTATGGTTTTATTTTTATATATTTTATTTTTTATAATACTCCTTTTTTAAATGTACGATGAAATTAGATGCAATATTGTAGATATGTGCTGAAAATTCCACACTGTACCACAAGTACTGTTTCTGGAATAAAGCGAAATTGTTATGTTATGTTATGTTTATTCGGATTTTGTAGGTATGTTGCAATTTATATGCGTGATTTGTTTGAGACTCGGGAAACCGTTTGAAAACTAGCTGTGTCTTCATATTAAATCATGAACACTGCTTCTGCGAAATAGTTATCGGTGACCCCAACTGACAGCCTGGGAGATTCGAAGGAAGTGAAGATGTTATGAGACGACAGCTTGAAGGATGGCGTTGGATATGTACGATAGTGTCATCAAGTCCTGTTTAACTTTATTCTCAATGTAGGTCTGCGCGACTCCCAATACAAGGCGGGTAGAAGAGACGAAGCAAGCAGTAAAATACCAGAAAGAGACAAAGTATGTAGATATAAAGAGAACCCTAACTTTTTACATATAAGTGTTTATATTGTAAATTTCCATTCAGTCAACATATCTCGATATTCTCTTTGTCTTTTCGTGTACTTATGCGACTAGTCTGCTTTTCGTTTATTCAGGGTAATCAACTGGGTTTATGCGATCTTTGAAGATTCAGTAATCCCAAAATTTGATTCATTCTAGAAATGAGTAGTGCGTTCTTAATGTGTGTGCAGTCACTATAATGTGACAGTTCATATAGACAGTATCCAAGCGACATAACCGAGTCGCAGGTTCTGATTCCCGGGGGTACGTTGTTCCATATCTTAGAACACACGGTTATGAAGAGGTTTGTACTGTGAGTGATTGTTACTGTGTATGCCGAGTCGTGCAGATCTCAAGAGCCTTCCTGTGACAACTGTATGTCTTCAACGCCTGAAAATGACTACACAGTCACTTTAATTAGTTCATTCCTGATAATGTTCTAAAAGCCTTCCAGGTCATCACGACGGCATGTACCAACCACTTCACGGTACGAAACCGTAAATGACGAGAGACTTAGTAAGGGAAAGTTTATTCGGAATTGCTATCTGTACACCTTTTCTTCAAATCACCATTTGCAGAGACCTTCCGTGTTGGGCCTTGTCTGTCCTTCATATTGTGTTTCTTTGCCTTCCTTCGCACATCTCCCGTGTTTCTCCGGGAGGCTGAATCCCTGATTTCTCCGACTTCAAATCTATCTCCCTGCCACTTGTTCTTCTGCAAATGAACTTCTCCTTACATACCACCGAAAAGCCACACCTTTGGCACGCGCCATGGTGCTCTGTGTGTCTATTTTCGAAATGTGATTTTTAACAGTGCATCTTATGCTGCACCTACGTCACGTTTCCTTTTCTCACTTTTGTTTCCTGCTTGGTATCTCTCTACGGAATTTTGATACATTCTATTATCAGTTTGTGCGTCCTCAACCTTAGTGTGTCTACAGGATATACAGAAATATATATTAAAAGCTATTTTCCCTAGCTGAAAATGTTTTTTCAACAATTTCCAATCAAATTTCAGCGGATATTTTCTTTCAGAGTGCCGGATGGATTGCTTCGATTACTTTTTCTAAATTGGAACGAGGGAAATTCAGTTTGATGAAAGTGAAAAGAATGAATGAGTAATAGGATTTACAGGAATAATCAGACTGGTTTTCATGAATTCGCTGTCATAACATTGCAAACATGGAAAACGAATCACAGTGAGCTTGTTTAAGGTATGTACTGGTGACGATTTCAACAGGACATCCGTCTCACCATGACTTGTACATCTCGTAAACTGTCAACAGATATGAACTGAACTCAAAAACTACCAGAGTTAGTAGAAAACACGGGCGAATGGATGATGCGATGGTAGACCAGCATATGCGTACCGGATGAAGCGTGCATGGTAGTAAGTTCGGGAGAAGTTCTATCGAAGGGATGTAGTAAATATGTGTACCTTAGAAGTGTTTTACAGATACAGTTAGGATCCCGTGGTTTGCAGAAGATTTTTTGAGTTTGGTGAGCAGTAAAACTTTGCTATGTGTAAAACGGCAGTAACCAGAAATTTCAAATTTCATTACAACTGACTTCAGCGGTGTCTCCACTAGAGTGGCCTACCTTGAAGAATGATCTCGTGAGGGCGAGTGCCTATCAGACAATCTATAGAACGATGTCACGACTGAGTACGTCAATTCATATGGACGCGCCAGGAATTAAGATATTTGGGTTTTTTTGAAATTCTCGCCAAATGATATGACCCATGTGTAAGTATTGGAAGGGAATAGTGATTTCATTTTACCTGAAGTGTGCAAACAATTATGTGTATTCCGAGAAATCATAGTGTTTCAATTTCCGGGGTGCAGAATATTACCGTTTATGACTCGTGAAGGTTGGAAAATGACAAACGACTCCTTTGTGAACAGTGCAACATGTGAAGGTTGAGCTGATTCGATTGTTTTGTGTGCGCTGCCATGCGTGAACTGGTGTCATCTTGAAGTTTATACCGTTAACCAATGCATAACCAATGTTCAGACTGTTGTGTATCTTACTGTGTTAGACGCATTGTGGTCATCTTAGCTGTCACCTAGGCAGACAGCCAACACATACTGAACAATCTCAGGCAGGCATAGAACAAAGAATAGTAGGCAATCCGATTATTAAAGGGTGGTCGCGCTGATGATAGAGACGAATTCCGACACATATAAGTGAGAGGCAGATGCCTATTTTCTTTCGAAACACCATGTGAAAACAATCACTAGATAGGTAGTGGAATTCGCCACGTGGCACAGAAATAATGCGTTTCAGGACAGCTGGATCCCTTAGAAGATAGCGTATTCCCTGGTCGGTTTCAGTCATGAAGTTGGTGGGAATTCTTTCGCTTTCCAGGTACTTATGAGGTCCCAACCGAAGCTCTGGTTAGTAGTTTCAGGTTAGGGTGATAGTGATTAATGACACGTTTTGTGAGACGATTTCGGTACGCGTGGTCCGTTGAATCTCGACAGCATTTAGCCGAATTGTTTGCTATGCATGTTAACTGATACCTTAAGTTTTATCTACCTGTTTTCTTCTCGCTTGCTTATTTTCACCCCGTATGTGTGCTGACACATTAGACCTCAAATCTAGAACTATCACTCTTGAGAAAATACGAAAATTTTACGATGCACAAATGGGAAAAATGGGGCAATACCTAAATAATGCCTACGATCAATAGCGGTAGAATATCTAAATGGCAGTCTCTAACAGAATTTATGCATTTTGGACTTAAAAGTTCTCTCTGCCATTCATTACAAAACCACCAAAGATAAATAGATTTCTACGAAACAAAATCACTAACTGAAATAGTTGGTTGAGGATCCACTAGGAAGAAGCCAACGAGAAATTATATCTGGTCTACAGGTTATTGGAATATTGAAGAATGACTAGCGGTTAATTGGCTTTTGGAGCTACTAATATCCACGGGATAGGATAGAGGCACAAATCAGCTGACTGCAGCAGTTTTAAGGTGTTATCGTGATGTTGTGTTTGGGCTATTCTACGTTGTTTTTAGTGGTTTTTCCGACAGAAATGCATTTTGAAAATCGTATTTTAACGAAAAAACCTGTAGAAAGTGAGGAAAATAATCGTTTTCATTGTGTTGACGAAATGCTGTCTTTTCATCGAATTGACATCACGAGGTGCATAAGAAATGAAATAATTCTTTGGAAAATGTCAATTATGATAGAAAATGCTAAATAATTCTAATTTTTGAAGTTTATTTTACGTATATGATGAGATTGGGGTTAAATATGGAGGTAATTATGCTTTCATGATTATTACCAAATTGCACAGTAATAAAGGAAATTGAGTTGCTTAATTCGTCAGATAACGGTGTAGAGATGGTCATTTAACTAGTAGGCACTGTATTATATGTTTATTTATTAAACTCATCACATCTTGACTGAATTTTTATTTTTAATTTCCAGATTATGGTCTTCAATCCCGCAATCACTCAATACATTTAGACATTCTAATTGGGATTAAAAACTATAATATTTGTGTAAATGATGAAATATTTGTGATATTACTAATGTATTTATCGAAATAAATATTGTTTTAAAAATTCTGCTCTATTAATATCTAGTGTTTGTCGAGTTGCAAAGTAATATCAGTGTAGAAGTCATAATATTCGTAAAATGGTATATTCACACGTTGTCGAATTCGGTCACGATGGGGTACTGTTGTCGCTTTTGAGTAATTGCTTTCGCTAGTAAATCTTAAATAGACGATATGCACAACAAAGGCCTATTTAATGCGTCACAGTATTTCATGATAACGAAATAATCAACGAAGTTTAGTGACGTAGTCAACTAATGCACGAGTCTAAGTGTTGGTGTGATCATGTAAGAGCCTTTTGATACGAAATGATAACACAAGAGTAATGTAGTTTTCTCTTTATTACCTAATGATACCCTTTGAGATAGTGGTGTTAAACGCAGCATAATAATAACAGAGTATTTGTGATAAATGGGATATAAGTTGCATTGTGTACTTGAAGTGCCTAGACTAATAACACAAGTCGTGTGCATATAGAACCTACGTTTGCTGGGTTATGTTTCGTTATTACAGTACGAGCACATGTTTGACGGCTACTTTCGAAACGATCTTAAATATTAATCTTATACGCAACTGAAACACTTTACGCAAGGCTTGATGACGCATTGAGGAAGTAATAATAGTTTAAGACTGACGCATTTCACATAAGTATTAATACGTTGCCTATCATTCTCGTTAGCTCTGCAATGTCGTCCAAATGATAAGTGAAAGAGACAATGTTAGTCAACATAAATGCATATATTTGTAAGGAAACAATAATCAATAAAGTTAAAATTGACTCAGAATGAAAGAGTACATATCTACACTAAAGAGAGTTAATAGCAATCCAGTGAAAAAATCACAGTTGTAGAGTTCTTTTGTAGCTGCATCATAGTCATCATTAAGTCCACCAAACACTCTATCCACAACATTTGTATCCGTTTGCTTCCGTTGTTAGTGGTGTTGAACCAGTCTTTGCAGTTTTCGTCATCACCAGATCCGTTCGCAGAAACTAGATATGAACTTTTCAAGCAGAGATTGAGATTGTATTCCTTCGAATGCATTCAGCCATATTGAGAAAATTCTGAGGATATATACATATCAGGTAAATTAATCTTACCTCTGGTGAACAATTCCTAAACTTAGCCACACTGAATATGTGAACAAAGCAAGGAACAACCACAGAGTTGGTGAAATTCTATAGATTAGTCGTCCATATATTCCACGATATATTTCAGGAATTGTGTAACTTCCAAACCACCTGTCACATTTTCTCTTCCATAAAAAGCAAATATTATACACGTGACTCTTATCCATCCGTTGCAATTAACTGAAAGATAAAATCTTCAAACTTTATACTTCTTTGATTAAGTTGCCCAGTAATATTCTCCTTGTAAGTGGATCTAATGCTTCTCACATCTGTGAAATTTATAAGCATGTTAACTTGGTCCCTTAAGCTAGAAAATATAATGTCTATCCGCTTTTATTATTGCTATTTCAAAGCCCGCTTCGGTAACGTAAGGCACGTATTAGCCGCAACGTTTACGCCAAGGAAAATCTACCAATCACAGCGTGCATAAGTGACCTTGAAGTGCTCAGCCTCTCCATAAGCCATTTGTGCCGCTATCCTATCTCAATATCCACTTGGAGATGATCGGCGTAGGTTGCTTCGCATTTTGCCGTGATAATTGTTTTGATATGAAGTGTTGTGATAAAAAGTAGGTTTTTCAGAGTTTGTAACGTTTTTCATACACAAGTGCTTCAGGAAACCATGTCACTCTCCCGATGCTGACAAGATTAAGGCCTTTTAACCTCTTCATAACAGAGGCGGTTATGCCGCTAGTTAAAATAGTGCGTGTTATGTATTTAGTGTGTTCCATGCTCATACATTTCTTATCACTCGAAATAGAAGCTTCTGTTCCGGTTCTAAAGTTCCCGGTTAGCACATTCTTTGTGTCTCCTGCAGACATTTCGGGACACGATTCTTCGGGCGTACTGCAGGAAGCGAAACAGTTGTCTACAGTGTGCCCCGAAGAGTCTGGACTGCACACGAGGTTTTCCTGGAATAAAAATTAGGAGATTTTGGGGAAATGCAACATTTCTTCCACCGAAAAACCCAAAAGAATTTAAAATTTGGGTTGGGAGAAGCTAACACACGCAATGGGATCATTTGTTTGACAGCTGCAGAACGACCATCTACAAAGTGTTTGCAGTCTGCACAAATGACTTTGCCCGCATAGACTGTATTTGCCATGGCCACCTCTATTAATTCGTCATGAAAAATTAATTATCTGATTTTTCTCCCATTACTATCTCTAATAGTATCCTTAGCTCGATACTGCTTAATTCCGGTTTTCTTCTTGTCAACTAATTTTCTTCGACTAGGTTAATCATGCTGAGGTGTCTATTCAAAAGCAACTGAATCTTTTTCTGTTGAAAAATATATTCGAGTTGTCACCATTATCGGCAAGGTTTTTTGGATGCTGCAATCATAAGGCGAGCCCAGTGTGATTTCTTTGTTGAGCAACAAACCTCGGAAACAAGCCTTAAGGGAAAGGGATTCTTAAACAATAAATTTTTCAGGTCACTCCAAGCGATGTACGAAAATTAACTAGTGACAAATGTGAGGTGAAGAAAACATATTAAGGGTGTAAGACATCTACATTCGCCAGTGAGAATGTAAACGTATTATTGATAATAAAGTTGGTAGTAATCCTACTGGTGTTACTCAAATCTTTCCCAGTCTTCTTTGGTTTTCATGCTGCTGATGTAAGGCTTTCTGGGAATACGTTCTCAGTTTGTCATTTCCCGCACGGCTCACACTTGTCAACTTTCAGCGTGTTTCTTACCTACCAAATTGGCTCTCTGTTTTATCCTGCTGAAGTTATCACTACATGTTAGAAGGGATGGCTTACCTTTCGTTCATATGCATTTGTGCAACTTCGGTTTCAGTCTTATATGAGTGGTGTACTTCAAAGATTATCATCCATTTGACATTTCGGCCGAAATATTGCACTTTTAACTAGACAAGCTTTTGTGTAGTGTACCAACCCTTTGCCTAATCCGTCATTTATCAGTTGTGCTTTTTGAATAAAATAACCCTGTGAAGGGGGAAATGAAAAGGTTAGTGTTTTGAAACTGGATGACTTTTCTTATCAGTACAACTGGCTTTTTCCTACTACTCAGTTTTTGCTTCGATTTTCCCGTATACTAAATACTTCCTATTTTGACCGATTCAGCTACATCAGTATTTTCTGACAGATCACCTTTAAGTACTGATAAGACTCAATTGGGGTCTTCACATGCACTAGATTTTATCTCTGTTCCTCAACTCTTATCTTGCGACCTGTTTCTGATGCTAATTAATAACGCTCTGTCTGGTCTTGACTATACTTTCCTTTATTAGGTGAAGCAATCATTTCGTATTTCCTGCAACCTTCGAAATTCAGTGATTTTCGGGTCTGATTCTCACTGTTGTTTATCATAATCTCCAATTGTCACGAATTTCTTGCTCAAATTTTTGATTCTAATTACCCAAAATAGATCTCCCAGGCATCAGGCTG
The DNA here is from genome assembly GCA_944472135.2 of Trichobilharzia regenti. Classification (NCBI taxonomy): domain Eukaryota; kingdom Metazoa; phylum Platyhelminthes; class Trematoda; order Strigeidida; family Schistosomatidae; genus Trichobilharzia; species Trichobilharzia regenti. The sequence continues at coordinate 131,938,096 of OX235262.1, read as the reverse complement.
AGTCGAGGGTACTTTGTGTGAAGGCTGACACTGCGTAGACTAAAGTAGGTGGAGGAAACTCAAACCTGGGGCCAGTTAGCTGAATGCCTGGTTCTAAAGTCAGTAAGCAACATTTCCAACTGCGCAATTCAGAAGTAGACAGAACTGAATATAACGTTCTGAAAGAGATTTCATTGTAAACAAGATCACATGACCTTTCTCCACTTCAGTTTTGCACATGCGAGTGTGGATAAAGCCTGTTAACTCAGCAGTTAAGTCATTTTCAAATTGTTTTTGTAGGTGACACTATGTGAAGCTCAATTCTGTGGATGCGAAATGTACACACAGGACTTATCTAGTCCACTCGATACTGAAGATGTGTACTACACACATAATGGGAGAATAATTAATAATCTTGAGGATATTCCAAAAGATGCAGTGTTGCAGAAACATTATCGTCTTCGCGGTGGCAAAGGTGGTTTCGGATCTATGCTGCGAGCCATTGGAAGTCAAATAGAGAAGACAACCAATCATGAAATGTGCAGAGATTTATCAGGCAGAAGAATGCGTGATGTAAATATGGAGAAGAGATTAAAGGAGTGGTATGCTACAGCCGATGAGCGGGAGCGTAAGAAGATGGAAGAATACCTTGAGCGAAGACGAAAGCGTCAAGAGTTATTAAAAGAAGGTCCACTACCTGGACACAAATTCTCTGACCGTGATTATGAGCGACAAAAACGAAAAATTGCATATGAACTACGAAGCGCCTTAGACACAGGTATAATCATTTTGTGCATATGAAATCACTATCTGTTTAGCAATAGAAAATGTCTTAAAAGAAACCAAGTCAACAGCAAGTTTGTCTCCAAGCTCTTCGATAGAACAGCACAGTACAAAGCGTACTCGGTTATGGATAGAAGAGCTAGATAATGTATTATGTTCTGACTCCAGTGAAGAGGAAAAGTTAGAAAATGAAGACTTCTTATCATCTGATGGTTCTCCTAATCCTGAAAAAGAAAATGATAATGAAGATACTACGAAGTCTACCGACATTCCTGTAGACTCTTCAGAAAATAACGATTCTAAACAAGAGACTACTAGTAGGTTACATTCTTATTAATACTAGCATATGTCGTTCGCCTTTTTTAATTAACCGCGAAGTGATCCAATTATTAATATACCAACCGTAAAATTGCCTTACATATTTTTGCCTAAATAGTTGAACAGAATACCCTTATTTTTTTAATCACGAGTGTATATCATATCATGTCAATTATCATTAAGTTATAATTACTGTAAACTCCATCCACCCACACAATTGATAGGTAAACTGACCATACTTTTTGACCGTAAATACTAGGAATGACAACCACAGAAATGAGAATAGAATTTGGACACGGTGTTAAAGTTTAATTCCATCACAGAATAACCACAGAACAAACAACAGAAAAATCTTAATGAAAGCCTCAACTCTCAAAAATGTATATATCCTGAAAAAACCTTTAAGTTCATAAATTCAGTGAGTAGATTATTGACTTGTTTTTAATCACCAAAAAGTTGTGTAAAAAGATGTGGTTTTATTCTAATTACAGGTAACGAGAAGAAGGAAGATTCGGAAAATTCACGTGTCGACCATCCAACAGCAGTTGTACAGCCCTTAACGGATGAACAGTTGAATGAGATAAATACTGCAGAAAGTCTGGAAACATTTGGATTAGATGTTCTTAAGGCAACTTTAACTGCCCGGGGTTTAAAATGTGGAGGAACTTTAAAAGAAAGAGCTAACCGACTGTTTTCAGTTAAAGGTTTAAGTCCTGATCAATATCCTATGAAATTATTAGCTAGGACCAAATAATCCTGATTAATTTACTAGATGTTATTTTTCTCATAGTGTATGTATATAAAAATGAACGTGTGTTTTGTGTACTTTTGAAATTAGTGCTATTCACTTGAATCGTCATTAACTAATTTTTCTCCATATTGATACACTTGAATGTTTACACATATGCAATAGATTTGGTGTAATAATTAAGTAAATTATACTATATTTACAAGTAAAGCTTTTTGAGTAGAAAAATAAAGATTAATTATTCTCTCTCTCTCTATCTCTGAATTCGACAAAGTTGAATGATAAACTTTAAGTAGATGGATGGATAACAAGAAATATTCTATATAATGGTGGTATTACAGTACTCATGTGGATGTGAATGTTTGTTTGAAATGCTCTAAACAACTAGCTTAATAAGTAGGTATAACTTTAGCCACATTTTTTTAAAGTTAAACTTTCCAGCTGTCGAAAATCATTAGTCTCATATAGTTGCTGTTTTACAATACACATATATATTTCCTCTTTCAGATTTTATTCTACAAAGAGTTACTTGAATTCCTGAAAGAGAATGATTCTATAAAGTATTTAAAATAATAACATTATTATTATTCGCACACTTGTAAGTTGTTATATCATTGAGACAAAGTGGTGAATTTTTTTACTACATAAAGTCATAATTATTTTCCTTTTTTAAAAAAAAACAACAAAATAAATTTGACACATTAGCTGATCTGAAATAAAAGACACGAAAGGAGTTGAAAAACAAACAAATAAGACAAAACTGCACAAGGATAACAACGTATTTTCAAACACGAAACAGTAGTGTCAAGAAAAAACAAACTAAAATCAGGTTTTCATACACTTTACACAAGTGAGAACATGCGATGATATATTCGCGAATAAATGTGTTGTCATTGAAGAGAAGAGAAAAGTGTTCACCTGAGACTGACTGATTAGGTGGGACATGGCGCTGCAACTGAAAGTCAAAAAGTACTCTATATAAGCACGATAATTTCTGTTGTTGGATAGAGACAACAAAAAAAGAAAAGAAATGAAACATCCAAGAAATTCTGAGATTTTAAAATGAAGAGAGAGAAAAAAAGCAGCAGCTTTCCTTTCATAAATCACAGCCCACTGTACAAACATGCTTGGATAGACGACGGAGTATCATTGTAGTACACAGCTTTTATCAATTCGACGTCTTCTAGGCGATATCATATTTGTATTCTGTTCCAACTCGAGCTCTTCAGCTAGCCTGTAAATTTATGATTAAAAATAATCAAAGGAATGGAATAGCCAAAAACTTACGCTTTCTCATGTAGGTCGAGTTCTTGAATCATGTCGTCACGTTCATTGACCAATCGTACAAGATCACGTAAAAGTAGATCTTCTCGTCTCCGGTCGCTGTCTGTTTTCAAATATTCTAGTTTAGTTAAAATAAACCACAAATTGAATTACTGACAATCGAAGGGAAAAAGCCATGTACAGATTGACTTTGTACTTCTGATTTTGGCGATAAAAACAACTAATGAGAACAGTCAGTGTTTTCATTTTTTGGTCGCAAAATAGACATTTTCTGATTGAAAGAAAATTGTATTTACGGAGTGCTGTCTGTCGGCTAACTTCTCAAATGTTAGCCTACCTAGTCTCCCAGTCTTTGTGAAAAACTAATTGGTGGATAACAATGCTTAATAAAGTATGTTCATTACGATAAGGTAACCAAGCGTACATAGCACCTGCGTGAATTAAATACTGGTGTACGAATAAGAACTGAACCTGCAGGTATAGGACTATTCGAAAGGCCTACTTCAAAGTACACCGCTTTGTTTACTTTATTGTTGAATTACACAATTAATTAGCTTCACAAAGCAGTCAGTGACGCGCATCTCTAAGTTATTCAGTATTCAAAATACGAACAATAATTCTAGACATTGAAAATAAATTTAACTGTTTAAACGGATAATGACTCCTTGTAGACGCTATTAAACTTCACAATCGAACCGTCTATGTGCTGACATATATCTGAATATAAGTACGGTAGAAGTAATCTTCTTCTTCGACAGCTAACATAAGAATGCGATCATATAAAATATAACATATATGCACATTAACCAGTTCAGCCTGAAAGTGTACGCCCATCGTTTTATGCTTAAAAGACTAATTACTTAGACCACTAGATCAAAAGAGATTACATGAGTGCCAAGTAGACGAGGAATAGTAGATACAGTCATATTATTATTATTGTTCCGAGTGGAACATAGGGCATCAGCAACACATCTCCCACTTTGTTCTATTTCCTGCCGTTCTCTTCATCTGGGCCCACGACTGCTCATAATCTCTCATCTTGATATGTATCCACATGATGTGTGTGTTTTGTTGTTGACAGTCTATTATATTTTGCTATGTGTATATGGATCGATATTCCATTATAACTGACAACATGCTTCTGTCTGTCCACTAACTAAATAAACATGTATGACCTTGTTATCACATAACATTACAACCAATCATGGTAAGATGTTATCTTATTGGTTCATGTGTACTAGCCATTTTCATATATACTTTTGTACTGTATTCTTGTTCCCACATTTTGTACATTTAAGTACCCTTCCACTCACACACTTGTGTGACATTTATTTTCCTTGTCTGGAAAATACAAGTATCATCGTAAACCTGGTGGTCTTCTGATTTCCCACTTTTCGCGTCAGGACTATTAACTACTCGACGAGTACATAACACATCTCCTCCTCACATGATCGCTCCTACATACCACCATACAATGACGCACTCGTTGTTTCCCATTTGGATTACACTCGAGGGCCTGGCTCGCAACGTCAATTGACGGTCTTCTAAACATATGCCCAATCCGTCTCCATTTTATCCCACATATTTGTTGGACGATAAGTTCTTGGTTGGTTTGCTCCCACAGTTTCTTGTTGCTAATTCTTTCTGATCATATGATCTTTGATATAGAGCAAATGCAGCCATTGATAAAAGTCTGCAACATGTTGGAAATGGTTTTCGCGATGCGCCAAGTTTATGACCCATATATAAATATAGTAATATAAGTGATAAGAAAACTGAAAATCATCCTTCAATTACCTTCAACAGACAGAATCGATCTTAACTCATCCTGCAACATGTGCATTTTCTTCTTTAAATCGTCTTCCTTCTCCCTGAAATTAAACAAATTAAGCGGACATTCACTTATCCATTACCGTCATATAATGAAGTGTAACGGAATATTTTCTGTTATTCAACACTGCAGATTAACTTTCAACTAGTTGGTACAATGATTTTAGGTAAACAAAAAGCTATAGAGTAATAAAAACAGTAATACTACGTGTGTTATAATATTCAGTGAATGTAAGTTATCAACTCATGAACACTCATCAATAAGCATCGAGTAAAATACACTAACTGTGAGTAGAGTTATTTAGCTCCAAAATATATTACTACACTACCATATTCCTAAACAGTGATCTTTAACCAGTAATGAGGAGCCTATATGTAGCCTAAAATATAGAAGTTTCAAGTTGAAAAGCAGTGATCGAATAAAAATTTTGAGGATTGACAGGAATTATTACTTTTTTTTGTAGCTTTTCTCATAAGACTCATGGCTACACAATATTAACTTGGAACAGGAGATCTAAGGTTAGCGCTTCAATTACAAGCAATCTGTTAACACGTGCAATATATCAACCAGAGGTTTTAGAATATTTATGAAGACATTGATCAAATTTGAAAGATTCTATATAAAAGTTCTTATCGTGTGTAGTAAAAAAGTCAGCTAGATTAAAAAACAACAAAATCAGTAATACAATCTTTCGAAAAGAGCCTAGATCACATGCAAATTTATGAGGAGAAAAAAAGGTGTAGATTTAACGCGTTTTATTGTCGCTTATCGAGGTTAACTATTGACAGAACCCAAAGGTGAGAGAAAATGAATGATATCAAGTGCTGTTGAACGATCAAGGCCTAGAAAGCTTAAATATTTTAGTCATATCGTCAACGAATAACAACCACCCTTCATTTGTCATTTCTCTATGTACTGGCGTCACAGTCAGGATAAGAAGCTTATTGATAAAGACTATGAATGATTCATGTGTACATGTCATCAGTTCTACTACACTGAGATGTTATGGTGATTTTCGGAAGCACCACTATGCTTGAAGATATCAGGCAATCTATGTCTAGAGAGTTGCTTAGAAGAAAAGGCATGTTTACTGAACAGTTGATGTCTATGAAAGTCTTGAATAGTGATTCGCATCTCAACGAAGACATTAACTGAAGTTCTTAGTCACTGAAAAACTGAGTGTTCTTGATGCTGACGTATAACTCACAGTGAACACTGTATATTATCAGGAAGTATACTGTGAAATCCATTAGAACAATTGTCAGCATCCCTCATTCACGTGGACTCAGAATGGATAAAGAAACCTACACTGTAGCTCAATTACAACCAAACTAAAATTCTTAAGGGACAAAAATCCATAAAGTGATCGTGAATTCATCTAATATAAATCAGCATTCTTCCATATTGCAGAGATCTATGGAAACTGAAGTGGAAGCAGTAATGCTGGGATAGTTGCCGTTAATGCTATTACTTGACATACAGATATTACACACTTCCGATCAAAGGTGAAGGACATTACAGTTATATATATTATAAGATTACTAGAGTTTACGTTGTGAATTCAAATTCCTTAGCAGAACAAATTTATTTGTATTAAATCCTTTCAGAATATAGAAAGTTGTCAACTTATTAGGCTTTCGCTATATTTTATTTTATTGCGAGTGTTAACTAATCAAATCTGTATCGATTTTTGAATACCACAAAATCGACACAATTATTGTTATTATTTCAAGTTAGAGAAACATTGAAAAACAAAGAAGTACTGGATAGATGTTTCATCATGGTTTGGGCCTCTCCAGAGGTATGCACCCATGCCGGCAGCTAGGATTAGACCCAGTCCTCTCACTGATGCCAGTTTACGATTCTACATGACACAAGAGTCAAATCCCTGCAAACCAATTATATTTATTATTATTATTATTATATCCTTTAATTCCTAGAGGAACATAGGGCTTCAGCCACGCGTCTCCATTGGCTTCGGTTTTCTACCAACTTTTTCACTCCGCTCCAGGTCTGCCCACATGCTTTCATTTCCTCTTCATATGATGACCTCCTCCAAGTCACCCTCGGACTAACGACCAACCCGCCGCTTCTCTTTCGGGTTCAACTCGAGCGCTTGCCTAATGATGTAATTTAATGGTTTCCTCAGCGTATGGCCAATCCATCTCCATTTCTTCCTGCCTATTTGTTTCACAATCGGTTCCTGGTTGGTTCGCTCATTGCTAGATATCCCTGTTGCTGATCTTTTCTGGCCGGCCATCTGATCTTGAGTATTGAGCGAAGACAACTGTTAATGAAGGTCTGAAGTTTGTTTGAGATGCTCTTTATGACGCGCAGTGCAAGTCTCTGATCCGTATAGTAGCACTGACTGACTTCTCATTGGAGTTGAAAATCCGGATCTTATTTTTCATGCTAAGTGATGTTGACTTCCACACAGACTTAAGAGTAGTGAAAACTTGTCTTGCTTCCTATTGCTACTGTCTGCAAACCAATACTGGAAAACATTACTACTATTATCATCATTACTGTCGACCGTGTCGTGTAATAAAAGGCAATAAAAAGCCAAATGAAACTAACCTACAAATATGGTCAGTTATACTAATCTTGTTAAACTGACGACTTGTTTGTTGAAAAAAAATATCAACAATAAATCACTGACTAATAGTACATAATTGATAACATGCTTTATAATATTAAAATAATAACTAAATAAAAGAAAAAGTGGTGTAAATGAATAGTCTTACATAATATTTAGTTGAATACCACGACGGATTAATGCATTCTTCTTATTGACTAAAAGAAACCATCTTCTTAACAATTCTTCTTCTAATGCTGTACCAGGTTCACGAGCCATTTGTTGACGTAACCGTTTCTCTAAGTCAGCTGCTTCTTTGTCTAATTGTTTCTGTGCTTCTTCCAATTCAGCTTGTTCATTATTAATGTAATTTGAAATAGACAGATCTGTATTCACTGGAGGGTTGTTGTTAACTACTGTAGAGGCTGAAACGATACATTACATGTGTACATTTATAAATGATCAAAATCCTCGCAAAGATTAAAAACGTCTTGGTTGTGATAACTATAACCGACGGGCAGATAATTCTGCTTGTCAATTAGGATCAAATGTACTGTAAAATATCGTGTTTTTCTAACCTCACTGCTGTAAATCTACGACGACTGCAAGCAACGGATCCTTGATATCCTTGAAGTATTGAGTGTCTACTGGAACCACAAAATGAGTCATTCAGTGGTTAGGCATAATCTTATATGAGACAAGCAATTCAGTCAGTCGAGGTGTTTCAAACATATACAACGTAACATATAAAATAATTTATTGTCTAACCCATTATAGAATAAAAAGCGAAAAAATGATCAGAAAAATATGTAGTATAAATCCAAAAAGATCATCAGCTGTTTATACTCTTAGTCCTGTAGTAAAAACCAGCTTATCTGGCTGGGGTGAGTATTATTGTATCAGAGTGATCTGTGTCTGGAGAGACAGAATAGACTTTTCATTGAAACACTGAAAACAATTTAAGTTCACAGAACACAGCATCAGTTATGGAGAGAAGAAAAAAAGAGAAAAGATTAACAGTTGTTTGCCTATATGACCAAGGTGTCGGGTACAATAACAATCATAATTATAACTTCAAACAATTAGTTCCTTTTATGAATTTATACAAAGCAAAATAAGAAGACGTAATTTGTCTGAGTCGTGTAAATGTATTTGCGCGCACAACACATTCCGAACAATCGGATTACACACAGACTTGTCACAGGAATATACATGAAATTAATAAAGAGGTGAGAGAGTGATTGCAGTAGATTGGATAATGCGACAGACAACGGGCAATGAGGAAACAGGCATAAAATGGGCTCACACAAAAAACTTGTAGGATCTGGACTTCGCCGATGATATATGTCTGATTTCCCACAAACTGGAAAATATGCAAGTCAAAAGCAACAAGTTGGCAGAAGAAGCATCAAAGATAGGACTTCCTTCAGGTGAACATAGAGAAAACAGAGGTGATGAAGATTCCTGGTCAACAGCAACAACAGACAACAATCAGCCAGCATAAATGGAAGGAACCTGAAAGAAACAACCTCTTCTACCTATCTACCGACCAGAGAAGCATCGTTTCAACTACAGGTGGACGGAACTGACGAGGATATCAAAGCCAGAATCGAGAAAGCAAGACAAGTTTTCACTACTCTTAAGTCTGTGTGGAAGTCAACATCACTTAGCATGAAAAATAAGATCCGGATTTTCAACTCCAATGAGAAGTCAGTCAGTGCTACTATACGGATCAGAGACTTGCACTGCGCGTCATAAAGAGCATCTCAAACAAACTTCAGACCTTCATTAACAGTTGTCTTCGCTCAATACTCAAGATCAGATGGCCGGCCAGAAAAGATCAGCAACAGGGATATCTAGCAATGAGCGAACCAACCAGGAACCGATTGTGAAACAAATAGGCAGGAAGAAATGGAGATGGATTGGCCATACGCTGAGGAAACCATTAAATTACATCATTAGGCAAGCGCTCGAGTTGAACCCGAAAGAGAAGCGGCGGGTTGGTCGTTAGTCCGAGGGTGACTTGGAGGAGGTCATCATATGAAGAGGAAATGAAAGCATGTGGGCAGACCTGGAGCGGAGTGAAAAAGTTGGTAGAAAACCGAAGCCAATGGAGACGCGTGGCTGAAGCCCTATGTTCCTCTAGGAATTAAAGGATATAATAATAATAATAATAAGAGGTGAGAAAATAAATTTAGGTCAAGTTATAAAAGGACATACTGAAGGTCAAAATAACACAATGGAGTTCGCCAAACCAAATAACAGACGTAATATTACATTAATATACAATTGGTGAATGGTGGCTAGGAGTGGAATCCAGGATAAGGCACATTTCGTCCTATTTTGGACTCGTCACTGGATGTACCTGCGTTTCTCAGTGAGTGATGATGTTCCCACTGAGGCTCGAACCCAGTGCCCACAATTTCAAACGCCAAAGCGTTATCCACTAGACCACTTGGGCCACGAGAGCCACCTCCTGTGCAACGGGTCATATTAATTATTGAATTGAATTTTTGATTTTCCCGTCGATTGATTGGACCGAAGTGCTCGGTCTCAGGTTGACATGTCGGGATAACGCTTTGACGTTTGAAACTATGGGCACTGGGTTCGAGCCTCAGTGGGAACATCATCAATCACTGAGAAACGCAGGTAAATCCAGCTGACGAGTCCCAAATAGGACGAAATGCGCCTTATCCTGGATTCCACTGCTAGTCACTATCCACCAATTGTATACTAATTAAATGCCCAGACACCGTCGAAGCATCTGCACAAGAAGCCGACATGTCAACCTGAGACCGAGCACTTCGGTCCAATCAATCGACGGGAAAATCAAAAATTCAATTCAGTAATAGTATATTGGCTATGGTATCAAAACAAAGTTTTACCAAGGAAGGTTTATTTTCACGACGAATTGTTGATTTGATCGCATTAAAGTGGTTCAAACTTTCTAGTTGCTAGGCTGCTTTCACAAACTTTAGGAATATACCCTAAAAACATTTAATAAATAGGTTTAAAAGACATGTCAACATCAATTTACGTCCTGTCGCTATATAATATGTTTCGTAATAAATGAGCTAGGTCTCCTGTTCATACCACAAACGGGTTCTGAGGATTCTATTTGCTTCTGAAGCCGGCTCTTACTTGCAGAAACTGATGAGTTCTTCCTATGTATATGTGTGTCCACGTGTACATTCAAATTGATAAAAACAATGGGATGTGACATTAATTTTCGCATGTTCATGATTATAAGGCTAAGTTCAGTTTATAGAATCATTTAGTCATAGTTTAATGCGTACAATAATGCACAAGCTGTACACACAGCATAGACTCCTAATAGCACCTGTCGTGTCTTAGTCTAGACAAATGAAGATAATTATTTTACTTTGCTAATTTACTAAATTATTTCGTTAAAATATTTACCTCTAACAGTAATATACAAAAAATAAATCCAATTTTGTAGGCATATTCAGAAACTACTACGGATATAGACAAAGTAATTTCAATATTATTAGAGGTAATGACTGAGTGAATAACAGAAACATTAAGAAATTATGGAACAGATTCTTAGGCTAAAATGAGCGTCTTTTAGTATTGCAGCATGAAGTCAACACTGAAAGTATCTTCCAGAAGGACAATAAAAGTACTTAAGATTGAACAAGTTAGCTTAGATAACACAACAACATCAAATACCGTTACAGTCGCTTATTTGCATATATGATGAAATACAACATAACAGTTTTTAAAATCTAAATTAAATATTATCAATAGGCTGATAGCTGAATAAAGTACTGTTATTACTAAAGGACTGAATGAGTGTATTTCTGTCAAGAATAGTATAACACATTAGGAAATAATTCAACTTAATTTTGAATAATGTTAATCATGATAGCAAGAAAAGTGGAAATGTAACTGAGCGAATGTCCACATTTCTGTCCAGTTGGGGTAATGAACAACACCTGTTGTTTAAGGGTTGGTCAAACCTCGGTAGGTGGAGCTGAGTTTCGACCCATAATCTAGTGCTATAGAATCTCGAGTGTCTACCGCCAACAGTCAACATACCAGGGTAAATGAAACATGAATCACCAATTCAGCATAAAATTGTATCGCAGGTGAAATATTGAAGAAGAATAATGATATTTAATTACGTATGTCTAGTCATCGCCTTCCACGACTGGCAATGTTAGCTGACACAGGGTCAGGTTGGAAAAGAGCTAGTGGTGGTCAAACCAAAACATGGCACCAGTCAATGAAATCCACAACAGTTAGTTTAAGCCAGCCACGTGTGGAGGTATACACTTGCTTCCTGACTGGTTTCAGTCCTCGGGACGGTAAAAACCAATGGTGATATGGCTCAAAATCGTTTTCAATGGCTGGTTCAGATGCTGCATCCACTCCTTGTGACTTATGATTTCCAATGAAGCTATATTGTTCTTCGTTATTACTATTCCTTTGTCTCACACCTCTGTTTACTGTCTCTATTATGCATTTCTTTTCTTGCTTTGTGTGCTACATGGAGAGTGTGGCGAATTGAACTGCTGTACATCGGTGCAAAGTTTTTATGTCGTAAACAGACAGACAGACAGTAATACAATAATACACCAAGTACTTAACTGATAGATAACGAAAACCAGTGGGCTTGTTACAAAGATGTGATGTTTAGTTGCTGGAAAGAAGGAACATTAACAATTATATTTACCAAATAGTAAACCTAGTTGGCTAGAGTGACACAAGCTAGGCTTATTCGACACCAGCACGAAACATAGGTCCAAGGCTTCCTGCCGATTGCCTCCAACCATCTAATACCATCAAATCAATGTGCACTGTGATGGCGAGCTAGCTAGAATGGTGGTCACATTACAACCTGACTGATAGAATTCAGTCTACACCAATCAGAGGACTAGACGCATCACACTTGTTACTAGTGTCAAATCAAAATATCCACTACAGTCCTACAGGAGATCAATCGCGAGCCCGAATAGCTCAGTGGTAACGTCTGTGACTGCAGCACTGGGTGACGCGGGTTCGAATCTCAGAAGGGACATGAGTTCCTTCAAGGTTGCAGATACGCCTTGCTGATGAGTGCCAACTAGCATGAAGCCTAGGTCCAAGGCTTCCTCCCGATTGCCTCCAACCATCTAATACAAGCTAGGCTTGCAACACACTTAGTCAAAAGGTGTCTATTAGTTCGTAAATTGAGTGCTAGAGTAGTAGAATGGATTGTTTTATATTGAATGTTGTCGAAAATTTCATTTCACCTACCTTGATTTTTATTCTGTATTGACAATAAAAATTCCATAGATAATTGTAAAGCGTCAAAATGTTTCATGTTCACGAATGCAAATAAACAGAAGAAGAAGAAAAAAAAAATTATATTCATCAAATTTGGATGTAATGGATAAAAAGAAATAGGAATTAATTATTAACAAGTTACTTTGGCTTAGTTGTTGTTTGAATATATGCATAGATTAATTTAAGCTGGAGGCATACAACAGATCGTCAAAACAATGTAAAGAATAATAAAAAAAACACGACCCTTCAAAAAGGTTAGCGTGTCTGTGTGTGTATGCACCTGATTTCATCAAATTTACCATCTTCTGAGACTTCAGATTTACGTCTTATATCATGGTGTATCTCAGCATACGTATCTGATATGTATCCACATATATATATTTGTGTGTGTGTGTATGTTGGTCTCTCTTTCTGTTTATCTGTGACCATTTCACTGGTATGAACTTGTCTCCTTTAACAATGTATATTCTCCTTATATTATATTATATATAATATGAGTGTTTGTTGACAGTCCGTTGCTTAGTGACATATATCCATATATGGTTGTTTGACATGTCTGCTATATTCGCTATGTATATTTGGATCGACACTTCATTATAATTAGCCATCCATGTTAAGACTGTCTAATGATTTTTCCCACGCTTTGTCTGGAACATTCATATATATTTCGCATTCACAATCTTGTGACTTGACTTTACTTACTTACCACTTTGGTGTGAGACCATTTATTTTCGTCTCATTGTGTTTGGACAATAGAAGTATCATCGCAAACCTAGTGGTCTTCTGATTTCCGCCTTCTCGCGTCAGGACTATTAGTTTCTCGACCAGTCCATAACAATAATTTAGCGAGGAGTACATAAAAATTTGGCGACGGGAAAAACTACTATTAACCACTCAGCAGCAGCAACATAACAATTTACTATGGATTATTCTAAATTGGAATTATTGTTTGAACAACAATTGAAATTAATGGAAATGTTCGTTAACCAACAGACTGGTCCAGCTTCACCTTCAAGCAATCCCAATCATACCATGCTACCATCTGTCGACGGAATTGTGAACAGTATTTCACAGTTCAATTATAATCCAGAGGCTAATGTCACTTTTGACACATGGTATCAACGTTATGAGGATTTATTCACTGTTGATCTCGCCTCACAAGACGATGCCTGGAAGGTGCGAGTGCTGTTACGTAAATTGGGTCCGGCAGAATATGAACGGTACTGCAACCTTATTTTACCCCAGAAACCACGTGACATATGTTTCGATGATACAATAAAGCTGCTGCGTGAACATTTTGGAGACTACTCCTCATTATTCAGTATACGTTATCGTTGCCTCAAGCTGTCAATGAATGAAAATGATGATTTTCTTACTCACGTTGGCACAGTCAACCGAGAATGTGAGAGATTTCGACTCAGGTCCTTAACAGATGATCAATTCAAAGCCTTGATCCTCATATGCAGTCTCCAATCTCCTCGTTTCACAGATATCCGAACTCGACTGCTCAATCAGCTAGAACAAAATCCTAATTTAACATTACATGACATAGCTGATGAATATCAACGGCTGATTAATCTGCAGAAAGACACACACCTGGTCGAATCAACACCTTCGAGAAGCTCTGATATTCGTGCATTAAGCAAGAGCAAAAATCTCTCATCATCTACTCCTGACCCACCTACTTCTCTTAATGTTCCGCGGAAATTTATACATACTCGTCCAATTTCACAAAATACTGCAAAGAAGACCCCACCATCACCATGCTGGCATTGTGGCGCGTGGCACTTTGTAAAGTCTTGTCCGTACAAAAATCATCGTTGCAGCAAGTGCAAAATCATCGGTCATAAAAATGGTTTTTGTCAGCCACGCAAACCCAGATGTCAAAATCCAGCAAAAGCTCAACAAAATGTTGGTCCTAAATCCCCCAAAACGTCATTGAGTCTACGCACAACCCGTCAAGTCACAACGCCAGGTATGCGGAAATATCTTGATCTTCAAATGAATGGTCATGATGCACGTCTGCAGTTAGATACCGCCTCTGATACTACTGTTATATCAGAGAAACTTTGGAATTATATTGGCAGACCACCTATCACCAATACTTCCCAGTCTCTTGTCAGCGCCTGTGGTGGGCGGCTCAAACTAATTGGTGAACTCAAATGTTCTGTTTCCTTCCGCAATACCAAATTCACAGGAATTTGTTACGTCACGAAGAATGATTTAAATTTTTTGGGACTTGATTGGTTCGATCGTTTGCATCTGGCTGATGTCCCACTAAATTCGCTATGCAATGCGTTCAAGAAGCATAAAATGTCAGACGATTCCGGACGAAGCCAAAGCCGCAAACCCAACACGCAGACGAAACGACAGACGTCAACAACAAGCCCAAAGGTTCCAGATAAACCCCCAGGTAAACATCCTACTAATCATCCATCTTCTCAAAAGGGGGGGTGATATGTATCCACATATATATGTATGTGTGTGTGTGTATGTTGGTCTCTCTTTCTGTTTATCTGTGACCATTTCACTGGTATGAACTTGTCTCCTTTAACAATGTATATTCTCCTTATATTATATTATATATAATATGAGTGTTTGTTGACAGTCCGTTGCTTAGTGACATATATCCATATATGGTTGTTTGACATGTCTGCTATATTCGCTATGTATATTTGGATCGACACTTCATTATAATTAGCCATCCATGTTAAGACTGTCTAATGATTTTTCCCACGCTTTGTCTGGAACATTCATATATATTTCGCATTCACAATCTTGTGACTTGACTTTACTTACTTACCACTTTGGTGTGAGACCATTTATTTTCGTCTCATTGTGTTTGGACAATAGAAGTATCATCGCAAACCTAGTGGTCTTCTGATTTCCGCCTTCTCGCGTCAGGACTATTAGTTTCTCGACCAGTCCATAACAATAATTTAGCGACGAGTACATAACAGTATCTTAACGGTAAACTGTGATTCATCGTTTATTTCCGTACGATGTCTAGTTTGTGGTTGATGGTATAAGCCATGTTGCTGCTAAGTGATTCAAATGCAAAGGATTACCACTAAACTAGAATTTGGACAATTATCCTAATCTATTTCAACGGCTCGGTAATACGTTTTACTTAAGACTGTATGTACACTATTTATTCAATAGGTATTGCTATATTTGATAGTGTGAAATATTCCCATATTATGAATTAAAAGTCAATCTAAACGAAGAATATTATTTTCAATAATTTCTCTTCAGGTTCTTATATTTATAAAATATAATATTTGTTGTCGTTACAATGAAGGCCAGTTTTGCGGCGGATACATTTTTAACGTAGAATAACAGATTAGTTATGAGGTGTCAAAATAAATAGTCATATTTGTGTGACAAACGTGCTAGGCTGAAGTCGATCAGAAAATATTGTAAAACGGGAGACAATAGTGGTGATTAATCATAATAGAATTGTAGAGTGTGGGGTAGGAAAACTGATAAATCAGTTCAAGGTTATAAGGTGTCAGGTGAGTGGCTAGTAACCTCGCCAGATACTAGCTTGCTAGGCTACTAGCTTACTAGTTTTCTCGCCGGTCCCAAGCCCGGGTAAAGAGGGAGGGTTGGGGCGTGGTGCTAGCAACTCCACCCCTGTAAAACAACCAAATCGCTACAGAAACTTCAACGAATAAATATATTAAAAATTCTAAAAACATAAGCAATAGCCTTACTTTTCGCTGGAATCGGGGAAGTGAAATGACGCAGGCTGGTGAAAGCCTTCGGGAAGCCAGTCAGCCGATGTGCCTTCTTTCGATGAAAGCAAAAGTAAGGATGGGTACCTGGAATGTTCGTACAATGTACGAAACTGGAAAGGCTGCCCAGATAGCCGCTGAAATGAGAAGGTACAGAATAGAAGTGTTGGGAATCTGCGAGAGCAGATGGAACGGAACTGGAAGGTGCCAACTACCTACTGGAGAGACAGTAATCTTTTCCGGCCACCCAGAGGACAACCATGAGCACACCGAGGGAGTGGCCATCATGATGTCACCAACAGCAACCAAAGCTCTCATGCAGTGGGAACCAATCTCCTCCAGGATAATGACAGCCAGGTTCAACTCAAAAGGAAGGAAAGTTACAGTCATTCAATGCTATGCGCCTACAAACGTCTCAGAACAAGAGAAGAAGGAGGCGTTCTACAGACAACTACAAGCAATAATGGACAACGTCCCAAATGGCGATATCAAAATCCTGATGGGCGACATGAATGCGAAGCTGGGAGGAGACAACACAGGAAGAGAACTCACCATGGGTCGTGAGGCCCTCGGTGAAATGAACGACAATGGTGAACTCTTCTCAGACTTCTGCGCCTTCAATGATTTGGTGATTGGTGGCAGTGTGTTCAAACACAAGGATATACACAAGACGACATGGATTTCACCAGATGGAAACACCAAAAACCAAATAGACTTCATCTCAATTTCAAGAAAGTGGAGACGGAGCCTACTGGACACAAGGTCGAGGAGAGGAGCAGATGTGGGTTCAGACCACTATCTAGTACAAGGGACTTTCAAGGTGAAACTAAAAGCCTCGAGGATAGCTGGGGATAGGCCACAATGCAAGTTCAACACTCAATTACTGAAGGACACAACCACAAAAGACACTTTCACTGCAACTGTCAGAGCAAAGCAGGAAACACTACGCGACATCACTGAAGAATCATGCGTGGAAGAACATTGGAAGTCTCTGAAGGCGATTCTCAACGAAACGTGTTCAACGGTTCTAGGAAGAAAGAAGAGACAAGACAAGGAATGGCTCTCAACGGACACTTGGAAATTAATAGAAGAGAGGAGAATGGTGAAAGAGAAAATGATTCAATGCAAGGACGGACAGGAGAAGGAGACGCTGAGCTCAACTTACACAGCACTGGACAAAGAAGTGAAGAAGAGTGCTAGGAAGGACAAAAGACGATTCTACGACAACCTCGCCACTGAAGCTGAGAAGGCAGCAGGCAAAAGGGACCTGAGGACACTATATCAGATAACCAAATCTCTATCCGGGAAGAGATCAACACAAGCGAAACCTATAAAAGACAGCCAAGGGAAGCCCATTACCAAGGAAGAAAAACAGATTAAACAATGGGCGGATCACTTCAAAGGACTCTTGAACCGACCATCACCTGCAACCCGTCCAGAAATACCAACAACAGCGCGCACACAACTGCAAGTTGACACCAATCCTCCAACGAAAGCTGAAGTCTTGAATGCAATCAAGCTTCTGAAAGCTGGAAAAGCAGCCGGACCAGATGGAATACCCCCTGAAGCACTGAAAGCGGACCCAGAGACTACAGCAGACATGCTGACTCCATTATTGCAAAAGGTCTGGAAGGAGGGAAAGGTGCCTACTGACTGGAGGAAAGGTTACCTCGTGAAACTACCAAAGAAGGGCGACTTAGAACTCTGCAAGAACTGGCGAGGAATCATGCTCCTATCGACGCCAAGTAAAATCCTGAGTCGCATCATCCTGGAGAGATTAAAGGACGCACTGGAGACAGAACTCCGACCAGAACAAGCTGGATTCAGGAAAGGCAAATCATGTACTGACCAAATTGCAACTCTACGCATCATCATAACAGAACAAAGCATGGAATGGCAATCAAACCTCTACCTCAACTTTATAGACTTTGAGAAGGCCTTCGACAGCGTTGATCGTGAAGTAATTTGGAAATTACTCGAGTACTATGGCGTACCCCAAATATTCATCAACCTTATTCAACAGCTGTACGACAACGGCACATGTCAAGTGATCCACAACGGAAAACTCAGCGAGGCGTTTGGAGTAAACACAGGAGTCAGACAAGGGTGCTTACTATCACCAATGATATTCCTAATTGTGGTGGACTGGATTATGCGTCAGACAGTGGGAAACGAGAAGACAGGGATATCCTGGACCGACCGGTGAAGAACCTAGAAGACCTGGATTTCGCGCGTGGATGATTTATGTTTGATGTCACACAAAATCGAAGACTTACAAGCGAAAACCGACAAACTGGTCGAAGAAGCAGCCGGCGAAGACAGGACTCCAGGTGAACATAGACAAGACGGAGGTTATGAAAATAACCAACCAACCACCAACAACAACAACAGCAGCAACATCCAGTGCCAATCACCATCAACGGGAGGGATTTGAAAGAGGTTACTTCATTCACTTATCTAGGGAGCATTGTCTCAACTACAGGAGGGAACGGACGAGGATGTCAAATCGAGTGAGAAACACATTCATCAACCTGAAACCAATCTGGAAATCTTCGTCACTCAGCACATCAACAACAAAATTCAGTCGGATTTTCAATACAAACGTCAAGCCAGTCAGTTCTTCTATACGGATCAGAAACTTGGAGGGTCACAAAGAATATTTCCAACAGCCTGTTGCAGACCTTTATTAACAACTGTCTTCGCTCTAAACTGAAGATCAGATAGCTGGGCCGGAAAGAATCACCAACAAAGAACTATGGGAACAAACAAGGCAAGAACCAATCGCCAACCAAAAAATATGCAGGAGAAAGTGGAGGTGGATTGGGTGACATCGCGCGTCAGGCCATTGGTCGAGTGGAACCCGACAGGGGAGCGGCGAGTGGGACGTCCAAGGGTGACATGGAGGAGGTCGTGTGAAGGGGAGCTGAAAGAAAATGGACTAACATGGATGCAGGCGAAAAGTACAGCAGAGGACAGAAGAAAATGGAGACGTGCAGTTGAAGCCCTATGTTCCACTAGAAACCCAAGGAAGCAATAATAATAATGAGTGGCTAGTACAAAGTGGTCTGAATTAAACAGGAGATAGTAAGACTGCAATGAGAGGTTCATAATGAGATAAAGAATATGTTAAATGAAACAGGTGGAGGCATATATTAAGAAAACAGATAATATCACTAATAATAAGTCCGTATAAGTGAAAAATTCGATAGTATTGAGGGAATGTTTGCATAAAGGGCATAAATTATGACGAATAATAATAATAACAACTGTAATAATAATATTTATAATAATAAGCAAAGTAAAAAAAGGAAACCAAGACGGTTAAGGGGAAGGAGCACTCTTGATGAGAAGAAAAATCTTCAATCCAAGGTTGGTCACGGTAGAAACAGCGTCTGGACGTGTTATTTTTGGATACAAAGTTCCGGTTTAGTCGATCTTATTGCAACAGCTTCAGTTATGTGTAGGAGACGTAAGCGAACTGTACGTGATAACGACTTCGGAATTCGGTATATAACCCTGAAAGCTGTGTTGACATCGATGCGATGTCCAGTATCGACCAAGTGTGACAGGATTGAGCTTTTTATGCACTTAATTTCCGCCCTGCTGAACCATGCTGGAAAGTGTTTTCGAACTCGTACGCGAACCTGCCTAATTGTGTGCCCTATATAACTTGAACCACTGGAACAGTTGAAATGGTATATGCATGAAGAAGAGCTAAGGTTAGGTAAGACATATTTGAGTTGCTGGGTGATGAACATTGGACGGCTAGTGAAGGATAGACACAGACGTGCAGAGTAGAAAGTCTTCTTGATCGCCCTGCTTAAACGTTGGGTGGGATGGAATCTCCACAGGAGTATCTCCCTTGAATTGGAGACGTAAAAAACAAAGACTTTTTCTCCACAGTTGCCAGTTCATGTTTACGACTATTGTAACCTATGTTGGCCTTAATGAACTTCTCTGGATATCCATTCTCGCTTAGAATGTTTCGGATGACGTGGAATTCTTTCTCTACGCAGTCTTCGGAACAAACAGACCTCGCTCTAAATGCTAAGCACCTGATTAGATTACGTTTGTATTTCATCTGTACGAAGCTAAGGAAGTGTGTATACACTGAGCTTTGGTCTCTAGCTTTCTAAATATGGTTCTTTTGACGGAACCATCCTCTCTTCTCGTTAGTAAGACGTTGAGGAAGTGTAGAGAGATTAAAAAATGGCTGATAGTATAGGCGATGTTGCTAGGCTATCTAAATATACATCAGAATAAATGTGTCTAAAAACCAATTTACTCATAATTCTGTTTTTTTCCGGAAAACTTATCAACGCGCCTTATACTATATATACACACATAGAACTAAGTTCTGTGGTCTTCGTTTATTATGTAAGTTGGCTGAGTGATGCGTGATTCGTATAATGCTGTAAGAAGAATAAATCGACGAGATACGCAGACAAGGATACAGAGATACGCACCAGAACCAATAATCATCTGAACATTTATATACATAAAAATTTTGAAGTATTATTCAATCATATGACCCAAAAAAATTAAAGTCCATATTTGGCACACATGATATTTCTTTCCAATCATTGTGCGTATTTTGTATGTCCCTGGAATAGAATACGTTTTTCTCATCTCTGTAATAATATTAAATTCTTGTTTTATGGTTTGTATGTTGTCCACTAATCCTGAAAACAAACTTACACTAATTAGGAAATCACGATTTATCAGTTGATCCACATAGTTTTTCACCGATGACACAGATCCCTTTTTTGATGAAAATCGTAAAAGATACACTTCAGTTCATTAAACCATATACCAGTAAGTTGATTTGCTTACAGATACTTTTCTCTACAGTGAACCACCACCAGTTGTTGGTGGTTCCAGGGGGTTGAATGCTCTCGAAACAGACGCATGGTTCAAAGTTCAGATTCCCAGCCAACGTATCATTAGTTCAGAAATACTCGCAATAGTTGCTTAATTATATGAATATCAAGGATATTCACAAATTATTTAATTGAATTTTAGATTTTCCCGTCGATTGATTGAAGCGAAGTGCTCGGTCACACATTGGCATGTCAGCTTCTTGTGCAGATGCTTCGACGATGTCTGGGCATGTAATCAGAATTTAACTGGTGGATGGTGACTAGCAGTGGAATCCAGGATAAGGCGCATTTCGTCCTATTTGGGACTCTTCATCTTGATGTACCTCCACCAATTACACTTTGATATTCACAAATGTATATAAATGATAGAGTTCAAATTCAAGTTCACTTATAATCCTGTGTTTGAATAACTTAATATAATATGACTAGTAATATCCTTTTTTCTTGCCAAACTTCTTGATTCGTATTTCATCGCTGTGGGATTATTCTCGAATGAAACAAGGTATATATCTATAAATCGGAATCATGATACATGCTAATTTGATTGAATCAAAACTGGTTATTTTAACACTCACCTACCTAAATATAGTCAGCAGAGTTATTCTACCTTGAGGAATAAGCCTATCAGTATTTTATTAGAGCTATTCAGATACACTAAAATTGAATTCTACTAATTCAACTAACTTTTTATCTTAGCATTCATGGGTGACTACCATACTTCAAATCAGTAATTGTATAGTGATTGTGTGTGTGTGTGTGGCTCTCGTAACCTGAATTGGTTCTATAATTGTGATCCCCCGCTCTCTTAATTGCATTATGGTTGTCATGTGTCATAAATACACACACATACTTTAAAAGATTATTTATCATATTGATACTTATTCATTAAAAAATATATATATATATTGAAAACATTTAAAAACAAGTTGTGTGAATTTTGAATACAATGAAAAAAATAAATTATTTTACAAGTTAATGCGATTCAACAATAATATGTAAGCACTATTTATACGCTAATTTTCTCATGTTAATTAAGTATGAGAATTCATCGACAACGAAAAATATTTTGTGTGAGATATAAACAATATAAGTAGTTTAGTTAGAACTTAGTTGCGCCAATCATATTTTGTATGTACCAGGAGGAAGTCAATAAATTAAATCCCCACATAAAATATAGACAGAGATCATTAATAGACAGAGAAGATTAAAAATTTATTTCATCTTGGCATTGAGCTATTCAGTATTACGCAGCCACGCCATCTGCAACCACGGAACGAACCTAGAACCTACAGGTTACAACACCAAGCTTGTTAATCATTCAGCTACTTCAGTAAGAATTTAATGAACGGTGAAGTGTAATTTCTGTCAGTTCATGATATAGCCTTACAGCAAGTCAATTTCTTCAAGGAGCATCTAAATCACTCCAGTGACCACGACTTTTCAATACAGCTTCAGGATACCCGTCACAATAGCCACTAATGAGCTGGAGATTAACATTTAAAAATACGGCTATTTTTGAAGGAAAGTGAATCAATTCCAATGTATCGAAATAACATCTATTAGAGATTGATGAGAACCAACGAGCTCTACCCCGTAACCTGAAGGTAATGGGTTTGATCCATGGTGGAGTCGTGGAAGCGCACTAGGATGAAACAGGTGTCCAGTACTTCCTGGACACTCCCTAGTGTAAGAATCTTTCTTACACTATGCTGGGGGTATGTGGGCGAAGTTGTATTGCTGAAGAACAGGGGTGTGACAGCAGTGAGGTGTTTCCCTCAGATGACCAGCATGCCAGCTATGCTGTCTCTCCACTCCAGAGAGAAGGGATTAGAAAAGGTCGACCCCGAAAATTGTACATCCCGACTTACCCTACGGTGGTCCGTAACAGGCGGAAAGTTTACTAATACGGAACCAATCCCAGAAACCAGTTCATACAGACCGTGTGTGTGGCCGGCCTCAAACAGTTGTCCCCTGGGCTCTGCGGTCACGCAACACTAACCCTCTTTCTGTTTCAGGTACCCGAAGAATCAATCACCTTCCACGGTGTGGGCAGCCGGGAAGTAAAAACCACCCACGCACTTCCAAAACCACACAAAGCCTTCCTGAGCATCATTCTTCTTTACTCACATCACCTTCCTCATCTTGCTTCTCTGCTACTGTCAGTACTATTCTTCAGGCTAGTGAGTCATCTTCACTTCACTCTGTGATCACAAACATCTCCGACAGCCTCTTAAAGTCACGCCACCAACTTCATATAGGAGCATTCAACGTCAGGACCCTCTGCCAAATCGGAAAACAAACATAACTAGCGAGAACTCTGACATCTCGAACCATGGATGTATGTTGTGTTTCGGAGACACGCATACAAGACCCGAGTGTGGCCATTCACTTGACCCCATTCAGCTAGCATGATGAATCTGCTAAATTCACTTTGAGGGTGTCAGGGAACCCCTCAGCTAGTTTGCGAGGACCCGCAGATGTAGGGATAACATTGAGTGTTATGGCAGGGAAATCTTGTCTTGACTAGATCCCGGTAAATAGCTGTATGTGTGCGATCCGTCTGAACAGGTCCGTTAAAAGAAGGAAGGATAGTGTTACCCGTTGCTGCCTTTTCATAGTCTCCGCTTATCCCCCAACTGACTTCTACCAGAAACTGTCTAGTTTGTTGCAAAAAGCAAAACGTTCAGATATAGTTGTTTTAGCAGGCGACTTCAATGCCCAAGTAGGAAAGTTGTACCAGACCAAGAAGTATGTAGGTGATACGTATGGAGTTCCCTGCCGACGAACCGACAACAGTGATCATCTCCTACAGTTCTGTTCAGATAATCATGTTCCTAGTCAAAAGAGAAAAATTGTGTTACCTGGCGACCTCCATCACCAAATCAACGCTGGACTCAGATAGACCACATAGCCATAGGGTATCGTTGGCGAGGGTCAGTAGGAGACTGCCGCTACTTTTGAAACACGTGCGTAGACCCTGGTCCGCGAACGTTTATGCTTACGTCTGAACAGACATAAAATATTGTTGGCAGCAAAGCAGCTGTGTCCCCAACTAGATCGAGACACTGAGTCCCTAATTAAGGGACAAAACGGTCGACAGCAGGATTTGCCCCAAGGTAGCCTGGCACAATATACAATTAGCTGTAGACACAGCTATAAAAGCTGTTAATAAGCTAAAACCAAAAGTTAGTAAGAGCCAGTGGACTTCTGCTGCCTCATCCGAACTGACTGATGCAAGAAGACTGATTCCGGCGAGCTTCGAGTATGGTGGGGAGCGAAAGTTGCTCAAACACAAACTAACACGCAGTCTTCGCGATGACTGTGAACAGTGGTAGGCGACAAAAGCGAAAGAGATGGAAAATGCATCGGCGATCGGTAACACCATACAACTATTTAGACTTATCAGGGAAACAGGTAGTAAAGAGCAAACGATAAGTGAAACAATCTCTGAGAAAAATGACACCATCATTAGCTTTCAGGATAGACAACTGGAATGCTGGGAAGAACACTTTGAAGAGCAGTTTAATTGGCCTACAGCTGCGCTCAACTTACCGAGCATCCAGCACCTGACTGAATGTGATATAGGCACGGGTCATCCGTCCCTTACTGAAGTTACTAAGGCTGTCACTAGTCCGAAATGAGGCAGAGCAATGAGACCTGATGGAATGACCATAGAGGTGCTTAAGAAGGGTGGTGACAGCTTACTGTCTACGTTGACTGAGGTACTAGGCAGCGACTGGGAATCAGGCATAGTCCCATCGCACTGGTGTAAGTCATTCATTATCCCAATATTCACGAAGGGTGA
Source organism: Trichobilharzia regenti (assembly GCA_944472135.2). Classification (NCBI taxonomy): domain Eukaryota; kingdom Metazoa; phylum Platyhelminthes; class Trematoda; order Strigeidida; family Schistosomatidae; genus Trichobilharzia; species Trichobilharzia regenti. The sequence goes on along the minus strand of OX235262.1, from coordinate 131,912,867 downwards.
CAAGTCTTCCTGTGATAATCACAGGGGGATAAGCTTGACTAATATGGTATCTAAAGTTCTAGGCTCAATAATAAAGCGTAGACTAAGCGGTTCTTGGTGGGCAAAACCACGAGAGAACCTGGCAGGCTTTAGACTAGAAAGAGGAAGTATCGCTCCTAGCTTCAACCTTCGACAGATTCTCAAGCATAGGCACAATTACCGGTGTTCAACAATTGTCACATTTCATGATCTAAAGGCCTCAATCAATTCTGACGACCGATAGGCACCAGAGCAATGTTTGGTCGTTAAAGGAATGCCGACAAAATACATTTCACTGATCAAGGTACTCTACTCAAACTCATGCAACCAGGCGATTTGTCATCTGAAGTGGTGACAACTAGTAGTGTCAGTTAGGGTTGCCCACTATCCCCATCTCTCTTCAATTTCATCATAGCTGTAGTAATAATGGACTTAATCGTAACTGACTTCAGCGACTCACGGATTGACTCCGTACTACCAGCAAATAATCTCCTTCACTTGCAATATCCACATGATATAGTCCCACCTACAACGTCGAGACTCTGACAGAATGAAGAGTCTTTCCAACACATTGAGCAGCAAACATAGGATGTTTGGTATGCGATTCACTCCTACTGTCAAATGTAAAATGATCCTACACGACTGACTGAACTACATCGACTCCTAGGACAGGGCAGGAGTAAAGCGGTTGGTGGGGCGTGTTGACCACTACACTTATTCGAGAGTTTGAATCAACCAGTGACAGTGGGTTGATTGATCACGAAATCTCACCACCGATACAGAAGACTCGTTTGGCATTTACATGCCAACTTACACCACCTCTACCGTAGTAGACGTGATATCCGGCTAGCTGGCTGTCGACCGAATGGCGTGTGTACTGCTCAAAAGTTCGCTCTGCCCTCTTCTTTTATGACAGCTGTGAGACAGACATGGTCATCGAAAGTGGAAGACATGAGAAGGCTGGCTAGTTCTCTTTGATCATGTGTGTCTGCGTTCTAACTCCCGTGTGAATTGGTATAATGGAGTGAGCAGTACTGAGGTTAGGCTTAGGTTGAGTGAATCAAGTTGGGAAAGAGTTGGCTAGTGGTGGTCAAACTGAAACATGGCTTCACCAGTCAGTCAATGAAATCCACAACAGTTAGTTTAAGCCAGCCAACCAAACTTGTAGGGAGGTGTACACTGGCTTCCTAACTAGCTGGGGTCCTCGGGATGGTACAAACCAATGAAGGCTGGAGACAACTGATAATGTGATTCAAAATTGTTCTCAATGGCTGGTGCAGATGCATCCACTCCTTGTGACTAGTCATATCCGATAAAAACCCTGTTGTACTTCTACATTGGTATTCTTTTCCACTCACTCACACTTCTGTTTATTTCTCTCTTTACTCCTTACTCTCTTGCTTTGTGTGCTACGAGGAGTGAGAGTGGCAACTCGAACTGATGCACATCTGTGCAAAGTTCTACGTTGAAAGCAGTCAGTCACATTAAAACTCATCCAAACGCTTACAGAAAGCTCACAATTCATAGATTTCTTGTATAGTTCCCAGTTAATTAACTTGCTTGGTAACTGTTACAACTTAAGATTAGAAATATTGTTACCATCCAGGTGAATGAGTCAGTTTTAGGTGATTGACTGATGATTTTTCAGTTCCAGTAACTCAAAAATATTTATTTAACTATAGGCTAGACAGAAGACTGAATAGTACACATAGCAAATGAAATGTTTACACTTACAGAATTAGGTATGTGACATTGGTTATCCGATTTACAGTCTAAACGATGTTCACCGATACGTATAGGTACTGGTGCACCACTGCCTCGACCAGAGGCGAAGAGATTCATTTGTGATAAGCGTAAACGGCGTACTTTCATTTGTTCTGGAGAGAAGCTTGCATCAACAGATGACTGAGGTTTACCAAGTGTTGGAAAAATATTACTGGTTGAAAATCGAAATGATTTAGAATTAGAATTCAACGATGCATCAGTATTCGGTATACATATTGTACCTTTGAATTCAAAAATAAAGTCAAACAATATGATATGGACAAGCAAAAGCAAGGTAAACATAAGATAAAGATAAAACAAACTGGCATTAATAAATATCTATGATGTGTCCAACAAACAACATTGACCTTATGTACGGACTCAGGACACACTCATTTTCACCATACATAGTATGAGTTGAATAAGCTTATTCGTAAAGAAACACAATATCTACCCTAAGAAGAGCCTAAATGGTTTATTAATCAATGTATTTCGTATTCTCACAGGTCGAAACATCATCATTTTAAAAGGATGAAGGGGTAAGACGATTAACAATAACCTTTAAGGATCTCAATCAAATCAATTTTGTAACTTATGCCTTTATAATGTTACGACAGAAAAATTCTGTGAAATATGTGTGCCTAGAACATGGCATTCTAACCAATGTCTCAGTTGAATTGTTAGCCAACATGATCTTCAATGAGTTATTTGATCAGAAGTTATACACTTTTTTTAATTGTCTTTTATTTCCAACTAGTAGATGAACATCTGTCACGGTTACTTCTACAAAGGAACTGTTCAACACTTAAAATATACATGTTGTCAATACTAGTAAACATTGAATCTTTTGTTTATTCGAAATCGTCTTCATTTCGCGGGAGATAAGAAGACTAACGTTGCTTAGTTGTATACTGGTTAACAAGAAACGGGAGAAATGCGATCAGAAGTATAATTATAATAATTAATAATTTTTCCTTCACGTTCCCAGCGGAACATTGGGCTTCAAGCTAGTGACTTTAAGTTTCTGTAGCAGTGTTTAATTTTACAGGATCGGGTTGCTAGCCTCATGTCCAACTTTTCCTCTTTACCAGCCTTATTCCTGGCTTAGCGAGGTAAATGAGTGAGTCGGTCGGGGATCGAACCCCGGAAGATGTGCATGGTCGGCGAGCGTCGTAACCGCTGTGTCACCAACGCGAAGTATCATTATACATTCTATTAACGTTTATTTACAGGCTTGGTTGATAGTAACCTGTATTTTTGTCTCATTATCGGTGGAAAAATAAACAATCGCATTGCATTTCGATTTTCTGTTTTCCGGAATGGTTACTGTGCATATTATTCTGCGTATTACACTTCGTCTTTTGAAACCAGCAATAAAAGTCCAGGATCTTTGTGATCTGGATATTTGACACATGTAGTGTGGTAATATCAACTTTTCATTATTGTTCAGTAATAAATAATATTATTGTGCGTCGGTGGTATAGCGGTTAGGACGCTCGCCGACCATAAACATGGTTCGGGGTTCGATCCCCGGCCACTGGACGCGCTCCTTTGCCTCGCTAAGCTAGAAATCATGCTGGTAAAGAGGAAAGGTTGGGCATGAGGATAGCAACCCCATCCTGTAAAATAAACACTGCTACAGAAACTTCAAGCTACTAGCTTGAAGCCCTATGTTCCACTGGGGAACGTGAAGGAAAGAATAAATAAATAATAGACAGTAACAACTGAGGATCTTAAAATCCAAATGATTTTTTACAGACCACAATATACTAATTCAGTCAATATAAAATAAGGCTAAAAGTAAGATAACATGTAGAGAGCTATGGGAGAAAAACGAGTATCATACTAGTCACTCACTGACGACCGCTCTATCAGGACCAGATGTAATTTCGTTCTTAAGTTTACTCCTTGGTCTACTTTGTCCTGGAAAAACATTGTTTTTTTTCTTTTTATGCAACAGAGATCCACTCGCAAAGATATTAGTAACTTGCTTATCATGTCTATTTTTACAGAACGTATTATCATGTTTCAGGAGTTTTCTTCATTTTTCTTCACCTTTCAATTAAATGTAATTTATCCCATTCGAGGATAAAATATTGCCCAGTTACTATAAATCAAGCTTAAGGCATTCACAGTTTATATGCTGAATAAAGTGAAAGCTAAAAAGGTTAAAACACTATTTTTTTTCTTTCTCTCTAACAATCCACAGCTAGAGATTCTAAGTTATGGTTAAAAATAATATTGTGGTGAGAGCAGGCTGCTAGCCAATTGGTAGACATTAATCTACGTCAATGTCTAGGTTACTAATACTGGCCGTGAGAAAATATGAACAAGGCTGATTCAACAACCAATCACAGCGGACTTAACGTGGGCAAATATGATTCGCAGATAGATGGCTCCACTTTCCGAGAAAACCCGAAACAACCAATCAGAAGAGTGCATTTGTTTGCTTAACTTCCGAGAAACAACCAATCAGATGACTGCGTTTGCAATTTGTCGTCTCTGTTAGTTGGAATAAAAAGATTCCCACCGTAAAGTACACAATCATGATCGAACAAGTTCACTGTTAATTAATTACGTCTGTGTCACACTAATATATATAATTATGCGTAAACCTAATTTTAAAAAAATTAATAACATACCAATATTAACTTTACTCTAGATTTGGAATAAGATTTGAAAGGTTATCTAAAATGCACTGATAATATATGTATACTGAGTTGAACACAACTAAGCAAAAATGCATATACACACAGACATAGAGATTTCTTATACAAGTGACTATTAGTAGTGGGGAAAAAAAGGCATACCAAACTCATTTCTACCAGAGCATGTGTATAGCACGTTATGCATCATGAAAATGAATACAAAACAAACAAAAAAGATAATGTATAAAAAGAAGCAATTTTGTTGTGCTTTACTATGAAGCAGTTTACATCAGTGAATAACAACAATATTACTAAATGCATAGAACATAGATGTAAAGCAGTTAGAGAGAATATAAAGAGAAATTAAATTGTCGTTTTAAGCATTACAGGTAACCAACAAAAAGTCTAGTTAACGTCTAAACAAATATTTGAAAATTAGTGTATCGAAATATTTATACACTAATATTTATTCTTTTAAACAATTGGACACTAGACTTAATAGTAGTATGTATAACTGGGAATCATCATATCAGATGGCAAACAGACATTATACACATGGGAATTGTTCAGTAAAATATGCAACAATCACTTTTATATTACACATTATTATTCCCTTGAGATCTGAGTTATTATTATTTCACCTTGTTTTCTGCAGTCCTTTTTCCCTCGTTTTACAATTCTCCATAAGTTTTCATATACTCGTCACACAGTCTCCTTCATGTCACCCATGGACGCCTACTTAGGTTCCACTGAAAATGCTTGGCGCGCGATTACATTTAACAGTCTCCTCAGCTTACATCTAATTTATCTCTACTTGCTTTTGTATATTTGTTAGCCGATAGGTTTTTGATTGGTTTGCTGCACTATCAGACTCCCCTATTGTTGATCATTTCCAGTCAACGATTATACATTCCATATACATTCCATAAAGTCTGCAGTAAAATGCTGGAAATGATTTTGGTTTTGCAAGAGACAAGTCCCTGAACGATACAGAGGTACTAACTTGACATAAGTGTCGAACATTCAGGCACTACATTTCTACACTAATTTCAAAGTAATGAATGACAGTATTGCTTTTCCAATTGTGCCTTTGACATCTTAATCCGTACCTCATGTAATCGGAATAATGTTGGCCAGATAAGTGAAAGAGATGAATTCTTTTGGATTTTTCCTACTGATGGTGATTAGTGCCGGCTGGTGTTGGCTGTCTTCATCACCTCCGCCTACTTTCTGTCCACTTGAAGTTCTGAATTCATTGATTCTTCTGCCAACTTATTGGTTTTGGCCTGTAGATCTTCCAGTTCATGCCACAATAAACCTAAATCGTCCGCGAAGTCCAGATCGTTTAGAGTCTTCTGTTGGCTCAAAATACACCCGTCTTCTTGCGCTAGGCAAGTAAAGCATAAGGACAATCATTCATTGACGATATCGAATCACAGTGATATTTTTTTCAAGCGGCAGAACTTAAATATCACAAACAGAAAGATAGAATATTTGTTACAAAGTCTGATGATTCTGCTAGATTATGGGTTCAAATTGCTGAAGGATTTCAAGTTTTTTTAAAAACTAATTTCAATTTCTTAAAAAGACAACCAAATTACAGGTTAAAAAACAGATAAAACTTAATTTGAATAACAAAAATCTGCTACAGTTCAACCAAAAAATACCCATATAAAGTTCGTGTAACAATAACTTTCAAAATGACAAATGAAAAAAAAGAAAAGAAATCCATATAGTGAATGACTGTGGCAGGTGGAATGAAGAGAATGAATAACTAAAGCAGGATTCGAAACAGCTCCCGCCAAAATACTAGTCCAGCTGTATTTCATATGACATCGAACTGATAATCATCAGATCATTGTTTCACTGGAGTTACCGACTAACAATATATGCAAAGATTTATAGCAAATATATATATATATTATTATTATTATATTATTGTATCCTTTAGTTCCTAGAGGAACATAGGGCTTCAGCTGCGAACCTCCATTGCCTTCTGTTTTCTGCCAACCTTTTCACCCCGCTCCAGGTCTGTCCACATGCTTTCATCTCCTCCTCGCATGACCTCCTCCAAGTCACCCCTGGACGACCAACTCGACGCCTCCCTTTCGGGTTCCACTCGAGGGCTTGTCTAGTGATGTAATTTAATGGCTTCCTCAGCGTATGGCCAATCCATCTCCATTTCTTCCTGCCTATTTGTTTCACAATCGGTTTCTGGTTGGTTCGCTCATTGCTAGATATCCCTGTTGCTCATCTATTCTGGCTGGCCATCTGATCTTGAGTATTGAGCGAAGACAACTGTTAATGAAGGTCTGTAGTTTGTTTGAGATGCTCTTTATGACGCGCCCAGTCTCTGATCCGTATAGTAGCAATGACTTCACATTGGAGTTGAAAATTCGGATCTTATTTTTGATCCTGAGTGCTGTTGAACTCCACACAGACTTAGGCGTAATGAAAGCTTGTCTTGCTTTTCCGATTCTGGCTTTGATATCCTCGTCAGTTCCGCCTGTAGTTGAAACGATGCTTCCCAGATAGGTGAAGGAGGTCGTTTCTTTCGGGTTCCTTCTATTTATGCTGACTGATTGTTGTCTGTTGTTGTTGACCAGGAATCTTCATCACCTCTGTTTTTTCTATGTTCACCTGTAGTCCTATTTTTGATGCTTCTTCTGCCAGCTTGTTGCTTTTCACTTGCATATCTTCCAGTTTGTGGGAAATCAGACATATATCATCGACAAAGTCCAGAACCTCCAGGTTTTTTGTGTCAGTCCATTTTATGCCTGTTCCCTCGTTGGTTGCCGTTGTCTGTCGCATTATCCAATCAACTGCAATTAGGAAGATCATTGGTGATAGTAGACAGCCTTGTCGCACTCTAGTCCTCACTTCGAAGGCTTCCGTAAGTTTCCCGTTGCAGATTACTTGGCATGCAGCATTGTCGTATAACTGTTGGATGAGATGTATAATTGTCGATGGGACCCCGTAGTAGCGAAGTAGTTGCCAAATGACCTCTCGATCGACGCTGTCGAAGGCCTTTTCAAAGTCGATGAAGTTGAGATAGAGAGGTGACTGCCATTCCAAGCTTTGTCCAATGATGATCCGTAGAGTGGCGATTTGGTCAATACATGATTTGCTTCTCCTGAATCCGGCCTGTTCCGGACGAAGTTTTTCATCCAGGTTGGCTTGTTTGATTCTCTCCAGGATGATGCGACTTAGTATCTTGCTTGGAATGGACAGAAGCATAATTGCGCGCCAGTTTTTACATTGACTTAAATCTCCTTTCTTTGGTAGTTTGAATAAGTATCCGTTCTTCCAATCATCGGGTACTTTGCCCTCTTCCCACACCTTCTCTAGCAGTGGCGTCATCAAGTCCGCTGTTGTCTCTGGGTCTATTTTCAAAGCTTCTGCTGGGATTCCATCTGGTCCTGGTGCTTTCCCAGTTTTTAGCATCTTGATTGCATTCAGGACTTCTGATTTCGTCGGGGGGTCAGTGTTCACTGGTAGTTCTGCTTCCGTTGTTGGTATTGTTGGGCGCGTTGTAGGTGGCGGACGATTTAGAAGTCTTTTGAAGTGTTCAGCCCAGTGCTTTCTCTGTTCCACCTCTTTGGTGATTGACTTTCCATTGTCGTCCTTTATTGGCTTAATCTGTGTCAAACGTTTGCCCGAAAGGTGCCTAGTTGTTTGGTAGAGTGTGGCGAGGTCTCCTTTGCCTGCAGCTTGTTCTGCTTCGTTTGCCGTGGTTTCATAATATTTTCTTTTGTCTTCCCTGGCACTCTTCTTCACTCTTTTGTTCAGTGTATTGTAGCTTGCATTCAACTCCTGTTTCTGTTGCTCGTCGGTGCACTGAATAATCTTTTGTTTCACTGTCCTTCTCTCTTCTATTAGTTTCCAAGTGTCCGTAGTAAGCCACTGTTTGTCCCGTCTCTTTTTTCTGCCTAGAACTTCCATGACTCCATGACTCCACACCGTTTTCAAGATGTTCCAGTGCTTTTCGACGCTGACGTTATATATATATATATATATATAAACCGAACAAAAGATCACCGAATCAAAGAAAGAAAAAATGTTGCCCTCATGAAATAAACAAGTAAAATATACAAACAAATACGTTACTCATCTGATGATGTTAGTTTTTAAGAATGAAAACTGTGAAATAAAGTAAAACCAAGAAAATAAAGCATAATAACTAGACAAAAAAACCACTGCCTGTAAATATTCAATAAGGCGGAAAATAAGATTTTACAAGAATTGATTTAGAGATATAATTGACATGATATGTAGACCACGTACGTAGAACAATTTTATACTTGTCTGTCTGTCTGTTTTCAACATAGAACTTTGCACATATGTGCGCCAGTTCAAGTCGCCACACTCCCTCCTTGTAGCACACAAAGCAAGACGAGAAAGTACAAGAAAAGCATAATAGAGACAGTAAGCAGATGTGTGAAACAAAGAAATAGTTATAACGAAGAACAAAACAATTTCATTGGAAATCATAAGTCACAAGGAGTGGATGCATCTGCGCCAGAGATTGAGAACGATTTTGAGCCATGTCACCAATTGTTTCCAACCAATGGATTTTACCGTCCCGAGGACCCCAACCAGGAAGTCTACACCTCTCAACGTGGCTGGCTTAAACTAATTGTTGTGGATTTCATTGACTGGTGCCATGTTTTGGTTTGACCACCGCTAGCTCTTTTTCAGCCTGACCCTATATCCGCTAACATTGCCTGTTGTCGAGGAAGGCGATGACTTGGCATACGTAGCACATGTCCTAACCATCTCAATCTATGTAACTTCACAGCTTCATCGATTGATTTCCCCTGTTTACCTAGCACTCGACGCCTAACCTCAATATTGCTCACCTTATTATGCCACTTCACACGGGAGATAGAACGCAGGCACCTATGATCAAAGACAGCTAATCTTTTCACGTCTTCCACTCTCATTGACCATGTCTGGCTTACAACCATAAAGGAGGACGAAGCGGACTGATGAGCAGTACACCCGCCCTTTGGTCGATAGCCAGCCGGATATCACGTCTACGCTAGAGACGGCGTAAACTGGCATATGCGAAACTAGTCCTCTGTATCCGTGCTGGGATTTCATCGGAGATCAACCCGTTGGCACTGGCTGATGGTACTTCCCAAATAAGTGAAGCGGTCAACGTGCTCTACCACTTCACTTCCTATTTTTAAACTAGGCGTCGATGTAGTCCAGTCCTGTAACATCATCTTGCATTTGGCGGGAGCGAATCGCATGCCAAACATTCGTAGATTGCGGCTCAAAGTGTTTAGAAGACTGCATTTTTTCAGCGTCCTCACCTAGTAGGACTATATCGTCTGCATATTCTAAGTCAACGAGATTATTCCCTGGTAGCAAGTCAATTCCTGAGTCGCTGAAGTGAGTTAGAGTTTAGTCCATTAGTACATCTATGATGAAGTTGAATAGAAAAGGGGATAATGGGAATCCTTGACGGACACCGCTAGTCGTCACCAGTTCAGATGACAACTCGCCGTAAGCCCTCACCTGGCTGTATGAATTTTATACTTAGCAGGATAAAAAGTATATACATATGGTGAGTTATAATGAAGAATACTGTAACAACCACACACACACGTGGTCCAGGATCGACCTCCAGTCGGCACACTCCTAAACCAACTCAGTCTATTAACCAGCAGTAAGCATGGAAAACAGAGAAGGTTGGGTGTGAGGCTCGGAATTCCAACCCACGCTGAAAACAACACGGTTATTGGAACGTCAAACCTTGTAGCTCTATGTCCCACTTGGAGCGTAAAGGAATAAACAAAAAACGTACACATCAGAAAATTTCTGTAGAATGGGTGGAAAACTAAAGTGTTTCCGTGTAAAATTACCCACAACAAATTTTGAAAGATTTCAATGATATAAAAATCGGTAGAACACCACTAATACAGGATTGATTTAAGATAGATAAAAACAAAAACGTATTGAATCAATAGAATAAATGTATGAGATATTGTCTCCATCATCCTAATTTGAAGTCTTCCAAACGCTAAGCATATTAATAACTGGACATTGTTCATTGTATGGCTCAAAAGTGTTCTCAATGGAATGCACAAATCCATTCACTATGTTTCATATCTTAAATTCATTAAATTCTTGTTATTCTTCCTTTAACATATTTCTGTCCATTGTAGTGCGTACTTTGTGTACTTTGAAGTGAGACAATTTAAACTGTTTCACTTTTATACAAAGTTCTGAGCTGAAAATTCAGGTTCAGTTTATCATTTTATTAACAAACACACATTCAATACTTAGACAGATATGTATACCAGTGTAGAATATAACTTAGAAGATGAGGAATTAGAGTTACAATCATTATTCTTCACATACACACAAAAACGTTCACATATGGGAACAGTAAACATGAAAATATCAGCATGAAATAGAAACTATTTGAACTTCTGAAATACAGGAAGTAAACAAAAATAGAGATAATAGTAATATTAGTGATAACAATAATAAACAAGAAACGGCATTGGCTGACTCACTGACTAGTTTCAACGTAGAACTTTGCACAGATGTGCATCAGTTCGAGTTGCCACTCTCACTCCTCGTAGCACAAAAACCAAGAGAGTAAAAAGTAAAGAAAGATAATAAACAGAAGTGTGAGTGACGGAAAAAGAATAATAATATGGAAGAATAAAATAATTTTTTTTAGATATTATAAGTCACAAAGAGTGGATGCGTCTGCGCCAGCTATTCAGAACGATTTTGAGCCGTATCATCAATTGTTTCCAGCTTTCATTTGTTTGTGTCATCCTAACGAACCCAACCAGTCAGGAAGCCAGTGTTCACCTCCCTACATAGCTGGCTGGCTGGCTTAAACTAACTTTTGTGGATTTCATCGACTGAGTGATGAAGCCATGTTTCAGTTTGACCACCACTAGACAACTCCTTTCCAACCTGATCTATCCTATGTCAACTAACATTGACTGTCGGTCGAGAAAGGCGATGGCTAGGCTAGGAATGCGTAACACATGTCTTAACCATCTCAATCTGTGTAACCACACAGCCTCGTCTATTGATTTCGCCTCCTTACCTAGCTATCACTCTACCCAAAGCCTAACCTCATTACTACACACCGTATTATACTACTTCACACGGGAGTTAGAACGCAGATACACATAATCAAAGATAGCTAACTAGCCTTTTCATGTCTTCCACTTTCGATGACCATGTCTGTCTCACAGCTGTCATAAAAGAAGAGGGCAGAGCGAACTTTTGAGCAGTACACACGCCATTCGGTCGACAGCCAGCTAGCCGGATATCACGTCTACTACGGTAGAGGTAGTGTAAGTTGGCATGTAAATGCCAAACGAGTCTTCTGTATCGGTGGTGAGATTTCGTGATCAATCAACTCACTGTCACTGGTTGATTCAAACTCTCGAATAAGTGAAGTGGTCAACACGCCCCACCAACCACTTCACTCCTGCCTATTTTTTAAACTAGGAGTCAATGTAGTTCAGTCAGTCGTATAGCATCATCATACATTTGACAGAAGGAGTGAATCATATGCGAAACATTCTCATATTGCAGGTCAGTGTGCTCAGAAGACTGTGCATTCTGCCAGAGTCTCCACCTAGTAGATAGGACTATATCATCTGAATATTCTGAGTCAAGGAGATTATTCCCTGACGGTAAGGAGTCAATCCGTGAGTCGCTGAAGTCAATTATGGTTAAGTCTGTTAATTCATCTATGATGAAATTGAAGACAGATGGGGACAGTGGGCATTCCTGAAGGACAACACTAGTTCTAGGGGCTTTAAACAAGAGGGTAAAACAAATATATCTATTTTTGATGATAGGAGACATATTTATCCAAGATTATATGTACAAATGCATCAGTTCTACTTGTCACCCTTTAAATAAACAACATAAAGAGTAGAACAGATAAAGAATGACAACAGAGTAGATAAACAGTCAGTTACTAAAGTATTAATGTTGTGCTTAGATATAAACACGCCTGAGAGTAATAACAACTAAAAGGTTAAAACACAACTCAATCCCATCCACCAAAAAATAAAAGAATTATAAAAGTGACAATTTAAAAGAAAAAAGGTGGATTTACCGTCTGAATTAAATCTATACAGTGTTCGATGTGATTTCCGACGTTCTACACAGAAGGTAAAGTATATTAGTAGGTGTAATGTTCCAGAAAAAGAAACATTCATTTAGTATTAACATTTTTTTAATAAATAAATTAAAAATAGAGTAAGTGACAAACATCACCCCCCATCGCAAAAAAAAGAACCAGAAAAAAATTAGTGGAGAATATATCAGGCAGCGCATTCATATGCATATATGAATATGTTTTAATATGTTTAATGTGTTAGTAGTAGCATGCACAATGCATGAAGTACACACGCATACACATAAATGCATATAGAGCATTATATATAGAATTAATCATTTATTGCGGAAAACAAAAACGAAAGTATTTGTCACAAGCAGAAAATGTACAGCCAACAAATGTATGTAGAGAGAGAGAGAGAGGGTAGGAGTAAACCAGAATATATAGCGACAGATAGGAATTTAAAAGAAAAACACAAAAAACGAAGGTTTGTACCCATACACACACAGATGCATGCATACATTTTCATAGGCAGCACAATACAATACACGGCATAAAAAAGGAGAAAAAGAGAAACAGGAAAAACACAGTATTATTATTATTAGGAAGCATTAAATAAGGAATTGAAAAATCACATATATGATAAACAAGTGTATCATTAAGAATTTTTATTCTTATTCTTCTCTTGCTATTAATCAGCATAATTCCGCTTCTTAATTACACACACACTTAAGAAAAATTAAGATTAAATTGTGTTAGACCGAAAAATACGCTTGTGTTATCAACATGTACCGTGTGTAGACACACACACAGTAGCACAGGTGGCGGAGATTCAGCAGTGAACGAAATTTTTCGCGTGTTATTCATTGTTGTGCTTTTCTTTTCTTTTCTTTTTTGTTGTTGAAATTTAACTGCAGTTATTACTGAATTTTACTATTATATTTTATAAATGCGTAATCGTAGGGAAACAACAGCGGGAAAAAAACAATAGATGTAAGCTAACTCCACTTTCGATATGTTGAACAACAACACTAACCTGTTGATAAAGTTTTGAATAGCATAGACACCAATCCATCAAACGATGATGTTTCTATACGCACACACACACAAACAGACACACGCACGCACAGAACGCAGATATAACATGAAATGAAACAATGTTTATATAAACAAAACAACATTTTTATGCTTTTCATTGTTGTCTCAATTTATCAGATGAATAAATTTTACACTTCAATAACAATTATATTATGCGTAACATATCACTTCACTGACTGGATATACGAACAGATTCATACATATTATAATACTCAAGTATACCTCTCACTCGAAAAAACTTTCGCAGACGGCGTTAGAAGCAAAATACTAAGCCGCATTATTCTGGAGAGAATAAAACAAGCCAACCTGGATGAAAAACTTCGACCAGAACAAGCTGGATTCAGGAGAAACAAGTCATGTATTGATCAAATCGCCACTATACGGATCATCAATGAACAAAGCTTGGAATGGCGTTAGACATCAAAGTGATGAATTGAAGAGACTGAAAAGAAACAACTGTCAGTGACAGTTACTGATAGTGAATTTATACCAATTATAATTTGTTAAATTTTAGTGCCACCACCTTTTTTATTCATAAAGATATCCAAAAAACGTCGCTTGTTTTTCGTCTAATCTAGTACTACTGTAGCGTGTGCTACTGATAAGATTTATCAGTAGTGTGGTGAGAGCTGGCTGCTAGCCAAAAATAGCTAGACAGTAATTTACGTCAATGTCTACGTCCCCAATATTGGTCATGAGAAAAATAAGAACAAAGAATGATTCAACAACCAACCACAGCAGACTTTGCGTAGGCGGACACAGTTAGCAGCATATAGATGATCGGACATGAAAGATGAACTTTCAGTGGGAAACAACCAATCAGAAGACTTTGTTTTTCTGCCAACAATAATCTATAATAATGTACACGAAAATCTATAAATATGTGTTGATTTCCTTAGTAAACGATCTGTTGCCTAGCCCTTGTCTTCTGCTGTTACAGTAGTACATAAAGAGACGTTCATCAATATAAAAATTGCAAGGAGACAGATTTGACATCAATTAGGGCAAATGATTCAGCGTCGCGGAAAACCCTGGGAGACGTCAAAATGAAGGCAAAAAAACAAACACACTACGAAGGACACAAGTAGCACAACACCGAAGATCTGTGCAAATGATGACTTGGAGATAAGGTGTACGTAATTTCACTATATAGAGATACTAAATTCCAAGTAAACACTTCTTTACTAAGTGTCTTGTCTTTTACCGCTACACTACTAACTACTACAAGGTACTTTATAAAGTAGTACTAACTTCGTAGTCCAGCATAGAAATTATGGGGGTGCGAGTGGATTGCACGTACAAAACAACGGAGAAAGTTTAATAGGATTTCTACAGATAGGCCTCAGTCAAATTTGCCAGTAATACAGTCAGACTTCTCAAATAGTTGATAATGAGATAAGGTTATCAAGTCCATTGGAGAATGCCCAGAAACCCTACGCGTCTAGCTGAAGCTTTAAAAACTGTCAATGCTAAGAAAACTAAGGAAAGTCCTTAAAAGAAAGAGGAACACTACTACTACTACTACTACTACTACTACTACACATATCGTCAAACCATTAATACAACAACATCCTCAACAGAAAAAAAGCACAGAGTTTCATCAAAATTACAGAAACGCTTCTGACTGTACAAAACAGACAAGTGCGATGGAAAAACAAGACGGTATTAGGATAAAATAATAACAATAAAAGAGTAATGATAATAATTACTTGTTGATAATTTGGCATCATTGAATCGATGATTTTGTCCATCAGCTGTATTTGTTAAATTGCCTTCATCAATTGAATTTCTATTGAAATGTTCATCTGTTGAATGAATAGCTGTTAATGAACCAGATATAGGATGAGGTTTACGTGGATGTGCTAATGGTGGTAGAGCATCAGGTCTACTGGTTGGTGCTAAATAATTTGAACGTGATTGTTGCAATAGACTACGTGCTTTAGCCAACATATGCTCATAATTCATTAGAGGAATTTTCTATTATAATTTTTTTTCCCAATAGAAATACAAAAGAAGAATATGGGCAAAAAATTAGGATGATAATTAGGAAGAAATAAATTAATTTTCAGGGGATACATAACTTTTTCTGTCTAACACACTATAATACATTTTGGAGACCAAAGTGTAGGGTATAGGGAATAACGTCTTTTTATAGATGTCATTCCTGAGATTGTTGTTCCAAAATTAAAACTGACGAGGTTACCTTATAAAAAAATGCTTTAAAGTTATGCTGTAAGTATCCAAAATGGCGTACGAGTCTACGAAAGATTTTACTAATTGTGATAGAAATTCAAAATGCATCAGTAACTAATAAACGCCAAATCAATGAGGGTAGACTAAGAATAAAGAAAATTGTCTTATATGTTGATGGCTAGACAGTAAATTCAACGACTTGAATGTAATTGTATTCCACTGTGTGATAGACTTCTCCCATCTAGACTCAAAACTAGCATTGATTGTTTGAAAGTGTACAACACGCTAAGACAACCACTACTTTTTGTGCAATTAATATTATTTATTATTTACACCTATGCTTATGATTGCCTGACTACTTTACTGTATTGAATCGATAAGTAAGTATCTTTTGGTACAAGTGGGGGTATATGAACAGATATATTGTTATTATTTGGTTTGATGACAATGCTAGCAGTGGAATTATACACGCTTGTTTTTGATGAAAAATTTTAAATATGTTGCAAAATAATCTCACTAATAATGAGAAGATGAAAGAGTGCATGCTGTTTGTGTGTAGTTACATCAAGCAAGTATACTTAATCTTTAAAGATCCAGAAACAAAAACTCCAACCATAAATAGTTACCCGTTTGAAAAAATACCCTGAATATTCTCAAATATCAACCCCCCCCCCAAAAAAAAAGACATGATATGTGGTGCCAATCAACATTCTCAGGTGAAATATCCTCAAGGAGATAGGGAAACTTCCACCTTTGAAGTTCTAATTTCCACTTAGGACTCAAGGAATGAAAAAAAGGTTCTAAGGACTCTAAAGGTCAAGATTTATCATTGACAATACACTGCTAACCAACCACTCTGTAGAGTATTTATCACCACTTTTCCTGTTTTAAACTGGATAGTGATAAATATTTATCACGTTAGGAAAAAGAAAGAAGATTACTGCCTTTAAATTTCTATCTTCAAAAAATATTAGGTACATCGGAAATCACCAATGATATTCCTAATTGTGTTGGACTGGATTATGAGTCAGATAGTGGAGTGCAAAACGAGAAGACAAGGATATCCTGGACCGACCGAGGTGAAGAACCTAGAAGACCTGGATTTCGCGCGTGGATGATTTATGCTTGATGTCACACAAAATCGAAGACTTACAAGCGAAAACCGACAAACTGGTCAAAGAAGCAGCCGGCGAAGACAGGACTCCAGGTCAACACGGACAAGACGGAGGTTATAAAAATAACCAACCAACCAACCAACAACAACAACAACAGCAGCAACATCCAGTGCCAATCACCATCAACCAGAGAGATTTGAAAGAGGTTACTTCATTCACTTATCTTATCTAGGGAGCATTGTCTCAACTACAGGAAGTTGGAACGGACGAGGATGTCAAATCGAGTGAGAAACACATTCATCAACCTGAAACCAATCTGGAAATCTTCCTCACTCAGCCATCATCAACAACAAAATTCAGTCGGATTTTCAATACAAACGTCAAGTCAGTCAGTTCTTCTATACGGATCAGAAACTTGGAGGGTCACAAAGAATATTTCCAACAGCCTGTTGCAGACCTTTATTAACAACTGTCTTCGTTCTATACTGAAGATCAGATGGCCGGAAAGAATCACCAACAAAGAACTATGGGAACAAACAAGGCAAGAACCAATCGCCAACCAAAAAATATGCAGGAGAAAGTGGAGGTGGATTGGGTGACATCGCGCGTCAGGCCATTGGTCGAGTGGAACCCGACAGAATGGGAAGCGGCGAGTGGGACGTCCAAGGGTGACATGGAGGAGATCGTGTGAAGAGAGAGGAGTTGAAACAGTATTGACCCACATGGATGCAGGCGAAAAGTACAGCAGAAGACATAAGCAAGTGGAGACGTGCAGTTTAAGCCCTATGTTCCACTAGGAACCCAAGGGAATAATAATAATAAAATCGGAAATCTGTGTTTCTCATCTGGAAATGATTAATGAGTGTAAATATTCATGTTTGAGTATCTTCCCGACATAAATTTAAATCAATACCCTATCTTTTAAGTCTATAAATATTAAACCCAGGTTTGAACAGAAGATATTTAAACAAATTTTACACAGACAAATCGTAGTATTATCGATGAGATTACTTGAAGTAACCTTAGATTGGCAGATTGATACTGACGAAAGCAGTTATAATTAAAGATGAAATGCTAACCTAAATTTTGGCACAAGAACTGAACCAGTAACCTCCAGATTACTAACCTTTTCTAATTCTGTGTGGAACATAGAGCTTCGAGCTTTGGAGTTTTAGGGGCATTGTTCTTATGGGTTGCTAGCGTTACGCCCCAACTTCTTCCCCTTTTTTGATTACAGCTTGATTCCACACCGTATTTTTGGTACAAGTATGGAATTTTCAGCATGTGATATCGGTAGCCCAAATTTTGCAGACCGACCATAGATATCAGGTGTTCGTCAGCAGGGCCCACACAGCAGACTAGGTGAGGTTTAGGCGTGTATCGGCCTGGAATCGAAACCAAACATCTCAGTAATCGGCAAGCATCATACCATTAAAACCAATGATACACAGATTACTAGTCCAACATTCATTAAATCACAATCGGTGTGTGTCGATTCAAGGCTATCTCACATAGTTAAACTACCAATTAACAGTATGCTTCCCTTGCCGAAATTCTATGCAATTATAATTTTGCAGGAGAAGACCTAGCTGACTAGCTGATGAGATGACCTTAAACATGTATATGAAGGCTGGACTGGGCATGACATGACGATTGCAGGAGAATGATAACCTGGTTATCAATTGGATCGTCTCGTAGCTTAGCTATAGTAGAACTAACATAATACATGAAATGAACTTATTAAGTGCACTTATCATTATAAAATCTCATTTCTAAAGTAGATAAGTGTTAATAAAATAAAGAAAAAGAAATTAAACAACGTGGATCAATTAGTCTGTAACTTAGTTTATTTGAGTATGATGATAGCTTAATAGAACTTGTGTATATTGTAGAAATCACCTAATAATCAAAAACTAAAGCTATAAAGAACTATAATTATAATTATTGACTAAAGTAAAATTGATAATAACAGAGTGATAATAGTTATTAATTAAGAAAAAGAGATTTATAAATAGAATTACTTTTTTAATGGGGGTTGATGTTACAGGCTTGTCTGCATGATGATTCAAGTTCTCCTCTGTACCATTTAATTTTTCATCTGTTGAATCATTAATTTGTTCAGGATGATTATTCGTTGTTTGAGATGTTATTGACCTATAAGGGAAACAAGAAAAAAAGAAGGACTGAAATTAGAACTGTATGAAATCAAGTATTTAAAAGTAGCAGTAAGTAGTACAACATTAGAGCATTTCATGGTTGTACTGTGACATATTTTGCATGTTCACTTATACTACTATTATTTTCTGCCACTGAAAATAAATATCAGCAGTTAATTCACGATAATATTTTCATTGAAATTTGCTAAATACGGAAAATGTGATGAGAAGACAGAAAACAAACAACGATGACATCGTATGTCATGACGTAATCAATAAAATGACAAATCTAAAGCATAGATATAAAAATGACGCGAAGTCGAGGGACATTTGTCTGACACGTAAAATATTCTTCTTAAAAAAATACAACGAAAATTAGGTCGACTACTGCCAATCACTTACCTACCATTCAGTGATTTGTGACGGATACAGTTTAGCTATTAAAAAAGTTAACTTTCTGTACATTTTTAATTTATTTACTGAGGATAGGTCACTTATTTCGATAGTGAATAGTAAGATGAATTGTAAGTTAAAAATGTTTATTAGACTGAGCAGAAACTTTTACAAATCGTGGAGAATACCCATTGGAACATTAGATTGAAAAGAACAAGAAGTTCAGCAAAGATGGAGATCTTTCCGGCGATTTCAATCTCAAAGGCACCTGTACAATCGCATTTATATAGATTAATTTACATGGATACAATTCTTATTCGTTTAATTCCACATAGTAACGAAGGTGATAATAATTTTCAACTTGATATGGAAGTTTGAAGGTAGGAATATAGATTACAAGGGGCTTAGGGACGAGATTGCATAGGATTAGAAAACAGTTACAACGTATGCAAAATTAATATTTGATAGTTGGAGAAATAAATTTAAAGGCGAATCAAAGGTGATAGTTGTTTTCAACTTGATATGAATTACACGAGGTTTTAGAGACGCAGGGATAAAACGAATTACAGGTGTGAACAAAATGAGCATGGAAACAAATTGAAATCAAAATTTTCAACTTTAAATGTAAGTTAGGAGGTTCGAATATAGATTACAAGAGGCATAGAAACAAAAAATTACACAGGATTAGAATATAATTGTAAAATGGTTATTCTAAACCGATTACAAGTGTGATCAAGTGGAGCATGGAAACAAACTTAAAATAACTGATTTTATAACTGGGAAATAGGATGAATTGAATGAAGGCAAAGAGAGAAAATTACACACACAGATAACAAAACAAAAAACTGACGGCAACATACCGAACTAAGTCCATGGTAGTTATAAAGGCTGGACTAGTTTCTTTTGAACACACAGCTCCGGCTAAACGATGCATATGGTGAGAGCTTCCGCAGTACAAAGAAGTCGTGAACACACTGCCTTTGGCAGATTTTTGTTTACTTTGTAAATGACTCTAAATGATGAGTTGGTTGAGATTCTGTGACAGGTACTGACGAGATGTTCAGTTATTGCGCTTCTGATTGAACCGGTGCCTCCTCTTTGCAGCCATACTGAGTGATGTTCTCTAACACGTTTTGATAAGACCCGCATAGAACGACCTATGTAACTAGCTCCTCAAGAGCAGGTGAACTGATAAATGCACATTGAAGTGATCATATGCGGAAGTCTGTTCTTCCCGCAGTAGTGGGCGGCTAGAGATTATCACTGTTACAGTTGCTGCCGGAAAAGTCTTCTTCAGGGAAATGGAGATTCTCCTCTTAAGAATATCTGCTGCTAGGTCTCCCCTGAATTCCAGATTCAAATAGAGTGTCTTCTTTTGCACTGAAGCGTATTCTTCTCTTTTTGGCCTTGGTTTCATGTTCTTTTAGACGAAACGCGGTGCGTATCCATTTTGAAGCAGGATGCTTTTGAGAAATAAGAGCTCTTCTTCTAAACAGTCATCGCTACAAATTCTTCTGGTACGGTGGGCTAGCGAGATGACAAAAGCTCTTTTACGGCTGATAGGTATGCAACTGTAGAAGTTTGTCAGTTGGCCATTCCATGTTGGCTTCCTGTGGATAGATCTTTTGAGAGTTCCGTCATCTCTCCTTGTCAATTCGACGTCCAGGAGGGGAATCTTTGATTCATTTTCGACTTCCATTGTGAATTTAATTGAAGGATGGCAGTTATTAAACTCCTGTAAGATATAATTGACACACAAAAGTCTCTGTTTCTCCATAACAACTATTCTGTGACTATATGTTGTATAAATTGTGTCCCAAAGTGCGTCGGTGGCACAGCGGTTAGAACGCTAGGCAACCATGCCCATAATCCGGGGTTCGATTCCCAGCCGACGAACTCCTTTACCTCGATAAGACTGGAATAAAGCTGGTAAAGAGAAAAAGTTCGGTATGAGGCTAGCAACTCCATCCTGTAAAAATAAACACTGCTACAGAAACTTCAAGCCACTAGCTTGAAGCCCTATGTTCCACTGGGAACGTGAAGGAAAAAAGTGTTCCAAAACATAACACAGTTAACAATAAACGTAGAGTTCCCTCTTAGAAGTATACATTTGCACTTTTCATGGAGGGACGTTTATATTTACTGACATTATGAGTGACTTGCTCCAATTCAAACGAATCATGAGACTGCATGGTTTGTCGAAGGAAGATAAACTTGCCTTGAGTCAAAATCAGTTATGTATATGGGTGACCCAAGAATCTAAAACAAACGGCGATTCAAACAACCTTGGTTACCAGTAACCACGGAGAAGTAATTTAAGATTATCTTCCATTGTTTCGTAGGTCAGAAAGTCAAAAAATTCAAAGGTTGATTCTTCAAGACAACCCACCTGTTTTAGTTTTACGACTGGGTTATTATTTTAATCCTCAGTAACAATGAAGAATTGTTTTTTTTACATTCACGTTCCCATTGGAACATAGGGATCCAAGCTGAAGGCTTGAAGATTCCGTAGCTGTGTTGATTTTTACAGGATGGGGTTGCTATCCTCATGCCCAACGTTTCCTCTTTACCAGTCTCACTAATGGCTTAGCGAGGTAAAGGTGTGCGCCGGCCGGGGATCGAACCCCGTACCATGTGCATGGTCGGCGAGCGTCTTAACCGCTGTGCTACCGACGCACAACAATGAAGAATATGAAACTCCAAACACTTGAATTTCGCAAGATTCTGTAGTTATACAACATGCACCCACTAAGTCTTCGCTTTCGCCAAGTAGTTGTTAGTCTATAAAAGAAAAACTGAAAGCATTTATTGTCGCTTTTTTTGCTCTTGAATTTATTTCTGTCTTCCAGATGCTTTTTGGTTGCCTGAAATTCTTATTTCTGTAGTTTTCGGTCTTCGAACAGTGGCCTTTGCAAAGCGGCATACCACTGCGATCTGAAACACAGTTAACCTGTCACCACGTGTACGGTTTAAGCTTTGAGGACGTCCTCAGTGCGAAGAGCAGCCAACACGAAGATCAGGTTATGGCTTTATAAGGCATCAATAATAGGGTGTGACTCGCCTCAGAGATCTAGCAAAGTGCTTCGAATCACATCTGCAACTACTAGCTGACATAATATACCTATTTAAGGACTCTCAGAAATTGCAATATGATAACAAAGAGATAGTCAACCTATGACGTAGGTGTATGAAGCAAAGAGGTTTTATACAACAAAAACACTAAGTGATAAATCACGAGTCACTAAATGGAGTTAGATATATTGTGCAGATGATTAGGTAAAGATGCTATCACAAAGGCCAGAAATTGCTTTAAATACTATCTTGTATCAGTCAACACTAAAAAATGGCGATCATTCTGTAACTGTCTCGTTTCTTTTGTTTTTAAAAAGTAATATGAATTAATGAAAAGTTGCCAGCATTTGCATTATGAAAATAAGTAGATTATTGTTATGTTATTCACCAACTTTTCACTCTTCAAACTTCTCTACATATTGTTGGTATGTTAGTGAAGTACATCCCATTTTTTGGTATCCATAATATCCTGGCCTGTTCGAAAATATGTCGATATCAATAATTAAGACACATGCACACTATTTAAGACAAATTAATTTGTTTAATGAGATTAACATCTCTTTCGTTCTTGTTAAGTTATCCATTTTCAAAACTGCATGTTATTCTAAAAACAGACAATATTCTTCATTCTAGATGCCTTGAAATGTACTCAACTGCTCGATTTAACATAAAACAGTATTTAGTAATGTGTTTCCATGGTAGCTAGGCTGAAAAGCAAAAGAGCTTGGCATGAGGATAACAGCCCCATTTCTTGAAAACAACCCACAGCTACTGAAACTACCTGACTGACTTTAGCGACTGACCGATTGACTTGTTATTGTCAGGGAATAATCTCCTTGACTCAGAATATTCAGATGATATAGTCCTATCTACTAGGTGGAGACTCTGGCAGAATGCACAGTCTTCTGAGCACACTGACCTGCAATATGAGAATGTTTCGCATATGATTCACTCCTTCTGTCAAATGTATGATGATGCTATACGACTGACTGAACTACATTGACTCCTAGTTTAAAAAATAGGCAGGAGTGAAGTGGTTGGTGGGGCGTGTTGACCACTTCACTTATTCGAGAGTTTGAATCAACCAGTGACAGTGAGTTGATTGATCACGAAATCTCACCACCGATACAGAAGACTCGTTTGGCATTTACATGCCAACTTACACTACCTCTACCGTAGTAGACGTGATATCCGGCTAGCTGGCTGTCGACCGAATGGCGTGTGTACTGCTCAAAAGTTCGCTCTGCCCTCTTCTTTTATGACAGCTGTGAGACAGACATGGTCATCGAAAGTGGAAGACATGAAAAGGCTAGTTAGCTATCTTTGATTATGTGTATCTGCGTTCTAACTCCCGTGTGAAGTAGTATAATACGGTGTGTAGTAATGAGGTTAGGCTTTGGGTAGAGTGATAGCTAGGTAAGGAGGCGAAATCAATAGACGAGGCTGTGTGGTTACACAGATTGAGATGGTTAAGACATGTGTTACGCATTCCTAGCCTAGCCATCGCCTTTCTCGACCGACAGTCAATGTTAGTTGACATAGGATAGATCAGGTTGGAAAGGAGTTGTCTAGTGGTGGTCAAACTGAAACATGGCTTCATCACTCAGTCGATGAAATCCACAAAAGTTAGTTTAAGCCAGCCAGCCAGCTATGTAGGGAGGTGAACACTGGCTTCCTGACTGGTTGGGTTCGTTAGGATGACACAAACAAATGAAAGCTGGAAACAATTGATGATACGGCTCAAAATCGTTCTGAATAGCTGGCGCAGACGCATCCACTCTTTGTGACTTATAATATCTAAAAAAAATTATTTTATTCTTCCATATTATTATTCTTTTTCCGTCACTCACACTTCTGTTTATTATCTCGTATCATCTCTTTCTCCACTCTCTTCTCTTGCTTTGTATGCTGAGCATCTGTACAAAGTTGTACATTGAAACCAGTGAGTTACTGAAATTTCAAAGCTTAAAGTCTTATATTCTACTTACTTTACTTTACTTTACTTTACTTCGGCTATCTCCTACGGGAGGATGAGCCGGCTTCATGAACGTCTCGAATCATCGCTGCCCAGGCGCGGCAATTTGTAAGAGAGTTCATGAAGTTTCATGGGAATTTGGTACGAGTGATGTCCCCAGCATCGCTCGGCCTTTGTTTGAGAGTGCAGCTCTAGCCTTTACACAACCAAGTGTGACCTACAAGGCAGTAGGAGTGGAGTAAGGAGTCCACTATCCATTGGCAGCCGGTGACCGGAGTTCGGTTCATACGCCTTTTTGAATGGGGCCAGACATCCAGGACATCCAACAAGCCCTTTGTCCATACGTCTGCCGGTGAGCTCCAGTGAGCTTCATACGCCAGTCGTTGGAGGTTTGGAATCAGGGTTTAGCCATCTCCCCTAGACCGTCATCCAATGGACAGTCAACCCGATGGAGAGCGCCGGGCATCCGCTTCCGCCCTCTCACTTTGGTGAGAAACACCTCCGCCACGTGAAGGCAGTGAGTAGGACTTCCTCAGGAGAGGCTATGTAAGACGCCCGGTCATATGGGAGCATTTCAAGAGGTGTGCGGAGGGGTGGCCAACCCGCAGCGCAAGGCACCCACCCCCGACCATCCTGAGGCTTTGGAGGCCGAATGTAAGGAATGCAAAAAATTATGCAGCACGACAATCTTATCGATCATTAGGAACAATTAGTTACTGACTAAATACAAATGCAAAATTAGACGCTAAGGGAATATAGAAATTTGATTCGATTACCATACGATAGATAGCTTTCAGCGTAAATAAATATTTTTGTTTAAAGTAAAATAAAACTGCCTATAAGTATTAAGTGTCATGCCCTAAGGCATCTTTTCCAAAAAATAAAAACAAATTTAATTACAAAAATAAATGTTGTTATTCAAAAAAAACAACAAGAAAAAGTAATTACTCTGTAGTGTTTTTCTTCTTCTCTTCAATAACAACAGCAGTTGGTTTAGTCACTTTAGCAAAACAATGTTCAATAACTCCACTGAACAATGATCCATCATTATTTGAACATGTAGAGGCTGAATTATTTTTTTTTGTTTGTTCATCACAGCACAATGTTCGTATTTGATGTAAATATGTCATCATACTGAGTAGATCAGGTGGTCGAGTTTTAGAAACTACTTCACTTGGATCTAACATTCGAGGTACACCCAATTTAGAAGCAACATCAAATGCCAAACGACAGTTTTGAGAAGGATTATCCGGTGACAGTGAATCATAATCACTATAATAAAAAATAAAAAAACATGTATGTGTAGAAAAATAATTCTGATAATATAAGAAAAAGTCAAGATAGATAAGTTGTAAAACAAAAAACGATTTCAGAAAACAAAAAAAACTCTCATGACAACATGAAGACACTAACTAATACGACGTTAAATTGACGAAGAAAATATTTTTCTTCTTGTTAAACACTGAATTTAAGATAACTAATGGTCGACTTATCAACAAATCACAGCTTTCTTAACATAAGCTAACAATAAGAAAATAATACAACCTATGAATTCCACGTCGGTGGCACAGAGGTTAGGACGCTCGCCGACCATGCACATGGTCCGGGGTTCGATTCCCGGTCAATGAACGCACTCCTTTACGTTGCTAAGCCAGAAATAATGCTGGTTAAGAGGAAAGGTTGGGCATGAGGCCAGTAACCCCATCCTGTAAAAATTAAGCACTGCTACAGAAACTCCAAGCCACTAACTTGAGGCCCTTCGTCCCACTGGGAACGGGAACGAAAGAAAAAATATTCATTGACTAACTTAGTACATACAAAACAGAACATTTGTAGCTTTAAGTGCTAGTGTTTTGAATGAATCGTTCTTTAAAAAAAGACACACACACACACCTTTCGAATAAAGACTTCAATTACATTTTAGTCATAGCCTTTAAAGCGACTTCATGGACTGTTAAAGACTTGAACAGAAGATGACTATATCGTTAATGAAGATTCGGCGGTTACAAGGAGATCAGTTTGTAGAGAAAAGCTGTCAACACTTCTGCAGGTATGAAGTGTACATCAATAAAAAAGCTTTCAATTGAAGTTTGTTTACTCAAAGTTGCCAGTGAAGTTGTCTTCGATTCGAAGCAAAGAGCGGAAGCCATGTTCGTATGAAGAGGTATCAACAACAAAAGTTGTTGATACATCACAAATCATTCTAATTCTTTTTTTAAAATATCCCAACATTGTTAAGTCAATCGGCTATTACAGCTTTTTACATTCACAAAATGACTACTATATTATTATTGTTCCCTTAGGCTTCAACAGCACATCTGCACTTTGTCCAATATTGTTAGGTCCTCTATAGCTAGCTAGCTCCACGACTGCTCATAGTCTCTGATCTTCTCCCCTCACGATCTCCTTCATGTCACACTCATCGTTTCCCATTTGGATTCCACTCGAGAGTCTAAATCCCGATATCATTTGACAGTCTCTTCAGTGTGTGTCTGATCCACCCCCACATATTTATTGATCAATAGATTTCTTGATTGGTTTATTCCCAGAGTTTCTTGTTGCAAATTTTTTTCGGCCAACCATTTGATCCTTAATATTGAGTCAGCGAAGGCAGATGCTGAAGAAAGTCTCCCCTGACGCGTGCAACAAGTTTCTGATGCATATGAAAGAACTTACTTAACATTTATGTTGAAAATCAATCTCTTTTTCTTTATGATGATTGAAGTAGATTTCCAAATTGATTTCATAGTGTTGAAACGATACTGCCCCAGATAAGTGAAGACAGTCACCTCTTTCAAATTTATCCCATTGATGCGGATTCGTGCTTCTTGTTGTTGTTGCCGTTGGCTGGTTAGTTAGTTAGTTGGTTACTTTCATCACCTCTTTCTTCTTTATATTCACATGGAGTCCCATCTCAGCTGACTGCTTCTTCAACCAGTGTTTTTTTGTTTTCGCCTGTAGGTCTTTGAGTTATTTGTATGTCATTAAACATAAATTCGGCTACGAAATCAAAATCTTCTATTGTTGTTATCGGTCCAATGTATTCATTTCTTCTTGCTCCCCGCAGTCCGTCATAAATGGGAATGTCATCGGGGATAAAAGACAGTCTTTTCTTACTCCTATATTCACTACAAACATATTGCTGGATTTTTCCTTGTGGATCACATTGACACATGCCATTCTCATATAAACCTTTGAGTTAAAAGTAAACTTAACAATAAGATAACACCAGTACACTTTTTTGATATCTCGTGTTGCATAATGTGCTAAAATAATGAGCAAGTAAGGAAATGAAATTCACTCGATATTTAGGGACAAACAAAATGTGTAAACTGAAATTCACGCAAAAAAGTCGACAATGAAATATCAGGTCAGAATGAAACACATATGAACAATGAGTCAAATTAAGATATCATTATTATTTTGATTTAAGTTTCAAAGTTACATTAATTCGTACAATTAGTAATAACAAAATGTAGAAAAATTCATATTACCGGCAATTATGACAGTTATATACAAAGGTTGAAGATATATACACACACCATATATTATATATATATATAACAATGAGACAAATCATCGATGTATCAATCAAGAGAAATAATAATTTTTTAAAAACGTCTACATTTGGTACCTTATATGAATGTAATTTGCGAAATAAATAAGTCATAGAAAACACACAGGATTAATTAAAAAGTAGCAGAGAATTTTGATGTGGTTTTGTTCTCTGAGCTGGATGGTTAGTTTGCGAAACTTTCATCACCCTACTGGGTGACATCTTCAGCGCATACTTCAAATTGAAGTATGGAGCCCTATGTTCCACTGGGAACATGAAGGAAAAATTATTTATTTATTATAAACTGGATTTACTACCTACACAGCGTTAATATGGTTAAAATAGAAGCAAATTTTAACAAACGAATGCTTAGACAAATTATAATCACATTTTATTGATATAAGCATTGAATATGAGCACTGTGATAGGGTATACTTCCATCATTGAGGAAATTGATTAGATAAAATTATACAGTGAGATATAGAATTATTTATTGATGATGTTTCGAGTACAACTTATCGCTCATAATCATATATCAAGGCAATTACATAAATTTTCAACTTCGTTTATATAATATTATTAGGTCTTATCCCTTTATTCGATTAGTAATCATACTTTGCATATCTCAGGTATTGGCGATGAGTCTCAGTAAATATAATACGGTTTCACTGTATGATATTATCAAGTACTCTATAGTAGAATGTCACTGTATTCATGTCCAAGAGTGTAAAATAGTGTGACTTAAGATTTCGGAGCGATGGAAGCGCGTGAATTGATATAACAAGTGATGAAGACCATTCCCAACCAAATACGGAACATGTATGAATCCCGGCGGGTGCGTACTGCTGAAGAGTCCCAAACTAGGACGAAACAGCTGTCCAGTACTCCCAGGTTATCTAACTAATGTCAGCTCATGATGAAATCCTGTAACCAAATACGGAACATTCTGTCATCTTCCACTCATCAGGTTTGCTTGAATCCTATGTACTTTCGTGCTGTAAAGAAAGTGTATTTCCAAATCATGATTATGACTAAAGGTGCATAACGCTTGCACTGTCTTATCAAGCAGTTTCTAACATAGAGTATTCCGAGACAACGTCAGCTTCACAATCAGATCAAACTGATGATCAATAGCTCCCTCCATAAACATGTAGGAAGTGTCTTCAATTTTCTTCTAACATAATCCAACAGTAATAATTGTAACGTATGGATCATACAACTTCTCTAAACGTCTGGGTTGATGCTTGAAGATAATCCATCATATATGACAGGTATTAAAGACATAGTTATGTTGAAATTACTGTCATCTTATAATAGTACTTAACATTCATATACTAAATGTGGTGTAAGACAAACATATTTGTCACACAGACTACTCATCTATTGATCTGGAATAGCATAGTTTTCAACGTGCTATACCTTAACTAACACTCGTCTACTGAGAATTAAATCACTATGACAATACCTATATCATTCACTGAATTTTTGACAATATCAGAAAAGTAAGCATCAGGTTTATCTATGACTCTGCATCACAAGACCTTTTGACGCATTTATACCAGCTTTCACAGCAATCAGTAAAATCACCGAGTCAAGAGATAAATACTCCGTTATTCTGATGGAATTCAACACTCTTCCCATATGTTATACTTTTCTGTAACCACCTTCGTCAGTTATCAACCATTAGTACATTGATTCTTCATCATACACAGAAGCTGAAGTCCTGTAAACACTGATTATAGTGTTTACATAGTGTTTTTCGAACCTACATATTCTCTTCTTGTCTATACTAATAAATTTCCAAGTTGACCGATCAAGAGACTGAAAATAAAAGATTTTTAGAAACGAGAGCAGATTTAGCGAAGAAATATATTCCTTTCCAATTAGTTTCTTATCATCGGCTAGTTGTACGCTAATATATACTTTTTGCATCATAATTTTTACCAATCAAGTAGTTATCTTAGTTAATCCGTTTTAGGTATAGGAGAGGAGGTTAGAAGTCATCAAAACAGTTAACTAATTAATGTTAGCAAAAAGATATCTAAGTTTTGAAGGAGGGTTGAAAATTAATTACGGAATTTGAGATAGGTCAATTCATAGGCGTTATCAACAAGTTATTACGTAATCGAGAAATTTGGGAAATAATGATGACCCAGAAGAATTACCTAAAAATACAAACAAGTTAATAAAATTAGCCAGAATTGTAAAAATCAACGAAGGCAAAACATAGTTACAAGGGGAGGGGAAGAATCGTTTTTAAAAACTTAGTACATGTTATGTTGTTGGTCATGGCAAAGAAAGGGGCTGTACAAATTTCTTTTGAATGCACACACAGATTTGGCTCGTTCAGATAAATTCCGATTACCTCTGCTGTGTGTAAAAGTCGTACCCATAGAGTAGGCGAGAAGTTGCGTGGAATAAGATAAATAACTTTAAAAGCTTCATTAGAGTTGACTTGATGTCCAGTATCGACGAGATGAGCTAGTATTGAGCTGTGTATAGCTTTATTCGGACCTCTGCCAAACCAAGGTGAGAGGTGTTTAGAAATTAATTTTCTTAATTTTTCACGACTCCGCAATTAATTTTCGCACACACGCACACCCCTTCAAAACTTAGATATCTTGTTACTAACATCGATTAGTTAAATTGTTTTCATAACTTTTAACTTCTTAATTTCACCCCTCCCCCCCCCACACACACACACACCTAAAATGGAGGTTGGTAAAAATTATTATGTAAAAAGGTATATATTAGTGTAGAGCTAGCCGATGATGAGGAACTAATTGAAAAGGGATATATTTCTTCGCTCAATCTACTGTTTTTTGTCTGAATGCTTAAATGGGAATTACACATTAAGATTATGGTAAATGAGCGTTAGGCACCACCAAATACATTTGAACACAGTACATTTCATAATCGCGTCAGACTGTGATAGAATATTTCTTCATCATAAAATTAAATATGCTCTTACACGATTAAGCAGAATAAAAATATGCAATGAATTCTGAGAAATCGTCTTTTTTGCTCTGTTTAAATACCTGACAATATAATAATAATTTAACAAACTATATGTGAGTCGGTGGTTCAGCGGTAGAACTCTTGCCAACCGCTCAAGTGGTCCAGAGTTCGACCCTCAGCCAACCCACTCCTAAACCTCGCTAATCCGGTAGTAGGGCCAATGAAGAGGGAAGTATGGGCATGAGGATAGTAACCCAACCCCGTAAAAATAAAAAACCCACTGCTACGGAAACCTCAGAACTCTAGCTTGAAGCCTTATGTGCCACTTGGAATGTAAAAGAATAAGAATAAATAAATAAATAATTTATGTACGATTCATTAAAAAATATTTTAATGACAAATTCAGCTACCTTTACATAGGATTTAAAAACTAACTCGTAGAATAGATTTATACCTAGCAGGCGCACTAGTTCAGTGACAGCAACCCCATAAAGTAGCATAAGTATTCAATTTACAACATTGAGACGAATAGACTGACTCCTTGTAAGCTTTCGCTCAACAGTGCGAATAATACTAATGAGCAGAATGCGCAGGAGAATATATCTAGGAAACATTCAAGTCTATAAAAAAGATCTTATCTCCTCATAAAACATAAATTAATTAGTGTAACCATATATGAGAATCTTATACTGGTAGACAGATGACTGTAGATAAGATAACAGTTTGGTTTGAGGAAGAATTTAAACCAGTGGCTTGCGATTTCATCAAAAGCTTAAGTGATTAAAAAAAAATATCGGAAATAAAGAATAATCAAACGAGTTTTTACCTGCCCATAGAGTATGTTTACACAGTAACCGCTCAATACGGTGTTGACAGCATCAGTGAGTTATGAATTTATTCACGTAATATATATAATAATAAACAGCTTTATTCCAAATAGTATTTGTGGTACAGTTATGGAATTACTATATATTGCATCTAATTACATCATAAATTTTATAAGATTTTAAGATCAAAAAGCAACAGAAAAAAAAAGATTAAAAAATTTTAAAAAAAACAGCGTTTACATTTTAAACAATGCACCACAGGATATGAAATATAAAATTTGTGTGTAGTAGAAGATGGGAACAACAGTATGATAGTAACGAAGAAAGGAAAACAAAAACTAATGGGACTATTTGTTAGAGTGCCGCAGTAAGTTTATCGTGTCATACCTAACGGATTTCTCATCACATAACAGCTGTGCCAGATATGGTATTGTGGAGATTTTGTATTTGGTAGTCCTAGCATATAGCCGCCTATAGCTGCTTCTAGTTCTACCGGATGAAATGCAAGGTGACAGCTGCGTACAGAGAGGATGCTCGAGGTCTGACAATATTGTATTCGCTAGTTTCTTACATGACATTATATGTCTATCCACAATAGTGTTAACCAGTTGGTTTAACGATATCCCACTTGCCCTACTAACAGCTTTTAGTGCCCTTCTCAGCAAAGCAAAGTCTTTCATAAGTAGTCCAGGAACGATTAATGGGGAACAGTAAAGAAGGATGAGTAGAATACAAGAATTGACGAACTGAGAAAGCAAATACTGCTTTATGCCAGACTGCCTAAATTTCCTCTAACGTAGAACGTTAGGCGAAACATCTTTCTAGTAACTAGCAAGATGTAAGAGGACCAGGAAAGATCGATGGAAAAACTCAGCCTAAGCTACTTGACATTAGATGTATTTTCAATATATATATATATATATATATATATATATATATATATATATATATATATTCCTTCACGTTCCAAGTGGAACATACGGCTTCAAGCTAGAGGCTTGCAGTTTCGGTAGTAGTGGTGTTTATTTTTACGGGATGAGGTTGCTAGCCGCATACCCAATCTTCTCTCTTTGTCAGTCTTAGTACTGGTTTAACGAGGTAGAGGAGCGCATCGACCATATATATATATATATATATATACATAACTAAAAACATTCAATTTTGGAGTTTCATATATTATTATTATATTATTATTTTTCCCTTGGGTTCCTAGTGGAACGTAAAGCTTCAACTGCATGTCTCCACTTGCTTCTGTCTTTTGCTGTACTTTTCACCTGCATCCATGTTAGTCCATACAGTTTCAGCTCCCCTTCACACGACCTCCTCCATGTCACCCTTGGACGTCCCACTCGCCGCTTCCCATTCTGTCGGGTTCCACTCGACCAATGGCCTGACGCGCGATGTCACCCAATCCACCTCCACTTTCTCCTGCATATTTTTTGGTTGGCGATTGGTTCTTGCCTTGTTTGTTCCCATAGTTCTTTGTTGGTGATTCTTTCCGGCCATCTGATCTTCAGTATAGAACGAAGACAGTTGTTAATAAAGGTCTGCAACAGGCTGTTGGAAATATTCTTTGTGACCCTCCAAGTTTCTGATCCGTATAGAAGAACTGACTGACTTGACGTTTGTATTGAAAATCCGACTGAATTTTGTTGTTGATGATGGCTGAGTGAGGAAGATTTCCAGATTGGTTTCAGGTTGATGAATGTGTTTCTCGCTCGCCTTCCCGATTCTCGATTTGACAAAGTTTAATACACACATTAAGAAATCTATGGGTTGTATAATTCATTTGAACAGTCAAATGAAAGAGATATTTGGCAAATCCTATGTGTAGTCTCAAGGGATTACCAGTTATCAGATATTAAAATTTACCGAATACTCTTAATACATGAAGTCTATAGAAAATTCAATTTGCATATGAACTTTTATAAATGACCTGTAAATAATAAATTTAGATGGGAATTACAAGTTTAATGTACAAACACAGAGAATCATATTAATTAGTTAATTAATTAATGGATTTCTATTTCGCAGAACAAAAAAGAAAGAGAAAACAACTTACATTCGATCTGGGAAAAAGTGATGTAAGATAGCGCAAAGTGCCAAACCATTTTGAAATGATGTAGTAAGATCAATTATCTGTATATTATCATAATCTTTAGTCACTTTTTGACACCATACGAGCAGATCATATCGACTTTGAGTTGACATAGCTTTTAATCTATTTTACACATGTACAGAAAACAAGAAACAAAACAAATATACAGGGGTAATTAAATCAGCAGGTAGATATAAACCCGAAATTTTTAAATTATATATATGCTCAGATAAGAATTCACTAAGGTATCCTTCGGAAACTAAAAATATTCAGATCACAGTAGGAAATAAAGCCGCATAAACGACCTGGTACGGTCAAGATGAACTTAGCACTTCCTCTCGAAATGTTCTCATATCATCACGCGTACAAAGCCTCTGTAAAGTAGGTGCTATTCACTACTTTCATGCAGTGGGGATGTTGCCTACAAAAGTGAAGGGGAGAATAAGAACTGGACTGGTGACATGCTGGTCTACCGGGCGGAGCTGGAAAACTCTAAATCCAAACCTATGATGTACGTGGACTCCAGAATCCTAAAGGAAGAAATGGCATATCAACTTGTCTCAGTCACCAAAATCCATGGGAATGTAGCACCTGGAGCTGCTCCAGTGTCTTGCAGATCAGAATTCAATTCAATCGCTTCTTAAGACCACCATCTATTTCAGGGTTGGAATTCCGAGCCTCACACCCAACCTTCTCTGTTTTCCATGCTTACTGCTGGTTAATAGACTAAGTGAGATGGTTTAGGAGTGTGCCGACTGGAGGTCGATCCTGGACCACGTGTGTGTGTGGTTGTTACAGTATTCTTCATTATAACTCACCATATGTATATACTTTTTATCCTGCTAAGTATAAAATTCATACAGCCAGGTGAGGGCTTACGGCGAGTTGTCATCTGAACTGGTGACGACTAGCGGTGTCCGTCAAGGATTCCCATTATCTCCTTTTCTATTCAAATTCATCATAGATGTACTAATGGACTAAACTCTAACTCACTTCAGCTACCAGGGAGTAATCTCGTTGACTTAGAATATGCAGACGATATAGTCCTTCTAGGCGAGGACGCTGAAAAAATGCAGAGTCTTCCAAACACTTTGAGCCGCAATCTACGAATGTTTGGCATGCGATTCGCTCCCGCCAAATGCAAGATGATGTTACAGGACTGAACTACACAGACTCCTAGTTTAAAAATAGAAGGTGAATTGGTAGAGCTGGTTGACCGCTTCACTTATTTGGGAAGTACCATCAGCCAGTGCCAACGGGTTGATCTCCGATGAAATCTCACCACGGATACAAGGGGCTCGATTCGCATTTGCCAGTTTACGCCGTCTCCGTCGTAGACGAGATATTCGACTATCGACCAAAGGGCGGGTGTACTGCTCATCAGTCCGCTCCGTCCTCCTGTATGGTTGTGAGACCTGGCCACTGAGAGTGGAAGACACGAAAAGACTAGCTGTCTTTGATCATAGGTGCCTGCGTTCTATCTCCCGTGTGAAGTGGTATAATAAGGTGAGCAATATTGAGGTTAGGCGTCGAGTGCTAGGTAAACAGGGGAAATCAATCGATGAGGTTGTGAAGTTACATCGACTGAGATGGTTAGGACATGTGTTACGTATGCCAAGTCATCGCCTTCCTCGACAACAGGCAATGTTAGCGGATATAGGGTCAGGCTGAAAAAGAGCTAGCGGTGGTCAAACAAAAACATGGCACCAGTCAATGAAATCTACAACAGTTAGTCTAAGCCAGCCACGTATGAAGGTGTAGACTTCCTGGTTGGGGTCCTCGGGACGGTAAAATCCAATGGTTGGAAACAATTGGTGACATGGCTCAAAACCGTTCTCAGTGGCGCAGATGCATCCACTCCCTGTGACTTATGATCTTCAATGAAACTGTTTTGTATTTCTTTATTACTCCTTTGTCTCACACCTCTGCTCACTGTTTTTATTATGCTTTTCTTGTACTTTCTCCTCTTGCTTTGTGTGCTACAAGGAGGGAGTGTGGCGACTTGAACTGGCGCACATATGTGCAAAGTTCTATGTCGAAAACAGACAGACAGACATACTGGTATGTCTATTTAAATTATTCATTCTCACTTCCCTTAGGAAGCTGCATTAAAGACAGAAAATTGTGTAGCGATTCGCGTGAATTCGTGCTTGCTTTTTGTTCATAACAATAAAGCCTTTCTCATACTATTTAAGGTTATTATGCTCTGATGTCATTATTAATTAGGGAATAAGCATAAAAGCTAATTACTATTCCAAATGAAATGACTAACCCTAATTATATATATATATATATATGCTTTCATTTTTAAGCATCTGAGAAAATAGTTCATTAAAATTTTAAAAATAACAATGCAGGGACTACGATGTTTAATCACATCCCTTGTTGTGTGTGTTATTTCCTGTGCACATTCAAACACATTTTATCACAAAAAGGAAAACTTCGGTTTCTGTTTTTCTTTTCTTCTCACAACTAGATTTTCAACCTATCACAGTTAATAATCATAACGTGAAATTTTTACTGTAGTTTAGAGAAAATTTGTATGAATAAAAAAGTGATCGTTTATTAGTGTTTACTAACTTAATAGTTAGCCATTGCGACTTCATATTGTCTGAAAAGTAATACGAATTAGCGAATTATCAAGACGGCTGTAGGGCAGAGTTCTTTTCCCAAATCACATCACACTTACATACGTTGTGAAAAATGCATATGGGACAAAAGTGATTATATCTTAAAATATTAAAATCCCGACCGAAAGCTGCTACCTTGACGTGGTGGTCGGGCTTGAACACCGCAATGATCTATTCAAGCTATACTGGCTGAGACTTATGTCTCTTGAGGTCTACCATGCCAGGCAGGTTGTTTGGATAGCGGTTAAACAAAAAGCAGCTACCCAATCCAACATCATGTCCAATACAAAATTACAAAATTTCATGCCGGATCGGCCGTGGCCCGGATTAACAACGACCGCGCTTCCTGCTGCCGTGTCACAGGGCAGGAGTGATAAATCTGCTACTGAGACACACCAAACAAAAAGAACGAACAAAAACAGGCCGCGTGTGACCGGCCTCAAGCAGTTGTCCCCTGGGCTCTGCGGTCACGCAACCAACTTCCACGGTGTGGGCAGCCGGGAAGTAACAATCGCCCTCACAATCCGAAATGCACACGAAACCTCTCTATTACTCACTCATCTTTGTCTTCATCTTCATCTCTATCATCTTGCCTTCCTTCCACTGATGCAACTCCTCGACTTGATAGCTCTCCACTTCCTCTCCACTCTGCGTCCACTAAAAACGATGGAAGCCAAAAAACCACCACCGACAGCCTCTTAAAGCCGCGCCACCAATTTCATATAGGAGCTCTTAATGTTAGGACACTTTGCCAAATAGGACAACAAGCATCACTAGCCAAGACCCTGGCATCACGAGCCATTGATGTATGCTGTGTTTCAGAAACACGCATACAAGACC
The DNA here is from genome assembly GCA_944472135.2 of Trichobilharzia regenti. Taxonomy (NCBI): domain Eukaryota; kingdom Metazoa; phylum Platyhelminthes; class Trematoda; order Strigeidida; family Schistosomatidae; genus Trichobilharzia; species Trichobilharzia regenti. The sequence goes on along the minus strand of OX235262.1, from coordinate 131,875,416 downwards.
CAAGTGTGGTTATTCACCTAACCCCACCTGGCCAACAGGTTGAATCTGCAAAATTCACCTTGAGGGTGTCAGGAGATGCCACAGCTAGTTCACGAGGATTAGCTGGCGTAGGGATAGCTTTGAGTACTAGGGCAGAAAAGACATTGCTTGACTGGATCCCGGTAGATAGCCGAATGTGTGCTGTCCGCCTGAACGGATCAGTAAGAAGGAGGAAGGACTGCACTACTCGCCGATGCCTTTTCGTAATCTCCGCCTACGCCCCCACTGACTGCAGTTCAGATGAAACGAAGGATGAGTTCTACCAAAAGCTGTCTAGTTTGGTGGAAAGGCTAAACGCTCAGACATAGTCGTTCTAGCTGGTGACTTTAACGCTCAAGTAGGGAAATTGTGTCAATCTGAGAAGGATGTCGGTGGCACCTATGGAGTTCCGTGCCAGCGAACCGACAACGGTGACCGTCTCCTACAGTTCTGCTCTGATAATCATTTGTTTCTTGTAAGCACTAACTTCAAACACAAGGAGAGACACTGTTTGACTTGGAGACCCCCTTCATCAAACCAACGCTGGACACAAATAGACCACATAGCAATAAGCTATCGTTGGCGTGGGTCGGTAGGAGATTGTCGCTCCTTCTGGAACACGTGCGTAGATACCGACCATGCACTGGTCCGCGCTCGGGTGTGCTTACGACTGAACGGACGTAGGAAACAGCTGGCGGTAAAACCATCACGTCCCCAGCTCGATCAGGAAACTAAATCCGTATTTCAGGAAGAACTAGCTAAACACATATCTGTGTTCGACAGCTGTGCTCACCCTGAAGAAGCTTGGAAAAATATCCAGGCAGCCATAGATACAGCTGTAAAAGCTGTGAATAAGGTAAACCCAAAGGTGAGTAAAAACCACTGGATCTCCACCGCCTCATCCGAACTGATAGATGCTAGAAGACTTATTCCGGCGAGCTCCGAATTCAATGAGGAGCGAAAGCTGCACAAGAGGAAACTTACGAAAAGTCTCCGCAAGGACCGTGAACAGTGGTGGGCGACAAAAGCCAAAGAGATGGAGAAAGCTTCGAGGATAGGCAACACCAGGCAACTCTTTGGACTCATCAGGGAAACGGGTGGGAGAAGACAAATCATTAGTGAGACAATCTCGGAAAAAAATGGCACTATAATTAGCTCCCAGGATAGACGACTGGATCGTTGGAAAGAGCATTATGAGGAGCAGTTTAATTTGCCCACAGCCACGCTCAACCTTCCGAGCATCCAACACCTCCCTGAATGGGATATAGACACAGGTCCTCCGTCACTAACTGAGGTTACTAAAGCTGTCACCAATCTGAAACTAGGCAAAGCAGCGGGACCTGATGGAATGACTCCAGAGGTATTTAAGTACGGTGGAGACAGCTTACTGTCCGGATTAACTGAGGTACTAGGCAGCGTCTGGGAATCAGAAGAAGTCCCATCGGGTTGGTGTAAGTCACTGATTATCCCCATATACAAGAAGGGAGACAAGTCTTCCTGTGATAATCACAGAGGGATTAGCTTGACTAATATAGTATCTAAAGTCTTAGGCTCAATAATCATGCGTAGACTGAGTGGTGCTCGGGAAGCACAAACACGAGAGAGCCAGGCAGGCTTTAGACCAGGAAGAGGGTGTATTGATCATATCTTCACCCTCCGACAGATTCTAGAACATAGGCATTCCTACCGGCGTCCAACAGTCATTATATTTCTTGACCTAAAGGCAGCATTCGACTCTGTCGATCGGGAAGTTCTCTGGAGATGCTTGGCTGTAAAGGGAATTCCAAGAAAATATATTGCACTGATTAAGGCACTCTACTCGTACTCATACAGCCAGGTGAGGGCTTACGGCGAGCTGTCATCTGAACTGATGACGACCAGTGGTGTCCGTCAAGGATGCCCATTATCTCCTTTTCTATTCAACTTCATCATAGATGTGTTAATGGACTTAACCCTAGGTGACTTCAGCGACTCAGGGATTGACTTGCTACCGGGGAATAATCTCGTTGACTTGGAATATGCAGACGATATAGTCCTTCTAGGCGAAGACGCTGACGAAATGCAGAGTCTTCTAAACACCTTGAGCCGCAATCTACGAATGTTTGGCATGCGATTCGCTCCCGCCAAATGCAAGATGATGTTACAGGACTGGACTACATCGACGCCTAGTTTAAAAATAGGAAGTGAAGTGGTAGAGCACGTTGACCGCTTCACTTATTTGGGAAGTACCATCAGCCCCAACGGGTTGATCTCTGACGAAATCTCAGCACGAATACAAGGGGCTCGTTTCGCATTTGTTAGTTTACGCCGACTCTGGCGTAGACGAGATGTTCGACTATCGACCAAAGGGCGGGTGTACTGCTCATCAGTCCGCTCCGTCCTCCTTTATGGTTGTGAGACCTGGCCACTGAGAGTGGAAGACATGAAAAGACTAGCTGTCTTTGATCATAGGTGCCTGCGTTCTATTTCCCGTGTAAAGTGGCATAATAAGGTGAGCAACATGGAGGTTAGGCGTAGAGTTCTAGGTAAACAGGGGAAATCAATCGACGAAGTCGTGAAGCTACAAAGACTGAGATGGTTAGGACATGTGTTACGTATGCCAAGCCATCGCCTCCCTCGACGAGCAATGTTAGCGGATATAGGGTCAGGCTGGAAAAAAGCTAGCGGCGGTCAAACAAAAACTTGGCATCAGTCAATGAAATCCACAACAGTTGGTCTAAGCCACGTAGGAAGGTGTAGACTTCCAGGCTGGGGTCCTCGGGACGGTAAAAATCTATGGTTGGAAACAATTGGTGACATGGCTCAAAATCGTTCTCAGTGGCGCAGATGCATCCACTCCCTGTGACTTATGATCTTCAATGAAACTGTTTTGTATTTCTTTATTACTCCTTTGTCTCACACCTCTGCTCACTGTTTCTATTATGCTTTTCTTGTACTTTCTTCTCTTGCTTCGCGTGCTACACGGAATGTGGCGACTTGAACTTCCGCACATTTGTGCAAAGTTCTATGTCGAAAACAGACAGACAGACAAAACATTAAAATATCGTTTTAGATTTTCAATCTAAGACGAATTTAGATCTCAGATTTACTGTACTCTGAAGTGGAGACATGAGAAAAACAAGTCTGAGCACTATCGTCAATGATATTCCTGACTCTTGTAGACTGGATCATGTGGCAGGTTGTGGGGAGCGAGAAGACATGAATACATTAGACTGATAACAAGACTCTAGAAGATCTTGATTTCGTAGACGAATTTATGTTTAATAACATACAAACAACTCAAAGACCTACAGGCGAAAACAAAAATAAACTAATCGAAGAAGCAGCTAGAACAAAACAGGACTCCATGTGAATATAAAGAAGAAAGAGGTGATGAAAGTAACCAACTAACTAACTAACTAGCTAACTAGCCAACAACAACAGCAACAACTAGGAGAAGCACCAATCCCCCTCAACGGGGGAAATTTGAAAGGGGTAACTGTCTTTACTTATCTGGGGCAGTATCGTTTCAACACTATGAAATCAATTTGGAAATCTACTTCATTCATCATAAAGAACAAGAGTTGGATTTTCAACACTAATGTCAAGTCAGTCGCTGGTTCCTTACTGAAATTCACATGGTCAAACACGATTAGCAACAAGGAACTCTAGCATCGAACTAACCAAGAAAGTATTGGCTAACACATCCATAGAAGCTAAATGGAAATGGATCAAATACACGCTGAGGAGACCGCTGGTTGACATCACGCACCGTATCCTCAAGCAGAATCCGAATGGAAAACAGCCAGTTGGAACCACAAGGGTGACGTGGAGGGGGATAGTCTGAGGAGAAGATGAGGGCTTATTGGTAAATATGGAGCCAGCTAAGGAGAACTGCATAGAATAGGACGGAATGGAGCCTCATGTTTCACTCGGAACCAAAAAGAATGATAAACATTTTATTCACATAAATACATAAGAGGGTAAATAAAAACAATAGAATGAAACTCGGTCACTAGACATTTATTTTCACGTATTCGTCTAATGAATCGACTATGATACTAATCGATCATCTAGGTCATATGAGTTACAAACGCATATTCTTGAAAAGTGTTCACTTAATTGACTGAGTTACACCTCCACGCACACATACACATACACAGGAACAAGCCCAACATAAAAATAGAATAATAACCCCCTGGCCTACACATAAATCTGAATAAACAACAAACATCTTTACATTTGTATTATTAAGGGGCCATTAAAATTAAAGTGTTATAACATTTAATTGAGTGATATATGAATTCATCTAACGTACAATAAATCAGACGATAAAATATCTATGTATGATAAAATGTAGAACATAGGTAGTATATCCTTATTCGTAAAGATTTATTCACGTTTAGGCTGAGTGATAGAGAGAAAAATGCTTTTCAAATATTTCAACTTTGACTAGTCAACTAAATATGTCCAAAAATATTATTTTTGGTTACACCATTCTCATTCAGTTATCATTTCAGCACTTTTTATTGTACTTTAGTAACTAAAATGATATAATTTGAAATTTATGATTCATTTGCTGTCTAGACAGCAAAATAATATGCTTTAATGAATCCACTTTTTAGAAATAAACTGTTTTCCTAATTATTTTATTTAGTAGGTTAAAACTTCACTGATTTTTCATAATTAAAACTTTACCGCCAAAATTAACTTCAATTGTTGTTACGATCAGTAGACTAGAACAAAATTTCGGTAAAAGAATTATGTCCTGGAGTTCTAACCCAGGACCTTCCGGCTACAATGTAAGTTTGTATACCATCCAACCGCTGAGGCCCAATTCAATGGATTAGGATTCTTACAAACCAAACTCTTGAAAATTAATCTAATGCTTGCTAGTGACTTGCTACAGGACAGAGTTTCCTGGAGTTTTAGTGAGATGTCGTAACAAGTGAGGTATATCCAGTCAAGTGTGAGGATGTATTTCCCACTGATGAAATTGGTTGGTGGTCGCGCTAAAATCATGAATTGGCAGAAGTTAGAATTCATGGGCCATTGGATCGGGCTCCAGTGGCTGAATGGTATACGAGCTTGTCTTGTAACCGGAAGATCCTGGGTTCGACTCCCAATGGGTGTGTACTGCCGATGATCCCCAAGATGGGATGAAGCAGCTCTCCAGAACTCACTGGTTTTCAATGGTTCTCTAATTGATATCAATCCGTGGTCAAACTCAAATCAATTTTTGAAAAGAATTATAGAACGTGGAAATATTTCACATTCGGATTGGTGTAATGGAACTGATTAGCTTTATTTCAGATAGGCTTCAATTCTCACAGTAAGGATAGACTACATCTTGAAAAGATAGCTTCTGTACCAAAGAATGATATCTTTATTAAACTACCTCCATTCAAGAGTGATCAAATTATGCAGTTGACAACTCGACGACTTCGGCCAGCCATCAAGCACAGATTCTACGCCGCATCTCTTTCCCTCATATCTCGAACATTTCCGATTCTTATACCTACGATTAAAGGACGAAATTCTGTGAACTCTACCTCAAACTGTATCTACAAATTCACCTGCAGTTGCGGTGACACTTATATAGGCAAAAACAATAGAATTTTCCAATGTCGTCGGAAAGAACGCGTCTCAAAATGGTTATTACGCCACAGAAAATCACAATGCAATCAATCTGAATACAAATCTGTCATCATCCATTGCAAAGCACTTATCAATTTTAGGTCACAAAATCAATATTAATGACTACTTCACAATTATTTCACATAGATCTAATTCAAGGTTATTAAAGGTGATGAAAGCACTTTGGATCAATCACACACGTCTTAAACTATGTGTACAAAAAACAATAGACTTCAACCTTCGCCTATCATGGACTACTTGACCTACTTAAATATGATTTGTCGTCAGTATGTACTTTTGTTTTTTATTTAACTGAGTAATTGTCATGCATTTTATTATTTTTTTAACTGTGAACCATGTTAGTTGTAAAGCGACTGTAGTCTGTCTGTCTGTCTGTTTTCGACATAGAACTTTGCACAAATGTGCGACTGTAGAGAAACTACGAAATGGGTTCGACTCCCAATGGGTGTGTACTGCCGATGATCCCCAAGATGGGATGAAGCAGCTCTCCAGAACTCACTGGTTTTCAATGGTTCTCTAATTGATATCAATCCGTGGTCAAACTCAAATCAATTTTTGAAAAGAATTATAGAACGTGGAAATATTTCACATTCGGATTGGTGTAATGGAACTGATTAGCTTTATTTCAGATAGGCTTCAATTCTCACAGTAAGGATAGACTACATCTTGAAAAGATAGCTTCTGTACCAAAGAATGATATCTTTATTAAACTACCTCCATTCAAGAGTGATCAAATTATGCAGTTGACAACTCGACGACTTCGGCCAGCCATCAAGCACAGATTCTACGCCGCATCTCTTTCCCTCATATCTCGAACATTTCCGATTCTTATACCTACGATTAAAGGACGAAATTCTGTGAACTCTACCTCAAACTGTATCTACAAATTCACCTGCAGTTGCGGTGACACTTATATAGGCAAAAACAATAGAATTTTCCAATGTCGTCGGAAAGAACGCGTCTCAAAATGGTTATTACGCCACAGAAAATCACAATGCAATCAATCTGAATACAAATCTGTCATCATCCATTGCAAAGCACTTATCAATTTTAGGTCACAAAATCAATATTAATGACTACTTCACAATTATTTCACATAGATCTAATTCAAGGTTATTAAAGGTGATGAAAGCACTTTGGATCAATCACACACGTCTTAAACTATGTGTACAAAAAACAATAGACTTCAACCTTCGCCTATCATGGACTACTTGACCTACTTAAATATGATTTGTCGTCAGTATGTACTTTTGTTTTTTATTTAACTGAGTAATTGTCATGCATTTTATTATTTTTTTAACTGTGAACCATGTTAGTTGTAAAGCGACTGTAGTCTGTCTGTCTGTCTGTTTTCGACATAGAACTTTGCACAAATGTGCGACTGTAGAGAAACTACGAAATGATATCATCTCACAAAAGTTGTCTTATAGATGCTTTAATTAAATTTATTATAAAGGAACTAATCGTTTTAAATAAGAAATGATTTAGAAGTGAAAAATCACTCTTTGTGATGTAATACCACTGAGCAGTTCGCATTTACAATCAAATAAGAGATTCGTTTCAGTACCGATTAGTCTTGAAGTGAGCACCTTAGTTAAATAAAAATCTAAAATGCAAACTACTAAGTCTTCTATCTAGTGTCACCCAATTGCTGTCAACTAGCATCACTGATGAGCAACTATTGTTGCGTACATTTGGTCGACTCCAATATTCACAAAGTCTTATGCTAATGCGAGAATATATTCTCCACCAACGAGCACTACATTGTCTTTCTATCTGAAAGCTTTTGAAATTGTTTTCATCACTCAATTCTTTTTGAATTAAAAATTATCCAAAACACAGCTTTCATGTGCCAAGCTAAGAGCCATACGTATTTTTTTATTTGAGCACTGGTGATGCTAATTAGTTGTCAAAACTGAAGTAGGTTGAGCAGGACTCGAACCCAGGACCAATCAACTGAAAATCTAGAGCTTAAACACTGAATCACATCTTCACAAAACGACGTCATTTAGAGTTGAATGTGTAAACGATTACGCACAGATAACTTAAATTGATGGTTTCACAATATGGCAAGTAAGTGGGAAAATGAGAAACAGTCATTATATGTTAATGTCTTAAACACCCCGAGTGCAGTCCGTAACAAATACATCATGTGGTCGCACATTACAGCACAGAAGGATAAATAATGCAACTCAACCTACAGATATCTTGCTGATTTATATAGCGGTTGGAGGTTGAATTAATCTTTGGATAGACAGGTATTTTTAATACAGCACCTAAAAAAATATTTTCAATTTTACTTCGCCTTCTGATTATTCCATAAAAAATTTACTTCTTTCGACAACAGCATTCTTATTTAGTGAATTTCATGTTTGTAGTTAACAAAAATGTCTACAGATATTATCTTGATCCAAGCCTTATATTATCAGCTTAGTTCCAAGTTAGCATCTGAAATATCCCATGGAGTATAGCTTCTCTAAGGCCCTTATTAAAAACATGAATCACATCTCTGACAGGTTCAAAACTAGTCTCTTATTAAATCACTAAGAAAGGAGTTTCCTGACTATAATCCTCATCATATCGTCTAGTTGAAGTCTTGAAGATGACGGACCTCAGTGTATAAAGGAACACAGTGATATGGTTTAAACTCAGCTGTTAGATGGCTGTAGGTATACAGAAAGCAATTTTATTGATTAAAAGTAATCACTTCTTACTCGGATGAATTGGATGCTGTTTTGATGAACGAATTATTATTAACTGGCTTGGCCAAAATATCATCACACGCAGGTTGCAATGAAGCTGAATGAGAAAAACAAAATCAAATACAGAAATGTGACTGCATAAACGTACAACTTATGCTTGTTTTGAAAATATATATTAATAACAATTGAAAAGCTATTCAGAATCATACTGGACTTCCAGTTTTGCAAATCTCAGTCATCTCAATTTCTAAAACATGTTAGCTTTTATGTGATAAAGATTACCAATAAAAGAACAATTATAGTATCTGAATGGGAGTCGTACCATGCTACAGAAAAATCCAGTGGTTTTAAGTTAAGCGGCTTATTGACTCTAGATTAGCATAGTAGTTTCAGTCACCAGGTCCTCAGCTTGAATCCTACCCCAACTGGACCAGCCTGGGAGACTAGGCGGCACCACTGGCTTCCACACACTAGGTGTATGATTATTCATTACCAGGCATATAAAAAATCCATTCCGGAGAACTGAGTTTGTTTCTTTCAAACATAATTAAAACAGAACTAAAAAACATCCCTGCGGTCATTCTTATACAAATTGACAGAGGCATAAGTTTACAAAGTTTAAAAGCAAATTTGGCAAAGGCAATTATCCCATACTGTGTGATTCACCAGAGTTTAACTACTTTGCAACTAAAAATGATAATGGAGATTACCACTAAAATCTATAAAAAATTTCCAATCTACCAAGTTAAATTTGTGCGCTTTATGATAATTGGAAATGTCAATTTATTATTTATGTGAAATGAAGATGACTAGAGAGCGAGAAGTAGGGCATGATAGTGTGATAAAACACCGACATAAGAAAAACTAGTTCCCCTTAAACTATCGATATATATATATATGCCTAGGTAGTAGAAAGAGAGCAGTGAAAAATTTCATCCTAACTATTCTTCATTTCACACATTTAGGCCAAACAAAAGTATGCATCCTATTTTGGCTTTGTTTAACAAGAAAATTATAATACAAAATGTCAATAATTTGGCAAAACAACAATAAATACGAATACGCATATATAGGTGTGTGCATTTCCTCAATGTATCAAGAATTTTTAAATAAACAGATATTTGTGAAGCTGAAGAATTTTGATCAACATGTATCGTATCGGCGTAGATCTATTTCCCAGATAACGACCTATACACTTGTCGAAAATTTTCTGTCATTCGACTAAATGAACTGCAGGCGGTGAAGAACACATGCGATCGCACGGTGCACACTGTAGAGCTTATATAACTTCTAAAACCTGAAGGCGCAGGAGGAATTTAATTCATTCTATAACAATCACTAATATGCCAACATACTATCAAGTCTAAACAACGAAATCTGTACTAAGCAGTTAAACTGTAACGATAGAAGACAAGGGTTAGGCTACAGATCGTTTATTTAGGAAATCAACACAGATTTATAGATTTTCATGTACATTATTATAGATTATTGTAAGCAAACAAACACAGTCTTCTGATTGGTGGTTTCTCGCTGAACGTTAATCTTCCACCTCTTTGGTGGCCGTTTCCTGAAGTTCAGATTATCTATTTGCAAATTGTATCCGCCTACGCAAAGTCTGCTGTGATTGGCTGTTGAGTCAGTCTTTGTTCTTATTTTTTTCATGACCAATTTTGGGGACGTAAACATTGACGTAAATTACTGTCTAGCAATTTTTGGCTAGCAGCCAGCTCTCACCACAAAACTCGTATGATACTTAGATGTGGATTTTGGGGACTTGGTTAGTCTTAAGTTAGATTGTGTAATGAACCGAAATCAATAAAAGAGCCATCGAAAAACATAACCACTAGACAAATGTAGTGTCCTAGTTTAGAAATCTTCAGCGTGCCCGCATTAGGGATCCCGTCCAGGACCTTACGACTCCAAGACAGACACGTTTATCATCTAAGTAATGGATTAGATCTCTTACTTCTATCAATTCACCAAATATTGTTACTGTCAGCACCACCATCCAGTGTCACGGACTGACTGAAGTCAGAATTTGTAGGTTATTTGATTCTAATTAGGTGATTGGACCATAAATATGCCAGTGTTTTCAGTGGTTATTTAACTAATGTCAATCCATCACGAAATCACACAAGCTTAACTGGAAAAAAGTCGGTGGTTCGATGGTAGAAAGCAAGCCAATCACACACGTGATCGGGTGCGTATCACGGCCGAGTCATTCCTAAACTTCACTGTCAGTACAAAGTCCCGTAAAGAGGAGAGGTTGGTTGTGAGACTAGCAACCCTACCCCGTAGAAAAAACACCACCACTACTGAAATTTCAAAGCTCAATCTCAGAACCCTACGTTCTATTTGAAACCCAAAGTATTGGAGATTTATGCATATATATATATATATATATATATATATACACATTTACCTCACCGAGCCAGAAATAATGCTGGTAAAGAGGAAAGGTTGGGCATGAGGCTAGCAAACCCATCCTGTAAAAATTAAACACTGCTACAGAAACTTCAAGCCACTAGCTTGGAGCCCTATGTTCCACTGGGAACGTGAAGGAAAAATTATTATTTTATATATATACATATTACCTTGATTTTTTGAATCGTTTGATGTCACTTTGGAATTTGTTGAATCAGAAGTACTATTCATAAAATTTCCATCTGTTTTTACAGGAGATTCTTCAAGGGGATCTATTTGACGTCGTTCTAAAGCTTGTAGTTTAGCAGTTAATTCACTAAGATCAGTATGAAAACTGCTATTTGAATAGGAATGTGAATTAGAATCATCTGTGACTGTAATTCTAGACGTCATTGGTGAAAATGCTGATATACCACCAAAATCATTAATAGTCAATGAACTGCCAACATTAAAACTTCCTGTACGACTTAATGACATAAGCGATGCAATTGAAATCATGTCTTCATCACTAGACAAAAAAAAAGAAATAATTCGAAAAAAACAAATTTAGGCGTATATCAGCGTAATGAAAAGCGTTAGGAAAAAAACATCAGAAAAAATATATATTTATTTCACATGAACATACACACTGCCTCATTATCTAGTTAGGAAAAACTTTCCCAAATAACTTTGATGTACAATAAAACTAGTTTCAAAAGCATTTTATCGAAACAGAAGTAAATAATAGGTGTATTTTTACAAATTATAGTAGTGAGTCGTTTTTTCGACGCATACAAGAATGAGTTAGCTAGGCTTACTTTTAATGCACAGACTTCTATAGTATTTTATTGATGGTAACCAGCAGTGGAATCAAAGGTACACATCCTATTCTACTTGACAATCATCAGCTGAATACATCTACAATATCCTGAAACATTAATTCATCCAAGAGAATAAATAACCTTTTTGAGTTTGAAATGGTGAGTCCTGGATTTGACATTATCACTCATGAAGCTACCAGTATATTTGAGGCGAAAATGGGGTGAAATGTGTGAACTAAGTTCCATCGCCAGGTATCATCATGAAGAAAAAACATCAAGATGAAATTCCAAGTATCTGTTCAAACTGCCCAACATGCCAGTTTAGTCCAGTACAGTTTACATGAAGTTAAAGGCAACAATCAATAAAAACTTTCTTTTAATTTGAACAACTTTAGGAGTAATTATATCATTATACTCAAATACAGATCAAATGCAGAATAAATGAATATATATATGTATATATATATATATATATATACTATCAACGTGAATTATATCAATTCATATTTTATACAGATAACCTATTTCCTTGATATGAAAACTACATTGGAAAGAAAATATTCAATATCATATGAAGCTCACAAGCTAGTGATTATTGACAATCTTTGAAACTAATTTTCTTAGTTCCGAGTCATGCATCGATCAAATCGCAACATTGAACAAAGCTTGGAATGGCAGTCACCTCTCTATCTCAACTTCATCGACTTTGAAAAGGCCTTCGACAGCGTCGATCGAGAGGTCATTTGGAAACTACTTCGCTACTACGGGGTCCCATCGACAATTATACACCTCATCCAACAGTTATACGACAATGCTGCATGCCAAGTAATTCACAACGGGAAACTTACGGAAGCCTTCGAAGTGAGGACGGGAGTGAGGCAAGGCTGTCTACTATCACCAATGATCTTCCTGATTGCAATCGATTGGATAATGCGACAGACAACGTCAACCAACGAGGGAACAGGCATAAAATGGACTGACACAAAAGACTTGGAGGATCTGGATTTCGCCGATATATGTCTGATTTCCCATAAACTGGAAGATATGCAAGTGAAAAGTAACAAGTTGGCAGAAGAAGCATCAAAGATAGGACTTCACGTGAACATAGATAAAACAGAGATGATGAAGATTCCTTGCCAACATCAACAGCAACAACAGACCACAATAAGCATAAATGGGAAGAACCTGAAAGAAACAACCTCCTTCACCTACCTGGGAAGCATCGTCTCAACTACAGGCGGAACTGACGAGGACATCAAAGCCAGAATCTGAAAAGCAAGACAAGCTTTCATTACTCTCAAGTCTGTGTGGAGGTCAACAGCACTCACCATCAAAAATAAGATCCGGATTTTCAACTCCAATGTGAAGTCAGTGCTACTATACGGATCAGAGACTTGGCGAGTCATAAAGAGCATCTCAAACAAACTTCAGACCGTCAACAGCTGTCCTCGCTCAACACTCAAGATCAGATAGCCAGCCAGAAAAGATCAACAACAGGGATCTCTGGGAGCGAACCAACCCACAGGAACCGATTGTGCAACAAATCTGCAGGAAGAAGTGGAGATGGATCGGTCATACTCTGAGAAAACCATCAAGTGAAAACACACGACAGGCTATCGCTCGAGTGGAACCCGAATGGAAAGCGGTGAGTTGTTTTTCACTGCTAGGGTGACATGGAGGCGATCATGTAAAGAGGAGATGGAAGCATGTGGCCAGACGTGGAAACAGATGAACAGGTTGGCAGGAAACTGAACGCAATGGAGACGTGCGGCAGAAGCTCTATGTTCCTCTAAGAAATAAAGAGGACATTAGTTCCGCGACTACCATCAAGAACAGATTCAAATACATATTAGTTGGTAGCAAATACATCAACTAACTAAGAATTTGTTGATTATCACTTATCCTTTTTCCAACTAACTAAATGACTATATATATACGCATTAGTATTATCTAATGACAATGTTCGGAATATAATCTAAGTAATACAAATGTTTTTATAACTGAAAAAAATGATTCTATGTTGCTTTCTCTTTTTGTTTTTTTGTTTATTTCTATCAACAGCTTACCACTGACGATGATTATAGAGTAGAATAATTCCTTTTTAGAAAAGAAACAGGCAACACGAATATCGATTGATGATCATTTGGAAAATAACCTATTTCGTCTATCCAGGATATACACTGCTCATCTACTTTCTATTTGAAGCGAAATGTGAATCTACCTTTGTATGTGTATTTGGTTAGAGAACTACTACTAATAAAACAAAGTAAATTGTTCTAGTACACCATGGCATAGTCTATTTACTTACCAGTGCTACCAAGACAAGAAGTGAAAAATTAGATTCTTACAAAAAATTATTCTTTCTTTCAAACTGCTTAAGCGACAAATAAATGTTAAGTCAACATTTTCCGTGACTGTGCTCTACTGTAATAAATCAGCATTCAATATGGTTAGGTGATACAAAATAGTGATTCTTGTTAAACCTAGTGGATATGATGGATAGGGGTCTAGGAAATTGGTTAAATCCTGATTTCAAACCATTTGTAAACATACAACTTATGACTGAAACGGAAATAATAACCTATGAACATAATTTTTAACTACACAGACAATCAAGGAAACAAAACTGCTTTGTAGATGCGGATTGTATTTGAAGACTCAAGAAATGATGCATTTGGGGAGGGAGAGTAAGTGTTGATATTTTCATGTGTGAATTTCTCAGTATGATCTTTATTATTTACATAAGAAAAGATGTGAACAGCGAAGAAAATTTCCTTGTCGACGGTTCATTCTCATAAGCTGTACAACCGTAATTATTTTTAACAAAGAAATAATACAACCAATCAGATAATGGTAACATTTGTCCTCAAAAAAACGCATTACGTAATGTAATGTAAGGTGTATATGTGTAAAACTTGGGCCCTGTAGTAGTAAGTAATTCCATATTAGTTTATTTATCAGATGTATCACACAGTGGAACAGTATTATTTACTGGATGACGAGATTTCGAACAAAATTTATTGTTCATAATCATATCAATTTTTGTCACACGACTTCGAAACTTGAATTTTATAGTTTTCTTTGTTTTCTCCTATTTGTCGTAGGGGTAGTAGAATTTTCCAGATATCTGGGGCAGGTGCTGAATCATTCCTATTACATGTATTTGCAGTTGATTTGATAAACAAAGCTTATGTTATCAATCTCTCCCTCCACCCTGTAACATTAGATTTTAAAACTGTCATCTTATCCCATCCTATTGTATGGTTGTGTGTAACTGCATGTAGTGCTTGCGATAGCTAAACTATTCTCTAGATTTCTTATCTTATTTGGGTCAACCAATCTAGATTTTGCTAGGTTTTTATGTTCGGCTAGTCTGACTGCCCGTGTTCTACTAGTTTGACCTATGTATATGACCTGACAATCATTGCAGGTAGGGTATTAGATAAACTAAATTGTTTTGTTTTAAAGGCTCCACAGGATCCTTTAACCGACAAAGCTTGTTTCTAAATGAGTTTGTGGGTTTGAATGCCAGCCACTTTTATTCCTGCCTTGTTAAGAATTCTGAGTAGGGTTTCCGAGGTTCTTTCCTTGTATGGAATTACTACTGATGATTTAGATTCCTTATTGTTGGTGTCGTCATTAATATCAATATTGAAAACATTTATTTCCCGATATGAACTTAGAACAAGCAATAAAGGTTAATAAAGCAGGATTTAATGGATTCATCAAATTTCGGTAGAACTCGTCAGCCGAATACTCCACACGGATATATATACTTTTGAAATTACATTGGAAGATATAAGACTGGCAAGTAAACACACTACTGCATGACTAATTCAATGTAGTTTGTTTACTTATCAGTCTTATATCTCCCAATGTAATTTCAAAAGTATATATATCCGTGTATGTAGAGTATTCAGCTGACGAGTTCTACCGAAATTCGATGAATCCATTAAATCCTGCTTTATTAACCTTTATTGCTTTTTTTAAATATTATTATTATCACTATTATTACCATTATTATTGTTATCATTATTATTATCACTATCTCTACTATCATTATTTATTTCATTTTTATATTTCCTTACATATTTCCTGACTAATTTATTATTATTATTATTATAATTATTAAGTTTCAAGGCTTCTTTTATGTGTATCACTTCTTGTCTTAGGTTTCCCTTGGTACTACTTAGTTTTTGTGCTCTGTTGCTTAAACATTTCACCAATCCTATTTTCACTGACATACAGTGGGATGATCGGAAGTCCGAATATCTGTTTGAATGTGTGGGCTTCCTGTAAGAACTAGTGTTTAAATTGCCATCTTCTGTCCTTTTTACGTTGCAATCTAACATTGGGAGTTCCCCTTCGAGTTGATGTGTTCGAAAAATCTGTCTATCTTGCGTTCTAGTACAGTGAAGGTGTCATCTGCATACCTCTACCATACTTTTGGGGTGGGGGTGAACGTTTCAGTCGCTATGTTTTCCCATCTATCTATGAATATATCTGCTACAATCGGGGATATTGGTGATCCCAAGGCAAATCCCTCAGTTTGTATATTTTCCCTTGGAATTTAAATACTGTGGAAGTCAGGCATAAAAGATTATTATTTACACTTTTACAAGCAAATCGCTTACCACAATTAAACATCATACAAAGTTAGCTAGTGATACTTTAAGAGGTAATTTAATGAACAACACCATGGTGCTGATCATTAAGATTAACAAACTGTCTCGTCTCTATGAGTTCCCTAAAACTTTTCAACACCAGAAAATTTATCGCAATAAACAGTGATACCACTAGTTTATTTAGAACTTGAAGGCAAGGGGAAACCTGAAGAAATAAGCGAGTGAGATGTCACCAGCGAAATAAACTAATATTAACCAGAAGCTGTTTTAGTTCGTCAATATTAGAAAGATTATGACAGTGAGACAGGCCGCTATGAAGATAATTTTTTGATCAACTAACACCGAATTAGAAGATGCCAACAACACTAGACCGGATATTCTGAAAAGCATTTTAGTTAACTAAGTGCCGTAACCGCAATATGAAACTAAATTATATTATACACGGCTATTCATAACAAATTTATCGATAACTTCATAATGCTGTATAAAACAACTCACGTAGAATGAGATTAAACAACTACTTCTGACCACTGTTCCAACTGGTATCCGAGAAATTTTGTTACACTAATATTTTTAGTTTGCTAACTAAGACACTCTTCTTCTAAAGGTACATAGTAGCATAGATGGACTTTCAGTATGTGGACAATAGGTTAGAAAAGTATCTTAAAAGTGTTGGTTTGTAGGGATTTGATTGGTTTCAGGATTTCATCATGAGCTGACATTAGTTAGAGAACCATTGGAAAACCTGGGAGTACTGGACAGCTGTTTCGTCCTAGTTTGGGACTCTTCATCAGTACGCATCCACCGGGATTCGAACCCAGGACCTTCCGGTTACAAGGCGAGCTTGTATACCATTAAGCCACTGGGACCCGATCCAATGGTCCTTGAATTCTAACTTCTGCCAATTCACGACATTGGCTAGCGGTCGCGCTATGTCGTGAATTGGCAGAAGTTAGAATTCAAGGACCATTGGATCGGGTCCCAGTGGCTTAATGATATACAAGCTCGCCTTGTAACCGGAAGGTCCTGGGTTCGAACCCCGGTGGGTGCGTACTGCTGAAGAGTCCCAAACTAGGACGAAACAGCTGTCCAGTACTCCCAGGTTTTCCAATGGTTCTCTAACTAATGTCAGCTCATGATGAAATCCTGATATCTTAAAAGTGTTTTACAGATAGATAACAATTAACAACTAACGTGGCATCGCCTTCCTTTATAATCATCGAATTTAGTGTAAGCAGGACGATTGCAGATGTTAACTTTTTAGAAGCCAGACGCATAACCACTTTGAGATTTGTTTGAACGGGTAAATTTGAAGCAAATTCAGCCAAATCAATTTGCCTTGTAGCTAATACACGTCGTCTAGAGGATGTTGCAGACCCAGAAAGTAAACCCGTACCTTTAGGTCCGACCTGAAGATAAAAAAGAACAAAAGTGTTGATCACACGATTGAAAATCCATGACTAAGAAGTTTTTAAAAATCGAACGCTTCTTTTAAGCAAATGAAACAGTTTCCGTAAGATTAGTTTGTCTTAATAAAGCGTAGGTAACAACAGATTTCAAAAGATAAATAGGACCCCACAACAATTTAGCGATCCCACTTTTTCTCTTGGATTCGATTATGTGTATTTGTTTTATATATTATCTGCCTGAATGGCAGAAATTCAATAATGTATATTTATATTCAATAACGTACTGAAGAATCAATCTAAAAGCATGGAATAAATTTTAACTAGCCGAAATACGTTGAATCCAACTCATAAAATTACGATGTTATTTGTCAGTAGACTGACTTAACAAGAAATGTATATTGTAACGAAAGAAAACAATAGACTTGGTAACGAATCTTTATTAAGGAAAAACATCAAGTTTATACATTTTTAGTCACATTAAAGTCCGGCTAGGTCACAAGAGAATAAATTGTTCTGACTGGTCGGCAATTGGACCAAGGTTAAATAAGTTGAGTAATGAGGCTATTTCATGTCCACAACGTAAACTAAATCCAGATTTGAGGAATAAACACTTCTAACTACGCTGCAGCTATTGACTTAAAATGCTGATTTCAGTTTTGGCCGTTTCCTATCAATCTGCATCACACTACAATATAATCTTGATGGTAAATAGCTAGGGCCCCAGTGAAATTACACATATATGAGATACTGGCATACTCAAAAGAGTTACTTATTCGGAATGCTATAATGAACTGTCCTGTCGCCAAATTTGAAGATGTAACTAATTACCTCAAGGAAAATAATCCTGCAACCATTAATCATTATTTGACAGAAGAAATTATTGCTATAGTGAGAAATAGCAGGAATCACAGGCTGTTTATAGAGCCTTACAAATTACCTTCACCTGGAGTGAATTATATGAAATGCAGAAAGCTGTTTGAATATATATATATATATATATATATATATATATATACTAGAAACAAAAGCCATTTGGAAGAAAACATACTGGATAAATATCTGAAATTCCAAACACATTTCTACCTTCGTCCTTGATCGGATTTTAGGACCAGTGTCTGATTATTTAAAGAAACTAAAGTGGGATGACTGTGTAGTGGGTTTACCTTAACATATGAAATCTCAGCCAATCAACATCAGTGGTAACGGGACGTATATTCATCACCAAATGAACTCTCAGCTATCATTGAAAAATATGACGTCACGTCAATAAATTCAATTATCGAAACAAACGTGCGTCTGTGGCACAGCGGTAGATTGCTCACCAAACACGCCTCATGTGGTCCAGGGTTTGATCCCCGGCCGACACACTCCTTCACCTCACTGAGACTGCAATAAGACTGAAAAAGAGGAAAGATTGGGCATGAGGCTAGCAACCTTATCCCGTAAAAATAAACACCACTACTACCGAAACTTCAAGTCTCTAGCTTGAAGCCGTATGTTCCACTGGGAACGTAAAGGAAAAAAAGGGAAGAAACAAACAAACATATCACACTAAGTTGACAGATATTTAGATCCGAGGTGTGTGTATATTGACAAATAAATAAGAGTGCAGAAAAAACAATAAACGCAATCAATTATCACTTAATAGTATATCTATAATATTACAGAAGTGGAATTTTTCACTGATTTCATTCATCTACATCTTTAAGAATATAGGAAAATCGTCTACAGGAAGAAGATAGAACACAACTATGAATAAGTAATCAAATAATCAGCTTACTTAAAAAAATAAATAAAAGATTCAGTACTTACATCTTCAATCTGACATATCCATTCTTTTTCTTCATACTGTATTACTTTTTCACTACGATATAAGGTAGTAACAAATTCTACATTTTCTGGCATTGACCATACATATTTAAATGAATTCGAATCATCTGATGTTTTAGTAGGTTCAAATGCCTATAAATTAATCCGTTGAAGAAAGTAAACACTGAAGTAATATAAAGCCGCATTACATGCATGTCTTTTGATTAATTGAAAAAATCAGGTGTCAAAACTGGGATTTTGTCAAAATTATGGGTTAACATTCGATTATTTTATGAAAGCAGGACTTAACAGGTCACCAGTTGACCAAGTCTTGGTGTAAAAAACACTGCTGCTTTACAAATGACACGAAAAGACTACCACATTCAACGACTAAACATTCTCTAACAACGATATTACCTTCTGATCTCATACTGAATTATAGTTCTAACTATAAAGAAGTTGGTGGTTAACGCCTTACTCAATATAAATGTGTAATTTGATCAGTCTGCATCTGAAAACAAAAGAAACAATACAGTGGATAATCTTGGATAATACGGAGTGATATCGATCTCATTAACTAGAGTACATTCACTCGAAAACAGTGGAGAAGATTCGCAGCTCGGGTGGATGCTATCGGTATTGTTGCGTTCCCTGATACATGTGGTTTAAACAAGAAGCTTTCATTGTCTTTCTAGACACCTTTAATACTGATTTTAAAATTATATAAGCTTTTACAACTCTCCACTACAAGTGAATATGTCAATTTAAAAAACTCAAGATACAACCAATCACAGACAAGATCACTAGGAAAGATGGTTATTACACCCAGAGAGAATTAAAAAGCCTCACTTCATTTTAAACTTAATGCTGAAAGTATCCAAGATTATGGGAATCGAGCAATCTGAATATCCAGCTTAGGAGCGTAAAGTAACTAAAGACGCACTCACTCTATATTTTATTAAACAGACTATAATACTCTAGTTAAATTTCGCCAAAAAATGACTTTTGGGACTCGTCAGTCTAACTGGACTTATTATTCATTTTGGTCCAGTAAAGCCAAACTACAGAAAATTCAGTTTCAGTAGATAACAACAGATATCTCTTGCACAATTTTTGGCATACATGGTTTTGCAATCAAGTGGACAACGCTTCGATCCTAAATGAGACCGAACTCGCACCAAGAATCTTAGTTTTAATCACCACCTATCAAATAACAATAAGCTGAGGATAAATGAATAGCCATAAGGTCCGCTTGGATAGATAATATACCAGAAACTGATCTTTTAGGTCTAGTAAGTAGAAAACAACAGGAAATCAAAAAGCTTTAAAACAATCATACATGCATTCGATTCTAATGGAGTATAATTCTTATATACATTCCAACAAATTAGTGTACAAACTGTTTGGAGATTTTAGAGCTTTGAAGTCTGATAGTAAACATTTCATTGACTTATTTCCATATTCAGTACTTAATTAAGAAGCGTGGAACAATTGCCAGTAAAAATAATAAAAATGATCAAATGACATAGAGTGAATTCAAAACTTCATAAAAGCATTCGAAAAAAACTTGAATGTGCGAGGAGAACAAATCGATTGAAAAATATTCATGCAAACGAAGAAAGGTGGACTGTACAAATCTGCCAACATTCAGTAGAATTTGCTGTCTCAGTAACACATAATTCAACCTCAAATTAATGCATATACATACACCATAGTGTCAGTGTCACAAAAAATACCAGTTACCTTAGATGAATATCGACGACTTCGACGAGACCAAACCAAAACTAAACTCCCAGGGTGATATTGGCGCGAGCATTCGATATTTAGTTCATGTAAAGAAGCAGTGATTTGAAATTTCGCTGCCTTCTTCCCAACTCTCTGCAATCTCCGCCAGACACTCATTTAAAATTGAAGGTATTTTAGAATCTGAAATCATAGAAAGATGTACGTCTCACATCAGGTCAAAACACTCCTAAAAACTGAATTGACGGTAAAAAATTATATCCACCAGTGAAATTTAGCTTATCCCCACAAGGATCATGTCAAACACATGAACCCACTTCATATACTCCACTGAGTGTAAGACGATACCTCCTAATTTCATAGCGCATGCTTAACCCATTCGTTAGAAAATGAACTTGAGCATGGTTACTCAGCATTCCTCGGTAAGATATCCATATTAATTACTTAATTTATTCGTGTGTAAGTTTCTCCTAGTGTAACTGAACAAGTTATCAAAGTGACTTTTCTTTATCGAACACAAAATATTCGAAATTCACGATAAATACAAGAGCCTCCGAAAAATTAAAAAATTCCTTAAAGAAAATCATCGTAGTTTTAAGCGGTAAAACAGTGTTGAAGAAGTGACGCAAAAGTGTGTTATAAGAAAATGATGTAACTACAGTTTCAGTTGACTTCATTAAACATTAATGATGAAGATGTGCTTCATTAGCTTCGGTACTTGACTTCCAGTATGTCCAGACTGGGATCCCGCTTCATCCAGTTAAATCTAGGTGACTGAGAAGTATCGACAATCCCCACAGCAAGTGAGGATCATAATCTAATACTTAGCTTTTTAAATGAATTCCCCAGACTCTGAGCCACATTTACTGTATAAAAAAGAAAGTTATCTGTTTCTTTTTTACTTTTTACTTTACTTCGGCTATCTCCTACGGGAGGATGAGCCGGCTTCATGAACCATGAAGTTTCATGGGAATTGGGTACGAGTGATGTCCCCAGCATCGCTCGGCCTTTTGTTTGAGAGTGCAGCTCTAGCCTTTACACAACCAAGTGTGACCTACAAGGCAGTAGGAGTGGAGTAGGGAGTCCACTATCCATTGGCAGCCGGTGACCGGAGTCCGGTTCATTCGCCTTTTTGAATGGGGCCAGTCATCCAGGGCATCCAATAAGCCCTTTGTCCATACGTCTGCCGGTGAGCTTCATACGCCAGTCGTTGGAGGTTTGGAATCAGGGTTTAGCCATCTCCCCTAGACTGTCATCCAATGGACAGTCAACCCGGTGAAGAGCGCCGGGCATCCGCTTTTGCCCTCTCACTTTGGTGAAAAACACCTCCGCCACGTGAAGGCAGTGAGTAGGACTTCCTCAGGAGAGGCTATGTAAGACGCCTGGTCATATGGGAGCATTTCAAGAGGTGTACGGAGGGGTGGCCAACCCGCATCGCAAGACACCCACCCCCGACCATCCTGAGGCTTTGGAGGCTGTTTCTGGACAGCGATAAATCTAAACATTATTAGGAGCACTATATCACCTGCCGATAGACAACATCAAATCAACGATGAACACAAATGAACTACTACGATATCACTTACCGATAGAGTAGGTTAGCAGAAGATAGTCGTTATTTTAGGAGCGTTCTTGTTCACTCGCATCACGCGGCAGCCTGCAGAAAAATAGGCGCATAACTACATAGCCATGAAACAGAAATAACAGCAAAGCTCTATCGTGTCTAGAACTCAGATGGACATATCGCGTCTGTATTTAGCAAGGAAATAACTGAGCACTTATCTAGGTATGACAGTAATAATCCTGACCCTAACCCTGACCCCATAAATAGTCTGCTAAAGAAATACGGGTTTTTTTTCTTCACGTTCCTCAATGGAACATAGGGCTTCAAGCCAATGGCTTGAAGTTTCTGTAGCAGTGTTTATTTTACAGGATGGGGTTGCTAGCCTCATGCTCAACCTTTCCTCTTTACCAGGATTATTTCTAGCTTAGCGAGGTAAAGGAGTGAGTCGGTCGGAGATCGAACCCAGGGCCATATTTATGGTCGGCAAGCGTCCTAGTCGCTATACCACCGACGCACAAAGAAATACGGGTGATTATTAGTAGTCAGTGGATTTCTGTATTTTCATCGGAACTGCAGGTCAGAGATTAATTCCAAACCGAACGATAAGCAAAAACGACTTAAATGTGGGCTGACTAAAAGTCTTCTCAACAGCGGCGGGTAAATGGAGGATGCAATAAGACATCATAACTACGTTATATCTATTGACTGGTTAGATTTACTAAATAAATAAGTCTTAAATCTACCATGGTAAATGAAACGACTACTGAGAAGGATGAAATTTTATTAATTTCCAGTGACAGAGAACTGGAAAGTTTGGCGAAACTCTCAGAACAGTTCAACTGGCGTGAATCTGTAACACAACATTCCGCCATCAAACCCGAAAAGGATTTACGAGTGTGTCTCAATTGTGGCTAAAATTGCGGTGGCTGTTTCTACTCTGAAACCAGGCAAAGCAACAGGACCTTACGGACCGGCTCCAGAAGAACTTATTGGTGGGAAGTTGAACATTTTTTCTATGAAATATAAGAAAGTGCCATTTTGTGTCGGAACATAAGAGCCTCGTTAAAGCGGTGTACTTTGTCGCTCATTCTCTTTATGAGGAGTGAACAAATCTTCATGTGATTATAGGAAAGGCGTATAGTATCTAAAATCTTAGAAGGTATACTAAAAAGTAGATTTTAGTTGAGATACAAACCCTGAGGAAATTAGGCGGGTGCACTGGTAAAATCTTTATCTCCCGACAGGTTCTTGAACACTAGCATACTTATCGGTACCTGACTCATGCCATTTTTCCACCCAATAGCGTAATTCCATACCATCAAGGTGTTCAGGAAACGCCTGGTTGTGAAGGGAATGTTAAGGAGAAAGCCGACACCAATTAGGGCACGTTACTTGAAACAGTACAATCATGCGCGAAATTATACAAAATGATGGGAACCCCATGTGTCTATCACGGATAAAAAGGGTCTCTACCTGTTTACTTACTGAGGATATACCAAAGAATGGTCTTGGTTACCTCCAACTACCAGTTGATTACGAGTAATCTGGGAGGATGCTTTTCCTCACCAAGATGATTACAAAATTTACACAAATCCAGGCAAGATTTCCCGCTATCGAGTGTTATAATAGTAAGGTACCTAGTGACACTTTTGACCCTGACTGTATTTACTCCGTACATGCAATGTTTTCCCGCATAATTATGCACAGCTCGAAATTCCTTTAGCAATAATTTAGTGTATTGAAATTATCTTATGAACTAACATACGTCTACCTCGAATATCAAAAACTGAACAAATCCCAAAACTAGAAAGATGTCGGGAACATGATCATAGAATTAGGTGTGTACAACACAGAATAAGGCAAGCAGTTGCATGGTAGAAAAATGACTTTCACTAGAATTCTTCACGACAATTTACTTAATGTGATACCATAATTTCACGATCCACGTCGTTTTCACTCGGAAATATGCCAAATAAATTTGCTTAAAATATATCGGTCATAATGCTTACTTTTCCAAGTACTTCATATTGCTAATTCCTGATAAATCCGGGAGATTAGGCTGGGTAACCAGTTAGTACCGACACATTGTAATAAGGCGCGGCGAACGGCTTCATTTTTATTTTTTTTTTATTTTTTATTTTTGATTACAGCTTGATTCCACACCGTATTTTTGGGACAGGTGTGGAATTTTCAGCGTGGATATCGGTAGCCCAAAATTCGCAGGCCGACCATAGATATCAGGTGTGCGTCGGCGTGGGCTCGAACCCCGGACCATGTGCATGGTCGACGAGAGTCCTAACCACTGTGCCACCGACGCACATGTTGAAAGCATCACTAATGTACATCCTGAAAGTATCCTACATTTACCTGCTGCGATTTTCTGGTCTAATGTAGCATTCTCATCCGTTCGATAATAGTCAGAATACAGTTATGGCTTTCAAAAACCACTAAGAAAATGAAAACACTGAACGATATGTTCATTAACTGCTTGCAGGAATACAGAGTTCATTATGAGATGCTTCAATATAAATAATTTAAAACTTTATTCTTCAGTTTAGAGAACAAGGCGTACCACAAGGGAATATTAAACCATATGACAATGTCAGTAAATACAATTAGATATCATCATAAGCTGACATCAGTTAGAGAACCAGTGGAAAACCTGGGACTACTGGGCAGCTTTTTCATCCTATTTTGCGACTCTTCATCAGTACACCCCCACAGCCAAGGTTCTAACCTAGGACTTTCTGATTACAAGGTGAGTTCGTAGACCATTGAGCCATTGGGACCCGATCCAATGGCCGGCCCATCAATACTAACTTTTGCCAATTCACGGCATAGTGCGACCATTTCGCAATGTCTTCGATGAATTACTGCGTCATCCTTAACCTGCTGTACCCGATTTGTCCCGGCTTTCCACTAAAACAGCAGAACTGTCTGTCCGTGCGGACTGGAACACATGGTGGTCAATTTAATTTTCAACTGACAAGAGCTGTGATGCTTCGTGGTGGTGTAATTATCTACTTGTACACTGTCTACAAATTACCCTCAAAACATCTTTCAGCAGTCATAACTGTTATATTATCCCTTCGCTAGTTGGGGTGGTGCTAAGAGCAGTCTCGCCACCTCATCAGATGGGCCAGGCTGAAGAGACAGCAGGTAATGTGGATAGAGTTCAGGTCTTGCAGGATTGATAGTCATATACCAGTGGTGACAGTTATTTCTGGTTGAAGCCAAATAGAAGCGACTCCGAGCCTGTGCAAGCAACATAACTTGCTGGTTCCTGGATAGTCTCCTTAGACCTCTTTAGAGTTAGATTTGAGGAGCATATTTTCCGGCGTAGGCGTATTCGTGGGCTTTAAAACTCCATGATATATTGCAAGAAATGACAATGGGATACTTTGGGTAAATTTTACATGCTACTGTTGAATAATTACATAACATATAATCCTGGGTATTTCCACCATTAAAATAATAATAGAGGAGAGCATTAATCAAAAGAGGCATTATAAAAGCTTAATATGCCAGCATGTTCATCACCATCTAAAGCCTCAGAAGTCAAAAGAAAGATAACTCACAAACAAAAATTTAATCAAATTAAACAATATGTGCGTCGGTGGCACAGCGGTTAGGACGCTCGCCGACCATGTACATGGTCCGGGGTTCGACCACCGGCCGACTCATACCTTTACCTCGCTAAGCCAGAAATAATGCTGGTAAAGAGGAAAGGTTGAGCATGAGGCGAGCAACCCCATCCTGTTAAAACTAAACACTGCCACAGAAACTTCAAGCTTCTAGCTTGGAGCCCTATGTTTCACTCGGAACGTGAAGGAAAAATTATTTATTAATAAACAATATTCCGGGTGAAATAAATAGCCTCAACAACACATCAACACCTTATTCCCTTTACATCGGTTCTGTTCACCAGGGTACACGACACCGGATAATCTTTCATCTCTGTCCCGCACAATGTCATCCATGTCACCAACAAAACTGACGACGAAACCGTCCCAGTGATATGAATGCAAGCCAGGAAGAGAACCCATTATATGTCAAGAGTCACAGCCTCGAAAAAATGATTAGGAACGGAGAATTATTAGCAGAATTGTGCCATTTCAATGGTCTGGTGATCGGAGCCAGTGTGTACAAATACAGGTGTCAGCCAAGTCTCGTAAACCGTTAATGCTCAGCTCTTGCTGCACTCAGGCTCACGCTGTTCCTTGAAGTTTCTCAAATCGCTTAGTAATAACAGACGCAAAACCATAACACCAATTGGCGACTCGAGGATTCTTTATTGCAACACCAACATATAAACAATGTTACAACTAAGGTTTCTCACGGTTTGCTACTGACTTCTTTCTGAACAGCGACCGATGAGACGATGACTGTCGTATTGATGCCTCCGCGAAAATTGGGGAAGTTGGTTTTGAGCAAACAACCATGAATTGATCGTTCACTCTTCAAATTCATTGACAACAGTTATATACACAAAGCAACATTAATTTCCCATGATAGACATACCGCAAAACAGATAGATTTCATCTCAATTCTGCTCAGGGTAGTGGAGACGCATCCTGCTTAACACACATTCGAGGGGCGGAGCAGATGTGGGTTCAAACCATCTTCGAAATCAAGGAACCTTCAAGGTGAAGCTGAAATCCCTCAAAACACTGGAGAGAGACCACCGTAATTCAAGTTCAACATTCAGAAGTACAAAACTGCAAGGGATGCTTTCACTACAGATTTCAGAGCAGGGTTGGAGGCACTACGTGGTATCAGTGAGGAAACCTGCATGGAACTCTCTGAAGGTGATGTTCAGGGAAACGTGTACAAATGTTTCAGAAAGAAGGAAGAGACACGACAAAGAATGGCTATCTGCGGATACCTGGAAGCTTATCGGGAAGAGAGTAGTGGAAGAGATGACTCCATGCAAAGACGCACAACAGAAGGAGAGGCTGAGTTCGATATACACTGCACGTGATGAAACGTGCCAGGAAATACAGAATACAGTTCCTCGACACGTTGGCCGGCATCTGAAGCAGAACGGGCACGCCGCAGGTAAAAGAGACCCCAGAATATTACATCAGATAATCAAGCCTTTATGCAAGAAAAGATCAACCAAGATGATGAAACCAACATTAGATTTCCAAAAGCACCTAATTACTAAGGAGGAGAAACAAATAAAATAATGGGCTGATCATTTTAAAGGATTGCTGAATCGACCATCACCTGCAACTTGCGCAGAAATACCAACAACAACAGCACGCACAGAACTGCCTGCCAGTGAATATCAATCCTCCAACGAAAGCAGAAATCTTGAGTGCTACTACGCTGCTGAAGTCCAGTCGGTAAGGCAGTAGGGCCAGACAGAATTCCCCAGAAGCACTCAAAACGGATTTAGGTATCGCGTCAGATGTGTCCACGACATTACTACAAAAGGTTTGGAAGGAAGGAAAGATACTTACTGATTGGAAGAAAGACTACCTTTTCAAACTGCCAAAGAAAAGCGACCTAGTTAGGCCTCTGCAAGAACTGGCGTGGAATAATGCTGTTGTCCGCACCAAGTAAAATACTAAGTCGCGTCATCCTGAAGAGAATAAAACATGCACTGGTTGCAGAACTCCGCCAGCCTGAACAAGCTGGATTCAGAAAAAGCAAATTGTGTGCTGATCAGATCGCAACTCTACGCATCATCATCGAAGAAAGTATTGAATGGTAGTCAAACCTGTACCCTAACTTCATCAACTATGTAAAGGCCTTTCACAGGCAGTGTTGACCGAGAATTAATTTGGAAGCTACTTTGACATTATGACGTGCCTTAAGTCTTTATCAACTCCATTCAACAGCTGGATATATAAAATTGGAAACTGTCAGGTGATCCACAACGGAAAACTCACTCGGCGAGGCGTTCGAAGTGAACACAGGATCTAGACAAGGGTTCCTGCCTACTATCACCGATGATGTTCCTAACTGTTGTGGACTGGATTATGCGCCAGACTGTGTGGAGCGAGGAGAAAGGAATACGCGAGACCACCGACAACAAGACTCTAGAAGAACTGGACTTCGCAGATGATGTATGTCTAATGTCACACAAACTCGAAGATCTACGGACGAAAAGCAGCAAACTGGCGAAAGGTGCTGGCAGCGAAGACAGGAATCCAAGTATACATGGGGAAGACGGAGGTGATGAAGATAACCAACCACCGCCAGCACCGACGCCACTAACAACAACCAGCACCAATCACCATCAATAGGAGAAATTTGAAAGAGCTAACTTCCTTCACTTATCCAGGAGGTATCGTTTCAACTACAGGCGGCCGAAACGCAAGAGCCGATCACTTAACAGATATGTGGGAGATAATGAAGATTGACCGATCAAATATTGAGGAGACTGTCTAATGACTTCGATTGAAATCCATTCGGAATGAGATGGAATAGATAAGTCATAATTGGGATAAAATATCACGCCCAAAACCAGCTCAGTAAGGAACTGGGTATCTTTAAAACTACTTTTTGAAGGTTATGAATTGGAGGACTTTCATAAAAGAGCACGCAGCTTCACAAGTTATTCCACACCTCATCGATGTAACTGTACTTTGCAGAAGTAGAGCGACGACATGAGAACTATTCT
This sequence comes from Trichobilharzia regenti, assembly GCA_944472135.2. Taxonomy (NCBI): domain Eukaryota; kingdom Metazoa; phylum Platyhelminthes; class Trematoda; order Strigeidida; family Schistosomatidae; genus Trichobilharzia; species Trichobilharzia regenti. Next base: position 131,846,054 of record OX235262.1, on the reverse strand, counting down.
GTGATAAGTTTGCTTAATTCATCATCAGCCTTCTCCTTATTAGTATGTCCGAAGAAAAAACCGTAGGTGATGCCATAACATGCTTTGTACAGTCCGCTGGTATACGATTGGAGCGTATCGCTTGACAACTTTGTAAAATGGAGAACATGACTGTCCCTCGCTCCAGCTCAAGTTATCCCTACTGTTAACTAAATCTGCAGTGGAAACTCAAATGTACAACTCCGTATTTTATTTCTATCAATCAAGTGAACTATGAGCCTACATAGATATTTCTCAGCTTTGTCGGGAAACACAGAGAAATCTGTGACACCAACTGCCAAAATATTTGGTTACGGAATGACACCCTGCAACGATAGAAGGCTAGAGTCAGGCAAAAGATCGTTTATTATGGAAATCAATACATATTTATAGATTTCCATGTACATTATTATAGATAATTGTTGGCAGAAAAACACAGTCTTCTGATTGGTTGTTTCTCACTGCAAGTCAACCTTTCATCTCTTTGTGGCTTTCTTTTGAATGTCAGGTTACCTATATGCTAGCTGTATCCGCCTACGCAAAGTCTGCTGTGGTTGGTTGTTGAATCGGTCTTTGTTCGTATTTTCTCGCGACCCATATTGAGGATGTAAACATAGACGTTAATTACTATCTACTGATTTGGCTGGCAGCCATTTCTCACCACAACCCTACTAAGATTCATGGCGACATTCTCTGGGATATGTCCTGCGGCACGTGACCTATAAAACTCTGCGGAAGATTAGCTTCAAATGATTCACATGAAGAGGAAGAACCGGAGAGGGTGGAATATGAGAAAATTATTTCACTAAATCTATACCATTACTCAGGCTGTGCATTCGTTCACAACACAGATAGGGGGGATTTTATGGAACTATTTCGGACCAGAGACCAAAATTTGTAGCAGATAATGAAACGGAATTCCATAACACGAATAGGTGCCCTGGGTGATAATCGATTAGCTTCGACCAGAGGTACTACACTAGGGTCGTCTCAAAGTGGATATCATGTAATTTAACCACAAAACGATCTGTCAGTGCTGGCTTGCGAATAAGTTGTGAGTGGAATGAATTTAGAAACAAGTCTATGATGACTGAATTTGAATCCTTCTCATGAAGGGTATCTAACGAGCCGGAAGACTGTTTAGCGTAGATTAATAAAGGGGTTGCAACATCCCCTAGACAGAGTATAAGGTCACTGAATATATTCAGTTTCACTGGGCTGCTACGGATGCTCCAGAAATTGTGTGGAAGTGGAAATAACCACAGTAGCCTGATTACACAAATCAAGAAGGGATGTGCCAAAGTGAGGGATTCATAGTGTCATTTTGAGAGACATTTCCTATAAACGTGAGGAGAACTGGAGAACATGAGACCTTTTCTCTCATATCTGATATCAAAACGATAGCTATGATTTATAACTTTACGATTACTGATACCCTACCCAGTTAATTGAGACAAGTATTCCGTTTGAGAAGTTCTGTACCAATATAAGATCTTTTATGAGGCAATCCCAGCAGGAAAGCATCTTGAAATGACATTTGCGGTTCAGTTCTGGTTACTCAAGGGGCCCTGATGCTCATTTCGAAAGACCAGAAGGATGACAATGTAGAGGGTTGACGGAATTATCTTACACAGCCTCTAAATTATTCTCGCGTACCGAAAACAAAGCAAAAGCCAATAATTGATCGTCCAAACTTCGGATATATTTCGGGACCAAAACAAGCCTTCAGACGAACGCTTAGCTAGCTAGTGATTGTGCACGTGACACGACGGGGTACCAAATGGCGGGGATGCTTGACCGTAAGCCTTCAGCTAAACAAGTCGACTTAAACAGTGGTGATCAGCATCCAATGGTGAGTGATTGCTGTGGTCAATAATTTTGGGGAATTATCTACGGCTACAACGTCTTCAGCCTTTACTCAATAACATATTGGACTGCTGCCTGGTCAATTTCATGCATGTTATAATTAAACCACTCGACACACTTGTCTGTGATATGGACACAACTTCAAATTTTAGCAGTCTCTGTCTGGATTCTTATATTTACACCTGGTATCAGACGCAGACTTAGCATACTGCTAACTGCAAACCACTGGCAACCAATACCCCCAACACTCCCCCTGAACTCAACCAAACCCAAGGTAGTAGAGGGGTAGAACATAGCACTTGGAAGCCTGCTGAGTCTCAGGAACCTGCACATTGCAGTCAAGAAACCATCACTAGGAAATAAATTTGTCTTACACTAGTAAAAACTTATTGGATACGCGAATGAGAGAAGTTAGCCAATGCATAAATTCGTATCGTCGTCTTACGCTTATCCAGTTTAAACAACCCTAGAACTCCGCTGTATAACTGATCTGGATGATTATAATAATTTTAAAGCTTAATAATTGTAATGATATATAAATGGTAGGTAGATATTGTTCATTGAATGGACAGTTGTCATGTTAACAAATGGCAAAATTTTAACTTAGAGAGGATAGTGCCCAAAGTTAGTAATATTTATTAATCCACCAAATTAAATGTCTCAGTCTTTCAGTGCTAATCAGGTAATCCAGGTTTCTTATAAATATTTCGCACCATAGTATGAGGAACCTTTTTATCCGGAACATCTTCAACTGTATGGACCGGCAAAGAAATTCAGAGAGGTAATTTCATGCTATTTGCTACTTCTTTTGTTATGTAATCGATGAATCCCCACATCAAAAATTTTAATGCGTGGTACATGTTGTATTATCAGTGAATATTCAAGAACGCTTTAGATAATTTAGCTGTTTTTCTCTGCCCATAATCCCCTATGTATTGCTTGAGCACCACAAACATTACACTGGTTTCCATAATGCGCAGATGCGTTTAATCAGTTTAAAGAACTGTTTAAATATTTGATGATTGCCTTCGTTCACGAATCCAAAGCTTACAACAGTTCTAAACTTGTTCAGATTCAGATGATAAGGATACTAGGTTCTTGTGACCCATGTTAATCCTTGCAAAATATATTTCTGCAGAGATCTAATTTCTTTTTGAAAGCATTCACCGGTAAAACTGACACTATTGAATCAGGTTAGGAGCTCCAGTAGTTGTCCATTTTGTGATAGGATCTAAATTCCGCACATATTTTAATCGTCCTTGGTTTGAGCACCTTTTTGCGATAACCCTGTAAATATATCCCAAAAGGGGTGAAAAGGTCAGTTCCTAAATCACCCTTAAGTATAAGATAGCCAAAAATTAAGTCACCTGTCTTCCTTTGGTATGATAACGGGAAGAAATTTAAATGCTTTATCCTTTTGTCATAAGAAAGGTGTGAGATACAACTAACTAATTTGGTTCCTCCCCTAGTACTCTTTATAAGATATGTCCCTCCTTCTTGAAGCATGGACTAGACGCTTGTATGCAGTATTCCAGATGAGGCCTGACATATGTTGTGTAGGTTATTTTGAACACAAACTCAGCTAATCGTTTGAAAGCTCTTTGGAGTGCCCATAGCATTCGAACACCTTTAGCTGAAGCTGCATTGCAATTTGCAGTGGTTTTGAAATCATTGCTGGTAATGATTCCTACGTCCTTCTCTCCGTCAAAATCAGGTAGTTCTGTGTCCCCTAGGGAGTACAGCGTATAAGACTTCTGACCTAATTGCATTACCGCGCTTTTCCCAGAATTAATTTCCAAATTCCCCAGGTTCGACCACTCAACTAATTTACCAGATCACTATGTAGGGCCGACCTATCGTCGTTATTATTTACAGTTTACCAGATCTAAATATCATTCGCAAATAACAATGAAGATGAAGTAAGAATCCCCGGTAGTTCATTAACGTATAATAGGAATAGCAAGGGACCTAATACAGTTCCCTGAGGGACTTCAATGGATACCGCTTTCCGCCCTGACTCTACACCGTTTACTTTAATCTTCTATGCATTAAATAATCCCTAAACCACTCACATAGGCATTGGTCTAGTCCAAAAACTTGAAGTTTACTAAGGAGACATAAGTGAGATACTTTATCGAATGCCTTACTAAGATCGATAAAAACCACGTCCAACAGAAGGATTTTATCTCTGGCCCCACCTCAGTCTTCCCTAGCTAGCAGTAGGTTTGTCAGGCAGAATCGTCCTGGTCATAATCCATGCTGTTCTACCACCAGCAAGCCATGTTTTTCAACACGAGCTAATAACTGACTCCTTAAAATAGTTTCCAATACCTTTGCTGCAATGCATGTCAGACTTACCGGCCGGTAGTTAGACACCAACTATCTGTTCCCCTCTTTGAAGATAGGGCTTATAATGGCATCCTTCCAGTCCCTGGGTCAGAGACATTTGGAAAATCTCGTAAGGGGAATATATATTATATCCGCCAAGGAAATTAACAGTTTAGAGTGAATTCCATCGCGTCGGGGTGATTTACCTAGCTTCAGTTTAGACAGTAGTTTGAGGACCTTTGTGTGCTCTACCACAATTTAGGGCATCTGAGTAGCGATGGCAGTGACCTCGCCATATTTTTGGGTGGTACGATCAGACGAGAATACGTCAAAGAAGTATTCAGAGAGGTTCTCAGCCTTTCCCTCGTCTGACTCAGCCGCTTCTCCACTAATGCTTATGAGTGTCAGTATGCTACCGTTAGTTTCAGTCCTATGTTTAATATACGAGTAAAACCGTTTTGGGTAGTGAACACAATCCAGTACTAGCTGTCTCTCGTACTCTATACGACTCTTGTCAATCATATACTTACAGAGATTTCGAGGATGCCTTCTTATGGTAAATGAATACTTTACCTACCCAGTATGTACTGAACTAACATATGTTAACGAATTTAAAGTGGTATACGTTTAGGCCTATATGGAGATTAGTTAGTATCCCTATTCATATATGACCAGGGGAGTATAGATCAATTATACATAACTTGAATATACTTCGTACGTCAAAACGAATCAGACTTTAGTTTGGTATTGATGATGTCATATTTGAGTGTGTAAGTCTCCTTTCGAGTCCGAAATTCAATCGTGAATATCTTTATTTAAATTCTACAGTGCGAGCTAGCTAACAGTTTCGTCTTTATACCTTAAACCGATTCCAAAGAATTCAGTTAATGAAAACGGAAGGATTCCGGCCTAAGCGTTACTGCCTGTGTTTCATCCTGCATGATCTGGAAGCTTGAAAACCAAGATTTACGTCCGATCACTTTACGTGAATATAGGCTCTCTTGACTGAAGACCCCAGCCTTACTTATCATTGCATCAGTTTATTTGTTGTAGAGCTAACAAGAACACCTCAGATACTCTCAAAATCGCTCTGTCACAAAGAAGCAAACCTGGTATATCAACCAGTTTATTTGTTTGTATAATACAGGGGATTTTTCGGCAAACAGTGTATTACAAAGCAAATGAGCAGCTTACGAAATGATCTTGTACAGGATAGGCGCCCGATAATAAAATATCAGTAATTAAAGCCATATATGTAAAAACAAATAAACGAATAAAAGTAAATTAACCACCACAAGTTTAATATGACATTTAAACCTAACCAAGCCCTAATCCTAGCTCAGTAGTCAAAGCAAGCCCTAGGCTAAATTCCAGACGAAAGAAATCAAGGTAGCACTGCGGACTGCCGCATGAATACAGTGAACTAAATGGATGCCGAAAGAGAGAGGATCTGACTAGTTGTACGAAGTTACTTGGCACGTCGTTCACTCGGATTCAGACAACTTATGTTTGCGTCTTTAATCTGTTTTCAAACTGAAGTTTCTCCCTAACTATGTTTAAGGGTTAGTGGAAATGTTCATACCTCATTATCTTCGTACGTCCACTGCTTTAAGTTTTATTGCTTCAAAATATTAAACTAGAGCTTCATGACCACATTTTAGACAGTTAGCTTGATGAGTGAGACATTTCTAAATATTATGCACGTAAAAAAATACACCGACATATTTGAAAATAAAGAGTCAGTGAGATCTGGTCATGATTCACTGAGTAACTCAGAATTCAACATAAGCTTAGGGAGGCTTCTTTTGTTATGTACTGCTTCTTAGAAAGTCTGCTTGCCAAACCACACAGTAGGATGAAGTAGTAAGCGACTGACACTTAACTTACTATGGGAAAAAGTCACTAGAAAAGATTTCATGGAAGTTTATGTGAAATGAGTTTAAATGATACTAGTCTTTCTTTTATATTCAACTATGAACGTAAAAAGTGTAATGACATTGAGTGTTTCATTGATATAAAACACAGCCTCACAAACTCTCATGGAGATACTGCAGTCAGATTTGACTCTGACAGTTGTGAGCGCACACACATCCTGTGTCTCTCTGTGCCATCCATTACATCTAAACAGATGAAAATCTGAAACATTCTGCTCTCAGTAACAGAATGTGAGATAATGTGCCCAGAGTGTAGCTGACAATTCTGAAGAGGATGTTTATACTTTAAAGAACATATTTTCCATATTTTTCTTGGATAGAATGCAGTTTTACCACAGTCACAGAGATATTGTATGTAAAGAAGGAGAATAAATCGATTTTGAATGTATGTCAGTCGGCGTTTAAATTCTTTCTTACGCTTCTTTGCCACCTGTGTTTGAAGTGAGAGTCAAAAATAGTCCGATGACAGTGAATTAAGTTATCTCGCTCAACTTTAGCGTGTCCTCGACATTTGTGCTAATATATATGAGCATATGGTTACCGAATAAGCATAATAATTAATGAACTACTTGTGTTTTGTAAATTCCCCGAGGAACCTTAAGATTTCATTTAGTTTCATTGATTTTTCATATCAATAGTAGACAGGATTGTGGATGAAAATAACTGAACCGCCGTTTGTTTCCGTAGGCTGCTCAAAGGGAGTACTACTGAATTTTTCAAGCTAATTTTACTCATAATCACCTCCGTCAAGACAGGTAGGTAAACAAATAAGGACTATTTCTAGAAGGTCCATAAACAGTAAGGCGATATTTAAGTAATATTTAACTGACTTTTAAGTATAGTACAAGATTGCCGTATGAAGCAGATAACAACGAGATCTTGTGATCAATGAGTTTAGTTAGTCGCCGTGTAAGTGCATTTTAAAGTCGAATGATTATTTGCCAATTTACCCACAACTAAGCTTTGGACGAAATTATACCTATCGTTAGTTACAAATCATCATTTGGATGGAATTATTTGTCAGTTGATTTTATTTAATTACACTACTGCCTATCAACAATGGTAAAAATAAGGGGAATAAAGTTCACGAATACTGTATAAAAAAATTCCTGTGCTGAAAAGACTTACTGTGTTTATTATGAAGTAATCTAAAAATTACTGTTCAGGCTCTATGGGTTACTAACAGTGAGTAGAACAAACCAAATAACTTCTATCAGTTTCCTAAAAATAATGTTTTGTATTCCTCTATGTTCCCAGTGGAACATACAACTTCAAGCTAGAAGCTTGAATTTTCTGTAGCAGTGGTGATTATTTCTACAGGATACGGCTGCTAACCTCATGCCCAACTTTCCCTCCTTACCAGTCTTACTACTGGCTTAGCGAGGTAAAGGAATGAGTCGGCTGGGGATCCAACCCCGGACCACCCGCGTGGTCGGCGAGCACTCTACCGCTGTGCCACCAACGCATACAAATTTGGCTTTACTGTGGTAAATGACAAGTGAGCTTTTACAACCACCTATTATGAAAAGTAACTCTACAAATGCCTTTTGAGATTTATACGTTAGCTTTTATGAAAGTTTTATTGGAATAAAGAGATTTAAATGAATAATTAAATTAGAAATCAAAATTTATTTACAATATGAGTGATCATAGCTACCGCTTCATATGAATACAGAATCGGCCACAGCTACTGTATTAGGGTAAAGTCTCAGTTTTATTACAATAAATGTATTTATTATTATTATTTAACACTTGCTGTTGCTTAGGTTTATAGTGTACATCACTAGTAAAATAGAGTCTTCCTTAAAAATAAACTGACATTTTTCTGACTCCACTTCATGCTTAGTGGATTAATTCACAAAATTAAGGAGTTCTTGGTTCACAGTGTGGTTTGTGTTTGAAAAAAATACAAAATCTTAGGAGCTCTGAACTCCATAACAAAAGCCATTATAAATACGGAAGATTTCAGAGTGTTGTAAATATACAGGTACTGAAATCAAGAGATGTTCGTCATTTTTCGGTGATCGACATATTAAGTAATTCACTGGTGAATATATTGATCTGAAAAACACATGAAAGTTTTTTTGGTACTCCTCAAATTATAGTAGAATATTCTGTAAACACTATTATTCATTTTAATAGTATTAATTGGTGGATAGTGACTAGCAGTGGAATCCAGGATGTGCATTTCGTCCTGTTAGGTACTCTTCATCTGGATTTACCTGCATTTCTCAATGAGTGATGATGTTACGACCGAGGCTCAAACCCAGTGTCCAGTTCTTTGGCGTTTGAAACTAAAATGGGAACATCAATACTCACTGAGAAATGCAGGTACATCCAGATGACAGGTCCCAAGTAGGACGAAATGCGCATCCTGGATTCCACTGCTAGTCACCACACATCAATTAAATACTAATTAAATACCCAGACATCTTCGAAACATCTGCACAAGAAGCCGACATGTCAACCTGAGACCGAGCACTTCGGTCCAGTCAATCGACGGGAGAATCTAAAATTCAATTAAACTATTAGTTATCATTGATCGGCACTTCTCAGATATTTATGAGGAAATTAATGGAATAAATAAAACCAAACTTTATCCTTAAAAACAAATAGGATGCAGCAGTTTGAATAAGTCTCATGTATACAGAACTGTAGTATGTTGCTTCTGATCAAATTAAACCTATCAGTCAGTGAAACTTTCATGTAGTGAATAAAACTATAGAGCCTACTTTCTTCCACGAAAACTAACTGGAAGTATTAGAAATCACAGTACACGTGTTCTCAGTGTCATTATTATTAGGCAATAGTATCTTCAGTAACCACAAGTAATCACTCATATTAACTTTCAATAATCTTTAAAAAAATGTCGTAGAACACATCGTACAGTGTTTATTACTGAATGCTGACAAGTATGCGTTTTGTTCCTCTAAACTTGCTCATTTTTCATATCTGTTCATGACTCTTAAGTAAAAAGACGAAGTTTTTAGTAGATCTACTGTAACCATGAATATATATGGCGAAAAATAAACAAAGACAATATGTGAAACAGATTTTTCCTTTCAGTCACATTAGTATGAAGACTTGATGTAAATTATCTGTACAATTAAAATGTTTTCCTGATTGATATGAGAGTTGGTAATTGCAATTCCTTTGTGCGTCGGTGGCACAGTGGTTAGGACTCTCGCCGACCATGCACATGGTCCGAGGTTCGAGCCCACGCCGGCGCACACCTGATATCTATGGTCGGCCTGCGAAATTTGGGCTACCGATATCCATGCTGAAAATTCCATACTTGTACCAAAAATACAGTGTGGAATCAAGCTGTAAATCAAAAAATCAAAAAAAACCTAGAGGTTGGTAGCGATGAGTAGTCGCCATCCATTGTAACACTAAAGAATGAAATACAAAGGAATGTGAAAGTGCCATTTACTTAGGCAACAAGTTTTGCAATGTCTTATAAACTAGGATATGACCGTTGCTTCAGTTTGGCGAAATTACATTACAACTGTATAACAATCTCTGTTCCTAATCATAACTGGTAGTGATATTATCATTATTATTGCTATTAACGCTTTTATTATGATTATTGCCGTCAGTCATTTCTAGGACAGATATTTTTAGTATCAAGCGTTTAAAACACATCCAGCAGCTTGTCGGTAGTCATTAGCAGTGTTTCATTCAGTAGGAATTCGGAATAAAGATGCCAAACTATTAGCCCAGTTTTTGATTTACCTTATTTCATAAACTTGTAGGAATATCAACCATTAAAGACAAATATTGACAAAATACTGATAATTTCCAACTTCCCGTGTTTCCATATTACAGTCTCAGGGGTTAAAAATCTATGCAAAATGTAGTTACTGTTAACACCGCTTTATACTTATCTAATAAGTAATATCCGAAGATTCTTTCTGCATTGCCATTATGTATACATTTCTCTATACTTTACACTGAAGCGTACAAAACTGTGTGAAGACTAAACGGAGTCATCGATTTTCTACAGACTTATCCTTCAAAAAGTTAAGTTACTCAAATCTAATGATTTAATTCCGGGTTATGTTGTAGTATCTTTTAGTGTAAAATACACTAGGAACACAGGTATAAGTAAACATGTTTGCTAAAGTATATTGATGCTATTGGTGAGGATGAATTTATTTTATTTCTATTGTTTCCGCAGTTGACCCATGTCGCCATAGATACGTAATGAGCTTTAACAATATACAGGTCGCAAATTTTCATTATATTAATATAGGAAAACTATTGGATGTAATACACTAACCCAAAATAAGTGTTATTAAACACTAGTCAATTTGTGCAATAATCTTTTAGCTTAAATCCATAGATCTGCTAGACACTAAACCCACTCTAAACTTGTCACCTTTATTATCCATTTATCACGATTTACAAAACCAATATGATTATTTAAAATATTTTGCAATAATCTAACTAAAATGATTGTAATTTCAAAATAGTACCATGCAAGTACTTAAAACTGTTAGGTGGCTAGACTCTTAACACAAATGTAAAAGACAGTTCTCAGTCTGGAAAAGAGGGAAAGATTAGGCATTGGACTAGCAACTTCATTTCGTGAACAACATCTCCGCTTTTATGAAAAATTGAACAGAATTGTTGATAACTTAATATGTAGTTTTCCATGGATAAATGTTTGTAGATTTGCATAGAAATCGAACTGTATAGAAAGCAAATAAATTTGGCAAACTATCACTTTTATATTATACAACCTATGGTGTCCATTCACTATAGATTCCGTTGAGAACTTAAAATACTCAGTTCACGTGTTCTGTGTGGTCTCTTGAATAGTACCAACAGAGCAAGCACCAAGTGAAATACAATACTTATTTATTAATTATTTTTAAAATTTTTGATTATAGCTTGATTCTACAGTGCTCTTTGGTAGAAGTATAGAATTTTCAGCATGTAATATCGGTAGCCCAAATTCCGCATACTGACCATTGGCATCAGATTTACGTCGATAGGAGATTGAACCCAGGACCATGTGGATGGTCGGTGAGAGTCCTAACCGCTGTGCCACTGACGCACAGAGGACACTGGCAACAACCTATAGTGTCCGCTAACCAGAGTAAGATGGTCTCAACACCGGACGGCCCTTAAACTTGTTTGCAGTACAGCCCTTTATTGTTTTATCCTAGATAACTCATCTTAGAGGACCGAACTAGTCCCAACTACCTAGACAGCTGGCGATGTATAGAATTAAATTCGTATATGAATATAAGTCAGAAGTATGAAAACTTCATATAATGTTACAGTACGTTAAAGTCATATAAACTTTACACTTTAAAATGATCTCTCCAGTAAAATTCAATTTTATACTTTGCGCTTTATTGATTAGTAGTCTTAACCAATCTTTTCTTGTAATGAAATTTATTAACTGCAGCGTCCTCGTGCAAAAACACGTACAACACACTTTATAGCAAGTGATAATGGACACCTATTAAAAGGTCAAGATACGAAACCTGGTGATTGTCCATGGGGTCATTATGTTGGCACATGGGATTTACCATGTCATTATCCAGGCAATTATATAAATAATCCAACGTCAAGAACTGCTGAAGCCTTCAAGAAATTACAAAAAGAAAAAGAATCATATCAAGCAAAACTAAATTTAGCTAAGGCAAATAAAAGTTATTCAGTTGCTGAAAGAGTAAGCAGTTTAATTACCACTTTTTTCATATTATTATTTTGATGTATATACAGCCAGTCATATTTCTGTTTACATAATGGAAATGTTTGTTCCGAGCCACATCACAGAACAATTGATCAGGAGCGTTAGTATGCATGGAATACAGATAAGGATCATAGTTAGGATGAATAGAACTTTTAATCCGTGTTGGGTCAGCAACTGCAATTTCCTTACAGTTACCGAGATTTCGGCACCTAGTAAAATACAACAATCTTGACGCAAATACTTCTGATTAACTGTGTCTACTAACAATAAAACTTTTAAGTAGTGATGTAGAGTGCTAAGCTTGTGAATACTCCTACTGCTATTTATTCGATTAGAAGAATTTGGAAGATATTAAATATTAAAATAAAATGAAAAAAGGGGTTATCGCACTTCGAATGAATGATAGGCTAACCAATAATAATGTGTGGAAAAAAAATCAACAGAAATCACATTTAGGACATTTTTCACAAAATGTTGCAATAGTTGCTTACGTTGTCGCTAATGAAGGAAAATGTGAATCAATAATGAAATGAAGTCTTAAAATATTCATTTAGTTGCATTTATCACTGTGTAAATATGTGTGTGAGAAACATGAGAAAATCTATGCAACAGAAATCCATGGGTGAATAAAGGGAGAAACACTTCTGAAACGACATATCACAGTATTATATATCGTGGTAATATTATACAGAGAGAAAAAACTCATTAGATTGATGAGTAACTATGTATTAATCATGCACAGTCAATGCCTCCCTCAACGAACAATCCTATTTCAAATAGGACTAAGTTGAAGAAGAGATAGGTGTGGTCAAACGATTGCACTGCACCAATCCAAGGTTTAAGTCATGTAGGAAGGTGCAGCAGTTCTAAAGATGCTAAGAATCAATGAAGGAAGACTACTGGTGAGAAGACTCGAAATCATTCCCACAAGATGGAAATTTATTCACTTCTTGTTATGATCCAGATTTCGAAAACTTCCGATGTTCTTCGAGTGGCTATCCATATCTATGTATTCTAGTATTCTACACTGATTTCAAGCGTTCCAGTATGAAGAAATACACTTGCGTAGCGCATCCAACTTGCATTTGTGGATATATATATATATATATATATATATATATATATATATATATATATATATATATATATATATATATATATATAGGCGTATAAAGTGTAAATAATTAACTGGTGTAGACACACTTAACAACCGACAATGCAAATTTTTTTGGAATTATAGGCATTTTGGAAAATGTATTACAAACCTGAAAAAATCTATTATTCCTATGCGCAAAAAGGAAAATAATCATCAGTTGGTAATATATCCAATACATCCAATGTTATGATATTTTATAAGTAATAGTCTATAATTTTCAATGGAAATACATTTACATTCAATTGAAATGTACACAGAAATAGTCTGCATAGAATGAAGGAGTAATCTTGAGGAAATACTGTGCTGTATTTACTTAAAATAGGCATTGTATTCTATTAGTGCAATGTCAGTTGAAATTTATGTGTATCTTTATGTATATATTTATATGCATTAAAACATTATCTTTCTAATCATCTCTTAACAAATTATACTGTAATAAAACAAATTATCTATAGTATTTGTATTTATTTATTTATACTTATTTCAGTTTGAGAAAGTTTTCTAAAAAAAAGAGGAAATAGTTTTAAATTTAAGACAAAACAAAGTGAATGTCAGTCAAATGAAGAAGAAATATAGTCACAAAATATGGAAATTAATGAATATACATATATGCACAGTTCAATGTTTCATTTAAAAAAAACACTTATTATGTTATTTAAGCAAGCATTTAGTTAACTTTAATTTAGATTTCTCTATTCAATGTCAACCAGCCAATCATAGCATGTGTTCAAAATGTTTATATTGATATATCATTTGTTTAAACTTTTAAAGAACAAGGAATGAAGTACAAAAACACATCCGAGCATACAGAAATATTCATTTGTCATATTCTCTTTATTTATCAATTTGTCAGAAAAATTTATTCTCTTTATTTCAATTAGTAAATAAATTTACTTCATTTAATTGCAGTTATTGTTTGCGTCGGTGGCACAGTGGTTAGGACTCTCGCTGACCATGCAAATGGTCCGGAGTTCGACCCGCTGCCGATGCACACCTGATATCTATGGTCGGCTTGCAAAATTTGGGCTACCGATATCACACGCTGAAAATTCCATACTTCTACCAAAAAGTACTGTGTGGAATAAAGCTGTAATCAAAAATAAATATTTTAAAAAATGATTATACAATCCTAGCACAACTTCTATGTTCTAATTGTGTCTGTTAAGAAATTGTTAGTAAGGGATTAGTAAGGAATTAAACTATCAAACAGCTGGTAACCTAATTAATAACTTGTTCACATTAAATCCGAGTATGACAATTCGCAATAATAAATATCTCACTAACACTGTTTATATTCATAGAATAGTAAGGCGGTTTGTTTCCTTATCGAAATACACAAACTACATTAAGATGTTTTAAAATATCAGTAGATAACATCATTGTTGCAGAAGTAAGGAATAGCACTTAGTCAGAAACTATAAATATTCACTTTTTTCATAGAAGTTTACTTCATTTACGCTAAAAGCGTCTAATTACACACACCAAAAAAACCCATTGAGAAACATTTCTTAGCCATAAACGCCATCTGCTCATTCTATGAATCGGTTAACAATCGTTAATTGAGGAAGAACTTCACAAAGACAGGAATTTATTTTTAAAACAACAAGGAGTTTGTCTTTTCAAGAGAGTTTCATTGATATAAAAATATCAATTTTTAAGTCAAATGTAAACTACTTAGAGATTGGTTGTGCTCTGTAACTGAGGAGTTTAGATATCTGCGTCCTGCAATATGTATATTTATCCGAATTCAATTTAATACCTTCTAATAGGAAAATCCATACAGGAATATGTGAGATTCTTTGCAACGTGAATAGACATAAGTGCTATCAAGGAAATATCAGTCACTCCAACTTATAAACTAACAAGAATTGGAAAATATGGATAATCACATTCTGAATAATTAGTAGGATTTCAGTATCTCTCCTTATTGATATCAGCATCTCAGTCGACTTTAGTGCACAACAATTAAACCATACATGTTCTACTTAAGTTTACATACACACATTTAATGGATACAATGTAGAGTGCTTATTAAATCACGTTGATATTATGCATGCAACCGGTTTACTTCAATGAGTAATTGGTAACTGCTTGCACTGTTAATATCTTCAACTTTCAGCAACATTTTTACGATAGATTTATTAGGATTTCACCTTATGATCTCACATGTTTTTGGTTTACAGGCTTAATAAATGCCTCAGCAATTACGCACATGTGAAGGATTTTCCGAACACACAAATCCAAGAAAGTGAGTGTATCGGTCTCTACGTGCGCCTTCTCCAATCGTTTCAACTTTCCATGATCAACAAAAATTTAAAAGCAGAGGAGACAGTCCATGGATAACCGTTACTCATGAAACTGTAAATCCGTTGTTACATAACTAGTAGGACCGTAGTCCAACAGCCAAGGAATATCATGAATATTCCAGTGCAGGGGAACTGTGTTGCCTACTGAAAATTAGAAACTAAGTTCGCGAAACAATGAAATTATTAGATTCACCATCTTTCAGTGTATTTAGCTGTTCAGAGCATCCTGCAGAATCAGTTACCTAAGGCGCATAGATAACCGTAACCATCATAAGACTACATAACAACACCCTGTGTGTGATTAGAAAAGGGGAAGTGGAAACGGATTCACAACTCTGTGTTGGCACACCTAGTCAACACAGAACCAACATGAAAGGAGTTAAAATCATTTATCATATTCCGCTCCATCTTAATGTTGCTTTGAGGATATAACTTTCAAATGAAAAAAGACCTGATATTACATATTGCAAAAATCGCTGACATCAAAAACCTATTTCAAATACCACAGTTTTAATGTGCAAACGTTTCAAATAATTTAATTCTTGCCTAAAATTCCTTCATTTTGAAAATCGTTTTAACTGACGACGCACCAAGGTTAAATTAAAACATGACTGAATGTTGCGAAATATCACATACGCAAATCTTTTGTCGAATAGCTAAATGTCGTCCAAATATATTCTACAGCAATGTGTTGTGACCTAAATGTGCATGCTCACAAGGATTTTTCCAATACCTTGAATTAAAACAGATATAACAAGGTTTATTTTTGTAGCACTCTCCTTAATCAACATTCTGTCTGTCTGGATTCAACATAGAACTTGGCACCGAAGTCCACCAGTTCGAGTTGCCACGTTCCAAATAGCACACAAAGGTAGATAAGAAGATGAGTGGAGAGAATCAATAGAGTTTGACAAGTATAAGAGTGAAACAGAATGGGTGATGTTAAAAAGGAATATGAAAGATTACAGAGACTGAATACATCTGCGCTGGCCATTGACAACGATTTTGAGCCATGTCACCTATTGTCTCTAGCCATTGATTCCTCGAGTCCCGAGGGCCCCAACCCGATAGTCTGCATCTCCCTACCTGACTCAGTTTAATTGTCAGAGATTTCATGGATTGATCCCATGTTTTTGTTTGGCCACCACTGGCTCTTTTCCAACCTGCACCTATATCAGCTAGTAATGCCCGTCTGGGGAGGCGATGGTTAGGCATGCGCAGCACGTGACCTAGCCATCTCAATCTATGTAACTTTATAGCCTCGTCGATTGATTTTCCCTCTTTGCCCAATACTCTACGCCTAACGTCAACATTACTTACCTTATTAAACCACCTAACGTGAGAAAGAGATCGTAGACATCTATGATCAAAAAGAGGCAACCTTTTCATGTCTTCAACTAGTATTGGCCATGTTTTAGAGCCATAGAGAAGGACGGAGCGAACTGCTAAGCAGTACACACGTCCCTTGGTTGATAACCGGATGTCACGCCTACGCCAGAGATGGTGTAAGTCAGTGAAAGCAGCTCGAGCTTTTTGGATCCTTGCTGAGATTTCGTCGCCAATCAGTCCGTTGGTGCTGATACAACTTCCCAAATAGGTGAAATGGTCAACATGTTCTATCACTTCACTCCCTATCACTAAACCTAGGAGTTGACGTAGTCCAGTCCTGTAGCAGCATCTTACATTTTACAGGGGTGAATCGCATGCCAAACATACGAAGATTGCTGCTCAAGGTATTCAGAAGACTCTGCATTTTGTCATCATCCTCCGCTAACAGGACTATGTCATCTGCATATTCTAAGTCCATAAGACTATTCCCTGGTAACAAGTCGATTCCTAAGTCGTTAAGTTCAGTTAAGGATACTTATATTAGCATACCTATGATAAAGTTAAACAGAAATTGGGAAAGTGGACATCCCTGCAGGACACCACTGGTTGTTATCAATTCAGATGACAATTCCCCATAAGCCCTTACACGGCTACGTCAGTTTAAATAGAGTGCCTTGATTAGTGCAATGAACTTTTTTGGCACTCCCTTCACAGTCAAACATTCCCATAGTACCTTTCGATCCACGGAGTCGAATAATCAACATTAGGAATCAAACAACCCAGTTAGACTAAAAGACTCTATTCATTACCAACATATACACACCGGTAATCGCTGGATTGAATACAATGGTAACTAGTACAATTGTAATGACCCTTTGTCAAGTATGCAGAACTGATTCCCAAACTCTCACAATATAATGCCTATTAGCCGATAATAGTGTCATGGAAAATGTCACAGACTTCACCTATTATCTTACATCTGTGTTGTTATTTCAAAATGCTTATAATTTAATGATGTACAAGTATATCACAGTAAATAATTGTAATTTCCCGCTCAACATTTTTCAGCAAGTGTCAGTCACTAAATTGGCAATTTCACTAGCATCTGTAACATTTCATCAACATAGTTCTAGGTAGCGATTTCCATATGTTTTAGCTCATAAAGTACGAGTGTTTTAAATGTGCAAATACCAGCATGGTTGAAATAGTTTATTCAACAAACCAAGCAAACGCTTCGAAAATAACCCTAAATAGAAAGAAAGAACGAACCGGAGAATTCTTCCTTCCAAGTTTCAAAATGGTCTCCTAACTGATTGCTTCCTGCTGAAATCGGTTAATGAATATCAAGACCTTTCATTTACTTTCATATCCCACAACCATCAACAGTTTTAAATGTCATCGACCTCATGAAGATAACAACCTCTATAGATGTGTAGCACATCTGCCTTGATAAAGGTACTAATTCAATCAACCAAGTAGTTTTACCTCATATTTTTTTATTACAGCTTGATTCCACACTATATTTTTGGTACAAGTTTGACATTTTCAGCATGGATATCGGTAGCCCAAATTTTGCAAGCCGACCATAGATATCAGGTGTGCGTCGGCAGGGGATCGAACCTCGGATCATGTGCATGGTCGGCGAGAGTCCTAACCACTGCGCCACCGACGCATCAACTATAGATGGAATTCAATAGGTGCAAGCTGCTTTCTCAGTAAGCAGGAATTACTAAAAATCTTGGTAATAAAATGTACATTTGGAAGGTATGCGTTACACTCTACGGAAAAGAATACCTGACACTCATATCACAGTGCAATTATTCTATGAGCATGGATTCCTAGGGATTGAAAAGATAGTACACCTTCTGAACAGTTACCACAATATCTACCTTGTTGCCTTTTGTAGTAATATTTCGTACAACTTCATTGTTCCATATTATTCATGTTTAAAGAGCAAGTGTCTTCCATGGACTATATTGTTCTTTGCAACTAGTGAATACAAGATTTTATCGCAACGTTTACAGTATTTAAATACGCCCCGATTCGTAGAGCTAGACACCTAGTAGGATCTTCAATAGTAGTTATCAGTAAGGCAACACTGCTTGTAATAAGTCAAAAAAAATGCCATGTGTCAACGACCTCTGTTTAATTTACGTAAATAATACATTAGTTTGTAGTATTTACTACAAAGCTTGAATGACATAAAACGTGAACATACGAATTAGGTAAGTCAGGACTTGAAAACTACAAGAACTTACTTATTACTGAAAAGGCATTAAGTGGCACTATAGATTGCTCTGTCAATTCACATATGATAAGAATGAAATCAACTAAAATAATGTACTAAGAGAGTAGAGTTCTCCATGCTTCAGAATCTGTAAAATTTGCTCTGTAGATACAATCGACATAGCAGTAGAAAGCCTTTGCACAACCCCCTTAAATAACAAATATCCTAGAAGGTCTGTTGACAGAAACATCAAGATAGAAATCGTCCGCAGCCAAATCACAGAGCCAAAGAAGACGCTGTTTGTGGGTCTGGCTTTCAAAGGTGACACCGTTGCTGAAGTGTTTAAAAGTCGCTAATCTAAATTAAATAAACGCTCTTTTTATGCAGCTGACTTAAATTTAGTATATACCAGTCGGAATATGATTCGACAATGTGCGAATGACAAACTACCTCCTATGTCCACCTCTATGTGCATATGCTCACTCACATGTTCGCGTGGAGCTGCTTATATTGAACATTTTAAACGTGTTCTCAGTAAACGCATAGCTGAATACTTCCCGATTTGGTTAGTGAGAGGTGAACATGGGACGATGGATTCTTCAATTTGTGAACACCTACAGTTAGGTCACTCAGCTCCACGTGATTTATCCTTCAAAGTTATTTACAGGAATAAATCCAACCACTGTAAAAGCTTACGTCCTCTCCACTTATGCATAAACAAAGCGCTAGCTATACGTGGACAGAAACCTAAGGTACGTATTAAACCCGCTTTATTAAATCCCTTACTTTACTTTGGTCGTAGTAATTTTTTTTAAATTTTACTACATTGGGCCTATTCTTATAAAATCTTAATACCAGCTCACTTACTTAATGATCTTTATAAGTTTTTAAAACTTTTAAATCTATCCAGTTCAAATCTACCCACTTATTCCGTTATTTTAATTGTCTTTACTATTAAAATATGTACATTGACTAAGCAGATTCCAGTGCCACTCAATGCCGTTTTCCGTAAAATAAATACAAAGATACGCCTTGAAAGCAAGGTCATTGAAAAGAAACAATTGTTTGCTAAAAAAAACCTGCACATTTCCTTATGAAATAATTGATATATTTCAAAAAACCAAGTTAGGATAACTAGCTTCAATTAGTTAACAGTTAGAGGACCTTTAATGTTTAATAGTGAGTAAAGAAATATATATGGAGGAGAAAAACAGTTGGTTCTATTTCCAAATGCTTACTTGATTACTCTAAGTATGTGCAGGAGTTTTGAAGAGGAGCTGGACAGCAAATGAGAATTTCTGCGAAGATTCTGGCCACACCAATAGTATCGTTTGTTTGAAACCGCCGTTACACCAAAAAAGTGTGCCCACAACTAATATTATCTTCATTACCTTTTTAGTTGATATTTCGAAATTACACAAAATCTTCAGAACAAGCGAATCTAAACAGTAACAACTACGCATTTTGTACATTTCTCTAATAATTTCAAGAAATCAGATGTTAATTAGAAATACCGGATGTATTTTAATACCAAAGTTCTGGTGAACACCATAAAATTGCCTTCGACTGTACAATCGCTTACTCCCTAAGCATCTAGGTTGCATGTGAAATGACATTTGTTTTCTCGCAACCTGCTAGCCATCAGGACCATAACATCGTTATCCAGATTGTCACACTTGATTTTCACTCAGGAGAACCACTGTCTCACCAAATCTACAGAGGAACTTACTATTATTCTTATTCATCATTTATATCCAAAAAAGGGCGTTGGTGGCACAGCGGTTAGGACGGTCGCCGACCATGCAGATGGTCCGGAGTTCGATTCTCGTCCGACGCACTCCTTTACCTCGCAAGGTCAGAAATAATGCTGCTAAAGAGGAAAGGTTGGGCATGAGGCTAGCAACCCCATCCTGTAAAAACAACCACTGCTACAGAAACTTCAAGCCACTAGCTTGAGGCCCTATGTTCCACTGGGAACGTGAGGGAATAAAAAAAGTATTCGCAAAAGATGAAATTAGTTGTGAGATGAAGTCATCCAGTCAGTACTACACATAACAGAGGTTACGGCCAAATTTTCACCATCAGCGAATACTAGAAACGACCCTCACTGGATTTTCTGTGCTGTCACTCGATAATTACATCTCACCTATTTTACATTCAGTTGGTTGTGGTGAGTGAATTATTTTGTAGAAGTTCAGATTAAAAATGTCTAGAAGAGAAAAAGTCACCGTGAATAGAGGACTGATAGATCAGTTTCGAACACTAAACTAGGTTGCAATCATATCTTAAAAACCAAGAAACCAAACAAGCTAACTAA
Organism: Trichobilharzia regenti; assembly: GCA_944472135.2. Taxonomy (NCBI): domain Eukaryota; kingdom Metazoa; phylum Platyhelminthes; class Trematoda; order Strigeidida; family Schistosomatidae; genus Trichobilharzia; species Trichobilharzia regenti. Next base: position 131,824,863 of record OX235262.1, on the reverse strand, counting down.
CCATAGAGTTAGAAAAAACCAAACGAACAAGGATAAAGATAAATATTCAGTTGGTGAATTATTAGTTTGTTAGCGGCAATTTCTACATATAAGTTACATGCTGTGAGCTGTACATAAAGCAACCGTTTGTTTAATCATTTGCATACACAGTCCGTTGAAATTAATCAGGAGCATGCAGCCGATCGGACTTTGATGAATTCTTGAATTTTGGCATCTAGTGTTACTGAAATGGACTTGTGAATCTGTGTTTTTTCCTCCAAAAGGGGTATAATTTTCTGCATTTGCTTATTAATATATTCTACCCTTCGGCTAAAGTGACCCTCTGCTTCGGGAATTGTCTAGAAAACTCAGATAACAGCAGAGTGAATGAACAAACCATTTCAACATAATAACCTGTCCCGATATCTACAAGAACATGTGATGTGTCAGAGAGTTTGCCAGGCACACATAAAGTGGACGTTAGTGGTACCAGAATATCGTTATTTTGCTTCTCTGGAGTCAGTTCAGTGAGACAATTTTTCGAAGCAGTGAACTGTGTCTGCAAAGCCTTTAACTGCTGTATTGATGCAGATAGGAACTGTATTTTTTGCTCCATTTGTCTTGCCAGTTCTTGAAGTTGTGGTATAGTCAGATCATTAATACTAACAGTTTCAGATGTCATTTTTACTAAAGTAACAGGAACTTTAAAAACCCCGCAATTAGTGTCCAATTCACAATCCAATATCCAATATCGTTTTTACGAGCTAGTATAAACCAATTTGATTTCTTTGTGCTCGCTTCTTGATTGTGAGGTATAGGTTCTTGATCTACGGTAAACTTCTGCGTAGCTTGTCCCGCCACTCGACTGTCGTAGCTTAGGTTGACTCCAAAGGGAGTAGTGCTGGGATTAATTATATGTGGTTTGTAGTATGAGGTATGTTAAGACTGTTACTACTGTGATTGGAGTTGATCCTTTCGCCAGTTAGTCCTTCGGTATTGTTGACAAGAGAAAAGAGATAGTAATAATAATAATAGTAATAATAATAATAGATATAATTAGTGAAGCTATTCAGACTAAGAGACAGAAACGAAAATAGGAAACGTAACAACAGTCAGCTCATTAAGTTTGAAGAATAATATATATATCGGTAATAGCAATAATAATAATAGTAATTATAACATTAATAAGTTGTCAGGAGAGTAAGACGGGAGAAAAAATATGGAACGCTTCACGATTTTGCGTGTCATCCTTGCGCAGGGGCCATGCTAATCTTCTCTGTATCGTTCCAATTTTAGTATATGTACCGCCGAAGCGATACATTTCGATTTCTTTGAGCTCACTTCTTTTGTCAAGGTGACAATTCCTCATCTCTGTTGGGTCTCTCCATAATCAGTCTCGTCACTTGATTGTCATAATTCTGGTAGAATCTGGGGATAAGGATTGTGTGGAAGGTTGGTTAAATTTGAATTTTGGTATGTGATATTGAGCCCGTGATACTGTTGTGATAAGAGTTAGTCGTTTCAATGTGTCAGTAGTCCGTGGTGGTCGAGTAATCTGGTATCATGCAATAACATTCCTGTCAGCAAAGTCTCATAAACCGTTAATGCCCAGCTCTCGCTACGCTCGGGCCCACGCTGTTCTTAGAAGATTTCTCAGAAACGCTTAGTAACAACGGACGAAAAAACCAAAACACCAATTGTTGACTTGAGTATTATGTATTGTTACACCAGCATATAAATCAAGTATCACTAAGCAAACTAAGGTCTGAAAACAAATATTACAATAATAAATCTCTGTATTACTTCTGACGATGTTTCAGTCTTCTTTCTGAACAGCGACCGATGAGACGATGACTGTCGTATTGATGCCTCCGCGAAAATCGAGGAAGTTGATTTTAAGCAAACAACCAAGAATTGATCGTTCAATCTTCAACTCCATTGACACTCCCCGGCAAAAAAGGGATCCAACCCTTTTTTCCTTCACGACCAATGCACGTTGACTTGGATGCCATTGCGAGAACCTGGGTCACATGGACAGAGCTGAAATGGAAAACAAACAGAAAAGCCAACACACCACAAGCATACCCACAGCACAATCTCACACATCAATGACGACCTGCGCGTCCAGACAGAGACCTCCTCTTGACATCTTGCAACAAAATCGCCACTTGCTACAATGACTCTTGCAGAATGCAAAGTGACCATGGCAGGACCTCACGATACTCTACGCACGTCCTATTAATTACTCACTACCAATTACCATTGAAATCGCTTGTCACCCATTCTGCCTCAGTTCTAGTAGCGGTGACGCATGCGAGTCTCAGTCGTTTACACTCTTTCTCCTCGGCGTGTCGGACCGCAGCTAACATTTATCTCCGTGTGCATTTCATTCTCAGCAATGGCCTCACCGGCGTATACGACCCATCTGCTGTCCTTAACATCAACCAATTCATTCATGGATGTAGAAGACTCAAAACAACTTCAGAAATAATCACGACGAAAATTTTAACAAAATTACGCAATAACAACAAGGCACGAAAACAACAAGTAAACACAATGAATTCAAATAACACCAATTGATATGACACACCACACGTATATACAAACAGTACACACAAAGTCGCCGATCATGTCTTGATGGAATACCCTTGAAGAATTGCAGGACTTACACCAGTACGCCTACAAACCTTCACAGGTTGACGATTGTAAGTTGTGGAATGTCCGGACACAAACAAGATTAACCAACAATTACAATAATTGGAACTCACACAACTATTTAACACAAACATAAGTACAATCAACACATCAAATGTTGTGGATTCTGCCCTGACAAACTACCCTTGAAGAACTGTAGGACTTACAGCAGTACGCCTACATTCCTTCTCAGGTTGATGATACAAGTGGAAGTCGTCCGGACACAAACAGAATTACCAACAGCTAGATGACAGATGATATCAATTCAGTATACACAATATGAACATATGTACAAAATCACACACCAAGCACGTTGGGCTGCTCATTGATGCGCTACCCTTTGAAAAATTGTAGGACTTACAGCAGTACGCCTACATTCCTTCTCAGGTTGATGATCAAGTGGAAGTCGTCCGGACACAAACAGAATTACCAACAGCTAGATGACAGATGATATCAATTCAGTATACACAATATGAACATATGTACAAAATCACACACCAAGCACATTGGACTGCTCATTGATGCGCTACCCTTTGAAAAATTGTAGGACTTACAGCAGTACGCCTACAACCCTTCTCAGGTTGACGCCCTAGGTTGGAAAATCGTCGCAGAGTTCATTTGCTGACTTCCTTCTATGAGCTAAATCCTCAAATCTGAACAGTAACACGCCCATGTCATTGTATCGTAGAATATAGATGACCAACAAACACACGGCATATCTCATCAACCAAGTGTAGAAACAGAGTAATTTACACCAAAGATAATAACATTCAATTAGTAACTTGAAACTAGAAATGCCTTTATTCGTGCAAGTCAATTTAACAATAACTCTCTCCTTTACCCTTGGCTTATCCACACTAAACTGACCATTGATATACGTCCTTTCAAACGAACTGATACTACCATAGTCATTGCACAAGATACTTGAGTTGATGGGCATCTGTTTCATTGTGGATGAAAACACCAACGATGACTGAGTGACACAAGGTGATGAACTTAGTGGTGGATCAGAAGCTGTTCTTGTTCGGCTCTCAGATAGTTGTCCAACTGCAAGATTACCACCACTGCTGTCTTTCACTACTAGTTCGGGTTTAGCACTATCATCTGATGATAGGTGGGCTACATGCTGATCACTCACACTGACGGTCTCACAAGTATGCATGCATTCTGCAACTGCATCTGCATTAATTTCTACTTCACGTTCAAGTTGTACAGAACCTTTATTTAACTTAGCAGTAGTAGGCATTCCCTCCATTTCATCATGATCAACCAAAGACAAATCTGCACTATCATGATCATTATCACATATATCCAATTTACCGTCAAGTTCATCATTTTCAAACTCTTTAATAACAGAAGTAGACAATTTTGGTTCCTCCTCACAAATCATTAAAGGTTTTATGTCTTCACTCTGACTAGTTATACTTTGTAAACTTGTGGAGTCAGAACTCCACTCTGAAGCAGTAACTCTATTCTGTGACACTCTATTCAGCAACGGCTTACCAGTTGCAACTACAGACTTCTTCACAACACCGTTATCGTCACACAATTCGGAGTAAGGCCTGGAGTTTACATTTAGCTTATCACTGAACTTGCTCACTGGTTCACAGCTCACCTTTGTATGCACCTCTTGCAAACGAGTACAACACAACCGTGTTTGTCTTGCATCTTGCAACTTATCTGTTGAGGATGTACTACGAAACCTGTTACACTCACTAGATCTATATGCATTACTAGACATCATCGAGCCTTCTCGATATCCACCTCTCTGAGGCTTATTCGTCATCAATGAGTGCGTTTTACCCTCAGACTGCTCTATTCTAGGGGTGAGATTTAATAGACTGGCAAACTTGCTCATAGATTGATTGACACTATTCTTTACCAGTTTCAGGATATCATCAAACTTTGGCTCGATACCCTCATCCTCCATACGGGAGCTTATCTTCACCCACTTCCTTTGCAGTCGAGTAGGTAGACGTCTTGCTATTACTTCTAGTATAAAACTCGAGTTGAGGTCACTCACGCGATTCATCGAAATCATTCCATTCTTGTAAATTAGCAAATTATCTAAAAACTCAGTGAGTGCCTGGGAGTCATCCTGTAACTGACCACCATTACCCTTAACAGCCTCGAATAATTTCCCTGCAATCATCGAGGGTCTTCCAAACCTTTGGCGTAATATGCTCATAGCCTCATCGTAGCCCTCCTTTGGCTTCATAAACTTACAGCACTGTATAGCTCTTGCAGCATCTCCAGTGCAATATCTCATCAAATACATCAATTTCAATTCATCATTTAATAAAAAACCACTCAACATGATCTCAAACTCCTTTACAAATTGTAAATAATCAGCCGGGTTTCCATCAAAACACCGTGGTTCAAATTTAGGGAGTTTGATGTTCCTATTATCCCTGAACGGCGAAACAGTAACATCAACCATGTCATGCTTAACATCAGACACATCGTTACAATTAACAGACAAGTCACCATGACTTACTTTCCTGTTTGCATCCAAGACACTCTGTCCCTTCTTTGACCCAGGCATTGTTGAACTTGACCCAATTCCAAAAAGTTCCAGATATTGCTTGTTCAAAGAGGACTTGACCGGCACCAGGAAAAATGAACGGCGACTATCCAAACTTTCACCAACTGTTTGAATCCGCCAGATCTGTTTCTATCGTCAGAAACTGTCAGCAAAGTCTCATAAACCGTTAATGCCCAGCTCTCGCTACGCTCGGGCCCACGCTGTTCTTAGAAGATTTCTCAGAAACGCTTAGTAACAACGGACGAAAAAACCAAAACACCAATTGTTGACTTGAGTATTATGTATTGTTACACCAGCATATAAATCAAGTATCACTAAGCAAACTAAGGTCTGAAAACAAATATTACAATAATAAATCTCTGTATTACTTCTGACGATGTTTCAGTCTTCTTTCTGAACAGCGACCGATGAGACGATGACTGTCGTATTGATGCCTCCGCGAAAATCGAGGAAGTTGATTTTAAGCAAACAACCAAGAATTGATCGTTCAATCTTCAACTCCATTGACAATTGCAGTTGTCACTGTCAGGGCGCACTTGGGTTTACTGTTATTGATACTATCATAATTTCGATCATCACAGACTACTGAATAGTGAAGGTAGTAATTCTTATCACAACAGTATCATGCAAAGCATGTGGCTTAGCCATCTACTTCATGAGGTGCCTAACGTCCGGTACCTCTGAAGCTCTTGAAGGTGAAAGCGGATCATGCAAGCTTCTATGCTGGAGATTAAACTACAAAGGATGAGGCATTGACATCTTTGAAATAAATCGCAGTCCCTATTGTAATGCAGACGATTTTCGGTGGAGAAACAAGGGCGATGGACATGTCTCCATCTCTCAATCTTCTACTTTAACTTCTCAACAGTCCTCCGACTATGGTCTTCAAGCTATCTCACTTGAATTGATTGTCATTGTGCAACTGAGAGTACATTGCAGTAACCCTCATCCACAAAGGAGAAGTCGGATACTGCCCTTCGAACTACAGTTTTATCAGTCTCACCGATACTTTAATGAACGTGCTGGAAAGAATCATCGAATAAGCCATCATGGAATATCTGGAAAACAATAACTTGTTGTCCAGAGCACAGCATGTCTTCCGAGAAAATCTGTCATCCTCACAAACATTTCTCCGATGAGAGAAACCTGGATCAAGCAAAAGAACAACACAAAACCCATTGACGACGTTTCCATGGACTTAAGCAGAACATTCTACGTAGTACCTCAAATAAGGCTGTTTATGATACTTTAAAGTCTCGGAATAAAGAGCTGTTCACTAAAATGGACTGAAGAATTCCTTGCAGGTTGGAGGTAGGCGGTTAGGATTAACTCAAGGCTCTGCTGCTGGACTGTAGCACATAATGGAGTGGCACATAGAAACATACTAGAGGCTCTATTATTTGCCTAGTATACTGAGTTAACTGGACCCACCGAGTTTTCTATGGTTTTCTACTTAGACGATTTAAAGATTAAGAGGGAATTGTGGGGCAAAATTTACATGCTGACGTTGTAAGGAGATTTCGCCAAATACATATACCGGTTTAAAGAATGGCTGCTTCCAATCAAAATGACGAAATGTGAATTTATGCACACTGGACAAGCAACTGGCAGCCCGTCGGAACTAGCGGGAGCAACATTCTCATCGTTTCGGACTGGTACAGACCTGGATGCCACGATAAGTTACGAGTTGAAAAATACAACATCTCCTGGCTAGGCAGCGGCTCTAGGTTTCAGATCTTTAAGGATGCACTCAAAGCGTCCACTAGAATCACCACTTACACATTTACTCCTCTGTGGAGACCTCTAGTGAGGTGAAGGCTGTATTACTCAAGCCATGCAGCCAGTCCATATCCAAGAGAAGACTCATATATTCCAGGAAGGGTTTAATAGAAAGCAATACGTGTGATCCTCGGGATGACTTATTTATCATACTATGCAAAACTAAGCAGTCTGAATCTCTTCGCCTTGTCGTACAGTGGACAAAACGTTGGTCTCCCCACCATGTTGAAAATTCAAACGGTTAAGCAGTTTAAGCTCCGTTCGCAAAAGCTTTCAAAGAGAAATTAGGTCTCTGCAGAGACATGTCACAAGAACTAACGCATGCCATGCAAGACTACCATAACCGATTATGTGGCCCATACCTTCCCTGAGGTGGCGCCACCTGCTAAATCTCGCCTGCATTTGCGCGGTTTAGTTGATTCGAATCCGGTCTGCAAGTTGGCTTATTTTGGTTCAGGCAGGCACGTTTGACGTGATTCGACGTTTACTTGCCCTGTGTTGAGTGAATTTATGCGGGAATCGTTGTACGAAAGTGTTCCCAAGTATGGATACACAACACTTAAATATGTAATTCACGAGCAATCATATTGCATATCGCCTATTTGAAGTGGCGCCTCCAGCTATACTTTGAAAATAATTGCGTAGCTTAGTTGATTCTAGTTGGGGCTAGTCATCCAGACAGATGCGGTTGACGTAATTTTGGTGCTTATATTCCCCTTGTTGGATGAATTTACGTGAAACATGTTGTTTGATATTGTTCTTGAGCATTTATGTATTGTTTGTGCTGCAGGACGCTTAAATCTACCGTTCATGTAGTGAGTGTTTTGTGTGCCGAGTATGGTTCGAGGATATTTCAACGACTGTCCGACTCCACTAGATGTGACATCCTAGGATTAGAAACACTATGGCTAAGACGCCTGAGACTAAACTTAACACTTTACTATAAGCTTCTAAACCACTTAGTTTTTACCTCTACTAATGGCATTCGACTTTCAGATGACAGTGTCTACAAACTAAGACACACTAAGGGTACAGTAGCTATTGAACAATGTAAAACAGCTACCAGGCAAAAGTTTTATTTGATTAGGTATGCACAGATATGGAATATACTACCAATGGAAATGCGTCAAGCAGGTACATTGGCTTCCTTCAAAAAAGTGGTTAACGACAAACTACACGAGTTTGCAAACGACAGTAGTCTTAGTTCCTATCTGAGAGCCTCCGAAATTATAGGTCCATTTAATGTATAAGTTCAAATACTACACCTGCTGCTTTTGCCTATATTTATAATTTTAGATAAAACATTAACGATTAAGATACTTACCCTCAAACAGACAAGAAGTTTCGTTTGTAAAACTTCTACCCAACACAATAAGTGGAATAAAATGGACATAAACTGACAACATGAAAAAGGTTATAACTCACCACAACATCACATGGACAGATGTACGCTCGTCGGACATCATATATGCATCACCAACTACAACCCAACATTCCTGAGATAATGTGATGAACTTATATCCATAATGTTGCTGAGCAGTCAATATCCACAACTCCTGTCGGAACAACTAAAATTCAAAAACCTTCCTCACGAGAAGTAAATATCCACAAGCAGTAGAAATCCATTAATTAATGCGTCTAAAGCTTATGTATTTTACTCCCAACAATGACATTGCACATCAAATGAGATAAACATATCACTGATTTCAAAATAACACATCAATGAACTATAATTCAAGGATTCTGCACACCACAAAGTAATGCATGAAAATTGACTTCAAGCTTTATTTTTTTCCCAGGCACTTATAACCCATCCACCAAAGACCTGGTTTTTTTGTTAATGCGAAGACAATACTTCTGTATTTCCTGATGTTTTGCACTCACTGAAAATCTAGCGGATTTTTCCAACTATGCACAGAAATGATTGTACATAAGTGAAAAGGATGTTTTATACTATTCGGATTAACATTTATCAAGTGTACGTATTATCTCCAGTGTACATGTTAAACATATTTTGCTATCGACTGTAAATTGTGACTGAATAATATGATCCTATTTCTGTAACAATTTGATGATGCCTGTAAACTGGCGTCCCTCATGTACTGTATCATGAGAATAAATTTATTTATTTATTTATTTATTTAAAAATCTTTCTGCAGCTTACTGGCAACCCGTGCTTGGTTGTAACTTCTGCTAGCAGCAAATGTGCAGTATCTATTTCTGTTGTGGGAACCAAAGAATATGCATGATATCGAATTCGTGCATGCTTTTAACTTTCGTGTGGCGTTTTGATTGTTAAACGTAAATGGGCTCCATAGATACAAGCGAAGATTAGTGTTCTCAAATAGGCAGAGGCTGCAATATGTTTTACGTCCACTTGCAACATTCGCTGTTTTCTGCCCAAAAGTTTTAACTGAGATGATCTTTACAACATTCTACTACTTTTCCGGATTTGAATAACACCATCGTGATCAGGCACGTGAGGACATCTGTAGTGTGCACCATTCTGTCTTATTATTGAGTTTGATTTCATAAACTTCATGCTTTTTGCTATCATTGTGAAGCCATATTTTGTGCGTTTTAACAACAGCAATTCGTAGAATTATCTTGGGACAACGTAGGCATTGTGGCCGACATTTTTGAAGCTTTGGACGTAAGGCTTAGAAGCAGTTGCTATATCTAATTAGGGAGGAATCATCGATCTTTACAAGTTAGGGCTTCAGAGCATATTTCCGAATGGTTCCAGAAGCAAATGGAATCCCTAGAACCTATTGATGGTGACAACAGAAGACCTAGCTTCTCTATTGCGAAATATATTATTCTAGAGACAGAATGTAGAAGTGATGTTTACACATCTTTCAAACCCATCTATAAAACGCGTTTGGGGCGTATCCTAAAGTTTATAGAAGCCCAAGCAATTAGAAAGTTTAAACCACCTTTATGAGTTAAAAACAATTTGTCATCACACTAAACCCTCATTAGTTAACTTTGCTTCCATACCAGTTAGGGAAGATGTGTAACAGCAGAAGACAAGGGCCGGCAACAGATCGTTTTATTAAGGAAATCAGCACGTATTTATATATATTTCATGTACATTATTATAGCTTATTCAAGCAGACAAACACAGTCTTCTGATTGGCTGTTTCTTGCTCAGGGTTATTCTGCACTGCTTGTGACTGGTTACTCAGAAAATTAAGCCATCTCTCTGCGAATCGTATTTGCACACATTAAGTCTGCTGCAATTGGTTGTTGAATCAATCTTGTTCATGCTTCCTCACGGCCAATATTAGTGACCTAGACATTGACATAAGTTGATGTCTACCAATTGGTTAGCAACCTGTTCTCACCACAGATGTACTTATATATTTATTATTTGGTTTAGTGATCTTCATTTCAATAGTGACCTCCAATATATGATTTTCATTCGACCTGAGTGAATTTTCGCACCTCTTATCCCTCCATTGATTTCCTGTGTATTCCTGTGACAAGTCCATGTGTGACCAGATTGGCAGAAATGTGTTACGCAAACACAAAATTACATGATTCAGACAAATTATGTCTTCTTAATACTTTGTCTAAATATCCAAATGCGTCAAAAATAGTGACTGTTGTAATCGTACATTGATATAAACTTCTATTAATTCCTAGTGTGCCAACTCTTTAATTTTTATATTAATAGTTTCAATCATGTGCATATCCCATGATCCTAGTGTCGATGGAGTTGAAGATTGAACGATCAATTCTTGGTTGTTTGCTCAAGACCAACTTCCCCAATTTTCGCGGAGGCATCAATACGACAGTCATCGTCTCATCGGTCGCTGTTCAGAAAGAAGAGTGAAACATCGTCAGAAATAATACAATGATTTATTATTGTAATATTTGTTTTCAGACCTTAGTTCACTTATTCCTTTTATGTGTTGGTGTAACAATAAAGAAATATCAAGCGGCAGATCGGTGTTTTGGTTTTTTCGTCCGTTATTACTAAACGTTTCTGAAATTTTCAAGGAACAGCGTGGGCCCGAGCGTAGCGAGAGCTGGGCATTAACGGTTTATCAGACGTGATTGACAGTTTCTGACGATGGAAACAGATCTGGCGGATTCAAACAGCTGGTGAAAGTTTGGATAGTCACCGTCCATTTCTCCTGGTGCCGGTCAAGTCCTCTTTGAACAAGCAATATCTGGAGCTTTTATGGAATTTGCTCAAGTTCAACAATGCCTGGGTCAAAGAAGGGACAGAGTGTCTTGGATACAAACAGGAAAGTAAGTCATTGTGACTTGCCTGATAATTGTAACGATGTGTCTGATGTTAAGCATGACATGGTTGATGTTTCTGTTTCGCCGTTCAGGGATAATAGGAACATCAAACTGCCTAAACTTGAACCACGGTGTTTTGATGGAAACCCGGCCGATTATTTACAATTTGTAAAGGAGTTTGATATCATGTTGAGTGGTTTTTTATCAAATGATGAATTAATAATAATAATAATATATATTTCACATAAATTAAGCATTTACATGATTCACATACCGTTTGTACAGGCATGATCATATTTGACAAGTGCAGTCTGAAATTGAACACTTTTATGAAATTAAAATTTGGAAAATGAATAGAAAACTTTACAAGAATAGAATATAAGGTTTTGGTTTAATTCTAAATTATAATATTTAATGCACTCATAGTGAGTGAGATTCATGCGGGAATTATAAAATTTTGCGTTAATGGAATGTAAGAAGAGAGGTGATGTACATGTGCTGGAGTAAGCCACACTGGATCCAGACCGTTATTTTTATCATTTTATCAATCAATAAGAGTTCGAAAGTTTATAAAAATCTACAATAGATGGTAAGTACAGCATTATATTGGTATCAGCAGATAAAAGGGACCAATTAGTCGCAAAGTTAACTTTGCGATGCTGAACAGAATTCAGGATGGAATTTGTTCCGTTGTTCATCGTAAGTGCTAACAATATTCTGGATACCGCTCAAGTAATACAAATGTAGACAGCAGGATTACTGTTCATTAGCAGTGCTTCAGTGCAATACCTTCGAGAAGTGAAGAAAACAGAAGCAGCCAGCAGATAATGATAATTTAAGTAAACAATATGCGATAACCGCAGTGTTTATTCTCCTTTTTTATTACTAGGAATTCCTAGTCATTGAGTTTTATAGCGTTACATACTAACGGTTAGTTTAAGTTTATAGTAGTAAACAACAACTGAAGTATAGAATAACAATAAAATATAAAGTAAAAATTAGGGCGAAACGAATCATGGTTTTCACTCTTATATAGGGTAATGTTGGGAACAGTAACTGAATAAGTGAAATCAAAATGCCAAAGTACATAACTTATTTAAAAGAAAAGAGGAAGTATATTAATACTGATTTATGCTGTTGTTCTGATTTATACAGTTAGATGTCCTCCTGAAGTAGAGAAATCGTACCATGAGCAATTTTTTAAAAGTTTGTACGCAAGCTGTGACATACAGGCAGCATTTATTTATTATTTTATTTATTAATAATTTTTTTTTGAAGTAATTCATTCTCAGGAGCCTTAGCAGTATAGTGCATTCCCACAGATAAGGGTGGTTCTCTTAGATCCCCACCATCATATCCGCTGAATAGCAGTCACCACCCTCCCACCTTTGAATCTGCTAGACCCTGGCAAAATACTTCTTTTTGTTTTGAATTTAATGTATTTGATGAGATATTGCACTGGAGATGCTGCAAGAGCTATACAGTGCTGTACGTTTATGAAGCCAAAAGAGGGCTACTACGAGGCTATGAGCATATAACGTCAAAGGTTTGGAAGACCTTCGATGATTGCAGGGAAATTATTCGAGGATGATGAGGGTAATGGTGGTCAGTTACGGGATGACTCCCAGGCACTTACTGAGTTTTTAGATAATTTGCTAATTTACAAGAATGGAATGATTTCGATGAATCGCATGAGTGACCCCAACTCGAGTTTTATACTAGAAGTAATAGCAAGACTCCTGCCTACTCGACTGCAAAGGAAGTGGGTGAAGATGAGCTCCCGTATGGAGGATGAGGGTATCGAGCCAAAGTTTGATGATATCCTGAAACTAGTAAAAGATAGTGTCAATCAATCTATGAGCATGTTTGCCAGTCTATTAAATCTCACCCCTAGAATAGAGCAGTCTGAGGGTAAAACGCACTCATTGATGACGAATAGGCCTCAGAGAGGTGGATATCGAGAAGGCTCGATGATGTCTAGTAATGCATATAGACCTAGTGAGTGTAACAGGTTTCGTGGTACATCCTCAACAGATAAGTTACAAGATGCAAGACAAACACGGCTTTGTTTTACACGTGTGCAAGAGGTGCATACAGAAGTGAACTGTGAACCGGTGAGCAAGTTCAGTGATAAGCTAAATGTAAACTCCAGGTCTGACTCCGAATTGCGTGACGATAACGGTGTTGTGAAGAAGTCTGTAGTTGCAAATGGTAAGCCGTTGTTAAATAGAGTGTCACAGAATAGAGTTACTGCTTCAGAGTGCAGTTCTGACTCCAAAAGTTTACAAAGTATAACTAGTCAGAGTGAAGACATAGAACCTTTAAGGATTTGTGAGGAGGAACCAAAATTGTCTACTTATGTTACCAAAGAGTTTGAAAATGATGAACTTGACGGTAAATTGGATATATGTGATAATGATCATGATAGTGCAGATTTGTCTTTGGTCGATCATGATGAAATGGAGGGAATGCCTACTACCGCTAAGTTAAATAAAGGTTCTGTAGAACTTGAACGTGAAGTAGAATCGAACGCAGATGCAGTTGCAGAATGCATGCATACTTGTGAGACCGTCAGTGTGAGTGATCAGCATGTAGCCTACCTATCATCAGATGCTGGTGCTTAACCTGAGCTGATAGTAAAAGACAGCGGTGGTGGTGGTCTTGCAGGTAGACAAATTTCTGAAAGCCGAGCAACAACAGCTTCTGATCCACCGCTAACTTCACCAACTGGTATCAATCAGTCGTCGTTGGTGTTGCCATCCACAATGAAACAGACGCCCATCAACTCAAGTATCTTGTGCAATGACTATGATAGTATTGGTGCGTTTGAAAAGACGAAAGATATTGCTCAGTTTAGTGAGAATAAGCCAAGTGTAAACGAGAGAGTAATTGTTAAATTGACTTGCATGAATAAAGGCATTTCTAGTTTCAAGTTACTAATTGAATGCTATTATCTTTGGTGTAAATTACTCTGTTTCTACACTTGGTTGACTAGATACGTCCTTTGTTTGTTCGTCATCTATGTTCTACGATACAATGACATGGGCGTGTTTCCGTTCAGATTTGAGGATTTAGCTCACAGAAGGAAGTCAGCAAATGAACTCTGCGACGATTTTTCAACCTAGGGCGTCAACCTGAGAAGGGTTGTAGGCGTACTGCTGTAAGTCCTACAATTTTTCAAAGGGTAGCGCATCAATGAGCAGCCCAACGTGCTTGGTGTGTGATTTTGTACATATGTTCATATTGCATATACTGAATTGATATTATCTGTCATCTAGCTGTTGGTAATTCTGTTTGTGTCCGGACGACTTCCACTTGTATCATCAACCTGAGAAGGAATGTAGGCGTACTGCTGTAAGTCCTACAGCTCTTCAAGGATAGTTCGTCAGGGCAGAATCCACAACATTTGATGTGTTGATTGTACTTATGTTTGTGTTAAATAATTGTGTGAGTTCCAATTGATGTAATTGTTGGTTAATCTTGTTTGTGTCCGGGCATTCCACAACTTACAATCGTCAACCTTTGAAGGGTTGTAGGCGTACTGGTGTAAGTCCTACAGTTCTTCAAGGGTAGTTTGTCAGGGCAGAATCCACAACATTTGATGTGTTGATTGTACATAAGATTGTGTTAAATAGTTGTGGGAGTTCAAATTATCGCAATTGTTGGTTAATCTTGTTTGTGTCCGGTCATTCCACAACTTAAAATCGTCAACCTTTGAAGGGTTGTAGGCGTACTGGTGTAAGTCCTGCAATTCTTCAGAGGAATTCCACCAAGACAGGATGGGCGAGGTTGTCTGTACAATTTGTATATACGTGTGGTGTGTCATATCAATTGGTGTTTTTTGGATTCAATGTGTTTACTTGTTGTTTTCGTCTCTTGTTTTTATTGCATAATTTTGTTAAAATTTTCGTCGTGATTACTTCTGAAGTTGCTTCGAGTCTTCTACATCCATGAATGAATTGGTTGATGTTCAAGAGAGCAGATGGGTCGTATACGCCGGGGAGGCTAGGCTATTGCTGAGAATGAAACGCACACGGAGATAATTGTTAGCTGCGGTCCCACACGCCGGGGAGCGGGAGTGTAAACGACCGATGCTCGCATACGTCACCGTTACTAGATTTGAGGCAGAATGAGTGACAAGCGATTGCAGTGGTAATTGGTAGTGAGTAGATAAGAGGATGTGCGTAGAGTATCGTGAGGTCTTGCCATGGTCATATTGCATTCTGCAAGAGTCATTCTAGCAAGTGGCGATTGTGTTGCAAGATGTCAAGGGGAAACCTTTAATCCAAAGGTATAGGTCGTCATCGATGTGTGAGATTGTGCTGTGGGTATGCCTGTGGTGTGTTGGCTTTTCTGTTTGTTTTCCGTTTCAGCTCTGTCCATGTGACCCAGGTTCTCGAAATGGCATCCAAGTCAACGTGTATTGGTCGTGAAGGAAAAAAGGGTTGGATCCCCTTTTTGCCGGGGAGTGTCAATGGAGTTGAAGATTGAACGATCAATTCTTGGTTGTTTGCTCAAAACCAACTTCCCCAATTTTCGCGGAGGCATCAATACGACAGTCATCGTCTCATCGGTCGCTGTTCAGAAAGAAGAGTGAAACATCGTCAGAAATAATACAATGATTTATCATTGTAATATTTGTTTTCAGACCTTAGTTCACTTATTCCTTTTATGTGTTGGTGTAACAATAAAGAAATATCAAGCGGCAGATCGGTGTTTTGGTTTTTTCGTCCGTTATTACTAAACGTTTCTGAAATTTTCAAGGAACAGCGTGGGCCCGAGCATAGCGAGAGCTGGGCATTAACGGTTTATCAGACGTGATTTTCATCTTTTTACCTCATGGGAGTCGTTGCTGTAAAAAGTGGTTTCCATCATCGTTGGTTTTGTATTGTATTGTATCACTAATTAGTGTATTCCCTATGACTAAAATGGACATTCCACTTGTTAATAGTCATTACTAACTTTACTGAATGTTGTGAGCTGCAGAGTTTGGGACACTATGGTCATGTGTTATACTGAGTAGCTCATTTAGAAGAGACGTTCACCTCTAGGTTATATTGTCGTCAATATGCAGCACATTCGTGTTCTTGTGATAAATATGTTAGCAGTAATTACTATCAGTAACTATATTTTGGAAGAATAGTATATAGCTAAACGTACTCATTCAGCAGTCAAAGGTTAAAACTATCCGTTAAAATTGAAATAGGGGATTACATAAAGGGGAACTGACTGTTCTAAAGTCGAAACATCACGTAAGTGATAAAGTTGCTAACACTGTTCACATGCGAAGAGTTTAAGCTATATAATCGGTGGTAATAGTAACTTGTAAATAGTGTTGTTTTATAGGTAACAGAATACAAGTGTCCTAGGGGTGAGAGAAATGCGAGAATCACAAAATACATACAGACACATATTAACAAAGGATGCACTGGATATGAGGGCTGACTGATAATGTCTAATGATAAAATAAAGAGGCTAAATTGTAAATTGTAATAAAATGCCACAGAATTGGTAGGCCTAGTAGAAAATCATAAAGGTTGACAAAAATAAGGGTAACAATGAGGTGAAATTAACTGGGTAGAGAAATGGATAATAAAGACAAGGTGTCACAAAATTATGATAATGATAATAATAGTACGAAAAATTATGATCCTCGTGACCTTTTAGTGGGCCAGGGTAGACATTATTATTATTTTGTGATATCTTGTCTTTATTATCCATTTCTCCACCCAGTTAATTTCACCTCATTGTTACCCTTATTTTTGTCAACCTTTATGATTTTCTACTAGGCCTACCAATTCTGTGGCATTTTATTACAATTTACAATTTAGCCTCTTTATTTTATCATTAGACATTATCAGTCAGCCTTCATAACCAGTGCATCCCCTGTTAATGTGTGTTTGTATGTAACTTGTTAATAATATAGGGGGTGTTTTCTACGACGAAAACGAAGGTGGGACAGTATAACTGAACGCATGATGTCAATGTCCAGGTCTAACTACACTGTCCTCACTAGACTTTCAGGAACAATGCGTAATAACTAACGCAAAAAGGAGAACAGAAATCGGTGACACAAGGACCCTTTATTCTTGCACCAATATAGAGCCAGCCATAAGGTTATTGTACACAAAATCTAAGAAGAAATGTCATGATAATTATTAACAATAATATTTCTAACAGTTTATCTCGCTACCACCGAACAGCGAAAGATGATACGACGACTGCAGTATCCATGACACCCGCGAAAATATGGAGTGGGGTTCGAGAAAATAACCATGAATTGATAGTTCAATCTTCAACTACATTGACACTCCCCGCCAAAAAAGGATCCATCCCATTTTTCCTTCACGACCAATACACGTTGACTTGGATGCCGTTGCGAGAACCTGGGTCACTCGGACAGAGCTGAAATGGAAAACAAACAGAAAAGCCAACACACCACAGGCATACCCACAGCACAATCACAATTATCGACGAACACACACGCCTTCTAGTAAAAGACATCCTCTTGACATCTTGCAACACAATCTCCACTTGCTAGAATGACTCTTGCAGAATGCAACGTGACCATAGCAGCACCTCACGATACTCTTAGCACATCGTCTTATCTACTCACTACCAATTACCACTGCAATCGCTTGTCACTCATTCTGCCTCAAATCTAGTAACGGTGACGTATGCGAGCATCGGTCGTTTACACTCCCGCTCCCCGGCGTGTGGGACCACAGCTAACAATTATTTCTGTGTGCATGTCATTCTCATCACTAGCGTCCCCAGCATATACGACCCATCTGCTCTCTTGAACATCAATCAATTCATTCACGGATGTGAAACACTAGGAACAACTTCAGAAGTAATCACGACGAAAAAGTTAACAAAATTATGCAATAACATTTAGATACGAAAACAACGAGTAAACACAATGAATCCAAAATACACCAATTGATAGGACACACCACACGTATATACAAACATTATAAACAAACTCGCAGATCGTGTCTCGATGGAATTCCTTTGAAGAATTGCAGGACTTACACCAGTACGCCTACAACCCTTCAAAGGTTGACGATTGTAAGTTGTGGAATGCCCGGACACAAACAAGATTAACCAACAATTACATCAATTGGAACTCACACAATTATTTAACACAAACATAAGTACAATCAACACATCAAATGTTGTGGATTCTGCCCTGACGAACTATCCTTGAAGAGCTGTAGGACTTACAGCAGTACGCCTACATTCCTTCTCAGGTTGATGATACAAGTGGAAGTCGTCCGGACACAAACAGAATTACCAACAGCTAGATGACAGATAATATCAATTCAGTATATGCAATATGAACATATGTACAAAATCACACACCAAGCACGTTGGGCTGCTCATTGATGCGCTACCCTTTGAAAAATTGTAGGACTTACAGCAGTACGCCTACAACCCTTCTCAGGTTGACGCCCTAGGTTGGAAAATCGTCGCAGAGTTCATTTGCTGACTTCCTTCTATGAGCTAAATCCTCAAATCTGAACGGAAACACGCCCATGTCATTGTATCGTAGAACATAGATGACGAACAAACAAAGGACGTATCTAGTCAACCAAGTGTAGAAACAGAGTAATCTACACCAAAGATAATAGCATTCAATTAGTAACTTGAAACTAGAAATGCCTTTATTCATGCAAGTCAATTTAACAATTACTCTCTCGTTTACACTTGGCTTATTCTCACTAAACTGAGCAATATCTTTCGTCTTTTCAAACGCACCAATACTATCATAGTCATTGCACAAGATACTTGAGTTGATGGGCGTCTGTTTCATTGTGGATGGCAACACCAACGACGACTGATTGATACCAGTTGGTGAAGTTAGCGGTGGATCAGAAGCTGTTGTTGCTCGGCTTTCAGAAATTTGTCTACCTGCAAGACCACCACCACTGTTGTCTTTTACTATCAGCTCAGGTTAAGCACCAGCATCTGATGATAGGTAGGCTACATGCTGATCACTCACACTGACGGTCTCACAAGTATGCATGCATTCTGCAACTGCATCTGCGTTCGATTCTACTTCACGTTCAAGTTCTACAGAACCTTTTTTGACAATAATAATAATAATAATAATCACTTTATTCCACAACAGTAAAAATTTACAGCATGGAATTTTCAGCGTTTCTTTTACATATTGCAATGGTTTAGCTCTGTTTATAATTATATAAATATATAAAATGTTAAAATATTGTTAGTTAATAGGAAAAAATAATCAAAAATATAAATAAAAATAAAAAACCCAACAAAATCATACCATTTCTAGGTCATAGTGAATAATAAATAAATAATATAACAAATAACACTTGCATTAATATGCATCATTTCATTTTATAGTTTAGTTACTGATTCAAAAGTTGTAAAAGTTCTTTTCTGATATTTGTCTCTTCACACAATACTCGTGCCAAATATGGAACGGTCGAATTTCTATATTTTGTAGTACGAGCATAAATGTTTATAAAATTTCTTCTGGTCTTACCCGAAGAGATACAAGGAAACAGTTGTGAATAAAGAGGATGTTCACTATCAGATAAGATAACTTTAGCTATGTGTTTACAAGAATTCATATGCCTATTGACAACAGTGTCATTTAGTTCAGTCAAAGGGATAGCACTGACCCTACTTACAGCCCTCAATGTTCTTCGTAGTATTATATGATCTTTCTTGAGTAGCCCAGGGAAGAATAATGGAGAACAATAAAGAATGATGGGCAAAACACATGAATTAATAAATTGTATGATAAGAGATTGAGTTATACCTGAGTGTCTCAACTTCTTTATGTAATAAGTCAGACGGAAAACTTTCTTAGAAACTATAAGAATATGAGACGACCAGCAAAGATTTGACGAGAAACTAATGCCAAGATAAGAAACTCTTGACTTACTCTCAATCATGGTACCATCAATATTACAACAATCATGAGATTGAATCAATCCATGCATGTCTTTTTCACTTCTCAAGCTGAAATCAACAGTGTTACATTTAGTTGGATTTAGTTTAAGACCATTTGAGCGAGACCAATCCTTAACTTCAGCTAGGAAGCCATTCATATAGGAACAATCCGATGTGGCAACTACAGGGACAGAAACGGTCAGGTCATCAGCATACTTAATGAAGTTAACTTTGGGTGAGTTCGGAAGGTCATGCAGAAAGAAAGAGAAAAGAAATGGAGAAAGTACTGCGCCTTGAGGCACACCACTTTCAGTTAGCTGGGAAGTGGAGCGCTTTCCAGCCAAAACAGTATGCTGTTTCCTATCCTTAAAATAAGAAGACAGCCATCTAGTTGCCCAGGACTCTGTTTGTGCTGAATTCATCTTGCCTAATAAAAGCGTCCTAGGAACAGAGTCGAAAGCTGCAGTATAGTCTAAGAAAGCTGTTCGAACGAACTTAGCGCCCTTATCAAGGCAGGAAACAATATTGTGGTGTAGTACAATGGCTGCATCTAATGTGCTTCTTCCACACTTATAAGCAAACTGCTTAGGGTCATTAAAAGCTTTTAAAGAAGGTTTAAGAATATTCAAAAGAAGTTTCTCCATAGTTTTCAAAAAAGGAGATGTTATAGCGACTGGTCTAAATTTTATACCTGCTCCAGAAGATGATTTCTGTACAGGTACAACCTTGATTTCTTTCCAGTCAGCAGGTACCGTTTCCCTCTTAAATGATGCGTTAAAGATTTGAGTAAGAGGATGACACAAGATGTCTGCACACTTTTGGAGAAGAATGCTTGGTACACCATCTGGACCAAGGCTGTGTGTTGGATTTAATGACTTCAAACATAATAGTACATCCTTTTCTTCAAAACCCTGAAAATGACCATTTTCTTGACTAGGTACATCAGGTACAACCATATTAATTTGTTTCTTGATAAATGATTTGTTTAAAGCATTTACATCAGAATAAGCATCAACGGACATTTGTTTTTTACTTGTTAGTTTATTGAAAAGTTTCCAAATGTTTGAAGGATTTTTACATGATAAAAATTTTTCATTATATAGTCTGTTTAACCTTTCTATTTCAATTTTTATAAGGGTGTTTATTTTACGGACACCAGTATTATCACAATTCTTATACAACTTCTCTTTTTGTCATCTAAGTTTTTTCAGTTGCAAAGAAGAGATTCTGTCAAATCTCGAAAACAGTGTTTCATAAGGACAGCAACTTAGCGGTAGTAGGCATTCCCTCCATTTCATCATGATCGACCAAAGACAAATCTGCACTATCATGATCATTATCACAAATATTCAATTTACCATCATCTATCTGGTCGACCTCATCATTATCAAAATCTTTAATAACAGAAGTAGGCAATTTCGGTTCCTCCTCACAAATCCTTAAAGGTTCTATGTCTTCACTCTGAATAGTAATACTTTGTAAACTTGTGGAGTCAGAACTGCACTCTGAAGCAGTAACTCTATTCTGTGACACTCTATTTAACAACGGCTTACCATTTGCAACTACAGACTTCTTCACAACACCGTTATCGTCACGCAATTCGGAGTCAGACCTGGAGTTTACATTTAGCTTATCACTGAACTTGCTCACCGGTTCACAGTTCACTTCTGTATGCACCTCTTGCACACGTGTAAAACAAAGCCGTGTTTGTCTTGCATCTTGTAACTTATCTGTTGAGGATGTACCACGAAACCTGTTACACTCACTAGGTCTATATGCATTACTAGACATCATCGAGCCTTCTGGATATCCACCTCTCTGAGGCCTATTCGTCATCAATGAGTGCGTTTTACCCTCAGACTGCTCTATTCTAGGGGTGAGATTTAATAGACTGGCAAACATGCTCATAGATTGATTGACACTATCTTTTACTAGTTTCAGGATATCATCAAACTTTGGCTCGATACCCTCATCCTCCATACGGGAGCTTATCTTTATTAATAATAATATATATTTCTCCCTGTTTATGCAGGAACATACCAATTGTACAGGCATGGCTAAGTTATTATATAAATTACACATATTTTGATGTATGATGAATTTACAGTTTGGTTGTTCTCTCTGACATGAGAGTCAGTCGGAACAGTCTGCTATAAAGTCTGTGTAGCACATAAAGAGATATAGAAATATTGTCTTCGCATTAAAAAAAACCAGACATCAGATGAATGTAATACGGATATCTGGGAAAAAAAGCTTGAAGTCAATTCTCTTATATAACTTTGTTGTGAGCAACACCCTTGGCTTGAAGTTTATTGATGTATTATGTTGAGATCAGTGATATATTTATTCCACTTTTTCAGCAGTCTTATCTTAGTTTTATAACAGGAAAGAAATTTGACCGTGGATACGAAAACTAGATAAGGTCATATTAAGTTGTTTTACTGCATCAAATGGTGTCGAGGTCGATTCCAGAATTCTCCATTTGCTCCATTTGTGTCTGCATGGCGAACTGTATTCGTAAGTTCAGAAAAAATGTTGAAAACCAGTTGCTTCTTTACCCACTTCCTTTGCAGTCGAGTAGGTAGGCGTCTTGCTATTACTTCTAGTATAAAACTCGAGTTGAGGTCATTCATGCAATTCATCGAAATCAAGGTATTCTTATAAGTCATAAGATTATCTAAAATCTCAGTGAGTGGCTTGGAGTCATCTTGAAGTTGACTGCCGTTACCTTTGACAGCTTCGTATACGTTCCCTACAATCATTGAAGGTCTTCCAAACATTTGACGTAGTATGCTCATAGCCTCGTAGTAGCCCTCTTCTGGCTTCATTAACTTACAGCACTGTATAGTTCTTACAGCAACTCCAGTGCAGTACCTCATCAAATACATCAATTTCAATTCATCACTTAATGAAAAACTACTCAGTGTGATCTCAAACTCCTTTACAAATTGTAAATAATCAGCTGGGTTTCCGTCGAAACAACGTGGTTCTAATTTAGGGAGTTTGATGTTCCTATTATCCCTGAACGGCGAAACAATAACATCAACCATGTCATGCTCAGCATCAGACACATGGTTAAAATTAACAGGCAAGTCACAATGACTTACTTTCCTGTTTGTATCCAAGACGCTGTGTCCCTTCTTTGACCCAGATATTGTTGAACTTGACCCAATTCCAAAAAAGTTCCCGATATTGCTTGTTCAATTAGGACATGGCCGGAACCAAGAAAGAATTCGTCAGTAACTGACCCCAACGTCAGAAGCTGTAAGCCATGTCTCGTAAATCGTTAATGCCCAGCTCTTGCTGCGTTCGGACTCACGCTGTTCTTCGAAGCTTCTCAGAAACGCTTAGTAATAACGGACGCAAAAACCAAAACCCAGTTTGCCGACTCGAGAATTATTTATACTAACACCCCTAGAATAGAGCAGTCTGAGGGTAAAACGCACTCATTGATGACGAATAGGCCTCAGAGAGGTGGATATCCAGAAGGCTCCATGATGTCTAGTAATGCATATAGACCTAGTGAGTGTAACAGGTTTCGTGGTACATCCTCAACAGATAAGTTACAAGATGCAAGACAAACACGGCTTTGTTTTACACGTGTGCAAGAGGTGCATACAGAAGTGAACTGTGAACCGGTGAGCAAGTTCAGTGATAAGCTAAATGTAAACTCCAGGTCTGACTCCGAATTGCGTGACGATAACGGTGTTGTGAAGAAGTCTGTAGTTGCAAATGGTAAGCCGTTGTTAAATAGAGTGTCACAGAATAGAGTTACTGCTTCAGAGTGCAGTTCTGACTCCACAAGTTTACAAAGTATTACTATTCAGAGTGAAGACATAGAACCTTTAAGGATTTGTGAGGAGGAACCGAAATTGCCTACTTCTGTTATTAAAGATTTTGATAATGATGAGGTCGACCAGATAGATGATGGTAAATTGAATATTTGTGATAATGATCATGATAGTGCAGATTTGTCTTTGGTCGATCATGATGAAATGGAGGGAATGCCTACTACCGCTAAGTTAAATAAAGGTTCTGTAGAACTTGAACGTGAAGTAGAATCGAACGCAGATGCAGTTGCAGAATGCATGCATACTTGTGAGACCGTCAGTGTGAGTGATCAGCATGTAGCCTACCTATCATCAGATGCTGGTGCTTAACCTGAGCTGATAGTAAAAGACAACAGTGGTGGTGGTCTTGCAGGTAGACAAATTTCTGAAAGCCGAGCAACAACAGCTTCTGATCCACCGCTAACTTCACCAACTGGTATCAATCAGTCGTCGTTGGTGTTGCCATCCACAATGAAACAGACGCCCATCAACTCAAGTATCTTGTGCAATGACTATGATAGTATTGGTGCGTTTGAAAAGACGAAAGATATTGCTCAGTTTAGTGAGAATAAGCCAAGTGTAAACGAGAGAGTAATTGTTAAATTGACTTGCATGAATAAAGGCATTTCTAGTTTCAAGTTACTAATTGAATGCTATTATCTTTGGTGTAGATTACTCTGTTTCTACACTTGGTTGACTAGATACGTCCTTTGTTTGTTCGTCATCTATGTTCTACGATACAATGACATGGGCGTGTTTCCGTTCAGATTTGAGGATTTAGCTCATAGAAGGAAGTCAGCAAATGAACTCTGCGACGATTTTCCAACCTAGGGCGTCAACCTGAGAAGGGTTGTAGGCGTACTGCTGTAAGTCCTACAATTTTTCAAAGGGTAGCGCATCAATGAGCAGCCCAACGTGCTTGGTGTGTGATTTTGTACATATGTTCATATTGCATATACTGAATTGATATTATCTGTCATCTAGCTGTTGGTAATTCTGTTTGTGTCCGGACGACTTCCACTTGTATCATCAACCTGAGAAGGAATGTAGGCGTACTGCTGTAAGTCCTACAGCTCTTCAAGGATAGTTCGTCAGGGCAGAATCCACAACATTTGATGTGTTGATTGTACTTATGTTTGTGTTAAATAATTGTGTGAGTTCCAATTGATGTAATTGTTGGTTAATCTTGTTTGTGTCCGGGCATTCCACAACTTACAATCGTCAACCTTTGAAGGGTTGTAGGCGTACTGGTGTAAGTCCTGCAATTCTTCAAAGGAATTCCATCGAGACACGATCTGCGAGTTTGTTTATAATGTTTGTATATACGTGTGGTGTGTCCTATCAATTGGTGTATTTTGGATTCATTGTGTTTACTCGTTGTTTTCGTATCTAAATGTTATTGCATAATTTTGTTAACTTTTTCGTCGTGATTACTTCTGAAGTTGTTCCTAGTGTTTCACATCCGTGAATGAATTGATTGATGTTCAAGAGAGCAGATGGGTCGTATATGCTGGGGACGCTAGTGATGAGAATGACATGCACACAGAAATAATTGTTAGCTGTGGTCCCACACGCCGGGGAGCGGGAGTGTAAACGACCGATGCTCGCATACGTCACCGTTACTAGATTTGAGGCAGAATGAGTGACAAGCGATTGCAGTGGTAATTGGTAGTGAGTAGATAAGACGATGTGCTAAGAGTATCGTGAGGTGCTGCTATGGTCACGTTGCATTCTGCAAGAGTCATTCTAGCAAGTGGAGATTGTGTTGCAAGATGTCAAGAGGATGTCTTTTACTAGAAGGCGTGTGTGTTCGTCGATAATTGTGATTGTGCTGTGGGTATGCCTGTGGTGTGTTGGCTTTTCTGTTTGTTTTCCATTTCAGCTCTGTCCGAGTGACCCAGGTTCTCGCAACGGCATCCAAGTCAACGTGTATTGGTCGTGAAGGAAAAAGGGTTTGGATCCCATTTTTGGCGGGGAGTGTCAATGTAGTTGAAGATTGAACTATCAATTCATGGTTGTTTGCTCAAAACCAACTTCCCTGATTTATTGGAGGCATCAATACGACAGTCATCGTCTCATCGGTCGCTGTTCAGAAAGGAGCCAGGAGAAAACCGTCAGAACTAATTATTATTATTATTATTATTGTATCCTTTAGTTCCTAGAGGAACATAGGGCTTCAGCTGCGCACCTCCATTGACTTCGGTTTTCTGACAACTTTTTCACCCTGCTCCAGGTCTGCCCACATGCTTTCATCTCCTCTTCACATGACCTCCTCCAAGTCACCCTTGGACGACCAACTCGCCGCCTCCCTTTCGGGTTCCACTCGAGGGCTTGTCTAGTGATGTCACTTGATGGTTTCCTCAGCGTATGGCCAATCCATCTCCATTTCTTTCTGCCTATTTGTTTCACAATCGGTTCCTGATTGGTTCGCTCCCAGAGATCCCTGTTGCTGATCTTTTCTGGCCATCTGATCTTGAGTATTGAGCGGAGACAGTTGTTAATGAAGGTTTGAAGTTTGTTTGAGATGCTCTTTATGACTCGCCAAGTCTCTGATCCGTATAGTAGCACTGACTTCACATTGGAGTTGAAAATCCGGATCTTATTTTTGATGCTGAGTGCTGTTGACCTCCACACAGATTTGAGAGTAATGAAAGCTTGTCTTGCTTTTCCGATTCTGGCTTTGATGTCCTCGTCAGTTCCGCCTGTAGTTGAGACGATGCTTCCCAGGTAGGTGAAGGAGGTTGTTTCTTTCAGGTTCTTCCCATTTATGCTTATTGTGGTCTGTTGTTGCTGTTGATGTTGGCAAGGAATCTTCATCATCTCTGTTTTATCTATGTTCACGTGAAGTCCTATCTTTGATGCTTCTTCTGCCAACTTGTTACTTTTCATTTGCATATCTTCCAGTTTATGGGAAATCAGACATATATCATCGGCGAAATCCAGATCCTCCAAGTCTTTTGTGTCAGTCCATTTTATGCCTGTTCCCTCGTTGGTTGCCGTTGTCTGTCGCATTATCCAATCAATTGCAATCAGGAAGATCATTGGTGATAGTAGACAGCCTTGCCTCACTCCCGTCCTCACTTCGAAGGCTTCCGTAAGTTTCCCGTTGTGGATTACTTGGCATGCAGCATTGTCGTATAACTGTTGGATGAGGTGTATAATTGTCGATGGGACCCCGTAGTAGCGAAGTAGTTTCCAAATGACCTCTCGATCGACGCTGTCGAAGGCCTTTTCAAAGTCGATGAAGTTGAGATAGAGAGGTGACTGCCATTCCAAGCTTTGTTCAATGATGATCCGTAGAGTGGCGATTTGATCAATACATGATTTGTTTCTCCTGAATCCAGCCTGTTCCGGACGAAGTTTTTCATCTAGGGCTTGTTTGATTCTCTCCAGGATGATGCGACTTAGTATCTTGCTTGGAATGGACAGAAGCATAATTCCACGCCAGTTTTTACATTGACTTAAGTCTCCTTTCTTTGGAAGTTTGAATAAGTAACTGTTCTTCCAATCCTCGGGTACTTTGCCCTCTTTCCACACCTTCTCCAGCAGTGGTGTCATCAAGTCCGCTGTTGTCTCTGGGTCTATTTTCAAAGCCTCTGCTGGGATTCCATCTGGTCCCGGTGTTTTCCCAGTTTTAAGCATCTTGATTGCATTCAGGACTTCTGATTTCGTCGGGGGGTCAGTGTTCACTGGTAGTTCTGCTTCCGTTGTTGGTATTGCTGGACGTGTTGTAGGTGGCGGACGATTTAGAAGTCTTTTGAAGTGTTCAACCCAGTGCTTTCTCTGTTCCACCTCTTTGGTGATTGACTTTCCATTGTCGTCCTTTATTGGCTTAATCTGTGTCGAACGTTTGCCCGAAAGGTTCCTAGTTGTTTGGTAGAGTGTGGCGAGGTCTCCTTTGCCTGCAGCTTGTTCTGCTTCGTTTGCCATGGTTTCATAATATTTTCTTTTGTCTTCCCTGGCACTTTTCTTCACTCTTTTGTTCAGTGTATTGTAGCTTGCATTCAGCTCCTGTTTTTGTTGCTCGTCCGTGCACTGGATAATCTTTTGCTTCACTGTCCTTCTCTCTTCTATTAGTTTCCAAGTGTCCGTAGTGAGCCACTGTTTGTCCTGTCTCTTTTTTCTGCCTAGAATTTCTATGCAGGTTTGGCTCCACACCGTTTTCAAGTTGTTCCAGTGCTTTTCAACGCCGACCTCTTCGCTAGTGTTGATTTGTGTCTCGGCTTTGTCCTTTATGCTTGCAATGAAGATGTCCTTTGTAGCCTGGTCCTTCAGCTTTTGAGTGTTGAACTTGGCTTGTGGTCTATCTGCAGCTCCTGATTCCCTGAAAGCTTTTAATTTGATTTGGATTGTCCCTTGTACGAGATAGTGGTCTGAGCCAACGTCTGCTCCTCTTCTTGCTTTTGTGTCCAGTAGGCTGCGCCTCCACTTCCTTGAGATTGAGATGAAGTCGATTTGGTTTTTGGTTTGCCCGTCTGGTGACACCCATGTAGCCTTGTGGATATCTTTGTGCTTGTATACACTGCCACCAATCACCAGTTCGTTGAAGGCGCAGAAGTCGGCGAAGAGTTCTCCGTTTTCATTCATTTCTCCTAGAGCTTCTCTACCCATGATGAGTTCCCTTCCCGTATTGTCTGGTCCCAGTTTGGCGTTCATGTCTCCCATTAGTATTTTCATGTCGCCAGCTGGAGTATTGTCCATTGTTGCCTGTAGTTGCCTGTAGAATTCTTCTTTCTTCTCGAGGTCTGCGTTGTTTGTGGGTGCATAACATTGTATGATTGACACTTTCCTTCCTTTGGAGTTGAACCTGGCGGTCATTATCCTGGACGAAATCGCCTCCCATTGTATCAGGGCTTTCGTTGCCGTTGGTGACATCATGATAGCCACGCCCTCGGTGTGCGTGTGGTTATCTTCTGGGTGACCGGAGTAGATCACTGACTCACCTGTTGACAATTTGGTGAGTCCACTCCCATTCCATCTGCTCTCACATATTCCCAGCACTTGTATTCCGTATCTTTTCATCTCGTTGGCGATCTGGGCAGCTTTTCCAGTCTCGTACATAGTTCGAACGTTCCATGTTCCTACACAGACTTTTTCTTTTGGTGCAAGGAGGTTCAGCATACTGAAGATTCTGTAGCAATTTTTGTTTACAGGGTGGGGTTGCTAGCCTCACGCCTGAGAAAAGAATGATTACATTAAGTAAAAGTTTAGAGAGAAGCAACTTTTTGGGTTGCTCCCCTCAAAATCAGAAAATAACGGACAAACAATGAGAACAACATCAACAAAGGAAACAGTTCACAGAAAAAAGGGCAAAAAGCGACGACAACTATACAATAAGACAACATGCAATATAGTTCAGTACATATAACTAAAATGATATCTTAACCATAAACTCACTGACTTGGAGCAACTTGAACATATAAATCCAACAATATATACAATTATAGATGTGTTTATGTTTAAAAATTCCACAAATCCAAACAGTGAGTTATGTGTATTATCTGTCAATAAGATTGTATTTTTTGGATTCAGTGTTCGAAAGGTTAATAATTGTGATAATTTCCGCAAACACTTTGCATAAAATTTTAGAGTAATAAGATATTTTATTTATGACCAAAATGTAGCGTAATAGTCGAAAAGCGCGCGCAAAAAGCGTCAGAACTAATACTGTGATTTATTATTGTAATAATTGTTCACGGACCTTAGTGGAAACATTTTCTATATGTTGGTGTAACAATAAAGAATCCTCGAGTCAACAATTGGTGTTTTGGTTTTCCGTCCGTTGTTACTAAGCGTTTCTGAAAAACTTCAAGGAACATCCTGAGCCTGAGCGTAGCAAGAGCTGGGCATTAACGATTTACGAGACGTGGCTGACAACTAGTGTGTAGTTTGCCTTCTTCTTCTGTTCGTTTTATTTTACAATCATAGCCAATTCTCCTAGTTCATTTTCTGATTCAAATGTGAATTTTATTCCCTCTTCTTGTGAGTTTGCATGTTTCAGGAGGCTAGAGATATGTTCTGATTTTAACATCGTGAAAGTGTCATCCACATATCTCCG
This sequence comes from Trichobilharzia regenti, assembly GCA_944472135.2. NCBI lineage: Eukaryota > Metazoa > Platyhelminthes > Trematoda > Strigeidida > Schistosomatidae > Trichobilharzia > Trichobilharzia regenti. Next base: position 131,794,793 of record OX235262.1, on the reverse strand, counting down.
CCTTATTTTTGGAGTAGGAGTAAACGTATTAAGAGCATTACTTTCCCAGCTCTCCATAAATATGTCTGCTACGATAGGGGATATTGGTGATCCCAATGCTACAACTTCTGTTTGTCTATATATTTTGCCTTGGAACTTAAGGATGGTAGATGTGAGACATAACTGAATCCCTAATATAATTTCTTCAATGGGCAGCTTTGTCCTATGATTCAGTTCAGGATCCGCAGTTATTTCTTTTTTAACCGCTTCTAAGCCCATAATGACTGGTATATTAGTGTAAAGACTAGTTATATCTAAACTAACCATTTTTTCATCATTCTCTAGTGGAATGTCGTTTAGCTTATTTTTCATCTCCTATGAATTAGTTAGTGTAGAGTTTGAACGATTTCTAATGAGACAAAGTATTAAAGCTAAGTGTTTGGATAATTCATAATTGGGGGTATTACTAAAATCCACTATTGGTCTTGTGGGGTAGCCTGGCTTATGTATTTTAATAGTACCATATATTCTACTAGTTTTAGGCAATTATTAAACCATTTAGACTCACCCAGTGACGGCTTCATTCTGCGTATTAGTTCTGCTGTAGATTTCTTAACCTTATTCATTATTGTATCCACAGGCTTCTTAATTTCTTCATATGGACCCATTTGAATATGTTCAGTAACTTTTTTGATATAGTCAGATTTATTCAGAACTACGGTGGCGTTTTCTTTGTCAACTTTTGCGATCACAATATTTTTATCCTGTTTTAGACTAAATAAAGCTTCTCTTTCCGATTTTGTTTAGTTTGATTTTTCAGGGTTAACGCACATTGTGCTCTAACCTCTTCTGCTGTCGTTCTATCTATTGAGCTTAGTGCTACTTCTATGTTAGGAATAACATCCTCTGGTTTTAATTTATTAACTGCTACGTTGAAATTTAGTCCTTTCTAAAGTAAGTTTACCTCACAGGAGCTTAGTTCTCTTGATGAGAGGTTGATCAACCATTTTGTTCTATCAATAGAGGATGAAGTTTTGACATCAATCTCATTTGTTATGTTCTTTTCTTCCATTAGTTTGTTGAATTTTTTGATTCGTGTGGTGTTTGATTTTCTTAAGGCTGATTCCCTAGCTTTTTCGGATATTTCAACAACGATTACACAATCTTTGTCACTGACCATACATTTGAGTTTCTGTCTGAGTTTTTCGATTTCATTTCGTATATTATTTAGTTTCACAGTAACTCGATGTAGTTCTTCTCTTAGGCATAATCTACTGAGATATTCAGCTGATGATGATATTTTCCTTGAAGTAATTGGAGTGCGTATTATCGCCATCAGTCAAATCAGAAGATATTAAATAATCCTAAAATTCTATTTCAATTCAAACACGATATTCTAACAAGTAGCTTATTATGACTGTAAAAAACACTCTTCCTTTTTTCCCATCTAACTGCAATTGATCAACAACACTCGTACTATTATTTCTGAATGTACAGCTCTAAATATATACTATTCGCCCAGCCTATTGTTGAGATGCGACCATGTGGGATGTGCACAGATTTATGGGGCATCTTATAAACTAACTTGCTGTCCATTGACTGATCTTTAAATACCACTTCACAATGTTTTATCTCATTCATTTTCCAATAACGTCTTTACTTGATCCTCATTATATCCCATTAAACCTAACATTTTACAGCTCTTTATGACTTATTATATTCCTACTCTCTGAAGGGTACGGTTGTACATTAAATGCACAAAAAAGGTATAAAACAAAAACAACTGGCACAACTGAGGATAAATGTATTAAAACCAAAAGTGGACATCATGATAGTACGAGGTATACGTGTAGCATTATACATTGCAAATGAACGTTGTCAGCCTAGGGAGTTTTCTTTTTTTAATGCATTTATTAATGATACTTGCACTTACCTATTTCATTACAATTAAATGATTCACCTCAGCACTTTTACTTTTCTAAAACAGCTTTCAATCCCTTGTAGAAGTTGTACTTACCTCAATATTGGTTGGTTATCGTATGCCGACAACCACGGGATGAAAACGAAACGAAGTCGATTTTCCCGCTCAACCTGGAGGACAATTGTACAATTCAATAACTATACAGCCTAGTTCAGACAATGTGTATTTATATATATATCAAATATTTAACTGTTGAAACATTATTAACTTGTAGACAATCTATGATTTGATATTATATCATACTTGATCGTGCCTGTAAAAATGGCATGCATTTTCATGTGAATTTATATGTTTATATGAGAATATACATTATTATTATTATTATCTCACATTGATTTTTAATCCAATATCTAATCGATTCTACACGTGTATATAAATGAAAGAACAAAGTTGTGTGAGTAACTTGATATGATTATGAGCAATAGTTTGGGCTCAAAACGTGGTCATCAGTTAATATAACTGTAAAACACTGTTTGATTTATCAAAATAAAATCTTATCCATAATGGAGTTATACTCTACCACAGTGCCCAAGTTTTATACTTGCGTCAGAAAAATGTCTTAGTGCAAGGTTTCATCTGAAAAAATGTCATTGAACCATCATACCAACAGACAACGACGTTACAATAAGCAGGAATATGCAATAAATACTTTCGATTACTGTCCTTGTTATCTAAATAGGCAAGTGAAGGTCATTGGATGACCTAAGTCTTGGCGCCTCTTACGCTAAAAACACGAGTTATGGCAATTGATTATGTAATTCTCCGAGAAAAAGCGGAGAAAACAGTCAAATACAAGACTCCAAGGGGCAAAGAAGTTTGTCTTACAAGAGAGATTTATCTGAGGGATGATGTATCCTGTAGAAGTTCACTCTGTTTTAAACCTGAGTGTCATCAAGGTAACGCTACCTATATTATTTTATTTCCTCAGCCGGGCGGTGTCTTCCGAAAGATCTGCAGACTTATGTCTTGGTTGACGGCTTTTACGCCATGAACTACTGGGAAGTCTTCGAATTGGATGAAATAAAAGGGATAATTATTTCCCTTTCATCGGCTAATTTTGTATGTTCACATCGATTGCAAATATTCTGATTTTTAGGTTCAGCAACAAGCCTCAACAAAGCGTCCTTATAACAGACTTCGGTCAAGCCTTGAAGATGCAAGTCAAGATTGCATTCTATTTGATAATGAGTTTCACCGTTCCTGCTTCCGTCCTCCACATACAGATGAAAGTCTTAAAGATTACACAACCAGGTTTGTGCAAAGTTTTGCTTAACTCACATTAACAGGATGAACTGGATCGCTGCCAACTGGTATAGCAATCACCTTGAAGGGCGTTTTTCAATAGTACTTGTAACGGATAATCAGAGTTACGTCAACACGTGTGCGTCCAAAACTGACGTCACATCTTGTGGAGTGATTGTGAGTTGCCCAAGCTTCAATATACCCGTGTCTAGCTATAAGTTACCATTTTGTAAAGTAATAATTTTCCCGCTTTGTATGGTTATATTACTTTCAGACTCTTATTTTCGTCATGGACCCGACAAGTTCTGTTTGTATGATCGTTTATATCCTCTTGTAATCATCTGTATTTCATGAGAACATTATCCATCTGTCCTGAAGTTACGGGTTAATTAATACCCAAATAGTGGTCCAGTGTTCCAGAAATAGATCATAAATGTCTTCAGTGAGTCCGTATTTCAAGCCGGCACTTTTTTTGAACAAACTTTAACGAAACTAAATCAGGGTAGTAGCAACATTTCCTACCATCTGTAGCCATATATCCATTGTGCTACGCTGTCTTTCACTTTATTCCAGTTCCACTTCGTGGTCATTACAGCTTTCCTTACGTACTTAATTGTCTTGTGTTATCATAGGTAGAGGTGTATTATACCTGAAACCTTATCTAACTGCAACAACAAAAGGGACCTGGTTAGAACTCTGATAAATTAAAGCAGTTAATAATCTGGAATATATAGAGCTAGAGTGATGTCTTCATCATCCTGAGCTTCTTCATATTGTTATTAACGACTCTTTATTCATTTTTTGTTTGCAATCTCATTTTCCATAATTTATTATCTAAAATGTTTCCTTTTCAGGTCTTGGATTTACCAGCTTTCCTGCAGGCGTATTATCCTACTCTCACAACTGCTAAGCTCTTGTTTGACTCCCTGGATGCATCGCTTCATTCTGCTGAAACTCAAGAGCTTTCCGAACTGACTGAAAAGAGCCTAGAAACAGAAAATTCCATGGAACCGTTGGACTCCCTTGTAGTACCCTCAGGTCAGTTTTCTAGATGTATAATTCCCTGCTTTCCAAATGCATTTACGTAATTTCAAACAGAAAACTGTTTTTAAAACGGTTCCTTTACAAAAATACGTGGTTTTTAGATGTTTATACCTCAACATTTATCTTCATTGCTCAGTCCCACTGAAACCTGTAGACCAGTGAATTCCATTTAAGCATGATGGCACTGGATTATTTGGATATAAACCTAAGTGTTTCCTTTACTTGGTATAAAGATACGCTTCTATTAATATTGTAGACTTATGAAAAAAGAATCGCACTTGCACATTATTTATGTGCAATCCTGCTATGTAGAAATGACAGACTTACTCGTAGCTTTTGTTATGCAAGAAGTGCAATTACACTCTAACTTCTTTTGGCAATAATGAAGCATCTTAAATATTTTAGTGATCTTTGCGCTTTTTATGCATACGTATTCATCCGAAGTTCATTTCAGTTGGTACAGTTCTCAACTGCGAATATTTTTATTACATATTGCTATCGTTATTGACATGTTATTGGATTATGTTTTCCCCTATCCTGATGTTCATATTTTCTTCAGCACCTGCTCCCGGTCACGCATATCCTCCATATTTACCTGAATCAGCTCTGATTGCAGGTTTAAGGTCGGGACAGTTTTTGCGTGGGATTCTACGTGTATCACGCTTTCGGCCAACTACCGAGGCTATGGTAGCACTAACAGAGTAAGCTTTTTGATGCTTTTCGAGTTTTTATTATAGGGAATATAGGATTGTAACACAGCACTAGTATCTGAGCTGACTGCAAAATATACCAGTCGCTAAATAAATCCCACCTTGCTTGTATGAGGTGTGTTCAGAGTTCGTTAATTTGCATAACCTTTAGAACCAGCATGATATTCTGGAATCCGTCAAATGGGATGTTCACTGTTTAGTAAATCACCTTACTCTACTTAATTCTCGTGGGACAAAACAGCTAAAGGCAGATAAAAGTGTTAGAGGTTTCTGACCGTATTTAGTTTGGTTAAATTGCTCGTTTAAGGTAAAGCTGTATGGTGAGAAATATGAATCCGTATCTGAAATAATGAATCTTTGCCCATTAGTTGGTTGGAACATGTATTACGTATCTTCACTTACCGCCTTCCTTGACTGGTAATGTTAACATTATGTTGGTAAATATTAACAGATACACAACAAGATAGTTTATAATTTCACTGACTATTGGCTTGTCCCGCTTATGGCGATATACGTTGCCCAAGTAGAGTCCTTGGAATACCAAGAATCAGCTGATGGTGATTCTTGATGAGGTAACTAAAAATCATCTACATTGCTGTTGATATTTTCTACTTTGTTATATCACAACATTTCTTTCTTTTCCATATTAATTTGAAGTGTGATAACTTGAATAGATACACACCTACGAAGACTTCATCACTAATTTGTCGCTAAATGATGTCCTTGTAACAAATGCGTTAAATCCTGTTTCTTCGTCTTATAACGTAGTTTCTAGGTGTAGACCTGGATAATAGAAACAAAAAGTAGCTACCAGTTAAGGGGTTAATGACGAAGCACTTGTGAAAATATATGTCATAGTATTATTTAAGTGCAGTACTGCAAACCAAATTTTGTATTCAGATGGATTCAGTCCCTATATAAATGCACTATAAATACCTCAAAATCTTAAGTATGAAATCTATAGCTAATTTCAATAGCGAATGGCACAATGTTGTTTTTTTTACTGGACAATTTTATATATTTAGTGAGTTTCTATCGTTTACTGAAATGTTCATTTTCGATTGTAAATACATTTATAATTATACTGATGTCCTACTACTCACTTGTAGTGCCAGTGCAATAAAGCATCAACCAGAACTTAAAGAGGCATTGGCTGCTCGAAGTGAGATTGTAATTCACGGACTACAGCATCGCAACAGAGCTGTTGATGGAGATGTAGTGGTAGTACGTTTGCTTCCTCGGGTTCATTGGAAACCTGTTTCATCAAATATCAGTGCTCAAGAAAATTGTGAGTAGATGTAGGTTGTTTAATTCATTCCTTTTCAAACATTTAATCAACATATGCTTTATTGACAGGTAACTATGATGTCAAAGATTTTCATGATGACATCTATTATTCATAGCAATTTCAAGATGTTATTCTGTCTTGAAGTTCACTTAGTTGCGTTAAAGATTTTGATCATATACATAAGTGTAGAATAACCCATACATAATTATTTCAATATTAACTTAAAACCTTGAGACGAAAAATAAATCCAATGAATAATTTGTACACAGGATTGGATACTTGTTAGTATTTCTCTTTTCTGTATTGTTTTCCTCACCGTCAAGTTCACTTAACTATGCCGCTTCATGAATATCAATGCTAAAGTAAATAACATGCCTTTTCTTATATTGTAATGACTTGTATTCACATGCAATTATACCGAGAAAACTTATCTGGGTTTATCATACCAATTTTGTGTTTGTTTTCAACCATTCTTCAATAAATGTAAACTTGTTTGTTAGCGTTAAAATTTGGGATGTTCGTTTTATTTGGAACTGGCCAACTGAAATAAAAAACATACCGCTCACCAAATAAATGCATTTGAATATGCGCTCGGTAATTAAGATTAATTTTACCGTCCGATTACACAAACCGTCGTTGGTAAAGTGTGATTTAAATTCATGACCCACTGTGTGGAAGTGGAATACTTAAGACAGTGAGCCATGGCAGAATAAATGAATAATCGTGGATTCTCATGATAAACTCTGCGAAATAATTGGCTTTCTCCGTAGTCTTGTAGATAACACCACGGAGTATTTTATCTTACTCGGAGTAATAGCTTTGTCACTCACTGACATATATTGGCATAGTAAGCTGGTGAAACTCGAGGGGAAGGATACGCTTGTCATGAGTTCTATTGCTTATCACCATTAACAAAACATTTGAAATTGTGTCAATATAAAAATTACGAAATCGCAGTTTCATACGATTTATCTCATGACCGTAAATTACCCAACTTTTAACAATGACTCTATTAAAATTTGTCTCTTTATTGTAGTCACTTAGATGCTTGAGTTTCTCCAAAACTATAATGATGACAAAGCAATGATGTATTATCCGGTAGATGTGCAGAATGTTGTTCTTCTTTTGACACCATCGATTGTTCGTGATTGTTGTGACCATGTATCATCATCTAAGTTTATTTCAATAATTTCTTCCTGGTTGTTTTTGGATCCGCTGTAACTGGAAATTTGATCATTCTCCCAGTAACCCACAAAATAATTCTCTCATATGTAGAAATAATATAATACTTCTCTGTTTAGTGTATCATACATAGGCTGTAATAGTTTTCTGGTGGTTGTTGTTCTAATTCACTTTCAGTGTAAAGTTCTGAAGTCTTGCTAAATTATGTCACCGATAAAGACTTACAGCCACATGTAAAAGTGTAACACTTAGACGTTTTTATGTTGTATACGTGTATACCAATGTCATTATTGATGTTTTTTATTTCATTTTATTATATTGCGTATGTATTTTGAGAATTAAATAGAAGTTTTACCTTTTCAACTATGTAAATGAGATCATAGAGAAGGCCATTTTAAAACAACAGGATATTTTTCAGTTATCTAGTTTTTGGTTATTTCAAATGTGTACCACAAATTTTCCTATGGTTCTCCTATTTAGGTGTAGCTGAAGTTGTAAACGATACAACAAATATGTCCGACAATAAACCTGATCAAAACAACATTGAATCAGTTTCAGTATCAAGTAGTTTACCCTGTGGTTTTGTAGTTGGGATTGTGAGTCGAAATTGGCGTGATTATGTTTGTACATATGTAACTAAAACCTCTGAAGTTCCATTAGAACCCAAAGGTGAAAGTGGGTGGATCATAGTTACTCCATGGGATCGGCGTATTCCCCGTATCCGTCTGCATACCACACAAATTTCCAAGTTATCTCGCGAACGGTAAGCAATAAATAATAAACAATTTACAATAACCAGTTTAATATTTCTGTATTATATTTTACTAAATAGGCTATTGCATGTTAATGGGTGATAAACAGACCTTAGAGTGTCACTTATTTTAAAGCTATGTAAATAGTCTTATATGCTACTTACTCAGTCCTAGTCAACAGGGACTCATTTGCTTGATATTATGATATGTAGAAATATGAGGATTGTACGAATTTAGTAAAGCTGACAGGTATCTGTAAACAACCTTGACGTTTCTCAGTAACGTGTTAGCCGATTATTATCCTCATTCTCGTTTGGTTTTACTTTACATTCCAACAGAATTAGTCTGACACTATTCCACAGATTCAAATATAAAATTATATTATGTAGCAAACTTTTTGCCATCGTTATAATTAATTTACTATTTTAATGCTAATCAAAAATGTGGTTGCTAAAAGTAATGATAAAGTTCATCTCTATGTCGTTATGGCGTCAAATTTTTACGAGTTTTCTGAAGACCTCACTATTTAATGTTACCTTCAATCCATTCAAATGTATTAGTTCATTATACTGCATGATGACTGACTAATCGACTTGTTCAGTTCAACTTACCTCACTCCAAAGGAACATAAAACATGTGTAATTTGATCATGTTAAGTGAAGATGTATGGAAGAGAAAATCAATAACTGAAAGTTGGTAAGGATTTCAGAATCCGAATGATGACGTAGAGGCATACATCTTTGCTGTTGTAAGAGATTTTGAGTAATCAGTCTGCAGGCATTGCTGCTTATTATTCTGAAAGCTCCATTTGGTGTTTTGGTCTAACTGTAGCAAATTTCCAACCTAATTCTGTTTCAGCTAATATAGCTTGTTGAGGAATTAGATGGTTGGGCATACGTAACACATGTCCTACATCTATTCCCAACATTGATCCACCTAACGTAAACATCTGAACAGAGGCACATATGATCAGACACCGTTTTTTTTCTTGTCTTAAGCCTTCATCAACAATTTATTACAATGTCTGCATCCTTTGAAGGGATATTCTGACGTCATACCGGTACCAAAAATGGCTCAGGTTAGCAAATATTAAGTGAGTCCTTTGAGGTGCACTGAGATTTCTTCAGTAATCAGTTTATTAAGACTGACGCAATTCGCAGAATAATTGAAGTGGTCAAAGCAACCAACCATTTTACTACTTATCCTTGAACTAAGAGTTCATGCAGGGGAGTCTTGTAGCATCATCTTACATTTAACAGGGAGGCTGTCGGATGCCAAACATACTCAGATTGATCCTCTTATCACTATAAATTGCGATGGTCAAAGATCTAAACCGGTTTGATAAACCTACATGGCATTCACACATATTTTGGCTATTACCTTAATCTGGCCAATAATTCACCATTGTTCTGAACACCTCTGTAGTCATACCATCGTGTCCAACTGTTTTTCCTATTTTTAGACTAAAGACATCCTTCGCAACCTAGGTTAGGGTTGGGGGATTGATGCATACACCCCATTTAGACTGAATATGGATAGTGGGCTACATTCATATGGAAATCCCTTCCGATCTACCAACTGGGAAATTTATTATTTTCTGATGGAACTCCATTGTAAGCTATTATTTATAACCGACACCTCACTTTTCCTGTCTGTTTATTGAAAATTCTCTTATATATGGGTTCAGTTATAATTTTTCCAACTCTTTCCTTACGAAGTACTGTGCTTACATTCTGGTCCCATTATTTTAAATTCAGTAATAATGTGGATAACACTGTGATGGTAAAAGCCAAGAGACTTGGTAAAGAATGTTTATTTGGAATGTGGTATTTCTATGTAACAAAATTATGTACACATTATTTTCAAATCATTTGCACAGATATTCCGTTTTGTGCCACTTCTTTCCTTCGTATTTTATTCCTTTGCCTTCCCTTTCACGTCTCGCATATTTCTTTTCAACACCGAATCATTTGCCTTCTTTGATGTAAAATCTATTTCCCTGCTATTTGATATTTTTGTGCTGATGAACATCTCTTTACTTACTACTGATAAATCTTGTCAGTAGCAAATGCCAAAATATTAATTTTTTTCCCAAGCTGCAAGTATTATTCATCTTCCTGATGTTTGCAACTCTTTTTACAAATATTTTTTTCAAATGTTTAGTTTTGTAGTGCGTATCGATTCATGGGAATCAAATTCAGCCTATCCAAGTGGGCATTTTGTGCAAAGCCTAGGATGTATTGGTGATCTGGAGACAGAAACACAAACTCTTCTGATAGAACATAATTTGGCTATTCGAAGCTTCACAGATGCTCAGGTATACTATTTGCATTTAAGATTATGAAACTATGCGTCACTTAATTTTTGGATCTATACTGTATTTAAGTAGGCGACTTCCCGTTGATTTTTGTTTAGCAATATCATGATATTTTTACGCGAAGCTCCTGTAATCATATTTTTGAGAAACGTACTCCATGTCCGAATTCTTTGTCGTCATTATAAATTTCCTACTTTTATTACAGGATATTGATTATCACTTCTTTGTGACTGAACCCTACGCTTTTAGTTATTCATTTTGCTTTAAATTTCCTAACAGATAGCTGAATTAGCTCCTCTCAGTGTTCAACGCCCTTGGAAGGTCGATCCAGAAGAAGTGAAGAGACGCAGGGACCTTCGATCGCCTAGTGTTTCAGGGAATCTAAATTCCGAGGATGTGCTTATTTTTAGTATTGATCCACCTGGCTGTCAAGATGTAGATGATGCGTTATCAGTTCAATGGTTACCATCTATAGTAGACAAATATGGCACAGAACACAAACGTATTCAGTTAGGAGTTCATATAGCTGACGTTAGCTTTTTTGTTCCTTCTGGTAGCTATATTGACAGTGAAGCAAAGAGACGTTCAACAAGTATTTATCTAGCTGATCGTCGATATGATATGTTACCAGGATTACTAAGTGGAGATATATGTTCACTTTGGAGTGGTCGTGATCGGTAAGTAACATGTGTTCTTCTAATTACACCAGTATTCTAGTGTCAGCCTTATTAAATCATCTTTCTCCTTTTAAATCAAAGTGATATGGTGTTGATGCATATTTGTTTATTATAACAACAAGAACTAAAGCAAAAAAGATGTATTGTCTCGGATGGAAATTCAGGTAGTGCAGAGATTCAAGCTGGCCGCCGTTATAATCTAATACTAGACGATTGATCTAACTTCTGTTTCTTTCTCGAGTTTCTATAGTCATTTGTATACGTTTCTTGTATTCTGCAAGGTTAGTCATTATGATTAACAACTGTACTTGGAACCATCGTCCTATAATCATATTCTCTTCTTGTCTACAAAGATGTTTTCATTTCATTTCAAAAGCTTATTAGTAGTCAAACTCTATGGATCAGTGACTTACTAACGTTTATTGTGCAGTTACTACAAGGCGAAATGTATTTGATCAAATGTTGTTGGTAATAATAATAATCTTTCTGCCTGTTTTCAAGATAGAACTACATCGATGTGCAGCACTCCATTTAGCACGCAAAGCAAGAGAAGAAAGTAGAAGAAATGCAAATTAGAGACAGTAGACAGGGATGAGACAAAATGAATAGTAATAACGAAGAACAAAACAATTTCATTGGATATCATAACTCACAAGGAGTGGATGCGTCTGCGCCAGCCATTGAGAACGATTTGGAGCCATATCACCAATCGTTTCCAACCACTGGTTTTTACCGTCTCGAGGACCCTAACCAGGAAGCCAGTCTACACCTTCCCACGTGACTGGCTTAAACTAACTGTTGTGGATTTCATTGACTGGTGCCATGTTTTGGTTTGACCGCCACTAGCTCTTTTTCAGTCTGACCCTATATCAGCTAACATTGCCTGATGTTGAGGAAGGCGATGACTAGGCATACGTAACACATGTTCTAACCATCTCAATCAGTGTAACTTCATAGCCTCGTCGATTGATTTCCCCTCCTTACCTAGAACTCGACGCCTAACCTCATTATTGCTCACCTTATTATACCACCTCACACACAAGATAGAGCGCAGGAACCTATGATCAAAGACAGCTAATGTTTTCACGTCTTCCACGCTTAATGGCTAGGTCTTACAGCCATAAAGGAGGACAGAGTGGACTGATGAGCAGTACACTCGCCCTTTGGTCGAAAGCCGGATGTCACGTCTACGCCAGAGACGGCGTAAACTGGCATATACGAAACTAGCCCTCTGTATCCGTGCTGAGATTTCGTCATCGATCAACTTGTTGGCACTGGCTGCTGCAACTTCCGAAATAATAATAATATTCTAACAATCACTGAGCATTATAATAAAGGTTTTTGTATTTCCCAATTAATGAAAAACAAAACGATATTGTTTTTACTGACGTTTCGCTATTTAATGCTAATAGCTTTATCAAAGTATTGCACTATATATATATATATATATATATATATATATATATATATGTTATATAATCACTGAACATTGTTAGATTCCTATTTTTTTCCATTACCTTCTGAAATTGTCTTACTGCAATCTCATAAGCAGTCTTTCTGCAGCTATACCTGTTTAACTATTGATTGTTATGTTATTCATATTTTGACCACTTTAATTTACGTGTTATTCTTGTAAAATTAATTTATTCTATCCATTTCCACCTTTTAAATCTGTATTGATTTTCTTCGTTAACTATTAACCCATTGACACTGTTTAATTATTGTTAACAAACTTATCGCCACTTGATTGGAAAACTGTTGTATTGTAATTAAAATGCTATATATATTAGAGTAGAGCCAAATATGAGGATCTAATTGAAAAGTAAATATTTCTTCGCTCAATCTTTCTGTTATTCATATATACCTACACACATAACAGTTGGCTGTGCATTTGAATTATGTGATCACTTTTGTCGTTCGTAGGCGTAAATCCTAGATAGTATATTATTTCATTGACTTTTTTTTAATAGATATGCTGTCAGTGTTTTATGGGAAATAGACATGGATTCATTTGAAGTATTAGATATTTGGTATGGTCGAACTGTGATTCATTCCAGTTATAAATTAACTTATGAAGTTGCTCAACATATATACGATTTGATTACAACAGAAGAAATATTATCGAGTAGTCATAAAATAGAAGATTTTATCAAAAAAGCTGGTGGCTTGGAAACTATTAAAAAGGATATACCTGAATTGAAAGATTTATCCATGGTATGTTTCGTATCTTATTCTAAATATTAATTTGTCTTATTCACATATGATAACACAGTGGTGAGTTTTAAATTGTTTAAATTGACAACCCTGGTGTTTAACATTCTACAAATAGATACTTTTCTGTGAATTAATTTCAAAGCATGTATGGAAACTAGTCAGTCAGTTGATGAGTTTATTTTTCGAAAATATTAGCTCCCTACTTTTCCAATGATTCGCTAAATGAGATGTTGTCACATGACAGAATCTACATTCGACTTCCTATATACCCCATAATGGGAATATTTTTGTAAAGTTGTCTTAATTTTCTACCAATTAACCTCTAATATGTTTTTGTTTTTCAAAAAAATTTCAGACTGATTGTATCACAGCTTTGGATAAGCTTAGTAAATCTATCTCACTGTTAGTTGATATTGCCTCAAATGTACGTACTCGTCGACTTGCTAAAGGCGGATTAGAATTGGAAAGTGTAGAAGTTCGAGTTCAGTTTGCTGATCCAGAAACACGTACTGGGAAATTAGAAGATCTTATACCAAAAGAGGTATTTTTAATTGTATTCATTTTTATTTATTTATTTATTTTTGATCGAAATTTTTGTCCAATTCTATTGATTGAGTTCTAGCTGAATCAATCGAAATAGTTTTCCTAAAATAAACAACATCTTAGTATACTTAAATGCTTCATGCGTATCATCAATTTCAAGACTCATGTCTTACATTTAACAATAGAGGTGATTTAACTAGATGGTTTATAATAATGTAGTTATATAATATGTCCTTCGTGCCGTCAAAATTTAGAGTACTTTTAAAATATCGGTTACGTGTATTGGTTATCACTTATAACGAGTGACAGTTGGTAGACACGCAAATGTTAGTGTGTGTTTGTGTGTTTAGGTAAATTTACGGCAGATAGAGCAATATTCGTTGAAGCATAATCATTCTAGACCACCTTTGGCATCGTTGTAGTGTATTCCAATTTAAATACGTTTAATGCACTTTGCATCACTATAAACAGTTTTGGTATAATTATGTGTCAAGTAGTGTCTTGTTGCTAAGGTTACTCCATCTTTTTTCGTTAATGTTTCGTATAATTGATCTTACGCAAATCCTGTAACTAATGTTTCACTACCATATAAAATAGCTAACGCATTACTGAGCTGTATATTTCTGGTCGATGAGTTTAAATTTTTTTCTTTAATTTCCTTCACGTTCCCAGTGGAACCTAGGGCTTCAAGCTGGAGGCTTGAAGTTTCTGTATCGGTGTTTATTTTTACAGGATGGGGTTGCTAGCTTCATGCCCAACTTTCCCTCTTTACCAGTCTCATTACTGAATAAGTGAGGTAAAAGAGTGCGTCGGCCGGTGATCGAACCCCGGACCATGTGCATGGTCGACGAGCACTGTGCCACCGACACACGATGGTCGATGAGTAATAACGGAATTACTGTTCATGTTGGAATACTTAACGTGGATACAATCCTCAAACCGTATTTTCTTATATATATATTTACTCTTATGTTAAAACAACTATACATCTCCCAAAAACTCATCTCTTTATTATCAAGTTCATCAAATTTCACTACTTAGCTACCTTGACGTCTTGGAAGAATTTGTAAGGATAGTCATAGGAGAGATTAAAATAATGGTGAGTTCAGATGACTGCCTAATTGCAGTGTCACAGAGATCAAATTTTTAAGAATGAAGTGCACTTGTTCGTAATTCGTTTAAAAAAAATTTTAATCAATGCTTAAGAAGAACGGATGTTGATAAGTTTGAACCGCTTGATAGCATGTACTATGTGGTACAAATAAACATGCAGAATTTTAGGAATTTATCAAAAGATGGGGTGGGGGGGTTGATATTCCATAAACACTATGAAACTGTTTTGATCAGTTGTCCAGTATTTTTGCCGTATTCATCACTCTATTTTATTTACATTTCTGTTAAGTGATTGTGAGAATATATCTGTTTTTTGTTTGCAATAGCCTCTTGCCATGCACAATACTGTAGCAGAATTGATGATTTTTGCAAATCATTGGGTTGCTCGTCAATGTGTTGAATCTTATCCTGACCGTTCTTGCTTACGTCGCCATCCACCACCACGTCCTGAATTTTTCGATGAGTTAAAGCGTTGTGTGGCTTCCAGAGGTTTTGTTCTAGAAACAGATTCCAATCTTTCACTTGCAAATTCCCTAGAGAATGCATCTGATCCTAATGATCCTGAGGTAAGAGAAACTAAACAATATGCTTTTGAACTGAAAATACTATTTATCTTTTTAGAAGCTGTACATTCATTTTCCCTTCTATTTATTAACCTCCCTAGAGTGATCAATAAATTTTCTGAAATCTGTGATAACCCCAACGATTTGACCAACTCCATCGTTTTCTCTAGCAACTTAAAGATTTTCTTTTCAGTTTCATTCGTTTTTCTGAATCTTTCTAGTACTTTCTAATGCCTACAAAAGTATAAAGTATAGAGATTTAAATCGTGCATAATTCAACATTGCGTTTGTATTTGTCTATTAATGCATGACAGGTTCTACGCTCTGTTTGACTACTTAAATACGAGCTACCACTTGACATCATTCGTCTTTCATCTCATAAATATGTCTCGTATGTACAGATTACAAATCTGTTTGTTTTCTATTACATTTCTTTACAGGCAATAATTACAATTGTTGTATAGTTTTAGCTTGAATATAGTTTAGAAAATCACAAAATATAATCTGAATCAAAAGTCATAAGAACATAATAAAATGAATTGTGTTTCATGTTACCCAGCTGTTATAAATGTATTTATGAGAGATACAGAAAATCAAAACAAGTGATTCAGAGAAGAGACTCTTTTTAACGAATTTATTATCGTACTGTGCAATCGTATATATATATATATATATATATATGCGTTGGTGGCACAGTGGTTAGGACTGTTGCCGACCATGCACATGGTCCGACGTTCGATCCCCTGCCGACGCACACCTGATATCTATGGTCGGCCTTCAAAATTTGGGCTACCGATTATCCGTGCTGAAAATTCCATACTTGTACCAAAAATACGGTGTGGAATCAAGCTGTAATCAAAAAAATAAAAAAATATTTATATATATAATTAAGAAATTATATCAGGTGAGGGAATGGAATCATAGGTGTGAATACATAAAATAATAATAATATGAAATGCACTTAAAATGTTTGTGATTGTAATCATATTTAAATGTCAAGTGGCAAAACAATATATGTCATACATAGAATAGTTCATAGGATGTATAGAAGGGATGTGCAATCATAGGATTAGTAGGCAAATAGAACCAGTATCTGATTGGTCTAAAGATTTCTTTGTTAATTATATATAGAATAATAATAAGAACGTTACGTGACATGGTGTGAAGGATGAGTTAAATCTTCTAAGAAAAATCCTAATAAAAAATAGATTGCCACCACGTTTTATAGACAATAACATACAGTCGAAACCTATGAAATGTAACCTTGATATGAGCAATAACTTGTGGTCGAAACTTCATCAGTAAACATTACTGTACAACAAACACTGTGTGGTTTTATCAAAATACAATTTTTACCCATAATGGAGTTATACCCCCTACCACAGTGCCTAAGTTTTATCCTTATATCAACAATCCGTAATCATATTTTGCCTCTACCTATTTTTCGCTTTGTTTATTCAATTCGTATTTTCTTCCTTTATTACGCCAGTTGTTACTACTGTAACAACAGACGACAAGGGCCAGGCAACAGATCGTTTTATTAAGGAAATCAGCACGTATTTATATATATTTCATGTACATTTTTATAGCTTATTCAAGCAGACAAACACAGTCTTTTGATTGATTGTTTCTTGCTCAAGGTTATTCTGCACTGCTTGTGACTGGTTTCTCAGAAAGTTAAGCCATATATCTGCTAATCGTATTTGCCCACGTTAAATCTGCTGTGATTGGTTGTTGAATCAGTCCTGTTCATATTTTCTCACGGCCAATATTAGCGACCAAGACATTAACGTAAATTAATGTCTACCAATTGGCTAGCAGCCTGCTCTCACCACACTACTATTGTCCTCACTTTGAATTATCCCTGGTATTATTTCACTCGTCCCACTTGTCATTAAATTGAGTCAATTTTGTTTTGCAACATTAAATTCTTTGTTATCAAATTGCGTAACGTTTTTATTTTTATTCTGTTTGTCTACTAATCCTATAATTGCACACCCCTTTGAAGTTCTAGACATCCAATGAATAGTTTTGTATTATGACGTTAATTGCTTTGCCACGACATTTAACTATTAGTACAATCGTAAGCATTTTAATTGCATTTCATACTATTATTATTATTATTTAAGGTATTCACACCTATAATCCAATTCCCTCAGTGGATAAAGTTTCTTAAAAACCACATATAAAAGAGTGTACAGCTTGGTACACACTCGTATTTCTTTTCACACATCAGCATATAAGTGAATGATTAGCATTCATTAGTTTCGCTGACTTTAGTTTGCATATCATGATATTCAGCTGAGGGATTCTAATTGGTAGTTTTACATAGACATAATTCTAACTATATATAATGTTTTTTGAGTTTAACCTTGTGGCTGCCTTCATTTAAAATTAATCATATTTGTGCATTAATTGTTTCCCCTTACAACTAAGTAGGTTAACAAAGTAATTCGTCAACTTGTTACACGTGCAATGACAAACGCATTGTATTTCTCCACTGGTTCACCAAATATGACACGAGATCAATTTTCGCATTACGGTTTAGCCCTCAATTTGTATACACACTTTACATCACCTATACGACGTTATGCTGATATAATTGTAAGTTCTTTGATTTTGTTCGGGCATCTAATTATTTTAGTTTTCTCTTACGAACTAAAAAACAATTTGATTAGTCACTAGTTAATAGCCAATGTCATACGCCTGTAACAACAGGAGACCAAGGCCAGGCAACACATCTTTTATTGAGAATATCAGCAGATATTTGTAGAATTTTGTATGTACGTTATTATTCGTTATTGTTAGCAGAGAGGTAGCTTCTTCTGATTGGTTGTTTTGCTCCTGAAGGTTATTCTGTCGTCTTTTTGTTGCCGTTTCCTAGACAGTCCGTTGATATATCTGCTAATCGTATCCGCCCACGCTCTCCGCTGTGATTGATTGTTGTGTTAGTCTTTGTTCTTGTTTTCTTCTCATGACCAAGATTCGGGACTTAAACATTGACGTAAATTACTGTTTACCAATTTTGTCTATCAGAGAGCTCACACCACACACCTAGTTCTTGTTCTCGTGGACACTAAATTCTATCAGTCAAGTCTGCATTGTGGTCACCAAACTACTTAGTGGGTCGTCACGGAAGCGCACTCTGAATTGATGTTGCATGGTTGGAAACAGTCTGCAGGAAACCCTTGGCCCCTAGATTTTGTGGTTGTTGGTACTCGTCAGCAAGGAGTATCAGTGATCTTAAAAGACTTCATATCCCCTATGATATTCAATCCCGCGTTACCCGGTGCTGCAGTCAGAGATTTTACCACGTCTATTTGGGCTCACGATGGACCTTCTGTATAATAGCTGTAATGGATATTTTCATTCATCACTAGGTAATAAACAGTGTCATGCGTTTGGTCCTTAGTGTAATGCGGACTGAATTGTGTCAACGAACACAGTTATAAGTAGAGCTCCGTATTCATTGTCATCGTAGAAACGATTCGCACACGTCAAGGTGGTCTGTTGTGACTTTAATTTATCGACTTTTTCGCCGACTGCAGATACAAATGTCGTGGGAAATTTGAATGTTATCAAGGATGCAAGTGTACCTTGTTGATGGATGCCAGAAACTTTGAGATCTGTGTTTATGATATTCAATGGATTACCTGCATCCAAAAAGTTATTTAAACGTATCAGTTTATGCTATCACTTGAGATATTCAGGCCAGTTTATTTCAAAACTATTTTTCAATAAATATTAATTTTTCTGCATATCATTCCATCAGGGTATTTTTTCTCTTGAATTTTTTGTTTATTGATTATAGGTGCATCGTCTTCTGCTTGCATCACTTTCTGATCTTAGATCAATTCATAAAAAAGAGGATGAAGTCACTTCAGAAAATACTGAGTTAACAATAGTTTCAAAAAGTGAAACAGAAGAGTTATTTACACCAGAAGATTTATCACGTATATGCCAGCATATGAATGAACAACACTGGGCAGCTCAACAAGTTCAACGATCCAGCTTAGAATTGTTTCAAGCTTTATTCTTTAAAGATAAACCGGTTGATGATCCATCACGTTATGCTGATGGTATTATTTGTCAATTAAGGGGAACCAATGGATTTGTTGCATTTGTCCCTAGGTATGCTTTTGTTGTTGTGAATGCAAAACTATCCCTTTTTTAGTTGTATATATCGTCTAGTGAGTAGTGATGGAGAGAGAGAATCTTTAATTTTTAATGTATTGTGTAATTTTTATACAGTTATTTAGTTTTGTGAGAGAAAACACTCTTGATTCATGTCATGATTACAAATGTGTCTTTAAGATATCAATTCTCCTAAACTCAAGTTACTTTAAAGTCATTAGGAAACGATTTTTTAAAAGTTCAGTATCCATTTCCGCTTTTTGATTTCAACTGTGTACGACACCCTAATTGAAAATAACTATCCAGAAAAGTTCATCACGAAACACATCACCGAGAAAGCAGAAAAGGACTATTCTGCATCTGCAAAAATAAGAAGCCTTTATATATACGAGTGCAATTCAGGGGTGACGCACCCAGTGGAATAATTACTAACAAGTTGCGAAAATCTATTCAAAGAACTTTTAATGCTGGTAAACTACAAGTCATATTTTCTACACGATTGATGATAATTCCTCGATTGAAAGATGAATTACCAAGATTAGCCATTTCCACTTGTATCTACCAATTCAACTGCGCTTGCGTAGCGACTTATATTGTCCTTTACTCTAAGAACTTGATTTTTCGTGCCCAAGAACATCTACCAGTATAGCTAAGCAAAGGTGAAGTACAAACCACCAACAGTTCGATATTAGACCACCTGGTCCAAACGGGCCAGCGGTGACGAATCCCCCTCTATCATCTATCGGGTACAAAATAAATTGCCGAAAAAATCCAGGTACCTAGCTATAAACAGCGGAGGCTATCGCGATTTACGTGAAACAACCAGTGCTTTCTGTGCAAAAGAAGCACTTCACTGGCCTTCAGTGGAGACTATAAATTCATGAATTTGTATTATTATCTTTCCTAATCTTTCTGATATTCAGTGTATTGTTATATTGATGCTATCGAACTGTAATCCATTGACAGTATTATTACTGCTTCGATGTTATTTGAACAACAGTAATGTTGTTAATAACACTAATTCACTGGCAATTATATATATATTCAAGTGTTGGTTTGTAGGGATTCGATTGGTTACAGGATTTCATCATGAGCTGACATTAGTTAGAGAATCATTAGAAAGCCTGGGAGTACTGGACAGCTGTTTCGTCCTAGTTTGGGACTTTTCGGCAGTACACACCCACCGGGATTCGAACCCAGGACCTTCTAATTACAAGGCGAGCTCGTATATCATTTAGCCACTGGGACCCGACCTAACGGCCCATGAATACTAACTTCTGTCAATTCACGACATAGCGCGACCCCTAGCCAATGTCTTCGGCGAGTATTTGTCCTCAAACCTGACCTGCCGTAGTAGGGTGCAGCAGGTCGGGTGTGAGGAAATATATATAATTGCAGAACCTTATGATGAAGTTATCGAAAAGAATACTGTTTTTTCAGTAACCATTCTTTGGGAAAATCCCTCTGTATTGTTTATAATGTGCACTATTACTTATGTTTTGTTCCATTTCACAGATATGGCATCAGAGGTGCAATCTGCATCAAAAACGCCAGTGGTCATATAGCATGGGCTGATTATACATCATCTGACTCTGGTACGATAAGTTGGTTAGAAAGTGTTCAAGATATGGAGGTATGTACTGATTATATATTATCAGTCGTGTGATATAAATCTCTACATGTATTGAGTAGTTGCAATATCAATCTTTAAAATCTTTTTTTTCAAAAGAATTAAGACTTCAAAATAGGTGAACGAATGTCTTTAGAATAATGTTTGAAACCTTCCTATACTATGGATCAGAAGGAATTATCAATTGCTTTTAAGGTGTACATCCTCAGGTGATATCGTTGGTAATACGCAAAGATGATAAGATTTGCGGTTATGTCATGGGAAAATGAAGTAGTTTTAAGCTTACTTCCAATGTGAATCGAATAGAATCGGTACTAGTTTGGTGGGATTTCTTTTCTGTTAATAAGGCGAATTCTCTAGTCTGTTTTATGTCTTAATTGTATGCACAGTTAGCGTTTAATTACAATCAATTACACAAAATATACCAACATTTCCAAACGTAGTAGGTAAGTTTAGAATTTCTGTTAATTAATATTTTCACACAGCGATTAGATAATATGATAATAATGAATTGTGAAACCGAGACCAAAATGTGCAGTTAGAATGTGCATACTAGTAGGGTAGAGGGGAAAACAACTTTTGTCATTCTGCGATTAGATAATAGAATAATAGTAATAACGATAAATTGTGAAACTGAGAATAAAATGTACAACTACAGCACCGCATGATATTAATAATACAATTAGCATTACAACTGAAATAAGATAAAAACATTAGGTAATATTTACAATTATCCTGTGTCACCGGGAGAGAAGTATTTTAGATTGGAGGCAAAGACCAAGGAAGAGGGAGGCATTGAACAAACTTTTCTGAAGACAGAGATTGAGTAGAAAAATCGACATGGCAACTGCCTCAGCTATGCTTAACAACCTAGGGAGTTGAAGTAGTACTCTGTATAAAATTGTTTATACTGAATTTTTGTCAATCTTGTGCGGGTGTATTCTGTGGTAGATCTAACTGCATCGCTAGCACACACATACGCACTATTTTAATATGTATTCCACACTTTTTTTCCTCATAATATCAGTCGTTTACGATCATGAAATATAATTCATGCATATATATACTCAAACACATTAATTTCAAGGATGTTGTGTTTAACCACCAGTGTTTCCAGTTTCGAATCCAACCACTCTTCATCTCATCACATTGATCAGATCGGCAATTATTTCCCTTCGCATTCTATTCTTATTCTTTGATGGTGTTGTTATTAAGACAATTTAAACATGCAGTTAAATTATTTCTCTATTTTGTCAGTAAAAACCGTATCATTGTAATATTGTCATTTGTTTTACTAAACTACTGTTAACAGTGGTTCATTGTTATTCATTAACTTTCTTTTCCACCGATTTATTCTTTATAGGTTGAACGTGTCTATTCATCTGATAAAATGGACTGTGGATGTTTAGAAGTTCGTAATATCAAAACTAAAGAAAATCAACGTTATTGTATATTTGATCATATTGTAGTAAAGATTCATGTCAGTGAATCTGTTGCTCATGGCTTAAATTTACGATTAGAACTTACAGGTCGACCTAAATCAACATTTAAAGGAAAAGCATCTGAAGCACAAGAACATTTAGCAACTATAAACACATCGTCTTGTACGCGTGTAGATAAAACCTTAATAGAGGTGAGTGGTAACTGACTAATGATCATCTTTATCTTTATCATAGTTTATTGGGTGATGTTTATTTGTCATTTGTTTGCTGAAAATCATTTATCTAAATGTCTAGTTAATTAGGATAACTGATTTCGGTGAAATCATTCAGAAGATGAAAAGGAAAGTAGTTCATGTATTTAGTTAAAGTCGTGTATCTGTATGTTTGATTCATGACATTTTAGAATTATTTTTGATCAAAGTATCCACTACAGTCCTCCAGTAGGTCAATCGCGAGCCCGAATAGCTCAGTATTAGCGTCTCTGACTGTAGCACTAGATGACGCGGGTTCGAATCTCAAAAGGGAAGTGAGTTCCTTCAAGGTTGCAGATACGCCTTGATGACTCGTGAATGCGAACTAGCACGAAACCTAGGTCCAAGGCTTCCTACCAATTGTCTCCAACCACTTAGAATTACTATTCCTTAAACCGTACTCTACATCTGGAGGCACGCATATAATACTATGTTACTATGTCGGATTTGAACTACTTTTTTAAATAAGGCAATTTTCTTACTCATCGTGTTTCGTTTTACTTTACCGTTCCATCTTGACATGTTTCTCTATAAATTTAGCTACTCACGATATACTACCTTTTAATTGAAGTACATTCGAATCTGTCTGCCACCATACTGTTTTCTTCATAGAGTTTTATTTATGCCTTGTACAACTGTAACAACAGAAGACAAGGGTCGGGCGATAGATCGTTTATTAAGGAAATAAACATACATTTATAGATTTTCATGTACATTATTATAGATTATTGTTAGCAGAAAAACACAGTCTTCTGATTGGTTGTTTCTCACAGAAAGTTAAGCTTGCATCTCTTTGTGGCTGTTTCTTGAATGTCAGACCATCTATATGTTAATTGTATCCGCCTACGCAAAGCCTTTCTTCTCATTTTTCTCACGACCAATATTGGGGGCATAAACACTGACGTAAATTACTGTCCACCAACTTTGGCTAACAACCAGCTCTCACCACACTACTACCTACTATTCGTAATCTGAGAAGACGGTTATTATGAATACTTGTTCGCATAAATATTTCTTGTTTTGATTGGGTAATTAGAATTTCCAAATTACTGACCTACATTGGTTTCTTTATATTTGCAGTATTGGCAATAGAACCACTGGATATGATTAAATTACTTGTCTTTACTAATTTATCATTTATTGTATCGTGCGAAAACTGAGAGGGGAATAAGTTTCTGTTGGGAAGCATTATGAGGCTTGTTTATTTCACGAGTCTTGATTCACATTGCCAAGTGTTTGTAAACAATCTATCAATTATCTCGTTATGATTATTTGTAAATGGTTTCATTTTCGAACGGTAAACATAGATTAGATAATTTATAGGAACTCTAGTCACGATTTAGCCGAATAATCAATCGTGCAAAGATTAGGCACTGAGTGAATATTAGACATGTACGTAGAAATTATATTTTCATAAATCCTAACAAAATTCAAGTAAATTATTAAATTGGTATTTTTTAATGACCAATAGTAATGTCTTTGTGAAGACCAGAAATAATGTTGTTTTTATATTATATTACTCCAGAATTTAAACTGCTCACTTCCATATTTTGAATACTTTTTCTTTGATATTATACCAATAGGATGTACATACCAAGGATGCTGAACGACGTCGTAAACGTGTTGCAGATGACGAAGAACATGAAGACGTTGAAGAACGAAGTCAGTTAATCGCTCAATTACATTATCCATCGTCATTCTATCACAGATTCCGTAAATTTGTACGACAGTTCAAAACTGATGATATGGAAACTACTTGATTTTTGTACATTTTTTAAATAACATGCTATCGCTTCGCAAAAAAATATTCTTCAAAATGTATTTTTTTAAATTCTGAACCTGTCACGAGAAATATATACAGACACCTGAAGAATATGTTAACATCTTGAGTTTTCAGTGACCAAGTGACTTTAGTATGAGGTTATAGAAAAAAGTAAAATATGAAAAACAGCTTCTAAATCATCCTCATAAACTACGTTTAGATTTTATATCTCAGTCATGGGGGAAACAGATGCATTGCTGTGGACAGGATTAGTGGACTGCTTTCACGTACATTTTGTCGCTCTTCTCAACTAGCGGTAGTATTGGGCACCTTTGCTCAATATAGTTTTTCCTTGTATGGAGGATTTCACCATCAGTTAGAGGACCACTGGAAAACCTGGGAGTGCTGGATAGCCGTTTCGTCATATTTGGGACTCATCAGCAGTACGCACCCATCGGAATTCAAACCTAGGACCTTCTGTACACAAGGCGAGTTCGTAGACCATTGAGCCACTGGGACTGGCGCTCACTGGTGACTGGCCCTATTCAGGTGGTTAACCTGGGGTTCTAGTGGGAAGCCGTGACCAGTAGGGTACAGCATGTTGAAGATGAGGCATTAACTCGTCGAAGAAGACATTGCGAAGTGGTTGTGCTATGTCGTGAATTGGCAGAAGTTATAATTCAGGGACCATTGAATCGGGTCCCAGTGGCTCAATGGTCTAAGAGCTCGCCTTGTAACCAGAAGGTCTTGGGTTCGAATCCTGGTGGGCGCATACTGCTGCAGAGTCCAAAACTAGGACCAAACTGCTGTCCAGTTCTCTAACGGATGTCAGCTCATGGGGAAATCCTCCATACAACCAAACAAAACCAATACTTGAAAGTAGTTGTTTCCCTCTATCAGTAACATTTCAAGAGATACACTAGACAGCGATGTAGATAATCTACCTGAAGAATTGTTGTATGAGCTTTAGAATGCAGGTGATATGGTCTTACTAGGCGACAGAAAATGTCTACACATTCTACACTTAGTCAATTCAGTGTTATTACCTGTTAGTTGATAGTGGAGAATTCAGTAACTCAAAACGAATCAGACGGACATTATCGGCAAACATTCACTAACTTCTGCATATTGCGTAATGAATGCTCTTGAACAGAAATAATCTTTTTCCGTTCCTGTGTTTTCAACATTAATATTCGTCAGCGAAATAAAAAAAATTCTCTGTTACTTCGTTTTCAATCCGTTCAAATAATAGAAAAATACTGTGATACCGCAAAATCCTCAGTCAAAATACATAAATTGAGAATAGGAGTAATTACTACGACCCTTAACGAGGTGGAGTTGAAGTTGGCTGATTACAGTCTTACAAAATACAACTAAAGAAACGACTTGGTTTTAATTGAGTCAAAAATTATAATGACATCGAAGACTAAATGAAGTGAAATGAAATTTACTTACAACAAATTTAGTGTGATCGGCGTAAATAAATAGGTCTTGCAGAACGTTTTTGAATGCGGAGTTTGCTGTTCACGTATAACTCATTTTGCGGTTGTATGTGGGTGATGAATACGTAAACTAATATATTATCTGAGTTCAGCCCTGTGTATGCCTTTATAGGTTAATCATAAGCGACTGAATGACCTGACACAAGATAGTGTTGACAAGCAATAGTTTACCACCATTTTTCATCTTTCATCAAATAAACCGGATAATATTCAGCTACGTGTGTACTACCTAGCAAGTTTCATCTTGAACAGAATTGATTCTAAAACTGGACTTATGATTTATACAGTAGTTCACCGAGTTCTCAGTGAGGTCAGTCAGCTTAAAGATCCATTGTCTACACACATATTGATGCGTTCTGTAGAAGACAGTGACGTCATGCTTACTGGCGTCGTTCTGCAGTCGGTTGTACTAAAAGTAAGTCACAGGATCAGTTGTAAAGTCTCTAATTTCGGCCTGTATATGTACTTTATCATGGTGGTGAGGCCTGAATACCATGGTGACCCAATAAACTACACTGCCTGTTCCTGCAGGTCTTACAACGCCAGGAAGGTTGTTTGTATAGCAGTCACACTAAAGGCAGTTACTATAAGGTTTATGGGCTCCAAAACCCAATCAGATCGAATGACTTATGAACATATATTGGTCACCAGCAACCATGTGAACTTAGCTTCTGGCGCTGTTCTGCTACCTTGTGAGTTAAGTACTAAGTCAAAGCCTCGGGAATGATCCCTTGAGACAACCACCTGCTTCGGTCTGGTTGCCCGTACAGTATTTCAGCCTTCACACAGTCAATGAAACTGAACAACGTACTAGCAATAAAAGTAATCGTGCTCTCAAGCATTATCGACGTTTCAAATGACGCATTTCTTTCCAACATTATTTTATTCCTACTTTTGAGATCTACTTTTTCCATCCTTAGTGACTACACTTTCGTCAACCTTTCCCCTTTGTCCAATTTCTCAGTCTATGTGTGCTGTTTTGAGATGTCAGTGAAGAGCCTTCAAAATCGTGATCCCCGGTTTGACTAATATCCTGAAACCGCGTGTCGCGTTCAAGCTTGCCACCTACAATATTCGCACACTGATGCAAATAGGAAAACAGGCGGGTTTGGTAGGAATACTAGAAAACTTCCCTATCGACGTCTTATGTATTTCGAAGACCCGCATTCAAGGTCCCATTGAAACTTTTCCAAATATCTACTTCATCTGGAAAATCGGATAGTATGCACCGCCTGTGCTTATCCGGGAACCCTGTAGTAGCAACATCCGCCGTAGCTGATGTCGGTGGTGTTTCAAGTGCTAGGTCTGAAGCTGCATAACTCCGTTGAGTCCCACTTAAGAGTCGTTTATATGTTTTGAGGCTGGAAGTTTATATGAGATTAAGAGGTAGTAGGCCGGATAGGCTGTGCCATTTTTTACCTTTGCCTATGCACCGAACGACTGCGGTCTGGATGCCAATAAGAGTGAGTTTTACTAACAACTGAACGACCTGTTGAAACAGGTGGCTCAGAGGGATACTACAGTGCTCTCTGGAGACTTGAATGCACACATCAGGGCGTCTAGGTACAGATGAAAATTATCCAGGTGGTCAGTGGGTCTCACCTACTCGCAGGTCAGATTATGGAGGCCATCCTCTGGAGATTTGAGGAGGTAACAACCTGTTTCTGGCTAGCACCGAATTCCGGCACAGCCATTGCCACGGCATTATTTGGTATCCTTCCTCTGCGAATCAAGTCTGAACTCAGACTGGTCATGGTGCTGTCATTTTCCTATGTTGAGGAAACATAAAGGACCGTCGCTACTTCTGGAGCATAAAACTGAACTCCGATCAAGCTTCACTGTGTGCCAGGTTCGTCTCGCGACCTGGTGGGGTTCATGAGCGGCTTCATCTACTTATTGTTGTTTGCAAACTGATAGTGTCTGTTACCTCTTTGGAATAACAGGTTCAGTTTCATTCAAAGCTCGCTAGCAACCCTCCAAGTAGTGTAGATGAACACTGGCTAAATCTGCAAGTACCATACTAATGATGAGCGGAGTCGCTTGCGGGTTAGATGAATGCTCTGATAAAGACTACTAGGTATCTGTGAGTCCGTCGCAACTGTTGGATGAACGTTGGTCCATCCCGGCTGGTAGCAAGTGCAACAGCATGCGAAAGGTGCTTATGCGCAAACGGTAATGACGGAACGTAATGACCACGAAGCATAGTGGTGAAAATGTGAGTACGAGATCAAGTTTGCAGCTGCTTTTGACAACAGTGGGATCAGTTTCAGCTCATCCAAGCCACCACCAGCAATAAACAGGGTCTGAGCGAGACAGTCTGTGAGGCAGGTGGCACACTAGTTACCAATCTGGAAAACTACATAGAACGCTAGGCAGAGCACCTTGAGAACCAGTTAAGCTGATCATCGGCCGCAGCACGTTCCGTCACTAGCTACAGTGCCTTTCGGCCTGTCAATGTCGATCCACCAGTCGAGGAGGTTCAGAAGGAACTCTGAGTGTTGAAACGGCGCAAGGCAGCAGGCCCAGACAATAAACCCTGGCTCATTCTGCAATTAACGGCCCGCTCGAATCTTTAGACTACCTGAACTTACATCCGATAAAACGCATCCTTTTTGCTTTAGTTCTTGTTGTTATAATCATTCAGTTACAACAATGGGTCTCCAAATGTAGCCGTGCACATTTTTAATTCGCTTCAAGCCTAACTTTGGGCATTTCTTTGAGACCAGAAAAAATGCTGTAGTGGAATAATTTATTCTTCAGATTTAACATCACTGCGTCACTTGCAGTACTGGAGATGGCTATTTCCCTTGAAACTACTAGATGAAGTTTAAATATCATGCAATAAACCACGCTGAAAATAGTGTATATTATGTAAACGTAATTTCACGATAAGGCTGTTGATATTGTCATTATGTAAAATGGTGTCGAGATTCTCTTCCGGCTTTGAAAAGTTTGTTCTGGAAAGTTTGGGAAATTGAGGATATGCTATCAATATGGAATGAAATCATCATCCTCTGCGTCTCCTAAAAGAGTCTACATAACACAAGTGCCAACCATGTAGGTATCAGTTTACCGACAACCGCGTCTAAAATATTGGCATCACCACACATATTGCAGGCCAGGAATCCTTGTGTTTCTTGATATTAGTACTTCCGAAGATTGGTTGGATAGAACTTTTCTCTGAAATGTCTGGTATAGAAGGATGTACCTGTGAAATTTGTAAACATCCTAAAAGCCTTATGTAGAAGCACCTCAGGTTGAGTGAGGGGATACAACCAGCTACCATCACTAATCCCAAAAAGCTGTGTGGTTGGACAGGGTTGCACGATCTCTCCATTCCTCTTTGACTTTGTCATCGATGACATCATGGAGTCAGCCCTAAAAATGGTGTATATCTGCCCCTGAATAGGGACTTCTTGACCTCCACTCAGCAGACGATGTCTTCATTCCGTGTGATATCAAGGAGGCTGCCCAAATCACTCTTAACCAGTTGGCGATCAGTGTCTCTGAGTATGGTATTTGTTTTGAGCCGCCTAAGTTCAAAGTACTGTCACAAGATTGGCAGGAGCCTGTACCTGCACTCACTCTCGCAGATGAAGTGCTTGTGTATCTGGGTAGTTGTGTGAGTGCTGGCGGAGGGGTGACAGGTGAGGTTTTCAACTGAATCACGAGAGTCAGGATTAAACACGTCAACCTGAGGCGTATGTGTGGCTGGCATGATATTAGCATTGCTGTCAAAGACCAGGTTCGCAATGCTTTGGTGAGTGCTGTTTTCCTCTACGCCCACAAAATATGGTCTCTTCAAGATGGGAATGTGCGGCAACCTTGTGTATTCCACCATCACAGTCGCCCCAGAATAACTTGCGTTCAATGGTATCAAAACCAGTTCATGACGTGGCGTCGTGAGATGAAGGATATTTGCAGTTGGTTAGCATCAGTTGGTATGTCACAGCTCCCAGACTGGGATATGAGAGTTAGCTCGATTCGATGGCTTGGAATGTTAGTGGATACGGTCAAGAAACTTAATCAATGACGAACGTTCTGCAACTTCTTCCGTTCTTTTCTTTTTCACAATAATTTGATGAATGCTGTTCAGTCGTGTTGTATATAACTGCTTTTTTTCCCAAATGAACTCCTTTATTTACTCTCTGCCTTTTTTCGTCGCTGTTTTGTTATTGTTGTATGGTGCATCTCCTTGTTGCCATACTCAACCAGGTGTTGCGTTTTATATGAAAAAATAAAATATATAAAAATTAGCCTAGCTGGTTCCATGAATAAAAATGGAACTTCGCTCAACAGAATCCTGAAAATTACTTTTCTAGGCCTAATACCATAGGAATGTCAGTCAATAATTTGGACTAGTTGAAGCGAGTCTCCTAATTTCCTTTGCCAAATCTTAATTACCGTGCAAAAATAAGCGACCTCATCTAAATGGAGTGAACATGCTATATAGTTTCAAATGGCATCAAATTGTTTGAATTTATCGAAAACACGCGCAACAACTAAAGGTTGCGTTACATGTGGTCGATGTGGTGAGCTATTTACAAAAGTACACAAGCGGCTTTTAAAACGTTGGCTGTTATACCGACAGTAATGTTTTCATCCGCAAGAGGCTCACCACAGCAATTAGTATATATTAAAACGTGCAAATAAGTATTGACAGATAACCATTATCATCAACTGGTGAAATTTTTAATTATTTTCGGTTAGGAACCAGAATCACTGAGAACTAATTCATACAAAAAGATTAACAAGGCATGCAGGAGCAGAATGTTTTCATTGAATAAGTCAGTGAGATTCGAAGTGCAACTGTCGATATATTTTCGTTATTTTTTAGAGATATTGATTAATTGGCGCCGTAGAGTTAGTGACCTAAATTTTTCAGCATATGGATGAATATCAGGATGTGTAATATAGCTTGTTTGCCCTGCAGATTCATTCAAACCCATTTAGCGTGGAGTTTGGTTATTCTACGATTTTTATATATCTGCAAAGTATCACTGAGGTCATAGGAAGCATACGTATGCTTTAAATTCACTGCTTATCCGACTCCTACCACCACTGAGTACATACGTGATTTTGAGAAGGTTCATTCATTTGAGTCGTACCATCGGAATTGTGGATTTACATAACTCCTCAACACCGTGAATGAAATACCACCTCATTCTTTGCAGAAATTATAAATAAAATCTGAGAAACTTATATCTCTCCACGTTATATAGTGGTAAATTTCGACCTTGTTTTCTCGCACTTCATAGGTATGTCTGTTTCGGTTCACTCCTTGTACCAGGTAAACACTATATGAACAACTTTTTGTTCGAGAGCTTTCGCTATAACTGCTGCTATTTTATCTGAAAATACAAACAGAGGCAAAACAAACAACAGGTGTGGTCTCTAAGTTCATACGTAAAATGAGCTTCTGGTTTATGAATCCCTTACATATGAGTTAAAACTAGTGTCGTTTGCAAACTCTTTTAGCGTGTCATTAAGTGCTTTTTCAAGGGAGTTCAATGTGCTTGCTAGCCTCATTTCCATGTGTGTCGGTGGCACAGTGGTTAGGACTCTCGCCGACCATGCACATGGTCCGGGGTTCGAGCCCTCCACGACGCACACCTGATATCTATGGTCGGTCTGCGCAATTTTCGGCTACCGATATCCACGCTGAAAATTCCATACTTGTACCAAAAATACGACGTGGAATCAAGCTGTAATCAAAAATGAAAGAAATAAAAAATAAAATTACAAAATAAGATGTTTGTTATATATTTAACCATATCTAGACAAGTGCAACTTTCGCCTGGTGGCTGTTTCACATTGTTCTATGACCACTGTACCTTTGGTGTGTCTAGGGTTATATCCTATGTCGTCTGAAAATCGAGCACAAATGGTAGGGGTATACACTATGTGGTTTAGAAGCTTATAGTAAAGTACCAAGCTTAGTCACAGTCTTCTTAACTACAGTGCTTCGAGTCCTAGGATTTCACATCTGGTGGAGTAGTTTGTGTCTTTTTCGTTCCCAAGTACTCTTAGTGTGAATTACCTGTGTACACTTTCTACTTTTAGTTTCCTTATATGCATATTTTTCTGAATATGAATGAGCGGTAGTCTAGGAATGAGCACACATACCTTGTACTGTAGTATTCTGGATTCACTTCCGTAGAAGTCCCTGAATGGGAAACACATAAGCCTGCGTAATTTCGACACTTGTGTCGAGATATGCGCGGAAAATGATAGATTATGTAGGTGTTTCAGTTCCACGTCGAGTCTGGGGACCTTATGGCCTTGAATTAAAAGGTCAAGTTGTAGGATGGAACAACCTGTTTGGAGCTAGCCACACTTTGCGTCTTTAGGTATTACGCCATCCGTCCATCCATGTATATGGTTCAGAGGTGTACCGATATATGTATTTGTACATGAAAGTCATCTGCATATAGTATTGGCTTGCCTATACTGAAGCAATCACATATACTGTTTATGTATATAAGGAAAAGGAGGGGACCCAATACACTCCACTGGATGAAACCACTGCTGGTTGGTCTAGGCCCGGAGGTCATCGAGCCAACTTTTGTAGTCTGATTCTTGTCACGGAGAAATGATTTTATGCAATTGTGGAGGGGTTTGGGTATTCCTAGTGAGCATAACCTACTGACTAGCAGACTACTTGGAACTCTGTCGAAGGCTTTCCTTATGTCGAAATAGAGGATAAACACTAGTTCTGTCTTATCCCTTCTGTAGTTGGCTTCGTTGAGAAAGTCTACATGGCAAGTGGCGCATGATCTTTTCTTGAGGAATCAGTGTTGTGACTGATTAATGCGTTTATGTTTTAGAAAGTAGTCTGACGCTTCTTGAGAATTCAGCGCGCGATTCTGATCGGACGTTACAATCTCTCCCCATAACGTGGATATATTTTTGTCGATTTCTGGAATATTGTAGTGGATATTATACCACTGCTCAACTATAACTTATATTGGCTGCTACTCTAGCTTCCAATTCTGCAGATATATCACCGCCAGTTATCAAGTTTGGATCCACTCTTTCGCAGGGCTCATCCTCCTTATTGTAACTTTAGAACAACGTCACAGAAAAGAAAACTGTAGAGAAGTTCATCATTTTTTGGTTTACATACCAGGATCAATTTACAGGATAATTGGTTTCTATATACTCTGTATCTTACTTTTTAGTACTTTGTAAATTTATTGTTTATTTATAAGCAATAAAATTCCATACGGTATCCATAGTAGTACTTAATCTGTATATCCACTCGATATACTATTTTTCCATATACCCGTTTTCGATTTAGCTCGGCTTTAACTTTAAACCATATTGATTAGTTTTCAGCAATGGCACAACGTAATAAACGAGTACTTTCCATACGTAAGAATAGTTTGGGTCACTCAGCTAAGAAGATACGTACATCACTGTGCGTTCCGCGTAGCCTCAACAATGTCCCCGAAGTCATTGTTCCCGACTTGTTGTCAGAGGTATATGCAACTGCTGAACAAAATAAGTTGGACCTTATATCTCTAGGAAACTCTGTGAAGGAATTAAATGAGAATATAAACACCATTAAGCCACTACTGCTTCTTTGTAACCCAACTCATGATGCTAATCCGGAAAGTCTGCTGAAATCTGAGCGTATGTTAGACTTTATAGCCAGTGAAGTTACTAAACGAATCATGTCCTCGTACAACGTTCTCGCTTACAATCTGCCTGATCGGACGCCTCTGGACAAAATCAAAGTGACATGTCTCCAAGCGTGTGGCATGCCATCAGCGAATTGCCACCTAATCAGACTCAGGAAAAAATCAGGAAAGTATACTTGCCCTGTGCTGTTTAAATTCAGTAGTCCTAATGATGCTAGGAAATTTCAGTCGTCAAATAAGTTAATTAGTTCATCCACACCTTATGGTAATATTAAACTTGCCCATGACCTAACGCCATGTCAAAGACGTAGCCGCGCAAGTGTACCAAGTGTCGCAAAAACTTACGTAACAGCAGAATGTCCTATAGAAGACTCTGTCGCCTTAAACTTGAGTAAACCTAATGGTACAGACATACATGAAATACTCTTAAATAATAAAAATTTACCTAGTAAACTCAACGATGAAGCAACTACGGTCATAGACTTAGATGCATCTTCAGAGTTATGCTCGCTAGCCACATCACCATCAGCCGCTAATACCACTACCAACGTTAAGCAAAAGACTAAGCTCGAGCATGTAGCATTAAGCATATCCTCCCCGAGCAGCACTCAGATTAGTGAGCATACAAAACGAAGTAAAATAACCCTGCCATCCAGAATACCTGTACTCAAACACATCACTGATAGGTTTCTCAGCAGCGAACCAGATAACATTAACTTAAGCGACCCCAATCATACCACTAAACCAGGGAAGCAGAATAAGCCCTCATACCGCCATAAATCTAACGTCAATGAAAAGAGAGGTAACCCGCCGATTCATCCAACATCAAACAAGTCTTCGTCCGATAGACACAACAGACGCTATATGTCTGGGCACCCTAAAAATAAGTCGAAGCCCGACGGGCAGGCATACACCTACCCCGACACAACTTTCCAATCTATGGCTACTATAGACAAAAGTTTGATCCAGGGACCTCTACAACAAGGAACAAGTGCGCTAGGCATGTTTCCTAAAGGTGGCCTTTTGACTCACCACATCCCCGAAAACCATCGCATACAGACCACCCAAGACCGTCAATGGACTAATATTTACGAAAATAACTTAAACACACAAAATATTAGTCATAACTGCGATACACGTAACTCTACCCCAGCATACTATCCACAAGGAATACCTACCTCCCCCCCATCCAATCTAAATTTTCTCAGCCAACACGAAATTTCAGCCTCAATATTGACGCAAATAGCACACATACTGTCAAGCCACTTATCACCGGATGGGAGGGCGATGCATTGGAGGCACGGTATTATGAACACCTCACACCCGCCGGGGTAACAAACGATGGCACATCTCTCTGTGCTGATACTGGTGTAGGGCACTTTTCCAGCACTGCTAGTAAGTGGCCACCATCTGAGTTAGCACCCATCAAACAATCTGTTCTAGACGCCATAAACCTTGGAGAGAATATTTTTAAAGATATATGCGATTTCACCGTCACCCCTAACTCTCTCTCATTCTGTCTTATCAATGCTCGCTCCTTACTCAACAAAATGTTCGACTTCACGACATTATCCCTAATTTGCAATCCGTCTCTCATAATGATTACTGAGACATGGTGCACTCCTCAGATTTGCGATAAAGATATTTCTATTGATAACTATTATGTATTCAGAGGCGACAGAAACTATGGTAGAGGAGGAGGATGTGCTATGTATATCAGGTCTGATATTAAGGCCACACAGTGCTTCTACCCAGAGCTCATCACAGATAACGATTCAGTGTGGGCTATTCTAAGACTGTCTCACTCCAGTTCCTATCTTATAGGTTGCATCTATCACCCCCCGTGCTCAACCGTTGAAGGTAATATGAAGCTTGCTAGCACGTTCGCTTACGCCACTTCACTACCTCACACGGCTAAAATTATATGTGGGGACTTTAATATGCCCGATGTAGTCTGGCAACCACTTTCCTCACCAAAACGGTACAATGAATTTATCAACATAATAGAAACAAAAGAATGGCAACAACACGTACAGTATCCTACCAGGCTATCTAAGATTTTAGATCTAGTTTTCACTAATGGTATCATCCCCACTACCCTTCGAGTAGGTAAAGAGTTTCCTGGCAGCGACCACAGAGTAGTATTCGGTACATTTAATATTTGCACTAGCATGAGTTCGACAATAAACGCCAACAAAGTATTACTCAGGGGTTACAGACATGCTCAGTGGGATGAACTGAAACCATACATACGCACCCTAGACTGGGAGCCATACTTTACGTGCAGCTCGGCTATAGAGACAAACAAATTACTCTATGAGAACCTAGGATTTGCACATGACTTCATCGCTCCAGTAAGACTTGTGAAAACGAGGCCTAAACAGCCCGACTTCATCCCCGTAAAGATTCGAAACCGACTGCGTAAGCATGCTAGGCAATTCTACAGATATAATGACTTTTCATCACTCATTACACTCAAGCAAACTTATGATTCATACAAATCTAATCAGTTATCTGAGTCCATCAAACTAGAACGCATCCTCCACTCACGACCTGATAATACAGAGGCATTAGTTAAACTAATTAAGTCACGAATCAACAACAACAGAATAAGTATCCCTAACTTATTACTAGATGGAGAAAAACTACACGAAGACCCGCAGGAGATATGTGAGTTATTCAGCTCCCACTTTTCTAGCTACTATACTATCGAAGAAACAGTAGATAGTCTTGAAGTTCCGACAATACCAAATCACTTTTTGGGTAATATAACATTCACCCAACAAAAGATTTCCTCCGCTATAGCATCCCTCCGGACATCATATAACGCTGGGCCCGATGGAATTCCATCTATCTTGTTGAAAAGAGGTGGTGAGGATATACCCATTATCCTACTAAAGTTTTTCATTCTGTCCTTAAATAATGGCAGTTACCCAGAATGCTGGAAACTGTCGTTTATAACCCCTAGGCACAAACAAGGACCAACTTCTAACATCGAAAACTACCGACCGATTAATATCACGTCAGTAGTTTCCAGGGTTATGGAAAAGGTTATAGGGCAAGATATTGCTTCATACCTCCACCTTCACAAAGTGTTTACTCCAGCACAACACGGCTTCTTGAAAAATCGATCATGCTCCACCTGCCTACTTGACTACTTTGATGATGTTACCGCTAAGCGTGATCATGGTTTGTATGTCACAACTCTCTTCTTTGACTTCAAAAAAGCCTTTGATAAAGTCCCACACAAGAGACTAATCCTTAAGCTAAAGTCGTACGGGTTCCAAGACCCCTTGTTATCCTGGCTCATTTCTTTCTTGGAAGATCGTTCCCAAGTTGTGAAATTTGCAAATAATTACTCGTCACCCAGACCTATAAGAAGTGGAGTGATTCAGGGTAGTGTACTAGGTCCACTGCTTTTCGTAATCTACATTAACGACATCTGCAGCGTAATCAAGCATGGTACCCCATACCTCTTTGCTGACGACTTAAAGATTGTATACAGCTTCCCCCATTCTACACTAAACGAAGGATTCACACATATTCAAGATGATCTGGATAGGTTACATAACTGGAGCAATGACTGGCAACTGCCATTCAATTCTGATAAATGTGGTGTCCTATATTTCAATAACTCCCATCCGAATTTCAGGTTACACCTAGGTAACTCTTTTCTCCAAACCCTCAGTTCCATAAAAGACCTGGGAGTTACCTACTCACAAAACTTAACATTCAGTCAGTACGCAAAAGCACTTGTTTCTAAATGCCGAAGACTCACAGGCTTGTTACATCGAAAAATGTACACAAATGAGGCTAAAGTCCTTTTATACAAAGTCATGGTTCGTCCAGTACTTGAATACTGCACAATTGTCTTCGGTTTCATGCATGGGTATGACAGGGTTCGTATTGAAAATATTCAGCGAAGTTTTACTCGACGCCTATTATACAAACATGAAGGACTGACTTACGCTGATAGGTGCAAAATGTATGGACTTCAGCCACTTTGGTTAAGGCGCCTGAAACTCAACCTTACATTCCTCTTTCGCCTTTTACACGGCTACACCAAAAGCAGTAATCCAATAGCTTTCAATAATTTACCCATATATACTCTTAGGAATCATGAAAATACTCTATCCATAAGCCGGTTCCGGACAAAACTGCGATCACGTTTCTTTAAAATACAGTACAGTGCATTATGGAACGAACTTCCACTTACTGTACGTAGTTGCCGATCTCCTACTGAATTCCAGCGTCTACTTAACGAGTTCCTATCAACAAAAGAGCTTCGGTCTACTTATCCATACTTTATCCATATGGGCCGCTCAACTAGCTTTAGTACTACAGACCCCAGTGCAATACCCCCAATTTGAGGAAACTCATTTGCCCCGGCAACCGTACCTCATCTATAACGTGATAAAACCAACCTAATCTCTCCCACATGCCTTTACCTAAGGTCCGGTTATTCAGCTTACTAGAGATCCTATCGATATTTCTTCAATCGGGTTTATAAACTCATTAGACTCTCCTGGATGTATAATCCCAAATTAGTTGTGATAGTTCTCCCATAATATAAGCAAACTGGTACTTTGTAATGTCTAAAGCATGCCATATGAAAAGTGGCCAGGAATACCTAGCAATAACAAACTCAACCAACCAACCATTTTCCCCAAGTTCATTCAACCTACCCTTATCCCTAATCGTACCACTACTCACTACACTCTACTCAGTAGAATATGACTTAATTTGCTCCGGTGCTCAAAACTCTTCTACCCTTTACTTTTTAAAAAAGACGTTTTAACTACTAACTGCACAGTAGCCATTTAACTAACTCACTGGTTTCCTCTTCACTGTAATCTTCAATAAGTTCGTCAGTATAATTATTTCCGAAAACCATTACATTAGCAACCATATCTTTTAATATTTTACGAATATACTTATATTATTAGCATAATACACTGCACTATTTTTGAGTTGAATTGATTATCTTCAGTCAACAGTTACCCATTCTCATATAATTTTCTAAAATTCATAATGTTAAAGCTATGTAGTATTTCTGTTAATATCTTTTATAATATGTTTAGACACGTTACTTTGCAATGTCAGATGTCTACTATATACAAGACTGTCATGATAATTTAGTACACTAAGTCCTGCCAACCGACCTTACCTTCAGTTCATACTACCTACATTGATCCCTAACTATATTGTTCTGCTGAATCTTGCTTAACTATTCACAAAACCTATTCTTTTTATTCTTTAAGGTTTTAACTTCTTGTAAAGTAATCCGTTCATTAGGACGCATGCATACATATATAATGTTCATAAAGATGTATGTGGAGACCTATTGGAAGCACTCATTAAGAAAGCTAGGGAGATGGAATATGGGGTACGAACATGTCTGGTACCAAGCAGTATATTTGCGGTAGCCATAATAATCATATTCTCAGAGCTTAACATCAAAAAAGGAGGGAGGGTGGCGTTAGCTGATCAGTAGATATGGTGGGGGTCACTAAGGTGAATCGCCCCATTCTGCAGGAACAGCAATATACAAATTAAAGGCTCGAGATATTTCTGATTTTTATGAGGGCTTAGATCTTTATCTTGAAAAAGATAATAATGAACGCCTTGACAGATCATGCTTCTACCTTTAAATATACACCATTCGCTCAGCCTATTGTTGAGATGCGACCATGTGGGATCTGCACAGATTTATGGGGCATCTTATAAATCAACTTGCTGTCCATTGTCGGATCTTTAAATACCACTTCACAATGTCTTATCTCATTCATTTTCCAATAACGTCTTTACTTGATCCTCATTATATCCCATTAAACCTAACATTTTACAGCTCTTTATGACTTATTATATTCCTACTCTCTGAAGGGTACGGTTGTGCATTAAATGCACAAAAAGGTATAAAACAAAAACAACTGGCACAACTGAGGATAAATGTATTAAAACCAAAAGTGGACATCATGATAGTACGAGGTATATGTGTAGCATTATACATTGCAAATGAACGTTGTCAGCCTAGGGAGTTTCCTTTATTAATGCATTTATTAGTGATACTTGCACTTACCCATTTCATTACACTTTATTGATTCACCTTAGCACTTTTACTTTTCTAAAACAGCTTTCAATCCCTTGTAAACGTTGTACTTACCTCAATATTGGTTGGTTATCGTATGCCGACAACCACGGGATGAAAACGAAACGAAGTCGATTTTCCCGCTCAACCTGGAGGACAATTGTACAATTCAATAACTATACAGCCTAGTTCAGACAATGAATGTATTTATATATATATCAAATATTTAACTGTTGAAACATTATTAACTTGTAGACAATCTACGATTTGATATTATATCATACTTGATCGTGCCTGTAAAAATGGCATGCATTTTCATGTAAATTTATATGTTTATATGAGAATATATATATTATTATATTATTATTTGGTCTTTGACTACTTTCTCCATGATCCTTGATATGACAGGTGTTATATTGATAGGCCTATAATTGCATGCACTAGTCTTGGCTCCTCATTTGTGCTTGGGCAATATGTACGTGTTTTTCTAAGTTTCAAGGTAGATCCCTGTCACTAGTGAGAGGGTAAATATTCTAAAAAATAATACTATCATATCCGTGTGTGACAGATGGTACATCATCTACCCACAACCACCGTTAGATTTCAATATCTTTACCACTGATGCTATATTTTGCTTATGTCGAGAAATGGGGACGGATGCTCTTTGGTGTTATTGGAGAACCACTGACTCAGTGGTTCACTAATGATCTGGGGATCATCATAAATTATACCTTCATGTTTCAAGTGGCTAATACTGTTGTCTTCACCCTTCTTTAGGTTTTTTTGCAATATCTTGCAGAGTTGCTGAGTTTTAGAGGTGCCCCCTAGAGCTTTATTTCCCTCGAGTTGTGCCTTCATTTTATGTCTCTCCTCAAGATTTTTAAATGTTTCATGTATCTGGTGTGATGCACTAAAACATTAACTGTTAAGATACCCACCCTCAAACGGACAAGAAGTTTTGTTTGTAAAACTTCTACCCAACACAATAAGTGGAATAAAATGGACATAAACCGACAACATGAAAAAGATATAACTCACCACAACATCACATGGACAGATGTACGCTCGTCGGGCACCACCTCACCAACTACAACCCATTTTTCCTAAGATAATGCGATGGACTTATATCCATAATGTTGCTGAGCAGTTAATATTCTCAATTCCTGTCGGAACAGATGAAATTCATAAATATTCCTCACGCCAAGAAAATACCCACGAGCAGTAAAAATCCATTAATTAATGCATCGAAAGCTTACGTATTTACGCCCAACAACGATAGTGCAGATCAAATGAGATAAACATATCACTGATTTCAAAATAACACATCGATAAACTATAATTCAAGGATTCTGCACACAACAAAATTATGTATGAAAATTGACTTCAAGCTTTATTTTTTTCCCAGGCACTTATAACCCATCCACCAAAGACCTGGTTTTTTTTTAATGCGAAGACAATACTTCTGTATTTCCTGATGTGTTGCCCCCACTGACAATCTAGCAGATTTTTCCAACTGTGCACAAAAATGATTGTACATAAGTGATAAGGATGTTTTATACTGTTAGGATTAACATTTATCAAGTGTATGTATGATCTCCAGTGTACATGTAAAACATATTTTGCTATCGATTGTAAATTGTGACTGAATAATATGGTTCTATTTATATAACAATTTGATGATGCCTGTAAACTGGCGTTCCTCATGTACTGTACTATGAGAATAAATCTATTTATTTGTTCATTTATATAAATAAAACTTCCTTTTCAGTTTTCTTAGTTTTAATCGCATTTTGCGGTTTATGAATGGAGTTGGTGTCTTTAGGGCAGATTTTAGGGGTGCGATTGTGTCTCTTACCGAATTGTTTGTCTTGTAGAAGGTTTTAAGTGTTGCCTCCAGGTCATTATTGGTAAAGTATTCGTCCCGGTCAGAGCTAATCAGGAGTGTTGTTAGGAATTCCCAGTCGGCATTTCTATAGTCCCTGTAACGATAGTAAACCGGGG
Organism: Trichobilharzia regenti; assembly: GCA_944472135.2. NCBI lineage: Eukaryota > Metazoa > Platyhelminthes > Trematoda > Strigeidida > Schistosomatidae > Trichobilharzia > Trichobilharzia regenti. Next base: position 131,752,735 of record OX235262.1, on the reverse strand, counting down.
AAATTTTAGGTGTGCATTTAGTTGTTAGTTGAAGAGGTAGAGTGCAGTACAGTGTGTTTTGATCACTGATGTCAAGTTTATTACTCAACTCTATCGAGTCGTGGCAGAGGATTAAGTCGCGAATATTGTTGTGTCGTGTTGGGAGGCGTACGCACTGCTTCCATTTTCCTACATCTATAGCTTTTAGGAGCTCGTCGCGAATTCTAGGTAAAGTGCAGGTGTCCCTACTCACTCCGAAGAGGTGGAGGTCGCCACAAACTAATGTTTAGCGGAATTCCAGCGTAGGTGCATGCTTCGGATTTTTCCGATAGACGTATCAGTCGTTTTAGGGCTGTTAGGGGCTCTGTATATACATCTCACGAGAATTTTATTTTCATTCCTGTGGAGACCTATCCACTCAGACTCCGAGAATTGTGGATGGTTAAGCTTTTAAAGTTGTTAGGATCAGTGAATTTATTAGAATAATATTGGAATTCCGCCTCGTCATTTGTCCACTCTATTCCTGTCAGTCATAGTAATTAATTAGCAACTTTCTGTCAGGTATATCATTATTTGGCGAGGTTTCGCTTACCAGGATTTGTGTTAGGCATTTCATGTAAACCAGGCTGAGAAATGAGGTTATTTTGCTATAGAGAGATTGAACATTTAAGAGCATATTTTCAGAAAACCATGTTAGTTGGGAGGATAGTTAGTAAGTTTTCATGTTACTATCCCAAACTCCTGGTCGTTTGTGCCATAATTGGAGGGATTCTGAGGTGAGACGGAGACATTGTTTACAGTTTACAGTTTACAATTTATTTAGGATAGTAGGCTATATTCATTAGGACGCATGCATACATATATAATGTTCATAAAGATGTACGCGGAGACCTATTGGAAGCACTCATTAAGAAAGCTAGGGAGATGGAATATGAGGTACGAACATGTCTGGTACCAAGCAATTTATTTGCAGTAGCCATAATAATCATAGTCTCAGAGCTTAACATCAAAAAAGGAGGGAGGGTGGCGTTAGCTGATCAGTAGATATGGTGGGGGTCACTAAGGTGAATCGCCCCATTCTGCAGGAACAGCAATACACAAATTAAAGGCTCGAGATATTTCTGATTTTTATGAGGGCTTAGATCTTTATCTTGAAAAAGATAATAATGAACGCCTTGACAGATCATGCTTCTACCTTCGAATATACAACATTCGCTCAGCCTATTGTTGAGATGCGACCATGTGGGCTCTGCACAGATTTATGAAGCATCTTATAAATCAACTTGCTGTCCATTGACTGATCTTTAAATACCACTTCACAATGTCTTATCTCATTCATTTTCCAATAACGTCTTTACTTGATCCTCATTATATTCCATTAAACCTAACATTTTACAGCTCTTTATGACTTATTATATTCCTACTCTCTGAAGGGTACGGTTGTACATTAAATGCACAAAAAGGTATAAAACAAAAACAACTGGCACAACTGAGGATAAATGTATTAAAACCAAAATTGGACATCATGATAGTACGAGGTATATGTGTTGCATTATACATTGCAAATGAACGTTGTCAGCCTAGGGAGTTTTCTTTTATTTAATGCATTTATTAGTGATACTTGCACTTACCTATTTCATTACAATTTAATGATTCACCTCAGCACTTTTACTTTTCTAAAACAGCTTTCAATCCCTTGTTAACGTTGTACTTACCTCAATATTGGTTGGTTATCGTATGCCGACAACCACGGGATGAAAACGAAACGAGGTCGATTTTCCCGCTCAACCTGGAGGACAATTGTACAATTCAATAACTATACAGCCTAGTTCAGACAATGAATGTATTTATATATATATCAAATATTTAACTGTTGAAACATTATTAACTTGTAGACAATCTATGATTTGATATTATATCATACTTGATCGTGCCTGTAAAAATGGCATGCATTTTCATGTAAATTTATATGTTTATATGAGAATATATATATTATTATATTATTATTTGGTCTTTGACTACTTTCTCCATGATCCTTGATATGACAGGTGTTATATTGATAGGCCTATAATTGCATGCACTAGTCTTGGCTCCTCATTTGTGCTTGGGCAATATGTACGTGTTTTTCTAAGTTTCAAGGTAGATCCCTGTCACTAGTGAGAGGGTAAATATTCTAAAAAATAATACTATCATATCCGTGTGTGACAGATGGTACATCATCTACCCACAACCACCGTTAGATTTCAATATCTTTACCACTGATGCTATATTTTGCTTATGTCGAGAAATGGGGACGGATGCTCTTTGGTGTTATTGGAGAACCACTGACTCAGTGGTTCACTAATGATCTGGGGATCATCATAAATTATACCTTCATGTTTCAAGTGGCTAATACTGTTGTCTTCACCCTTCTTTAGGTTTTTTTGCAATATCTTGCAGAGTTGCTGAGTTTTAGAGGTGCCCCCTAGAGCTTTATTTCCCTCGAGTTGTGCCTTCATTTTATGTCTCTCCTCAAGATTTTTAAATGTTTCATGTATCTGGTGTGATGCACTAAAACATTAACTGTTAAGATACCCACCCTCAAACGGACAAGAAGTTTTGTTTGTAAAACTTCTACCCAACACAATAAGTGGAATAAAATGGACATAAACCGACAACATGAAAAAGATATAACTCACCACAACATCACATGGACAGATGTACGCTCGTCGGGCACCACCTCACCAACTACAACCCATTTTTCCTAAGATAATGCGATGGACTTATATCCATAATGTTGCTGAGCAGTTAATATTCTCAATTCCTGTCGGAACAGATGAAATTCATAAATATTCCTCACGCCAAGAAAATACCCACGAGCAGTAAAAATCCATTAATTAATGCATCGAAAGCTTACGTATTTACGCCCAACAACGATAGTGCAGATCAAATGAGATAAACATATCACTGATTTCAAAATAACACATCGATAAACTATAATTCAAGGATTCTGCACACAACAAAATTATGTATGAAAATTGACTTCAAGCTTTATTTTTTTCCCAGGCACTTATAACCCATCCACCAAAGACCTGGTTTTTTAATGCGAAGACAATACTTCTGTATTTCCTGATGTGTTGCCCCCACTGACAATCTAGCAGATTTTTCCAACTGTGCACAAAAATGATTGTACATAAGTGATAAGGATGTTTTATACTGTTAGGATTAACATTTATCAAGTGTATGTATGATCTCCAGTGTACATGTAAAACATATTTTGCTATCGATTGTAAATTGTGACTGAATAATATGGTTCTATTTATATAACAATTTGATGATGCCTGTAAACTGGCGTTCCTCATGTACTGTACTATGAGAATAAATCTATTTATTTGTTCATTTATATAAATAAAACTTCCTTTTCAGTTTTCTTAGTTTTAATCGCATTTTGCGGTTTATGAATGGAGTTGGTGTCTTTAGGGCAGATTTTAGGGGTGCGATTGTGTCTCTTACCGAATTGTTTGTCTTGTAGAAGGTTTTAAGTGTTGCCTCCAGGTCATTATTGGTAAAGTATTCGTCCCGGTCAGAGCTAATCAGGAGTGTTGTTAGGAATTCCCAGTCGGCATTTCTATAGTCCCTGTAACGATAGTAAACCGGGAAATTTTAGGTGTGCATTTAGTTGTTAGTTGAAGAGGTAGAGTGCAGTACAGTGTGTTTTGATCACTGATGTCAAGTTTATTACTCAACTCTATCGAGTCGTGGCAGAGGATTAAGTCGCGAATATTGTTGTGTCGTGTTGGGAGGCGTACGCACTGCTTCCATTTTCCTACATCTATAGCTTTTAGGAGCTCGTCGCGAATTCTAGGTAAAGTGCAGGTGTCCCTACTCACTCCGAAGAGGTGGAGGTCGCCACAAACTAATGTTTAGCGGAATTCCAGCGTAGGTGCATGCTTCGGATTTTTCCGATAGACGTATCAGTCGTTTTAGGGCTGTTAGGGGCTCTGTATATACATCTCACGAGAATTTTATTTTCATTCCTGTGGAGACCTATCCACTCAGACTCCGAGAATTGTGGATGGTTAGGCTTTTAAAGTTGTTAGGATCAGTGAATTTATTAGAATAATATTGGAATTCCGCCTCGTCATTTGTCCACTCTATTCCTGTCAGTCATAGTAATTAATTAGCAACTTTCTGTCAGGTATATCATTATTTGGCGAGGTTTCGCTTACCAGGATTTGTGTTAGGCATTTCATGTAAACCAGGCTGAGAAATGAGGTTATTTTGCTATAGAGAGATTGAACATTTAAGAGCATATTTTCAGAAAACCATGTTAGTTGGGAGGATAGTTAGTAAGTTTTCATGTTACTATCCCAAACTCCTGGTCGTTTGTGCCATAATTGGAGGGATTCTGAGGTGAGACGGAGACATTGTTTACAGTTTACAGTTTACAATTTATTTAGGATAGTAGGCTATATTCATTAGGACGCATGCATACATATATAATGTTCATAAAGATGTACGCGGAGACCTATTGGAAGCACTCATTAAGAAAGCTAGGGAGATGGAATATGAGGTACGAACATGTCTGGTACCAAGCAATTTATTTGCAGTAGCCATAATAATCATAGTCTCAGAGCTTAACATCAAAAAAGGAGGGAGGGTGGCGTTAGCTGATCAGTAGATATGGTGGGGGTCACTAAGGTGAATCGCCCATTCTGCAGGAACAGCAATACACAAATTAAAGGCTCGAGATATTTCTGATTTTTATGAGGGCTTAGATCTTTATCTTGAAAAAGATAATAATGAACGCCTTGACAGATCATGCTTCTACCTTCGAATATACAACATTCGCTCAGCCTATTGTTGAGATGCGACCATGTGGGCTCTGCACAGATTTATGAAGCATCTTATAAATCAACTTGCTGTCCATTGACTGATCTTTAAATACCACTTCACAATGTCTTATCTCATTCATTTTCCAATAACGTCTTTACTTGATCCTCATTATATTCCATTAAACCTAACATTTTACAGCTCTTTATGACTTATTATATTCCTACTCTCTGAAGGGTACGGTTGTACATTAAATGCACAAAAAGGTATAAAACAAAAACAACTGGCACAACTGAGGATAAATGTATTAAAACCAAAATTGGACATCATGATAGTACGAGGTATATGTGTTGCATTATACATTGCAAATGAACGTTGTCAGCCTAGGGAGTTTTCTTTTATTTAATGCATTTATTAATGATACTTGCACTTACCTATTTCATTACAATTTAATGATTCACCTCAGCACTTTTACTTTTCTAAAACAGCTTTCAATCCCTTGTTAACGTTGTACTTACCTCAATATTGGTTGGTTATCGTATGCCGACAACCACGGGATGAAAACGAAACGAGGTCGATTTTCCCGCTCAACCTGGAGGACAATTGTACAATTCAATAACTATACAGCCTAGTTCAGACAATGAATGTATTTATATATATATCAAATATTTAACTGTTGAAACATTATTAACTTGTAGACAATCTATGATTTGATATTATATCATACTTGATCGTGCCTGTAAAAATGGCATGCATTTTCATGTAAATTTATATGTTTATATGAGAATATACATTAGTATTATTATTATATTCCTGTGTTAATCCTTTCGATTTATTGCATACAGGAGGTCCAATCTCGCCTTGAATGAATCAACGGATTGTGCTGATACGACGTGTTCCGGTAGGGAGTTCCAATGGTTCACAATTCGATGCGAAAAACGGATTTCCAGACGCAGACGATTCGACCGTGGTTTTTGAACCTTGAGGTGATATACTCCCAATTGGTTGGTGCTAGAATGAAGAAATAATAATTGTGTCCACTATTCCCTGAACAGATTGTGCAGCGAAAGGGGCTATTGTGTGCTACAGGCAAAAGAGTAAATTATAACGTTTAAATGAAGTTCGATACTGCTTAAAAGCGAACCCCTCCTCAAATTGATGGACAAAACGCCGCCTCCACACAAGTGTGTCAACTGAGTTAAAGGTGAGTTCAACTAAACTTCGTCATCTTTATTAGGTTTCAGATATGGAATCATATCTCCTGAAAATCTGTCATCGCTTTTCGAAAAAAGAAAGCATTCATTGCAACACTGTCAGAAAAACATTTAGGAATGACCACGATCTAGTTATTTATCTCACCTCTGATCCAAAGCTACTAATATTTAATATATATAGGGTGGTGTTAGCTGATCAGTAGATATGGTGGGGGTCACTAAGGTGAATCGCCCCATTCTACAGGAACAGCAATATGCAAATTGGCGCTCGAGATTTTTCTGATTTTTATGAGGGCTTAGATCTTTATCTTGAAAAAGATAATAATGAACGCCTAGACAGACCATACTCCTGCCTTTAAATATATATCATTCACTCAGCCTATTGTTGAGATGCGACCATGTGGGCTCTGCACAGATTTATGAAGCATCTTATAAACTAACATGCTGTCCATTGTCGAATCTTTAAATACCACTTCACAATGTCTTATCTCATTCATTTTCTAATAACGTCTTTACTTGATCCTCATTATATTCCATTAAACCTAACATTTTACAGCTCTTTATGACTTATTATATTCCTACTCTCTGAAGGGTACGGTTGTACATTAAATGCACAAAAAGGTATAAAACAAAAACAACTGGCACAACTGAGGATAAATGTATTAAAACCAAAATTGGACATCATGATAGTACGAGGTATATGTGTTGCATTATACATTGCAAATGAACGTTGTCAGCCTAGGGAGTTTTCTTTTATTTAATGCATTTATTAGTGATACTTGCACTTACCTATTTCATTACAATTAAATGATTCACCTCAGCACTTTTACTTTTCTAAAACAGCTTTCAATCCCTTGTTAACGTTGTACTTACCTCAATATTGGTTGGTTATCGTATGCCGACAACCACGGGATGAAAACGAAACGAGGTCGATTTTCCCGCTCAACCTGGAGGACAATTGTACAATTCAATAACTATACAGCCTAGTTCAGACAATGAATGTATTTATATATATATCAAATATTTAACTGTTGAAACATTATTAACTTGTAGACAATCTATGATTTGATATTATATCATACTTGATCGTGCTTGTAAAAATGGCATGCATTTTCATATAAATTTATATGTTTATATGAGAATATGCATTATTATTAGTATATGCGACAGGTAATTCTTTACGTAGAGTGGGAATAGTCTTTAAACTTATCCTTCCACCCGATTCATCAAAATAATCGCCTTATTGCGTCGGTGGCTCAGTGGTTAGGATTCTCGCCGACCATGCACATGGTCCGGGGTTCGAGCCCACGCCGACGCACACCTGGTATCTACGGTCGGCCTGCAAAATTTGGGCTAACGATACCTACGCTGAAAATTCCATACTTGTACCAAAATACGGTGTTGAATCAAGCTGTAATCAAAAATAAATAAATAAAAATGAAAGAGATCACTCACGCCAGTGACCAATGCAGAAGAGTAGTCCATGCGAATGAAAAGGAAGCGTAGGCTTCATTTTTTCTTTGAAACTCTTCACAAAGTGATTTAAGGTCGTCAGTTTTTTTGTATATTTATTTTATTTTATTCTTGATTACAGCTTGATTCCACACCGTATTTATGGTACATGTATGGAATTTTCAGCGTGGTTATCGGTAGCCGAAAATTGCGCAGGCCGATCATAGATATCAGGTGTGCGTCATGGAGGGCTCGAACCCCGGACCATGTGCATGGTCGGCGAGTGTCCTAACCACTGTGCCACCAACGCAAGCCTTTTGCCTTGATATCTGATATTTCTACACATGCAGCAAATCAACTAAATACTGCACGATTGCGCAAATAATGAGTGACTCAAGAACAATTTTACTAAAATCACTGCCTTTGAACAAGCCGGTAGACCGACTCGTTCTATCTCTGGTTGTGTGAATTCTATAAGTGCAACAGCTGCCAACTTGAACTACGCAGTTTACCTGACAGACATCGCTGTCCAAACATCACCAGCAAAATACGTCTGAAACGCATTGAATTTTCCCCGATAATTCGGCATTTCTTGTCTAGTTACTAGGTTCATTAGAGATTTACGGAGTCTGTTTTCTCGCCACGATTCTCCCTGTGTTTTGTAGGATTATTTGTTCTTTGGGGAGCACAAAGCAACACCTTGAAGCTTCCTGAAATGAGTAGCTCGAGAAAATTCAGATGGGTTGTAGTGGTGTTCACCTAATGAGTGACAATGAACCATCTATTACCCAAATGTCTTTTGTCTTACTAAGCGGTGTGTGACTTTTCAAAAAGCACTAAAGCCCTTTCTCACATCGTAATCCTCCTTCTTTCCCGTTCATTACTACTTTTCTCGTCTAGTGCAGCGTGTTGTTCTTAGCAACGGTTCATGTCTAATCGAAATGATAGTTTCGCTGCTTGACATTTTTGTAAGTGACTATGTTGACTCTTGGTGACAACTATTTAGTTAAAAGGGCGTGAATTAAATGATAGCTTAAGCCTACAGTTACGGCATCGAAAATGTAGATTTAACAGGTGATTTCATGTGATGAGGCACAGCACGAAGTCTGTTTCATGTACCGTTGAATTTGGACGTCTTCAATACTCGCCAGATGTCCACAAACGCTCCCCTACTTCATCTATCTGGCCATATTCTTAAGGATATGAATCGACTCTCTAACTCATAGTGTTGTTACTGTGGTTATCTCTTCACTGAAGTTCGTTTTCCTAACTGTTTCTGAGTGAATTTTGTCTAAGTGAATAGTATCAATTTCATTCCTTCTAAATTCTTTTCACATGACTGATGTCTCAGTGTACCATATACTCGTACGTATTTAGCAAGACTGTTTTCGATTTCTTTTTCGTTGCCTTAGGGCGATAATACCTTCCACACATTGAACAACAAGGAGCATTCGACAAAATGTTGGTTTGACGTGAGGTTTTCTGGTAACACAATGAGAAGCACTTGAGGTTTCGTGAACGTGAACATTTCAGAGAAGCTTGTGAAGAAACAATTTATCTGACGCAATTTATCAATAGTCATCATGGAAATTGAATTCTAAAAGGTTGGTCAAAGACTACTACAGAAGGCTTATACTTTAAGAAATAGTCAGTAGTTAACAAGATAATTGGTACTACTCAATATTTCTTCATAGTGACATTTCAAAGTTGTGAAGATTAGTGTAGAGGCTTAACGTATACTGAGATATGAGCAAAAGATTGAGGGGGGTGATATTATAATAAGAGCGGACTTAGCCGAGGTTTTAATTACAGAGCATGTAGCAGCGAATAAAGAAGACGATCGCAAGCAACATACGTTAACGACCTGAAAAGAAGGCCAACTCTTTACAGAATACTGAAGAGCACATTTCCAGTAGTGAAAATAAGCTTCCACCTCATCTTGTATTCTGTAAAAGAGGTAGGACTGGCATCTACCGGGTTCTCGCTCATTTCTCATCAAGATGAAACGGTGTGATAACTTAAATTTGCTCAAATATCGCCCGTCTATTAGTCAAGCTTTTACATCGGCAATACTGTAACTGAAAGATAAATTTACAGCAACTACTCCACACTCATCTCATGTTACTCACTGCCCTTTATATTTTGTCACATGTATTTCTGCACTTTGTTCTTGGCTTTCTCTCTTTTCATCCATTCCCTCCCCCCTAATTACAAGACTTCCATTCTCTCTGGAGCATTCGCTGACAAAGTGAGAACTTCTAGTCAGCACCCCTTCAGAAAATCTCCCTTCTCGATAACAGTAATAGAACAGAAATTCAACCGCTAGATGGGTTGAACAAAGCCAGCCGGGTGAGTGTATCAGTATGACTCACAACAGTTTACGTAGATAACAGATTTTTCTGAAAATTGAAACTCGAAACAGATATCTAGGCTTAATGTAAATCAGCAAGATGACTAGTCCTAATCCAATTTCAACCAGTGACACCTAAAAAATATCATTATAACGGTGAAGGTAATTTCTCACAAAGTTATCTTGTATTAGTTTCAAACTGTGATGACTTGAGCATTTAACACGACGTGAACAAGGCCGCCAACTATATAGTTTTACCGGCCATTAGCATGGGTGTCACCGTCGACTCTTACAAGGCCGGTGATGGTAAGACATTCCCTAAGAAGGGCCAGACGGTTATTGTACATTACACTGGTACCCTAACTGATGGCAAGAAATTTGACAGCTCTCGTGACAGAAAAGATCCTTTTAAATTTGTCATCGGTAAAGGACAGGTAAGAGACCAATGTCATTATTATCTATGTATCCTAGGTTATTAAAGGATGGGATGAAGGTGTTAGTCAGATGAGCGTGGGCGAACGAGCTTACCTTACGTGTTCACCAGATTATGCTTATGGAGCCAAAGGTATCCCAGGTGTAATACCCCCAAATGCAACTCTGAAATTTGACGTGGAATTGATTAACATTGTCTAATGATTTCGAATCATTTCTTTTTACTTGTTCACACTAATTGTCAATAAAATATCCTCAGCACTCACAGTTTTTCCGGATTTGGTCTCTGGCAGGAAAATTTAGTGATTTCGTAACCTGGCTATTGTGGATCCCCAATGTTTACGATAATATAGTCTAACTCCGTTACCAGTCTCTTTCTCACTTCGTGACAATTTATCCGTTGAATGTCATGTCGGGTTGTCAAGTCAATATGTTAGTTTCCACCGCACATCTCCGAGGATCAAGCACTTACCAGAACTTGGCTCAGATTGAAGTCGTAACCTCAGATTATATCCTGTTAATGACCTCAGAAGTACCCATCTCAGCGCTCACTATGTAAAGGGAAACTACTATTGAATCATGTTTGGTCTCAAACAACCCCTATCACTGATGTATCGATAATTTGTAGAAGTGATATGCTCAGCAATTATGTAATCGGACAGGAGTTTTAGGTTTGCTCACGTGCTACAGGGGCCATAAATTACTGAGGTGGTTGGTTCAGTTTGCTTGGTCTTCTTGGTTATCCTAGTAATCAGTAGGGGAGGCAAAGTTTTGTCGGTAACACAAACTACCTATATTAAGTTGATATCTCCAACAGTCATACTTCCCCATAATATACTTTTTCAGTGGGTGAGTATATGGATGATTAAGTCACAGAATGGACAGTTCCAAGTGGAAATCTATTCCTTAAGATAACGATTATAAGTTGTTTGGCTCAGTTCTTTCAGGGAGTCGAGTAGTTAACATTTCCACTGTTTCGTCGAGCTAATGGGTATAATGGGCTCAGCTGAGACGATAGTCTTCAACTTCACCGCAGCACCCATTAACTGTTCTTGAAAATATCTTGTTGACACTAATTATCATTGATGCTTTTCCGAGGGCTGTAGTGGTTAAAATGGTGTGTCTAAAGCAGTTTGGTTTTTGCGGACGGTATAGGCGTTCGATTTACGTCCCATCTACTGTCTTTTTCAACATGGAACTTTGCACCGATGTGCCTCATTTCAAGTCTCTACACTCCATGTAGCACATTAAACAAGATACGAAATGCAAAGTAGAGACAGGGATATGAGAAAAAAGGAATAGTAATAACGAAGAACAACATAGTTTTATTGGAAATTATAAGTCACCAAGAGTGGATGCATCTACGCCATTGAGAACGATTTTGAACCATATCACCGATTGTCTTGGCCCATCTACAGAAGCCCGGGTGGTTAGATTTTGCCGTCGCTTAAATTATTACATGGGATATCTGTTCTGGGCCTATGAGTTCTAACTAGATCCATTCTTTCCATATCGGCTCTGCAAGCGAACGACGATACACAGTTTCAGTGTCACTTCTGGTCTGATTCTCAGCCGTAATATTGTACAACATTTGATAGCGCTTAGATACGGTAGGTTACTGGTGGTGTTACCTACCTAGCGTTTATACAACTGTAACAGTTTCAGAAGTGTTGTGTTATTCACAGTGTTTACACTCACACTTGGCTCCTATGTTAATATGTTCAGTTCCTTTTCTGAATTCAGGCGATATATGAAAAAGTGGTTGTGTGATATTTTTACTCCCAGTGCAGTGTATTCGCAGTTATTTTCAGCAGTGGATCACCGTTAGACCTAAGTGTTGGTGTAAAGCCTATCCCATATACCTTGAAGTAGCTCGTGTTTAAAGCCGAGTCTTACTAAGTAATTAAGATAGTGTATCAGTTCAAGTTGCTACACTTCAAAGCATAATATAGGAGGGAATATTATTGTATACTGAACAAGCAGCGATTTCGAAAAATAATTGCATATAGATTAGTAAAGGCACGCAGAATTTAGGTGAATACTTTGCAATATGGCAAACAATTTCAAGTCTACTTGTCGGATGTTGATGTTTAGTATCTGAAGGAACCCACTTATGCAGAAGACCTAAGAGACTTGTCGGCTTTTGGTCAGATCACTTTGGCTTTTATTAAGCCTCAGTTTCCTTCTGCTTACGATGCTGCTTGAGGTCAACGGTACTTGGACATTTGTAAAATGTTTTCAGTGGGGAGTGGTCTTGCCTTCATCGCTTTACGCTATACTTCTGATTTCTTAGGATATGGTATGCATTAATTATTCAATGCTACGAAGACAACCTAGGTCATTAACGGCAGAAATTTAGATATTTAGACTTTAATTCATCTCATCCATTAACTGTTAAGGTAGGCTTAGTTAAGCGTCTAGAAAACCGAGCAGAAGCACAGGAAAAGACCTAAATGATGAAATAAAACAGATAGAAGAGGCGTTGGTGTTAAATAACTATCCCTTAAAATTCATTAGGAAGATGGAAAAAGGCCAAAGGAAAAATAAAAATAATTGTGAAACTAGTAATAATAACATAAATAAGAGAGAGTATAAGTCATCCACAGTTGTACCACATAAGCAGGGGACATCTGAAGCCCTAAGTAGGATTCTTAACAAAGCAGGAATTAGGGTGGCATTCAAACCTACAAACTCACTCAGGGACAAGCTCTGTATGTTAAAGGACCCAATTAGACAAAATAATATAATTTACAAAATACACTGCAATGACTGTGAGCGGGGTCGACTACACAGGTCAAACTAGTAGATCGAGTGTAGTCAGAATGTCGGAACATGAGGATTTAGCTGAGGTAAGAATGGTTGACCCTGAAAAGATAAGTAATTTAGAAAAAAGCTCAGCGATTGCACTTCACGCATTAAAAAACAACCACACAATAGGGTGGGATAGGGGTAAAATTCTTAAAACTAATCTAGGTGGGTGGAGAGAGAGGTTGATTACGGAATCCTTGTTCATCGAGTCTACACCCAACACATGCAATAGAAATGACTCAATGCAATTACATAGATCAGCGAATTCATTTTCTTAACTGTACAATCGCAAATATGTATGTGTTATTTTGTATGTATATGTACATTAAGTTTTTCAAACAAAAATACAATTGGTTATGGTTATTTTAACTAAACAGGTGAAGATTGGTAATACAAGTCAAGAAAATTAGGTGTTAATGAAATTAGGGTAGTAACAGGTGATGAGTTGTCACAAACAGTTGTTAAAAGAAGTTAAGTAATAATATGAATGGTTTGATGAGTGAGTTTTACTCGGGGTGCACACAGAAACAAGGTAGATAATACGAAATTACGTAAGAGTTCTGAATGAATACAAGAATTCTAAGCAATTAAAGAACAGGCGAAGAAACAAAATTAAGTCATCAAAATAAAAAACACTCAAATCAAAACAAAAAAAGTTGTTACCATGACAGTATAAGTGGTCAAGTAATCTTCTTTTGTATGCACAGCTCCGGTTTTTCTATGTGAATGGCCAGAGCTTCAGTGATACAAAGAAGACGAAACTGTATTGCCTTTGATAGGTTACTCTTGACTCTGTAGATTACTTTGAAGGAGGCGTTTGTTGAAATGGAATCATCAGTGTTAACCAGGTGTTCAATTATCGCACTCCTTATTGCACCAGTATTGCCTTTTCGCAACCATGCTGGATAGTGTTCTTGAATCCTCTTGGACAAGGTGCGCGTCGAACGACCGATGTATCTAACTTCACAGCAGCAGGTGAACTGATATATGCACATAGAAGTGGTCATGTGCGGAATTTTGTCCTTGAGGCTTCTGCAGATCAATGGGCGACTGAAGAAGACCATTCTTAGCGTTGCTGCAAAGAATGTTCTTCGCAGAGATGATATGATCCCTCTCTTGAGAATATCGCTTGCTAAATCTCCCTTGAAATTCAAGTTCATGTAGAGTTTCTTTTTAGGCGCAATTAAATTTTCGTTTCTCAGAATTATTAGTTTGATATTTTTGTCGATGAATCTTATTGGATATCCATTTTGGATGAAGGTTTCTCTTAGAATACCTAATTCTGTTCCCAGAACGTCGGGACTACGTTGTGACAACTCATCACCTTTGTTACTACCCTAATTTCACTGACACCTAATTTTCTTGACTTGTATTACCAATCTTCACCTGTTTAGTTGAAATAACCATAACCAATTGTAATTTTTTATTATAAGTTATTTAAATTAATCCCAGCGTGTTAAGAAAATCAAAACAAGATTTTTCTGAACGTTTCGCCGTGTAAACCACAGCTTCTTCAGCAAATTTATTCGGATTATAATTAATCATCAAAATATATAGTCAAAAATTTTTACATAAAATGAAGTCAGTTTATTTGAAGGTCATTTTTCCATGGACATTTCTTACCAATAGAAGTATGTAAGCAGTCCTCACATATATTTGTAATGACTAATATCAAATTGTTGTTGTGCTCACTCTTCTGTAGTTGATTTGTAAAGATTAGATTTGTATGCGTGTGTGTGTGTATGTATTTTATTTGTCATATGGAAAATACGTGAATTCATATGTGATAAACATGATACTACGTGTTTTAAAAGGTCATGGAGGCTCACAGAGTGTTAGTTGTTTTTTCATTTGTTTTGCTTCATAAAAGTTTGCCATATAGGTGATAAGTCTATCCCTTCTTTCCTATTCACTGCATTTGATGTGGTTAACATGTGCAAGGCTTCAGAAGTCAATCTTTCTTTGTGCGAATAAAATCCACTTCCAAGAATTTCGACATTGTTGAAATCAATCTTATGTCCGCTGTCTATCGCATGCATTGCTATAGCCGATCTTTTTTCTAGACCTTTTAATTCTACTTCATTTCTAGGTGGACGTTTCGTGCAAAGTCTTTGTTCATTCACTCTGACCTTCACCTGCCTACTGCTTTCCTCTATATAGCATGCATCACATTCTGAACACTTTATCTTGTAGATACAATTACTTTGTGAAATTTTGGGAACTATATCCTTGACATGCACCAGCGCTTTCTCTAGAGAATTAGAAGGTTTGACATAGACTTTAATATTATAAGAAGCAAATAGTCTTTGAATTTGTTCAGCTGTGTCTTTTCGATATGGAATGGCTATCGTCGATAGCCAAGATTTTTCAACTTTTTGTTTTCCTTTATGCTCCTTTCTATTTATGATATTATCTAGTAGCTTTTCAAGATAACTATTTCCAATCAAAATCTGTTTTATATTGGTTATCTCGTTCTTCATATCGTCATTATCTGTTATAATGTTTCTAGCTCTGTTAATGAGATTTAAAGCTACTGAAACTTTCATTCCTATTGAATGATCTGATTGGAAATTCATATACTTATTGGAAATTCAAATACCTATTGGAATGTGTCGGCTTTCTGTATGTGGTAAACTTTAGTTTCTCGTCAGTTTGTCTTTTTACAAGACAATCAAGAATGTTTAGAGTTCCCTCAGCCGATTCTATTTCATTAGTAAACTCAATATATTCTGAGATTAAGTTTTTGACTATGTATTTTGATGATTAATTATAATCCGAATAAATCTACTGAAGAAGCTGTGGCTTACACGGCGAAACGTTCAGAAAAATCTTGTTTTGATTTTCTTAACACGCTGGGATTAATTTAAATACCTTATAATGAATCAAACTGACTTGGCGCTCAAATTATTCCAGGAAGTTCGTAACACCTACGGTCTGGAAACCTATAATCAATTGTAATTTTGTTTGACAAACTTAATGTACACACACACACACACAAAATTGTAACAACAGAAGACAAGGGCCAGGCAACAGATCGTTTTATTACGGAAATCAACACGTGTTTATATAAATTTCACATACATTATTATAGCCTAGTCAAGTAGACAAACGCAGTCTTCTGATTGGTTGTTAACGAGTTCCTCGGAAAGTGGAGCCATCTATCTGCGAATCAAATTTGCCCACGTTTAAGTTTGCTGTGATTGGTTGTTGAAACAGCCTTGTTCATATTTTCTCACAGCCCATATTAGTGACCTAGACAATGACGTAGATTAATGTTAACCAATTGGCTAGCAGGCTGCTCTCACCACAAAATAACACATATATTTGCGATTGTACAGTTAATAAAATGAATTCGCCGAAAAAGATTCTTTTGGCTGATCTACGTGTTTTGTTTTCATCAATGCTAATACCAGAAACATGGAAGATATTATTACCGCCGGTCAAATCAGAAGAGGATAATAAATAATCTTAAAATTCTATTTCAATTCAAACACATCATAACATTCTAACAAGTAACTTATTATGACTATAAAAACATTCGTCTTATTTCCCGTCTAATTGCAATTGATCAATAACACTCATATTATTATTTCTGAATGTATATTGTCTCATACTGATTTTTAATCCAATATCTAATCGATTCCACACATTTTTATTTTTTTAATCTCTGATTACAGCTTGATTTAACACCGTATTTTTCGTACAAGTATGGAATTTTCAGCATGGATATCGGTAGCCCAAATTTCGCAGGCCGACCATAGATATCAGGTGTGCGTCGGCAGGGGATCGGACCGTGTGTATGGTCGGCGAGAGTCCTAACCACTGTTCTACCGACGCACATGTATATAAATAAAGAAAAAAGTTGTGGGAGTAACTTGATATGATTATGAGCAATAGTTTGTGCTCGAAACGTCATCAGTTAATATCACTGTACAACACTGTGTAATTTACCAAAATAAAATCTTACCCATAATAGAGAAAACGATGACCACTTTATACTGTATGCAGTATTGGTTCACTTATAGTTAATTTATCAAAATCATGCATATAATTCGTTATTACCTGCATAAACATGCAGATGCATCAAAAATTTACTAATAAGTATCGAATTACAAGGAGTTATTTTTTTTACTTAAGGAGTTGACATTTGCAGTTATGATGAATACATTACTCGACATCTGAACTTTCCATTATGAATATAAATTGTAGTCATTGCATTTTTGAGCTACTTAAAATGCATTTGCTAATCAATACAAGTTTATCACAATACGATCAGTTATTCTGTTCATAATTCGAATTTTTCTGATAATCTAATGACTTGATAATCGCTACTATGCTTAGTTGTCTTATGTCTATGGCAGTGGTCAATATTATTGCTTCCAGGATCAAGATAATTATCTACTACATGTTTTACAAGCCTGTTAATGCATACAGCTTCTAATTTCTAGACCAGTATGTTATCCCATTCATTCGAGCATTCTACTGTGTGATGCGCACACAGAAATAACATTGGTAGTCTTATTGTTGGAGCTTAGTTATACTGAATGCATAGTGTTTTGTTCATCTTTCTGTAAATAACTGATTTCTTTTTCTCACGAATATTTCTTGCATCCTGAGTCATAATTTCTTTGGTCCATATAGAAATTAGGCTGCAGAAATGAGTGATAAAATATAATTTATCGTGAACTATCATCAGAATCTACAGAATTAATTAGTCCACATAAAGCTTATATATGTTTGAAAGAGCCCTAACTACATATTTAAGAGCGGATATGTATTCCAGGAAATAAAACCGAAAATATTTAACACTTTTATCCAAACTCGAAACAATACTGTAATGTAAGACAGCAGAAGCATCCTGATATATATCCATATAATATGTGTGTTTGTTTGACAGTCTATTCTTGGTGGTATATATCCATATAATATGTGTGTTTGTTGACATGTCTGCTATATTTTGCTATGTATATATGGATCGATACTCCATTGTAATTAGCCAACCATGTTAAGACTGTCTATTGATTTGTTCACACACTTGGTTGGACATTCATATATATTTTGCTCTCACACACTTGCGTGACTTTGATTCTCCTTGTGTTTGGAAAATAGAAGTATCATCGCAAACCTAGTGGTCTTCTGATTTCCGTCTTTCTTGCGTCAGGACTATTAAATTCTCGACCAGTACATAACAATAATTTGGCGACGAGTACATAACACATCCAAAGTGCATTCATCATCGTATTTGTAAGCAAATTTCTTAGTGTCATTTAAATTGATAATTTATTTGAACAGAATGATAAATTAGGTCTTTGTATTCGTTAACTAGGCCAATGATTCAAATAAAAGAATAACGCTATTAAAATAATGACTTAATTAGGAAAAACTATTGAAATGTTAGTGTTAAGTTGAATACTGTTGACTGTTCTTAACAGTTTGCAAATAGGGCAGTTTTTTTACTTATTACTATGATAGAAACTGATATATTAGAAAGAAATATGACGCAGAATAAAGTAATTTCCAGTTTGAAAAATGATTTTAAATCTTCTCTCTCTCTCTCTCTCAATGATATCTAATATTTTGGATAAACCCCTGTAATTTTTCCCTTTGAATACTGTCAGGTTCATGTTTTTATTCTTCAGCTAACATTAAACTTTTGGGAGATTTCTTTCGAATTCTTGGGAAAATTGAGTTAAATTGAATATTTCTGACCACAAATTATCGCATAAAGTTCTCAAGAGTTGGTTTGCAAGGAATAGATTTGTTTTCTTGAATTTGACCACGGATTGAATGGTGTACTAGCTTGCCTTGTAACCGGAAGGTCTTGGGTTCGCACCTCAATGGGTTCGTACTGTCTATGATTCCCAAACTAGGGTGAAACAGCAGCTGTCCCGTACTCCCTGGTTTTCAATATAAAATTCTTTCGATATTTCAAATAACTCATATTCCTTATTATTTACTAAAATAAAACAAATTTATTTATTTCCTAGATAGAGAGTTAGTGAGTTATCAAAATAATCGAAGTAGAATGATACTGGTGGGAACTGATGAACCATTGGATCTCTACCCAGTGGGTGATCGGTAAACCGCTCACTTAGTAACCTTTAGGTCCTTGGTGCACTTTTGCGTGACAGCTGCTGAAGAATTACAGACAAGGATGAAACATCTGTTTATTGCTTCCTGGTTGGAGTGGTTGTTTAACTAATGTCAGTTCATAAGGAAATTTAACTCGCGAAATAGCTCTATTCATTCGAGTTAATTCGATTTCAGGTATGTAAGTAATAGAAAAAACTCCATTGTTGTGTGTAGGTCCAACTAACTAAAACTGTGTTTAAAATATTCACTCATTGTATTCGAATTAAAACAAATCAAGTGAAACGTTCCAAATAGTTTATTGCCATTAAAAATCAGAAATTTTTCAAGATACGGTGAACTACACATCTATTTTAACAGTTTAAATCATACTAATGTAGAAAATCATTTCTAGTATGTTGCTACAATTGCTTTCTTGAACAAATTTATTAAACTTCTATTCAACTCAATTAGGGCAAATAATTCTTCAAACCCGTTTATCTAAAATCTATCAAGTCAACAGATTAACTTAATTCACTCATTGGAAGCTACCTTCTTGAGTCATTAAGCTGTACCTTTATTGGATCACTCGATGTATGATAACTAAAAAAAATATTGAGGGAACCTGTGATTAATACATAAACAGAGTTAACGACGAATTTTCCATTTTACTTTCTTTTCAGATATTAACGATTTAACAAGTGTAGATTATAATCAGTTAACATATTTCAAACTTATATATAAATTATAAACTGGAATAGAATACTTTACAGTCCTCTCCTGTTTTGTAACTTATATATGATTCATATTTTATGTTAAACGATTCTGTCTATTTTATAATAAAACATATATAAAGAAGTAGTATTGTGGTGAGAGCTGGCTGTTAGTCAAAATTGATGGACAGTAATTTACGTCAGTGTTTATGCCCCCAATATTGGTCGTGAGAAAAATGAGAAGAAAGGCCTAGCGTAGGCGGATACAGTTAACATATAGATGGTCTGATATTCAAGAAACAGCCACAAAAAGATGCAAGGTTAACTTTCTGTGAGAAACAACCAATCAGAAGACTGTTTTTCTGCTAACAATAATATATAATAATGTACATGAAAATCTTTAAATATGTATTGATTTCCTCAATAAACCATCTGTTTGGCTGGTCCTCGTCTTCTGTTGTTACAGTATAAGTAAATTAAAAATTTTCAGGTATTGGATTTTTTGTAGGGATTTTGTTTGATTAGTTGGAGGATTTCATCATGAGCTGACATCAGTTAAAGAACCATTGGAAAACCCAAGAGTACTGGACAGCTGTTTCGTCCTAGTTTGAGGGTCTTCATCAGATGAACGCGGCTGATGCGTACTGATGAAGAGTCCCAAACTAGGACGAAATAGCTGTCCAGTACTCCTAAGGTTTTCCAATGGTTCTCTAACTGATGTCAGCTCATGATTAAATCCTCCAACCAATTTAAAAATTCACAATAAAGAAGATTTGAATCAGATAGTTTTTCAATAGGCCATACAGTTACAAATCCATACATATTGTCATACAATGGCTAGTAAATGTCATATCATAGTTATATCAAAAACAATAGTAGTATGATGAAATTAAAAGGTGAAAAGATAGGCAGTTAGTTAATTTTCACAATGATTAACATACATATAAAAATTTATAGACATAAGAGATATAAAAAAAGTTGTTAAACGACATGTTTGCGATATTTATAATTTTAGATTCCAAGGTTTGAGATAACGCAAATACAATAGACAGATAGAATAGGATTAACATGAATTCACATGATGATAAATAATAACAATAATATAATGATGATGATAACAGAGCATTATGTAATAATTAAAAAAATAAGATGGAAAGACAGAAGGTTGTTAAGAATGTAGAGAAACAAAATGAAACATGAACATATGAGTTGATTATGCCTATGGTGACCCTAGGGTAGGCCATAGGTTAGGTTTATTCTCATTGATTCCTATAGCTCCGGCTATTATTAGTCGATTTATACAAACTCTAATGAAGATTTGACTTCTTCAGGGAAATAATCGATATATATATATATATATATATATATATATATAAGCGCGTGCGTCGGTGGTATAGCGGTTAGGACGCTCGCCGACCATGCACATGGTCCGCGGTTCGATCCCCGGCCGACGCACACCTTTACCTCTCTAAGCCAGAAATAATTCTGGTAAAGAGCAAAGGTTGGGCATTTTTTATATTTTTATTTTTTATTACAGCTTGACTCCACACCGTATTTTTGGTACAAGTGTGGAATTTTCAGCGTGGATATCGGTAGCCCAAATGTGGCAGGCCGACCATAGATATCAGGTGTGCGTCGGCGTGGGCTTGAACCCCGTACCATGTGCATGGTCGGCGAGAGTCCTAACCACTGTGCAAACGACGCACATGATGGGCATGAGGCTAGCGACCCCATCCTGTAAAATAAACTCTGCTACAGAAACTTCAAGCTACTAGCTCGAAGCCCTATGTTCCACTGGGGAACGTGAAGGAAAAATTATTATTATTATATAAGCGCAATATCGCTTGAAATTAAGTCACGCGTAGATAAAGGCTATCCCGGTCCAGAACAAACAAGAAGCCGGTCACTGTTCCTACGGTACTATTAATAAACAAATCAATAATTCAAATAAAGTATGATTATATTTGAATAGTTTACACACAATGATAAGTTTTGTTATTGGTAATATTTCGAGCAAAATTACTGCCCGTGTTCACACCACTGTTGGAATTGTTTTATTCCCAATATTCGAATAAAACAATTCCAACAGTGGTGTGAACACGGGCAGTAATTTTGCTCGAAATATTACCAATAACAAAACTTATCATTGTGTGTAAACTAAAATATAATTATACTTTATTTGATCTAATCCACAATGTTCAAACTTTTTACTGATATTAAATCAATACTTATATATACAACAAACCTTAACGGTTTCAAGAGTACAAAGCACAACGCTTAACAGAAAGCAAGGTACCGCTATCAGAGCGGAAGAACGTTAAAGCCAAAATTGCGAACTAGCCGGAATCAGACACGACCGTTCAGGTAAGCAGTTAGTAGAAGAATGAACCCAAGTAAGGTAGGGCATAGGACAGAGAGCGGTTAAAAGATATATGGAGCATAGGCACAAAGATAGAATTTAACCAGGTAGGCTGATACAGATGAAGATCAATAAATAAGATAAACTCGACAGAATAGTACAAAGTAAGACATGGGTCAGCGAAAATAACATTTCACAAAATACTCTGATTGGGCCATGAGTTCAACTGCTTGACTAAACGGATCGATGTAAAAACACACACAGTTTATTAAACAAGGGGGGATAGACACGTTAGGCATGGATAATTGGGTTGCAACAACGCTAGGCTGATCCGGAACAGGTTGACTTGATTCAAGGATGGGAATTGAATTGATCTTACAATGTCTTTCAATGATCATTATTATACCATTGGTAAATATACAAATAAAAATGGGAGGTGTAAGTATCACTCATGATAGCTTAGGCTGAGACAACGTTACAAATGTCCAAGTACAGAGAGCCTTCAAAGAGATGACGGTATATATCAATCGAACACCACTTTTTTTTCTAATTCCTTTACGTTCCCATTGGAACGTAGGGCTTCAAGACACAGCTTTGAAATTTCAGTAGCAGTGGTGTTTATTTTTTTCGGGGTGAGATTGCTAGCCCCATGTCCAACCTCTCCTCTTTGTCGGGATTATAACCGGCTAAGGGAGGTAAAGGTATACGTCGGCCTGGACTGGAGTCCCGGACCACGTGCATGGTCGGCCAGCACTCTACCGCTGCACCACCGACGCACAAATACAACTTTATTCAGGGAAATAGTCAAGAAGACAAGAATTGAGCACCAACTGGATAATGAAGGCATCGTTCATACATTTTTGACGATTACGAAAACTGAGCAGTTACTGCAACTTTTCTGTTTACAAAGCTTTAACTAGACATTGGATGATACTATAATCTAGAATTTCAAGGCATATTTTGATCAGATTAATTATTGTGAGAATTTAATAAAAAAGAAAATACCATTCCTTTTTCAATTACTCTAACTGGTCATAAGTAATTACTATACTAGTACTAGGCAGATTAATACCCACGAGTAATGGTCCTAATAATATCTCTGTTGCAAGTTTATTATGGTTAACTGATCTTCACTACTTCAAATAACTTGCAACTTCCTAGTTCATGCAAGATTGGTCTCTGTGAGAAAATTCTATTCACTCTGCAACTGAATGATAAAGAAAAGAAGACTATTATGAAAACTAGTTTTGAATCTTCCCAAGGCCAAATGGTATAAATTCACCATCCTAATCAGAAGTCACCAAGTGGATCCCCATAATTGTTCGTTTGTGTTAATGTGCGTGTCACAATCCTGGCAAGCATCAATAATCTGAGATGCACGCATTAGAGTTAGTGAGGCTAGCTCACAGGTAGGAGACATTGACATTCAGTTTGTGATGAGGTTTCAGCAGGATAAAGGCAAGCTTTAAGAGACTATGGGCATTAGCAGTTACCACAGGGCTACATAGGATGCGGTAATTGAAAGGAGTGTAGATAATTCAAATTAAAGAAAAGTGGTACATTAGTGCAACGACAGATACGAAGATACTTTGCGTTTGTCCACAAAGTGGAAAACTATTTCTCTCCAAGACATCTTAAAAAATGAACTTGATTAGTAGGCATAATCTTATCAATAAACCATAGAATCTAATCAACAGCTGCTGAAGATTATTCGCATACGGCTTCTAGCAATTTTGTGAGCCTTCACGAATATAACGAAAATCCGTGAAGTATGTGTAGCTGAGATTATCAATTCAGGTCGATGGGAAGACATCATCAAATGGCGGCGATTGTTTTCCTTGAGTAAACACTCCAGTATGGTACAGCTCCGATTTTAGAGCTTCGATCATTCTGAAATATCTTGAGTGAATAGTTTTATCAGAGAAAGCAAGGTTTAAACGAGAACAAAGTTTGAGTAACAATCTATTACACACTATATTTATAAAACTGTCATCACTAAATAGGAAAACTATTTTTATCTACAGACAATCATATGAATGAACCAGAAGATAAAAAAAATAAAACTGACATACATGTGCTCATGATTTATATATATATATATATATATAAGTTGAATTCCCATAGAGATCTATGTTGTAAGCATCAACACAGTCAACCTCAATCCTAATATCGTTTACCATAGAAGGCTGAAACAAGATATGTAGTTGAGAAAGTATTAATGCATAAATATGTATTTCTCAGATAGGCATTGTAAATGAATATCTCTTAGTATATATCTTAGTCAGTACAATATTAAATTATACAACTATAAAGTGACAAGCGGAATGAATACTTATTTTCCTTGAAAATGATGTTTACATTTTTTTCAGATATTTTCTTTTTTACAGTTTAAATGTGGATAACTTTGAAGTCGAACTGTTTAAACTGATTTTAAGACAACTTCTGTAAATCGAATTAGTGAAATAGCAGAATTTATAAAATAAAAACAAATTTGTAACTACCTATCCAAGTATAAATCGATGAATTAAAAGTGAATATTTAAAACAAATAAAAATGGATTCCGTGCCAATAGTTGAATGAATAGTCAACGAGTCCACCTGTTAAAATGAAGGTCCTGGGTTCGAATCCTGGCTGAGCGTACTGATAAAGAGTTCAAAACTAGGAAGAAACAGTTGTCAAGTATTCTCTGGTTTTCAATGATTCTCTAAATGATATCAATTCTTGTTTACACTTGAAACCAATCAAATACCCAGAAACTAACACTTGAGAGTGTAAAAATGATGAAATTTGCTTTGAATGCAAACACACTTGTGTAGTAATGAAATGTACCATTTAGTGATAACACGATTTTGTATCTTAGATTCCACTTATACAAATGAATATGGAAAAATTCACAGAAAGTCTTTGATGTCTGCTACTTATAAGTAGAAAAAGTAGTATAAATAGTAGTCTCTCTGGGGAAACAGTTATAATTTGAATGTTAGCAGGAAGCCAATGAAGAAGAAATGCAAGTAGAATATGACAACGATGGGAATAATTTATTAAATGATAGACAATGACGAACAAATCACGCCTATTACATAATGGAATATTGTTAATATTCCCTTGGGTTCGGGGTGGACTACAAGGTTTCAACAGCACATCTGCATTCCACCTTGCTCTTTTCAACCGCCCTTTAACTGGCTCTACAACTGTTCATAGGCTTTCATCTCCTCCATATTACCGTCAGATCAAGATCCAGTTCACTGTTTCCCAATTTAGGATCTGTCTCACGTCGTCGCTCAAACGTCTCCTCAGCGTATTTTCAGTCCATCTCGTATGTCATCTTTTTTGGGCTGGAGGATTTTGATAGGTTTGTTACCAGAGTTCTTTGTTGCCGATCGTTTCTAGCCACCTGATCTAAATTACGGAGCCAGAGTAGTTAGCTGTTATAAAAATCTGCAGTTTGTTGCAAATTTTTCGTGACATGCGCACCACATCTGCGAATCATAAAGAAGCAGTGATTCGACAGTATTATTACTATCTGAATAAAGCAAGAATAACAGTAGTTTGTGCACAATAAGATAGTACCACCATTGCTTATTTCGTTGGCCCCTCATCACCTGCTTACAACCTAAATAAATTATTATTATTAAGTTTATGTACAGAAAAGTTCGAACGTACTTGCAAATTTTACATGATGTCAGTTGACAAGAGGCTCTGGACTTAGCGAACAGTGCTCAGAAAATTACGCTCATTTAGTTTTTACACAGGTAATTCACTTCTAAACAAAATAAATGTATGAATACAATGGCAAGGGAGTTACGTAGTAAAGACGAGAAATGTGTAAAATGGTGAGTGACTAATAAATTAGGTAACAATGTACTGAGTTCGACTCAAATCATAGAAACACGATACAAGCAAAATTACAAATTATAAAAGGGAGTGAGGTTACATCCAAAGATTACGTAGCCAAATGAAAGAAGGAATAAAGACATTCAGTTATCAGGGCAAGAAAAGACTAATAACCGCTTCTTTCTGGACACAAATCTAGTTTCAAGAGTTTGATAGAAATTTCTTCGGCAGACTTAAGGCGAATCGAGCTCCTTTGTCTATTGATAATTTTTAAGGACTTGGCGATCTCCACCTCATGACTGTTATCAAGCAGATGCCGGGTAATGTCATTATTATAAGTGCTTGTTCTCTTAAGACGTAGGCTTTTTGGTACATGTTCAGGAAATCGGAGGCGTGCTCTTCTTTCTATTCTCCCAATGTAACTGCTCCCGCAGATATACGTAAATTTGTATACATAGTTTGAGTTAACACGTGAAGGTATCTATCGACTTTTGACTGAACCAAAAAGCATGTTGTCCGATAGACGGGAACCAACTAACCTGCAGAATAGGCTCTGGCCAGACACGTGCTCTGTCTTCTGTTGACCATCGCTGCAATATTTTCACCTTTAAAGTCGAGCTGAATGAAGACACGCTTTTTCCCGCTGTGATTTGTTTGATATTTGAGCCTTCATATCTTCCATATTTGTTAATGTATCTCTGAGGATAACCGTTGTTTTTCAATATCTTTTCAAGAATTATAAATTATTCCTGAAATTTCTCTGTAGAGCATATTCTCCTCGCTCTATAGTGTAGAGTCTTGACTAGTGCTCGTTTAAAGTTATCTGGACACAAACTATTAAAATCTAGGTATTTTACACTCCACGTAGGCTTTCGGTAAAATGAGGAAATGGGATTTTCCATTATTTTCATGTTCCATAGTAAATTCAATATTTGTATGTGCGTCATTGAATAATCTGAGTAGGTAGGAGGCGTGACTTTCATTACTGCACACTACAAATGTGTCATCGACGTGTCGATAATACGTTGTTTCGTCAGTTGCATGATTCAACTTTGTTTTCTCAAGGTTAAACATGGAGGTGTCTGCTAAATCAGGGTTATCATGTCAAATTGTGAAACCACTTACCTGCAGATGATTGTGATCTGTCAATCAAACATAACGAACTGAATGCGTGGTTTCTAACCATCTATACCGGTCAGTAGTACATTCAATCCCGCTTGGTTTCTTGACTGACATTTTATGATTTCAAGTAGAACACATGTTATGATCTGAAAATTTCGGCCTTCAAAAGTAACTTTAGACACTATTTTATTGAACAGTACTGAATAAATTAAACAACTTGCAGCAGTATTCATTTTACCAACGGTTTTGTTTAAATTGATACGTAACCAGTGATTCTGTCTTTCGATAAAAAAATGACTTTGCGATTTCGCGAAAGATATAAATTGACTGGATATAATCAGTGACTGGTACTTTCCGATATAGGGACATAAACCACCGTGCATCTGAACAGTTTATTAACCTACCGCATACCATCAGGCTGGCTAATTGAATCGGATACGCAAATATTATTATATAAAGACAAACAAACTAGTGTGAAAAATCTCAACTTCTTCAGTCAGATTACACTGTTAATATTACTGTAATATTTGATACAGTTCGTAGATGAAAAAACAAATTCCTTAAGAAGTAAGATAGAAAGTTTTTAAAACTTACATAGTTAATCAAAACGACTGAATGACGTCACTACTCGCATTTATTTAGTCGATTTATCATGATGAGTCATGTATTGTTTTGCGGTAACATCTCTTATTTTTTTTATTATATAGGTTAGATCTCACTGGAATTTGATCGATAATTGCAACTGGCATAGTTCATACGCACGACCTGTAACCTGAAGGACCTCTGTTAGATCGATGGTGGGGTCATGTGTGCAGACTGATGAAGAGTTCCAAACTAGGACAAAACAGATGTTCAGTTCTCCTAGGCTCCCAACGGTTCTCAAAGTGACGTCAACTAGTGATCTAACTCGAAACTAATCAAATCTCCGGAAACTAACGCATGTGAAAATCAATTAAACCTGATATAATGAAAATGTTGAAAAGTTAATTCACTGGTCATATCCCTTGTTGTGTAGCAAGCAGTTTAAGTAATTATGGATAGAAAAAGACTTATGCTGACTGAAAATGCCAAACAGTCAATAGAAAATTATATAATCAAATCCCGAATGTCAATCCTCACTGTATACAGATATAAGTAAATACTGAGTGAATCAAACAATCCCCAGACAATTTGTTCTATACGATGCTTTAAAGAAAAGTCTTACACCAAAACTTTAGACACTTACATAACTTACAGACTAAGGATAAAAATTAAAAACAAGAATTTAAGTGTATCAATAGTTATGTAGGTGTACAGTGAGACATGAAACCAGACTTTTAAACATTTAGAAGTCCCCTAACACCACTTCACCTACTAAAGCAGAGATGTGGTCCATTGGCTTAAGCACTCAACTTCAAGTCAAAGGGTTCAGGGGTTGAGTCCCACCACACTTAATTCAGACAGGGTAACTGGGTAGTATAATTAGTCTTCATACAATAAATGTTGCTCAAAACCCAGTGAATGGGCAATTGTGTAATAACTATCTAACTAACTTACACAGTTACAGTGGTTAGTTTGATTCAGTTAATTACTGGTATAAACATTTAGAATATCTTATCAAGTATAATTTATGTGTATACTATGGGAAGAAGAACTTGTTTGAAACACATAAGGAACAAAAATATCTACCAGGCTGAACAAACAGACCTACAGTGATGGAAAAGCTAGATTTATTGCCTTACTTTATCTGATTTTGTCTTAGAAGGCAGAACTGCAGACTCATCTTTATTGGTAATAGTTTTTCGGTCCTCTGATAACTGCAGTAATATGGTTAAGTTGTATACTGACCACTGCATTATTCGTATTTTACCGAAAGTGTACGGCAAGTTACAACGAAAATTGTTTAGTCATTTAACAAAGAAGATACATGAACGTTCATATTCCCATGACAACATTCTAGCATTAAGAAGCATGTTGCATGATACCAACTGGGAACTGTTTACTGACGATAAGTTGGATGCTACTGTCTCTAATATAACCGATTATCTGAAGTTTTGTTTGGATATTTGCTGTCCTTATGAAACACTGTTTTCGAGATTTGACAGAATCTCTTCTTTGCAACTGAAAAAACTTAGAAGACAAAAAGAGAAGTTGTATAAGAATTGTGATAATACTGGTGTCCGTAAAATAAACACCCTTATAAAAATTGAAATAGAAAGGTTGAACAGACTATATAATGAAAAATTTTTATCATGTAAAAATCCTTCAAACATTTGGAAACTTTTCAATAAACTAACAAGTAAAAAACAAATGTCCGTTGATGCTTATTCTGATGTAAATGCTTTAAACAAATCATTTATCAAGAAACAAATTAATATGGTTGTACCTGATGTACCTAGTCAAGAAAATGGTCATTTTCAGGGTTTTGAAGAAAAGGATGTACTATTATGTTTGAAGTCATTAAATCCAACACACAGCCTTGGTCCAGATGGTGTACCAAGCATTCTTCTCCAAAAGTGTGCAGACATCTTGTGTCATCCTCTTACTCAAATCTTTAACGCATCATTTAAGAGGGAAACGGTACCTGCTGACTGGAAAGAAATCAAGGTTGTACCTGTACAGAAATCATCTTCTGGAGCAGGTATAAAGTTTAGACCAGTCGCTATAACATCTCCTTTTTTGAAAACTATGGAGAAACTTCTTTTGAATATTCTTAAACCTTCTTTAAAAGCTTTTAATGACCCTAAGCAGTTTGCTTATAAGTGTGGAAGAAGTACATTAGATGCAGCCATTGTACTACACCACAATATTGTTTCCTGCCTTGATAAGGGCGCTAAGTTCGTTCGAACAGCTTTCTTAGACTATACTGCAGCTTTCGACTCTGTTCCTAGGACACTTTTATTAGGAAAGATGATTTCAGCACAAACAGAGTCCTGGGCAACTAGATGGCTGTCTTCTTATTTTAAGGATAGGAAACAGCATACTGTTTTGGCTGGAAAGCGCTCCACTTCCCAGCTAACTGAAAGTGGTGTGCCTCAAGGTGCAGTACTTTCTCCATTTCTTTTCTCTTTCTTTCTGCATGACCTTCCGAACTCACCCAAAGTTAACTTCATTAAGTATGCTGATGACCTGACCGTTTCTGTCCCTGTAGTTGCCACATCGGATTGTTCCTATATGAATGGCTTCCTAGCTGAAGTTAAGGATTGGTCTCGCTCAAATGGTCTTAAACTAAATCCAACTAAATGTAACACTGTTGATTTCAGCTTGAGAAGTGAAAAAGACATGCATGGATTGATTCAATCTCATGATTGTTGTAATATTGATGGTACCATGATTGAGAGTAAGTCAAGTGTTTCTTATCTTGGCATTAGTTTCTCGTCAAATCTTTGCTGGTCGTCTCATATTCTTATAGTTTCTAAGAAAGTTTTCCGTCTGACTTATTACATAAAGAAGTTGAGACACTCAGGTATAACTCAATCTCTTATCATACAATTTATTAATTCATGTGTTTTGCCCATCATTCTTTATTGTTCTCCATTATTCTTCCCTGGGCTACTCAAGAAAGATCATATAATACTACGAAGAACATTGAGGGCTGTAAGTAGGGTCAGTGCTATCCCTTTGACTGAACTAAATGACACTGTTGTCAATAGGCATATGAATTCTTGTAAACACTTAGCTAAAGTTATCTTATCTGATAGTGAACATCCTCTTTATTCACAATTGTTTCCTTGTATCTCTTCGGGTAAGACCAGAAGAAATTTTATAAACATTTATGCTCGTACTACAAAATATAAAAATTCGACCGTTCCATATTTGGCACGAGTATTGTGTGAAGAGACAAATATCAGAAAAGAACTTTTACAACTTTTGAATCAATAACTAAACTATAAAATGAAATGATGCATATTAATGCATGTGTTATTTGTTATATTATTTATTTATTATTCACTATGACCTAGAAATGGTATGATTTTGTTGGGTTTTTTATTTTTATTTATTTTTTTTTATTATTTTTTCCTATTAACTATCAATATTTTAACATTTTATATATTTATATAATTATAAACAGAGCTAAACCATTGCAATATGTAAAAGAAACGCTGAAAATTCCATGCTGTAAATTGTTATTGTTGTGGAATAAAGTGATTATTATTATTATTAAAAAAAAATACAAGTCATAATTTTACACGTGATTGTAATTTCAACACTTGTCAATAAAGTGATGCACATTCGGATGACCAATTGTCCTGTATGTGTTACAGATTTTGTAAATAATCGATACTCTGTCATACTATTCGTCACTAAGGCTTATGAATCAAATAGTAACCGATCAATTTTAAGGTTATCAACTGAATAACCAGTCTCAGTTTCACCAAGGCATGACAAGGTTATTGCTTTTCAATAGTCTTTTTATTAATAAAATCACGGAACATAACTAAGTAGCTTAACTGTTAAACTGCTTGGATTATTATCAAAGTAATGAGGTACTTCCGAAAACACCACATTATGAAAATATATTTTTTTAATTTTTTAATTTTGATTACAGCTTGATGCCACACAGTATTTTCGGTACAAGTATGGAATTTTCAGCATGTGATATCGGTAGCCCAAATTTTGCAGGCCAACCATAGATATCGGGTGTGCGCCGGCAGGGGATCGAACCCCAGACCAGGTGCATGGTCAGCGAGAGTCTTAACCACTGTGCCACCGATGCACCTTAGATGTTTGAACAATAAGTCATGTCTAAAGCACTTACTTGGTCCCATTTCCTAAAAATTTGAATATGACTGAAAGAGTAGAATAGACGCGGCATAAAAATAAAATTAAAATAAAAAATATAAATACTTTTTTTCTAAAATAGAGTCTTTATGATTTTCGATCACATTGAATACGCGATATCTAACACATTGATTAACATAATTTACCAGAATACAGACATTAGAATGGAATTAATGGTAAGTTAAGTGTTTCTAAAAGCTTAACAATGTTTATAACACTTACGGTATTAATGAAGATCTAAAGAGAACTTTTTACAAAGTATTTTATTGTCTCAACGGAAATAAAGATTCCTAACTCGAATCTTTCGGTAGGGTAACAGTAAGTTTCCGTGTCATATATCACTCATACTAGACTGTAACATATTATATATATATATATATATATATATATATATATATATATATGAGATATTTGCTAACTAGAAAGTAAGACAACTTATCAACAACCCATCCTCTCAGTTAATTTTGATTTATGCCCCATTAGCTTATGCATATTAACAGCTGAACAACACCAAGTAAATTATGAATATTTGAATACCACTTAGGCTGTAAATTAAGTGATATGCTTGATATTTTAACGATAGTAATCTCTGAACAATTAGTTATCATTCCTTGCGTTTCAATTAGAACATAGAGCTTCAGGCTGCTTGAATTATCAGTAGCAGTGGTTCTGCGTTTATTTTATGAGGTTGATGGTCTCACACATAACTTTCCCTCTTTGTCAGCTTGTTACCGGCTGGTGAAGTATAGCAATGCGTCAGTTGGGAATGGCATCCTGACCACCCAAATGTCTGGTGAGAGTTCTACATGTATTGCGCCGACTTATCATCTAATTTCTAGATGTTGAGGAGCAGAGAACAATTAACCGATCGAAAATAAATCTCCTAAAAGTAACTGCTAATGAATTAATCGTTTTTGTAAAGTTTCCCGAAGAATAAAATAGGATTCACTAATATAAAGACGTCTGAGTCCTGTGTTTAATTTTCGAACGATATTTTTGACAAATATATTTCAATTAAAATAGATTTATGAACTAATTTCCATACTTAGCCCCAACTAAAAATTGTAGTTCGAAGATCAAGTAAGAATGACGACAGTTGTAGTTGTAGACCAGATGAATGTATAACTCAAGCAGAACGCTTCAGTAAAACCTTAACTACCCAAATAAACGTAATTATTAAAATAAAATGCAGGCAGTTGCATCGTATGAACAGATGAAAGTATCCGGCGTATTTCGAGGCTACTCAGATACACAATTCAATGGTATAATGACACACAAAATAAATTAACTAGGATTTGAAAATTATTGTTCCAGTTCACGCTTATGAATACTAAGCCAGTGGGATGTAGACGGTATTAGAAATGTTGTTGGGGAACCACAATCTAGACAAATCTTAATATTCAAGCGTTGATTCTTAGAGATGTGATCAGTTATGGGTTTCATCACCAGCTGAAATCAGTCGAAGAACCACTAAAACGTTCGGGAGCACCGGACAGCGTTTCTTCCTGTTATGGGACTCCTTAATGGTACTCAACCGCCGGCGTTCGAAACCAAGACCTTCCAGTTACAAGGTAGGCTCGCAGATCATTCAGCCACTAGGATCCGATCCAATGATCCATGAATCGCTACTTCTGACAGTTCTCAATATATGTAACGTGACCACCAGCTAATGCAATAGGTGAGTAACTGTCTTCTTGCTAGACTTGGTGGGCCCCGCTTATCATTGGAACTCCAGCTAACTTCCAGTATGGAGCTAGTTTCTGGTTAGATCCAGATTAATTTTCAAGAGTTAATCTGAAGGTATTTATAATTCGCAGGTTTGGTCATGAGCTGATATCATTGGTTGTGGCAATATATATCGCGAATAGGCAGAAATTGCAACTCTTTGGCTACTGGATCGGGTACGGGTCACCGAACGGCCTACAAGCTTACTTTGTAACCAAAAGGTCCTGCCTTCGGACCCTAGTGGTTGTGCACTTCTGAGGAGTTCCAAACGAGGACAAAACTCCCGTCTAGTACATCCTAATGTTTTCGAATGCTTCAGTAATATATCATCAGTCCATTAAGTCATTATATTTTTGACTGACAGAAATTGGAAATCAATAGCAAATGAATTCCAATTCAATCCCTGGACAGTGTTCACCTACGTTCCCAACGATTCTGCAATAAATCCATCTCGGTGTTAATAAGATTTATAAACTAAGAAGAATCTGCTATTTGCCTACATTTTATTTCTAATGGCTTCGCATTTAATTTTTCTATTATCTTCGTCAATTGACGTTTTATAGTTAATTGTTTCTAATTACAGACAATCACGAATACAACTGCACAGAACCACGTTCTAAGTTTAACATCGCGAAATAATAAATCCATTAGTAACAAGTGAGCAGAATAATTTTGCACACAGTTACCCAGAACAGATAGTTTAAGTACCAGGCTAAGAGCCATACTTGTCGTGTGGAGGCTAATGATTTTACCTAGTTCCACAGCCTGAAGTAGATGCAGTGGGACTCCAAGCCGTGACCTATCGGCTGCGAAGTGATCAGTATAACTACTAACAAATTTTCCTGAGCTTATATTCTAGACACAAAATTCTTTTTTATATTATTTGGTCACATATTTCACAAATTTATCCTCCTTAATGTATCAAATATCACACACACCACAAACCACTCGAGCTTTTCAATTTTATTTATCTGCATTTGACCTGCTGCTGAAGGATTATATGTGTAATTACGATTCAGGTGTCAGCTGATGAATTATTTAACCCTAGAAAAAATATAGAAAAAGTGTAAACATTTTAAGGAAATAAGCTTGAAGAAACTCCTCATTTCTACTTATGCCACTACTTGTATATTTAATAAAGAATTTGTACTCTCTTTATCTTGCCTGCTACGTCCTAATAATAAACTGTAAATCCAGCTGTTCTTATTCAGACTTCTGTAACTACAAAACCAATACTTGAAAACTTCTGTAACTCTTTATGACGGTAGTGACGTGACATACATTGCATAAATAGTTAACACTAATGTGTTGTCAAGATAGCATATAATAACAAATCAAATAGTAGCAAAACAAGAAAAGTCAATATGCATCTCTAAGAGTTAAATTTAGGTTTGATTCCTTTATGTCTACATCTCTTATAATAAACCATAAAAAGTCTAAAAATGTCAGCCAGTGAGACAGACCAAACACACCCAAAGATAAAACCCTAAAGAAATTCATTAATTTTCAACAAACGTAATAAATATACATGCATGAATCCTGATTGCTAGACTTCACATCTGCATCCAAACTAGACGTGCTAACGGATTCGCGTTGTTGTATTCAAGTTCAAATGATACTTCAGAATTACAGATATCTTTGTAACCTCACGAGACTTTAACCATGTTCTGTTCGGTGATGATGGGTAGTACAGCAGTTTGATCGGAACATGACGTTTTTGCTTAATACAACCCATCTCAAAAGGTTTCCCACCCAGGAAGCTTTAATTCGCCCTATGTTGTGGCTTATCACCACGCTTCCGTTGAACAAGAACATAGTGTAGCGAAACTTTTTGCGTAAGTGGTTTGACGGGTTGTCCTTACTTCCAGTCGGTAGGTACCCACCATTCTTCCCACCCTTAAAATAGTGACATGAGCTTGTGAAGCTGCTAACTAATTAGTACTGAAGTCCAAATAATACCTATGAACCCTGATATTCCTATAACCTTAAGAGGCTTTATTATCCGTATTCACAAGGGTTTTTGCCTAAATTATTGCTAAGAATGGGTGATTAAGAACAAATTATGTGAAGAACTCCGAAAGGCAGTTGAACAAATTAGTCGAGTATTACAATATTACAATATATTACAACGCATAAAAGCTATAGGATTAGTAGCAATCATAAGACTACTCAGATGCGCATTTATGGCGACGATTGCTAGTACCTACATGCTACAGCCAGGCTTGCCAGATACACATTAAGTGGATACTACACCGCTGAATATGAAATAATCAAAAGACCGACAAGCACAACTTGATAACACGTCACACAGTAAAATCGTACTTATTCTAGACTTATCTCTTCATACGCCTCATATATATGATCCTGCAACGGATGAAGCGAAATGATAATAAGCTGTGCGTGTGGGATAAACAGACACAGGCAATCCCGCGTTACCAAACAACGTAAAGACTCTCAACAGGGAGAAGCTTGAGATCACTTAAATAACCCTACAGGACAATCACTTTACTGTTGTTGCATCCTGAGAATATCTGAATTGAGGGGACTTCCCTGCCCTTCCAAACACCTTCAGAACCAACTTATTCCATCTCAATATGCAATGCTAGTCAACTGTCATGTGGTCACGCAGTTGAAGTTTGGTAAATGGTTTTAAAATGCTGAGCTATTTACTGGAAACACGAATAACCCCTTAATACATAATCAAACCATCCCCTTGAAAACTGATGCCCACTACATACAAGATTAGGTGGATTTAGGCCGTCCTTTCGTGAATTTTGAGAAATCGCACCAGCGTGTATGGAAAAAGTCTGCACTTCTCATATATCAATTCCTACGTCAGCTACAGCAGAACATTGTAGAATTGTTTACTGTGGGAGCAGGCTGAACTGTCAGTTAACTGCCATCACAGAATGTGAACACCTACAAAATTCATCACTCAACACAGTCACGTCTTACCCACCTAATCCTTACCCAGAGAAACGACACTGTCGAAGGCGCGGATAACTATAAAGTACAGCATTCCCGAGACTCTGCATTATAAAACTGTAAGTGCCTATTATTTTGGGATTGACAACTACAGGAGAGACGTCATATCACACTATTGAACTTACCTATGGTAGAGTAAATATAACCCAGATAACCAGGTGGTTGGAAAACTAGATGTGTCATACAGAAGAACGCTAACATAGCTTGCTGATCACACGGACGCGTTTTACCACAGTAACACTCATGCTATCTCGCATAACCGAAACAGACGCTAGCCTCCACTTACCGTAACTACATCTTCTATGCGAAATAAATAAGACTCAGATCACAACTAACTCCGGTGATGCCCCAGATCTGCCTCCCTAGTGAAACTGTCAAAACATAAAAGGCAAGCGCAACATGTTCAGTGAGTAGGTAAACCTATTACTTCGGGGGTTTATATCACTGAGTTCAACATTAGGCCTATGTAGTTTTTGAGATGAGTCCTTATCCCAGAGATTACAGCTACACTCTTTGATTGGACCCTAGGTTATCTTACAGGTCAACAGATTCAATCAAAACGCCCTGCACATCGCTCTTCTAGACTAAATAATTTCAAAAAAACCTGACACCCTCCAGACATGCGACATTCTGCACAGTGCATGTCATCTCACAATTTCATTCATGCAACCTACACCAATTAATAAGAGCTGCATACATATGAATGTGCTCACTAGCATAACGGTCTTAAATCTTTGGTTGGAATGGACAGGTAGCATAAGCCTTGTAGAGAATCACGCGGTTAACCAGCTTGGAAGCAATTGACTCCGCCAGTATTACTTGTGTTCGCAGACTGGGGTAGTCAGAACACGTTGACTGTTTGGACTCACTAGTCACCAGACCCGCCGACAGGTACATACTTTCTAAGGAATCTACGGACCATTCCACTAAAGCTAAATCCTAACACTCGGCGTCTGGTACTCATATATTATCACCCGAATAAAAGGGGAGATCTGATCCACATCTCCGAAAAATTATAATTACAACGGGACGACTGACGTTAAACACAGGTGTATTGTTCGTAGAAACGATTAACAATGTATTAGTAACACCAACCCTCACATTACAAAGTTGGAGAAGTACAATCTGGGAAAGTTTTATTACACTGAATTATAATCGTTCGAAAAATCTGAAGTCATATTGGAAAGTGAATTTCATGTTATTCACAGGTCCTCGTCACCTTCATCTGGAAGAGGTGCCTCAGCCGCCATCTGAAGAAATGTCAGAAAGAAAACCGACACACTAACCTGTATTTCCTGTTCGTACTGCTTGACCAAATTGGGATCGATCTGGATTTCCGGAGGCTCCATAGCGGGCATTTCAACAAACTCTAAGTTCGGGTCACCAACCAACTTACGACCAAGCCACAAGAATGGCTTTTCGAAGTTATAATTGGATTTAGCTGATATATCGTAATACTACAAGATATAGGTACTATTTGCAACTTACCTGCAGGTTCTTCTTGCGATGGAAAGTTATGGATTTTGCTTTCACCTTCCTGTCCTGAATATCGACTTTATTACCACATAAAACAATTGGTATGTTCTCGCAAACTCGCACCAAATCCCGATGCCAATTGGGTACGTTTTTGTATGTGACACGACTTGTGACATCAAACATAATGATTGCACACTGGCCCTGTATGTAGTAACCGTCCCTTAGACCACCAAATTTTTCCTGCCCTGCAGTATCCCAAACGTTAAAACGCATTTTTCCACGTGTTGTATGGAAATCAAGTGGATGCACTTCAACACCCAGAGTAGCTGCAAAAAAGTCAGAAAGTATATGTGACTCGTACCAACATATTTCTTCTCAAACTCTCCAGTGATATGGCGTTTCACAAACGTAGTTTTTCCAGTACCACCATCACCAACCAAAACTAATTTAAATACAGCCACCGGGCCCTGATCTACCATAACTGCAAGTCAACAATACAAGTAGGGTTCGTATAGTCCAGTCGACCCTGCCTTAAAATTTGTAACGGGTAGACCTCGCGCTTGTATTCAAGCTGATTTAAACAAGTGAAATGAACAATGTGATACCCAAAATGTGCATATCCACAAATCGAATTATAATCCATATTCCACTTATCTGATTATTCAAAATTCACAAATGCGTAATATTCTTCATGCCTTTATTTTGGCCTGAATGTTATTGTAGAAAATCTAATACTAAAAATAATGTTTTGTTAGGGGATTCCGTCGCAGCGAAGAAAGCCCTAAGATATGTTTTCAATCTTTGGATACCTTCTGCCTTTGAAACCAGTTCAAATTGATTTTTATACACACTGAATGCTGTCTGACTAGAGTGGTACCTATGTTTTCACTGGGTATTTTGATTAATGATAACTTATTTAACTAATTAAGTAAGCTAGAACTATAGGCACTAAAGCTAACCACACTACTACATTTCATAAAAAGGGCTGGCAGTGAAACAGTTTAGGCGTGAAAGTCTGAGTTCGAAGATAGTAGAGCAGAAAATTAAATGCTGAATAACAGGGATAAAAAGAAATTAAGTACTGAGTATTTCCCTCGCTCTCTGTTTTCAGTTTCAGAAAACAGATCGTGAATGAACAGCCTTTACAATTTCGGAACTTGCCGGGATCCACCATCATAGTCTGGTGAGTGGTCTAGATTGGTATCTGAACAATGTGGCATGTAAGTGAAGTCTATGACCAAGACTAATGATTGATGAAAACCTCAGGAACTCGGGAGTTTGAATAAAGTTCGGTGATGCAACTGTTTGTTTAATTACTGTATTGTTAATCATGTTCTTAAGTTGTGCCTTTTTATCCCCCTTACACCCGATATTAGCAGTGATGTACTCAACCTAAATGAGCATAGTATATGTCTTCCGAAAACCGTTTACTAACTCTCCTAACCCTTGCGTGGTTAAAGCCATAGAAAAGTGCAGAAATTTGCCCAGGTGATTAATGACTTCAGCACCCACTATGGAGAAATCGCTATGGGCGTCTGTCCTTAGATTCCTGAAAATAATCTTAAACCAGCAACTGTCAAAATTTTCATTCCTCGGACTGACGTGCTCTTGTTACAACCTTCCCGTTGGACTTGATCAACAAAGAAGGGGCGCATGAGACGTTCATAATAATACTGGAATATACCTATTTGACAAAGGCACAGAATGTAAAACCTGTGATTTATGCATGATCAAATGGCGATTAGCCTTCAAACGCATCTTTGCACAATGAATATGCACTACCTTTCTGGTGGATGCATTATGAATTCA
Organism: Trichobilharzia regenti; assembly: GCA_944472135.2. Classification (NCBI taxonomy): domain Eukaryota; kingdom Metazoa; phylum Platyhelminthes; class Trematoda; order Strigeidida; family Schistosomatidae; genus Trichobilharzia; species Trichobilharzia regenti. The sequence goes on along the minus strand of OX235262.1, from coordinate 131,712,835 downwards.
TCCTCATTTACTCAAAAACTCTATTCTGGAGTAGTTACCTGAATTTTTCTATGACTGAAGGCCGTTTTAGTTTCTAGTAACAAGCCAGGCCGTAAATATATTGACATGTTTTGATTTGAGAAAGCCAGACCATGCTGACCTTCGGAATGATGCATTCGACGGTAAAATCAGTCTCGTTCAATTTTAGCTAGCTTTCTTGTGGAATAGGCCTTCAGTTACTATAGTTTGAATAATTTTCTTAGTGGACATTCACGTCATGCTTCGAGGACATAAAACCCTATGATTCCATCACATCTCCCCTTGATACATATTTCTTGCATTTATTCAAGTTGGCTAGCCAAATCCGCTTTTTGTGTACTGTAGAGTATAGTCATGTAGACAGTTGACCAGTGAATATTGACATCCATGGCGCAAGTTTCGTGCAGCCTGGAGGTTTCCGAAAAAGTGACTCTGTCATCTACGTAGCGTGAAACCTAGACGTTGGTCTCTTGATCCGCTTCTTTTACCTCAGTAGCGACAGACGCAGCGCAATTTGTTCCCACATATCACGAATTCTCCAAAAACGCACGCTTATATTATGAATGACAGAAGTTTTTCAGATTAACTGATTGTACACAAATATCCTACTTTCAAGACCCAAGAGGCCTCACTATTTTTCTCATTTCGCTGGGCACCTCACACTCAACTATGGAAAACCCCACAATCGTCATTTTGACTATGCGTCATCCTCAGTGTTCCGTCGAACCATGTGTATCTTTGATATAGCAATAGAACTTGTGCATTGTGACAGAGTATAATTCCATTGCGTATAAAATTTGTTTCGATAAAATTTCAGTGTTATACGGTCGTATTTGTTGATCACGTTCCGAGCACAATTTATTGCTCACAATCATATAAAGGTTGTGTGGGTACCTTGATGTGATTTTGAGCAATAGATGTTGCTCGAAGCGTCATCAGTAAACACTAACTTATGACACGTGTGTGCGTGTGTGTCTGGTGGTACCTATATCTTGCCGTCCTACAGTCTCTCACTGACTGATTTTAGCCTCAACCAGATTTGAAGCCGAAATCTACACTGAGTATTATCGCATAAATAACTCGGAGTTTTCTTTTCTCGCAAAAAGCAATGACCTTCATCGCAGATAAGAAAGAAGGGCAAGAATGGCCGCTAAGAGTGCAGGAGAAACGAGGGTAAAATATATGACTGTGTTTTCAGTAGATTTCAGTGTTTCAATCCTTCCCTCGCAGAAAGAATTTCAGCTCTAAATACGACGACCTCAATGTGCGCATATTCAACTACTGAGACGGGAAATGCAGAATAAGAACCAGAAATTAATGGTTACTCACAAACGCGGCCTTATTGTAGTGACGATTTTGGATATTTTAGTGAATCAATTGGACCAATAAATTTTCATAGTGGTTGGTTTTTAAGTTTCTCTAAAAGTTTCTTTCTACTGTTAACTTCGAATTGCACTGATTTAGTCATAAATCAATCCAGTAATATTATATACCGAGCAAGAAGATGGCAGAGTATATGAAACTGTATTTATCTAGAACACTGGGAGAATAAAGTGAGAATATTAAGGCGAATACACTGCAATGCGTTCATCAATGAACTACAGCCAAGTCTTACAAGTTTTAAGAAGAATGTCAAATCCATAGTTCACACCGAACTGTTAACCATCGTCGTACAGAGTTTTCCAGCCATAAATCTCCTGTCAAGCTCTTATGTTTAGTGTGAAACCAACTCAGTTAACGTCGTTTAGCGGCATCTTTCTGCTTTGGTGGACATATGGCCAGTTGAATTCGAAAGGTAAGCCCAAGTATTGCCATGTTATTTTGTGCCATTCGTTTTACTTGCACCTATCCTCCGTTCATCATGGGCCTGTCTTCAGTAAAATGCTTCACGCCACTAGTTTCGATTCGCCGGTGGTCCCTTCTTAAGTCTCCGTTTGTTGAGGACACATGAAGTCTTTTTGATGTAGTTGTGTTCTCTGGGTTGGACAGTTTATTTGCGAAGCTTTCATTACCTTACTAGGCAAGGTGATAGTGGTTTTGCTAAATTTCAAAATCATCTAAGATTAGACAGCAGTTTTACTTCTGTAACTATAGCTCCAGACAAAACACAGTGTCAATGCAGAAAAATGAATGACAATAATTTCGTCATCTCTTCGAATTTAGACTCACCTGAGGTAGATTTTTTACCGGGACTGTCAGATGGCACAGACAGTAGCACTGAGAAATTTGCTAAACCGACATGCCTGCCAATGGGACTAGAGAGCCGTTTCGTTAAAGCTGTCGCTGGAGATAAATCTTCACAGCAAGGTATTTAGATAGCCAGTACTATCGTAAGTGGTCCTAAGAAAGGTTCAGCTAAACACAGTGACCACAGTACGACGAACAAATCCCTCAGGAGTGAATCTAAAAATGAGGCGGAATACTTAGTATTCAACAAGCACACTGAAAATAAGTGTGACAACAAAACCGTGCTAATTAATAAGGAACCTTCTATAAACTCAAATGGGTGATGTTTCTCAACATATTTCATCTTCTTGGTACTTAGGCTTCAAAAATAACAGAATTCTGCAACCGAAGCAACTTCGTTCACAATATTCTTCTGGTTACAAAATCGACAGCGAGATACCTAGTTGTTTGCCGGATAACGGGCTGATGTGAAGATCTTACAATTTTATACCTCGTAGCCCGAAATACCACTACATCTACATCCAGGGAGAGCATAAACGAAAGATTTTAAGAGGCTCGAATCGCCACCACCTCGTCTCTCTGCAACGTCCATATATGGGCACCACTTCTTTTTCACTCATAAACACTACCGGTAAGAACACACAGAGAATTAGGTTATGGTGATGTTTTAATTCAATTTGTAATTTGTCTCAATTTAATCAAGATAACACCAATTAATGCACGTTCCCTAGTCGATAAGATATCTGAAATAAGAGCACAAATATGACTCGCGAGGCACAATGCAATACTGATAGCTGAATCACGATGCACGTCCTTTATCCTTGGTGTGCCTTTAGTTATACAAAGCTACAGAGGTTCTGCTGTGCTAATTTATATGTTACATGAGTGAGCTAATGCTTATGCGCCGTCTAATAGCGGTCACTATGTTTTCTAATAATTGCAAGCACGTAAACTAGTCATCGTCCTCTGCTTCCGTATATAACAAGGGCATTCGATATGGTATCTCACAGTATTCACTTTGAGAAGATGTACCCAAGTGGAATTCGAAATCCATCACTTAGCTGGTAAAGTCATTTATAAGCAACAAGGTACAAATGAACATAATCGGATCTGTATTTTCTTACCCTAGGCAGATCAAAAGCTGGGTTGTGCAGGCTAATCTTTTAGCATCAATTCTATTTTTGGTCTAAATTAGCAGCTGTCAAAGCAGTTGAACATTGAACGATCAATTCTTGGTTGTTTGCTCAAACCAACTTCCCCAATTTTCGCGGAGGCATCAATACGACAGTCATCGTCTCATCGGTCGCTGTTCAGAAAGAAGAGTAAAACATCGTCAGAAGTAATATTATGATTTATTATTGTAATATTTGTTCACAGACCTTAGTCATACTTGATTTATATGTTGGTGTAACAATACAGAATACTCAAGTCAGCAATTGGCGTTTTGGTTTTTTCGTCCGTTGTTACTAAGCGTTTCTGAGAAACTTCAAGCGACAGCGTGAGCCCGAGCGTAGCAAGAGCTGAGCATTAACGGTTTACGAGACGTGACTGACAGTTTCTGACGGTAGAAACAGATTTGGCGGATTCAGTTGGTGAAAGTTTGGATAGTCGCCGTTCATCTTTCCTGTTGCCGGTCAAGTCCTCTTTGAACAAGCAATATCTGGAACGTTTTTGGAATTGGGTCAAGTTCAACAATGCCTGGGTCAAAGAAGGGACAGAGTGTCTTGGATGCAAACAGGAAAGTAAGTCATGGTGACTTGTCTGTTAATTGTAACGATGTGTCTGATGTTAAACATGATATGGTTGATGTTACCGTTTCGCCGTTCAGGGATAATAGGAACATCAAGCTCCCTAGATTTGAACCACGGTGTTTCGATGGAAACCCAGCTGATTATTTACAATTTGTAAAGGAGTTTGAGATCATACTGATTGGTTTATTATTAAATGATGAATTGAAGTTAATGTATTTGATGAGATATTGCACTGGAGATGCTGCAAGAGCTATACAGTGCTGTAAGTTTATGAAGCCAAAAGAGGGCTACTACGAGGCTATGAGCATATTACGTCAAAGGTTTGGAAGACCTTCGATGATTGCAGGGAAATTATTCGAGGCTGTTAAGGGTAATGGTGGTCAATTACAGGATGACTCCCAGGCACTCACTGAGTTTTTAGATAATTTGCTAATTTACAAGAATGCAATGATTTCGATGAATCGCATGAGTGACCTCAACTCGAGTTTTATACTAGAAGTAATAGCAAGACGTCTACCTACTCGACTGCAAAGGAAGTGGGTGAAGATAAGCTCCCGTATGGAGGATGAGGGTATCGAGCCAAAGTTTGATGATATCCTGAAACTGGTAAACAATAGTGTCAATCAATCTATGAGCAAGTTTGCCAGTATATTGAATCTCACCCCTAGAATAGAGCAGTCTGAGAGCAAAATGCAATCATTGATGACGAGTAGGCCTCAGAGAGGTGGATATCGAGAAGGCTCCATGATGTCTAGTAATGCATATAGACCTAGTGAGTGTAACAGGTTTCGTAGTACATCCTCAACAGATAAGTTACAAGATGCAAGACAAACACGGTTGTGTTTTACACGTTTGCAGGAAGTGCATACAAAGGTGAACTGTGAACCAGTGAGCAAGTTCAGTGATAAGCTAAATGTAAACTCCAGGCCTGACTCCGAATTGTGTGACGATAACGGTGTGGTCAAGAAGTCTGTAGTTGCAACTGGTAAGCCATTGTTGAATAGAGTGTCACAGAATAGAGTTACTGCTTCAGAGTGCAGTTCTGACTCCACAAGTTTACAAGGTATTGCTAGTCAGAGTGAAGATATAAAACCTTTAGGGATTTGTGAGGAGGAACCAAAATTGTCTACTTCTGTTATTAAAGAGTTTGAAATTAATGAAGTCGACGGTAAATTGAATATTTGTGATAATGATCATGATACTTCACAGTTGTCTTTGGTTGATCATGATGAGATGAGGGATATGCCTACTACTGCTAAGTTGAACAAAGTTTCTGTACAACTTGAACGTGAAGTAGAAATAAATGCAGATGCAGTTCCAGAAGGCATGCATACTTGTGAGACCGTCAGTGTGACTGATCAGCATGTAGCCCACCTATCATCAGATGCTAGTGCTAAACCTGAGCTGATAGTAAAAGACAGCAGTGGTGGTGGTCTTGCATGTAGACAAACTTCTGAAAGCCGAGCAACAACAGCTTCTGATCCACCGCTAAGTTCATCAACTGATATCAATCAGTCGTCGTTGGTGCTGTCATCCACAATGAAAGAGACGCCCATCAACTCAAGTATCTTGTGCAATGACTATGCTAGTATCAGTTCGTTTGAAAGGACGAATATCAATGGTCAGTTTAGTGAGGATAAGCCAAGTGTAAACGAGAGAGTAATTGTTAAATTGACTTGCACGAATAAAGGCATTTCTAGTTTCAAGTTACTATTTGAATGTTATTATCTTTGGTGTAAATTACTCTGTTTTTACACTTGGTTGATGAGATATGTCGTGTGTTTGTTGGTCATCTATATTCTACGATACAATGACATGGGCGTGTTTCCGTTCAGATTTGAGGATTTAGCTCATAGAAGGAAGTCAGCAAATGAACTCTGCGACGATTTTCCAACCTAGGGCGTCAACCTGAGAAGGGTTGTAGGCGTACTGCTGTAAGTCCTACAATTCTTCAAAGGGTAGCGCATCAATGAGCAGTCCAATGTGCTTGGTGTGTGATTTTGTACATATGTTCATATTGTATATACTGAATTGATATCATCTGTCATCTAGCTGTTGGTAATTCTGTTTGTGTCCGGACGACTTCCACTTGGATCATCAACCTGAGAAGGAATGTAGGCGTACTGCTGTAAGTCCTACAGTTCTTCAAGGGTAGTTTGTCGTGTCAGAATCCACAACATTTGATGTAGTGATTGTACATATGTTTGTGTTAAATAGTTGTGTGAGTTCCAATTGATGTTTTTGTTGGTTAATCTTGTTTGTGTCCGGACATTCCACAACTTACAATCGTCAACCAGAGAAGGTTTGTAGGCGTACTGGTGTTAGCCCTGCGATTCTTCAAAGGAATTCCATCAAGACATGAGTGCGAGTTTGTGTGTACTGTTTGTATATATGTGTGGTGTGTCATATCAATTGGTGTTTTTGGATTCATTGTGTTTACTTGTTGTCATTGCATAATTTTGTTAAAATTTTCGTCGTGATTACTGCTGAAGTTGTTTTTAGTCTTCCACATCCGTGAATGAATTGATTGATGTTAAGGACAGCAGTTGGGTCGTATACGCCGGGGAGGCTAGGTTATTGCTGAGAATGACATGCACACGGAGATAATTGTTAGGTGCGGCCCGACATGCCGGAGAGAAAGAGTGTAAACGACTGAGGCTCGCATACGTCATCGTTACTAGAATTGAGGCAGAATGAGTGACAAGCGATTTCAGTGGTAATTGGTAGTGAGTACATAAGAGGATGGGCGTAGAGTATCGTGAGGTACTGCTATGGTCACGTTGCATTCTGCAAGAGTCTTTCTAGCAAGTGGCGATTGTGTTGCAAGATGTCAAGGGGAAACCTTTATCCGAAGGTATAGGTCGTCATCGATGTGTGAGATTGTGCTGTGGGTATGCCTGTGGTGTGCTGGCTTTTCTGTTTGTTTTCCATTTCAGCTCTGTCCATGTGACCCAGGTTCTCGCAATGGCATCCAAGTCAACGTGTATTGGTCGTGAAGGAAAAAAGGGTTGGATCCCCTTTTTGCCGGGGAGTGTCAATGGAGTTGAAGATTGAACGATCAATTCTTGGTTGTTTGCTCAAACCAACTTCCCCAATTTTCGCGGAGGCATCAATACGACAGTCATCGTCTCATCGGTCGCTGTTCAGAAAGAAGAGTAAAACATCGTCAGAAGTAATATTATGATTTATTATTGTAATATTTGTTCACAGACCTTAGTCATACTTGATTTATATGTTGGTGTAACAATACAGAATACTCAAGTCAGCAATTGGCGTTTTGGTTTTTTCGTCCGTTGTTACTAAGCGTTTCTGAGAAACTTCAAGCGACAGCGTGAGCCCGAGCGTAGCAAGAGCTGAGCATTAACGGTTTACGGGACGTGCCTGACAGCAGCATTCGCAACTTATTCACCTCAGGTAAACCATTAATGCATGCTAACGACATAAGAATCGTTTGTTCTTGCTACAGCCACGAATTATCCCATACGAAGTGTTAAATGCTTCTTCAAGTGGGTTATATTTCAACATGGCGTGCTGAATCCAGCCTGAAGTTTACCATTGAAAAATTGGGCCGGATTTGTATTTGCAACAATAATCTTGAGCTAACGCCTTCAGTAAATAGGCAAAAACGACCCAAGTTAAAGCCAGTTGTATAATTCGATGTCAGTTACTCTAGCAATTTACCGTTAATTGAACAAACTGACTATAATAGGCGTGAAACATGTGGGCTCCTAGTATGCACTGACCGCAATTTATATTGTTGTAAAACAACTCCACACAAGGTATGTGATCAACCTCTAATAATAATAATTTATATTTTCATATAAACATATAAATTTATATGAAAATGCATGCCATTTTTACAGGCACGATCAAGTATGATATAATGTCAAATCTTAGATTGTCTACAAGTTAATTATGTTTCAATATTTAAATATTTGATATATATACATAATTACACTCATTGTCTGAACCTGGCCGTATAATTCTTGAATTGTACAGTTGTCCTCCAGGTTGAGCGGGAAAATCGACTTCGTTTCGTTTTCATCCCATGGTTGTAGGCATACGATAACCAAGCAATATTGAGGTAAGTACAACGTTTACAAGGGATTGGAAGCTGTTTTAGAAAAGTTAAATTGCTAAGGTGAAACATTAAAGTGTAATAAAATAAGTAAGTGCAATATATCATTAATAAATACATTTACAAAGGAAACAGAATGGGAAAGTAATCAATCCCTAGGCTAGCAACGTTCATTTACAATGTATAATAATACCAATATACATCGTAATATCATGATGTCCTCTTTTGGTTTTAATTATAAGGCGATGGTTGGACCACCAGTGGGATGGGTTTTGAAGGTTTCGGTGTCTTGACTTTTGCGTCAGTGTGAAAACGATGTATTTCAACATTATTTCCCGTTGACTCATCTATGTCCACCATTTCAGTGTCAGCATCAATATCGTCAAATAATGCTTGGCTAACAATAGCCAGTGCCTGCGAAAATGTCTGTTGCATGCCGTGATCAGGTATTTCACTAGACGGAATAACGCACGGAACATCATCTACAGTTATCCTATTAGAGTTATCAGGGTTCACTGTTCCTGAGTGACATCGCCTTTCGCATGGTGTTAAATCAGGTGCAACCCTAATGTTAGTGTATGGTGTTGAAGAGCCTATTGTCTTACCAGATTTCAGAAAATTCCTGGCTTCTTCAGTAGACCTAAACTTGAAAAGCACAGGACATGGGTGGTTTGCAGATTTCTTACGAAGACGCAAAACCTGACATTCTGTCAACGACATATTCTACTCAGGAACATCTACAGAAATGAGTCCAGAATTCTGCTGTACAATGTTTGTGTGCCTCCTTTATTTGATTACTGTTCATTCATGTATAGTAGTATACGCATAGAGGACGAATTGAAAGTCGAGGGAGTGCAGAGGTACTCCACCTCAAAATTACTCGGAACCGAAAATCGTGCGAACTGCTCCACTAGATGTGATACCCTAGGACTAGAAACACCATGGCTAAGACGTCTGAGACTAAACTTAACACTTTACTGTAAGCTTCTAAACCACTTAGTTTTTACCTCTACTAATGGCATTCGACATTCAGATGACAGTGGCTACAAACTAAGACACACTAAGGGTACAGCAGCTATCGTACAATGTAAAACAGCCACCGGGCAAAAGTTTTATTTGATTAGGTATGCACAGATATGGAATAAACCACCAATGAAAATGCGTCAAGCAGGTATATTGGCCTCCTTCAAAAAAGTGCTCAATGACAAACTGCAAGAGTTTGCAAACGGTAGTAGTTCTAGTTCCTATCTGAGAGCCTCCGAAATTATAGGTCCATTTAATGTATAAGGTCAAATACTACACCTGTTGTTTTTGCCTATATTTATAATTTTAGATAAAACATTAACGATTAAGATACTTACCCTCAAACAGACAAGAAGTTTCGTTTGTAAAACTTCTACCCAACACAATAAGTGGAATAAAATGGACATAAACCGACAACATGAAAAAGATATGACTCACCACAACATCACATGGACAGATGTACGCTCGTCGGGCATCATATATAATAATAATAATAATGTATGTTTTCATATAAACATATAAATTTACATGAAAATGCATGCCATTTTTACAGGCACGATCAAGTATGATATAATATCAAATCGTAGATTGTCTACAAGTTAATAATATTTCAACAGTTAAATATTTGATATATATAATTACACTGATTGTCTGAACTAGGCTGTATAGTTATTGAATTGTACAATTGTCCTCCAGGTTGAGCGGGAAAATCGACTTCGTTTCGTTTTCATCCCGTGGTTGTCGGCATACGATAACCAACCAATATTGAGGTAAGTACAACGTTTACAAGGGATTGAAAACTGTTTTTAGAAAATTAAAAGTGCTAAGGTGAATCAATAAAGTGTAATGAAATGGGTAAGTGCAAGTATCACTAATAAATGCATTAATAAAGGAAACTCCCTAGGCTAACAACGTTCATTTGCAGTGTTTAATGCTTCCTGTACAGTTTGAACTATCATGATGTCCACTTTTGGTTTTAATACATTTTTCCTTATGTCGGTTTTTTTATTTTATGCCTTTTTGTGCATTTAGTGCACAACCGTACCCTACAGAGAATAGAAATAGAATAAGTCGAATCAAATTCATAAAAAGCTATGAAATGTTAGGTTTAATGGAATATAATGAGGATCAAGTAAAGACGTTATTAGAAAATGAATCCGATAAGACATTGTGAAGTGGTATTTAAAGATCAGACAATGGATAGCAATTTAATTCATAAGATGCCCACGTGGTTGCATCTCAACAATAGGCTGAGCGAATGGTATATATTTAAAGGTAGAAATTGCATATTGCTGTTACTGCAGAATGGGGCGATTCACCTTAGTGACCACCACCATATCTACTGATCAGCTAGCAACACCCTCCCTCCTTTTTGATGTTAGGCTCTGAGACTATGATTATTATGGCTACCGCAAATATATTGCTTGGTACCAGACATGTTCATACCTCATATTCTATCTCCCTAGCTTTCTTAATGAGTGCTTCCAATAGGTATCCACGTTTATCTTTATGAACATATTATATATGTATGCATGCGTCCTAATGAAGAAATTACTTTATAAGAAGTTAAAAACTTAAAGAGTAAAACGAATAGGTATTGTGAATAGTGGAGCAAGATTCAGTAGAACACTATAGTTAGGGTTCAATGTAGGTAGTATGAACTGAAGGTAAGGTCGGTTTGCAGGACTTAGTGTACTAAATTATCATGATAATGTTATATATAATAAACATTTGACATTGCAGAGTAACCCGCCTACACATATTATATAAAGATACTGACACTGAACCAACAAAATTTTGGCATTTGGTTAACAATACTGCAGTGTGTGTATACTGAAGAATGGTAGTTAGTCTACAGGGAGCCGTAGAGTAAATCAAACCACATATGATAAGAGTATAGTCAATAATATAATTCGTACATCAAATAATACACCTGGCTCAATAATTGAGTGTCATAAGGGAAACAAGCGTGGTAAAGCAAGATAACATTTGCTTCACAAATATTTCAATCATTTTAAGTATTTTAATAACGATCTAATTTTAAGAATTGAACACGCATGATTAATAAGTATTATTATATTAGTATATACATATGTAAAATGTTAAAAGGTGCGAATGCTATTATAATTATTTCCAGCGTTACTTTTAGCAACACAACTTAGTGAAAACTATAGAGAATAGTAATCAGCAAATTAGTTAACGTTCGCTGCGTGAGTATTAGAGTCGAGTTATACGTATGTGACTATATTGAAGACTGGACTGGCCTTCAATCTCCGTTCTATCAACAGTTGTGATCTTTTCGACGAGCTAGGGTGGACATGTTAAAGTGTCTTTCTAGGCTCCGTTTGAACCCATCAGGGTCTTCACAACTTCTTATTTCAGCTGGCAGTTGGTTCCAAAGCGTGCAATATTTTGGGGTGAAAAAGTTTGCCTCAATGGATTTTCTGTGGGTAGCCACCTTGACAAGGTAGTCGTGGTTTCGCAGCTGATATGATTTAATATTTTCCCACGTTATGGATGAGTTACTGTAGCAATGTTTGCTAATGACTTTGAAGAGTAGAAATAAGTTGCACTTCACTCTCCTTCACCACACAGGTTCTAATTCCACACGTACACACCTGTCAACATATTCCACTTGTTGGTCGAACCCTATTATGCGTTTCGTGAGGAATCTCTGGACACTTTCGATATTTTGCTGTCTACAGACCTTAGGTTACTAAAAACGAGAGCACAGTATTGAAGTTTGGGACGGATACGTGTCCTATATATATAAGAATAATGATCGTTTATTCCTAGCGGATTGCAAAAAATGACAACATTGAATTAGCCTGGGCGCGACGAAAATTTCCTTTAAGGCTCTTGGATTACAATACGATCTTCAGTACATTGAGCCTCGCAACGAACTGAAAATAAAAAAAACATTGAAAAGACGTCTTAAATTGAACCACATTTTCTACCACTATCTAACTTAACTTATCCAGACCAATTACTAAATCTGCCCGTGAAATCAGTTATAACCTTGGAGGTAATGACACTCTAGGTAAGAAGAAAGAAGACAGAAAAGAAGAAATGACAGTGCCTTGAGGGACACCAGTCTCAGTAAGCAAAGACGTGGATGACATTCCCTGGCATACAGTGTACTGCTTTCTTCCTGAGAAATGAGAATGCAGCCATTTGAAAACCCAACAATCGGTTTGAGTTTCAGCAAGTTTGTTCAACAAAATGTCCCTGGGTTCTGAGTCGAAAGCAGGTGTGTAATCTAGGAAAGTGCAGCGAACAAATTTAGCCCCCTTGTCAATGTAGTTGAAGAATGAACGATCAATTCATGGTTGTTTGCTCGAGCCCAACTCCTCCATATTTTTCGCTGGAGTCATCGATACTGCCGTCGTCGTTTTATCGTTCGGTGTTCGTTGGAAGAGACAAAAACTATCAGAAACTTTGTGTACAATAACCTTAATGGTTGGCTCTGTATTGGTGCAAGAATGAAGGGTTCTTGAGTCACCAATTTGTGTTCTGGTTTTTGCGCTGATTATTGTGCATAATTCCTGAAAGTCTTCTAAGTACGGTGTGAAGTCCAGTGTAGTTAGTCCGGGATATTTGACAAGAGTCGTAAGACTTAATATTTTCGTTCGCATAAACTAAGCGTTTAAAGGAATGACGTACTATTTGTGCGGGCATGGTCATTTTTGCCGAAAGCGATTTCCGATTACACACCGTTTCATGGTATAAATATTGAAAAAAGAAAATTCTAGAAGCTGGACTAGAATTTTGTAATGTTTACCTTTTTAATGGAATGGATTGTAAGATATCGGCTTAAGTCCAATTTTTATGAGATTTGATAGTGTGAAGTATTCCTATATTATAAACGTCTCATTGGAGTCTTATTATCTCCTCTTTACCACAGACAACTGTGTACTAGCCACTCACCTGACACCTATAACCTTGAACTGACTTGTTGATTTTCCTACCCCACACTCTACGAATCTATCATGGTAAATCACCACCATTAATAATAATAATAATATATATTCTCATTTTTTACATGAGGGACGCCAGTTTACAGGCATCATCAATTCGATAATTTACACATAATATTAATAAGCATATTTAGTAAAGATAATATAATAAGGTACATTATTTTCCTAGCTATGTAGGATACACCAATTATATAGGCATGCATAAATAAGGTTTTAATAATAATAATAAACTTCTCCCTGTTTATGCAGGAACATATCTATTGCACAGGCATGGATAAGTTATTATATAAATTACACATAATTTGATGTATGATGAATTTACAGCTTGGTAGTTCTTTCTGACATTAGAGTCAGTCGTAACAGTCTGCTATAAAGTCTGTTTGTGTAGCAAATAAAGAGGTATAGAAATATTGTCTTCGCATTAACAAAAAACCCAGACATCACATGAATGTAATACAGATATCTGGGAAAAATAAAGCTTGAAGTCAATTCTCCTATATAACTTTGTTGTGAACAGCACCCTTGGCTTAAAGTTTATTGATGTATTATGTTGAGATCAGTGATATATTTATTCCATTTTTCAGCAGTCTTATCGTAGTTTCATAACAGGAAAGAAATTTGATCGTGGATGCGAAAACTAGATAAGGTCATGTTAAGTTGTTTTACTGCATCAAATGGTGCCGAGGTCGATTCCAGAATCCTACATTTGCTCCATTTGTGTCTGCATGGCGAACTGTATTCGTAAGTTGAGTAAAATGTTGAAAACTGTTTGAAAACCAGTTGCTTCTTCATTTCAGATCATGAATACTCATTTACAGCATGTTCGCCAGCGTCTTCAAATGGTAGAATTGGATCGTTCCTGGAATTTGAGTGATTATGGGATAAATGGTTTGGAATTAATCATAGCAGTTTGAATACAGTTAAACATGCAGAGAAGTACTTTTGATTCAGCAACCGGTGAATTTTTTATTCTTTTCGATCTAGTACCAGAATAACTGCGAACCATTCCATTCAATATGTCGAATAAGGCACGCAGGAGGAGATCATTACCATGGAATGAGTCAACTTGATCTGAGATGCAGCTTTCAGCATGTTTTTGTTATATCATTGTCTCCCGTTTTACAATATTTTCTAATCGACTTCAGCCTAGCACGTTTGTTACACAAATATGACTGTTTATTTTGACACCCCATAACTAATCTGTTATTCTACGTTAAAAATGTATCCACCGCAAAACTGGCCTTCATTATAACGACCACAAATATTATATTTTATAACCGTAAGAACCTGAAGAGAAATTATTGTAAGCAATATTCTTCGTTCAGATGGACTTTCACTACGACTTTTTAGTCATTGATATACCTATTGTCAGTCAGCTTCACGCGGCGATTGCAAAAGCCTTGTTGTTGGAAGCTTAGAAGCAATATGATACACAGGTGCTAATATAACACCCATAGAATGCAGAACTTACAATGATTATCATTTAATCAATTATTAGGAATTCAAAAATTTATAATGTTCTACAGTAGCCAGTAATTACAGCATTATTCTGATATTAGCAGATTTATGGGACCAAATTTGCAATGATAAACAGATTTCCTAATATAGATTGTTCCGTTATTCATCATACGTGCTAACAATAACCTTGGCTATTACGTCTCCTTTTCTGAAAGCTATGGAAAAGTTACTCTTACTTAATCTTCAACCTTCACTCGCAGCCTTTTATGATCCCAAACAATTCACTTATAAACACAGTAGAAGTACTTTAGATGCAGTTGCAGTCTTGCACCATAACATCGTCTCCAGCTTAGACCAAGGGTGTCGATATTCAGGTCTCACTACGCTGGACCTCACTCTGTCCCTCGAAGACTTTCCGCAACATTGTGTAATAACCAACGCGAAAAACAAGAACAAAGATTGGCGACTCGAGAATCCTTTATTCTTACGCCAATATGTAACCAACAATAAGGTTATTATACACAAGGTCTAAGAATAAGTGTTATAACAATAAATCGTAATAATACTTCTGATAGATTTCTCTCTTCCAACGAACAGCGAACGATGAGACGATGACTGCTGGATTGATGGCTCCAGAGAAAAATATGGAGTTGGATTTGAGCAAACAACCATGAATTGATCGTTCAATCTTCAACTACATTGACACCTAGGTTCAAACTTGGGGAGTCTTAAAGCCCTACTATCCCCAAACCGCGAAGTATGAACATCAGACTCACCATGCTGTGCATCACACATACCACTACAACTAACAAGCAACCCGTCGTTGCTTACTTTTTTGTCTGCTTCTATGGTGCCAGGTCCCTTTCTTGACCAAGGCATTTTCGAACGTCACCAAAGAATGTAAATTGCCTTGATAATGCATGTTCAAAGAGTTCCTGGCTATAGACCCAGAGAGTGATCTCGGAAGTCCTAGAAAGCGCTCCGGAAAACAAACAGACGAATAGAGAATGCCCCAGGAGGCTATCCGAAAACGAATAAAATCTGTCAAGGAACTTATCCCTAAGTTCCAACTGTTACGAAGACGTTCCGTACCGATAAAATCTATGTACTTTCTTCGATTTCAACTCCAAAACACCAGTATTGTAAGAAGGAAGATAAATTGTTTGGCGATTAAAGTGGAGAACAGTAAAAGCCTATAAACAAATACTTTATACAAAATTGTGAAGTGCTTTTATTCGTTTTTGGTCGTCCTCGTCGAACTTGTACACGACTGAACCATTCGCGACTTCGAGTTACCCAACAGTGACTACCAGTTTTTAAAAACAAACTTTCAATGTTTGCGTACATTGACAGTGACATTTCAAAGGAGTGAAGATTAGTAATCAGTGTAGAGGTTGGAGGTATACTGAGATATGAACGAAAGATTGAGGGGGTGATATTATAATAAGAGCGGACTTAGCCGAGGTTTTCATTACAGAGCATGTAGCAGCGAATAAAGAAGACGATCGCAAGCAACATACGTTAACGACCTGAAAAGAAGGCCAACTCTTTACAGAATACTGAAGAGCACATTTCCAGTAGTGAAAATAAGCTTCCACCTCATCCTGTATTCTGTACAAGAGGTAGGACTGGCATCTACCGGGTTCTCGCTCATTTCTCATCAAGATGAAACGGTGTGATAACTTAAATTTGCTCAAATATCGCCCGTCTATTAGTCAAGCTTTTACATCGGCAATACTGTAACTGAAAGATAAATTTACAGCAACTACTCCACACTCATCTCATGTTACTCACTGCCCTTTATATTTTGTCACATGTATTTCTGCACTTTGTTCTTGGCTTTCTCTCTTTTCATCCATTCCCTCCCCCCTAATTACAAGACTTCCATTCTCTCTGGAGCATTCGCTGACAAAGTGAGAACTTCTAGTCAGCACCCCTTCAGAAAATCTCCCTTCTCGATAACAGTAATAGAACAGAAATTCAACCGCTAGATGGGTTGAACAAAGCCAGCCGGGTGAGTGTATCAGTATGACTCACAACAGTTTACGTAGATAACAGATTTTTCTGAAAATTGAAACTCGAAACAGATATCTAGGCTTAATGTAAATCAGCAAGATGACTAGTCCTAATCCAATTTCAACCAGTGACACCTAAAAAATATCATTATAACGGTGAAGGTAATTTTTCACAAAGTTATCTTGTATTAGTTTCAAACTGTGATGACTTGAGCATTTAACACGACGTGAACAAGGCCGCCAACTATATAGTTTTACCGGCCATTAGCATGGGTGTCACCGTCGACTCTTACAAGGCCGGTGATGGTAAGACATTCCCTAAGAAGGGCCAGACGGTTATTGTACATTACACTGGTACCCTAACTGATGGCAAGAAATTTGACAGCTCTCGTGACAGAAAAGATCCTTTTAAATTTGTCATCGGTAAAGGACAGGTAACAGACCAATATCATTATTATCTATGTATCCTAGGTTATTAAAGGATGGGATGAAGGTGTTAGTCAGATGAGTGTGGGCGAACGAGCTTACCTTACGTGTTCACCAGATTATGCCTATGGAGCCAAAGGTATCCCAGGTGTAATACCCCCAAATGCAACTCTGAAATTTGACGTGGAATTGATTAACATTGTCTAATGATTTCGAATCATTTCTTTTTACTTGTTCACACTAATTGTCAATAAAATATCCTCAGCACTCACAGTTTTTCTGGATTTGGTCTCTGGCAGGAAAATTTAGTGATTTCGTAACCTGGCTATTGTGGATCCCCTATGTTTATGATAATATTGCAACTACAGGCTTCCTCACTCCACCATTATCGTCACATAATTCGTAGTCAGACCCTGACATCGCTGATTTCACATTTAGCTTACCACTAAACTTGCTCACTGATTCACAGTTGCCTTTGTGTGCACCTCTTGCAAACGTGTAAAACACAACGTGTTTGTCTCGCATCTTGTAACCTATCTGTTGGGGGCGTCTCACGAAAGCTGTTACATTCGCTAAGTTTATACGGATTACTAGACACCATAAGTCTCTCGATATCCACTTCTCCGAGACCCTTTCGTCATAAATTATTGCGTATTGCTCTCAGACTTCTCTATTCCAGAGGCGGGATGCAATATACTGTCAAACTTGCTTACATCTTGATTGACACTATCTTTCATCAGGATTACAATATCATCCAACCTGGCTCTAAACTTTCCTTCTCTAGATGTGGACATATCTTTATGAACTACGTTTGAACACGAACCGGTAATCTCTTAGCAACAGTCTCACGCACAGAACTTGAATTCAACTCATCCATATTGTTAAGATAAACGAGAGTATCTCTGTACACCATTTAATCATTCAAGAACTCTGCAAGTTCCTCGGAAATATCACTTACCTACGCCCCATTACCTTTACTGGTCTCAAAAATACTACGTAATATCGTAAAAGGCCTTGCAAACCTTTGACGTGATATCCTCATGTCCTCTGTGTATCCTTTATTTGAGGGCATAAACTTACAGTACCGTACGGCTCTTGCAGCAACACCAGTGCAATACCTCAATAAATATACTAACTTCATTTCATCAATAAATACAAAACCACTCAATATGACCTCAAACTCCTTGATAAACTGTGGGTAGTCGGCTGGGTTTCCATCAAAGTACCGAGGTTCAAACATATGAATTTTAAAATTTCTATTACCCTAGACGGCGAAACATGGACATCAATCTTATCGTGCTTAGCATCACACACATAATTACATATAATAAGAAACTCACCATTACTTACTTTCCTATCTGCTTCCAAGACGCTTTGTCCTTTCTTGGACCCAGGCATTATTGAACTTGACCAAACGATCCAGAAAAGTTCCAGATAACACTTGTCCAAAGAAGGCTTTCAGACGCGAAGAAAGACGAATTGAAAACAAATAAGCAGAATAATTCCAGGAGAACTATCAGAAATTATCAATGTCCAGGTCCAAATACACTGGACTTCACACTGTACTTAGAAGACTTTCAGGAATTATGCACAATAATCAGCGCAAAAACCAGAACACAAATTGGTGACTCAAGAACCCTTCATTCTTGCACCAATACAGAGCCAACCATTAAGGTTATTGTACACAAAGTTTCTGATAGTTTTTGTCTCTTCCAACGAACACCGAACGATAAAACGACGACGGCAGTATCGATGACTCCAGCGAAAAATATGGAGGAGTTGGGCTCGAGCAAACAACCATGAATTGATCGTTCATTCTTCAACTACATTGACAAGGGGGCTAAATTTGTTCGCTGCACTTTCCTAGATTACACACCTGCTTTCGACTCAGAACCCAGGGACATTTTGTTGAACAAACTTGCTGAAACTCAAACCGATTGTTGGGTTTTCAAATGGCTGCATTCTCATTTCTCAGGAAGAAAGCAGTACACTGTATGCCAGGGAATGTCATCCACGTCTTTGCTTACTGAGACTGGTGTCCCTCAAGGCACTGTCATTTCTTCTTTTCTGTTTTCTTTATTCTTGCATGATTTGCCTCACTCTGATGAAATTAACTTTCTTAAGTTTGCTAATGATCTAACTATATGAATGTCTGTTAACTCCCAGGTTGGCTGTGCTAAGATGAACAGCTTTCTATCGGGAATTAGCTAATGGTCTCCGTCTAACGGCTTGAAACTAAATCCTTCCAGGTGTGAGACTGTTATTTTCAGTTTCCAGTGTAAACGAAAGTTAAGTGAAGCCCTCAGTTCCTGTAACCCTTGCAAAATTGATGATACTGATATAAAAACCAAGTTGGAATATAAGCATCCTGGATTAATTTTTCTTATGACCTATCCTGGTCTTCCCGTGTTTTAGCAATTTCTGAAAGAATATTTAGTCTGACTATTTACATTAAGAATCTGAGGCACTCAAGCATAACCCAACCACTCCTCTTACAGTTTGTCAACTTGCGTATTTGACCCATCATCTTTATTGGCCACCATTATTCTTCCCCGGATTGTTTAAAGACTATGTTGTACATCGTAGAACCCTTAGGACTATGTGTAAGGGGGGTGGTATCCCATTGGGCCATATTGTTGACATTGTCACTGTCAATGTAGTTGAAGATTGAACGATCATTTCATGGATGTTTGCTCAAAACCAACTTCCCCAATTTTCGCGGAGGCATCAATCAGCCAGTCATCGTCTCATCGGTCGCTGTTCAGAAAGAAGTCAGTAGCAAACCGTCAGAAGTAATATTGTGATTTATTATTGTAATATTTGTTCATAGACCTAAGTTGTATATGGGCTATATGTTGGTGTTAGAATAAATAATTCTGGAGTCGCCAAACTGGGTTCTGGTTTTTGCGTCCGTTCGTACTAATCGTCTCTGAGTAGCTTCGAGGAACAGCGTGAGGCCCAGCGTAGCAATAGCTGGGCATTGACGGTTTACGAGACGTGGCTGACAGCCACTGATAGGCACTTGACGTCATGCAAGAAATGCGCTAAAGGATTTTTGTCAGACTGAGCATCCACAGCAGCTTCCACAGCTCCAACCTTGTGTCTCCCCAGGTAAAACAAGAAGTCCTTTTAGAAGAGTTTACGCACGTACGTCCAAGTATAAAAATTCCACTATACCATATTTAGCACGTACTTTATGTGACGAAAATGGTGTCAGGTATGAACTAACTAACCTTCTTTGCACTACTAAATAAAGCATTTCTTCCCCCTACTGTACCAAACTTTATTGTTATTGCATTTCTTATATTTATAATCCTCTCAATTTTTTGTTTTTATTTATTTATTTTTCATAAGTGTGAACATCGTTTAAGCTGTGTTACCACTGTTAATCTTGTATTTCCCCTCACCATACTATATCAACAGAACATTAGATTCAATACTCTATAGTAACATGCTAAAATTTCCTAACTGAATCGACAATACTGTTTGAAACAAACTCACTCTTATTTTTATTGTCATTATATTTATTATTCTCAACTCATGCTTCGAATATTTTTGGCTTTATATCGTGAACTTGGACAAATTCCTCTGAATTTTTTTGTTTTAATTTTTATTTTATTTGTATTTAAAGTAAATCAGACGCAATATTGTGACAAATGTGGAGAATTCCAGTCTGTATAACAAGTACTGTTTTTGGAATTAGGTAAATTATTATTATATATTCGTCTGGTCCTCTTAACAAACGTTATGCCAATTAAGATAAGAAAAGGAAGACCAATGGTTTAAGGACAATTTACTTGAAGTTTTCCCAGTTACTATATGCACTTAGAAACTGCAAACATCCGAAAAGTAATAATTCGATTATTTGAACTGACATAAGTGATTTGTATTCAGTCAATGTTTTCACCCCGAATAATAATCAGCTTCTCAGCTCAACGTAACTTCGATGAAGCCAGCGATTACAGATCAAAGTTCGAATCGTTATTCTTGATAATTAAGTTCTTCGCCTTATTTGGGATAATTCGTACACTCACCAGGTCACTGTATGCCATCTACTTTTTAAATCGCCTTGCAAGAAATTGAATGGCCGAAAACACTGGCTTTAGAACAGACACTTCTGGTTCGTGCATTTGGATTTAGCACATCAGGCATTAACAACCATGGGTAACACCTACCTTTCACAGGTTTCTGATTGCCATTCGATTTATTTTTGTTTGCAAAATTACATGCAAGCACCACATATTCATGCTTCAAGCGTGACTCGCCCTCGTTCATTCTACTTTCTCTCGCAACAAATCGGGTTTGTTAACTGATAATAGATACCGTGACGCCATGCTCATCTTCTCGAAAAGCTTCAGAGCTTTTTCAATTTAAGATCAGTTTCCGAATTCTCCAGGTTTATCATTTTCCTCGAAAACCTTGCTAATATATACTCTGATCGTACTTTCTTCACTAGATTTACTCGTAAATCGTTGCACACTGTGAACACGAATGTGTAGGGCATTGTTTGTTCTATATGTCTACTCATTAGGTGACCGATGGACCCAGTAACAATGATCGTAACCAAGACATGAACTGCAAACAGCAGCTTCTGCAACCCAAGCTTGTTCGTGTGTATAATTTCCAAAACTTTAACACATCGGTACTTCATAAACACCTGAAAAACAACTAAAACACTGTAGCCAATCATTAATGCAACGTATGGAACAAATACAATGGAGTGGATGAAGTTACCTGGTGGTAAATACTTTCAAAACGAACGAGGTTACTAAATTTAGTGACGATGGAAACAAGAATGAGGTGAAATGCAATATTTGTGAACTATGTGGATCAAGACAAGATGTGATTAACTGCAAAATAAACGTAGAAGCCACTGCGTAAACGAACCGTTATGGAACGGCAATCCAACATGGACGACCAACATGAACCAAAATGACCTGCATGTGTCTAAATCTTCTTGTGATTTTCAGCGTGTGGCATAATAACGGCTCTTTTGTATGAACGAAGTACGTTCGAATTTAGCGTTGCGTTTTAGTGTTATTCCTCATATATAACTAATTACTGTGTGAAACTCGCTCAAGTGTATCGGAAGTTCCGTACCCGTATTAATATATATTTCCTCCTTTTCATGCACGAACGCACCAATTGTACAGACATCGATAAGTTGTTATTTAAATTACACATATTTTGATGTATGATGAATTTACAGTTTGGTAGTTCTTTCTGACATTAGAGTCAGTCGTAACAGTCTGCTATAAAGTCTGTTTGTGTAGCAAATAAAGAGGTATAGAAATATTGTCTTCGCATTAACAAAAAACCCAGACATCACATGAATGTAATACAGATATCTGGGAAAAATAAAGCTTGAAGTCAATTCTCCTATATAACTTTGTTGTGAACAGCACCCTTGGCTTAAAGTTTATTGATGTATTATGTTGAGATCAGTGATATATTTATTCCATTTTTCAGCAGTCTTATCGTAGTTTCATAACAGGAAAGAAATTTGATCGTGGATGCGAAAACTAGATAAGGTCATGTTAAGTTGTTTTACTGCATCAAATGGTGCCGAGGTCGATTCCAGAATCCTACATTTGCTCCATTTGTGTCTGCATGGCGAACTGTATTCGTAAGTTGAGTAAAATGTTGAAAACTGTTTGAAAACCAGTTGCTTCTTCATTTCAGATCATGAATACTCATTTACAGCATGTTCGCCAGCGTCTTCAAATGGTAGAGTTGGATCGTTCATGAAATTTGAGTGGTTATGAGGTAGACGGTTTGGAATTAATCCACATTTCAATTTAGGTGCAGGGTTGTTCGACCTCGACCAGAAGATGAATAGGAGCAGCAGAATACCAAAAAGAGAAAGTATGTGAACATGAAAATGACATTTAATATTTCATGCATATGTAAATGTTTATGTCAATTATATATTATACTTTAGTAAATAGTTTTCTATATTGCAGTTGTGTTTTCACGTATTTATGCGAAGCCTTATTTAGTGTCATAATGTGTATTAATGAGTCTGAGCGTTTTAGTGTTCTAATGACTGATGCGTTTTAGAAATAAGTGATGGGTTCTGGTAGGGATAGTCATTTGGATAAAAGCTTATATAGCAAGCGTTTGAAGGTTACGGTAGAGTGACAGGTCCTATTTCTAAGGGTAAACTAATCCTGTATGTTCCGTACTAAGTCTTTATGCATCCATGCTGCCAGTTTATTTATAGTTTTCAGATTGCTAAGGGTGTTGAAGTGCGTCTTTTAGGTGCTGTAGTAGGTTAGTAGTTGATTCGTTCTAGGAGTAAGTAGTTTATTAATATAATCAGTAGAGTGAAACAGTCTGTATAGAGAGCGTTTGAAGTTTGTAACCAAAGAGCAAGTTCTGACATCTAGGGGCAGGCTATTCCATATTTTAGAATACATGACTGTCAATGGAGTTGAAGATTGAACGATCAATTCTTGGTTGTTTGCTCAAAATCAACTTCCTCGATTTTCGCGGAGGCATCAATACGACAGTCATCGTCTCATCGGTCGCTGTTCAGAAAGAAGAGTTAAACATCGTTAGAAGTAACATAACGATTTATTATTGTAATATTTGTTTACAGACCTTAGTTTTCTTAGTTTGCTTAGTGATACTTGATTTATATGCTGGTGTAACAATACATAATACTCAAGTCAACAATTGGTGTTTTGGTTTTTTCGTCCGTTATAACTAAGCGTTTCTGAAAACTCAAAGGAACAGCGTGGGCCCGAGCGTAGCGAGAGCTGGGCATTAACGGTTTATGAGACGGTAGCTGACAGTTTCTAACGATGGAAACAGATCTGGCGGATTGAAACAGTTGGTGAAAGTTTGGATAGTCGCCGTTTATCTTTCCTGGTGCCGGTCAAGTCCTCTTTGAACAAGCAATATCTGGAACATTTTTGGAATTGGGTCAAGTTCAACAATGCCTGGGTCAAAGAAGGGACAGAGTGTCTTGGATGCAAACAGGAAAGTAAGTCATGGTGACTTGTCTGTTAATTGTAACGATGTGTCTGATGTTAAACATGATATGGTTGATGTTACTGTTTCGCCGTTCAGGGATAATAGGAACATCAAACTCCCTAAATTTGAACCACGGTGTTTTGATGGAAACCCGGCTGATTATTTACAATTTGTAAAGGAGTTTGAGATCATGCTGAATAGTTTTCTATTAAATGATGAATTGAAATTGATGTATTTGATGAGATATTGCACTGGAGATGCTGCAAGAGCTATACAGTGTTGTAAGTTTATGAAGCCAAAGGAGGGCTACGATGAGGCTATGAGCATATTACGCCAAAGGTTTGGAAGACCCTCGATGATTGCAGGGAAATTATTCGAGGCTGTTGAGGGTAATGGTGGTCAGTTAAAGGATGACTCCCAGGCACTCACTGAGTTTTTAGATAATTTGCTAATTTACAAGAATGGAATGATTTCGATGAATCGAATGAGTGACCTCAACTCGAGTTTTATACTAGAAGTAATAGCAAGACGTCTACCTACCCGACTGCAAAGGAAGTGGGTGAAGATAAGCTCCCGTATGGAGGATGAGGGTATCGAGCCAAAGTTTGATGATATCCTGAAACTGGTAAATACTAGTGTCAATCAATCTATGAGCAAGTTCGCCAGTCTGTTAGATCTCACCCATAGAATAGAGCAGTCTGAAGGTAAAACGCACTCATTGATGACGAGTAGGCCTCAGAGAGGTGGATATCGAGAAGGCTCCATGATGTCTAGTAATGCAAATAGACCTAGTGAGTGTAACAGGTTTCGTAGTACATCCTCAACAGATAAGTTACAAGATGCAAGACAAACACGGCTTTGTTCTACACGTGTGCAAGAGGTGCATACAGAAGTGAACTGTGAACCAGTGAGCAAGTTCAGTGATAAGCTAAATGTAAACTCCAGGTCTGACTCCGAATTGTGTGACGATAACGGTGCGGTGAAGAAGTCTGTAGTTGCAACTGGTAAGCCGTTGTTGAATAGAGTGTCACAGAATAGAGTTACTGCTTCAGAGTGGAGTTCTGACTCCACAAGTTTACAAAGTATATCTAGTCAGAGTGAAGTTATAAAACCTTTAATGATTTGGAGGAGGAACCAAAATTGTCTACTTCTGTTATTAAAGAGTTTGAAAATGATGAACTTGACGGTAAATTGAATATTTGTGGTAATGATCATGATAGTGCAGATTTGTCTTTGGTTGATCATTATGAGATGCGGGATATGCCTACTACTGCTAAGTTAAATAAAGGTTCTGTACAACTACAACGTGAAGTAGAATTGAACGCAGATGCAGTTCCAGAAGGTGTGCATACTTGTGAGACAGTCAGTGTAATTGATCAGCGTGTAGCCCACCTATCATCAGATGATAGTGCTAAACCCGAACTAGTAGTGAAAGACAGCAGTGGTGGTAATCTTGCAGTTGGACAACTATCTGAGAGCCGAACAAGAACAGCTTCTGATCCACCACTAAGTTCATCACCTTGTGTCACTCAGTCATCGTTGGTGTTTTCATCCACAATGAAACAGATGCCCATCAACTCTAGTATCTTCTGCAATGACTATGGTAGTATCAGTTCGTTTGAAAGGACGAATATCAATGGTCAGTTTAGTGTGGATAAGCCAAGTGTAAAGGAGAGAGTTATTGTTAAATTGACTTGCACGAATAAAGGCATTTCTAGTTTCAAGTTACTATTTGAATGTTATTATCTTTGGTGTAAATTACTCTGTTTCTATACTTGGTTGATGAGATATGTCGTGTGTTTGTTGGTCATCTATATTCTACGATACAATGACATGGGCGTGTTGCCGTTCAGATTTGAGGATATAGCTGATAGAAGAAAGTTAGCAAATGAACTCTGCGACGATTTTCCAACCTAGGGCGTCAACCTGAGAAGGGTTGTAGGCGTACTGCTGTAAGTCCTACAATTCTTCAAAGGGTAGCGCATCAATGAGCAGTCCAATGTGCTTGGTGTGTGATTTTGTACATATGTTCATATTGTATATACTGAATTGATATCATCTGTCATCTAGCTGTTGGTAATTCTGTTTGTGTCCGGATGACTTCCACTTGGATCATCAACCTGAGAAGGAATGTAGGCGTACTGCTGTAAGTCCTACAGTTCTTCAAGGGTAGTTTGTCGTGTCAGAATCCACAACATTTGATGTGTTGATTGTACATATGTTTGTGTTAAATAGTTGTGTGAGTTCCAATTGATGTAATTGTTGGTTAATCTTGTTTGTGTCTGGACATTCCACAACTTACAATCGTCAACCTGTGAAGGGTTGTAGGCGTACTGGTGTAAGTCCTGCAATTCTTCAAGGGTATTCCATCAAGACATGAAATGCGAGTTTGTGTGTACTGTTTGTATATACGTTTGGTGTGTCATATCAATTGGTGTTATTTGAATTCATTGTGTTTACTCGTTGTTTTCGTACCTTGTTGTTATTGCATAATTTTGTTAAAATTTTCGTCGTGATTATTTCTGAAGTTGTTTCGAGTCTTCTACATCCATGAATGAATTGATTGATGTTAAGGACAGCAGATGGGTCGTATACGCCGGGGAGGCTAGGCTATTGCTGAGAATGAAATGCACACGGAGATAATTGTTAGCTGCGGTCCGACACGCCGGGGAGAAAGAGTGTAAACGACTGAGGCTCGCATGCGTCACCGCTACTAGAACTGAGGCAGAATGAGTGACAAGCGATTTCAGTGGTAATTGATAGTGAATAGAAAAGAGGTTGCTTGAAGAGTATCATGAGGTGCTGCTATGGTCACGTTGCATTCTGCAAGAGTCATTCTAGTAAGTGGCGATTGTGTTGCAAGATGTCAAGAGGAGGTCTCTGTCTGGAGGCGCAGGTCGTCATTGATGTGTGAGATTGTGCTGTGGGTATGCTTGTGGTGTGTTGGCTTTTCTGTTTGTTTTCCATTTCAGCTCTGTCCGTGTGACCCAGGTTCTCGCAATGGCATCCAAGTCAACGTGCATTGGTCGTGAAGGAAAAAAGGGTTGGATCCCTTTTTTGCCGGGGAGTGTCAATGGAGTTGAAGATTGAACGATCAATTCTTGGTTGTTTGCTCAAAATCAACTTCCTCGATTTTCGCGGAGGCATCAATACGACAGTCATCGTCTCATCGGTCGCTGTTCAGAAAGAAGAGTTAAACATCGTTAGAAGTAACATAACGATTTATTATTGTAATATTTGTTTACAGACCTTAGTTTTCTTAGTTTGCTTAGTGATACTTGATCTATATGCTGGTGTAACAATACATAATACTCAAGTCAACAATTGGTGTTTTGGTTTTTTCGTCCGTTATAACTAAGCGTTTCTGAAAACTCAAAGGAACAGCGTGGGCCCGAGCGTAGCGAGAGCTGGGCATTACCGGTTTATGAGACGGTAGCTGACAATGACTGTGAAGAAGTTTTCACGGAGTGTTGACTTAAAGGAATGAGTTGTCACTGTGGAAGTTTGGTTACGCAGATCGTAAGAACCTTCCTGTGCGAATTGTATGTCCCTGTTACCTGAAAATGATATTTTGTGAAGGACCTTAAAGAAGAATATTAGGTTTATAATAAGTCGCCTTGTCCAAAGTGGGTCAAGTTTTAGGATCATGCAGCGTGAGTTGTAGTCTTTCTTATAATCGTAGCCAAGCAGTTTTGAGGTAAAATATCGTTGGATACTTTCCATCCTTAGCTTGTCACGTGTGCGAGTGCTGCTTATAATAAATGGACAGTATTCTAGTAGTGGTCTGACACATGTTTTGTACAGAATTAGCTTGGCTTCATTGTTGTGAAAGTTCCTGAGTATGCATCCTAAGAGCATCCTTGATTTTCTAGTCTGTGGTGCTACTTGCTCAGAGAATGTCAAGTCACTAGAGTACCTCAAGCCTAGGTCAACGACACTTCGGCGTCTTGTTAGGTTAGCAGATTGGAGCGTTAATTTCAGGTCAATTGAGGGTGCACCGAAGCAGATCCAGCCACATTTGTTCAGATTAAATTGGAGGTTCCATAAGGACGACCAAGCAGCCATTTTATCTAATTCCTTCTGCACTACATTCTCGAAGTTCCCTAAGTCATCACATTGGAATGTATAAGCTACTTTTAGGTCATCTGCAAAGATGAATGGTTTCCCGTGCGTGAAGCAAGCGCATATGTCATTGATGTATAGTGTAAATAGGAGGGGTCCAATGACACTACCTTGTACTACACCAGAAGTGATAGGGCTAGGTTTGGAGGTTGCAGACCCGAGTTTAACTATTTGGGACCTATTGTTAAGGAATGATTTAAGCCATCCTAATAATGGGTCACGTATTCCTAAGGAGTTCAGCTTATTTGTTAGCAGTAAATGGTCAACACGGTCAAATGCCTTAGAAATGTCAAAGTAGATGACAAGTACTAGTTGCCGTCTGTCACGACTGCTGGTTACAAAATTGAAGAAGTCTAGGTGACATGTTAAACATGATCTGGATTTCAGGAATCCATGTTGGTTCGGACTTACAATATTGCAGCTAAGCATATGTTTGATTAGGTTATCTTTAACTAGTCTCTCCATGATTCTAGATGCTATAGGTGTGATATTGATTGGCCGGTAGTTACTGACTTCAGTTTTCGAGCCAGATTTGTGTTTAGGCATAATGAATGTAGTCTTCCATATGTCAGGGTAAGTTTGGGTTTCTAGGGACATTGTGAATATTTTAAGAAGCAGTAGAGGAATGTCAGGGCCACCATATTTATAGAAGTAAGATGATATACCGTCGGTACCGAAACCTTTTGAACTTTTGAGGGTTCTTATAGTTTGGTTAATATTAGTGTAGTTGAATTGAACAGTGCTAATTTGGTTTGGTGTGAGTGGAGATGGAGTTTGTGCCATATTAGTAATAGGGTGTATATCGAGTAGCTGGACTGAGGGCTTAAGGTAGTTACCTGCAAACGTTTTGTTGAATAGTTCACATATGTCTGCA
This sequence comes from Trichobilharzia regenti, assembly GCA_944472135.2. Classification (NCBI taxonomy): domain Eukaryota; kingdom Metazoa; phylum Platyhelminthes; class Trematoda; order Strigeidida; family Schistosomatidae; genus Trichobilharzia; species Trichobilharzia regenti. Next base: position 131,683,928 of record OX235262.1, on the reverse strand, counting down.
GAGTTAGTGCATAGCCTACCTTTGTCTATGAGGAGAGAAATGCTGTGATTTTTGCGATTCATTCGCTTCCTTAAGATTTCTGTGAGTGCATACACTCTAGCAGGACTGGCTACTGCGATGCGTTCTTCCTTTCTCATACGGAAATCTCGAGCTTGTGAGATGGAGCTAAGGGTGTTAAGTATTAGACCTAGAGTGCCAAAGTCGTGGTGTTTGAAGTAACTTGTTGAGAGTCTCTTCAGTTTTGTACGATCCTTTGGTTTTATGAATGACTTTCTGTGTGGGGAAACCTTTAGTGTTTGGAGTGGAATGACAGCATCTAAGCATGTGTTAGTGTTATGGTAGAAGATGGTTAGGGCTCTCGATAGGTCATCAGTAGTGAAGTATTCATCCCATTTGGAGGATCTTAGCATCGATTCAACTAAGGCCCAGTTTGCCTTACTATAGTTCCTATATATTACTTGTTGTGAAGTGGAGGTATGAGCTGCATTGCTACTCAGCGAAAGTGGCAGTGCACATATCACTGTTTTGTGGTCGCTCCCTGGGAACTCAGAACCTACTAGCGTTGAAAGGGGGCTTATATTGTGGCAGAAGATTAAGTCTAGTACGTTATTACCTCTTGTGGGAGTAGTGACAGTTTGTTTCCAGCCAAGTATATCCAGTGTGTCTAAGAACTTATCAAATTTAGTTGGGCCTGTGGTTATATCCCAATTGATTTCAGGTAAGTTAAAGTCCCCACATAGGATCTTATGGTCGTATTGTAAGTCGGATAATTGCTCCAGAGTATTAATAAGTTGGATCTCGTAATTACTGAAGGTGCCAGGTGCTCTGTAGGTGCATCCAATTAATGCTGTTACGCTATTTAAGTGTACATTAACCCATAGAGTCTCAGGCATGTTAAGTGTACTACTTTCTAGCTGTGATACAGTAAGTGCATTCAGAAAGTACATGAGACAACCCCCTCCCTTACCACCTTCCCTGTCACACCGAAAGTGTGTGTAGTTATCTAAGCTTATTTCTTCATCCAGGATGTCCGAATGACACCAAGATTCAGTGATGACAATTACAGGGGGTTTGTATATTACTGTGAGTGCTCTGAGCATCGGCAATTTATTTAGAACAGATCTAGCATTTATGAGGATTAGGTAAAGATGAGAGTTGAAGTAGCATTTGAAGTATTTAAGTTCGTTAGTCAGCCCCGAATATGGTTCAGCACCCAGTAGTTCTGCTTGACATGACGATCCTATGTTAAGAGGAGTTCCAGCATCATGCTCACCTATGTCTATCGAGTTGGTGTGTGCTGTTTTCGGTGAAGAATTAGGAGTTGGAGTACTGGATTTGCTATAGACTAAGGAATTTTTATTTTTAGTTAGGTTACAGAAGTGGGTAGGGTTCTTTATTTGGCCTATACTTGTGCAAGTGTCAAGTGTGTCCAATGGATACGGGTGCACTAGACCGTTCCTGTTTTCATGCAAGGAGGGAGCCAGCACTAGTGGTTTAGGAGTGTTAACATCCCTACCAGCTGTTTTTTCAACGCTGACAGGGACGCGGGGGATAAAAAATGATTGGATCCTTTTGGTGACCATGGCTTATTATTCCACCTATTGTTTGATGCTAGTTGTGTCCTTGTGTGGGTTTTGTGTGTACTGCATTGTGGGTTAGTTCCCAGCAGACTTGTACCATATATCCGGCCGAAATTTGTTTGTGTGCCATACTCTGAAGACCCTGTGTCATCAAAGTCTCATAAACCGGTAATGCCCAGCTCTCGCTACGCTCGGGCCCACGCTGTTCCTTTGAGTTTTCAGAAACGCTTAGTTATAACGGACGAAAAAACCAAAACACCAATTGTTGACTTGAGTATTATGTATTGTTACACCAGCATATAAATCAAGTATCACTAAGCAAACTAAGAAAACTAAGGTCTGTAAACAAATATTACAATAATAAATCGTTATGTTACTTCTGACGATATTTAACTCTTCTTTCTGAACAGCGACCGATGAGACGATGACTGTCGTATTGATGCCTCCGCGAAAATCGAGGAAGTTGATTTTGAGCAAACAACCAAGAATTGATCGTTCAATCTTCAACTCCATTGACACTCCCCGGCAAAAAAGGGATCCAACCCTTTTTTCCTTCACGACCAATGCACGTTGACTTGGATGCCATTGCGAGAACCTGGGTCACACGGACAGAGCTGAAATGGAAAACAAACAGAAAAGCCAACACACCACAAGCATACCCACAGCACAATCTCACACATCAATGACGACCTGCGCCTCCAGACAGAGACCTCCTCTTGACATCTTGCAACACAATCGCCACTTACTAGAATGACTCTTGCAGAATGCAACGTGACCATAGCAGCACCTCATGATACTCTTCAAGCATCCTCTTTTCTATTCACTATCAATTATCACTGAAATCGCTTGTCACTCATTCTGCCTCAGTTCTAGTAGCGGTGACGCATGCGAGCCTCAGTCGTTTACACTCTTTCTCCCCGGCGTGTCGGACCGCAGCTAACAATTATCTCCGTGTGCATTTCATTCTCAGCAATAGCCTAGCCTCCCCGGCGTATACGACCCATCTGCTGTCTTTAACATCAATCAATTCATTCACGGATGTAGAAGACTCGAAACAACTTCAGAAGTAATCACGACGAAAATTTTAACAAAATTATGCAATAACAACAAGACACGAAAACAACAAGTAAACACAATGAATCCAAAAACACCAATTGATATGACACACCACACGTATATACAAATAGTACAAACAACCTCGCCGATCATGTCTTGGTGGAATTCCTTTGAAGAATTGCAGGACTTACACCAGTACGCCTACAACCCTTCACAGGTTGACGATTGTAAGTTGTGGAATGTCCGGACACAAACAAGATTAACCAACAATTACATCAATTGGAACTCACACAACTATTTAACACAAACATATGTACAATCAACACATCAAATGTTGTGGATTCTGACACGACAAACTACCCTTGAAGAACTGTAGGACTTACAGCAGTACGCCTACATTCCTTCTCAGGTTGATGATCCAAGTGGAAGTCGTCCGGACACAAACAGAATTACCAACAGCTAGATGATAAATGATATCAATTCAGTATATACAATATGAACATATGTACAAAATCACACACCAAGCACATTGGACTGCTCATTGATGCGCTACCCTTTGAAGAATTGTAGGACTTACAGCAGTACGCCTACAACCCTTCTCAGGTTGACGCCCTAGGTTGGAAAATCGTCGCAGAGTTCATTTGCTAACTTCCTTCTATCAGCTATATCCTCAAATCTGAACGGCAACACGCCCATGTCATTGTATCGTAGAATATAGATGACCAACAAACACACGACATATCTCATCAACCAAGTATAGAAACAGAGTAATTTACACCAAAGATAATAACATTCAAATAGTAACTTGAAACTAGAAATGCCTTTATTCGTGCAAGTCAATTTAACAATTACTCTCTCGTTTACACTTGGCTTATCCACACTAAACTGACCATTGATATTCGTCCTTTCAAACGAACTGATACTACCATAGTCATTGCACAAGATACTTGAGTTGATGGGCGTCTGTTTCATTGTGGATGACAGCACCAACGATGACTGATTGATACCAGTTGATGAACTTAGCGGTGGATCAGAAGCTGTTGTTGCTCGGCTTTCAGATAGTTGTCCAACTGCAAGATCACCACCACTGCTGTCTTTCACTACTAGTTCGGGTTTAGCACTATCATCTGATGATAGGTGGGCTACACGCTGATCAATTACACTGACTGTCTCACAAGTATGCACACCTTCTGGAACTGCATCTGCGTTCAATTCTACTTCACGTTGTAGTTGTACAGAACCTTTATTTAACTTAGCAGTAGTAGGCATATCCCGCATCTCATAATGATCAACCAAAGACAAATCTGCACTATCATGATCATTATCACAAATATTCAATTTACCGTCAAGTTCATCATTTTCAAACTCTTTAATAACAGAAGTAGACAATTTTGGTTCCTCCTCAAAAATCATTAAAGGTTTTATAACTTCACTCTGACTAGATATACTTTGTAAACTTGTGGAGTCAGAACTCCACTCTGAAGCAGTAACTCTATTCTGTGACACTCTATTCAACAACGGCTTACCAGTTGCAACTACAGACTTCTTCACAACACCGTTATCGTCACACAATTCGGAGTCAGACCTGGAGTTTACATTTAGCTTATCACTGAACTTGCTCACTGGTTCACAGTTCACTTCTGTATGCACCTCTTGCACACGTGTAGAACAAAGCCGTGTTTGTCTTGCATCTTGTAACTTATCTGTTGAGGATGTACTACGAAACCTGTTACACTCACTAGGTCTATATGCATTACTAGACATCATGGAGCCTTCTCGATATCCACCTCTCTGAGGCCTACTCGTCATCAATGAGTGCGTTTTACCTTCAGACTGCTCTATTCTAGGGGTGAGATCTAACAGACTGGCGAACTTGCTCATAGATTGATTGACACTAGTATTTACCAGTTTCAGGATATCATCAAACTTTGGCTCGATACCCTCATCCTCCATACGGGAGCTTATCTTCACCCACTTCCTTTGCAGTCGGGTAGGTAGACGTCTTGCTATTACTTCTAGTATAAAACTCGAGTTGAGGTCACTCATTCGATTCATCGAAATCATTCCATTCTTGTAAATTAGCAAATTATCTAAAAACTCAGTGAGTGCCTGGGAGTCATCCTGTAACTGACCACCATTACCCTCAACAGCCTCGAATAATTTCCCTGCAATCATCGAGGGTCTTCCAAACCTTTGGCGTAATATGCTCATAGCCTCATCGTAGCCCTCCTTTGGCTTCATAAACTTACAACACTGTATAGCTCTTGCAGCATCTCCAGTGCAATATCTCATCAAATACATCAATTTCAATTCATCATTTAATAAAAAACCACTCAACATGATCTCAAACTCCTTTACAAATTGTAAATAATCAGCCGGGTTTCCATCAAAACACCGTGGTTCTAATTTAGGGAGTTTGATGTTCCTATTATCCCTGAACGGCGAAACAGTAACATCAACCATATCATGTTTAACATCAGACACATCGTTACAATTAACAGACAAGTCACCATGACTTACTTTCCTGTTTGCATCCAAGACACTCTGTCCCTTCTTTGACCCAGGCATTGTTGAACTTGACCCAATTCCAAAAACGTTCCAGATATTGCTTGTTCAAAGAGGACTTGACCGGCACCAGGAAAGATGAACGGCGACTATCCAAACTTTCACCAACTGTTTGAATCCGCCAGATCTGTTTCCATCGTCAGAAACTGTCATCAAAGTCTCATAAACCGTTAATGCCCAGCTCTCGCTACGCTCGGGCCCACGCTGTTCTTTGAAGTTTTCAGAAACGCTTAGTTATAACGGACGAAAAAACCAAAACACCAATTGTTGACTTGAGTATTATGTATTGTTACACCAGCATATAAATCAAGTATCACTAAGCAAACTAAGAAAACTAAGGTCTGTAAACAAATATTACAATAATAAATCGTTATGTTACTTCTGACGATATTTAACTCTTCTTTCTGAACAGCGACCGATGAGACGATGACTGTCGTATTGATGCCTCCGCGAAAATCGAGGAAGTTGATTTTGAGCAAACAACCAAGAATTGATCGTTCAATCTTCAACTCCATTGACACCCTGAGTTGTTGATAGCCGAGTTCTGACTATTACCACTTGTACTATTTGGGTCGACATTGGATATTAGTGTGTGCCACGGTGCGATTTAGCACGTTGTGAGCGCTAATACTATTAACCATGGGGAGTGTGTGCTTATTTAAGCTACCACTGTTTTTGTTGGTATGATTTAGGGGCATATTTTCCTTATCTTTAGAAATGGAGTTATAGCTAGGAGAGGACGAAGTCGAATTTCGGGGGGTTTTGACTTTTTTCTGGGGTTATTTAGTGGCATTTTAGATTCTGCGGTGGTGGGTGGTATGGTTTTATTATTTATTTGGTTACAGTCTAGTGGCCTTTCGGTTGGTGCTGCACTCTGATGGGATATTTTTGTGTGTTTCGAGAGGGGTGATGCGGTGGGGTCTACTGTATCTTTCACGGGGTTGGGAATAATGTCTGCTTGCAGTGTATTTTTTTTTATTTACAGCTTGATTCCACACCGTATTTTTGGTACAAGTATGGAATTTTCAGCATGGATATCGGTAGCCCAAATTTTGCAGGCCGACCATAGATATCAGGTGTGCGCCGGCGTGGGCTCGAACCCCGGACCATGTGCATGGTCGGCGAGAGTCCTAACCACTGTGCCACCGACGCACTATTACCTATCTCACAATTAGTCTTAGCGAGAGAGTTGTATGCGCGCCTTTCTATGACTGTTTTGTCCACCTCGACCTTTATATGTTTGTAGTTCCTGGCTTGCGATAGGGTGTGTTGGGAGTGGATGAATTTTCTGGTCTCTGCCGGAGTTTCGAACTGTAAACGAATAGGACAACACTTTTCATTTTGACTCTTCTTCAGCCTATAGCACTTAGTCTTGGAGTTAGGCATTTTCGCTTCACTAAGTAAGATGCGCTGTACCTTTTTTAGTGCCTCATTCTCCGGAACGTTGTAGACAATAGCACTCAGTTTTGCGTCGAGTCGTTTTGTTACTTCTGTGGTAAAAAAGTTAATGAGGTTATCTACCTTAGTTACCGATTCTTTGTCAAGCTTGTTAAGGTTTACAGTTTTCATGAGGATAGTTAGAGGTGTCAGTTCATAGACCTGCGATCTGATATCGCTGATCTGATCTGATAATTTGGATATATCGGTATTGGTTTTGATGTTTCCAGCATTTACTGACTTACTGTTTTTTATTTCCCTTAACTCAGCCTTAAGTTCTCCTAAAGACAACTTCAGAAGTTCTATTTCTGAAGAAAGTACTGAAAAAGAGCTTGATGGCTGGAGTTTCTCGATAAGCACATAAGGTAAAGGGAGGAGTTCTGTATGAGCAGAGGGTATTGAATGTTTAGGAGTAGTGCTAATACTATCCTCAGTTTCAGCTCGACGCTTACGGCATACAAGTGAGTTATGTGACTCACTATAGCCGTTTGTAGGGGGTGTGTTGCTTGATGTAGCAATCAAGGACGTTAAATTAGACACCAGTTTTACAGGGGAATGGGTTCGTTGCTTTTTACTTTGATTAACCATAACTATTACAAATGGAAGTTAGTGGTTACAAGTATGGAGGTAGTATAGTACTTGTGCAGGTACTACAACAAGATAAATTTTATGTAGACGACCATGAACGACCAACTCGCCACTTCCCTTTCGGGTTCCACTCGAGCGATGGCTTGTCTAGTGATGCCACTTGATGGCTTCCTCAGAGTATGGCTAATCCATCTCCACTTCTACCTGCCTATTTGTTTCACAATCAGTTCCTGGTTGGCTTGCTCCCGGGGATCCCTATTGCACATCTTTTATGGCCAGCCATCTGATCTTAAGTATTGAGCGAAGACAACTGTTAGTGAAGGTCTGTAGTTTTTTTGAGATGCTCTTTATGACGCGCAGTGCAAGTCTCTGATCCGTATAATAGCACTGACTGATTTCACATTGGAGTTGAAAATCCGGATCTTATTTTTGATGGTGAGTGCTGTTGACCTCCACACAGACTTAAGGTAATGAAAGCCTGTCTTGCTTTTCCAATTTTGGCTTTGATATCCTTATCAGTTCCGTTTGCCTGTAGTTGAAACGATGCTTCCTAGGTTGTGGGTGAAGGAGGTTGTTTCTTTCAGGTTCATCCCATTTATGCTGATTGTCGTCTGTTGTTGTTGGCCAGGAATCTTCATCATCTCTGTTTTCTCTATGTTCACCCGAAGTCCTATCTTTGATGGTTCTTCTGCCAGCTTGTTGCATATCTTCAAGTTTGTTTGTGGGAAATCAGACATATATCATCGGCGAAGTCCAGATCCTCCAAGTTTTTTGTTTGAGTCCATTTTATGCCTGTTTCATCATTGCCCGCTGTTTGCCGCATTATCCAATCTACTGCAATCAGGAAAATCATTGGCAGTAGCAGGAAGCCAGCTGGTCTCGCTCCCGTCCTCACTTCGAAGGATTCCATAAGTTTCCCATTGTGGATTACTTGACATACAGCATTGTCGTGCAAATATTGGATGAGATGTACAATTGTCTGTGGCACCCCGTAGTAGCGAAGTAGTTGCCAAACGACCTCTCGATCGACACTGTCGAAGGCCTTTTCAAAGTCGATAAAGTTGAGATGGAGAGGTGACTGCCATTCCAAGCTCTGTTCAATGATGATCCGTCGTGTGGCGATTTGATCAATACATGACTTGTTTCTCCTGAATCCAGCTTGTTCCGGTCGAAGTTTTCCATCCAGGTTGGCGTGTTTGATTCTCTCCAGGATGATGCGGCTTAGTATTTTGCTTGGGATGGACAGGGGCCTAATGCCACGCCAGATCTTGCGCTGACATAAGCATCCCTTCTTTGGCAGTTTGAATGAGTAGCCTTTGTTCCGATCCTCAGGGGTCCATTTTCAATGCTTCTACTGGGATTCCATCTGATCCTGCTACCTTTCCAGCTTTTAGCATCTTGATTGACTTCAGGACTTCTGTTCTCGTCAGGGGTTTGATGTTCACTGGTAGTTCTGCCACCCTTGTTGGTATTATTGGGTCTGTTGTAGGTGGCGGTTGATTTAGAAGTCTTTTGAAGTGTTCAGCCCATGGTTTCTCCGCTCTACTACTTTGGTGATTGTTGCCTATTATAGCAAGCTGATATGCGCCGCAAGTCGTCGGATTAACAGGTGACTGAGTTCATGGCCATTTTAATTGATTGACCATAAATAACCAGAGAAACCTAACCAGACTCCGAAGTGTCGTTGACCTAGGCTTGAGGTACTCTAGTGACTTGACATTCTCTGAGCAAGTAGCACCACAGACTAGAAAATCAAGGATGCTCTTAGGATGCATACTCAGGAACTTTCACAACAATGAAGCCAAGCTAATTCTGTACAAAACATGTGTCAGACCACTACTAGAATACTGTCCATTTATTATAAGCAGCACTCGCACACGTGACAAGCTAAGGATGGAAAGTATCCAACGATATTTTACCTCAAAACTGCTTGGCTACGATTATAAGAAAGACTACAACTCACGCTGCATGATCCTAAAACTTGACCCACTTTGGACAAGGCGACTTATTATAAACCTAATATTCTTCTTTAAGGTCCTTCACAAAATATCATTTTCAGGTAACAGGGACATACAATTCGCACAGGAAGGTTCTTACGATCTGCGTAACCAAACTTCCACAGTGACAACTCATTCCTTTAAGTCAACACTCCGTGAAAACTTCTTCACAGTCATGTATTCTAAAATATGGAATAGCCTGCCCCTAGATGTCAGAACTTGCTCTTTGGTTACAAACTTCAAACGCTCTCTATACAGACTGTTTCACTCTACTGATTATATTAATAAACTACTTACTCCTAGAACGAATCAACTACTAACCTACTACAGCACCTAAAAGACGCACTTCAACACCCTTAGCAATCTGAAAACTATAAATAAACTGGCAGCATGGATGCATAAAGACTTAGTACGGAACATACAGGATTAGTTTACCCTTAGAAATAGGACCTGTCACTCTACCGTAACCTTCAAACGCTTGCTATATAAGCTTTTATCCAAATGACTATCCCTACCAGAACCCATCACTTATTTCTAAAACGCATCAGTCATTAGAACACTAAAACGCTCAGACTCATTAATACACATTATGATACTAAATAAGGCTTCGCATAAATACGTGAAAACACAACTGCAATATAGAAAACTATTTGCTAAAGTATAATATATAATTGACATAAACATTTACATATGCATGAAATATTAAATGTCATTTTCATGTTCACATACTTTCTCTTTTTGGTATTCTGCTGCTCCTATTCATCTTCTGGTCGAGGTCGAACAACCCTGCACCTAAATTGAAATGTGGATTAATTCCAAACCGTCTACCTCATAACCACTCAAATTTCATGAACGATCCAACTCTACCATTTGAAGACGCTGGCGAACATGCTGTAAATGAGTATTCATGATCTGAAATGAAGAAGCAACTGGTTTTCAAACAGTTTTCAACATTTTACTCAACTTACGAATACAGTTCGCCATGCAGACACAAATGGAGCAAATGTAGGATTCTGGAATCGACCTCGGCACCATTTGATGCAGTAAAACAACTTAACATGACCTTATCTAGTTTTCGCATCCACGATCAAATTTCTTTCCTGTTATGAAACTACGATAAGACTGCTGAAAAATGGAATAAATATATCACTGATCTCAACATAATACATCAATAAACTTTAAGCCAAGGGTGCTGTTCACAACAAAGTTATATAGGAGAATTGACTTCAAGCTTTATTTTTCCCAGATATCTGTATTACATTCATGTGATGTCTGGGTTTTTTGTTAATGCGAAGACAATATTTCTATACCTCTTTATTTGCTACACAAACAGACTTTATAGCAGACTGTTACGACTGACTCTAATGTCAGAAAGAACTACCAAGCTGTAAATTCATCATACATCAAATTATGTGTAATTTATATAATAACTTATCCATGCCTGTGCAATAGATATGTTCCTGCATAAACAGGGAGAAGTTTATTATTATTATTAAAACCTTATTTATGCATGCCTATATAATTGGTGTATCCTACATAGCTAGGAAAATAATGTACCTTATTATATTATCTTTACTAAATATGCTTATTAATCTTATGTGTAACCTATCGAATCGATAATGCCTGTAAACTGGCGGCCCTCATGTAAAAAATTGAGAATATATATTATGATTATTAAAACTTGCTTCAGGAATAGAACAACAAAAGCTGTTCGTAGAATGACTAAAAATGGAGATGAAGAAATATGATATGTAGGGCTGTTAACACATGATGTTCTCAAAACATGGTCACCAAATCTGAACTATCAGCACAGATTAGTGACTGTCAGCAAAATCTCATAAACCGTTAATGCCCAGCTCTCGCTACGCTCGGGCCCACGCTGTTCTTAGAAGATTTCTCAGAAACGCTTAGTTATAACGGACGCAAAAACCAAAACACCGATCTGCCGTTTGACATTTCTGTATTGTTACACCAACATATAAAAGGAATAAGCGAACTAAGCAAACTAAGGTCTGTAAACAAATATTACAATAATAAATCGTTATGTTACTTCTGACGATGTTTAACTCTTCTTTCTGAACAGCGACCGATGAGACGATGACTGTCGTATTGATGCCTCCGCGAAAATCGAGGAAGTTGATTTTGAGCAAACAACCAAGAATTGATCGTTCAATCTTCAACTCCATTGACACTCCCCGGCAAAAAGGGGATCCAACCCTTTTTTCCTTCACGACCAATACACGTTGACTTGGATGCCATTGCGAGAACCTGGGTCACACGGACAGAGCTGAAATGGAAAACAAACAGAAAAGCCAACACACCAAAAGCATACTCACAGCACAATCTCACACATCGATCACGACCTGCGCCTCCAGTTAAAGGCATCCTCTTGCAGCACAATCGCCACTAGCTAGAATGACTCTTGCAGAATGCAACGTGACCATGGCACCACCTCACGATACTCTACGCACATCCTCTTATCTACTCATTACCAATTACCACTGCAATCGCTGGTCACTCATTCTGCCTCAGTTCTAGTAACGGTGACGCATGCGAGCCTCAGTCGTTTACACTCTTTCTCCCCGGCGTGTCGGACCGCAGCTAACAATTATCTCCGTGTGCATTTCATTCTCAGCAATAGCCTCCCCGGCGTATACGACCCGTCTTCTGTCTTTAACATCAATCAATTCATTCACAAATGTAGAAGACTCGAAACAACTTCAGAAGTAATCACGACGAAAATTTTAACAAAATTACGCAATAACAACAAGATACGAAAACAACAAGTAAACACAATGAATCCAAAAAACACCAATTGATATGACACACCACACATATATACAAATAGTACAAATAACCTCGCGGATCATGTCTTGGTGGAATTACTTTGAAGAATTGCAGGACTTACACCAGTACGCCTGCAACCCTTCACAGGTTGACGATTGTAATTTGTGGAATGTCCAGACACAAACAAGATTAACCAAAAATTTCATCAATTGGAACTCACACAACTATTTAACACAAACATATGTACAATCAACACATCAAATGTTGTGGATTCTGACACGACAAACTACCCTTGAAGAACTGTAGGACTTACAGCAGTACGCCTACAACCCTTCTCAGGTTGACGCCCTAGGTTGGAAAATCGTCGCAGAGTTCATTTGCTAACTTCCTTCTATGAGCTATATCCTCAAATCTGAACGGCAACACGCCCATGTCATTGTATCGTAGAATATAGATGACCAACAAACACACGACATATCTCATCAACCAAGTATAGAAACAGAGTAATTTACACCAAAGATAATAACATTCAAATAGTAACTTGAAACTAGAAATGCCTTTATTCGTGCAAGTCAATTTAACAATAACTCTCTCGTTTACACTTGGCTTATTCTCACTAAACTGACCATTGATATTCGTCCCTTCAAACGAACTGATACTACCATAGTCATGGCACAAGATACTTGAGTTGATGGGTGTCTGTTTCATTGTGGATGACAGCAACAACGATGACTGAGTGACACAAGGTGATGAACTTAGCGGTGGATCAGAAGCTGTTCTTGTTCGGCTCTCAGATAGTTGTCCAACTGCAAGATTACCACCACTGCTGTCTTTCACTACTATTTCGGGTTTAGCACTATCATCTGATGATAGGTGGGCTACACGCTGATCAATTACACTGACTGTCTCACAAGTATGCGTGCCTTCTGCAACTGAATCTGCATTCAATTCTACTTCACGTTGTAGTTGTACAGAACCTTTATTTAACTTAGCAGTAGTAGGCATATCCCTCATCTCAACATGATCAACCAAAGACAACTGTGAAGTATCATGATCATTATCACGAATATTCACTTTACCGTCAATCTCATCATTTTCAAACTCTTTAATAACAGAAGTAGACAATTTTGGTTCCTCCTCAAAAATCATTAAAGGTTTTATAACTTCACTCTGACTAGTAATACCTTGTAAACTTGTGGAGTCAGAACTCCACTCTGAAGCAGTAACTCTATTCTGTGACACTCTATTCAACAATGGCTTACCAGTTGCAACTACAGACTTCTTCACCGCACCGTTATCGTCACACAATTCGGAGTCAGACCTGGAGTTTACATTTAGCTTATCACTGAACTTGCTCACCGGTTCACAGTTCACTTCTGTATGCACCTCTTGCACACGTGTCAAGCATAACCGTGTTTGTCTTGTATCTTGTAACTTATCTGTTGAGGATGTACTACGAAACCTGTTACACTCACTAGGTCTATATGCATTACTAGACATCATGGAGCTTTCTCGATATCCACCTCTCTGAGGCCTACTCGTCATCAATGATTGCATTTTGATCTCAGACTGCTCTATTCTAGGGGTGAGATCTAATAGACTGGCGAACTTGCTCATAGATTGATTGACACTAGTATTTACCAGTTTCAGGATATCATCAAACTTTGGCTCGATACCCTCATCCTCCATACGGGAGCTCATCTTCACCCACTTCCTTTGCAGTCGGGTAGGTAGACGTCTTGCTATTACTTCTAGTATAAAACTCGAGTTGAGGTCACTCACGCGATTCATCGAAATCATTCCATTCTTGTAAATTAGCAAATTATCTAAAAACTCAGTGAGTGCCTGGGAGTCATCCTGTAACTGACCACCATTACCCTCAACAGCCTCGAATAATTTCCCTGCAATCATCGAGGGTCTTCCAAACCTTTGGCGTAATATGCTCATAGCCTCATCGTAGCCCTCCTTTGGCTTCATAAACTTACAGCACTGTATAGCTCTTGCAGCATCTCCAGTGCAATATCTCATCAAATACATTAACTTCAATTCATCACTTAATGGAAAACTATTCAGCATGATCTCAAACTCCTTTACAAATTGTAAATAATCAGCCGGGTTTCCATCAAAACACCGTGGTTCAAATTTAGGGAGTTTGATGTTCCTATTATCCCTGAACGGCGAAACAGTAACATCAACCATGTCATGCTTAACATCAGACACATCGTTACAATTAACAGACAAGTCACCATGACTTACTTTCCTGTTTGCATCCAAGACACTCTGTCCCTTCTTTGACCCAGGCATTGTTGAACTTGACCCAATTCCAAAAACGTTCCAGATATTGCTTGTTCAAAGAGGACTTGACCGGCACCAGGAAAGATGAACGGTGACTATCCAAACTTTCACCAACTGTTTGAATCCGCCAGATCTGTTTCCATCGTCAGAAACTGTCATCAAAGTCTCATAAACCGTTAATGCCCAGCTCTCGCTACGCTCGGGCCCACGCTGTTCTTAGAAGATTTCTCAGAAACGCTTAGTTATAACGGACGCAAAAACCAAAACACCGATCTGCCGTTTGACATTTCTGTATTGTTACACCAACATATAAAAGGAATAAGCGAACTAAGCAAACTAAGGTCTGTAAACAAATATTACAATAATAAATCGTTATGTTACTTCTGACGATGTTTAACTCTTCTTTCTGAACAGCGACCGATGAGACGATGACTGTCGTATTGATGCCTCCGCGAAAATCGAGGAAGTTGATTTTGAGCAAACAACCAAGAATTGATCGTTCAATCTTCAACTCCATTGACAGTGACATAAAATCGCATGTATATGAACTTATATTTCTTAGCATCCTAACCCAGAACCATAAGCCCTGGCGAACTTGACACTGGATCGGTAACCAAGGCAGATAACCAGATAAACTTCACAACAAATATCTTCAAATGACTAGAAACAGAACTAAGTGTGGTGGTCTACGGTATTCCGGAGGAGGAGTTAAAAAGGTTGATGGCACCTAACTAAGGGCGAAAAAGATTCCGAACTCCCAAACAAAGTCTCACAGACTAGAGAAAGTCAGCATAGCTACTGCTGCCCCATACGCCTCCAGTTTGAAACACAGACATAGGCTTAGTAATTCATCAGTTTACAAATATTCCTATCACATGATACGACCCACAAGCAGATAAAAACTGTAGCAGATAAGACAGTGATTGAAAGGTGTAGCCCCTCAACCTCGTGCTGTCGATCCAGATATATCTACGTAGCCCAAAGACAGAATCCACTGCTTATTGTAAGTAGACAACATCCTTTCCCGGCCATGACGTGAGAGTTAAAGTGGAATTCGGTAGCAAAACCATCCCGAAATATACCACTCAACCGAAATTCCACCACATTCAGAAATATTTTGCATGAAAAATCCTTGCTCGAAAGGAAATAAGACGTAAAATTTTACTTAAAACCGCAAGAATAGTAGAAATAGAACCATACTCTCCACTGGCAATAACACTAGCACATAAACGCATAATATACCGAGTCACACTAAAGCCCACCCTGGTGGCTGATGTAGCAACGCCATCACGCAAACTGATGGAAGTGACAGTACTCACATCTCAGCTTAGAACTACTCCGGGTCTTCAAAGTTGAACACACAAACAAGCTTTGACAGAATGTATGGCACAAGTCTGCTGGGAATTCTACTACAGTACAGCAATGCTTACAATAAAACCCATGTAAGAACACAGAATGTCTTCAAACATTCAGTAGATTAATTAGCTATGGCATCACAAGATACCAATAATGTTTTATCCACCACATCCCTGTCAGGGTTGGCCAAACAAATGATGGGGATGTTGACTCTTCTATTTCCGTATCACTAGTGTTCTCTCACTATCGGGAATAAAACAGGCAGTGTCTAGTGCACACGCAAATATGAATCAAACTAAATGCTTGTGCAAACATAAACCAAATAAAAAATCCTGTCGAAGCTTCCAGCCTACCTAGGCCTAGAACTACCTTATTGTATAGCAAATGCAATCATAAATCTTCTCATTATTCACTAAAAGTAACGGGTAGCAACTCAATAGCACAGATGAACACGATACCGACCGCAAAGCGATCAAACGAACCTGCCTGACAATGACCGATATAAGTCTGCATCGAGTACAATGCATTTCTGGTGTTACTTGCGATGAAAATGCTTCCAAATTATAAGAATACTCTACTTATTTTAAATTAATACCCAACTTGGATGTGAATAAGGAATAAGATCCGATTCCATGTACACCAAAGCTATCCGGCGTAATTGACTTCAGGCTTTATTTTCGACTAAATATTTGTAATCCATTCAACAAGTACTTAGGTAATATGTGTCAATGCGAACACAATATTTCTATAATTCTTGGTGTCAATATAGTTGAAGATTGAACGATCGATTCATTGTTGTTTGCTCAAACCCAACTCCATATTTTTCTCTGGAGTCATCAATCCAGAAGTCATCGTCTCATCGTTCGCTGTTCGTTGGAAGAGAGAAATCTATCAGAAGTATTATTACGATTTATTGTTATAACACTTATTCTTAGACCTTGTGTATAATAACCTTATTGTTGGTTACATATTGGCGTAAGAATAAAGGATTCTCGAGTCGCCAATCTGTGTTCTTGTTTTTCGCGTTGGTTATTACACAATGTTGCGGAAAGTCTTCGAGGGACGGCATGAGGTCCAGCGTAGTAAGACCTGGACATTGTCACTTGGCGTGCTTCAATGAATGACCACTTAGCAGATTTTACCCTCAAATGAAAGTCAAAAAGACAGCAACCATATGATTTCACTATCAACCAAATTTATGTTATTTGAATAATACTTATCCATGCCTGGACAACTGGTGTGTCCTACATAGATGGGGATAAATATATTATTATAGTCGTAACGCAGGATTATCGTACCACGCAGAACCACCGGGTGCCAAACTACACTTGAGCCTGATTCACGAGCTGAAATACTTCAAACATTACTTCACATCCGAAATTTACCTGATCCTTAATAATGCTAGATCTATCCTTAACAAGCTACCGATGCTCAGGCCACACATGCTGGTATATAAACTACCATAATTGTCACTACTGAATTTTGGTGCCACTCCAGTATACCGAACGAAGAGATAAGCATCGGTGGGTGCACACATTCCCGATGTGACAGGGAGAGTGGTAAGGGAGGAGATTACCTTATGTAATCGCCAAATACAATTAATGTAATGCATCTGGACATCAGGTAACTCAACAACATGCATGACACCCTGTGGGTCATTGTACACTTGAAAAAATGACGCAGTAATAAGGAGATGTATTCACAGAGCGCCTGGAACCTTTATTGATTATGAGACTCAACTCATTAGTGTATTGGAGCAAGTATCCACTGTAGCACATGACCTTAAGATATTATGCGAAGATTTCAAATAACATGAAATTATCTGGGACTTCCTCACAGGTCCGGCCATGTTTGATTAGCTGTTATGCACACTGGACATTTTCGGCTGGAAATAAATTGTCACCATCCCTATAAGTGGTGATAACGTACTAGGCTTAGTATCCTGCCATAACATAAGTCTCTTCTTAATCTCAAAAATTTCTAAGTTTACTGGTAGCGACCAAAAAAGCGACGTATGCACTGCCACTTCTACAAAGTGGTAATATAGCTTAAACCTCCTCTTCACAACAAATAACATAAGGACTACAGTAAGGTAAACTGGACTCTCGTAAGATCAACGCTGAGATTTTCTAGAAGGGGAGAGTTCCCCTCACTGATGAACTCTCGAAAGCGCTAGGCTTTCTTCTACCAGAACTCGAACACATGCTTAGATGTTGCCATTCCAAATACTGAACTTACATTTTCATGTAAATTTATATGTTTATATGAAAATATTTATTATTATTATTATTATAAAAAGCCATTTATTAAATCAAACGATTACACGAAAGTGAGGAGACCCTCGACAAGTTATTTCAAGCACTACAACTTTGGTACACTAGACTGAATGCTTGACGCCCCTAGCTCAATCTCACAAGCTCATAATTTGCGTATGAGAAATGAAGAACGCACCACGCTAGTTGGCCCTGCTAGGGTGTATGCTTCCAAAGGAATACTGAATAAGCTACTGAATCGCGAAAACGACAGCATTTCTCTCCTAAATGACGAAGGTAGGCTGTAGAATCAATAGGCAAACCTGTATGAATTATTCAAAAAGGCGTCTGCAGCTAAATAAGTTGAGGCCAAAATCCCACTTCTCGATATGCACTCCGCCGACACTAAAACAAATTAGTAACACCGAGGTGACATATGTTAACACTAGCCAAGGCACTTGAACACTCAAAGGCTCTAACGGTGTTGGCATTGACTGTATACCATTATTTTTCCTTAAATACGTTAGTTCTGACATTCGTGTGCTACTGCTCGAATCCATAACCTACCCAGAAAAATAGGAAACAACGTTTATTATGCTCAGACGCATTTGTAGCTCGAAAACAGAGGCCAATACCTGCAGACCAACCAGTATTACATCGTTGGCGTCTAGGTCTATGAAAAGGCTGATTGTCAGCCAACTCTCAGAAACTGTCAATGTCCAGGTCTTACTACGCTGGACCTCATGCCGTCCCTCGAAGACTTTCCGCAACATTGTGTAATAACCAACGCGAAAAACAAGAACACAGATTGGCGACTCGAGAATCCTTTATTCTTACGCCAATATGTAACCAACAATAAGGTTATTATACACAAGGTCTAAGAATAAGTGTTATAACAATAAATCGTAATAATACTTCTGATAGATTTCTCTCTTCCAACGAACAGCGAACGATGAGACGATGACTGCTGGATTGATGACTCCAGAGAAAAATATGGAGTTGGGTTTGAGCAAACAACAATGAATCGATCGTTCAATCTTCAACTACACTGACACTGATAAAGGATAAAATTGTCCATACATGTTCGCTGAAATACTGCAACTCCCAGCCAGCGTGGTTCCCTAAATTCGTGATCATTTTTACCCTGTTGCTTTGATTTTTTGACTTTGTGACCAGTAACTGAGAGAGCCGGTGACTGATACTCGTAACCCACTCTCAACATCCGTATCAGGAAAATTTGTAGCCAGAAGACCACTCTCTGGATCTAAGAATACTATTTTACTCATACTATAACCAACTAGATTTGAACGCAAGTGGTATCAAAACTCAGACAGCGAGTTGGAGACTTATCGATCAACCAAGTAAAAACCATCATAACAAGTTTTAACACAGCGGTATGACCTGTAATTCTTAGCTAATTAATGTCAATATACCAAAAGTTCCACCGATAATTCAGTATAATATAAATTACTTTTGATGGCGTTGCTCTGGTCTTTCATCAAAGAGCTAACGTTTAAGGAGTGGCAGGGATTGTCGCCAGGAAACTGGTTAGAATAAACAGGTTCGTTAAAAATTCACTCAATGTTCACCACCATTGACACCAAATATAATATTTCAAAGGCATCTAACCAGGTTGGCTGTTCGTTGCTGATACATAGGCTGAATTCCTCAGGAATGTATGGCCTAATTCATTCCTAGAAAACATGTCCCAAATGGTTAGACTTAATCTGTGACTTCCAAACCTAGCCCAGTCACTTCTGGTGCAGTTTAAAGTGGAGACAGAGCCTCTCCTGTTTGCACCTTATATATGCACTTGCTTCCGATATGGTAAGACATTAATTTCTGTAGGTGACATAAATGCAGCTTATACATTCCAATGTGGTGACCTATGGTACCTCTAGAATGTTGTACAGAATGAATTAGATAAAGTGACTGCTTGGCCACCTTTATGGAATCTATTACGCAATCTGAACAAATGTGTACGATCTACTTCGGCGCACCCTCAACTACACTACATAAAATTAACGCTTCCGTCTGCTAACCTACCTAGACTATGAAATGTCACTGACTTAGGCCTCTGGTACTCTAGAGACTGCATAAATATATGAAAGGAGGAATAGAGTTGCGATGTTTATGTTTATTGACCAGAAATGTGTGATGAAGACAAATATATTGAACTGAATTTAAACACGAATTGAGGCCACCTACGTACACATACCATACTATAGGCAGCAACAAACACATATTACATCGTCGCGCATACCACATCACTCTTCAAGACGTTGGCTTATAGCCTCTAAACTTCCATGAAAGCTCCTGGGTTGTCATTCGTGGACGCTAAATAACATTCTGCATGAGCGGTATTCATGATCTACAGTGAGAGTAAAACTAGTTTTCAAGCAGTTTTCCAAGTCTATCAACTTATTATAATAATTTATATTTCGTATAAAAGGGTAAGTTTACAAGAAATGCATGCATTTTTTACAGGTATGATAAGTAATGTTATAAATTACAATCCTGAAGTATCATAAATTGATACTTTTTCAAAAGTTTAAATTGTTCAATTATTGTACAAGCTATTAGAACAGGTTCTTATAAACGTTAAATTGTAAACCCTTGACCAGTGCCACCGTCAAATTGAGCGACAACCCGAACTCCGTTCTGTTTCCTGCTGATAGTTATGGCCATCAAGTGAACACTGTATATCTGGGTGAGTGCTATGCCACATTCCCACTGAACGCTATTTCAGGAAGAGAAGAAAACTCTGCGCAGCTGCAAAATGGTATAAAATGATTAATGAGTAATGAATTATTGGAAGTATATTTACAACATGAATACAAGAGGAAGCTATATAGTACTCGAAATGATAGTTTAATGCTAACCATATCGGTCTAAGCATGGAAACTATGATGTTTTTGATGAAGAAATAGCTTTATTCAAACATTGGTGCCGTTGTGTTTTTAATCAAAACAACCAGACTTAGGGCAAGCAACAAATATAAACAAAGAACGAACACTAGCTTTAATATTTAATATTTTAATAATATTTAATATTTTTGATTACAGCTTGATTCCACACCGTATTTTTGGTACAAGTATGGAATTTTCAGCGTGGATATCGGTAGCCTAAATTTCGCAGGCCGACCATAGATATCGGGTGTGCGTCGGCGTGGGCTTGAATAGTAGTCTAGGTGATTAAGATAAAATAGAGTAAAATATTGCCTAAATAAAAAGATTATTGTGAGGCAAGTAAGTGATATTTAAGTGAGTAGTGAATTCAGAGATCTGTAAGATGTCTCACGAATTTCTGTAGGGCCCAATGTGTAGCATCTCGGCAAGAAGCTGAACCGGCTTGTAGATGGGACTTGTAGACAATCTACGATTTGATTTTATATCATACTTGATCATGCCTGTAAAAATGGCATCCATCTTCATGTAAATTTATATGTTTATATAAAAAACATACGTTATTATTATTATGTCTTGTATATAGCTTATCTTGTCTCTTGGGTGTAAAAGTTATGCAGTACAAAGCCAGTAAGTCGTTTACAGTCAGATACAGCCTTATTTGCATGATCGGAAAAGGATAAATCTGAGTATCTTATCCCGAGATCTGTGACTGTGTTCAGTTTTGGGAGGAGCCTACCGTACATATATAGGCACATTATCGGTTTCCAGCGTCCAAGGTGGGATAGACCACATTTGTCTGGGTTGAAAGTCAGTTGCCACTTTTCGCTCCAATCACCTAGATTGTTTAAGTCATTGCTATTTTTTAACTCATGGAAAATTCCCATTGTAACATTTAGAAAATCAAAACAAGTGATTCAGCGAAGAGACTCTTTTCAACGAACTTATCATCAAGCTGTACAGTAGTATATATATGGCTTTTAATAGGTTATACTCGGTGAGGGGATTGAATCTTAGGTGTGAATGCATAAAATAATAATCATATGAAGTTCAATTAAAACTAAAATGTTTGTGATTATAATCGTAGTTAACTGTCAAGTGGCAAAGCAGATTAATGTCATATATAGAATAATTCATAGGAGGGATAGAACTTGAAAAAGGATGTGCAATTATAGGATTAGTAGACAAATCGAATAAAACAAAAACTTTACGTAATATTGTGTGAAATTTAATGGCATAGAATTTATCGTTGTAAAAAAGAATTCATTTAGAATGACAAGTGGAACAAGTGAAATAATACCGGGGACAGTTCAAGGTGAGAATAGTAATAATAAGAATTGACTAAATAAGGAAGAGTATACAAATTGAATAGACAAAATGAAAAATTGGTAGAGCTAAAATATGATTGGGGCTTACCATACTTTAGCATAGAGGGATTAAGACCATGAAAGTTGGAGAAGTTGAACGAACTTTATTTCTGCACACAGAGATCTGGCTTTTCTGTTTCGATAGCCAAAGCTTCAGCAATACAGATGAGTCGGGTACGTAGAGATTTGAGTAGATTGCTCTTTGCCTTGTAGATGACTTTAAAGGCGGAGGCTATAGAGATAGGGTGATCATTATCGACCAGATGTTCAATGATAGCGCTTCTTATTGCTCCACTTCCACCTTTTCATAGCCATGCAGGATAATGTTCTTGCACCCTCTTGGACAAAACTCGAGTTGAAAAGAGTCGCTTGGCTGAATCACATGTTTTCATTTTCATGTTGCATTTTGCTTTCGACTCTCATATCATCATACCCATAATCGTATACTATCTGGGGATCATCTTCAAAGAGGTATGCCTTGCCGTACTTGATCACAGAGACTACAGACGTGACCTTGATGGGGCGGTAGTTGTTGATACCAGATATAGGCCCGTATTTATGTATAAATAAATAAATTTATTCTCATGGTACAGTACATGAGGGACGCCAGTTTACAGGCATCATCAAATTGTTACAGAAATAGGACCATATTATTGATTCACAATTTACAGGCGGTAGCAAGATATGTTTTACATGTACGCTGGAGATTATACATACACTTGATAAATGTTAATCCCAATAGTATAAAACAGACTTTTCACTTATGTACAAACATTTCTGTGCACAGTTGAAAAAATCTACTAGATTGTCAGTGAGTGCAACAGATCAGGAAATACAGAAGTATTGTCTTCGCATTAACAAAAAAACCAGGTCTTTGGTGGATGGGTTACAAGTGCCTGGGAAAAAAATAAAGCTTGAAGTCAATTTCCGTACAATACTTTGTCGTGTGCAGAATCCTTGATTTATAGTTCATTGATGTGCTATTTTGAAATCAGTGATATGTTTATCTCATTTGATCTGCAATGTCATTGTTGGGAGTAAAATACATAAGCTTTGGAGGCATTAATTAATGGATTTCTACTGCTTGTGGGTATTTACTTCTCGTGAGGAGGGTTTTTGAATTTCAGTTGTTACGACAGGCGTTATGGATATTAACTGCTCAGCAACATTACGGATATAAGTTCATCACATTATCTCAGTAATGTTGGGCTGTAGTTGGTGAGGCATATGTTCATTAGGACGCATGCATACATATATAATGTTCATAAAATTTACGCGGAGACCTATTGGAAGCACTCATTAAGAAAGCTAGGGAGATGGAATATGAGGTATGAACATGTCTGGTACCAAGCAATATATTTGCGGTAGCCATAATAATCATAGTCTCAGAGCTTAACATCAAAAAAGGAGGGAGGGTGTTGCTAGCTGATCAGTAGATATGGTGGTGGTCTTGAAAAAGATAATAATGAACGCCTTGACAGATCATGCTTCTACCTTTAAATATATACCATTCGCTCAGCCTATTGTTGAGATGCGACCACGCGCGATCTGCACAGATTTATGGGGCATCTTATAAACTAACTTGCTGTCCATTGTCGGATCTTTAAATACCACTTCACAATGTCTTGTCGGATTCATTTTCCAATAACGTCTTTACTTGATCCTCATTATATTCCATTAAACCTAACATTTCATAGCTTTTTATGAATTTGATTCGACTTATTCTATTTCTATTCTCTGTAGGGTACGGTTGTGCACTAAATGCACAAAAAGGCATAAAATAAAAAAACCGACATAAGGAAAAATGTATTAAAACCAAAAGTGGACATCATGATAGTTCAAACTGTACAGGAAGCATTATACACTGCAAATGAACGTTGTTAGCCTAGGGAGTTTCCTTTATTAATGCATTTATTAGTGATACTTGCACTTACCCATTTCATTACACTTTATTGATTCACCTTAGCACTTTTAATTTTCTAAAAACAGTTTTCAATCCCTTGTAAACGTTGTACTTACCTCAATATTGGTTGGTTATCGTATGCCGACAACCACGGGATGAAAACGAAACGAAGTCGATTTTCCCGCTCAACCTGGAGGACAATTGTACAATTCAATAACTATACAGCCTAGTTCAGACAATCAGTGTAATTATATATATCAAATATTTAACTGTTGAAATATTATTAACTTGTAGACAATCTACGATTTGATATTATATCATACTTGATCGTGCCTGTAAAAATGGCATGCATTTTCATGTAAATTTATATGTTTATATGAAAACATACATTATTATTATTATTATATATGATGCCCGACGAGCGTACATCTGTCCATGTGATGTTGTGGTGAGTCATATCTTTTTCATGTTGTCGGTTTATGTCCATTTTATTCCACTTATTGTGTTGGGTAGAAGTTTTACAAACGAAACTTCTTGTCTGTTTGAGGGTAAGTATCTTAATCGTTAATGTTTTATCTAAAATTATAAATATAGGCAAAAACAACAGGTGTAGTATTTGACCTTATACATTAAATGGACCTATAATTTCGGAGGCTCTCAGATAGGAACTAGAACTACTACCGTTTGCAAACTCTTGCAGTTTGTCATTGAGCACTTTTTTGAAGGAGGCCAATATACCTGCTTGACGCATTTTCATTGGTGGTTTATTCCATATCTGTGCATACCTAATCAAATAAAACTTTTGCCCGGTGGCTGTTTTACATTGTACGATAGCTGCTGTACCCTTAGTGTGTCTTAGTTTGTAGCCACTGTCATCTGAATGTCGAATGCCATTAGTAGAGGTAAAATCTAAGTGGTTTAGAAGCTTACAGTAAAGTGTTAAGTTTAGTCTCAGACGTCTTAGCCATGGTGTTTCTAGTCCTAGGGTATCACATCTAGTGGAGCAGTTCGCACGATTTTCGGTTCCGAGTAATTTTGAGGTGGAGTACCTCTGCACTCCCTCGACTTTCAATTTGTCCTCTATGCGTATACTACTATACATGAATGAACAGTAATCAAATAAAGGAGGCACACAAACATTGTACAGCAGAATTCTGGACTCATTTCTGTAGATGTTCCTGAGTAGAATATGTCGTTGACAGAATGTCAGGTTTTGCGTCTTCGTAAGAAATCTGCAAACCACCCATGTCCTGTGCTTTTCAAGTTTAGGTCTACTGAAGAAGCCAGGAATTTTCTGAAATCTGGTAAGACAATAGGCTCTTCAACACCATACACTAACATTAGGGTTGCACCTGATTTAACACCATGCGAAAGGCGATGTCACTCAGGAACAGTGAACCCTGATAACTCTAATAGGATAACTGTAGATGATGTTCCGTGCGTTATTCCGTCTAGTGAAATACCTGATCACGGCATGCAACAGACATTTTCGCAGGCACTGGCTATTGTTAGCCAAGCATTATTTGACGATATTGATGCTGACACTGAAATGGTGGACATAGATGAGTCAACGGGAAATAATGTTGAAATACATCGTTTTCACACTGACGCAAAAGTCAAGACACCGAAACCTTCAAAACCCATCCCACTGGTGGTCCAACCATCGCCTTATAATTCAGTTACTCCTCAGTCTGACAATCCACACTCTGTGAAGCACCAGTCGAATGTAGCTACCCAAGTTTGCAAGTTTTCTGGGTGTTATGACAAACGTCCCATTTCCATTAAGAAAACTAAAGCTCATGAGATGTCCAAGCCACAGAAACCCTACATAGCATGTGCTGGCTGCCCTGTTATCCATCGTCAGCCAGTTGATCATAAGATAAGGGAAAAAGAATTAAATAAATTAAATACTAGACCCGGAGCAAGAAAGCCATTTGATATGAAAGAGACGAAAGCACCTCTAGGCCTTCTTTCTAAGAGAAAGTCAAATATGGTAGACGAAGCTCCTAGGGGTAGGCCTAATTGGTGTCAAGTGGAAAGCCAATTTTATCCAATCCCTAATTCTAGACAAACAGCACAGGTAGTAGGTATTATTCTGCGCCTCCACTACGTAAACACCTTGTAAACCAGCCCACTTCTAATATTCTGTCGACTGAAAGTTATAGAAAATACCCCAAACATCGGCCACAGACCACAGTTAGCAAGCCAACAGAACCCATTCATACATCTTATGTATCTAGTGGGGAGCATGTGCCGATTTCCGCACAAAACTTGCCATGGTCTGATGAATACCAGAAACAGATACCAACACTTCATTCTTATACTGGCAACAAATTACCGAATACACATATCGGTTATACCTTAGGGCAGGATTTTCACCAGCGTCAATTAACAGAAACACCTGGAATCATGCATATAGCACGCATGATATCGGATCAATTCCTTGCTGGCATAGCGAACAGTCTACAGCTAGGGCAAGGCATATTTCCCGGGAGATAGCTGACACAGTGTCGACACCAAACGCGGATACTAATATCTCTAAAATATTAATATCTGATTATCACACAGGTGTCTCTCACTGCATACCATATCCAAACGAAAGCCCATCCCTGACTACCACCTCAAAAATCTACCTGAAGTCTTCCTATGATCCGAAGATACTGGTTAATGAGTCTGATAACATGTATATAGAGAATACTCACGGATTATTCTATCAAGATGTTGTCCGCTCCCTGAAACCACATAGCCAGTGTTTATCTATTATCCTAGTAAACACGAGATCAGTTCTAAGCAAACAGTTAACACCAAGTACATTAGCTTCTATATGCAGACCGTCATTGATTATAATCACCGAAGCCTGGTGCACAAGTGAAATCTCCAATGACAGCCTAAGGATTGAGAAATACAACCTTTTTCGAGGGGACAGATGGACAGGTCGTGGGGGTGGAACACTAATTTACAGTGAACAATCCATGTGTGCAACCCAGTTTAGTAACCCTATGCTGTCACAACTCAATGACTCGATCTGGGTCGAAATAAAAGTTGTCAGAGGTAAACCTATACTTGTGGGTTGTGTGTACCGGCCCCCTTCATCCAGCAGGGAATATGATAATATGCTTAGCAATATCTTTAATGTTACAGCCAACCTTCCTTTCAGTTATAAAATTATCGGAGGCGATTTCAACTTGCCAGAAGTATCATGGTCTTCACTCCGAGGACCCCAAAGGTGTGATAATCTCATGAATTCCATCGTCACAGGAGGGTGGACACAACACATAAATTCACCCACTAGATCCGCAAATATCCTAGACCTTATTTTCACGAACAACATAACGCCATCTACAGTACATGTGGGACAGGAATTTCCAGGTAGTGACCATAGAATAGTAGTTTGTTCTTTTGACATCTTTCCTGAAACAAAACGCAGAGATGAAGCCGGCCAGATACCTATGAGATTGTACACACATGCTGACTGGAACTTGTATCAGCAACTAATTAGATGTTCTAATTGGGACTCGTAATTTTCGAACCAGTCCTTAGATGCAATTCTTAACAACTTTTATCAGAATATTAACTCAGTTCACGACGTCTGTCAGCCACGTCTCGTAAACCGTTAATGCCCAGCTCATGCTGCACTCGGGCTCACGCTGTCCGTTGAAGTTTCACAGAAACGCTTAGTAATAACGGACGCAAAAACCAAAACACCAATTGGCGACTCGAGGATTCTTTATTGTAACACCAGCATATAAACAATGTTACAACTAAGGTTTCTGACAGTTGTCTCCTGACTTCTTTCTGAATAGCGACCGATCAGACCATGACTGTCGTATTGATGCCTCCGCGAAAATTGGGGAAGTTGCTTTTGAACAAACAACCATGAATTGATCGTTCAATCTTCAACTACATTGACAGCGTTATTGCACCCGAGAAGAGTCTTAGCTTTAGATTCCCCCAAAGCGATTATATTCCAACATCGTTTAGTAGAAGTCTACGGAAAAACTCAATAAAATACTACAGATATCATGACTTATCCTCATTAATTGCCATTACGTCCCTTCTCAATAGAATTGAAGAGCTGAGAAATATAGGCCTCAGAAACAAAGAAATGCAGTCCATTCATGCACCGCATAACTCAGGAGAAATAGTCAAACTTTTTAAAAGTAGGTTGACGAACTCCAAAACCCCCTATCTGAAAATAATATACTTAGACGGCATTGCTTACGAAAATAATGGGGCGATATGTGAACTGTTTAGCAGGCACTTCGCCAGATTATACACCTTAGAGAACGATGAGGTCGTGGATTTCCCACGTAAAACAGACGAATGTTTAAGTGACATAATTTTCACCACACATGAGATCGATAAAGCTGTCGCAAATCTTAAGCTTAGTAACACTACTGGTCCAGGCGGCATATCTTTCGTTCTGCTGAAAAACGGTGGTAATGACATGAGTTTACTCTTACTCAAGTTATACTCAATTTCATTAGGCGATGGGACATACCCCAACTGCTGGAAGAAGTCTTAGATTGTACCTATCCACAAATACGGGCCTATAGCTTATATCAACAACTACCGCCCCATCAACATCACGTCTGTAGTTTCACGTGTAATGGAAAAGATAGTTAAGACTCAAATAATTCAGTACCTGCTGTCAAATGGCCCACTATCCCCATCCCAATACAGTTTCTTAAGTAGAAGGTCGCGCATTACTTGCCACTTAGATTATTTTGACTACATTACACAAAGCATTGATAATGGGCGTTCGGTAACAACATTGTTTCTCGACGTTAGCAAGGCCTTCGATAAAGTCCCACATATCAGACTCCTAACAAAACTCCAATCCGTCATCTCTTTGTTGCCGTTCCTTAGACTTTCCGGTGATATGTCAGTGAACCGTATCTTCCCACGATAAGTCTGTTGTGATTGGTTGTTGAGTTCCTCAAGGATATTATTTATTGATGTTTTTACTCCTGACTCCGATTCGGGACGTAAACATTGACGCAAATCGCTGTCTACCAATTTGGGTAGCAGACAGCTCTCACCGCACTGTTATTACGAGAAACGTATCTAATTTCCTAAATCCATTCCAGACTTCCCGCAGATCATGAGTGGTCTCAACTGAAATTTTGGCTTAATCGACAGGCAGAACTCCGAGGACCACCTAGTGGCCGATGACAGAACTGCTGTCATTGCGCGAACAGTCTTCAATTGTCAAACACTTCCTAAACCTATGAGATATCATAGCCATCAGGGGCCGCCTTCGGGATATTTCTTAATTCAGCAGGTCACGCAGTCCTTTGAAGTCCAAAAAGCTTGAAGCTATGGACCCACACTTGGGTTGATATCATAATTTCAGTGGCCAGGAGACAAACGGTTGCCGGAAACTATGAATTTTTGGCAAGGATACATAGATTGCGGGAAACTACCCTAACGGCAAGCGTTGGAGGTGACATTAGCTGCTGGCGGTAGAAGATTGCTGTTCACCAGACATCTCCACAAAACTCTCTACTGCCTTAATTTTGGTGCTCACGTTAGCAGACCCTAACAAATGGCAAGACTGCTACGAGGGACCTGTCCTTAACTTGTCATGAGCAGCTGAGAAGCCTACTGTAAATTTCGCCAGGAGATTGAAGGTTTCAATTGATATTCTAAAAGCAACAGGGCTCAGTTTGTAGAGTTAACTCTTAGACCAATCAAATACTTTCCAGGATGCTCATCAGACAGATCTTCACCAAGATTATTTCATTAGCTTCAATTTATTTCAAGGTTCACTCTAAACATAATTTGCATGTCTGGAGGCAGTGAGACTGTCTTAGACTCACAACTGCGACTCTGCTCCTTTACTCAAATTGACGACATAGACCCTGTGAAGCAGCCAGCTTAAAGTTGAGACGTCAACAACAAACCGGGAATGAAAACAAAGGCCGTTAGGCTTTGACAAATGTACCATAATCTGTGGAATCTCTACAGACATTCCTCATCCTACTGTGTCCGAGAGTTACTTGCGCTACCTGTTCATTAATTCATATGCTTCAAATAATGAGGAAATCCAATCTAATGTCAGGCTCATCACCAGCCAGTTACGTTGCCAGTCATGAATGAAGAAGGTGCTGAGCTTGTATGCTTGCAGCTTGTCGGAAGTGCGGGGTGATTAGACAGACAAGGGACACACCAGACGCTCTCCCTACCTCAAAGTGGCCGCTCCGAACACGTTCATATACGTCAGATCGGATCTTCACCGGAATCTCACAAACATGGCCATATGTTGACTTACATTAACCAAAATACTCGATGACCCAAAGCGGTGCCGCTGAAGGACCCATTCGTTGGAAGAATCACAACCATTTCCATGATAAGATGTCTTGTGAATCTCGGATGTCCATGTGACAGGACAACAGATGAGATGGGTAATTCAGCATAGGTCTCCCTTCAGCTTCATCTGAACGTCTGGTCTTGAAGCCCTTTAGAACGACAGCCAAATTCGATGTTAGAATATGTTCAGCGATGGTTGAAAGCCGGATTGTCAGTCGTGAACCCTGCACATTGGAGTTAGTCGCTGCTCTTATATGCCTTAGAAATAGGGAAAGGGCTAAAAATGGTTTCTGGGTGCACTACGATAGAAGTGATATTCAGAACAGCTATACGGCCACCAAGTGGGTCTATCTCGTTTTACAATTTTCTGTCAGCTGTAGATCCCGCCTTGCATATCAGCAGGCTCGCAAACATGATGTGTTTAGTCCAGCCTGCTTTCCTAAGATCACAGTTTACAGATGCTTTTGTTCTTCAATCTTTAATTGTCCTCAAATCTAATTTTTCCCTATTGTTAATTCGAGGATATACACTAGCACTGCATGTAACTGAATCTCGTCTGCATTCGTTTTCGGCCGAAATGAAAGTAAAGGTGGAAGTCAGTTGAAGAATAAAATCTTTGGTGGTGAAGAAAATTGTGGATTTAAAATCCAGTATTTATGAGCGCTATGCGCACTGTTTTTTAATCAGGCATTAACTCTCGTTGAAATTTATGGCATTAGCTATTGCTTTGGGGAAACCACCTTGTACTCCTCGTCTGCTACAGCATTTCTTAATGTGGCAAGGTAGTTATACGTTAACAGTCTGCTTTTTAGATATAAAGAAATTAAATTTAGAACGCGGTAGGAAATGTGTGAATAACACAGCATAGTTATACCTTGCCATTCATATATTTATAAATGTTGGTGTATTCAATACACACAGAAAGGGAGTGGTGAGTTATAAAGTATGGTTGAGAAATTTCGACTACCCTCACGATTAGAATTACAGAACAGTAAAAAAGAAATTATTATAATTCAGGACGCATACCTTAAGTAGGATAACGGATAAAGATGACTGTTTTAAAGGCTACCATTTGAACGGTAATTTCCCCTGACGCAGACCCTTCTTTCTTGAGTTTTGGGATTTGTGCAAGACTTCGGGTAGACAACAGAAGAGATTTAAACTCACGATTTTCAAATCATTTACCAACGGACCCTGAAATTGTGCCTTCAGTGCACCCAAATGGTCACAGTATAATGTTATCCGAAAAATTTTGGGTTGAAAAGGCCAGTTGTGAACCAAGTCTTTGGGCTATGAAAACAACTATCGCGAAAGTAGAAATAAAGAAAGAATACGCAGGTTCCGGGAGCTAACGGTGATCTTTACCGAGGTACCGCACAAGATCTCTCATTTTCTAATTTATCATGGACTGCTTCTAATCCACTCTGAATAAAGTGTATTTTCAATAGGAGTGAGAACATTTTCGGTATAGGATTACTTCTAATTTGAGTTGGAAGGCGGTCCCAAACAAAATGGTATTTTACAATGAGGGAATGTTGTTTATATTTTGGTATGGCCTCAGGGCACACTTCAAGAAGAAGCTCAATGATTGGAGTTATATTTCATAGATGGGCTAGATGTAAAGACACTGTGAAGGAGTAATGTAACTCCTTTAGTTATCCGAAAAGTAACCTTTAGATCAAACTTGAGTATTCTCTGAAGGTCCAAGTGGAACGTGTTACATCTATTGCAGTAAGAAATGTGAAGATTTTGACGATCTGATCTTTTAGTAATCGTCCAAAGTATGCTTTCTGACTTGAACCTGTCCTTAGTCAAGACACGCCATGATGGTCGGACAGAATTAAAGCGACAGTCTCATGCATAACTTGAAGAACAGAGGTCTCGGGGCAAAATTACAGAGAGCCTTCCTGCTTTCAATATTTTTAAGCTAATATATCCCGTAGAGCTAAATTCTGAGTATTGCCAGCCCAAATCTGTTGGGAGTGGTAGACAGGGAATATGAATAATATGTAAAGACAGAAAGTTGAAATTATATGTTTTTGGAGCACGGTAACCCATTCAACAATCCGCAGGACTGCCTACATCCAAAAGTTGGCAAAATATTTGAGTGAAAAAAACTTACCAGCATCTGAAATACATGTCAGGATTGAGTCGTGAGACTGCAATGGAGCTACATCCTGAAGCGTTAAACGCTAAAGACGCATGCTGTGCCCAGTAATCTACAGTAGTGACACGTGTAAAGCCTTGAAGCTCTTGGACGGCAAGTAGAGCAATCATCGTAATACCAGATGGTGGAACCACTACGACGAAGTGCAGCGTGTCAAGTGGATGAACGGCTTTTAGTAGCGGTGAGAGCCCAGTGTTAGGAACTAGCTCCGCTTGGGTACTACCGAGAAGTTGAATATGTATAGTAAAGGCAAAACTGAGGGGTCTAATAGCGAGGCATCTGTGACCAAAAGTATCAATACCATTTCGATACCGTCGGGCTCTAATTACAGTGTAGTCATTTGAAACTTGGGAGAATCGAGGGAACTGGATGTAGCTGTCCGACATGAGCTTGGTCTCAAGGCAGTTAGCCCAACTATTTGTGAGATGCTTCCCAAAAAACATATGGAGTTTCCACAGGAAACGCTATCAGCATAGGAATACGAAATACTGCTGCTACGAAAACTTCTTGATGGCTACTAAAAATAATACTGGTGAACGGAATGGAGGAGAACATTTTTCCAAGCAATGCATTTAAGATTAAGGATAAAAAGTTAGGAACAGGGCCTAACTGATCGTTGGAGGAAAGAATTAGGAGGACTGCCATTTTACCGTAATTAGCTCAGTTAGAAAAAGGGGAGAAGTATCCTAAACTATCGCTTGTTTGGTTATTGATCTCTCTGCACCCTGTTTTTGTGTATTTAGATGGAATTTGAATTCATAAAATACTGTCAGTGCATTTTTCGTGTTCTTCCTCTAAGTTTTCTTGAAATAAGTCTTGTCAGTTTTCCCTAGTGTTCTTGTTGCATTTAATTTATCAAAATATTGTGATACATTGCACCAAAGTTTGGGACGAATTCTTTTACGGCGGCGTAGTCAATTCAGTGTGCCACATACATTTCCATCAGTGAAAATCCCTAAACTCTTCTGCGGTTTCTACTAGTTTGATCGTGCAGCTATATCATGTGATCGTTCCTTGAACCTGCCAACACTTTAAATCAGCTTTCAACAAGTCGCCGTACAACTTTTGAAGGAAATGGAGGAAGTATATCCTTTTGCATCAACAGTGCATTTCATAACACCAGGTTACTAATTTACATTTAAATCACATATGAGAAGAAAATTCTTTTAATCAATGACGCTTTAAGTTAACGTACTATGCGTTCACACAACGTTTGAAATGAAGCTCGTTATTATTGAGACAGCTGCTAGAAAAGAGGTCCCAATCTAGGTTTTGGTTGAGGTAGGTGGATACGTCCCAAATAACTTTTCCAAAGCATATGACTGTTTACTCAGGTCAGATTGTTTAAATATGCGAAGATTAGTAATGAAAGAGATTATAGTGCAGTGATCGCTAATTGGGGGTGAGTGACTAATATGTATGCTGGATAGAGAGTTCTGCAGAAAAGTTAAGTCCAACATATTGTGGCTTCAAGTGTGCTTCAGAATACTCTGTGTCCAACCAAACAGCTCTGGTACAGCTTGGGATCTTCTGTAGCCTGACCGCTTTTACCTAATGGTATGGACATGTGACTGTTTTTGTGAGGTCTACGAATGCCTGCATACATGCGAATAGGCTTCGGGAACTAACGGTATAATCTGGAACACTAGAACCTTATTTTATCTGCATTACTTGAGCATGGTTGTTGGCGGGTGTAGGCCTAACTCCACTTATACTGTCAGCCTTAAAGCCGAGAGCGTGATTAGTCGAATTGATGGTGATATACCCTGTACGTAAGAGATGACAAAATTAGTTCAGAGCTATCGGAGTTCCACGACAGCGGCACTATTAAAGCCTCAGGTTTCGTTACTAACTTGAACAGGGCACTGAAACGAATGGGTTCTTTTATAGCTTTCCCGTTTGTCAGGCCGGCGATTTCGTACCCAATCATCATATAAGATTGAGTAGTGGAAATAGGGGTCCAATAGTAGGTCACTTTACTTCCGCACATATAATATGGGGCAATATGCATCAACTAGCTTGTTTACATTTTTCAGCAGGGAACTCGCAGTAGCAGTCCTCCAATACGTATTCGCATAGCATGTACATGCGCCAGCACGATTCGATCCTCAGTCTGACCTGTCTACTCCGGATTTAGTGCTTACATACCGGAAGGGGGATGTAGGTGACATAAAGTGTATCCCGTCTCCAGGCAATAGTGACCATGTAGTCATCACGTTTACATTACAACTCATGAATTCATTTATAGGTCAACATCCGCCCTTCCACACTCTTGGAAAGCATATACATCGGAAATCCGAAACGCAGCAACCCTAGCTGACTAAATAGTTAATACAAAAAGAATTGTCGGAGGAGACAGTGCTGAACCGTGAACATTATCCAAGAAAAATGCACTCGCATATTTATCGTAGTACTTAAATTAGCACTGGTAAACCACCACTGATAAGTGTTACCAAGAGGCAGCTGAACCAAATAAAGAAAAGACCATAGACCCTCCTGAGTATTTCTGTCAGGTTTTATTATCTGATCCTACAGCCCAAATTAGGAGAAATAGGTTTTAATATACAAAATATAGACTCAGCGATTAAGACATTGAAGTCAAATGTCAGTACTGGAACAGACGACATACCATCTGTCATATACAAAAATGGTAGCACGGAAATGGTAGTCTTGTTACTTAGAATATTTACTCTGTCACTGGAAACTGGAACTTATCCTGAAGTGTCGAAAACCACATACAAACTACCTAAGCACAAAGCAGGGGCCAAAACCAGTGCATGCAACTATAGACCTACTAATATATTACCGGTAATATCACGAATAATGGAGAAAGTGGTTAAAGACCAAGTGTCAGACAACTTACTAGAACATGAACTTATCAATCAATCACAACACGGATTCCTCAAAAGAGATCATGTGTGACTTGTCACATAGACTTTTTCAACGAAGTTACACGAAGCAGGGACAACAGAGAACTAGTAATTGTGCTTTATTTTAATATAACAAAAGCCTTCGATAAAGTCCCCCATAATCTGCTAGTCAGCAGGTTATGCTCACTAGGGATATGTGACCCTCTCCTGAGCTGGATAAAATCATTTCTCTGTGACCGAAGTCAGATAACGAAAGTTGGCTCGATAATCTCAATGCCTAAACCAGTAAGTAGTGGTGTGATCCAGGGAAGTGTGTTAGGCCCACTCCTATTCATAATATATATGTAAACAGTATCTGCGAATGCCTTAGTGTTGGTAAACCAATACTGTGACTTAAAAGTGACCTTTAAATGCAAGAACACAGATCTCGGAATAACAGTAAACGCCATACAGCAAGAATTAGAAAAAATGGATAGATGGTATGACACCTGGAAACTCCAGTTTAATGTCGACAAATGTGGCTGGCTCTGCATAGGTTGCAACAATTTAGAACTTGACCTGAAAATTCAAGGCCATGCACTCTTACGACTGGAATCTGTATTGGACCTAGGACTGAAATAGTCACATGACTTATCATTTTCTGAACATATCTCCAAACAAGTGTCAAAGTCACACAGACTTATAATAATAATATAATAATAATGTAAATTCTCATACAAACATATAAATTTACATGAAAATGCATGCCATTTTTACAGGCACGATCAAGTAAGATATAATATCAAATCGTAGATTGTCTACAAGTTGATAATGTTTCAACAGTTAAATATTTGATATATATAATTACACTGATTGTCTGAACTAGGCTGTATAGTTATTGAATTGTACAATTAATAATAATAATAGTATATTCTCATTTTGTACATGAGGGACGCCAGTTCACAGGCATCATCAGTATGATAAATTACATAAACGATTAGCAATCACACTTAATAATAATGTTTTAATAAAATACACATTTTTTCCTACCTGTGTAGGACACACCAAATGTACAGGCATGGATAAGCATTATTTAAATTTCATAAATTTGGTTTGTAGTTAAATTACATGGTTGCTGACGTTTCTGTCTTTGGTTTGTGGGATTTTACTAGCAATATTCATATCATTATAGTCAAAATCATAGACAACTTTGAGGTCATCTGCAAAGAGGTATGGCTTGCCATACTTGATCATAGAGACAATATCATTTATGAATACAATGAATAGGGTAGGGCCAAGAACACTACCTTGTATCACGCCGCTGGTTATCGGTTTGGATGTTGATAAGTGATGGTTGACTTTAACTAACTGTTCTCTTCCTGTAAGAAAGGAAGTTATCCACTCAAGAAGCCTTCCACTTATTCCATAAGATAGGAGTTTCAGTATGAGTCTTTTATGTGGGACTTTATCAAAAGCTTTCCTAACATCTAGAAATAATGTTGCTGCCGAACGACCTTTGTCTACACATTCAGTAATGTGATCGAAATAATCTAACTGGCACGTAATGCACGATCTTCTATTTAGGAAACCGTATTGGAAAGGGGATATTAAGTCATTCGAGAGCAAATACTGAACAATTTGCTTCTTTACAATCTTTTCCATCACACGTGAAACTACGGAAGTAATGTTGATGGGGCGGTAATTATCTATGTCCGCTGTAGGTCCGGTTTTGTGAATGGGTACAACGTAGGATTTCTTCCAGCTATTTGGATATGTTCCACTCCTTATCGAAGTTGAAAATATCTTGAGAAGAAGTAGATTCATGTCATTTCCACCATTTTTTAAGAGGACGGAAGACATTCCATCTGGGCCGGGAGTATTAGTAAGCTTAAGAGTTGTGATAGCTTTATCGATTTCTTGGGCGTTTAAGACTACATCGCTTAGACACTTTTCTGTTTTACGAGGGAAATCTATATCCTGGTCATTTTCTAGAGTGTACAGTTTGGCAAAGTGCGTGCTAAACACCTCACATATATCCTCAGCACTTTCGTGAGTAATGCCCTAGGTGTATTATTTTTGGATATGTTGATTTGGAGTTAGTTAACCTACTTTTGAAGAGTTTGGCTATTTCTCCAGTGTTATGTGGCGACTGAATTGCCCGCGTTTCTTTATTCCTAAGACTTAGATTTTTTAACTCATGGATTCTAATGAGGATTGTTTTGATAGCGATTAACGACGATAAGTCGTCATGTCTATAGTAACTTAATGAATGCTTCCGCAAACTTCTTCTTAATGATATTGGAATAAAATCACCTTGAGGGATTTTGAATTTAATCAGTTTCACAGGCGCTATGACATCATTAACCGACTGTATATTGTCATAGAAGTTTTTAAGGACTTCCTCTAAGGAGTCATTGGTAAAGTAGGAATCCCAATTAGAGTATCTAATCAAGTCCTGATACAAGTCCCAATCAACCCGCGTGTATGGTCTTATAGGTGTCCGACTAACTTCGTTTCTGTGTATAGTTTCTGGAGAAATGTTAAACGAACATGCAACTATTTTATGATCGCTACCTGGGAATTCATGTCCCACATGAATTGTAGATGGTGCTACGTTGATCGTGAATATAAGATCAAGAATGTTATTGGACCTAGTGGGTACATTTATGTGTTGCGTCCATCCTCCAGTAATGATGGAATTAAGAAGATTATCATACCTCGAGGGTCCACGAAGTGTACGCCATGATATATCAGGCAAATTGAAGTCACCTCCAATTATATTATAACTGAAGGGGAGATTGGATGCAACACTAAATATGTTGCTGAGTACGTTATCGTATTCGCGGTTGGATGATGGCGGTCGGTATACGCACCCTATAAGGATAGGTTTACTTCTGAGAACTTTTATTTCGACCCACACCGAATCATTAAGTTGTGACAGAATAGGGTGACTAAAATGCGTTGCACAAATGGGTTGTTTAACGTATATGAGTGTTCCACCCCCACGACCTGTTTCCCTATCCCCTCGAAAAAGATTGTACTTATCAATTGATAAGCTACCATCCACAATGTCACTTGAGCACCAGGCTTCAGTGATCATGATCAGCGACGGATTGCATATAGAGGCTAACGTACATAATGCTAAATGTTTGTTAAGAACTGATCTAGCATTTATGAGGATGACGGATAGACTTTGACGAAGTGGTTTTAGTGTATGGGCAATATCATAATAAAATACTCTATGGTTATCAACTGAATATGTGCAGTCGTTATTGGATTCATTAATTACAACATTTTGATCACTAGAGACGGTTTCTTTAATTTGATAGTTAGGGATGGGTTGTGAAATGTCACTCGTGAGTAGTTGGTCGTTTAGATATTGCGTGCTATGGGAGATACTAGTATGATAATCTATGGTATTACTATTGGTATTAGGTGTGTATAAGATGTTTGCTATCTTTCGGGGAAGAAGCAGTTTCCCTGTTGTAAGGTGTTCGCTATACCAGCAAGGAATTGGTCTGATATCATGCGTGCTATGTGCATGATCCCAGGCGTTTCTGCCAGTTGTCGCTGGAGAAAATTTTGGTCATATGGGTTGGCTAGTGTCGTGTAATCTGCATAGTTATAACCGAAATGTGTGATCGGCGTGTTGTTGTGTGCATATGACTTAGATCCCTGTGTCTGATTAGAGTACTTCCTAGGCCATGATGAGCATTGTGCTGAAATTGGCATGTGACCCCTACTGAATGCATGAGAATTATGACAGGGCACTATACGCGTTTTTGGACTAACGTCTGTATTCTCAAACTGATGTTTCCTGTACATCATGGTTGAGGGTGCATTCGTGAGGGGTTGAGCAACTTCGTGTTTTCGAAGTGTTTGGTGAGATATGTGACGATTGTTTTTTCTTATCATAGGACTGGTAGTGGAAGTCGGAAATGATTCAGCTCCTACGGTATGTGAATTACGTCTAACTTCAGGAACATGACTAAGTTTAGATGATTGTCTATCAGTAGAATGAGCCAGTGACCCATTTGAAACTTTCCTACTTATGGGCTTTAGTGTTCCGGGTCTAACGTTTGGTTTAGCTTTATCCGTATTAGTCGGCCTGTATAATTTGGGCTGCTGGTGATTAGTAGGATTTCCTAATAAACTGGATTTCTGTTGAATAGTCTCAACAGTTTTTTGGTGTTCCTAACGGAAATAGGACGTTTATCATATCGCCTTGTATTTACCCTACCTGGGTGGCCACATGTGATTGCTGCTTCACAGTAGCCGGGCTAAGAGGTTGTGAGGTATATGACTTCCCGAGAGATTCAAAGTGTACTACTGAATTCAGCTTAGACTTTTTCGAGGGTTTGGCATTAGTGCCAGTGTGCGAGGGATGCACGTCAATACTGTGATCTGTTGACATTTCTATGTCTGAAATTTCAGTATTTCGAGCTAAGTCTTCAACAGTTGCTTGACTACTGTTAGTTTGTGTATGCGATATTATCTGGTGCTCTTGGTCATCAGGCAATACAACGAGGGAAGTATTAACATCGGTTGTCTTATTGGGGTTGTCTTCCTCAGTTTACCTGCGCGGCAACGTCTTTGGCAAGAAGTTAAATCAGGTACAATCCTGATATTGGTGTAGGGTGTTGAGGAGCCAAGAGTTTTGCCAGACTCCAAAAATTTCTTAGCTAGGTCAATAGACTTAAATTTGAAGAGTACAGGACATGGGTGGTTTGCGGATTTCTTACGAAGACGCAGAACCTGGCAGTCAGATACTGAAATGTTGCATGCCTGTAGACAGATTGCTTTAAGTTTGATAATAGGTACATTGTCTGGTATATTATATCCTAAAACATTGTATGAGGACATGACCCTCTTTACAGCCTCTGCAGTCAAAAAGTCTAGCAGGCGCTCAGATTTGAGGAGTGAATCTAAGCAAATTTCTTGTGATGGATCACAAAGTTGGAGGAAAGGAGTGATACTTTCAAACTTATCCTGCAGGTCTGTTATGGATTTCTGAAGGATCTTTAGATCACTAGTGTTACGGGCTACGTTATCGATTAGTTCTTCCATTAAGTTTGGTACTATAACTCTCGGTGTATCAATTGATCTTAGTACAAATTCATCGTCAGGACTAATGTTTCTAGTGACCTGCTGACTATTTGATGCTAGTCTCTTAACAGTACTAACTCGTTTAATAACTTTGACCATTATGGAGGTAAAGATTATAAAAATTTCTCAAAAATTGACAAAAGTGTGTGAAATACTGTTATATTATCTAAGTAGATAAAAACAACAATAAACAGGTATGAATGTATGAAGTACGAACTAAAAATAGACCACTATCAAACGAGTTAACTCTGACAGTTATAAACAACAAAACTAAGGACTTCTCTATAGTTCTTTTGTGATAGATTGCTCTTTATTAACACGAATCTGACTGGATCCAAACAGTATTCTGGAGGTGATAAATTTGGATATTTAGCTACCGGAGGTGCAACCAATATCAGCTATAATTATATAGTAGTCAAATATAGACCACGATATTCCAGAATTCGAAAAGATATTTCCACGTTATATGGAGAGATTGTAACGTCCTACACGAAGCGCGCGGGCCTTTGATCTTGAAGATGATGTAAGATTATTTCGGGAGGCGAATACAGCTCCTATAGATTTATGTCTATTATCACCGAGAATATAATTATTGTGAAGGATTGGTGTCAATGCAGTTGAAGATTGAAAGATCAATTCATGGTTGTTTGCTCAAAACCAACTTCCCCAATTTTCGCGGAGGCATCAATACGACAGTCATCGTCTCATCGGTCGCTGTTCAGAAAGAAGTCAGCAGTATACCATCAGAAGTAATATTGTGATTTATTATTGTAATATTTGTTCACAGACCTTAGTAGAAATAAATTTTATATGTTGGTGTTACAATAAAGAATTCTCAAGCGGCCAATCGGTGTTTTGGTTTTTGCGTCCGTTATTACTAAGCGTTTCTGAGAAACTTCAAGGAACAGCGTGAGCCCGAGCGTAGCAAGAGCTAGGCATTAACGGTTTACGAGACGTGACTGACAGTTTCTGATGGTAAAAACAGATTCTGGCGGATTCAAACAGTTGGTGAATGTTTGGATAGTCACCGTTCATCTTTCCTGTTGCCGGTCAAGTCCTCTTTGAAAAAGCAATATCTGGAACATTTTGGAATTGGGTCAAGTTCAACAATGCCTGGGTCAAAGAAGGGACAGAGTGTCTTGGATGCAAACAGGAAAGTAAGTCATGGTGACTTGTCTGTTACTTGTAACGATGTGTCTGATGTTAAGCCTGACATGGTTGATGTTACTGTTTCGCCGTTCAGGGATAATAGGAACATCAAACTCCCTCAGTTTGAACCACGATGTTTTGATGGAAACCCGGCCGATTATTTACAATTTGTAAAGGAGTTTGAGATCATACTGATTGGTTTTTTATTAAATGACGAATTGAAGTTAATGTATTTGATGAGGTATTGCACTGGAGATGCTGCAAGAGCTATACAGTGCTGTAAGTTTATGAAGCCAAAAGAGGGCTACTACGAGGCTATGAGCATATTACGTCAAAAATTTGGAAGCCCTTCAATGATTGTAGGAACGTATACGAAGCTGTCAAAAATAACGGCAGTCAACTTCAAGGTGAATCCAAGGCACTTACTGAGTTTTTAGATAATCTTATGACTTATAAGAATACCTTCATTTCTATGAATTGCATGAATGACCTCAACTCGAGTTTTATACTAGAAGTAATAGCAAGACGCCTACCTACTCGACTGCAAAGGAGGTGGGTGAAGATAAGCTCCCGTATGGAGGATGAGGGTATCGAGCCAAAATTTGATGATATCCTGAAACTACTAAAAGATAGTGTCAATCAATCTATGAGCAGGTTTGCCAGTATATTGAATCTCACCCTTAGAAAAGAGCAGTCTGACAGCAAAATGCAATCATTGATGACGAGTAGGCCTCAGAGAGGTGGATATCGAGAAGGCTCCATGATGTATAGTAATGCATATAGACCTAGTGAGTGTAACAGGTTTCGTGGTACATCCTCAACAGATAAGTTACAAGATGCAAGACAAACACGGTTGTGTTTTACACGTGTGCGAGAGGTGCATACAGAAGTGAACTGTGAACCAGTGAGCAAGTTCAGTGATAAGCTAAATGTAAACTCCAGGCCTGACTCCGAATTGTGTGACGATAACGGTGCGGTGAAGAAGTCTGTAGTTGCAACTGGTAAGCCACTGTTGAATAGAGTGTCACAGAATAGAGTTACTGCTTCAGAGTGCAGTTCTGACTTCACAAGTTTACAAAGTATTACTATTCAGAGTGAAGATATAGAGCCTTTAGGGATTTGTGAGGAGGAACCAAAATTGTCTACTTCTGTTATTAAAGAGTTTGAAAATGATGAAATTGACGGTAAGTTGAATATTTGTGATAACGATCATGATAGTGCAGATTTGTCTTTGGTTGATCATGATGAGATGAGGGATATGCCTACTACTGCTAAGTTAAATAAAGGTTCTGTACAACTACAACGTGAAGTAGAAATAAATGCAGATGCAGTTCCAGAAGGTGTGCATACTTGTGAGACAGTCAGCGTAATTGATCAGCGTGTAGCCCACCTATCATCAGATGATAGTGCTAAACCCGAACTAGTAGTGAAAGGCAGCAGTGGTGGTAATCTTGCAGTTAGACAACTATCTGAAAGCCGAAAAAGAACAGCTTCTGATCCACCGCTAAGTTCATCACCTTGTGTCACTCAGTCATCGTTGGTGTTTTTATCGACAATGAAATGGACGTCCATAAACTCACGTGCCTTATGCAATGACTATGATAGTATTGGCACGTCTGAAAAGATGAAAGTTATTGCTCAGTTTAGTGAGGATAAGCCAAGTGTAAACGAGAGAGTAATTTTTAAATTGACTTGCACGAATAAAGGCATTTCTGGTTTCAAGTTACTATTTGAATGTTATTATCTTTGGTGTAAATTACTCTGTTTCTACACTTGGTTGATGAGATATGTCGTGTGTTTGTTGGTCATCTATATTCTACGATACAATGACATGGGCGTGT
Organism: Trichobilharzia regenti; assembly: GCA_944472135.2. Lineage (NCBI taxonomy): Eukaryota > Metazoa > Platyhelminthes > Trematoda > Strigeidida > Schistosomatidae > Trichobilharzia > Trichobilharzia regenti. The sequence goes on along the minus strand of OX235262.1, from coordinate 131,640,415 downwards.
TGCCGTTCAGATTTGAGGATATAGCTGATAGAAGGAAGTTAGCAAATGAACTCTGCGACGATTTTCCAACCTAGAGCGTCAACCTTAGAAGGGTTGTAGGCGTACTGCTGTAAGTCCTACAATTCTTCAAAGGAATTCCATCGAGACAAGATCTGCGAGTTTGTTTGTACTGTTTGTATATACGTGTGGTGTGTCATATCAATTGGTGTTTTTTGATCCATTGTGTTTACTTGTTGTTTTCGTACCTTGTTGTTATTACATAATTTTGTTAAAATTTTCGTCGTGATTACTTCTGAAGTTGTTTCGAGTCTTCTGCATCTATGAATGAATTGATTGATGTGAAGGACAGCAGATGGGTCGTATACGCCGGGGAGGCTAGGTTATTGCTGAGAATGAAATGCACACGGAGATAATTGTTAGCTGCGGTCCGACACGCCGGGGAGAAAGAGTGTAAACTACTGAGGCTCGCATGCGTCACCGTTACTAGAACTGAGGCAGAATGAGTGACAAGCAATTGCAGTGGTAATTGGTAGTGAGTAGATAAAAGGATGAGCGTAGAGTATCATGAGTTGGTGCTATGGTCACGTTGCATTCTGCAAGAGTCATTCTAGCAGGTGGCGATTGTGTTGCGAGATGTCAAGAGGATGCCTTTAACTGGAAGGTGTAGGTCGTCATTGATGTGTGAGATTGTGCTGTGGGTATGCTTGTGGTGTGTTGGCTTTTCTGTTTGTTTTCCATTTCAGCTCTGTCCATGTGACCCAGGTTCTCGCAATGGCATCCAAGTCAACGTGTATTGGTCGTGAAGGAAAAAAGGGTTGGATCCCTTTTTTGCCTGGGAGTGTCGATGTAGTTGAAGATTGAACGATCAATTCATGGTTGTTTGCTCAAAACCAACTTCCCCAATTTTCGCGGAGGCATCAATACGACAGTCATCGTCTCATCGGTCGCTGTTCAGAAAGAAGTCAGCAGTATACCATCAGAAGTAATATTGTGATTTATTATTGTAATATTTGTTCACAGACCTTAGTAGAAATAAATTTTATATGTTGGTGTTACAATAAAGAATTCTCAAGCGGCCAATCGGTGTTTTGGTTTTTGCGTCCGTTATTACTAAGCGTTTCTGAGAAACTTCAAGGAACAGTGTGAGCCCGAGCGTAGCAAGAGCTAGGCATTAACGGTGTACGGGACGTGGGTGACAGTGTGTGCAATAGTGTTATATTATGTAAGTAGATTTAAACAACAATAAGCAGTTATGAATGTATGAATTACGAACTAAAAATAGACCACTATCAAACGAGTTAACTCTGACAATTATAAACCACAAAACTAAGGACTTCTCTATAGTTCTTTTGTGATAGATTGCTCTTTATTAACACGAATCTGAATGGATCCAAACAGTATTCTGGAGGTGATAAATTTGGATATTTAGCTACCGGATGTGCAACCAATATCAGCTATAATTATATAGTAGTCAAACATAGACCACGATATTCCAGAATTCGAAAAATTGTTTCCACGTTATATGGAGAGACTGTAACGTCCAACACGAAGCGGCTTTCTACTCAGGAACTTCTACAGAAATGAGTCCAGAATTCTGCTGTACAATGTTTGTGTGCCTCCTTTATTTGATTACTGTTCATTCATGTATAGTAGTATACGCATAGAGGACGAATTGAAAGTCGAGGGAGTGCAGAGGTACTCCACCTCAAAATTACTCGGAACCGAAAATCGTGCGAACTGCTCCACTAGATGTGATACCCTAGGACTAGAAACACCATGGCTAAGACGTCTGAGACTAAACTTAACACTTTACTGTAAGCTTCTAAACCACTTAGTTTTTACCTCTACTAATGGCATTCGACATTCAGATGACAGTGGCTACAAACTAAGACACACTAAGGGTACAGCAGCTATCGTACAATGTAAAACAGCCACCGGGCAAAAGTTTTATTTGATTAGGTATGCACAGATATGGAATAAACCACCAATGAAAATGCGTCAAGCAGGTATATTGGCCTCCTTCAAAAAAGTGCTCAATGACAAACTGCAAGAGTTTGCAAACGGTAGTAGTTCTAGTTCCTATCTGAGAGCCTCCGAAATTATAGGTCCATTTAATGTATAAGGTCAAATACTACACCTGTTGTTTTTGCCTATATTTATAATTTTAGATAAAACATTAACGATTAAGATACTTACCCTCAAACAGACAAGAAGTTTCGTTTGTAAAACTTCTACCCAACACAATAAGTGGAATAAAATGGACATAAACCGACAACATGAAAAAGATATGACTCACCACAACATCACATGGACAGATGTACGCTCGTCGGGCATCATATATGCCTCACCAACTACAGCCCAACATTACTGAGATAATGTGATGAACTTATATCCGTAATGTTGCTGAGCAGTTAATATCCATAACGCCTGTCGTAACAACTGAAATTCAAAAACCCTCCTCACGAGAAGTAAATACCCACAAGCAGTAGAAATCCATTAATTAATGCCTCCAAAGCTTATGTATTTTACTCCCAACAATGACATTGCAGATCAAATGAGATAAACATATCACTGATTTCAAAATAGCACATCAATGAACTATAAATCAAGGATTCTGCACACGACAAAGTATTGTACGGAAATTGACTTCAAGCTTTATTTTTTTCCCAGGCACTTGTAACCCATCCACCAAAGACCTGGTTTTTTTGTTAATGCGAAGACAATACTTCTGTATTTCCTGATCTGTTGCACTCACTGACAATCTAGTAGATTTTTTCAACTGTGCACAGAAATGTTTGTACATAAGTGAAAAGTCTGTTTTATACTATTGGGATTAACATTTATCAAGTGTATGTATAATCTCCAGCGTACATGTAAAACATATCTTGCTACCGCCTGTAAATTGTGAATCAATAATATGGTCCTATTTCTGTAACAATTTGATGATGCCTGTAAACTGGCGTCCCTCATGTACTGTACCACGAGAATAAATTTTTTTTATTTATTATTTAAACTGCTTAGCAGGTTCAATAAAATGCTCCGAACTGTGATAAGGGACGCAGTGGTTTTAAAACCACTGTTTAAACTGAAGCCAAATAAATCACTAATGCTAAACTGTTGATCTTCCGGGTGGAAGTAATGCACACCCCATCCATGGAGATTTTTAAAATGTCTCCGACTAAGGCTAGGCTACTCTCAGACTTGAGGGTTGCAATTATGATCCCCATCCTCTAAGAGAGGGCAGGTAATTTGCATCTAACTACCGGCCTGTGAGTATGAAATGCGTTAAACCAAAGACACCAGAAACAATCACAGGGGTCAGATACTAGCCAGTAGGAATAAAGATGGATTTCTAGTGAAGAAGCAACACGGATTCTGACCAAGACGATGCTGCTCAACGAAATACTGCTAACTGGGGAAGACTGTGTAAAAGTTAGTGATAAAAGCTTGCTATTAGGCGTTGCCTTCACCGGTCTTAGTAAAGTATTCGACTGTCACAACCATACCAAATTAGAAGAACTTTGTTACAACCGTTATAATAAAGCTTTCTGTATTTCCCAATGAATGAAAAACAAAAAACTTTATTATAATGAATATCATATACCCATTGCCCAATTTTTTTTCAAACTGTTAAAAATGAACTTGGTTTAAACATACATAACTTAGTTATAACCGCTTCATGAATAAAGTCTTGATGAGACGTACTAGCACTTTTCGACCGAAAACCAAGATATTACCAAAATGTTCCAAATAGAATTGTATCGGTAGTAGACTGTTGAAGAACTGCAAGACTACTGTTCTATTAAACAAAATGTTTCAGATAAACATGGTATAAACCTTCCGATATGAGGTTGTATGGCATCCAAACACCAAGAACATAATGTATGAACACAAAATTAGTCTCAATTAGCAAAAGGGCACAGCTGCCCAGTGAACCACACACTGATTGATTAACACAAAATGCGAAATGGTATATTATGTACAGCTTAAGTGTTTAAAGGTGCAACATGAGGCGTAACACCATAATGTGTCCCATCTAGTTATCATTAGTTAACTAGAACTGCCTGGGTCAGTGGTTTGGGTACTACCTAATGGATGGGGGGCGAAAGGCAAGGGTTGATGGTGTGGTATCAGAGTGAACAACAGTATTGAGCGCAGTACTTCATGGAACTGTAGTAGACCCCTCGCTATTAATAATGTGCGTAAATGAACTACAGGAAACCCTAACGTCGTCTTCACTATTACCTGCAGACGAATTCAAGACTTGAAAACCTGTAAATGATAATGATGATAGGTCGGTCTTACAAGGTAATCTAGATAATTTAGCCCAGTCGTCCAACCACTGAAGTCTGGAAATTAATCCTGGGAAAAGTGTGGCTATTCACTCAGGTCAGAGGTCTTACTCCCTTGACGGATTAGAATCTGCAGACGATAAGGGACTAAAAGATATAGGAATTGTTGTCACCCGTAACTTGAAAACAGTAGCAAGTCACAGTGCGGCTGCACTTAGGGATTTTCGAGCGGGATGCTTAATTTCAAGGAATTTCGAACGATCAGATGATAATCTCTTTAAAGTACTCACCGCAACATATGCCACGCCTCAACTGGAATACTGTTCACGAGCACCCAGTCTATGCCTCAAGATGGAGACACGTCACTTGTAAACAACACAGAGGGTGAAAAACAAATTAGCCAGTGATATATCAAACCCTCATAATAAGGTGCGAAAGAAGACTTTAAAACTACTACTGACATGGCGAAGTGCAGGCGGTGACAGTGATTTTATTTCATTCCAGCCCACCCTGATCCCTCGAAAAGAGGCAAAGTTACCCCACAAAACCAATCAAACTGTTACACAAACTTCAGCACACAAAGAAAACATCAAAAATACAAATCTTAAAAAAGCTTCATTTTCCCAGGGATTGAAGAGGCGAAATGACGACGTCGGCTGATGAAAGACCTCCTGAAACTAGTCAGCCAATGTGTCTTCTCTCGATAAAAGCAAGTATGAGGGTGGGGACGTGGAATGTTCGTACAGTTGCGAGGCTGAGAAGGGTGTCCAGGTTGCCAAAGAAGCAAGAAGATACGGCATGGAAGAGCTCGGAATCTGTGAGAGCAAGTGGAATGGATGTGGACTAACCAAACTGTCAACTGGACAGTCAATAATCTACTCCGGTCTAGTCACCCGGACGACAACCATGAGCACACTGAGGCAGTGAATGGCTATCATGATGTCACCAGTGGCAGCCAAAGCTGTAGTGCAGTGAGAACAAATTTCCTCATACAGGATAACGACGGAACGATTCAACTCAAAGGGATGAGTTCCACGTCGCAGTTATTCAATGCTACGAATCTGCACACAAATCAGAACAGGTGTAGAAGAAAGATTTCTATGGGATAAAGGAGATCAAACGGGGGACAAATAACAATTCCACAACAGACTGGTCAGTTACGTAATAAGAATAGACCCCAGTCTGTAGATACAGGAGACCTCAGTACACCACATGAGTAATCGGGTCTCTCCCAGCGAAGAGATCGACACAAATGAAGCTTATACACAGTGATCAAGGAAACCCAATCACCAAAGATAAGAGACAAACAAAACCATGGGCTGATCACTTCAAAGGACTCCTTAATCGACCATCACCCGTGAATATTCCAGAAATATCACCAACACCATGCACAGAACTCCCTGTCAGTTGACACCAATCCTCCGACAAAAGCGGGAGTCTTGAATGCACTCAAGCTACTGAAGTCCATACGGTGAGAGAGCAGGACAAGATGGAATTCCCCGTGGCACTGAAGATGAGCCCAGAGATTGACTGCAGTGGATGTGATGACGCAACTATTACAAGAACTGGAGCCAAGTCACGCTCTTGTCCACGCCAAGTAAAATGTTCAATCGCATCACCCGAGACAGAACAAGAGATGCACTAGACGGAGAGATCTGCCACCCGCCGGGGCAAGCTAGATTCAGGAAGAGCAAATCATCAGTGTATCAAAGTGAAACTCTGCTCATCACCATAGAACAAAGCACAGAATGACAAACAGACTCTCACGTCAATCGCGTCGACTTCAAAAGGCCTTCGACAGCGTCTACTGTGAAGCGAATGGGAAACAACCCTAACACTACGGAGTGTAGCTCCGTAACGAAATGTCAAATGTCAATAGATCAACACCGGAAAACTCAGAGAGGCATTTGAAGCGAATACAGAAGTAAGACAAGGCTGTCTATTATCACCGAGAATATAATTATTGTGAAGGATTGGTGTCAATGCAGTTGAAGATTGAAAGATCAATTCATGGTTGTTTGCTCAAAACCAACTTCCCCAATTTTCGCGGAGGCATCAATACGACAGTCATCGTCTCATCGGTCGCTGTTCAGAAAGAAGTCAGCAGTATACCATCAGAAGTAATATTGTGATTTATTATTGTAATATTTGTTCACAGACCTTAGTAGAAATAAATTTTATATGTTGGTGTTACAATAAAGAATTCTCAAGCGGCCAATCGGTGTTTTGGTTTTTGCGTCCGTTATTACTAAGCGTTTCTGAGAAACTTCAAGGAACAGTGTGAGCCCGAGCGTAGCAAGAGCTAGGCATTAACGGTTTACGAGACGTGACTGACAGTTTCTGATGGTAAAAACAGATTCTGGCGGATTCAAACAGTTGGTGAATGTTTGGATAGTCACCGTTCATCTTTCCTGTTGCCGGTCAAGTCCTCTTTGAAAAAGCAATATCTGGAACATTTTGGAATTGGGTCAAGTTCAACAATGCCTGGGTCAAAGAAGGGACAGAGTGTCTTGGATGCAAACAGGAAAGTAAGTCATGGTGACTTGTCTGTTACTTGTAACGATGTGTCTGATGTTAAGCCTGACATGGTTGATGTTACTGTTTCGCCGTTCAGGGATAATAGGAACATCAAACTCCCTCAGTTTGAACCACGGTGTTTTGATGGAAACCCGGCCGATTATTTACAATTTGTAAAGGAGTTTGAGATCATACTGATTGGTTTTTTATTAAATGACGAATTGAAGTTAATGTATTTGATGAGGTATTGCACTGGAGATGCTGCAAGAGCTATACAGTGCTGTAAGTTTATGAAGCCAAAAGAGGGCTACTACGAGGCTATGAGCATATTACGTCAAAAATTTGGAAGCCCTTCAATGATTGTAGGAACGTATACGAAGCTGTCAAAAATAACGGCAGTCAACTTCAAGGTGAATCCAAGGCACTTACTGAGTTTTTAGATAATCTTATGACTTATAAGAATACCTTCATTTCTATGAATTGCATGAATGACCTCAACTCGAGTTTTATACTAGAAGTAATAGCAAGACGCCTACCTACTCGACTGCAAAGGAGGTGGGTGAAGATAAGCTCCCGTATGGAGGATGAGGGTATCGAGCCAAAATTTGATGATATCCTGAAACTACTAAAAGATAGTGTCAATCAATCTATGAGCAGGTTTGCCAGTATATTGAATCTCACCCTTAGAAAAGAGCAGTCTGACAGCAAAATGCAATCATTGATGACGAGTAGGCCTCAGAGAGGTGGATATCGAGAAGGCTCCATGATGTATAGTAATGCATATAGACCTAGTGAGTGTAACAGGTTTCGTGGTACATCCTCAACAGATAAGTTACAAGATGCAAGACAAACACGGTTGTGTTTTACACGTGTGCGAGAGGTGCATACAGAAGTGAACTGTGAACCAGTGAGCAAGTTCAGTGATAAGCTAAATGTAAACTCCAGGCCTGACTCCGAATTGTGTGACGATAACGGTGCGGTGAAGAAGTCTGTAGTTGCAACTGGTAAGCCACTGTTGAATAGAGTGTCACAGAATAGAGTTACTGCTTCAGAGTGCAGTTCTGACTTCACAAGTTTACAAAGTATTACTATTCAGAGTGAAGATATAGAGCCTTTAGGGATTTGTGAGGAGGAACCAAAATTGTCTACTTCTGTTATTAAAGAGTTTGAAAATGATGAAATTGACGGTAAGTTGAATATTTGTGATAACGATCATGATAGTGCAGATTTGTCTTTGGTTGATCATGATGAGATGAGGGATATGCCTACTACTGCTAAGTTAAATAAAGGTTCTGTACAACTACAACGTGAAGTAGAAATAAATGCAGATGCAGTTCCAGAAGGTGTGCATACTTGTGAGACAGTCAGCGTAATTGATCAGCGTGTAGCCCACCTATCATGAGATGATAGTGCTAAACCCGAACTAGTAGTGAAAGGCAGCAGTGGTGGTAATCTTGCAGTTAGACAACTATCTGAAAGCCGAAAAAGAACAGCTTCTGATCCACCGCTAAGTTCATCACCTTGTGTCACTCAGTCATCGTTGGTGTTTTTATCGACAATGAAATGGACGTCCATAAACTCACGTGCCTTATGCAATGACTATGATAGTATTGGCACGTCTGAAAAGATGAAAGTTATTGCTCAGTTTAGTGAGGATAAGCCAAGTGTAAACGAGAGAGTAATTTTTAAATTGACTTGCACGAATAAAGGCATTTCTGGTTTCAAGTTACTATTTGAATGTTATTATCTTTGGTGTAAATTACTCTGTTTCTACACTTGGTTGATGAGATATGTCGTGTGTTTGTTGGTCATCTATATTCTACGATACAATGACATGGGCGTGTTGCCGTTCAGATTTGAGGATATAGCTGATAGAAGGAAGTTAGCAAATGAACTCTGCGACGATTTTCCAACCTAGAGCGTCAACCTTAGAAGGGTTGTAGGCGTACTGCTGTAAGTCCTACAATTCTTCAAAGGAATTCCATCGAGACAAGATCTGCGAGTTTGTTTGTACTGTTTGTATATACGTGTGGTGTGTCATATCAATTGGTGTTTTTTGATCCATTGTGTTTACTTGTTGTTTTCGTACCTTGTTGTTATTACATAATTTTGTTAAAATTTTCGTCGTGATTACTTCTGAAGTTGTTTCGAGTCTTCTGCATCTATGAATGAATTGATTGATGTGAAGGACAGCAGATGGGTCGTATACGCCGGGGAGGCTAGGTTATTGCTGAGAATGAAATGCACACGGAGATAATTGTTAGCTGCGGTCCGACACGCCGGGGAGAAAGAGTGTAAACTACTGAGGCTCGCATGCGTCACCGTTACTAGAACTGAGGCAGAATGAGTGACAAGCAATTGCAGTGGTAATTGGTAGTGAGTAGATAAAAGGATGAGCGTAGAGTATCATGAGTTGGTGCTATGGTCACGTTGCATTCTGCAAGAGTCATTCTAGCAGGTGGCGATTGTGTTGCGAGATGTCAAGAGGATGCCTTTAACTGGAAGGTGTAGGTCGTCATTGATGTGTGAGATTGTGCTGTGGGTATGCTTGTGGTGTGTTGGCTTTTCTGTTTGTTTTCCGTTTCAGCTCTGTCCATGTGACCCAGGTTCTCGCAATGGCATCCAAGTCAACGTGTATTGGTCGTGAAGGAAAAAAGGGTTGGATCCCTTTTTTGCCGGGGAGTGTCAATGTAGTTGAAGATTGAACGATCAATTCATGGTTGTTTGCTCAAAACCAACTTCCCCAATTTTCGCGGAGGCATCAATACGACAGTCATCGTCTCATCGGTCGCTGTTCAGAAAGAAGTCAGCAGTATACCATCAGAAGTAATATTGTGATTTATTATTGTAATATTTGTTCACAGACCTTAGTAGAAATAAATTTTATATGTTGGTGTTACAATAAAGAATTCTCAAGCGGCCAATCGGTGTTTTGGTTTTTGCGTCCGTTATTACTAAGCGTTTCTGAGAAACTTCAAGGAACAGCGTGAGCCCGAGCGTAGCAAGAGCTAGGCATTAACGGTTTACGAGACTTGACTGACAACTGGACTATGCGTCAGACAGCACTTACGGAGTGAGAAGACATGAATTTTTCTAACCACTGATCGGAAGATTCTAGAAGATCTGGGTTTCACGAGTAGTTAGCTTGTGTTTAGTGACACACAAACTCGAAGTCTCGCAGGCAAGCGAAAACCAACCAACTGGCTGAATAGGCAGGAAGCCACGACACGACTTCAGGTGAGCACAGATAATATGGAGGAGATGAAGACAACCAACCAACCAACCAGCAGCAACATTAACCAGCACCAATCACCATCAACCGGAGAAGTTTGAAAGAGGTAACTTCCTTCACTCATCTATGAAGTATCGTCTCAACCACAGGCGGAAAGCGTGGAGATGTCAAAACAGGCCAGAATTGGAAAGACAAGGTGTCTCTCTAGGTCTTCTGTTGTCACTCAGCCTGCATAAAGAGCAAGATTCAGACTTTTAATACCAATGATAAGACAGTAACTTCTTCTAATTGTGGACGGAACCTATTACACGCGCCACGAATAGCATTTTCAACAGGTGGCTGCAGACACTTGTCAGCAGTCACTTTCACTGGCTGCATACTGAAGATCGAATGGCAGGGAAGAAGGAATTAGTAAGAAGAAACCCTGGCTGAGAACGAACCAACCAAAATTCAATCGAGCAACTAATATTCCAAAGAGAATGGAGATGGATTGTGTATTCGCTGAGGAGACCGTTGAATGACATTGCATGCCAGACAGCCAGTGGAGTGGAATCTAAATTGGAAACAACGAGTGGTTTATCCGTGCGAGGGTGAGATGAAGGAGGTTATGGGAAGAGGAGATGAGAGATGTTGGGCAATCGTGGACCCAGTTGAAGAGGGCAGCATAAAATAGGACGAAGTGGAGACATGTTGTTGAAGCTACATTTTAGACTGGGAACCCAAGTGAATGTTAACAGTAGTATAAGATTAGGGTTAAGGGGTATATTTAAGGCTTCGGTTAAGTCTAGTGTGAAAGTTGCAACGGATTTTACGAATACGGTCAAATATAAGGTAGCATTGCCAAAGAACGGAATCCCAAAATAAGTACTTCAGTAAACAGACGCATTGACCTTGATGAACTAATGTGATCGGCCTACAGTAGATGAGCGTAATTTAAAAAACTATTTCATAGACAGCAAGCAGCCTGTAGACGGACGCAGGTCATTTGATCAGCTGATGGATATTGACGCTATTTATTGGAAAAACGTCAAGGTTAGGTCGTTTTTCGTTGTTTTTCACACATTTTTACCTATATTCCTGCTAAAAGTTGATGAAATGTGGCCTTTTTAGCAGAAAGAGCATATGGTGTTGTCCTTATCCGGACGTAGGTCACAGGCAGTTTACAGTTTGCTGAAAATACATAATTTTTCCGTTCAGAAAATGTCTAATTACTTGAAGACACACGTTATAACGACTTTTTGTGAATTTATTGTGCAGTTTAATAGATTACACATGAACATGATGAGGTGGGTTAGCTCGTTTTGGTAATTATTTCATTTACTTTAGATAATGCAATAAGAAGACGTAATTTGTCTGAATCGTGTAATGTATTTGCGCAACACATTTCGAACAATCTGATCACACACGGACTTGTCATAGGAATATATATTAAAAAAAATCAGATTGTTCGAAATGTGTTGCGCAAATACATTACACGATTCAGACAAATTACGTCTTCTTATTGCATTATCTAAATTCATAAAGGGAACTAATTGTTTTAAATTCATTTACTTTGTTGTGTACTTTGCCTAAATGCTGACAAGGCTCCTCAACGTGTATTTCTTTAAGAAAAATCTGCAGAAATTCTTAAAAATTATATATGCATAGTATTTCCTTATTTGATGGCATAAACTTGATGTTAGCAGGCAGATGGAATATCAACTTTGCATTATTGAAAAATGTTGAATAACATAAATATATACAGTTCAAATCATTATTTTGTCATTTTAAGCATATTTAATGGTTAATTATTATGTTTACACTGATAACAATGTGTACATCTGTATAATTCTTATGTTCTTTTTCATATAATATCTACTTTCGGGAATTTCATGTATTTGGGTGATAAAGAAAAAGATACCTGCACTGTTGTCGATTTTGTATTACATGTTAATTCATTAATAAATGTATTCCTTGTTATTCGTTTGTTTATTCTACTTGATAAGACCGAATATTAGCCCTTGCGTAATTTGTGAGGTATAGAGTATATGAGGCTATCTTTGAAATACTAAGCAGGAGCAGATACACGGAGAAGCCTATTGGTAAAAGATTATGTAGTCAAATAAAGCAAATGTGTCTAAATCGTCGTGGAGGTATTGCAATTATAAAGCGTTTCGAGTTATCTATCGTCTTAGCAGAATACATATACTGATTCGCGATTTATAGTCACAAAGTGGGAGAAAATCTACCTGAGATAATAATAATAATTTTATTCTCATATAAACATAAATTTACATGAAAATGCATGCCATTTTTACAGGCACGATCAAGTATGGTATATTGTCAAATCTTAAATTGTCTACAAGTTAATAATGTTTCAACAGTTAAATATTTGATATATATAATTACACTCATTGTCTGAACTAGGCCGTATTGTTATTGAATTGTACAGTTGTCCTCCAGGTTGAGCGGGAAAATCGACTTCGTTTTGTTTTCATCCCGTGGTTGTAGGCATACGATAACCAACCAATATGGAGGTAAGTACAACGTTTACAAGGGATTGGAAGCTGTTTTAGAAAAGTTAAAGTGCTAAGGTGAATCATTAAAGTGTAATAGATTAAGTGAGTGAAATATATCATTAATAAATGCATTTATACAGAAAACAGAATGAAGAAGTAATTAATCCTTAAGCCGACAACGTTCATTTGCAATGTATAATAAAACCAATATATTTTGTACTATCATAATGTCCACTTTCGTCTTTAATACAATTATTTTCAAGCCAGTTGTCTTTATTTCATGCTTTTTTGTCTATTTGGTGCACAACTGTACCCTATAGAGAATAGGAATAGAATAAATCGAATCAAATTCATAGAGAGCTATAAAATGTTAGGTTTAATGGAATATAATGAGGATCAAGTTAAGACGTTATTGGAAAATAAGTGAGATAAGACATTGTGAAGTGGTATTTAAAGATCTGAGGATGGATGGAAAGTTAATTTATAAGATGCCCCATAAACCTGTGCAGATCCCGCGTGGTCGCATCTCAACAATAGGCTGAGCGAATGTTGTATATTCAAAGGTAGAAGCATGATCTGTCAAGGCATTCATTATTATCTTTTTCAAGATAAAGATCTAAGCCCTCATAAAAATCAGAAATATCTCGAGCCGTCAAATTGCATATTGCTGTTCCTGCAGAATGGGGCGATTCACCTTAGTGATCACCACCATATCTACTGATCAGCTAGCAACACCCTCCCTCCTTTTTGATGTTAGGCTCTGAGACTATGATTATTATGGCTACCGCAAATATATTGCTTGGTACCAGACATGTTCATACCTCATATTCTATCTCCCTAGCTTTCTTAATGAGTGCTTCCAATAGGTATCCACTTTTATCTTTATGAACATATTATATATGTATGCATGCGTCCTAATGAACAAATTACTTTATAAGAAGTCAAAAACTTAAAGAGTAAAACGAATAGGTATTGTGAATAGTGGAGCAAGATTCAGTAGAACACTATAGTTAGGGTTCAATGTAGGTAGTATGAACCGAAGGTAAAGTCGGTTGGCAGGACTTAGTGTACTTATATATAGTAAACATCTGACATTGCAAAGTAACGTGTCTAGACATGTTATATAAAGATATTAACACAGAACCAACAAAATTTTGCCATTTGGTTAACAATACTGCAGTGTGTATATACTGAAGAATGGTAGTTAGTCTACAGGGAGCCGTAGAGTAAATCAAACCACATATGATAAGAGTATAATCAATAATATAATTCGCATATCAAATAATACACTAGGCTCAATAATTGAGTGTTATAAGGGAAACAAGCGTCGTAAAGCAAGAGAACATGTGGTGCATTATTATTTTAATCATTTTAAGTATTTTAATAACAATCTAATTTAAGAATTGAACATGCATGATTAATAATTATTATTATATTAGTATATACATATGTAAAATTTTAAAATGTGTGGATGCTATTATAATTATTTCCAGTGTTACTTTTACCGACATAACTTAGTGAAAATTATAGAGAATAAAAATCAGTAAATTAGCTAACGTTCGCTGCGTGAGTATTAGAGTCGAGATATACGTATGTGACTATACTGAAGACTGAACTGGCCTTGTGATTTCTGCATGCCGCAGTATATCATAAGGAGAGACTATACCTATGCTGTTAGATGTATGACTCAGTGCAACTACGGATATCGTAATAATGTTTGAAATTACCTCAACTCGAATGACAAACTGGCCAATCACAAGCGAGCGAATCGCTTGTTTATCTCATTCGCGGTCACTCAAAAGTACTGTAATGATATAAAAACTAACATGACATCACTAAATGGGTCTCCTGTTTCCTCTTTTTCAGATAAGAACGCTGGCCTGGCCGTGCTGGAACAGGTGGAGGACCGTTTGTCTAACCTTGTTTTAAATGACAATGATTAGCTTGTACCCGGGCAATTCGAGCCCTGCGTGCTGGAAATATAGACCTTCCTCTCGCATCTTCCTCTTCTTCCTTCGCTGATTGTGTCTGTTGCTTCTGGGTGTTACAATTGGTGTCGGAGGTGTCCAAAACTCAATCTCGAAATGAAATCAGATTCTTCCGATCCTCCTGAAATCTTCTCCACCCCAAAAGTCAACCCACAATCCCCAGCCACAGAACACATCTTACCGGTGCGAGGATTACCAACTTTGGACCTAAACAGCGATTATGAAATGTGGAAGATTCGCATGGAGTCTCTCTTATCCGGTCTTACTCCACACGCACAATATACTCAGATAATGCTAGCAATGAGTGACACCGCACTACGTCGTGCTATCGCTGGGGGCTTCTCCGCGTCCAAACCCATCAGCTACAACTGGCGTGTCCTCGACGAATGTTTTGCCAAAACCTCCAGCCCTTCGGTGTACATGCACACCTTTCTCAGCCGCTGTCAAGAGCCCGGCGAAACAGCGTTCGATTACCTGCATCAACTCCGCGAGATGGCATCGCGCGCATTTCCCAACCTTCCCATTCCGAACCAAGATGATGTTATCTGTAGCCGTTTTGCCCAAGGTGTCTCATCATATGAGCTCAAGTGCCAACTTCTACGCCAGCCAGCAAAATCAGTCTCAGAGGCCATTGAGGTGGTAAAGCGATTCGAGAGCGTCGAGCATATTCTCACTCCAACTGCCAGTACGCCCTGCTATGCTCTCGGGACCACCGAGCGAAGAACAACCGTCCCAGCACCACGACAACGCCGGCCTAATGCTCCATCGTCAAACCAACCTCCAATTCCGTCCCAGCGGCATGATGACCCCAGTAAGTGCTATTACTGTCGCCGGTTCGGGCGGCGAGCATGGAAATGTGGGCATAACAAAAAACCGCAAGGTGAGCCATGTTCTGATGTGTCATTATTTGATAATTGCTCGAAATCTCCCCTCCTCCTTGAAGGTAAACTCCAGGGCACTGACGTCACTTTTCTGGTGGACACCGGGGCATCATCCTCTGTTGTTCGCACGCAATTGGTCCAGACACTTGGGGTCAAACCTCAACCTCTCCCCAATCAGCTCCAGTTAATTACCGCCAATGGAGCCCCTATCAAGGTAACGGACATGGCCACACTTTCCGTGACGTTCCCAGGTTTTACTTGTGTCCAGTCATTCGTCATTTGTGATGTCATACGATGGGACGCCATACTGGGCGTGGACTTCTTAACTGAAAAAAACGCTGTCATTGACCTAAGACGCTTTCGAATTCGGCTGGGGACACATAACCTCGCATGTCGCCGACCAGTCAACCGCAACCAGAGTGCTAATGTTTGTGCTTTACCCAGATGACAGTGGTGAACATCCATGATAACCCCCACCTCAGTCTAAAAGACCGTACCGACACCCTGGCCCTGCTACAGGAGTACAGTGTGTATTTGACGATGGGCAAGTGATGGGGCGGACTAATATCGTACAGCACGAGATTCAGACAGGTGATAACTTGCCCATTAGGACGCCACCGCGACGAGTGCCCATTCATTACCAACAGCAGTTGGATACCATGATAACAGATATGTTACGAAAGAAGGTGATTAAACCGTCTACGTCACCGTGGGCATCTCCAATCGTTCTTGTGAAAAAGAAAGATGGTTCTCTCCGCCTCTGTGTCGACTATCGCCGCTTAAATGCAATCACACAACGGGATTCTTTTCCTTTGCCTCGCATCGACGCTACCTTAGATGCTTTAGGTGGGGCACAGTGGTTTTCCACACTAGATCTCGCTTCCGGCTATTGGCAAGTTGAAATTCGCCCAGAAGACCGCCCCAAAACTGCGTTCGTTGTGCCTACGGGGCTGTACGAATTCGAAACCATGCCATTTGGCCTGTCTAACGCCCCTGCTACGTTTCAACGGCTCATGCAAACAGTACTTGCAGGGCTAGTCCCCAAACAGTGCCTCATCTACCTGGACGATATCATCGTGTTCGGCCAGTCTCTCGAAGACCATCATGCCAACCTTCGCGCCGTATTTCAACGCTTACGCGAGAGTAACCTTAAGCTGCAAGCCTCGAAATGCAAATTCCTGCAGAAATCTGTTATTTTCCTTGGACATGAGATTACTCCACAAGGAGTACATACGGATAGCAGCAAAACTCAAGCAGTTGTTAACTGGCCGACCCCTAAATCGACCGCTGACGTACGCAGTTTCATGGGACTCGCCTCCTATTACCGGCGTTTCGTCCAGAATTTCGCCAGTATAGCAGCCCCTCTCCATCGATTGACAGAAAAAGGACGGAAATTCGTTTGGACAAATGAGTGCCAGGTAGCCTTTGACACGCTTAAAAAATGTCTAACTTCTCCCCCTGTCCTATCGTTTCCAGACACATCGGCTGGTAGCGGGCCCTTCATTCTGGATACCGACGCCAGTGCACATGCAATAGGAGCCGTTCTCTCGCAAACAACCTCTGACGGACAAATACGAGTGATAGCATATGCTAGTCGAATGCTAGACAAAAGAGAGACGCGGTATTCGACGACGCGACGTGAGATGCTAGCCCTCGTCTACTTCCTCTCCTACTTTCGTCATTACTTATTGGGGCGCAAATTTCGAGTCCGGACTGACCACAAGGCGTTACAGTGGTTGCAAAATTTTCGTGATGCCGACGGCCAACTTGCCCGCTGGCAGGAACGGTTACAGGAGTTTGATTTCACTTGTGAATACCGGCCTGGAAAACGACATGGTAACGCCGACTCTCTCTCTCGCCTGCCCGATTGCGAGAACACACTGAATGTGTTACTCGGTGCTGCAGCTGACACCGACTGGGCCTCCCTGCAAGCGGCGGACACAACGATACAGCCCATTTATTTACGTCAACAGCATGGGAACGATAAACCGACGTCCAAAGAACTACGGGATTTACCAGCAGCCACGCGGTGCATCTGCGAGAAGTGGGGTTTACTACGACTTATAGATAATGTTCTTTACATAGTGGAACCAAA
Source organism: Trichobilharzia regenti (assembly GCA_944472135.2). Lineage (NCBI taxonomy): Eukaryota > Metazoa > Platyhelminthes > Trematoda > Strigeidida > Schistosomatidae > Trichobilharzia > Trichobilharzia regenti. Next base: position 131,622,912 of record OX235262.1, on the reverse strand, counting down.
TGCCAACCCCCGACTCCTCGTCCCAACTGTTAAAGTACCCGAGCTTATTAGTCAGGTGCATCATCAACTGGGACACGCTGGCCAACAGAAAACTGAACACGCCATCCGTCAACGCTTCTGGTGGCCACTTATACACCATGATGTTATGGAGTTTTGCCGCAATTGCGCTATATGTGCGCAGATCAAACAGCCTAAGCCAACTCCCCGAGCACCCCTAGTACCTATGCTGACCGAAGCCCCTAATCATCGAGTTGGAGTCGACATCATTGGGCCAGTACCAACATCGAGACGCGGGAATCGTTATATACTTGTCATGGTCGACTATTTCACCAAGTGGTGCGAAGCAGTCCCCTTGCAGCAACAAGATGCCCTGACGATCGGGCGAGCTTTCATCGACAACTGGGTGTCCCGTTTTGGTGCCCCTCTTTATCTACACTCTGATCAAGGCGCTGCTTTCGAGAGTCTTCTTATCTCTCACATCTGCAATGCTTTCGGCATTCGAAAGACCCATACTACGCCTTATCATCCACAAGGGAATGGACTGGTGGAACGCACCAACCGAACCATCAAGCATCTTCTTCGTGCCTTTTTGCACAACGCACCGGAGAACACCTGGGACGATGTCCTGCCTCAATGCTTGCTTGCATACCGCTCCTCCGTGCATTCGTCGACCGGATTTTCCCCGGCTCTACTCTTGTTTGGGCATGAACTTCGCCTTCCTGTTGAGATCCGGACACCGTTGCTACCATACGAGAAGATCGACTGTATTCCCTACGTCCGCAACCTTCGTCACCACCTCGACACAGCCTACAACCTAACACGTCGACATCTGCAGTCTTCTTCGCAGCATCAGAAAAGCAACTATGATCGGTTTGCCCACGGACCAACCTATTCCCCGGGTGACTACGTCTGGCTTCATCGGCCGTCAGTCCCTGCCGGTTCGTGCCCCAAGTTCTACGCCCCCTGGAAAGGCCCATATGAAATCGTACAACACCGACCTCCAACTACATATGTCCTGCGGAACTTGCGACGCCCCCAGGAAAATCTCATCTCAGCACATTACAACCAGCTGAAACCACACTGTCCACCAGCTGTCAAAGAACCGTCGACATCTTCGCAACCGCCACCAGCTACGACCTACTTCGAGGTGCCCACTGATGGAGGTAGTGCATACCCTATACCGCCGCCAGGCACTGAGGACAGTGCCTCCAGAGGGGAGGGAGCGATGTAATGATATAAAAACTAACATGACATCACTAAATGAGTCTCCTGTTTCCTCTTTTTCAGATAAGAACGCTGGCCTGGCCGTGCTGGAACAGGTGGAGGACCGTTTGTCTAACCTTGTTTTAAATGACAATGATTAGCTTGTACCCGGGCAATTCGAGCCCTGCGTGCTGGAAATATAGACCTTCCTCTCGCATCTTCCTCTTCTTCCTTCGCTGATTGTGTCTGTTGCTTCTGGATGTTACAGTACGTCCGTCGACAGGCTGTCTTGACAGCAAGGCAATGCATAAAGGCACACACGGGGTGCCGTTATGTGTTATCGCGATGTTGTGTTTGGGTTGTTCTACGTTGTCTTCAGGTGTTTTTTCAACTGAAATACATTATAAATACCATATTTTAACGAAAAAACCTAGAAAAATGGTGGAAAGTAGACGCTTTCAGCAGTTTGAGTGAACATGTATCTGTCATCGAATTTCGTTATTTCTTTGCATGTGGAATGTTAAAACTCTGTGTAAATTGTTGATTACGTTAAGATAAACGAAATAAATTAGGTAATTGACATATATTTTGGGAAATTCTGAAGTGGTGTTTTGAATCTCTGAGGTATGACCTGTGACAGTCAGAAGAGTTTTAAGCTATAAAGGAGTGTTTGTTGATTTATTCGCACAGTAACAGTTAATAAACAAATTTTTCTTAAAAGTTACCTTGGTTTGGAGTATTTTCGTATTGTTAACTATTTGTTAATGGATGTCTTACTATTGTTGATTTGCAGGTTGCAATTTTAATTTACGGAGTGGTTCACTTTATTTCGAGGCTTTAATGAAGTGCAATTGAAGAATTTGCGCGTTATCGTTGGAATCTTTGTGATATTATAAAATTATTTATCAAAATAAATATCCCTTTAATGTTTTAACGGTGTTCTTTAAAGAATTCACTACTACTTCCCTTTGCTCGTCGAAGGAGTAGTGATGTAGCCGGTTTCGGAATGCGTAATGATTTAATTTGAAAGAATGATAATTTGTGCAACATAAGAATACTAGGAAAATTTCCTTCAATAGGATATACCTATAACACGTTATTTTCCGTGTACGTAGCCGTCCTACATTTGTTATTATATATACGTAGTAATCGCAAAACAAACCTAAGCGCAACGCATACTTTTTTGGAAGCCCTGATGAAAGATAATCTTTTATGCAGCCGGATTAAATGGAACTGAAACATTTCATGGGAGGATTGATGATGCACTGAGGAAATAATAACGGTTTGCGATTATCACGCATTTCACACAAGTATTATTACGTTGCCTATCAACTTCGTTAACTATGCAATGTCCTCGAAATGATAAATAAGAGAGCTACAGTTAGTCGACATAAATGCATGTATTTACAAAATAACAACAGTTAATCAGTACATATTCACATTAAAAAGGGTTTATAACAATTCAGTGGAAAAAATCGCACTTGTAGTTCTCTATGGCTACATCATAGTCAAATTAAAGTCCACTAATCGTTTTATCCACAATATGTGGAACAGTTTCCCTCGGGTGATTGTGACACTGGACCTGTCCTTATAGCTTTCAGCACCACCTGATCCTTCAGAAGAAACTGGTTATGATCTTTCCATGCAAAGATTGAGATTGTATTCCTTTGACCACCTCCTGCCACACTGAGAAATATCTAAGGAAATGTACATATCAGGTGAATTAATCTTACCTCAAGTGAACGATTCCCAATCTTAGCAACAATGATTATGTGAACAAGGGAGGGAACAATAGTAGAATCGGTAAGAATAGTCCATATATCCCATAATTAACTCGAAGAATTCTAGGACTTCCGATTTATCTATCACGGTTTGTCTTCTGCAAAATGCAAATATTACACAAACGCCTCTCCTCTCTGTCCGTTACAATAAACTGAAAAAGACTAAATATTCAAACTTTATACTTCTTTGATTAAGTTACCCAATAATATTCACTTTTTTAGTGGGTCCACATGCATATCACATCTGTAAAATCTATACATGCGTTAACTTGTCTCCTTAAGCTGAAAAAATGCAATGTTTATGCGACTTTTATTACTATCATTTCAAAGCCCGCCTCAGTAACGCGTACTACGTATTAGCCGCAGCGTTTTCGCAAAGTAAAATCTACCAATCACAATATGCATACATGACCTTGAAGTGCTCAGCCTCTTCACAAGGTTGTGTGTGCCTTTATCCAGACGCACAAACTGTTCTCGATCGCTACCCTGTCCCTCACATACACGATTTAACCGCCTCACTCAAGGGAGCCCGAGTATTCAGCAAACTGGACCTTACACGGGCTTACTACCAAATCCCCGTCGACCCCGTGGATATACCTAAGACGGCTGTGATTACGCCGTTTGGCCTGTTCGAATTTCTTCGAATGCCTTTTGGCTTACGGAACGCTGCCCAAACCTTCCAGCGTTTTATCCATGACGTTTTGCGCGGGCTTGATTTCGCCTTTGCCTATCTGGACGATATTTTGGTAGCTAGTCCAGATGAAGCCACTCATCAACTTCATTTGCAGACAGTTTTCCGAAGACTTGTGACACACTCCCTCACACTCAACTTGCCGAAGTGTCAGATTGGAGTCACTTCCTTGAATTTTTTGGGACATAGGATAGACAAAGATGGAATTTATCCGTTACCTGACCGGGTAGAAGCTATTCAAAACTTCCCTCTACCCACTTCTCCCAAGGCACTACGCACTTTTCTCGGGATGGTTAGTTACTACCGTCGCTTTATCCCACAGTGTGCTCATATCGTGACCCCCTTGACTGACATGCTTAAAGGGAAATGCAAGTCTTTGGTGTTCACTAAGGAAGCCTCGACAGCTTTTGCAGCTATCAAGAAAGCTATTGCTGACGCCACAATGTTGGTCCATCTAGATGTTCAACTTCCAATCAGCATTTCCGTAGATGCCTCTAATACTGCGATCGGAGCCGTCCTACAACAGCGTATGGCTAATGTATGGCTACCGATTGCTTTCTTTTCACGTAAACTTACCGCATGCGAATCTCGATACAGCACATTCGGTAGGGAACTTCTCGCTGTCTATGCTGCTGTCAAGCACTTTTGTCACTTCGTGGAAGGCCGGCAATTTACGGTATTTACCGACCATAAGCCATTGACGTACGCCCTCCACACTACTTCAGACCGGTATTCACCGCGAGAATCACGCCATTTAGACTATATTTCCCAGTTCACTTCTGATATCCAGCACGTTTCTGGATCGGATAACGCGGTAGCAGACGCTTTGTCTCGCGTATGTGCTACGTCAGTACCACCAACCATCGATCTTCATAAAATGGCCGAACTCCAACTGAAGGATTTGAACTTAGAACACCTGTCAAATAAAACCTCACTGAAGATAGAACGCGTCCCCTTGCTAAACAGTGAAACAACTATACTTTGCGATATGTCAACGGGTACTCCTCGACCGATTGTTCCCACGTCTTTACGCCGAACTGTGTTTGAGTCACTCCACAACCTCTCCCATCCTGGCATACGAGCAACGGACAAGTTGATATCAGCGAGATTTGCGTGGCCCGGTATGAACCGTGATGTGCGTCAATGGACACGTGCTTGTGTGCAATGCCAACGTGCTAAAGTCACCAAGCATAACATCACGCCGTTGGGGACGTTTGCGACCCCAGACGCTCGGTTCCATCATATACACCTGGATATAGTAGGGTCCCTGCCCCCGTCTAACGGCTGCTCGTATTTACTCACATGTGTGGATCGTTTCACACGTTGGCCGGAAGCCATTCCGATACCAGATGTAACGGCTCAAACCATCTGTCGTGCCTTCATGGAAGGCTGGGTTGCCCATTTTGGATGTCCCGCAACTGTCACTACCGACCGCGGACAACAATTCGAATCCACAAGCTTCAAAGAATTGTTAGAGATGCTGGGATGCAAACGCATTCGCACAACCGCGTATCATCCTGCGGCAAATGGCCTAGTAGAACGTTTCCACCGTCAACTCAAAGCTGCGTTGATGGCAGTAGACAACAGTAAGTGGACAGATTCGCTACCACTGGTCCTGCTTAGCATCCGGGCTACGCTTAAGGGGGATCTGCAGTGCTCGCCAGCTGAATTGGTGTACGGTACCACCATGCGTTTACCAGGCGAGCTAATCGCTCCCGAAGCTTTCGAGCCAAATTTCCCCGATACCACCCGTTACGCTCAGCAACTTAAAAGTTTTATGCAGCGAATCCGACCAGTTTCCACACGCACTCAGAACCGAAAGGTTCAGGTTGATCGGCGACTTGATGACTGTACACACGTTTTCGTGCGTCACGACGCCATACGAAAGCCATTACAACCACCGTATGACGGGCCTTTTAAGGTCCTTAGTCGTAAAGATAAATTTTTCGTTATTGACCGATGCGGCCGCCCAGACACTGTCAGCATAGACAGACTTAAAGCGGCATACACTGAAGAACCTTCACCCTCCCCATCGGCTCAATCAAATAGCCCCACTGAACCTAGTCCTTGTCCAGACTCAACTACCTCATCCCCAGTGGCGAATGATGATTCTCCTACCGTCACCAGTAAGACCCCTGTCACACGTGCTGGTCGACGTGTTCACTGGCCCAAGAGGTTCACAGAATTCTTTCACTGAACTAATCCATAGGTAATGCTACTAGTGATTTTTTATTCCTTGTCACAATTTTTTATTCAATTTTGCTATATTTACTCTATTTGGTCCCGCTTCTGGGAGTAGTCGTTTTCCCTCCACTAATCCTTTTAATCTTTTTCTCTCGTTACAGAGGATCAGCAGCAGTTTTTATCCTAATCTTTCATCTATTCCATCGCAATCTACTCGCTAGATCAGTTGGCTTCTCATGTCATCTTGTAACCCACACCAAATGAGGAATTACGAACAGTATATTACTTTTCACTGCCCACTTTCTTCCAAAAAGAATTATTATTAAAAAAAATTTTATAAAAAATATATTAAAAAAAGAAAAAAAGGTAAAAAATGTAAAATAATAATACATAAACAAAAAAATTTTAAAAATAAAAAAAAAGTCTATAAAATTATTTACAAAAAAAAAAAGAAACTTCCACTGTATAGTTAAATGGACCGATATACATATTTTTGCGCATAAATGCTTCACTTCTATGCTGTACATAGTAATCCGCTCAATTTATTTTCACAGCCTGTACCATATTCCTTCGGGTTTATGCCCTCCTGCAATTCATTTATTTTGTGAACCGTACTTATAAACATTATGCATCATCTTAGTATGCACTTCGCAACATGAACAAAATAATTTTTGTAATGATAACTACTCATAGCTATTGGTTATGTACTAACTTCTCTGTAATTTTATAAGTTCTCCCAGGGTAGAAACTTCCTTTGTTTTATCTCATTCTAACGTACTACTTCCAAGTTGCACCAGTTTTCCTCGCATTGATTTCGCACAAGCTTTTGTAGTACCTTTACGCCGATTTTGAAATCTTAACCTCTTTTCCCATCCTCTTCTGTTGTTTTTTTTACCCTGCTCCTTATCATACGCTGGTATAATGATTGCCTTTAACATGACTGCTAGGTTCTGTTGCAGCGGAGGAAGGGAGCATTAGTCTAAAATGAAAGTTAGACATAATGAGTCACCTTCTTGCTACGACAGCCTCGGCGGCGGAGGTTTACCATCAGACCTCCACATAAGTAAGCTGGTAATAGTATGGAGTTCAAAAAAAATTAATCGATAAATATCAATACAACAAAAAATACTAAAAAAAGATTAATAAAAATATGAAAGATAAAAAAAAAGAACAAAAAAAATTTTAAAAAAAAAAACCGCAGAAGCTTACAACCACACAAGGCACCAGCGTCATTTCTTATTATATTCCGTCTTACTTCACTAATCATGTACATACCACTTCCAACTTACCTTAATTTTTTGCCTTTTCTTTTGCTTTCTTTCCTTTCGATAAAATTTCTTTTTTTTACTATTCCTATCTTCAAACCTTCGCATTCACTCATTGCTATTGTGCCAAGCCATCCTACTTTTGTATATCGAAGCTTGCTGGCTTCCCACCAACCTTCTAGGGGGGGATAACCTGTAGTGCACATTGTACCTTTGAACTTTTGTTTAAACTCGCTCACCCATGGTGATACACTTTTTATCTTTTGAGTTGTGAGTCTTCCGTACGTCCATTGCTTCGCTCTCTTGTTGTGCTCTCTTTCTGCACACTCTCCGAGCCTACCTCCAGCAACGTCTGCAGATAAGTTGTACAGTCACTTTATTTATTAAATCCATTATTCAGTTACGTTAAATACAACTCATACTAAGAATTCTTTCCAGTTTTAGCCTTTAAACTTTGATTGAGTTAATCAGTACTTACACGTTAGGTAGAGTACTGGTAAAGTCATAAGACGGAGAAGTTTTTAGTAAGTGTGGTGATATCGAGGACTATCTTAAGTCTAGCCTCAACACTTACATCTACAAGCTCCCTATAAGCCCCTTGTGATGGAATCTGCAACGTAATTGATTTACTGCATCTATGTTTCCTTGATTTTAGTATGGGCTCGTCCGATTGGTTGATCAAGAGCATTACGTCTGTTCATTGAGGTCCTTTATTTGGGTCTCTTATGTGTAAAGGTGCTCACACATTGTCTGTCAAGGGGCCATTTTAAGTTGGTTTCAGTCCAGTTTAAATTATGAACGTTTGGATCACAATTAGCGGCTAATAGTGCAGACTTAAGGCATCTATGCGTCGGCGGCACAGCGGTTAGGACGCTCGCCGATCATGCACATGGCTTGGGGTTCGATCCTCGGCCGACGCGTACCTGATATCAATGGTCGGCCTGCTACATTTGGGCTATTGATATCACATGCTGAAAATTTCATACTTGTACCAAAATACTGTATGGAATCAAACTTTACTAAAATAAAAACAAATAGTAAAGCCAAAATTAACATCGAAGCAGTTGGGGTTTGAGGGTAAGTAAGTATACAATGTCACTTTGTGGATTAAATCTCGCAATACTAAATGCCTTTTTTGAGATAGTTGTATTGGATACACTGACTGGTGAGAAGGGAATATGCAACGCGCTGACCGAAATCTGTCAATCAATTTTCTGTATTAACAACAAGTCACATTCAGCTGATTTCAATCTATTAGCCATTGTTTCAAATATTTTCCTTCTAATGTCATGATATTTGGAAATTTCTTATGATTCGTAATTCTCAGAAATTCGTAGCTTTATATACTGAATAGTTTTAAAGAATCTATTCCTTCGTTTTAATGACTTTTCTCATGTTAATCTCAATATTTTTCAGCCATTCTTACCACAATTTGTTTCTGATAAATATGTTGAGTACGTAACAATGTGATTGTACACTTTTTGGTTACTTGTATAAATTCGAGATATTGTACATAATTTTTGTTTAAAACGCTTCTTGTTGAAATATACATAACTTCCGTGTACAATTGAAAAAATACCCTCTGCTGTTGGAGACTTCGTCTTCTCCCTGGTCCCTTCTGCTTACTTGCTCCACTCACACCGTGTTGTATACTTCGGATTTATTGTAGGAGCCTACTACTTTCAACCGAAGACATTTCTACAACCGGAACACAGCAGCTACAGCAGACGCAGTCCAAACAGTTAACGTGCCCGTGGATTATATAATTAATTTGTAGCCGAGGACTTATACTGTATAACCAAGTAATCCTTTTTGTTGCTATAACTCGTCACTGTATTTTTGGTAATATATTGTGATTTAACACTCCACTGACTTGGATTATTACTTTTATATTTGGAATGTTAGTGAACTCTAATATTAGTCCCCTACAAATACTTTGTAATTCACTTATCCGTTAACTGTCGTTTTAAGTACCTTTTTCAATGTTAATTTAGAAGGCATGTATGAACAGAGCAAGCAGTTGATTGAAATGTCTACTGAACGTGTGATGAGTGCTACTTGATAAGATTTATCATCTGCATAAATACACCTAATAGCAGGGGGTTACATTTGATTTCAGATAAGACAAATGATACAGCGTTGTTATGATGCATAGGAGGCGTGAAAGGAACACAAAGAAACAAAACATGGAGTGCAGAAGTACCACAACACGAAGATCTGTGCAAATGGTGCATTGAAGATAAGATATACATGATTTGGCTATAAAGAGATACGAATTCCCCAATTAACAGTCCATTACCAAGTCCTCATCTTCTACCGTTTCAAACTGAAGTTCTTTGACTTTTCTAAGGAGGACCTTATATCTTTAAGTGAAACACTAAAATGCTCTTGATGACACATTTAGACCTTTTTAATACTTAATTTTCAGTGAGCAGGTAGTGGAAAAAATTAGTATAAGACATTTAATCAAAGACTGACACTTCGAATTAAGACAACGTGAAGTAGTACATTCTAGTTAACAGAAATGGAATGAAAATACAATAAAAAGAAAGCGTTTCTGTAGAGAATGGTCGCAGGATGATTAGTAAAAATGTTTAGAGTGTGGGGTGCTTGTTGTGTTGTTGATATACCGTGCCATATAAGCCATACTAAATGTAATGGGCTTAGTTATAAACTTAACTAGTACACTACCCGATGTGCAAAAAGTAATAAAAAAATTTTAAAAAATACTTATTTAAATTGTGGTGTGATGAGCAGTATATTCAAACTGAAAACAGCGTTATTTGGGGAACAGATTTTAGGACTTGTCTGACTGGCATGGCTGAAATAAGCACCCTGAGGATGTTTATTTAATTAATATTAAGTTCATTCCACTTGCTCTACTAATTTTAGGTCTGCGTTTATTTCCTTGTCATGTGAGGCGAACTACAAGAGTCTAGAAAATACCAAGTGTTAAATACATTTGTCCCACCTTGAACAGTTCTGGGAAGTGTCTTTAGTTCTGAATGTTCACGCCTGGCAGACAAGCAAAACTTTTCTGCACGGTTCACTTCAGTAGTCAGACACTTTATATGTTATTGTTATTTGTTCTTATGATCAAATGTAGTGACACTACAGCTACATAAATACTTGTTTGTAGATATAATCTAAGTCGGTCACATATATCCCTCTCTATAGTATTTTCATAGCTTGACTAATTTTGTGAATTAGCTGTACCTGTGGGTTCTGAATAATCACTGTTGATGTCTTTCAAATTATTACAGCAATCCACAAGAAAGCTACATATCGTGATTCTGTAATGATTAGCTGGAATGAAGTGATGATTATTAATCATCATAGTATACAGCGCAACTTGATTGTGTTGATTTCAGATAAATGGATACATCAGCGATATTTCTACACCACTAATAGACAAAGTTTAAAAACTGATTTCCTAAACATTAATGTCTTAGGTTACCAGATTCTTAAAACACATTGAATCCTGCTGTTTAGTTTTGTATTCTCCAAACAAATAGGTGCCAATATGCTAAAGGTTATGTATAGAAACAGGCCTCATGAGTAGAAGTAAGACGGCCTGTCAATGTAATTGAAGACTGAACGATCAATTCATTGTTGTTTGCTCAAATCCAACTCCTCCATAATTTTCGCGAGTCATAAATCCGGCAGTCATCGTCTCATCGTTTGCTGTTCAGTGGAAGAGAGAAAGCTATCAGAAGTATTATTACGATTTATTGTTATAACATTTATTCTTAGACCTTGTGTATAATAACCTTATTGTTGGTTACATATTGGCGTAAGAATAAAGGATTCACGCGTCGCTAATCGGTGTTCTGGTTTTTCGCGTTGGTTATTACAAATTGTTTCTGAAAGTCTTCGAGGGACGGCATGAGGTTCAGCATAGTAAGAGCTGGACATTGACAGTTTCTGATAGTTAGCTGACACGGCCTATTCACTGAAAATTATAAGATAGATGGATTCGCGCAGAAATTGGGAAGTTTAAGTGGAATTAATTATTTTCTGTCAGCTGGTGTTGTTTAACTTTTTTGAGAGATCTAAGAGTTGGATCAAATTTTCTGAATTGGTGTCTTTGACAACCCGGGGATGTAATTAAAAAAGTTTAGTTTGAGATGAGATTAAACTAACCAAATTAAAGGAAGGTGGATGTATTTTGGTTATACAGTTAAAGTTTGCTTGTGATATAAGTCCCTGAATGACTTCAAAACATAGAGGTAAAAACTGAACGAATTCACTTTTGGAAACAAAATAAAATTTTTATCCACTAATATATCTGAAGACTGACAACTCACCTTCATTAATACATAAGTTTGATTTTAATTCTTTCGGTATTATTAATCATTATTAATATGACCAGTGTAACATTCTTCAGTTGATATTCTTTCATACTTTGAATTAATAAAATTCAGGTATGACTTATAATATAACACCAAAGTAGGATTTGGAGAAACAATTGAAAACGTTTGTACTAGTAGCCGATACACCACCAGAAACAGATCATTCTGGTTCATAGAAAAGGTCAAAGAACGAGAATTTTAAGTTTCGATAATTAACTTTCGTAGATGCTAAAACAACTACAATGCTAGCTGACGGGACTGAAAGCTAATTAGCATTTCTTTTTTATCGAAAGTTATCAGAATGAATGAAAATACTGAGATCTCTTAGGAAATTTCACTCGGGAATGAAGGCCCGAGAAATTCTATTGCTAGTCTTTAGAAGCTGAAAAGAACTTAGGATTAAAACAGGTAGGTGTAATTTATATATGGAGGAAGATATTGCAAATAAACTCAGAATTTAATGATAACCTAATCACTGGTATTGTACAGAGGTTAGCGCATAACTGTTTTCCCCAATTCAATTTTCAGAAGGGTCTTCTAGAACTGTTTATTGCTATTAAAAAAAGACCTAAAGGTAAAAATGTTAAATAATGCATCTATGTTTAAGTTTATTTGCTTATGTGAAAACATGATCTGCGATATTTCTTCACAGTCAGCCACACACACATACACTTGGAACAAAACATCAACAAACCTATTGGAAGGTGTAGCTTTCATCAGACACAATAGTTAACATCGTATTGTACAAAATAGGTCAAGTTTGTTGAGATCGTCTCTATGAATTAACTGAAACATGGCCCATATTGTGCACAACCTGCAGTTTCATATTTGTATCAAAAGTAAATTTTGGAATGAGACTATTATTATTAATATTATTAAAAGCAATCTGTAATAAGACTTCATTTACCCTGGTAACTCCCTGTTGAAATTGTATGTAATAGTAGTATAAGTATTTCGAGATGACCGAATTACAAGAATCCAACCAAAACACAGAGGGCGGAATTCAGGAATTTGTATTTAGCGGAATTATTATTCAATTCATATAAGAAATATATTAACAATCAACAGTAAGTATTTAAACAATACAGAGATAGAAATTGTCAATCACCACATCCGCCACACGTCGAATATCTCTTTGCGTATTTATAACGATGTCTCGGTTTGCTTGCAAGTAGCTGCGACCCTCTAGCTGATTCTGTGATATTATTTTCATCACTATTATCTGAACTTATTTCTGAATTATCTACAAAATCAGGATTAGTAACGGAATCATTAATATTATAATTGGAACGACCTACTTCATTTATTGTCACTTTGTCCAGGTGTCTGTTATGAACTGAGTGATCTTTGATGTCTAATATCTTCACCACTCGATTTCTCATTTTTTGTAGGATAATTCCAACAGAAGGTCTATAGTCATTCCCTCTGTAACAATGTACATTAGAAGTCGTGGATATCAGATGCTTTCTGAGAATTCGAGATTTGAATAGTTTTGTAGGACTTTCATGGGTGCTTGTATGCTCTGCATTCAACAGACGCTGTTTATGCATATGTAGCAATTCCTCCGATTTAATCAGTTGCTCTCCCATCTCAGTCAGGTGTTGACGAATGGATAACCAGCCAGCTTCCCTTTCACTCACTGTTTTTCGTGTTTTCGACAGATCGCATTGTAACTTGGCTACCCCATTTTTAAAAACACGTGATACAGTTGGCGTTTGAGTTGCTGAACTTGTAGTGAAGGTTTTCATTGGATGAGATTGAGTATTTTGAAAAGTTGAAAGACACATTGACTCCATTTCACTAGACAGATTGGGAGAATTATAAGAATGCTGAGCAACATAAGTATTCGAACTTCTGCAAACAGTCTTGATGTGTCCAACTTTACCACATTTGTGACACTTAGCAACCCGAAAACGACAAGTGCTTCGTAGATGAATCTTTCCACAGGAAAAACACGGTTTAATGTTTTTGATCTCTCGCTGCATTCTATTGTGGTGAGAGCAGGCTGCTAGCCGATTGGTTGGCACTAATCTACGTTAAGGTCTAGGTCACTAATATGGGCCGTGAACAAGCCTGAGTCAACAACCAATCACAGCAAAGTTAACGTGGCAAAATATGATTCGCAGAGAGAACTCTGTTTGTCAAGGAATCCCGAAACAACCAATCAGAAGCCTGCGTTGTCTACCTAAACAACCAATCAGATGACTGCGCTTGTCTATAATAATGTTGTCTGAAATATGTATAAATACGTGTTGATTTTCATAATAAAACGATCTGTTGCCTGGCCCTTGTCTTCTGTTGTTACACTATTACCTGTGGACGACAATTTGGATTGCTTTCCATGAACACTTGTATTTTCGACTTTGGACAGCATGACATCAGATACTGACGTAGTGGGAGCTTGATATTCACTGTTGACATCTTCATATGCAATACATAAATCTTTAGCAGTTTGAAAGGTACAGGAAGGAATCTGAACCAACTCTTTCGGTAACTTGGGAATATTGATTTCAGCAATTAGACGATCACGTAGTTGATTATGCAGCTGATCTCAGAAGTTGAGCTTTAGAGAATAAAGTCTCTAATTTTCTGGTTGGGAGCACGAACTAGTTTGTTGAACTGAGCCCTCTCTCGTGTTTCAAAAGTAATTATATGGAAGTGATGTATTAGAAGTTCACGGACCTTATCATATGGCAGAGAAATTGGTTTATCAGGAAACGACAGATTCTTCACTAGGCTATATGCATCTAGCCCAATAGCAGTAATGAAATGAGCTGGGATTTTGTCAGCCCGAATATTCTTCGACATGCACCATACGTCGAAGCATTCAAGGTAATCAGCAATTTCCCGCGGTGAACAGTTTATAGGAAACTTTCCAAGGTTATTAAGTGCCATCGCGACGCCAAAATGTTGTAATTGTTTGTAATAGTAGTATAAGTATTTCGAGATGGCCGAATTACAAGAATTTAACCAAAACACAGGGAGGGTCGAATTCAGGAATCTGTATTTAGCGGAATTATTATTCAATTCATATAAGAAATATATTAACAATCAACAGTAAGTATTTAAACAATACAGAGATAGAAACTGTCATTCACCACACTGCCACTTTAGTAACTCTTTATTTTCGTCTGACTTCCATATCAGTTTTGATTTATGATCCTTTGAGTTCTGTTTAGCGTATTAAATCATCACGCTTTCATTAGGTTTACAACAAATCGTATTTTGATTTTTCGATTTTATGAGCGCTACTCAGTGTAGTACATCAGCAACTAATCAAAATCGTTTATTTTTTATTTTCTTACAGAAACTCCTCTTATATATATATAATATTTCAGGATAGCTCACGATCCTTGTGTTTTGCTTCATAATGATATTCTTACAACAATCCTCACTAGAACACTGATTCCTATTAGTAGAAAGATGCTAAAAATTCATTATAACTTATTTTATTAAATGTTACAGCTGAAGAGAACCGACAAAATGCAACGGATCCATGTTATTCTATATCAATAATTGGTCTTTCTCCTTTCAAATTTATCCAAGGGAATTGATGTATGAAGCAAAATCACCATTAAAAAATAAACTGTATGAGAAAAGCCTACAATAATGACGAGGTACTTTGTTGTCCTAACTCCGTTATTAAATCAAGGAGAAATATTTGAAACTTTCCATGCATAATAAACTTCTCTGGTCGCCATTATTGTGATGCTTCTAATTATCACATTTGGAAATTACCTATTGCCTAACTTCCGCTACTTATTAGTCGATATGAACTTGTTCATGTTTCAGGATTTTGTATTAACTTCCAATATTCATGCCATTTTTATGTTCTTTCCAATCTACTAAGTAAATAACATTACTGTAATCTCAGTGCTGCTGAGGATTTTAAAATAGCTGTATTGCATAAGAAAAGAATATCACTGATAGGATTGTAATAAATGTGATTGCTTATACCAGACAGTCAGCCTTTCAGTTACTTCCCTAATATTTTAACTGGGATTAATATGGATTTAAACATTGCACAGAAGAAACATCATATTCAATTTATGGGAAATAGAATAAAAACGTTGGATAACTCAGGATATCAAATCATTAAATGTCTATTTCTCAAAAATGGAACTAGTAAATACAGTGCACTGGAATGGTATATTAACCAAACCACAACAACTCCTATTGGCTGAGCATTAAAAGGCCTTTCACTTTATTAAAATACGAAGTCACTTTTAAGAATGTATCTGAAGTTTGGTACACATAAAAACATCCTATTTGGTTGGCTAGTAAAAATAGGTTAGCTTTTCTTATCATGAAAACCATGAGCTGGAGTATTTCATTTATCCTCCTAGACAATATCCTTGATCACCTGTAGGGTGTTTTTAATGTACACAAATTGCTTTCGTGGTGACAATGAATATAGCTGTCAAGTTTTAGTTTTGTTAACTAAAATCTAGCAAAGAGTGCACTGAGATGATGATTTCCGTAGCTCTATGAAGACGTCGCAAACTTGTCTGACAGAATTCAGTTATAGAAAAAATCCCCATTTAGACATTTAGAAAACAGAAAGATTGAGCGAAGAAATATTTACTTTTCAATTAGATCCTCATCTCTGGCTCTACTCTAATATATATAGCATTTTTATTACAATACACAACAATTTACCAATCAAGTGGCGATAAGTTTGTTAACAATAATTAGTCAGTGTCAAAATGTCAATGCGTTAATAATTAACGAAGAAAATCAATACACATTTAAAAGGCAGAAATGGATAGAATAAATGTAAAAATGGCATGCATTTTCATGTAAATTTATATGTTTATATGAGAATATACATTATTATTATTATTAAATTAATTTTACAAGGATAACACGTAAATTAAAGATGAAGTGGTCAAAATAAATAAAATAAAATAAATAATTTAGACAATTATAATTTTTATAAGTTTCGGGGAGGGGGGCGACGTAGTCCTGTTTATCCATTCTTGTGACGATGGCCATGGTAGGGAAAGTGGCTGTACAAATTTTTGCTGTACACATAGGCTTGGCTTCTTCAGGTGAATTCCGATTGCTTCAGCTGTCTGTAGAAGATGAACTCACAGAGCAAAATTAAGATAAGTCGGAATGCGACAAATAATTTTCAATGCAGTATTCACATCAATCTTATGCTCAGTATCAACGATGTGGGCTAAAATAGAACTACGAATAGATCTTTTTTGTCCCTTGCTTAACCACGTTGGGTGATGTTCGGAAATACGACGATGAACCTGCCTAATTGTACGCCCAATGTAGCTGGCTTCGCAGCTGCAGTCAAACTGGTAGATACACATAGAGGAGGCGAATTTAGGTAATTTATCCTTATTTCTCGAACATAAAATAGGGGTGGTTGTAAAGAGACAGCGTACCTCTGCTGCATAATAAGTTCTTTTAACCGCATTCTTCAAACGCTGTGTTATTATTTCGCTGATGTGGTCACAGAGGAACTGCAATTTTATGAACATTGGTTTTTTCGGGACCGTAGCTGTACTGACTCTCCTTGGTGCTGAATTCATATTTTTCAATGAATTTATCTGGATCACCATTTTTTCTAAGTAATTCTCTAATAACCTTAAGCTGCTCATTGAGGCAGTCGTCTGAACAGATTAACCTAGCTCTATGAACCAGACACTTTACCAAGTTACGTTTATATTTCAAAGGTGCAAAACTCAAAAAATGAGTGTACTGACTTGTTGTTGTAGGTTTCCTATACACACTCCTTCTTAGTGTGCCATCTTCTTTCCTTGCCATGAAGACGTCTAGGAATGAGATACTGTCATAACTTTCTTTTTCTATGGTAAAGTCTATTGCTGAATGTGCATCATTAACCTTGTCGGGGACGTTTATCGCTTCATTCTCGTTTTTTATGACCAGAAATGTATCATCCATATATCGACAGTAGAAATCCATGTCATTAATCACTCCTTTCAGTGATCCATTCTCTAGTTTAGCGAGGAAAAAATCAGCTAGGATTGAACCTAATGGGGAACCCATAGCTACACCATCAATTTGCCTGTAATGTTCCTTATTGAATAAGAAATGAACATTCATTGTACATCTTAAAATAAGTTCCTTCAAGGTGGATACAGAAATCCCGATATCTATGTTTCGTGTAGTAATCTCCTCACATATAAAATCCCCTTTCTCTCTAACGGTACATTGGTGAACAGTTAGCACAAACACTTAGAGGTAAATGCAAAACACTGATTACACCCTGGTGACCAAACAATGTATCCATTACACTGTCGCATTTATCAGCCCTAAAAGCCCACTGGTAGTGCCTGTAAATGCAGCACTGACTGGAGTGGATTGGAATGTCAGTGGAAGCATTAGGTCTTTATTGGTTGTAGATATGTCTTCTTAATGGGTGCTTGTAAACACGAAACGTCTCTCCACTAATACACAGAAGTCATTTTACATATTATCATCACTTTATTTACTTCCAGGAATTAATTTTTTATGTCCTTTCATAAACATGAACTTCTGCTAAATATTCCACTAAACGATGAACTATAGAATTATTAAAGGATATCACTAACTTTCGTATATTTGAATATCTAACTCAATTGGTTTCGTGATTTCTTTTGAACACCTAAGGTTTGGAAGTCAAACATAATTTTAGCATAAAAAGATTATATTTCTACTGTGATGTGCATTGTTCTTAACGAATGTCTACGTTTCTACCTATGTAACCGATCATTACCTCATTTATAACAAAATAACTTTGCCTTGTGAAGGCAACTGGATCAAGGTATTTTGTGAAGCTGAAATGAAGCTGTTAAAATCCATTCACATGAAATAGTAACCAATAGAGTGTATACAAAGCGAACGGATATTTTGTTGAAATTATAAATTACAAACGATGTTTCCTTCTATCACTATACCTGTACCATACACTTACTATAACCGTACGACCAAAGTTATCTTGCAGAAACAGCATAGGCTCAAATTATCTTGTAAATATAGACGTTCCTCACTGCATGCGTGTTCTGCTCTCTCAACCTACTACTTCTTAGATTTAACTGTCCGAGAAAATTACAGGAATTAATCATCCTTTACAAAATTTAAAAATGTCAGTCTACTGAACAACTTTCATAAGGAATTTAATTCAATTTTAGATATTCCCGGTCGACTGATTGGACCAAAGTGCTAGGTCTCAGGTTGACATATCGGTTTCTTGTGCAGATGCTTCGACGATGTCTGGGCATGTAATTATAAGTTGATTGGTGGATGGTGACTAGCAGTGGAATCCAGGTCTGTCTAATCAAGAGACACGAAAATCTGAAAGTGAATTAAATAATTAATATGACCCATTGCACAACAGGTGGCTCCCTTGGCTCAAGTGGTCTAGTAGATAACGCTTTGGCATTTGAAACTATGGTCACTGAGTTCCATCCTCGGTGGGAACATCACCACTCACTATGGAATGCAGGAATCCAGTGACGAGTCCCAAATAGGAAGAAATGTACATCCTGGACTCCAATGCTAGTCACCATCTACTAATTATTTCATAAGAAAGATTTATCATACCAATCACCTTTTCATAAGTGGTAACCTTATCTAAATTCGTGTCACTTTTTATCAAACACTACTTTAACAAATTCATGTTATAAGTTTCTTCAATTATTTTTGTAGTATACATTTCACTGCTAATTTTTAAACTTTTATAATCTTATATAACTGCCTATAAGTGATACTAGTAGTTTACCTAGTAAAAGTCCTTTGAGTCCACCACCTATTTATGGACACTGATTAAATTGTTTCGCTTTTAAGAAGAATTACTAAATAAATAAATAGTGATCATGAAAGTTTTTGCATAACCTTTGTGGTAGATATATTATCTTGAGAACAAACAGTTTCAAAAGGCTTTCGGTTTCTGATTATTAACACATGAACTCAGTGTTCTGTCCGCTTATCTTATCGATGTAAATATCTTCGACAGTCTAATAGTTATTGGGAGTTGTTATTAAAATCTTCATCTAAAATAGAAGGAAAAAACCTGACATGTAGACTAGCTAAAGTCTTTTTTCATAATTCCCTGTAGATATTTTGCTAGTTGTTAGCTTATTTGTAGTACATTTATATCATCAACCATTTCGATCGATATTTAAAAAGATAAGGTTATTGATTTTTTCAGTTAGGCGAAGTATTTTAAAATCCCTAACAGAGTTGTATGCATCTGGTTTGATGGATCCAAGATATCATGCCTAATGTGGAATTAGACCCAAGAGTTCAACAAGAACAAGAATTACATTCAGTTAACGATGTCACATGTGATTGTGAACTTTGTCATGCTAGACTTTATGTCTCAGTTAAACAAAGTATTGAAGATGATTACACTCCAATGATTGACCAAACAGATGGCTTTCATCTACCTCCAACACCTAAATCTGCTAACCTGTATTCTCAAAATTTAAATATGCCACTTATGTACCCATGGATTTGTCAGATGCCATTATATACAGACTTTATGTCATTAAATTGTCATCCATATGGAAAATGTCCACATCCAACTGGAAGCAAAATTAATTCAGATAATTTGTCTTTCCCAAACTCTTTATGCAACAATTCGTGGCGTTGTACGTTTGGACCATTATCCTTAGAATGTGATTTGAATACTTGCACAACACCATCAGCACCTCAAGTGTATATATCAAAAGACTGTGTTTTACACATTCGTCTATCAAACTACGTTTCTTTTGAAAGATCTATATCTGCATATCGTCTTATTAATTACAGAAATAATTCCGCATTAGCGTTAAACGAAAGCGGAGAATATGGATACGCTTACCATTATAACTGTCGTGGTCTGATCAATATGCATCATGGAAAGCTGTCTATTACTTTTGATAAAGACCGCCAAATACTCTTAAGAAATGAGAAACCAAGTTTTGTAAAAAAAGAAATGGAATTTTATAGACTTACTTCACACCACTGGACAGCATGTAGACCTGTATCTATGGATACATTTGATAGAGATAGAACACCAGAAATTTTAAAGAAACCGGGTATTGAGAAATCTCATGATGATGCTAAATTGCGTGAGTTAGTGAATTCTTCTGCAGTTCATAAAGATGGCTGTGGAATGATAAGTAAGTTGAATTTAAAACTTCGTCAATATTTTAAATTTAGTCTTTTTAGGAGATGCAAAGATTGAACAAAAAGTTAACGGAGATGTTGTTTTAAGCTGGTTTTATGAAGACAGATCTAATTCACTCATCGTTTCACCATTATCAGGAAGTTTTAGTTTGTCAACTAAAAATCTAGAAATTATGGCAACGCCAAAGGCAGATATTTATATCTCTTTCACGGATTTTTTCGTTCATGTTGGGTAGGTAATTTTGTTTGTCGTCATTCACAATCCAACTGCAGTAACCTTTCTATTCTTCAGGAGTCAACATATGACTGTGAGTAGTGGAGCTGTATCAGGTCGATGCAATTTCAACAAAAGTCACCCATGTCTTCTAAGACTAACTACTACGTCAACGGAAAATCAGGGTACAGAAATACGCCAGTACTGTGCTTATTCACAGTCCATCAATCAAAATATGCCGTCAAATTCCTCAGGTCGATACTGGTGTCATTCACAATCAACAAATTCTACGAATACAACTGGGGAATAACTACAACAAGCATAAATTCAGCAAACACACCATGCTCTAGTAATGCTTCATCAGTGGGTGATCGTCAAGATTCAAAAGAAATGTCTGCTGATAAAAAGTGTGATTGTCATCAGTCCTCATCTTGTGAACATGAAAATACTAAATTATCAACATCTAAGTGATTAACAGTAAATTATATGTGGAAAAAGAAATTAATGTAAACAGTATTCATAGATTAAAGTATAGAAATGTGTAAATACCATACCTTTATGCATAACTTATTTATCAGTGAATGTCCTTTCTGTAAAGAATGTCAGAAAAAGGAGAATTCATAACAATCATATGCAGATGTCTACTTATAAAATAATATGTTTATATTATATGTGAAGTATACATTATATACTAGTAAAGTCTACTGAAAATATGTCTATATCTAGATGCTGGGGTGTAAGCTGTACTAGTGGTAAATACGAATATGTTGTGTAGTGGGATAAACAGTTAAATAATAATAATAATAAAAACTAACTTACCAATGCATTTTGTTGTTGAACTCTTAATTTCATCATAATAGATGTGGTTAATCAACTTAATACATATTAAATATTAATAAACAAAGTTCATTTTAATCAGTATGAATTTTAAGATTTTCAAAATAGAAAAGTTAGATTTTGTTTAACCAATATGTATATTAGTATTGTAGCGAGGAGGAGATGAAAGCATGTGGACAGACCTGGAGCGGGGTGAAAAAGTTGTCAGAAAACAGAAGGCAATGGAGGTGCGCAGCTGAAGCCCTATGTTCCTCTAGGAACTAAAGGATACAATAATAATAATAGTAATAGCCAAATTAAAATGGTTCAACAGATAGGGTGTGAACCGATTTTCGACTTAGTGATAGAGTATTCAATTATCAAATAAGTGTGTATCGTCTTTACATTCTTTGAAATATCTTTCTACCTATAAAAAGAAAAATTTAATGTATAGGGATGCAACCCATACTGCTTTGCAAATGAATGAAAACATTACAAGATTTTGACAATGGTTATTTTCGTATCTTTGTTCATGGCTGCTGGAATTACAAATTGCTTCGTTTTAAGGTTATTATTACATTATATATTATTGCTCCCTTGGATTCTTAGTGGAACATAGGGCTTCAACTGCACGTCTCCATTTGCTTATGTCTTCTGCTGTACTTTTCACCTGCATCCATGTTAGTCCATACTCTTTCGACTCCTCTTCACACTATCTCCTCCATGTCACCCTTGCACCGACGTCCCACTCACCGCTTCCCTTTCGACCTGGTTCCACTCGAGCAATGGCCTGACGCGCACGTGATGTCACCAAGCGGGCTCCTCAGCGAGTGTCCAATCCATCTCCACTTTCTCCTGCATATTTGTTGGTTGGCGATTGGTTCTTGTTTTGTTTGTTCCCAGCCATAGTTTCTTGTTGGTGATTCTTTCCGGCCCGGTCATCTGATCTTCAGTATAGATTTAGCGAAGACAGTTGTTGATAAAGTTGAGGTCTGCAACAGGCTGTCGGAAATATTCTTTGTGACCAGCCCGCCAAGTTTCTGATCCGTATAGAAGAACTGAGTGACTTTACGTTTGGATTGAAAATCCGACCGAATTTTTTTTTGATGTTGAGTGACGAAGATTTCTAGATTGATTTCACGTTGATGAATGTGTTTCTCGCCTTCCCGATTCTCGCTCGATTGGAAATCCTCGTCCGTTCCGACTTCCTGTAGTTGAGACAATGCTCCCTAGATAAGATAAGTGAATGAAGTAACCTCTTTCAAATCCCTCCGGTTGATGGTGATTGACGCTGGATGTTGTTGCTGTTGTTGTTGGTCAGTTATTTTCATTCACCTCTGTCTTGTCTATGTTCACCTGGAATCCTGTCCTCGCCGGCTACTTCTTCGACCAGTTTGTCGGTTTTCGCTTGTAAGTCTTCGACTTCGTGTGACATCAGACAGAAATCATCCACGCCGGAAATCCAGGTCTTCTAGGTTCTTCACGTTGGTCCAGGATATCCCTGTCTTCTCGTTTCCTACTGTCTGACGTATAATCCAGTCAGTTCACCACAATTAGGAATATCATTGGTGATAATAAGCACCCTTGTCTGACTCCTGTGTTTACTGCAAACGCCTCGCTGAGTTTTCAGTTGTGGATCACATGACATGTGCCGTTGTCGTACAGCTAGCCATTGAATAAGGTTGATGAATATTTGGGGTACGCCGTAGTACGCGAGTAGTTTCCAAATTACTTCGGGACCAACGCTGTCGAAGGCCCTCTTGAAGTCTTTAAAGTTGAGGTACAGGTTTGATTGCCATTCCATGCTTTGTTCTGTGATGATGATGCGTAGAGTTGCAATTTGGTCAGTACATGATTTGCCTTTCCTGAATCCAGCTTGTTCCGGTGGGGCGGAGTTCTATCTCCAGTGCGTCCTTTAATCTCTCCAGGATGACGCCACTCAGGATTTTACTTGGCGTAGACAGGAGCATGATTCACCGCCAGTTCTTGCAGAGTCCTAAGTCGCCCTTCTTTGGTAGTTTCACGAGGTAACCTTTCCTCCAGTCAGTAGGCACCTTTCCCTCCTTCCAGACCTTTTGAAATAATGGAATCAGAATGTCTGCTGTAGTCTCAGGGTCCGCTTTCAGTGTTTCAGGGCGTATTCCATCTGGTCCAGCTGCTTTTCCAGCTTTCAGAAGCTTGATTGCATTCAAGACTTTAGCTTTCGTTGGAGGACTTGTGTCAACTTGCAGTTGTGTGCGCGCTGTTGCTGGTATTTCTGGACGAGTTGTAGGTAATGGTCGGTTCAAGAGTCCTTTGAAGTGATCCGCCCATTGTTTAATCTGTTTTTCTTCCATGGCGATTGGGTTCTCTTGGCTGTCTTTTATAGGTTTCGCTTGTGTTGGTCTCTTCCCGGATAGAGATTTGGTTATCTGATATAGTGTTCTCAGGTCCCTTTTGCCTGCTGCCTTCTCAGCTTCAGTGGCCAGGTTGTCGTAGAATCGTCTTTTGTCCTTCCTAGCACTTTTCTTCACTTCTTTGTCCAATGCTTTGTAAGTTGAGCTCAGCGTCTCCTTCTCCTGTCCGTCCTTGCATCGAATCATTTTCTCTTTCACCGTTCTCCTCTCTTCTATTAATTTTCAAGTGTCCGTTGAAAGCCATTCCTTGTCTTGTCTCTTCTTTCTTCCTAGAACCGTTGAACACGTTTCGTTAAAAATCACCTTCAGAGAGTTTCAATGTTCTTCCACGCATGATTCCTCAGTGATGTCGCGTAGTGTTTCCTGCTTTGCTCTGACAGTTGCAGTGAAAGTGTCGTTTGTGGTTGTGTCCTTCAGTTTCTGAGTGTTAAACTTGCATTGTGGCCTATCCCCAACTATCCTCAAGGCTTTTAGTTTCACCTTGAAAGTCCCTTGTACTAGATAGTGGTCTGAATCCACATCTGCTCCTTTCCTTGAACTTGTGTCCAGTAGGCTCCGTCTCCACTTTCTTGAAATTGAGATGAAGTCTGTTTGGTTTTTGGTGTTTCCATCTGGTGAAATCCATGTCGTCTTGTGTATATCCTTGTGTTTGAAAACGCTGCCACCAATCACCAAATCATTGAAGGCGTCAGTTTATTAGAGTGTGAAATTTCACGTACTGTAGCTGGCTAATACTTAATTACCTACGTTGAATCACCACCTTTTCAATTTAACAAGGTTAGTTGAGCTTAAGCTAAGCTGGAAATAGAGTTGAGAGTAATGAAATATGAGTTATGCAGGCAGAAATAAATTGCCTAGATCATGTAGTAAATAAATTAACAATCAACTACTAATTTGTTCTAAAATTCTTGTAGGATGGTACAGATGTATTCATTCTTTACTGATTTCACATTGCTGAATGTTAGCAATAGTTTTTAAATTGTTATTTCTGTTTAACTCCACGCTCACTTCTGCAGATTAAGGTACTATTCGAAATGTGAAGAAATCAAACTGGTGTATTTCTCTGAAGCTTGTTTAATCTCACTTCCTGATTGAATAAGCAATGAGAAGTTTGGAGATACAACTATCAATAATACTTCAAACATCATTCATTCAGGATTGTATTAATTTTTCATGAATTACCAGGCTTAGAAAAATCAAGACATTTATTTTACCCATTAGATTAGCAACTAGAAAATGACTAAACTTATCATTTTCGCTGAAATCATGAGCAAATTTTTCGTAGTCACGGAGTTATTTGTGTGCCATTTATTGTTTATCTATTTAAAAGTTAGTTGAAGTACACCTTTGTAACTTTTCATTCTCAGGTTTGACAGTCTCATATTTTAACAAACTGTTACTTTAAAAAAAACTGATAATGAGAGGTCACTACAAATAAGAAATGTTAGATCATATAACACCATAGTGAGAATGAACTTCATTTCAATATATAGATTACTATATTAGATCTGTAGTAGTTACTGCTAACAAATTGCATCATGGAGTAATTCTATTTAATGCAACACAGAGTGATACACTTTAATCGATCAAGAACATTTTGACCAAAATTTATTACTTGTAATCACATAAAGAAGCTGACATAAATTTCGGATTTCGTTTAAATAACTGCATTGATTATTTTATTTAATTTTATTCTCATTGGTAATTGTAGAGTAAATTTTTGTATTATTATTACTGTTCCCTTGGGTTCCCAGTAGAACATAATACTTCAACAACACATCTCCACTTCGTCGTATTTTATGCTGCCCTCTTCAACTGGCCCCACGATTGCCCATCATCTCTCATCTCCTCTTCCCATAACCTCCTTCATGTCACCCTCGCACCGATAAACCACTCGTTGTTTCCAATTTAGATTCCACTCCACTGGCTGTCTGGCATGCAATGTCATTCAACGGTCTCCTCAGCGAATACACAATCCATCTCCATTCTCTTTGGAATATTAGTTGCTCGATTGAATTTTGGTTGGTTCGTTCTCAGCCAGGGTTTCTTCTTACTAATTCCTTCTTCCCTGCCATTTGATCTTCAGTATGCAGCCAGTGAAAGTGACTGCTGACAAGTGTCTGCAGCCACCTATTGAAAATGCTATTCGTGACGCGTGTAATAGGTTCCGTCCACAATTAGAAGAAGTTACTGTCTTATCATTGGTATTAAAAGTCTGAATCTTGCTCTTTATGCAGGCTGAGTGACAACAGAAGACCTAGAGAGACACCTTGTCTTTCTGATCCTGGCCTGCTTTGACATCTTCACGCTTTCCGCCTGTGGTTGAAACGATGCTTCGTAGATGAGTGAAGGAAGTTACCTCTTTCAAACTTCTCCGGTTGATGGTGATTGGTGCTCTGAAAATGCTCTTGTTCCCTATATTTAATCAAAGGGATTTATTACTTCTATGTACTAGCAATGTTAGGTTTACATTTGAAGGCGATTGTTTCTGCTAGGTTGGCAGTGTTGCTATGGGAAGTCCGTTATGGCCCCTTTTTGCAGATATATGTATGTCGTACATTGAGAGCTGACACAAACTCTGGTTGATAACAATTATCCAGACAAGTTCATCAGGAGATATAAAGTGATCAGAACACCAAGACCCACTCTCAAACTCACCCTTACCCTATGTGGGTAGATAAAGATTGAACTCTGCTGTTAAAAATACTTTTTATGCAGCTAATATCATAATAATTGAGAATGTGAAGCCAGTATATCCATCTAAGCCCTATGAACATACGAAAAATGATATTGCATCCTATTGTATTTACCAATTTGAATGTACATGAGGACACACATACATAGGAAAGAGGATTCATAGATCTCTGCAAGTAAGCCCTGGCTTTAGAGTATATTCCTGAATGGCTCCAGAAGCAGACAGAATCCTCAGAACCCATTAATGGTAAGAAAAGGAGACCCAGCTCCTCTACTGCGAAATATATTATTATAGAGACAGAACGTAAAACTGATGTTTACACCTCTTTTAAACCTGTCTATAAAAGGTGCTTGGGGCGTATCCTAAAGCTTGTGGAAGCCCTAGTTGGCAATTAGAAAGTTTAGACCACCTTTATGAGTTCAAAAACAATTTGTCATCACACTAAACCTTCCTTGGCAAACTTTGTTTTGGTACCAGTCAGGATAGATGTACTGTTACCTCTCCTATTTGGCTTAGTGATCTTCACTCCTATTTTGGCCTTCAATATGTCCTTTTAACTTGACCTAAATTTATTTTCTTACCTCTTAACTCTTTATTAATTTCATATATATTCCTATGACATGTCCGAGTGTGATCAGATTGTTCGAAATATGTTGCGCAATTACATTGCACGATTCAGACAGATTGTGTCTTCTTACTTTACTTTGTCTAAATTTATAAACGGAACTAATTGTTGCAAACGTTTGTATTCTAAAATCTAATATGAACAAATGGAAAGAAAGACTAATAACAAAACGTAGTGGTTAACTTACATACTGATATACAAATAACGCACATAAACTTCAACCTCATGAAACCCTTTGTTGTAATTATTTGTAATCGTAGTATTAGTATTTCGAGATGACCGAATTACAAGAATCCAAACAAAACACAGAGAGGGCGGAATTCAGGAATTTGTATTTAGCGGAATTATTATTCAATTCATATAAGAAATATATTAACAATCAACAGTAAGTATTTAAACAATACAGAGATAGAAATTGTCAATCACCACATCCGCCACACGTCGAATATCTCCTTGCGTATTTATAACGATGTCTCGGTTTGCTTGCAAGTAGCTGCGACCTTCCAACTGATTCTGTGATATCATTTTCATCACTATTATCTGGACCTATTTCTGAATTATCTACAAAATCAGGATTAGTAACGGAATCATTAATATTATAATTGGAACGACCTACTTCATTTATTGTCACTTTGTCCAGGTGTCTGTTATGAACTGAGTGATCTTTGATGTCTAATATCTTCACCACTCGATTTCTCATTTTTTGTAGTATGATTCCAACAGAAGGTCTATAGTCATTCCCTCTGTAACAATGTACATTAGAAGTCGTGGATATCAGATGCTTTTTGAGAATTCGAGATTTGAAAAGTTTTGCAGGACTTTCACGGGTACTTGTATGCTCTGCATTCGACAGACGCAGTCTATGCATATGCAGTAATTCCTCAATTTTAATCAGTTGCTCTCTCATCTCATTCAGGTCTTTTCGTGTTTTCGACAGTTCACATTGTAACTCAGCTACCCCATTTTTGAAAACAGTTGACACTTGAGTTGCTGAACTTGTAGTGGAGGTTTTCATCGGATTAGCTTGCGTATTTTGAAAAGTTGAAAGACACATTGACTCCATTTCACTAGACAGATTGGGAGAATTATAAGAATGCTGAGCAACATAAGTATTCGAACTTCTGCAAACAGTCTTGATGTGTCCAACTTTACCACATTTGTGACACTTAGCAACCCGAAAACGACAAGTGCTTCGTAGATGAATCTTTCCACAGGAAAAACACGGTTTAATGTTTTTGATCTCTCGCTGCATTCTATTACCTGTGGACGACAGTTTGGATTGCTTTCCATGAACACTTGTATTTTCGACTTTGGACAGCATGACATCAGATACTGATGTAGTGGGAGCTTGATATTCACTGTTGACATCTTCACATGTAATACATACATCTTTAGCAGTTTGAAAGGTACAGGAAGGAATCTGAACCAACTCTTTCGCTAACTTGGGAATATTGATTTCAGCAATTAGACGATCACGTAGTTGAGTATGCAGCTGATCTCCAAAATTACACTTTGAAGCTTGTATTTTGAGTTGCAGAATAAAGTCTCTAATTTTCTAGTTGGGAGCACGAACCAGTTTGTTCAAGTGAGCCCTCTCTCTGGTCTCAAATGTAGTCACATGAAAGTAATTTATAAGAAGTTCACGTAGTTTATAATATGGCAGAGAAATTGGTTTTTCGGGAAATGACAGAGTGTTTACTAGGCTATACGCATCTAGCCCAATAGCAGTGATGAAATGAGCTGGAATTTTGTCATCCCGAACATTCTTGGAAATGCACCACGCATCGAAGCATCTCAAATAATCAGCAATCTCTCGCGGAATAGCATTCATAGGAAGTTTTCCCAGGTTATTTAGTTCCATCGCGACGCCAATTTGTAGTAGTTTATTGTAATCGTAGTTTTAGTTTTTCAAGATGACCGAATTACAAGAATCCAAACAAAACACAGAGAGGGCGGAACTCAGGAATTTGTATTTAGCGGAATTATTATGCAATTCATATAAGAAATATATTAACAATCAACAGTAAGTATTTAAACAATACAGAGATAGAAATTGTCAATCACCACAACCTTGTTTTCTTTATCCCCGTCCTTGACATGATTACTCATTCATCTGAAGTTTATAATGAATATCAATGGTGCTTATCATGAATATGTCTCATGAGGATTTATTACTGTACATTCATTGTCACTCAAAATCATTTACTTTGTAGTACTGGTGTTCAATATAGTAATATAATTTTACATATTACCACATACTTATATTTGGGACTATAATCTATTTACAATCTGATTGCAAATAACTTTTGGAGTTCTGATCTGAATGATTCGATGTTACTCTTTTTAGAAACCACTGATGTCAATAACAATCATTCTGTCATAATAATGGATATGTAACTGTAGACCCTGATGATGAAGTTATCGAAAAGAATATTCTTTGTTCAATAATCAATCCTTTGTAATAACAGAATATATATTCATTTAGGTCAAGTCGAATACCTGTAATAAGGGTGACCCAATGAAACTGTCAACAACGTGGAATATATATCCGGAAACACAAAAATGTTGTGTCGGTGGCATAGCGGTTAGGACGCTCGCCGACCATGCAGGTGGTCCGGGGTTTGAATCCCGGCCGACGCACTCCCTTACCTCGCTACGCCATAAATAATGCTGGTGAAGAGGAAAGGTTGGACATGAGGCTAGCAACCCCATCCTGTAAAATTAAACACTGCTACGGAAACTTCAAGCCACTAGCTTGAGGCCCTATGTTCCACTGGGAAAGTGAAGGAAAAGAAAACACAAAAATGAGTGGACAAAAAAAGAACCATATATGTAAGTACAAATCATAAAAGTATGAATTAAAAACAAAACAATTTCAACAGTTGCTGTGGTAACGGGCAGTAATCTTACTCGAAATATTACTAAAAACAAAAACCTATCATTGAAATATAGTTATAATTAATTTGATCTTTTTCACTATGCTCAAACTTTTTAATGACAATAATATTATACAGAATTCTCCTGAATTTCAAGTTGAAAACTAATCACTACTGTAATATTACTGGTATATTTAAAAAACAAAATATTTAATTTCATGACAGTGAATTTGTTCACTAATTTCAAGTAACTTTTCTTCGACAAATTTCATAACTTTTTTGACAGTAAATATTTCCATAGTCTTGTCTGACAAGGATGGCTGAAGATACCTTATGAAAGGGAAAGAGTGAAATTAAGTTGTCAAACTAACTAAACCCTCTCATAAATAATATGACACTTCAACACAAATCCATTTTTCGTGTTCTCAGTGAATATTTACCATTTTAACTGGTTTCCACTGTGTAGGTGAACATTTACTCTCAAGTTTTTTGTTATGCACTGAGCTGTTAACCATGTTCTGTATGTTTGCATGCTTTTGAATTCAACTTTATTATGGTTACATAATTCCACTTCCATGCTTGAGTCTGTTGATTCAACGTTGTTGTATGTGAGTAGGACGAAGTATTCAGTTAACTTAAAATCGTGGAGATATATTTGATTTCAAGTGTACCTTATGGGATACAACAACACACACACACACACAAAAAGTTGCATACAGAGATTATTCAACACAACCAGGACTCATTGCAGCATTCCTACTTTAAGGAAAATTGAAGAAAAATACCCCATCAACATCTCCAAAAAGAATAGATATCCACGAAACTTCATTAAAAGACATCTACCCTCGTACCAACCAACCAAACCAAAGGCCTTCAAGGAAAACACTAGGAAAAACGTCTTACCATATATAAAGGATGTCTCATAAATCACGACAAGATTCTTCAAACCCTTAGGAGTTGATATCACACTTAAACAAATAAAATCAGTCTACTCAGCTCTGTGTCAACCAAAAGACCTAACAACGAAAGATAAAACCAACATCATCTACTAAATAAATTACCACGACTGCATCAAACACTGACCAAAGTGGACAACCTCTTCATCTTCGCATCTATAAACACAAAATAGCCGTCAAAAGACATGATATCCATTCCCTCATATCATTCCATACAGACAACCACGGGCATTAATTCGACTGGGACAACGCTCAAATATTAGGAAGAAGGAATACCAAAAATACCAGAGAATTTTTAGAAGCCTGATATTCCATTAAATCGGCAATTAACAGACACAATGAGACAGATAGTGCTTCACATGAATGCTTCACAGTGATACACAGGGTTCCTCAATATCGTACACAGGGACTTCGGATACACCATCTGTACATAGCTGAAGCATTAGCTATTCGAGATTTGAAACCAGACCTTTGCATTCAAAAGCGATACATACATTCTCTCGCCCTACCATGGCCAGAGTAAAGTTCTTACCCCAGTTTTGCTTCTTTCCTTCATTTTGTAGGTTCACTATTATTATTACCATCATTGTTATCAATACTTTTATTATCATTATTATTCCCATCATCTACATTTTATTACCACTCCATTATATTTTCATTATTTTTTTGTTTACAGCTTGATTCCATACCGTATTTTTGGTACAAATATAGAATTTTCAACGTGGATATCGGTAGCCAAAATTCCGCAGGCCAATCATAGATATCAGGTGTGCGTCGGCGAGGGCTCGAACCCCGGACCATGTGCATAGTCAGCGAGTCCTAACCACTGTACCACCGACGCACGAAAAACAAAAATAAAACTTACAATTAGTCATTCCTTCTTACACCTTACATTATGTGATACAATTTTTCAAGGACAAAGTTTACCACTATCTGATTGGTCTAAGGATTTCTTTGTTTAATATAATTACGATAGTACAGCTCATGAAAATGAATCGTCGAAAAGAAAATTTTCTTCTCTGTTTGTGTCTTTTTCTTATGGCTCAATATGGGAATTTTCGTTCACAGATAATATTTATGAATCCACTAGAGGAAAATCTCATGCATGAAAAGTCAAACTTCAAGTCAAGGAAACAATCAATACCAATACAAATAAGCTAGACAGTGTGAACATAGACAGGAGTAACCAGCCCCACTCAATAGGGTTAGCTAATCTAGATCTCCCTAGGTGTTTGTATCCCCCTAATACAAGGGATCCCATTCCACCACTGTGGCTTATGCATTTAAAACAAGCAACAACTGTGAGAAAAGTAGTATTTAATGAACTCAAAAGTTTCGGTAGAACCTGACAGCTGAATACTCTACAAACATTGGTATTTATACAATTTTATAAGGTTAAATACCTACAAACACATGAAAATTAAGAACACAATATTCAGCGAAGAGACTATTTTCAACGAATTTATTACCAAGCTGTACAATCACACATATGTGGTTTTAAAGAAGATATATCCTGTAAGGGAGTTAGATCAAAGGTGTGAATACATGAAATAATAATAGCAATTAAAATATTTGTGATTATAATCATAGTAAAATGTAAAGTAGCAAAACAATTAGTGTTATATATAAAATAATTCATCAGATATATAGATGTTGGAAAGGGGTGCTGTGGTGATGGAAAACTTTTAACATTTTATTGTTTAAATACTTACTGTTGCTTGCTAATATTTATTATATGAATTGCAAATAATTCCGTCAAATACAAATTCCTCAATTCATCCCTCTCTGTGTTGTTGGTTGATTTCCTGTAATTCGGTCATTGCGAAATACTACTATTACAAATAATTATAACATTTTGGAATCAAATAATGTTGCAAAGTTTCCTATGAATGGTTAGCCGTGGGAAATCATCGACTATCTTGAATGCTTTGATGCGTGGTGCATATCGAAGAATGTTCTTGATCATAAAATTTGAGCTCATTTTATTACTGCGATTCGACTAGATGAGTACAGCCGAAAACTCTGTCATATCCAAATAAACCAATTTCTTTTTCAAACAGATCACTTCCACATAACGACTTTTGAAACACGAGAGATGGCTCAGTTCAACATACTTGTTAGGGTTCCCAACCAGAAGATTAGAGACTTTATTCTTCAAAGCTCAACTTTGGGGATCAGCTCCACACTCAAATACGTGATTGTCTAACTACTGGGATCAATATTCCGAAGTCAGAGAAAGAGCAGGTTCAGATTCCCTCCTGCACCTTTCAAACTACTAAGGATTTATGTATTACATATGAAGATGTTAACAGTGAATATCCAGCTCCAATTCCATCAGTGCCTGATGTCATGCTGTCCAAAGTTGATAATGCAAGTGTCCGTAAAAATAAATCCTGTCATCCACATTAAATAGAATGCAGACAGAAGGCAAAAACATAAAATCATGTTCTTCATGTGGAAAGATTCACTCACGAGGCACTTGCAGTTTTCGGAGTGCTAAGTGCTATAATTGCGGTAAGATTGAGCACATAATGTCTGTTCGTTGGAGTTCGAGTACTCTTACTACTCAGAATTGGCATGATGCTTCCAGTTTATCCGTGAAATGTGGTCACCATCTCTTTCAACTTTTCACAGCACTCAGTCTCACTTAATTATAACATTCACTACAAGTTGAGGCAATTCTCACTCTTTTATAATTGATACTGGAAGTAGTGAGTCTATAATTTCTAAGAAAGATTTACTGTTGCTTTGTAAGCATGGCCAGATAGAACCTACTACTAGTTGCCTTACAGGTATTACTGGTCATAAACTACCTCTTATTGGTACTGCTAACATTACTTTAAAATCAGACAGTGGTAGTTTTGTCAATATCCCCTTTCTTGTCAGTGAATACCGTCTATCCTAATTCGGATCAAACGCTCTCGGATTGGTGAGTGCCCAAACATCACTTTGCAATCAGTTTTCTCATACATTTATTCCTCTTAGCGAATCTGAATAAAGCGAGAACAACAGTCTTTGCAGAATAAAATGATACAACTATTTATTTCGTTGGATCCTCATCAGTTGCTTACAGGTCAAAGTCATTATAAAGCATATCTACACAAACATTATAAGAACTGAAACAAGGGCATATCTATGATTTTACGAACAAATACCAGAAAGACTATGTCTAAAAAGAACAAATGCTTTCAACACTGACATTGCCAGGCATCTCCTTAACACAGGTCATGAAGTGGATGTAGTAAGATCGTTCAAAATTGTCAATAGGCATAAGAGTTCATTTCCGCCTAAGTTTCCCCGAAGCGATCTCCATCAAGTGGCTGTAATCTGATTTATGTACAATCAAAAATGCAGTTATGCTCATTTTCACCTCTCAGTTGGAAAAATGAACGCAAGTAGGATTTACATCACTGATAGTGAAGGTGCAACTTATAGATGAAAATTGCGAGCAACATATGCTGAAAATGTTATCAATAAATATCAAACTATGAGTGTGTGTATATTAAGTACATTATTCTACCATCAAACTCTAAGACACTTAAATAGCTAGCCTCAAATGTACATTTTTTGAACTTTCAAATCATAAAATTACTCTTTACTTTCACAAATACGTCACAAAGGCAATTTTCGTAACATTGATATAAGAATAAAACTTGTGCTCTGTGGTAGAGTTTAATTCCATTATGGGTAGATTTTTGTTTTGATAAAGTCTCACAGTGTTATACAGTAATGTTTACTGATGACGTTTCGAGCACAATTTATTGCTCATAATCATATCAAGGTACTCACACGACTTCCTAACTTCATTTATATACTTCCATTATTTTTCACTTGATTTGATTGGCAGTTGTATTTTCCATATTTCAGGTATGAGTGATGAATCACTCCTATTACATGTGTTCGGTGTAGACTCGATGAACAAGGATTCAGCAATCAACCTCTCTCTCCACCTACCTAGATTACTTTTTAGAATTTTAACCCTCTCCCACCCTATTGTGTGGCTGTGTGTTAATGCATGCATTGCAATTGCTGAACCTTTTTCTAAATTACTTATCTTTTCAGGGTCAACCATTCTGACCTTAGCCAAATTCTTATGTTTCGACAATCTGACTACCCCTGACCTACTAGTTTGACCTATGTGTGTAGTTGACCCCGCTCACAGTCATTGCAGGGTATTTTGTAAATTATATTATTTTGTCTAATTGGGTCAACTGGGTCCTTTAACCTACAGAGCTTGTCCCTGAGTGAGTTTGTATGTTTGAATGGCACCCTAATTCCTGCTTTATTAGGAATCCTACTTAGGGTCCCAGATGTCCCCTGCTTATGTGGTAAAACTACTGTAGATGCCTTATATTCTTTCTTATTATGTTATGTTATCATTATTAGTTTCACCATTATTTTTATTTTGCTTCTGACGTTTTTTGATATTCCTAGTGAATTTTATAGGCTAGTTATTTAACACCAACGCCTCTTCTATCTGTTTTATTTCGTCATTTAGGTCTTTCTTTGTGCTACTTAGTGCTACTGCTCGGTTTGTTAAACACTTCACTAAGCCTGCCTTAACAATTAACGGATGAGACAAACTAAAGTCTAAATATCTACTAGAATGTGTTGGTTTTCTATGAACACTAGTGTGCAGTTTACCTTCTTCTATTCGTTTTATTTTACAATCTAACATAGCTAATTCTCCTTGTTGATTTTTAGCTTCAAATGTGAATTTTATTCCTTCCACTAGTGAGTTTATGTGTGTCAAGAAGCTAGAGATATGTTCTGTTTTTAACACTGTGAATGTGTCATCCACATATCTCCACCATATTTTTGGAGTAGGATTAAATGCATTAAGAGCCATATTTTCCCAAATGTCCATAAATATATCTGCTACGATAGAGGATATTGGTGATCCCATTGCTACACCTTCTGTTTGTCTATATATTTTACCTTGGAATTTAAAGATAGTAGATGTGAGGCATAACTGAATTCCTAAAATAATTTCTTCAGTGGATAGCTTCGTCCTGTATGTGAGTTCAGGATCTGCAGTTAATTCTTTTTTAACTGTTTCTAAGGCCATACTGATTAGTATATTCGTATAAAGACTGGTTATATCAAAACTAAACAAAGTGGCACTACGCTAGAAACCGAAGGCATTCTCCACAAGCTACATGACTCAAAATACTTTTCTTAAGTAGATCTCAAAGATGCTTATTTACGGATTCCTCTTGACGAAGCTTCTAATGCAGTGACAGCCATTAATACTCCACTCGGATTGTTCAAGTATAAGTTTCCACCTTTTGGTTCGAAGGTTTCATGTGGTGATTGACTATTTCTATCTTTGTATTGTTTAAATACTTACTGTTGATTGTTAATATTTTCATATATGAATTGCATTCTAATTCCGCTAAATACAAATTCCTGATTGCTGCCCTCTCTGGGTTTTGTTTGGATTCTTATAATTCCGTCAGATCGAAATACTAATACTTCAAGTACAATAAATTACTACAAATTGGCGTCGCGATGGAGCTAAGTAACCTGGGAAAATTTCCTCTTAATGGTTCTCCGCGGGAGATTGCTGATTATTTGGAATGCTTTGATGCGTGGTGCATTTCCAAGAATGTTCGGGATGATAAAATACCTGCTCATTTCATCACCGCTATTGGGCTTGATGCATATAGCCTGGTGAAGAATCTGGCATTTCCAGATAAACCCATTTCTATGTCATATGACAAGATCCGTGAACTTCTGATAAATCACTTCCATGTAACTACTTTTGAGACCAGAGAGAGGGCTCACTTCAACAAACTGGTACGTTCTCCCAACCAGAAGATTCGAGAATTTATTCTTCAACTTCAAATTCAAGCCTCAAAGTGTAATTTTGGAGATCAGCTGCATACACAACTACGTGATCGTCTAATTGCTGGAATCAATATTCCTAAATTAGAGAAGGAGTTAATTCAGATTCCTTCTTGTACGTTTCAAACTGCTAAAGAGGTATGTATTACATATGAAGATGTCCATAATGAATACTCTGCTCCCACTACGTCAGTATCTGATGTCATGCTGTCCAAAGTCGAAAATACAAGTGTTCATGGAAAGAAATCCAAACTGCCGTCCACAGGTAATAGAATGCAGCCAGAGATCAAAAACATTAAACCGTGTTTATCCTGTGGAAAGTTACATCTACGAAGCACTTGCCGTTTTCGGGTTGCTAAGTGTCACAAATGTGGTAAAGTTGGACACATCAAGACTGTGTGCAGAAGTTCGAATACATATGTTACTCAGAATCCTGATAATTCTTCCAATTTATCTGGTAAAATGCAGTCGATGTCTCTTTCAACTTTTCCCAATACTCAATCTCATCTAATGAGAACCTTCACTACAAGTTCAGGCAAGTCCCATTGTTTTATAATTGATACTGGGAGTACTGAATCTATAATTTCTAAGAAAGATTTACAATCGATTTGTAAGAATGTCCAGATAGATCCTACTACTAGTTCAATTACAGGCATAACTGGTCATAAATTACCTCTTATCGGGGCTACTAACATTTCTTTGAAATCAGACAGTGGTAATTTTGTAAATATTCCCTTTCTTGTTAGTGAATATGGTCCATCTTTATTGGGATTAAAAGCCCTTAGATTGTTAAATGTCGAAATTTCACTTTGTACTGAGTTGTTTGATGAATCTTTGTTCAGGGAATTACTTCTCCAATGCTCAAAGAGTGTAGGTGGTATGAAGATTCAGCCCATCCATCTTGAAATAGAGGGTGATCCTATCTTCCTGAAACGCCGATTAATTCCATATGGATTGCGAGATGCAGTTAAGAAAGAGTTAGACAAGTTGGTTGAGCAAGGCATACTTATGCCAGTTGAGTCTTCAAATTGGGCTACTCCTATTGTTACGCCACTAAAGGCTGATGGAAAAACACCTAGAATTTGTGGTGACTACCGCCTTACACTCAATAGTCGTCTACTACAGCAAAGTTGCACTACTCTAGAAACTGAAGACATTCTCTACAAGCTACATGGCTCAAGATACTTTTCCAAAATAGATCTAAAAGATGCCTATTTGCAAATTCCTCTTGATGAGGCGTCTAGTGCATTAACAACCATTAATACTCCATTTGGATTGTTCAAGTATAAGTTCTTGCCTTTTGGTTTAAAGGTTTCACCTGCAATATTTCAAAATGTAATAAATCAGATGATAGATGGATTAGATGGTGTTGAGTCATACCAAGACGACATTATAGTTCATGGTCCTAATATCGAATTGCATAATGAACGTCTTTTAAAACTGTTCAGGCGTTTATGTGAGAATAATGTTCTTGTTAATCCATCTAAATGCCATTTCACTTTGTCGTCTGTATCATGCTTGGGATACACAGTAGACTCCGAAGGTTTCAGACCTGATGCTAGTCGTTTGGCACCTCTAATTCAAGCACCGTCACCTAATAATATGTCATCGTTGAGATCATGGATAGGTACTCTTCAGTTTTACTCCAGATTCATTCCCAACTTCACTCAACGGTTATCTCCACTTTTTGAGATTGTCTCCAGTAAACAGTTTAAGTGGGAACAACAACATGAGAATATCTTGCGAAAAACTTTGGAGTTTCTTAATAAACAAGCTTTCTTAAGACCTTTTTCATCGAAAGATAAGTCTGTTCTCACTACAGATGCTTCTCCTATGGGTATAGCTGCAGTACTTGAGCAAAATGGACAACCTGTTATTTGTATTTCAAGACGTCTAAGTAAGAGTGAACAAGGGTACTCACAAACCCAGAAAGAAGCTTTAGCAGTTGTATGGGCAATAAGACGCTTGCACAAGTATCTCTTTGGTACTAAGTTTCACATAGTTACTGATCATCAAGCTTTGAAATTCATTTACAATCCAGAAAAATCTTTGAATAAATCATCTGCTGCTATGGTTCAGAGATGGAGTTTAGAACTAAGTGCATATGATTACACTATTGAACATAGATCGGCAAAGGATATACCTCATGCAGACTTCTTATCTCGTTATTCATTATTTGAAAATACTGCTAATGATACTGATTGCTTATTAGTCCAGCCGTTACCGGTGGATCGAGTTCGACTTATAAATGATACTCGGAAATATTACGGATGTGTTATAAATGCAACAAAAAGAGGTTGGAATGTTCAGTGTAAGCGAAGATTTCCAGACTTTTATAAGCGAAGAGATGAGATTTCAGTCCATCCTGAAGGATTTCTATGTCTGAATGACAGAATTATTATTCCTCCAACATTAAGATCTGCAATTTTGGATGATCTACATTCTGCTCATCTAGGAGCTGATAAGATGAAATCATTAGCACGCCTAACATGCTGGTGGCCGGAAATTGATGCTGACATTAACAAAAGATCAAAGAGCTGTTCTAGCTGTTTACATAAAATGTCCTATGGGAAGTCATCGTGGACACCGTGGCCTGCATCTTGTGAGGTTTGGCAGCGTATTCATGCAGATTACTGTGGTCCATTCTTAAATTCATATTATGCTTTAGTTATTGTGGATTCTTATTCTAGATGGCCAGAAGTCATCATTACAGATAGTCCTAATGCCAAATTCACTCACAGAGCGTTGAGAAAGATTTTTAGTCGAGAAGGAATTCCAGATGTCTTAGTTACTGACAATGGTACTCATTTTACGGAGAAGAACTTCAATGATTGGCTCAAACATATAGGTTGTCGTCATTTGTACACAGCACCACGTCATCCTCAGTCAAACGGGTTGGCAGAAAATTTTGTACGAACATTAAAGAGTGCTATAGCATCAATGAGTCCTCAAAATTTTGATGAGCTAGAGAGATGTGTGGATAACTTCTTACTTCAATATCGCAATGCGGAGCATACAAGTACACGTGAAAGTCCTGCAAAACTATTCAAATCCCGAATTCTCAGAAAGCATCTGATGTCCACGACTTCTGATGTACATTATTACAGAGGGAATGATTATAGACCTTCTATTGGTATCATACTACAAAGAATGGGAAATCGAATGGTGAAGATATTAGACATCGAAGATAATTCAGTTCATAACAGACACTTGGATCAAGTGAGAATAAATGAGGTAGGTCGTTCCGATTATGATTATAATGACTCCGCTACTAATCCCGACTTTGTAGATAATTCAGAAATAAGTCTAGATGATACTGATGGAAATGATATCACCGAATCAGTTAGAAGATCGCAGAGACTGGCAAGCAAACCGCGATATCATTATAAATACGCAAGGAGACATTCAACGTGTGGCGGATGTGGTGATTGACTATTTCTATCTTTGTATTGTTTAAATACTTACTGTTGATTGTTAATATTTTCATATATGAATTGCATTCTAATTCCGCTAAATACAAATTCCTGATTGCTGCCCTCTCTGTGTTTTGTTTGGATTCTTATAATTCCGTCAGATCGAAATACTAATACTTCAAGTACAATAAATTACTACATTCCACTTGCAATATCTCAAAAAGTAATTAACCAGATGATAGATAGATTAGATGGTGTTGAGTCCTACCAAGGCGATATTATGGACCATAAACCGAACATTGAAACGTATAGTGAAAGTCTTTTAAAACTGTTCAGGCATTTCTGTGAGAAAAATATTCTTGTTAATCCATCTAAATGTCATTTTGCTTTGTCGTCTGTATCATGCTTAGTGTACACAGTAGGCTCCAAGGGTCATGCACTTCACCCCACTCGACCAACAAGTTGAATCTTCGAAATTCACCTTAAGTGTGACTGAATACTCCTCAGCCAGTTCGCGTGGACTTGCAGGTGTAGGTATAGCACCGGTTTTATAGCAGGAGACGCTTTCTTGTCTGGATCCCAGTGGATATTCATTTATGTGTGGTCCGTCTGAACGGTTCCGTTAGAATAAAGAAGGACGGCGTAACCCATATTTATCTTTTCGTATTCTCCGCTTACGCCTTAACCGGATGAACTGATGGATGATTTTTTACCTAAAACTGTGTAGTTTGCTGCAAAAAGCAAAACGCACAGATATATTTGTTTTAGGATGTGCCTTCAATGCCCAAGTGAGGAATATATTCCAGGCTGAGAAGTATATTAGTGGTACGTACGGAATTCATTGACGACGAACCGACAACGATGATCCTTTTCTACACTTCTGTTCGGATAATCGTCTGTTCCTTGTCAGCACTAAATTTAGGCACAAAGACAGACATTGCCTAACTCCCATCACCAAATCAACGTTGAATTCAAATGGACCATATAGCAATAAGGTACCTTGGGAGAGGGTTAGTAGTAGAATGCCGCTCATTCTGGAACACGTACGTAGACTCCGATCACGCTCTGGGTCGCGCACATTTATGCTTACGACTAAACGGACATATGAAATCGATGGCAGCGAAACAGTTACGTCTCCAACTAGATCGAGACACTGAGTCCCTATTTAAGGAAGAAATATTGAAACGAGTGTCTGAGGTCAACGGCATGACTTCCCCTGATGTAGCCTGGCACAACATACAGCTAGCTGTAGACACAGCTGTGAAAGCTGTTAATGACCTAAAACCGAAAGTTAGTAAGAGCCATTGGATCTCTACCGCCTCATCCGAACTGACTGACACAAGAAGACTGATTCCAGTGAGCTCCGATTATGATAAGGAGCGAAAGCTACTCAAACGAAAACTAACAAGAAGTCTTCGCAACGACCACGAACAGTGGTGGGTGACAAAAGCGAAAGAGATCGCAAAGGCATCAGCGATTGGTAACACCATACAACTACTTAGACTTATCGGGTAAACAGGTGGTAAAAGGCATGTGCTAAGTGAAACAATCTCCGAGAGAAATAGCACCATAATTAGCCCTTAGGATAGACGACTGGGACGTTGGAAAGAACACTATAAGGAGCAATTCAATTTGCCTACAGCCACGCTCAACTTACCAAACATCCAACACCTCCCTGAATGGGATATAGACACAGGTCCACCGTCCCTAACTGGGGTTCCTAAGGCTGTCACCAAATCTCAAACGAGACCTGATGGAATGACTCCACAGGTGTTCAAAATCGGTCTGTCTGTCTGGATTCAACATAGAACTTTATTTATTTTATTTATACCTTTTTTACAGCTTGATTCCATACTGTATTTTTGGTACAGGTATAGAATTTTCAGCATGGACATCGGTAGCCCAAATTCTCCAGGCCCACCATGGATATCATGTGTGCGTAGGCAGGGGATCGAACCTCCGACCACGTGCATGGTAGGCGAGAGACCTAATCACTGTGCCACCGACGCGCAAAAGTGGTGTCAGGAGTGCACGATCAGAATGAACTATCCTGTCTGTCTGTCTGTCTGTCTGTCTGGATTCAACATAGAACTTGCCACCGAAGTGCACCAGTTCGAGTTGCCATGTTCCAAGTAGCACACAAAGGTAGACAAGAAGATGAGTGAAGAGAATCAATAGAGTTTCACAAGTATAAGAGTGAAACAGAATGGGTAATGGTAGAAAGGAATATGAAAGACTACAGAGACTGAATACATCTGCGCTGGCCATTGACAACGATTTTGAGCCATGTCACTTATTGTCTCCAGCGATTGATTCCTATAGTCCTGAGGGCCCCAACCCGGAAGTCTGCATCTTCCTACCTGATTCAGTTTAACTGTTAAGGATTTCATGGATTGATCCCATGTTTTTGTTTGGCCACCACTTACTCTTTTCCAACCTGACCTATATCAGCTAGTAATGGCCATCGGGGGAGGCGATGGTTAGGCATGCGCAACACATGACCTAGCCGTCTGAATCTATGTAAAATCGGTGGTGACAGTTTACTAACTACGTTGACTGAGGTATTAAGCAGCATAAAAACACCAAACGGCAGGGATACACATTTCATTCCAGAGAAAGCAATGATACAGCATTGTGAAGATACAAATGAGACGTGAAAGGAGCACAAAGAAACACAGCATGAAGTTCAGAAGTGCCACAACACGAAGATCTGTGCAGATGATGCGCTGAAGATAAGGCGTACTTGATTTGGCTATACAGAGATATCAATTCCCAAATTAGCATTCCTGTGCCAAGTTTTCGTCTTCAGCCGTTTCAATTTTGGTTTCGCGCTGCCTCCAGACAATGAAGATACAACCGCCTGCTGCTTTCGAGGAAGGAGACATAAGGAGCTTCTTGTAGGATCTAGAAGCCGTTGCTGAGTTGGTGGGAGCCAAGGGTCCGATGGCGAAAACCGTCGCTCTAGGGGTGCTGCAGA
This sequence comes from Trichobilharzia regenti, assembly GCA_944472135.2. NCBI lineage: Eukaryota > Metazoa > Platyhelminthes > Trematoda > Strigeidida > Schistosomatidae > Trichobilharzia > Trichobilharzia regenti. The sequence continues at coordinate 131,579,492 of OX235262.1, read as the reverse complement.
TAGGTCGAGCAAAGGTGGCATATGGCAGTACTGAGTGGTCAAGTGGGACAGAGACCTGGAAGCTGGTGGTTGAACGACTGGTGTCGGAGTTCGAAAGCCCGAAGGACAACCAGCTGGCGGTGCAGCATTTCAGTGCCGCGAAGCACAGACCGAACCGAGACCCGCTAGTGTAGGCGGTGCAGCTGACGAATCTACTATGTCGTGCACTATCCACATTGCATGAAGAGTCGGAGTCACAATTTTTGGAGCCCAACTTCATCTAGGGTGTCCGAGACCACATTTCTGAGCAACTATAACTTGATTACGCTGCACAGCCCATGGATATCGTTGACCTGGCGAAGGTGACCAGACAGCTGCTTTTCACAACCGTAGGGCCACCAAAATTGAACGAACCTGAGCAGAAAGTGAAAGATTTGCAGTGTGATGTAGAGGCACTACGTGACAGGAGAGAATTCTCCTCTCTCTATAGTGTAGAGTTTTGACTAGTGTTCGTCTGAAGCTATTTGGACAAAAACTACTAGAATGTAAGTATTGTTCTTTCCATGTCAACTTTCGGTAAATGACCTCTGAAGACTACCATCTTCTAGGCGTTGCATGGCGATACCGACGAAATGGAACTATGCGTCATTTTCACGTTGCGTAGTACATTCAGTATTTGTATGTGCTTCGGTGAATGGCCTTAATAGGTAGGAGGCATGACTTTCATTGGTGCACACTACGAATGTGACGTCTACATATTGACAATGAGAAGGCGTTTCGTCGACTGCACGCCTCAACTTTATTTTCTCAAGGTCGAACATGAAGACATCCACTGAAACAACAGCCGCTTGAATTTCAGTTCTGGCATTGGGAGAAGATCAGACTATTGACAAATGATCTCAGTGGTTTCACTGATTGGAATCATTGTGAACAAGGAGGTTGCGTCAGATAACACCCTGAACCTATTTGAAAAGTCCACGCTGTACACACACCCAGCGAAATGAAATAAGTCTTTCTTGGTATGCACTTCTAGCCGTTGATTAATAAGTTCCCGCTTCTCTGGAAGCCAACGAGCAACCTTATGTTGGCAACAGTTGATCATCGAATGTAGAGGTCTCAGAAGATTTCTTCCATGTATACCTTAGAAAGTCCATATATGTGTGGCTAGAGGGAATGTCAGTGTAGTTGAAGATTGAGCGGACAGTTCATAGTTGTTCGCTCAAACCCGTTTCTTTCATATTTTGGCGGAGGCATCAATACACCAGTCATCGTCTCATCGGTCGCTGTTCAGAATGAAGATCAAAAACTGTCAGAAGTAATATCGTGATTTATTATTGTAATATTTGTTCTTTGACCTTAGTCTGTAAAACAAACATTGCTGGTTATATGTTGGCGTTAGAATAGAGAACTCTTGAGTTGCCAGTCAGTGTTTTGGTTTTCGCGTTGGTTAATACGAAGCGATTCTGAAAGTCTTCGAGGGGCAGCGTGTAGCCCAGCGAGGCAAGAGCTGAACATTAACTTTTTATGAGATTTGATTGACAGGGACCCTCAATGTAGCTAAAGATGGAACGATCAATTCATGGTTATTTACTCAAACCCAACTCTTTTTTTCGCGGGAGTCATCAATCCGGCAGTTATCGTCTCTTTTGTGTATTAATATTATGACCTTGCAGACTACGAGCGAATCTAACTTAATGCCCTGACCAATCTGTCCTAATCGCATGCCAACAACAACAGTAATACCACCGGGCATGCAAGACAAAGAAAGAAGACTGGACGTTGATACGAGAGCTTTTACTGTCTCTACAACAATCGTAAATGTTAAATCAAACTCTGTATTTATACAGTTAGGAAAATCAAGGTCACACTAAAAAATTATTAACAATCAATAATCATGCAGGTGCGAAAATTCAACATTGATGAATCACCAGTTTATATATAAGTCTCACCGTTCGCTGTTCGTTGGAAGAGGGAAAACTATCGGAAGTATTATTGTGATTTATTGTTATGACATTCTTAGACTTTGTGTAAATTAACTTAATGGTTGGATCTATATTGACGCAAGAATAAACTGTTGTTGAGTCGCCAATTTGCGTTCTGGTTTTTCGTGTCAGTTATTACGCATAGCTTCTGAAAGACTTCCAAGGACAGCGTGAGGTCTGGTGTAATAAGAGCTGGACATTGACAGGGACCCTCGCGGTTAGAATTCAATGAACGTATTTTTGCCATTCAATTTCTTCTTTAGAATATCTCTGCACGTGTCTGACTCCTTTTTACCTGCATCTGTCCTGTCTTCCTAACAGTCATCAACTTTAAACCTCAACATGTCATACAGCCCAATTTTCATCTTTGCGATGTGGTCATCTCTGTGCGTTAGCAACACTTTTTAGCCCTTGTCAAATCGCAGTATGACGATTTTGTCATCATTTCTGAAAGCTTCCAATGCCTGTTGATGGGCGTAAGAGATTATTTTAGAATATGACGTCGGTGAGATGAGTTATTGATATGCAACATCGACCAGCTGAGATATGAACCAGCTTGTCTTGTCCTCATCAACTGGACTAAGGTCGTTCAGCTGATACATTAATTTTTCTAATTCGGCTGCGACATCGGTTCTTTTGAAAAAATTATTCGGGATATGAAAGTTAAATCCAAGGGAAGGCGCACCCATTTCAATGCGACTTAAGTAAATACTCGACAGATTGCAGACAGACTCCTTGGAATTTTCTGGAAGATGTCATATAACTTCTCATTTTTCAGGGATTTCGACAGAGTTGTTGAAAAATTCGCACATATTTTCTGTCGAAGCTCTTGAGTGAAAGTGATGAATTTCATCCGGCATACTATATTCAAACTATTGACGGCACCATTGAAAGATCGGAATTCAGTTTTCAATTTTGAGATCAGAGGTTCTGTTGTGTCAGAATGCGATTTCGTAATACGTCGAAGGTTTTTGAGAGAGGGCGGCAATTCGTAATTACGAAGTGACTTGATGAGATGGTGAGGAAAGTAGTGAGACTGCAAGCAATTTTTCAGGAACTCCATGCATTTATTCCACTTGATGAATTTAAAGAAAGCAAGAAACAGCAGTGGTTTTCGCAGTCAAAATTTCTAGCTAATGTTTCCTCAGTGAAGTGGGAAGTGGATATTGTAGTCATGTAAATTCAATAAGTGGCGTATTGTCAGCAGTAAAAATAACAATAATTCTTAAAATTATGCGTTCTACTTTTGGCTTGATTGGAGCCCTCAGCAAATCTTAAATGAATACTTGATGAAAATGTATAAGATTTAGTGAAAAATCTACACTTTAGATCTCATGATGGCTCCATGTCAATATTACAAGAGGAGCCTACATAGTTCATAACTTCACCTACATAACACTGAGGGGGAAAAACTTTTATTCGTCCGTACTGGACTCAGTATATGGACTCTCGTGAAGTAATTCATGTATGCTCTTAACTTATATAGAAGAGACGAATAAGGCATTCTGAATCTTTTACTTCATGTGAAGTTGCAGTGCAACTAGATGAGCAACAGCATATATACGAACAAGCCAAGAAATAAAGTCTTCCGTAGCCTTTGAAAAACTTGTCTTTATTCTGACTAAAACAATAATCTTCCTTCATGTTTGAGCCTTAGTTATCTTCATGAAATCAGAGTCTTTGGTATTTAAATTCTTCCTCAAAATAAAGACCATTTAAAATATACGTTCACCAAATCGTCACATATTATTTTCACAGTGTCAATGCTCTGTGTCTCAAAATGGCAAGCAGACTGTGCCTAGCATATGAAAACAGAAACTAAAGCTGAATTAGCGTTATAAATGCTGACAACTATCAAACCACTTAAAACAATAGCGTTTCGTTAAGTAAGCCAAACATACTAGTCAAAATTTCATGAAAATTCAAAAATATATACTAAGATTTAAAAAGCTGTCTTCTTGAATCTGTTGCACTGCGTGGATATCGTTATCAATTTACATTTTCTGACACAAGTGAAGCAAGTGTAACGCAGGCTAAGCACATTACACCGCCCAGATTATGTATGTGAGAAGGGATTTTAGCTCAAAATTTCATTAATTAAATGCAGAGAAAGCGTGGATTATCAAAAGAAACGAACATCGGGTGCTCAACATGCGAGGATATGCAAAAACGTCACTCGTAACATTTCACGTTTGCGTTTCTGGCTCCTGATCCTGTTGAAGCGATAGGAAACAGTTTGCTTTATTGATAACACTTTAGGTTAGCTAGGCCTATAAAAATGTTTCATCATGATGAAAAAGGAGTGGACAAAAAAATTTATACATTGTACCATTTTATATTGAACATCTGAACGTTCAGCCTTGACTAGTGTAGTTGTTTTCGCTGAGCGGTATTTTGTGGTCACGACCTTGAGCACGAGTATGTAATTTATGTTGCAGAATGACCAGCGTTGGTCGTCTTATCGAGTGTGTAGTGCCAGTAAAATTGAATCGAAGAGTAAGTGATATTTCATGCCTGATGAAATTTTTTTAGTGGAAAAGAAGACTTTGTGCACTCGAGCGGACATCAACGTTTACAAGTATCACATTTTCGTTTTGATCTTATTTTTAAGATACACTGAAGCTGTTTGTATACAATAACGATGGAACAATCTGTCGCAGTCAGGACGTTCATGCGTATATACTAGGAGTAGATTCAAAGCATGATGGAACGATCATGTTTGTCTGTACGTACAAATTGCGATGTATATCATTTGAACACTTTGAAGAGATGACGAAGTGGGATGACATACTTAAAGCGAACTTAACGTGTAAGTTTTTTTGAAGTGTAATTTCAGTAGTAGTAACTGACGGTTTGATCAGTGTAATAAAGTTTTGATCGAACACCAGAAGGTCATTTACATACGTCTAGGCCTCAATTAGTACTTAATGGTCATTCAGTAACCATACCGTTTCATTTTAAACTGTCTTATATAGTCATTTAAATAAATTTAGCGATTGTTTTACTCTATAACTCTCAGCTACATTATGTTTCGTTATGAATTAATGTATACTTGGTATCCACGTCTGGCTTCAAACAGTGTAAGCATCTAGGCAGAACTCGTTGATTTTGAATAGATGTGTGTGTCTGGCGGTCTCACTAGTTCTTTTGTATACTTTAGTCTCTTTAAAGTATATTAATACTAACAAGTCTAAAAGTATGTTGCTGTGCTGTTAAAGTATTCAATTCAACGAATAGGTTTTAGTTATATTTAAAATGTCTGGCGAATGAATAATCATTGCCTAAAATATTTGCTTGTCACATAGCCTTAAGATCTGTGTTACCGCCACATTATAATTTGAGTTCTTCTCTGAACATATGAATTTCTCTGTTTTCCCACTATTCAGGTGACTCAGAATTGTACTGAATGCCGTTTAACATGCTACTAAAATGAAACTTACTGAACGTGCGCTCTTTCACATGATTTTATAATGAGTGCTCGCTCACTAAGACTTCATCCCTGAAAATAACACTTTTCACCAAGGTGATAGTAAAAATAGTGATATAATGGACTTTTTTCGGGAAAAGGATATGTGACAGGTGTATAATATAAGTGCGCAAATCGCTATGAGATAAAGATAAATTTAGCAAACCTGAGTGGACACAGCTCCGGAAAGTAAGTTGCGTCTGGCATAAAATGTATGGCGCTTAGATTTTCTTGCATTTGCTTTCCTGATGTATCAATATCAAATATGTCAGGAAGATATGATAGAGAAGATTTGTAGCTCAGGTGGATAATTTTGATGTGGTTTTGTTCTCTGAGCTGGATAGTTAGTTTGCGAAGCTTTCATCACCTTACTGGGTGACATCTTCAGCGCATACTTCAAATTGAAGTATGCGCTGAAGATGTCACCCAGTAAGGTGATGAAAGCTTCGCAAACTAACTATCCAGCTCAGAGAACAAAACCACATCAAAATGTCAGGAAGATTTGTGCATTGACGAACTACAGAATCACAAACAGTTAATTTCTTTTTACTTATTATGTTTGTAAAAACCAATCAGCTAATAACTGCATTTTCTACCTCAATGTTTACTGAGTACTGCAAACTCAATCGGATGACCGAATTTTCGTTCCAAAAAATTAATTAAATTTCAAGGTACGGCAAAATACATTTCAGTGTTGCATAAGACATTTGAAATTATTGGCCGTTGGTAGAATCTGTACATTCATTCTATTCTATTTTATTCTGTTAATTTACATTTTGTGTAATTCAGCATTTTATAATTCGCTAAGGTTGAACCATAGAACTATTTCAATCTGAGTTTGGTAGTTGTTTAGTTTTGTACTGAAAACTCATTTGGTTCGTCAGTCATGTCCTGCAATCTGAAGACAGTAATTGATTGTTTTGGTAAACATTTCTTACGACTGTGTAGCATTAAAAAGTATTAACTATACTTAGCGCAGTTTTCAATCATTTTTGTCCCGCCTTACGTCTGTTTTATTTTTTATTATAGACTTCATATTAGTTTTAATAATATCCATCTATCGAGTAGTACTGTATCGCGCAAACATTTTTCGAATGAATATGTGGTTCAGAATTTTTGATCGCGTTAAAAATACAGGAATATTAAACTTTCCGAATTTAGTTGTTTAAAAACAAGTTTTGAGTAATATTGAACAAGCTCACAAAAGAGTGCATAGCTTTTATTCAAATTTACTTGCAATAGACAAAAAGTTATAGCAAATGTCATTTAACATAGTTTTATTTTGGCTTCGCTATCACTGACTGGCTATTAATGCTATGTTATGCATCTTTTGCCCAAAAATGAGCTCAAGGCCCAGTAGTTGAAGACTTAATTCCCGTTCCATCTACTTCAGTCTGTATGGTTGGATGGTATTATCAATCCTCGCAGAGGAAGAGCTGTTCAGTAGAAATGATATCGTTTTGTTTTACATTCATTGGGAAATACAGTATACTATTATTAATTCCTTCTTGTTGTATTAGTAGTATATTGCTTTTTGTAATATTTAGGTTCATACTTCCATGCTGATTTAATTGTTGCTCCTAAAGACAGCCTTCTGCATAGTTATGCATGTCATAGAAAAAGATTTCGAATTACTGTCAATGGAATAAGTCAACCAACTGTTTCTCCAAAAAAATTGTGTTATGGTGTATCGAATACGTCAACTGATGGCTATTTACATGTGACTCGTGATCGAATATGTTTTACCACTGGACCAGGGTGTTCTCATCCTCGTTTACTGGCTACTTGGACTTTTGATAATGATGAAATTGTGCAATGTGGTACTGCGCGCATTCGAAATCCTGTAAATGGAACTTTTAACGACCCTCCATCGCTGTTCTTTCTAACTGCTTCTCCTGATCATCCTGAGGCTCCTGGATGTCACCTATTCCTGTCTGATCGAGCCGGTGATCTATGTGATATAATTGAACACACCAACAGAGCTGCAGTTTATCAAGCAGACTGGAGGCGGTTAACGTGCATGGCTGCCCTTATTGATCCCCCATTATCGCCGAAAGAATATAATTTAAACCAAAATGGCTATGTTTGTGATGCAACTAAATTAAACATGAGTTTCTCTTGTGCAAATACGATTAAAGATTTTGAAATTAGCTCTTATTGCAAAGGTTCAGATAAATGTAATGGTGATGAATTTATTGGTATGAGCATGAGATCAATACCTCCTGCTGAATCAAGCTCAAAAATTGAAGTGGTACAGGTAATTTCATAGTTGCTTTCCAACTCGTTTATCTAGTAAACTTCAGCTGTATAAAGTTTTGCTCGTTATTCTCTGCTCTGTACAATTAGCTGGTTAACTTGTTCACAGATTTCACCCACTAAAAATAAATCGCTATTTGTCTTCATTGACAACATAATTTGTAGATGTGCTAACACAGCGAATATTTTTACTTATAACTATAAGAGATAATCTCATTGTATTCCTTGTAGGTAATCGGCAACATGTTTAACACATGAGTTTAATTTATCTGCAAAGTAAAGTTTGATGTCACTTAACTACTCATTTACGAAATACATTATAAATTAAGTTTAGCTTCGTCTTCCTTCATGACTCTACATAGAAAGAAAAACGACCACATAACTGTAGCAACATCACTTTTACAGTGAACGTACTATATCTCTATAAGAGATGATGACTTAATTTTCAGTAGAGTTATTTCTGTTCAAATTTCTATGAAGTTATCAGAGAAGTACATGTTAAGTATGTTGTAGTGTTAAAGATTATGATTTTTTATATTTACCCCTAAATACAGTAAAAAAATTGTCTGTATTAGTCGAATTTCTACTGGAATTCTTCATTCGAACTGTATGTACAGTTCTTCTTAGTGAAATAATCTTAACAGTTCAGCAATTCAATTCTTAGATAAAACATACGGCATTTTTTGAATAATCTTATACGTTTTCGGTATTGTAAATAAGTTTTTTAAACCTATTTGGTTTTATTTTGGTAATGTCTGTCTGCATCTCTGCTAACTGTTCGAATAGGTGGGGATTCATACTGATAATCAGATTGATGAAGACTCCAGAAATACAACGGGAAGAATTGGTATAGATTCACATCCTGTTTCATTTTGTGATCGAAAGAAATGGTAAGTTTTATTTATCTGCTGAATTATTTTACCATGTGGTCTCAATAATCTGCATTTATATCGATTTAATTTTGTGATTTAATAATGGGGAAAAACAACATTTCGTGGTTAGTTATGCCATGAAATGTTGGGAATAAATCTCTTTAAGACTTTTGAGTCCTAAAAACATTCTACACCATTAAGAGAATCCGCTCTCATACTGTTTACAAGTGTTATGATTTCCTTACACAACTTAGGATAACAGACACCTACATAGAATTTTGTACCTACTGTGTTTTTTTGGTTATTGGTCCATTAAGAGTGTCGAAAACCCACCAGATTACCAAGGCTGACGGCTAAATTAACAAATAATCAATGCACTTTTGTTTAGTCTGACTAGTTACTATATAACTTCTGGTGTACCCGTTATCCTGATAAATATTCTCCGTAAAATCGTTCCTAGATAATCTGTTTCCTCTTTTATCTATTAAATTCACACGTCACACATTCCATTGCTTTCTATCACCACATTTTTTGTACTACTGACTTTATGATGTATCAATTTTCAAGTATTGGTTTTGCAGGGATTTTGTGTTTGATTCCATGGAAGATTTCATCATGAGTTGACATCAATTAGAGAACCACTGGAAAACCTGGGGAGTACTAGACAGCTGTTTCGTCCTAGTTTGGGACTCTTCATCAGTCTACGAGCTTGTCTTGAAACTAGAAGGTCCTGGGTTCGAATCCCGGTGGGTATGTACTGATGAAGAGTCCCAAACTAGGATGAAACAGCTGTCCAATACTCCCAGGTTTTCCAATGGTTCTCTAACTAATATCAGCTCATGATGAAATCCTCGATGTATCAATTCTATTTTTAAGTACTGTCAATAAAGCCCACTTTATCGGCTCGTTTTTGATTATTCCCGGGATTCTTCCCTACTCCTTCCACCTCATGTAATATATTACGAAGAACTTGAAAATATGTTCGAGGAAGTTCATAGGAAGTTTTTTACAAGATAATGCCAGGGGTAAGACGAGGAAAGTTCGTATGAAGATTGGATTTTGAATTACCTGAAAATATTCGTCTACTATTACTATCCAAATTACTCCTGACTTATGTTACCCGTGATATCCTATCGATAACTCCTTATGGATTTGCTAAAAGTATTTTCGAGTCCTTTGGAATATATATATATATATATATATATATATACATAGAGCTTCAAGTTTGAGTTTTAAAGTTTCAGCAGTGGTGGCGTATTTCTTTATGAGTTTGGGTTGATACCCTCACATCCAGCCTTCCCTCTTCATCGGCCTTACTGCCGACTAAGTGACATTGAGGAGTGCGTCGACCAGAAATAGAACCCTGGACACCAAGCCCATGGATGGAGAGTATTCTAGCACTGAACGACTGAAGAATATATTGTTTAAGTTGCAAGTAGGTGAGATGAATTCACCAAATAACCAAAAGTGGTTCCATGTCATTCATTCGATGTTTTGTTCAAGTTTACTAATGGAAAGAGATATGAGAACATTCTTATTTATTTACAAGGTACAATGAATGATTATGTGTGTTACACGTTGTTGTGAATAAATCTTGTCTTGTGTGTAAACCCTAAATTCGAAAATCTTCCGACTATGTGTACAGACAACAGTATACATATGTATATATGATTTTCTAGAAAAGTAAACAAAGTTATTTCTGTACATATTTCATCACATATAGGTAATTCTTTTCTTTTTTTATCTGTCTGTGTAGACTGAAATATACTAGACGAGTAATAAATACTTTTAAGTATCAACTCTTCTAAGTCGTATGTCTTCATTATACCTTTTTTTATAAAATTTAATTTATTATATGTTTGTGGGTGTGCTTATAGAATTTTCAGTACATTTCTTAATACTGCTCCATACTATTCTTATCTCATTTCTATCGTTGGTAGTGTATATGCAGTTCTTGTGGCCTCGATTGCTCCACCAACTACTGCTACTCATATTATATTTTCTTATTTAATGTCTGCGTACGTGTTTTCTGTGTATCACATGCTTCAGCTTAGTAATAATAATGGTAAATCACCATATTTATCTTCCGATCATTTGCTCTTTGAGTTTCACATGATATATATATATATATATATATAATAGTACAATAATAGGAGTTTCTATCATGGAAATTATGATTATACACATTATTAAATTCTCCGCATAGTTTCTTGCATAATGTGTTTACTCTCCGTATGGAATCTTTAAGTAGAATATTCATGGGTAGTATATCGTATGACACAGCTTTGTTCCACATGAAAGAAGACTCAATCTTCCACAAAATTTCCCCTCCACATTTTCTTCTTAAATTGTGTACAGCAGCAGATGGGAAGCCAATTAAAAAGGATTAAGCCAATGAAAACGGAGAAAAGTAGAGATGCATTATGCTGAATAAAAATATTAGTAATTCAGTGGTTTAATCAGGCTGTTATAAATTTCCGATTTGAAAATGGATAAAATTGTTTTATGCCTAAAAATAGAAAAACAACAACAATTTGACTCTTAGAATCTTAAAGAATAAGAAGGTTTTTAAAATCTCTACTTAATGGTGTCTAATTTTGTGGAAATTACTTACGCCTGTAAGGAATAAACGATCAGAATGAACTATCCTGTCTGTCTGTCTGTCTGTCTGTCTGGATTCAACATAGAACTTGCCACCGAAGTGCACCAGTTCGAGTTGCCATGTTCCAAGTAGCACACAAAGGTAGACAAGAAGATGAGTGAAGAGAATCAATAGAGTTTCACAAGTATAAGAGTGAAACAGAATGGGTAATGGTAGAAAGGAATATGAAAGACTACAGAGACTGAATACATCTGCGCTGGCCATTGACAACGATTTTGAGCCATGTCACTTATTGTCTCCAGCGATTGATTCCTATAGTCCTGAGGGCCCCAACCCGTAAGTCTGAATTGCCCTACGTGACTCAGTTTAGGATTTCATCATGAGCTGACATTAGTTAGAGAACCATTGGAAAACCTGGGAGTACTGGACAGCTGTTTCATCCTAGTTTGGGACTCTTCATCAGTACATACCCACCGGGATTAGAACCCAGGACCTTCCGGTTACAATGCGAGGTCGTATACCATTCAGCCACTGGGATCCGTTCCAATGGGTTTTGAATTCTAACTTCTGCCAATTCACGACATCCCAGTGGGTGCGTACTGCTGAAGAGTCCCAAACTAGTGCGAAACAGCTGTCCAGTACTCTCAGGTTTTCCAATGGTTCTCTAACTAATGTCAGCTCATGATGAAACATGAAACCAATCAAATCCCCACAAACCAACACTTGAATGACTCAGTTTAACTGTCAAGGGTTTAATGGATTGATCCCATGTTTTTGTTTGGCTACCACTTACTCTTTTCCAACCTCCACCTATATCAGCTAGTAATGGCCATCGGGGGAGGCGATGGTTAGGCATGCGCAACACATGACCTAGCCATCTCAATCTATGTAACTTTATAGCCTCGTCGATTGATTTTCCCTCTTTGCCCAACACTCTACGCCTAACATCAACATTACTTACCTTATTAAACCACCTAACGTGAGACAGAGATCGCAGACATCTATGATCAAAAACAGTCAACCTTTTCATGTCTTCAACAACTCGTATTGGCCATGTTTCAGAGCAATAGAGAAGGACGGAGCGAACTGCTGAGCAGTACACACGTCCCTTGGTTGATAGCCGGATGTCACGCCTACGCCAGAGATGGTGTAAGCTGGCGAAAGCAGCTCGAGCTTTCTGAATAATGAACTATCCACTTTCACTGTCTTCAAATTTGAATAAAGCATGAACAACACTCTTTGCAGAATTAAATGGTACCATCATTTATTTCGTTAGCTTCTCATTAGCTGCTTACAGGCCAAAGTCATTATTATGTGTATCTACAGATTCAATTTTAACATACTTGGACAGAGTTCATTTTTAAGCAAAAATCAATCAATCAATATATGCATACAGTAATAATAATATTAATTATATATTATTATATCAAACACTATTCCGATCAATAATGATCATACACAGTGGAGACGTTCGACATTACATAATCAGGTGAAAGAGAGGTGAAAAAATCCAGTTACCTGGGCACAACTACGGAAGATCCAAAGACTCACATGTCAAGTGAATCCCAGTAGAAATAAAGCCAATCTACATTCAACTTCATTTTAAAGGTGAAAATATTATAACAATTATCAACAGAAGATTGAGTATGTCACTAGCGAAAGCCTATCCTGCAGCTGAGCTGATTCCTGTTTATACAACAACTTGCTCTTTTCTGCAATCAAAAATCGACAGATATTCTTGTCATGTTAACTCCAAATGTATATGCCAATTTACATGTATCTTAGGGGCAGTTACAGAAAGAAGGCCATACCTCTGATTTTCTGAACATGTACCGAAAAGCTTATGTCTAAAGGGAACAAATGTTTTAAACAGTGGCATCTCCAGGCATTTTCTTGACACCGGTCATCAGGTGGTCGTCGCAAGATCGTTCAAATTTATCAATAGACGAAAGAGTTCAATTCTCTTCAAGTTTCCCGAAGCAATCTCCATAAAGCACCTGAAACCTGATTTACGAGTTCGAAAAGAAGAGGTTACCAGTCTTTCCTTGCCATAGTAACTGGATGTCTTTATTCTCTCTTTCATTTGATTGCTTAATGGCGAAAATTTCCATTGTGTATGATCATTATTGTTCGTCATAAAGGGTTTATTATTATAATCATATATTGACTTATTGATTTCCGCTTAAAAGTGAACTCAGTGCAAGTATTTTACAATTGTTTCTGTAAGCAGTTGATGGAGAGCCAACGAAGTAAATGATAGTACCATTTTATTCTGCAAAAACTGTTGTTCTTGCTAAATTCAAATTGACTAAGGGGAATAAATGTGTGAAATTCACTGTTTTCGTTTCCAACAGACCTCTCCTTCTAATAGGTGCTTAATTTATAGAATTAACGATACTGAATAAAGGTACTCATTTTTGTGATTCTGTTTGTGATCTTTCCACAGATTGATTTAAAACAATATTCACCTCAGGATTACTGCAACAATTAAGTATCTTATTTTTATTTATATTCTTAACTAAAATCTTGTTGATTCTACAGGTAACAAACAATGTGCAATATTCACCCCTTCTACATCCCTTTGTTTTCACTTCTTTCTAGGGTTGCTATGCATCCAAGACGACGTTTCTCTAGTCATCCTGTAGAATCTTGTAATACAGATATTGATTCATTAACTAGATGTAAATATAACTCAAAATTACCTTCGAAATTAATTAAAAGTAATGATAGTCGAGCTTCGGATACAATGAATTCAAATTCAAGTAAATCTGAATCACTTTCTACAGATCAATTTGAACCTAATAATTATATTCCTGTAAGTTTTGCTTATGTGAATTATCAAACAAAGACATTGATTAGTTAGAGTAATAAGTTTACAGATTTAACCTATATATATTCATAGTGTTAATAATCTATACATATTGATTACTTTAAAGATTAGAGTAAACGTTGACAACTTTATGCATGTGTTCGGTCTTTCCTTTTTCATCTTTTTTATTTTAAGAAATTTACTTGTTATCTTAGTTTCTTAGCATACTTAACATATGCTTATTAATATTTAATTATAATTGATGTTTTAAATGTTTTCTGCTATTTTGGAATGACAGCTTTGTGTGTGTGTATGTGTTGACACACGTATGTATGTACCCACACATACATACATGGACACAGGTTGGTTTGCATATCTACTATCTTTATGACATCTTAGAATTTGTTCTTGTTTTCACTTTTTCAACAAGCCTTAACTTTTAAATAAGTTTTTATTTTAGCATTTAACTAAATAAGTATTAACTTGTATTAGTTTATCTGATATAGTGATTGTTTCTTCGGTCTGACTTTTATATGTTCTATTGATGACAATAAGTTTTTGATGTTTGAAGGAAAACTTTAACTCCTGAGAAATAATTATCCTCGGCTTTCGTTGACTCAACTGTATAACCAAATTAGCTGGCAGTGGCGTTACATATCGCTAATTGACAGAATTCAAAAATTCATTGGACATTGGATTCCATCCTAGTGGCCTTGCTTCGCAACTTAATGGCCCTTGGTTTGATTCTTGGTGGGTTCATAGGTGCCTATTGCCAAAGAGAGCTCCAAACTAGGATGAAACAGGTGTCTAATATACTCTGTGGTTTTTAATAGTTCACCAATTGATTTCATTTGTTGATCTAACTCATTGCTTTATCCATCTACTACTAATAGTTATCTGTTATTTAATCGATAATTGTCCGACACCATGGGTCATTTATCCACTATTATTAATAGTTAACTAGGCAGGCCTAAAATGTTATCTCATGTGACTAAGCTTCATAACTGTTTCAAGGTCAATGAAATGTTGTGACAATACGATCGATTGAATTGATGAACTGACTTTATAACACTTATTTTTGAGCAGTGATCATCACCATTACACACACTAGTAAGGTTGCATAGATGTCAAACTTTGGTGAGTCGTGTTTTTTGTTGTTGATGTTGTTATAATTTTATTAGAGTACATGGATAGAAAATAAACTAAGCATGTGATTTTAGTAAGAGAATTTTCATGCACTTTACATTGTTTTCATTTGTGTGTATGTGTTGTTTGTGATTGTGTATGACTAATACTTCACTATTATCTGATTGGTAAACTCTGAATGTATGTTAGTCTCACTCCACCATTGTGTATGTATGTTTAATGTTTGCAATAATGTGCTATGATTTCAACTATCTTACAGATTTATTTCATCATCATTTGAACATCTCTATTTTAACTGAGAGATTGATGTATAATGGAAGTGATAACATTATTTTTAAGAAAAAAAAGGAAACCAAGTATTGGTTTGTAGGGATCTGATAGCTTGGATTTCATCATGAGTTGACATTAGTTAGAGAACCGTCGGAAAACCTGGGAGTACTGGACAGCTGTTTCGTCCTACTTTCGGACTCTTCATCGGTAAGCGCCCAGCGGGGTTTGAATCCAGGACCTTATGGTTACAAGTCACTGGGACCTGATCCAATGGTCAGTCCATGAATTCCAACTTCTACCAATTCATGATATATCGCGACCACTAGTCAGTGGTTTTGGCGATTATCTGTCCTCACTCCGTAATTGCTGGCGTTTACTTGTGAGATTTTGAACTAATCATTTATTGAAGTCGTTTGTCAGTCTTTTCGCCTTCCCATGTAAGATTGATCTCACCATCATTATCAATGAAATAAATTTATAAGATCGTTGGTCTTTTCAATCACAGCTCCCGACCGAAAGCTGCTACCTTTACGTGGTGGTCGGGCTTGAACACCGCAATGACCTAATCAAGCTATACTGGCTGAGATTTATGTCTCTTGAGGTTCTACCATGCCAGAAAGGTTGTTTAGATAGCGGTTAAACAAAAAGCAGCTACCCAATCCAACGCTATGGTATATACAAACTCATAAAATATCATGCCGGATCGGTCGGGGCCCGGATTAACAACGACCACACTTCTTGCTGCCGTGTCACAGGGCAGGAGTGATAAATATGCTACTGAGACACACTAAACAATAAAGAACGAACAAAAACAGGCCGCGTGTGACCGACCTCAAGCAGTTGTCCCCTGGGCTCTGCGGTCACGCAACCAACTTCCACGGTGTGGGCAGCCGGGAAGTAACAATCGCCCTTACAATCCGAAATGCACACGAAACCTCTCTAATCGCAGCTGTGTATTATTATTATTATTTTTATTAAAGTTTTAGTACTGTGACTCGATCTATGCCTTATACTTAGGCAAAATTTAGGGTATACCTGACTTATATACACTTTTTTTTCTTTGAAAAGCATTTATGTGGCTAATAAACTAAATCATAAGGTAGCAAAAGAAAACTCTGCACAACATTCAATCAGATATTACATTACAACCATCTGCTCTTCAGACAGTGATTAATGTTCACAAAAATTTTCAATAGTCTAATAACATTTCACTTCGTTAGTAAGAACTCAGCTTACATAGATTAATTTATCATGAGCTTAAGCTATGAGTCACACTTTTTGTCGCATCAGGCCGGCTGGTGATACTATCCAGTAGCCTGGGCTGTAACAGATGAAGCAAGTTTAGAGGTAGGGGCTAATTTTCCAAAAGTCAATTTTTGAAGCCAATAAGTCCATTTCAGGATATATAAATACATTAAGACTTCAAGTATAAACACTGAGATTTGGTTAGGAAAATTCTTGCTTGACAGGAAATATTTGAGCTTGAACTTCGTTAAAATGCTATCTGGACTCCATGCACAAAAACCAAGTTGTCTTTCTAGGTACTGCCTTCGATATAATTTTAAACTTTCGGTAGTCCTCTAATTTATTTGTATTCATAATATTTAAATCTCTCCTTCATTAAAGTTGGGAATGGCTAAAAACCCTATAAGCATGATCAGAAAGTAATCGTTGGTCTGTATACAGTTAAGATTACAAGTTTAATAATAATGATTTACTTTATTCCAGAAACAGTACTTGTGATACAGAATGGAATTTTCAGCATTAATCACAATATTGCATCTAATTTTCTCAGAATTATAAAAGCTTAAGACATTTTCTATAACTTTTTCTAAAGATCCTTATATTTTATCATTGAAACACAACCACTGGAACTACTACTGACGAATAATTTTCCACATTGTGTCATCTGGTATATTTGTGTGCTGTTGCATTGCTTCAATATTCGTTTATGTCTAAATTGATAGAATAATGAAATAAAAGATCTATGGTCAAATTCCTACAAGCCAACTCTTGAAAATTAATCTGATGCTCGCCAGTGACTGTCTACACGACGAATTTGCCTGGAGTTCCAGGGAGAAAACATGACCAATAGAATTCACTCGGCCAGAAGTGAGGAAAAATACTCGCTGATGACATCGGCTAGTGGTCGTGCTAAAGTTGAGAATCGGTAGAAGTCAAAGTTCATAGGCCACTGAGTTGGATCCCAGTGGCTGAATGGTCTATGTGCTCTCCTTGTAACCTGAAGGCCGTGGGTTCAAACCTCGGTGGGTGAGTACTGCGATAAGTTTCAAACTAGGGCTAAACAGCTGTCCAGTACTCCCAGCTAGTTTTCAATGGTTGTTTAACTGATGCCAAAGCGTAGTCAAACTTGAAGCTAGTCAAATACCTACAAACTAACTTTTGAAATATAATAGCCATAAACTTCCATATTTTTAGAACTGTTTGTATTCTCTATTTTAAAATTTACTCCCTAAATGTTCTGCACCTTAACTCATATAAGTTCAGTGGATGTTTATTATCCTATGTCTTCACCGCCCCTTTTTGAAACTGGACATATGTTTCAATTTCGGAAAATAAAAATCTCACGATAGTTACTGTGTGTCTAGTTATGGCAAATGGCAGGACTGGTGTTTTGTCCCGTTTGGACTCGTCATCTGAATGTGCTTACCCTCATCCAGTGAGTGATAGTATTCCCACCCCTTGGGACTTAGACCCAGTACGCATCTCTTCTAACGATAATGCATTATCCTCTAAGCCACAAGAAATAACTCTTCTGCAAGTGGTATAACCTGAAATAGTTTATTCGTGTGTGTGATTTTCTGGGGATATATATCTGGTCGCATTAGTACGCTCCGTATGCACAAAGAAAATTCATAAGGTTAACGAATGCTGTTGATTGCTCAATACCTATAATGGAGAACCACCCAGTTAATCAGAATACAAACATTAAGGTCAGATTCCACATCTTAATTCATATTTGGATGAATGTAGGCTTTTTACTGTTATTGTTGACCAGTAAAGGTGTCTTAACTGAAGGTTACTATTACGTGCGAGTTGGGGAAATAGGTGTAGAAAAAAATAAAATATAAGATTTAAACAATTGATTCTGATTGGTTATTTATTCTTTATTTGATCGGGGTAATGCAGATAGTGTTTTTTAAAAAGGTTATTTTACTCAGTGGTTGTTTTTCTTCCATTATATTAAGTCTTATTGTTCATACATTCTAGCCTTCTTTTTCACTAGTCTAAGTACCTGGATTTTCATTGTTTATTTTGTTTTGCTTTTTGAACTATCTACTCATGGTGGTCTAAATCAATACACATGAGTCATAGGTTCGATGAAGTCAGTCTGTCAAAATAATCACGAATGTTCAGCCATGTGATTGACTGCCTGACTGACTCATGTGATGCAGGTGTGCAAATTACAATGTGTAGGTTAGCTGGTAAATATAGTCAGGCTGTTGTGACTTTTTTTCAAACCTTGATTTCTACGTTAAAAGTAAAATAATGTTTTAATTCAATAAGAATAAAATTGTATTTTAATACTTATTTTTGTGAAGGATCTGAATGATTCAGCTTTCTGATTGACAGTATTAAAAATGCACGCAAATGTCCAGGTTTTAGTTCATTGGCATATATATATATATATATATATATATATATATATATATATATATATATATATATATAATATTCCCATAGTAAAATTTAGAACAACACATTTAAGCGAACAATATTGTGGTTTCAATTAGACTCATCAGGCTTAACTCTAATATATATAAGTTTACAAATAAAAATTAAAGATAAACCAATCATGGTGTTTGTCTATAGGATAATACGATGGTGAAAAGAAATTGTGCAATTAGTCATAGTAGTAATGCTAATTTTTTAAAATTTCCTTCACGTTCCCAATGGAGTATAGGGCCTCAAGCTAGTGGCTTGAAGTTTCCGTAGCAGTGTTTATTTAACAGGATGGGGTTGTTAGCCTCATGCCCAACCTTTCCTCTTTACCAGTCTTATTACTGATTTAGCGAAGTAAAGGAGTGCGTCAGCCGGGAATCGAACCCTGGACCATATGCATGGTCGGCGAGCGTCTTAATCGCTGTGCCACCGACGCATAGTAATAATAATAATGGTTTTATCAATAATGAGAATGAAAAAGTGAGGCAATCTGTGATAACACGAATAATGAAAAACAGCATGATTAAACAAACAATTGTTCAAGTAGAAGAAGTCGATAAAGGCTAATAAAAACAAATGAACTAATTAAGTAATGCTAGATTCTAAAGGAAGTAAATGAAACACGTTTTTAATGAAGATGTGTTAAGATTAAGGGATGATAAGAAAGGGGTTGAAAATATAACTAAGGGGTGGTGTAGAAGTCATCAGTTGGTTATGTCTTAATAGACCAAGGGAGGGATAGTGGCTGTACGAACTTCTTTTGAATGCACAGTTTAGGTTTCATAGTTCGAATGCCTATCGCCTCAGCTGTTTGCAGTAGACGAATGTGAAGTCTATTGGAAAGATTCGGTGGGATACGATGAATTACTTTGAAGGCTCTCGTTTTATCCACTACATGACCACTATGAATTAAATGTGACAAAATTGAGTTACGGATTGTTTTTGTCTGTCCTTTACCAAACCACCATGGGAGATGTTCACTAACACGTTGGCTAAGGTGTCTAGTAGTACGCCCAACATAACTGTCACCGCAGGTGCAGTTGAATTGATAAATGCACATAGATGTGGCAAAACTATCAAGCTTATCCTTGGCTTGCGTTTATTTTGTCTTAACTTAGCTGTGGATTAAAGTACAGAATGATTTTCCCTCGCTTAAGCACTGAACATTCAGATAATACATCCGGGTTTCGAGTCCTGTCCCACTCTCTTCATTTTTATTACCTAATTAGTATCATTGGCTCATTACCTAGTTCATGAAAACTTTATCCGATTAACTAACTGTACAATCCCATCGTATGATTGTACACTTCATTTAATATGGCCTATAGATGTTTTAGAAGCAAAACAGGTAAATGCGTCGTTTTTGAAAGGAAATATAAGTAAGAATAGTGACCTTAGTTTACAACATGATATGTGGATTAATGTGTTTCTCAAAATGCGAATTCGCCATGTGATATTCTAACATATATCATATTAGTATTTAATTGGTGGATAGTGACTAGCAGTGGAATCCAGGATGCGCATTTCGTCCTACTTGGGACTCGTCAACTGGATGTACCCGCATTTTTTGGATTCCACTGCTAGTCACCATCCACCAAATAAATACTAACTAAATGCCCAGGCATCGTTGAAGCATCTGCACAAGAAGCCGACATGTCAACCTGAGACCGAGCACTTAGGTCCAATCGATCGACAGGAAAGTCTGAAATTCAATTATTTACCATATTATATTATATATAATCATTCTTAAAAATTGTGTTTTTCATCCTTCATCTTATTACTTTTCATGCCATTAGGACAAAGTGAAAGCACAATCATATATGTGCTCTAGTCAGGAGAAGTGTAGTCATTGTCATTGGAGACGGTGAGTAGAATTTTTAACACATTAGTTGTTTTCTTATGACAGTTGATCAATAATTTGTACCTTAATTGTTTTTAAGTAATTCACCACCCTTTAAAGACAACAATAAATGTTATGACTTTTGGGTAAATTTTATTTTCCGGTGATTGACTTGACGGGAATGTTCAGCCTCTGTTGAGACATGGAATCCTGATACAAACTCTTCGACGACATCTGAGGATTATCACGATGTCACTTGGTGTATGGTGACTAACAGTGGGATGCAGGATGTACATTTCATCCTCTATGGGATTCGCCAACCAACTGGGAAAATCAAATAAAAGCTGATATCATTTGCACAAGAGATGAGTAATGTGGTCGAAATGGTCTATTTGATAACCCCTTGCATATTGAAACGATGGGTGCTGCGTTCTACTCTCAGTGTCGACCATAGGTGATTTCAAGTAAATCCAACTGACTAGTCTTAAATGGGATGAAATGTGCATTCTGGACTCACTACTAGTCATCATCCTCTAAGTAATATAAGTGTTATTTGATATGTGGATCCACATCTTGTTTGGAAAGTGAACCCATCAGAGTTGCCTTATACATATACATAACTAATAGATTTATCCCTTCTGATGCCTACATCACTGGCCCGTACATGTAGTATTCCTTACTGCCTGTATATATCCCATTGTTTCTTTGTGTAAATATTCCTTTTCCGACTGACCTAACTGTGTGTTCTCGACCAAGTAGCTGACTGAGAAACCAAGTAGTCGTTGTATAACGTTGGTGGTTGACAAGTCATACTCGTGATCATTGCGTCTGTTGCTATCAATCCAACCAAACGTTACGAAATATAAAATTATTAGGTTGAATATGCGTACAAAACAAGGCTAATACTTATCTTGTTTAACGTCCTTTGCCTTACTTGAAATCGTGTTGTGCATGAAGTGTTCGTGCATCAAATTGCAAATCACAACATATAGAATAATAAAGCATTTCTTTTCTCTAAGATTTAGACTTTTCTTTTACATCTTTTAATTTTTTTTCTTTTGTAATCAGCTTCTGTCGAAAGCCTGATTACTTCATTTAAGTTTTACTGATCTACTAATATTTGCAACAGCAGTTTACGATGAAGCTTTACGCAAATGTTCAATAATACCAAAAGTCAACCAGGGAATAATCTCGTTGACTTAGAATATGCAGACGATATAGTCCTTCTAGGCGAGGACGCTGACAAAATTCAGAGTCTTCTGAACACCTTGAGCTGCTATCTACGAATGTTTGGAATGAGATTAGCTCCCGCCAAATGCAAGATGATGCTACAGGACTGGACTACACCGACTCCTAAATTAGAAATAGGAAGCGAAGTAATAGACCACGTTGACCGCTTCACTTACTTGGGTTGATCTCTGATGAAATCTCACCACGGATTTAGAGGGCTAGTTTCGCATATGCCAGTTTACGCCCTCTCTGGCGTAGACGTGATATCTAGCTGGCTGACGACCAAAGGGCGTGTGTACTGCTCATCAGTCCGCTCCGTCCTCCTTTATGGCTGTCAGTGAGACCTGGCCATTGAGAGTGGAAGACCTGAAAAGCTTGGCTAGCTGTCTTTGATCATAGGTGCCTGTGGTCTATCTCCCGTGTGAAGTGGCATAATAAGGTGAGCAATATTGAGGTTAGGCTTCGGTCGAGTGCTAGGTAGGTGGGAGGGGAAATCAATCGACGAGGCTGTGAAGCTACATCGACTGAGATGGTTAGGACATGTGTTACGAATGAACGCCTAGTCATCGCCTTCCTCGACCTACCGGCAATGTTAGCTGATATAGGGTCAGGCTGGAAAAGAGCTAGTGGCGGTCAAACCAAAACATGGCCTCATCAGTCAATGAAATCCACAACAGTTACTTTAAGCCCGGAGGAAGGTGTAGACTTCCGGGTTGGGGTCATCGGGACGGTAAAAGCCAATGACTGGAAACAATCGGTGACATGGCTCAAAATCGTCCTAAATGGCCGGTGCAGATGCATCCACTCCTTGTGACTTATGATTTCCAATGAAACTGTTTTGTTCTTCGTCATTACTATTCCTTTGTTTCATATCTTTTTACTGTCTTTATTTTGCATTTCTTCTACTTTGTTGTCTTGCATTGTGTGGTACATGGAATGTGGCGACTTGAACTGGCGCACATCAGTGCAAAGTTCTATGTCGAAATCAGACAGACAGACAGAATACCAAAAGGAAGAGGAGATTATCACATAATAGTGTAATATAATGAACATTTAACACTAAAGTAAATATATCTGACCAAATGAGGAAAAAGAAAATGTTCAAGTTTATATGAGAGATAGTCACTAAGCATTGATCTGTACTAAGATGAGTTTTATCATACTGGGTTTCTAACCTCTAGCTTTTCACCTTGTGATAATAAGATCTTGGGAGGGTAAGTCAAACGGCTTAAACTGCCTATCAGTGAGTAGTGTTATCCAGTATTTTAAAACTAAATAACTCACTCTAGTCCTACTTTATTTAGTATCTATGTAGAGAATGTCATTCATGTAAATAGAAAAATTTTACAAACTCAACGAATACTGTTGAATACTGTGTCATGTAGACATTAGTTGTCGTACTTAGTTATTAAAGGGAACTAATGGGCTATTCAGAATATGAATAATAAAGTTAGGTTGCTCAACTTGAAATGTATCATTCAACTAATTACCAACAGCACTTGCAAATCTTTACATGAGACTTATAACAACAGCCAATAACTTTAATTTTGCTCATGAATGTTTCCCACATTATTCCGATTTCAAGTTGTTGTACTATAGCAATGATAACATAGTAGGCTTAATGCATTATTTAACAATTTTATTCAGTACGGCTTGTGAGTTTAGGCCTTCGAGTGTTTCCATTTCAATTGGAACATCACCCCTAGGGTGACCACTGTTCATTTAACAGTTTTATTATGCCAATAAGGCTTCATAGGTAGGTCTGTTCTTCTGTTGTTTTTAATTATTTTCCTGATTACAAAGCACGTCAATTCATTATGTTATTACTGTAGGTAGATGTATAACTTCGACAGCATGTTAGAATATGTTAACTGGTATCAAAGGAGAGCGACGCTCAGGAAGACTTCGTGCACAGATGTATCCACTCCTTGTGACTCATAATACCCAATAAAACTATATGGATCTTCGATATTACCATCCTGTTTGCCTCATATCTCTTTTTACTGTCTCTATTTTGCATTTCTTTTTAATATCTTCTCTTGCTTTGTGTGCTAATTGAAGTGTACCGACTCGAACTGCTGCAGATCGGTGCAAAGTTCTATGTTGAAACCAATCAGTCAGTCAGTCAACTGGTATCGAAAATGGTGTTATCTGTACTTCTTGTTCACAACACATCATACCATTTTCCTTTGAATGTAATTTCATTTTCTCATCTTCCTTTTCATTCTGAGTCCGTTAGTGCCTAAACGGAGATATGTGGAAAAATCACTAAATGAAGATTAGTGAACATTTTCTAAATCTGAAAGATGACAAGGTGCGGAAACATATATGACATTGTAGACGATCTTAACACCCCAATTATAAAATTTAAACTTACATGCGTTGTCCAGATCAATCTTCAATGATTTCATAGATTAGTGTGTGTATCATGGCTTATTCTGACTACTTCTAACTCCTCTTTCAACTTAATCCTAATTCATCAGTTATTTATCGACTCAGAATAGTACAAATAGACTAGGGTCCTTAATTTTCTATCCTTGAGTCCATTTATTACAATGCCTTCATGTACTGTTTTTTCTTCTGTCTGTCTGTCTGTCTGTTATAAACTATTATTTATTAACACTTTCACATCTCTACACCAGCTGGAATACGACGGTAATACAACAATAATTATGCATAATTTTAAGACATTATAAGTTGTAAATACCACTGAGATGGTTTGCTTCTGGACTGATAAAATGATGCAGATAACATTAATTACTGAATTGTGTATCTAACCCCTTTAGCATGTGATAATTTATTAACTTCTCTAACAATTTTGAAAACATGGTTTGGATTGTTTGTGCAAACATACGTCATTTATCAGATTTTATCATTATTTTTTGTATGCAACGTCAGACAGGTGGGAAGTTATAGTTTGTTACCATAACCTGCTATCTATCAATCTCTTTGTAATGATTTCAAACTCGATTTTGCTTGTTTGGCTGATTATATTTCCGCATAGATGTAAGTGTCTAAACTGGCTTTCAGTGCTTATAGAATATCCGAGTGCTGACTGAGAGAACACCATATGATCACTGTCTTATTTTATATACCTGTCTAATAACATCTGAAATTGACATTCCCTATTCACCCAAAATAATGTTGCTGATGGAAACATTATATGAAGCATGACGAGAGATTCAGTGCGGAGTACTTGCCGAATTCATCAACTTAGCTAACTAAAACGTGTTTTACAAATTTGAGTCGTCGTTCCTCTGAACATATAATGTTTACTGAGATGTCATTAGATTAGAAGGCAATTAACAGCACCAAAAAGTAAGTAGGATATCAATGCAACAACGTTAATTGCTGTTGATCTGAGCCGTATGAACTTATTAGCTGGAAATAACTTCAGTGTCGTGAAGTCATCCTCAACTAATTTTATATTAAGTCATCAAAGATTTGTTACCGCCATGTCTTTATTGCTCTGATTGTATTTTTCTCATCTTACAGCTTTTTTAATAGCTGAGGTATTTCTTTTTCCATCCCATTGTATTTTCTCATGTTAACACCTATTTTACTGAGTCTGTATATCGTATCACCGTTACCCAACGAGTTATGTTGATTGGCATGACTGACTGGTTTCAGCATAGAACGTTTCATAGAAGTGTACCAGATCAACTTCCCACTCTCCATGTATCACACGAAGCAGGAGAAGAAAGTAAAGAAAGATTTGACAGACAGATAATTAACAGAAGTGTGAGGGAAAAGGAGTAGTAATATGAAGGAACAGTAGAGTTTTACTGGACATAATAAATCATAAAGAGTGAATGCATCTGCTCCAGTCATTGAGAATGATTTTGAGCTATATCACCAACAGTCTCCAGCCTTCATTGGTTCTTAACATTGCGAGGACCCCAACTAGAAAGCCTACACCTCCCTATGCGGCTCGCTAGCTTAAACTGTTATGGATTTCATTGACTGATGAAGCCACGTTTTGGTTGGACCACTACTAGTCAACTCTTTTCCGACCTGATCCATCCTATGTCAACTAATATTGCCCATCGAGGAAGGTGACGGATAGACTACGCATGCGTAACACATGTCCCAACCATCTTAATCTGTGTAACTTCACAACCTCGTCGATTGATTTTCCCTTCTCACCTTTCTAGCACTCAACCGATGCCTAACGGCAGTATTGCTCACTCTATTATACAACCTAGCATGATATATAGAACGCTCCTGACAGAAAGTTTGCTTGGTTAGTTATTAGTCTAGAAATAGCTATCTTTCCGAAGTAAATAGTTTGCAGTGTAATGATGGAGATACAAGGAAGTGACAATGTACAATCAAAAATGCAGTTATGCTCATTTTCACCTCTCAGTTGGAAAAATGAACGCAAGTAGGATTTACATCACTGATAGTGAAGGTGCAACTTATAGATGAAAATTGCGAGCAACATATGCTGAAAATGTTATCAATAAATATCACACTATGAGTGTGTGTATATTAAGTACATTATTCTATCATCAAACTCTAAGACACTTAAATAGGTAGCCTCAAATGTACATTTTTTGAACTTTCAAATCATAAAATTACTCTTTTCTCTCACAAATACGTCACAAAGGCAATTTTCGTAACATTAATATAAGAATAACACTTGTGCTCTGTGGTAGAGTTTAATTCCATTATGGGTAGATTTTTGTTTTGATAAAGTCTCACAGTGTTATACAGTACTGTTTACTGATCACGTTTCGAGCACAATTTATTGCTCATAATCATATCAAGGTACTCACACGACTTCCTAACTTCATTTATATACTTCCATTATTTTTCACTTGATTTGATTGGCAGTAGCATTTTCCATATTTCAGGTATGAGTGATGAATCACTCCTATTGCATGTGTTCGGTGTAGACTCGATGAACAAGGATTCAGTAATCAACCTTTCTCTCCACCTATCTAGATTACTTTTTAGAATTTTAACCCTCTCCCACCCTATTGTGTGGCTGTGTGTTAATGCATGCATTGCAATTGCCGAGTTTTTTTTCTAAATTACTTATCTTTTCAGGGTCAACCATTCTGACCTTAGCCAAATTCTTATGTTTCGACAATCTGACTACCCCTGACCTACTAGTTTGACCTATGTGTGTAGTTGACCCCGCTCACAGTCATTGCAGGGTATTTTGTAAATTATATTATTTTGTCTAATTGGGTTAACGGCGTCCTTTAACCTACAGAGCTTGTCCCTGAGTGAGTTTGTATGTTTGAATGGCATCCTAATTCCTGCTTTATTAGGAATCCTACTTAGGGTCCCAGATGTCCCCTGCTTATGTGGTAAAACTACTGTAGATGCCTTATATTCTTTCTTATTATGTTATGTTATCATTATTAGTTTCACCATTATTTTTATTTTGCTTCTGACCTTTTTTGATATTCCTAGTGAATTTTATAGGCTAGTTATTTAACACCAACGCCTCTTCTATCTGTTTTATTTCATTATTTAGGTCTTTCTTTGTGCTACTTAGTGCTACTGCTCGGTTTGTTAAACACTTCACTAAGCCTGCCTTAACAATTAACGGATGAGACAAATTAAAGTCTAAATATCTACTAGAATGTGTTGGTTTTCTATGAACACTAGTGTGCAGTTTACCTTCTTCTATTCGTTTTATTTTACAATCTAACATAGCTAATTCTCCTTGTTGATTTTTAGCTTCAAATGTGAATTTTATTCCTTCCACTAGTGAGTTTATGTGTGTCAAGAAGCTAGAGATATGTTCTGTTTTTAACACTGTGAATGTGTCATCCACATATCTCCACCATATTTTTGGAGTAGGATTAAATGCATTAAGAGCCATATTTTCCCAAATGTCCATAAATATATCTGCTTCGATAGAGGATATTGGTGATCCCATTGCTACACCTTCTGTTTGTTTATATATTTTACCTTGGAATTTAAAGACAGTAGATGTGAGGCATAACTGAATTCCTAAAATAATTTCTTCATTGGGTAGCTTCGTCCTGTATGTGAGTTCAGGATCTGCAGTTAGTTCCTTTTTAACTCCTCAGCAATCGCAATGCATGCATTAACACACAGCCACACAATAGGGTGGGAGAGGGTTAAAATTCTAAAAAGTAATCTAGATAGGTGGAGAGAAAGGTTGATTACTGAATCCTTGTTCATCGAGTCTACACCGAACACATGCAATAGGAGTGATTCATCACTCATACCTGAAATATGGAAAATGCTACTGCCAATCAAATCAAGTGAAAAATAATGGAAGTATATAAATGAAGTTAGGAAGTCGTGTGAGTACCTTGATATGATTATGAGCAATAAATTGTGCTCGAAACGTGATCAGTAAACAGTACTGTATAACACTGTGAGACTTTATCAAAACAAAAATCTACCCATTATGGAATTACAATTTTCTTAATGTTAGTCGCACACAAGCTTCTAACAACACACATATATGAGTCTATGTATTTGTTAATTTCCATCCCGATGTTTAATCTAAACTGACAAGCAGTTATAATATCGGATAATTAAACGTTTGTGTCTCTGTCGTCGCAGTTGATATGGTGTGCTATCCATACATATTATAGAAATTAGGATTGCAGGAAATAAGATTATTGTTATGAGTGTAAAAGATTATTTATTTTATGTTTTATCTTTATTCAATTAAGATAAATTTCCCACCAGTTCAATTTCTACTGTTCTATGTTTGGGAACTATGGTTAATTGGATGGCATCATACATGTATATACGGGTTCCATTCTTCTGGAACTTATTCAAAAGAATACTTCATTCATATCTCCCAAACTATTTCAGTAGAATTCATTTAAAAGACTTCAAATTCTGTGTTTCAAAACGAATAATAAGCACGTATTTAGATCACTAGTAGTAGTAGCAGTCTGGTTTCTTGAAGCCACTTCACTGCCGTATGTGGATTAAAACTGAAGTCAAACGCTGAAGCATTTCGTTTATGAGAACAATTACTTCACTCTTAATAACTTAACCAGTACTAGAAAAGTTGAACAGCTGTGTGATATTAGAAATAAATCAGTCACAAGGTTTTTTTTACTAAACTGACTTAATTTTCTGTAGTTTGGTTTGTAAGGGTTAGTTTTGTTTTTGCGAGTTAGATCGCAGATTGATATCAGTTAGAGAACCATTGAAAACCAGCCAAGGAGTACTGGGCAGCTGCTGTTTCATCCTAGTTTGGGAATCATCGGTAGTACGCACCCACTGCCAGGGTTCGAACCCAGGACCTTCGGCTTACAAGGCGAACTAGTATACCATTCAACCACTGGGACCCGATTCACTGACTAACCCATGAATTCTAACTTTTACCAATTTGTGATTTAGCGCGACCCCAACCAATGTCGTTGGTGGGACATCCATCATCACACATGACATCTGGTTGGACCTTACTGGTCACGACTTCCCATTGGAACTCCACGAAACTCCATCCTGTAGCAAGTCACTAGCGAGCATCAGATTAATTTTCTGTAGTTTGGTTTGTAAGGGTTATTTATGTTTTTACGAGTTGATCGCAGGTTAATATCAATTGGGGTCGCGCTAAATCACGAATCGGTAGAAGTTAGAATTCATGGGTTGGTCATTGATTCGGGTCCCAGTGGTGGAATGGTATACGACATTGCCTTCTAACCGGAAAGTCCTGGGTTCGAACCCTGGCAGTGGGTGCGTACTGAAGATGATTCCGAAACTAGGATGAAACAGCAGCTGTTCCAGTACTCCCTGGTTTTCAATAGTTCTCTAACTGATATTAACCCGTGATCAACTCGTAAAATAAAATGACTTATTTTCTTACGAATATCAAATTTTGAATAACTTTATTAACACTAATTAGAGGTGAAAATGCTTGATAGAATATTTAATTCTAGGGACCTTCATGTATTGTTATGGGTGTATTATTTATGCATTATTTGCATAGATAGTTTGAAAATCAATTTTTTTAAAATCTTTCCTTCTTTTTTATTTTCAGATCTGAACCATATTTAGTGACTTTACCATCACAACCTTTGGATATACAAAAGTTAAAAGAACTTTTGAATTATCCCTCCGGTTCATGTTGCTCTATGAGTGAGTCTTGCAATTGTAATACTCATTCATCTCATTCTCCTAATAATCATGATTTGGAAAGTAACCATTTTTCAAATAGTGGAATCATTGAGGATGATCGAGATGGGTGTCAAAATTGTACAGATAAACCTAACAATAATAATAATAGTAATAATGAAAACAGCTATGCCAATGACCTCTCATCAAATTACTGTACACAAAATGGAATCCATATACAGTCAGGTACTTCGTGCCATACAACTCAATGTGATACAGTTTCAACCCAGAGTAAGCCTTCAAAGACTAATACGGTTATAACTGACTCCTCTCACTTAAAGTTATGCCATGACATAACAAATGATAACAATAAAGTAATAGCTAATAATGTCAATACGCTGTTAAATACAACTCAACCGGTATGCGCACAAAATGTTAATCAGCCAATAGTTCCTTCCGTTGTAAATTCTAATGTGATCAATACAGCTGCTCGCCGACGTAGGCGCCTACCAAGTAGTTGGTCTACTCTAAGTTCAACATTGATTGGCAATACAGATGTATCAGGTAATTGATTATTTTTCTTTTTATTCAATTGTTGGTTGGTTTAAAACAAAAAAAATAATTATTTATTGTCCTTGTAATTTTTTGCAGTAGGCTAATATTTGACACATTTCGTTGTGGTTAGAATCTTACACCTTTCACTAACTTTATTTGAATAGTTCACCTAAACTGACTCAACTGTTTTTCTCCTTTTTGGTTGCTTAGTACACACACTAGACGACAGATTGGTCTAGTTCTAGATTTCATACTTGTTGACATCCATCAAGCATTAGTGTATTTGTGGGACCTTGAAAACATTCATTTTTTACCACATGCCTGTCTCAGTCGGCTACTTTACAACTAGTGACACTTCATATTTAGTAAACATGATTTCACATAATAGATCCATTTACTGAATTACAACTTTACGTTTCATTTATTGTCTACTTTACCAGAACAAATTGATCAATTTTGCTTGGTTGTCAAATGCATTCAGCTGGAGTGAAGAACAAAATATATATTTTCTAAATATTAATGTTAATTCTAATCTTTCTTTTTCGTCTTCTCGAACGCTTAACTTTTCCATCGGACTTTTTCTTAGTTTGTTTTGTTCGAACATGCGTATTTCAAGTTAATTTCTTCTCTCAACTCTGTCACACTTGAGTGTCTAATGAATTATTATTATTATCGCTCCCTTGGGTTCCTAGTGGAACACAGGGCTTCAACTGCACGTCTCCACTTGCTTCTGTCTTCCTTCTGCTGTACTTTTCACCTGCATCCATGTTAGTCCATACTCTTTCAACTGCTCTTCACACTATCTCCCCATGTCACCCTTGGACGTCCCACACGCCGCTTCCCTTTTGGGTTCCACTCGAGAAATGGCCTGATGCGCGTGCGATGTCACCCTGTGGTCTCCTCAGCGAGTGTCCGATCCATCTCAATCCACTTTCTCCTGCATATATGTTGGGCGATTGGTTCTTGCTTTGTTTGTTCCCATAGTTCCTTGTTGGTGATTTTTTCCGGCCCGGCCATCTGATCTTCACTATAGAGCGGAGACAGTTGTTGATAAAGGTCTGCAAAAGGCTGTTGGAAACATTCTTTGTGACCAGCCCGCCAAGTTTCTGATCCGTATAGAAGAACTGACTGACTTTACGTTTGTATTGAAAATCCGAGCGAATTTTGTTGTTGATGTTGAGTGACGAAGATTTCTAGTTTGATTTCAGGTTGATGAAAGTGTTTCTCGCCTTCCCGATTCTCGCTCGATTTGAAATCCTTGTCCGTTCCGACTTCCTGTAGTTGAGACAATGCTCCCTAGATAAGTAAGTGAATGAAGTAACCTCTTTCAAATCCCTCCGGTTGATGGTGATTGACGCTGGATGTTGCTGCTGTTGTTGTTGGTTGGTTATTTTCATTCACCTCCGTCTTATCTATGTTCACTTGGAGTCCTGTCTTTGCTGCTTCTTCCACCAGTCTCTTGGTTTTTGCTTGTAAGTCTTCGATTTTGTGTGACATCAAACATAAATCATCCACGCGCGAAATCCAGGTCTTCTAGGTTCTTCACCTTGGTCGGTCCAGGATATCCTTGTCTTCTCGTTTCCCACTGTCTGACGCATAATCCAGTCATTTCACCACAATTAGGAATATCATTGGTGATAATAAGCAGCACCCTTGTCTGACTCATGTGTTTACTGCAAACGCCTCACTGAGTTTTCCGTTGTGGATCACTTGACATGTTCCGTTGTCATACAGCTGTTGAATAAGGTTGATGAATACTTGGGGTACGCCGTAGTACTTGAGTAATTTCCAAATTACTTCACGAGTTTCTAATTAATAACAATTAGATATCCGCTTTCTGAATGCCAAAAATATGTTTCATGAATTAATCTTTTATATAATTTGCGTTATGAAGAACTATGTTATTTCCCATCTATTTTTTCATAGGAAATACCACTAATGGTCACACGTTGAGTAACATGTTTACCAATAATAGACGCCAAACTCAGTTAAATCAACGTCAATCCAAAGGCAATAGCACTCATCATGCTTATATCCCATATCAAGTTACACCGACTGTTATTCCAGGAAGCCAATGTATAAGAACTCGTCAACATACTAATAGCACATGTGAAAGCACAACAAGTTGCCGTAATCAAGCATATGATAGTTCATATAATTCTCCTGATTCTCTAAATACATACTGTCAAACAAGTAGTAGAGGAAGTATTAAGTCTTCTCTTGTTTCTTTATCGCCTAATCTTATACCACTTTGGGCTAATGCACCTACATTTGCTAAACCGAGAACTGGTAGACTATATGTTTCCAGAGAGGAGGTTTTAGCTCGTATTGCTGAACAACGGCGACACCTATCGTCTGTCTCAGAAGTTAAACATCAAGAAGGTTTTAACAATCGTTCTCCACCTAATTCATCAGATACTTTGTCTTCTCATTTCGGGGACAATTCAAACTGTCCTGGTGAGTATGTCTTCATATTTAATTAAATACTTCACTGTTTACTTTAAATATGAGTGAAAGGATTATCAAGACGTGTGTGTATGTGCAGGGCAGTACTGTTATCATAATTCACTAATGCCCCTTCACTCGGTTTCAAAAACTCATATTCTACGAAAATATGATAGAATCGATTCAGAAAATCAATTAACTGAGTCAAAAAGAAAATAAATGAAGAAGCACAAGGGTTGTTAAGATCTAAACTGATTGATATTGCCAACCAGTACATACATTAACCAATCGTACAATCCTAAATCCTATCTAAAAAAACGTTAATCACCTTTGAAGAATCTAATGAATAATGAGAATTATGTATCATCGGCTTAAGAACCTGATAGATTTTTTTCCTTCACGTTCCCCAGTGGAACATAGGGCTTCAAGCTAGTGGCTTGAAGTTTCTGTAGCAGTGTTTATTTTACAGGATGGGGTTGTTAGCCTCATGTCCAACCTTTCCTCTTTACCAGCATTAGTTCTGGCTTAGCGAGGTAAAGGAGTGCGTCGGTGGCCGGAGATAGAACCCCGAACCATGTGCATGGTCCGCGAGCTTCCTAACCGCCATACTGCCGACGCACCGATAGATCTAATTAAGAAAAATAATATAATTTGCCAAATACCCTGTGATGACTGTGAGGTTAATTACATAGATCAGTCAGTCTAGTAGATCAGGGTCATTTAGATTATTGGAACCATAGAAATTCAGCTAGACGTAGAAAAAAGTTTGGTTATTGCATTGCATTCACTTGCATGTAATCACACAATAGGATGCGGCAGGGTGAAAGTATTAAAAAGTAATATAATTAGGTGGGGAGACGTTGATCACTGAAACCTTGTTTATCTATATAACACTATACATGCGTACAATCAAGATGACGCATTACAAACAGAGGGAAGAGTATATATATATATATACTGAAACCGTGTGACTAAACTGATTTGATTATGAGAAACAATTTGTGCTTGAAACGTCATCCAGTTATTAACAGTGTATCATTGTGTTTTATACCAAATAAACTTATCTGGTAAGGAATTACTTTCTGTCGCAGTGCCCAAGTTTTACACTTGCACGAATAATGAGAATATCATGATACTACGATAACACAGATGTTTTGGTGTTGTTATAATGAATAAGGATGATTTCATACATAAAGCCAAATTAATTTTGGAATATTCGTCAAGATTTGTATTGAACAATGCGAACAATAGTATGACTGAGTCCACATAACGAGTGAGTGACAAAGAAACTAATAAACAATTCAACCTACAATGATAGAATATAATTTACCCTTTTAACTTGTACATATTTCTTCTAATCTGAAATCATGGTCACTAGATTTGTGCTTTTTAACAGATGAATAGTGGAGTTGTACGCGAATAGTAGACTAACTGATGTACAGTACAGTGATGCACTATTTTCATTTAATTTGGCTGTCAAAATTTGTATTGATCCAGTCAAGGCCACTATTGTCTACAGTCAATGAATTTCCTTTGTCGTCTTGCAGAAATCAACGGCTCTGTCTAGCTATACGCTATTTTAATTACATTCATAGAATACATGCTTTGTGCAGTCACTGATTCCCCTTTCTCTTCTGAAATGTTCAACTCACTCACCACCTTGTCATTCTAGTATTGTTCGGTCTATGCATCATCTGTGATAAATAACTACTTATATTTAGCAACTATTATATATAAACGGGGTTTTATATTGCAGATAATTTTAATTATAAAGTATTCGTTATGATTATATCGACAAATAAGTTGAGGCGTCTTGTAAGCTAAAAACTTAAAGCGTGTATAAGTCTCTTTTAGGCTTCAGGTTAGCATCATTAGTGAATATGAAGGATGTAGAAAATTGAAACAAGTGATTCAGCAAAGAGACCCTTCAACGAATTCATTTTGAAGCTGTACAATAAGCTATGTACTGTATAAAATAGTCCATGGAATGTATAAATCTTAGAAGGGGGGGGGTTCGGAATTCCTAAGATTAGTAGGCATTTAAAACCATTACGCAACAAGATGAGAATTATGATAAGACCAGGAATAGTTCAAAGTGAAAATAATATTAATAATCGAATAAATAAGGAATGAATATACTAGGTTGAATAAACAAAATGAAAAATAAGCAGAGCCAAGGTAAAAATGTGGATTATAATATTTCAGCAGAGATGGACTAAGACTATGAAAAAAGTCGTAGAATATACAAAGCTCTAGCTTTTCTATTTCGATGAGCAAGCTTCAGCAATACAGATTAGTCGGACAGGTAATAGCTTTGGCAGGTTGTTTTTCGCTCCGTTGATAACTTTAAACTAAGAAGCTGTTGAGATGAGGTAACCAGTATCGACCAAATGTTCAATTATTGCCCTTCTAATAGTCCTACGTCCACCTCTTTGTTACCACACAGGATAGTTTTCGAGTTTCTTCACTGAATCACTTATTTTTAATTTTCTATATGTCCTAACGGGAATTTACCAGGATTATCGAACAGTCACAATTTCGAACTTAATAAGTTCTGTGTGAATTAATTACAAAAACCGAATATGATTTCCTGAAGTATAATAATGCCTAAAATTATGGTATTTTGAGTTCACCAAGTACTTCTAATTCTCTGTAAAACCATGAAGAAAATAAACGACATCATCGAAGGAGATTTTTTTACGGACGAAATCATCTAAGGCTGTACAGCCAATTCTGTTTAATCAAAACGTATAGTAGTCTACTATTGAATAGTGACGGTGTGGGTTCCGAGTGACGTAACTGATACAACTACTCAGAAGTGGTTTCTAAAGATAAAAAGGAATTATGTAATAGGATTTCATCATCAGCTGACATTAGTTAGAGAACCATTGGAAAACCCAGGAGTGCTGGACAGCTGTTTCGTCCTAGTTTGGGACTCTTCATCAGATGAAGCTGGTGAGTGCGTACTGATGACGAGTTCCAAACTAGGACGGAACAGCTGTCCAGTACTCCCGGGTTTTCCAATAGTTCTCTAACTAATGTCAGCTCATGATGAAGTCCTGTAACCAATCAAATCTCTACAAACCAACACTTGAATTATGTAACAGTTAATGAAACAGAGGAAACGTAGGTTTGAAATTTGACAAGGTGAAGATTTTTATTCGATGAGAAGCAAGGCAGTTGAATGTCCATTCGATAAGTGTGAAGAGGATGATAGAAGAACGTGAAATGTACAAAAGGAACTTGTAAGAGTGGTAATAATGAATTAATTACCTGAAACAGAAGCGAACAAGTAGGAAGGAGATCAGGACCACGGTAGAATAAGAGAGAGACAGATAATTACGGACATCATTCTGATTGGGATAATGTCAAAATTTTAGACAGAGAAAACACCAAAACTGCCAGGGAATTCCTAGAAGCTTGGTACTCAAACGAATATGCAATTAACAAACACGTTAATATAGACCAAATATACCAACTAATAAAAAGCAAACATTTGACTAGAAAGTTTAAAATCCGAGTCAATAGAAAATGATCAATACATATGTAAAGATGGTTACCGGGAGACGCAATTCTATCGCTCACGCAAAATTTAAATTAGGTCACTTTATGCTAAATATTGCGCTGAAGATGTTGTCTAGATGGGGGATGACGAAAGCTCCGCAACCAAACCAACCAGCTCAGAAAACACCATTAATTGCAGAATAAGAGACTGTACAAAACTTTTCTTTATACAGAGTTTGGTTGACAAGTCGCTAGCGCCTTAGCCATACCCAAGTGCTTTAACCTAACACCCTTTATACCATTCAGTTATGCTTTGTAGATATTTTTAAAAGACAACTGCCATAGAAGTACGTGACCTGAGTTCACCAGATACTCGGAAATTGAGCTAATAAGCTTCTTTCATTATCCTTTTGATAACCATGCAGGATAATGTTCAAAGATGTGTTTAGAAAGTGTGTGCTTTGTACAGCCAATGTAAATAGCTTCCCAGGAGCAAGTGAATTTATAAGCGTATATTGAATCACCCCAAGACGGCAGCTTGTTCTACACTGAACCACTAGTGTGATTTACTTCATCACTCACTGGGTATTTTCACTCTCTGTAGACTATTCTTTTTAAGAAAAACTATTTTTATTCTGTATACTGGTTGACTAGGTAATTCTATTGATTTAATTGAAAATTCTGCTTTTGGTCATTTAATTCAGGTGGTACAGGAACTAGTTCAAATAATTCAACAGAAGGAAATTCAACCTCCTATAGTGAACAGAAGTTATCAAATAATCCTGTTCAATCTATGGCACCAAATCATAATCCTGTAACAACAAATGGATGTAATTTCGACTTATCTTCTGATTCTCTTATAGTATGCAAAAATAATGCATCATTACCTATTCCATCTGCGTAAGTGTATTTTATATGATAAGTTGCCCTTTCAAAAATTAGTTTGTAGGGATTCTATTTGTTTGTTTGTCTGTCTGTCTGTCTGTTTTCGACATAGAACTTTGCACATATGTGCGCCAGTTCAAGTCGCCACACTCCATTTACCACACAATGCAAGAGAACAAAGTAGAAGAAATGCAAAATAGAGACAGTAAAAAGATATGAAACAAAGGAATAGTAATGACGAAGAACAAAACAGTTTCATTGGAAATCATAAGTCACAAGGAGTGGATGCATCTGCACCGGCCATTTAGGACGATTTTGAGCCATGTCACCGATTGTTTTCAGTCATTGACTTTTACCGTCCCGAGGACCCCAACCCGGAAGTCTACACCTTCCTCCGGGTTTAAACTAACTGTTGTGGATTTCATTGACTGATGAGGCCATGTTTTGGTTTGACCGCCGCTAGCTCTTTTCCAGCCTGACCCTATATCAGCTAACATTGCCCGTAGGTCGAGTAAGGCGATGACTAGGCGTTCATTCGTAACACATGTCCTAACCATCTCAGTCGATGTAGCTTCACAGCCTCGTCGATTGATTTCCCCTCCCACCTACCTAGCACTCGACCGAAGCTTAACCTCAATATTGCTCACCTTATTATGCCACTACTTCACACGGGAGATAGACCACAGGCACCTATGATCAAAGACAGCTAACCAAGCTTTTCATGTCTTCCACTCTCAATGGCCAGGCTTCACTGAAAGCGATAAAGGAGGACGGAGCGGACTGATGAGCAGTACACACACCCTTTGGTCGATAGCCAGCTGGATATCACGTCTACGCCAGAGAGGGCGTAAACTGGTATATGCGAAACTAGCCCTCTGTATCCGTACTCAGCTGAGATTTCGTCAGAGACCAACCCATTGGGGCTTATGTAACTTCCCAAGCAAGTGAAGCGGTCAACGTGCTCTACCACTTCACTTCCTATTTCTAATTTGGAGTCGGTGTAGTCCAGTCCTGTAACATCATCTTGCATTCGGCGGGAGCGAATTGGATTCCAAACACTCGTAGATTGCAGCTCAAGGTGTTTAGAAGACTCTGCATTTTGTCAGCGTTCACTCCTCGAAGGACTATATCGTCTCCATATTCTAAGTCGACGAGATTATTCCCTCGTAGCAAGTCAATTCCTGAGTCGCTGAAGTGAGTTAGGGTTAAGTCCATTAGTACATCTATGATGAAGTTGAATAGAAATGGGGATAATGGGCATCCTTGACGGACACCACTAGTCGTCACCAGTTCAGATAACAACTCGCCGTAAGCCCTCACCTGGCTGTATGAGTTCGAGTAGAGTGCCTTAATCAGTGCAATGTATTTTCTCGGCATTCACTTTACAGCCAAGCATCTCCAGAGAACTTCTCTATCGACAGAGTCGAATGCCGCCTTTAGGTCAAGAAATATAATGACTGTTGGACGCCGGTAGGAATGACTATGTTCTAGAATCTGTCGGAGGGTGAAGATATGATCAATACACCCTCTTCCTGGTCTAAAGCCTGCCTGGCTCTCTGGTGTTTGTGCCTCCCGAGCACCACTTAGTCTAAGCATGATTATT
Source organism: Trichobilharzia regenti (assembly GCA_944472135.2). Classification (NCBI taxonomy): domain Eukaryota; kingdom Metazoa; phylum Platyhelminthes; class Trematoda; order Strigeidida; family Schistosomatidae; genus Trichobilharzia; species Trichobilharzia regenti. The sequence continues at coordinate 131,540,300 of OX235262.1, read as the reverse complement.
GAGCCTAAGACTTTAGATACTATATTAGTCAAGCTTATCCCTCTGTGATTATCACAGGAAGACTTGTCTCCCTTCTTGTATATGGGGATAATCAGTGACTTACACCAACCCGATGGGACTTCTTCTGATTCCCAGACGCTGCCTAGAACCTAAGCCAATGCAGACAGTAAACTGTCTCCACCGTACTTAAATACCTCTGGAGTCATTCCATAAGGTCGCGCTGCTTTGCCTAGTTTCAGATTAGTGACAGCTTTAGTAACCTCAGTTAAGGAAGGAGGATTGATATAAGTTAGAGAACCATTAAGAACAGGGAGTACTGGACAGCTGTTTCTTCTTAGTCTGGGACTCATCAGGAGTACACACCCTTTGGGTTTTGAACCGAGGACCTTCTGGGTACAAGGCAGGCCTTTTGTCGACAGAAGTTTAGTAATTGAGGCTTTTTTATATGTTTATACTTATTTGAAGAATAATGGTTATTTTCTGTTTCTGTATTGCTCTCAATGTACGAATACTACCTACCACTGTAACTGGTTACATTTGTCAACTGAATTTACTAATACGGCCGTGTTTATTAACATTGATTACCATTCTCATTCCTTTGTATGATATCAGTGTGATTAACTTTTGAAGGAATTCTTAAAAAATATCATTCTCTCATTTCTAAACAGTCAATATAAAATGCTTTACAACATTCTACCTCCGTAGACTGTTATCTTTTTCACTCAGTAACTTTGAGTTTGTAGTAACAATCTGTATCCATAACTATCTCATCTATGGAGCAGCTAACTTTTTATGGAATATACCACCAAGTTGAGATTCTTATCTATTCTTTTATATATATGATGTAGAAACTGTAAATTCTTTCTTCGAAATTGACGTAGGAATACTTCAGATCCAAGATATTCAAATCACAATACATAATCTACCTAATACTATAAATGGCTCATGAAGAAAGCAAGCATAACTACTGGTTAGTATTATGTAGTTAGAAACCACTCAGGTAAACCAGTTTTTAGTTTGACAGTCAAATCGAAATGATCCAGTCACTGGAAGAACACACTAGGAGTTGTTTGAACGTCAACTTAGTTCATATCACCTGAATTCTGTCTGGTTAGGTGAATGACCTCCAAATATTCGTAGCAATCAAAATGGCATATATCATTATGCAATCGTTAAAGTAATCTTGAGTAATAGTCATGACTTATTTGTACTGATAAGTTCATTTTAGCAAGTCTGTATACAATTAGCATTTAAGAAGATTTTGGTTAATGTTTACTTTTCTGTGGAAATATATCTAACTGAATTCAGAGTCCTTACTGTAGAATATTACTACTGTTGTAACAACAGAATACAAGGGTCAGGAAACAGATCGTTTATTAGAGAAATCAACACATATTTATAGATTTTCATGTACATATTATAGATTATTGTTAGCAGAAAAACACAGTCCTCTGATTGGTTGTTTCTCACAGAAAGTTAACCTCGCATCTCTTCATGACTGTTTCTTGAATGTCAGATCATCTATATGTTAACTGTGTCCGCCTACGCAAAGTCTTTGTTCTCATTTTTCTCACGAACATTATTAGGGACATAAACATTGACGTAAATTACTGTCCACCAATCTCGGCTAACAGCCAGCTCTCATCACACTGTTACTTTTATGATTAGGAAAAAGAGTTCACTTTTCATTTCTGTTGTTTTGGAAGGTCTATTTTCCTTCGAGAATGTTCTTTATGTGAAGTTTAGTCTAGAAAGCCTACAGTAGTTGAAGTTATCTGAGTTCATACCATGGATATCCATTTTGTATTTATTAAGCATAAACAAACTAACTGCTGCAGATATTTCTTTCCCGTAGTAAATTTTAAACAGGCAAGAACTGTGAAAAAACACCGTATTTAGTAAATTCATAAATTTCGGTAGGACTGATTCGTCGTCTGAATACTCTACAAACATTGTTGTTTATACATTTTCTTACTTATCTGTTGTTACAATGTTCGGGTGCTTGTATGTATTTAACCTTAGAAAATTGTAAAGTACTCAGCTGATGAGTCCTATCGAATTGCTTCAAAGTGTGCTGACAGTTTGTGTTATCCTCCTACTCAAATCTTTAATGCATCGTTTCACAGGGATACAATACCTGTTGTCTGGAAGGAAATAAAGGTGATGTCTGTACTAAAGTTATCTTCTGGATCACGTCTAAAGTTTAGGCTAATCGCCATCACGTCTTCATTTCTGAAGACTATTGAGAAACTTCTCTTGCATGCTTTAAAACCTTCTTTGAAATCTTTTAATGACCCAAAGCAGTTTGCTTACAAATGAAGTAATAGAAGCACATTAGATGCTGTCGTTGTATTCCACCACAATACTGTTTCAAGTCTTGATAGAGGCACAAAGTTTGTTCGAGCCCCCTTTTTAGACTACACTGCTTCGTTTGACTCTATTTCTAGGGTACTTTTACTAAACAAGCTGATTTCAGTAAACAGAGGAATCGCGGGGTTCAAATTTGACAAGATGAAGATTGTTATTCGATGAAAAGCAAGGCAGTTGAATGTTCACTCGACAAGTGTGAAGAGGATGAGATAACGTGAAATGTACAAAAAGAACTTGTAAGAGTGGTAATAATGAATTAATTACCAGAAATAGAAGCGAACGAGTAAGAAAGAGATCAGGACCACGGTAGAATAAGACTGTACAAAACTTGTGCGTCGATGACACAGTGGTTAAGACTCTCGTCAACCATACACATGGTCCGAGGTTCGACCCCCTGCCGACGCACACCTGATATCTTTGGTTGGCCTGCAAAATTTGGGCTACCGATATCACATGCTGAGAATTTCATACTTGTACAGAAAATAAGGTGTGAAATCAAGCCGTAATAAAAAAGAACACTGAGTCCAGTTAGGTCACAAGGTGACTGTCTTCTTATTTTTCGGGTACAAAACAAGATTCTGTTTTGAATGGAAAGCGCTCCACTTCGTTGCTGACGAAAACTGGTGTGCCTCAAGGCGATATACTCTCTTCATTTTTTCTTTTGGCATGACCTTCCATACTCTTCCATAGCTAATTTCGTTAAATATGCCAATGATCTTACCATATTTGTCCCAGTAGTTTCTGCTTTGGATTGGTCTTATATGAATAAATTCTTGTCTGAAGTTACCAAGTGATCCGAAACTAAATCCATCTAAATGTCATATTGCTGATTTTAGTTTCAGATGCGAACAAGACTTGTGTGGACTGATTTAGTTGCATGACTCCTGTAATACTGACAGCACTGTGATAGGGAGTAAATCGAATATTTCTCATCTCAGTATCAGTTTTTCTTCGAATCTCTGTTGGTCGTCTCATATCCTGTTGATTTCTAAGAACATTTTTCGTTCAACTTATTACATAAAAGAAGTTGACGCTTTCTGGCACAGCTCAACCTTTTCTCTTAAAATTTGTTAATTCATGTATTCTGCCCATTCTCCTTTATTGTTCACCATTATTCTTCCCTAGGCTTCTCAAAAAAGACTGTCATATTACATAGAACACTAGAAGCTGTAAGTAGGGTTAGTGGTGTACCTTTCATTCAGCTAACTGACATTATTGTCAATAGGCACTTCACTTCCTTCTTGCAAGGATTTAGGTAAAGTTATCTTGTCTGATACGGAACATCCTCTTTATTTCTCAACTTTCTTCTTGTATCTCTTCGGGTAAAACCAGAAGAAACTTCACGAGAATTCACTCTCGTACAACTAAATATAAGCATTCTACCTTACCATATTTAGCAAGGGTTTTGTGTGAATAGAAAGTCAAATGTCATAAAAAGAACTTATAAACTTTTTAAATCAGTAATCTGAACTGCAAAGTATGAGCAAAGATTATTATTATTATTATTATTATTATTATTATTATTATTATTACACGTATTATCTATGATATTATCTATTTATAGTTCATTATGTTTCCACCAGCATTATGTTTATAGTGGTTTTACCATTAATATTATTACTATTTTAAATTTTATGTGTATACATATTTATAAAAGGAGGTAAATTGTTCCAGTGTGATAAACCCGCTGAAAATTCCGTTCTATAGAATTAATTAATGTTTTGAATAAAGTGATTATTATTATTATTAATGAATTCATTAAATACTGCTTTTTTTCACAGCCCCTGCTTGTTTTAAAATAACGGTCACCATGCCTGTTGACATGGTGACCAAGTGAAAGTCTTTGAACTAAGGTATAAGATTAGTGATTATCAGGATGAATCGTATCATCTAGCTTCTCAGTAATTCTCTTGTTTTCTAGATATAGATCACCTGTACTGAACGGAGTTTTGTTAGACGTATATCCTATAGATTTGATGGCAAAATGTTTTTTCAATGAAGGTGACTTTGCACATTGTCGATTTAAAAGACGCAGTGAGACTTCCAAAAAAACAACGACATGTTTACCTCCTTTGTATAAGAAACACTTCTTAAGCATTTATTATACAATTCCTCTGTTGCATGTATTAAATTTGTATGGGGAAAGAAATATTTTTTTCAAGTGTTGGTTTGTAGGGATTTGATTGGTTACAGGATTTCATCATGAGCTGACATTAGTTAGAGAAACATTGGGAAACCTGGAAGTACTGGACAGCTGTTTCGCCCTAGTTTGGGACTCTTTAGCAGTACGCACCTACCAAGGTTCGAACCCTGGACTTTCTGGTTACAAGGCTAGCTCGTATTTTCTTCTCTGATGGAGAATGACTGCTACGATTTAAAATCAAAGCTACGATTTCTCCTTAATACGTTGTCTAGGGAATTCTAGTGAAGTCAAGATTATCTAAGAGCTAAAATAAGGTATTAAAGCAGAACTTAGAAGTCTGCTTCCAGATTTTTTTTAAGATTGCCAATTAGGAATTGCTGATCAAATTAAGTGAGGCATTAACTGTAGTAGTATGGTATTCAGAATTGTTTTCACTTGATAACATCCATGCTGTCAACATTGTACTCAAAGAACAGTGAGGAATTACCCTGTAATAACTAAATAAGAGTGAAACAAGTCATAATTGTCCAACAGTTGACTAGAGTTAGAGGGAGTGAAAAATAAGGATAACGTGTGTCAAACCTAATCTGCGGTTTACTGACCCTACCCACATTCTCCATCGAATTCTGTGCAGGCCTGTCCCGACCGATAGCTGTTACCTTAACGTGGTAGTTAGGTTTGCACATCGCGATGACCCAACAAGCTGCACTGGCTGGAACCAATGTTCCTGCAGGTCCTACTATGCCAGGAAGGTTGTTATAATAGCGATTAGACTAAAAGCAATTACCGGCATTGTGTAAGGATCTTTCTTACACTATGCTGGGAGATCTGAGGGCGAAGTCGTACTGCTGGGGAACAGGGGTGTAAAAGCAGTGAGGTGCTTCCCTCAGATGACCAGCATGCCAGCTATGCTGTCTCTCCACTCCGTAGGGAGGGGGTCAGTAAAGGTCGACCCCAATAATTGTACATCCCGACTTACCCCACGGTGGTCCGTGACCGGCGGTAAGTTTACTAATACGGAACCAATCCGAGTAATCAATTCATACAGGCCGTGTGTGACCGGCGTCAAGCAGTTGTCCCCTGGGCTCTGCGGGCACACAACACTAACCCTCTTTCTGTTTCAGGTACCCGAAGAATCAGTCAACTTCCTGCCGGCCTGTGTATGATAATAACCATTTTGTTTAATTCGAAGGTGTCATTCTGTACCAGTAATATCAAACGTTATGTAATATTGCTGGACTATAAGGAAAGTTTTAAAAGGGTATATTATTTCTAGATTTACGTATAGTATATGAAAGTTAAGACTAAAGTTGTAATTATGATGCTCCATAAAATATTTGCTTTTAGAGACTTCTAAACTTGAAGGTAAATTGAGAATAGTCCATTCTGTATAAAATTTAAGTTTTCTGTGTATGTTGAGACCGTGTACAATGAATGTATGCATTGATTAGATCATTCTTCAAAACATCACTGATATTCTCTGACAACAAGATTGTTTTTCTTCTACAGATCGTACATTAATATGCCTCCAAATCCAATTAATTCTGGGTTAAAACCAGCAAATGAAAAAAATTCATCTGTCGTGACTTCAGACGCTCCTGTACAATCTGTTGAAAGTAGTGATATCACTGATAAGAAACAAAATATAGAAGATACAAGCAAAGTATTCAGTGGTAGTGATAGTATCTTTGAATTGTCTGATGGTACACATGTTGTGCTGGGTAATCCTGAGACTTATGTAAACTTGTTGGGTTTACGGAGGAGTGGATTCACAATTCTAAACCATTCAGAAGCGAAAGTCTACTATATCAATCTTTCACCGCCAAATTTTGAGTCTACATCCGATCATCCAGGTCCTCTTCAGTTATCCAGGTGAGTGTCATTTTTGGAAAATTATTTATGCATATGCCTTTCATCGAAATTTAGAAATAACTGAATTCTTATTTCTAAGCTGTAAGATAGATGAAACTACACTCACATTGCATTGAGCGAATTATTACGCTAGAGTTAATCATACTGTAAGGTCGCTTAAACCTCAGTGATTGGAATATGGTCTGGACCTGTGATCAACTGTTTGTGGAGGCCAAGGACATAACTCAATGATTTGCAGTAACACAAGATGGATGAGGCGTTGCAATTTTGGCCTCATGATTATGACACAGAGGATTTATTGTGATATTTCTATGTATTTCATGCATATAGCCGAAGTAAAGTAAAGTAAAAGTATATATATTATTATTATCATTTCCTTTAATTCCTAGAGGAACATAGGGCTTTAGCTGCACGTCTCCATTGCGTTCGGTTATCTGCTAAAGTTTTCATCTGGTTCCAGGTCTCCCCACATGCTTTCATCTCCTCTTCACATGACCTCCTTCAAGTCACCTTGGACGACCAACGCGCCGCTCCCCTTTCGGGTTCCACTCGAGGGCTTATCTAGTGATGTCACTTGATAGTTTCTTCAGAGTATGGCCTATTTGTTGCATAATCGGCTCCTGATTGGTTCGCTCCCAGAGATCCCTCATTATTGCTGATCTTTTCTGACCATATAATCTTGAGTATTGAGCGAAGGCAGCTGTTGATGAAGGTGTGTAGTTTGTTTGAGGTGCTCTTTATGACGCGCTGGCCAAGTCTCTGATCTGTATAGTAGCACTGACTTCACATTGGAGTTGAAAATCCGCATCTTATTTTTGATACTGAGTGCTGTTGATCTCCACACGGACTTGAGAGGAATGAATGGCCAGGAATCTTCATCACCTCTGTTTTCTCTATGTTCACCTGAAGTCCTATCTTCTCTGGATGCTTCTTCTGCCAACTTGTTGCTTTTCACCTGCATATCTTCCAGTTTGCGGGAAATCGGACATGTATCATCGGCGAAGTCCAGATCCTCCAAGTTTTTCGTTAGGGTGCATTTTATGCCTGTTTCCTCATTGCTTGCTGTTTGTCGCATTATCCAATCTACTGCAATCAGGAAAATCACTGGTGATAGTAGGCAGCCTTGCCTTACTCCCGTCCTCACTTCGAAGGATTCTGTAAGTTTCCCGTTGTGGATTGCTTGACATGCAGCATTGTCGTACAACTGATGGATGAGATGTATAATTGTCGGCGGCACCCCGTAGTAGCGAAGTAGCTGGCAAATCACCTCTCGATGGACGCTGTCGAAGGCGTTTTCAAAGTCGATGAGGTTGAGATAGAAGGGTGACTGCCATTCCAATATATATATAGGCTGGTACTAACAGTTTATCGAGTTTATGCAGCAACCTAAAGGACTGAGAAAAGTTGAACTGACTTCTTACAAACCATGTTAATCTTATTAAAGCACAACTTATTAGTAACACTATCAAAATGCTCTAAGCATTCAAGTCTTAGCTCTAAGTTCAAATTCAGTTTCTGAATAAGAAAAAAATTTAGAAGGCGTGGAGAGTGCTTATTTCTTTTTTTCAACAGTGGAACATACTACTTTTTCAAAATATATTTCCAATATTTATTCAGTTTCTCTTCTCTCTTTTGAAAGTCTGTATGCAATCAATTTACGTCTTCCTTAAATTGTTTCAATATTTTTTTCTCATTGATTGTTTCAGTGTGATTTGTGTGAATGCGAGAATAAAATAACACTATTTTTTTTGTCAGTCCCCTGAAAACATTTGTATGATTTCTTTTTTTTTTTTGAGTTGTGCTCACTGTACTCCAGTTTGTAAATCAATAAGTATATTGGTCTTTGCAAAATAGTCATATCATACAAACAGCCTAATCGAGAACAGCTTGAATGGTAATGATAATAATAATATAAACTCATATCTCTTTGCAATTTGTTTACTCATACTATCATAAAAATATCCTAGTGAAAATGTCATGTGACCAGTGTAATGTAGCCTAGATAGATTATGTTAGACAAGCTAATTCAATGTGACATACGGTAATTTTAAATTTAAAACAGTATGCATTTTTTTCTCATTGTCAGTGCAATATAAGAAAGAATTAAGATATTTCCACTGTTGTTTGTTCGTACTTGTATGTGCCTGTGCGTGTTATCTTTGAACTACCCAAATTTACCAATACTGACTTGATTGCATGAAGGATTTCATCATGAGCTGACATGACATCAGTTGAAGAACCACTAGAAAACCTGGGAGTACTGGATAGCTCTTTCTCCCTAGTTTGGGACTCTTCATCAGTACGCACTCACCGGGGTTCGAACCCAGGACCTTCTGGTTACAAGACGAGCTATCTCGTAGACCACTGAGTCACTGGGACCCGATCCAATGGGCCTTGAATTCTAACCTCTCCCAATTCACGACATAGCGCGACCATTTCACAATGTCTTCTTCGCCGAGCTACTGCCTCATCTTCAACCTGCTGTACCCTACTGGTCACGGCTTCCCACTAGAACCCCAGGTCACTGCCTGAATACTGCGTAGTGATGAAGAGTCCCAAACTGAAACGAAACAACTGTTCAGTACCCCCAGGTTTTCCAGTGGTTCTCTAACTGATGTCAACTCATGATGGAATCCTTCATGCAATTAAACAAAGTCACTACAAAACCAATACTGATTTGTTTGTGCTTATATTTATTAAATTTAGTTATTTATTTAATTCAATTGAAATTTTCTCGTCAATTGATTGGACCGAAATGCTCGGTCTCAGGTTGAAGTGTTGGCTCCTTGTGCAGATGCTCCGACGATGTTTGATTATTTAACTTGAAGTAAATTGTTGGACAGTGACTAGCAGTGGAATCCAGGTTAATGCATATTTCTCCCTATTTGGGACTGGTCAGGAAGGTGCAGCTGCATTCCCCAGGCAGTGGTAGTGTTCCCACCTAGTCTCGAACCCAGTACTCATAGTTTCAAACGTCAAAGCGTTATCCACTGGACCATGTGGTCCATGAGACCCATCTCTTATGCAACGGATCTTATTAATTAATTATTGAATTCAATTTTAGATTTTCCCATCGATTGATTGGAGAGTTAGTTTGTAGGTATTTGATTATTTTTTGAGCTAGATCACGAATTGATACCAATTAGCGAATCATTGAAAGCCACTAGGGTGTAATAGACAGCTGTTTCGTCCTAGTTTTGGGCTCTTCCTCAATACGCACATATAACCCTACCGAGGATCTAATCTGGGACTTTCAGGTTGCGAGGCGAACTCGTTTACCATTGAACCAATGGAACGGAATCTAATGACTCGTGAATTCTAATTTCTGTTAATTTGCGAATTTTACTCAATGGCCAGCTAATACCACCGGCCAGTATTAGTCTTCAAATCCACCCTGGTAGACCCCACTGATCACGATTGCTAACTTGGACTCCAAAAAACTTCGTCCTGTAATCAGTCAATAGTGAGCACCAGATAAATTGTTGGAATTTCACTTCTTTCAAGTTTGATCGCGGATTGATATCAACTAGAAAACCATCTCGTTAAGAACTGCTTTTTTACTGTGGAGGTGGCTGAGACACATACGCTTTACATCTAGATATAACTCTACGAAGACAACACTCTTAACTGATGGATGACATTAGCTGAAAGGTTAGGAATAGTCAAATCAAAACGTGGCACCAATCCATGAAGTTTATTTATCATTGGTCCACGTAACGCAGGTAAGGGTACTACTCTGTCTCACTAAAGGTCCTTTGAATGTTACAAATAAAAGGTTGAAGACTATTGGTGACATGATTCAAACACATTCACAATGGTGCAAATATGTTCATTGCCTTTTATGATGCTCTAGATTCTGAACACTATCGGTAATCTTTATGTAATCATTCTTTCATTCACATTCGTGTGTTTGTATATTACAATAGCATTGTATTCTTGTTGTCTTATTTTGTTTAAGTATTTCTTCTAATTAAGGAAGAAAGCAGTACACTGTATGTCAGGGAAAGTCGTCCACTTTGTTGCTTACTGAGGCTGGTATCCCTCAAGGTGCTGTCCTTTCTCCTGTTCTGTTTTTTTCTTCTTGCACGATTTGCCTCACTATGATTAAATGAACTTTGTTAAGTATGCCGATGATCTAACTATTTCAACGTCTGTTAACTCCTAGCTTGACTGTGCTAAGATGAACACCTTTCTATCATGAATTAGCAAATGGTCTTCGTGTAACGGCCTTAAACTAAATCCTTCCAAATGCCAGACTGTTAATTTCAGTTTCCGATGTAAAAGAAAGTTAAATGAAGCTGTTGGTTTCTATGACCCTTGCAAAATTGATGACACTGATATAGAAATCAAGCCTGAAGTTAAGTATCTTGGATTAATTCTTTCTTCTGACCTATCCTGGTCTTCCCATATCTTAGCGATTTCTAAAAGAATATTTCGTTTGAATGTTTACATTAAGAAGTTAAGGCACTCAGGCATAACCCGACCACTCCTCTTACAGCTTGTCAACTCGTGTATTTTACCTATTCTTCTTCACTGTTCACGCTTATTCTTTCCTGGATTGCTTAAAAAAGACTATGTCATACTTCGTAGAACTCTGAAGACTGTCACTAGGGCGAGTGGTATCACATTGGGCCATATCGCTGACATCGTCATTGAAAGGCACTTGATGTCATGCAACAAACTTGCTAAAGGAATTTTGTCAAACTGTGAGCATCCACTTTACCCTCAGCTTCAACCTTGTGTCTCCTCAGGTAAAACAAGAAGTCTTTTCTGAAGACTGTATGCACGTACGTCTAAGTATAAAAATTCCACTATACCGTATTTGGCACGTACTTTATGTGATGAAAATGGTGTTAGGCATGAACTAACTAACCTTCTTTGCACTACTAAATAAGCCATTTCTTCCACCCTTACAGTACCGAACTTTATTGTTATTGTATTTCTTATATTTATAATCCTCTCAGTTTTTTGTTTTTATTTGTTTGTTTTTTCACAAGTGTGAATATCATTTAAGCGGTGTTATAAGTGTTAGTTTTGTATTCCCCGTCACCATACTATATCAACAGAACATTAGGTCCAATAATCTACCACATGCTAAAATTTCCAAACTGCATCGACAATACTGTTTGAAACAAAGTCACTGTTATTACTATTATTATTATTATATTTGATATTCTCATTTCGTACTTCGAATATTTTTGACTTTATATAGAAAATGTGGACAAATTCCTCTGGTTAATTTTGTCTTAATTTTTAATTTTATTTATATTTTGAGTAAATCAGATACAGTATTGTGACAAATGCTGAGAATTCCATTCTGCATTATAAGTACTGTTTTTGGAATATAGTAGATTATTATTATAATTGTGACACTTTTGTTTATATGTCAGTCCAGCCTATCTTAGAAAGGTTCAGTTGTGTCAACTGATTAGAGCAGTGGGAAATATGTTAACTGTAACACTGGGTAACACAGTTACTAATATGTGATAGAAGCCGAGTTTCCTCAACTAATTTTAAAGTGGAATTTGTGCATAGCGCGACTGAATAAGTTTATTTATCATAACACTCCAATACATTAGTAATAACTGGATGACGTATTTGAGCACAATTTATTGCTCATAATCATATCAGTCAATATACTTACACAATTTCCTAACTTGTTTTATATGGCATTCCTTATTCCCTCCTGTTTTTCTATTGTATCTCTCTTGTATGCATTTAATGTCGTCTCAATAAACAAAGATTCAGTTTAGATGCTAGTATCTATAAGAAACCATCGTGCGTCGGTGGCACAGCGGTAGGAATGGTCGCCGACCACGCATGTGGTCCGGGGTTCGATCCCCGGCCGACGCATTTCTTTACTTCGGTAAGGCAGTAATAAGTCTGGTAAAGAGGGAAGGTTGGTCATGCGGCTAGCAGCCCCATCGTGTAAAAATAAACACCACTGCTACAGAAACTTCTAGCCACTAGCTTGAAGCCCTATGTTCCACTGGGGAACGTGAAGGAATAAAAACAAAATAAGAAACCATCATATTCTCAACATATATTTTGTACTTGGAATTATCGCCTTCAGAATTATGTAAAATTGGATTTGGTCAAATATTGATGCAGTCACACTATGAGTATGGCCAATGAGTAAGAAAATTTATATGAAGAAATCAAAGAAATAAGGATGACTATACTACTGACTTGAATTCATTCAAAAAATTTATTAAAAGCAATAAGGAAAATAACACTAGTAAAGTAAATAACAGAAATAATGGTATCAATAATGAAGAAATCCAAGCCTTGATGGTAGTACTATGTAAGAAATGAACATCAAACATCCTACGTTGGATTCATAATAAGGTTGGTACCAGTTAACTCACTCAAAGGTCAATTTTGTGCACTCATATATCTAGTAGATCTAATTAGACAAAATAATATAATTTACCAAATATCATTTAATGAACTGAGGGCAAATAAGTGGATCAAACTATTATATCGGGGTCAGTTAGGTTATTAAAACATAGATTACCTGACTGAGGTTCTCAGTTTATCCACTTTTCTCTTAATGATATATAGTGTCATTGACTGGTAGTAATAAGTGACCTTTAAATGATATTTCCGTGACCTTGTGGAATAATGTTTAACACTAATACTGCTTTGATGAGAAGTCACGAAATGAATATTATCTGCAAACCTTTTTTTAAATTTCTGTTACATAGTAATTAATGAGGTCAGTCATTCTAAATTAGGCTTAAGTTAAATAATTTTGAAGAAGGTCGGTAGTTGTTATACATGTATTTGTACCTGTTCACAAAACTATTCAAATGTAAAACAGTTAAGCAGAGAAGGAAGGTTCATTACCGAGTCAACATTAAATACATTCAATAAGCATGAGGCAACTCCTATTCCGAATATACATACAAAAAATTTCAGTAAAAAACAAAAGGGATTGAAGAAAACTATACAATGCAACTTGGTGCAGCGTTGATGCCGTGATAGAATGTTAGCCAACTATGTATGTGGTCCGGGGTTCGATTCTCAGTGGACGCGCTCTTAAGCCTCGCTTGGCAGTTAGGAGTCTCAATAAAGAAGGAAGGTTGATCGTGAGGTTAACACCCCCGCTCTGAAAAAGTAGCATCACTGTTATTGAAGCTTTAAAGCTCAAGCTTGAAGCCGTATGTTCTAATCAGAACGCAAAAGAATATAAATAAAAAATATATAAAGCAACCTAGGAGGCAGCGTGAAGACTTTTTCATGATTGTTTTCAATAAATTGTGCTCAGAACGTTATCCAGTTATTAATAATTTATCCTACTCCAGTGCCTGAATTGTATACTCTTACATCAATACACTACACACTTGAATGACAGAATTCGGTCACTTGAAGAACTAGACGTGTGATATTGGTTATTCCTGGATTATCAGTTAGTGTTAGGCTGGAAAACAGCTAGCAGCAGTCAAACTAAAACATGGCACCAGTCAATGAAATCCACAACAGTAAGTTTAAGCCACGTATGAAGGGGTAGACTTCCTAGTTGGGGTCCTTGGGAGGGTAAACACAAATGGCTGGAGACAGTTTGTGGTATGGCTCAAAGTCGTTCTCAGTGGCGCAGATGCATCCACTCCTTGTGACTTATAATACCCAATCATACTATATTATTCTTCGTTATTTCTATTCGATTTGTCTCATCCCTGTTTACTGTCTCTATTTTGCGTTTGTTTTTACTTTCTTCTCTTGCTTTCTGTGCTACATAGAGTGTGGCGACCTGAACTGCTGCACATCGATGCAAAGTTTTATGTTGAGGCGGATCAGTTAATGTCTTTAATTCTGGTTCTCTTAAAACACATCTTTTTACTGATAGTATTTTCTATTTATTGAATAGTGTGCACGGATGAGAATGTCAAAGGATAGGATCCAAAAAGTAAAACAGACCTTCAGTATTCTGAAATCAGTGTGGAAATCTACTTCACTCACCATAAGAAACAAGATTTGGGTTTTTAACGTTGATGTCAAGTCAGTTCTTCTATATGGTCCAGAGACTTAGCGCGTCACGAAAAGCGTTTCTAAGAGGCTACGACAGACTTTTATCGACAGCTACCCCTCTCTGGCTACATTCTGAGTATCATAAAAAGAAAGAATTAGCAACAAGGAACTGCTGCAACGAGGCTATTCAACAAATGAACTGAAGGAAATACATATAGTTTGGATACACATCGAGGAAGCCGAAACCGCTGGATGAAGTTGCGTGCCAGTCCTTCTGATGAGATGCGAATGGGAAACGATGAGTTGGGCGTCGGAGGGTAACATAGAGGAGATCGTAAGAGAAGGTAATGAAAGCTTATGGCAAATCGTGGAACCAACCAGAAAGGACTGCAATGAACGGAATGAAATGGGAATTTGCAGATGATGCCCTATGTTCTACTCGGAACTCAAGGGAATAATAATGTAGTGAACATTTTGTTTTGTAAAGTATTCCTGAAATTGTTTCTTTATTTTTTTCGCTATATGAAAGTTTTTCAAATCCCTTAATGAAAACGGAGTTGTTATTATTTTGTTGTTCTTTATTTATTGTAATATGATATTGTTTTTTTTATTATACCTGATTAGTTCACAAACAGACTGTCAAGATCCCAATTTGTCACAGTATCAACGTTCTGTGATTCCAAAAAGCCTTTCACTACCACGCGTTCCACCCTCTGTACCAATCCTACCAGCTTCACTCTTTGACAGACCACCACCACCACTACGATTAGTAACACCGAATAACGTCACTTCTAAAATTCCACAGTTACACTATGCTCATCTTATGTTGCCTGATAATCCAAGTGACTGTTTCACAATTGGTGCACGCCATGATAAAAAGGCTACTCAACCTTCAGAGAAAAAAGACAGTAGTTGTGAAAACGTACATTCAGTTCAATCGTTGCCACCTGCAATATCTTCTCATTCAATTCCTTCTGAGACAAATGAATTTCTCAACTGTAATTGTAACCAACTTAGTGACCAGAATGGAGATTTTTGTTCGCAGGAAGTAAATTATGTCACTATAGATATGCGACAGACCAAAGCACTTTCTGAGCTGGAACAAGAACTACGCATCAGTGGTGAACCGATGCGCAATTCTGGTCTGCATAGACTATGGTCGGAAAATCATCGTTATGATCAGATAAAATGTGCTAATACAAAAAGTGGTAATAAAATCTCTGAATTACGCAAACATTTTACAATATCATGGAATCTTCCAAACTATATCGTCAAAAGAAAAGAAGAAGTGAGTATGATTTTGTTTTAATAAATCATGAGCACATGTATGTCACTTTCATTTTTTTAATCTTCTACTTCATTCATATGATTTCCTGTAGATAAAAATAGTTTTCCTATTTAGTGATGACAGTTTTATAAATATACTGAGTAATGGATTATTACTCAAAGTTTGTTCTCATTTCAACCTTTCTTTCTATTCTAAAACTATTCACTCAAGATATTTCAGAATGATCGAAGCTCTAAAATCGGAGCTTTACCATACCGGAGTGTTTACTCAAGGAAAACAATCGCCGCCATTTGATGATGTCTTCCCATTGACCTGAATTGATAATCTCAGCTACACGTACTTCACGGATTTTCGTTATATTCGTGAAGGCTCACAAAATTGCTAGAAGCCGTATGCGAATAATCTTCAGCAGCTGTTGATTAGATTCTATGGTTTATTGATAAGATTATGCCTACTAATCAAGTTCATTTTTTAAGATGTCTTGGAGAGAAATAGTTTTCCACTTTGTGGACAAACGCAAAGTGTCTTCGTATCTGTCGTTGCACTAATGTACCACTTTTCTTTAATTTGAATTATCTACACTCCTTTCAATTACCGCATCCTATGTAGCCCTATGGTAACTGCTAATGCCCATAGTCTCTTAAAGCTTGCCTTTATCCTGCTGAAAGCTCATCGCGAAAACTGAATGTCAATGTCCCCTACCCGTGAGTTAGCCTCACTAACCCAAATGTGTGCATCTCAGATCACTGATGTTTGCTAGAATTGTGACACGCACATTTACACAATCGAGCAATTATGGGAATCCACTTGGTGACTTCTGATTAGGATGGTGAGTTTATACCATTTGGCCTTGGGAAGATTCAAAACTAGTTTTCATAATAGTCTTCTTTTCTTTATCATTAAGTTGCAGAGTGAATAGAATTTTCTCACAGAGACCAATCTTGCATGAACTAGGAAGGTGCAAGTTATTTGAAGTAGTGAAGATCAGTTAACCATAATAAATTTGCAACAGAGATATATTAGGACCAATACTCGTGGGTATTAATCTGCCTAGTACTAGTATAATAATTACTTATGACCAGTTAGAGTAATTGAAAAAGGAATGGTATTTTCTTTTTTATTAAATTCTCACAATAATTAATCTGATCAAAATAGGCCTTGAAATTCTAGATTATAGTATCATCCAATGTCTAGTTAAAGCTTTGTAAACAGAAAAGTTGCAGTAACTGCTCAGTTTTCGTAATCGTCCAGAAATGTATGGACAATGTCTTCATTATTCAGTTGATCTTAGAACATAGGCATGCTCAATTCTTGACTTTTTGACTATTTCCCTGACTAAAAGTTGTATTTGTGCGTCGGTAGAGTGCTGGCCAACCATGCACGTGGTCCAGGGTTCCAGTCCAGGCCGACGTATACCTTTACCTCCCTTAGCCGGTTATAATCCCGACAAAGAGAGTGGGCTGAACGTTAGACTAGCAACCTCACTCCAGAAAAAATAAACACAACTGCTACTGAAACTTCAAGGCTCTACCTTCAAGCCCTATGTTTCACTGGCAACGTAAAGGAATTAGAAAAAAAAGGTGGTGTTCGATTGTTATATACCGTCATCTCTTTGAAGGCTCTCTGTACTTGGACATTTGTAACGTTGTCTCAGCCTAAGCTATCATGAGTGATACTTACACCTCCCATTTTTATTTGATTTTGTTTATTTATCAGTGGTATAATAATGATCATTGAAAGACATCCTTTATTATCTCAGAATATGCCAAAGTAAAGCGGAAAGGATGGGCATGAGGCTAGCAACCCCATCCTGTAAAAAATAAACACTGCTACAGAAAATTCAAGCCACTAGCTGGAAGCCCTATGTTCCACTGGGGAACGTGAAGGAAAAAAAAGTTCTGCTGTGTAAAAAAGGCTGGAAAAAAGGGAAGTATCATTAAAAAATTATTTGACAAACATTTTTCAGGTCTAATTACCTATTTACCGCTAGCTTATGAAAAAACATTTGAGGTAAATGAAATACGTTTAGGCATAGTGAACATAGTTGTCAGTCATCATTATATACGATAAGTAGTTAACTGCAATCTTGTCGTCAACTCTCTGGTTTTTTTCAAAATTCTATTACCACCTCTGATCAGTATCTTGTAGTATGACATTTATAAAGTATTTCTCTGGTTTTCATGGAAGATCTCACAGTTGCCTTTTTTTGAATGAATAAAGGCATCACAGAGTAATACAACATTCCGACTTCTCCCATATTATTTGAATGACTTTTCTATGGCATAATATGATACTAAACTTTGAGATTTATAAAAGTTCAGTTTAATTAATTGTACTTCTAGACCTGATCCTTCTTCTGACGTCTGTTCTAATTCTCGTGGGATTTTATTTTTAAACAAAGACTCATATATCTGTTAATTGATTAGTTTAAAGATGCTTATAGGGCTGTAGTTGTGATCCATCATGTAGTGTTTTGTTTATTATCTTATAAATTTATCTTCTTCCTTCTAGCCTCAGTACAGCTGGGAGCAAAATAGATTTTTATTATTCTAATAGTAATATGATGCAAACTGACGTATGCGCGCATACATGTCAGTCAAAAGGTGGTCTAACAATGCGATCACAAGGGGTAGAGGATTTTAACTCCACAATGATTAATATAGTTATACTGATAAACTATCATTTCTAAATAACAAATCTTATAGAAGTTATAATATTAATAATAATGTTAACTTTTAAGCAGTGTAGACAAATCCTGAAATGTTACTACTACTACTACTACTTCCTTTCACATAAACACTCCATTTCACTCAAACATACCTGTACGAGATTTAGAAACCTATATTTTACTCTCGTGGGAGCATTTTTCTGAAGCATTGAGCCGACATACACGAAAATGCTCATATGATCCATTATTTCCTAGTCCACCATCGATGCATTTGGCAACTTATTTTGTGGGAAATAAACCTCACATTATTGTTTCGTCTTATCTGTGTATTCATACTGAGATATTTGTATTCCCTAATGAACTTCTGCAATTTGACCTCTTCTCTTTATTTCACTTTATGCCCTTATTGCAGATATGATACTTACTATAGGGTTATGGAACTACTGCACGCTAAAGTTAAGGGATTAAATACCTTGTAACAATTTGTTTGTTATGAATATTAATTATTAGCCTTTGGTTGGTTACAAAACTGATCAAGAGCTGACATCAATTAGAGAACAATTAGAAAAAACCTGGGAGTACTGGACAGTCGTTTCGCCCTAGCTTGGGCCTCTTCATCAGTACGTACCTACCGAGTTTCGAACCCAGGACTTTCCGTCAACGAGGTGGCCTCGTAGATCATTAAGCCACCAGAATCCGACCCAATAACTCCTACCAATTCGTGAAATATATTTAGCGCAACCGCCAGCCAAATGTCACAGGCGAGAAGCTGTCAAGTGTTGGTTGTTTACAGCGTGCATCTATAAAAAGAGTCAAGCTAAAAATGTCTTCAGATATCTGTACTTAGAGTCAACCCTCACTCCTGCACTATTGGCTAACCTTAATGCATTCATCTTAAGAGTACCAGAAGTTTGTATCTCAGATTTTTTGAGAAATACGTATTTTGTCCTTAAGTTTATCACAAGACAATATACATACATATTGAGCTATAGCAATATATGCAGTTACACACAACCATGCAATAGGATGTATGGGATAAAATCTAATGTAACAGGGTGAAGGCAGAGATTGATAACGGAAGCTTTGTTTACCGAATCAGCTGTAAACATGTGCAATAGGAATGATTCAACACCTGTCCCAGACATCTGAATACTTCCCCTACGACAAATAGGAGAGAACAAAGAAAATTATAAAACTCAAGTTTCAAAGTCGTGTGATTACAATTTATATGATTATAAACAATAAACTGTGCTCGAGACTTTGTCATCCAGTAGATAATACCGTCTCATTGTGTGATATATCTAATAAACAAACTAATATGGAATATTCTTGAGAGGTTGCTTTCTTAGTCATCAGCCTATACTTTAAGTGTTTACTACTCATTCTTGCTCTTTTTTAATTCTATGAAGATTCCCCTGACGCATAATAATTCTACCATAAAACTGAAATTGCAGTGATATGCCTAGAAATCAAACTAAGTTCCTGATAGCCATACAAACTATATAGATTAAAGTATGCAAAGATGTATTCATCATAAAGGATTTTGGAATTGATCATATCTGAATTTCAATATATTTTGTCCGATAAGGTACAAAAAAGACCTGGTGAGGACATTGTCCCAAGTTCACTGAAAAATGTTTTGCGAAAGAAAGATTTATTGATGAGCTGACCATTATGTAAAAAGTGTATACGAGACAATGGATATTCCCAAAAATTTATTGATAAACACAAGGGAATACCCAATATAAAAGTGATATTTTATACAGTAAAGAAGAAACCAATCTTTCCTGATTTTCGATTCTAAATTGATGATGTATTTGAAAGGATTCATTACAAAATAAATGCTGCTCCCAAGCAAACTTATCCAACTGCCAACTTAGTCACAATTTACCGAAAAAATGCTCACGGAGACAATATTAGGTTGACAAGTCCCCTTTTCATGTTACCTCCAACTGCATATACCAATGTGCACATACGTACCAAACCGTAAGTGCATGGCAAGAATAGAAAAATAGGATTTGTGACCGCATATCCCAAGAAACTTGCATCTAAAAGGTGCAAAAGTCCTTAGTAGTACGATTACCCGCCACCTGTTAGACGGCGGTCATGAAATCATTATATTAAAATCCTTTAAGATCAATAAAGTTGAAGACAGCTTCAAATTGCTATATATCAATGAAGTATTTGCCATTAAACGATTAAAACTGAATTTATGCATCCAGAAGGAAACCTTGGCAGTTAGTCGCTTTTCATTTTTGTTAATTTTGTGTTGACATTGCAATTTCCTACCCTAAAATTGTCTTTATCTATATTCTTAACCTGACCCTTTTTTGACCTCTATTGAACTAAATCATTTGAGCTTGACCACGGATTGATATCAGCTAGAGAACTACTGAGAACCCTGGAGGTACTGAAGAGCTGTTTCATTCTATCTTGGGAATCATCGGCAGTACGCACGCACTGCCAGGGCTGTAACCAAGGTCCTTCCGGTTACAACAATCCATGGTCAAACTAGTATAAACAAATCTAATCCTTACAAACCGACCTCTCGAAAATTAATCTCATGCTTGCTAGTAACTTGGTACAGGACAGAGTTTCCTGGAGTTCTAGGGAGAAATCGTGATCAGTGAGGTTCATCCACTCAACTGTGAAGATGGATTTCCCTCCAGTGACATTGGTTGGTGGTCTCACTAGCTATATCATGAATTGGTAGAAGTTAGAATTCGTGGGTCGGTCATTGAATCGGGTCCCAGTGGATGAATGGTATACGAGTTCGCCTTGTAACCGGAAGGTCCTGGGTTAGAGCCCTGGCAGTGGGTGCGTACTGACGATGATTCCCAAGATAGGATGAAACAGCCGTCCAGTACCTCCTGGTTTTCAATTGTTCTCTAACTGATATTAATCTGTGGTCAAACTCGTATAAACAAATCTATTCCTTACAAGCCAAACTCTTGTAAATTATTTGAACCTTACTTAAGTGTACTATTGATTTGATGCCTCCCAGAGTATTCCTTACTGTAACAACAGAAGACAAGGGCCGGCAACAGATCGTTTTATTACGGAAATCAACACGTATTTATGTATATTTCACATACATTACTATAGTTTATTCAAGTAAACAAACACAGTCTTCTGATTGGTTGTTTCGGGTAACCATCGAAAAGTAGAGCCATCTATCTGCGAATCATATTTACCCACGTTAAGTTTGCTGTGATTGGTTGTTGAATCAGCCTTGTTCATCTTTTCTCGCGGCCAATATTAGTGACCTAGACATTGGCGTAGATTAATGTCTACCATTTGGCTAGCAGCCTGCTCTCACTACATTACTAATAAGTGTAGTAACGACTTTCATTTCTTTCCATTATGCTATTTAATCACGTGATATTAATAACCTTCAACATTATGATCAGAAACTAAAATATTCTAATATTTTATATATTAATATTAAATTGTTTATGAGATCATGCAGTTATGAAAGAAACCAACAAAAGATAATCACGTTATTTTTATTCTCCTCAACATTGGTTCTTGTTGCTTTATTCAAATTTTAGTTTTCGCCAATGGTTTAAATTCATCATTATATTTCAGGCGAATGTTTCTTTTGCCTATGAAAAAGTTTTAATGATCTGTGTATTTTTTTTGGTTTAATTATTTTTCACGTTCATCTAGCAGCAAGTGTTAAGCTGTGAAATGTCTTTACTTTTTTGTCTTCTTCCTTTCTATAGACAACATGTGGAATAACGAATTTAAACAGAAATAAACAAAATCAAGAAAATGTATCTTCTTCATTAACTAGTCGTTTTTTAAATCGTATCATTCATTCATTCCATCTTCGATCGCATAATCATCACTGATTATCATGATTAATCCATTTCACATCAGCATCTTTATGATTGATTGCACATCACACATACAGAGGATCTTGACAAATTGATCAACAACCGGTTAAACTTATTAGAAAATATCTTTTTCCTCTTTTTTAATCACCGATGAAATGCATCACTTTTAAACAGTACTAATGTTGTATAAAAATATTACTTTTATATTATGATTATAATTCATTAGTTTGTTATTGGTAGCTCTATATAATACTTGTGACAGAATGTCTCACATTATTATTATGCAATCTCCTATTTTTGTTATACCAGTACAATATATGGTTAACAGCTACTATAACATCTTTTGTAAATGAATGAATGAATAAATAAGTGTATCAATATCTCATATATAGTTGCACAAGTATACCAGATTTTTGTAACTTACTATCATTATTCTTATTATTACTTTTAATTTTCTTTCTTTTTTTCGTTTCTCTCTTTATTTAAAGAGTGTTTTACTTGTATGTACATAAACTGATTGATTAATGAGCTTAGGCATAGGGTGGTATGTTTCCTCAGCTTTAAAGAATACCATGTTATGGAATGAAACGTTTACACTGGCAATATGCGCGTACACATATATATGTATGTATTCTTTGTATATTATTTTCTTTTCCGATTGATTAGGTTTTACTAAAAAGTAAACAATGCATTCATTTACGCCATATATTTATTTCCTATCAATTTGGTTTGTACTGATTTTCACTAATCTACTTTTTTTTCTTCTCTTGTTTGAGTTTAGTGCCTTGTTTTATTTTTCATAATAAAAAGAATTATTACTGTAATGGGTGTATTTCTAATTATTGAAAATTGATGCAATTTCAATTATGCATAGCATGTTATTATATACTACTGTAATGACAGATGACAAGGGTCAGGCAACAGATCGTTTTTTTTTGAGAAAATTGACCGATATTTATAGATTTTTATGTAGATTATTGTCAGCGGAGAAGCAACGTCTTCTCATTGGTTGTTTTCTTGCTGAAGGTTATTCTGTACTGTTTGTGACCGTTTCTTAGAAAGTTAAGCCATATATCTGCGAATCGTATTTGCACACATTAAGTCTACTGTGATTGGCTGGTGAGTTCCTCAAGGTTAAGCTTTGTTAGGGTTTTTTCTCATGATCCAGATTCAGGACGTGAACACAGACCTAAATTGTTGTCTACAATTTCGGCTTGCAGACAACTCTCACCGCACTACTACACGATATTTGTAGCTTCCTGATTCCATAGATCACCAGTGAGATGGGAATTTCCAACCCTAAGACTCGTGGACTGTTGTACTCATATATTGTTAGTAGTTTTTTTATCATTAAGGAGTGTTACTATGGTTGCGTATCCGTATTTCTTTTCAAAAAATTGTATCTATTGTAGATTCAATTACATAATACAAAAATTAGATTAGAGCGCCAGAATATTAATTCGGAGGAGCTGTTATTTTGTAGTCAGATTTTCACTATTTCTCAGCCGGCACATCACGTCACGGCCTATCAACCTAATTTACGAAATACCAGTTACTGTGTCCGTTCAATACTTTAAAAGCATTGAGTCTTGTAGAAGCTTCACCAGTGTGCAGGATATGAAAGTGAACAAAACTCACAAAAATGTCTGATAACCTTTCTGATTATATTTGTCTATGTGCGTCGGTGGCACGGTGGTTAGGACTCTCGCCGACCATGCACATGGTCCGAGGTTCGAGCCCACGCACACTTGATATCTCTGTCCGGCCTGCGAATTTCGGGCTACCGATATCCACGCTGAAAATTCCATACTTGTACCAAAAATACAGTGTGGAATCAAGCTGTAATCAAAAAAATAAAAAAAGTAAAATAAATCTCAACGATTTCGCTCTTTGAGGTTAAACTGATTACAGGTACAAACCGTGGCAGGTCAGATATTGTACATCATTCACTCACTTTTTCTTCCAAGGTGTTAAAATCGCTGGGTTACCTAGCCATCCTTATCTAAGAAGAGCATGTTGCTTGTAATATCTCTGTATCACCAACCGACACTTCAGAATGTTGGAACTTCGTTTTTCACCTAAACATTTTACGAAATTATATGGGAGCATAGCTATCCAAGATAAGAGCTTCCTATGAACTATCAAGTAGCTATGAGTGTGAACAAAAAGCCTTTTCTTAGAATTTGTATGTAAAACGCTGAGAATCAGTAGGCCAAAAAGTATGACCAAAATCATATTTTAGTTATACATTGTTGGACAAGTGTGTCTGGCAGGGTGTGTAACGTATGGTTTTAAATTTCATAAATGATAGGATCCCACATATTTTGGTATTGACTGTTTAATCTTGCATATATGGTATGTTATCATTCTCACACATTTTGGTATTTACTGTTAATCTTGTATATATGGTATATTATCATTCCCACACATTTTGTTATTGACTGTCAATCTCGCACATATGGTATATTATCATCTCTCACGCACTTTGTTATTGGCTATTAAGATAAATTATTTCAAATGCTGTTAGCTGTCCATATTGTTGTAAAATGTATAAATACCATGGCTTTCTTTGTCGTTGTTGCACTTCAATACAGTCACAGTCCAGCCTTTGTCTTTTGATATTTGCGTGCTTTACTAAATCGGAAGGTACGACGAGCAGATAGGCAGATTAGTTCAGGCGCAGACAGAGCAAGGTGAAAACGTCTTCATTGAATTCCCTACAGTTATAACAATAAAGTCAAACCATTTATATTTTCATTCTTTGCGTTTCGAGTAGAACATAGGGCTTCCAGTTTCAGATTTTCTATGACGATGGTGTTGTTTTACACAGGTGGGATTGGTAGTCTTATTCCCAAACTCGCCTCTTTACTGAAATAGTAAACTCGGCGATGTTTAGCAGTGCGTCAACGGCAAATAGAACCAGGGCCTCCCGCTTGGCTGGCGAGTATTTTACGATTGAACCAACGATGCACAGATACTGAATGACGCCCCTCATCTTTATTGGACGTATTGCACAGTGGAACAGTATTATTTACCGGATGACCTTCCGAACACAAATTTTTGCTCATAATCATATTAACTGGTCATGAATATGAACAACAAATTACTTTAGAAACGTCAACTAGTAAATAATATTATTTCACTGTGTGACTTATCCAATGAATACGAAGATAACATAGGACTATACTGCCCAAGTTATATATATATATATATATATATATATATATATATATATATATAGCCTAGCACGTTTGTCACACAAATACTATTAATTCTGACACCCATAACTAATCTGTTATTCCACGTTAAAAATGTATCCGCCGCATAACTGGCCATTACTGCAACGAAAACAAATACTATATTTTATAATTGTAAGTACCTGAACAGAAGTTATTGAAAAGAATATTCTTCGTTCAGATTGACTTTTAATTCATGCTATGGGAATATTTCACAATATTAAATCTTAAAATAAGAATATAGATGATTACGTATCAGTGGTAGACTGCTCACTGACCACGCCTCCCGTAGTCCAAGGTTCGGTCCTCTGCCGACGCACTCGTAGACCTTGCTAAACTGGTAAAGAGGGAAGGTTGCCCGTGAGGCTCGAGTGGGGCATCCGAGGGAAACATAGAGGTGGTCATGAGAGGAGATCAAAAAGTATGCGGGCGATCGAGGGACTAACTAAAGAGGATCTCAGAGAATAGGACAAAGTGGATGCGTACTTTTGAAGCCCTATGTTCCCCTCGGAACTCAAGGGAACAATAATACTAATAATAGAACTAGGATATAACAGTTGCGAAGTACTTTCTCTAACCGATCTCATTTCGTGATCTAATCTACAACGTGTATTGACTGTGAAACTTTATTATGCTTTCTACTTTTCTGCCTAATATGAATACAACTCTACCGCTTGAAAATTAATTCTTTGAAAAGAATTATCCCGTTGCTAATTATATATTTATTAACATACTTGAATTGGCCCACCCTTAGCAACTTTTTATATATCAATGCTGATACAAATTAGTGAATATGAAATACAACCATTCAGTGCAACAAATGTGACCCTACAAACATTCGGTTTTACATTAGTAATATTATGGGAGAATTACACCTGTTTCATAGTAGAGACTTTGTAATTAGTACACAGACTGATAGTATGTTTAAACGCAAAGCCGTGCCTCGTCCACTTAGGCAAAGTTAAACTTTAATCACCACTAGCACTACCAATCAGCTCATGACCTCAAACGCACCAATCATGTGAAGGAGGCATTTTTGTGTATGGAATACATACATATTTGCAATTGATAGTGTTCTCTGAGCTCCTTGGTTTAATTGCGGAGCTTTCATCGTCTTTCTGGACGACATCTTCAGCGCAGTATTAAGGATAAAGTGAAATGATTTAAATTTCTTCATGAGTCTCCCGGTAACCATCTTTAGATATGTATTGACCGTTTTCTATTGATTGGGATTTTGAAATTTCTGATCACCTGATTTACTTTTTATTAGTTGGTATATTTCATCTATATTAACGTGTTTATTAATTGCGTTTTCATTTGAGTACCAGGCTTCTAGGAATTCCCTGGCACATTTGGTGTTTCCTCTGTTTAGGATTTTGACATTATCCCAATCAAATTGATGTCCATAATCGCCCAAAGTGGGCGTCCCCTTCGAATAAGAATCCAGGAACACAAATCAGCCGTGAAAAGACATGATATAAATTCTTTAGTATCAATGCATACAGACTATTATGGACATCAATTTGATTGGGATAATGTCAAAATCTTAAACAGAGGAAACACCAAATGTGCCAGGGAATTCCTAGAAGCCTGGTACTCAAATGAAAACGCAATTAATAAACACGTTAATATAGATGAAATATACCAACTAATAAAAAGTAAATCAGGTGATCAGAAATTTCAAAATCCCAATCAATAGAAAACGGTCAATACATATCTAAAGATGGTTACCGGGAGACTCATGAAGAAATTTAAGTCATTTCACTTTATCCTAAATACTGCGCCGAAGATGTCGTCCAGAAAGACGATGAAAGCTCCGCAATTAAACCAAGGAGCTCAGAGAACACTATCAATTGCAAATCATCCACCTGAGTTACAAATCTTTTCTATTAATACATACATATATTTATGAAATAATGCATAAAAGTGTTACAGAGGATACCTTTCTCTCACTTGTGATAAAAATAGATCTCAGTTTTAGGTTGGTATCAACAATTATAATTCCATAGTGGGTAAAATTCATTTTGATAAAGTGTCATAGTGTAATACAGTAATATTTCCTGAGCGATAAATTGTGCTCGAAACGTCATCATTAAATATTACCGTATAATACTGTAAGACTTTATCAGAATAAATCTTACCCACAATGGAATTATAATCTACCGATACAGTGCACAAGTTCTGTTCTTATATCAACAGAGTCATTTAACCACATTATATGCATGTAATTATTCAGGTCTTCTAACCCTACCCTAACAACAACCCAAATCTTTGCTGAACCTAACCCTAACGTGAAAATATTCCCAAACTAACTGTAATCTAATTTGAACGAACCCTAAGGTAGTCACCTTAGTTAGGTTAATCTAACCCTAACTTTTTCTTACCTTTAAGCGTAACCTAATCTTTCCCAAACCTAAGCTGAAACTTGCCAGATATCCCATTTAACAATAACGTAACACTTCACAATGAGCATATTTTATTTCGATGGTGACAACATTGTTAGCCAGGTTTCACTAACTTGATCATTGCGCGTTTCAAAGTCACTGGTGCGGTTGCACTCCATAGGTAGTTAGTTAGTGGTGCTTAAAGTTTAACTTAGCCTCCACTTATTCCGATATTTGACACTGTCAAACTTCTACCACATGGAAGTTATTTTTTAGAGGGAAGAAATTATTTTTAGGTATAAAGTTTATTTATTTTTCTTCAAAATAACATTTTGACTAATTTCAAATATTATTACATGCTCAGCAGGTTAAAAACTTTAAAATATGCTGCAAAAACTATAAAGGCAACAACAACATGATAAAAGAAGACTCCAGGGTGTGTGTGTTTTTCCCCACCGATTTAAAATAGATAAGGTTTAAAAATAAACAGAAAAAAGAAGTAAATAAATACTGAAAAGAAGATAAAGTGTTGAGCATTTAAAATAAAGAAGAAATATTAATAATCATAAAAAGATGCTTCTATCGGGGTTCTTTTTAAAAAATAAAAAAAAGGGATTATGTATTCATCCAATGGGAGAACCAGTCAATTTTTGTAGTCCATGCACCGGAATACGCTTCATTGAACTTATGATGAAAATATTCCAGGGCTTCTTTTTCATTGTCAATATCAACAGCTAAAGTTTTTCTAACATATTCTAAATCACATACTGATGTCAACTCAGGCAGACCAGACGGTATCATCATAGCTAGCAAAGTAAGTATAAGATTTGAATGTTTACGTAATAGTAGATAGGCTTTACCACAGAGATCAGTAAATTCTTGAAACTGTATATTATTATATGCAAGATTAGTATTACCACCCCCACCAGCACCGGTACCACTAATACTACTATTACTGTTAGTAACAGATATTGTACTGTTCACAGTTAAATTACTATTTATTATCGTACTAGTTGTTGTTGCTGTTGTTGTAATCATTGTTGCACCAGCATCTGGATTACCACGTGCTATTACAGTAATAAAATCTTTTGTCAATACAAATGGTACACGTTCACGTGTAATACCAAATTTTTTCTTACGATTATCTAATATATGTCCAAAATCAATATGAAATAATCGACCAGTTGAATCAACCATTATATTATCTGGATGTCTATCACGTATACCTAAAATAAATGTAGCAATACAATAACCAGCACATGACATAGTAAATGTACGTATCATACGTTCATAGACAGAATTTTCACCAAATGGTGATTGATTCATTTGTCTTGCTCTTTGTTTAGCATGTTGTGATAACCATTTATATAATTGTGTTGAATCAATTTGTAAAGCAGAACGTAAACGTTCACCTTGTATTGACATAACTGTACGTGAATCACGTACAGCTTCAATAATTCCCATTTCATAACCTGTTGCAAAACATCCATAAGATGTTAAACACATATCCATACCTTCTTCTTTCCATATACGATCCATGACCTAAACAAATAAACATATATGAGCAATGAATGAACTATTATTTGAAAAAAATATGCATGTATCAATTAAACATTTAAGCTTTACTAAAATACATCAAATGTCTGAACCACCTGCCACCAACTTCTGTTTAGAGACAGTATGAATCTAGTATTTAACACTGTGATGTCAACACGGTGGTGTGTACAGCCTTTTTTTCGTTCTTTGTGTTCCTAGTGAAACATGAAGCTTCAAGCGTTTGTAATTTCAGTAGCGGGGAAGTTTTAGCTACATGTAACAGAGCTGTTAATCTCATGCTCAATCTTTCTTTTCTTTTTCGCCCTCATTATCGA
This sequence comes from Trichobilharzia regenti, assembly GCA_944472135.2. Taxonomy (NCBI): domain Eukaryota; kingdom Metazoa; phylum Platyhelminthes; class Trematoda; order Strigeidida; family Schistosomatidae; genus Trichobilharzia; species Trichobilharzia regenti. Next base: position 131,510,658 of record OX235262.1, on the reverse strand, counting down.
CTAGTAAACTGTGTGAGTTTTCGGAGTACTTCAACCAGAAATTGAAACTGGACACCGTAAGTGATTAGTCAGTGTTCTATCATTGAAACAATGATGCACGAAGCCAAAAAGCGTTAAATGGCTAATTTGTCCGCGTGTGTGACTTTTCATCAGTGTGCACCAAGGATCGAGCCCAGGACCTTCAATTTGCGAGGCTACTGGGGTGGAAAACAATGATTAACCCCTACTACTTTACACTCTAGCATATATAAAATATTGGCACGTGTACATGTATCAGACTGAGCTATACTTCAGTCGCTTAGAATGAAGTCAGTAGAGTGGGATTCGAACCTATTATATTTATAAGAGGCAGATAGTGACACATTCAGTTATTTGGCTCCTTTAGAGAATAATGTAATAATAAAGAATAATGTAACTCACTTATTCGGATCATGTTTAATAGGCGCTTAGTCACTAGCTATATTGAATGTGTTAGGCTTTAAGAAGCTATTTCATCTCAAAGGCTAAAGTGGGGCAAGGTTTGAAGGTGTAACTCACTAATTTAAAGTCTATCGACTGCAATATAATTCCTGGTATTATTGAAATAATTCTATTACTGATCGAAAGGCCAAGTGTACCTACATATGCAGCAGTTCGACCCATCTTGTTAACGGTCACCAAAAATGGCCATTGAAAGTACAAGGTATGAGAAGACTACAAGTTCTTGATCATATATGTTTTCGTTTAATTGCTCACACTATGTCTAGGAACACGATGAATATTGTTGAGAATAGGTGGGGAGACTTAAGTAAAGGGAGACGGTAAGTCAGTGGATGCTATTGTAAGGCTTCACCGATTGTGATGACTAAAACCCATTTTACACATGGTAATGACAACTGAAGTACGATTAGGTCAGAAAAACGTAACGGGTAGTCAGACCAAAACATGTGACCGGTTCATAAAGTCAGTAACTGTTATCAGGGCCCGTTAAGTAGGTGTATGCTTAGTTTTCAGATTTTTTGGGAACAAAAAGTCATAGAATCTTGTCGATACAGCTGAAAAACCTTATGTATTTTTGGAAATATGGCAACCTGACAGATGCACTTCTGTGCAAAATCCTATGTTATTCTCTCAGTCAATCAGTCTTTAATTACAAATAAATCATTTCTTTTTTCATTTGTTAAATGAAGACATGCCTTTAAATGATTTCACCTTCAAAGCTGTGTTAAAACTGATGAACCACAAAACATAATTGCTAAGAACCGGTATATATATATATATAATTACAGCTTGATTCGACACCGTATTTTTGATACAAATATGGAGTTTTCAGCATATGATATTGGTAGCCCGAATTTCGCAGGCCAACCATTGATATCAGGTGTGCGTCGGCAGGGGATCGAACCCCGGACCATGTGCATGGTCGATAAGAGTCCTAACCGCTGTGCTACCAAAAAGAAAGCCAGATTTACTAGAAGCAGCTAAGTAAAACCAAATGACCAACAATAATGCATTTACTAACTAAAACAAAAAAAAACACAAAACATACTCTGAGTAATTGAAGAGTAAGCATATCTTGTCGAAGATCATCACCATGTTTAAATATCATTTGATAATGTGTATGATGAAATTCTGCCAGTCTATCTGAATTAGTCCATACAAGCCATAGAGGACGTTTTTTAGATCGTTTAATATCACATTTATCAATTACTAATTCACCTAAAATTTGACTTAAACACAATGGAGATGGTAACCATTGAAGATCATGCAATGTCTCGGGTCGAGTAATTTCTTCACGAAAACGTTCACGTTGTTCATCTTCATTAGTTAATTCTTTGACACGTGTACTCAACGCTTCTAAACGATTAAGAGCAGTCACTTGACGAGATAGTAAAACTAATAATGGTCCACAACCACGACAAAAAGCTTCTAAAATCAGACCAAATCGAAGTCTTATATCTGGTAGATGAAGTTCAGAGCGTAAATGCCAAAAGAATTGTAAACCAATTTGTAGAGGATTTCTCAATGCACGATATAAAATAAAACGCGTTAACGCATTGTCCAAATATGCTTCAGCTTTAAGCGCCTAAATAATAATAGTAGTATAAAACATTATAGTGGAATAAATGTTTAAATTCTTGTATTGTTAAATGATGTAAATAGACATTCATAGAATAAGACAAAGAGAATACTTCATTTTAAAAAAATACATGCAGTCAGAATAGTCTTTAGGATACTGACTGATAATCTGTCTAATTGATATAAGGATAAAACTTGAGCACTATGGTAGAGTATAATTCCATTATGGATAAAAATTCTTTTTATTTTGATAAAGTCACACAGTGTTTTACACTAATATTTACTGGTGACCACGTTCCGAGCACAATTTATTACTGTTCGTAATCATATTAAGGTACTCATACAACTTTCTTGCTTCGTTTATATGCATGGGTAAAAATTCATTAGGTATATGAATAAAATCCATAAAAGTTCAACAGACATGTGTGAAACAGAAAAAAGACAAAGTATATTCAGAAATAATATTAGTGTTATCAATAAAAAATAATAGGATGGGAAATAAGGTGTTTTTAGTGACTTTATCAAAATAAAATCTTATCCATAATCATAATCCATCCCCTAACTAAAAATGAAATATCGGTTACAGAACGATTGGAAAATCTAGGAGTATTGGACAGCTGTTTCGTCCTAGTTTGGGACTCTTCGGTAGTACTTACCCACCTCCAGAATCTGAACCCAAGATCTTCTGGTTACAAGGCGAGCTCGTAGACTATTAAGCCACTGGGACCCGATCCAATGGCCCATGAAGACTGTCAAGCTAGGATGAAACAGTTGTTCAGTTCTCCCAGGTTTTCCAATGGTTCTCTAACCGATGTCAGTTCATAATGAAATCTCTCCAAACAATCAGACAAAATCCCTACAAATCAATACTTGAAAATAAAAATAAAATATACTGAAATTGAGAGATGAGACGTTTATGTGAGTCAATAAATGCCTCCCTTATGAACTAAACCTTGCTGGAATGTTCTACACTAGATGTTGTATTCTGGTCGTATAGAGAAGAAATATTAGTACCAGTCTCCACTTTTATTACAAGGCATAGTAAAATTACGTGCCTTAATACACGTACAGATGTAAAACACATATATGGCTAGAAGTCCTGCTAAAATAAGGTTGTACATATGAAAATCACTACCACGCTACTTCATTTTTATTGGATACATCACAGCTAAACAGTACGATTTATTAGATGGCATGTTTTGGAAAACAATTTGTTCTTTATGCCATGTGTTTATAAGCAATCAATTATTTTCAGAATTAGTATGGAATTACACACTCCCAAAATGCCCAAGATTTACACATGCTTTCAGTGTAAGAACATCATGTCTACATCTGAAAAGGGAGTTCACTTAGGATCTACAAAAGTACCACAGAAATTTACATCCCATTTTATTCTACTACTGAGTTTAATAAACTGCTACGATATTACAGTCATAACTATCTGATCTGTAGTATTGATATAAGCATAAAACTTGGTCACTATGGTAGAGTATAACTCCATTATGGATAAGATTTTATTTTGATAAATCACACACTGTTATACAGTAATATTAACTGATGACCACGTTTCGAGCACACACTATTGCCACTCATAATCATGTCAACGCACTCACACAACTTTTATCCTTCCTTCATTTATATACATGAGTGGAACTGATTAGACATTTGAATAAAATTCAGTATAGAATAGTGTACATTCAGAAATAATATAATATGAGTGTTATCAATCAAGTACAATCAGATGGGAAATAAGACGAGTGCTTTTATAGTCAAAATAAGTAACTTGTTAGAATGTTATAATGTGCCTGAATTGACATAGAATTTTAAGAATATTTATTATCTTCTTCTGATTTGACTGGCGGTAATAATATCTTCCATATCTCTGGTATCTGCATTGAGTAATTTCTGTTGCATGTGTTGGGTGTGTAGACTCGATGAACCAGGTCAGATTCAGTTATCAATTTCTCTCTCTCCACCTACATAGATTACTTCTTAGAGTTTTAACCCTCTCCAACCCTATTGTGTGACTGTGTGTTAATGCATGCATACAGTGCAATTGCTGAGCTTTTTTCTAAATTACTCATCTTCTCGGGGTCAACCATTCTTACCTTAGCTAAATTCTTATGTTCCGACAATCTAACTACCCCTGACCTACTAGTATGACCTATGTATGTAGTTGACCCCGCTCACAGTCATTCCAGTGTATTTTGTAAATTACATTATTTTATCTAATTGGGTCAACAGGGTCTGTAGTAGCTGAATGATGCCACTAAAAAAAAATTCAGTGTAAATCCTAATAATAAAAGACAGTCCCTTCTGATCACAATAGTTTCAAATTCAAGAACAGTCAGACAGTCATATTTCATCATTTTGAAACGTGACATCATATCTTCACATTATAAATCAATATAAATTACGTAAGAGATTTGAACATAGTTTTTTTCTTGCTATGACAAAGAGTGATTGATAGGCACCATAAGGTAACATAAGTTTGTAATGTGATGTAAGTTATTAATTTATCAAGAATTAAATGGATTGACTCTTTCTATGGAATAATTGTGACGAATATTCTTGAGAAAAAAAGACAGAAATGGAGTTCAACTAGAGAGAGAGAGAGAGAAAGTATATCAATACAAGATGTTACGCACATACACACAATGTTTTTATAAAATACCACTAAAAGAGTAATGTGAGTAATGTTCAGATGAAACAAATAAAAAAAATTTTTCTAGACAAAACTGGAGATATAGGAGAACACATGACGTAATAAAAATGAGAAAACTTCGTTTTGTTAGTTGTAATCACCATCTTATGAATTACTCATTGACATTGTGAAAAAAAAGTTGATTCAAATCTTTTACGTAATTTATGTCTTTTGCACTGTTCAGACTAGAAAAATTGGTGTATATATATATATGATCCTGGCATATTTGTCATTCTTTTTTAATAAACAGAGGAATTGCGTGGAGTTTTTTTTAAAGAAACGACAGACTACTGAGACAGAAGAATCATCTATTTTGTAAATTGATGGTGTAGCTATGGGTTCCCCATTAGGTTCAATCCTAGCTGATATTTTCCTCGTTAAATTAGAGAATGGATCACTGAAAGGAGTAATTAATGACATAGATTTCTACTGTCGATATATGGATGATACATTTGTGGTTATGAAAGATGAGGATGGTGCAATGAAAATCCTTGACAAGTTTAATGATGCACACTCAGCAATAGACTTTACCATAGAGAAAGTAATGACAGTATCTCATTCCTAGACGTCTTCATGGCAAGGAAAGAAGATGGCACATTAAGAAGGAGTGGGTATAGGAAACCTACAACAAGTCTACAAGTCAGTAGACTCACTTTTTTGGATTTTGCACCTTCGAAATATAACCGTAACCTGGTAAAGTGCCTGGTTGATTTATAGAGCTAGGTTAATCTGTTCAAACGACTGCCTCAATGAAGAGCTTACGAATACTAGAGAATTACTTAATAAAAATGGGCATCTAGATAAGTTCATTGGGAAAAATATGAATTCAGCACCTAAGAGAGTCAGTATGGCAACAAGTTCGAAAAAGGCACTGTGCAGTTCCTCGGTGACAGTATCGGCGAAATAATAACGCAGAGCCTGAAGGGTGCAGTTAAAAGAACTTATAATACAGCAGAGGCACGTTCTCTCTTCGCTACCACCCCTATTCTACGTACGAGAAATAAGGATAAACTATCTAAATTCGCCTCCTCTATGTGTATCTACCAGTTTGACTGCAGCTGCGGAGCCAACTACATTGGGCGTACAATTAGGCAGGTTCATCGTCGTATTTCCGAACATCATCCAACGTGGTTAAGCAAGGGACAAAAAAGATCTATTCGTAGTTCTATTTTAGCCCACACCGTTGATAATGAGCATAAGATCGACGTGAATACTGCATTGAAAATTATTTATCGCATTCCGACTTATCTTAATTTTGCTCTGCGAGTTCGTCTTCTACAGACAGCTGAAGCAACCGGAATTCACCTGAAGAAGCCAAGCCTATGTGTAAAGAAAAAATTTGTACAGCCACTTTCCCTACCGTGGCCATCGTCACAAGAATGGATAAACAGGACTGCGTCGCTCCCCTCCCCGAAACTTATAAAAATTATAATTGTCTAAATTATTTATTTTATTTTATTTATTTTGACCACTTCATCTTTAATTTACGTGTTATCCTTGTAAAATTAATTTATTTTATCCATTTCTACCATTTAAATGTGTATTGATCTTCTTCGTTAATTATTAACCCATTGACATTTTGACACTGACTAATTATTGTTAACAAACTTATCGCCACTTGATTGGTAAATTGTTGTGTATTGTAATAAAAATGCTATATATATTAGAGTAGAGCCAGAGATGAGGATCTAATTGAAAAGTAAATATCTCTTCGCTCAATATTTCTGTTTTCTAAATGTCTAAATGGGGAGTTTTTTTCTGTATTTTGCAATAGGCATCAATTATTACTTAATAAATATTTTCAATTATCTGTTGTTTGATCTTTACCAGATTGAAATGACCTGTTTGTGTGAACGCTTCGATTTTTTTTATTCCTTTGCGTTTTGAGTGGAACATAGAGACTCAAGCTTGAGCTTTGAAGTTCCAGTAGCAGTGATATTTTTTGTCAGGGTGGGGTTGCTAGCCTCACACCAAAACTCCCCTGTCTTTGTCTAGCTTACAACTGGCTAGGGGAGGTCAAGGTGTGTACCGGCTAGGAATCGAACCTCTGACCACATGCATGGTTGGTGAGTATCCTATCGCTCAGCCACCGACGCTTCGATGATATCTTTTATATCATTCCTGTAGTTGAGATTTTTTTAGTAAATATCGTTGAAATCCACTATAGTGTAGCATTTCATAAGGTATACTTGAGTATACAATATCAGTTTCAAAGACAACCTGAGTTAAATTGAAGACATAATCATATAAGCTTGTATTTTTCCATTCCTTTTGCTTCCTTAAGCCTAAGCTTCGAAGTTTTAATAGCGATGGTATTCTCTTTTATGTAGTCGGTTTGCTAGCCTCACGCCCGACCTTTCCTCTTCAGTCGGTTTACCATCGTACTAAACAGGATTTTGGGGTGCCTTAGCCAGGACCAAGTGTACCATTGTACTACCATATGTTGCATTTTACTTCTATAAATAAGTCAGTATTTTTCATTAAACATCAAATAGAAAAAACCAACTGCGCATTTTACCATTGTAAAACAACTCACCTGAACTAATTGTAATAGATAATCATTTAATTCAGCATCACTAAGATGATATAAGCTATTTACAGCCAGTTCACGTATATACGCATCAGCTATTCCACTAGCTCCAGTTTTATAACCACTTGTTGAACTTATACTATTCGAATTATTTCGTGTTAAATCAAATGCACCTAATAATTGTAGAGCTGTACCAACATCGAATGGATGCGGCCATTGACTTATAAGCGTATAAAATTCTGTTAAAATATCACGACTGTCAGACCAATTGACAACTTGACATATCCATGGTAATGCATTGGGTAGATTTTTTAAACACCAATAACGTCCACGCCATAGATAATCTTTATCTTGTTCACATAATTCATATAATGGATCACGATTAACTATTTCACGTAGTCTTGACTCTAATAGTTTACTAGCTAATTCATTAATAGTAGAAGGTGAATTATTACTACTTATAACAAGATTAGTAGATTTGTTAATTTGTGAATGTAAAGAATTGAAATCCGCTGGTGTTGTTGATAGATCTACAAGAGGTTTTGTAATATTAGATCGTATTGGTAGACAAGCTTCTTCTGTACAAAAAGAATTGTTCACTTTTGCATTGCTATTTTTATTATCACTGATATTAATGCCATCGTTGTTATGTAATCTTAGAAGACGACCACCTTCTGAAGGGAATTCTTTTCGTTGGTAGGGGTTAATAAATGAAGTGACTGTTGGTCGACGAATACGACCTTGGATAGGATTATTAATTTTAATCTGAAAACACAAAAGGAGGATGTGAATATATAAATAAATAAAATACAATAAATAAATGTTTTAAAAGTGATTTACAAGCGAAGAGGGGAAAAATCCCTTTGTTAATTTATAAGTAGTAACACTTGATGATATCAATTTCGATGATAAAACAATCATACACTGATGATTTATGAAGACTGAGATTAGTACAGGATTAAGGATAAACTACCTAATCTCGTCTCCTGTGTATCTAATCAGTTTGATTGCTCCTGTGGAACTAGTTAGTTACATTGAGCATATAAATTAGACATGTACATCATCAGATTTCTGAATATCACTCCTGCATGGTTCAGTAAGTGACAAACAAGGCATTTTCTTAACTGTGTTTTAGTTTAGCTCACCTTGTAGATACTGAAGACAAAGTCGATGTTAAAAAGGCTTTTTGCCTTACGAGTTCGTCTTTTACGGACAACCGAAGCCTAACTTATGTGTATAGAAGAAGTTCTTTCAGATGCTTTCGCTACCCTAGTCATCATTACTTGATTGTAAAAATCCGACAATTTCCTCTTTTCTCTGTGCTTTTTTTACAAGATATTGTTTTAACTGCCTTGAGATGTTTAATCGAATTTTAGATTTTCTCGTCGATTGATTAGACCGAAGTGCTCTGTCTCAGGTTGACATGTCGGCTACTTGTGAAGATGCTTCAACGATGTCTGTGCATTTAATGAATATTTAATTGGTGGATGGTGACTAGCAGTGGAATCCAGGATGCGCATTTCATCCTGTTTGAGACACATCAGCTGGATGTACTTTTATATCTCAATGAGTGATGATGTTCCCACCGAGGCTCGAACCCATCGACGGGAAAGTCTAAAATTCAATTCAATAATTAATATGACCCGTTGCACAAGAGGTGGCTCTCGTGGCCCGTGGTCTAGTGGATAACGCTTTGGCGTCTGAAACTGTGGGCACTGGGTTCGAGCCTCGGTGGGAACATCGTCACTCAGTGAGAAATGCAGGTACGTCCAGCTGACGATTCCCAAACAGGACGGAATGCACATCCTGGATTCCCCTGCTAGTCACCATCCACCAACTAAATGAATTGAGATGTTGCATAAATTTTTTTAATTTTATCTTATATTCAATTAAGCATTACATATTTATGCGTATTATCACTTATACGTGCTTTTACACTGTAATTCTATTGATCTTAACAACCCAATATTATTTAGAAACAACAGTGTTGTCGATAACGATTACTCTTTAAATATTATGTGTATTATATAACTGAAGAGCTAAGTGAGGAATTTTTCGAAAAGAACAGTTTTTGTTGACATTAGATGGTTGGAGACAATCGGCAGGAAACCTTGGATCTAAGGTTTCGTTCTAGTTGGCACTGGTTAGCGACCTTGAAGGAACTCACGTTCTTTCAGAGATTCGAACACGCGTCACCCAGTGGTGCGGTCAGAGGCATTATCATTGAGCTATTCGGGCTCGCGATTGACCTCCTGTAAGACTGTATTGGATACTTTGATTCGACACTAGTTGGTAACTAGTGTAATGTGTCTAATCCTATCTTTAGTGCAGACTGAATTCTGTCAGTCAAATTTGCCATAGCTCAGTGGACACATCTGTGACTGCAGCACTGAGTGACACCGGTGCGAATCTCAGTAGGGGCGTGAGTTCCTCCAAGGTTGCAGATACGCCTTGTCAACCAACGCCAACTAGAACGAAATCTGGGTCCAAGGGTCCTGCCGATTGACTTTGAACATCTAATATCAATAATTCAAAGTGCACCGCGATGGTGAACCAATTAGAATGGTGGCCATACTGTAAACTTGACTGTTAGAATTTAGTGTGCACCAAACACAAGGTGAGGCACATTACACTAGTCACCAACTAGCGTCCAATCAAAGAATATTCTTTGCTTAATCTGCTTTATATCTTCTAAATGTCTAAATGGAAATTTTCACTACAATGAAAACATCGAGTATAAGAAAGTATTTAGTAGGTGTTATATACTTTTTTACTCGAAAATTTAGGAAATATACACATTCCATGGGATCAAACTTTCGAGACCTTAGAAAGTAAGCATATTAATCTGAAATTGAAAGAGTTATATTCTATGACTTCATACAATCACCCATCAGTATTACAGTATCTTGTTATTCAACTTAGCTGTAGTATCTTTGATGATGAACACATGAATGAAACATACTATTTGAAATGATATCAACATACAATGAAATAAAGAGAAATAATAAGAATATTATTATTGTTTCGTTTAGTTCCTAGAGGAACATAGGGCTTCAGCCGCGCATCTCTATTGAGTTCGGTTCTCTGCTAGTCTGTCTGTCTGTTTTCGACATAGAACTTTGCACAAATGTGCGGAAGTTCAAGTCGCCACATTCCGTGTAGCTAGAGTTTTCACCAGGCTCCAAGTCTGCCTACATACTTTCGTCCCCTCTGCGCATGACCTTCTCCATCTCACTCTTGCACTGAGGACTGGCTCGCCGCTTCCCATTCGGGTTCCACTCGAGTGACGGCCTGACGTGTGATGTCACTTGATGGTTGTCTCAAAGTATGGCCAATCCACCTCCATTTTTCCCTGCATATTTGTGGCACAATTGGCGCCTGATTGTTTCGTTCGTTCCCAGAGATCCCTGTTACTGATCTTTTCTGGTCATTTGATTTTGAGTATTATTGAGTGAAGACAGCTGTTGATGAATGTTGATGATGACGCGCCACGGCTCTGATCCGATTAGTAGCACTGACTTCACATTGGAGTTGAAAATCCGGATCTTATTTTTTATGCTAAGGAGTACTTTTGATCTCCACGCAGACTTGAGAGTAAAGAAAGCTTGCCTTGCCTTCCCAACTCTCGCTTTGATGATATCCTCATCAGTTCTGTCCCCCTGTAGTTGAAACGATGCTTCCCAGGTAGGTAGAGGAGGTTGCTTCTTTCAGATCTCCCATTTATGCTGGCTGATTGTTGTTGCTGCTATTGCTATTGGCCACGAATCTTCATCACCTCTGTTTTCTCTATGTTCACCTATCTTCATTGGACGGTTCTTCTGACAACTTGTTGCTTTTCACCTGCATATCTTTCAGTTTGTGGGAAGAGAGAATTAATAAAATGATCTTTCAAAAACTGAGTGAGTATATGAGGAATGATAACTCGGTAGCTAGTTAGTAAAACTTTGAAATTAAGATAGTAAACAATCAACACATTATTTTAACCCCCTCGTGATCTCCTTTGTCCATGTTGCAAAGAGCCTACAACAATTGAATATTTAACAATATCGAAAGTCCTAGAGAAGCAGCTTATACCTCTGTGTCCATATTGATCAGTCAAACATTAATTCACCTCTTACATGACTTTACTTAGTAGGCATGAAGTTATTTTGCAGTATACACAACCAAAAAGTGAAATTCAACTTCTGTTTTACTAGAAAATCTAAACCATTCAGAGCACAGTATATTTGATCTGATTGATATTGTGAAGGACATAAAGCATAAAGTTCTAAATAATGTAGGCTATTGACCAGTGTGACAAGTTGCACTGATTCTTCTTTGCCGATTGCTTTCGACCATCTAATATCAACATTTCACAGTGCACCGTAATGGCGAGCCACCTAGCATGGTGGCCACAATGCAAGCTCGATTGATAGAATTCAGTCTGCACCGAAGATAGGATTAGACACATTACACTATTTACTGACTAGTGTGCAATCGAAAATATCCAATACAGTCCTACAGGAGATCAATCGTGAGGCCGAATAGCTCAGTGGTAACGTCTCTGACTGCAGCACTGGGTGACGGGGGTTCGAATCTCGGAAAGGACATGAGTTCCTTCACTGTTGCAGATACGCCTTGTTGATGAGTGTCAACTAGCACGAAACCTAGGTCCAAGGCTTCCTGCTGATTGCCTCCAACCATCTAATACCAATAAATCTTAATCCACACCTTCGACAGGCTTAACTTTTAACCACCGAAATGGTTGTCCGGTGTTAAATCCACCTTGAACTGCATAACTAGAACATTTGTTTAATATGAGGTTGTTTCTACAACAGTTGTCATTGTTCGTCCGAGAAGACAGTCATCTAGTTTGAAGGAACTATGACGGAATCGAATGGAAAACAATCCTCAGATGTTTATCATAATTATAAATCTAGTAGAGAATATCTGACGCTTTTGTTTAGTTTTATTTCTAATTGGCAAAGACCAGACTAGAAATTACACAAACAAAAAAGAAGGATAATTACTAAATATAACAATTATTCATAGAATGAGATCATACACCCTTAGACAGTAGTTGAAGAACTGTACTTTGTTTTTCAATTAAATAAGTTGTCAGGTAGGTGAGTCTTTAAAATTAATAAACCATACAAAAAATGTATATCATTTAACAAAAGTTTAGAGTTATTTTGAGGGTAATTAACTAATAATCAACTTTTTACCGTCCTATTATTATTAGAACAGTTCACTGGGTTTAACGCAAGAAGTTATATAGTGATATATTTGATTTGAATAATGCAAGAATACATTGAGGAGGGTAAAATAACATCAATACCTTTTTGTTAGTTCTCCTCAGTAGTATACAACTATGGACAATTGAATATCATTGTACAAAATATTCAAACACTTAAGTGATTCAAGTATTGGTGTGTAGAGATTTAGTTGATTGATTACAGGATTTCATCGTGAGCTGACATATGTTAGATGACCACTGGAAATCATGCAGGGAGTACTGGACAGCTATTTCGTAATAGTTCGGTACTCTTCAGCAGTACGAACCCACTGGGGCTCGAATCCAGGATCTTCTGGTTAGAAGGCTAGCAAGCTCGTAGACCATTAATCCACTGGGACCCGATCCAATGGCCCATGAATTCTAACTTCTGCCAATTCACGACATAGCGCGACCGCTAGCGGGAAGTCGTGACCGGTAGGGTGCAGCAGGTCGGGTGTGAGGACAAATAACCGCCGAAAACATTGGCAAAAAAGGAATTTTTCATGCTTTGTTCAAGTTTATCTAGGGAAATAATTGTATGAAATATATTTAATGCTTGTTAACCACAATTGAATCACATATAATATATATATATAGGTCCAGGTTTCGACTTCTGCTCAATCTACTACAAACTGGACAACTGAGTACTTTCAACATCTTTAGCTCAGTTAGTTTGGTTCATAGCCAGGTAAGAGTGAATAACTCAGCATAGTGTGAAAATATCTGGGAATTGAAATAAATCTATGCAAATTCATATTCACAGACTATTCAACCTCTTTAAATTAAACACGCCTTATTCTATATTTTCTTAATTTTAGAAACAAATAAACAACTGATTAAGCATACAATTATTATAATTAGACTTTTGTATTTGCTAATATACATACATGTGTTTCTGTGACAGGATATTTATTTACACACTAAAACGATATTGCTTTAAGAAGCCAATCTTCGGTAAATACAATCAGAATTTGTTTTATATTGTATTCACACTCTTAATACATGAGAATTTCTTTTATTTAGGTTAATTTATGAATGTTATTTTACTAACCAGACAATTTGTGCGACGGATGGTGTTTTATAGGCAGTAAAAATACATATTAAAAAGAAATTAATACAACTATCTTAATTTACAGACGCTGAATTGATTCCATGATCTGGTGTGTGTGTGTGTGTGTGTGTGTGGCTAATAATGACAACCAACGAATGATTAAATTAAAAATTAAGAAATTGCATAAAAGAGATAGAGGTGGTTGATGAAAGAAAATCATATTGTTGATAGAAAACAATACCTATAATATTAAATGTCTGTTAAATACCGCCTAATAGAAACACTGATATTACTGTTTTTATCAGTGCAAACACTAAATCCCTACTAATTCGTAGACTATTAAGTGTACAACTATAAGGAGGCAAACAGACAGGTAACACAAACAGATTGAAAAAATTCCTGCAAACATTCCAAAAATTGGTAATATAAATAGGGATTAGTTTCCACTTTTTTTTGAAAAGGCCTCCTTAAACAACTTGGTACGGTCGACGGTGGGTAGTCTCCAGTTTTCTATAAGTACAACAACTACAATCATAAAGTATGATAGCACTCGAGCAAGGAGAAGCAGACAGAAGATTTGGTTGTTATTGGTAGAGGACTTGTCTGTCGACAAGTCCTCAGGGGACAACTCTGAATATATAGATTCATCAATTTATTCAGGAACAAAATTTATAGAGCTAAAATATAATAAGGACTAATCTCTCAGAAATGATGAGAGAAACAATAAGTCATAGCACAAAAAGAGCGAAAAACGATAATGTAAATTTCACACTATGGAAAGTAGTTTAATAATATTGACAAACATATGGGCTCGTAACAGCCAGTTTCGCAGAGGTTCTCTGTCTGTCTGTTTTCGACATAGAACTTTGCACCGATGTGCAGCAGTTGGAGTCGCCACACTCCATGTACCACACAAAGCAAGAGAAGAAAGTAAAAGAAATGCATAATAGAGACAGTAGATAGGGATATGAAACAAAAGGAATGGTAATAACGAAGAACAATATAGTATAATTGGGCATTATAAGTCACAAGGAGTGGATGCATCTGTCCCAGCCATTGAGAACGATTTTGAGCCATATCACCAACTTTCTCCAACTTTCATTGGTTTTTACCGTCCCGAGGACCCCAACCAGGAAGTCTACACCTTCCTACATGGCTTAAACTAACTGTTGTGGATTTCATTGACTGGTGCCATGTTTTGGTTTGACCTCCGCTGGCTCTTTTCCAGCCTGACCCTATGTCAGAGGTTCTGAAATAATTGAGCACCTAGCTAGAACTAAAACTAATAAATCCGGTGCGAATTTCCACACTTGATCATCATAATATGCGTTAGTATGAAAATATACTTCACTGCTTTTCGAAAAATTAATGTGTGCATTAGATTTACCCAATTTTAACAGATTATATATAGGGTCAAAATTCAATCAATATATGTCAAGTGGTTTAAGGGTCAATATCACAAATAAGAAGACTGAAAAAATTGCTGCGTAAAATAAATCTTGGTTTTAAAATTAGATTACCAATGCAGGTTTAAAGGAATAACAAATCACTATTGGACGCGTTTAAGCCTTTTTACGACTGCGACCGCCAATCGTTTCCATTGATTTCAAGGTACTGTTAAAAATAAGCTTTATGAAGCATCTCTATAATGTAGTTCTCCAGGGTCAGTTGAATTACACTATTTTATTTGTTCTTACAGCTATTTAAGAATTTATTCTGTGGCCTTAACCTGTAGACAGCGATAGCTTCTCCCTGTATGTGTGTAGTCATACATACATGTAAACTGGTTAACAAAGTGGGGTATCGTTCGAACGCTTGTTGTGAAGGTTTACAGGACAACACAGATTTCGTTTTTTCTACAAATTCAGCTTAGCTGTAGAATCAGTTTTGAAGGGTGTCGCTGTTGATCTTTGTTCATTGACCGAACTTTGGTAATCACCCTTGAACGATACAATTATACAGACATCCTTTTCAACAGCTGATTCAACTGGTAGGGAGTTTAATAAATTTCGGGAAATATTTAGTACCTAAAATATATCGGTGAGGTCTTTGCATTTCTTTTTCAGTGGTATCTCTCAGGTATATACATGTGTTGAATACGTCTCAATAAACACTTAACACCTTTATATATACACAAACCAAGTTCACTTTTAACGGTTTGGAAAAATTTGGGCATTGGGTATATGATATTCATTATAATAAAGGTCTTTGTATATCCCAATGAATGAAAAGCAAAACGATATTGTTTCTACTGACGTTTCGCTATTTAATGATAATTTAATGCTCACCCCTTAACTCTTTGTTATATATATGCTGAGATTTTGTAAATTCCTGTTTAATAAAGCTATTAGATAAAGCTATTAGAAGGATTAAATGGCGAAACATCAGCAAAAACAATATCGTTTTGTTTTTCATTCATTGGGAAATACAAAACCTTTATTATAACTTAACACCTTTTTACACTGGAGTGGACAGAAACTATGGTAACTCATGAAGGGGACTAATTGTTTTAAACACCTTCATCCTTGAGCATTTTAGTTTGCCCGATTGTCAACTTGTCAAATAATTTTCATACATAATATTCCAGTAATAATTCAAAAACTCCCGTCACATTCATGGACTAAATTCTAACGTAGTAGGCATGCATGAATATTTTCAACAGTCTAACAGTTAATAATAAAAATAACGATAATAATAAAGCTTTATTTCAGATAATATGCGAACATATGGCACAAAATTTTTTAAGCGTATTCAGTTCCAAAATACTTTTCTCTTCATACAGGATTTACATGTAAATTAATAAGCTGAGGTATACCTTCATTTTGTTGAAATATTGCACAGCATTTACTTGGAAGCAAGTTAAATCAGTGGACAAGGTCATGTATAGGTTGTTTGATATAACTGAACGATCAAAATAATGATAAACCTAGATGAAATTCAGCATTTTGGTGGGAAGCAATTCCTGTTTCACCTATAAAATTCCTACAGTTTCTATGACACTTTCCTGTATGACTTCAAGTTTTATTTATCAATGTCATATATGCATACAGTGCTTTTTTGCTACACTTATTCGAAGTGAAATTAACCTTTGACCTTTAATGATATTTTTTTCTCAACAGCAAAGTACATATTTAAAAATTACAAAATCATTGCTTTTTAGCCTACTGTTATATAAAAATGTCTACTGAAAATCTCAGAAATTTAATTTTACTATTTACCTAGAAGAATTCAAAAATTCCCCATGATGATCAGTCGCCTGGTTTGGTGATCCCACACGTCGGGAACTTGATCAAGCGAATTCATTCCTCAAGTGTCAGCTTTCAGTGATTTGATTGATTTTATTTTTCACCACGAATTGATGTCAGTTAGAGAACTATTGAAAACTAGAAAGTACTAGATATCTGTTTTTCGTCTTAATTCGGGATTTCTCATCAGAACGGACCAGCTGTGACCCTATTATGGATCGAACTCGGGGCTTCTAAGTTATAAGGCGAGTTAGTTTATTATTCAACCACTGAGACGGAACCCAACGACAGATGAATTCTAAATTCTGCCAATTTACGACTTTCATAGTCACCACCAACCAATATAAGCATGCACGTTGAGTCAGCGAAAACATTGCACTAGCAACGTAAAAGCACAGCACAACAATTTCTTAGCAGTTAGAGCTTCCCTTCAAATCGCAATGGTAATTGTCAACGCAGAATATAGAAGGTTCAGGGTCTGATCCCGGGTGGGGTCATGGGTGTGTACTGATGAAGAGTCAGACACTAGGGAAAGACAGCTGTTAAGTACTGTCTGGTTTTCAGTGGTCCTCTAACTGATATGAATCCATGATTAAACTACCCAAATCCCAACGAACTAGCATTCGGAAATTAATCTGATGCCCACTAGTAACTGACCATAGGACGAATTCGCCTGGAGTTCTACTAGTAAGAAGTCATGACCAATGGGTTCCTTCAGGTCGGATAAGAGGACGAACATTCGCTGACGGCATTGGCTAGCAGTGATACTAACAGAGTTCAGTCAGCACCAACAATAGGTCATAAACAGATGACACTAGTTGCACTCTAGTGACCAATCAATGGTGCTTCTATTACATGAAAGCTAGTGATCAAAATGTGCAAAGTTTTAACATATTACTCACTACTAGAAAATTAAGTTACTCAATAGATTGGCTAATTGTTTGAATTATGTGGAATTTTACACGAAAGACCATCCTACTTAAGTTATCATACCCTAAGAAGGCACACAAAATTCAAGAATTGAAAAAGACTTAATGATACTACAATCAACAAAAGTTTATAGGAGAGGAAATAATTTAATTTTGGGATAGTGATGATTTTCTAGAGATTTGAAGGTGGTCGATTTTGAATCGTCCAGACAAGAGTGTTACCAATCTTAGCACACCAACTACACCTCTGTACGTTATTCAGATCAATAACTCAAGGATTGCTAACATCATGTACTAGTCTAATCACAAATTTCAAGAAGAAGGGGCTGAAGGAGAATCAAGCATCTGATATCTTTTAATGTGTCAAATTTTGTGCATATATAGACAATCTTAAAATACTCAAAGTACAAAGATTTGAAAAGTTATAAAAATAAACACGTAATTTAGAATAAACAAACAAAGTAGTACTTACTTGTACTGTAAATTCAGGATTTGGATTGCCTAAAACAGTACCACAAGGATAAAGACTTTCATCAGCTGTTTGTACTAAGGATGGTGGCCATAAATTCAAAGTAATCATATCGGTAACCATGAATCCATTATGATCAAATAAATTTATATTTGCCCAACCATATGGATATTCACACTGAAGACATCAAAAATACAAATAACAACCCAATAAACGATAGTTATAGTAATGGTAGTAGTAGTAGTAGTAGTGATAATGACAATAAAAGTAAATATTAACAGTGATATAATAAAAATGTATACTTGTTTTACTAACAAAAGATGAAAAATCAATTTAATCAAATTTGTCATGTGCAAATTACACACTTGGAGGTGAAAATCCACCACGGTTCCCGCTAGGAAATGCAAAATACTTGAATCACAATATGTAGTCTACTCAGTAACATATACAACAACAATTAAAGAAAGCAAATAAAATAGCATGACAATATATACTACTGATTGGTATGAGTGGTCACCAACAGCGCAATATCAATTAGAAGCACATACCAAGTATAAACTTAAGTGTGAAGTGATTCTTTTTTTGGTGTTATGAAAACTAATAAAACTTAAAGAGTGCTCATCATTCATAACTCCATTCCGTCAATGGGATAAAATCCAATTCTGCAAATCTACCATTGGCATTGGATGCCGTTTCAGTTCCTGAATGGTTAATACGCTTGCCTAGTTCGCGGATTCCATCCCCCAACGGTTTTCGCAAATACTGTCAATGTTTGTAAAACATAGATATACTGATTTTATTGATGGATACATTACAGTCTCCTGAAAGTGGACGAATTTTCGATTTTCCCGTCCATTGATTGAACCGAAGTGCTCGGTCTCAGGTTGACATGTCGGCTCCTTGTGCAGATGCTTCGACGATGTGTGGTCATATAACTTGAAGTCAATTGATGGATGGTGATTAGCAGTCGAATCCAGAATATCGCACATTTCGTCAGCTGAATGTTCCTGCATTCTCAATTGAGTGATGGCGTTTCCACCGAGCACTTCGGTTCAATTAATCGACAGGAAAATCTCAAATTGGATTAAATAATTAATAAGACAGGTTACAGAAGAGGTGGCTCTTGTAGCCCAAATGGTCTAGTGGATAATGCTTTGCCGTTCGAAGCTATGGGAACTGGTTTCGAGATTCAGTGGGAACACCACCACTCACTGGGGAATGCAGGTACATCCAGTGACCAGTCCCAAATAGGGTAAAATGCGTGTTATCCTGGATTTCACTGCTAGTCACTAACCTCCAAATGACTTTAAATTTGTTGTCTAGGTTTAATATTTCCTTACACTTCAGCACCTGTTTACTTTGGGAAGATTTTATGTCTCAGCAGTTATGCAGAATCATCAATGAACCTATTCTGTTCAAACTTGCCGATCTTTAGTAGAATATTTAAAATAGAATATTTTAGAAATGATATATATATATATATATATAATGAAGAAAGCATGCCAAAATACACAATTGACAATTAAGTAAAAATGTTCTAAATAGCAATAATGAAGAGCATAGTGTGTGTGCCTGTTTACAAAGAAATAATCACCAATGTAAATAAATGAAAAAAAATAGACAACATACAGAGGAGAAAAAACATGACAGAACAACTGGAATGTGATTTTCCACGTGTAATGTATTACACCAGTAATTAGTGACACTATAGCCGTCTAGTTGTTTAACAGTTGAACAACCATGAGGTTTATTCACTTTCGTGTAAGTTCAACTGAATGAGATACAAAGTATGTGCCAGTTTTTTAAGAAATCTTTCTAAAACAAATTAAATATCGATATTTTTAGCTCTAATACTAAAGTTGTAATTTATTTGCATTGAAATGGTACTTATTTCCTTTAAATACATTCTAATTACCATTTAAGGTAATGACTTAGAACAGAGCATACTGTTGCACAGCACATTCAATCATGAATTACCAACCAGACATTATGTCAGCTAAATGAATATCTTGTGTTCGTAGCACTATTACTGAAAGAACTTTCTCGCTAGATGAACAAGTATTGAACTGACTTCTTGGATTGGTTTCGTATTAATAACTTACCACCGGTTATGAACCACCACAGGGGAAGTCAGGATGTAGACGACCTTTTTGACTCCTTCTCTTCAGAGTGGAGAGACAGCATAGCTGGCATGCTGGACATCTGAGGGAAACACCTTACTGCTGTTACATCCCTGTTCCCAAGCAGTACGACTTTGCCGGAAACTGCTTTTAGTCTAATCTCTCTATCCTAACAATCTTCCTGACATGGTAGGACCTACCAGAACATTAATTCCAGTCAGTATAGCTTGTTGGGTCATTGCGATGTGCAAGCCCGACCACTACGTCAAGGTAGCAACTATCGGCGGGGAGATGAACAAGTGGTAGAATTTAATACACCAATCCTAATACTCAGGTTGATTCATAATGATGCCCACCAATACATTCAGAAGGTAGGAAACGCATTCCAAATATTTTGTATTCACACCTAATGTCTTATCGGTGTCGTCACCTAGCAATGCTATAATCTGATTACCTACAGCTAAAAATAAGGAACCTCCTGGGAGCAAGTCTATACACGGGAAGATAAATAAAGATATAAACACTTTTATGAATATAAGAATAATAAAAAAAACTTCCCAACATCAGTCTGAACTTTCAGATATTTAGTATAGCTTACAATTTTAACATTCTTTCTATCAATAATTTTTCTGATGCGTATAAGAGCAACACAAATACGAGCAGCACTAGGTATATCAGCCAATAGTACATGAAAATTAAGCCATTCACGCCATGTTAGATAATTTCCAGGTTTTTCTTTAGTTGTCTAAAATTAAAAACATAATTTATGCTTGAAATATTATAGATATTATCAACATAGTATCAATCATTATATAAAAAATAATGGTGAGTAAGGAAAACAGTAAGGAAAATAACACGCCATCAGAAATAGTAGAAAGTTGTGACATAGAGACAAGAAGGGATTATAAAAATGTCATATTATGATTAACATAATGACAAAATGGTAGCCCAAGTGGTCTAGTGGATAGTGCTTTGACACTTGAGACTGTGGGTAACTCGGTTCCGACCTCAGTGGGAACACCATCACTCGCTATTGAATAAACGTACATACAGATGACAATTTTTAAAATGGACGGAATGTACATCCTGGATTCCACTGCTAATCGCCATTAGCGCGTGGGTGGTTCAGAGGTAAAACACTAGCCAACCACACACATGGGTCGGGGTTCGATCCTCGGCCGACGCAAACCATTACCTCCTTTAGCGAGTTATAATCCCGACAAACAGGGAAGGTCAGACATGAAGTTAGTAACCTTACCGCCCGTAAAAATAAAGCCATTGCTACCGAAACTTCAAAGCTCTAGTTTGAAGTTTGAATGTAAAGGAATAAAATAAGAGACAAAAGATTAATGTGTGCATGCTACTGTGATGAATTTAAAGTCACATCACCTACAGTATCTTATAGAGATTTAGAGGGAAAACTTGTAACCTCTTCGTGATGAACTGTTTCAAGTTGAATCAAGCTACTACTAATTCCTAAGTTTGAATTAATCCTAATTATGAGCACCATATAGAGGGGTTATGAAAATCAATATTTGGTAGGAATTTGCAAAAACTATGCGTTAAAGTGAGACGTTAAAAATAGCTAAAGTGGATTATTTATACAAACTAAACAATGAATCTTAACAATCCAAAGTAAAAGTATGCACTGAATGCACACGATTACTACTAATCAGCTACTCGGGAAGTAAATCTGACATTTTTCAGACTTTATTGTAGTTTTACAATCATTATATATGAATTTCTTAAGACTTATCATAATCTATTTACATTATTTTTGTGATTCCACTCAAATTTACCTGCATAATATGCAAATGAAAGTAATCCTGTTTTTTTTCACAATTTGAAAGTGATCTTACTTCAAGTTTGCAGTCGTAGTTTGTGTTACAAATAGTGTAGTTAGTTAGAGCTCCATTAAGCGGAACATATTCTTCATATATCAATCTACAAACTAAACATGTACTATGACTGTTGAAGTAGGTGGAACTAGACTCGAACCCGGGGCCCACTGCCTGAAATTAAACCACTTACACCGATGAGCCACTTCTTTACAAACCGACTGGCATCAGATAGCCATTTCGTCCCTGCGTAGGTCACTCATTTTGATGTAACAATGTGACTGTTATCTAACACCACAACTGTGGTGAGCACTACTGAAAATAATTTGTAGGAAGTGTGTTGGTGCTGTCATCTGTAAGAATCTTGAATAGCCTAAACGTCAGTTAAGTTGCAAGGCGAATAGGTACAGATAATTTCACTGCAATATAGAAAACGTGAAATAAAGACAAAAAAATTCGAATACTTTTTTATAAATTAGATTTTCAGCGTCACGGTTTTATATTTTGCTATTGCTGTGTCACTTTTGTCACATAAACAAATCTGCCTTCACACTAGCAAACATTTATCCTTTTGCTGTAAGCTACCATCAAACAAGTAACTTCGAGTTAGGAATCATGATCCCATCAGGAACCTATCGCCCAACACAACTATGCATGACAAAATAGAGATGGATTGATCACTCGCCGAGGAGACCGTTGAGTGACATCACGCGCCAAGCTGTAGAGTCGAACCCTAATGGGAGGCGACGAGTTTGGAGAGGGGCCGAGAGTGACATGAAGGAGATCGTGTGAGGAGGAAGTAAAAGCTCACACAAAATCGTGGAGCCAGTTAAAAAAGATTGCTGATAAAGCCCAATGTTCTATTAGAAATCTGGGGAAATAATAATAATGGGGAGAAGAAGGAGGTAGCAAATACAGTGATGTTATGACTTACTTGTTAATGCACACACAGATTTCAGATGATCTCAAAAAAGATAACTTTGCTAGGATTCTCATAAAGTAAACAGAAAGGAAATGTTTACCATAAAGAGAAAGAGAAAATATGGAGCTAACTCTCTATGGAATGAAAAGACAAATTGAAGTGATGTCAAACACAAGGTCAAATTATTCACTTTTTGGTATTTGCCTTTTCCTATGAAGCAGGCTTTCTATCCATTCTCTAGATTTTAGCAGCAACAATGCAAAGGAGTAGTTCTCCATTAACGTATAGATTACCCAAAAATAACAAGTATTCGGGTAGTTTCATCAAAAAGTTACACTGACAAAGAACATTGAAAGCCTCGCATCACAACGATTCTGACCTCAATTCCTCGTATACTTGTTATTACTTAAGAGCCCTAACCCAAGACGAAAGTTTTTTTTCAAAATGCCAACAACTTAAAAGTGAATCAGAATATTTTACTTCCTCAAACTTCAAACAAATATGGCAATCTTACCTGACATTCAATTAAAAATTGGCTCCCATGAAATATTCCAACGCGTACAACATAACTTCCATCTAATGCAGTTGCACCGTTTATATTCGTATGTTGTACAACTGAATTCAAACTAGAACTAGACTGATTCATTGATGCTGATGACATTGTTGCTAATGTGTGTGATGTACTCGATATTGATGAAATATTTGAATTGGTAACATTTTCAACAAGAAAATGTGCTGAACGAACTTGTATACTTAAAAATCCATTCAATTCCCAAAGGGATACAATTTGTTCTTGTTCTTGTCTTTGCTGTTGTTGTTGTTGCTGTTGACATGATGTTTCTAGCTGAAGGTTTGATTTCTTCAATTTATCATCAGTATTTTTTAAAGAAGAATTCTTAGATGTATTAATCATCATATCATTGAAGCTGATTATATCATCAGTTGGTACATCATCGTAATCATTGAAGTCAACTGATACTGAATGATCAGATGTCTCAGCCTCAATATCCTCTTTACAATGATCAATATCAGTCTTATCATAGTTTTTTAAAAATCGTTCAAAATTCTCATATACATCAGATGAATTATTATTATTATTATTATTATTATTATTATTATTATTGGTGTTGGAGTTATCTATCAAAGAGTTAGACGATACTAACCAATTCTCTTCATCATTACTTAACTTACACATTGGATTTAAATTATATTCATTAAGTGAATAATTTAAACTTTGTTTAATATCTTTTATTAATATTGGACTTAAACATGGATATTTATATTGTTCAATACATTGTTGTATATATTCATAATTTATAAGTAATTCATTTGGATCGAATAGATAGGCTTGGGAACAGCATATTTTCAATAAATAATTTGAAGCATCCGGTAAACCATAATCTATGATATTATTATTATTACTACTACTATTATTATTATTACTATTATCATTATTATTGTGGTCCATTTGACAATCTTGTTTAGCTAATTCTGTTTGTGAATATAAAATTTCATTCAATGCATGATATACAGTGGCTTTTTTATCTAATTCAATAAGTATACAACATTTTTTCGGTGGATTTTTACCATTTAACACCCATGCTGTAATAGTGAGATGTGTTAACTTTTGTAAGAGTATTTTCAATGATTGACATAGTTCACGTTTACTAGCTGAGGTTAAATAACGTATTAAACCATAGGAACCAGTTTGCTTTAATAACTTTCTATGCATATTAGACAGATTTAACAAACGTGATCTAGCCCATTTCACTTCAGAATTTGTTCGACAAGCTCGAACTATGTCTGTATGCGGGATACTTGTACAACTGAAAATAAATATATTAGTAACAAGTAAAAATAAACAAATAAGAAAATTATGTAATACATGAAAAATGTATATACATATACACATATTCATGTATGTTAAAAGATTTACAAGCCTATTTAATCTTGTTTTGTTTTGTCATGCACTTTTGCTCCAATAACAAGGACAAGTCGGACAAAAGATAACAAACATTAATCTATCAGATAGGTAATACATTTTTAAACTTCGGACAATTATTTTAATACACTTAATATAGAATGAAATGAAAAGCTGCATAATAGGACATACTACTAACTAATATGAGTAGTTGGAAGCCGCTTGCATCAAACATTAGTACTTGCTAACCAGATCGAAGTGATGTTAACAGAAGAGGATAACCACTTCGTTTGTTCACCAATGAGCTTATCAATAGTTTACCTGATTGAGAGCACTGAATTACTTCAAACCATCCTAGTTCTGTTCTTTAACTACTCATATTTAATCAGTAGTGTATGTTATCATATAACTATGCCTGCTTTCTTGATTTTCACTCAGCGTATAGAGAATATCATTCAAAGCAATTTCTTCTTTTGAATTACTAGGTTATATAAGTACATTGATTCAACCTACAAGTAATATAAACTACAAAAAATCCCTTATTCTATGTTAACACTACATTTAATGAATTCACACAAGTTGGTAATTCTCTGAGAAATTTTTATCATAGCATTGAGCATATATACATTTCAAGTTCAACAACTAAATATGAGTTTTGTTTAGCAAATACACCAGTCGATTAGGAATCTAATCACCAGATAAATGTTAATATAACTACACTAATGGCAAAATATTGCTATATAATTCACTGACTGTCAACAACAAAAGGGACAATTAGGTTACGAGTTAATCACAGATTGATATCAGTTAGAGAACCATTGAAAACCAGGGAGTACTGGACAGCTGCTGTTTCATCCTAGTTTGGGAATCATCGGTAGTACGCGCCCACTGCCAGGGTTTGAACCCAGGACCTTCCGGTTACAAGGCCAGAGAACTCGTATACCATTCAGTCACTGGGACCCGATTCAATGGCCAGCCCATGAATTCTAACTTCTACAAATTCGTGATTTAGAGCGACCCCAACCAATGTCGTAGGTGGGACATCCATCATCACACGTGACATCTGTCCAGTACTTCCTAGTTTTCAATGGTTCTCTAAATGATATCAATCCATGATCAACTCGTAAAAACAAAACTAACCCTTACAAACCAAACTATAGACAATTAGGTTAGTCAATAACAAGATGGCTACCTCTTTGTTGACTTATTCGTTATTGATAACATGTATGTAAGGAATACTATATGATATGATAAGTGAGTGAATTAAAAAACCAGCATTTGATGACATAATGAAAGTCCCATTTATAAGAAAATGCATACTGTTAGTTTGTAAAGTGAAGTTCTTGTAGTTAGGTCACATTTTGTCCAAGAATCATCTACCTTTAAGGGGTCAGAGAAATTCATGAATCCAACTGGGCTTCATACATTTCGTTTTTGCCCATCAGTTTGTTTATCTCTAATAGTGGATATCAAAGAATACGAATTGTGGGAGCTTACAAGTTTGAATGAGAGAGGTTCGGTAGCAGTGGTGTTTATTTTTACGGGATGGAGTTACTAGCCTCATGCCCAACCTATCCTCTTTACTAGTTTTGTTACTGACTTGACGAGATAAAGGAGTGCGTCGGCCGGGGATCGAACCCCGGACCACATGAGGCGTGTACTATAGAACCCCTATATATATAAACAGTCTTCTATCGTCGGTAACAATGAACAAATATGAATACATTATAATAATATTAACACTGAATAGTTTTCTTACAAACTACCATGTGTTCAATGCATTCTATGAATTTAAAGCTGTATTATATACTACCCCCATACAAATGAAATGAGAATATCTCTCTCAATTACCAAACATCTAGAGTACTCTAAACAATTACTTTTCGAAGCGTCTGAAGCTTTTCATTTTCAGATACTTGTTTAACAAACATGTCGCGTTTAAATTGGCCAGTATAAAATCCCTAAATGTAACCGTCTATATGTACGGTTTACTCAGAACGTTTAAATTAGTATAATAAGCATTAAACCTACAGTGACCTAGTTACTTTTCTTATTTTGTGTGTAGAAAAAAGTAAACTATGATATCTGACCTAGTAGCTATGATGTCACTGCTAAGTTAGTACTGAAGATGTTGTTTAGATAGATAATACAAGTTTCGTAATTAGACTATCTATTTCAGAGAATACGAATAACACCAGAACCACCCATCTGATGTACAAACCATCTTCATCATTTCAATATAATGCTACGTTAACCTTATTCCAAGTGCTGTATTAACCCTATTGAACTCATTACTAAGAAAATGCTAGCACGTCTACAAAGTATTTATGCGGCATTTACAAACTTTTATCATCTTTGGCTTAGGCACCGTATACAGCTATCCATCACAGTAGGAGTATCATTTGCAATTGTCCACTTTGTCCTACATTGTGACTGTGAGATGTAGCCGCTAGCAGTAAAAGATGTGAAAAGATAACACAGCCGGTTTTTCGACTATAAGTACTACCCATTTTCTCGTGTTTGTTAAAAAAACAAGATCACGATAAATTGGATTAGGCGTAAAGTTAGCTAGACACGGGAAGTCATCAAATCATAGCATCAGTGCGTGGAGAATTACACTATTGGTTTGAGCCATATTGTAACAACAGAAGACAAGGGCCAGTCAACAGATCCTTTATTAAGGAAATCAACACATATTTATACATTTTCATGTACATATTATAGATTATTTTCAGCAGAAAAGCATAGTCTTCTGATTGGTTGTTTCTCACAGAAAGTTAACCTCGCATCTCTTTGTGGCTGTTTCTTGAATGTCAGATCATCTATATGTTAACTGTACCCGCCTACGCAAAGCCTTTGTTCCCATCTTTATCACGACCGATATTGGGGACATAAACATTGACGTAAATTACTGTCCACCAATTTGGCTAACAGCCAGATCTCACCACAGTATGAAGAAGAATGAACAGCTTGGACAGGATTCTATATATGTTAAGAATCAGTGGTTGGCGAATGTTGATGTCATGGATTTAGATTTTTTTTTAAAGGCGTCGAAATAGGGACTGCAAATTAGGCGCAGACGGAACGATGACCAATAACGCCAACAACATATACTACAACTACCCGATTTCTCTGTCGGCTCTACATAAGTGAGAAAACACACGATATGAGACAGTATATTATCTTATAACAGAAACAATTATATATATATATATATGTCCAATGTGGTAGACACGAGAAAAGATCATCCATAAAGGATGTATACATGACCAATGACGTAGGCGTGAGAGAGATAATTCATGGCAATTTATTCACATATCACATGAATCAAAAACATTCACAATAGCGCAGATGCATTCACACGTTGTTATCTTCTACAGTCTTTAAGTACTTATTATCCTTCTTCTAGTAATTTTTGTTGGTTGAGGTTTCAGATCATCCATTTTCACTACACTACATGTTCCTCAAATGTCTGGAAACATGAACAAATGCACTTTTGTGCAAAGTATCTCACTGACTTGTCAATCAGCCAATCATACCAAGCGCTTGATAAAAGCGAATCTTATTGTTCTATACACAGCATGCTATCTATTGAACTTCACAAGTTCTATATTATTTACTAAGTCATTCGTTCCATTAATTAACAATGTCTGTCTATCTATTTTCAACATAGAACTTTGCACTGATGTGCGCCAGTTCAAGTCGCCACACTCCATGTACCACACAAAGCAAGAGAAGAAAGCAGGAGAAATGCAAAATAGAGACAGTAAAAAGACATGAGACAAAGGAATAGTAATAACGAAGAATATAGTTTCATTGGGTATTATAAGTTACAAGAAGTGAATGCATCTACGCCACTGAGAACGATTTTGAGCCATATCACAAATTGTCTCCAGTCTTTGGTTTTTATCGTCTCGAGGACCCCCACATGGCTTACACTAACTGTTGTGGATTTCATTGACTGGTGTCATGTTTTGGTTTGACTGCCGCTAGCTCTTTCCCAGCCTGACCCTATGTCAGCTAACATTACCCGTAGAGGAAGGCGGCGACTAGGCGTTCATTCGTAACACATGTCCTAACCATCTCAGTCGATGTAGCTTCACAGCCTCGTCGATTGATTTCCCCTCCCACCTACCTAGCACTCGACCGAAGCCTAACCTCAGTGTTGCTTACCCTACTATACCACTTCACACGGGAGATAGAACGCAGATCCCCATGATCAAAGACAACTAGCCTGACTTTTCATGTCTTTCACTCTCAATGGCCAGGTCTATCACCCATAAAAGAGGACGGAGCGGACTGATGAGCAGTACACACGCTCTTTGGTCGATAGTCGAATATCACGTCTACGCCAGAGACGGCGTAAACTGGCATATGCGAAACTAGCCCTCTGTATCTGTACTCAGCTGAGATTTCGTCAGAGATCAACCCGTTAGGGCTGATGGTACTTCCCAAGTAAGTGAAGCGGTCAACGTGCTCTACCACTTCACTTCCTATTTCTAATCTAGGAGTCGGTGTAGTCCAATCCTGTAACATCATCTTGCATTTGACGGGAGCGAATCGCATTCCAAACATTTGTAGATTGCAGCTCAAGGTGTTTAGATGAATCTGCATTTTGTCAGCGTCTTCACTTAGGAGGCAGGACTATATCATCTGCATATTCTAAGTCAGCGAGATTATACCCTGGTAACAAGACAATCCCTAAGTCTCTGAAGTTAGTTATGATTAATTCCATTAGTATTGATTAACACTGTTACGAATCATATGCTACACTATTAGTTGTTTAAAATAAACCACTTAAGAAATAATTCATGATATTCTCTACTGAGTGAATCTCAACTAGAAAACAAATAAAAACCTGTTGGAATTCTTAAGCCTTGAGAATATGGCAGAAACCGAAATAAAATATCTAAATGAAAACAGTCGGCTTAGATTCTTATTCAATCCCTCTTACTCTAGGTATTTAGGCAATAAAAAGCAACAGTTACAAATGAGTCAAGTATGAAAAAATGAGTTATGTTTTGCATTTTTTTATCATACAAAAATTTACCTTGCAATTGCAGCATTTCTAGTATTGATTTCTAAAAGCGCACTATCTCTAGCAGCTTCAATAACACGTAAGTAGGGCAAAAGTAGTGGCAGTTCATGAAGTCGACGGCTTTGATCATAAAATTCTTCTTTATCACCAGTTTCACGGTTGATACCAACAAATATATAGTCACTCTTGGATTGTAATATATCAAATAATGGTAATTTAGCTGCTGAAATCCACAATTGTGTTTTCACCTCCTCGAGTGTCAATTCAGAATTTAGCTGGAATGAGAAAAACATTGAAAAATTGTTCATTTTATCGATTATCTTATTATTACTAATGTTTTATCAAATTGTGGGTCGACAAGAGCATGAAGATCAATACATTTGGTAATGAACTAAAACTATCGTGAAAAGACTGAAGATATCAACTATCTACCAACTCTCAAGAGTTTGAATATAACTCTCGAGTAGCTAACTAACCATTAGGTTTGTTTCCTTAATCTAATATTCTGCTCTAAGCTTCTGAATTCAGTAAAATGACTATTCCAGTATACACGGAAAGTACTTGAAAAGAAAATAATGATCAGATATCAGTAGCTCTTGTAAATTCCTCAAAATAAATAACCGTGTTTCATGAAAAATCAGTTGCAACAAGACAATCGGTGCTCGATAATAACTAGATAGAGACGATACAGCTTATCAAAAAAGTAGATTCGGCAATACCTTTATTCATTCTCCTATCTGGTGTTAAACGCAATATCACCACGAAAGGAGAACGTAGAACCGTCAACAGGTCAATTCTGAAGCATATTATTAGTTCTGGTCATGCAGTATTAGCAGAGATTCCTTTCAAAGTCATATATAAAGTACGAACAAGCCGTTCGAAAGGATTTCGCCTAATTTTCTTCTTCATGCAGCTGAAGCCTTTCCAATCCTTGACGAATAAACCTGGACTTTGTGTTCAGAAACGCTTTATTCAGCCTCTTTTACTACCATGGCCTTAGAACTATTGTTTTTCTCTCTTCTCTGACTGTAAGTATGGTATGTGCTTTGCGCCGTCTAAGTGCAAAGTACTGTTACAAGATTGGCAGGAGCCTGCACCTGCACTTACTCTTGCGGGTGAACCGCTTGAAGTTGTTGATAAGTTTGTGTATCTTGGTAGTTATGTGAGTGCTGGCGGAGGGGTGACAGATGAGATTTCCAACCGTATAATGAAGGCTAGGGTGGCATACATCAACTTGAGCCACCTATGGCGCCGTCGCGATGTTAGCCTGACTGTCAAAGGTCGGGTATACAATGCTTCGGTGAGGGATGTCTTGCTCTACGCCCTTGAAACCTGGCCTCTCCAAGCTGAGGATGTTCGGCTACTCTGCGTGTTCGATCATCGCTGTCTCCGCAGGATTGCTTGCGTTCGATGGATGGCATCATCGCGTGAGTAATTCTGAGGTTCGGCGGCGTGTTTGAACACAGTGGGGAAATCACCATTCATTGAGTGTTGTCGTTATCTGGAAACACTGGCTCCGGTGGCTTGGACATGTGCTGAGAATATCATCCCAGAGGCTTCCGTACAGGTCTCTGTTCGCTAGCCAGCCCTGGGACGGGATGGAAAAGGTGGAGAGGTGGTCAGTGCATGACGTGGCGTCGTGGGATGAAGGAATTTTGTGCTAGATTAGCATCGGTTGGTGTGTCACGACTCCTTGGTTAGGGTCCGAGAGATAGCTGGAATCGATGGCTCGAAAAGTTATCGGATATGGCCAAGAATCGTAATCAATGGCGAACGTGTTGCAATTTCCTTCTTTCTTCCCTTCCCGATGATAGTTAACGAAAACTGTTTGAACTTGTTAAGCATGACTGTTTTCCTTCCAGATGAAGTTCTTTATCCATTCTCTACTTATATATATATATATCTTTTGATCTATGTTGTTTTATTATTATTGTGCGGCGCATCCGTCTTGGTGCCATATTGTACCAAGTTTTTATGCGTTCAAATAAATAAATAAATTTGACTCCCAGAATAACTGTATGTTAAGTCCTATGTAGTCCGCTCTATGTTTTTCGCAACTTATTTTCAATTTTTTGCTCTGTGGTCCCCCTAAAAACCATTTCCAAACGATTACTCATCACTCAATTAATTAGTTGTCAACCTTTTGACTGATAAGGACTATTCCTAATTTTTCAAACATAGTTATTACTCATCCACTTTGATCTGCTTTATTACTAGTCGGCAATAACCTTTGACCTCTGTTTTCAATCTACAGTGCAAATATAAACACCTTAAATAAATGTACAGCTTTGAAGTGAAGTTACGAAAGGAGATCTCTTTGCTGATTCATTTGTTCTTAATTACAAACTTATTTTGAAGCAGTAATCAATATTTATGAGGTAAACAACAAGGTGATTCAACTATTGTATTGTATTTAAACAGCTAAATTTACGGATATCTTCACAGAGTGGAAATATTGCCACCTTGTTTTTGGAGTTGATTAAGGAAACTTCAATGATAAGATTAATCCTTACAAAGTCAAAATAATGAAGTATGACCCAATGAACACCCAATGAATGTATGATAAAGTTACATAAAATATAGAAAGAATCTAGATTCTTGATAGCGATACTCAAAAAACAGCACACTGTAATTATTAGCCTGATGAAGAAGCACCAATGATAATGACCTTTAGACTAACGTTTCAAGATCTGTCGATATAAAAATGAAAAACTCTGAGAGAACCAAAACTATCAGTGAGGGTCTTGAAAAAAAGTAAGCACACACCAGACGATATTTCCAGTTACATGTTTGTACAACATACTTTCACTGACAAACCCTATCAGCCTGTTGAGAAATACAACGCTTGATAAAGAAACAGGTAGGCCGTATGCTCATATTGCATACGTGTTTAATCCTTATCAGTAAATTCACGAGATAGTAAAGTGTTATATTACCTAAGCCTTTAAAAATATAAGAAAATTGAATCACGACTACGTCAATAAAATTACATTACATCAAATAGTGAAATTTTATTCTTGGTGTGCATTTATCTTTAATTATCATATGTTACATACTTATTTGTCTTAGTTTTATTACTTGTACTTTATCATAAAAAGTAAGACATTTCACTGACTATGATTTTATGTATGTATTTTAACGTGTTGATGAAATTTAGAAAAACTATTTTACACTACTTATTTGTAAATAGGATGTATGTGTAATATTTCATCATTATTGCTATCACGATTTTTATTATTGTCACTGTAATCTTTTATTTCTGCAAGACGCTGACACTTTTGTCATATTATTATTCTTCACTGTTCACCCTTATTCTTTCCTGGATTGCTTAAAAAAGACTATGTCATACTTCGTAGAACTCTGAAGACTGTCACCACGGCGAATGGTATCCCATTGGGCCATATCGTTGACATTGTCATTGATAGGCACTTGATGTCATGCAACAAATTTGCTAAAGGAATTTTTTCAGACTGTGAGCATCCACTTTACCCTCAGCTCCAACCTTGTGTCGCCTCAGATAAAACAAGAAGTCTTCTTAGAAGACTTTATGCACTTACGTCTAAGCGTAAAAATTCCACTATACCATATGTGACACGTACTTTATGTGATGAAAATAGTGTTAGGCATGAACTAACTAACCTTCTTTGCACTACTAAATAAGCCATTTCCTCGACCCTTATGACATCAACCTTTGTTGTTATTGTACTTCTTATACTTATAATACTCTCAATTTTTTGTTTTTTATTTTGTTTATTTTTTCATAAGTGTGAACATCATTTAAGCTGTGTTATAGCTGTTAATTTTTTATTTCCTCTCACCATAGTGTATCAACAGAACATCAGATTCACTACTCTATAGTAACATGCTAAAATTTTCAAACTGAATCGACAATACTGATTGAAACAAACTCACTATTATTATTATATTTAATATTCTCAATTCGGCCTTAGACTATTTTTGACTTTATGTCGTAAACGTGGACAAATTCCTCTGGTTACTTTTGTTTTAATTTTATTTATATTTTAAGTAAATCAGATACAATATTGTGACAAAGGCTGAGAATTCCATTCTGTATCATAAGTACTGTTTTTGGAATAAAGTAAATTATTATTATTATTATCACTTTCCTCAACGCACTCAGTCATTACTGTCGAGTTCTGAGGGGAATTACTTTGAGTACCATGTGTAAGTAGACGAATAATTACTTACTTCATTTAGCTAATGAGGTTAAGTTTTTAGAAACACGTCTCATTAAAATAATTACGAGAATCGTATATTTACACACTCTACCAGTAGATATTAATCAAGTAGACAAACTTACCGTAAGCGATACTATAATTCCATTGGGTAACAGAAATTTTATAGTTATATCTGAATCGACCAGTAGTGAGTATGTTCTTTTGAGTTTTGTAGTTGGCGACATTCGACTGAGAGAATTACTGAAGCAATGATAATTGATTCTCTAAACGTAAATAAAATTGTAAGCAGAAATAGAAAGAAACTGGTTAGATATAACGGAATATGATTAACAAAGGAGTGGATTTAGTAAAACCACAGATGTATGATGTTAACTAAAACTAATCATAGCAAATGTTTGCTTTCTAGATATTTGTAAAATGAAGGTTAAGTTTAAGAAAAGATAAGACTGATGAGTCTGTGAACAAGCAAAGGAAGCTCAAAAACTCACTTTGATTGCTTAAAATACTCGAATAGGCTTTCGAACAGTTCATTCAATCCCTGACGAATAACCTTCATCTTAGCTGCATCAAACATGATACACATTGGTGTTTGCTGCATACATGTTTAATATCAGTGTTCAGATTTAGTCGTCAGTCTGTTTGTTAGGTTCAATGCAATTTTACAAATAAGTTGTGTAGTCTACTAATTAGGACAACCTACTCTCACTTTTAAAGCTAAGTATGTAATAACACCTTATATAAACAATAATCCACAAGTTACTGACTGTCTACTTAAGTATGTCATATTAAGTGAGGTAAGATTAGTTCAGAATAGAGCTAAGAGTGGCTAGTAATAGTTACAGAACCTACTGCATGGAGAAGATCACCTCACTGGGCTTTGCACAGCAACCTGAACACATGGCCAGAGGCCTTAAGTGATACGATTCGAAATCGAATGTAGTGGTAGAGATTCACTTATACTGCATCTTCATATTAGCTACGACACCCTTTCCATTTTAATTTAATTACTAGATATATCACCCAGTGAACCTGGATGGTTTTCCAAACTTAATTTATTGCTCACAGTCATATCAAATGTATTATCAAACAAAGAAGTTTCTGAAATACTGCTTAGTATTCCTAATACAGAAGGGATTGAGGCGAGATCCAAACCTACAAATTCACTTAGAAACAGATCAAGTCTAAAGAATCTTCGGAGCCAATAGGAGAAAAAAATTGGTTTACTTTATACCGCATATGGAGAGAAGGATAACCGAAGCTTTCTTTATTGAATTAACAGGCAACGGAATGAGTCAGTATGTGTCCCAGATATCTGGAAAATTTTACTGTCACTATGACAAACTAAGGGAAAGAATTAGAACCATAAAAACCCAGCTTGACAATAGGAAAGTTACAACTGGTATGATTATGAACAAACGGTTGTATCTGAAACTTCGTCCAATGTGAAAAATTTCATAAACAAATTATTACAGAACCATATACTAGAAATGTCCAAGTTATGCATTTATTAATTGAATCTCATCATTTGCACTCATACAACTTTCAACTGTTGATCATACGATAACTTTTTCTACTTTTACTGCCTTTTAAGTGATGTACAGACATAAAGTCTATTGAAGTTAAAGCCTATGTCAATAAAATGCTGAAAAATAAGGTACTTTCAGAAATCATCTACCCATAAAGTCGAGTCAGCTTTTGACGAAATAGTAGGCATGTTGACTGGTAATGACTCATGAGAAACCAAGTGTTCCAGAAAATAGGCTCCCTTATACTGTAGGTTGATCATGTTTTGCAGACTAAATATTCTTTTCTATGAATTATTATTTAAGTGAGAAGTAAATTACAGCAGCCTGAAAATGCATATGCACACAAACTTTTCAACCGGTAGGAAAATCTTCAGTGTTATATAATAACATATACCGCAAACACCGTTAAGAGTACACTGCGGTAACAGTGAAACTGTTGTGCAAATTTCATGACCGAATGATCAGTGAAAAACAGAGAATCGATATATATATATATATATATATATATATATATATATATATGAGTGTAATTAAATCTAAGCTTGTCATAACAACCTACAATGGCAATATAAATCAGTTTCTGCATCTTTACAATGTATCCAGCTTATCCGGATAACTGATTCGTAAGGCGAAAATCTGTACAACGGTTTTCGTCCACAGAATTTTCAGTTAACTCTTTCCAAACAGTGGGCAGCTAGGCACCGTGTTTCCGGCTAAGCAATATCCACAAATCACTTCAGTAATTTTCATTCGCCGCCAAATTGTATTCGTTAGATATTTCGGATGCATATAAATGAATGGAGGTTTTCTCATTGATACTAAATTTGTGTTAATTTCACAGCGTTCCCACTTTAGAAAAGCAGCACTCGTTAGGTTTTCAGTAATTGCATTGAATGTCTTCAAGCAAGTACATATCTGCTTTTTTGAGTCTGTCTGGGGCGTTCCTACACAAGTAACTAACTTTTTAAACTTGTGACATCCTTTAGTAGTTCGCACCTCTTCACCAACTACCTAATTCCTCCTTATATCTTTCAAGATTAGGATGTTTTAAGCTCCCGTTAGGAAGGTTTAAACGTCGACGAACTGCTGTTCCCTGGTGGTTTTAAACAAGCCTGGAAATCGTCTTCCATAGTCACTACTAGAAATGAGTTTACGAAATTTAATTCATTATAATTTAACAATCTAATATTTTGAACCAAAACAACCATGATAAGTTGTTAGCTATTTCTTTAAACTAGTCCCATTTATGGATACTGTATCTCTTTGTGTATTTACCTCTTTGAAATGACTTATGAAGAAAACGGCTGCAATTTTCCTAAGGAGATTTCAATAAAACTTTCAGAAATAAGATTTTACCACAGAATCGTCGCGATACCTTAACACTTAATAACAATTATCCTCGGTTCTTTGAATAGACGTTACCACAAAGGATGAATTAACCTGGTTGGACATAAGTCATTTTCTGTACACAGCATGCAATTTAACTTTAAACCACACCAAGAGAAAACAGAAGAGAGAAATCTAATTTACATTTTGAAAGGTAGATGTTCAGTTCCCAATAGGTAAAATAAAATGCGGTGATGCTATTCAGTTGTCCAGACAGATGTGGCTACGGATTCAAAGCCTGCACCCACTGGTTTTAAGTCAAGTGCCTAAGCCAGGGCACATTTCCACACACCAGTGAAGTCTCCAGTATACAAAAAATATCACAATAGATCAGAGTAGACACTTGATATAGACAAGAGATGGTATGTAGAGCATAGTACATTTCTACACAAATGGTTAAGCTATTCCACCCCCCTTAATGAGAATTTAGTTTCAACATAACTGAAGATACCAAGTTGATTAGGCCCGTAAAAGATTCTGAAATACATAAAATACCGATTATCTCATATATGAAGAAGTACTGTCACATGTCAGAGCGAAAACAAGACCGAACTGATTTTAATGTGATCCAACGTCCTAGAAATCAAACACACATCTCGTCTTCTGACCTTATCAGCAGACGAGTAGACAGACATTAGGTTAAGTAAGCAATTAGCAAACTAATTTACGACTTAGAATTTACAGAGTAGTGTAAAAAATTCAGTCACGAAACACACTGGATTTCCGATCTGAATACTATTTGCAAGTGCATGACTGTACCAACGCATAATGACGAAGTAGTCACCCCCTGTTTCATACTTTTAAATGAAGGTACTGTCCAGTAACTTATGGGATTGCCTAATTTGTTGCTTGAGCTGTTGATATGTAATTCCTCCAAGCTTTTGTAACATGTATTTGTTTTCTAGTCTGAAAATCTACCTCTAACTGGCTAATGTTGTTGGTCAAATTGCAGTTCATTTGACAGTTTATTCCGAATTTTTGAGGTATAGGTATATCTATGCCGTTAGTTTTTCCAAGAAAATTGATACATATTAAAGTAACACTGCCGTATATCCAATTTATTACGCATCCTTACACAGAATTCTACACTAGTCAGATTTCTCGTTGTCCATTCGCTAAAAGATCATAGTATAGTCGCTACCCAAACTCTTGGATTGTGTGAAGTTATGTACACACAACAGCACAGCAAACCATCTAGAGCCTGTATTTACTGGGGCCGGATAGTCAGTGTTTGCATTCTGTCAACTACAGGAATTCGGTAAGTTGAGATATTTCATTATCACTTTTCTAGATACGTATGACAATTGTCAAAAGTCTTTAGAGCTTTTGAGAAGCTGTGGTTAAAGCACTAAAAAGGTAGGCACGAACGATGACAGATTGCCAATGCCTAGTAGGAGACCGAAAAGATAGGTACCGTTTTCTAACATATTTTTCAGGGATGCAAAGAAAAGTGAGAAGGATTTTTTTTACTAATCCATGGATACTAATGTAGCTGCCAGCGAAGTTGGTGGCATCAGACCACAAAATCCAGATTATAATATATTCGACGACTTTGTAACCCCAATTCCAAGGTATTAACCTACTTCAATGCCATTCATTTTCAGTACCTCAAATGCTCACAATTTCCAATATTTATATCCTGATGGCAAAAAGACGACTTTATCTAACAAGTAGGAGTAATTTTTACATTTAGTAAACTTGCTTTGGATTGCCGTCTAACGAAACTGTCGATTATTCAATGAATTTTAAGAAATTAACCGGTAAGTACTTAAAAATTATTTATTTAAAGATGTTTCAATGGAACTTATCAATTTGTGTACGAAAATCCTGAACATTGTTACAATTAACAACAAATCTCAACTACAAACCAACCTTCCATCAAACGATGACTACACACTGGAGTTTCCGATTGCCAATGAAGACTATTTGGGGAAGCTGGAAGCATTTTTAAGAGACGAAAAGTACAAGGGGATATTTGTGAGTTCACATATTTAATTCTCATTTCTTGTAGACTGCTAAAATGGTTGGCTACCTTTAGAGATCCGAAGTTATGACATAAGGTCATGATGCCCACTGTTCTAAAACCTAAAGTGGATTTGAAGTTTACATTTCAGGGGACTTTAACAAAGTTCAGCATTGTGCCTTATGCCTTTTAAAAAATAATGTAATGTTCACTTTTAAAGTAATTATTTCCATAGGGCTACGAAATCATACCTTCATAATTTTAAAGATCGCATCCAAAAGCGTAACGTGAAGAAAGGAATTCAGGTAATATTGTGAAACGCCTACTTACTTTTATAAGTCACAGTCTAGTCAACATATAGTAGTCACGACATAGATTTTTATTTCTGGGGAAATGAAAAAGAAACCAGGGGAGCTAACAGTGGCAGTTATGTAAGTACGCCTTTTTAAATGTTATTGCAGAAAATGTGACGAACACAATTTTTCCCCAACTATATTTATATTTTGCTTATTAACAGGATGCTACCAGGGGACCTCACATGACGGATCTGTAGTGACACTGTACTATAATTTCAAAATATAAAATTCTCTCGACTATAAAGACTAATTTGTGCAAAACAAATGAATTGCGCCAGCATAGGATACAGGTGACGATAATCAGTAGCAGTCTTTTCGCTCAATAGTAATGCTAGTCAGTGCTGAATATGAGCTGAGAGGGCTGGAATTAAGCTGAAAAATTTGCCACAGTGTGCTGAATTTAGTCTTCATTCCGAAGTAATGCTAGTCAGCGCTTAATATTTCCTGTAAGAGCTGGAACAAGGCTGATAAGCAAACTCATTAAGTTCTGATCTACTCTTGAAAATGACAAGAAAAAAGAAAAGTATGCTGAATTACTGGCAGTCATGCTGAAAACCAGCACTGAGTTATAGTCTGTGCCATTGAAGAAACCATTTCGCAACATATTCAGAATTTCCTTACCATAGAATGTTAGATTTACTCCATCATTAGTGAGATTAAATACAACATGATAATACGCTCGAGGTACCGATACTCTGTACAATTTTACTACTTTCCATTGAGAACTGAAATTGCTCTTCTCGCAATATGTGATCACCTTTACGCCAAAAATGGTAATCAACAAAGATATCAAACTCTACGTAACTATTAATATTAAATAAAAATTTATGCACTCACTAAAATTACTATATTGTTTACGTTCGAATACTTCGTAGCATCATTCGATTTCGCAAGATTTAAAATCTAAATACATGACCTTAATGCACGCTCCCAGTGATAAACATGGGTGCTTTAATTCAAAGCTCATCGTTTCATCTTCGTGAGCACAACATGGCCTTGAAAGAGGCCTTGAGTTGAAAATTCTGCCGGAGTAATTCAGTATCCAATGAGACAGGGAACATTTAGGGTTAACATAATGTTGGGCTGAAATTATCCGTAACTTATCAAGGTCATTGGTGGCGTGAGACGCTTAAAGGTCAATTTCGTCCATGTTAGTCGGCCATGTTGGATTGCAGTTCCGTAGCTGTTCGTGTACGCGTTTGCTGTTTCACTTATCCTGCCGTTATACACGACTCATCTTGTTGCGTATTGTTCACAAATGTTGCGTTTCACCTCACTTTTTGTTTCCGTTGCTGTTAAAATGAATTATTTCTGTGGTTTCGAAAGTTTTCACTACCAGGTCAGTGCATTCATTTCGGTGTAATTGTTTCATACCTTGCATTTATGCGGCTTTCAGTGTTTTAGTTGGTTTTCAGCTGTTAATGAATTGGTACTGTGTAGAAGTTTTGGAAATCATGCACATGAAGATGTTTGGCTGGCAGAAGCAGTTGTTTCCAGTCCATTAGTTGGTTGCCGTTATTATTGTTGCTTACATAACATGTAGAAATCTGGAAAAAAGTGTCTTTCTCGTTCATGTTTGCAGCATGCAAATATCTGCGAGTGAATCTGATAAAGAGAACACCATCAGAGTTGATATTAGCAAGGTTTTCGAAGAACAAATTAAACCTAGAGAATTTAGAACCTGGGTTGAAGTTGAAAAAGCTTTGAAGCTTTTTGAGAATGTGAATATACCATCAGTGTGTCTGCTATCATTTAAAAAAATATATTGTGAGAGAATCTAAGCCAAATAAGGTTGAGCCGCATGAAAAGTATGAATCTGTTGTGCTTGTGTATATTTTGGGGGAACTAAAAGAACCTGGAATCCTTAAGGGTAAGTGTTACTTATGCTTATTATTGCTTGATGTACTAGATCGCAATAAATGAACTAGGACTACCCGTAATAGAGCCAGTGTTAACATCCATTCGATGGGTTGCAAAACGGTTTTCAAAGCGGATAAAATACGGTGATCTGGTGAGTGTACAAACAATCCCAGTTAAAGGTAAGACATTAATTAGGAAGAATAACGTTTCGGGTTGTAGTCTACGATTGGTGGTTTCCTCGAAGTTGTGATTCTTCCGTGACTATAGACACAGATGTTCACGATCTTAAAAAAAACTAAATAAATTATCCTTGAACCAGTAGTCTTCTTTTCTTCGGCGAAACATCCGTTAATACGATTAGGTAGCGAAGTAAGATGTTATGTGACTGAGAATCGTGGTTGTTGTGTTTCTGACTAATTTCGCGCATCTGACTTATAACCGCATGGATATAGCGTTTTCCTCATGGTACATTATGATATCTAGAAATCATAAGCACGCTGCCATCGGTAAATTTATTTTTACTTTTTAAATGGCTGCAAATAGTGAGTCGTTTGCGGTGATAGGATGAATACCTCTGAACGTTTTTGTGGAGACTAGGGTATATTTAATTTTTTCGAGTAAGGGACGATCTTTTTACCAAGAAAGTTCTCGGAATTTTCGTTATTCAAAGATAACGCTAAGTTGCCCACTAAGGTGGTAACTATAGGAGATAACCTTCAGCGGAAACTATATTAATGTAGTTTTAGGTAATGCGTCATAGAAGTAAGCATCGTAGGTTAATTGTGTCTAAATGTATTAAACGTTGTATAACTCATCAAACCATAGTTCTTACGTACGAGTTAGTTTTATAAATAATGAATGTACCGTACAAGCGTTTACCTTGATTTGCATACCTAGCTCATAAACATTATGCCTGCATGTGGCATACATTTAGGGCCAATACGCTGTGATGAATTAGTCCGAGATACTTAAAGTCAGACTTCATTTCCATATCACTATTATCAATTTTGCAACGGTCATAGGAATTAACACCTTCAACTAACTTTCGTTTACATCGGAAACTGAAAATAACAGTCTGACATTTCGAAGGATTTAGTTTAAGAGCATTTTCCCACTCCTAATAGAGAGCTGTTCATCTTAGTACAGTGTAGCTGGCAGTTAACAGACATTGAAGTAGTTAGATCGTCCGCGTGTTTGAAAAAGTTCTTTCGTATGCATTCGTACAATAAGTTCATCAAACAAAAATACAATTGGTAATGGACGACTTCCCCCTGACCTACAGTGTACTGCTTTCTCCCTGATAAATAAGAATGAAGCCATCTAACAATCCAATACTCAGTTTGAGTTTCAGCAAGCTTATCTAACAGAATATCTCTAGGTACTGAGTCGAAAGCAAATGTGTATCTAGGAAGGTGCAGCGAATTTAGCCCCATTGTCTATACTGGAGAAAATGTTGTGAAGCAAGACTGCAGCTGCATCTAAAGTACGTCTACTGTGTTTATAGGAGAACTGTTTGGGATCGTTAAAGGCTCTGAGTGAGGGTTAAAGATTAAGTAAGAGTAACTTTCCCTTAGTTCGTATATACCTCATTTGATTTGAAACAAAGGAAGCAGCTCTTATTAACACTTGTAACACTAGAAAGTTTGGCATTTATGGGAGAATTTATGAAAGACTTGTTTAGTTTACACACACCAAATGAATAGGGAATACTGGAGGTAATTAGATGCATACAGGCGTAGGTTATTTAACATCTATAAAGTAGACATGCAAATACCGCAGTTTTTGATCACAGAAATGATGGATACTAGATAACATCCTATGATTCAACGGCATATTAAAATAAATAAAAATTGTTTCTTAGCTGATCCTCAAGTGAACAGTCTATTTGATGATGTCACTGCATATTAACAGATTAGTGAAGTAGATATCAAGCCTAAGTTACTACATTTACTTGTACTACATACTTGGCGTTTAACAGTATACAGACTTTCAACTGGTTAGATAAGGCGACTTTAGAGTATCAAACAGTACAGAATTATTATTCAACTTGCTAAATCCCACTTAGCTTTTACAATGTGCTATTGTGTAGAAACAGACACGAAATCCTACTAATGACTAAAGTAACATTTTCATAATACTACAGTAAATCTCCATCCCACTAACTAAGCTTAGCGTTTATTATTCCTAATTCACTTATTACAAAAGCACATAGTATAGCGAGGAATTGAAGAAGTCTACAGGAAGAAGTAATCAAGAGTATATTAAACATTTGATTAATTTACAAAAGAAAATTCTGATGAAGGGTAATAAAGTTAGTTTGACCGAATGATGTTTCCGCTGATTTCATATTCGACAACCTCCGTATACCTGAAAAAATAAAGTACATGTAAGGTTTAGCATAACATGAAGTTACAAGAGATAATTCTACATATTAGCATATACCATGAATACAATGATTCTGTCAATACTAAGTAATATCTCATGCAGATAAATGTATTTGTAGTCTACA
This sequence comes from Trichobilharzia regenti, assembly GCA_944472135.2. Taxonomy (NCBI): domain Eukaryota; kingdom Metazoa; phylum Platyhelminthes; class Trematoda; order Strigeidida; family Schistosomatidae; genus Trichobilharzia; species Trichobilharzia regenti. The sequence continues at coordinate 131,466,780 of OX235262.1, read as the reverse complement.
GCTGATTTTTATGTTGACGTCGTATACATAAATAGACATCATATGTTTTTCAGTATTAGAGGATTATACGCAAATTTCAAGACAATCTCCAAAACATCCATACTATTGAGGCGTCATTCTCTCATCAAGCTTACTTGCAGATCAATTTCACACTAAATACTTTTACATGAAATGAAGTATTGCAAGTGTATAACTTAGAAGTTAATCCACAATCTCAGTAATGTCTAGTCCACAAGGTTTTGTGAATCCTACAGAAATCACATTTTCACATTTAGGAGACTATAGGCATCAAATATAAGCTGAATATGCCTCAACTCTAAACAGCTATGTACAGTGTTAACAACATACAGAAACACTTAAACTACTGTAAAGTACACAGACCTGTTGTGTTGATGAGCATAATAATGTCATATAATGTAAACTGGAAAATTCAATCGTTATAGCGCATCTGTACTGCTTTGTCTAAATGGAAATCTCAGGAGAAATTCATCTCCGTTATTGGTGATCAAAAATATTTCAGCATTAAGTATACAGTCAGTGGAAATTGTAAAAGAGAATAAATTCATATTAATGATAATAAAGCTGAATAGATTCAGTTCCAGTAATCACCACGACTCATGAGTATAATCATACCGTGTAATGGTTCAGTGCATTAATTGGAACAGCAAAGAAATTTAAACGAGTAATTGCCTTCTCCGCTGCATTGTACTTGCAATAATCGTGACAACCACCTTCGTTTGTTATCCTATCAGTCGGCTAAGTAGATAATGGCCCAATATTATTACAGTTGAGATATTTTCGTACATTTAATTAACATAACCCATAGCACACTGCACCAACCAGTGCCAATATATATGAAATCCACTTAGAGATAACCTTTCAACTTACCATAATTCCTGTCCAACCACAGATAAAGTGAAAAGCACATCTAAATGACAACTTAGGTTCCCACCAACGATTCTGATAACATTTGCAGGTGATTTCCAAGTATTGAGAGAATTATTTTGTCAAAAAAGACTGTTCTTCACACGAAAATAGGCTGTACTGATATCCTGAGACATGAAGTCTTCATTGAATGATAGTATGCCGAAAGATGCAGCTTCTACATGGAGTAAATGAGTGGTGTAAATGGCATTACCGTTTAACTATCCTATCTCCCTCATTACACCGACATTTTGATACATTCCTTCTGAAACACTAATCATTGCAACCAATATGCTAAAAGTGTGTCGCAGTCAGATCACATGAGGCGGACACCAACATAACCAGCCAAAAAGTGGGAATTTCTCTCAATCTAGATAACATATAACACAATTTTATTAAAAATCATTGGCAAAAAAATTTCCAATCGGAACTTCAACAGTACGTGATAAATAAGTCCAGCCTAATTTTGTCTTCTTCGTTTCAGTGTGATGAATGCAGTTACAAATCCACAGTGGCACCGACGATCAGTAGTGATCGAAGAAATCAACGTTGAAATTGCCTTGAAAAGACTGGAACATCCCAAGAAGCGAATTTGTATACGTAAAATCAAATAAACGCATAACTTTACCAAACCTGACTCTTATCTAGCCATAAACAACTAATCGCTTCCTTATCCTCAAACTTAATCTAACCGTGAGCTATTTCTTGGCCTCCTGATCTTGAACTTCCCCTAACATTACCTGAAAACGGACCAAGTATCTCACTTGACATTCTTACAATCCCACTGTTCTTCTAAGCACACAGTGTATTTAATCAAGTTTTATTACCTTGCTTTAGAAGTTTCAGGAACTCTAGGACATTCGTTTTCTTGGATCCCTATGTCGTAACCTGCTTCGAAAGTTTTGCCAGTGGATTTGTACGGATGTTGGATGCTATTTAGAAGTTCAAAATGAATAAACTGCCAGAAATCTGCTGTTGTCTACGGATTTTTCCCTTATTAGGTTGTTATTATGTCCTGAAAAATACGAAACTTTGGAACAATAGTTACTTGAAACGAAAAGGATATAATTTAATGGCGATGCTGAGATAAATTTGTGAGGAAAATGCCATCCTAATAGCATTACTTTTGATGTCCCATCTGTTACAAAGCTTGGGAATAGGGGGTAGGTGACAAAAAACAAAATCGCAAAAGCTAATTATCCAGTTCCATGGTCAAATAGAATATTCTGATAGGACTGCTGACTATATGTTTAGCACGACTTACTTTTCAAGACATCTTTAAACATATTAAGTTAGAACAATATTAACAGGAAAAAGATGAATCCAACTTTCGGTACCAACTGCGAGCGATAGCGTCGTATTGTTTTATTCGTGACTGTTATCTATTTACCGTGAATCCTGGAAGTGGTGCCATCGCCTTCATACAACTTCTGGTCCCTCTAAACTATGGCAGCCCAAAACCAAGCTACCAAATTGGAGGACTTATGGCCCTGAACAACCAATCAGATCAGTTCATTGTATGTATTTCGAATTACGGATACTGTACATGAATTTCGTAGTGAACTTCATCCAAATCTATTATTCAAGTACTACCTAGACGACAGACTTGGGCTATATCCATAGTATAGTTATTCATACGGACGACTTCGTTAGTTTCTTCCACGCTTCTCATTTCATGGTTTCACCTAATTGTGAGAATTCCTGTGAGGAATTTGGGGGTTTTCTTTAAACATATGTTCGGACATTATTCTGTGTAACTACTGTCTGTTATTGCACTCTTAACTTAAAATCGATTTCCTTAAGTTTCTCAATTTTATTTCGGACGCATCTGATTGTTCTATGCAGATATGAAAATGTTTTTAATAGCTAGTTTCATTTCAGGCTCTAAGGTTAAGTCGCACAAATTATTCACAAGAAGACTGTGTAAACGTTGAAACTAAATAGAAATGGCAAAGTTACAACTTAAGAACCACTAATAACCAATCAGCAAATTACCTTCAAAGAAGCAATTACGTGAAAGAGGTACTTTTCATCATCGAAAACGTATTTTCAATGTAGTTGAAGATTGAACGATCAATTCATGGTTGTTTGCTCAAACCCAACTCCTCCATATTTTTTGCGGGAGTCATCAATCCAGCAGTCATCGTATCATCGTTCGCTGTTCAGTGGAAGAGAGAAAACTATCAGAAGTATTACCGTGATTTATTGTCATAACATTTATTCTTAGACCTTGTGTATAATAACCTTATTGTTGGTTACATATTGGCGTAAGAATAAAGTTCCGGCGAAGTGAGAGCTGGACATTGACAGTTTATGAGAGTTGGCTGATAGTTTTTGATAGTTTTTCGTTCGTCTTTCCTGGTGACTGCAAGTCTTCTTCGGACAACCATTATCTTGAAATTTTCTGGAACTTTTGGTCAAGTTCAAAGATGCCTCGGTCAAAGAAGGGACAAACCGTCTTGGAAGCACGCAAGACAGTAAGTAATGCTGAGTTGCTTGTTAATTGTAATGATATGTATGATGCTCAGCATGATGAATCTGTTGTTCATGTTTCGCCGTCTAGGGATAATAGGAATATTAAGCTTCCTAAATTTGAACCTCAGTGTTTCGACGGAAACCCAGCTGATTATTTATAGTTTGTAAAGGAGTTTGAAATCAGGCTGATTAGTTTTTGTTAAATGGTGAAACGAAGTTGATGTATTTGATAAGGTACTACACTGGAGTTGCTTCAAGAGCTACACAGTGTTGTAAGTTTTGAAGCCAAATGAAGGATACTCTGAGACTATGAGTATACTGCGTCAAAGATTCGGAAGTCCTTCGATGATTGTAGGTAAATTATTCGAGGCCGTTAAAGGTAATGGTAGTCAATTACGAGATAACTCCAAGGCACTCTCTAAGTTTTTGTATAATCTGATGACTTACAAGAATACGTTCATATAGATGAATTGCGTCAGTGATCTGAACTCAAGTTCCGTCCTAGAGGTAATGGCGAGGCGACTACCTACTCGACTACAAAGGAAGTGGGTGAAGATAAGCTCCAATATAGAGGATGAAGGTATTGAGCCAAAGTTTGATGATATTCTGAAACTGGTAAAAGGTAGCGTCAATCAACCTATGGGCAAGTTTTCCTAGTATATTGAATCTCACCCCTAGAATAGAGCAATCTGATAGCATCACCTCCACAAATTTACAAAGCATCAATCACGTCTCATAAACCGTTAATGCCCAGCTCTCGCTACGCTCGGGCCCACGCTGTTCTTCGAAGATTTCTCGCGAACGCTTAGTTATAACGGACGCAAAAACCAAAACACTGATCTGCCGCTTTAGATTTGTTTATTGTTACACCAACATATAAAAGGAATAAGCGAACTAAGGTCTGAAAACAAATATTACAATAATAAATCATTGTATTACTTCTGACGATGTTTCACTCTTCTTTCTGAACAGCGACCGATGAGACGATGACTGTCGTATTGATGCCTCCGCGAAAATTGGGGAAGTTGATTTTAAGCAAACAACCAAGAATTGATCGTTCAATCTTCAACTCCATTGACACTCCCCGGCAAAAAAGGGATCCAACCCTTTTTTCCTTCACGACCAATGCACGTTGACTTGGATGCCATTGCGAGAACCTGGGTCACACGGACAGAGCTGAAATGGAAAACAAACAGAAAAGCCAACACACCACAAGCATACCCACAGCACAATCTCACACATCGCTGACGACCTGCGCCTCCAGACAGAGACCTCCTCTTGACATCTTGCAACACAATCGCCATTTGCTAGAATGACTCTTGCAGAATGCAAAGTGACCATGGCAGCACCTCACGATACTCTACGCACATCCTCTTATCTACTCACTACCAATTACCATTGAAATCGCTTGTCACTCATTCTGCCTCAGTTCTAGTAGCGGTGACGCATGCGAGCCTCAGTCGTTTACACTCTTTCTCCCCGGCGTGTCGGACCGCAGCTAACAATTATCTCCGTGTGCATTTCATTCTCAGCAATAGCCTAGCCTCCCCGGCGTATACGACCCATCTGCTGTCCTTAACATCAATCAATTCATTCATGGATGTAGAAGACTCGAAACAACTTCAGAAGTAATCACGACGAAAATTTTAACAAAATTACGCAATAAAAACAAGAAACGAAAACAACAAGTAAACACAATGAATCCAAATAACACCAATTGATATGACACACCACACGTATATACAAACAGTACACACAAACTCGCATTCATGTCTTGATGGAATTCCCTTGAAGAATTGCAGGACTTACACCAGTACGCCTACAACCCTTCACAGGTTGACGATTGTAATTTGTGGAATGTCCAGACACAAACAAGATTAACCAACAATTACATCAATTGGAACTCACACAACTATTTAACACAAACATATGTACAATCAACACATCAAATGTTGTGGATTCTGGCATGACAAACTACCCTTGAAGAACTGTAGGACTTACAGCAGTACGCCTACATTCCTTCTCAGGTTGATGATCCAAGTGGAAGTCGTCCGGACACAAACAGAATTACCAACAGCTAGATGATAAATGATATCAATTCAGTATATACAATATGAACATATGTACAAGATCATACACCAAGCACATTGGACTGCTCATTGATGCGCTACCCTTTGAAGAACTGTAGGACTTACACCAGTACGCCTACAACCCTTCTCAGGTTGACGCCCTAGGTTGGAAAATCGTCGCAGAGTTCATTTGCTGACTTCCTTCTATCAGCTATATCCTCAAATCTGAACGGCAACACGCCCATGTCATTGTATCGTAGAATATAGATGACCAACAAACACACGACATATCTCATCAACCAAGTATAGAAACAGAGTAATTTACACCAAAGATAATAACATTCAAATAGTAACTTGAAACTAGAAATGCCTTTATTCGTGCAAGTCAATTTAACAATAACTCTCTCCTTTACACTTGGCTTATCCACACTAAACTGACCATTGATATTCGTCCTTTCAAACGAACTGATACTACCATAGTCATTGCACAAGATACTTGAGTTGATGGGCATCTGTTTCATTGTGGATGACAGCACCAACGATGACTGAGTGACACAAGGTGATGAACTTAGCGGTGGATCAGAAGCTGTTCTTGTTCGGCTCTCAGATAGTTGTCCAACTGCAAGATTACCACCACTGCTGTCTTTCACTACTAGTTCGGGTTTAGCACTATCATCTGATGATAGGTGGGCTACACGCTGATCAATTACACTGACTGTCTCACAAGTATGCACACCTTTTGGAACTGCATCTGCGTTCAATTCTACTTCACGTTGTAGTTGTACAGAACCTTTATTTAACTTAGCAGTAGTAGGCATATCCCTCATTTCATCATGATCAACCAAAGAGAAATCTGCACTATCATGATCATTATCACAAATATTCAATTTACCGTCAACTTCATCATTTTCAAACTCTTTAATAACAGAAGTAGACAATTTTGGTTCCTCCTCACAAATCATAAAAGGTTTTATATCTTCACTCTGACTAGTAATACCTTGTAAACTTGTGGAGTCAGAACTGCCCTCTGAAGCAGTAACTCTCTTCTGTGACACTCTATTCAACAATGGCTTACCAGTTGCAACTACAGACTTCTTCACAACAACGTTATCGTCACACAATTCGGAGTCAGACCTGGAGTTTACATTTAGCTTATCACTGAACTTGCTCACCGGTTCACAGTTCACTTCTGTATGCACCTCTTGCACACGTGTAAAACAAAACCGTGTTTGTCTTGCATCTTGTAACTTATCTGTTGAGGATGTACTACGAAACCTGTTACACTCACTAGGTCTATATGCATTACTAGACATCATGGAGTCTTCTCGATATCCACCTCTCTGAGGCTTATTCGTCATCAATGAGTGCGTTTTACCCTCAGACTGCTCTATTCTAGGGGTGAGATCTAACAGACTGGAAAACTTGCTCATAGATTGATTGACACTAGTATTTACCAGTTTCAGGATATCATCAAACTTTGGCTCGATACCCTCATCCTCCATACGGGAGCTCATCTTCACCCACTTCCTTTGCAGTCGAGTAGGTAGACGTCTTGCTATTACTTCTAGTATAAAACTCGAGTTGAGGTCACTCATGCGATTCATCGAAATCATTCCATTCTTGTAAATTAGCAAATTATCTAAAAACTCAGTGAGTGCCTGGGAGTCATCCTGTAATTGACCACCATTACCCTTAACAGCCTCGAATAATTTCCCTGCAATCATCGAGGGTCTTCCAAACCTTTGACGTAATATGCTCATAGCCTCGTAGTAGCCCTCTTTTGGCTTCATAAACTTACAGCACTGTATAGCTCTTGCAGCATCTCCAGTGCAATATCTCATCAAATACATTAACTTCAATTCATCATTTAATAAAAAACCACTCAACATGATCTCAAACTCCTTTACAAATTGTAAATAATCAGCCGGGTTTCCATCAAAACACCGTGGTTCAAATTTAGGGAGTTTGATGTTCCTATTATCCCTGAACGGCGAAACAGTAACATCAACCATGTCATGCTTAACATCAGACACATCGTTACAATTAACAGACAAGTCACCATGACTTACTTTCCTGTTTGCATCCAAGACACTCTGTCCCTTCTTTGACCCAGGCATTGTTGAACTTGACCCAATTCCAAAAAGTTCCAGATATTGCTTGTTCAAAGAGGACTTGACCGGCACCAGGAAAGATGAACGGTGACTATCCAAACTTTCACCAACTGTTTGAATCCGCCAGATCTGTTTCCATCGTCAGAAACTGTCAATCACGTCTCATAAACCGTTAATGCCCAGCTCTCGCTACGCTCGGGCCCACGCTGTTCTTCGAAGATTTCTCGGAAACGCTTAGTTATAACGGACGCAAAAACCAAAACACTGATCTGCCGCTTTAGATTTGTTTATTGTTACACCAACATATAAAAGGAATAAGCGAACTAAGGTCTGAAAACAAATATTACAATAATAAATCATTGTATTACTTCTGACGATGTTTCACTCTTCTTTCTGAACAGCGACCGATGAGACGATGACTGTCGTATTGATGCCTCCGCGAAAATTGGGGAAGTTGATTTTAAGCAAACAACCAAGAATTGATTGTTCAATCTTCAACTCCATTGACACTCCCCGGCAAAAAAGGGATCCAACCCTTTTTTCCTTCACGACCAATGCACGTTGACTTGGATGCCATTGCGAGAACCTGGGTCACTGGGACAGAGCTGAAATGGAAAACAAACAGAAAAGCCAACACACCACAAGCATACCACCCACAGCACAATCTCACACATCGCTGACGACCTGCGCCTCCAGACAGAGACCTCCTCTTGACATCTTGCAACACAATCGCCATTTGCTATAATGACTCTTGCAGAATGCAAAGTGACCATGGCAGCACCTCACGATACTCTACGCACATCCTCTTATCTACTCACTACCAATTACCATTGAAATCGCTTGTCACACATTCTGCCTCAGTTCTAGTGTGGTGAGAGCAGGCTGCTAGCCGATTGGTTGGCACTAATCTACGTTAAGGTCTAGGTCACTAATATGGGCCGTGAGAAAATATGAACAAGCCTGAGTCAACAACCAATCACAGCAAAGTTAACGTGGCAGAATATGATTCGCAGAGAGAACTCTATTTGTCAAGGAATCCCGAAACAACCAATCAGAAGCCTGCGTTTGTCTACCTAAACAACCAATCAGATGACTGCGCTTGTCTATAATAATGTAGTTGAAAGATGTATAAATACGTGTTGATTTTCATAATAAAACGATCTGTTGCCTGGCCCTTCTCTTCTGTTGTTACACTAGTAGCGGTGATGTATGCGAGCCTCAGTCGTTTACACTCTTTCTCCCCGGCGTGTCGGACCGCAGCTAACAATTATCTCCGTGTGCATTTCATTCTCAGCAATAGCCTAGCCTCCCCGGCGTATACGACCCATCTGCTGTCCTTAACATCAATCAATTCATTCATGGATGTAGAAGACTCGAAACAACTTCAGAAGTAATCACGACGAAAATTTTAACAAAATTACGCAATAAAAACAAGAAACGATTAGAACAAGTAAACACAATGAATTCAAATAACACCAAATGATATGACACACCACACGTATATGCAAACAGTACACACAAACTCGCATTTCATGTCTTGATGGAATACCCTTGAAGAATTGCAGGACTTACACCAGTACGCCTGCAACCCTTCACAGGTTGACGATTGTAATTTGTGGAATGTCCAGACACAAACAAGATTAACCAACAATTACATCTGTCAGCAAAGTCTCATAAACCGTTAATGCCCAGCTCTCGCTACGCTCGGGCCCACGCTGTTCTTCGAAGATTTCTCAGAAAAACTTAGTAACAACGGACGAATAAACCAAAACACCAATTGTTGACTTGAGTATTATGTATTGTTACACCAGCATATAAATCAAGTATCACTAAGCAAACTAAGGTCTGTAAACTAATATTACAATAATAAATCATTGTATTACTTCTGACGATGTTTCACTCTTCTTTCTGAACAGCGACCGATGAGACGATGACTGTCGTATTGATGCCTCCGCGAAAATCGAGGAAGTTGATTTTGAGCAAACAACCAAGAATTGATCGTTCAATCTTCAACTCCATTGACACTCCCCGGCAAAAAAGGGATCCAACCCTTTTTTCCTTCACGACCAATGCACGTTGACTTGGATGCCATTGCGAGAACCTGGGTCACTGGGACAGAGCTGAAATGGAAAACAAACAGAAAAGCCAACACACCACAAGCATACCACCCACAGCACAATCTCACACATCGCTGACGACCTGCGCCTCCAGACAGAGACCTCCTCTTGACATCTTGCAACACAATCGCCATTTGCTAGAATGACTCTTGCAGAATGCAAAGTGACCATGGCAGCACCTCACGATACTCTACGCACATCCTCTTATCTACTCACTACCAATTACCATTGAAATCGCTTGTCACACATTCTGCCTCAGTTCTAGTAGCGGTGATGTATGCGAGCCTCAGTCGTTTACACTCTTTCTCCCCGGCGTGTCGGACCGCAGCTAACAATTATCTCCGTGTGCATTTCATTCTCAGCAATAGCCTAGCCTCCCCGGCGTATACGACCCATCTGCTGTCCTTAACATCAATCAATTCATTCATGGATGTAGAAGACTCGAAACAACTTCAGAAGTAATCACGACGAAAATTTTAACAAAATTATGCAATAAAAACAAGGCACGAAAACAACGAGTAAACACAATGAATCCAAAATCACAAATTGCGAAGACACACCACACGTATACACAAACAGTACAAATAACCTCGCGGATCATGTCTTGCTGGAATTATTTTGAAGAATTGGAGGACTTACACCAGTACGCCTACAACCCATCTCAAGTTGACGATTGTAAGTTGTGGAATGTCCAGACACAAACAAGATTAACCAACAATTACATCTGTCAGCAAAGTCTCATAAACCGTTAATGCCCAGCTCTCGCTACGCTCGGGCCCACGCTGTTCTTCGAAGATTTCTCAGAAAAACTTAGTAACAACGGATGAATAAACCAAAACACCAATTGTTGACTTGAGTATTATGTATTGTTACACCAGCATATAAATCAAGTATCACTAAGCAAACTAAGGTCTGTAAACTAATATTACAATAATAAATCATTGTATTACTTCTGACGATGTTTCACTCTTCTTTCTGAACAGCGACCGATGAGACGATGACTGTCGTATTGATGCCTCCGCGAAAATCGAGGAAGTTGATTTTGAGCAAACAACCAAGAATTGATCGTTCAATCTTCAACTCCATTGACACTCCCCGGCAAAAAAGGGATCCAACCCTTTTTTCCTTCACGACCAATGCACGTTGACTTGGATGCCATTGCGAGAACCTGGGTCACACGGACAGAGCTGAAATGGAAAACAAACAGAAAAGCCAACACACCACAAGCATACCCACAGCACAATCTCACACATCGCTGACGACCTGCGCCTCCAGACAGAGACCTCCTCTTGACATCTTGCAACACAATCGCCATTTGCTAGAATGACTCTTGCAGAATGCAAAGTGACCATGGCAGCACCTCACGATACTCTACGCACATCCTCTTATCTACTCACTACCAATTACCATTGAAATCGCTTGTCACTCATTCTGCCTCAGTTCTAGTAGCGGTGACGCATGCGAGCCTCAGTCGTTTACACTCTTTCTCCCCGGCGTGTCGGACCGCAGCTAACAATTATCTCCGTGTGCATTTCATTCTCAGCAATAGCCTAGCCTCCCCGGCGTATACGACCCATCTGCTGTCCTTAACATCAATCAATTCATTCATGGATGTAGAAGACTCGAAACAACTTCAGAAGTAATCACGACGAAAATTTTAACAAAATTACGCAATAAAAACAAGAAACGAAAACAACAAGTAAACACAATGAATTCAAATAACACCAATTGATATGACACACCACACGTATATACAAACAGTACACACAAACTCGCATTTCATGTCTTGATGGAATACCCTTGAAGAATTGCAGGACTTACACCAGTACGCCTACAACCCTTCACAGGTTGACGATTGTAATTTGTGGAATGTCCAGACACAAACAAGATTAACCAACAATTACATCAATTGGAACTCACACAACTATTTAACACAAACATATGTACAATCACTACATCAAATGTTGTGGATTCCGGCATGACAAACTACCCTTGAAGAACTGTAGGACTTACAGCAGTACGCCTACATTCCTTCTCAGGTTGATGATCCAAGTGGAAGTCGTCCGGACACAAACAGAATTACCAACAGCTAGATGATAAATGATATCAATTCAGTATATACAATATGAACATATGTACAAGATCATACACCAAGCACATTGGACTGCTCATTGATGCGCTACCCTTTGAAGAACTGTAGGACTTACACCAGTACGCCTACAACCCTTCTCAGGTTGACGCCCTAGGTTGGAAAATCGTCGCAGAGTTCATTTGCTAACTTCCTTCTATCAGCTATATCCTCAAATCTGAACGGCAACACGCCCATGTCATTGTATCGTAGAATATAGATGACCAACAAACACACGACATATCTCATCAACCAAGTATAGAAACAGAGTAATTTACACCAAAGATAATAACATTCAAATAGTAACTTGAAACTAGAAATGCCTTTATTCGTGCAAGTCAATTTAACAATAACTCTCTCCTTTACACTTGGCTTATCCACACTAAACTGACCATTGATATTCGTCCTTTCAAACGAACTGATACTACCATAGTCATTGCACAAGATACTTGAGTTGATGGGCATCTGTTTCATTGTGGATGACAGCACCAACGATGACTGAGTGACACAAGGTGATGAACTTAGCGGTGGATCAGAAGCTGTTCTTGTTCGGCTCTCAGATAGTTGTCCAACTGCAAGATTACCACCACTGCTGTCTTTCACTACTAGTTCGGGTTTAGCACTATCATCTGATGATAGGTGGGCTACACGCTGATCAATTACACTGACTGTCTCACAAGTATGCACACCTTTTGGAACTGCATCTGCGTTCAATTCTACTTCACGTTGTAGTTGTACAGAACCTTTATTTAACTTAGCAGTAGTAGGCATATCCCTCATTTCATCATGATCAACCAAAGAGAAATCTGCACTATCATGATCATTATCACAAATATTCAATTTACCGTCAACTTCATCATTTTCAAACTCTTTAATAACAGAAGTAGACAATTTTGGTTCCTCCTCACAAATCATAAAAGGTTTTATATCTTCACTCTGACTAGTAATACCTTGTAAACTTGTGGAGTCAGAACTGTCCTCTGAAGCAGTAACTCTATTCTGTGACACTCTATTCAACAATGGCTTACCAGTTGCAACTACAGACTTCTTCACAACAACGTTATCGTCACACAATTCGGAGTCAGACCTGGAGTTTACATTTAGCTTATCACTGAACTTGCTCACCGGTTCACAGTTCACTTCTGTATGCACCTCTTGCACACGTGTAAAACAAAACCGTGTTTGTCTTGCATCTTGTAACTTATCTGTTGAGGATGTACTACGAAACCTGTTACACTCACTAGGTCTATATGCATTACTAGACATCATGGAGTCTTCTCGATATCCACCTCTCTGAGGCTTATTCGTCATCAATGAGTGCGTTTTACCCTCAGACTGCTCTATTCTAGGGGTGAGATCTAACAGACTGGAAAACTTGCTCATAGATTGATTGACACTAGTATTTACCAGTTTCAGGATATCATCAAACTTTGGCTCGATACCCTCATCCTCCATACGGGAGCTCATCTTCACCCACTTCCTTTGCAGTCGAGTAGGTAGACGTCTTGCTATTACTTCTAGTATAAAACTCGAGTTGAGGTCACTCATGCGATTCATCGAAATCATTCCATTCTTGTAAATTAGCAAATTATCTAAAAACTCAGTGAGTGCCTGGGAGTCATCCTGTAATTGACCACCATTACCCTTAACAGCCTCGAATAATTTCCCTGCAATCATCGAGGGTCTTCCAAACCTTTGGCGTAATATGCTCATAGCCTCGTAGTAGCCCTCTTTTGGCTTCATAAACTTACAGCACTGTATAGCTCTTGCAGCATCTCCAGTGCAATATCTCATCAAATACATTAACTTCAATTCATCATTTAATAAAAAACCACTCAACATGATCTCAAACTCCTTTACAAATTGTAAATAATCAGCCGGGTTTCCATCAAAACACCGTGGTTCAAATTTAGGGAGTTTGATGTTCCTATTATCCCTGAACGGCGAAACAGTAACATCAACCATGTCATGCTTAACATCAGACACATCGTTACAATTAACAGACAAGTCACCATGACTTACTTTCCTGTTTGCATCCAAGACACTCTGTCCCTTCTTTGACCCAGGCATTGTTGAACTTGACCCAATTCCAAAAAGTTCCAGATATTGCTTGTTCAAAGAGGACTTGACCGGCACCAGGAAAGATGAACGGTGACTATCCAAACTTTCACCAACTGTTTGAATCCGCCAGATCTGTTTCCATCGTCAGAAACTGTCAATCACGTCTCATAAACCGTTAATGCCCAGCTCTCGCTACGCTCGGGCCCACGCTGTTCTTCGAAGATTTCTCGCGAACGCTTAGTTATAACGGACGCAAAAACCAAAACACTGATCTGCCGCTTTAGATTTGTTTATTGTTACACCAACATATAAAAGGAATAAGCGAACTAAGGTCTGAAAACAAATATTACAATAATAAATCATTGTATTACTTCTGACGATGTTTCACTCTTCTTTCTGAACAGCGACCGATGAGACGATGACTGTCGTATTGATGCCTCCGCGAAAATTGGGGAAGTTGATTTTGAGCAAACAACCAAGAATTGATCGTTCAATCTTCAACTCCACGGACAACATCCGTGAATGAATTGATTAATTTTAAAGACAGCAGATGGGTCATGTACGCCGAGGAGGCTAGGCTGTTGCTCAGAATGATATGCACACGGAGATAATTGTTAGCTGTGGTCCCACACGCCGGGTAGTTTGAGTGTAGACGACTGAAGCTCGCATACATCACCGTTACTAGAACTGAGGCAGAATGTGTGACAATCGATCGCAGTGGTAATTGGTAGTGAATAGATAAGAGGATATGCGAACAGTACCCTGAGGTGCTGCTATGATCACGTTGCTTTCTGCAAGAGTCAATCTAGTAAGTGGCTATTGTGTTGCGAGTTGTCAATTGGATGCCTGTAACTGGAAGGCGTAGGTCGTCATCGATGAGTGTGATTGTGCTGTGGGTATGCTTGTGGTGTGTTGGTTTTGCTGTTGATTCTTTTTTTCGGAGTGTCAATGTAGTTGAAAGAGGTACTTTTCATCAGCGAAAACGTATTTTCAATGTAGTTGAAGATTGAACGATCAATTCATGTTTGTTTGCTCAAACCCAACTCCTCCATATTTTTTGCGGGAGTCATCAATCCAGGAGTCATCGTATCATCGTTCGCTGTTCAGTGGAAGAGAGAAAACTATCAGAAGTATTACCGTGATTTATTTTCATAACATTTATTCTTAGACCTTGTGTATAATAACCTTATTGTTGGTTACATATTGGCGTAAGAATAAAGGATTCTCGAGTGTCCAATTTGTGTTTTGGTTTTCGTGTTGGTCATTACAAAGTGTTTCTGAACGTCTTCCAGGTACAGCATGAGGTCCAGTGTAGTGAGAGCTGAATATTGACAGTTTCTTACAGTTGGCTGACGCGTATATTTGTGAAAAATGCACAGTGACTGCATAAGACTGTCACATAGGTTACCTTTCTCCAAAATGAGACAAAACCATCTCCCAGTTTAGCATATGAGTGTGTCAATGTTAAGGTCAAACTTCACGCTATCCTTGGAAGACTTTCAGTAACTATGTTCAATAACCAACGCAAAAACCACAACACAGATTGGTGACTCAAGAATCCTTTATTCTTGCACCAATATAGAACCAACCATTAGGTTATTTTTCAACGATTCATTTTCATGAGCTGTACAATAGTAATTATAATTAAACACATAAGTTTTTGACCAATCAGATACTGGTAAACTTTGTCCTTGAAAATTCTACTACATAGTGTGAGGTGTAAGAAGGGATGACTAATTGTAAGTTAGAAAGGAGACGGAAGTTGGCATGACCTAATAAGTGTGAGATAATGACTAATCAGTAAGCTAGTGCAGAGAGGACAGGAACTAGTGGAGAGGTTATACAGTAGTTTTGTATAAGATCTGTGTGAAAAAGCAATGTTATTAATAAACAGTCATAGAGTAGTAATAAAATATGGATGGTGGGAATAGTAATAATAATAAAAGTATTAAGAACAGTAATAATAATAATAGTGAACTTACATATTAGAAGAGAGGAGAAAAATTATAGTCAGAAATTTACTCTGGCCATGGTAGGGCTAGAGAATGTATGTATCGTTTTTGTATGCATAGGTCCGGTTTTATGTCACGAATAGTTAATGCCTCAGCTATGTACAGACGTCGTATCCGGAGTCCTTTTGTACTATATTGAGGGACTCTGTGTACCACTGTGAAGCACTACACTACACTAGCTTATTGATTAGTCATTATCTCACACTTATTAGGTCATGCCAACTTCTGTCTCCTTTCTAACTTACAATTAGTCATCCCTTCTTACACCTCACACTATGTAGTAGAATTTTCAAGGACAAAGTTTACCAGTATCTGATTGGTCAAAAACTTATGTGTTTAATTATAATTACGATTGTACAGCTCATGAAAATGAATCGTCGAAAAGAAAATTTTCTTCGCTGTTTGTGCCTTTTCTTATGACTCAATATGGGAATATTTCGTTCATTAGGTTACTGTCAATGAAGGTGAACACTGAACGTTTGTTTTTGGAAATGGTAGCCACTGGTGGGCAACTCGAAGCCTAGAGTGCTGCAGGAAGATCTAAACCTTCTGGAAGTCTGGGCGGTGGCCAGTGGCATGACTTTCAACCTGAAAAGTGCAAAGTAGTGAAGTTGCGCACCTGTAAACCACAGAATGCCAGTTACACCTTTTGCAGGGAAGGCTTGTCCTGCACAACGTCGAAACACGACTTAGGTCTAGTTCTAACGGAAAAAATGGACACAAGTGTAAATTACACGGGGGATGTAGCGAGGGCAAATGCGGTCACACACTTTCCACTCACTCCCTAGCTCTTTCTAAGGTTGTACAAAACATGCGTCAGGCCACACCTTGAGGTGCATAATACTATTGCACCCCCAGTGCTTAGAAGAGACGTCAACCTCTTGGAAAGAGTCCAACGACGGGCAACAAAAGGAGTGGTTGGTCTCCGAAGTAAACCATATGATGCAAGGCTGAGAAATTAGGCCGGTTCACACTTAGCTACCGACGCTTTAGGGTGGATTTAATTGCTGCCTACAAAATAACAAATGACCAGAGTCACCCAAACAAAGGCGTTCTGCCATTGAGTATAGGCTACGTCGTGGAAATCTCAGAAGGATAGCTCACCAGAGGGCAAGGGCCCGGGTGCGCTCCTACTTCTTTTCACTGCGGGTTTGCCGTCCCTGGAATTCTCTACCGGCAGATGTAGCTATGGCACCGTATTTGAACGCCTCTAAGCGAAGGGTGGAAAGCCATGCAACGACACAAGGACTGCATCCAAATGGCCTATCCCCTTAAAATCACATACACCATTCAGGGGTAGACAATTAAACTTGTCGTTTTACTTCTTTACATTCTCTCCCGTCTTACTCCCCTGACAACTTCCGATAGTTTTACTCCGTCTTCCAACGAACAGCGAACGATGGAACGATGACTGCAGTATCGGTGACTCCCGCCGAAATATAGAGTTGGGTTTGAGCAAACAACCATGAATTGACCGTTCAATCTTCAACTACATTGATAGAGTGTCAACAGAAAAGTTACACCACATTCTGCACATGCATTCATCCACAAATGACTATAAATTACATCCTCTTGAGATCCATTTACAGCGCTAATCCTATTTTTTAATCTTCCCCGAAGTCCTTTCATAATACTTGTGTGTGTCTCTGTAATTGGATACACAAATCACTTGAATGGTTCACTCTGTGATGAATATGTTTGATGGATGACAGCGAGTTATGACTTTTCCACTCATCAGCATGTACTATAGACCCTGTATCATCAGTCGAGTGGCAATAGGTACTAAGGTAGTAGACTTTCTGTCTGGCGTTGTTTCCACGAATCGTTTCTTCAGGGAAGTGTCACATAAATTTATATGTTTATATGAAAAATATACTTTATTATTATTATAAACTGATCACCCAAACATTGTAGGCTAGCTCACAACCACAGTTGTATTTTTTCTTCAATAAGACAGTTTCGTCCACGTGCATGACTACACCTTCCCCGCCTAACAACAAAGTGATTTTCTACATTTTCCATGGGGCAATATCTTTGCAGTGCTGGTACGATTTAACTGCGGACACGAGGCTATATTCGGTTTCAGCAGCTGCACCTCTGACAGGCTGTTTTAAAATCCAGTAATTAATCTGGGTTAGGAAGAGATGAGACCTAGCAAAAGACGTTCCTACGAAATATTAAGATCATCAGCTCACCTTTACTAATATTAGCTCGTCTCAAACAAATTGCATAACGATGGACATTTCCATCAATCGAACTGCTTAAGATTTCTTAACTCATGCTACCTCTAAATGAACAAATCTTCCCCTTCCTAAGCAACCTCAAATCCAGGCAACACTGTGGAACCTTGTCGTCAACGAATCGCAAGCCTAACTCTGTTAGAGCACACATTTGATTTGAATCAAGCGTTAAACAACCTTGAACTCACGTGCATGAACCTCATTAGACCATTCGAGGTCACTCGCTGATTGGTAGTTAGTGGTGCTTCAAGTTTATTTTTTTTGGTAACAGCTTGATTCCACACTGTATTTTTGGTACAAGTATGGAATTTTCAGCGTGGATATCGGTAGCCCGAATTTCGCAGGCCGACCATAGATATCTGGTGTGCGCCGGTGTGGGCTCGAACCCCGGACCATGTGCATGGTCGTCGAGAGTCCTAACCATTGTGCCACCGACGCAACTTGACCAAAAAAGGATTAACGCGGACTCGAACTTCACACATTTCCAATCGAGATCGTAATCTGAACTTTAGTGGACGTCGTGACATTTTTAAATGGGACGCTACTCTTGAGTAGATACTAGATGTGAGTAACCTCAGTAACCATCCTTAACAAGGCTTTTTTCACATGAACTACTCAGCACTTCTGTTAGGGATGCACATATTGTTATTTGATGAAAGCCATAATAATAGCGATTATTATTCCCGTAGTTTCCGAGTAAAACATAAGCATGCAGTCGTCTCTAGTTGGCTCAACGAATGTCCACAAGCTTTTGTCTCCTCCTCACACGAGCTTTTCCTAGTTACTTGTGGTCCCTTACTCAGCCTTTTGTTTCTCATTTGAGATGTTCTCGAGGGACTGGCGTGTTATGTCACTCAGCAGTCTTAGCATGTATCCGATCCATCTCTCCGTCATATATACTTGTTGTGCAGTAGGTTCTTGATGGCTTCGCTGTTAGTGTTCTTCTTCATCTGACCTTCGGTTTGGTACTAACGAAGGCAGCTGTCGATGAAAATCTGCAGTGCTAAAACTTTTGTGGGAAAATGCTGTAGAAATGCTGCATTTTCCACCAGAAAATTCCTCAGAATTCCTCGTAAAACCCCCTGGAAATCATACCTCCAAATTGCACAAATAAAACTGGATAATGGGGAAGTTCCTTTTTTGCACAGGCTATAATAGATGTATACACAGTAAAGCATTAGTTAGAAAATATCACCTTTAACATAAGTACAGTTTTAAATGTGTCGCGTCAAATACTCATGCATTTCTTCTGATCCATTTGTCTGTTTTCCTTTATGATTCAATGTCTACAGTGAGATTTTGTAATACAGAAATAGAAGACATTAATGAGGTACGTATCTATGCTTAGTTCACAAACAAAATCGTAAATGGGTTCTCACTCATCGGTGATAATGTATTATTTGCATTGCGACCACTGAATCATGCCAAAAATTAATCAAAAGTTAGTTCATAAAGTATGTAGTTGTGGAGTATGAGGCTAATACATTAATATTATGAAATAATAATAATATGAAAATGGGAAACCATTAACATTTAATAACAATCAGAATTATTTTCCTATTCAGTATGGCATACCTTTTTTCTCATACGTCGGAATTTACTTCTCAAGTCATGAAGATAATTCTTTGTTGCTGTATCTGTTTCCTTCTTGAACTAAACTTCGTCTTGGAATTCTCTGGCAAAATGCAATTTTATTAGGTCTAGACGTCAAGATACTTGTTCAGTGCCTAGTTAGTAATTTGAAAGGAAGCGGGATTCCTTAATCCAGGTTTCTTTACCCTACGGTTCGGTGGGTGCACAATGCAGTTCAAAATATTTCTCATGCTTTTTCTAGCTTTGATAGATAGAAAACTACTCAGGTGCAGAATCTGCAAATGTTTACACTTAAAGTGTGGCTTACAAAGGTGTCTGTTCTTTTGATATCTTTCAGTAACTGGTCGAGGAGAATTAAATCCTTTTTAGTTTCAGTGGTGAAATTCTTATCAAATGAATCAGTGAATCTTAGCACCTCATTCTTCAATGACCTTTGCTACTTAACTGAAGTGACTAATTCTGCAGTTAACTTGATAAGGTCATTGATCGCTTCTGAAGTCATATAGATGAAGGCCAAGAGGATAATTCACTTATCTGGATTCGACCCCAGAGTTTCTTCAATTTGTTCAGTACGTCTTTCGCAACTGTTTCTGTTACTTGAATTAAGTGATCACAAATCACGACTTGGATGTTCCAGCTGCTGAATTTGGTGATGAAGTTTTAAAGGTTGGCTGGACACTGCTTGAAGTAAGAGTGTGAAACAAATTACAAGTAAAAACTCATCTGGCAATAGGGGAAGTGTCATCATTGGACATATTAATTCTAGGATATTTAACGGTTTTAAACCCAACCTGCATTTCAGGTGTCTCTAAATCGATGGAATTTTAGGGGCAGCTGTTATCTGTAACGTACGCCTGTCTGACTGTAGCTGATGCTCCCTGAATAGGTGAAAGATGTATCACTCATATTTCTCTTGTTTATAGTGATTGTTGGTCGGGTCGGGTGTCTTCATCACCTGTCTTCTCTATCTTCAGTTGAAGTTCTGCTTTCTCTTCCTGCCTCTCGTGCCAACTTTTTGGTTTTCTCCCGTCGATTTTATACTTTGTGTAACATTAGACACACTGCTTCCGTGAAGTCCAAATCTTCTAGTCTTCTTGTCGACCCACCTCGTTCTTCCTTTCTCCTACCCTACAGTCTGCCGCATAATCCAGTCCACCGAAATCACGAATATCATCGGTGATAGTAGGCAACCTTATCTTACTACTCTTTCCACCACAATAGCACCTCTAAGTTTTCCCTTGTGAACCACTTGACATGTGGCATAATGGTATGAGTGGTGAATGAGGTTGACAGAAGTTTGGTCCACTCCGTAGTATTGAGGCAGTTTCCAAATGACTTCATAGTCAACTCTATCGAAGTCCTTTTCAAAGTTGATGAAATTGAAGTAAAAATATAAAAATGACCATAAAATACAGATGTATTCCATTTAGAACCCTTCTCTAACCTTGCGGTTGAAATCTCACTGGTGTTCTGAAATTGTTTTGATAAAGTCTGCTTACTTTCATTTTAACGTTTTATTTAAAAATCTCTTCCTGTTTTTAAGCGAGAGTGGCCTTTTGTGTACACCGACACCCGTAGAGTTTGCTGTCTATTATGTATGACGATTTCATTCTCAAAAGCTGTACAGTCGCATGTATATACACAAATGAATAATTGTATCTATGTAAACTTATGTATATAAATGCGATTGTACAGCTTTTGCGAATGAAATCGCCGATAAGATATCTTTGCTGAACTTCTTATTCTTTGCTCTCTATTATTTATGGCACCAATTATTTCTGAAGTAAACGAGTCATTCATGTCTCTCTTCGTATTGCTTATCATAGGTGCTATACTTTTCTAGTCAAATAGTGCTATGTTAGCTAATTATCACGTAACATCTTTTTATACAGGGTTCAATAAACAAACGCCATTTTCACATGAAACTGAATAGAAACCGCTAGACGCTTCAGATATTGCATTTTGCCGTATTTATCGAATGTACAGCTAAAATTACTAGTAACTTTTACTACACAAGTAGACGCATTTCTCTCATGTTTATGATACCATGTCGAACAGCTATGGAATTCAGTTAGCGCTTTTTTAACATGTTAGTGACTGAACACTATCGGTCTGCACCTCATTAGCTTTAGCGGTTGTCATCCACCTAGTAAAGCCCAAATGAGCCTCATTACTAATTAAGCCCTAAAAATGGGATTTTACCCGCTCTTACATAAGGTGTGTTCGTAACATAATACAAAGTGTTCTCGAACGAGTGTATTGTGAGCCAAAACATAATTTATTACTCGGCTTGCATTTAGATAAAGTAGTTTCATATGGTGTTTGTATGCAAACCCTTTAATCCACCAAATCCCCTAAACCCTTATTACGGGATATTCAAAACATATTCGGTAGCTGTAAATATTCCATCAATGATGTTTACTGAAATGGATATGTTAGCATCACTTGTTCACTTGGAGTTTTATTAAAAGGATGATTTCCTGTTTGTTTTCTTAGTAAAATTTATTACGCTTACCGTTTGGAGTAGGATGTTTCTTCATCATAATTTTCCTTCTTGTGTTATAGTTTGTTTACAGTGAGATATAGTGACATATTATCTGTACATGATGTTAAAATATGGTTGTATTGCTATTAGTGAAGTCATAGAGATCACCAACTGGGTTTCTGTCCATATTAATCAACATCAAGAATTGATAGTTGGAACTTCATTATCAGGTACTTGGCCGTGAGCCCCACACATTGTTTGAGGGCTGATCATGATACCTAGTGGAAGTACGTGGAGCCTGATTCAAATCTGGGACTCATTTGTTGGAAGTCAAGCGCTAAAGCCAATAAGCCACATCAGGAGCAAAGAAAGAGACGAGCAGCAACATGTTATTGACTAATAAAATTTTAATCAACACCTACAGCTGAACTAGGTAAACTAATAATTAAAGTTTAACATTTCGTATTCAAATTTCTTAGTTATTACTCATCCTTAATTGGAAAAGGGATATAATTCATAACTT
This sequence comes from Trichobilharzia regenti, assembly GCA_944472135.2. NCBI lineage: Eukaryota > Metazoa > Platyhelminthes > Trematoda > Strigeidida > Schistosomatidae > Trichobilharzia > Trichobilharzia regenti. The sequence goes on along the minus strand of OX235262.1, from coordinate 131,444,042 downwards.
TGAATCTCCCCTCTGATTTACTAAAAATATGCTGTTTAAAAAGTACTAAGACAACATAGAGCATTTGGCTAATCAGTTCGCCTGTGGAAAAGTAAATATTACTTACAAGGAACCAGGGTTTTCATAGCTCAGTGACACTGAGTAATAAAGAGTTATCTTTAGATTTTACAAGGCTAAGCGGTTTATCCACTACGATTGTGACACTAGCTAACTCTGACATAGGAAAAGGTAAATCCTATACGTACTAGTTTACCGGTTCAGTACATTAAAAAAAGTTTAAAGTGTATTGGTTACTTTTTTTCTTACAGCTAAAATGAGCTGTCCGATTTGTGAAAGTCGTCATCTTGTTGAAGATGAAAACACTGGACAACTAATTTGTGGAGAATGTGGGACAGCAACAGGTGTTTTTCGAGGAGTTACACAGGTGAGTCTTGAAGGCGGAAATGCTTATTTGTAAACTATAATTTTGCAACTAAATCTCTCCTGTTTTTTTTTTAACTTTACACGTCCTGGATGAAGTAGTATATCTGTTATGTTGTGTTGCTCCAATGAATTCTTTCAATTGAATATTTTGAATGCGATACCAAGTAACCATAAGTGATGCAAAACAGTAGTCACTTTCGTTGGTTTTTAACGTTAGTTCCGAAGACATTTATCAGCGGGAAGTTTTTATTCGTTCTTATAAGTTATTTTATTTATTTATATTTTCGTTATTCCCTGACGTTCCCAGTGAGACATAGGGTTTCAGGCTAGAGGCTTGAAGTTTCGGTAGTTCTGATGTTTATTTTTACGAGATGGGGTTGCTAGCCTCATGTCTAACCTTCCCTCTTTACTGGGGATCGGACCCCAGACCACATGAAGCCTGGTTGGTGAGCATACTACCGCCAAGCTACCGACGCAGGTGGAGTTCATCGTCCGGGAACTCATTACTGGCATGAAAATACGAGTTCAAGCAGTGTATATATATTAAATGTGGGATCTTATCTAAAAGAAATATACATCGGGTCTCTTACTTTCAGTCCAATTACCGGCAAAGTGATTTGATGTATGTGATTGCATTGAGACTCAGCGTATCTTGGTCTTTGATGTAGATATTATGCCACTTGTTTTAATTAACTAGCATTTGCCGTTTATACCTCTGTTATATAGTCTAAATTACATAGTTTATACATAACTCGACAAATTAGCCAACATGATGGTTCGAATAAACCTTAAGTGTCACTATAATTGCTATAGAGTGAATGTCCAGAAGTCGCCGACCATGCATATGGTTCGGGGTTCGATCCCCGGCCGATGCACTCCTTTACCTCACTTAGCCAGTAGTAAGACTGGTAAGGAGGGAAGGTTGGACATGAGACTAGCAACCCCATCCTGTAAATATAAAACACTACTACAGAAACTTCAAGCCTCCAGCTTGAAGCCTTATGTTCCATGGGGAACGTGAAGGAAATGTAAAAAAAAATATCCAGAAGTAATAGTATTTCTTATTACCAACTCTTTTTTACAACTGACTTGTGGAAAAATGATGTGTAGTTGTTCGCATATGCTTCTATATTGTTCTGGAAACGTCAATTAGAAGTATTTTTAAGCTTCCAATATCTTAATCTCAGTGTTTAACTAGAGGTTGTAAAAGTCTGTTATCTTGAGGTGGCTAGATCCCTCGATATTGTAGTGTACACAGTTTTTCTGGATGCATACGTTTTTACAGATGTAATGTAACGGAGGAGACAAAGGAGAGTTTTATGGAGGGAGCTAGGGAGTTGAAACACAAAATGAACTAACAGCACTTGTCAGTATAGTCATAATAATGCTTCTTCTCCACTTAGTTTCTATTGAACAGTCTATTGAACATAAACATTATTTCATAACAGCCTGAATGCTTGCATTCGCATTTTATAACTAATCAAATTTCAATTGTAACACATAAACTCAATCAATGACTTTTGAAAGAAGACAGAATATTGACTTGCCAAAGCAAATGACATATCATTGTCTCCGTGTGTAGTTCCAACCTTCAATCCCTTGGTTTCCGCATGGAATGTACTTCAAGCTTTAATTTGTTTACACCTCTATTTGCGGTCATTGAAAATTTTGAAAAAAAAACAATTGTTGATTGCTGGTAACCATATGTTAATATTAAAAGAATATTCAGAGTTATGAATCAACTTTTGCATATTACTTTTATGTGGTTTTAAATTCAGTTGACAAGGACAAGTACTCAAAGTGACCTATCAACATGTGATCAAAACTACGTGTGTTACTTAATCACGCAAACGTATATATATACATATATATGTACGACGGGTGAGATTCGTGATCTAATTCACTTCTTTCATTTAACGACTTACCCTGAACTAATAACTTGTAGCATAAACACTTCAACTTCAATTGGAAATCATCAGAAATTTTGTTCACCGTCTGATGTATACAACCTTCTCAGTTCTTTTTGGTCGTGTTAGTTATTTTGTGACTACTTTTTAAAAAGGTTTAGGGCAAATTTATGTTATATAGACTATATTTGTTAACGTGTTTAATGCTATGAAATACACAAAGACTTCATTTTTAAGATGTGTCCTGAAGCAAGATTAATAAATTCAATCAATAGTCACAGGATTTATTAATTTCGGTCACAGTACAACACCATTCTTGTTTTTGTAATAAGTACTCATATATCTGCTCATTAGTATCTGACAATTTTAATCTGGATTTTAGAAAGATTTTATACTTCCTCATAATGTCTGCTCATAATCAGATTTACCCCAATGAATTATTTCATTCATCCTGGATACTTTATATTTGTAAGCAATTTAGTTGGATTTCATTCGCGTCTTTTTTTAAATCAGTGAAATCCTGCCAGCCTTAAGAGATTCATAGTCTTTATAGGGTCTCGGAAAGACATTCGATAGTTCATACATAACGGTAAGTTGCAGGTTTTGGAAGTTACTTATCGTGTGATTACATATGAATCTTGTTGACGCAAACCAATCAATGTAGCTTATTCAAGTGTTGGTTTGTAGAGATTTGATTGGTTACAGGATTTTCATCATGATCTGACATTAGTTAGAGAACCATTGGAAAACCTGGGAGTACTGGAAAGCAGTTTCATCCTAGTTTGGGACTCTTCACAACACGCACCCACCGGGATTCGAACTCAGGACCTTCTGGTTACAAGGCGAGCTCGTATACCATTAAGCCACTGGGACCCAAATCAATGGCCCATGAATTCTAACCTTTGCCAATTCACGACATAGCGCGATCGCTAGCCAATGTCTTCGGCGATTATTTGTCCTCACACACGACCTGCTGCACCTTACTGGTCACGACTTCTCACTAGAACCCAGGTAACTACCTAACTGAATAGGACCAGTCGCCAGTGAGCAATCAGTCAAATCTCTACAAACCAATACTTGGATATTATCAACTTCACTGCCTTCCGTAACGATGCTTCGATTATACTTTTTGATTTGACTTCTAAAACAAACCAGTGATTAGGAATATACCAGTCGCTTTTGTCTTGTTTATTCGAAGACAAGTTATCGCGTTTAAAATTAGTTAAATATTGTACCATATTCTCATTTGATATAGTAGTATTCAGACATGGCTCAAAATCGTTGTCAATGGCCAGCGCAGATGTATTCAGTCTCTGTAATCTTTCATATTCCTTTCTACCATTACCCATTCTGTTTCACTCTTATACTTGTCAGACTGTATTGATTTTCTTCACTCATCTTCTTGTCTACCTCTGTGTGCTATTTGGAACGTGGCAACTCGAACTGGTGGACTTCGGTGCGAAGTTCTATGTTGAATCCAGACAGACAGACAGTATTCAGATTAAGCATTAGTAATACAAGTGGTACCAATACGTCTTATCTAATGACTCTACTTACTCAAGATTATAAGTTATTTTAATTGTTTAAATTCGCTTCACTCAATTAGTATGTGAAGTACAATCTGAGCTATATATTATGGATGTCCACTTATGGTGGAGCGTATTGTCATTTTTCAGGTAGTCTAGATATTTCACACGGCTGTGAATTTTAACATTTTATTGTAGATTTTTAATTTGAAGGTATTATCAAAACATTATTCCCAATTGTATATTTTCAGTCTCAGGATTTCTGTGAAACTCGTGGATTACGTGTAATACAAAAGCAGGTGAATCCAGTGACTGCAGACAATCCGGAAACTTTGGATGTGAAAATAACTGAAGCAAATAGTGCCGTTAATCAAACGATAAATTCTGTTCCTCGCAATACGAATTGTGATACATTAGACGACTTGTTCACTTCAGATGATGTAGATATCATCAATATAAGCCAGAAAGACAAATCCAAAGAGAAAAGTCGGCCATGGCGCCTATCGGAACCTTTTACAGTAAGTCTGTTTGTCAATGTATACTGATAGGGGGAGTCTGATAGTATTAGACGAGCTGTTAGGCTATTCAAATACAGTAGAATAAGTGTATCCAAAGTATAGTTCACTCACAGTTCAATGGATTAGAAGTAGAATAGCTTAACAGCAGTATTCTTTCTGTCACCCGAAAGGAATTTTAAAAAAATATGCTTGTAGTCATGGAGTTATTTCTTCCTCTAATTAATATTGTTTCTACCTGGAACCTACATTGGTTTTAATTGGCTCTCAAAGGATTCAATGATTATATACGGCAAAAGATTCCCGTAATAAGATTAAAAAAAATTCGTAATGCTTCCAGTAGGATTCAGTACTTTTTCAATCAGTATTATAAACATTGGTGTTTCTTATGATCCGTAAAGTACGTACTATATAACTCATTTTTTTATCGTCATTCTACTAGCTGACTTAATAAAACAGAAATCAGAGGTTATATAATACTGATTGATGACGGATTGGAACGGATTTCTGGTAACGCAACGTATAAACCGTGATGCTTGAAATCAGGTTGGAGATAAATAGTATTACTTTTGAATGACATTAGATGACATCTTTTCTCTGTATCACGGATAAATATCGGTTGGGAGAAATTCTAACCTAAAACCTATGCTAATTTACTTTCCCTGAGATCTGACGGTATTTAGTTTGCTGAAGAGTATAGACTAGGGACAAAAAGTTATCAAGTGTCCCTTGGTCTTCAGTGGTTCTCGGACCATTCTCTTACCTTAAGGGAAATAAAAGTGTGAAAGTCGTCGTTAGCAAAGAACTATGTTTCAGGATTTCATCATGAGCTGACATTGGTCAGAGAACCATTGGAGAACCTGGGAGTACTACACAGCTGTTTTGTCCTGGTTTGGGACTCCTCATCAGTACGCACCCACCGGGGTTCGAACCCAGGACCTTCTGGTTACAAGGCGAGTTCGTATACCATTAAGCCACTGGAACCCAATTCAGTCGGATTAGGAAAAATACTTGCCGAAGACATTGGCTAGTGGTCGCGCTATGTCGTGAATTGGCAGAGGTTAGAATTCATGGGCCATTGATTTGGGTCCCAGTGGCTTAATGGTATACGAGCTCGCCTTGTAACCAGAAGATCCTGAGTTCGAATCCCGGTGGGTGCGTGTTGTGAAGAGTCCCAAACTAGGATGAAACTGCTTTCCAGTACTCCCAGGTTTTCAAATGGTTCTCTAACTGATGTCAGCTCATGATGAAATCCTGAAACCAATCAATCAAATTCCTACAAACCTACCAACTATTTATGTATTTATTAGGATTGGTTCTTACACTTGCGCTAAGCTTTTTTAATCAATATCTGAAAATCCAAAGTTGGATATTCGTTTTATGTAGCTTACTTATAGCTGTCATGTTTCATTGTTATTTTCGAGTTTTTTCAATGATTTTGTTTTGTGTACTATACGCAACTAAAGCAGTCTTATAAAACTGTCATCACTAATTAGCAATAACTATCAATATGATTGCTCATATTATCATCGGTCTTTTATTTCACTTCAATCACCTTCTAGTTTATAATGAAATGTCAAGCAAATAGTTTAGCAAAAGAGTTAAATCTATCAGACGAAGAGAAAACAACGTTGTGTAATGCTGTCTGGAATATATGGCTTCATTATTTGGCTATAACTGGTGAGCTTGGTTCTGATGCTTGGCTAGATGCAGCTGTTGCCTTGACGAAATCAATTAGTGAGGTATATCAAAGCAAAATTGGGTCATTAAAAGAAGGCGACAGGCCTCGGCATAGAAATCTGCGAAGATGTAAAGAAAATGTTCGTTACTGTAATTCTACTCCTTTGCTATATGAAAATGAATGGGAGTTTATTAAAACCCGTTTGAGCCAGTTACAGTGGTTTGGTTGGGGTATGCTGTATGAACCAGATGAAGGCCGTGAAATCGTTAGTATGCTTCATGTATCTCAGAGAAAGTAAGCAATTGAAAGAAATAGTCTATGCTTACATATATGATATTAATATTACTTAAATGTATGAGAAGATTGTTCCTTTACTCAGACAGCCGACTTCTTGCTGATCGGTTGTGAATTAAACTCTCATTCCTGTCTGTCTGTCTGTCTGGATTCAACATAGAACTTCGCACCGAAGTCCACCAGTTCGAGTTGCCACGTTCCAAATAGCACACAGAGGTAGACAAGAAGATGAGTGAAGAAAATCAATACAGTCTGACAAGTATAAGAGTGAAACAGAATGGGTAATGGTAGAAAGGAATATGAAAGATTACAGAGACTGAATACATCTGCGCTGGCCATTGACAACGATTTTGAGCCATGTCGCCTATTGTCTCCAGCCATTGATTCCTAGAGTCCCGAGGGCCCCAACCCAGAAGTCTGCATCTCCCTACCTGACTCAGTTTAACTGTCAAGGATTTCATGGATTGATGCCATGTTTTTGTTTGGCCACCACTGGCTCTTTTCCAACCTGCACCTATATCAGCTAGCAATGCCCGTCGGGGGAGGCGATGGTTAGGTATGCGCAGCACGTGACCTAGTCATCTCAGTCTATGTAACTTTATAGCCTCGTCGATTGATTTTCCCTCTCTGCCCAACACTACGCCTACAAGTGGAACTCTCATTCCACTTGTTCTTGTCTCACGAACAGAGTAGTATCATAAGCTGTTGTACACTCATTGAAAAGTCTTTTTTCTTTCCTTTTACATGTCCTTTTGGTATCTTTTTCCTATAATTAATATGTTCACGTGTTGTCTATGTGATCGTCTAAAACTATATTACCTGCTTTGTATATTCGGAAATATTTGCGGATATACTGCAGAGTAGATTAACTACCGTTTACATATACACACACGAATAGTATTATTGTCGAATCCTATCTCCGAATAGTACCAATCTCTCTCATCGTGTCACAGAAAACTCAAAATTATCATTATGTTGAGGAGAATAATAGTTAAGATGATCCATAATGCTCATTACTAGAAATGGTATAAGTATGCAACCTGGTAACTAGCAAACAACATTCGCGTTTACGCGCTCACCATAAATCTTTGTTTTAGCCTGTGACCAAAGATGTTTATTTGACGTATTGCAAATTAGGTGTACAATTTTCATGCCATCTGAATTTCCCTGGTTATAGTTTTAACTTAGTAACCCTGGGAAGGATTTTCCATGTACTAACTTTATTGTGTATAAGCTGATGATACGCGACAATCACTCAGACTGATGTACGTGAACCAGAACTCCAATTCTGTACCTGCTAGCTGAAAATCAAGTGCCAAAACTAGTGGGTTACAGTATTGTCTACTCTGTGTCAACATGGTACTTACTTAAAGGTTGGTTTAAGTAGTCACTACTAGTACACAAACTGCTAAACTTTTAATTTCAAGGAAAGGTGTGTTATTTCAAGTTAGTAAGTAGAAATGGAACGTTACTGAAATAGAATACGGATATTAGCGTGGTTTCAAAAGTGTTCGTATTGAGTGTGGTTCATTGATGTGCACTTGTCTGCTTTTTACACGGGAGGTTTAGACAGTCAAACTGTTACAACAGAAGACAAGGGCCAGTCAACAGATCCTTTATTAAGGAAATCAACACATATTTATACATTTTCATGTACATTATTATAGATTATTTTTAGCAGAAAAGCATAGTCTTCTGATTGGTTGTTTCTCACAGAAAGTTAACCTCGCATCTCTTTGTGGCTGTTTCTTGAATGTCGGATCATCTATATGTTAACTGTATCCGCCTACGCAAAGCCTTCGTTCCCATTTTTCTCACGACCGATATTGGGGACATAAACATTGACGTAAATTACTGTCCACCAATTTTGGCTAACAACCAGCACTCACCACAAAACGATGGTGTCATTCATCCTCATAAATCAATTATTAATCATAGGTGATGAAACAATCTCTGCATGGATGTTAAATTTAGGCTCATTTCATTAAGTTGTATCCCACTAAACACACAAATATTTCAATCTGTTTTTCTATCTGAATGACAAACACTTGCATAGAAGAGACCTTGACATTTAAATTTTTCCAAATTTACAAGTACATGAATAAGAATCGAAATTACGGGTATTCATGATTGGGTGATGAATCAAGGTAGAACTTTTAACAAAAGGGCATCAGTTCAAGATATCACACTTAGAAACACAATGCATAAAATAGCAGCACTGAAGCTTGATAATATCATTATGAAAGACATATATGCTTCATATAGAGGATACTTAAATAAGTTAGGATTAGTAAAGAAGCTGAGGATCAACTCAATTTTAAATTATTTTCAGCCTATGCCAGATAACATATACACCTACCCACATGGCTCAAACCAATAACCAGTACACTGTTTCTGTGTTTGTAATTACTTGTTCTGACTTTCACTTGTTTTAAATCTTGAATCTTGTGTTAAAAATTCATTTTGATAATAATACTAATAGTAATCATTTTATTCTCTGTTTGATTTGTGTCATGTCTCGTTGACTTAGAATATGCAGACGATATAGTCCTTCTAGGCGAGGACACTGACAAAATGCAGAGTCTTCTAAACACCTTGAGCCGCAATCTACGAATGTTTGGCACGCGATTCGCTCCTGCCCAATGCAAGATGATGTTACAGGACTGGACCACAATGACTCCTGGTTTAGAAATAGGCAATGAAGTGGTAGAACACGTTGACCGCTTCACTTACTTGGGAAATACCATCAGCCCCAACAAGTTGATCTCTGACGAAATCTAAGCTGAGTACGGATACAGAGGGCTAGTTTCCCATATGCCAGTTTACGCCGTCTCTGGCGTAGACGTGATATCCGGGTATCGATCAGAGGGTGGGTGTACTGCTCATCAGTCCGCTCCGTCCTCCTTTATGGCTGTCAGTGAGACCTGGCCATTGAGAGTGGAAGGCATGAAAAGCTTGGCTAGCTGTCTTTGATCATAGGTGCCTGTGGTCTATCTCCCGTGTGAAGTGGCATAATAGGGTGAGCAATATTGAGGTTAGGCTTCGGTCGAGTGCTAGGTAGGTGGGAGGGGAAATCAATCGACGAGGTTGTGAAGCTACATCGACTGAGATGGTCAGGACATGTGTTACGAATGAACGCCTAGTCACCGCCTTCCTCGACGGGCAATGTTAGCTGACATAGGGTCAGGCTGGGAAAGAGCTAGCGGCAGTCAAACCAAAACATGACACCAGTCAATGAAATTCACAACAGTTAGTGTAAGCCGTGTGGGGGTCCTCGAGACGGTAAAAACCAAAGACTGGAGACAATTTGTGATATGGCTCAAAATCGTTCTCAGTGGCGTAGATGCATTCACTTCTTGTAATTTATAATACCCAATGAAACTATATTCTTCGTTATTACTATTCCTTTTGTCTCATGTCTTTTTACTGTCTCTATTTTGCATTTCTCCTGCTTTCTTCTCTTGCTTTGTGTGGTACATGGAGTGTGGCGACTTGAACTGGTGCACATCAGTGCAAAGTTCTATGTTGAAAATAGATAGACAGACATTGTTAATTAATGGAACGAATGACTTAGTAAATAATAAAGAACTTGTGAAGTTCAATAGATAGCATGCTATGTATAGAACAATAAGATTCGCTTTTATCAAGCGCTTGGTATGATTGGCTGATTGACAAGTCAGTGAGATACTTTGCACCAAAGTGCATTTGTTCATGTTTCCAGACATTTGAGGAACATGTAGTGTAGTGAAAATGGATGATCTGAAACCTCAATCAACAAAAATTACTAGAAGGATAATAAGTACTTAAAGACTGTAGAAGATAACAACGTGTGAATACATCTGCGCTATTGTGAATGTTTTTGATTCATGTGATATGTGAATAAATTACCATGACTTATCTCTCTCACGCCTACGTCATTGGTCATGTATACATCCTTTATGGATGATCTTTTCTCGTGTCTATCACATTGGACATATATATATATATATATATATATATATATATGCGTCGGTGGCACAGTGGTTAGGACTCTCGCCGACCATGCACATGGTCCGGGTTCGAGCCCACGCCGGTGCACACCTGATATCAAATGGTCGGCCTACAAAATTTGGGCTACCGATATCCATGCTGAAAATTCCATACTTGTACCAAAAATACAGTGTGGAATCAAGCTGTAAATCAAAAATCAAAAAAAAATTATATATATATATATATACATATATATATATATATATATAATTGTTTCTGTTATAAGATAATATAGTGTCTCATATCGTGTGTTTTCTCACTTAAGTAGAGCCGACAGAGGAATCGGGTAGTTGTAGTATATGTTGTTGGCGTTATTGGTCATCGTTCCGTCTGCGCCTAACTTGCAGTCCCTATTTCGACGCCTTTAAAAAAAAATCTAAATCCATGACATCAACATTCGCCAACCACTGATTCTTAACATATATAGAATCCTGTCCAAGCTGTTCATTCTTCTCATACTGTGGTGAGATCTGGCTGTTAGCCAATATTGGTGGACAGTAATTTACGTCAATGTTTATGTCCCCAATATCGGTCGTGAGAAAAATGGGAACGAAGGCTTTGCGTAGGCGGATACAGTTAACATATAGATGATCTGACATTCAAGAAACAGCCACAAAGAGATGCGAGGTTAACTTTCTGTGAGAAACAACCAATCAGAAGACTATGCTTTTCTGCTAAAAATAATCTATAATATGTACATGAAAATGTATAAATATGTGTTGATTTCCTTAATAAAGGATCTGTTGACTGGCCCTTGTCTTCTGTTGTTACAATATGGCTCAAACCAATAGTGTAATTCTCCACGCACTGATGCTATGATTTGATGACTTCCCGTGTCTAGCTAACTTTACGCCTAATCCAATTTATCGTGATCTTGTTTTTTTAACAAACACGAGAAAATGGGTAGTACTTATAGTCGAAAAACCGGCTGTGTTATCTTTTCACATCTTTTACTGCTAGCGGCTACATCTCACAGTCACAATGTAGGACAAAGTGGACAATTGCAAATGATACTCCTACTGTGATGGATAGCTGTATACGGTGCCTAAGCCAAAGATGATAAAAGTTTGTAAATGCCGCATAAATCCTTTGTAGACGTGCTAGCATTTTCTTAGTAATGAGTTCAATAGGGTTAATACAGCACTTGGAATAAGGTTAACGTAACATTATATTGAAATGATGAAGATGGTTTGTACATCAGATGGGTGGTTCTGGTGTTATTCGTATTCTCTGAAATAGATAGTCTAATTACGAAACTTGTATTATCTATCTAAACAACATCTTCAGTACTAACTTAGCAGTGACATCATAGCTACTAGGTCAGATATCATAGTTTACTTTTTTCTACACACAAAATAAGAAAAGTAACTAGGTCACTGTAGGTTTAATGCTTATTATACTAATTTAAACGTTCTGAGTAAACCGTACATATAGACGGTTACATTTAGGGATTTTATACTGGCCAATTTAAACGCGACATGTTTGTTAAACAAGTATCTGAAAATGAAAAGCTTCAGACGCTTCGAAAAGTAATTGTTTAGAGTACTCTAGATGTTTGGTAATTGAGAGAGATATTCTCATTTCATTTGTATGGGGGTAGTATATAATACAGCTTTAAATTCATAGAATGCATTGAACACATGGTAGTTTGTAAGAAAACTATTCAGTGTTAATATTATTATAATGTATTCATATTTGTTCATTGTTACCGACGATAGAAGACTGTTTATATATATAGGGGTTCTATAGTACACGCCTCATGTGGTCCGGGGTTCGATCCCCGGCCGACGCACTCCTTTATCTCGTCAAGTCAGTAACAAAACTAGTAAAGAGGATAGGTTGGGCATGAGGCTAGTAACTCCATCCCGTAAAAATAAACACCACTGCTACCGAACCTCAAGCCTCTCTCATTCAAACTTGTAAGCTCCCACAATTCGTATTCTTTGATATCCACTATTAGAGATAAACAAACTGATGGGCAAAAACGAAATGTATGAAGCCCAGTTGGATTCATGAATTTCTCTGACCCCTTAAAGGTAGATGATTCTTGGACAAAATGTGGCCTAACTACAAGAACTTCACTTTACAAACTAACAGTATGCATTTTCTTATAAAAGAGACTTTCATTATGTCATCAAACGCTGGTTTTTTAATTCACTCACTAATCATATCATATAGTATTCCTTACATACATGTTATCAATAGCAAATAAGTCAACAAAGAGGTAGCCATCTGGTTATTGACTAACCTAATTGTCTATAGTTTGGTTTGTAAGGGTTAGTTTTGTTTTTACGAGTTGATCATGGATTGATATCATTTAGAGAACCATTGAAAACTAGGAAGTACTGGACAGATGTCACGTGTGATGATGGATGTCCCACCTACTACATTAGTCGGGGTCGCTCTAAATCACGAATTGGTAGAAGTTAGAATTCATGGGCTGGCCATTGAATCGGGTCCCAGTGGCTGAATGGTATACGAGTTCTCTGGCCTTGTAACCGGAAGGTCCTCGGTTCAAACCCTGGCAGTGGGCGCGTACTACCGATGATTCCTTTTGTCTCATGTCTTTTTACGGTCTCTGTTTTGCATTTCTTCTACTTTGTTCTCTTGCTTTGTGTGTTACATGAAGTGTGGCGACTTGAACTGGCGCACATTTGTGCAAAGTTCTATGTCGAAAACAGACAGACAGTGTCATGTTAAATGTTATTCATACTGGAGGGCGTTATTCTGAAGGGGGTATGAGTGAATCGTCGTGTAATATTTAGTGAAATCCTTTGCATATTTTACGTAAAATAAGAAAGCTGTGTGCTCACTCATCATAGTGATGCTTATACAGTATAATATTTAAAGTCTGAACAGTTATCATTTCCATCTTGAGGTAGAATTCTTCCTTTTTTTGTCATATCTGTTTTATAAACATTGCACATGAATGAGGTATTTAGTCGGTAATGTCTATCTGTGGTAGTAGAGATCTTCACACACACACACACACACACATGCACCCTTTTATTATAATTGTAGATACAATTTCTCAGTATTTTCTATTTATCCCTCTTTTTGATCACTCAGAAATAAAAAATTAGCTAAGTTAACCAGGCAACGTAAACGAAAACACAAATCAGATAGTGATTCTGATTCAGATGAAACCGACCATTTTTCTGATGAAGACAATGTCGAAGATCGCAGAAAGTCCAGAAGTCGTATGGGGTTAGGAGATTCTAATGAAAAAAATGTTTCTAGTCCAGCTGAGACTACAAAGTCCAGTGTTTTCCCCATCATCACTTATGAAAAGTATACTCGGGATGTATTAGCACCATATTTTACCAAAAAGTTGTAAGTTTATTTGTTGTTTTGCCGTTAGAATTTTAATTTTTTTACATTTTTGCGGCCAATATAACCAGCTCCACACGAGCAGGTGAATTTATAAACACACATTAAAGTGGCCAAAAGCGACAGTTTATCCTTAATATATTGATTGATCATTTATCGCCTGTAGAAATTCATACGTAGCTCAGCCATAAAGAAGGCTTTCCTCAGTGATCTGTATGAGCGATTCTTCAAGATCTCAGCTGCGGTATCACATTTAAATTCAACGGTCATGAATAGTAGTTTCTTCGGCACCGTATTGGCTTCTGCGGCGACTCTGCGTGTTTGACCATCACTGTCTCAGCAGGATTGCTTGCGTTCGATGGATGGCATCATCGCGTGCGTAATTCTGAGGTTCTGCGGCGTGTGTGTTTGAACACTGGGGAAATCACCATTCATTGAATGTTGTCGTCATCTGGAAACACCGGCTCCGGTGTCTCCGTCTGGATTCAACATAGAACTTGGCACCGAAGTGCAGCAGTTCGAGTTGCCACCGGCTCCGGTGGCTTGGACATGTGCTGAGAATGTCATCCCAGAGGCTTCCGTACAGGTCTCTGTTCGCTAGCCAGCCCTGGGAGGGTAGTCAGTTCATGACGTGGCGTCGTGGGATGAGGGACTTTTGTGCTAGATTAGCATCGGTTGGTGTGTCACCACTCCCTGGTTAGGGTCCGCGAGATAGCTGGAATCGATGGCTCGAAACGTTATCGGATATGGCCAAGAATCGTAATCAATGGCGAACGTGTTGCAATTTCCTTCTTTCTTCCCTTCTTGATGACAGTTAACGAATACTGTTTGAACTTGTTAAGCATGACTGTTTTCCTTCCAGATGAAGTTCTGTATCCGTTCTCTGCTTATATTTTTTCCTCTTCTTTCTTTTTTTCTTTTGATCTATGTTGTTTTATTATTATTGTGTGGCGCATCCTTCTTGGTGCCATATTGTACCAAGTTTTTATGCGTTTAAATAAATAATAAATAAATAAATTCTTCTCAAAAGAACCCAACTATAGGAATTCATGTATTGGCCATTCCATGTTGGTTCCTGTAGATCGATCTCTGAAGAGAACCATCAGCTCTCTTTTTAATAATAATAATAACAATAAAAGTAATAGTAATAATGACATTAATAATAATAACAATAATTTATAGGCTGAATAGGAAATTTTATTTCCGTGCATCACTTTTTTTGTGGTACACATTCTCAGTTGGATATTTTATTCAGTTGGAAAGTTTACTCATATAGGTCTTTAGTGTATCAATTTTTCTTCACTTGTAATTTTTCGGATAAAAATATTCTTAAATATGGTTTTGTTTGTCTTGTGGTTTTTCGTTTTTTTTTTGAAGACCACTGTGTTGAATCAAGTGTTCCAAATTATCTAGAGAATAATGTAATTCACTTTCCATTCCATCTTGTTCATGGTATTGGTGTACACTACACTTGGTGATGATTCACATTTGGACATGTGGCTAAGTGTTCTTCACTTAAAGGGTAAATTCTTTGATTGTTCGGAGGATTTAATCACGAGTTGACATTAGTTAGAGAGCCATTGGAAAACCTGGGAGTACTGAACAGCTGTTTCGTCCTAGTTTTTAGACTCTTCATCTGTACGTACCCGCCACAGGGGTTCGAACCTAGAACCTTCAGGTTACAAGGCGATCTTGTGGGCGATTAAGCCATTTGGTCCGATCCAATAGTAAATTCTTTGGTTATTGTAAAGTTTACCAACTTATAGTGTAGATATGAATCAATATTTGTAAATATTTACTGAGTTTAATTGTTTTTAATTACTAATAGATTTAGTAGTATTGAATTCATTACAAAAAGCACACACACAGGCACTTTTATTTCTCGTTTATTTTTAGGTGTCGTTTACCAGATATGAGTAATTTATTTTGGCGTGGTCAAATGGAAGGCGGTATTACCTGTCGAGGATTACTGGAGCATAATATATCTGTTTTGTTTTTTGCTTGTTTAACTACAAGCCCTATACGAAAAGCATTCAACCCATTGTTTTTATCAAGCTTTATAAATCCTGGCTTTCCAAATGTCCCGTATGCACTTAGTACAATGATTACTTTAAAAGATTTATTAGACTTGTGTGTTAGTCGCCGTTTACCCTTTATAGCTGTAAGTGATGATAACATTATAATACTTAAATTATATTCATCATAATATATATATATATATATATATATATATATATATATTCTTAGATTGTTTAATATATGCACACCTTTTGTATTTTGTTTTGATCTTAAGAAATAAACGAATTCTATTAAATTGTTGACTTAAGCTCAATACTTATGAATGATTTCTTTTTAAAACTCTGATATTCATGAGACTCATTTTATGGTCACCAAAATTTTGAATGCTATTTTCTTTATATATCTGTACCTTCTATGTTAAAAAGATTCGAATTCGATACAGGTGTCACATGATGATGTATTTAATGTGAAATCCGTGATAGTTACATAGTGCTCACAAACACTTTAATGATTCCGCTGGTTTGTTTTATGTTAAGCTCTAACTCATTTTCATCCTAATGCTTAACCATCTAACATTAGTTGTCGAGACATACCTTGGCTTAGCATGCGCAATACATGTTCTAGTCACTCTCTCAGCATCAAATTGAAATGCAAACATTATCACCACAATAACTGCTCAAAGTCTCCTAATATTGTTTTTAAGACAAGTTGTGTTGTATTATTATGCTTCTATCTTTTATCGTGAATAATAGTTTCTATGCAGAAAATCCCAACCGACTTCTTAAATGCAGATGTGAAGTTGTGACTCAACGACTTACACACTGGACCTTCTGTCAGTGGATGTGGAGTTCGAATCCTGTCTCACCTACTTTACATTTTGGGTAACTAGATAGTAGTATCTTTTAGGCCATATACAGTAAGTGTGTCTCATCTGTCTGTCTGTTTTCGACATAGAACTTTGCACAAATGTGCGCCAGTTCAAGTCGCCACACTTCATGTAACACACAAAGCAAGAGAACAAAGTAGAAGAAATGCAAAACAGAGACCGTAAAAAGACATGAGACAAAGGAATAGTAATAACGAAGAACAAAACAGTTTCATTGGAAATCATAAGTCACAAGGAGTGGATGCATCTGTACCGGCCATTTAGGACGATTTTGAGCCATGTCACCGATTGTTTCCAACCATTGGTTTTACCGTCCCGGGGACTCCAACCAGTCAGGAAGTCTACACCTTCCTACGTGGCTTAGGCTAACCGTTGTAGATTTCATTGACTGGTGCCATGTTTTGGTTTGAACTCCGCTTGCTCTATTCCAGCATGACCCTATATCCGCTAATATTGCTCGTCGAGGAAGGCGATGACTAGACATACGTAACACATGTCTTAACCATCTCAGTCGATGTAATTTCACAGCCTTGTCGATTGATTTCCACTCCTTACCTAGCACTTGACCGAAGCCTAACCTCAATATTGTTCACCCTATTGTACCACTTCACATGGGAGATAGACCACAGGCACCTATGATCAAGGACAGCTAGCCGGCCTTTTCATGTCTTCCACTCTCAATGACCAGGTCTCACAGCCACAAAGGAGGACGGAGCGGTCTGATGAGCAGTACACCCACCCTCTGATCGATACCCGGATATCACGTCTACGCCAGAGACGGCGTAAACTGGCATATGGGAAACTAGCCCTCTGTATCCGTACTCAGCTGAGACTGGCCCTTGTCTTCTGTTGTTACAATATGGCTCAAACCAATAGTGTAATTCTCCACGCACTGATGCTATGATTTGATGACTTCCCGTGTCTAGCTAACTTTACGCCTAATCCAATTTATCGTGATCTTGTTTTTTTAACAAACACGAGAAAATGGGTAGTACTTATAGTCGAAAAACCGGCTGTGTTATCTTTTCACATCTTTTACTGCTAGCGGCTACATCTCACAGTCACAATGTAGGACAAAGTGGACAATTGCAAATGATACTCCTACTGTGATGGATAGCTGTATACGGTGCCTAAGCCAAAGATGATAAAAGTTTGTAAATGCCGCATAAATCCTTTGTAGACGTGCTAGCATTTTCTTAGTAATGAGTTCAATAGGGTTAATACAGCACCTGGAATAAGGTTAACGTAAAATTATATTGAAATGATGAAGATGGTTTGTACATCAGATGGGTGGTTCTGGTGTTATTCGTATTCTCTGAAATAGATAGTCTAATTACGAAACTTGTATTATCTATCTAAACAACATCTTCAGTACTAACTTAGCAGTGACATCATAGCTACTAGGTCAGATATCATAGTTTACTTTTTTCTACACACAAAATAAGAAAAGTAACTAGGTCACTGTAGGTTTAATGCTTATTATACTAATTTAAACGTTCTGAGTAAACCGTACATATAGACGGTTACATTTAGGGATTTTATACTGGCCAATTTAAACGCGACATGTTTGTTAAATTTATTTTATTTTATTTTTTTATTTTATGGTTACAGCTTGATTCCACACCGTATTTTTGGTACAAGTATGGAATTTTCAGCGTGGATATCGGTAGCCCAAAATTCGCAGGCCCACCATAGATATCAGGTGTGCGTCGGCGAGGGCTCGAACCCCGGACCATGTGCATGGTCGGCGAGAGTCCTAACCACTGTGCCACCGACGCACAAGTATCTGAAAATGAAAAGCTTCAGACGCTTCGAAAAGTAATTGTTTAGAGTACTCTAGATGTTTGGTAATTGAGAGAGATATTCTCATTTCATTTGTATGGGGGTAGTATATAATACAGCTTTAAATTCATAGAATGCATTGAACACATGGTAGTTTGTAAGAAAACTATTCAGTGTTAATATTATTATAATGTATTCATATTTGTTCATTGTTACCGACGATAGAAGACTGTTTATATATATAGGGGTTCTATAGTACACGCCTCATGTGGTCCGGGGTTCGATCCCCGGCCGACGCACTCCTTTATCTCGTCAAGTCAGTAACAAAACTAGTAAAGAGGATAGGTTGGGCATGAGGCTAGTAACTCCATCCCGTAAAAATAAACACCACTGCTACCGAACCTTCAAGCCTCTCTCATTCAAACTTGTAAGCTCCCACAATTCGTATTCTTTGATATCCACTATTAGAGATAAACAAACTGATGGGCAAAAACGAAATGTATGAAGCCCAGTTGGATTCATGAATTTCTCTGACCCCTTAAAGGTAGATGATTCTTGGACAAAATGTGGCCTAACTACAAGAACTTCACTTTACAAACTAACAGTATGCATTTTCTTATAAAAGAGACTTTCATTATGTCATCAAACGCTGGTTTTTTAATTATGGGAAACTAGCCCTCTGTATCCGTACTCAGCTGAGATTTCGTCAGAGATCAACCCGTTGGGGCTGATGGTATTTCCCAAGTGAGTGAAGCGGTCAACGTGTTCTACCACTTCATTGCCTATTTCTAAACCAGGAGTCATTGTGGTCCAGTCCTGTAACATCATCTTGCATTGGGCAGGAGCGAATCGCGTGCCAAACATTCGTAGATTGCGGCTCAAGGTGTTTAGAAGACTCTGCATTTTGTCAGTGTCCTCGCCTAGAAGGACTATATCGTCTGCATATTCCAAGTTAAAATGATTATTCCCTGGTAGCAGGTCAATGCCTGAGTCTCTGAAGTGAATTAGGGTTAAGTCCATTAGTACATCTATGATGAAGTTGAATAGAAAAGGGGATAATGGCCATCCCTGACGGACACCATTAGTCGTCACCACTTCAGATGACAACTCGCCGTAAGCGTTCACCTGGTTGCATCAGTTCGAGTAGAGTGAGTGCCTTAATCAGTGCAATATATTTTTTCTGCATTCCCTTAACAATCAAGCATCTCCAGAGTACCTATCGGTCGACAGAATCGAATTCCGCCTTTAGGTCAAGAAATATAATGACTGTTGGACGTCGGTAATTATGCCTATGTTCTAGAATCTGTCGAAGGATGGAGATATGATGAATACACCCTCTTCTTGGTCTAAAGCCTGCCTGGCTCTCTCGTGTTTGTGCCTCCCGAGCACCACTTAGTCTACGCATGATTATTGAGCCTGACTTTAGATACTATATTAGTCAAGCTAATCCCTCTGTGATTATCACAGGAAGACTTGTATCCCTTCTTATATATGGAGATAATCAGTGTGACTCATAGTCTCTGATACATAAAAAATCTGTTTTGGGTTACTGAGTCCCGACTCAATGCATCACTTTGTAAAATAATCTAACAATAGTGTGCTTATAAGTCACGTTTGAACTCTGTTTATTTCTGAATGAGGCAGTAAGTATTGATTAATGGTTTCATGTATATATCGATGTCATGATTCCATCACTTTTAATATGCATGTTGCAAGTATTTGAAATATATTCTACTAAAAATTGGGATGTGTATAATAAAAGCGAATGAATAACTGCTCAGCACTCACACCTTTCTTTATTTTGAATTTGCCAACTTGGTCAGAGCAGATATTGATGTGATTTTGAGCAATGACTTGTGTTTTTAAATGTTACTATTTTACTGTTATGTCTATTTATACTCACGCAGAAGTTTCACTTTTGTACAATTGACATTTTTATAAAATTATACTTTCTAAATAAATTAATTAAAGTTCTCTATTGGCTATTATCATATTTACTTTAATTAATTTTCCCCCTTTAAAAAAATAAATATAGGCTGAAAAGTTTTTCCCTCCGGGTGCTTTTCGTATACGTGATCAATGTTTACGAAATATGATCAGACGACTTCGACATCCAGAAATTGAAGTTTTAACGCATGCAACTGTAAGAATGCGTGAATTTCTTGGCTTAAATCACTTTCCAAAGTGAGTTATATATATATATATCAGTTCATAATTATATTTGAATTTTTCACAGTATTTTTCAGAAATATGCTTGTATTCACCTGGTTTTTCCTGTTCTCTTCTAGTTGTAATCAAAAAGGGTGATTTTCTTTTTATGTAATACATTCTTTAATATTGAAACAAGCTTTTTAGGCGCATATACTTTAATAAGGGTATGCACAACAGTATTTAAGCACGTTATTATATTACAGCTTAGTGTTAAGCAGGCCTTAAAGCTATTACGATGGTGTTCAGAAGCATTTTGAATCTGTAATTGTTTGTTCATTATTTGACAAGTTGTGTACAATTATTCAATATCTCATCAGTTCATAATGATTGTTCTACATATATATATATATATATATATATATATATATATACTCAGTATTCTCGCTTTCCACAATATATCTGCCCATCACTAGTTTTAATTATAGTGAAGTTGGTTCTGCACCCAAAGAAACTGATTGACGGGCCAACGTAAAACATTACACAGAAGTGCATCACTTCAAGTTGTCACACTTCCAAAGAGCTGCACATCCCCGATTAACAGTTAATGACTTAGTGAATTGATGCCGTGTTTTAATCTGATCACCCCTAACTCTACTCTGTTTCAATCCTATGTCATCTGTAGTTGTAATTCGATGAAATCAAAGGCGTAGCACACATCTACACCACTTGATTCGATAAACAGTCATGACCTGACTTGTCAACTTACCTTGCTTACTGTACACTTAATTTTAACATCACTTACCACGTTACTCTATCTCATACAACTAATCGGATATAGGCACTTGTCACTTATTCATACCCTATGACAAAGCAAATTGCTATTGCGAAGTTTGTACGCATTTTATAGTCGACAGCTTGATGTGACATCGGTACCGAAAATGACTCCAGTTGGTGGTAAGCGTTGAATAAGCTTTTTTGCATCCCCACTAACAACATGTAGTCAGTAACCATTCCTTGTAGTGTTTATGTTCAATACTATAAGTATTATTCTTAGCCAATATTACCGACAAGTCTGTTATACTTTTCACTTAGTAGTTGCATTAGAAAATTTGTCCTGAAAATTATTTAGCTGATACATCTCTAATTCAAATTCGCTGTTATGGTGTCTTTTTTGTTATTTAACACTAGATATCCATTGATTTGGCTTGTACATCGTCACATAGCTGCTTTAGGTCTTCCAGAAATTATGCATATATTTGTAAAACCTTTATTAGAAAGATTACATAAACAATGTATTGCTATAAATGAGTTAGTACAACGTCCTTTATTACATTTTATCCCATGGCCTCGAGTTGTTCGTCCAGAAGTATTTGCAATGGCATTCGTTGTTATACTATTACGTCTTGTATTCAAATTCAATGATACTTTTGAAGTAAGTTACCCTTAAAGCTAATTTCTTATTTAGGTATTTATTTAATATTTTTTCTATTCCTTTACGTCCCCAGTGGAAAATAAGGCTTCAAGCTGGAGGCTTGAAGTTTCGGCAGCAGTGGTGTTTATTTTTACTGGATGGGGTTGCTAGCCTCATGCCCGACCTTCCCTCTTTACCAGTCTCATTACAGGCTTGACGAAGTACTGGGGTGAATCGGCCAAGGATGGAACCTCGGACCACAGGAAGCGTGGTTGATGAGCATTCTAACTCTGTGCAACCGGCGCCCTATTTATCATAGTTCATATATGTATATTTGTTTACAAGAGTTAGTTTGTAGCGATTAGATTTGTTTATACGAGTTTGACCACAGATTGATATCAGTTAGAGAACCATTGAAAACCAGCACTGGAGTACTGGACAGCTGTGTCATCCTAGTTTGGGAATCATTGACAGTACGCACCCACTACCATGGCTCTAACTCAGGACCTTCCGGTTACAAGACAAGCTGGCTCGTATACCATTCAGCCACTGGGACCCGACTCAATGGCCAGCCCATGAATTCTAACTTCTACAAATTCGTGATTTAGCGAGACCACTAACCAATGTCATCAGTGGGAAATCCATCCTCATACTTGACTACAATACAATACACTATGGCACCAAGAAAGATGCGCCACACAATCATAATAATAAAACAACATAGATTAAAAGTACCTGACTTTTGACAGCCAGGCGAACGTCACGATGGCTCCATAGGTGGCTCAAGTTGATGTATGCCACCCTAGCCTTCATTATACGGTTGGAAATCTCATTATTTCATTTATTTTATTTTTGATTTACAGCTTGATTCCACACTGTATTTTTGGTACAAGTATGGAATTTTCAGCATGGATATCGGTAGCCCAAATTTTGCAGGCCGACCATAGATATCAGGTGATTGTCGGCAGGGGATCGAACCTCGGACCACATGCATGGTCAGCGAGAGTCCTAACCACTGTGCCACCGACGCACAGTGGTCACTTCTCCGCCAGCACTCACACAACTACCCAGGTACACAAACTTATCAACAACTTCAAACGGTTCACCCGCAAGAGTGAGTGCAGGTACAGGCTCCTGCCAATCCTGTAACAGTACTTTGCACTTAGACGGCGCAAAGCACGATTGACTGGTTGAACCTTACTGGTCACGACTTCTCACTCGAACTCTAGGAAACTCCATCCTATGCGTACTAACGAGGTTTCTCAAACTAGGATGAAACAGTTGTCCAGTACTCCCTGGTTTTCAATGGCTCTCTAACTGATATCAGTCCGTGATCAAACATGTTTTTTCACCATTCCTTCACGTTCAAATTGAAGCTTAAGCTTTAACGTTTCAGTAGCGGTGGTGTTTTTGTTTTTTATTTTATGGGTTAAGGTCACACTAGTCTTACGCCCTAAGCTTCCTCTGTATCAGGCTTGCTTCTGGCCTAGGGAGGTTTAAAAATACACCGGGCGGCAATAGAATTTGAACTACATACGTGACTGCTAAGCATTCTAATAGTGAACTACCAGTCCACTGTTACATTTAATAGCTAATTAGAAAATTATAATTCTTTTTGCTTTTATTCATTTCAACTATTGATATATTCACGCATACTTTTTTACAACTGACATCGTAAGGTATGGTATGTGAGTATTATTGTAGGTAAGAAAAGATCAAAGCCTTAGCTGACTAAAAATATACTTCGTGCGTGATACTCCATTGACGACTATATTACCTTAAGAAGATTTTCAGTTAGTTCGTTAGAAAGTCAGTACCTGGCTTACAGGCTACGTCTTATTTTTAAGGCTGATGATACTACTTCGTTACCCCCAGCAGGTGGTGGGGGTAGTCAGTAGCGGGAGGTGGATGGAATTCGAACTCGGGACTTTTTCTATTGAAAGTAGAGTGCGTAAGCCAAAGAATCACATCTATACAATAAGATGTTCACTGGGGTGCAAGTTTCTTTTAGTCTCTTCTTATTTATTAAAACTGAATATTTAATTATTTCATAGTGTTTCGTTTTTACGGAAACTATTCTGTTAATTAGTTAAAGACAAAATATCTCATTTTCTTAATCATACATTGTAAACTCTGATGATAATAATAATTTATAAAGTTATTATTTTGCAACTATCCGGTCAAATCTTGATCACAGTTCGTATGAGGTAATAATTGTCTGTTGAAAAATATTAATAACTTCACCACCATTCAAGACTATAAGCTAAACAATTATTTCACTTCATAAATTACATTAAAACAAATATACCACCATATTGCTTAGAACACGATAAAATTCATCGTGTATTGTCCCCGTTGCAATGCTTACAAAGCTAAAAGCATCACTACTTGTGAGTATGAAAAATTACCTGCGTTTTTTAATAATTACTGGAAATATACTCTATTAGAAAAGATAACGAAAAGAGAAATTATAATCCCAAAACTGAAATGAAGAGAAATTGTGGATTCTGTAGAATGTAGCCAATGATCGTATAATAATAACTTGTGGTAATATAAAGCAGTACTGAATAATAAGTTTGCCAGATTTCTGAGTATACTGTTGTTGGTTCACCCTTTTTATGCAGGATGCATATTTTATGGTTATTAATGGTTGTTAGCTGATTATAGACTGACGATATTGTCAAGCGTTTGCATACGTTTCATAGATTCCCATTTTCTTCTAATTTCTTAACTGATATAAAGCCTAATAATAATAATAATAATTTACTTCATTCCAAAAACATTACTTGTGATACAGAATGGAATTTTCAGCATTAATCACAATATTCCATCTAATTTCTTCAAATTATAAATAAAATTAATCACACAGAAAATTTTCCACATTTACAATAGAGGTAATGTCAAAAACATGCAGCATATAAAATGAAAATAATAATGATAACAGCTAAGGTAATAATAATAATACTGGTGAAAATTCCCGTGGGCGTGTTACACACAGTATTGTCGATGTGGTATAGAAATCCTAGCATGTTTAAAAATATTGAATATAATGTTCTCTTTACATGATATGGTGAAGGGAAAAACAAAGATTACAGCCGTCATGGAGATAAGTTGGTGTTTGCAATTCTGAGAGTAAAAAAAACAGAGAAGTAACAGGACCATAAATATAATAGAAGTAATAAAAGTAAAACTTGAAAGTATATAAGGATGGATGGAGGAAATTGTTTATTTACTAGATGAAAAAAGGTTAGTTAATTCTTTCCTGACACTATTTTCATCACATAAAATACGTGCTAAGTATGGTATCATAAAATTTCTGTACCTAAACGTGCGAGTGTACAGTTTTCTGAAGTTACTTCTTGTTTTACCTGAGGATATGCAAGGTGAAAGCTGAGGGTAAAGTGGATGCTCCAAGTCAGACATGTTACTTTATCGATGGTGGCTAACAGGGAATCCAGAAGGCGCTTTTCTCCGCGTCTGGAACCCGTCAACTGAATATGATTGTACCTTCATTGATTAATGATGTTCGCAATTAGACTCAAACTGAGTACCCATCGTTTCAAATAGAGGAAGTTCTAACAGATTTGTAATATGTACTTTATTCTATACAGATTTGTCCTAGACATAAATCATTCAGATCTATGTGTTACTTGTTTGTATTATGTGAAAACTTCTAGAGTTTACTAGGACATATCTCATGACTAACATTGAAGCTTGTTTTGAACTTTCTACTTGATAATTATGAGTAGGGCTCAAAGAATATAAGCGTATTTAGTTTATTCAAATTTTAATACTATCATTGACTTGTAAAACACCTTTTTTATGTTTATGGTATACAAACCTTAATTTGAAATTGTGATTACTTATTTTGTTCAATTTATTTTTGTTTTTTTTCTGCATAACTTATAAGTATCAACTTAGTTCTGTGGCTAAAGCTTTAGAAACATTTCCAGATCGTCATGTAGAAAGTGCTCAAACTGGTAGTGTTTCATTATATGATCGACCATTTGTTTGGTTATCATGGATGCAGTATATTGATTCAAGATTTTATCCATCTCATAAAATGAATACAAGTCTATCGAAAAGTGAACGAATGTCGTATAGTAATGAAAAAGTTCGAGATACTAATCAACCGTTAATTATGACTGCTAGACGAGGTACTGAATTGCTCAATGTAGAAAAAGCATCAGATTTATTAGGTTTAGCAGAATTCAAAATTGGTCAAGATGTTGGCTGGGGTGAGACAGGTGTGAAAGAGATCAAAGTAGCTAATGTAAGTTATTTTCTTTGGTGTTCTACTCATCTCATAGTTTTCCGATACTATTGTTTTGCTTTATTCTGGTGAATAAATATATAGGATTTCTAAAATACTAACTGAAACTTCTGAATTTTAACTAGACTGAAATGCTCTGTTTCTGTTGAGCTTATTGATGACTTTGATACATTGAATCGTCATTATCGTCTACATAATTATTCTTTTTTTTCAAGGATTCTTCGTTTAATGGAGTTTCTTGACATTTCTTTTGCCAACGTTTATGAGGTGCGGCATTTTGAACTACTGTTGTTTTAAGCGAAAGTGTACGTTCATTTTGTCCAGACGCCTTTATATATAATCCTTGTTTGGATTATATAATTTTCCTCTTTTTATTCGTTAGAATGTGATCTTCTACCGGAAATAGTTCTGGAACTTTCTCAACTCTTTGATATGTATTCACGAGTGTACAGTCTAGTTTATGGCTTTGTCTAAAGGAAAATTTTCTTCTCTGCGATCACCTTTTTGTTTTTCCCTATTCTTCAATGGGTATATTCCTCAGCTTAATTATTAGCAAAGACTGTGCGATGGCGAAGGAACTGAACAAGTTTCTACAATTGTCCGTCAGATTTACTGAGGAATTGCCTACAGAAGCATTAATATTCGAAGGTATTTTGAAAAAATCTCAGGTGAAATTGTGTATCTTTCAACTCATGTACACCGAAATGCCATTTTCTCAATCACCTTGATTACTATGTAATCTGGATTATCTGAACTCGAACAGAATATCTTAGGAAAATCGAAGGTCCTTTATGAAGTGTCAGCTTATGAACGAACATTATTCTAAAACTATGCTGCTACATTTCAAGTCTGTTCTTGTATAAGGATCAGAAACTTGGCGGGTGGGTCACAAAGAATATTTCCAACTGTCTGTTGCAGACCTTTATCAACAACTGTCTTCGCTCTATACTGAAAATCAGATTGCCGGACCGAAAAGAATCACCAACAAGAAACTATGGGAACAAACAAAACAAGAACCAATCGCCGACCAGCAAATATGTAGGAGAAAGTGGAGATGGATTGGACACTCGTGGCTGAGGAGGCCACTGAGGGACATCGCGCGTGCGTCAGGCCAATGCTCGAGTGGAACCGGAAGGGGAAGCAGTGAGTGGGACGTCAGTGCAAGGGTGACACAGAGGAGGTCGTGTGAAGAGGAGTTGAGACAGTATAGACTAACATGGATGCAGTTAAAAAGTACAGCAGAAGACAGAAGCCAGTGGAGACGTGCAGTTGAAGCCCAATGTTCCATTAGAAACCCAAGGGGACAATAATAATAGTGCTGCTACAGTTACAACGAGGAGAACTGACGATGTCATTATGAAGCTAAATAGAAGAATGAAGTTTGTTACCGAGGAAGAGCTTTTTCCTTCTTGTCCCAGAAATACCTGTTTAATTATTCTAATGTCTCCCGAACACCCATTCAAATGCAAATGCATCTAGCAATTACACTTAAATTTGTAACGTAACATCAGAAGTTAATCAGCTGCAAAAATAAAAGTTCAACTAAGTAATCTAGTTGATCAAACAAATGATCTGATTTCAGTCTCATGTAACGATACAGACTATTTCAAAGCAACTATTTGAAATTATTGTCTCGATTACATTAATGAAAAATCTAGCTGCCGAATTTTTTCTCCAAAGAATATCTACTGAACAATCGGGATTGTCTTGATAAATTTTCCCTGATTGTATCCTGATGACAAGAAATTTCTAAAACACACGTTTCAGAAGGATCCCACTGAACAAATGGGGCTACAACTGACAAAGATATTGAAGGTGAATGATAAACCATTTATTAGCGCAAAGCTATATGAACTACTTTGTCCTTCTGGTTCTACAACACCGCGCATGTACTGCTTACCCAAGGTGTAAAGAAAAAACATCCCACTCCGCCCAATACTCGATATGATAAATTCTCCATGTCAGTCAGCTGATTAGGGATTCTTGGACCGATGAAGGAAAAGCTGTCGAAATACAATCGTTTGGATACATTTGATCTTGTCGATTCAATACATAGTGGTCTCCTTAGATGTCGTCTGCTCTCTTCACCAATGTTTCGCCGACAGAAACTATCTGTTTTTTGTGTGACGTCACTCAATCCAATAACACTGATATCGGTTTATCGATGCATTATCTAAACGATCTGTTATTCCGATGTACTTTCAGCGTTTACTTAAGATTTTAACATTGAAATCTATTGGCAATTAGATCGAGCAGCAATATGTTCTCATCTTGGGCGTCTATTTTATAACTAACATGAAAAATAATACCTTGTCATCAACAATTAGTGGGTTCTATCTCTATAAGAGGATACGTCGATGACACTTTCATGATTTGTAATGAGAATTCGGATCTCAGAAGCATAGTCCAAACCTTCAATAATACCCACTGACATTGACTTCATTCTAAAAGTTGAGTCTGATTCGATGGTCAACTTCGAAGAAATGTTGATAACTCGCTGAGGAAAGCCCATTTGCAAAAAGTCTATGTGAAGCGAAAAGTTTATTAATTTCCTCAGGAATCAGAAAAATATGCACTCAGGAATCTGTTGACAAAGGCTTTCAAAGCCTCCAAAGATTTTTGATAGAAACTGATTGTCCACTCAAATTCATAGACAAACCTGAAATCAAAGAAAGCTGCTGAACAGGTCTAGTTCGCGCCCAAAAAAGCTTCTGCTGCCTAGTCTCGAATTTAAAAGTGATACTGAGGCAAAACTTCTCTAAAAACGGTTCTCAAAATCTTTCTGTAAAAAGCATACTTCACTACCAGCCTACAAGTGATATTTGCTTGCAAGTGAAAAGCAAGCTGTCTCACTGGGCAACATCAACATGCATAAACCAGTTCACATGTTACTGTGGCGTTAGACATACCGCGCATCCGCTTTTAAAACACGCTTGAGAACATAATCAATCAAGCCTAGCTAGTGTAAGTGATTTGTAGTTCGGTAACAGAACATCTTGTAAACTTTGGACACTCAACTCCATTTGAAAAACTCTTCAAATGTAGCATAAGATCCCGAAAAAACCTATCAAATGGAGGGAGATCTAAATATTTGGGCATATCTGGAGCATAGGCGATCTAAAAATTCATGCCAAAAGAAGTATGTCCAACCTTTTGCTTTTCCATGGTAATCGTAAGTAGTCATTTTCCTCAATAATTATTGTCTGATTATGTTTCTAGTAGAAACTTCTTGTCTATTTTTCTACTGATTATGTTTTACGCGCAATTCTCATCTTGTTATTCGTCTTGATTGGATCATCGACCGGAAATGTCGCCAGGGCTTTTTCAACCCTTTGTTATATATTCACGAATCTATAGCCTAATTGATGACTTTGTCTAAAGGAAAACTCTCCTTGCTGCAACCATCTTTTTTATTGGTTAGAGGATTTCATCATGAGTACTAGATAACTGTTTCGTCTCTGTTTGGGACTCTTCATCGGTACGCACCCATCGCCAGAGTTCGAACCCAGAACATTCTGGTTGCAAAGCTAACGAGCTTGTATAACATTAAGCCACTGGGACCGGATCCAGCGGCCCATGAATTCCAACCTCTGCCAATTCATAACATAGTGGCTGAATGATCTACAAGCTCTAATGGTAGCCTGAAGCTTCCGGGTTCAAACCCTGGCGGTGGGTGCGTACTACTAAAGAGTCTCAAGCCAGGACGAAACAGTTGTCCAGTGCTCTCAGGTTTTCCAATGGTTCTCTCTCTAACTGACGTCAGCTCATGATGAAATCCTTCAACCAATCGTGCGTCGGTGGCACAGTGGTTAGGACTCTCGCCGACCATGCATATGGTCCGGGGTTCGAGCCCACGCCGACGCACACCTGATATCTATGGTCGGCCTGCGAAATTTGGGCTACCGATATCCATGCTGAAAATTCCATACTTGTACCAAAAATACGGTGTGGAATCAAGCTGTAATCAAAAAAAAAAAAAAATAACAAAATCCCTACAAAACCATTACTTGAATATCTTCTTTTTCCGTTTACAATAAATGTTAATTTTCGCAAAAGTAATAAACTTTCATGACTGACAAAAAAGTAAGTATTACATTAGTATATTGTTATAGTTTAAAGCCTTTACCAATTGATTAATCTGAATCATTTCTTTATTCACCTAGGCTTCAGTTAAAATGTCATTATCACAACCATTGCGTAATCTTTATGAAAATGATATGACGACGAATTCCTCCTCTTCAACTACTTATAATCAATCCCAGCAACAAGAGCGTCATCAAAAGATTAATGATAGTTTTATATTCAGCAGTAGTGCTAAAAGTACTCAATCTATATCTCCTAAACCTATTTTACTTTCAAGTTATGAACAAGATGGTCTACTTAGTCCATTTCGTAAAACACAATTAAATTATTTATATGATGAAAATATTAATATCAATGAATATTTTCCAATATCTAATAATCATAATTATAATACATTTAGTCAATCTTATACGTTTAACAATCATGCTATAAGAGAATGGTGGTTAAATTTAATAGATATACGATCTGATTACTTTCCAATATGTACTGGTGAATGGTCTTTTAACTATACAAATAAAAACCTATGGAAAAATCGTAACAAAATGTCATTTTTATTACCAAAACCAGTTGAAGATTTGATTGCTAAACATAATGAAAATTTATCTAAAGCATTAGACCATCGTGGTGTAGTGTCTCAATCTGAAGATGACAGAAATCCTTCAAGTGGTAAGTATGTCTGTATGTATGCATATAATTTGCCTTCATTTCTCTTTTACAGTAATATTATTTCCTTTAATTCCTAGGGGAACATAGGGCTTCAGCCGGGCGTCTCCAGTGCGTTCGGTTTTCTGCCAACCTTTTCACCCTGCTCCAAGTCTGCCCACACGCTTTAATCTCCTCTTCACATGACCTCCTCCAAGTCACCCTTGCGATGACGACCAACTCGTCGCTTCCCTTTTGGGTTCCACTCGAGCAGTGGTTTGTCTAGTGATGTCACTTGATGGTTTCCTCAGAGTATGGCCAGCCAATGCATCTTCATTTCTTCCTGCCTATTTGTTTCACAATCGGTTCCTGGTTGGTTGACTCCCAGAGATCCCTCTCTGTTTCTGATCTTTTCTGGCCGGTCATCTGATCTTGAGTATTGAGCGAAGACAACTGTTGATGAAGGTGTATAGTTTGTTTGAGATGCTCTTTATGACGCGATGGCCGAGTCTCTGATCGGTATAGTAGCACTGTCTGACTTCACATTGGAGTTGAAAATCCGGATCTTATTTTTGATGCTGAGTGCTGTTGACCTCCACACAGACTTAAGAGTAATGAAAGCTTGTCTTGCTTTTCCGATTCTTGCTTTGATATCCTCATCAGTCCCGCCTGTAGTTGAAACGATGCTTCCTAGGTTGGTGGGTAAAGGAGATTGTTTCTTTCAGGTTCCTCCCATTTATGCTGATTGTCGTCTGTTGTTGTTGGCCTGGAATCTTCATTACCTCTGTTTTCTCTGTGTTCACCTGGAGGAAGTCCTATCTTCTCTGGATGCTTCTTTTGCCAACTTGTTGCTTTTCACTTGCATATCTTCCAGTGGCAACTCGAACTGCTGCACTTCGGTGCTAAGTTCTATGTTGAATCCAGACAGATATCTTCCAGTTTGTGGAAAATCAGACATATATCATTGGCGAAGTCCAGATCCTCCAAGTTTTTTGTGTGAGTCCATTTTATGTCTGTTTCCTCATTGTCTGCTCTTTGTCGCATTATCCAATCTACTGCAATCAGGAAAGTCATTGGTGATAGTAGACAGCCTTGCCTCACTGTTTTACAGTGTACGTGTTATATTTCATTTGTGTATGCCTATAAAGGTTTTTACGCTTCGTACAAAAATGTTTTATTCAGTTGAAAAGATTTTGCTCTCTGATTTAACTAGTTTTGTAAATCATAAATTTACGATCCATTCTTTTTTAAATACATTTTATTTTCTGTTCCGTGTATTCTAAAGAAAGTGCTCAAGTAACTCGGTATAAGCTAGTAGAGAATTCTTATACGATCTTGTTAATTAATAGGCTGTAAATAAGACATTTCGATCCACGACACGCATGATATTTTCATTTCAAATCAAGAAGCTGAAAATACCATAAAAGGCTACTTGTGTATGTTTAACTTGCTGCAGTTTGCCTTTGTCAAGTTGAATGAATGATAAAATGTGAACCTGTTAAATGCACTGACTTGTTTAGTGTTGTAAGACGGCTTTCATATGTCGTACTCACGCCGAGTCAGCCATTGTTTTTGTCTGTCAACAATGTTGACAAGAAGTGGATTCGGTTGAGAAAGATTTGGGAGTGACCAAACTATGGCATACACGTGAATTTAAATACAGGTTGCCTAGCCAGTGTCTCCGTAACACTAAAAATGAATAGCTGGAAACTTCATAAGATGTTTGATTTCTTTTGTGTTTCCCGTTGGCTGATTTGTAATGGAGTAAAACGCTCAGTCTTTGTTGAAATATTGGTTCCTAGTACGGGTGCTTCGACGATGTCTCTGATGGTTGATGGTGACTGAGAGTAAAAATGGAGATACATCCAGTGACCTATCCCAAATAGAGTGAAATGCACATCGTGGATTCCATTGCTAGTCAGCCATCATCAACTAAATAATAACTTAGTATGATGTCTCACAGTTGTTAGCATTAAAGCATTCGGTACAGTCTACTTTCCATATCAGTCCGTGAATGTGTCTTATAGTTGTAAAGTTCTGATTAGTTGGGAAGTTTGTAAACCACCTTAATTATTACCATATCTCAGGAAATTCGAATCTCTATTTGAGTTGTTTACAAATATATCTTATGAATCATCTATTTACATAGTTCTCTGTATAATTTGTACCAAGTGTAAGTTGTGTAAGTAAGATTGTATAATGTATTCATTTATGTGTTTACGAGTTGATCACGGATTGATATCACTTAGAGAACCATTGAAAACTAGGGAGTACTGGACACATGTCCTGCGTGAGGATGGATGTCCCACCTACGACATTGGTTGGGGTCGCGCTAAATCACGAATTTGTAGAAGTTAGAATTCATGGGCTGGCCATTGAATCGGGTCCCAGTGGCTGAATGGTATACGAGTCAGCTTGTCTTGTAACCGGAAGGTCCTGAGTTAGAGCCATGGTAGTGGGTGCGTACTGTCAATGATTCCCAAACTAGGATGACACAGCTGTCCAGTACTCCAGTGCTGGTTTCCAATGGTTCTCTAACTGATATCAATCTGTGGTCTAACTCGTGAAAACATAACTAACCCTTGCAAACCAAACAATGGAAAAAAAGTATTCATTTCTCTCAAATATATTAGCATGTGTTTATCTTTATAATATCTACATCCAAGCGTAGGGTCTTATACTGTTTTGCGGCTATTTTGTGTTTGAAGGATTTAGTTTGTCTGATATATCGGTGATTCCTGTATTCAATTACCCTCCGAATTTTGTGAAAAGAAAAGCCTGAATTCATACTATCAGAAGAGGGACAACTCCACTTTAATTCAAGCGTATACATATTTATGAAGATGATACCCTGTTTAATACCTTGTTAGATTAGAAAGTGACTAAAGGTCATACGAGCAATTCATTTGTTTCATTTTGAAGAATATTTGCAACAAAATTATAGTGTCCTGCATACTGTTTTGTTTATATGGAGTATTTTCAACATATATATCAGAATGGTTTATTTATGATCACAAAGAATTGTATTAAGGGTAAAAGTATTGTGATAGGTATTTAATTAGATTGTTTGCAGCAAAGAGAGGACACTGTCCAATTCAACCACTGATTTCACATATTTTCCGCGTTAAATTTTATCCTATTCTTATTAGTTATATATATATATATATATATATATATATATATATATATATATATATATATATATATATATAACTTATTTATTTCTAGATTTAAGAGTGAATACTGTCGTTGAAACTGAAGATTCAGATACAGAAA
The DNA here is from genome assembly GCA_944472135.2 of Trichobilharzia regenti. Classification (NCBI taxonomy): domain Eukaryota; kingdom Metazoa; phylum Platyhelminthes; class Trematoda; order Strigeidida; family Schistosomatidae; genus Trichobilharzia; species Trichobilharzia regenti. Next base: position 131,409,814 of record OX235262.1, on the reverse strand, counting down.
AACCTCTTTGCTTACATTGTTGTAATCCAAGTAAAAGTATTAAATGGCTTGTTAAAGTCTGTGCAATGGTTTGTGGAGCGTCAAACGCTAGATCACTTATCACTGAAATTGAATGCTTGGAACGTTTGTTTAAGTGGAATGCACCACAACTATGTTCCGCAACATTATCTGGAAATGAATCACGTTTTGTTGACTATGCGCTTCTATCATTTTTTGATTTGAATATTGATGCCCCTATGTTATCAGAAATTGTTAATTACGTCAGAATTGGAATTACATGATCTATTTTTTTCTCACTCGCACAATTTTTGTATAGTGGTATTCTTAATATTATATTATATTTGTTTGTTTATTTTTTTACAATTTGTACATAGAACAAGCTTAGTTGTATTCATACCAATCTATCGTTTTACCTGTTTATTATATGATTTGTATAGTTTTGATAATTGCAAACAAAAATAATTATGAATAAGGCATTAAGAAGACAAATTTCGCGAGATGATATCATTTCGTAGTTTCTTTACAACCGCTTTACAACTAACATGGTTAACAATGATAAAATAAAGTTCATGAAAATTACTCAGTTAAATAAAAACAAAAGTACATACTAATGACCAATCATATTTAGATAGGTCATGTACATACATTATACATATGATTGCTTTTCCTTGTAAGCTCATATATGGTGTATGTATATATAAAAACGGAAGTAAAAAAGAAAAGTTAATACTGGGGTAAGGTGTCCCAATGTTAGGTATCATCTTCTATGTATGGTAAATCATATGTTGACCTAGTAATAATCAGTGGATGAAGTTACTGCGTACAGTGTCTTGTTTTTATGAGGTCATAGACAGTAGATCGTGCACAGAACATCATTATTCAGTTAACAATATTGAACTACTATGAAATTCATAAAGTTACAAAACAACTGCGCTAAGTAAGTATGAGTTTATAGTATTTCTTGACTATGACACTTTCAGTCAATTCGTTTTGTGACGTAATACTACACTTCCTTGGTAGCGCAGTTAAGGTATTTAACTACCCATGGATAATTTAATACGTTTAGAAAGCAAGCGGATTTACTTTGCAATTAGATCCTCATCTCTGGCTCTACTCTAATATATATATATATATATATATATATATATATATATATATATATATATATATATATATGCATAATTCTGGAAAAATGAAGACTAATTAAGGAATAAGCATGTGCTCAAGTTGATTACGTAACAGACTGTTAAATAAAATAAATTAAAATGAAGTAGTTAGCAAAATAATAAAATAATTTGGACAATTGTAATTTTTAAAGGTTTGGCGGGGCGAAGTAGATCGTTTTATGCATTCATGTTACGATGGCCAAGGTAAGCAAGGTGGCTGTACAAATTTTTTCTGAACACACAGGTTTGGTTTCTTAAGGTGAATTACTATTGCTTCAGCTGTATGTAGAAGGCGAACTCGTAAAGCGAAATTAAGACTAGTAGGAATGCGATGAATAATTTTAAATGCTGTATTAATGTCGACCTTATGCCGACTATCTAAAATGTGTGCTAGACTAGAGCTACGAGTAGATCTTGTTTGTCACTTGCTCAATCGTGCTGGATGATGTTCGAAAATACGATGATGAACCTGCCTAACTGTACGCCCTATGTAGCTGCAGTCAAACCGGTGGATGCACATAGGAGAGGCAAATTTAAGCAGTTTATCCTTATTTCTCGTACGTAGAGTAGGAGTGGTAGCGAAGAGACAATGTGCCTCTACTGCATTATAAGTTCTTTTAACTGCACCCTTCAGGCTCTGTGTTATTATTTCGCCGATACTGTCACCGAGGAACTGCACTTATATGAACAGTGGTTTTTTCGAACTTGTTGCCATACTGACTCTCTTAGGTGCTGAATTCATATTTTTCCCAATGAACTTATCTAGATGCCCATTTTTATTAAGTAATTCTCTAGTACTCTTAAGCTCTTCATTGAGGCAGTCGTTTGAACAGATTAACCTAGCTCTATAAATCAACCAGGCACTTTATCGGGTTACGGTTATATTTCAAAGGTGCAAAACCCAAAGAAGTGAGTCTACTGACTTGTTTTAGGTTTCCTATACCCACTCCTTCTGAATGTGCCATCGTCTTCCCTTGCTAGGAAGACATCTAGGAATGAGATACTGTCATAACTTTCTTTCTCTATGGTAAAGTTAATTGTTGAATGGGCATCATTAAACTTTTCGAGGATGTTAATGGTTTCATTCTCGTTTCTCATAACTACAAATGTATCATCCATATATTGACAGTAGGATTCCAACTCATTAATTACTCCTTTCAGTAATCCATTCTCTAACTTAGCGAAGAAAAAATCAGCTAGGATTGAACCTAATGGGGAACCCATAGCTACACCATCAGTTTGTTTGTAATATTCCTTATTAAATAAATGAACATTCACTGTACATCTAAAAATAAGTTCCTCGAAGGAGGATACAGGAATGCCAATGTCTATGTTTCGCGTAGTAATCTTATCACATAAAATCCACTGTCTCCATTAACGGTACATTGGTGAACAAAGAGGATACATCCAAAGATACCTTAAACTTGTCACTCACATTAAGATCTATTTTTCCGACAAATTTAAAACTACCGTTTATGCTATGGTTTTACCAATTCGTTATGCAGGTTTCAGGAACTTCACTAACCATTTTGCTGTTACGTGACATGGGAAACTACACATGCATAGCGCTGGTCGAAGTGGCAAACCAGTTATATGCAATTTTAATAGTCCATATAATCTTGGTGTAACCGTGCCAGTAGGTTTTAGAGACCATATAGACCTTCTGTGATACTACTTTGTTGTTTAAGTCTTTTTAGTGACTCAATTAGTTGTTACTCAACTTTTTCAGCTGGATCGATGGACGATGAAATTTTCAGTGATCACTGAGTATTTCATTCATCTTATCTACGTATTCTGTCTTACTCATGATTACTACTCCAGAACCTTTATCAGGTTTCGCAATTATTATATTCTCATTATTTCGTAGCTTATCCAGGGCTTCCCTATGTTTCTTGGTCAATAAGCTATTTAGTTTCCGTTTGCTATTTATGTATTTATAACAATGGTCGACGAGAGTTGACTTGAGACTTTCAGCTGACGAAGGTATCAAGCCTTCAGTTTGTGTATACAGTATTCATATGACTTTCAAGGCGGATGACTGAATTGGATTGAAGATTCGGATACAGCGAAAACTTTACCTACACTGTTGTAATCCAAGCAGAAGTATAAAACAGTCTTGTGAAGGTCTGTACGACAGTCACCGGAGCGTCGAACACCAAGTCATTATTCCCGTCGAATGGAAATAACAAACCAGGGTGTGTTAGGTGAATTTTCTGGCCGACATAATAACGGTGTTGAGAATCAACAGCCAGGTGACATGAACGATCTAGATGTGAACCGACTAGCAGTCCTAATGCATTACATCTTCCCTGGAACACTCCTACTTATAAGCCTTTCTTTTGCAAGTTGCTTACACACGTTATTCATGTATATAGCTTCCGCACGATATGTAACCAAACTACTCACCACCCAAAAACTGATAGTGTTAGATGTACGGCAAAGGTACTTTAGAGCGCATGTTGCATCTTTATGGGTAATGATGTGAGGTGGAAATTTAGCAGGATATGAGATCACCAGATGACTGGTGACATAATCGTATTAAGATTGCTTCGTTTTGTGAAGTCACCTCATGAAAAAGTATTTCTGGACATATTGCTTCAGAGAGCATAAGGCAAATGTAATATCTCATCACAGTTTCTCCAAGCATCTGCTGACTAGCAGCATCACAATCCCAGTTGAATCATCTGAGTGCCGCGAACAAGGAGTCATCACTGTTATTAATAACATGGTGTTTCACTGTTTTAACCTGGGATACCACCATTGATCAATGCGAATTTACGGTTTCAACTGAATTAAGCAACAACCCCCCGAAGTACCAGTAAAGGCGAACTATGTTAATAAGGGATATGAATGTAAACTTGTACAAGTATCGGGGGGTTCGATCACTGCATCTCATACTTTTGAGTTAATAGCCAGTCCCGGACGAGCCGCCAAGCAATAAAGAGGCGTGTCAAATGATTTGAGACACTTCTTGAGAGGCTTGGAGCAGAGTCGAAGTTCACAACACGTAGTACCTGCATACTAAGTTGTTGAAATAAATCATATGCTCTCCAGGCAGCGATTCTTCCCCTGAGAAGGTAGGGCTAACAAGAGTTACATCCATCACAACACTTCCTGCAAGACGAATATGAATAGTAGAATCGTATTTAGCGAATACAACTGGTTGTCATCCTCTGGGGTACGTCACATTTGTTTCTGCCCCATAAAACACCACGTCTCTTCCATAAACAAAGTTTAGTGACTTTAGACATCATGATCTTAGGCTTTAACGAGCAAGCAACTTCGTCATGTAGGCCGTATAATAAATGGTACTTCAGAACGCGTCGCTTACATAGTTGCTATCTATTTTTGGAATTCAGAACTAAGAAAATATTTTTGAGAATGCCTCATCAGAAGTCAATAATGTGATTTTCATATAACTGAGTGATTGTTGTCATCCATTTCGACGGTGAGGCACAACAAAGGACTATACTGAGATACTTAAGCTGTATTGAAAGGCATCGCATTTTAAAAACATATTTATTGAGGAAAGTCAAAAAAACAATACATAGTAATTAACTGAGACAAATTATCACGATGTTACTAACTACACAACAATAGATTTTACATACAGATACCAAGTAAGATATAAAACCAGCACTCAATAGTGGAATTCTTATGTCTATGAGATAAAAATTTGTACAAGAATCGTCATGTGTTAGGCGTTCACAAAGCCACAAGGGAATATCTATGAGGCATATAAAGTAAAAGCCAACAGAGTGATGAGCGTTCGACCCATGCTTTATTCAATCAGCTTCTTGGACTTGAAATAACGCCTCAAATACAAAACTTGCCAACAAGCGAAACCAATGAGGATTATCATTGAAAGTGTTGAGAAATAAAGAACTCTTTTGTGAGTGGATTCTAGAAAAAGTTTGAGAAATAAGAGATTCAAATACATTATATGTAAAGTATAATACTTATCGAAATAACAGTGCCACAGCTCACAGCATAGATAAGAAAGTCTAGCTTTTGGATTCTCACCCGAAAGTCTGGAGGTCACGGAGTCAATTACTCACGAAGTGGTGTCTTCTTTGGGAATGACGAACTTCAAATAGATGCTAGTGCATTGTGAGAGGTCACTTAAGGCTTATTATACATGAAGAGATAGGAATACTTAAAGCCCATCAAAATTTTCTACTTATCGTGGTCATTAAGACCGCGATTCACAGCTGGGCACACTTTGCTAGTCAATGGGAGTGTGACATGACTACCGTGACCAGGTAATATAAATAGGTGTGATAGTACGTTGGCAACCAACTAGGAAACTATTGCCAAACAAATGTGCAGGTGGACTGGACATACGCTAACAAGATCTTTGTAAGGCATCAGGTGCCAGGTCTTAGAGTAGAGTTCGAATGAGAAACAATGATTTGGGCGTCTGAGGTTGACGTGAAGATCATTCGAGAGAGCTTATGGTCAATAGGGAGAGCCATCCAAATAGGACTGTAGAGGACAGGATGAAACAGTTGTGCAACTGAAGCCGTTTCCCAACTCGGAACTCAAGGTAATGAATAATACCATTATCACCATTCCTACAGTGAACATTGACACAAGGATTTCAATATATCCACGTACCTGCTATGACAGAAGAGTGACACCGCAACGCCTAAATGTGTGCCCAGTATGTCGGTCTGTTGCATTCATGCATGCGACTTTAATTAGTGAAAGTAAAAAATCACACAGAAAACAACCTCATCTACTCTAACAAGTTGTAAATTTTTTTCTTGATTCTGTAAAATCCTTAACACAATTATATGTTATAAGCTTCCAGACAGTAGATTTTACAAATAATCCGATAATTCTACTGAAGAATCTGTGCTTTACACGGAGAAACGTTCAGAAAAATCTTGTTTTGCCTTCTGCTAAAACACGCTGGAATTAGTCTAAGAAATTTATAACAATTATGAACTCTTTTCATCACTTCTATGCGATTTAGTAGCAAAACACAACACAGTATGTGACAACTTTGTCTAGAAAAGTTGGGTGTCAGCCTACAAATGCTACTCTTGCCTACATGCGACGTTCATCCAAAACACAAAGTCATACCAATGTATCAATCAAGCTTACCGTTAATTTCTCGCATTGCACTACTCTTAGCATGCATGAGAGTAAATTCTTGAACAATTTCATCAGCCAAACCTTCAAGTTTCTTAAGCTCTACTTCAATTGGCTGTAGCTTTTCTGCTTTTGCAAGCTATTAAGGAATAAAAAATTGTAAAAAGACTAACCATTTCAAAGTCTTTGGCTGCAGTACCGTGTTTAATGATAAGGAAAACTTCTTGATCCTGTTCATCATTGCCTAATGAATTTTAGATAACGATAAAGTTGTTACTTGGTTGACTTTCAAAGCACACTTCAAATATTTCAAAGTTTTCTGTAGTGAAGGCAAATTTCCCACTCTTTATATTTTCCCTTTGGTAAAGAATATGCTTTTTCGCATCACGGACTTTGATATGAGCAATTTTGTTATGAGAAGTAACTTCATATTCTCCATGAACAATAATGTCCTTATGAGCCTCATCCTGGATGCATTTCGTTACACCATCCTTCAGTTTAAATCTCAGACCTTGAATTGTCGCAACATGGTACAGTAGGATGCAGACAACTGCAAAGACATCTGTCAACCTCATCCTGACTTTGACGTTGAATATGTGTACACGTTTTAGCGCCAACTCATACAAATTACTTGAATAGGTTGTTAAAAGCAATGTTCAAAGATGCAAGTCAGTCAGTTCGAATTTAAAAAATTAGACAATGATGTTTAAGATAGTAATGCTAGTGATGAAAATAAATGAGATTGGAGGCGTAAAACCGTATGGATATTAGAGATAACAGAAACGAAGTAAAGTAAAACTATTCATCTTATTTATTTTGCTTTATTCCCTTACGTTCCTCACTGAACTAAAGGCTTCGAACTGGGTATCGGGAGCTTGGGTAGCAGTGGGGCTTTTTAAGAAGGTCAGGTTGTCAGCCTCATGCCCAACCTTCCTTCACAACATGGTTTACCACCAGCTTAGAAAGGTTTGGGAATACAGCGGCTGGTTATCTATCCTAGAACCAGGTGCATGGTTGGCTAGCATTCTAACTTTGAAGTGCTGATAGATAGGTCAGTCGACTAGTCAAGGAAAATTAATGAAAGATGTTCTATGGAATATGATGTGAGGGACACATTCCGAAACACACAATTACACAATTATCATGAATCACCGTAGGTCCAGTGTGGTGAGAGCAGGCTGCTAGCCGATTGGTTGGCACTAATCTACGTTAAGGTCTAGGTCACTAATATGGGCCGTGAACAAGGCTGAGTCAACAACCAATCACAGCGAAGTTAACGTGGCAAAATATGATTCGCAGATAGAGAACTCTGTTTGTCAAGGAATCCCGAAACAACCAATCAGAAGCCTGCGTTTGTCTACCTAAACAACCAATCAGATGACTGCGCTTGTCTATAATAATGTTGTCTGAAATATGTATAAATACGTGTTGATTTTCATAATAAAACGATCTGTTGCCTGGCCCTTGTCTTCTGTTGTTACATTTGGTGTCGCTGCCTACCGACAAATGAAAAGCCTATACCCTGCAGTTTTTGATGGAGACATATGGATCTTCGGGCAGGACTTCAAGGCTTCTGCGCAGTTGAGTGGCGTTCAAGATCTGTCAACGATGGAGCTGCTACTTGAGACGCTGCTGGGAGGTCGGGCGAAAGCAGCATATGAAGGTGTGGGCCGAAGTATGGACGAATGTTCGACAGGGTCAGGCAAACAGTTTCCAAAGTGGGAAGGACCATATATGGTCACTTCGAGATGGGGTTACGCAGACACAGTCGCAATGGCGAACAATGAGAGGCGCGTGAACGTCAGCGAGCTCCAGAAATGGATACAGCGAGACAAGCCAACGATGACGCCTGCACCAAGTAGATCAAGCCGACTTCAGTCGCACGTATTTGACGGGGGGACGAGTGTGGTGAGAGCAGGCTGCTAGCCGATTGGTTGGCACTAATCTACGTTAAGGTCTAGGTCACTAATATGGGCCGTGAACAAGGCTGAGTCAACAACCAATCACAGCGAAGTTAACGTGGCAAAATATGATTCGCAGATAGAGAACTCTGTTTGTCAAGGAATCCCGAAACAACCAATCAGAAGCCTGCGTTTGTCTACCTAAACAACCAATCAGATGACTGCGCTTGTCTATAATAATGTTGTCTGAAATATGTATAAATACGTGTTGATTTTCATAATAAAACGATCTGTTGCCTGGCCCTTGTCTTCTGTTGTTACACCAGTAGTAGTATAACAAAAGAAGACAAGGGTCAGGCAACAGATCGTTTATTAAGAAAATCAACACGTATTTATATATTTTCATGTACATTATTATAGCTTATTCAAGCAAACAGACACGCTCTACCGATTGGTTGTTTCTCACAGAAGTTCGACCTTGCATCTCTTTGTGACTGCTTCTTGAATGTCAGATCATCCATATGTTAACTGTATCTGTTCACGCAAAGTTTGCCGTAATTGGTTGTTGAATCAGTCTTGTTCATATTTTCTCACGACCAATATTGACGTAAATTAATGTCTACCAATTCGGCTAGCAGCCTGCTCTCACCACTGTAGAATCTTGACTGTGAATAGATTCAGTGCAAGTGTTTGGGGGGGAGGCGGATGTGGAGGGTAAGGGTCCTTCAATGCCTGCCAACTTGAGATTGTCAATGCTTACAGTGTCGTGGCGGCCAAGTCGTTCAATAACGGAAAACGTTTCTTTCCGACTTGGGGCCTTGAAAAGTCCGTCATATTGAGGCTGTAGTGGTTTATGCATTGCATGGTAACGCACGAAATCATATATAGAATCATCTAGTCGAGTATTTACGCGTACTATCTTGTTTTGAATACGTATGGGGGTTGGTCGAAGTCGCTGCATAAAGTGTTTTAGACTCTGAGTATAACAGCTGACATCAGTAAGGCTTGGCTCAAAACTTTCAGGAGGGATTACGTAACCCGGTAAACGAAGGATGGTGCCGTAACTATGCTGAGGTACACTGAGGATCCGCCTTGAGTGTAGAACGAATACTGAGTAGGACTATAGGCAGAGGCTCTGTCCACCTGCTTTTATCTACTGCCATTAACTAGGCTGTCAATCGGTTATAAAAGTTCTTTACTAGTCCATTTGCTGATAGATGATACGCAGTCGTCCTGATGCGTTTTCATTCCAGCAGCTCTACAAGCTTCTCAAAAGTTGTTGATTCATACTGTTGCCTAAGGTCAGTAGTCAGCGAAGAAGGGAATCCGAATCGCGCAACTCATCACTCAATGAAAACGCGGCAGATGGTTTCAGCCGTTACGTCTGGGACTAGAATAACTTCTGGCCAACGTGTACAACGATCAACACACGTAAGCAAGTACAAGTGGCCATTTGAGTGACGTAGTGGACCTACGATATCAAGATATACATGGTTAAGCCGGGGGTCTGGTGTCACGAAAAACCCAAATGGCGTGATATTATGCTTTGTATCTTTAGTGCGTTGGCATTTCACACGAGAGCACGCCCAATCACACACATCACAATTTATAACAGGCCACACAAATCTAGCAGATATCAACCTGTCCGTTGCGTTTATTCCTGGGTTTGAGAGGTTGTGAAGACAGTCAAATAAGGTGCGGCGTAGGGACATGGGAATAATAGGCCGAGGAGTACATGTGGACGTATCACATAGAATAGTCGCTTCGCTACTCGCCAGAAGGACATGTCCCATCCTTAGGGAGGTTTCTTGTGACAGCTTTTCTAAGTCTAAATCCGCGAGCTGAAGTTCAAATATTTTATTAGGGCCAATGGCTGATGGTACTGAAATAGTTCATACTCGAGACAAAACATCTACAAAAGGGTTGTCAGCCCCAGAAACGTGTTGAAATAAACTGTGAATTATAGTCGGAGTGACGCAGTCCACGTGGAGAGTACCTGTCCTCGGTAGTGCGGAGGGCATCCGTTAGTGGTTTATGGTCGATGAACACGTGAATTGCCGAACTTCGATGAAGTGTTAAAAATGTTTGGTGGCAGCATAAATGGCGAGGAGTTCTCTGCCAAAAAGGCTATAACTTGCGTCAGATGCGGGCAACTTCCAGGAGATAAACGCGGCCGGTATCCGTAAGGTACACACCTGTCGCTGTGGTACAGCTCCAATGGCTGTGTTAGATGCGTCAACAGAGATGCTGATTGTAGGTTGGACTTATAGATGGACTAGAATGGTTTCTCCCGCGATCGCCATCTCAGTTTTCTTCAACGCTTCCTGAGCCTCTGGTGCCGTGCCTAATGTCTTGGACATACTTTTAAGTAAGTCTGTGAGTGCAGTTAAAATACGCGCAAACTGGGAACAGAAACCAGCCATTTTTACAGACATGAACATATATACACTAGTCGACGGGCGTAATTTCGTGTGCCCACGAGTGAGATAAACAGGTGATTTACTCTCTTGTGATCGACCAATTTGTCATTGGAGTTGCGATAATTTCAAACCTCATTTAGACGCTCGGTGAACTTTGCAATAGACAGGAGCGTTTTATCAAGTCGGGTGCGTAACTGACAACACATACTATTACAGCTCAGGATAGAATGATATCGCAGAGAATTTATTTGCTGAATTTAATGAATTCATCCCATATCAAGATCTAAGGACTTCGCGGGAGTATCAAGAATGGAAACAATGTTACGAAGAGGTGATGACTTCATGCAAATTCAATTGTCGCTTGATTATTCTTTTCGGAGGTCCTTAAATTAGTATAAAATACACAGAGGTCTGGTTAGTCACGATGAGAACGGAATGGTTGGTACAGCATGTAAGTATATATACCTACATACATGGCTATTTAGGGTATTTAGATGGCCTATACACTTTCTGTGCCTCCACTGCTTCCACTTCAGCGGAGTCATAAATGTACGAGGCGTAGTTCTTTGTCTTCACTCTGTATTCCGTCATTAAACAGGAAGAAGAATTTACCGTCGGCGTTTAGTATTAGCTAGGGGCAAGGTCTCCCAGAGATTATCTGAATTGGACAGGATATTGTGCATCCGTAGTACAATTGAAAAAGTACTCTTGGCTTCTACAAAAGAGTCCAATTACGGGAATGTAGTTAACACCGAAACAGTTACCTTGCTCGGCTAAGATCTGACAGGAAATTGGGAGCCAATCCGATCTACATGCTTCAAATTCAGACCTTGTTACATTTCTGTGATACACGCACATTTCATCCGACGCCATCCATTTTTTCGCGACTACGAAGAATTCTTTTGAACCACGTTTCGCTAACACAGCGTAAGTCTTCTCTTTGTTCTATAAGCACTAAGTAAATTTGATACAAACAAAATTTACACTCTCATTAGCCCGCTCGTCATTGAATACATGAATGCCGACGGTTGATGCAATCATTCTAAGCAGCTCCTGGAGAAGTATGAGGCAACGTACATGTCTGTACGAATACAGAAGCACTTACAAATAATATCTGACGGCTGAATTTCTAGAATATTGGGGCTTACTTTGCAGCATTTCACATTCCTATGTTGTATGAGATAAACGGCCGGTCGAAGAAATCACAAGCATCTACATAAGGTCTGAATGCTAGTCCTTCCTTGTGCATCTGCGTTGTGAGACCAGGTTTGTTGTGGGCTATGACGACGTTATCTTGTGAAGAGGAAGTGATGACTGTACGCCTAACTACATCTACTTCACATTGATTTAAAACGTTATCGTCTAGTGCTCTTGATTTGCAGTCATGAAATACCTTTTCTGCAAATCTTCGTGCCGCCTGCTTAGCAACCGCATTGTGAGAATGTACAGGACACCTAATTGTCCACATATAAGACTCAAATGGGAACGCCGAAAAAGATTCTCAAGGTCCCATTTCATCGACATCTTCCGCTAAGTGTCGCAAACAATGAATATTATAAACTAAGTGCTCCCTGCCATAAATCACTTCAAAACTTATTGAGGAAGTTGACTTACTCATATCTGCAACCCTCCAAGTAATTCCAATAAACTTTTTGTGAGACAAGGTAAATTGCTAAACTACGTCTTTTGAAGTTGCAGTATATTCCGGGTGGCATAGCGTCCTTATGTAAGATGGGTCCTAGGTAGAGGAGGAAGATGCGACATTCAGTGGCTTTCCATCTACTAACTTCGGTGAGCCCCGTATACTTTTTTGGGAAGTCCCCCGGGGTTATTCTAGCACAAAGAAAATGTCATCCCGTCAATGGTTTCTAGTATGAGCTGGTTTATGTGCATCTCCATTGTTTTAGCTAAGTCTTGCCAGAGACTTATAAGCTTCCTCACTACCCTTAAAAGGACTAGGTCAATAGGGAAACACTTGGCCATATCAATGTTTAAATCCTCAAAATTACACAGTCCGTGGGGGTGATTTGACTGTATCCTTTGACGGAAGCTGTCGTCAGTCCGAATTGGAAAAATTCCATTTTCGGATGTCATTCTGCCGTCATTTTTCCCTTCGGTAACCGTGCATTTGTCGCAACCTGCACTACTATTATGGCCTACTATAAATTTCACGTCCGCTCTAGCTGGTGCATCACAGATGACGGCTGTTAAACGAACGTTAAAATGACTATTCGATCTGGTAATATGTATGCCTTGACTTAATATATCATTTAGCCCAGATACTAAGTCATTGCATAACTCTTTATAACTGCTCAGTTTGCTATGGCCACTGTATATACCTATCAGGAATACACTACTCAGGAACGGCGCCGTAATTTGACCTAACAGGAGCCATAGCTGATGGTTAGAAGACTTCGAGACGGACACTCCATCGACATTCAACTGCAGATCGATCTTGTTGTAGGGACTTTTAACCACAGACGTCTCCATGTAGTGCTGCAAACATTTCTGGAGACCGATGTGGTGATAGATTCCCCTCCAGCTGGGCTTGATTCGCAAGGGCCATACATTCTCAGTACATTTCTAATACTTGATGGTGGTTGAGGCCATCTCTCATGGAAGATCTTCAAGATTCTGTTACATAACGTTCAGAAGACCTTTGTGGGCACATTTGTGAAGTACCAGCAGCTGGTGTTAGGCTGCTGCAAGTTGGCGAAGGCTCTACCTCGGTTTCAATGGTTATGGTATCAGTGTGCAGTGAAGACGACTCGACATCCACAGGAAGGACAGCAGGTATGGCAGCCTCCACTGACGTTGGCGGAACCGAGATCTCGTCCAGTACCTGTTCTTAGATAAGTTTGCACATATGAAATGTAGGTCAATCGTAGGTTACGCTGACGTAATATTTTCGTGCTTAATAGAGGGTATTTAGCGTTAGACTAAGAAAAAAAATTTAAAATGAACCACATCGCCCGCTTAATTGCACCGTGAACAGTTTAAAAGTGCGCGCACAACATGTGACTGTAAGCTAACTAGACAAAAAATTGGTTGCGCTGCAATCAACATCGACCACTAATGTTTAATTAAACTCCACTGAGTAGTCAGTAAGCATGAACCCACAGTGGTTACGACTCTCGCTGATCATGCACATGATCCGGGGTTCAATCCCCTGCCAGCGCACACCTGATATTTATGATCGGCCTGCAGAATTTGGGCTACCGATATCACATGCTGAAAATTCCATACTTGTACCGAAAATACAGTGTGGAATCATGCTGTAATCAAAATAAAATATCACCTAATTTTGGCATAAAAATTTAACTACTTACAATTTATCAGTAACCTCCCGTGTACAATAAAACTTTCCATGGTTTCCCCCCTTTAGCTCCTTTATTTGGATTATTTCCTCTTCTAAGACATTTCCCCGTCATCGTTCCATTTAATCGGATTTCTTCCCTTTTTGAAAGGAAATAGACACTTTTCTTCCTCGTTTGCCAAAAATGTCGCCTTTTTCTCCACACATATGTCCGATTGGGTACTTGTGCATGTGTAGGTATTAAAATATCTCCGGAGCCTGCCTAGTGCTATACGTCTAGCTCTACGCAAAATAAGGCCAAAATGGTAGTTGTCTAAATATTCAAATAAACGGTGAATTTTCTTATCCTATTATTCTATAACTATAATCTTCTCTGTTCAACTTTTCTTGAACAACATATTATAACTTATCACTGCGTATTTGCTCAGTGCTGCACGATTACTCCCTGATTTTCTAAACTACATTTGTTTATATCTAAAATGAATCTTATCTTACTATTCTATTACTATAATCCTGTATGTTCAAATTTTCTAGAACAACATATTATAACTTACCACTGCTTATTTGCTCAATGCTGCACGATTATTCCCTGATTTTCTAAACTACATTTGTTTATATCTAAAATGAATCTTATCTTACTATTCTATTACTATAATCCTGTATGTTCAAATTTTCTAGAACAACATATTACAACTTATCACTGCTTATTTCCTCAATGCTGCACGATTATTCCCTGATTTTCTAAACTACATTTGTTTATATCTAAATTGAATCTTATCTTACTATTCTATTACTATAATCCTGTATGTTCAAATTTTCCAGAACAACATATTATAACTTATCACTGGTTATTTGCTCAATGCTGCACGATTACTCCCTGATTTTCTAAACTACATTTGTTTATATCTAGAATGAATCTTATCTTACTATTCTATTACTATAATCCTGTATGTTCAAATTTTCTAGAACAACATATTATAACTTACCACTGCTTATTTGCTCAATGCTGCACGATTATTCCCTGATTTTCTAAACTACATTTGTTTATATCTAAAATGAATCTTATCTTACTATTCTATTACTATAATCCTGTATGTTCAAATTTTCTAGAACAACATATTATAACTTATCACTGGTTATTTGCTCAATGCTGCACGATTACTCCCTGATTTTCTAAACTACATTTGTTTATATCTAAAATGAATCTTATCTTACTATTCTATTACTATAATCCTGTATGTTCAAATTTTCTAGAACAACATATTATAACTTACCACTGCTTATTTGCTCAATGCTGCACGATTATTCCCTGATTTTCTAAACTACATTTGTTTATATCTAAAATGAATCTTATCTTACTATTCTATTACTATAATCCTGTATGTTCAAATTTTCTAGAACAACATATTATAACTTATCACTGGTTATTTGCTCAATGCTGCACGATTACTCCCTGATTTTCTAAACTACATTTGTTTATATCTAAAATGAATCTTATCTTACTATTCTATTACTATAATCCTGTATGTTCAAATTTTCTAGAACAACATATTATAACTTACCACTGCTTATTTGCTCAATGCTGCACGATTATTCCCTGATTTTCTAAACTACATTTGTTTATATCTAAAATGAATCTTATCTTACTATTCTATTACTATAATCCTGTATGTTCAAATTTTCTAGAACAACATATTATAACTTACCACTGCTTATTTGCTCAATGCTGCACGATTATTCCCTGATTTTCTAAACTACATTTGTTTATATCTAAAATGAATCTTATCTTACTATTCTATTACTATAATCCTGTATGTTCAAATTTTCTAGAACAACATATTATAACTTACCACTGCTTATTTGCTCAATGCTGCACGATTATTCCCTGATTTTCTAAACTACATTTGTTTATATCTAAAATGAATCTTATCTTACTATTCTATTACTATAATCCTGTATGTTCAAATTTTCTAGAACAACATATTATAACTTATCACTGCTTATTTGCTCAATGCTGCACGATTACTCCCTGATTTTCTAAACTACATTTGTTTATATCTAAAATGAATCTTATCTTACTATTCTATTACTATAATCCTGTATGTTCAAATTTTCTAGAACAACATATTACAACTTATCACTGCTTATTTGCTCAATGCTGCACGATTACTCCCTGATTTTCTAAACTACATTTGTTTATATCTAAAATGAATCTTATCTTACTATTCTATTACTATAATCCTGTATGTTCAAATTTTCTAGAACAACATATTATAACTTACCACTGCTTATTTGCTCAATGCTGCACGATTATTCCCTGATTTTCTAAACTACATTTGTTTATATCTAAAATGAATCTTATCTTACTATTCTATTACTATAATCCTGTATGTTCAAATTTTCTAGAACAACATATTACAACTTATCACTGCTTATTTCCTCAATGCTGCACGATTATTCCCTGATTTTCTAAACTACATTTGTTTATATCTAAAATGAATCTTATCTTACTATTCTATTACTATAATCCTGTATGTTCAAATTTTCCAGAACAACATATTATAACTTATCACTGGTTATTTGCTCAATGCTGCACGATTACTCCCTGATTTTCTAAACTACATTTGTTTATATCTAAAATGAATCTTATCTTACTATTCTATTACTATAATCCTGTATGTTCAAATTTTCTAGAACAACATATTATAACTTACCACTGCTTATTTGCTCAATGCTGCACGATTATTCCCTGATTTTCTAAACTACATTTGTTTATATCTAGAATGAATCTTATCTTACTATTCTATTACTATAATCCTGTATGTTCAAATTTTCTAGAACAACATATTATAACTTACCACTGCTTATTTGCTCAATGCTGCACGATTATTCCCTGATTTTCTAAACTACATTTGTTTATATCTAAAATGAATCTTATCTTACTATTCTATTACTATAATCCTGTATGTTCAAATTTTCTAGAACAACATATTACAACTTATCACTGCTTATTTGCTCAATGCTGCACGATTGTTCCCCGATTTTCTAAACTACATTTGTTTATATCTAAAATGAAGTCTCAGATAACCTTTCTTTCTTACATTTTTCGTCTTCAAAATGCTGTAAAAGATGAAACATACATGATGTTCTTCTGAAAGTAGTCATTCATACCATAAGTTTGAGTAAGTCGACGAATAAATAGCTGGACAAACAAAAAGTTTGTGGCATTTTGCAACAGAAATTTAAAAAAAATAAATAATTTAAAAAAAAATGAAGCATTCCGACAGGGCCTTGCACAAAAAAGGTGGGAGGGTGGTGACTGCTAGTCAGCGGATATGATGGTGGGGACATATGTGAACCACCCTTATCTGTGGGACAGCACTCTATTGCTATGGCTCCTGAGTTCGGATGTCTTCTTCAAAATGGGAATAAACAAAAACTAAAAATATAAAAAAAAATAATGAAAAAAGAAATATTAGTTGAAAATTGCCTAGAGCCGAAGTTTAGACGCAAACTCCCGAATGAAAGTAAATGGTATGAGTCCGCTACTTCAGAAGGACACCGAACTGTATACTTCAGAAAAACATACATTACTAGGCCCTCGCTTTTCTTTTACATAGCTCACGCACTCTGACTTTTGTGTTTTACTCCTTTTAAACCTCGTAAGTAGGTGAAATTATCACCTGTCTTTCACTTTAAACTAATTGTTCGCAGAAGAGACTGTAAAATATCGGGAAAATAATATTTCCTGAAAAAAACACAATAAAAAACGATAAACCCCATGCCTGTTATATATTTTGAATTATTAACACCTTTTAAATACTGAAGGTGCAGATCTGCACCTGTCTGCCGGTTTTCTTGTGTCTTCTTCTCTTTTCAAACATACTGCTTTCTCTACTTATTCGTGATATTGCTAGCTCATCTGGTGAATAACGGGATCATCGGTATTATAAAATCTGCTGACAAGTTCAAAGTGGGTCTCATAAACAACTGGAAATGTCACAAATATGATGTACTTACGGGTAAATCTAAAGTTTAATAGACTTTAAAGCTCTTTCTGAATGATTTACTGATAGTTATTGTTTATTCTGCATCTTTTATGTAATACGTCAGCACCTGTACAGAAATGCCACTTACCTTCCTCAACTAACGCAATCATTTATGGTTCCCGCGTGAAATTGACATGTATTTTTTTTTCAATCACAGTTTAGATTTGACGCTATATCTATTTCCTTATTTGTACACTTCATTTTAAATGTTTCTCTCACATTTACCAGTATTCAACTTATTTCTAAATTAACAAATCATATTATATATTCTATAAGTTTTCATAAATGTACATATGTTCATGCCTGTAAAAATGGCTGGTTTCTGTTACAGAAATAAAAATTATTATTATTATTATTATAGGTATACCTACATATACAGTATTCTTGTTACAAAGATTGGAAAGCAGGCATCAAATGTCTAAGTAAGCAGTGTAATAAATGTAAACTACATGATTTTATTTGACATAAACTGGATCTCCACTCACATTCAGAATTAATTTTGAGTTCATGTGGAATGAGCTAATTAACCACATCAGTATTGCGAGAATAAAGTGAATGAAGGTAAACACCTGTGTCAGCCACGTTTCGTAAACCGTTAACGCCCAGCTCTTGCTACGCTGGGACTCACGCCGTTCCTCGAAGCTACTCAGAGACGCTTAGTACGAACAGACGTAAAAGCCAGAACCCTGTTTGGCGACTCGAGAATTATTAATTCTAACACCAACACATATCCATTGTACAACTAAGCTTTACAACTGAGGTCTATGAACAAATATTACAATAATAAATCACAATATTACTTCTGACGGTTTGCTACTGACTTCTTTCTGAACAGTGACCGATGAGACGATGACTGACGGATTGATGACTCCGCGAAAATTGGGGAAGTTGAGTTTGAGCAAACAACCATGAATCGATCGTTCAATCTTCAACTACATTGACAACCAGCTTCGTAAGTTGAAGTGATACATTTATTTGATATTATTTTATTGTTGCCTATCTAACTTAATGATGAATTCGTTGCGATTATAAAACCTATTACTGTTTTTATAGTCATGAAACTGAACGTTATTAATTTTGCTGTCAAGACTCTTATTATTCATCTTAAAGCCATTGTCGTTTTTATTAAAATCTTCGTACACGTATTGGAAAATTCTGCATATCTTGTCGTTAAATAACTTTATCATTTCATGATGCTTCAATGGGCCTACTAGATATAGACCAGCGAAAAATTTCGAAGTCCCTTGAGTTTAGTGAAAACTATTCCGCTGGCTCTGCATAGGTTGCAACAATTTAGAACTTGACCTGACAATTCAAGGCCATGCAATCTTTCAACTGGAGTCTCTATTGGACTTAGGACTGAAATACTCACATGACTTATCATCTTCTGAACATATCTCCAAACAAGTGTCAGAGTCATGCAGACTTATTGGCTTTCTACTCAGGAACTTCTACAGAAATGAGTCCAGAATTCTGTTGTACAAGGTTTGTGTGCGTCCTTTGTTTGATTACTGTTCATTAATGTACAGTAGTATACGCATAGAGGACAAATTGAAAGTCGAGGGAGTGCAGAGGTACTTCACCTCAAAATTACTCGGAACCGAAAATCGTGCGAACTACTCCACTAGATGTGATACCCTAGGACTAGAAACACTATGGCTAAGACGCCTGAGACTAAACTTAACACTTTACTATAAGCTTCTAAACCACTTGGTTTTTACCCCTACTAATGGCACTCGACTTTCAAATGGCAATGGCTACAAACTAAGACATACTAAGGGTACAGCAGCTATCGAACAATGTAAAACAGCCACCAGGCAAAAGTTTTATTTGATTAGGTATGCACAGATATGGAATAAACCACCAATGGAAATGCGTCAAGCAGGTACAGTGGCCTTGTCAGCTACGTCTCATAAACCGTTAATGCCCAGCTCTCGCTACGCTCGGGCCCACGCCGTTCCTTTGAGTTTCAGAAACGCTTAGTAATAACGGACGCAAAAACCAAAACACCGATCTGCCGCTTGTTATTTCTTTATTGTTACACCAACATATAAAAGGAATAAACGAACTAAGGTCTGAAAACAAATATTACAATAATAAATCATTGTATTACTTCTGACGATGTTTCACTCTTCTTTCTGAACAGCGACCGATGAGACGATGACTGTCGTATTGATGCCTCCGCGAAAATTGGGGAAGTTGATTTTGAGCAAACAACCAAGAATTGATCGTTCAATCTTCAACTCCATTGACACTCCCCGGCAAAAAAGGGATCCAACCCTTTTTTCCTTCACGATCAATGCACGTTGACTTGGATGCCATTGCGAGAACCTGGGTCACACGGACAGAGCTGAAATGGAAAACAAACAGAAAAGCCAACACACCACAAGCATACCCACAGCACAATCTCACACATCAATGACGACCTGCGCCTCCAGACAGAGACCTCCTCTTGACATCTTGCAACACAATCGCCACTTGCTAGAATGACTCTTGCAGAATGCAAAGTGACCATGGCAGCACCTCACGATACTCTACGCACATCCTCTTATCTACTCACTACCAATTACCACTGAAATCGCTTGTCACTCATTCTGCCTCAGTTCTAGTAGCGGTGACGCATGCGAGCCTCAGTCGTTTACACTCTTTCTCCCCGGCGTGTCGGACCGCAGCTAACAATTATCTCCGTGTGCATTTCATTCTCAGCAATAGCCTAGCCTCCCCGGCGTATACGACCCATCTGCTGTCCTTAACATCAATCAATTCATTCACGGATGTAGAAGAGTGGCCACAACTTCAGAAGTAATCACGACGAAAATTTTAACAAAATTATGCAATAACAACAAGGTACGAAAACAACGAGTAAACACAATGAATTCAAATAACACCAATTGATATGACACACCACACGTATATACAAACAGTACACACAAACTCGCATTTCATGTCTTGATGGAATACCCTTGAAGAATTGCAGGACTTACACCAGTACGCCTACAAACCTTCACAGGTTGACCATTGTAAGTTGTGGAATGTCCGGACACAAACAGAATTACCAACAGCTAGATGACAGATGATATCAATTCAGTATATACAATATGAACATATGTACAAAATCACACACCGAGCACATTAGACTGCTCATTGATGCGCTACCCTTTGAAGAATTGTAGGACTTACAGCAGTACGCCTACAACCCTTCTCAGGTTGACGCTCTAGGTTGGAAAATCATCTATTGTTTCATCCTCCGACTCTCTACTCTCAGCACCTTCCAGGAGACACAGTTTTCTGATATCTCGCACCAACATGCCACAACTAGTTCTCACCTCAACCGTCCTCACCAATCCATCACCACTACAGATCAGCCTTACTACCACTCCCAAAGGCCACCTACCTGTGGCACATTTATCTGCTACTAATACTATGTCACCAACCTTTAAGTTTCGGCACAACTTTTTCCACTTGTCCCTGGTCTGCAATGTTAGAACATACTCCTTTAACCATCTTTTCCAAAATATATCTTTCATGTGCCTGGCTTGTTTCCATCTTTTAATCGTAGGTATTCCTTCCCCGCTTGCGTCCTCTATGCCAGGGTTGCCTCTCAATAACAATAATTTATTTGGGGTTAACACATCAAAATCCTTGACGTCGTCCCTCACAGGCGATAACGGCCGGTCATTTAATATTCGTTCAGCTTCACAAAAAAATGTCTCTAGCGTTTCGTCATTCAAACTCTGGTTTTTAATTATGGAGCTTAAAATACGCTTGATAATTCCTATAAGTCTTTCCCATAGCCCACCTCTATGGCTGGCATGTGGTGGGTTGAAGTGCCACTCGATGTTCCTTTTCAGTAACTCTTCCTGAACTCTCGTTTGAGGACCTTCGAAGTATTCTTTAAGCTCGGCGTGACAGCCAACAAAATTAGTCCCTCTGTCGCTGAACATCATCTTCGGTACACCCCGGCGATTTATAAATCTATGTAATGCTAGCACGAATGAATCAGTAGTTAGAGAATGAACCATCTCAATATGCACAGCTCTCATTTTCAAACAGGTGAATAAACAGCCATATCTTTTACATAGGGTTCTGCCTCTCTTCACTACAAAAGGTCCGAACAAATCCACCCCAACGTACTCAAATGGATAATTCCCTTCAGAAGCTTGCCACGCTGGAGTGGTGCCATTATCTGCTGTACTGGACGAGCATTTCGGAGTTTACATTCCATGCACTTATCAATTATTTTACGGACAGCAGTACCTCCCTTCACTATCCAGAACTTACATCGAATACTTGATAGTACTTGCGAAGTACCCAAATGACCTTCAAGAACATGGTAGTGTCTTATAATGAGATCAGTGACTGGATGGTAGCAAGGTAATAAAGCCGGATGACGGGTCTCATATGACGATTCTAACATTTGTAGACGTCCACCAACTCTAGCGATCCCTTCGGAAACTATCGGAGATAATCTATCTAACCGCACCTTGAAATCTGCGAAATCGGGACTATCCTCCTTGGTAATCTCACCCCACGCTTCCCACTGAGCAGCCCTCAAAATCGTTAACTCTGCATTTCTAATATCTTCGACTCTCAAAGGCCCCACATTCATATTTTCGTATCCCGCAAGATGCATGACCTTTAAATACGTAACATATCGTGTCAACCACGCAACCGCTTTCAGTAGTTTGTACCAAGAAGAATAATATTTAAAAAGTGGATGTAAACCTGAATGTCTTTCTTGAGTAGATGTTAAACTGACACTTGTCTTCAACTCCAAGGCACACTCGTTTATCGGTGGTTCATCTTCTCTACGAGGCCACATACTATCAGCCCTTAGCAAGAACTCTGGACCTTTCCACCACTTATTTTTAACAACATTCATATCAATAACTCCTCGCGATGCTAGATCAGCTGGGTTTTTTCCAGACGGTACGTACCTCCACTGCTCAACAGTGGTTAGTTCACGAATTTGAGATACTCTGTTAGCTACAAAACATGCATATCTTGCTGACTCGTTGCGTATATAATATATCACAGACATCGAATCAGTCCAAAACGTTACGGGATGCTTGGGGTAATCCAACTCTTTACACACTGTTGTGAATAACTGCGCAGCTAGTAAGGCGGCATTAAGTTCTAATCTCGGAATCGAAACCGTCTTTAGAGGTGCAACTCTGGATTTACCCATCACCAGGCTAACATCTATATCATTCATTAAGGTGGTTCTGATGTATACGGCTGCACCAAATCCAACCTCAGAGGCATCAGAAAAAACATGGAAGTCAATTATATCATGATTTCTCGACGGCTTAAGTGGACGTGAGACGGAATGTAGATTCAGCATTCTTAAACTGTTAACCCACCCCTTCCACTCTTCTCTCTGCCTCTCACTTAATGGTTCATCCCACTGTAACCCTTTCCTGCATGTCTCTTGAAATAACCTCCTAGCCGGAAGTAGATAAGGTGCTACTAATCCAAGTGGGTCAAACACGGACGACAACACAGAGAGCACACCTCTCCGAGTAACTGGCTTATCAATATCACCAACACTAAATCCAAAGGTATCAGAGTTCACATCCCATCGCATACCTAATGTGCGTTCAACTGGTAGAGTATCAACAGGCAAATCTCGTACGGTAGGTGCTCTGTCTTCTGGATCTATATGCTTCAAAACGTCTAGGCTGTTCGAGACCCACTTAGTTAGACGAAAGCCGGCCTTAGCTAACACTTCAGTAATGCTTGTTGCAAATCTAACTGCAGACTTATCATCATCGAAGGAGGCTAAACAATCATCCACGTAGAAGCAACAATCTATGACGTCCAGCAAATCATTAGAACCAAATGTGGACACTGCCTTTCGTAGAGCAAAATTAGCACAAAATGGGGAGGATGTGGCACCAAATGGATGCACTGTCATCCTATATTCTGACACCTTACCACAAGGACCGTCATCAAACCACAAAAACCTCAAGTGATCTCTGTCACTCTCTGGCACCTTCACCTGAAGGAACATTTCCTCAATATCCGCCGCGACAGCAACTGTAAACTTTCTGAATCTCAATAGCAGTCCCACTAATGAGCTCACGCAATCTGGGCCACTATACAGATTATCATTTAAAGAGACTCCTTCGTGTTTCGCAGAACAATCAAACACCACACGGAGTTTACCTGGCTTCCTCGGGTTAAAGACGGGATGATGGGGCAAATACCACTTCCCTGGCTCACTTTGATCAACTAGTCTTTCAACGTAACCCTTCACTATATGTTTATCGACGACTTCCTTATATTTGGACCAGAGTTCTGCATCTGACAGGAATTTCTTCTGTAAACCCATTAGTCTCTTAAGAGCAACTTTCCTATTACAAACCAACTGTCTATCTTTGAATCTCCATGGTAGGCCAACGCTGAAACGCCCGTTTTCGTATTTACAAGAGTCCTCGGCTATTTTAACTGCTTTCAAGTCTTCTACAGAACGACCTTTCCCTGGGACACCGCAGTCACAAAACTCCTTGTCATACATATTTTTAATCATAGTTTCTAGTTTGTCCCCATCGTTTGTAACTAATGATGATATGTGGACTATGGGTATAGGTCCTCTCACTGTCCATCCCAGTGGTGTTTTTGTCGCAAACAGATCATCTCTACCTCCAAATCTCTCTTCTAATACCTTGTGAGCTTCTGGCACACTACATCCAATGAGTACTCTCACTCTTCCATCTTGCAATGTTGGAAGAGGTATGTCACACAGGTATGGCTTACCGACAACCGTTTCACGACTAGGTACTATAGCTTCGCCAAGTTTCATACTGGAGGTAGTGTAAGCAGTATCCACTTCCACGGTCTCCCCAGTAGCCAAGGATTCTAACTGAAATGACACTCGCTCACATACTACTGTTTTCGCAGAATTGAAAGTATTTACAACCAAGGGTTGCTTTGGGCCTTTAATACCCAAGCAACCAGCCAGTTCAGCATCTATCAATGTAACGTCTGAACCATTATCCAACAATGCATAAGTCTCTACTGAAGATTTCGGTCCTTTCACCTTAACTGGTAATACCCCTAAGAAAACTTGTGGGATGTCAAGGGGTCTAGAGATACTATTACAATTAACCGAACTCCCAGGTTCGTTCACTGTTCTCAGAAGTGGGTGCATATCCGTTAAACCACTACTTCCTTTATTTGTCGCCTTACAATTCCACTTTGTATGCCCAATCTTTAAACAACTGAAACACAGCCGCTTCTGCTTTGCCATTTTTAACCTTTCTACGGGTGACATAGCGATAAAGCGATTACAATCACTCAATTGATGCATGTTATGGCAGACAATACACTCATCCTTTCTCGTTGTGTCTTGAGACTTCACCACAAATGCCTTCCTTATATTCACTGGTTCCTTAGGTTCTACCTTAGAATGCAAAATGCTGGCGAATTTGCCCATCGCCTGGTTGACACTGTCCTTCACCAGTCTAAGAATATCATCGAACCTTGGCTCGATACCCTCCTCCTCTATACGAGAGCTTATTTTTACCCATTTCCTTTGCAGCCGCGTAGGTAGGCGTCTTGCAATTACCTCTAGGACTGAGCTGGAGTTGAGGTCACTCATGAAATTCATAGAAATCAAGGTATTCTTGTAAGTCATAAGATTGTCTAAAAACTCAGTGAGTGCCTTGGAGTCATCTTGAAGTTGACTGCCATTACCCTTGACAGCTTCGTATACGTTCCTTACAATCATCGAAGGCCTTCCAAACCTTTGACGTAATATGCTCATAGCCTCAGCGTATCCCTCATTAGGGGGCATGAGCTTACAGCACTGTATAGCTCTTGAAGCATCTCCAGTGCAATACCTCATCAAATACATCAATTTCAATTCATCACTTAATAAAAAACTACTCAGCATGATCTCAAACTCCTTTACAAATTGTAAATAATCGGCCGGGTTTCCATCAAAACACCGTGGTTCAAACTTAGGGAGTTTGATGTTCCTATTATCCCTGAACGGCGAAACAGTAACATCAACCATGTCATGCTTAACATCAGACACATCGTTACAATTAACAGACAAGTCACCATGACTTACTTTCCTGTTTGCATCCAAGACACTCTGTCCCTTCTTTGACCCAGGCATTGTTGAACTTGACCCAATTCCAAAAAGTTCCAGATATTGCTTGTTCAAAGAGGACTTGACCGGCACCAGGAAAAATGAACGGCGACTATCCAAACTTTCACCAACTGTTTGAATCCGCCAGATCTGTTTCTATCGTCAGAAACTGTCAGCTACGTCTCATAAACCGTTAATGCCCAGCTCTCGCTACGCTCGGGCCCACGCTGTTCCTTGAAGTTTCAGAAACGCTTAGTTATAACGGACGCAAAAACCAAAACACCGATCTGCCGCTTGTTATTTCTTTATTGTTACACCAACATATAAAAGGAATAAACGAACTAAGGTCTGAAAACAAATATTACAATAATAAATCATTGTATTACTTCTGACGATGTTTCACTCTTCTTTCTGAACAGCGACCGATGAGACGATGACTGTCGTATTGATGCCTCCGCGAAAATTGGGGAAGTTGATTTTGAGCAAACAACCAAGAATTGATCGTTCAATCTTCAACTCCATTGACAGGCCTCCTTCCAAAAAGTGCTTAACGACAAACTACAAGAGTTTGCAAACGATAGTAGTCCTTGTTCCTATCTGAGAGCCTCCGAAATTATAGGTCCATTTAATGTATAAGCTTGAATACTACACCTGTTGTTTTTTGCATATATTTATAATTTTAGATAGAACATTAACGATTAAGATACGCGCCCTAAAACGGACAAGAAGTTTCGTTTGTAAAACTTCTACCTAACACAATGAGTGGAATAAAATGACATAAACCGACGACATGAAAAAGGTGTAACTCACCACAACATCACATGGACAGACGTACGCTCGTCGGGCATCATATATGCCTCACCAACTACAATCCATCTTTCCTAAGATAATGTGATGAACTTATATCCGTAATGTTGCTGAGCAGTTAATATCCACAACTCCTGTCGGAACAGCTTAAATTCAGAAATATTCCTCACGCGAAGTAAATACCCACAAGCAGTAGAAATCCATTAATTGATGCGTCCAAAGCTTATGTATTTTACTCCCAACAATGACATTGCAGATCAAATGAGATAAACATATCACTGATTTCACAATAACACATCAATGATCTACAATTTAAGGATTCTCCACATAACAAAGTTATGTATGAAAATTGACTTCAAGCTTTATTTTTTTCCCAGGCACCTATAACCCATCCACCAAAGACATGGTTTTTTGTCAATGCGAAGACAATACTTCTGTATTTCCTGATGTGCTGCACCCACTGACAATCTAGCAGATTTTTCTAACTGTGCACATAAATGATTGTACATAATTGAAAAGGCTGTTTTATACTATTAAAATTCAAATTTATCAAGTGTATGTATGATCTCCAGCGTACATATAAAACATATTTTGCTATCGACTGTAAATTGTGACTGAATAATTTGGTTCTACTTCTGTAACAATTTGATGATGCCTGTAAACTGGCGTCCCTCATGTGTACTGTACTATGAGAATAAATTTACTTATTTATATTGTTTTTAAAGTGATTATTTGTAAATGCTTAACAAAAAATTTTTACTCAGATCATACATGTACTGCCTAACTTAATAACGCTTTTCTTAAACCTTTTCAGACTTATGGAGAAACATATATGTGCTGTGTATGCAGATGAAACCTAATGACAGTCAAGGAGGACTACTCATCTGAATTATTTGTGCATCTGAAATCTAATTTTTGTTTAATAAATAATTTTTCAATGAATCTGTGTTCCTTCTATTGTAACGCGACTGTGTTCCAGTAACATGAGAAACACGTGCTTAGCTAGGAATTGAGAGTAAACTGTTAGGAGTAAATGCGGCGCCTGGGTAGCTTTTGTTTACGCGTTTAGATAAACAGATAGAAACGTACCGGGTTCTGTGGCTGCGTAGCTTAGACATTCTTTTTTTAATTATTACGAAAACAGCAGTTGCTCTGAGTTATAAATCTAACAGTACAGGTATAGGCTATTCTCATGTTACATTGCGACATGTAGAAATCACAAGCACACTATCTCAGGTGGATTTATTTTCACTTTGTGATTATGAATCGCGGATCCGTTTATGTGTTCCGCTAAGACGATAGATAACTCGAAGCGCCTTGTAATTGCAACACCTCGTCTGAAATTTGGACATATTTACTTTATTTAACTACAACATAATCTTTTTTACCAATAGGCTTCTCCGAATATCTACTCTTACTTAGCATTTCAAAGATAGCCTCATACACTGTGTACCTCACAACTTACTCAGGGGCTAATATTCGGTCTTACCAAGAAGAATATACGAACGAATAACGAGGAATAGATTCATTGACGAATAAACATGTAATACAAAATCAATGACACTGAGGAAATCTTCTTTAGAACCCAACACCATGAAATCCCCGGAAGTAGCTTTTACCTGAAAAAGAAATTAAGCAATCAAAAGATGTAAACATTTTTACCATTATAAATACAAAATTTAAGTGATACAAAATACTAGATGATGCGTTAAGTTGTGTGTACTTACGTCATTCAATATTTTACAAGCCTGTAAAATTCATATCTATGCAATATAAGAAGTAAATAACACGTGAAATTAATTTTCAAATATTTCTGTAGATTTTCTTTAAATATGTACATGTGGAGGACATTTGACATCATCACCCAGGAGGTGCACAACGAAGGAAGTGAAAATGACTAACAGAACTAACTGGCTCACCTTATCATGTCTATGTCTAATCCTCTGAACTGCAAAAGACTTGACTAAGAGTCGTTGTAACGTGTGTCTTCAAGTAATTCGACATTTTCTGGACGGACAAGTACGTACTTCAACAATTTGTAAACTGGCCGTAAATTACGACCGGATAAGGACACCATCATTTGCTGTTTATACTAAAAACGCTTTATTCCATAGACTTTTAGCTGCAATACAAGCATAAAAGTGTGTAAAACAACGAAAAACTACCTAATTTTGAGTTTTTTTCCAATAAATAAAGCCTATAGACATCAGCTGATCAAATGACCCACGGCTGAGTAAAGTCTGCCAACTCATATAGTTATTTTTGTATTGTGCTCGTGTTATTGCGTAATAGTGTGTTGATATCCCAGACGAATGATTACCAAGAAAGGTGTGCATATGCATATTATTATGCATAGAAATGACTATTATTTTCGTTTAAGAGCCTTAAAGCATTGTTTGTTTGTCATAGAAGTTAATCTATGAGAATGAGGTAATTGAAAGAGAATAAGACAGTAGACTTAAGTTAGATTTATATTCTGAGGAGGTTAGACATTTGTATTTTCATCCGTGATGAGTGACATCTTCCATAACACATAAAAGAAACCATGCATGAATCATTGGATTCGTGACAGAAAAGCTCATGTTAAGGGTGTATCCTATTCCGTACGCGTGTCGATGGCTGTAAATGCAGGAGGACCAACCATGCATGTGCAAGAATTTAACTGAGAGACAGCAAATGGTGTATCGGAAGCTTTTGAGGAAGTTGTGTGACTGCAAACCAACAGCTCCAAGAATGATATGCTGTATGACAATAATATCATAACACTATATTTTATTTCTGGAACAGAAACCAGCCATTTTTACAGGCATGAACATATGCACACTTATTAGAACTTATAGAATATATATTATGATTTGTTAATTTAGAAATACGTTGAATACTGGTAAATGTGAGAGAAACATTTAAAAAGAAATGTACAAATCAGGAAATAGATAATTTTTGAGGTCTGCTTTTGACCGAATAATTCACAAGATATAGCGTCAAATCTAAACTGTGATTGAAAAAATACAACATGTCAATTTCACGCGGGAATTACAAATGATTGCGTTAGTTGAGGAAGATGTAATGCAGTGAAAACCACTATAATACCACCAAACAAGTTCCTTTTTCTTCTTTTTCAGAAAGAAACGCTGACGTGGCATCACTGGAAAAAGAGGAAGACCGGTTATCTAGACTTGTTATAAACGATGATAACTAGCTTGTAACCCGGTTAATTCAAGTCTGGCTTGGTTGAAATAAACGTCTCTTCCTCGCCGTCTTTGCCTTTTTCCTTCTTCAGTCGTGATTGTGGTCTGCGTGTGTTATAAAGGTAAGTAGGTAAGTACAGGTGCCGACGTGATGCATAAGAGATGTAGAGTGAACAATAATTATAAGTGAATGATTTATGAAGTGTTTGAAAGTCTATAAAACTCCAAATTGACCGGTAAGTACACCATATTTGTGACATTTCCAGTTGTATATGGGACCGACTTTGAACTTGTCAGGAGATTTTTTAATACAGGTGGTTGAGTTATTTACCAGGTGAGCTAGCAATATAAGAATAAGTGGAGAATAGCAGCACTGTATCAGTTTCTTCGTTGAAGGCAGTACCTTTGAAAAGAGAAGACACAAGAAAACCGGCAGAGAGGTGCAGAAGTATATAAAAGGTGTTAATAATTCAGAATATATAACAGACATGGGGTTTATCATTTTTTATTGTTTTTTTCTCAAGAAATATTATTTTTCCGATATTCTACAGTCTTTTTTGCGAACAATTAGTTTAGTTGAAAAACAGGTGACAATTTTATTTACTTTTGTAGGTTGAAAGGAGTTAAACACAGAAGTCAAAGTGCGTGAACTATGTAAAAGAAAAGCGAGGGCTTAATAATATCTAATGTTTTTCTGAAGTATACAGTTAGATGTCCTTCTGAAGTAGCGGACTCATACCATGTACTTTCAATCGGGAGTTTGCATTTAAACTTCGGCTTTAATCAATTTTCAACTTCTATTTCTTTTTTATATTTTGTTTTTACTTTTTATTTATTCTCATTTTGCAGAAGCCATTCGAACTCAGGAGCCTTAGCAATAGAGCGCTGTCCTACAGATAAGGGTGTTTCTCATATGTTCCCATCATCATATCCGCTTACTAGCAATCACCACCTCCCACCTTTTTTGTGCAACGCCCTGGCAGAATGCTTAATTTTTTTAAAATTACTTTTTTTATTTTTTTAAAAATTTCTGTTGCAATATACCACAAACTTTATTCTCCAAATATTCAGTCGTCGACTCACTCAAAGTCATGGTATGAATGACTACTTTCAGAAGAACATCATGTATGTTTCATCTGTTACAGCATTTTGGAGAAGAAAAATGTAAGCAAAACAGAATTATACAGTCCACATTTTAGATATAAACAAATGTAGTCTAGAAAATCAGGGAATAATCGTGCAGCATCAAGCAAATAAGTAGTGGTAAGTTATAATATGTTGTTCTGGAAAATTTGAACACACAGGATCATAGTTATAGATTAGTAAGATAAGATTCATTATTATTTAAAACTCATCGTTTATTTGATTATTTAGGCAACCACCATTTAGGCCTTAATTTGCGTAGAGTTAGACAGTGCTTACGGATAGCATTAGGCAGGCTCCAGAGATATTTTAATACCAGTCGTCTTCAGTTGATTTGCATCTGGAACTTGAGATTGGACGTTAGCATACTGAAATACTCATAATACAATATTATCAGGGATATATGCAAAAATATTTGATTGAAGAAAACAAAATTTAAAATTTAAGGCTGATTAAGAATAGGTGACTAGGGTTGTGAAAACAATTATGGTGAAAGTAGTGTCAAACAGAGTTCACAGATTTTGAGAGCTAACAGTGAGGGTCAGAGGAGTGCCGTATTAGATCTCTAATTTTCAGTTTGTCACATACCCCTTCTAACCCTTTGTTAATAAAATATTTGTTCAGCAGAAATAAGAAAGTTTTCGGGTAGAATTGTTTCTAATTTCAGTTGGAAGACGGTTCCAAATACAACGGTATCTCACAGTGAAAGAGTTTAATCTGTATTTCGTATGACAGTGGGGGACTTTAAAAGAAGATTTATTTCTGAGGTTATATTTCTTAGGTGAACTAAAAGAAAAGTCATTGTGGGGGAAATATATAAGCCCTTTAGCAATCCTAAATGTAATTTTTAGGTTGAACTTCAGTCGTCCAACCCATAAGGTTTCCAAGTCGAATATATTACATCTGTCGTAGTAAGAAATGCAAAGATTTTCACCCACTAGAGGTTTAGTAAACGCCCTTTGTGAACTTTCTAATTTGCATCTGTCTTTTACGGAGACACTGTCCATGATAGGGGGGGGGAAATTCAAGTAAGGGCCTTACGCACAACTTGTACAGCAAAATTTTGGATTTACTCGTCTTAAAGTTTTGGAATAAAAATCCAAAGAGCCTTTTGACCTTTGATACTTGTAGTTTAACATATTCCGTCAGGCTAAATTCTAGAGTGCATTTCAGACCCAAGTCTGTTGTAAGCGGCAGATGAGGAATGTGTTTGTTGTGTAGGGAGATGGAAAGTTCAGATGAAATGCTTTTGGAGCATAGCACACCACATTTTTCAACGTTAAACTTCATTTTCCACGTGTTACACCATAATTGGACGCTATCAAGATCATCCTGAATCCTACTAAATACACATGACACTTCATTTCTGAGTGAGTGATACACTATTTTGATGTCGTCGGCAAATAGGAAAGGTCTACCATGTTTAATAACGTCGCAGATGTCATTGAAATATAACAGGAATAGCAGTGGACCGTGGACACTACCTTGTATAACTCCACTTGTTATCCAAACGGGGTTGGATGTGTGGGAACCTAACCTGACCATTTGCATCCACTTGCTTAGAAACGAAATGAGCCAGCTTAACAATGAACCTTGGAACCCATATGACTGGACTTTTGATATTAACAGTCGGTGGCTTGCAGTGTCAAGGGCTTTACTAAGATCTAAGTATACGATAACAGTGATCATACTGGAATCTTTAAGTTGTGAGATGTGGTCGAAAAATTGTAAGTGGCATGTCGTGCAAGAAGGTGACTTCATGAAACCATGTTGATAAGGAGTGATAAATTTCTCTAGAGAGAAGAAGTCAAAAATGGCACTTTTCACGATCTTTTCCAGAACCCTTGAAATAACAGAAGTTAGGTTGATGGGTCTGTAACTCATAACACTTGAACAGGAGCCTGACTTATACCTAGGGGTAATGTGTGTGGTTTTCCATGCATCTGGATATGTTCCAGTTGATAGAGAGGTAGAGAACAATTTTAGAAGGAGAATAGAAATGTCTTCACCACCGTATTTTAAAAAAGTTGAGGGAATCATATCAGGACCTGGGTTGTTTGAACTTTTAAGAGAAGTGATTGCTTACTTAATATTATAACATAACATAACAATTTCGCTTTTATTCCAGAAACAGTACTTGTGGTACAGTGTGGAATTTTCAGCACATATCTACAATATTGCATCTAATTTCATCTTACGTTTAAAAGGAGTATTACAAAATAATATAAAAAACAGCAAAAAAACCCCAAAAGAAACATAAAAATAAAAAAATGCAAATAAAAATACCAAGTAGAAAGGAAGATAAACACAAATAATGAAAAAATATTTCAGTATTGGGTAGTGGAAGCTATGATATGTGTATGCGTGGTAAACAGTAACAGCTATAATCATACAAGAAATTATGAGATGTCCTTAAGAATGTTTATAGCCAAGGTGATCAGTTAATTTAATTGAACAACGCTAAACAATCATAAAATAAACATTTCAGGTTGTGTTTTTTTATTGTCAGCACGAATGCAGTGTTTGTAGTGGTGGCGTGAGTAATCATGCATAATACAAAATTTTTTAAGATGGTGATAGTGGCGTTCACAAACAAGATTGTCAGTTAAATAGTGCCGAACAAAGAACAACCACAAAACTAATATTACATGATGGTTAATGACAGGATAACTTTGTAATAATCATAGTGATAATATAGTTGGACCCAGTGGATATACAACTAACGCAATCATTTATGATTCCCGCGTGAAATTGACATGTATTTTTTTTCAATCACAGTTTAGATTTGACGCTATATCTATTTCCTTATTTGTACACTTCATTTTAAATGTTTCTCTCACATTTACCAGTATTCAACTTATTTCTAAATTAACAAATCATATTATATATTCTATAAGTTTTCATAAATGTACATATGTTCATGCCTGTAAAAATGGCTGGTTTCTGTTACAGAAATAAAAAATTATTATTATTATTATTAAGGAATAGAGTAAAGTACAAAAAAGTAAGCCAGTGATAATAATATTAAGTAGCTAAGTATGTTTTAGGAAGGTTAATTCACTATAGAGTACAATTGAGAGTATAAGGGGGAAATAAAAAGGGCCAAAATTTTGTTATTAAGAACAAAGCAAGTCATAGGTTTCACGCTTAACATTGTCTCTGTCACTTAGAACGCGGGCCAAATATGGTGTCGCTGAGTTCCTATACTTGGTTGTACGAGCATATATTATTTTGTACTAATTTCTGGTTCTACCTGATGCGACGCAAGGAGAGAGTTGGGAATATGGGGGGTGTTGGGGGTCAAAGAGTATGGTTTTAGACTATTTCTCGCATGTATTCAGATGCTTATCTACTAATGTAGTGACGAGCTGACTGAGTTTTACACCACTAGTCCTACTAACTACCTTCAACATCCTTCTCAGGATGATTTAGTCCTTTCTCAGTAACCCAGGAAAGATTAACGAAGAGCAGTAAAGTAGAATAGGTAGGATACGAGAGTTGACAAATTGTGAAAGCAGAGGTTGAGGGACTCCAGTTAGTCTGAGTTTCTTAATGTAGTAGGTAAGACGAAACACTTTCTTGGAAATCATTTGGATATGAGATGACCAAGTAAGGTCGGAAGATAGAACTAGACCGAGGTATCTTGCATCAGACTTTGTTTCGGTTATAGTCCCCTCAATGCTACAGGCATCATGAGTGCTTACTAGTGTTTGTAGATCTCGTTTATACCTAAAGGAGAAGTCAATAGTCTGGCATTTTGAGAGATTCAGCATGAGTCCATTTAATTTAGACCACTGACTGATGTCCGACAGGAAGCTATTTAATTTGAAACAGTCTGACTGAGACTTAACGGGAAGCGAAACAGTCAGGTCATCTGCATATTTGACGAAGTTGATTTCGTCTGAGAGAGGTAAGTCATGTAAGAAGAAGGAAAAGAGAAACGGAGAGAGAACAGCACGCTGAGGAACTCCAGCTTCAGTAAGCAAAGGAGAGGAAGCTACACCATTATATATACCGTGTGCTGCATCCCATTGGAGAAGTAAGCGTGGAGCCAGTTAATAGCCCAGGACTCAGTTTGTGTAAGGCTTAGCTTGTTTAACAAAAGGCCTCTAGGTACAGAGTTGAAAGCAGATGTGTAATCAAGGAACGTACAACGGACATACTTGGCCCCTTTGTTTAAGGAGGATACAATGTTGTGATGAAACACAGCAGCAGCGTCTAAAGTACTTCTACCCTGTTTGTAAGCAAACTGCTTTGGATTGTTTGGGAAGCTTAAGGAGGGAACAAGTTTCTGTAACAGTAATTTCTCCATTAGTTTCAAAAAAGGAGAGGTAATGGCAAATGGTCTAAACTTAACACTATCTCCAGAACCGGACTTGGGTACAGGGATGATTTTAATATCTTTCCACAGAGAAGGTACAACATTACTAGAAAAAAAGTATTGAAAATGCTTGTAAGTGGGTTGCTTAAAATATCAGCATATTTCTTTAGAACAATGGCAAGTATACCATAAGGGCCTAGACTCTGGGAAGGTTTAAGAGATTTTAAACATTTAAGAACATCAGAAGTATTGCAACTATGAAAGTCACTGGTCGTGTTATTAGTTAAATTGAAGGCAGAAGGGACATTTGGAGGGCGGATAAAAGATCTATTGAGAGCATTGACATCAATAGAAGAGGCAAAATTATTATGCTTACCACAACCTGTCATTTCCCTAAAAGGCTTCCATATGTTTTCTGAGGTTTTACAAGACAGTATTGTTTGATTATAAATGTTGTTTAGTCTCTTGATTTCAGATTTAATTTTGATGTTTATCTTCTTAAGACCAGATTTATTCTTTGTCTTGTGCAGCTTCTCTTTTTCTCTACGAAGTTTTTTGAAATGAGGGGAAGCGAAACGATCCATTCTTTTGAAAATTATCTGTTTTGGACAGCATATATCAAGACAGAATTTAAGATAGTCAGTCAAATTGGAAATAGTATCATCCAGTTTGTGTTCGTTGAAAAGTTCCCAGTTAGTGTCATTTAGCATACATCTTAGTTTCAGCATATTTTCTTGTGAGTAACACCTTTGCTGTGTCTTCTTGGACAAATTTGAGAAGATATTATAGTGAGATCTGCTGTATATCTTAGGCAATATCCGAATAATACAATGATCTGAGTTCATTATAGGAGCACGTCCGCGTACTTCGTATATTTCCTCATTATTAATAAACACTAGATCCAGATTTTTATCAAGTCGAGTAGGAAATTTAACAATATTGACATGACCTAATGATACGAGGAAAGAACAATCACAGCGGTTAAAATCTCCTGTGACAACTGATAAAGAGTTTTCGAGATGTGTGACGGCGAATTCAGTGAATTTATCAGCAAAATCAGATAGATCCGAGGCAGAACAGCCAGGAGTAACATGAATGTTTGAGATGAAGACGTATATAAACTTGGATAAGTGTTTCAGGCGGCATTTGACTGTTATACAATCAATAAAGTCACTAGAGAAAGAAAAACATACATTATTTGAAGTTGACCATTGAGAATGAATGAAAGTTGCAACGCCTCCACCTCTTTTCTTTCTGGAGCATGGTCGATCTTGTCTAAACAATGTAAAACCATTTAGGGAAACCAGATTGTCATCACAGAGTTCATGGAGCCGTGTTTCTTGTAATGCAACAATCGCCGTATTATGATAGTATCAGATGATAAGACAGACTGGAAATGCATAATTTTGTTGGGAAGTGAACGGCAGTTTGAAGTGACACTAACAGGAATAGTTGTACGATATAAAGGTGTCTGTTTAAGTGCACGCTGCCAGCCAGCGTGATGTTTCCTCTTAGATTTATTAGATGCATGAGAGTCATATGGTTTGAAACGTTTAATGAATGAGTTACTGTATTTTATGCGATTTGTGATCATATTTTATTAAAATTAAGAATGAAAACATG
Organism: Trichobilharzia regenti; assembly: GCA_944472135.2. Classification (NCBI taxonomy): domain Eukaryota; kingdom Metazoa; phylum Platyhelminthes; class Trematoda; order Strigeidida; family Schistosomatidae; genus Trichobilharzia; species Trichobilharzia regenti. Next base: position 131,372,685 of record OX235262.1, on the reverse strand, counting down.
ACTATTAGATGCAATATGTAGATGCAAGAAAAGGTAGCCCAGAAGTCAAACAGGCTAATAATAAGCTGATAATTTCTAAGGTTTTCGTGAACGTACAGTGAATAGAGGTTGTGGTTACGTGTCATCATCATAGGTATGTGACTGAGAGAAATAGGAGTTTAGAAGCTCACAAATTATTTTAGGGTTACTAACAGTTTCACCATTCTCTAAAATGAATTGTATATCCGTTTTACGGGAGTTTAGCCTTTTGCGATAAGGCCTACAGATTGCAATGTATTTAGAGCTATCTTTAAGAGCTGCATGTTCTTGTCTGAGTAGGGCTTTGTCCTTATTTTCTTTCGAAGCTACATAAATATTCTGTATATTTAGAAGACAAGAGAAGTTGTTTTCTCTGTGGTACTGTCGGTACAGCTTTCGCAGCTTAGCCTTTACTTTTATAAGAATGAAATTCTTTATGTTTTCTCTTGGGTTCTCTTTACATTTAGGAACAAGTTTATCAAAGCAAATAGATACATTCTGGTAAAAGGCTAGTAGGATAGTGTCTAGGCTGCTATTAGAAAAGAAAAGACCCCAGTCTAAGCTTCTAATGAAGGTGTTAGATACGTCCCACCTAGCTTTTCCGAAGCACACGAATGTCTTGCGCAGGGTAGAGCGTTTTGATGAGTGGGGCTTGGCATCAAGGGCGCAAATTACTGTGTTGCGGTCACTACCAGGAAATTGTTGGCTGATACCTATGGTAGATACGGCGATGTCTTTCAAGAGAACCAAGTCCAGTATATTTTGGTTTCGGGTGGGCCTTAGAATACTTTATGTCCACCCACATAACTCAACTGCATCTAAGAATTTGCTGTAGCGGGGAAGAGCACTGATGGGCTCCCATGAAACCTCTGGCATGTTAAAATCACCTCCAATCACTTCATAAGGAAAGTTTAATTTCGAAGTGTAATGGAAGGCTGTAGTTATCTCGCTTAGCAGTTCACTGTCGTGGTTGGGTGGGCGATAGATGCAACCTGATAATAGGGTTTGCTGTTTATTTATGTAGAGTGTCACACATAATGTATTTCATATATCCAGGTTGGGATCATCATAGTGCACAGCTCCGCAGTAAGATTTAACATAAATAATGCATGCTCCACCCCGCCCAACTGGTCTGTTCTTCCTGAAAAATGAGTTGCCTTCGCAGTGAAAGAAATCATCGTTTATTTCACTTGTGCACCAAGCTTCAGTGATCATTAGTGCTGTGGGTTGGCTAATCAGTAGTGGGGATTGGATGTATACCATCTTGTTTACAGCTGACCTGACATTAATAAGGAGTATGCTGGGAATAGCCGAGTCATATCTTAAGATTTTAGCCATGTCTTGAAGTGACTGGTGATGAGATTCAATCATAGCGTCCTCATATGACAATGAAATATCTATGTCTGTAGATGTCCTAGGAAAGCTAGAAGTGCAGAGGGGTCAGTTATATTTCCGTGTTCAAGTAAGTTCGGACGTGAAGAAGATTGGCTATCAGAGGAAAAGGAAATAGAGGGTTTTTAATGAAGAAGAGAGTTGCCTGAGTCATGTAAGGTGAGCTCTAGGCAGTAATTAGGCATTGCTGTATGAGCTGTCATATCTATATTGGGGGGGCGAAACCTTTGGAGAGTGGTGAGCATTTGTAGTATGTTTGAGGTTATATTGTGAACCTGAATAAAAAATGGTAATGTCGTTTCAGCAAAACTGCTGATCGCTGGATGGTCAGCCCCATTGGATATGGGCATGTAAATGGGTGAAGGTGGCCTACCAAGCAAGCTGAACTGACTCGAATTGTTGCGATTTACGTCACCACTATTCAACGTCCTATAGTCAAGTGTATCAATCTTTTGGTTTATAGTGGTGCGAGGGTTTACTTTTTTGGACAGGTATCTACGAGGTTCAGGTTCTGTTTTACGGTTTTTATCCCTTTCGGCTTTGTAAGTATTTGTTTCTGGAGAGAGGTGTGTTATCAAACTGCGAGCATCTGAACTAGTATGTGGCAATAGTCTCTTATTATGCATTGTCTTTGTGGACGAACTGGTAGCCCCACTTTTCAACTTTCTGGAATTGAGACTGCTTGGATTAGTGAATACTGGGTGTGATGTACTGCAGTTTGTCACTGGGGTACAGGGATCGTTATCAGAGGAGTCTAGATCTACGGTGGATTTCCTTCTTAGTCTACGGTTATACACCGAACCATTCTTGGACTTTATATTTTCACGCAAGTTCGTTTCCGAATACGATGTGCTTTGTACAGAAAGGTCCACACCCCTTCACTCTGCCTCAGCAGAATTGTGGGTGCTCAGGGGGTGTTGTGGAGAAGCTGGAATTCACGGTTTTAGAATCGGTCATATAAGTCATTCTTTGGATCGGCGTTTTGTCACGAGCTAACTTAATCGTGTGGTAATGCGTATTTTTTAATAGTGTTTGCCTACTGTAAAAGATGTCAGCATTAGAGGATGAGTCGAAATTCAACACAAGTGGGCAAGATTTATTTTTCTGAGACTTTCTTATTCGATGGCAGCTGCACGGGACGTTATTCATAGAGCGTGCATTCAAAAGAGTACTTTTGACCTTGTTGATCAGTGCATTATCCGGTATACTATACGCAATTATGTTCTTCTCGCGCACTACACGTTGATATACTTCAGTTGCAACGTAGTTTATAAGGATTGCGGTTTGTGGTAACTTTCTAGGTGAAGTACTACTACTCCAAGTTTCACTAGGTAGTGCCAATTTTGATTTTTTAACTTCAAGCTCCCTAATTACAGAAAATAGTTTTTATCTTCACAACTAGGTGTAGAACAAAAAACTGGATTAGTGGTAGGAGTAAAAATGTTTGCCACGTGATTCTTATCGCAAGACGCCTTGCAGGTGTCTATGGGGCCTAGATCATTACGCGTGGTATCACTGTGTATACCATCCATGATGTTGTTTACTACGCAAGCAAGTGAGGGTAGTTTAATGTCCGGACTTGACGTGTCTACCGCAGCAGACCTATATTTAGTTGTTACATCAACAGATGTAGTGCTCTCACTTCCTGCAGGCCTACTTATTCTGTTTGGTTTGATTTTTTACTGGGATGGGAAGCAGACAGTGGAGACCCTTAGTTTGGGCCATTGGCATTTAGAAAAAAGTTAAATTTCTTAATTATAAGACAATGAGCAATGTGTCTGTAAGGTCCGTTTTAGAGTGTTGGGGATTTAAACTGTCTCGTTCTGTATGCAATTAACAGTTTATACGAACGAAAATATCGAAATAGAATATTAAGTTACCCTATACAAATACTGTAAATGCGAAGATGCTATAACAGTAGCACTTAGGTGGACACTATCTATAACGGATAGTTTTAACCGTAAAAGTTATATTCTATGAAAGAATAGGACTAAATATTCAATACTATCCTCGAGAGACCTATTAAAAAGTCGCCTATGGAGTAAAAAGAGAATTGAGAAATAACACGTGAAAAAGTAACGAAGCCTTTGAATTGCGCTTCTAGCTGCAGTCTATTCTGCTTCAGCTACCAGTGTGTCGTAGAACTGTCCCTTTTTTCCCTAGCTTTCCACTCTCAATCCTGTCAGTGGCTGATTTTCTGCTTTACAATTCCGCTCTCCTTTATAAGTTTCCAAGGATTCTCTGAGAACCATTCTTCTTCCTAACTAAGACAACGATGCAGGTGTCCTCCAGCAGCACTCTCAAAGAGTTCTTGTGTCCTTCTACATAGGTTTCCTCGATGATGCTGAATGATATCTCCGACTTTTTTATGATGGCTACATAGGCTGTGTCCTTCAGTTCCTGAATATTGAAAATGAATTCGGTCTATCTCCGGCCCCTTGGAAGGCTTTCGACTTGACGTTTTAAGTTCCTAACACTAGAAAGTGGTCTGAACTCATACCTGATCCTCACCTCCATTTTCGTTATCAGCGGGCTGCATCTCCACTTTCTTGAGGTTGAGATGAAGTTTATCAAAATTGTGGTGTGTCTGTAGAATGAAATTCACGTCGACTTGTGTACGTCCTCTTGCACGTACATGTTTCCTCCAATCACCAAATCACCAAATAAACAGAAGTCTTCGAAAGTTTCAATAGTCTAATTCATTCCACTGATGAAGACCCCGTATCCAAAATCAGTTTTCTTCCAGTATTGTTATCTCCAAGTTCGACAATAATACCGCCCATCAAGATTCTGATGTCAACATTCAGGACCTCGTCCATCAGTGTTTCCAGTTGTCTGTGCAACTATTCCCTATACACTCAAATTTGGCTGAAATTCTTGTTGCTCTTCCATCATCGGACAAAAATCTTTTAAAACCTTGACTAAAGCAAGAACAACAGTCTTTGCAGAACACAGTGGTATCATCATTGACTTCGTTGGCTTCTCATCATCTGCTTACAGACCAAAGTCATTATTAAATATATCCACAGAAACAATTTCAACATACTTGCACACAGTTCATTTTTAAACAAAAATCAATATATGTTTGTTTTGTAGTCTTTCGAAACTTTTCTCTGAGGACAGTTCATCTTCTTTTCTTGTGGCGTCTACATAATATTACGATCTTGACATTTAATGCTGACAGGTATTCTTGACTGGGAGTTTTTTGAACATTTCATTTTGAATCCGATAGTGTGTGTGTATTATTATTATTCGCTTTACCATTTATTTTCCTTTCTGTTCGACTAAATTCCATCTCACTGGGAGATTTGTCACTGGTTGATAAATTTTGGTGATGGATGCATTCATAGAGAAGGAATTATCATCTTCTAGTTGATGATTCATGCACATAGACTAATATATGGTCAGAGCCCATGCAGGCGTTTCAAGAAGAACAATTATCTACCACCAATAACTAACAACTGGCTGAGACGGTATATCCCCTAATATTTGAAGTTTACGCATATTACAAACAAATACTTATTCAAACAAAATTATAATAGATAACCACTGTTGTCGGCTCATCAGCATTGACGTCCATGAGTCATCCCCAATATATTTCTCAGTTTTGTTCAACTTCCTTACTTGAGCATTGAAATGACCTACTATAATGACTTTATCTAAGCAAACAGGGGAGTTTCACACTTCCTTCTTTCAAAATGCTCTTTGCCAATATGTAAGTGTATATTCCGAAAAACCCTAGAGAAGTTTCACGATCTTCCCTTGTTCCAACGGAATAATCTATCCAAATAGCGTTGATCCGGTTGATTAATGTAGAAGGCACACACACATACGAGCTAGCAGAAAGTATATTTAGACAATAAACTTGAAGTAGTAATAAGACTGAAAATGTCAAATGTTGTATACAATACTGATGCTTGTAAAAAGGTGACACTGATTTGTTTCTTGTCATTCTAGCCGTTTGATCTGTATAATAAACGTACATTCAAATCCTGATATGCAAGAGTTGCAGAGGTGTGTTAGGCTTGTTGCTCTATTTGGTACAGAATTCGAAAGTTGAAATGTCCTACCTGAAGACGGCAATGCTGTCTCAAGATAATACGGAGATTATTATTATTATTTCCCTTGCTCAATTCGTTAGCAGTGGGAATTTACACATAATTTTATCTATACATCCTTGATCCATATATTTTTTTAAACCTTCACGTGTTATAACAATACGATTAAAACAAAACAAATGATGCTCAATTATCAATTTTCAATATATATAGTACATACACATTAGCGAATTTTGTACTTCAGAAAATGTTTAATAATTCTATTCTCATATGATATTCAAATACTTAGATGCACACTTTAGTCTTAAATAGTTCATTAGTAAAACTGACCAATAATAATAGTTCCTTTCTTTTAATTTTGTTTTTTAGTGCATTTAAAAGTGACTTTCAAACTGAAATTAACCAATTACTCATAATTCAACTACACTGTTCTACTGTTTTAAAAAAAAGCTTATAAATGAAACTATAAAGATTATAGGTAAGAAAAATAAGTGAAACGATGCACTGGCCTTGTATCGCTAATCCACAATGTAAAGGATAATTTAAAAATAATAATAATTTTTATTTTCATATAAACATAAATTTACATGAAAATGCATGCCATTTTTACAGGCACGATCAAGTATGGTATAATGTCAAATCTTAAATTGTCTACAAGTTAATAATGTTTCAACAGTTAAATATTTGATATATATATATATATAATTACACTCATTGTCTGAACCATGCCGTATAGTTATTGAATTGTACAGTTGTCCTCCAGGTTTGGCGGGAAATTGACTTCGTTTCGTTTTCATCCCGTGGTTGTAGAAAGAGGCTTCAGTCAGTTTCAAGGTCATGATGGGTTCCTGCGTCGGCTGGTTATATGTTTTCGTGAATTCGATTTCCATTGAATTTTAAAGATTTTTTGCACGTTTTTCACATTTTGCAGTGTGTAGATCAGTTTATGTCACTGGATACTACTATCAAGGTGATTTTTAGCTTCAAGTTCCCAGTTTTTATGTTGGTAGTCAAGGGTTATGGTGAACCTGCAATGATTCAGCCAAATAAGGTATACTTTTTGAATATAGTAACCTTATTCAATAAGTAAACTGCCTAACCGTTCTGCCATTGTTTGAGATTAAAACTAAAAGCTGGTTTCTTATCATGATTGAAAGTAAATCGAACCGACTGGGTTTGCTTATCCGCTCTGTTCCATCCCTCACAGGACATATTAAGCTTGGACTGGCGTTATTTCAGAACGAAAAGATTCAATTTAGCACCTAGGTATCATTGTAAGCATTGCCAGCGTTATTTGAGAAAATTGTGGGTAAATAAGAGCTTCAACCACCATGAAAAGGCCTTATCGATGAATAGGTTAGAATAAGTTTATGAATATTGTAGGCTTGATGGTGTTGCTGTCTAAGTGATAAATCGTATGTCAGCCACGTCTCGTAAACCGTCAATGCCCAGCTCTTGCTACGCTGGGACTCACGCTGTTCCTTGAAGTTTCTCAGAAGCGCTTAGTAATAACGGACGAAAAACCAAAACACCGATTGGCTACTCGAGAATTCTTTATTGTAACACCAACATATATCCAACTTTAAAATTAAGCTTTAACTAAGGTCTATGAACAAATATTACAATAATAAATCACAATATTACTTCTGACAGTTTTGGCCTGACTTCTTTCTGAACAGCGACCGATGAGACGATGACTGGTGTATCTATGTCTCCGCGAAAATATAGGGAAGTTGGGTTTGAGCAAACAACCATGAATTGATCGTTCAATCTTCAACTACATTGAAATCGCAGTAATCACCGTTATTCAGGATATGCTATGAACCGCAAATGCTCGGCTGAAAAACGTAGTAAATAAGGCACAGATCGTTGTAATTTCTAAGTGACTTTCAAAGCGCTCTCTTGAGGAAACAATCAACCAATGTTTTCTTTAAACTGTCGGTCTTAGCCTTTTGAAAGGAAAGGAAGTGTAACTGCAGTTTATACATACATGTTTATATTCTGAATACAAATGAAAATAAAAAGGTAATACAAATATTTTCAAAAAAATAATCAATTAACAGGGGCACGTCCTAATCTTAAAGTTGTTTGCGGTTCATTCGCTAGCAAACTGTCCAACCTTCTGGTAAACTCTGCTATTTCCCGCAGTGCCGCATCCGGATTTCTTCGGTTCAGACTGTTGAGACGATATCTTAAACGTTCATAAGCATTTCGAAACGCGTTGTTTGGTTCCGGTATTAACCGGATGGCCGTCGGAATGTTGTCCGTTGTGTTATATAGATGTGTACACCTCTCACTATTCCTCAGAATATCTAAGAATAACATTTAAAGAAATGGAACATACCACAGTTTAGATATGAGTTCAAGAACGCCTCAACGACATGTGCACAAGGCAAATTATATGCGCAGTATGTCCAACATGTGCATTTCGCCTCGTTCCTGTTTACGAAGAAGATGTGACCACCTTCTGCGTAAATAACTGAGGTAGAAGATATTGAATGGAAGAAGGAGCGCCTTTGTAAATCTAACATAACTTTCTGGGCAGCAAACGGTGTGAGACTCCGTAAATGAGACTTCAGGGAATTAGGTACCTAGGATAAATCGAAAATTGTCTTCGAACTTACATGGTAATTGTAGTATTTAGCAAGCATCCACTGGCCCTGACGTATTTTACGCATGGTTGTGTGGTCGATCCACCTCCATATTTTCCATAGCGTCAGTTCCATAGGATCACCTTTACGTAGATATCTTTTCAACTGCCTATGAGCATTCTCAACTCTGTTGTTAGTATTGTTCCCCATGCTGATGGTGAACCTGTTGCACGATGCAGCCCAATATTTGCGTGTTCTTAGCCAGTACCTTCTAATGTAAGCACCAGCCTCAGCGTCTACAATACTTATGAGGTTTAGGTAACGCCAAAACCTTTGGCAATATACTCTGATTTGCTAACCTACCTGTCATAACTGCGCGTGTGCGCCATTCGATACAACCACTTTTTAACAAGCTGATTTGGGAACTGTTTTCCCTATGTCAGTTAATGGGAATGAAACTTACCTTCCTTCTGAAAGCCTAGCACACATGGAAAAGACTTAAAACAATATTGCAACTAGGGAATTCCTCCATTAGAGCGTTCATCTGTGCAGTTGCACAGTCGACAGTGAATGTTAATGTTTTCGATGTATCCATCATAAATCTCTTAAACGTTTGCAATATCTCCTTGATATCTGCAAACGTTTCTCTCCTAGTAAGAGCAAACAAAACAGTCCTTCCTTTTCCGAATCCATCAGTCACAACAAACTGATATAAAGGCCATCTGTAACAAATTTGGTGAAGGAATTGTACCTTCTTGTACTGAAACTTACCCCATCTTATTCGTTTTATAAGTACAACCGATTCCAACTACTTCTGGAAACTTATGATACAGGTCTATCATACCATTAAGAGCAAAAATGATTTTAGATACAAAGCCTGCTTTGTCCTGCAGAACTTTAACTTGACCTGTCTGCCTCAGTCGATGAAGCAGCTCTTCCAAACTACAAATTTCTATTCTACTGCACCATTTATTTTGATAGAACTTACGTTTATTTATCTTAGCCCGCATGTTTTTAATATTGTTATACAGGAGCGCTTTTCCAAAATTCTCATGTGCTAGATCCATGATTTCATGGACATCAGTATTCCTTTCAATGAACGGTTGGCTAATTGCCATTTCTTGTGATGATAACCGACGTCTAGATACATCGGTGGACATGAAACTTGCTGTGCAGGGATGGTTATGCACAATTTTGTACTTGGTTATCATGTATACGTTGGATTTCCGCTGGACTAGAATTATTGACTGACATGATGCACTTTTGAACCTTAAAATTTTTAAAATTTACACACGCAGCCAACTTACCCTCTGTTCCTAAAGCCAACACCTCGGGGACCACGATGACTTCCAAAAGTGCATTTAAACTTCACAAACGTGTAGTCGTCAGCACAGGATGGATCTTTTTTACTTGAATCAACACGACAGGATGTATTGGATTCCTTTCAAAGAAATAATGAACAACTTAGTTAGTACCTTCATAAATGTGTTCAAAGCTTCCTTAAATTATGTCCATGTATAAAATATACAACACAACATTATCCTCTTGAATATAGCTGTTACATCACACAATAAAGATGATATATTTCTTGAAGTAGACGCAGTAGGAGTACTTTGCAACATCATTTAATCGTTTTAACAATTCCTAACGTGCACAACACTATGATTTCAAGTAAATAAACACTAGTATATATTTCAGTGCTTATATACCACTGGCCATGACCTTGTCAATTTACTTCATTTATGCTGACGTAGTACGCACAATTCCCACAAATCATTGAAGTGATAACTTATAAAAGTAGATTAGTTACTACATACATACTTCTACATGCAATAATTCAGGACACATTAAATTTATAGAAATGGTAGTTGAATTATGTTCGCCTAGTAACCAAAATTGCATACATCCTATTTTGGACTTAAAATAAATGCATCAAAATTATTGTTGATTTATATTCACTTTCTGGACTTTAAAGTGTAATAAATTAAGTGCAATATATCATTAATAAATACACTTATATAGAAAACAGAATGGGGAAGTAATTAATCCTTAGGCCGACAACGTTCATTTGCAATGTATAATAAAACCAATATATTTCGTACCATCATGATGTCCACTTTTGGCTTTAATACAATTATTTTCAAGCCAGTTGTTTTTATTTCATGCTTTTTTGTCTATTTGGTGCACAGCCGTACCCTACAGAGAACAGGAATAGAATAATTCGAATCAAATTCATAGAGAGCTATAAAATGTTAGGTTTAATGGAATATAATGAGGATCAAGTTAAGACGTTATTAGAAAATAAATGAGATAAGACATTGTGAAGTGGTATTTAAAGATCCGACAATGGATAGCAAGTTAATTTATAAGATACCCATTAATTTGTGCAAATCCCGCGTGGTCGCATCTCAACAATAGGCTGAGCGAATGGTATATGTTTAAAGTTAGAAGTATGATCTATCTAGGCGTTCATTATCATCTTTTTCAAGATAAAGATCTAAGCCCTCATAAAAATCAGAAATATCTCGAGCCGTCAAATTGCATATTGCTGTTCTTGCAGAATGGGGTGATTCACCTTAGTGACCACCACCATATCTACTGATCAGCTAACGCCACCCTCCCTCCTTTTTTGATGTTAGGCTCTGAGACTATGATTGTTATGACTACCGCAAATATATTGCTTTGTACCAGACATGTTCATACCTCGTATTCCATCTCCCTAGCCTTCTTAATGAGTGCTTCCAATAGGTCTCCACGTACATCTTTATGAACATATCATATATGTGTGCATGCATCCTAATGAACAGATTACTTTATAAGAAGTCAAAAACTTAAAGAGTAAAACGAATAGGTATTGTGAATAGTGGAGCAAGATTCAGCAGAACACTACAGTTAGGGTTCAATGTACGTAGTATGAACCGAAAGTAAAGTCGGTTGGCAGGACCTAGTGTATTTATATATAGTAAACATCTGACATTGCAAAGTAACGTGTCTAGACATGTTATATAAAGATATTAACATAGAACCAACAAAATTGTGGCATTTTTTTAACAATACTGCAGTGTGTGTATACTGAAGAATGGTAGTTAGTCTACAGGGAGCCGTAGAGTAAATCAAACCATATATGATAAGAGTATAATCAATAATATAATTCGCATATCAAATAATACACTAGGCTCAATAATTGAGTGTTATAAGGGAAACAAGCGTCGTAAAGCAAGAGAACATGTGATGCATTAATATTTTAATCATTTTAAGTATTTTAATATCAATCTAATTTTAAGAATTGAACATGCACGATTAATAAGTATTATTATATTAGTATATACATATGTAAAATGTTAAAATGTGTGGATGTTATTATAACTATTTCCAGTGTTACTTTTACCGACACAACTTAGTGAAAATTATAGAGAATAAAAATCAGTAAATTAGCTAACGTTCGCTGCGTGAGTATTAGAGTCGAGATATACGTATTTGACTATACTGAAGACTGGACTGGACTTGTGATTTCTGCATGCCGCAGTATATCATAAGGAGAGACTATACCTATGCTGTTAGATGTATGACTCAGTGCAACTACGGATATCGTAATAATGTTTGAAATTACCTCAACTCGAATGACAAACTGGCCAATCACAAGCGAGCGAATCGCTTGTTTATCTCACTCGCGGTCACTCAAAATTATGTCTACAGACCTGAGGTTACTGAATAGGAGAGCGCAGTGTTTAAGTTTGGGACGGATACATGTCCTATATATAGCTAATCTTGCTCCTTGGGTGTATAAGTTACGCAGTACAAAGCCAGTAAGTCGTTTACAGTCAGATACAACCTTATTTGCATGATCAGAAAAGGATAAATCTGAGTATGTTATCCCGAGATCTGTGACTGTGTTCAGTTTTGAGAGGAGCTTACCGTACATATATAGGCACATTATCGGTTTCCAGCGTCCAAGGTGGGTTATACCGCACTTGTCTGGGTTGAAAGTCAGTTGCCACTTTTCGCTCCAATCGCCTAGATCATTTAAGTCTTGTTGTATCTTGCTTTCGACGCTCATATCACCTTATCCATAATCATATACTTCCTTGAGATCATCTGGGAAAAGGTATGGCTTGCTATACTTGATTACAGAGACTATATCATTTATAAATAAGAGGAACAGAATAGGGCCAAGAACACTACCTTGTATTACACCACTGGTTATCGGCTTTAAGGAAGACAACTGGTGGTTGATTTTGACTAATTGCTGTCTTTCTGTTAGAAAAGAACTTATCCATTTGAGAAGTTTTCCGGTTATTCCGCAGGATTGGAGTTTTGTTAGGAGTCTGATATGTGGGACTTTATCGAAGGCCTTGCTAACTTCGAGAAACAATGTTGTTGTGTAATGTAGTCGAAATAATCTAAGTGGCAAGTTATGCACGACCTTCTACTTAAGAAACTGTATTGGGATGGGGATAGTGGGCCATTTGACAGCAGGTACTGAATTATTTGAGTCTTAACTATCTTTTCCATTACACGTGAAACTACAGACGTGATGTTGATGGGGCGGTAGTTGTTGATATAAGCTATAGGCCCGTATTTATGGATAGGTACAATATAAGACTTCTTCCAGCAGCTAGGGTATGTCCCATAGCTTAATGAAATTGAGTATAACTTGAGTAAGAGTAAACTCATGTCATTACCACAGTTTTTCAGCGGAACGAAAGATATACCGTCTGGACCAGTAGTGTTACTAAGCTTAAGATTTGCGACAGCTTTATCGATCTCATGTGTGGTGAAAATTATGTCACTTAAACATTCGTCTGTTTTACGTGGGAAATCCACGACCTCATCGTTCTCTAAGGTGTATAATCTGGCGAAGTGCTTGCTAAACAGTTCACATATCGCCTCATTATTTTCGTAAGCAATGCCTTCTAAGTAAATTATTTTCAGATAGGGTGTTTTGGAGTTCGTCAACCTACTTTTAAAAAGTTTGACTATTTCTCCTGAGTTATGCGGTGCATGAATGGTCTGCATTTCTTTGTTTCTGAGGCCTATATTTCTCAGCTCTTCAATTCTATTGAGAAGGGACGTAATGGCAATTAATGACGATAAGTCATGATATCTGCGGTGTTTTATTGAGTGCTTTCGTAGACTTCTTCTAAACGATGTCGGAATATAATCGCTTTGGGGGAATCAGAAGCTAAGAATCTTCTTGGGTGCAATGACGTCGTGAATTGAGTTAATATTCTGATAAAAGTTGTTAAGAATTGCATCTAAGGACTCGTTCGAAGAGTACGAGTCCCAATTAGAACATCTAATTAGGTGCCGATACAAGTCCCAGTCGGCATGTGTGTACAATCTCATAGGTATCTGGCCAGCTTCACCTCTGCGTTTTGTTTCAGGAAAGATGTGAAAAGGACAAACTACTATTCTATGGTCACTACCTGGAAATTCATGTCCCACATGTACTGTAGATGGCGTTATGTTGTTCGTGAAAATAAGGTCTAGGATATTTCCGGATCTAGTGGGTGAATTTGTGTTTTGTCCACCCTCCTGTGACGATGGAATTCATGAGATTATCATACCTTTGGGGTCCTCGGAGTGAAGACCATGATACTTCTGGAGAGTTGAAATCGCCTCCGATAATTTTATAACTGAAAGGAAGGTTGGCTGTAACATTAAAGATATTGCTAAGCATATTATCATATCCACAGGGAAGAAATTCTCATCAAATAGCGTGTAATTATGCGTTGAAACATCACATACATCGATGGAAATTAGGCATAAAAAAGAAATATGGATTTATTCAAGAAAGGAATTATTTAATTAATGATGATGAAATGGGCTGTGTTAAATTATCACGTATGCATATTCCAGCATACGAGAGACAAAATATTCTTAATTAAATTGCAATAACTTGAGAATATGTGTATAAATAAGTTCCTTTTTTGTTAAATTATTTAATTATTATTCATTGTTAATTTTCACACTTTGAATATTTTCATCTGGATACCTTTTTTAATTTGCTCGTCATTTCTATTTTTGAGATTAGTAGTCATCAGACTAGTTTTAATGTAAATTCAATGTTCCTCAATATTGTTTTACTATTCCAATATGAAAAATATGTGATATTAATGGCTTAATTTTTCGAATTGTTTCACATAAGCGCCAAGAATATATCACATTTATAATAATAATAATAGTATATTCTCACTTTGTACATGAGAGACGCCAGTTTACAGGCATCATCAATATGATAAATTACATATACGATTAGCAATCATAATTAATAATAATGTTTTAATAAAATACACATTATTTCCTGCTTGTGTAGGACACACCAAATATACAGGCATGGGTAAGCATTATATAAATTTCATAAATTCGGTTTGTGGTTAAGTTACATGGTTGCTGGCGTTTTTGTCTTAGGTCTGTGGGAACAATATGATAACCAGTCATTCAATGGAGCACGTCATGAAATATAGGAATATTAATAATAATAATTGCTTTATTCCAAAAGCAGTACTCATGATACTGCAAGGAATTTTCAGCATTCAGTACAATATTGCATCTAATTTACCCAAAAACGACAAAAAAAAATTAAAAATACACAATACATAATAGTAATAAAACGATTGTTGTAGCAGCTACGTAGCAAAATACTGTGTGCCATACGGAGAAAAATATGTATAAAGTACAAAATTGTAGTAATAATAGTAATACCAACTAATATAAAATAGCAGAGTAACGATTTAAACGATAGAAAGTGTAACACCATAAAATACAGAAAGATGAGCGATAAAAGGGTCGATTCACTGTACTAATTACATAGTAACTTGTAAGTTTCACGTCTAACAGAGTCTTCGTCACATAAAGTACGCGCTAAATAGGGTATTGTAGAATTTCTATACTTAGTAGTACGAGCATATATCTTTTTATATTGACTTCGCGTCCTACCTGATGAGATACAAGGGGACAGGTGTGAATAAAGGGGGTGCAGAGGGTCTGACATTATAGCCATTGCCCATTTCGTACAGGAATTTATATGCCTCTCGACTATAGTATTAGCGAGCTCATGCAGTGGCAGACCACAAGCTCTACTCACAGCATTTAATACTCTTCGTAATATGATATAATCTTTTTTGAGAAGCCCAGGAAAGATTAATGGAGAGCAGTAGAGTACAATAGGTAAAATACAGGAGTTTAAAAATTGCAAAACTAAAGGTTGGTTGATACCTGATTGTCTTAACTTTTTAATGTAGAAGGTAAGACGAAACATTTTCTTAGAGATAGACAAGATATGGGATGACCATGAAAGGTCAGAGGAAAAAACTAGTCCAAGGTATTTAATACTTGATTTGGTTTCAATTTCCGTGCCATCTATGCTACAGGCATCATGAGAGTTAACTAGTTCAAGTAAGTCGCGTCGATGCTTGAAAGTAAAGTCAAGCACCTGACATTTGGAAGGATTTAATATAAGACCATTTGACTTGGACCAGTTGTTGATGTCCAACAGAAAGCTATTAAGTTTGGAGCTGTCAGACTCGGAAGTGATAGGCAGTGATACAGTCAGATCATCTGCATATTTGACAAAGTTAGTTTCGTTTGAATGAGGTAGGTCATGTAGGAAGAAAGAAAAAAGAAAAGGAGAGAGGACAGCACCTTGTGGAACACCGGATTTTGTAAGCGAGGTAGAAGAAGATTTGCCGTTATATACAGTATACTGCATACTGTGATGTATGGGTGTAGACTTTAAGGCACGCTGCCAACCTCCATGTTGCTTTTTCTTGAGTTTATTGCAAATATGAAAGTTTTTGGGTTTAAAACGTTTTATAAAATCCCGAGGGTAGATAATACGATTAGAATGCATAATGTGATGTGTAAATACCAATAAAATACGAGTAAATAGATGCAAAATGTACATGGAATGTGGTAGCCCAAAAATATTCAAACAGGCCGCCAAGGTCATTCGATGTTGTTGCTCCTTCGCATTAACAAAATACCCAAGTAAGTTTTGGATGGATTAAAAATACTTGGGAAAAAATAAAGCTTGAAGTTATTCCACAATATAACAAGTCATTCAATGGAGCACATCATGAAATATAGGAATATTGTCTTCGCATTAACAAAAGAACCCAAGTAAGTTTTGGATGGATTAAAAATACTTGGGAAAAAATAAAGCTTGAAGTAATTCCTCAATATAACCTGGGTGTGTACAAATCCGAATCTTATTTTTGATTTGATTTATATCCAAATTGGGTAATAAGGAAGCTATTTTTACAGATACGATCAGTTATGTTATAAGCTACAATCGTGACGTTGTATTACAAATTGATACTTTTCCATTGGTATAAGAGTATATTCCACAAATGTAATCCAGGTTGCGTCGTGGAGAAAGTTAATTCGTTATTAACCAGGCAACTGAAAGATACGGGACCAATAATGTTTGCAGATCATTTGTCATTGTAAATGGTCAAATATCCACATTATTCATTCTCATTCAAAAAGGCAAATAGAAGCTGAAATGGTGAGAGAAAAAAGAAGACAAACAACAGCAACGCAAAAGAAAGCAACGGGAGTCCTAAAGGAGTGATTAATAAATATATACATATATATTCTGTTTAGTAACTGTGGTTATTTTTGTACACAATCTAACTAGTCCCGTTATGCTAACTTTTATAGTATGTGTAAACTAATATTACTGTCCTGTGTAGAAATGTTAATCATCTAGTTCCAATAATATTAAAATTTATAATTGTAGTTTGTTGTAACTACACGTTTAAAGAACTTAAAATATCTATGTAGGGTGAAAAAGAAGGTGTAAGAGTCAGACGTATAAGTGCATTGTCATCTTTGAGCAGTCTGGTGACTGAGGAGATGAACACCGGAAGTGTGTTTGCATCGCGCACATTAGCTGATAGTCTATTCCAAATGACTGAAAACTTATTTAAGAAGAAGTTGTACCGCACGTAAGTCTGACAGTGCTCCATAGCAGCTAGGTTGTGATGATTTCTAAGATTGTAACTGATGACAGCGGTAGGTTTAGTTATTGGCTCGGAGGAATGCAAGAGAAGATTAGTTAGCTTGTAGTAAAAGATAAGGTTTAGCTTAAGGCGTCTTTTCCAGAGGGGTTCTATTCTTAGTCTGTCGCATCGCTCATGGTATTCCAGACCACTTTCTAAGCCAAGAGTTCTTGAGGTAAACTGCCGTTGCACTCCCTCTAATTTAAGCTTGTCATTTTGTCTTAGTCCGCTAAGAATAAACGGGCAGTATTCTAAGATAGGTCGGACACATACTTTGTATAATAAAACCCTAGTTTCACAACAAAAGAAATTGCGTGTTATGCATCCTATCAGCCTTCGCGTTTTACGTCTGGCATAATCAGTCTGTTCAGCGAACGTTAGGTTACTAGAGTATCTAATACCGAGATCTACGACTGAATTGAGCTTAGCTAGTTTTCGCCCATTTAATAATAATAATAATAATAATAGTATATTCTCATTTTGTACATGAGAGACGCCAGTTTACAGGCATCATCAATATGATAAATTACATATACGATTAGCAATCATAATTAATAATAATGTTTTAATAAAGTACACATTTTTTCCTACTTGTGTAGGACACACCAAATATACAGGCATGGATAAGCATTAATTAAATTTCATAAATTCGGTTTATGGTTAAGTTACATGGTTGCTGGCGTTTTTGTTTTAATAATAATTATAATAATGTATATTCTCATATAAACATATAAATTTACATGAAAATGCATGCCATTTTTTTAGGTCTGTGGGAACAATATGATAACCAGTCATTCAATGGAGCACATCATGAAATATAGGAATATTGACTTCGCATTAACAAAAAAACCCAAGTAAGTTTTGGATGGATTAAAAATACTTGGGAAAAAATAAAGCTTGAAGTTATTCCACAATATAACAAGTCATTCAATGGAGCACATCATGAAATATAGGAATATTGTCTTCGCATTAACAAAAAAACCCAAGTAAGTTTTGGATGGATTAAAAATACTTGGGAAAAAATAAAGCTTGAAGTAATTCCTCAATATAACCTGGGTGTGTACAAATCCGAATCTCATTTTTGATTTGATTTATATCCAAATTGGGTAATAAGGAAGCTATTTTTACAGATACGATCAGTTATGTTATAAGCTACAATCGTGAAGTTGTATTACAAATTGATACTTTTCCATTGGTATAAGAGTATATTCCACAAATGTAATCCAGGTTGCGTCGTGGAGAAAGTTAATTCGTTATTAACCAGGCAACTGAAAGATACGGGACCAATAATGTTTGCAGATCATTTGTCATTGTAAATGGTCAAATATCCACATTATTCATTCTCATTCAAAAAGTCAAATGGAAGCTGAAATGGTGAGAGAAAAAAGAAGACAAACAACAGCAACGCAAAAGAAAGCAACGGGAGTCCTTAAGGAGTGATTAATAAATATATACATATATATTCTGTTTAGTAACTGTGGTTATTTTGGTACACAAACTAACTAGTCCCGTTATGCTAACTTTTATATTATGTGTGAACTAATATTACTGTCCTGTGTAGAAATGTTAATCATCTAGTTCCAATAATATTAAAATTTATAATTGTAGTTTGCTGTAACTACACGTTTAAACAACTTAAAATATCTATGTAGGGTGAAAAAGAGGGTGTAAGAGTCAGACGTATAAGTGCATTGTCATCTTTGAGCAGTCTGGTGACTGAGGAGATGAACACTGGAAGTGTGTTTGCATCGCGCACATTAGCTGGTAGTCTATTCCAAATGACTGAAAACTTATTTAAGAAGAAGTTGTACCGCACGTAAGTCTGACAGTGCTCCATAGCAGCTAGGTTGTGATGATTTCTAAGATTGTAACTGACGACAGCGGTAGGTTTAGTTATTGGCTCGGAGGAATGCAAGAGAAGATTAGTTAGCTTATAGTAAAAGATTAGGTTTAGCTTAAGGCGTCTTTTCCAGAGGGGTTCTAATCTTAGTCTTACGCATCGCTCATGGTATTCCAGACCACTTTCTAAACCAAGAGTTCTTGAGGTAAACTGCCGTTGCACTCCCTCTAATTTAAGCTTGTCATTTTGTCTTAGTCCGCTAAGAATAAACGGGCAGTATTCTAAGATAGGTCGGACACATACTTTGTATAATAAAACCCTAGTTTCACAACAAAAGAAATTGCGTGTTATGCATCCTATCAGCCTACGCGTTTTACGTCTGGCATAATCAGTCTGTTCAGCGAACGTTAGGTTACTAGAGTATCTAATACCGAGATCTACGACTGAATTGAGCTTAGCTAGTTTTCGCCCATTTATTTCAAGGTTTAGATCAAGCTTACTGTTGCCGATACAAATCCAGCCGCATTTGTCAATGTTAAAATTTAGGCAGGATTCAGCACACCACGTTGCAAGGCTACTTAGTTCAAGATGTATTTTAGTAACCATATCGCTTAATTCATGAGTGTAGCAGGAGTAGACGACTTTGAGGTCGTCAGCATATAGGAATGGTTTACCTGAGGTGAAGCACTTGCAAATGCTGTTAATGTAAACTGTGAATAAAAGTGGACCTAGGACACTACCTTGCACGACCCCACTTGAGATCTGCCTAGGATGAGACAATACAGATCCAACTTTGGTTATTTGTACCCTGTTGCTTAGAAATGATTTTAACCAGTTCAGTAATGGGTTGCGAATTCCACAAGAGTACAGCTTCTCAAAGAGAATACTGTGAGATACCATGTCAAATGCCCTAGATATATCGAAGTATAGAACAACGACTAGCTTACGTGCTTCGCGACTACTAGTGATGCAGTTGAAAAAGTCGAAGTGGCAAGTAACGCAGGATCTATTTTTGAGAAATCCGTGTTGAGACCTTGTAACAAGATCCTCCCTAATTAGGTAGTCTGACAATTGATCTTTACAACTTTCTCCATGATTCGTGAGATAACTGGGGTTATATTTATGGGTCTGTAATTGCGGACGTTTGCCCTATCACCAGATTTGTAATGTGGAATTATGAAGCTAGTTTTCCACTCACTAGGGTAAGTGCCAGTGTCCATAGATATTGAGAAGAATTTAAGAAGTAACAGGGTATATCACACCCACTGTTTTTGAAAATTATCGAAGCGAGGCCATCCGGTCCCGTACTAGTGGAAGGTTTAAGGCTTTTAATTGCTTGTACTATTAGTTGATTAGTGAACACAATGCTTTCAAGGGAAGAGATAGTAAGGGGAGCGGTTTCACCAGGCATATGTGTTTCTAAACTAAAGTTTGCAAACCAATCACTGAAGAGTTCACAGATAGTGGCAGGTTCATTGTAGATTACTTTGTCGTGAAGTAAGTATGGGATTTCCCTCGCTGACTGCATTCGTTTTTTAAGAAGTGCCGTTAAGTTATAAACTTTGGAGGTACTTTCAAGTGCCGTTAACTCTTCGTCGAGGTCCTTTTGAGAACGTAGGCGCTTGATAGATTCAAGAGACTCGTGGATTGAGAGCAATAGTGATATGTCCTTAGTGGAATAGTACTGTTTCTTCAGTTTCCTTAACTTATTACGGTGTGCCCTTGGAATATATTCAGTTCGGTGTCTACTTAATTTCACTATTTTCTTTGGAGCAACTGTATCTAGACAAAGGGTAACATTCCTGTAAAACAGGGTTACTAAGGCCTCCAGGGAGTCAGTGGTAAAATAGTCATCCCATTGACAGAGTCGAATAAGTTCTTGGACTAATCCCCAGTCTGTATATTTGTAACTACGACATATTGTGCTTCCTGAGTCTTGTTTGTTTCCTGTATTTAGTGGTGAGAAAGGCAGAGAGCAGAGTACCATTCTATGGTCACTACTGGAAAATCTATTACCAACATAAGTGGATACTGGGATTGTGTCATGACAAAAAACAAGGTCCAAAATGTTGTCCCCACGAGTAGGTGTCTGGACGTGTTGTTGCCATCCATAACAGTCTATAGTGGCAAGTAATTCGTCGAAGCGTTGGGGGCCGGAACTAGTTAGCCAATTGACTTCTGGAAGATTGAAGTCCCCTGCAATTATTTTGTAATTAGCACTAAACGAGGATGCATGTGCAAACGATTTAGCTAATAACGCATCAGTTTCTTTTGTTGCGCTTGGTGCTCGATAAACACAGCCTATGAGAAGTTTGTACTTATCTCCATGTAAGACAACCCAGAGTGAGTCAGGTACATTATTCATTGTTTCATCTTCCACCTTACTGACTACAAATGAGCTATGTATATATATGAGACATCCTCCACCACGCTTGCAATCTCTGTTTGCACGGTGTACAGTGTAATCATCGATACCTATATGCACATCAAGTACTGAGGATGAGCACCATGACTCAGTAATCAGAGCTACAGTAGGCTTGGCGACTAATAATAATGTCCTTAGTTCAGATATCTTATTGATTAAGGAACGTGCATTAATTAGCAATATCGTGAATAAGTCACGGGATACTACAAACTGGCTTAAAATGTCACCATAACCTAAATCTATTTGTGCGTCAGCACCGCAAGAATTTATGAATGAAAAGGAGGTCGGACTGGGTGTCTGCACATCGGAGTTGGTGTGCAATGAGGTGGTCCTAGGTGCCATGGGTCGTACCAGTGATTCAGGACACCTGGAAAATTTACCATGTGTTCCTGGATATAAGGGTAGTACAGGTTGGGCCTAGGTTGACGGTTAAAAGGCATAGCATCAGAAGGTCTACCCATCCAACTGCTATTCGTCATACCGGTATACACCTTCGGGTTGTTTTTATAACTTAAAGGGAATTGTGAAGGAAGGTGCTTTGGCTGCAAGACTTTAGGAGTCTTGGAGCCTGACTTTCTATAAGGTGGAGCATGCGGAACACCTCCAGATGTACTTATGTTTCGAGAGGAGTTTTTCGTAACAAGTGATGGTTTGTTGGCATTCTTACTCTCAGCAGGCTTATTGAATACAAAGTATTCTTCCCCATCATTAGTCTCAACCCTGCGAAATTTGTTCATCGTGGTGAGGTTACTACGTTTGGGGGGAAATTTCTTAGAACAACTTGCAGAAGTTCTAGTCATTTTAACATCTTTCGATGAGGCTTTGTTTACAGGGGTACTGGTATCTAAATCAGTTCCTAGTTCCATTGGCAGGTGTGGTTGTTGTGTAGTTTGCTGAATGCTAGTTTCAGCACTAGGTGTCTGTTGCTGTGCACGATCCTTATTTGGTAAATCAAAGCTAGAGGAGGTGACCAGGTTATTACTACGCATTATTCTGCGCTGACACGGTGTTTTATCCTGAGCTACGGTTATAGACTTATAACTGCTATTCAGTCTTAAGTGATCCTGACATTTAGTAAACTTACTAGCATCAAGGGAATTACTGAATTTAAAAATGATTGGGCAATTAGCCTGGTTAGACTTTTTACGAAGTCGTTTGCATTCACATGGAACACTAGCCATGCCGCAACAAATCAGGATTTTGTGTCTTACAGTTTTCAGGGGCAGAGAATCTGGGACGTTGTAAACTATAGCTTGGTGAGAAGAGGTTATACGCTTCATCACCTCCGTAGCCAAGCAGTCAATCAGATTTTCAGCTTTATTTAGGTTGTCTGGAGATATTTTAGGATGCCTTTCTAAAAGACAGGCTATTGGGTCTAAATTCAAAAGCTTATTTTGAGTTACATCCAGTAAACACTTAACCTGGCCAATATCAGAACGGCTCTCCGTGGTATTTGAGATTGGCAGTGACATACTATCAAACTGATCTAATTTTTTCTGAATTTCACTTACTTGCCTCTGCATATCTTTCAAAAGGAGGTTTAGTTTACAGAACTCAGAGTTCTCTAACAGAACATCTTTCACCTGTATCACAGGAGTGAGATCTGCACTCAAACCATTTTGAGAGCTAGTAGTTGATACTGTATTACGAGGCGGTAATGCAGTTATAACCGAATTTAAGCCACTATCTAAAACAATTGTGTTTCTACGAACACGTTTTTTAGAGATTTGGACCATAATTTCAAGAATTATATGACAATAAGCAGTAAATAAATTTCAGAGCAAACACGTGCAAAAATGTCACCAATTTCGAACGTACCGCCAGAGAGGCTTTCAAGAGTTAGATCAAGCTTACTGTTGCCAATACAAATCCAGCCGCATTTGTCAATGTTAAAATTTAGACAGGATTCAGCACACCACGTTGCAAGGCTACTTAGTTCAAGATGTATTTTAGTAACCATATCGCTTAATTCATGAGTGTAGCAGGAGTAGACGACTTTGAGGTCGTCAGCATATAGGAATGGTTTACCTGAGGTGAAGCACTTGCAAATGCTGTTAATGTAGACTGTGAATAAAAGTGGACCTAGGACACTACCTTGCACGACCCCACTTGAGATCTGCCTAGGATGAGACAATACAGATCCAACTTTGGTTATTTGTACCCTGTTGCTTAGAAATGATTTTAACCAGTTCAGTAATGGGTTGCGAATTCCACAAGAGTACAGCTTCTCAAAGAGAATACTGTGAGATACCATGTCAAATGCCCTAGATATATCGAAGTATAGAACAACGACTAGCTTACGTGCTTCGCGACTACTAGTGATGCAGTTGAAAAAGTCGAAGTGGCAAGTAACGCAGGATCTGTTTTTGAGAAATCCGTGTTGAGACCTTGTAACAAGATCTTCCCTAATTAGGTAGTCTGACAATTGATCCTTTACAACTTTCTCCATGATTCGTGAGATAACTGGGGTTATATTTATGGGTCTGTAATTGCGGACGTTTGCCCTATCACCAGATTTGTAATGTGGAATTATGAAGCTAGTTTTCCACTCACTAGGGTAAGTGCCAGTGTCCATAGATATTGAGAAGAATTTAAGAAGTAACAAGGTATATCACACCCACTGTTTTTGAAAATTATCGAAGCGAGGCCATCCGGTCCCGTACTAGTGGAAGGTTTAAGGCTTTTAATTGCTTGTACTATTAACTGATTAGTGAACACAATGCTTTCAAGGGAAGAGATAGTAAGGGGAGCGGTTTCACCAGGCATATGTGTTTCTAAACTAAAGTTTGCAAACCAATCACTGAAAGTTCACAGATAGTGGCAGGCTCATTGTAGATTACTTTGTCGTGAAGTAAGTATGGGATTTCCCTCGCCGACTGCATTCGTTTTTTAAGAAGTGCCGTTAAGTTATAAACTTTGGAGGTACTTTCAAGTGCCGTTAACTCTTCGTCGAGGTCCTTTTGAGAGCGTAGGCGCTTGATAGATTCAAGAGACTCGTGGATTGAGAGCAATAGTGATATATCCTTAGTGGAATAGTACTGTTTCTTCAGCTTCCTTAACTTATTACGGTGTGCCCTTGGAATATATTCAGTTCGGTGTCTACTTAATTTCACTATTCTCTTTGGAGCAACTGTATCTAGACAAAGGGTAACATTCCTGTAAAACAGGGTTACTAAGGCCTCCAGGGAGTCAGTGGTAAAATAGTCATCCCATTGACAGAGTCGAATAAGTTCTTGGACTAATCCCCAGTCTGTATATTTGTAACTACGACATATTGTGCTTCCTGAGTCTTGTTTGTTTCCTGTATTTAGTGGTGAGAAAGGCAGAGAGCAGAGTACCATTCTATGGTCACTACTGGAAAATCGATTACCAACATAGTGGAGACTGGGATTGTGTCATGACAAAAAACAAGGTCCAACATGTTGTCACCACGAGTAGGTGTCTGGACGTGTTGTTGCCATCCATAACAGTCGATAGTGGCAAGTAATTCGTCGAAGCGTTGGGGGCCGGAACTAGTTAGCCAATTAACTTCTGGAAGATTGAAGTCCCCTGCAATTATTTTGTAATTAGCACTAAACGAGGATGCATGTGCAAACGATTTAGCTAATAACGCATCAGTTTCTTTTGTTGAGCTTGGTGCTCGATAAACACAGCCTATGAGAAGTTTGTACTTATCTCCATGTAAGACAACCCAGAGTGAGTCAGGTACATTATTCATTGTTTCATCTTCCACCTTACTGACTACAAATGAGCTATGTATATATATGAGACATCCTCCACCACGCTTGCAATCTCTGTTTGCACGGTGTACAGTGTAATCATCGATACCTATATGCACATCAAGTACAGAGGATGAGCACCATGACTCAGTAATCAGAGCTACAGTAGGCTTGGCGACTAATAATAATGTCCTTAGTTCAGATATCTTATTGATTAAGGAACGTGCATTAATTAGCAATATCGTGAATAAGTCACGGGATACTACAAACTGGCTTAAAATGTCACCATAACCTAAATCTATTTGTGCGTCAGCACCGCAAGAATTTATGAATGAAAAGGAGGTCGGACTGGGTGTCTGCACATCGGAGTTGGTGTGCAATGAGGTGGTCCTAGGTGCCATGGGTCGTACCAGTGATTCGGGACACCTGGAAAATTTACCATGTGTTCCTGGATATAAGGGTAGTACAGGTTGGGCCTAGGTTGACGGTTAAAAGGCATAGCATCAAAAGTCTACCCATCCAACTGCTATTCGTCATACCGGTATACACCTTCGGGTTGTTTTTATAACTTAAAGGGAATTGTGAAGGAAGGTGCTTTGGCTGCAAGACTTTAGGAGTCTTGGAGCCTGACTTTCTATAAGGTGGAGCATGCGGAACACCTCCAGATATACTTGTGTTTCGAGAGGAGTTTTTCGTAACAAGTGATGGTTTGTTGGCATTCTTACTCTCAGCAGGCTTATTGAATACAAAGTATTCTTCCCCATCATTAGTCTCAACCCTGCGAAATTTGTTCATCGTGGTGAGGTTACTACGTTTGGGGGAAAATTTCTTAGAACAACTTGTAGAAGTTCTAGTCATTTTAACATCTTTCGATGAGGCTTTATTTACAGGGGTACTGGTATCTAAATCAGTTCCTAGTTCCATTGGCAGGTGTGGTTGTTGTGTAGTTTGCTGAATGCTAGTTTCAGCACTAGGTGTCTGTTGCTGTGCACGATCCTTATTTGGTAAATCAAAGCTAGAGGAGGTGACCAGGTTATTACTACGCATTATTCTGCGCTGACACGGTGTTTTATCCTGAGCTACGGTTATAGACTTATAACTGCTATTCAGTCTTAAGTGATCCTGACATTTAGTAAACTTACTAGCATCAAGGGAATTACTGAATTTAAAAATGATTGGGCAATTAGCCTGGTTAGACTTTTTACGAAGTCGTTTGCATTCACATGGAACACTAGCCATGCCGCAACAAATCAGGATTTTGTGTCTTACAGTTTTCAGGGGCAGAGAATCTGGGACGTTGTAAACTATAGCTTGGTGAGAAGAGGTTATACGCTTCATCACCTCCGTAGCCAAGCAGTCAATCAGATTTTCAGCTTTATTTAGGTTGTCTGGAGATATTTTAGGATGCCTTTCTAAAAGACAGGCTATTGGGTCTAAATTCAAAAGCTTATTTTGAGTTACATCCAGTAAACACTTAACCTGGCCAATATCAGAACGGCTCTCCGTGGTATTTGAGATTGGCAGTGACATACTATCAAACTGATCTAATTTTTTCTGAATTTCACTTACTTGCCTCTGCATATCTTTCAAAAGGAGGTTTAGTTTACAGAACTCAGAGTTCTCTAACAGAACATCTTTCACCTGTATCACAGGAGTGAGATCTGCACTCAAACCATTTTGAGAGCTAGTAGTTGATACTGTATTACCAGGCGGTAATGCAGTTATAACCGAATTTGAGCCACTATCTAAAACAATTGTGTTTCTACGAACACGTTTTTTAGAGATTTGGACCATAATTTCAAGAATTATATGACAATAAGCAGTAAATAAATTTCAGAGCATTTCAGGGTGCAATGACGTCGTGAATTGAGTTAATATTCTGATAAAAGTTGTTAAGAATTGCATCTAAGGACTCGTTCGAAGAGTACGAGTCCCAATTAGAACATCTAATTAGGTGCCGATACAAGTCCCAGTCGGCATGTGTGTACAATCTCATAGGTATCTGGCCAGCTTCACCTCTGCGTTTTGTTTCAGGAAAGATGTGAAAAGGACAAACTACTATTCTATGGTCACTACCTGGAAATTCATGTCCCACATGTACTGTAGATGGCGTTATGTTGTTCGTGAAAATAAGGTCTAGGATATTTCCGGATCTAGTGGGTGAATTTGTGTTTTGTCCACCCTCCTGTGACGATGGAATTCATGAGATTATCATACCTTTGGGGTCCTCGGAGTGAAGACCATGATACTTCTGGAGAGTTGAAATCGCCTCCGATAATTTTATAACTGAAAGGAAGGTTGGCTGTAACATTAAAGATATTGCTAAGCATATTATCATATCCACAGGGAAGAAATTCTCATCAAATAGCGTGTAATTATGCGTTGAAACATCACATACATCGATGGAAATTAGGCATAAAAAAGAAATATGGATTTATTCAAGAAAGGAATTATTTAATTAATGATGATGAAATGGGCTGTGTTAAATTATCACGTATGCATATTCCAGCATACGAGAGACAAAATATTCTTAATTAAATTGCAATAACTTGAGAATATGTGTATAAATAAGTTCCTTTTTTGTTAAATTATTTAATTATTATTCATTGTTAATTTTCACACTTTGAATATTTTCATCTGGATACCTTTTTTAATTTGCTCGTCATTTCTATTTTTGAGATTAGTAGTCATCAGACTAGTTTTAATGTAAATTCAATGTTCCTCAATATTGTTTTACTATTCCAATATGAAAAATATGTGATATTAATGGCTTAATTTTTCGAATTGTTTCACATAAGCGCCAAGAATATATCACATTTATGTAACTGGACAAATTTATGCCGAAATGTGAATAATACTCAACTGTTAAGATACAGATTTCTGTAAACTCTACAAAGGTAGGCACATTTTGCATTCAATGTTTACTTGGATAACTTGACAAATGCGGTTATCGTAGATAACAATTATATATATATATATATATATATATATATATATACATTGCAAAAGCCAACAAACTGGCTGGAGCAGCGAAGACAGGGCTCCAAGTGAACATAGAGAAAACGGAGGTGATGAAGATAACCGACGAACCGCAACAACATCAGCACCAATAACCATCAGCAGGAGAGATTTAATAGAGGTTATCACTTTCACTTATCTGGCTAGGAAGCATCGTTTCATCCTTAGACGAAACGGATGAAGATATCAAAGTCAGAATTGGAAGGTCAGAACGCGGCTTCATCAAGTTAAAACCAGTTTGAGAAAAATTGTCTGCACTGGTTCATTGTAAGGAATTACATTCGCATTTTCAACACTAATGTCAAGTCGGTCCTTCTATACGGGTCAGAAACTTGCACTGTGTATAGAGAAAGGGATTTACAACAGGTTGCAGACTTTTATCAACAGTTGCCTTCGCTAGCTTCATACTGAAGATCAAATGGCCAGAAGAATTAGTAAAAAGAAAATCTGTCAACGAATCAACCAAGGGCCGATCGCTCAACAAATGCAGATGGTTTGGGCATACAGTGAGGAGACCGTCGAATGATATCGCGCCAGGCTACCTCTCGAGTGGAATCTGAGTGAGAAGCGAAGAGTTGGTCATCGGTGCGAGGATGACATGGAGGAGATCGTGTGAGCGGGAGGAGACGAGAGATTGTGGACAATTGTGGTCCAAGCTGAAGGGGACGGGAGAAGATAGGACAAAGTGAAGATGTGTTGTTGAAGCTCCACGTTCCACTCGGAATTCAAGGGAAAACTAATTATATATATATATATTAGTAGCAAGTCAGTTTTCTTATCGGTATGAAATGTTATTTGTTTGATAATGCCTAAAACTGCGGTCAGTGACTCTTATTTCATTTCATCAGGATACTCTCACGCTACCGTACTTGAATTCAAGTAATTAATGATGTTCTCTACGAGACTTTAGTTTGAAATCCACCAGTCCAAACGCTGATAGTCAGTGAGTAAGGGATGTATGTTGGTCCTAAGTTTTAGTAGAAACATCATCATCAGCGGAAGTATATATATATATCACCCTAATAAGTCCTCATTAGGAATAAACATGCTCCAGACAACATACCACTGATTGATGAGATGAGTAGTATAAGAATAATCATCTTAACCAATCAGTAGTATGTAGCTCGTTTGCAAATATGCTTGCCTTCTTGATGAGCCTTCATGGTGTATCAAGCAGCATACAAACTGTGATCTGAACAATTTGGATTGCAAAGGTAATTGAACTGCCGTGTCAAACTGTGTAAATTGCAAATGGCTAACTAACTTGGGAATTGTTAATCAGAATAAATATGCTTCCTGAATAACACTACTTACCATTGTTAAACGAGTGACTAGAAAGCGAAAAGCGGGAAAATATTTATAAATTCTTTCAAGAAGACTACATGACAAGAAACTGATTAGTTGAGTTCAGTGAATCCATTAATTCGAATTCATAAGCATACGTGAATTCTAAGTATTATTTTCATACCTGTATTTAATTGTTGTACCTGTGATTGTACTTCCTCACAGAAAATATAAAGAATTATGATAGGTTATGCCCAAACATAAAAGTGAGTTGTATGTTGTGACCGTACCAATAAAACAGCATATTAAACCAATTCACTCCTACTATGAAATTATTTACATCGTTTAACAACTTCATTCGTTTAGTGCAACTTCAATATGCTACATTTCAGTTCAAAAATTAATAAAAAGTGAACATTCTATTGATTTTCAAGAGTTTGATTTGTAGGGATCTGACTTGTTCCAAGTCTGATAATCGATTAATAATAGTTAGAGAAGAACTGAAAATCAGACAGTACTGGACAGCCGTTTTGCCCTACTGCTTGGAACTCTTCACTATTACACCATATAATCATAAACATGTTTCAAACCGAGGAACATTGGGCTACTATTCAAACTTGTAGACTTTTCAGTCACTGGGACCCGACTCAATGGCACATGAGTTCTGAAAAACAAAATTCTAAAATCACAGACTGGCAGAAGATAGAATTCATTGGCCATTGAGTTGGATCCCAGTGGCTGAACGGGTTTACAATTTTTACTTGCAACCGAAGGGACCTGAGTTCGAACCCCAGTAGGGGTGTGTGTAGTACTGGCAAGTCCCAAACTAGGAAGAAAAATGTAGTAATTTATTGTACTTGTAATATTAGTATTTCGAGATGACCGAATTACAAGAATCCAAACAAAACCCAGAGAGGGCAGAAATCAGGAATTTGTATTTAGCGGAATTATTATGCAATTCATATATGAAACATATCAACAGTCAACAGTAAGTATTTTAAACAATACAGAGATAGAAATTGTCAATCACCACAAAACAGCTGTCCAGTACTCCTGAATCATTTACTCTCTTTAGCAGCAAATCTATCTCTCTGCGCTTTAATATGTTTATGCCAATGAATGTCTCTTTATGGGTGAGGATATAGGCTATAAGCAGCTGTTTCCGGCAATTGATGGGTTACCGCGCTCATGCATATAGGCGTTATAATCGCTTATTTCTGTGAAATTAGATTATATTTGAATAGTTTTAGATATCTGTACCCAAAAGGCAGTATTTTGCTGTATTTTGTTCGTTGTAAAACGTAAAATTGTCTTTATAGCCCGGACCAATTATTAATAAAAAGGTCATCCTTTTTAAGAAAGTTCGCATCGAAAGACTATTATTTGCGTTATAGTGCGTTGAGGGCTTGTTTTTGCGAGTTGTTTCAGATCTTAATGTTGTAAACAGACTACAGGCAGTGGACGTTGTCATTCCAGTTATTCTTTGAGAATCGGGCATATGAAAGAGAAATAGCCTGCAGACCTAAGTTAGATGTGTGCTTTGAGGATGTTAAACACTTCTGTTATCATCCATGGTGACTGATATATTCCGTAACACATCGAAAAGATCATGTGATGAATGAGACAGACTGCTGAATTTCCTGGTGATTATATCTATTTTGACGAATTTCCTAGTTAAAACTGCTTAGGCTACTACACCTGTTACATAAGTTATACCAGTCTTAATAATTATATGTTTTCAGATCACTAAGATAATCTGAGATCCTTAATGAATTACTTGTGGGTATGAAGGATATAGAAGATGCATTTATGGCTCATATCTTTAGAGCATTTATTATTAAACAAGTTATCTGTAGGGATTTTGTGATGCTCACGTTACAATGCTTCTGTGCGTGAAGGGAAAGTTGGTGAAAGTGAAGATAGAATGAAGTTTCCTGTAAACTCACTATGAACACTGCAAACTATTGATAAGGGACTGCATCAAAGGAAAAAATTCCGAATAGCTCGAAAATATTGTTGCAGTTTCAATGATTAACACCTTTTTCATTTGAAAATCATCTTTCTAAAGTTCAAAATGACGCCAAAACATCAATGCTACCCCATAGGCCCTACATAAATTCGTGAGAGATCTTACATGTCATGTCGTCTTACGAATTCTAAGCTTGCAGAACTTTCAATTCACCTGTCACTGAAATATCACTTATGTACTTCATGATAGTCTTTTTATTAACGCACTTTACACTCCATTTTATCTTAACTGCATGGGCCTTTATTAAATTTGAGACTTACTCTTTGTGTCTATTAGTTGCTTGCTTACAGTCTGGTTGCTTTGATTAGAAACACAACAGCACCAGTGTTTGAACAAAGTTGTATTTCCATAGAAAACGTCATAGTTTCCATGCTTACACCGATATGGTTGGCATTAAACATTGCAAATGTATACTAACATTCCAAGGACTCTATAGCCAATCGCCGTATATATATTGTAAGTGGACTTTCAATGACGCGTTACCGAAAAATGTCTTTTGCGCCATTTTGCAGCTTCTCAGGACGTTGTTCTCCTCCTGAAATAGCTTTAACTACGTGAGGGAATAGCACTTAGCCAAATATACAGTGTTCATTGTGAAGGGTTTACAATTTAACAATTATCATAACCTGTTCTAGTTACTTGCACAATAGTTGAACGACTTAAACTTTTAGAAAAGTATTAATTTATGATACTTCACGATTGCAGTTTATAACATAACTTATTGCACCTGTTGAAATGACATACATTCTTTGTAAGCATTCGTTTATACGACATATTAAATTATTATTTGCTTGCTGCTATTCTTTAGAAGATCAACAATGTGTGTGACAGTGAAAACCACAGAAGAATGCAGTCATGAAAGAAGAATGAGAAAGGAGAAGGAACCTTTTTCAGCAAGGGTGGGCAAATATAAAGCGTTTAACTTTAATATTACTTCTTTCTTACTTCAGCGATTTAAGAAATACACTTTGTTCACTTATTTGCAGATATCCGGTAATGTCAGTCAACCCGGTCACAACAACTCGACATCGGCGAAGTAATTACGACAAACAACTGCGTAAAGACATTTGCTTAGTATTATTTTTCATTAAATATATTTAACATCCTGCTTATCATACCTTTCCTACTCTATCTGGGTGAAACTATATTTGTCATGATGACTAGATGCAGGCATGACTTATCACTGAGACCTGACAAAGTAATTGGTGGCATATCTCAGTGCAAGGTAAATCTGAATACGATTGCTACAGCTCAACGAATTCAATAATTCGTCTCGTATAGACTCCATTTTACGCTGCATGTTAACAGCCGTAGTCATATGGATTGACATCACGCTTTAAGTGAAACATTAGTAATGCAATAGTTTCGAATACACCTAACCATACACGAACTGGAACTCGAATGCAGTGCCTAAGTTCTGCCTATTGTTGTCATTGGTCCCTAAAGACTTGCATATGACTATGAGACGTATCCACGTAACTTCACTAAAATAATTATAATTTGCTACGTATACGGACCGATATTGTTCCTACAGAATTACACTTACGTATAGTAAGTAGTTAAAGTCCTAGGGGGCGCCGGTCTAGCATGTCGTGCTCACGAAGCGAACACATGAATTGAAAGACAACAGGATTTACATGAAAAGTTTATTTTAATTATGATGCAAACTTAGTTTATTTACATATTAAGAATACGATTGATTCCTGCGATTGCTTTTGCTGAATAATTAGTGGCGAACACTTCTCCGAATTTGTCACTAATTCTCGTAAGGCCCGCATTCATAATACTCCTATTGGTTTTCAATATGTCACATTGATTTCGAGGGACAACTACTGACGCGCTCTGAGATGAGAACAAGTTGCGTGACCACGTCCATTGTATACAATTCTGCAGCACGTGGTTAACTACAAAAGGTGGAGCAAAAAACGTAAAGATAATTATGAACAGAATATTACAGGTCTGATGATGGTATTGCTTGTGTCCTGTTTCCTGTTACGGCATTGTAAACACGGATACGGTTATGAAAATTACAAATTTCAGTATATAAGACTTTCAGTTACTTAAGGTTGGGTAGACATACATTAAAAATGGAGTCATAAAAACGCAAATATACCTGTAAAACATGGCTTTCCGAAATGGACCAACAGCAAGTGTCGGCAGGGGTACCGCAAAGTCTGAAACGTCATACAAGTGCATGTACAAGCACGCAGATCAACCTCTACTCTATTCCTATTGTCTTGCAAGAAGACATAATCGAAAGCTTCAACCTCAGTAGAGACCCATCGTCGCCTTTCGTATTCACGGATTACCTTCCTCGCGGCGTATGGCGTCAGTAGTCGTAGGATTGGTATTAGACGTTGTGAACAGGAATACGTGAAGCATCGCGACTGAGCAATCATCGACTCCTGCTGTTTTCTTGAATAACTTTGTTGACACCATTTATAAACCTTCAGCATGCTTTTATTTAGACTATCTGATCTTTGCAAGTAACGCTTCATTTGCTTGTGGGAACTTTCTACTCGATTATTTGTATCATTACCAAAAGTCAGAACATGGTCTCTGAAACATGCTGACCACAATTCTCGTCGATGCATCCAACGACGTTGTATATATTGACTGACACTAACATCCAATCTGCTTATAACTCTGAAATAGAAATTTAAATCTGGAAAATGATAATATTAAAGGCATTACTCTGATCTCCTTTTACACCGCACTAAGCGGCATAAGTAGTTCTTCACAATGGAATTACGTGTCTACAATAAAAATTTTGATTATGTTTTAAAAACTTATTTTACGACAGAATGCTCGCTAAACATGGAAAGAACTGAAAGTAACGTGCTCTTCTCTGTGCATTAACTCGACTGGTGCTATTTCAGATTCCACACAGTCCACAATGAAAGTCTCTGTTTTAGAAGTACCTCCATTATTTGACGAAATGAGTCCAACATCCAAACTACATCACTTTTGAATTCCTTTCCAGTCTAAGCAAATAAAACTAGTTGTCCACGACCAAAATTATCCGCCACAAATAATTGGAACAAAGAATACATGCATGCTGATTGATGAATTGGTAAACTTACTTCCCTTTATTTGTATTATATGTAGAGTCGATACCAACAACCTCCGGGAACTGTTTATACAATTCAATTTGCTCATAAGTTGAAAAACAGTCTCTTGTTAGTGAATTCCTGATCGGTTCATCGGAATAATACTCCATCAACTTCCCACGGGATTTTAGGAATTCAAAAATGTCACTACGGCTCGAAATACCTTAAGTAATTAACAAGTACGTCGACGTTACCTTTATTAACTGCGGCTTTCATATTTCTAACGTCGATACGAGTTATATCCTTGTGGTACTTTTCCTTAACATGCATTAATATTTCGTTGGATGAGTGGGATTGCTGAAGAAGTGGTTCCAAGTTTTATTTCTCTTCCACTGTTAGTCGTCGAAACCATGGGTCATTCTGCATGAACACCCTGCTGCATGGATGGTTATGTACCATCTTGTGGGAAGCAATTATGTATTCACTACAACGCAAAACCACGCGAAATGAAGACGGACAGTTGCAACATTTAGACCTTAAATGTTCATCAAATCATAGTATACTTCTTCTTACGACTTGTTTTTCAGTTTCAACCCAGGTCTTCTACGATTCACTCCAAAAGTACATTTAAAACCAACGTAAGCGTACTTAAATCTGTCATCGGCATTGTTTTGCTATAAATACGAACATAGGGAGTGCAGGACAACTACATTGTTAGCATTAAATGACTTCCTCACTTTTTGAAATTCTCCTAATGACTTCACAAAGTGATCCCATCTGAAGAAACGCCTACCAAGTATTAATTCACCAAAAATTCCACTTAAGTCTGCGCTCCTTTCACTCGAATTGACTACCTGCAACGAACTAAAATGGATTTGTCAATTAGTATCCATCTATGTTACAACTATTCCAAGATAATTCGTAAAAAACAACAGTGAAATACATGAATGATCAATAACCATCAAGAAAATACCGCACGTATAACCTAGATTACAGAAAAGCACAAAAACCCACTGGTTCGTTGACGTCGCAAGCAACCGATAGGCCAAATAACGGAGTGTATGACAAACCAAGCCTAGAACATGCACAAATAAAGAAAAACAAAGAGTTAGAATAGTCAAAATTTACATTGATACTCATCACATATGCTGGCAAACGACGCAAACACAACCACACAAAACAGGATCCGACAGCACCTACCCAGGACAAATCAAATATCCAATTGACTGCCACTGTTCTAGCCAATGAAAGACGAGAAAACCTAAGGCGCCGAAAATATAACAGGTTGTAGCCTATATCCTCACCTCAAAACACCTAAAATAAATACGTTGTGAAATCAAATACAGTTTTATCCCACCTTCGCTGAAATAAGATTTGTGACTATCTTGAAGCTGTTTAATCGAAAACTGTATAAATGAAAGGAAAATATGCAAATACCAATCTTTTTCCTATCATATATATATATATATATATATATACATTCATGTTGAGTAACCTTAGTTCTGATTACACATTTAAATAAAGGTTGGAAAAATGCTCAGAATTAATAAATGAAACAATTGTCCTTGTGCCTCTTGGTTTCTCTTGTAATTGAGTTCTCACACGATAAAGCTTCCTCTGAAGTTACTTTATTCCTTCGCGTTCCGAGTGGAATATAGAGCTTCAAGCTGAACCTCAAATTTCGGTGACAGTGAATTTATTTACACGGTATAGGGTTGCTAGCCACACGCTCAAATGTCTCCCTTTACCAAGCTTAGCGGGGTTTAGGAGTACGTCCAACGAAGATCGAATATCTGACCACATGCGTAGTTGATCAGCATTCTCCTGATGAACCAGCTGCACACTAAAGTTAGAGTTCATTTACCTATTTATAGTTTGTAAGACCGTTTGTCAACAGAGTGTGTACATCACCCAAACTACCATTATTTTCGAACAGATCTTCCAATGTATACCAATGCTCACTGATTAAGCAGTTGCATTCACTCGAAAACATTATTATTCTTTTGGCTTACGGCTAAAACATAGGGCTTGAACAGCACGTTTCTGTTTCACTCTGTTCTCTGCAACCGTTTTTATTAAGCTCAAAGATTACCCATATGGTTTCATATCTTTCTCACACGATCTGCTCCACAAAACCGTCAGACTGCCAACTCAACTTTTTTCTCATTCGGCCTCAACTCGAACGTCTGATAGATGATGTCATTCAACGATATTTTCAGAATATATCCAATCTACCTCCATTTTCCTTGACATATTTGTTGGGCAACAGGTTATTTGTCAGGGTTCCTTTACATTTGTACTTTCTGACTATCTAATTTTTAGTATGGAACGAAAACAGTTGTTGACGAAAGCCTACAGAGTGTTGAGAATGCTTTCACCGACGCGCCAACTATCTGAACTAAATGGAAGGACTGGTACTTGTCTACCACATTTCATTTCTATTAAATTCTAAGCAGCTTTCCCAGACTCAAACATCATGCGGATAGTCCATGCTTATTTGGGTTTTCATCGAGAGAAGACGCATTGGCTGACTGGCGTTAGGAAGGCTTTCTCCATTGCACGTCATTTGTTCTCTTAGATTTCAGAGATAAATTAGATATTTTCATGTAAACTTTTGTGCTTTAAAGTTTCCGTAAAGATGGAGTAGGACCACTAGGCCTACACTCAGCCAATCCTCTTTTATAAGGCATTGGACTGACAAGTTAACTAAGCGAGGTTATTTAGATATACTTAATGATAAGGAGAGTATAATTTAATCTTCGTCAGGTGGTCGTCCGTTGTGTACAGATAATACATGAATTTGGAAAAAACGAGTTGTCATTGTCAAGGTCTTACTACACTGGACCTCATGCTACCCTCACAAGACGTTCAGAAACAACGTGCAAAACCCAACGCAAAAAACAGAACACAAATTCGCGACTCCAGAATCCATTATTCTTGCGCCAATAAGTCAACCACAATAAAGTTATTATACACAAGGTCTAAGAATAAATCGTATGAAAATAAATCACCATATTACTTCTGATAGTTTTTTAATCTTCATTCTGAACAGTGACCGATGAGACGATGACTGACGGATTGATGACTCCGCGAAAAATATGGGGAAGTTGGGTTTGAGCAAACAACCATGAATTGATCGTTCAATCTTTAACTACATTGACACTCCCCGGCAAAAAACCGATCCATCCCTTTTTTCCATCACGACCAATACACGTTGACTTGGATGCCAGTACGAGAACCTGGGTCACACGAACAAAGCTGAAATGGAAAACAAGCAGCAAAGCCAACACACCACGGGCATACACACAGCACAATCTCACACATCGATGACGACCTACGCTTTCCAGTTACAGGCATCCTCTTGACACATCCTCTTGCAACACAATCGCCACTTGCTAGAATGACTCTTGCAGAAAGCAACGTGACCATAGCACCACCTGATGATACACTTCGCACATCCTCTTATCTACCCACTACCAATTACCACTGCGATCGCTTGTCACTCATTTTGCCTCAGTTCAAGCAGCGGTGAAGTATGCAAGCCCCAGTCGCATAAACACACAATTAATCAACACAAAAATATAAACAATCAATACATCAAATGTTGTGGATTCTGGCATGACAAACTACACTTGAAGAACTGTAGGACTTACAGCAGTACGCCTACATTCCTTCTCAGGTTGATGATCCAAGTGGAAGTCGTCCGGACACAAACAGAATTACCAACAGATAGATGAAAGATGATATCAATTCAGTATATACAACATGAACATATGTACAAAATCACACACCGAGCACATTGGACTGCTCATTGATGCGCTACCCTTTGAAGAATTGTAGGACTTACAGCTGTGCGCCTACAACCCTTCTCAGGTTGACACCCTAGGTTGGAAAATCGTCACACAGTTCATTCGCTGACCTCCTTCTATCATGTTTATCCTCAACTTTGAATAGTAACACGCTCATGTCATTATATCTTAAAATATAGATGACTAGCAAACATACGACATATCTGACCAACCAAGCGTAGAAACAGAGTAATTTGCACCAAAGATAATATAATTCAAATAGAAACTTGAAATGCCTTCATTCCTGTAAGTCAGTTTAACAATGACCCTCTCGTATACACTTGGCTTATCCCCATTAAACTGACCAATATCTTTCGTCTTTTCAAACGGACTGACACTAGCATAGCCACAGCATAAGACACATGAGTTCATGGACATCCCTTTCATTGTGGATGACAACACCAACGATGGCTGATTGATACCAGACTAATGAACTTAGCGGTGGATCAGAAGCTGTTGTTGTTCGGCTTTTAGAAGTTTGTCTAATTACAAGATTACCACCACTGCTGTCTTTCACCATTAGCTCTAGTTTAGCGCTAGCATCGGATGATATGTGGGCTACACGCTGGTCATTTACACTGACGGTCTCACAAATATCCATACCTTCTACCACCGCATCTGCTGTTAATTCTACTCCACATTCAAGTTGTACAGAACCTTTGTTCAACTCAGTAGCAGTAGGCATTCTGCTCATCTCATCACGATCAGCCAAAGACAAATTTGCACTATCATGACCACTATCAAAAATATCCAGTTTACCTTCGTTTGTATGATCAACTTCATCATATGCAAACTCTTTAGTAACAGCAGTAGATGATTCCGGTTCTTCCTCACAAATCTTTAGAGGTCTTACACCTTTACTCTGACTGGTAATAACTTGTAAACTTACGGAGTCAGAACTGGACTCTGAAACTGTAACTATCTTCTCCTGCACAAACTGCAGTGTCGTCTGTGACACTCTATTCAACAATGGCTTACCAGTCGCAAATACGGGCTTCTTCACTGCACCATTATCACCACACAATTCGTAGTCAGAACTTGATGACGTTGATTTCACATTTAGCTTATCACTAAACTTGCTCACTGATTCACAGTCCACCTTTGTATGCACTTCTTGCAAACGTGTAAAACACAACTGTGTTTGTCTCGCACCTTGTAACCTATCTGTTGGCGATGTCCCACGAAAGCTGTTACACTCACTAAGTTTATCTGGATTACTGGACACCATAGGTCTTTCTCGATATCCACTTCTCTGAGACCCTTTCGTCATAAATGATTGGGTTTTGCTCTCAGACTGCTCTATTCTAGGGGTGAGATGCAATATACTGGCAAACTTTCTCATATCTTGATTGACACTATTTTTTACCAGTTTCAGAATATCATCAAACTTTGGCTCGAAACCTTCATCCTCTGTACAAGTGCTTATCTTCACCCAATTCCTTTGCAGTCGAGTAGGTATGCGTCTCACTATTACCTCTAGGACGGAACTTGAGTTCAGATCACTCATGGAATTCATCGAAATCAAGGTATTCTTGTAAGTCATCAGATTATGCAAAAACTCAGAGAGTGCCTTGGAGTGATCTCGTAATTGACTACCATTACCTTTTACGGCCTCGAATAATTTCCCTACAATCATCGAAGGACTTCCGAATCTTTGACGCAGTGTACTAGGAGCCTCAGAGTATCCTTCGTTAGGGGGCATGAATTTACAGCACTGTACAGCTCTTGAAGCAACTCCAGTGTAGTACCTCATCAAATGCATCAACTTCATTTCGTCATTTAATAAAACACTACTCAACATGATTTCAAACTCCTTTACAAACTGTAAATAGTCAGCTGGGTTTCCGTCGAAACACTGAGGTTCAAATTTAGGAAGCTTAATATTCCTATTATCCCTAGACGGCGAAACATGAACAACAGACGTATCATGCTGCGCATCATACATATCATTACAGTTAACAAGCAACTCAGCAATACTTACTTTCCTGCCTGCTTCCGAGACGCTCTGTCCATTCTTTGACCCAGGCATCACCGAACTTGGCCAAATTCCAGAAAAGTTCTAGATAACACTTTTCAATGAAGACTTGGTGGGCACCAGGAAACAAGGACGGAGGTCATCCAACTGTAAGAAACTGTCAATCAAGTCTCATGACCCATTAACTCCCAGCTCTTTCTACACTGGACCTCACGCTATCCCTCGAAGATTTTCAGAAACGCCTAGTATTAACCGACGCGAAAACAAAAACACCGTTTGGCGACTCAAGAATTATTTATTCTAACGCCAAAATAAAACCAGCAATATTGGCACTACAGACTTAGGTCTAAGAACAAATATTACAACAATTAATCACGATATTGCTTCTGACAGTTTTTGGATGTTTTTTCTGAACAGCGACCGATGAGGCTGTAAGAGCTCCTTTGCGGCTTAGAGTGGACCTATACTCTAAACACCCTTACAAACTTCTTCACCGTTTTGCGACCTTAGCAGTACACTACTCGACGCGCAAATACTGACAAACTGTATCGCGGTAAAAAGACTTGAAGTTACAAGGGTACCTGGGAGAATTATATTTTATTCGACGAAATATAAAATTCAATAAATAAAGAAGTCGTACAACTTATCTGCAGATGTTGCTGGAGGTAGGCTCGGAGAGTGTGCAGAAAGAGAGCACAAAAAGAGAGCGAACCAATGAACGTACAGAAGAGTCAGAACTCAAAAGACAAAAAGTGTATCTCCATGAGTGAGCGAGTTTAAACAAAAGTTCAAAGGTACAATGTGCACTACAGGTTAACCCCCTCCCTAGAAGGTTGGTGGGAAGCCAGCAAGCTTCGATATACAAAAGTAGGATGGCTTGGCACAATAGCAGTGAGTGAATGCGAAGGTTTGAAAATAGGAATGGTAAAAAAGAAATTTTACCGAAAGGAAAGAAAGCAAAAGAAAAGAAAAAAATTAAGGTAAGTCGGAAGTGGTATGTACATGATTGGTGAAGTAAGACGGAATATAATAAGAAATGACGCTGGTGCCTTGTGTGGTTGTAAGCTTCTGCTGTTTGGTGTTGTTTTTTTTATCTTTCATATTTTTATTAATTTTTTTTTAGTATTTTTTTATTGTATTAATACTCATCGATTCATTTTCTTTTAATTCCGTACTACTACAAGCTTACTTATGTGGAGGTCTGATGGTAAACCTTCGCCGCCGAGGCTGTCGTAGCAAGAAGGTGACTCATTATGTCTAATTTTCATTTTAGACTAATGCTCCCTTCCTCCGCTTCAACAAAACCTAGCAGTCATGTTAAAGGCAATCATTGTACCAGCGTATGATAAGGAGCAGGGTAAAAAACAACAGAAGAGAATGGGAGAAGAGGTTAAGATTTCAAAATCGGCGTAAAGGTACTACAAAAGCTTGTGCGAAATCAATGCGAGGAAAACTGGTGCAACTTGGAAGTAGTACGTTAGAATGAGATAAAACAAAGGAAGTTTCTACCCTGGGAGAACTTATAAAATTACAGAGAAGTTAGTACATAACCAATAGCTATGAGTAGTTATCATTACAAAAAATTATTTTGTTCATGTTGCGAAGTGCATACTAAGATGATGCATAATGTTTATAAGTACGGTTCACAAAATAAATGAATTGCAGGAGGGCATAAACCCGAAGGAATATAGAACAGGCTGTGAAAATAAATTGAGCGGATTACTATGTACAGCATAGAAGTGAAGCATTTATGCGCAAAAATATGTATATCGGTCGATTTAGCTATACAGTGGAAGTTTCTTTTTTTGTTTTTTAAATAATTTTATAGACTTTTTTATTTTTAAAAATATTTTATTTGTTTATTTATTTTCTATAGTTTGGTTTGTAAGGATTAGT
This sequence comes from Trichobilharzia regenti, assembly GCA_944472135.2. Classification (NCBI taxonomy): domain Eukaryota; kingdom Metazoa; phylum Platyhelminthes; class Trematoda; order Strigeidida; family Schistosomatidae; genus Trichobilharzia; species Trichobilharzia regenti. Next base: position 131,330,537 of record OX235262.1, on the reverse strand, counting down.
TATGTTTTACGAGTTGATCACGGATTGATATCAGTTAGAGAACCATTGAAAACCAGGGAGTACTGGACAGCTGCTGTTTCATCCTAGTTTGGGAATCATCGGCAGTACGCACCCACTGGGGTTTGAACCCAGGACCTTCCGGTTACAAGGCAAGCTCGTATACCATTCAGCCACTGGAACCCGATTCAATGGCTCGTGAATTCTAACTTCTACCAATTTGTGATTTAGCGCGACCCCAACACATTTTTTCCTTTTTTTTAAATTTTCTTTTTTTTATAAATTTTTTTAGTAATTTAATTCTTTTTATTAATAATTTCTTTTTTGGGAGAAATTGTGCAGTGAAAAGTAATATACTGTTCGTAATTCCTCATTTGGTATGGGTTACAAGATGACATGAGAAGCCAACTGATCTAGCGAGTAGATTGAGATGAAATAGATGAAAAATTAGGGTAAAAACAAACTGCTGCTGGTCCTCTGTAACGAGAGATAAAGATTAAAAGGATTAGTGAGGGTTAAAACGACTACTCCCAGAAGCGGGACCAAATAGAGTAAATACAGCAAAATTGAATAAAAAATTGTGACAAGGTATAAAAAACCTATGGATTAGTTCAGTGAAAGAATTCTGTGAACCTCTTGGGCCAGTGAACACGTCGACCAGCACGTGTGACAGGGGTCTTACTGGTGACGGTAGGAGAATCATCATTCGCCACTGGAGGTGAGGTAGTTGAGTCTGGACAAGGACTAGGTTCAGTGGGGCTATTTGATTGAGCCGATGGGGAGGGTGAAGGTTCTTCAGTGTATGCCGCTTTAAGTCTGTCTATGCTGACAGTGTCTGGGCGGCCGCATCGGTCAATAACGAAAAATTTATCTTTACGACTAAGGACCTTAAAAGGCCCGTCATACGGTGGTTGTAATGGCTTTCGTATGGCGTCGTGACGCACGAAAACGTGCGTACAGTCATCAAGTCGCCGATCAACCTGAACCTTTCGGTTCTGAGTGCGTGTGGAAACTGGTCGGATTCGCTGCATAAAACTTTTAAGTTGCTGAGCGTAACAGGTGGTATCGGGGAAATTTGGCTCGAAAGCTTCAGGAGCGATTAGCTCGCCTGGTAAACGCAGGGTGGTACCGTACACCAATTCAGCTGGCGAGCACTGCAGATCCCCTTTAAGCGTAGCCCGGATGCTAAGCAGGACCAGTGGCAGCGAATCTGTCCACTTACTGTTGTCTACTGCCATCAACGCGGCTTTCAGTTGACGGTGGAAACGTTCTACTAGCCCATTTGCCGCAGGATGATACGCGGTTGTGCGAATGCGTTTGCATCCCAGCATCTCTAACAATTCTTTGAAGCTTGTGGATTCAAATTGTTGTCCGCGGTCGGTAGTGACAGTTGCGGGACATCCAAAATGGGCAACCCAGCCTTCCATGAAGGCACGACAGATGGTTTGAGCCGTTACATCTTGTATCGGAATGGCTTCCGGCCAACGTGTGAAACGATCCACACATGTGAGTAAATACGAGCAGCCGTTAGACGGGGGCAGGGGCCCTACTATATCCAGGTGGATATGATGGAACCGAGCGTCTGGGGTCGCAAACGTCCCCAACGGCGTGATGTTATGCTTGGTGACTTTAGCACGTTGGCATTGCACACAAGCACGTGTCCATTGACGCACATCACGGTTCATACCGGGCCACGCAAATCTCGCTGATATCAACTTGTCCGTTGCTCGTATGCCAGGATGGGAGAGGTTGTGGAGTGACTCAAACACGGTGCGGCGTAAAGACGTGGGAACAATCGGTCGAGGAGTACCCGTTGACATATCGCAAAGTATAGTTGTTTCACTGTTTAGCAAGGGGACGCGTTCTATCTTCAGTGAGGTTTTATTTGACAGGTGTTCTAAGTTCAAATCCTTCAGTTGGAGTTCGGCCATTTTATGAAGATCGATGGTTGGTGGTACTGACGTAGCACATACGCGAGACAAAGCGTCTGCTACCGCGTTATCCGATCCAGAAACGTGCTGGATATCGGAAGTGAACTGGGAAATATAGTCTAAATGGCGTGATTCTCGCGGTGAATACCGGTCTGAAGTAGTGTGGAGGGCGTACGTCAATGGCTTATGGTCGGTAAATACCGTAAATTGCCGGCCTTCCACGAAGTGACGAAAGTGCTTGACAGCAGCATAGACAGCGAGAAGTTCCCTACCGAATGTGCTGTATCGAGATTCGCATGCGGTAAGTTTACGTGAAAAGAAAGCAATCGGTAGCCATGCATTGGACATACGCTGTTGTAGGACGGCTCCGATCGCAGTGTTAGAGGCATCTACGGAAATGCTGATTGGGAGTTGGACATCTAGATGGACCAACATTGTGGCATCAGCAATAGCTTTCTTGATAGCTGCAAAAGCTGTCGAGGCTTCCTTAGTGAACACCAAAGACTTGCATTTCCCTTTAAGCATATCAGTCAAGGGGGTCAAGATGTGAGCGCACTGTGGGATAAAGCGACGGTAGTAACTAACCATCCCGAGAAAAGTGCGTAGTGCCTTGGGAGAAGTGGGTAGAGGGAAGTTTTGAATAGCTTCTACCCGGTCAGGTAACGGATAAATTCCATCTTTGTCTATCCTATGTCCCAAAAAATTCAAGGAAGTGACTCCAATCTGACACTTCGGCAAGTTGAGTGTGAGGGAGTGTGTCACAAGTCTTCGGAAAACTGTCTGCAAATGAAGTTGATGAGTGGCTTCATCTGGACTAGCTACCAAAATATCGTCCAGATAGGCAAAGGCGAAATCAAGCCCGCGCAAAACGTCATGGATAAAACGCTGGAAGGTTTGGGCAGCGTTCCGTAAGCCGAAAGGCATTCGAAGAAATTCGAACAGGCCAAACGGCGTAATCACGGCCGTCTTGGGTATATCCACGGGGTCGACGGGGATCCGTGTCAGGTCCAGTTTGCTGAATACTCGGGCTCCCTTGAGTGAGGCGGTTAAATCGTGTATGTGAGGGACAGGGTAGCGATCGGGAACAGTTTGTGCGTTTAGTCTGCGGTAATCACCACAAGGACGCCAATCTAAACCGTTATTCTTAGGTACCAGGTGCAACGGTGAGGACCACGGGCTGCTGGATGGCCTAATAATCCCCATTTCTAGCATATGCTCGAACTCCGCTTTAACAACCTTTAGTTTTTCTGGGGATAGTCGTCTCGGTTTTGCGAAAACTGGCGGACCAGTAGTGACAATATGATGTGTGACGTTGGAAGTCGCACATGGCAGACCGCTGCTAGGTTTGAACAAATCCGAGAAAGATTGCAGTATATGCGAATAAGGACCAGTACTAGTGGGTGTGGCATATACAGGGCTGAGGGCTGGGCACTTGGTGGCGATACCGTTTATCGAGAGGTTGGTGGCTGAATCTATCAACCTGTGCTTACCTGTATCTACGAGTAGTTGGTAATGTTGTAGCAGATCCATACCGATGATACCTGTGGTCACGTCCGCTACCAGAAAGACCCAGCGGAATGCTCGGCGCAAGCCGATATTCAGGTCAAGAAAGCGCCTGCCAAACGTAGCTATCGGCGAACCATTTGCGGCACGTAGTTGTAAAGACATTGGCCGCCTGCGCTCCTCTATTGTGGGTGGGATGACACTGACCTCTGCTCCGGTATCAATGAGGAAGCGTATCCCAGTGTTACGTTCTGTGACATAAAAGAGGCGACATGGAAGTGGTTCGCCAGCAACGTTAGTCGCCAACACGTGCTGGCCTGTTAGTTTCCCGACTTTTGGACATCGAAGGTGCACGGGCGAGTGCACTTTTGGGCTTTTTCACCATAACGCCGATGATACCAGCACACTCCAGGCTGGAAGTTTCGAGACCTACGACGCCGACTGCTGGCACGTGACGATGATCTACTACGAGTTGAGTCTGTGCGACTACCCGAACGACTTCTTGCTCTCATCTCTTGCCTGATACTACATATCTCTTCGTACAGCTTGGTTATATGGGCCACCGTATCGAAGCTGGATGACTCTCCAGTCGGAGGTTCTTTGATCTGAGCGGGCCGATCAGTTGCCGCGGCCGAAATGCTCAGGTTGGATGCAGTAGTCTCTACTACCCTATCGGCCGCTTCGGCTAACTCGGGTAAGGGGGATTTGTGGATTGGGGCTAAAATGCCCTGAATCGCCTGTGGTAATCTTTGCAACCACAGTTGTTTAAGGAAGGCATCATCTACATTGAAGTCGGCGACCAACTGTCTCATCTGTCGTAACAATTGAGTGGGCTTCCGGTCGCCAAGGTGAACATCCCGAAAGAGTTCCTGCACTTTTGTTGGTCTGTGAGTGCAACGCGCTTAATTAGTGCTTGCTTGAGCCGTTCATACAAGTCGGGGGACGGGTCCATGAGGACGTCTGAAACCTCTTCCATAACATTTTCAGGGAGACTCACAATTACCCAGTTTACTTTCGTTTCCTGTGAGTGTATATGTTTGAGAGTGAACAAAGCTTCTACATGGTTGAACCAAGCAACAGGACGATGTGTCCAAAATGTGGGGAGTTGCAAGGTTATAGCCATTTGCGAAGCACTGTTGTCAGTCATTTTGGGGACAGAAGGATATACTAACGGTAATACGACAAAAACACGCGCGAAAAAAAACGAATAAAAATTAATAATTCTATGTGAAAAATATATACAAAAAAGGTAGTCAATATGAAAAAGAACTAAAAACACGTCAAGCTAAAATGGAGGGAAACGATGAATACACGGGCTCACCACTTGTAAGAGCTCTATTACGGCTTAGAGTGGACCTATACTCTAAACACGCTTACAAACTTCTTCACCGTTTTGCGACCTTAGCGTACACTACTAGACGCGCAAATGCTGACAACTGTATTGCGTAAAAAGACTTGAAGTCAAGGGCGCCTGGGAAATTATTTTTATTCCGACGAAATATAAAATTCAATAAATAAAGAAGTCGTACAACTTATCTGCAGATGTTGCTGGAGGTAGGCTCGGAGAGTGCAGAAAGAGAGCACAACAAGAGAGCGAACCAATGAACGTACAGAAGAGTTACAATTCAAAAGACAAAATGTGTATCACCATGGGTGAGCGAGTTTTAAACAAAGTTCAAAGGTACAAAAAGAATTAATTAGCGTCATCCTTGGGAGAATAAATGATGCACTGGGTGCTGAGCTCCACTCAGCGGAACAAGCTGGATTCAGGAAAGCGAATCATGTGCTGATCAAATTGAAACTCAGAACATCGTCATCGAACATAGGCATAGAATCGCAGTCAAACCTGTACCTCAACTTCATCGACTTTAAAGAGACTTTCGGCGGACAGCTGTGAATAACAATTAGTGTTCCCAAGTCTGTCTTCATCAACCTCACTCAATTGCTGAGTATATGACACTGCCCCGTGCCAGGTGGTCCATTACGAGAAACTCAGCAAGGCGTTCGGAGTGGAGACAGTAGTAAGACATGACTGGCAGCCTACTAACACCACTCATGATATTCCTAATTGTAGTGGACCACATCATCCGCCAACACTGCTACTGAAACTTCGAAGCTCTAGCTTGAAGCCCTATATTCCACTGGGAACGCAAACGAATGGAATAAAATAAATAAGTAGATTCTGCGCCAGACTGTGAGGATCGAGAAAAGAGGAATATGTTGGACTGACAAGAAGGCTCCGGAAGATCTAGATTTCGCAGAGTATTAATCTATGGTGTTACACAAAATCGATGGCGTACAGGTGAAAGCCGCGAAACTGGCAGACGGAGTAGTGAAGACCGGAAGGATTTCAAGTGAGCACATGGAAGATGGATGTGATGATGATAACCAACCAACTCCAACAACAACCATCTCCAGTCTTTATCAACGGGAGAAAGGCGAATATGGTCTATCTCTTCAGTTGCCTTGTTAACATCGTTTCAACCACAGGCGGACAACATGGATGAGAATGTCGAATCAGTCCAGAATCCAGAAGTCACTGTACACCTCCATCAATATGGAATTATTCAACACTGACTCAGCATAAACAATAAGATTCAGATTTACAACACTGATGTCAGTCAGCACTTCTGTACGAGTCAGGAACTTGCACGGAGTCTCACGGAAAGCATTTTTAACTGGTTTCAGACTTTTATCAACAGCTGCATTCGCTCTGTAGTGATGATCGAATGGGCAGAAAGAATTAGGGACGTGAAACTCGAGGAAAGAACTAATCAAGCACCTAGTGTTCAAAAGATTTGCCGAAAACTCAGTTGAACCGGTCACACGCAGGAAATAATGTTGAAAGGAGATGTGAGCTTATGGCCAGGTGTGGAACCATCTGAATACGAGTGAATTAAACAGGGGTAAATAGAAAAATAATAACAGTAATAATACATTTTATACTGCTTACCAACACTCCGTAGTATGAATGCATCCACTAGTCATTATTTCACCACCCTGTCAGAATAATTGTTCATTTCTGTAAAATTGAATTTCATTTGATTCCATGAATGCAAGAATTATTATGTGATGCAGTCATACTCCACAACGTTGCCTTTGTCTCTTCTACACATGATGAATCTCATTCAGTGTATCAACATTCTGTTGTATTATTATTATTATTATTTTTCCCTTGTGTTCCGAGTGGAACAAAAGGCTTCAACAGCTCATTTCCATTATGTCCTATTTTCTGCTGCCCTACATAGCTGGCCCCATGATCGCGTATAGTCTCTCATCTTCTCCTCACACTCAGTCATTGGACAAAACAATAAAGGCAATTGAGAATGTAAACAACGAATTATTGCCTCAAAAATAATAAAGCTCACACAATTTCTACCAGTGGTAAATCAATAACCAAGGCAAGAAAGTATTTTAATATCTTAACAATGTAGCTAGCTAGTGACACAAGTGAGTAAATAATTAATGGGATAGCTATGAGCTAACTCATTGAGTATACTAATGATAATACTAATAATATTAATGTATTGGTTCACCAGCAAAGGGTTAATTTGGAAAACTAACCCGGAGACAGATATACTGGCTGGTTAGTCAGCAGTCACCTGAGCACATAGTCTGATAGTTAGCCAGTTAGCTACCTAACCAGATTATTCCCTAATCGACTCACTGAATGACACAGTGAATGGCTCACTGAATGACTGACACTTTAACTTAATGACTGATTCACCGAATGACTAACTAACTGGCTCACTGATTCACTTGCTTATTCAAAATAAAGAGAATGACTTACAACCTAACAGGTCGAAAGACAGAGAAATTTCAACAAGACGTTTGTATGGGAGTCACACTGAGTGGAAGAAGAAGAAGGCCACTAATATCAACACGTGGACGCTGAAATCGCCTTGGAACATCTTCACAACCACAGCAACAGCAGCAGCGATAACAACATCCCCAACCACCGTCTAATTATTCACTCAGGGTGGAAGAAGTCTGAAAAGTGTGATTTGTGTAATACAAGTGTATCTATTACCAGTCAGCATAGATGGAGGAGATTCAAGAGTACACATTGGTAGCGGGCTTGAAATGATGATGTCGACAAGATTTGCTCCACTTAGGTAAGAGAGAAAGATTTTTTGAAGCTGGCTGGAAAGAGGTGTTTTCTGGTGGCTTACTGTCTTCGACAGTCTCTACAACAGCCTTCTGGGCAACTTTCACCTCCACATCCACGGCGACCACATTACTTAGGGCGATTGGGGCGTCCACCAGAACAACCACTGTTTCCTGCTGTTGCTGTGACTGGTTCTGGGACTTGACGTGCAACAGCTGAAAATCAAGCAACAAGATGCCAAATTCACTCACTCACTCATTCATTCAGTTCTTCACTTATTCACTCATCCACGCATGCATTTATGTTTGCATGCATACATGCAAGCAGGCAAGCATTCCTTAATCATGTAATTGGCCAAATTACAATTTCGTCATTTGCCTTGAGTGTGTATACAACTGTGTTTGTGAGTAAATGAGTGAGTGAGTGATTGAGTGATGTGGTAGATTGTCACATGCTCCACAACTGTTTGTCTCACTCTCATTAGCCCACTCGTCATTGAATACAGGAATGCCGACGGTTGACACAATTAATCTAAGCAGTTTCTGGAGAAATATGGGGCAAGGTACGGCTACTTTATACATGTCTGTACGAATACAGAAGCACTTACAAATAATATCTGACGGCTGAATTTCTAGAATATTGGGGCTTACTTTGCAGCATTTCACATTCCTATGTGGTATGAGATAAACGGCCGGTCGAAGAAATCACAAGCATCTACATAAGGTCTGAATGTTAGTCCTTCCTTGTGCATCTGCGTTGTGAGACCAGGTTTGTTGTGGGCTATGACGACGTTATCTTGTGAAGAGGAAGTGATGACTGTACGCCTAACTACATCTACTTCACATTGATTTAAAACGTTATCGTCTAGTGCTCTTGATTTGCAGTCATGAAATACCTTTTCTGCAAATCTTCGTGCCGCCTGCTTAGCAACCGCATTGTGAGAATGTACAGGACACCTAATTGTCCACATATAAGACTCAAATGGGAACGCCGAAAAAGATTCTCAAGGTCCCATTTCATCGACATCTTCCGCTAAGTGTCGCAAACAATGAATATTATAAACTAAGTGCTCCCTGAAATAAATCACTTCAAAACTCGTTGAGGAAGTTGACTTACTCATATCTGCAACCTTCCAAGTAATTCCAGTAAACTTTTTGTGAGACAAGGTAAATTGCTAAACTACGTCTTTTGAAGTTGCAGTATATTCCGGGTGGCATAGCGTCCTTATGTAAGACAGGTCCTAGGTAGAGAAGGAAGATGCGACATTCAGTGGCTTTCCATCTACTAACTTCGGTGAGCCCCCTACACCTTTTTGGGAAGTCCCCCGGTGTCATTCTAGCACAAGGTAATATCTTCCCGTCAATGGTTTCTAGCATGGGCTGGTTTATGTGCATCTCCATTGTTTTAGCTAAGTCTTGCCAGAGACTTATAAGCTTCCTCACTACACTTAAATGGACTAGGTCAATAGAGAAACACTTGACCACATCAATGTTTAAATCCTCAAAAATACACTGTCCGTGGTGGTGATTTGACTGTATCCTTTGATGGAAGCTGTCATCAGTCCGAATTGGAAAAATTCCATTTTCGAATGTCATTCTGCCGTCAAGTTTCCTTCCGGTAACCGTGCATTTGTCGCAACCTGCACTGCCATTATGGCCTACTATAAATTTCACGTCTTCTCTAGCCGGTGCATCACAGATGACGGCTGTCAAACGAACGTTGAAATGACTATTTGATCTGGTAATATGTATGCCTTGACTTAATATATCCTTTAGGCCAGATAACTCTTTATAACTGCTCAGTTTGCTATGGCCACTGTATATACCTATCAGGAATACACTACTTAGGAACGGTGCCGTAATTTGACCTAACAGGGGCCATAGCTGATGGTTAGAAGACTTAAAGATGGACACTCCGTCGACATTCAACTGCAGATCAATCTTGTTGTAGGGACTTTTAACCACAGACATCTCCATGTAGTTCTGCAAACATTTCTGGAGACCGATGTGGTAATAGATTCCCTTCCAACTAGGCTTGATTCGCAAGAGCCACACATTCTCAGTACATTTCTAATACTTGATGGTGGTTGAGGCCACCTCTGATGGAAGGTCTGCAAGATTCTGTTACATCACATTCGGAAGACACTTGTGGGCACATTTGTGAAGTACCAGCAGCTGGTGTTAGGCTGCTGCAAGTTGGCGAAGGCACTACCTCGGTTTCAATGGTTATGGTATCAGTGTGCAATGAAGACGGCTTGACATCCACAGGAAGGACAGCAGGTGTGGCAGCCTCCACTGACGTTGGCGGAACCGAGATCTCGTCCAGTACCTGATCTTAGATACGTTTATACCTTCTGTAAAATGTAGTGTAATGGCAGGTCAATCTCAGGTTACGCTGGCGTAATCTTTTGATGCTTATCAGAGGTTCGATCCCCTGCCGACGCACACCTGATATCTATGGCCGGCCTGCGAATTTCGGGCTACCGATATCCATGCTGAAAATTCCATACTTGTACCAAAAATACGGAGTGAAATCAAGTTGCAATCAAAATGTCACCTAATTTTGGCATAAAACTTTAACTACTTACAATTTATCAGTAACCTCCCGTGTACAATAAAACTTTCCATGGTTTCCCCTCTTTAGCTCCTTTATTTGGATTATTTCCTCCCCTAAGACATTTCCCCGTCATTGTCCCATTTAATCGGATTTCTTCCCCTTTTGAAAGGAAATAGACACTTTTCTTCCTCGTTTCCCAAAAATGTCGCCTTTTTCTCCACACATTTGTCCGATTGGGTACTTGTGTATATGTAGGTACACCTACATATACTGTATTCTTGTCACAAAGATCGGAAAGCAGGTACCAAATGTCTAAGTAAGCAGTGTAATACTTGTAGGCTACATGTTCTTAGCTGACATAAACTGGATCTCCACCCACCTTTAGAATTAATCTTGAGTTCATTTGGAATGATCTAGTTGATCACATCAGTATTGTGAGAATACAGTGAAAGTAGGTAAGCACCTGCTTCATAAGATGAAGTGATACATTTATTTGATATGATTGTATTATTAGTAGTTGTCCATCTAACTTAATGATGAGTTAGTTGCGATAATAGAACCTATTACTGTTTTTATAGTCATAAACATGAACGTTATTATTGTCGCTGTCAAGACTTTTATTATTTATCATAAAGCCATTGTCATTTTTATTAAAATCTTCGTACATGTATTGAAAAATACTGCATAACTTGTCGTCAAATAATTTTATCATTTCATAATGCTTCAATGGGCCTACTAGATATAGACTAACGATAAATTGCGAAGTCCCTTAAGTTTAGTGAAAACTATTTCGCTACTAATATATATTGTTTGTAAAGTGATTACTTGTAAATGCTTAACAAAAAAAATTTATTCAGATCATACATGTACTGCCTAACTTAATAACGCTTTTCTTAAACTTTTCGAACTTGTGGAGGAACATATAAGTGCTGTGTACGCAGATGAAACCTACTGACAGTCACGGAGGACTAGTCATCTGAATTATTTGTGCATCTGAAATCTAATTTTTGCTTAATAAATAATTTTTCAATGAATCTGTGTTCCTTCTGCTGTAACGCGACTGTGTTCCAGTAACATAAGAAACACGTGCTTAGCTAGGAATTGAGAGTAAACTGTTAGGAGTAAATGCGGCGCCTGGGTAGCTTTTGTTTACGCGTTTAAAAAAACAGATAAAAACGTACCGGGTTCTGTGGCTGCGAACCTTAAACATTCTGTTTTTAATTATTACGATAACAGCAGTTGCACTGAGTTATAAATCTAACAGTATAGGTACAGTCTATCCTCATGTTACATTGCGACATGTAGAAATCACAAGCATACTATGTCATACTATTTTCACTTTGTGATTATGAATCGCGAATCAGTTTATGTGTTCCGCTAAGACGATAGATAACTCGAAGCGCCTTATAATTGCAACACGTCTGAAATTTGGACATATTTGCTTTATTTAACTACAACATAATCTTTTTTACCAATAGGCTTCTCCGAATATCTACTCTTACTTAGCATTTCAAAAATAGCCTCATACACTGTGTACCTCACAACTTACTCAGGGGCTAATATTCGGTCTTACCAAGAAGAATATACGAACGAATAACGAGGAATAGATTTATTGATGAATTAACATGTAATACAAAATCAATGACACTGGGGAAATCTTCTTTAGAACCCAACACCATGAAATCCCCGGAAGTAGCTTTTACCTGAAAAAGAAATTAAGCAATCAAAAGATGTAAACATTTTTACCATTATAAATACAAAATTTAAGTGATACAAAATACTAGATGATGCGTTAAGTTGTGTGTACTTACGTCATTCAATATTTTACAAGCCTGTAAAATTCATATCTATGCAATATAAGAAGTAAATAACACGTGAAATTAATTTTCAAATATTTCTGTAGATTTTCTTTAAATATGTACATGTGGAGGACATTTGACATCATCACCCAGGAGGTGCACAACGAAGGAAGTGAAAATGACTAACAAAACTAACTGGCTCACCTTATCATGTCTATGTCTAATCCTCTGAACTGCAAAAGACTTGACTAAGAGTCGTTGTAACGTGTGTCTTCAAGTAATTCGACATTTTCTGGACGGACAAGTACGTACTTCAACAATTTGTAAACTGGCCGTAAATTACGGCCGGATAAGGACACCATCATTTGCTGTTTATGCTGAAAACGCTTTATTCCATAGACTTTTAGCTGCAATACAAGCATAAAAGTGTGTAAAACAACGAAAAACTACCTAATTTTGAGTTTTTTTCCAATAAATAAAGCCTGTAGACATCAGCTGATCAAATGACCCACGGCCGAGTACAGGCTGCCACCGCATATAGTTAATCACAGCACTGCTCCTTTCGAAGTCAATCAAAGCTACGACAGTCGAGTGGCGGGATGATCTACGCAGAAATTTACCGAAGATCAGGAACCTATACCGCACAATCAAGAGGAGAGCACAAAGAAATCAAAAAAGCTCGTAAAAACGATACTGGATATATTGGATATTGGATTACGTGAGGATAAAGGCTATAGCGACGTATTTTCGCGAATTTTATAGGTCATTGTGTTCATGCCCACATAGGTGTATAATTAAGTAGTTTTAGGCTTCTGTAGCCGAAAAAAGCGATATTTTTGTCTGGTGCTCGTATTAATGCGTAACAGTGTGTTGATATCCCAGAGGAATGACTACGAAGAAAGGCGTGCATTTTAGGAAATTATGCAAAGAAATGACTATTGTTTTCGTTAACGAGCCCTAAAGCTTTGTTGTTTGCGAATTTCTCTTTAGATTTTCAGGTTGTAAATTGACTACGGGCAAAGGCTGTTGTCACAGAAGTTAATCTATGAGAATCAGGTAATTGAAAGAGAATAAGACCATAGGCATAAGTTAGGTTTATATTCTGAGGAGGTTAGACATTTGTATTTTCATCCGTGATGAGTGACATCTTCCATAACACATAGAAGAAATCATGCGATGAATTCATTGCATCATGCTGCAACGGAACTTATCAATTTGTGTACCAAAATTCTTAACATTGTTACAATTAACAACAAATCTCAACTACTAACCAACCTTCCAGCAAACGATGACTTCACACTGGAGTTTCCAATCAAGAATGAAGACCACATAGAGATGCTGGAAGCATCTTTAAGAGACGACAAGTACAGGGGGTTATTTGTGAGTTGACATATTTAATTATCATTTCTTGTAGACTGCTAAAATGGTTGCCTGCCTTTAGAGTGATCCGAAGTTATCACTTAATGTCATGATGCACAATGTTCTAAAACCTGAAGTGGGTTTAAAGTTTCCATTCCAAGGGAGTTTGACGAAGTCCAGCATTGTGCCTTATGTCTTTCATGAAATAATGAGATGTAAGGTTCATTATTGAAGTACTTATTTCTGTAGCTGTAATTATGGCGCAGTTCTCCGACCAACTGATGACATCGAGAGAGAGTTTGGTGACATAATGGATAAGGACACGAAATTGTACTTTCATAATTTGAAAAATCGTGTCCAAAGGCGTACCCAGAAGAAAGGCATTCAGGTAATATTGTGAAACGCCCGCTTCGTTTTATAAGTCAACGTTAAGTCAACATGTAGTAATCACAACATTGAGTTTTTATTTCTAGGCAAATGGAAAAGATACCAGAGCATATAACAGTGGCAGTTATGTATGCAAACTTTCCTAAATGTAAATGCTGAGAATGTGATGAGCACAATTTTTCATCAACTAATCTTTTATTTTGCTTATTCACAGGATACTACCAGTGGATCTCACTTGATGGATTTTCAGTGATATTGTACTGCAACTTCTAAATAGAAATTTCCCTCAATTATAAAAACTGATTTCTTTCTGCAAACTAAATCAATTGCACCGGCGTAGGACACAGGTGATGATAATTAGTAGCAGTCTTTTCTCTCTATAGTTGTGATGAGAGCTGGCTGTTAGTCAAAATTGGTGAACAGTAATTTCCTTCAATGTTTATGTCCCCGATATTGGTCGTGAGAAAAATGAGGAGAAAGACTTTGCGTAGGTGGATACATTTAACATATAGATGATCTGACATTCAAGAAACAGCCACAAAGAGATGCAAATTTTACTTTCTGTGAGAAACAACCAATCAGAAAACTGTTTTTTTTTGCTTACAATAATCTATAATATGTACATGAAAATCTATAAATATGTGTTGATTTCCTTAATAAAGGATGTTTCCTGGCCCTTGTCTTCTGTTGTTACATAGTAATGCTAGTCAGTGCTGAATATGGGCTGAGAGGGCTGAAATAAAGCTGATAAGCTAACCCAGTAGGTTCTGACCTACTCCTGAAAATGCCTACAAAAAGAACACGGCGCTGAATTAGTTCCAGTCATGCTGAAAACCAGCACTGAGTTCCAGTCTGTGCCATTAAAGAATCCATTTCAGAACAGATTCAGAATTTACTGAAGATAGGATGCTAGAATTATTTCAGGATTATTGAGATTTAATTCAGCATTCTGGTAAGCTTGGGTATAACCAGACCCAAGAGAGTGTACATCGAAAAGAGTATTGTATCTGTATAAAAAACAGTGAAACAACGTTAGAAAAGTCGAATGTTACATTTATATTCATCACAGTTGTTTGCAAACCACGCATAACACAACCATACAAAAACACACACAACAGCGCCTACCTGAGACAAATGAAAAATCCGAATTGACCTCCACTGTTCTAGCTAATGAAAGATGAGAAAACCAGAAGCGAGGTAAATTTAAAATGAGGTAGCGTTTATCCCCACCCAATAGTGGAAGGTGGTGAGTAGCATTTTAGCGTAGGTGCTGAAGCGAAACATAAGAGATTCAGAATGAACAATAACTGTCAGTGAATGTTTCATAATGTGTTCGGAAGTCTATAAAATTTCAAAGTTACAGATAAGTACACTATAATTGTGATTTTTCCAGTTGTATATAAGACCAACTTTGAACGTGTCAGCAGACTTCATGACGAAGGTGGTTCCATGATTCACCAGGTGTGCTAGTAATATTCTAAATAACTGCAAAGTGTGTATGTTATAGTAATCCCAACATTCCATCTGACTAACACTAACGTTGAGGTCAGCATTACTGTGTCGATGCCTACACTGAAGTCGGTATCTTTGAAAAGAGAAGACAAAAAAACTGAAAGAGAGTTACAGAAGTATATAATACGTGTTATTAATGCAAAATATAATAACAAACACGGGGGTTCATCTTTTTAATTGTTTAAAACAATTGTGGTGTGCCTGTAGAATGAAATTCATGTCGACTTGTGTAAATCCTCTTGCACGTACATGTTTCCTCCATTCATTAAAATCACTAAATAAACAGAAGTCTTCGAAAGTTTCAATAGTCTAATTCATTCCACTGATGAAGACCCCCGTATCCAAAATCAGTTTTCTTCCTGTATTGTTATCTCCGAGTTCGACAATGATACCGCCCATCAAGATTCTGATGTCAACATTCAGGACTTCGTCCATCAGTGTTTCCAGTTGTCTATGCAATTATTCCCTATACACTCAAATTTAGCTGAAATTCTTGTTGCTCTCCCATCATCGAACGAAAAAACTTTTAAAACCTTGACTAAAGCAAGAACAACAGATTTTTGCAGAATACAGTGGTACCATCATTGACTTCGTTGGCTTCTCATCAGCTGCTTACAGACCAAAGTCATTATTAAATATATCCACAAAAACAATTTCAACATACTTGCACACAGTTCATTTTTAAACAAAAATCAATATATGTGTGTTTTGTAGTCTTTCGAAACTTTTCTCTGAGGACAGTTCATCTTTGTTTCTTGTGGCGTCTACATAATATTGCGATCTTGACATTTAGAGCTGACAGGTATTCTTGACTGGGAGTTCTTTGAACATTTCATTTTGAATCCAATAGTGTGTGTGTATTATTATTATTATTATTCACTTTACCATTTATTTTCCTTTCTGTTCGAATAAATTCCATCTCACTGGGAGATTTGTCACTGGTTGATAAATTTTGATAATGGAGGCATTCATAAAGAAAAACTTATCGTCTTCAAGTTGATGATTCATGCACATAGACTAATATATGGTTAGAGCCCATGCAGGTGTTTCATCAGGAACAGTTATCTGCCACCAATAACTAACAACTGGTTGAGACTTTTTATCCCCTAATATTTGAAGTTTACGCATATTACAAACAAATACTTATTCAAACAAAATTATAATAGATAACCACTGTTGTCGGCTCATCAGCATTGACGTCCATGAGTCATCCCCAATATATTTCTCAGTTTTGTTCAACTTCCTTACTTGAGCATTGAAATGACCTACTATAATGACTTTATCTAAGCAAACAGGGGAGTTTCACACTTCCTTCTTTCAAAATGCTCTTTGTCAATATGTAAGTGTATATTCCGAAAAACCCTAGAGAAGTTTCACGATCTTCCCTTGTTCTAACGGAATAATCTATCCAAATAGCGTTGATCCGGTTGATTAATGTAGAAGGCACACACACACATACGAGCTAGCAGAAAGTATATTTAGACAATAAACTTGAAGTAGTAATAAGACTGAAAATGTCAAATGTTGTATACAATACTGATGCTTGTAAAAAGGTGACACTGATTTGTTTCTTGTCATTCTAGGCGTTTGATCTGTATAATAAACGTACATTCAAATCCTGATATGCAAGAGTTGCAGAGGTGTGTTAGGCTTGTTGCTCTATTTGGTACAGAATTCGAAAGTTGAAATGTCCTACCTGAAGACGGCAATGCTGTCTCAAGATAATACGGAGATTATTATTATTATTTCCCTTGCTCAATTCGTTAGCAGTGGGAATTTACACATAATTTTATCTATACATCCTTGATCCATATATTTTTTTAAACCTTCACGTGTTATAACAATACGATTAAAACAAAACAAATGATGCTCAATTATCAATTTTCAATATATATAGTACATACACATTAGCGAATTTTGTACTTCAGAAAATGTTTAATAATTCTATTCTCATATGATATTCAAATACTTAGATGCACACTTTAGTCTTAAATAGTTCATTAGTAAAACTGACCAATAATAATAATAGTTCCTTTCTTTTAATTTTGTTTTTTTAGTGCATTTAAAAGTGACTTTCAAACTGAAATTAACCAATTACTCATAATTCAACTACACTGTTCTACTGTTTTTAAAAAAAGCTTATAAATGAAACTATAAAGATTATAGGTAAGAAAAATAAGTGAAACGATGCACTGGCCTTGTATCGCTAATCCACAATGTAAAGGATATTTTATTTATCCGCAGGGAAGAAATTCTCATCAAATAGCGTGTAATTATGCCTTAAAACATCGTATACATCGATGGAAATTAGGCATAAAAAAGAAATATGGATTTATTCAAGAAAGGAATTATTTAATTAATGATGATGAAATAGGCTGTGTTAAATTATCACGTATGAATATTCCAACATACAAGAGACAAAATATTCTTAACTAAATTGCAATAATTATGAGAATCTATGTATAGATAAGTTCTTTTTTTTGTTAGATTATTTAATTATTATTCATTGTTAATTTTCACACTTTGAGTATTTTCATCTGGATACCTTTTTTAATTTGCTCGTTATTTTTATTTTTGAGATTAGTAGTCATCAGACTAATTTTAATGTAAATTCAATGTTCAATAAATATTGTTTTACTATTCCAATAAGAAAAGTATGTGATATTAATGGCTTAATTTTTCGAATTGTTTCACATAAGCGTCAAAAATATATTACCTTTATGTAACTGGAGAAATTTATGCCGAAATGTGAATAATACTCAATTGTTAAGATACAGATTTCTGTAAACTCTACAAATCATTTATGCAGTTCAAATTATTATTATCGTTCCCTTGGGTTCCTAGTGGAACATAGGGCTTCAACTGCACGTCTCAACTTGCCACTTCTGTCTTCCTTCTGCTCTACTTTTTAACTCCATCCATGTTAGTCCATACTCTTTCAACTCCTCTTCATACGATCTCTGTATGTTCTGGTCGAGAATTTAATAATTCTGACGCAAGAAAGCGGAAATCAGAAGACCACTAGGTTTACGATGATACTTGTATTTTTCAAACAAGGAAAATCAATGTCACACAAGTGTGTGAGTGAAATAGTATGAATGTCCGAACAAGTGTGTGAACACAAGTGTATCAGCGAATGTTCAAAAATGAACGAATCAATAGACAGTCTTAACATGATTGTTAATTATAATGGAATATCGATCCATATACACATAGCAAAATATAATAGACTGTTAAAAATAAACACACCTATTATATGGATACATATCAATCTCTCCTATGTCACCCTTGCACTGACGCCCCACTCGCCGCTTCCCTTTCGGGTTCCACTCGAGCAATGGCCTGACGCGCGCGCCATGTCACCAACCGGCCTCCTCAGCCACGAGTGTCCAATCCATCTCAACTTCCTCGTGCATATTTGTTGGTTGGCGATTGGTTCTTGTTTTGTTTGCTCCAAGCCATAGTTTCTTGTCGGTGATTCTTTCCGGTCCGGCCATCTCATCTTCAGTATAGAGCCAGCGAAGATAGTTACTTCTCGATAAAGGTCTGCAACAGGCTGTTGGAAATATTATTTGTGACCCGCCCCCCACCAAGTTTCTCATCCGATCCGTATAGAAGAACTGACTCACTTGACGTCTGTATTGAAAATCCGAGCGAATTTTGTTGTTGATGCTGGCTGAGTGATGAAGATTTCCAGATTGGTTTCAGGATGACGAATGTGTTTCTCGCCTGCCTTCCCGATTCTCACTCGATTTGACATAGTCGTCCGTTCCGACTTCCTGTAGTTGAGACAATGCTCCCTAGATAAGTGAATGAAGTAACCTCTTTCAAATCCCTCCCGTTGACGGCGATTGGCGCTGGATGTTCCTGCTGTTGTTGTTCTAGTTGGTTGGTTGGTTATTTTCATAACCTCCGTCTTCTCTATGTTCGCCTGGAGTCCTGTCTTCGCCGGCTGCTTCTTCGGCCAGTTTGTCGGTTTTTGCTTGTGAGTCTTCAATTTTGTGTGACATCAAACATAAATCATCCACGCGCGAAATCCAGGTCTTCTAGGTTCTTCACGTTGGTCCAGGATATCCCTGTCTCCTCGTTTCCCACTCACTGTCTGACGCATAATCAAGTCTGTCCACCACAATTAGGAATATCATTGGTGATAATAAGCCAGCACCTTTGTCTGACTTCTGTGTTTACTCCGAACGCCTCGCTGAATTTTCCATTGTGGATGACTTGACACGTTCCGTTGTCGTACAGCTGTTGAAAGGTAGGCACATTTTGCTTTCAATTTTTACTTGGATAACTAGACAAATGCCGTTATCATAGATAACAATTATATATATATATATATATATATATATATATATATATATATACATTGCAAAAGCCAACAAACTGGCTGGAGCAGCGAAGACAGGGATCCAAGTGAACATAGAGAAAACGGAGGTGATGAAGATAACCAACCAACCTCAACAGCAACAAGAGCAACCAGCACCAATCACCATCAACGGGATAGATTTAATAGAGGTTATCACTTTCACTTATCTGGCTAGGAAGCATCGTTTCAACCTTAGATGAAATGGATGAAGATATCAAAGTCAGAATCGGAATGTTAAAACGCGCCTTCATCAAGCTGAAACCAGTTTGGAAATCCTTTGCACTGGTTCAGTATAAGGAATTAGATTCGCATTTTCAACACTAATGTCAAGTCGATGCTTCTATATGGGTCAGAAACTTGCACTAAGTGTCAACAGGTTGCAGACTTTTATCAACAGTTGCCTTCGCTGGCTCCGTACTGAAGATCAAATGGCCAGAAAGCATTAGTAACAAGAAACTCTGTCAACGAATCAACCGAGGTGCAATCGCTCAACAAATATGTAGGAAAAAATGCAGATGGATCAGGTATACATTAAGGAGACCGTCGAATGATATCGCGCCAGGCTACAGCTCGGGTGGAATCTGAATGAGAAGCGAAGAGTTGGTCATCGGTGCGACGATGGCATGAAGGAGATCGTGTGACGCAGAGATGAGAGATTGTGGACAATTGTGGTCCGAGTTGAAGGGGAAAGCAGAAGACAGGACAAAGTGGAGATGTGTTGTTGAAGCCTTACGTTCCACTTGGAACTCAAGGGAATACTAATTATATATATATATATATATATATGTTTGTTGGAAGCAATAATTAGCAAGTCAGTATGAAATGTCATTTATTTGATGATGCTTAAAACTGCAGTCAGTGACTCTTATTTCATTTCATCAGGATACTCTCACGCTACCATACTTGAATTCAAGTAGCTAATGATGTTCTCAACGAGACTTAAGTTTGAAATCCACCAATCCAAACGCTGATAGTCGTTGAGTAAAGGATGTATGTTGGTCCTAAGTTTTAGTAGAAACGTCATCATCAGCTGAAGTATATATATATATATATATATATATATATATATATATATCACCCTAATAAGTCTTCATTAGGAATAAACATGCTCCAGACAACATACCACTGATTGATGAGATGAGTAGTATAAGAATAATCATCTTAACCAATCAGTAGTACGTAGCTTGTTTGTAAGTATTCTTACCTTCTTGATAAGCCTTCATGGTATATCAAGCAGCATACAAACTGTGATCTGAACAATTTGGATTGCAAAGGTGGTTGAACTGCCGTGTCGAACTGTGTAAATTGCAAATGGCTAACTAACTTGCGAATTGTTAATCCGAATAAATATGCTTCCTGAATAACACTACTTACCATTGTTAAACGAGTGACTAGAAAGCGAAAAGCGGGAGAATCAGACAGTACTGGACAGCTGTTTTGCCCTACTGCTTGAAACTCTTCAGTATTACGCCATATAATCACAAACAGAGTTCAAACCGAGGAACTTTAGGCTACTATTCAAATTTGTAGACTTATTCAGTCACTAGGACCCGACTCAATGGTCCATGAGTTCTGAAAAATAAAATTCTAAAATCACCACCATTGAGTCGGATCCCAGTGGCTGAACGGGTTTACAATTTCGACTTGCAGCCGTAAGGTCCTGAGTTCGAACTCCAGGCAGGGGGAGGTTGTACTACCGATAAGTCCCAAACTAGGACGAAACAGCTGTCCAGTACTCCTGTATCATTTACTCTCTTTAACGTCGAATCTATCTCTCTGATGTTTGATATTTTTTATGCCAATGAATGTCTCTTTCTATACTACTGATAAATTTTATCAGTAGCACACGCCAAAATATCATTATAGTTCTGGTAGAATATTCAAATATATACGAGAACAAAGCACCTAAAATAAATACATTGTGAAATCAAATATAGTTTTATCCCACCTTCGCTGAAATAAGATTCGTGATTATCTTGAAGCTGTTTAATCGAAAACTGTATAAATGAAAGGAAAATATGCAAATACTAATCTTTTTCCTATCATATATATATATATATATATATATATATATTCATGTTGAGTAACCTTTGTTTTGCGTACATATTTGAATCAAGTTTGTGAAATTGCTCAGAATTAATAAATGAAACAATTGTCCTTGTGCCTCTTAGTTTCTGTTGTAATTGAGTTCTCACACGATAAAGCTTCCTCTGAAGTTACTTTATTCCTTCGCGTTCCGAGTGGAATATAGAGCTTCAAGCTGAACCTCTCAAATTTCGGTGACAGTGAATTTATTTTCACGGTATAGGGTTGCTAGCCACACGCTCAAATGTCTCCCTTTACCAAGCTTAGCAGGGTTTAGGAGTACGTCCAACGAAGATCGAATATCTGACCATATGCGTAGTTGATCAGCATTCTGCTGATGAACCAGCGGCACACTAAAGTTAGAGTTCATTTACCTATTTATAGTTTGTAAGACCATTTGTCAACAGAGTGTGTACATCACCCAAACTACCATTATTTTCGAACAGATCTTCCAATGTATGCTAATGCTCACTGATTAACCAGTTGTATTCACTCGGAAACATTATTATTCCCTTGACTTACAGCTGTTTCACTCTGCTCTCTGCAACCGTTTTTATTTCGCTCAAAGATTACCTATAAGGTTTCATATCTTTCTCACACGATCTGCTCCACAAAACCGTCGGACTGCCAACTCAACTTTTTTCTCATTCGGCCTCAACTCGAACGTCTGATATATGATGTCATTCAACGATCTTTTCAGAATATATCCAATCTACCTCCATTTTCCTCGGCATATTTGTTGGGCAACAGGTTAGTTATCAGGGTTTCTTTATGTTTATACTTACTGACTATCTCATTTTAGTATGGAACGAAAACAGTTGTTGATGAAAGTCTGCAGAGTGTTGGAAATGGCAACTCTCTGAAATAAATGGAGGAACTGGTACTTGTCTACACATTTCATTTCTTCTGAATTCTAAGCAGCTTTCCTAGACTCAAACATCATGCGGACAGTCCATGCTTATTTTTGCTTTCATCGAAAGAAAACGCACTGGCTGACTGGATTTCAGAAGGCTTTCGCCAGTCCACGTCATTTTTTCTCTCCGATTTCAGAGATGAATGAGTTTTTTTTAATGTATACTTTTGTGAATTATAGGTTTCCAGACCGTAAGTGTTACGAATTTCCTGGAATAATTTGAGCGCCGAGTCACATTGATTCATTATAAATTATCATTATCATAATCCGAATAAATCTGCTGAAGAAGCTGTGGCTTACACGGTGAAACGTTCAGAAAAATCTTGTTTTGATTTTTCTAACACTCTAGGATTAATTTAAATAATTTATAAAGTATACTTTTGTGCTTTAAAGTTTCTGTAGAGATGGAGTAGGATCATTAATGCTACACTCAGCCTCCCTTCTTTTTTCTAGGCTTAGGACTGACTAGTGAACTAAGCGAAGTTCTTAAGATATACTCATTTAATAAGACAGTATAATTTAATCTTGGTTAGATAGTCGGCTGTTGCATACAGAAAATACACGAATTTGGATTATTTATTTATTTATTTAAAAGCATAAAAAACTTGGTACAATATGGCACCAAGACGGATGCGCCGCACAATAATAATAAAACAACATAGATCAAAAAAATATATATAAGTAGAGAACGAACAAAGAACTTCATCTGGAAGGAAAACAGTCTTGCTTAACAAGTTCAAACAGTATTCGTTAACTGTCATCAAGAAGGGAAGAAAGAAGGAAATTGCAACACGTTCGCCATTGATTACGATTCTTGGTCATATCCAACAACGTTTCGAGCCATCTATTCGAGCTATCTCTCGGACCCCAACCAGGGAGTCGTGACACACCAACCGATGCTAATCTAGCACAAACAGCCTTCATCCCACTACGCCACGTCATGGACTGACCACCACTTCACCTTTTCCATCCCGTCCCAGGGCTGGCCGAACAGAGACCTGTACGGAAGCCTCTGGGATGACATTCTCAGCACATGTCCAAGCCACCGGAGCCGGTGTTTCCAGATGACGACAATCAATGAATGGTGATTTCCACTGTGTTCAAACACACACCACAGAACCTCAGAATTACTCACGCGATGATGCCATCGAACGCAAGCAATCCTGCGGAGACAGCGATGATCGAACACGCAGAGTCGCCGCACATCCTCAGCTCGGAGAGGCCAGGTTTCACAGGCGTAGAGTAGGGCAGCCCTCACCGAAGCATTGTATACCCGACCTTTGACAGCCAGGCTAACGTCGCGACGGCGCCATAGGTGGCTCAAGTTGATGTATGCCACCCTAGCCTTCATTATACGGTTGGAAATCTCATCCGTCACCCCTCCGCCAGCACTCACACAACTACCCAGGTACACAAACTTATCAACAACTTCAAGCGGTTCACCCGCAAGAGTGAGTGCAGGTACAGGCTCCTGCCAATCTTGTAACAGTACTTTGCACTTAGACGGCGCAAAGCACATACCATACTTACAGACACTGATCGCCAACTGATTAAGTGCGATTTGGGCAGCCTGCATGCTATCGCACAGTAAGACGATATCGTCTGCATACTCGAGGTCGAAAAGTCTATCTCCAGGTAGCAGATCTACACCACCTTCACGCACATCCTTCAGAACGTCATCGATGGCAAAGTTAAAGAGAAATGGAGAGATTGGGCAACCCTGTCTAACCCCACTGTTGGTTGGGAACAGTGGTGATAGTTGGTTGTATGCCCTCACTCTACCTGAGGTGTTTCTGTATAGGGCTTTCAAGATGTTAACAAATTTCTCAGGTACACCTCTCTCTAACAGACAGTTCCAGAGCACAGTTCTGTCCAACGAATCGAAGGCAGCCCTAATATCAAGAAACACAACGATCGTTGGCCTGCAATACGTGTGGCGGTGTTCCAACAACTGACGAAGGGTGAACACATGATCAATGCATCCACGACCTGAACGAAACCCAGCCTGCTCTTCGCGAATCAATCCTTCACGTATTTTGCACAGTCTGCGAAGCAAGACAGCAGCCAATATTTTAGACGCGACTGGTAACAGACTGATACCCCTATGATTGTCACACGAATTACGTCGACCCTTTTTAAAGATGGGGACGATAATGGCTTCGTTCCACATTGATGGTACACTCTCTGTCTCCCACACCTTCCTGAACAACCCAGTTAGAGCCATTGTGAGAGTCTCGCCACCATCTTTAAAAAGAGCCGGGGTTAATTTGTCTGGGCCGGGCGCCTTATGGCGTTTCAAAACTTGGAGTTCCTTACGGACCTCCGCTTCGGTGGGTGGGTCGGTACTAACCGACCAAGGAGCACTCGGGCTAATGATAGTAGACACTGAAGCTGGTGGCCAGCTAAACTGCTTCCCGAAGTGCTCTGCCCAGCGTTCCAGGCGTCTTTTCAGGCTGGTAATTGGAGTGCCATCTGCCTCACAGACCGTCTCGCTGACACCTTGTTTCTTGCTGCCGGTGGCTCGTATGAGTTGGAACAGCTTCCGACTGTTGCCAGATGCAGCAGCTGACTCCATCTCACACGCACGTTCTGACCACCAGGCTTCGCGGTCCTTACGTAAACACTGTCTAATCTTGCGCGTGAGCGCCTTTCGCTGATTGTTGTATTCGCTGCCAGCCGGAATGGACCGGCGTTCATCCAGGAGTTGCAAGGAACTCGCAGAAACCCAGTTGTTTTTAGCGGAGCATTCTTTCAAGCCGCAAGCGGCTACACTCGCCTTTTGCATGGCACCTTGCACATGAAGCCAATGTTCATCTATACTACTTGGGGGGTTGCTGGCAAGCATTGTTTTTAACTCATTCTGATATTTCAAAGAAGTAGCAGGTGCTACTAGTTTGCTCACATCAACGCTTAGAAAACGGCTTTTACGAACCCCACCAAATCGCAAGACGAACTTGGCACACACTAACGCATGATCGGAGTCCAGGCATGTGCTCCAGAAGGAGCGACAGTCTTGTATGCATCCTCGCCACCGGAAACTGACCGCAATATGATCAATCTGAGTCCAAGCTTGCTTCGCAGAGGGAGGACGCCAGGTAGCGCTACGGCGATGGCTGTGCCGGAAGTTGGTGCTGGCTAGAAATAGGTTGTGATCCGCGCAAAGCTGCAGAAGACGGTCCCCATTATCTGACCTGCGACCATGTAGTCCCCACTGACCACCTAGACGATTCTCCTCTGAGCTTAGACGCCCGACCTGTGCATTCAAGTCCCCAGCCAGCACTACGATATCCCTCCGACCCGCCTGTTTCAAGAGATCGCTCAGTTGGTAGTAAAACTCATCCTTCATTGCATCCGGGCTGCAATCCGTCGGTGCATAGGCAGAGACAACAAATAGACACCGCCTATCTGGCCTACTACCCCTTACTTTCGTATAACCTTCCAGCCTCACAGCACATAAACGATTGTTGATAGGAATCCAGTCGAGCAATGCAGCTTCGGCTCTAGCGCTCAGTGCGACACCGACACCAGCTACGCCGGATTGAATTTGGAACAAACGAGTATTTCAAACGATCGTCCAGGAATTACCAAATCAATATTCTGTTCAACTAGGCTAGAATGCAACCGTATATGTGGTATTTGGTTCAGCCACTTATTTGGTAAAAGCCATTTTACAGAAGTGATTATTCAGCTGACAAATTTAGTTAAAATCCTGAATGATTTGAAATTTCGGATTTTGGTGGGCATATTTAGATTGAATCTCAGGGAAGACATTAAATCAATTATATCTTACATCTATAAAATACTATTCGTAACCAATACTCACATGCTTTTCTTAAATAGCTTTTAACCTACGCTTATGCATTTTTAGGAGAAAGAATATCCTGATGAATTGGATCATGTTTTGAGTCGAACAATAATATTATGTCAAATTATCTAGTACTACAGATAATTATTTGATTAAAAGATATTGTGAGTGGAGAAAATATTACACCAATAAATACACTGGGGATTTTGTACTGCATATACAAACAAACTATTCACAAGAAGGCTATCGTCACTATTATTACTACTGATGATGAACCATTAAGTAGTATATTAGTATATTAACACCGTAGGTCCAAACAAGATAACATAGGAACTGGATTGTTAGATGAAAATCTATCCTTTATTCAACTGTACAGAAATTAGCCGAAAAATTCAGTAGTCAATCGACTTGGTAATTATTTTTGAAATCAGGAATTAAAATCCTCAGGAGACAGGATGAATAGTACTCTCTGTGTATAGTTGTAGTTTGATGAGTGCTACTTATAGTTAGATATTAGTAGTATATCAGTAAACGGATTCAGAAATGTAACGACATATTTTGACCACTGCAAAAAGCAGTCGAAGAAGAGAACTGTGAGAATAACATTACAAACACTGTGCTGAGTCCAAAAAGCTATCGAATGTGGTAGGCGTCGTTATCACAGCGGTAGTGATTCGGCGTTCGATCCCCGACCGACACACTCCATTACTCCGCTAAGTCAGTAGTAAAACTGGTAAAGAAAGAAGGTTGGGCTTGAGGCTAGCATCCCTCATCCGGTAAAAATAAACACCACTCTGCTACCGAAACTTCAAGCCTCTAGCTTGAAGCTGTGTGTTCCACTGGGAACGCAAAGGATTAAAAAAAATAGTCCAATATGGTGATATTCGACCAATTTACATATGATGTGCAAATGAAGCATTGAAGATACGGTATACCAAATTTATGTGTCTACAAAACGTTTGTCTTAACAAACATAGCCGTCGAGCCTTATCGGTCTTTTCTCTTTTACAGTGGCTATTGATATTGTAGTCATCCATGTAGTAAGAACAAGATTACTTGTGGTATGTAAACAAAACGATTAATTCTTTTCAATGATTTTAAAGATACTCATTTTTCTTTACGGTGGATAAAAGCGATTATTAAAGTTTACAAAAAGAGCGCTACATAAGCCTTCACATTTACAATACAACAAAGTCTATATAATGTCAATGACCAACTCATGTAATCCACTCACAGCATTGTATAGTTGAGCAGCGATTAATTAAAGATGCATAATGTGACCAAGATGACCAGAAAAGATCAGAAACAGGGAGGGATCTCTGGCAATGAGTGAACCAACCCAGCAGGAACCGATTGTGAAACAAATAGGCAGGAGGTGGATTGGCTGGCCATACTCTGAGGAAACCATCAAGTGACATCACTAGACAAGCCACTGCTCGAGTAAAACCCGAAAGGGAAGTGGGTGGCGAGTTGGTCGTCATCGCAAGGGTGACTTGAAGCAGGTCATGTGAAGAGGAGATGAAAGCATGTGGGCAGACTTGGAGCGGGGTGAAAAAGTTGGCAGAAAACAGAAGGCAATGGAGGTGCGCAGCTGAAGCCCTATATTCCTCTAGGAATTAAAGGATAAAATAATAATAATAATAATGTGACCAATTAAACATGGTACTGTTTGCCTTGATGTATACTTTTAGCCATATATCATCTACTTACATCAAAGGATTACCACCCGCAAAGGAATATTCATAATCTAACTACACTATTTTATATCATTCGATAAGCTTATTTAATTCAAAACAAAAAAAAGAAGATAGGAATACAATATAAACAATTCTATTATATACACAACAATAACACATATGAATGAACACACACGGAAAAAGAAAACCCTACAGACTAAGAACAACATTCTTTTTTTTGGGCTTTCATAAATATCCATAAGGAAATAAATTCAGAAACAAACAAATAAAGACGATAAAAAAACACACACACAAATTAATGCAAAAATGATTCATGAATAACAATCTCTACAGACTGTTTTTTTTTCTACTTAAATGCTTATCAGAAAGTGAAAAAAAGACAAATAGGTAAACACTAATGTGCAAAAACAATTACTCAAATGAGAAACAGGAGATAAACCCCCCCACACACACACACACACACGCATACAGAGGTGAATCTAAAGTACACCACTGCCTGTCCCTTCCCCAAAAATAAAAAAACAGCCGGAAAAAAGTGACTGTGTACAAGCGAAATTTGAATTTAGACTAGAAAGCAATGAAAAGAAGAATAAAAAAGGAATAAAAGTCAATTTTCGCATATATAATACACGTTACAGTCAAAAACAGAACCTGATCAGCACCACACACATAACTTTAACCAACCATAAAAAGAAGTAGAAGTAAATACTACAGAATACGAGACTGAAACTGCATTCACACTGTAAGTTATTATAATTACTTGTCAAAGAGAAAGCAAGCCAGAAGGAAAAAGGATATGCTATATGTATGTAATTAACTTAACTGAGGCACTGAAAGAAAAGAACAAACAAATCCATACTACCCTATTATAGTATATATGCAGTTGTAAAAATTCTCCTGAATACTTTTCCCGTTTGCGCAAAATGGATTAGCCATTTCACAAAATAAGAAGAAAAAATAGCATTAGGCATAGTGATAAAATTGAACATTTTACCACTCACACACACAAAATGCATCATGAACAAAATATTCTGAAGCAAAATATAAATAAACTACTTATTTTGTATTTAAGTAGTTGAAGAGAAATACATAACGAAACTAATCGCAATTGGACATTTTCAGTTACAACAATATTTGGTTTATAAAGTACAAGCAAATAAGAAAAACAGAATAAAAGGGGTTGGAAAAGAACGGATAAAATCTGGTTGTATATATATATATATATATATATATATATATATATATATATATATATATATATATGTATATAAGAGGGGTATGATATAGATTAAAATTAATGTTATTGTCTAGATGTATATGAAACAATTCATCATACAATGTGAATCATCAATCACAAAAATCAAAGACAAATAAATAATTAATTAATCAAATAAAACAACTAGGTGTCATATGATCAAGAATCCAATCGGCTGCAGGTTCCAACTGCCAATTGAATGCGCTTATTATCTCACAACATGAATCCCAGTTAATTAAACCTAATTGATAAAGACGACATACTGATAGTAGACGTACAGCTAATTGTACACGCCAAGCACTAGTTCTATCCAATCTAGTTCTCCAAGTTTCGATAGGTGAAGTATGCGGAATCGGGGGTACAATTAATTGGGGTATAATAGGAGAAAATGGATTCATTACATGTAATAAAGCCCAATGAGCTTCAGATGAAGTACAACCGGGTACTTGAGAACAAACAAGAGAAATCTGAAAAATAAACAAAACAAAAAGCAAGTGTAAGTATACAGTCAATCAAATATGAAATTAACCTTAACCCTAGAAAAACGTACAATTTGAATATCAGTCTCCAGCTCACCGAACAGATAACTGAAACTGTAGTCAGAAGTCCACCATGTCAAGGTGAAGTGGAGACTCATCAAAGTACTGTTAGCATTATATCACAAACTGAATAAGTTAGAATTCACAGGTCATTGGATTACTTCTCAAGTGACTAAATGGTTGGTAGACTTGATCTCATGACTTGAAGGTTCTCAGTTAGATCCTTGGTGGGGTCGTGGGTAAGCCCCGCTGAAGGATACCGAAATAGGACGAAACAACTATCCAATGCTCCCTAGTTTGTAATGATCTCTAACTGATGTTGGTTATTAAGGAAATCTATATCGAAGTCCAGATCCTTGTACAGACCCACAATCTAAATATCAATTAACAATGATATCTCGATATCAGATTTACGGGAAAAGGGAATCAGACAAGAAAGTTTCATTTTTGCTTATCTTACTCTAGTGAACGAACAAGAAAAAATTAAAAAACATTGATAGACAGATCAGATCTGAAATTACAACACCGGTTATCCATCAACACACTAAAGATGTATAGAAACATTATTCAAAAGAGTTACTGCAGAACTTCTGCCTTGCAGATCGTCTTACAGAAGAATGGCATATTTCCAAAATCACCGCTAGACTATTAAAGCCTTTAGGAATAGATGTCGCCTATAAAGTAATACGGTCAGTGTATTCCACACTACGTAGATTAAACAAATAAGGGGAACAAAACGGAGAAATACACTATACTGTTCAGAGAGAATATTCCCATTATTTTCTCATTATAGAACACTATAGAACACTATAGGACACCCTTCAGTAATGGGGATCTAAGGAGCTATATACGATTCATTTCAAGACCTTAAAGTTGCGTAGTATACAGATTAACTCTCAACCATTGGATGTGAGTGTAACAGCCTCTAATGTTCCAGATTATATGCTTTTGAGACGGAGTGCTTTCATAATCCCATGGCAACTGTGGTTGACTGCGCTTTCACATTCAACGTAATAATAGATCCAACTGATAACACTTGTAAAATTAATCTCGAAGCTTATTTCTAACACAAACTGAGTGTCTTTTCGTTTGCCAGGTTTACAAGGAGGCGGGGGGGGGTCAACTAATTTCAGGATGACTCTTGCTATGATACACCATTTTCAATGCTTCCTGGAGGAAATCCCCGTTTGAGGAGATTTCTATGGCAGTGCCTGTCAGTGAAGCGGGAGAAATTACACTACCAAGTTATTCCGATACACATTCTGAATTAGAAAACTAGTAATTTAAAATACAATCGATAATTCTTAATAAGTAGAATGTGTTATAGGAATCTTAATATAGTCAGCTGATTGTCACATGTCTTCTTTTCTTTTAACTTCATGATCATTGTTCATTGTCATGGATTAATGCGGAGAAACAAAAAAAGAAAAAATGATACTTACTTCTTTGTATTCACAGTTCAATTTAACTGAACTAAGTAAAATATTAATGAAGCCGTAATTAACTCTTTAAAAATTGGTTTATTATTTTCTACAAGTTACTTAACTTCGACATGATATTCAACAGTTAAGCATTGAAAAATATTAGAGTTTGTTAGGAAATAATCGATCATCAGTTAGAAAGCTCATGTAACTATCGATAGAGATTTCGTCCTCCTCCTCTTCAAGTATGTGTGTGTAACCATGATTCTGTGAAGAATTAAACCCAAAAAGTTTTAAATAACAACGGAAACCAATCATCATTCAGTCAATGAAAAGAAGTCCATTGTCTTCTAATGAGATCAGAGAAGTGTGTCCCTCTGACAAGTCTGAATGAAAAGAAAGCTGCTCAAGGCCTTTCTGGTTTTAAAGAGTCCTACAATAGGTAATACAGTGGTTAGGACTCTCGCCGATCATGCACATGGTTCAGGGTTCGATCCCCTCCTGACGCTCGACCGATATCTATGGTCGGCCTGCAAAATTTGGGCTACCGATATCATATACTGAAAATGCCATACTTGTACCGAAAATACAGTGTGGCATCAAGTTGTAAGCAAAATTTTAAAAAAATAAAATATATTTTTTTCGATAAATCATGAATAACTAAAAATTGAAGTAATCAGGCGAAGTATATCATCAAGATTAGAGCAAAATTATCCAGCAAAGTTAAACTATCATAGGCAAAATCACAGTGATCTTAAACAACCAATTTAAAATTCAAATGCAAAAAAGTCTCATAATCGTTGAAAAATGCACTTAAAAACATTGCAAACATGATATTACACAATGTCTCTCAGTCAAAACACAGTTGATGTGCAGAGAAATCATACCATGCACTATAGATGCATTCATTCAGATGACTGTAAGTCATGGTACTTTGAGACTTATTGATATTTCTGACACTTCTTTAATCTACTCCTAACTTTGAACATAATCTTAATTTTGACTATAATCATAACCTTTACCCCAGACCCTAAACGTTAATCTAAAGATCCATAAACCCTATCTAACAGAGTAGATCTACAGAAAAAGTACCTAGTGAATGAGTGCAATACTCTATCTACCTTCAAAAATGTGGGCATAATTTAATTTGGAATAACGTTTCATAGCATTCGCTGTATCTTATTGGATCTTGAAGATTAACTTTTGAAAGGACCTTGAGCTTTGGCTAGATAATATAAAACTTTCACTTCATCAAACTTCATCTATCTAATACTTTCCTAACTAGAAGAATATGGACGGATAATGGATAAATCACTCTGTGATTACATTTACTGTCAGCAATGCTTATCTCAATCTAATCACTCCGACAATTATTATGGTAATTACAAGGGGACAATTTTATGGTCCATTTGTGACGTTAAAGAATACATACACATATAAATAAGTCAGAAGGCGAGAGGATGAAATGAAAGGAAAGAGAATTTCACTCTCTTCCCTTTGTCATATATATATATATATATATATATATATATATATATATATATATATATAATCCATCTAACGCCCACAAATTCCATATTTATCTCAAAATGAAGATATACCCTTTTTCCTGGGAGAATATATACATATAAGGAAAGCGATCGATAAACTAAAAGGAACGTGAAAAGAGAGAGGAGGAGAAAGGGAGATAAGAGGTAGGACGAATAATGTTAATAATAATAATAATAAGACATTTTTACTTTCATAATACAGAGGATGCATTGAAATTCAAAATGTTAAAATTAACATTTATATTACTTGAATGAGTAAGTAGAGTATTCAAATGACTGAGTATAGTAAACAAACAGGATTTAATGAACTTCATAGTTGACAAGTTATCCTTAAATATTATTAGTTAAAAAGTTGAACGGATCAGCGTAAACCTTCACACCAAAGTGTATTACAGTTAATAATAATAATAATTTTCGATGCATAGAAATCAATAAAGCTGATCAAAACTTACTTCATCAGTGAAAATGTCTACAGAATTGGAGAGTTTAGGGTGATTTTCACTTTCTTGAGTTTGAGGTTGTACATCTGGAGAGAAAAATTGAAGGAAATATAAACAAAACCAAAAAAGAAATATACTGAATAATATATCACGTCTCGCTCACCACCAGTGCGTTGTTGGCATAGTGGTTAAGACGCTCGCTGACCATGCACATGGTCTGGGTTCGATCCCCGGCCACAGACGCACTCCTTTACCTCGCTAAGCCAGAAATAATGCTGGTAAAGAGGAAATGTTGGGAATGAGGCTAGCAACCCCATCCTGTAAAACAAACACTGGTACAGAAACTTCAAGCCACTAGCTTGAAGCCCTATGTTACACTGGGGAACGTAAAGGAAAAAAAATACTGAATAATATTGCTTATTATGGTACAACGCTCACAAACGAATACGTTCGATAGATATACTTAGGACCTTCGATTGACATTTTAAGCGTGTAGGATAGATAGTCTACACTCAGAAATATTACATTAGATTCGACTACTGTTGATATGAATGCACACTTACTCAACTGTTGTCACTTAAGGGAATATTAGTCTGAACTTTGGTCACATTCCTTACTACATAAGCCTGGCTTCCTCTAATTTTGTTAAAACATCCTTCTAAAAAGATTAGTGTAAGGAAGTTAACTGCTTCCAGTATTACAGATAACCAAACAGTTAAGCTAGATATAAGGCTAGCTAATAATGCTTCAGAAGGTATACACCAATGCCGACAGCACCTACAAGATATGCTATGAAGATGACTAGTGGAAAATAAATGTACAAACTATCCTAATAACAATCAACCAACGGGTTAATAGTATATCATTGTATCAACAAAGTGCTGAATAGATTTACGAGATCGCCAGTTATACTCACAGTTAACAACAAGAAGTAGTCAAAAACTTCAAGTGTGGTGAGAGATGACTGCTAGCCAAATTGGTAGACATTAATTTACGTCAACGTTTATGTCCCAAATATTAGTCATGTAAAAACAAGAACAAAGATTGACAGTAAACTTTGCGTAGGCGGATACAGATAGCGAATAGATGATCTGACATTCAAGAAACAGCCACAAATAGATGAAGGATTAACTTTTAGTGAGAAACAACCAATCAGAAGACTGTGTTTTTCTGCTAACAATAATCTATAATATGTACATGAAAATTTATAAATACGTGTTGATTTCCTTAATAAACGATCTGTTGTCTGACTCTTGTCTTCTGTCGTTACACAAATAGTTATGTGAATGATGTGAGTGATAAAATTTATAACCATGTACCGTAAAGAGCGGCAGAATATGTCAATAGAACAGTAACAAAATTAGGTTAACCAAAAGAAAAAGCAGATTTAAAACATTTCAGTGAGCAAAGTCTTATCAAACTCCTGTGAAACACAACCTCTGGCTAGGGGTCGCGCTATGTCGTGAAATGGCAGAAGTTAGAATTCATGGGCCATTGGATCGGGTCCCAGTGACTTAATGGTATACGAGCTTGCCTTGTAACCAGAAGGTCCTGGATTCGAACCCCGGTGGGTGCGTACTGCTGAGGAGTCCCAAACCAGGACGGAACACCTGTCCAGTACTCCCAGGTTTCCCAATGGTTCTCTAATTGATGTCAACTCATGATGAAATCTTCCAACCAGTCAAACAAAAATCCCTACAAACCATTACTTGAACAACCTCTCTGAGCTGGGCATACCGAGTTTGCATTCGGTAAGTGTTCGGGAGTATTGACGGTTGTCTGTCAGTGGATGTAGCCAACTTATAAAGTTCTTTTTAGCGCCTCGTACGTGCGTTATGCATATCAAAAGAACAACTCCAACACATATCACAGTTTCTTAGCTCTGTAACTGACTAGAAGCAGCTGAAAATAAAGTCATTATATTGATGTGGTGCAGTGAGGTGGACTACCTGAGGAGCAGTTACAATCAACGTCGAAAAGATACGTTGTGTTTTACAATGACAGTCTGTGACGACAGTTACCAAGTAGTCTTTTACCAATTATCAAAATAATCCAAGTAACGTTACACTGAAAGATTTTATACACCATAATTAAACCTAGTTGATGAGTTTTGAAGGATTTCTTGTAATACATAACCGATAAGTACAAAAATTAAAATTTATCCTAATCAAAAGAGAGTAGTGACACGGTTCACTGGCTTAGGCATTCGACTCCTAGCTAATGCGTTCAATCCCTCAACTTCAACCAGAAAAAAAGTGGATAGTACCACTTGCTCTCAAACAGTAAATATGGATCATAGTCTGGAACATGAGTCTGAACTAACCAACTAAATAAATCTAATAAAGAACATAAATGCATGACACTATACACCACTGTATGATAAATCGATACGAATAGTTGTAAACCACTCACACCCACCAGCTATCCTTAATCAATCAGATCGACCAGACAGTTGTTTCATTCGTTTGGTGCCGAGCTCATCGGGATTGTACTCAGAGTGACTCAGCTCAGATAACTGAATCAGTTGAAACCACTGGAATTCTAGCTAGCTACTTGGATGAACTGGTTTCCCTCGATAGCAGTGGCCCTCCGATGTTTATATCTGGTTAGCAAGCACTTCTACTCACACGGAAGAATCGGCTGTCATCTATGGTATCAAGTAGACCGTATATTGCAATGTGAATAATTTCTGTTTCCGAAAAGAAACTATGACACGATTTCACCTCCAATTAAGCAAATTTCAAATCGCAGACAAATTTGCGCAATTGAAAATTTGATGAAATGAAGAAAAATTTAAAAAGAAAACTACGACATAACTTGTAGACAGTAAAAAAAAATTCTGATTATTATTTGACATATTTTGTTGAATTAATAAAAAAAGAAAACAGGCTGAAAACTGATGATATTTCATGAAACCAAGCAAGAATTTAAGTCAAAGATAAACACACACACACACAGCACTTAAAAAAATTAGCTCCAATAAAATAAGATATACAAAAGACTGATGTCTTTATTAACTGATCCAATTAGGAAAAATTGAACTTAAACAAAATCATGAAAACATCAATTTTTTTAAATATAAGTACAATACACCACCCTGTAGAGTCTTACAGTTTTACGCTAATATGAATTCATTCAGCTTGATACTTGAACAACTAACCAAAATGAGCGTGTTTATAGCATACGTATATTTGTTTAGAGTAAGAGGGAAGGAAGAAATATATGGCGAATTCTATTCATCATTACACACAGTATGAGGTACAGACAGAAATATTAAATAAAGTTTTTTTTAAAAACATGTCAATATGGTAAAAAAATTGAAAAAAAGAGTCATGATTTAATCAAAATAAGTCTGATTACATAAACAGTATAAATAACTCACCTGAAATTGTATCACTTTGGACAGGGATTCCAACAGATGGCTATAGATGGATATAGACAGACAGAAAAGACAAGAATGAAAGAAAGAATTATATATATATATATATATATATATATATATATATATCAGTTAAAACTCCAATAAATATGATATAACATGTATGACGATGCCACGTGAAATTCAAATTTGCCTCCAGGGGAAGCATATCACCTTCAATTTGCACAAATTTATTCATGTTTGTAAACTTATCTTTGATAAATAGGTTAAATGATAGTTAAACTAAAGAAAATAGAGGTAAGAAAAGAAAAAAAGTGTAGACTCTGAAGTTAGTTTAAAAACCGGTTGAAATCACAGTTTTGTCTTATTGATATAAGTATACAACTTGGACACTGTGGTGGTAGAGCCTAACTCCATTATAGATAAGATTTCATTTTGCTAAATCACACAGTGTTATACAGTAATATTAACTGATGGACCACCTTTCGAGCACAAACTATTGCTCATTATCATATCGAGTCACTCACACAACTTTTTTACTTCATTTATATACATAAGTGGAATGGATTAGATATTTGAATAAAAATCACACGTAGGTGAAGAGAGAGAGAGAGAGGTTGATTACTGAATCCTGCCTGGTTCATCGAGTCTACACACCCAACATATGCAACAGAAATGACTCAAAGCAAATACCAGAGATATGGAAGATATTATTACCACCAGTCGGTCAAATCAGAGGAGGATGATAAATAATCTTAAAATTCTATTTCATTCAATTCACGTACATCATAACATTCTTACAGGTTACTTATTTTGACCAGAAAAACACTCGTCTTATTTCCCATCTGATTGTACTTGATTAATAACACTAATATTATTTCTGAATGTACATTATCATCTACTGATTTTTATTCAAATGTCTAATCAATTCCACTCATGTATATAAATGAAGTAAAAAAAAGTTGTGTGAGTGACTTGATATGATTATGAGCAATAGTTTGTGCTCGAAGCATGGTCATCAGTTAATATTGCTGTATAACACTGTGGGTGACTTTATCAAAATAAAATCTTATGTATAATGGAGCTCTGCTGTCAAAATTTGTCAACTCGTATATTTCACTTATTATACCTTAATGCTCACCATTAGTCTCTCATCGTCTATTGAAAGAGGACTATATCACTTTGAGAAGTGTATTAAAGGTTGTAAGCAGGGCAAGTGGTGTGCAACTTTCCAATTAAAAAAATACTTTGTCTGTTTAAAGGTAAAATCGTCCCATCACGTAATACTAGTAAGTGAATACTATAAGACGATAGTTGGACAGAGAAAAAAAACACAACTGATTGTGCTGACAACTGTCTACCCAATGGGAAAAAAACAAACACTTCTTTCACCAGTTGAGGAGTATATATAGGACAAAAACGTCTCACTCAGTACAGTGAATAAATAATAATAATAATAGTAATAACAAGTAGGTGAGGAAACAAAACTACACTCACATACACGGAAAATTATAATAAATCAAATAGATTTTAAAATATTTAATAGGATAAAAAACAAGTGGTTGGTTGTCATTCATGTGAAAAAAGAAGGAAATAAACAAAGAAATCTATTCCTGTTCATCATCAATTTATGATCGATAAAACATGAGAAGATGAGAAGAAATAAATATTATATAAGCATAACTTTTCAGAATAAAAAGTATTGCACAATATACAAAGAGAATTTCATTCATTAAATGTTTATTGGCTGACAAAAGAAAAACACTTCCTGTTAAAATTGTTGGATAATTCATCATAGTTGGTGAAATGTATTATTCATTCAGGAAAGGTTTGGATAACTGGATTTGTGTCCAAAGTTAAAAATAAAACTCTTTAATAATTAATTATCTTGAAGAAAAGGAGGAAGAAAAAACAACTTTAAATCAATCAACTTCTGACAGTGAAGAGGATTTCGGGTAATACAAAGAAAGAAAACCTTCATTAGAAACATCTTTGACAAGGAGAATATCATGTCAACATGAAACACACTTGACAAGTTCTATAATGACCTCTCTGAACCCGAAGTATTCAATTTTGTTAGACCAATAACGCAGGTTCATGTCATAAGTATAAGAAAAATGCGGGTAGAATAATGATTGCCAGCCAGCTACGTGATCCATGAGTCGATTTCCGGCTGACGAATACCTAAATCCGACACCTAGAAGGTAATAAGTCCAGAAAAGACGTACAATTAGTTGGTTATGAGACTAGCAGCCCTACACTACTATAGAGCAAAACAAACACCACCACCAATTGAAACTTCAAAGCTGCTTAGGAGGCCTATGTTCCTCTCAGAAGGCATAAGGAATGAAAAAGCTTTCTAATAAGAAATGTCATAGGTATACTTGGTCAAATACTATTTTCCAAAAAGAAACAAAACTCACTCCGATATAACTGGGTTGCATGACTTATCAGTGTACACAGAGTTGTAGACTACTAATTTCCATCATTACAGTAAACAATTCACCGCTATTCAATATGCTAAGTGCATTGGTACTGTATTATTTGAATATTTCATCTTCCGAAAGGAAGTACAGTGAAAATATTTCGATACTAATGAAATCATATGCTCATATATATATTAGCAGACTATGTGGATGAAATAGATTAGTGAAGCATAAAGAAGACATGTTGCACTGAATAGTTTGTAACCGCACTACTCACATATTGATTGATATTTTATTTAAAATACGAGGACAAAAAGCACTCTTGAGGAAAGTTAAAAACAGAATTAACATGAGATGACTGAGACCCAATACATTTTGGCGATCAAAGTGAGTTGTGGCATCAAGTTTATGTAGTTTTTAACTAATAGAAAGGATTAACTGATTGGTTGTTGTCATCCGGGTGATAAGAACTGATAACTGCTGACTCTCTTTGTGATAAGGTGTGGGGAATAGTTCATAATGATGCAGATGTAGTTGCTTTTTATCGTCTTCCACATCCTGAAAATCTCGACTAATCTTCAAATTAATTAATTTTCACTGTCACGCAGACACACACATGTTTGGCTATTTATCAAGTATTCTTCTACTGCTATTCTCATTTTTTATGTGCTTTATCAATGTATGACAACTTGAAGTGATCCCATTTTTGTGCAAAATTATACACTGATCTATCAGTTAATAAGTCAGGAGGCATTTTAGCAATATATGCTGCTATTCTTACATCTAAAAGTTTATTATGTCTTCATTTCACCATTAATGTAAACTAAGGACTACTGGAAATGTATCTCTTGGGTCCGATCCACAGTAGGACTAAGGAGGTGACCACTGAGCGCTGATGTCCGTCAAGGACGAAGTTTGCATTGAAAATAATAATTAATCAATAAAAAACATTTCTTGCAGCATAAACCAAATACAGACTGATGCTGAGGTGCGAAAAAGAATGAGAAAACAAACAAGCAATTGAGAAGTAAGCGTCTGATAAATATAACTTTATCAAATGTTGGTTAGCAGGGATTTGATTGGCTAGAAGTTTGATCACGGGCCGACATCAGTTAGGGAACAATAGGAAAACCTGGGAGTACTGGAATACTGTTTCGTACTAGTTTGGGACTCTTCAGTAGTACAAGCCCACTGGAGGTTGAACCTAGGACCTTCCGGTTACAAGGCGAACTCGTAGACGATTCAACCATTGGGACCCGGATCCAAAAGCCCATGAAATCCGCCTTCTGACAATTCCCGGCACATATAGCGCAGCTACCAGCCAATGTCATAGGTGAGTAACTGACTTTCTTATCTGACTTGGTGTACCCTGCCGGTTACAAATTCGCCGCAAGGTAACTTCTTGTATAGAGCCTATCATTAGTCAGCATCAGTCTAAATAACAACGACTAAAATATTATAATTTTTAATAAATCTAAATACAGAGAGATAAATAATTTAATTGGACGATATCATGTTTCAAAATAATATAAGAACTAAATATTTTTCAAGATTTATAGAAATTAAAATGTAACGAGGTCAAACATTAAACAAAGTGAAAAATTGGTAAGATTTAATTGAATAAACATTTTGAATTGTAAACAAAAATAATCAGAGCTTAAACAATGAACAGTGAAACAAAGTGTCAGAGTTTTTGAAGATATAGGTCGATAAACAGGTTGTCTACACCATACATAAATATACTGAGATTGTGCACGTCTTTTTATAGGTTAAAACTCATGACGGAATTTTAGAAAATTCCATTATACTCAAACGTGACACACAAAAATAATGATTAAATGTTTCAGAAGAAGAACTTAATACACACACTACATCTCCGCTGATTCACTACTACAATAGCACGAAACAACTATCGCGTACACTTCATTAAAAAGCACCTATCAATGAGACATATAACTACTCAAACCAACAAAACGATTTTTTTTATACTTTTGCATTCTGAGTTAACAAGCAGTGGGTTCAAAGCTTCGAGGTTTCAATAGAAGTGTTGTTGCTAGCCTCACGCCAAACATTCTTTCTTTTCAATGTTTATTATCAGCCAAACTAGAGGAGGTTTATAGGAGTGCATCAGTCGGGAGTCGAATCCCAACCTCCTGAGTGGTTGGCAAGCATCCCTACCATAGAAAAATGAATAAATTTAACATAATTTGCCTTACTAGGTAATGAAAGCTTCACAAGTAAATCATTCAACTCAAAGAAAGAAACTACACCAAAATCATCCACCTGAGTTATAAATCTCCATTATATCTAAAATGTGACAATATATATACATTATGGATTAGACGGTTGGAGGCAATCGGCCACAGGAGACCTTGGACCTAGGTTTCGTCCTGCCGATTGCCTCCAACCATCTAATACCATCAAATCAATGTGCACCGTGATGGCGAGCTACCTAGAATGGTGGTCACATTACAATCTGACTGATAGAATTCAGTCTACACCAATCAGAGGACTAGACGCATCACACTAGTTACTAGTGTCAAATCAAAATACATTATGGATACCAGCTAATTATTATGGGTACCATAAACACACCAACCGAATCATTACATAAAATCTCATGTTTCTTGTCTAAAGTACATAAGATTAATAAAAACTGTGTTTGACAAAATACATTGAAAAAGCTCAAAATATCAAAACGCTGGTTAATTTCGAGAAGTTATATGCATCGATTAAGAGGCAAGCGGCATAACATATTCTTAATTTTGATACATATAAACAGCGGCAGGTACAGCTGCAGTTAGGATCTATGTGAAAGAATATCGAGTAGTGTTAATAGATAGCAACCAACCGACAAAAGGATAAATTCCGAACAAAATAATTATTAAGGAAGATCCAATTAACAAGAAATCAATTATCCCCATATGTAAACGACTATGCCAAAAGGTTAATTATTCACACTAGAATATCTAAGTGAAAAAGATTAAAAATGTAAAGGAGTGAATCACATCCATCTAAAGTTAAATTACATTAGAGGTCAGAAAAAGCTATATACGCAAATGTCATGTAACTTCAAAACATTCTTCACTGGCTCATCAAGTAATTGCTAATAAACTATTCATAATCTAACAAAGAGAGGTTGCAGAACACTACACACTTGGCGGTAACATTTAACGCTAGATTAAGAAATTAAACACCAAAGAGAACTATCATAGCAAGGCTGTAAGATTTTGATGGATATATACAATTAAGATAATATTATTATGTTCTTCTTATATGACTGAAGCATAGATAGATATTAAAAATAAAACTTGTAGAGAGATTCAGTCGATTTGGAGATGACTTTTTGTCATAAATAGGATTCAGTTACAAAGTGACCACAAATTAAAGAATAGTGAAAAGCCACCCAATCTTGCTGTGTCGACGTTTACGGTTGAAGAGATTCAAACTAGAGAGACGAGACGGGGATGGCGTTATAACTTCTTAGTTTTCAATAGTAATCCTTTATTCTAGTGATATCAGTTCCTTACAAAAATTTATCCTATTAACAGATATCAGAAATTTTTAAGAAAACAATGAAAGATAGCTAATATACTGAACAAGCGCCTTTCCAACAAGTAAAAAAAAGTCAAACACAATACACTGTCCTACATGAAATTATTACGAGTTAGTCACTGATTGATATCAGTTAGAGAACCATTGAAAACCAGGGAGTACTGGACAGCTGCTGTTTCATCCTAGTTTGGGAATCATCGGAAGTACGCACCCACCACAAGGGGTTCGAACCCAGGACCTTCCGGTTACAAGGAAAGCTCGTATACCATTCAGCCACTCGGACCCGATTCAATGACCAGTGCATGAATTCTAACTTCTACCAATTCGTGATTTAGCGCGACCCCAACCATTGTCGTTGGTGGGACATCCATCCACACACGTGACATCTAATTGGACCTCACTGGTCACGACTTCTCACTAGAACTCAGGAAACTCCAATCTATAGTAAGTCACTAGCGAGCATCAGATTAATTTTATATAGTTTTGGTTTGTAAGGGTGCGTACTGACGATGATTCCCAAACTAGGATGAAACAGCAGCTGTCCAGTACTCCCTGGCTTTCAATGCTTCTCTAACTGATATCAATCCGTGATCAACTCGTAAAAACATAACAAACACTAACAAACCAAACTATAGAAAATAAAATTATTACCTTTGGTTACAGAAACAGCTTAAATGTGAACGAAAATTAAGCAGACTAGGAGAAAATGCTCTACATCAAAAGCTACAAAATTTTTCTTAACAAATAAATTTTCTCTCCATACAGTTCAACCTTCAGAAATACAATGACTTGAAAAGCGGAACAAAATACCCTACTGTTATTATTAGTAATAGTCACAGGCGTCAAATGACAGTAGTAGTAAGACTAATAGTTACAGTTTATCAACTCGATGAAAACATATTTTATGTAAGTCAGAAAAACCTTTATTATTATTCCCCTGGATTTCGAGTGGAACATAGGGCTTTAACAACACATCTCGACTTTCTTCTATTTTCAGCCGTACTCTCTTCAGCTGACTCCACGATCGCCCATAATCTCTTCTTCACACGATCTATTCCATATCACCTTCGCACCGACGACCCAATCGTCACTTCCCATTTGGATTCCACCGGAGCTATGGCCTGGTGTGCAATGTCATTCGACAGTTTCCCCAATGTATGCCCAATCCATCTCCATTTTTCCCTACATATTTGTTGAGTGATCAGCTCTTGGTTGGTTTGTTCTTAGCCAGAGTTTCTTATTTACTAATTCTTTCTTACTTACACATACATATTCGAGTTGCGGTTATATCCTAGCTACGTGTTACCTTTAATCTTCATTACTCGTAGGATGAATGGCAATATAGGGAGGACAAAATTTGAAATAATAAAATGCAGTCACAAAAATACTTTTCTTTTCTAGACTCATATAAAAGATGCAGTTTAAATTTTGTTCATTTATTTATTTTTTCCTTCACGTTCCCCAGTGGAACATAGGGCTTCAAAGGTAGTGGCTTGAAGTTTCTGTAGCAGTGTTTATTTTTACAGGATGGGGTTGCTAGCCTCATACCCAGCCCAACTCTGCCTCTTTACTAGCATTATTTCTGACTTAGCGAGGTAAAAGAGTGCGTCTGTGGCCGGGGATTGAACTCTGAACCATGTGCATGGTCAGCGAGCGTCCTAACCCCCTATGCCACTGACGCACTTTGTTCATATATTACAAAGATAAAATTTATCACCGTGTATTAACCAAATTTGCATGAAACAAGTGAAACTGCCAAAACGATTGAAAAAAATTAATATTAAAAGTTGACGGCTGTTTAGAAACAACAAAATCTTTACTAGAAGAAAACTTCTTTAACAACATAACTCAATGGTTTAAGGTTGTACAGAATGAAAAGTAAGATGAGATAAATAATTTATATTGACAAAGGAAAGAATGTTAGGTGGATTAAGTTTAAGGCATAACAGGTAAAATTGAGGAGGAACATATGATATATAAATTACATTAGTGTTAAACTATGAAATGAAGTTTCATTGATCAAATTAGAAGTTATTAAATTTTTGATATGTATCCATTTATATATTTATGTGTGTGTGTATGTTGGTCTCTTTTTCTGTTTGCTCGCTTAGTCTGTGACCATTTCACTTGTGTGAACTTGTCTCCTTTATTAATGTGTATTC
This sequence comes from Trichobilharzia regenti, assembly GCA_944472135.2. Lineage (NCBI taxonomy): Eukaryota > Metazoa > Platyhelminthes > Trematoda > Strigeidida > Schistosomatidae > Trichobilharzia > Trichobilharzia regenti. The sequence goes on along the minus strand of OX235262.1, from coordinate 131,285,789 downwards.
TCCTTATATTATATTATATATAATATGAGTGTTTGTTGACAGTCCGTTGCTTAGTGACATATATCCATATATGGTTGTTTGACATGTCTGCTATATATATTTCGTTCACACATTCTGTGTGAACTACTTTACTTACCACTTTGGTGTGAGACCATTTATTTCGTCTCCTTGTGTTTGGACAATAGAAGTATCATCACAAACCTAGTGGTCTTCTGATTTCCGCCTTCTCGCGTCAGGACTATTAATTTCTCGACCAGCCCATAACAATAATTTAGCGACGAGTAGATAACAATTTTCTTCTTTGATTACTAAATAAAGGTGTTAAAGATTGCTAGACGTTAAGTATCATTAACTCTAAGTTATTTGTTTAATTATGGTTAGCAGGAGAATCCAGGACTAGTCACATCCTGCCTAATAATTGACAGTATTTCAATTAAGGCTTAAAGCCAGTAACCACCTCTTTAGATGCTAATAAGTTAAGGGGGCCGACTCTTGTGAAACGAGCACAACGGGCATCATCTTAGCATATGAGCTCCTTGAACAGATGTTTTACTTGGGAGCAAGTACAACATGCTGACAAGTTTTCAAATAGAACGAAATGCGCCTGCTGGATTGCACTGCTAGTCACCATTGAAGAAGTAAAAGAGGAATCTAGTTCACCGAACAATATTTTCTAATCTTCCAGGCTTTCGATTTGACTCCACAAGATAGTGGAGTAGAGTCAGCTCCCATGGTTCCCGAGGAATCAAAACACGTGCATACAACATTCGATCCGTTCGGCAACTGGAGCCATAGATTCGGAATCATGGTTATTTAGCTTCCCTAGATACACAAACCTGTCCACCAGTTTGTTTGTAATCGCCAGACGTTCGTCTTCACCCTTTTACTTTTGTGATGAAAATCCCTACAGCATGAAGGCAGTGGATCAAAGACAAATTACGGTTCGATGGTAGTTATCAGATCAGTTATTCACTTCATTGAAAATTAGATCATGTGAAGTTAAACAAGATATTAAAGTTTGTCGAAATAATGCTAGTAATTAAAGTAGTGTGCCTTTTCAAATGTTTTTTTTTTTAACTAGCTGTTAGGTTTACGTACGGAAACAATTTCAGCTTATTTTAGCTTTATTCTACTTTCTTCTAACACACACTATTTCACTTTCAATACTAATAATGTGTTAAAGATTGTCCATTATATAATTTTATTACCTTTATTCAATAAAATAATAATATAATGCAAAATCACGCCTAAAATAATGTTAATAGGAAATAGAAATTTAAAAAAAAAATAGAAATAATTTTTTTCCCCGGGAAATATTTTCTTTTTCACAGTTTGTGCTTAACACTATATACAAAGTCAACTGTTCCCCTTCTTCACTTTCATTGTAGCAGAAAGAAAACACGTACTCACACACCTAGACAAACACGAGAGAACACACTGAAATCTCCTACTGAAAACAATGTGATAGAAAAATTTGAAAAAAAAATAGAAAAATGTAAACAGACATTTCATTGCAACATCTATTCTCTCTCTCTCCCACACACACACACACACACACACACACACACAATAAGATTATGCGATAAAAAATCATGATGAAAAATATTTATCACCTAGGGGTCACGAAAATGTCACCAAAAAATAGCAAAATAATTTAGATTAAACACTGAGCCAGCATTATTTATAACAGAGAACACGCAAATGTGCACGCATACATACATACATACATACATATACAGACACAGACATACATATGCAAGCACATGTACATGCAAACATACATACGATATACATAGAAGGAGAATAAAGTCCTAACCAATTTATAATCAATATTAGAATCAAAACTCTCATGATAACGGAAATGAATGTGAAAAGAAAGAAGAATAAGGAGACAGCAGATTACAGTAATTTATGAATAAACAGTTAGGCATGATTGAATTGAATTTTTGATTTTCCCGTCGATTGATTGGACCGAAGTGTTCGGTCTCAGGTTGACATGTCGGCTTCTTGTGCAGATGCTTCGACGATGTCTGGGGATTTGATTTGTATACAATTGGTGGATGTATACAAATTGTATACAAATCAAATCCCCAGACATCGTCGAAGCATCTGCACAAGAAGCCGACATGTCAACCTGAGACCGAACACTTCGGTCCAATCAATCGACGGGAAAATCAAAAATTCAATTCAATAATTAATATGACCCGTCGCACAAGAGGTGGCTCTCGTGGCCCAAGTGGTCTAGTGGATAACGCTTTGGCGTTTGAAACTATGGGCACTGGGTTCGAGCCTCGGTGGGAACATCATCACTCACTGAGAAATGCAGGTACATCCAGCTGACGAGTCCCAATTAGGACGAAATGCGCATCCTGGATTCCACTGCTAGCCACCATCCACCAATTGTATACAAGTTAGGCATGATGATGAAAATAAGGAATAGGAAAAAAGAAGACAAAGAAATGAACACGAAATAACTGACATGATAAATTTTAAAGTAACATCTTCACAATATTATTATTGTTATTGTTATAATTATTATTATAACTGATTATCCTACAAACGCTTTAAAATGTGCTAATCATTCGATCACCTGAGTGTCACATAATTATGCAATAAAACTGAAAAATAAAAAATTATTCATGGAATGAATGAATGAATCAATGGATGAATAAATTTTCACAAGTTATTCAAACAAAACAACACATACACACACAGCATGTCTGTCTGTTTTCGACATAGAACTTTGCAAATATGTGCGCCAGTTCAAGTCGCCACACTCCCTCCTTGCAGCACACAAAGCAAGAGAAGAAAGTACAAGAAATGCATAATAGAGACAGTAAGCAGAGGTGTTAGACAAAGGAAGAGTAATAACGAAGAACAAAACAGTTTCATTGGAGATCATAAGTCACAAGAAGTGGATGCATCTGAGCCACTGAGAACGATTTTGAGCCATGTCACCAATTGTTTGCAACCATTGGTTTTTACCGTCCCGAGGACCCCAACCCGGAAGTCTACACCTTCCTATGTGGCTTAAACTAACTGTTGTGGATTTCATTGACTGATGAAGCCATGTTTTTGTTTGACCTCAGCTATCTTTTTTCCAGCCTGACCCTATATCCGCTAACATTGCTCGTCGAGGAAGGCGATGACTAGGCATACGTAACACATGTCCTAACCATCTCAGTCTTTGTAACTTCACGACTTCGTCGATTGATTTCCCCTGTTTACCTAGCATTCAACGGAGGCCTAACCTCAATATTGCTCACCTTATTATACCACTTCACACAGGAGATAGAACGCAACACACAGCATGTTCTATTACAAATCTTAATTTAAATTAAGGCATATAGTAGAATGATTTTATGACGAAACAGTGATGTAAGCTAAGCATAAAAAAATAGAAGTGAAAACATTATTCTTTTGTAAAGAGTTTGTATTGAAAGACTTTTAAATAATAGATAACATTTGTAAAAAGTGTATTTCACATCATATATTGAAGTAATACGATGATGGTAGAATCTAGTAAAGGTTATTGTAGTGTATAAGAGAAAAGACAATAAACAAAAGGTGAGTTTATTCAAGATGCGGAATTTGTTTGACTGATAGTATTATTATCAACAGACTACAGGATGATTTCTATGGATATTTTAAAACTATTTACCAATAAAACAGATTCTATTTCATGAATGAAATTCAATTGTCGTGTATTCTGCCATTTTTAAACTTTAATAGACGACGGAGATTATCAGAAAAATGTGGTGTCATTCATTTGTACAATACATTTCGAACAATCTGATCACACATTTACTTGTCAAATCCATTTATATGTAAAAAGGGCAATTAAAGAACACAAAATGACAAAAAATGTAAGAATAATAATTAACATAACGTTTGGTTATCCAATTAGACGAGGATTAGCAAGGTAGGTTAAGAGTAATAATAAATTGTTTTTGAAAACGCAGGGGAAGCGGGGTTAAGTTTATGAACAGCTATAAACTCAGTGTATTTCAACAAGCGCCCTTCACCATTTTCATAGATGACCTTAAAAGCTGTATTAACACCAATCTGATGGATCATGTCGATTAGATGTTTGGTTGCAGATGAAATTGGTAGTCTGCCACCTACATCTATTGATTTTCTACCACATCGGAATATGCTCTCCCACCCACACATGCAAAGCGCGATGTATGTGTCCCCACACACGTAACTTGGCAAATAGTGTGGGATACGACATAATAACTTGTATACTTCTGAGGTTTGCAGTGGAGCATATTTTTAGCTTTCTCAATGATTACCAGCCGGGTTGAATAATAGACCCTACGAATGACCAAGTTTAATCTCTGCTTCAAAATCCTTCTGTCTATTTTCCCGTTATGTGGTAATTCGATGAAGAAATTTTTCTCAGGAGGGGAATAGATTGTGGGCTGTAAGACGAATTGACTTATACACCTGTTTCAAAATTTTAAAGGATATCCTTTTTCAACAAGAGTATCCATTCTTATGTTATTTTCCTCCTCTATAACATCATCAGTACTAATAAGCTGATTTCACCAAGCCTCTCTTATACTGGAGTGGACAGAAGCTGTGAAAATTTAAGTACTGCCCTGTCCAAGTAGAGTTCCTGTAAATTGTTCGTCTTATGGAACCATCATCTCTTCGACTGAGAAGTATGTCTAAAAATCCAAGCTGGTTGCGACTTTCTTCCTTGCATGTAGGAGGTATGATTCTGTTCGGAGTTAAGTCTATCCAATAGACGACTGGCATCTTTATGATCATCATATATGAAAATAATATCCTCTACATATCTCCTGCAGAAGGACACTTTAGCAATTAAATCAGGGGACAAGCTGTTAACATAAGACATATAAATATCCGCTAGTAAAGTTCCTAATGGACTCCCCATGTTAACACCATCCAAATATAAAAAGTGCTCATCTTCAAACATGAAATAGACGTTGTCACTACATAATAGTAATAAATCTTTCAAATAAGTTAAAGGGAAAGGGGATGAAAACAACTAGAAGATCTAGAGTCACAAACAATATCAACAGTCCTAATCAGTGGTACATTAGTAAACAAGAAATTAACATAAAAAGAATACATTTTCTTATCTTTTATGTTCATATCTACAAGACAGTCAACAAGGTCAAGTGTAGGCTTACATAATTCGTCGCGTACTGGGCATAAACTCTCAGCTAACCATTTTACCAATTTATGTGTAGGAGGGTGACACACTCATAGAATTGGACGTAGTGGATTATCAACCTTGAGGTAGTAGTACTAATGAAAATATCAGTTTCTGTAGTTTTGTATAGTCCTAATGAAATAAAATACATGCTCATCAACCCACCGACGTGATTTGGGTTCGATTTCCGGTGGACTCATACCTAAATATAGCTTATTCGGTAGTAAGCCCAATAGGCAGAGACTAGCCACCACCATACCATCACTAATGAAACTTCGAAACACAAGTTTGAAGCCCTATTTTACACTCGGAGCGGAAAGGAACATTTAGAAAAAAACTGAATAAAAGAAAACAAAACCCTGTATACACGGATCACAGCAATTAATGTCAAATAAAAAATAAAACAAGCAACACTAACAATATCATTATTAGTTAACTATCAGTTAGTATTTTAAAAACTACACAATTGAAAGAAACTGTATGAGTTTCAACCTAGAATTTTGCACAGACGTGGAGCAGTTCAAGTCACCACAACCGATATAGGACACAAAGTTAGAGAAGGAGAAAAAAAAGCGAAATTTATAAGAACCATAATAAAACGAAATGTACTAAAGAAACATCAGTGATATGAAGAATAATAAGGATTTAATCGATTTGGGCGATTCTAAAGAATGAATACACCTGCACCACTGAAAATGACTTTCAGTCATATTACCACCAGTCTTCAGCCATCGGATCTTAGTACCCCGACCACCCGACAACCAGATAGTCTATATTATCCCCCGTAGTCAAAAATTCATGGACAGATGCCAGGTTCTATCTCTATTATGAAAAGAAACTAGATTTGTTAAAGAATTTCATCATGAGCTGACGTTAGTTAGAGAACCATTGGAAAACCAGCTGGGAGTACTGGACAATTGTTTCGTCTTAGTTTGGGACTCTTCAACAGTACGCACCCAACTCCAGGGTTCCAACCTAGGACCTTTCTGGTTACAAGGCTAGCGAGTTCGTAGACCATCAAGCCACTGGGACGTGATCCAATGGCCAGTCCATGAATTCTAACCTCTTCCAATTCACGACATAGCCCAACCACTAGCAAATGTCTTCGGCGAGTATTTGTCCTCACACCCGACCTGCTGTACCCTACTGGTCACGACTTCTCACTTCTCACCTACCTGAATAGAGCCAGCCGCAAGTGAGCGTCTCATTGATATTCAAACCAATACTTGCGAAACTAGATTTGTTTCGCCTTCATTTTCAAGTTATATAGAATTTGGAACATTCAATCTTTCTAAAACAATTTGAATAGAGTTAATAGAAGACAAGCTTCATCTGGGGAGACGTAAAAATGCTGTTATGTATATATCATATATACCTGTATGCAATTGTTGAATACATTTTGAACAATTCAATCACAAATCTATCTATTCATCAAATCAATTAATTAAAAAATCAAAAAATCATAGATTATACCGCAAAGAAAAGCAGACTTAGTTAGCGAATTGTAGCACTACTCTCAGTTATACTATATAATCATAGAATAAATTAGACTAAATAAAGAAAAAGGCAGCTTAACTACAAAATATGTTTTACACAAATATATCAAACTGTGTTTTCAGATCAAATTCATCTTCAAATTCCACTAATTAAATTCATGTAGAATCAATCATGTAAGAATATTTATGCACGCACACACACACCTACACACACACACACGTGTAAATAAAGATACACGAACTCAGGAGGAGGTGTAAATACATCCAAGACCATTGAAGAAAAAAAGAAAGAAAAGAAAGAAAGAGAGAGAGAGAGGGAGACAAGGAGGCACCCATTGGTAGACATAAACGAATGTTAATTCAGCTTCACAGATGGTGAAATAATAATAATATATACACATACACACACCAAACAGTGAATGAACTTACGTGAAGATTTAATTTAATCTGTCTTGTTTCTTTTAATGGTGGTAGAAAAGGTTTATATTAGAGTGAAGAAAAATATGAAAGCAAATTTATATACGCATTGATATATAAATAAATAATAATATTATAGTATTCCAGTGAATAGTATAATTAAAACAATTAGTCCCTTTGATAAATTTGAACAAGGCATTAAGAAGACAAATTTCGCGAGATAATATCATTTCGTAGTTTCTTTACAACCGCTTTACAACTAACATGGTTAACAATGATAAAATAGAGTTCATGAAAATTACTCAGCTAAATAAAAACAAAAGTACATACTAATGACCAATCATATTTAGATAGGTCATGTAGTCCAGGGTAGGGCGAAGATTGAGGTCTATTGTTTTTTGTACACACAGTTTAGGCTGTATGTGATTAATCCCTAAAATACTCCCATCACCTTCAATAACTAACGCTGAATTAGAGTTATGGGGTGAAATAATTGTGAAACAGTCATTAATATTGATTTTGTGACCAGACATTAATAAGTGTTTAGCAATGGATAATGCTGGATTTCTATTAAGATTAGTCGCGTTAGGATTTTCTATATGATTTAGTAGCCATTTTGGAACATGTTCTTTTCGACGACATTGGAACATTCTGTTAGTTCTACCTATATAGGTGCAGGTAAACTTGTAGATACAGTTTTTTGAAGTAGAGTCCACAGAATTCCTTCCTTTAATCGTAGGTATAGGGATTGAAAATGTTCGGCAAGTGAGAAAAAGAGATGTGGCGGCGTAGAATGTGCGTTTGATAGCTGACCGAAGTCTTTGAGCTAGCTGTCAACTGCATAATCTGATCGCCTTTCAGTGGTAGGTTAATGAAGATAGCTTTCTTTGGTACAGAAGCTGTCTTTTCGAGATGTGGTCTTTCTTTACTTTGATAAGTGATAAAGTTCTCTGGATAACCATTAGCTAATAAAACTGAATGTATACGTCGAAGCTCATCCATCAATGTGTCACTCGTGCATATTTTTCAAGCCCTTGAGAACAAACATTTCACTAGGGAACGTTTATACTGGATAGGAACAAAAGTAGTAAAACATAACTAATCCTTACAAACCAAACTATAGAAAATGAAGATATTGTCCACTCCATGTCTGTTTACGAAAAATAGAGCGCTGAATCGTTCTATCATCCTCTTCTAGTCATAGTAATATCCAGAAAACCGAGTTTATTATTCGATTCCAGTTCGGAAGTCACTCGATTGGTATAAAAGAAAATTGCCTATGATAATATGAAGTGATAAGTGAAAATGCTTAACGCCTTTTTAAGTATCCCTCTGCTAAAAATTTACCTTTGTTTTTCTTTTCACTTTACAAAGAAATAAACAAATACAATGAATGAATGAGGTGGGTGGAATGAAAAATTTACAAAAATAAAAATGAAGTTTTAATGCACAGCACAGGTCTACACACACATTTTGAAGTCTGTATTTCATATTGATAGTTAATTAATTAACTTTCTTTACTAAAAATTTGTTTCGTCTTGTTAATTACATACAAAAAAAATGTTTTTATGAAATATATAACGAAATCGCTATCGAGTAGGGACAGTTTACCATCATCTAATGTGATATAATAGTCACGACTAGACGATAAGATGTTAGAAGAAGACAATTAAAAAGAGAAGAGAAAGACAGAAAGTATGTGTGTCTAAGAACATTTCTATTATTATATTGTATGAACGACATGTAAGCCTGAAGAAATATATTCATAGGAAAACTAAGTGAGACAGTTTTCAACTGAGAGAGTGTTGTCTTTGTGTTCTATCTCCTGTGTTAAGTAGTCTACTATAGTCAGTGAATTTCACGTTAGACGTACGGTGTTTAAGTACGATGAGATTGTGAGGCCACATCGATTGAAATGGCCAGGACACATATTCCGCATGCTGAGCCATTGCCTTCCTTGGCGAGTAATACTACTAGCTGACATAGGGGTGTGTGGTTAGGTTGGAAAAGAATTAGAAGTGGTCAAACCAAAATCAAAAAACAAATCTACAAAGTGTTTTTGATTTGACATTAGTAACTAGTGTGATGTGTCTAGTCCTCTGATTGGTGCAGACTGAATTCTATCAGTCAGTTTGTAATGTGGCCACCATTCTAGGTAGCTCGCCATCACGGTGCACATTGATTTGATGGTATTAGATGGTTGGAGGCAATCAGCCACAGGAGACCTTGGACCTAGGTTTCGTCCTGCCGATTGCCTCCAACCATCTAATACCATCAAATCAATGTGCACCGTGATGGCGAGCTAGCTAGAATAGTGGCCACATTACAACCTGACTGATAGAATTCAGTCTGCACCAATCAGAGGACTAGGCGCATCACACTAGTTACTAGTGTCAAATCAAAATATCCACTACAGTCCTACAGGAGGTCAATCGCAAGCCCGAATAGTTCAGTGGTAACGTCTCTGACTGCAGTACTCACTGGGTGATGCGGGTTCGAATCTCAGAAGGGACATGAGTTCCCTCAATGTTGCAGATACGCCTTGATGACTGGTGAGTGCCGGTTAGCACGAAACCTAGGTCCAAGGCTTCCTGTGGCCGATTGCCTCCAACAATCTAAATCTATTAAGTCTTTGATTACTGTGTTGAGACAGTTACATGCGGAGGTGCAGACTCTCTAGTTAGGGTCCACGGGATTCTAAGAACCAGTTGATGGAAACTATTGGTAATACGGCTCAAAATCGTTCTCAATGACACAAATGCATTCACTTTGTGATCATCTTCAAGATAAATTTGCCCATCATGTTTTTCCATTTAACTAATCTTTCTTTCATACATTTCTGCTCCTTACAGTTCCTTTGCCTCCAAAGCCTCAAGATGGTCGGGGGTGGGTGTCTTGCGCTGCGGGTTGGCCACCCCTCCGTACACCTCTTGAAATGCTCCCATATGACCGGACGTCTTACATAGCCTCTCCTGAGGAAGTCCTACTCACTGCCTTCACGTGGCGGAGGTGTTTTTCACCGAAGTGAGAGGGCAAAAGCGGATGCCCGGCGCTCTTTACCGGGTTGACTGTCCATTGGATGACAGTCTAGGGGAGATGGCTAAACCCTGATTCCAAACCTCCAACGACTGGCGTATGAAGCTCACCGGCAGACGTATGGACAAAGGGCTTATTGGATGCCCTGGATGTCTGGCCCCATTCAAAAAGGCGTACGAACTGGACTCCGGTCACCGGCTGCCAATGGATAGTGGACTCCCTACTCCACTCCTACTGCCTTGTAGGTCACACTTGGTTGTGTAAAGGCTAGAGCTGCACTCTCAAACAAAGGCCGAGCGATGCTGGGGACATCACTCGTACCCAATTCCCATGAAACTTCACGGTTCATGAAGCCGGCTCATCCTCCCGTAGGAGATAGCCGAAAGTAAAGTAAGTAAGTTACAGTTCCTTTGAATTTCTTTTTATGCTTTTCTATTAATGTAATCGGAGAGTACGATTTTAATTAGAGGCATCCAGTATACCAATCCGGTCTATGACTGTGACGCAGGATAATGCAAGTTTTTATCTCATGGATGGGACAGTACACATACACTATACTGACGCATGTTAATATCAGGCACTAAATTCCACGGTTTAAGTCTTTCTGTAAAACACATCTAAAATGTAATGAATTAGACAGATACGCTAGTAATCCCGATGGCTTCTGATTCGAATCTTTTTCACGACACAATTCTTCACTTCATCATAATCGTCAGTTACTAAAATAAACCATTCTTTTAAAAAGCAAAAAAATAAAAATGGTATTTAAATAATCAGTCAGAATGTCTATTTTAACTAGAAGCGAATAAATCAAATTGGTATAATGAGCAATTAATTCACAACTAACTCAACTGACGAACGGCATGTAAATTCAACTAGGGTTAAGTTGAATAAAAATACAATAGAAATAGAAATCCGTAGAATTACAACTTTTACAAGGTTTATTTACTTACTTACGATGAACGAAATAAGTTGTGGATTATTTTTTTGACAAAGGAAGGTAGTTAGTTCACTAATTAATTTTATAGATAATAGTAAAAGAAACTATTTTACATAAAGATTATAAAGTTGCACATAACTGTAATGTATTTTAGTTATTATCACCATTATTAATGTTTATAATGGAGAATAAGACATTTCCATACAGGAATATAGGTATTCTGAGATATCAAATACTTACATTGACAGGCTGAGCTTTTGTTCTCGACAGATCAATGGAGCATGGATCTGAAATTGTCGCCATTGATGATGATGAAGATGAGAAGTTTGTACCAGAACCTTAAGAAGAAAAAAAAGGTGAATAGGAATAAGATAATATTACTTTTAATATTTGAATATGAAATGACGACAATATCAGTGAGATATGCTATAAAATCAAAGCCTCTATCTGAGGCGGAGAGAGGAGTCAAACAAAAAACGGTCTGCTATAAACGAAGACACTCTCGATTATGGTGGACAGAATTATACGGGCAAACCTTAGGGAGCAAGAAGACAGGAATACGTCAGGCCGGTGATAAGACTCTAGACATAAATCATCCACGAAGTCAGAATCTTCTAATGTCAAACAAAGTAGAAGATTCACAGGTGAAAACCAACAACAAGTTGGCAGATGAGGCTCGCCGTGAAGACAGGACTTCAGGTGAACATGGAGAAGATAGAACCAATGAAAAAACCTAACCTGCAACAAAAAGCACCAATCGCTATCAGTGAGAGGAAGTCACTTCTTCCGCCTATCTAGGCAGTAATGTTTCGACTGCAAGCAAAATCGATGATGATTTTGAAAGCAGGATCAAAAATGCAAGACAAACCTTCACTATTCTGAAATTAGTGTTCAAATCTACTGAACTAAGCATAAGGACCAAGATCTGGATTTTCAACACTGTCAGATCAGTGCTTCTATATTGTTTCAGATGCTTGGCGCGACAAAAAAGCATTACCAACAAGCTTCAAACTTATATCGACAGCTACCTTAGCTGGCACCATGCTGAAGATAAGATAACCAGGAAGGATCTGCAACTCCGGGGAGGGACCACCAAAGAACCCTATTACACAACAAATATGCAGAAAGAAATGGAGTTGGATTGGATACATACTGAGATCGTTTAGTGATACCATCTACCAGGCTGTCGTGTGAAACCCAGATAGGAAGCAACTCATCAAGCGTCCGACAGTGACATGGAGATTGTGTGAGGAAATGGGAGCTTAAGACAATCGTGGAGCCAGCTACAAAGGAAATAAATAGAAATGTTCTGTTGTACTCCTATGGTCTACTCGGAACATTAGAGAAAATAACAATATGATATAAAAGCATTACATAGGGTAGAAAAAAAGGTATAAGATAGCAGAATGTACACAGATGTATCGTTTTGGATTACTTTCTATGGTAGAAGAAACTCGGAAACTGTGGTATAGTGGTTATTCAATCAGACTCAGAGTTTAGATTTCATTTTCTATCCATGTGCAATAGCCGCTCAATAGATTTCAATCTACAATAATCTATAGTTGCAAGTAGTATTTAATTAGACTTGCAGTAGTTAATTGTACTTAACAAAATAATCACTAAAGCGGTTAGTGAGTAAACTTAGTACCAACAATGAGATTAATTAAAGATTATAATTACTTAAAATGTTATGAGAAAACCACAGGTATGATGACAGGTAGAAATTAATTTAAAAAGTAGAGCAGAATAGAAATTAAGAGAATGAAAAGTTCTGAATGTGAACTTGAATACTAAATAGTGATTAGTTTTCAAAATGTGTGAGCAAGAAAAACTAAGGCGAAGGGAGAGGATGAATGCAATCTTTGACTGTTAATATTAAATACCGTAACGATTGAAAGACAAGGAGAGAGAGAGAGGGAAATTTGACTCTAAAAGCTATTCACTAAAGCCAAGGTAAACATTAGGGCGAAAAAAAGTTTCTAATCTAAACATTACCCGAGTTTTTCTACTTATGTGGAAAAGAGTCTGGAAGGCAACATTTTAAGACAAGTTTTTTTATAATCTTGTAGACGGAGTAGTGATATATCTAGCTGTTTCATGAAAACTTATGGTCTGTTCTTTTGGAGAAGGATAGCCAAATACGCATCTGAATGTGAAAAGAATATCAATCTTCGAGAAAGCTGTCACCACATTTAATTCGTTGTAGAAACAGTGGTGAACACCGGCAGCCAAAAGTTAGTATAAGCCTTTGTGTGGCTTTCATGCACAGAATCAAATTTTTTTAATATTTTGATTACAGCTTGATTCCACACAGTATTTTTCATACAAGTATGGCAATTTCAGCATACGATATCGGTAGCCCAAATTTCGCAGACCGACCATTGATATCAGGTGTGGGTCGGCGGGGCATAGTCGGCGAGAGTCCTAACCATTATGCCGCCAACGCACATGTCATAGTTTGACTACAGATGAAGCTAATGAACTAATGATTAGATTAAATAGGTTCATAACTAGCATATTAGAATCTGGGATACATAAATCAGAATGACATACATTGATATTCATCTTGAAAATAAGACGGCAAACAACACTTGCATTAACCTTAATGGACTGACTGTTGACGAAATCGCAGCATAGTTACAAAAAGACCAACTTACATCCCCCTTAGGGCAAGAGTGATATCTTTCTATCTATTAATGCACGTATGTACTCTACAGCAGCTCATCTCATCATACTTCACGACTCTAAGGCATGGCCGTTAATATTGACAGACATGAAAATATTACAAATCTGTGTCACATGTGCTACTGATCAGTCTCCTGTGTGGGTTTGAGTCTGGAGTCAAAATCAATCGATAAGGTTGTTGAATGAGCTGTCTCAGGTACGTACGACATTTACCGAGACATCACCTTTCTCACCGAGCAACCTTAGCCAAAATAGGATTAGGCTGGAATGGACTTTCACGTACACAAGTTAGTCAACCAGTCCATTAAGTAATGAATAAATACGGAGTTTGAGTAATATTATTATTACTGCTATAAATTTAAAAAATAACAATATTTAATACAAAGCCATATAAGCACTTCGGTCTTTCTGTCCATCTTCAATTTTAGATGAAATAAATTTTGTCCATTATTGAAGAGTATAGGTTTGATTGATTTCAACGTGGATTACGTGAAGAACACACATCAATTCGAGCACCACCTAAAACCCCATCAGAGTTTCAAACTAGGAAGACAAATCTACCGAGTAATCTATTGTTTCTAAGGTCTGTTCATGACGAGATCTACCTTCAAAGGAAGATTATTTGGCTTGATTTCAATAAAATAAAGTACTTTCAAGAATAACATAACTTTTGGTCTAACTGAAAACATTTCGCTCAATTTTAAAAGGTATTCAAATTACATTCACCCCTACACATACCTACAAAAACATCAGACTGTACAAACAGCAACTTCAACAGTCTGAGTTTTTCATTTGCTTACCCATTTAAAAGCATAAAACAAAGAGGATATGAATGCTAAGAATCTGAAACAACCATTATGATTCTAATTCTAATTGTTAAATTCTTTTTATAAGTAATTATTTTTGAAAAAGAAAATACTCAAAATAGTTTGTACGTCTTAAATTATAATATTAGTTGCAGACGGAAATTAATGTACACGATTAAAAAGCAGAGATGTGAATTAGTTTAGCAGAAGTTAAGTTGACCTAGAATGCAGATGGCATTAAAAATATTATTATAATTCAAGCGTTGGTTTGTAGGGATTTGATTAGTTTCAGGATTTCATCATGAGCTGACGTTAGTTAGAGAACCATTGGAAAACCAGCTGGGAGTACTGGACAGCTGTTTCGTCCTAGTTTGGGGCTCTTCAACAGTACGCACCCACCGCCAGGGTTCCAACCCGAGGACCTTCTGGTTACAAGGCGAGCGAGCTCGTATACCATTAAGCCACTGGGGCCCGATCCAATGGTCAGCCAGTCCATGAATTCTAACCTCCGCCAATTCACGACATAGCGCGACTGCTAGCCAATGTCTTCGGCAAGTATATTTCTTCACACCCGACTCGCTGCACCCTACTGGTCACGACTTCCAACTGGAACCCAGGGAACTACCTACCTGAATAGGGCCAGTTGCCAGTGTGCATCTCATTGGTATTAAAGTTATAATTATTGAATATAATATGTTGACAAGTAGTACGTTTAATTTTTAGGAAATTAGATCACATTTTTATTTTCAAATCGACTGCTAAAAGTAAATGAGAAGAAAAAGTCTAAAGGGATATACTGGTGTAACAGCAGAAGACAAGACACGGAAGCCAGCGTATATTTTCAAGTGATCAAACTGCTGTATATATATATAGTGCAGTTAATATTACTGTACAACACTGTGTGATTTATCAAAATAAAATCTTATCCATAATGGAGTTATACTCTACCACAGTGCCCAAGTTTTATACTTATATGTGAGAATAATATTCGGTTGAGCGTACCTTGTTTGTATCACACACCACCACACTGGTAAAGCGATTAACATCAACCCTACTAAGAAGTAATACAAATAATATATTGGAATGACTGTTATTATTTAGAATTATTATCATTGAAACAACAGACGACAAGGGCCAGGCGACAGATCGTTTATTGAGAAAATCAAAAGATATTTATAGATTGTTACGTACATTATTGTCAGTGCAGAAGCAACGTCTTCTGAATTATTTGTACTGCTTGTGATCGTTTCTCAGAAAGTTAGACCATATATTAGCAAATCGCATTTGCAGTGATTGGTTGTTAAGTTCCTCAAGGTTAAGCTTTGTTATTGTTTAACTCATGACCCCGATTCGGGACGTAAACAATGACGTAAATTTTAGTCTACAATTTTCGGCTTGCAACCAGCTCTCACCACGTCATCATCACTGAATTCCTTTACATTCCGAATGGAATGTAGGATTTCAGACAAGAGCTTTACAGTTTTAGTAGCAGTGATATTGCTTTTATGGGGTCACATTGCAAGCCTTGTACCCTATCTTCCCTCTTCACCGGACTTACTACTGGCTATGCGAGGTTTGGAAGTGTATACCAGCCGGGGATCAAACTTCAGAACACGTGCGTGGTCAGCATAACTGCATACATTACTTAGATGGTATTAGATGGTTGGAGGCAATCGGCCACAGGAAGCCTTGGAACCTAGGTCTCGTGCTAACCGGCACTCACCAGTCATCAAGGCGTATCTGCAACATTGAGGGAACTCATGTCCCTTCTGAGATTCGAACCCGCATCACCCAGTGAGTACTGCAGTCAGAGACGTTACCACTGAACTATTCGGGCTCGCGATTGACCTCCTGTAGGACTGTAGTGGATATTTTGATTTGACACTAGTAACTAGTGTGATGCACCTAGTCCTCTGATTGGTGCAGACTGAATTCTATCAGTCAGGTTGTAATGTGGCCACCATTCTAGGTAGCTCGCCATCACGGTGCACATTGATTAGATGGTATTAGATGCATACATCACTATTAGAAACTTGTACTTCCCAATGATTAAGTGAAAAGCCAAAAAACAATAATATTTTACCATTTTAATGCTAATAATTGAATCAAAATGATGGTAAACAAGAATTAACCAAACCTACACTCAGCGTGGACAACTATAAACTGAATAAGTTAATGTTTTAGTGTTTTATGCAACATTATATGTTTTTTTATTTTGTAGTTGTCAGAATCTGTTTAATAAAGAGAAATCAATAAAGTACAATTTGACACACACAATTACATATTTGTCTAAAATAAGCATATATCAAAACAACGAGAGAAAAAAAGCAAATAAGAAGGAATATCTAAAGGTATGCAAAAACATGATGTTAGTAAATCATAAAACTAGTAAAATCATAAAAAGCTTAAAAAATAACGAAACAAAAGATTTATGGACGGAGAAGAGGGTGGAAATAATGTACTTGTGCTTTTGTAATAGATTTTGAGTCATTTTTACCTATCATGTATGTAGAACATGTACCTACATCATCTCAGGTGACAAAAGTTCATGAACTCGAAATACCGATAAGCTGTATATTATTAAGAGTGCTCAATAAAACAATCGCATTTAATGAAAATATCAACAAATAGTATCAAATCTTAAATTGAAAATCCTAAAACATTTACAATGCGCTCTCCACCTGCCATACTCATGATCTGACGTATGTTAACATAGAGTATGAATTATGGTTGGGCGCGTCAACCACTTCAGTTATCCGCAGAGTCATATGAGACCTGCTGGGCCAGTGACTAAAGAAATTTCAGCACGTAGACAGGACACTTGGTCAGTTTTGACTTTCGTTGGTTTATACTCAATTACTAGGGAATGGATTTTGCATGTACCAGGCTATAAGCCACACTTATCATGGGAAGGATGGTGGTTCTACAGAGTTACTTAGACTGAAGTAGGTGAGGCGGGACTCGAACCTGTGACACATCAACTGAAAAAGGAATGCCCAAGTGAATGAGCCATATATTCACTAGTGTATTTTGATGGATGTTAAATGACTGAGAACGATCAGTAGGAAACACTGGACCTAAGTTCCCTGGTTAGTGACTTTCATCCCCAAGGTGTATCTGCAATCTCAAAAGAATTGGTGTCTTCCCTCCTCAGAGATTCGAAATGGAGTCGTATAAATAAGCAGTCTCACATGGGGGTGGGTGGAATCGAATGAATTTACTTTCTTCAGCATTACCAGGTGTAAAACATAACAAATTAATATTATTGAGTTTTAGACGAAAGCAGAAACTTACACGATCGAACAAGTAGTTCATTTTCTAATCTAGTTGGAGGATGGACTGGCTGTTTACTTGAGAATATAGAATTACCGACAGTAGGTTTCGCACATGAAACTACAACAGATTGTTTATCATTACAACTTGTTGTAGCTACATCATTTTTATTAGGATTTTTATTATTATTATTATCATTATTGATTGTATCGAATGTAAAGTCAAAAATATTCAATGGATCATTGTTATTCTGCTTTTTTACCGTACCAATTTCATCAGTTGATGATGAATGGGGTTTAGACTTTAGATTATTTAAATCAAACGGATTATCACCACTAGATCCAGACGTCATTTGTGTTACTGACTGATTCATATTGAATTTTGTTGAAGAAGAGAATGGATCAGCTGTACCATATGATTTTTGTGGATAACCTTGTTGATGATAGAAAGGATTAGGAAAATATTGTCCTTGAGTAAAACATGCAAATTGTGTTGAAATATTAGAGTTCATTACTAAAAAAGGGTTGGATGAATATACAGGGGCAGTTGCACGAGGAAAAACACCAGAATAATAAGGATGAGTAGGTTTCATTACCGATGGTGTATAAATTGGAGCAGTTGGTACCTAAAGATGTAGATTAGGAGAAGAACAAAACAGAAAGTATAAAATGAATAAAATGCAAGTCAACAACTTAACAATCATTAAATTGAACAGTAAACTTCATTTGCCCCACTGGACCAGTAAATAATGGTAAATAAACTAATTTGAAGTCAGATTATTTTTTATAAGTTTCTGTACAGGAATGACTTTCACTTCAGCGCGTCAATTAGTCTTTCAGGTGTCAGTCTAATCCCCGAGAAAGAGGGTTTTCTACATAGTTATGAGAAGTGCTACTTTGGATTGTCAGAACACTAATCGAAAATACAATACAATAATGCAGCTCAGTTACCTCGTGAAGATATTTTACTTAACAGACTACGAACCACAGTAAATACATGACGGCTTTTGATACATTTTAATTCCTATTATTATTAATATCGTAACACCATTAATATTATTCTCTTGGCTACCAAATGGAAAATATGGCTTCAACAGTACATCTCTATTTTATCATATCCACTGCAATTCTCCTTGACCGGCTCCACGATTGTATATAAGCTTTCATTTCCTCATCATACGATTATCTCCATGTCGCCAACTAGCCGTTTTCCATTCGTGTTTCAGTTGAGGGCCCTGCCCGCTAACCCTCAACGTATGATCAATTTATCTTTCCCATGACCAAGAGTCTCATCTGTTATGTTTATTTTTATTTTTGATTTACAGCTTGATTCCACACTGTATTTTTGGTACAAGTATGGAATTTTCAGCATGGATATCGGTAGCCCAAATTATGCAGGCCGACCATAGATATCAGGTGTGCGCCGGCGTGGGCTCGAACCCCGGACCATGTGCATGGTTGGCGACAGTCCTAACCACTGTGCCACCACTGTGAAGGCTGATGGGCCAATTTAGACTTTAGGGACCAGTAAGTACCAATGGAGTTTGATGCACCAATGAACTTGAAACATTCACTGAGCAAGTGAGTAAAACCTGGTAAATAATACTTTAATTATGAGTAAAATATGCTTAATAAAGTGTTGTAATATTAAACAAGACATCAGGTAAGTTCCAGGTTAGGTTTCGGAAAGGTTTAGGCTAAGGACATGTTAGGGTTAGTTTAACCTAATAAGGGAAATATTAGGGCTGGTTTGAGTTAAATTAAGGTTAGTTTAGGGATATTTTCAAGTTAAGTTTAGGTCAAGGAAAGATTATGGTTATTGTTAGGGTTAGGGTTAGAAGACGTAGACCAGTACATGTATAGAATGTGATTAAACTACTCTGTTGACGCTCTAACCCAGAACTGAGAGGCATTTCTGTCATAAAACAGAGAAAGGTATCCTGTGTAACAATTTCATGCCATTCAATTCATTATTTTCATGAACACATGCATTTTATAGGTCAAAATATCCTTTATCATATGATTGGTGCATCCAAGGTCATTTGTCCGTTGATACTTACTGGTGCCATCTGATGCCACTAAGTTGCCCAAACTAAAATAAATGGATCACGATTTGAATTCGGAATTCAATGGCTGAAAATCGAATAAGTCATTGACAGCACATCTACACATATTCAAACACTAAATCAAGGAGTTAAAGTAACTGCATCGATGGCACAGAGGTTAGGACGTTCACCGACCAAACGCATGGTCCGCAGTTCGATCCCCTGCCGCACATTTGTGCAAAGTTCTATGTCGAAAATAGACGGACAGACCCCGGCCGACACACACCTGATACCAATGGTCGACCTGTTAAATTTGGACTACCGATATCACATGCTGGAAATTCTATACTTGTATCAAAAATACTGTATGGAGTCAAGCTACAATAAAAATAAATTTAAAGAAAAATAAATAAATAAAAATAAAATTAAGATAAGATTATGAATTGAAACTTACTGTTATACGATATCTAGGCGTAAATACAAGTGGATCTGGTACACGGCTGTATAAATCAATCAATGGTGGAGCTGATGGTTGACATTTAGTATCATCATTACCAACAGAATTGATCTCGTCTAATAAATTATCTAATGAAAATGATTGTTTTGAATGAATTGTTGCCTCTGAAGTTGATGATAATGATGATGATGCTGACGATGGAGGAGGCATAGAGTTTTCAGTTTTTTCATGAATTTTTGAATCAGATTCAAATCTCGTATGATTATTCTCACTACTCGGCATACGTAGAGATGAATTTCTAGGTTTTGTAAGTTGAATAAGATCTGTAAATACTTCATTGCTTTTAACTTCGGTAAATACAGTTTCACTTTCTTCTGGTCCAGGAGGAGGGGGCAACATTGTTAATGATTGGTAGGTATAAGCTATAAAGGAATTGAAAAGATATTGAAATGAAATAATATATAGGGGAATTATTTAATTGACTAGAATAACTCAGGAAGTGGAATTCAACATTCTATACAACGGTTCATATATCAGGTCTCAGAGTAAGTCCGTTAAATAAGATTTAACGGTACAACACATTTTTGACTAAATAAATATGTGAACTTTTCTATAGTTTGGTTTGTAAGGGTTTGGAGTTTCCTGAGTTCTAGTGAGAAGTCGTGACCAGTGAGGTCCAATTAGATGTCACGTGTGTGGATGGATGTCCCACCAACGACAATGGTTGGGGTCGCGCTAAATCACGAATTAGTAGAAGTTATAATTCATGTAGTGGTCATTGAATCGGGTCCGAGTGGCTGAATGGTATACAAGCTTTCCTTGTAACCGGAAGGTCCTGGGTTCGAATCCCAGTGGGTGCGTACTTCCGATGATTCTCAAACTAGGATGAAACAGCAGCTGTCCAGTACTCCCTGGTTTTCAATGGTTCTCTAACTGATATCAATCTGTGATTAACTCGTAAAAATATGTGAAAATTAAATTATACGTCAACAGGAGAATATTATCCAACCCTACGTAGCAGTCGTATCTGTTGACTTAGTAAATAAAAAGATTATTTTGGTTGATGGCGCTCAACGCATTTGGAAAATACAGTCTTCTGGGCATCTTGAGCAAAAGAAAATCTTCGAATGTTTGCCATGCGATACGCTCCTATCAGATATAAGATGATGCTGCATGACTGGACTGAACTGGACCGATTCCTATCTTAAAGATGGGAAGTGAAGTGATACAGTATGTTGGCCGCTTCACTTATTTGCATTAACCTTAATGGATTGGTTATTGACAAAATCTCAACCACGTGGTGACTAGCTAGCAGTAGAATCCAGAATAAACATTTCGTCCCGGTTGAAACTCGTCACCTGGATGTATCATCAATCTGATCATTCCGAACAGGAAGTGCGAAATAGGCTTAAATAAATAATAACTGATACTTGTTGCACAAGAGGTGACCATCGTGGCCTGGTAGATTAATGCTTTGATATTTGAAAGGATGGGTGCAGGATTCGAGTTTCCATGGTGTCTCTCTATCAACCACAAGCAAGAAAAAAAACTGCACGTGTTAACAGAGATATCAAGCATTTCGGTTCAACATAATCAGTCAATGGGAAACTTAAAATTAGCCTAAAACACATAAAAGGACTGTTGATTCATGATTATTTAACAAATACAATCTTAAAGACATAAATATGAATGTTACAAGGTCTTGTATAATATAACCCAAATTAGCATTTAAAACAAGCAACAATGAATTCATTAAATTCTGCTTTAGTAACTTTTGTTGCTTGTTTTAAATTCATATCAGGAAATAAACACGTTTCCAATTCAAATTACCATGTTGATGGAATATTGACATAATAATGTGATAATCTATAATTAAATTTTTACCACGGAAATCAGTTTTCAAATAACTATTTAACTTGAACTTGTATACTGCAACAAAACCGTAAGCTAATAATCTGTTGAACGGCTAAGAACACCACGAATTCCTAGGATGCTTTAGTCTGGCTATATGAACATATTCATAAACTAAATTCTATGGCAATTAACATAACAAACTGAGCAAGATAATGCCTTAGTTTTATGACACATAACCAAGACACCTAGAGAACTGTTTTGTTCTTCGTTATTACTCTTCCTTTGTCTCACACCTCTGCTTACTGTCTCTATTATGCTTTTCTTGTACTTTCTTCTCTTGATTTGTGTGCTACATGGAGTGTGGCGAATTGAACTCCCGCACATCAGTGCAAAGTTCTATGCCGAGAACAGACAGACAGAGAACTGAATGGTCTTAGTGGTCGAACATTGTACATTCAGACATTAGGGGGTGCTGTTTAATTGCCATCACTTCCTCGTTTCTATAGCTTATGGAAAAACTAGTACTTCTTAAACCCGAACCCTCCCTTAAGAGCTTTGAAGACCCCAAACAATTTGCCTATAGACAGGGTAGAAGTACTTTAGACGCTGCAGCCGTCTTGCACAACAGTATCGTCTCATCATTAGATAAAGGTGCCAAATACGTCCGCTGCACGTTTCTCGATTTCACCTCTGCTTTCGACTCTGTACCTAGATGTCGCTTGCTAAATATGCTCTCCATGACACAAACTGAGTCCTGTGTCACCACTGGTTGCATTCCTGCTTTGCAAACAGAATGCAGTACACCCTATACAAAGGCAAATCCTCCTCTGCTGTGCTCACTGAAATTGGTGTCCCCTAAGGTGCTGTGCTCTCCCCACTTCTCTTTTCTTTCTTTCTACATGACCTACCATCTTCAAATGACATTAATTTTGTCGAATATGCTGACGACCTAACTGTACCTTTGCCTGTCAAATGTCAAAGTGACTGCACTAAACTAAACGGCTTTTTATCAGAAGTCAGCCAATGGTCCAAGGAAAACGGTCTCACCTTAAACTCCTCCAAATGCCAAACAGTTAATTTCACCTTTAGGCTCAAATATAACCTAAACAAACTGGTTAGCACTCACAAGGTGTGCGACATTGATGGCACTGAAATAGAAACCAAGTCAGAAATTAAATACCTAGGCGTCATTCTATCTGCTGATCTTTCCCGGTCGTCTCATATCTTGATGATTTCTAAGAAAATATTCTGTCTTACCTTCTACATCAAGAAGTTAAGACATTCTGATATAACCAAACCCTTACTCCTACAATTCGTTAACTCCCGTATTCTGCCTATTATTCTCTATTGTTTCCCCTTAGTTTTTCCAGGGCTGGCTACTGAAGAAAGACTATATCTTATTACGCATGATGTTAAAGGTTGTCAGCAGGGTAAGCTACGTGCCACTTAACCAGCTTGTTAATATTCTGGTTGACAGGCACATGGACTCATGTGAAAAATGGGCTAGATCCATTTTATCTAACTCACAACACCCTTTTTATTCACAGCTCTTCCCTTGTATCTCTTCAGGCAAAACCAGAAGCCTATATAGAAAACTATATGCTCGCACTAGTAAGTACAAAAACTGAACCATACCCTACTTAGCTCGTGTTCTGTGAGATAAAGAAAGTATTATGTACTCGTCGCCAAATTATTGTTATGTACTGGTCGAGAATTTAATAGTCCTGACGCAAGAAAGACGGAAATCAGAAGACCACTAGGTTTGCGATGATACTTCTATTTTCCAAACACAAGGAGAATCAAAGTCACACAAGAGTGTGAGAGCAAAAATATATATGAATGTCCGAACAAGTGTGTGAACAATCAATAGACAGTCTTAACATGATTACTTACTTTACTTTTTTTACTTCGGCTATCTCCTACGGGAGGATGAGCCGGCTTCATGGACGTCTCGAATCATCGCTGCCCAGGCGCGGCAATTTGTAAGACAGTTCATGAAGTTTCATGGGAATTTGGTACGAGTGATGTCCCCAGCATCCCTCGGCCTTTTGTTTGAGAGTGCAGCTCTAGACTTTACACAACCAAGTGTGACCTACAAGGCAGTAGGAGTGGAGTAAGGAGTCCACTATCCATTGGCAGCCGGTGACCGGAGTTCGGTTCATACGCCTTTTTGAATGGGGCCAGACATCCAGGACATCCAATAAGCCCTTTGTCCATACGTCTGCCGGTGAGCTCCAGTGAGCTTCATACGCCAGTCGTTGGAGGTTTGGAATCAGGGTTTAGCCATCTCCCCTAGACCGTCATCCAATGGACAGTCAACCCGGTGGAGAGCGCCGGGCATCCGCTTTCGCCCTCTTACTTTGGTGAGAAACACCTCCGCCACGTGAAGGCAGTGAGTAGGACTTCCTCAGGAGAGGCTATGTAAGACGCCCGGTCATATGGGAGCATTTCAAGAGGTGTGCGGAGGGGTGGCCAACCCGCAGCGCAAGGCACCCACCCCCGACCATCCTGAGGCTTTGGAGGCCTTAACATGATTGGCTAATTATAATGGAGTATCGGTCCATATATACATAGCAAAATATAGCAGACAAGTCAACAAACACACATTATATATAATATAAGGGGAATATACATTGTTAAAGGAGACAGGTTCATCAAAGTGAAATGGTCACAGACTGAGAGAGCAACAGAAAGAGAGACCACCATATATATATATATATATATATATGGTGGTCTTCCTTTTCCTTTTCTCTCTCTTTCTTTTCTGTTGTGTGCAGCTTTGTTTCTTTCTTCTGCCTACGCCAGAAAATATGCTAGCACCTACTTTTCTAGCACCTTCAAACACTGTTTAATTTTGGCTTCGCTACCGACATGCTAATATGTTGCTGTCAAAACTAACTGAGATTACCCTTAATCTATGCAGAATTTTATTTTATTGTCAATTTACTAACGGGATGCAATACTGTAGTAAAATGCTGAGAATTCCATTCTGTATCGCAAGTACTGTTTTGGAATAAAGCTATTATCATTATCATTATCGAATAGCTCTATCACATAAAAACTAAATAAAATCTGTACAAACCGATAACTGAGATCGCGGGGATAGGGGCGGGTGGGGGGGGGCGGAATGATAGAAGTGAACTGTACCGTGTAATGACAACATTAGGATAATTAATCAAGAAAAGACTTACTATCTGAATTATAAAAATTGCCTTCACAATTCGCCACTGAATTTCTATGATTATTCAATAATTTGGAATTGGCACATTTTCTTAATTCTACATTATAAGCATTTAAGCCAACAGTTGAATTAGGCAATCTGTCGAGTCGTCGACGTTCATCTTCTTCTTCTTCCTCCTCATCACCATCAACACCACCACCACCCCCGCCAACACCATTATCATCATAAGTTTCTAAACATGGAGCATGTACAGGTGGTGCATTACTAAGCATACAACCATAAAATGAATAGGAATCCGTAGTATGAGACATTGATATATTTTCTAAATCAGTGAATGAAGAATTTTGTACTGGTAACCAATCTTCATTATCTAATGGTAGTAGATTATATTCTACTGAGTTTGACACTTTTTTCTCATTTTTTCTTTGATTACATTTCTCCTCGGTATGTGCTGGTCGAACAGATGATGCAGATGCATTTAGACCATGCATATGATGAAATATTCTGTAAATGAATAATTAAAAGTAAAAGACAATAAATATGTAGCAAAGAATCAATAGCTGACATCACACGCATTTGCTATGAAGAAGAACGTTTTATCAAGAGTTAAACAGAAATCACCTCATAAAATAGCCAACTATCAGGAATAATAGCCGTATATATAGTTCTCTATTAGTCTACAGTAAAACAGATAATAAACCAGCTCCAACCAATCAGAGTTGATTCAAACCAGCTAATTATGAGTCAACAAAATCTATATTAAAATTATGATAGAAAATTTTGACCACTTCACCTATTTGGGAAGTTGTATCATCACCAACGGACTGATTGGCGACGAAATCTCAGCACGGAACCAAAAAGCTCGAGCTGCTTTCTCTGACTTACACCATCTCTGGCGTAGGCGTGACATCCAGCTATCAACCAAGGGACGTGTGTACGGCTCAGCAGTTCGCTCCATTCTTCTCTATGGCTCTGAAACATGGCCAATACGAGTTGAAGACATGAAAAGGTTGACTGCTTTCGATCATAGATGTCTGCGATCTCTTTCTCACGTTAGGTGGTTTAATAAGGTAAGTAATGTTGACGTCAGGCGTAGAGTGTTGGGCAAAGAGGGGAAATCAATCGACGAGATGGCTAGGTCAGGTGCTGCGCATGCCTAACCATCGCCTCCCCCGATGGCCATTACTAGCTGATATAGAGGTGCAGGTTGGAAAAGAGTAAGTGATAACCAAACAAAAACATGTCATCAATCCATGAAATCATTGACAGTTAAACTGAGTCGGTCAGGTAGGGAGATGCAGACTTCCGGGTTCGGGCCTTCGGGACTATAGGAATCAATGGCTGGAAACAATAGGTGACATGGCTCAAAATCATTGTCAATGGCGCAGATATAGTATTCAGTCTCTGTAATCTTTCATATTCCTTTCTACCATTACCCATTCTGTTTCACTCTTATACTTGTCAAACTCTGTTGATCCTCTTTACTCATCTTCTTGTCTACCTCTGTGTGCTATTTGGAACGTGGCAACTCTAACTGTTGCACTTCGGTGCCAATTTCCATGTTGAATTCAGACAGACAGGCAGGCAGCTAATAAAATTAATCCAAATCCCTACAACAACTCATAATGTAAATATCGATCCCCCAGTTCACTGATGGATACTGGATAGAAATCCTGAAATTGTCGTGACCAGTGGATACTCAACAAAGCTATTGGTTGCCCAATAGTACTATATCCCGAATTGACAGCCCCGGTGGATGAATGATCAACGACCTTTGTCTAGCACAACCTGAAGGTACCAGGTTCGACCGTTGGTGGGGTGATGGGTGTGAATTGACGAAGAGTTCCAAACTAGGACAAAACAACTGCACAGTGCTTCCCGATTCCCAATTTTAACCTTAGCCGTTAAGGCTGAAATCTAAACTGCAAAACTGCGGTTCACTCACATTATGCCTAGTTAACTAAAACTATTCGCATTTTATAGGAATAGAATTTCGTGTTCAAAGGAAGTAAAACGATAACAACTAACTTTGATTATCATTAATTTATTATAATAACTCTCATGTGACATAATTATTTGCCTCAATAATTCAAATAATTGCTGTTATAATTGAATTGTTTCCACAAATTATTTCTTCTACTTACTTCAACTGTTACAAAATGCTCTAATTACACAGTTGGTCGAGAGAAATGCAACTATGCTTTGTAGTTTACAAACATAAACAACGCATAGACCTTTCAAATTTTTTATTAGGGTATTTAAAAATTGAAAACACCCATTTTATAAATACATGAATTAGGCAAGATTTTTGTTTGAATCATGTAACCAATAGAGATAAATCGAATACCGGCATTTACTATTGAAGTAGACGTTTGATTGTCTGTTCTATTGTGTTCTTTAGGACTATAGAAACAGGAAACAAATAATGCATTCTAATCGATTCTACAGGAATGAATCGCAAACAAAAACAGGCTAAGCACTAACGGCTGTCTGTAAATAAATTCTATCAGATACAGATAAACAGAACTTTAAGTATTATGTAGAACGCCAAACTCATAAATAGTGTCTTCTTTGGCACTGTGATTTTGGTTGGGGACGGTTTCTATTTTCAATGTTTCTCTCAATAAACCTTTTAGGATATCTCTTACTTAAGGGAGTCGTGCGAAGATTTTCTAGTTCTATGTCGACCGTATCTATAGGACAAATTTTCTAAATTCTGAAGCATAGAGAACGGATAAGACGTCTCTTCCTAACTGGAGGTACCCAGACTGTTGAAGTTAGTGTACTGACCTGTAAATGTTGGTTTTCGATAAATCAACTCTTTTTACGTGCAATCCTCTCTTCCACCTAACATTAAATCTAAGAAGTGAAATGCGGAATTCGATTCTTCTTCGGTAGTGTAAAACATCAATGGGTGAGAACCATTAAACATTTTCGGCAGTTGAACAATCCTCGTTACAAATAATGAAGGTGTTGTCAGTATATCGCTCCAGGTAAGAGATATCTAATCCGTTCTCTATACTGCAGAATTCGGAAAATTTGCTCTATAGATACAGTCGACATAGAACTAGAAAACCTTCGCACGACTCTCTTAAGTAAAAGATATTCTAAAAGGTTTATTGACAGAAACATCAAAAAAAGGAAACTATCCCCAACCAAATCACAGTACCAAAGAAGACACTGTTGATGAGTTTGGCGTTTAAAGGTGACACTGTTGCTGAAGTCATTAAAAGTCATTTATCTAAATGTATTAAACACTCTTATTATGTAGAAGCTGAAAATAAAACTATGAATTCTTTTTGTTTTGTGATTTGCTTTTAAAAATGGACAGCTAATTTAAAAATTCATAAGTGACAAAGATTAATTATATAAAAAGACATTACATAACGTTATGCATACACACGCCTCTTAAAACACACACAGTTGGTGTAATAATGTATAGGGTATAAATAACGTAAATAGTTTGATAACCATAGGCAACAATAGTGCAAAATTATTGTCCATAGTCAAAACTGTAACCACTGTATATTTAAATCTATCCTAAATCTCAGACATCATTGCTTTTATTATTAATTTATGAGTGTATATCCTCTATGTATTGTAGTTTGTGTAATAGAAACTAGACCAAACACAAAATATATTGGTATGGTTCTATCTCCTATGACCTCACTTGGCCATCCCATATTTCATCGATCTACAAAACATTTTTCCGTCTAAGGTATTACATTAAAAAGCTAAAAGTATCTGGAATCACTCAACCACTGCTCTCAAAACTTGGGCATTGTAGTGAAGTGTGTGCGTTGGTGGCACAGTGGTTAGGACTCGCCGACACTGCACATGGTCCGGGGTTCGAGCCCACGCCGACACACACCCGATATCTATGGTCGGCCTGCAAAATTTGGGCTACTGAAATCCATGCTGAAAATTCCATACTTGTACCAAATATACAATGTAGAATCAAGCTGTAATAAAAAAAAAGTATAACTCCATTATAGATAAGATTTCATTCTGATAAATCACACAGTGTTATACAGTAATATTAACTGATGACCATGCTTCGAGCACAAACTATTGCTCATAATCATATCAAGTCACTCACACAACTTTTTTTTACTTCATTTATATACATGAGTGGAATTGATTAGACATTTGAATAAAAATCAGTAAGTGATAATGTACATTCAGAAGTAATATTGGTGTTATCAATCAAGTACGATCAGATGGGAAACAAGACGAGTGTTTTTATGGTCAAAATAAGTAACCTGTTAGAATGTTATGATGTACGTGAATTGAATGAAATAGAATTTTGAGATTATTTATCATCCTCCTCTGATTTGACTGACTGGTGGTAATAATATCTTCCATATCTCTGGTATTTGCTTTGAGTCATTTCTGTTGCATATGTTGGGTGTGTAGACTCGATGAACCAGGCAGGATTCAGTAATCAACCTCTCTCTCTCTCTCTTCACCTACGTGTGATTTTTATTCAAATATCTAATCCATTCCACTTATGTATATAAATGAAGTAAAAAAGTTGTGTGAGTGACTCGATATGATAATGAGCAATAGTTTGTGCTCGAAAGGTGGTCCATCAGTTAATATTACTGTATAACACTGTGTGATTTAGCAAAATGAAATCTTATCTATAATGGAGTTCCGATCTCAAATTTGTTAACTAGTGTATCTTACCTATTATACTTTAATGCTCCCCATTAGTCTCTCATCGTCTATTGAAAGAGGACTATATCACTTTGAGAAGGGTATTATTAAAGGTCGTCGGCAGGGGAAGTGGTGTGCAGCTTACTCAGCAAGTCTCTACATTAGTTGATAGACATCTAAACTCGTGCGACAAATGGTCTAAATCTATGCTGTCTGACCCTCAACACCTAATCCCTCTATTTTCAACTGTCGCCTTGTATCTCATCTGGTAGAACTACAAATCAGTACAAAAGATTATATGCTCGTACTACCAAGTACAAGCTTTCAACGATACCGTGTTTGACCCGTGTTCTATGTGATAGCGACAATATAAAGCGTGAAACTTATGCCCTACTAATATTGTCTGTCTGTCTGGATTCAACATAGAATTTGGCACCGAAGTGCAACAGTTAGAGTTGCCACGTTCCAAATACCACACAAACGTAGACAAGAAGATGAGTAAAGAGGATCAACAGAGTTTGACAAGTATAAGAGTGAAACAGAATGGGTAATGGTAGAAAGGAATATGAAAGATTACAGAGACTGAATACATCTGCGTCACTGACAATGATTTTGAGCCATGTCACCTATTGTTTCCAGCCATTGATTCCTAGAGTCTCGAGGGCCCCAACCCGGAAGTCTGCATCTCCCTACCTGACCGACTCAGTTTAACTGTCAATGATTTCATGGATTGATGACATGTTTTTGTTTGGCTATCACTTACTCTTTTCCAACCTGCACCTCTATATCGGCTAGTAATGGCCGTCGGGGGAGGCGATGGTTAGGCATGCGCAGCACGTCACCTAGCCATCACGCGCTACTAATATTATTCCTAAAACTGTTTTTTTTTAATGTTGTTCGATATAATTGACTGATAATCTTAAATAGAAACATGATTATCATTATTTTACAACTTTCTTTTTGTTTATGACCTTACACTGTCACTACTAACAACAAAATAAGAACTGTCATTAACGATCCTGTAATATTATGTTTATAATTGTTTCTAATATTACTCGATAAAATTAGATGCAATAATGTACCAAATGGTGAAAATTACACACTGTAACATTAGTACTATTTTAGAATAAAGCATATTATTATCACTATTACTACTAGTTTAGATGGATACACGTCAGAATAATAAAATATAAAGTGTAGGAGAGTGATAATCTGACCTCAATTAGTTATTGTTTCAAATTATTTAATTCAAATACGTAACAAGAAGGAACAAATTATTGAAGTAAACTAAATAGGTGACCTGCTTAAATCACTAGGCTACCTAGTTTTCTATCCATTGAAACATAGCTTATTTACTCTAATTCATGCTACTTTTAGTTATTCAATTAAATCTCTAAATCACAGCTATTT
Organism: Trichobilharzia regenti; assembly: GCA_944472135.2. Classification (NCBI taxonomy): domain Eukaryota; kingdom Metazoa; phylum Platyhelminthes; class Trematoda; order Strigeidida; family Schistosomatidae; genus Trichobilharzia; species Trichobilharzia regenti. The sequence goes on along the minus strand of OX235262.1, from coordinate 131,254,346 downwards.
TCAAACAGGATTCAACCCACAGCTATAGATTTTTCAACGAAAGAGGAGAAAAAGCCTAACAGAGAATGTTTGGGATAGTACAGTATTACTTCAGATGGTAATATTACCCAGTTATGAATTTGCTTGAAGATTCTATACCTGCAGTGTATATTTTGTGACAGAACAAGTTGAGAATTCTGCAATATGCATTAAAGCAATTTTTGAGAATAAAATTATTTTTCTATAGTTTGGTTTGTAAGGGTTAGTTATGTTTTTACGAGTTGATGATTCCCAAAACTAGGATGAAACAGCAGCTGTCCAGTACTCCCTGGTTTTCAATGCTTCTCTAACTGATATCAATCCGTGATCAACTCGAAAAAATAAAATTATTATTAGTTTTATTATTATCAGAAATAAGACTATTCGAGCTGCCCTATTTTTATGCTTGACATCATTCCTAAGAATAGTATATGAAATCCAAACTTTGGGCAACTCAGAGACAGTTAAAGAATCACTGAGAATCAGGGAGTACTAGACAGCCATTTCGTCCAGTTTGGGACTCTTTACAGGTGAACACCCATAATTCTATTCTGAATTAAACACCGAAACTTCAGATTATGAGGTCAGCTAGTTGACCATTCATTCAACAATTGGAATAAAATCTGATAGCCAATGAACTCTAATTTCTGCCAATTCGTGATGTATAACAACCACCACCAGTGAAAGTCATAGGAGAGCATTTGTCTCCACACCCGATTTGATGAACTTCCTTCATCACCACTTATACTTCAGACAACCACATTCTGTAATGAGGTGCTAGTGAGCATTAGACTGAATTTCAAGTGTTGGTTTATACGGATGTGAACTGTTTTTTAGTTAAATCACGAGTTGACATCAGTTAAAGTATCACTGAAAACTAAGTGGCGCTGCACAGCCGTTTAGAACTCTTCATCAGTGAACAGAATCCCCAGATTACGAGGCTAACCGGTTGACCATACAGTCACTGGGTTTTAATTCGATGACTTGTGAATTTCGACTTCCGCCAACGAATTATTACTTTCCATTGTATCATTTAACAGTTCTAAGCAACGTATTTCTTTATCGAGGAAATTGAGCTGAAAACGTTTAACGTTTTTTTTAAAGCAATGTCTATTTTATTAGCACTTGAATTAAACTCCTAATAAACGTCAAGCTTCATAATATTATACTATGGCATACATAACTCCAATATCATGTGTTTTCTTTACTGGTGTAGTTTTAATCCATGGTATGATTTAACACAAATCATGTGAATTAAATACCAAAGATTTAAAAGCTTTAAAGTTAGTGACAATTTGTACGTGATGTAATTTTCTATTTTAAGCAAACAGTACAGGTAACATATTCATACAAAAAAACTAGGTGACTGACTGATTGACTGCTTTCAACATACAACTTTGCAGAGATGTGCAGCAGTTCCACTTGCCACACTCCATGTACCACAAAACGCAAGAGAACAGAGTAAAGAGAAATTCAAAACAGAGATAACAAACAGAAGTATGAGGCAAAAAGAATACTAATATCGAAGAACAATAGAGTATCATTAAATATGAAAAATAACAAAGAGTGAATGCATATGCGCCCGTCGTTGTACACACAAATTGTGTGCACCCACTGGTTTTAACATCCCGAGGACCCCAACCAGTCAGGAGGTCTACACCTTCCTACGTGGCTTAAACTAACTGTTGTGGATTTCATTCACTGATGAAGCCATGTTTTGGTTTGATCATCACTAGCCAACTCTTTTCCAACCTGATCCATTCTATGTCAGCTATCATCGCCCATCGAGGAAGGCGACGGATAGGCTAGGCTATGCATACATAACACATGTCCTAACCATCTCTCACTAGGTGTAACTTCACAATCTCGTCGATTGATTTTCCCTCACTACCTAACTAGTACTAAACCGAAGTCTAAGCTCCATATTGCTCACCCTATTATACCACCTCACACAGGAGATAGAATGCAGACACATGACCAAAGACAGCCAGCCACCCTTTTCATGTCTTCTACTCTCAATGGCCATGTCTCACTGCCAGCCAGCCATAAAGGAGGACACAGAGAATTACTGAGCAGTACACACGTCGTTTGGCCGACAGCCGGCCGGATATCATATCTACTAAGTCAGAGATGGCATAGGGTGGCGGGCAAATGCCAAACGAACTTTCTGCATCCGTGCTAACATCTCGTAAGAGATCAACGGGTTGACAATGGCTGGAAATATTAGTCTCTTGCGTTCTAACATTCGATATCTTTCTCCTATACAGCTGAGAATTATAATTGCAGTTTAATTATGTTCACAATGAAAATTCTCGTGCTTCATTGAAATAAAGTCTTTATCTTCCTTTCTCTTTGCATGCCAGTAACAGAAAATGACTGTTAAAAGAGAAGACTAATTATATAAACTGTCTAGTCAATTTCATCAATAGTACTATAGCAATACTATTGAACACATAAGTATACAATACGTTTTAAATTAGATTTCCAAAAAGTTTACGTATGTACTAGAAAATGATGAGTTTTGTTAAAAAAATATATTTTTATAATAAGTAAAATTAATAGCTAATAGAAAAAAAAGAGAAGCTCTAGTCTCATTTCAAAAACTCTACAGCTTATTTAACTAAGCCATTAAATATTTCCTAATGAATAAATTAATTCCAAAGTACAAAACACGTCATCGACTAACAATCATATGACGTAATGATAATAATAAGTATAATTACTGATCATTAATGAATGTTGGCAAGGAGAGAGAGACAGAGGGTAGGTAAACGAATTATCTTCGTTTATTTCGTTCATGGGAGAAAATAAGTTCACTTACTCTTACTTACTTACTACAAATCAAATTCATAATTTACTAATTAACTCACAATCTGCACAGTTAGACATGAAATTTCATGACAGTTTCTTTTGGAAATCGAAATTATTATTATTATTATGTTTGCAATTTGTGATTAACTTCATACCATAAATGGAAGTCAGAAAAAAAAATAAGCATAGATACATGAAGCTCATTACTACTTATTGATTTATATAAGTAGTTGTATACAACTGATAAGTTCGGGTCTTAAACGAGCAAAACGACTGTCCAATGTTTAGAACACCTCAACCTGGCTGGTAAATACTAACTGTAAGTGGTGCACAACTACTCACCTTAACCAATCGATAGTATATAGTGTCATGCATTTATGTTTTGTTTCTTCGTTGATATTTGTGGTATCAAGCAAATTACCTATTGTGATCTGAACAGTTTCTGTTTCCGAAGGAATCTGTAGTGAAATTTCAATTCGAACTGTGTAAATTGTGAGTTTTATTCAAGGTACTATCGATTCGCTCAAGCAGCTAGCCAGAATTCGGGTGGTTTGAAGTGATTCAGCTTTCTGAACTCAGTCTGAACTGGAGAACACAGCTATATTCAGTGTTGAAGTCACTTCGATCAAGCTAGAAGGCACTATTGATTGGTGTGAATAGTAGTATACAACTACTCATATCAAGCAATCAGTAGTATATACTGTCATATGTACTACTCTTATCTTGAGTGTTTTTGTACTGCTTCGAATAAATTACTCATGAAACAATTTATCCAGTCTCAAATATATATTTTTTTATTCAACGCTATCCAATACTTATCGAGAAGCCACTTCAATTTCTAATTGAACTATCCTCTTCAAAAGTGTAGAACTAAAAAAACAACACAAGTACATCCCCAACTGAGTTACACTTCATTTTCATCATCTTGAAATTCACTTGACTTATACAACCAAATAAATCAAAAGCATTATATTTAACTAGTGGATTTTTCTAAATATCGTTATCCACAACGATTGGTATTTCGAAGAACATGATTGGTTTCCACTTGGGTGATAATAAAGTGGCATCAACTTGAGAAGCACTGGAAAAGTAGAGATGATTAGTTAGTGGTTTCTTTCTAGTTTTTGAATCTTCATCAGTACGCTGATTGGTCAGTGGGGAATGTATCGTCACCTGAAGATCGAGGGTTCGATCCCCGGTGGGATATGAGTGGATGAGTTTGAACCTCAGAGGAAACAATTATCGCTTAACTCTATGGTTTTCAATGGTTCTCTAGTTTATGTCAGTTTCTTACTTGACTATATGACTACTACTGTGATTATTAATATATACAAATTTTAGAAAAGTAGGGATTTTCGAATATTTTGAAGGAGATTTCGTCACGAATCGATATCACTAATGTATGGCTATTTCATATTAATTTGAAACTGTTTAGCATCACATACTCATGACTTCATCAAGGACTGAACCATGTGTCGTTAGATTACAATCACGAGCTATGGGATTCCATTCTAGTGGTCGATGGTCAATTGACTAATACTTGTAGCATTAAAACCCCTTGATCGATCGATCCTAGACACCGTCATCTGTGAGCATCACTGAAGAGTCTCAAGCAGAGGAAAAACGGCTATCCCCTACTCCTATGTTTTAAATAGCTTGTTTGTGATGAAATCCTTGTGTAGTGATACCGATAATTATGAAAATTTGAATCGACCACAGGTTCTACGTATTATTATTATTATTAATTTGTTTGTAAATTGAAACCTATTGTTAAAGCCTATAGAATTTGGTTTTGTCATTTTTCTTTAAAGTATTTTCTTTCTTATGTAAGAGTAGGTTATGCATAAGAGTCTCTTTGTTACAACTAGTGATATTTTACATATATCCCTCTTTATTAAAGAAACAATTTTTTGTGTGCGCCTGTGCATCTTTGCCTTATTTTGTTTCTAGATTTATTCGTAAATCATATCTGTTTCTACCAATGGACATTGTTTTAAGTGTATTCTGTGATAGTGTATACTGTTCTTTCTTCGCCATCCAACTCCTCTCCCCCACCAAAAAAAATAAGAAACTGAGGATTCATAATATATCAAAATATACCTGTTGTCACAGGTTCGTCTACGGATTCGAGAACATTTACCAGGTTGGTTCAGCAGGGGGAGATTAAGTGCATAAGAAGCTCGATCCTGTCACACTTGGCCGATACTGGACATCGTATCGATGTCAACAGAGCTTTCACGGTTATATACCGAATTGCGAAGTCGTTATCATGTACAGTTCGCTTACGTCTCCTACACATAGCTGAGGCTGTTGCAATAAGATCGACTAAACCGGAACTTTGTATCCAAAAATAACACGCCCAGACGCTGTTCCTACCATGGCCAAACTTGGATTGATGATTCCTCTCACTAAGAGTGCTTCTTCACCTTAACCCTCTTGGTTTTTTTCTTTTTTCCTTTGCTTATTATTACAATTATCATTATTATTCGTCATAACTTATGCCTTTCATGAAAACATTACCTCAATACTATCGAATCTTTCATCTATACTATCCGGACTTATTATTAGTGATATTATCTCTTTTCTCAATATATGCCTCCACCTGTTTCATTTCACACATTCGTTATTTCATTATGAACCTCTCATTGCAGTCTTAAGATCTCCTGTTTAACACAGACCACCTTGTACTAGCCACTCACTTGACACCCCACACTCTACAAATCTATTATGATTAATCACCACCATTGTCTCCTGTTTTACAATATTTTCTAATCGAATTCAGCCTAGCACGTTTGTCACACAAATACGACTATTTATTTTGACACCCCATAACTAGTCTGTTGTTCTACGTTAAAAATGTATCCGCCGCATAACTGGCCCTTATTGTAAAGACAACAAATATTATATTTTTATAATTGTAAGAACCTGAAGAGGAGAAATTATTGAAAAGAATATTCTTCGTTCAGATTGACCCTTAATTCATAATATGGGAATATTTCACACTAACAATCCTTTTTTTTATACATACACTTTGAGAGTCAATCTGTGCACCTTTTATACTAAAAGCTCAAATGGGGGTTGAAGTAACCGCTGATGATGTTGTCTAAAAAGAGAATGACAGCTTTGCAACTAGAGAACCCTACACAACCCAGAGAATTCAACTACACTAAAATTGTAGACTACACTATAAAGTTTATATTACTGATAATGAACATAACAGAATGACCCATTACTTCAAACTCATGAATTTTTGACTTTAAAGCCTACTATGTATACCGAGGTTTAAATAGTTGGATAGTAAATATTGTTAGTTCACGAATAAAAGATATAGCTCAGTTAATTGGTGAACACACTTTGTGAGTAACATATAATGGATCATTCAGTGTCAATGTTTTAAAACTATTTATCAGCCTTAGACTATATAATCTGATATCTGCTGATAACATTTGTAAATAAGCTGTCGATAAATTTTTTCAACTTTTTAAAAGTGTCGGTTATTCATTATGAATGTCTGTCTGTCTGGATTCAACATAGAACTTGGCACCGAAGTGCAGCAGTTCGAGTTGCCACGTTCCAAATAGCACACAGAGGTAGACAAGAAGATGAGTGAAGAGAATCAATAGAGTTTGACAAGTATAAGAGTGAAACAGAATGGGTAATGGTAGAAAGGAATATGAAAGATTACAGAGATTGAATACATCTGCGCCATTGACAACGATTTTGAGCCATGTCACCTATTGTCTCCAGCCATTGATTCCTAGAGTCCCGAGGGCCCCAACCCGGGAGTCTGCATCTCCCTACCTGACTCAGTTTAACTGTCAAGGATTTCATGGATTGATGCCATGTTTTTGTTTGGCCACCACTGGCTCTTTTCCAACCTGAACCTATATCAGCTAACAATGCCCGTCGGGGGAGGCGGTGGTTAGGCATGCGCACCACGTGACCTAGCCATCTTAGTCTATGTAACTTTATAACCTCGTCGATTGATTTTCCCTCTTTGCCCAACACTCTACGCCTAACGTCAACATTACTTACCTTGTGAAACCACCTAACGTGAGACAGAGATCGCAGACATCTATGATCGAAAGCAGTCAACCTTTTCATGTCTTCAACGCGTATTGGCCATGTTTCAGAGCCATAGAGAAGGACGGAGCGAACTGATGAGCAGTACACACGTCCCTTGGTTGATAACCGGATGTCACGCCTACGCCAGAGATGGTGTAAGTCAGCGAAAGCAGCTCGAGCTTTTCGGATCCGTGCTGAGATTTCATCGCCAATCAGTCCGTTGGTGCTAATACAACTTCCCAAGTAGGTGAAGTGGTCAACATGTTCTATCACTTCACTCCCTATCACTAAGTTAGGGGTTGACGTCGTCCAGTCCTGTAGCAGCATCTTACATTTTGCAGGGGCGAATCGCATGCCAAACATACGAAGATTGCTGCTCAAGGTGTTCAGAAGACTCTGCATTTTGTCAGCATCCTCCCCTAACAGGACTATGTCATCTGCATATTCTAAGTCCATTAGATTATTCCCTGGTAACAAGTCGATTCCTAAGTCACTACGTTCAGTTAAGGATACTTCCATTAGCATATCTATGATGAAGTTAAACAGAAATGGGGAAAGTGGACATCCCTGTCGGACACCACTGGTTGTTACTAATTCAGATGACAATTCCCCATAAGCCCTTACACGACTACGTGAGTTTGAATAGAGTGCCTTGATTAGTGCAATGTACTTTCTTGGCACTCCCTTCACAGTCAGACATTGCCATAGTACTTTTCGGTCCACGGAGTCGAAGGCCGCCTTCAAGTCAAGAAATATGACAATTGTTGGACGCCGAAAAGTGTGTCTATGTTCTAGAATCTGTCGAAGAGTGAAGATATGATCTATGCACCCTCTACCTGGTCTAAAGCCTGCTTGATTTTCCCTTGTCTGTTCCTCCCGAGTTCTGCTTAGTCTATGCATGATTACTGAGCCTAGGATTTTAGAGACTATGTTCGTTAGGCTGATCCCCCTATGATTATCACACGAGGACTTGTTTCCCTTCTTGAATATCGGTATAATGAGTGACTTACCCCAGTCTGATGGTACTGTCTCTGATTCCCAGACTTTGCCTAGTACCTCAGTTAATCTACAAACTAGTATGTCACCCCCATATTTAAACACCTCCGGAATAATTCCGTCGGGTCCTGCCGCTTTGCCTCGTTTCAAATTACTGATAGCTTTTGTAACCTCACCTACAGACGGCGGACCAGTGTCTATATCCCATTCGGGTACGTGGTGGATGGCGGGGAGGTTCAGTGTGGCTGTAGGCAAGTTAAATTGTTCCTCAAAGTGTTCTTTCCAGCGTTCAAGGCGTCTATCCTGAGAGCTAATTAAGGAGCCATTTTTCTCAGAAATAGTCTCACTTATGAATTGCCTTTTCCCGCCCGATTCTGTGATGAGTCTAAAGAGTTGCCTAGTGTTGCCTATCGCCAATGCTTTTTCCATCTCTTTCGCCTTTGTCACCCACCACTGTTCACGGTCCTTGCGGAGACTTTTAGTAAGTTTCCTTTTGTGCAGCTTTCGCTCCTCATTGAATTCGGAGCTCGCCGGAATAAGTCTTCTAGCATCTATCAGTTCGGATGAGGCAGTCGAAATCCAGTGGTTTTTACTCACCTTTGGATTTGTCTTATTCACAGCTTTTACAGCTGTATCTATAGCTGACTGAATATTCTTCCAGGCTTCTCCAGGGTGAGCACAGCTGTCGGATTCAGATATGCGTTTAGCTAGTTCTTCCTCAAATAGGGATTTAGTTTCCTGATCGAGCTGGGGGCGTAATGGTTTTACCGCCAGCTGTTTCCTACGTCCGTTCAGTCGTAAGCACACACGAGCCCGGACCAGTGCGTGATCGGTATCTACACACGTGTTCCAGAAGGAGCGACAATCTCCTACCGACCCACGCCAACGATAGCTTATTGCTATGTGGTCTATTTGTGTCCAGCGTTGGTTTGATGATGGGGGTCGCCAGGTTAAACAGTGTCTCTCCTTGTGTTTAAAGTTAGTGCTTACAAGAAACAAATGATTATCTGAACAGAACTGTAGGAGACGGTCACCGTTGTCGGTTCGCTGGCACGGAACTCCATAGGTGCCACCGACATCCTTCTCAGATTGACACAATTTCCCTACTTGAGCGTTGAAGTCACCAGCTAGAACGACTATATCTGAGCGTTTAGCCTTTCTCACCAAACTAGACAGCTTTTGGTAGAACTCATCCTTCGTTTCATCCGAACTGCAGTCAGTGGGGGCGTAGGCGGAGATTACGAAAAGGCATCGGCGAGTAGTGCAGTCCTTTCTCCTTCTTACTGATCCGTTCAGACGGACAGCACACATTCGGCTATCTACTGGGATCCAGTCAAGCAATGTCTTTTCTGCCCTAGTACTCAGAGCTATCCCTACGCCAGCTAATCCCGTGAACTAGCTGTGGCATCTCCTGACACCCTCAAGGTGAATTTTGAAGATTCATCCTGTTGGCCAGGTGGGGTTAGGTGAATAACCACACTTGGGTCTTGTATGCGTGTTTCTGAAACACAACATACATCAATGGCTCGAGATGCCAGGGTCTTAGCTAGTGATGCTTGTTGTCCTATTTGGCAAAGTGTCCTTACATTAAATGCTCCTATATGAAATTGGTGGCGTGGCTTTAGGAGACTATCCGTGGTGGTTTTTTGGCTTTCGTCGTTTTTAGTGGACACAGAGTGAAGAGGGAGTGAGGAGCCATCAAGTAGAGGAGTTGCATCACTGGGGGAAGGTAAGGTAATAGAGATGAAGATGAAGACAAAGATAAGTGAGGATTAGAGAGGTTTTGTGTGCGTTTTGGATTGTGAGGGCGATTGTTACTTCCCGGCTGCCCACACCGTGGAAGTTGGTTGCGTGACCGCAGAGCCCAGGGGACAACTGCTTGTGGCCGGTCACACGCGGCCTGTTTTTGTTCGTTCTTCGTTGTTTTGTGTGCCTCAGTAGCATACTTATCACTCCCGCCCTGTGACACGGCAGCAGGAAGCGCGGTCGTTGTTAATCCGGGCCACGGCCGATCCGGCATGAAATTTTGTGAATTTGTTTGGATCATGGTATTGGATGAGGTAGCTGCTTTTTGTTTAACCGCTATCCAAACAACCTGCCTGGCATGGTAGAACCTCAAGAGACATAAGTCTCAGCCAGTATAGCTTGATTAGGTCATTGCGGTGTTCAAGCCCGACCACCACGTCAAGGTAGCAGCTTTCGGTCGGTCATTATGAATGAATATTAGTACTCATTTTTTTTCAAAACTTGAGTATTTCTGTTCATTTGTGTTAATATTATTCCTGTACCACATACATATCAAACAAAGATTTCCTAAGGATCAAAAGCTTTTGGACAACCACTTTGTGTTTAGTTGTTCAGATAGATAAATGCTAGTAACCAGATGGTTAGAAAAGATAAGCGATGAGGAACTCCGGCATCGAAAAAACCAAAAACCTATCACCCAACGAATATGCAGAAGAAAATACAGATCGGTTACAGGATTTCATCGTGAGCTGACATTGGTTAAAGAATAATTGGTAAACCTGGGAATACTGGACAGCGGTTTCGTCCCAGTTTGGGACTCTTCAGCCATACTGTAACCAATCAATCAAATCCCTACAAACCAATACTTGCAAATACAGATCGATTGAACATATGCCGAGGAGACTGTTGAATGGCATTACCCGCCAGGCCATCGAGTACAAAGCGAATGAGAAACGACGAGTTGGAGCACGTGGATCATACGGTGACATGGAGGAGATCATGTGAAGACGAAATGACGCCTTATAGGCAATTGTGGAGCTAAACTAAATAAAGGTCGCAGAGAATAGGGTGAAATGTAGATGTGCAGCTGAAGCTCTATGTTTCACTTTGAGAACTGTATTATTATTTCTTCGGTCTCAAAGAATGTGCTATTCTGTTGCAAACCTTTTCTGTAGGCTTCACTAGTAGAGACATCTATCCTTCGTGGAGTTCGAAAAGCACCGGTTGACTACTTTACTTATTTAGCTAACAGCAGATTTGCTATCAGTTTGAGGCTTATTTCACCTCACAAATTTTCAATGAAGAGCGATATAGATAGGCAAAGAGCAAATAAATAACATGGGTATATGATTTAACATTACTTAGTGGTTATGTAAGCTGCCGCATGTTATACATGGATATCAAGTAGAAGTTAGTAAAATGGTAGACAAAGAAATAGAAATAACACAATCGGCAATTGAAGAGTGCTGTGTGATAGAAAGAGATCAATAAGTAAATATGAGTATAAGATGATATGAACAACAAGAAGACAGACAGAGTGTGAATTGATCTTCATTACTGCTGTGCGTTCTGAATGATAGCATCTACAGTCTTTAACGATGAATCCCGGTGACCACTGTCTGTCTGGATTCAACATAGAACTTGGCACCGAAGTGCAGCAGTTCGAGTTGCCACGTTCCAAATAGCACACAGAGGTAGACAAGAAGATGAGTGAAGAGAATCAATAGAGTTTGACAAGTATAAGAGTGAAACAGAATGGGTAATGGTAGAGAGGAATATGAAAGATTACAGAGATTGAATACATCTGCGCCATTGACAACGATTTTGAGCCATGTCACCTATAGTCTCCAGCCATTGATTCCTAGAGTCCCGAGGGCCCCAACCCGGGAGTCTGCATCTCCCTACCTGACTCAGTTTAACTGTCAAGGATTTCATGGATTGATGCCACGTTTTTGTTTGGCCACCACTGGCTCTTTTCCAACCTGAACCTATATCAGCTAACAATGCCCGTTGGGGGAGGCGGTGGTTAGGCATGCGCAGCACGTGACCTAGCCATCTTAGTCTATGTAACTTTATAACCTCGTCGATTGATTTTCCCTCTTTGCCCAACACTCTACGCCTAACGTCAACATTACTTATCTTGTGAAACCACCTAACGTGAGACAGAGATCGCAGACATCTATGATCGAAAGCAGTCAATCTTTTCATGTGACCACTGGGCTCTAATCAGACAATGTAGACTTTCCTGCTCAGCTTAGACCAGCAGCAAACATGTCCATAGATTAACTGCATGTCTCTGTTGGTCTTTGTTTGTTTGTTTGACTCCCACTATGATGTGACGTCAAAAGAGGCTTATCTAAATTAGGATTGCACATCTAACTCACAGATTATTTAATTGATGGTTTTATCAATTGCCACTGATAGCTAAGAAGGAAATGACAAATATACACATGATTTCTCATTGGGTCCTTCATCTGCAGTAGCCATAGAGTATGAAAATGCTTAACAGTTAGGCACTTTACTGTTTTCGTAGCATAGAAATGGATATTCAAGTTCTCTTATGAATGGCTGCCACATTTTGCTGAAGTCAGACAAGTCTCTTGTATCCAGTTCACTAGGTTTTAACATCAGATGTCTGAAATAAAGTTAGATACACTAAACCACTACACAAACACACATACCCCCCCCCCCCGCCATTGCATAGTCAGATAGACTATCGATGCATACATCAGGCAATACAATAGAGTAAAAGCGTCATCAATTCACATTTAATTAGTTTGTAACATTGTATCGAAACTTAAGCACGGATATATAAACTTGAGTAGTAGCATTATTCTATTCTGTTTTAATAGTAAAAGCATAATCCATCTTAGATTAATTTCATTATCTTACCTTCAAGAGATTTACTGAAGCGCAAATATTATTCTAATTGAATTGTTAAGAAATACACTTACTACAGTCTTGAATTTCTATGTTCTATTCTTTTGTTTGTTTGTGTATTTCCTCTATTACAAACACTACTACTATTGCTACTCAATTAGTTTATCAATATTTCTGCTTAAATTATATTTATAAATCCATCTGAAAGATATCTAGTTTCTTTTAATGCATTTCCTTACAGAAATATAATCTTTGATGAATTGATTTTCGCGGCTTAATGCTTGCTAGTGAGAACTAATAATAGTTATAGTAATAATAATGATAATAACAATGAAGTATTAGTAGTAACGGAAGTTGTGAAAATTTACTTATGACGCAGAAGAAAAGAAAGAAACTCATAATAAAAGTAATTCACATAGTAAGATAAGATTTTCTGTAATTAACTATATATTTCTTTCACAAAACTTTAACGGAATGTATAATTCTCTAGATAATACTCTGTGTACCTACTCACATCATATCATTCTATCCTATTTATTGCATCCAACGTAATTGTATATATTGGATGTCATTTAAAAGGGATTATTCATTTCTTATGTGTTGAATTCTTAAAGTAAGGATTTATATTATAATTACCGTTATTATTATCAGTCTTATTATACTTTATATCACATTTTCCTGATGGTGATGTTATTTATTTAGAAAAACCGGTTACCGAGAACAGATTTTTCATGAACATAGTAGGGATGAGTTTCGTATACTATCCAACGGATGTTGACATTACCCAGTTGGTCATGCTGACTGACTGAACATCAGCATAGAACTTTGTACAGAAGTCCACGGCAGCTCAAGTCGCCACAGACCATGAAGTATACAAAGGCAGAAGAAAAAACTTTAAAAAAAATTATAATAATAATAAAGAAGAAATACTAGTAACATGGAAAAGATGTGGATATAAGAGGTCACAAAGAGTTAATGCATCCATGCCATTGAGAACGATATTGAGTCTAACATTGTCCGTCGAGGAAGGGGTTGGTCTTGGTATGCCGGATATGTAACTTAGACATCTCAATCGATTTAGCTTCCCGATTTCTACGCCTAAACTCAGTATTGCATACCATATTACACTAATTAACACAGGAGAAAAAGAGAGAATGCAAACATCTAAGGTAAAAACAACGGGTAACTTTTTCCAGGCTAAAGTAGGTGAAATGGGACTCGAACCCGAAGGCTGCAAGTCACGCGGTTAAGCTGATGAGCTACAGCTCCACTCATCACAGATGCTAAACACCTAAAATATTATCTCGTTTGGAATTTTCGTATTTTTTAAAAGTATAAACTTAACACAGTTAATCGTTTTAGTTGATTTTAAAGAATTTCTATAAAGTCTATTTTTATTTTGATAAATTTACATTACGTCTAACTAACCATATTTTACATTTACTACTTGATTATTTTTTTTCATAAAAAAGGACAACAAAATTGCCTAGAGTATAAAGTTATTTTTTCCAGTCTATTGGCAATTTTCTACAGAGAATGAATAATCATTAAAGAAATCTTACCATCATTAAGTACTTACCAGATAAGTTGATGATAATAAGAATTATGTAGAAAATTCAGAAAAAAAATAATAAAAAACAAAACCTAGAAAGGAAATTCAACTGCTTATTTGCTCAATCAATAAAAATGACTTAAATATTGATTTCCTTCAGAACTAAAATTACTTAAGGGAAACTAATTAAGTATTTCGTCGTACTTTGGGACTTGGGAGACGTGGGCAATCACTATCCAACAAGGACAAGAACTATCATATCAGGTGTGAAGTGGGTGCTCAACCATTGTAGCGGCTGGCAGTGGCGATGTATGAGGAATTGGCAGAAGTTAGAATTCTCAGATCAATGGATTCCAACATGGTGGTTGAGTGATATACATATTGAGTTAGTGCACTCTAAAGGTCCTGCTTTTGATCCCTGATAGGAGTATGGATATACGCTGCTGGATAGTCGCGGCCTATGATGGAACAGCTGTCCATAACTCTTCGGTTTTTACTGATTTTCTAGCTGGTGTCAATTTATAACGAAATTAAAATCGTAATTAGTCATATTAATGTTGTTAATACTTACTCATTAGATACACCAGGCTGTGATGAACTCCATCCTGTCCCATTTTTACGAATGTGTTCAGCATGCAGAAAAGAATCACGAATTGGTCGGCTTATATCTTCGTCTAAAATAATATCGGGAAGAAAGAGACTAAATAAAAAACGAACGATCTATAAGAAAAACAGTTAAACATTTCTACAGGAGTATTTTGTTATAAACATAGCTAAATACGTGGATAAGCAAAACAAAATCAAAGAACTACCACTTGGAACATATTATCACATATACTCTAAAGGAATACACGTATTCAGGTTTTAAGCTCACATAAATAAGAACACTCAGTTATACACATAATAAAACGAAAATGTATTCCTTGCGTTCTAAGTGAAACACAGAGCTCAAGCAGCACATTTCCACTGCAATCATTTTCAACTAGTTCCACTACTGCCCACAAGCTTTCAGTGCCTCCTGAAATGATCTGCTCCATGTTCTCCTTAAACACACAATCGATCTCTTCCCATTCCATATCCCACTCGAAAGTTTGTCACTTGAAGATCTGAATGCATTCCAGTCTATTTTCATACATGGTAAGCAACAGGTTCTTGACTGGTTCGGTGTCAAAGTTGTTTGCTGTTTATCCTTTCTAGCCATCTGAACTGAGGAATCTAGAGAAGGCAATTAATGATGAAACTGGCCTATTGTGCAAAGATCAGAAAAGAAAGACGTTTGGATGTAAGGGTAGTGATCCAACCCTGTGAAAAATAACCCCGTCACTACTGAAACTTCATAGTAAAGGAAAAACAAACTTATTCGTCTTTGGGATAAAGAAGATTCCACAATTCGAGAATAAGTGATGCCAAAAAGTGAAAGCTTTTGCAACAAACCAGTTAGTTGAGGTGTCTTCTTTTGATGAAATCAAAAGTAAGCATAGGGACATGGAGTGTATGCACCATGTTTGACACTATCAAGGCTGTTCAGACTGTGGAAGAATGTCGGCTTAATAAGATTTAAAGATTGAACTAGTCTAATTGGTAAGAGTTACTGAATATGCTTAGTCTTCACTACATTTCAATAGCTGGAAATAAATTCTAATTATGAAGATGGAGTATCACTTTTAAGAACAGATAGCTTCAATCACTCTAATTGTATAGAAGAATTTACGCAACAACAAAAAAAGATAACTACGCAGATGAATCAAAAGTCAAGCATAGATGTTGAGTGAAGCATCAATGTATTTCCTTAGAGAGATAAAACAGACTGAACTGAACCGGAATGAATTTAAGATGTAGAACTTTGCACAAAAGTGCAGCAGTCTCAGTGTAATCACACTTCATAAAAATACAAAGGTAGAGAAAGGAAATGCAATGACATTACAATAAACAGAAATGTATAAGGAAAAAAAACAATTACATGAAGAATAACGAAGATTTTTAGAATCTACAAGAGATCATAAGTAGTGAATGCATCTATGCCACTGAGAATGCTTTTAAGCTGTATCACCAGTCTCTAGTTAACGATTTTTAACGTATTGAGAACCCCAAATGGATAGTCTACACCTCATTATTTGACTGAAATCAACTTTCGACAAATTCACGGATTGGTGGTATGTGTTTGGTCCAAACACCCGTAATTATTTTTCAAATTATTCTTATGACATTTAACACAACTTATAAAAACAAAACTAACCCTTGAAAACCAACTATAGAGATTTAATCTGATGCTCGCTAGTGACTTGCTACAGGTTGGAGTTTCCTGGAGTTCTAGTGAGAAGTCGTGACCAGTGAGGTCCAATTAGATGTCACGTGTGAGGATAGATGTCCTACCAACGACATTGGTTGAGGTCGCGCTAAATCACGAATTTGTAGAAGTTAGAATTCATGCACTGGCCATTGAATCGGATCCCAGTGGCTGAATGGTATATGGGCTTTCCTTGCAACCGGAAGGTCCTGGGTTCAAACCCCAGTGGGTGCGTACTTCCGATGATTCTCAAACTAGGATGAAACAGCAGCCGTCCAGTGCTCCCTGGTTTTCGATGGTTCTCTAACTGATATCAATCTGTGACCAACTCCTAAAGACAAAACTAACCCTTACAAATCAACTAAAGGAACTCTACATTTAACCATATTATTAGTGAACACTTCTGATGACAATGAGAATGTCTAGTTTATCTTAAAAAAAGAGTGCTCAGGCTTGTACTTGACAGCATATTTAGATGCTGTTTACCTTACAAATATGAAAACTTTCTTTTTTTTCCAATATTAATTAGCACCAAATACTTTTTTGAAGCATAATGCTTACGGATTCGTGCTAAGAAGTAACTATATTATGAGATCACATCAAACACCAATCAAAGAAATAAAGTTTAAAAGTATAAAAGTGCCTAAATTCATGTATTCATACACTGAAGTTGGGTTAGTAAAAATTGTCAAAAATTTTTGGAGTGGAAATATGTTGTATCCCAATGATTACTAACCGATTCATTTAGAAAATAACTGATACAGGTCATCTGTATATAACCAAGTCAAAATATCCTATCTAATTCATCAATTTCAATGTACATATGGTCACATAAAAACAGTAAGGACCCATGGGTCATTGCAAATGAAGGATACAAAGCATATACCTAAGTGGCTGGCTTCAAGGGAAGACCGAGTTCGCAGAACTTATTCATAGTGAAAAAAACATACGTCCAAGCTCCGAAATAGTGAAACACATTACTGAAACAGGGCAAATAATAGATGTCAATATGTTTTTGAAATCTGCCTACCTATAAGTCCTGCTGTTAGGTTCTATCTATCTCCTTAACTATATGTAAACCTTAGATATTCGGAAGTTTAAACCACCTTGATTTGATTAGAAACAACCAGTTGTGACGTCAAAATCTTTGTTGGCAAATTAGGTTTTGTATAATTACCTCTCCCCTGGCCTATAATCACTTTATCGACATTCATTGCTGTTTTGGGCTTCAAAAAAACCTTTTAATTTAACTTGTTCCCACTTTCTCATCCCTTAAGGCTTTATTATTTTTTATGTGTAAATTTCTGTAACAAGCACGTGTGTGTGTGTGTGTGTGTGTGACTAAATTGTTCGGAATGTGTTGCGCAAATACAGTAAGAGGTGAAGAAATATTTGGCAAGAAGATAAGTACGACATACACATAGAGTAACGAAATTCATTCAATCCATTACAGTAATATACTAATACAACTTAATATTACCTGTGCAGATTTGTATACAGTAAACAAATAACTTACTGGTTAAAGTGTCATTATTACCACGTTGTACAATACCCCTTGGAAATAAGCCAATTTCACCAGTTCGTATATTTTGACCAGACCACCAAAATTTATGAGATTTTCCATCAATAACAATCACTGTATCACCAGCTTCTAAGCCTAAACGATCCGCTTCATCAAGATTTTGAGTTGCTACAACAGTAATTGGACGTATCTATTGACGACAAAAAAAAGATAAGAAAACAAATTCAGTGATATATGAAACTTATAGCATGTGACGTAGAAAAAAAATTAAGATAATGTTTATTATCCATACTCTCGAATATATTTTATAACAGAGACACCAAGATTAGTAGCACTAACTGAATTGAACACTGTCTACAAATCAAGTGGTCAGTTCCAAATGATAAAAAGTAGGCTTAAACAATTACATATTGTTGAACAAATATAAGTAGTATGTGTGTGTGATGTCTTCTGCAAGAATATTGAATGGCCGATAGATGGATGGATTGAATAGAGAAGAAGAGAAAAGAAAAAGAGAAAATAGGAAAACAAAAGAAGCACAATACGCAGAACATGTGGAAATGGTGCTTTTAATAATGATGTATGCTGTATTTTGCGAATAAACAATTCCGCTTTCAAATTCTGTCGTGTTCTGCTATTACAATATGACTAAGCTTAACCAAAATGTGTATAACTATTAAATATTTTTACAAATTTTCTCATGAAGAAAATACATAATTTCCTAACTTCTAAACAAATCTACACGGAAAGACAAAGTATCAAAAAGTCAAAGCATATTAATTTTAAACCACCTATTTGAATTTCCTCTTTTGTTTATTGATGACTAATCAATGAAAGTGACATGAAATCTATCTGTGTATTTAGGTTCATCAGTTGAAGGTAATTCACTGTATCTATTATTCTCTGGTCTCATAACAATTATACTACGCTCGTATGTGTAAGAGGTAAGCTCTGCTGTCTGGGCGCTTCTATAGGCAACTATAAGTTTACTTGCTCTATTGGAGCAAGGTACATCGGGAATAGCCAGAGGAATGTGAGATCATATTCTAGCGCGGTATTACAAGGGAGAAATGAACGGTATGAAAAGTGCCATCCTAGAGTACTTGATCGGCAGCTGTCACTCAGCCAATCCTGACCATGAATTTAAGACTATCTACAGAATTCATATTAACTTGCCGCATTTCCTTTGTTCCAAACATCAGAAAACAGTAGACACCTTCGCTTTTCTTAGCTTCAGAAGATGTATGTACCGTCTCCAATCCTACCTAGGCCGTAAACTTAGCCTGTTTATGTTTTCATTGTTGTTGCCATTATCACTCTTAATTTGACTTTGGACAGTTTCCGATATTATTTCGCTTGTCCCATTTATTATTTGAATTCAACATATCTTTCTCATCAAAGTTCCTACGCCATGTTACGTAATTCTTTTATCTGCCTGGTAAGCCTATTAATTTCACACCCCTATCCGATATCTCTACATTGTATGGACTATTATCTTGTTTTATCGCTTGACAGTGAACTATGATGATAATCATAAATATTTAGACCTAATTTTTTTAAATTTCGTAACGCGATAATTTCTTGGAAAATCGTATACATATGTATGACTGTTCGTTTAAAGAATCTCTTCACTGGATATTGCATCCCTTATCATACTAGGCACTTCAGAAGTTAATAACTTCATATACATACAATTCAATATTCCGTTTCGCTTTAGTATTATTATTATCATTGCTATTACTATTGTTTGCATTCATGTATGGTGCTTATAAATGACGCCATGTAATCTTAAGTATTTTTATTGATTATATATATTCAAAAATAAAACAACACATTAACCAATCATTTTGTATCACATTCCTATTGACTGTAAGTAACAGTTTACATGAATTTTTCTTCAAATTCCCCAATGAAATTAAATGCTACCTGTCCCATCCTTTAATTGAATCTCATTTGATTTCTTCGGCGATAATAATGATAATGATAATAATAATAATGCAAGCGCTGGATATAATATTTGAAAAAAAAACAATTTACTTATGCGCTTTATTGGCTACTTTATATATATATATATATGGTAATGTTTATGCTTTCACAACTTGTAGAGGCAAGGGAAGAAATTATTGCAAAACAGTTATTGGAAACTTGTGAAAATATTATGCACGCTACACTTTGTATTTTGGAAAATTATATCATGATAAAAAGGTTTAAGATATTGGTATTTTTATCCAGTATTCATTTTCAAAATACTTTTTTGGATTGACATTCACTTTACTTATTTCACAGATTTTGCTTGGTCAACATTTTTACAAACTCTGGCAACGTGTTTATTAGTGTCCAGTAATTTTAAAACAGTTACGTGACTATCGTATTTGATTTTATTAAATCACAAATTTGGTACATTATGGGCTCCAAGCGATCCAAAACACAAGATCTCATAGTTTGTGCGAGGGCTGGGATACTGCTAAGAGGCCGTCGGTGGCAAGGCGGTTAGGACACTCGCCGACCATGCACATGGTCTGGGGTTCGATCCCCGGCCACCAGCGCACTCCTTTACCTCGCTAAGCTAGAAATAATGCTGGTAAAGGGGAAAGGTTGGGCATGAGGCTAGCAACCCCATCCTGTAAAATAAACACTGCTACAGAAACTTCAAGCCACTAGCTTGAAGCCCTATGTTCCACTGGGAACGTGAATGAATAAAACAACAAAATAACACGCCCGAACCAAATCAGATGGTTGTCTTAAAGGATCACCTCCCTTAGAGCCTTTAATCTGAAGTTTGATTCATAAGGCAGGAGAGCAGCGTCAGCAGCTACGTCCCCATGGTTTCCGGGGACTAGGGCAAGTTCATACACCACTAGATCCATTCAGACTTTGAAGTTCGTACGTTTAGAATCAGGGTTTTCCAACTTCCCTAGATAGAACTCCGTGTTGGCCAGTTCGCTTGTGGGCACTCGTCCTTTCACCCTTGGTGAGGAACACTCTCCACCGCGTGACATTTTATTTGGCTTTTTTTTTAACAAATACGAAGAATAATTTTTCTTTAAAAAAATAATCCTGATTATAAGAACTTTTTATGCAAAACAAAGTGTCATTTAGTTTTTCCCCTTAAAGTGTAACACTCTAACAGTAGATACTTGCAATAAAATATCTAATTTAATTTTTATAATATGCCAATTTAATTGACCAACACAAACACACACGCACACACAGGGAAATAAACAATAGGTTCTTTTTTGTAGATTCATTCACCATACAATATAAAACTGGTTCATCAATCATCACCTAATGCAAGCATTAATACTGTGGGGTCAATGCATGCAACACAGTTAATTTCTCTGTTGGAAATGACAATTGAGCATATAAAAGCAGTAAACAAAATCTACAGGTTACTAAGACAACCTTCTAGTTTGGGATTTTTATCCAATCGTATATACACAATCAACACATGACAAAAAATATCTTAAACTAGCAAAAATCAATAAAAAATTGGTGATAAAAAAACAAATAATAATAACAAATACATATATGAAAAAAACCTCAATTTCTAATTTTTAAAAACTAGAGATTTAAAGTCTTACTTGATCTAATCTTTCAGAAAGATATGAAAATGTTGGCCGACGATATGGTTCAGCTCGCCAACAAGCCAACATTAATTGATATAAACGACGTGGACAAGTATATTTTGGCCAAACTAATCGACGCCCTGAATCTAATAGTTCTAACAACTGTCCAGCATTAACACCAGGCCAAGGATCTGCTCCACCCGTCCACATTTCCCAAAATGTAACACCTAAACTCCAAACATCACTGGCTTCAGAAAAGACACGTTTACGTAGAGATTCGGGAGCGGACCTGAGAAAAGAGATATTGTACAAAAGACAGGTAATAACTGAAAATTGTGTGCATACTCATATGTCAAAATGATTTATTGTCTGAGTCAACTGATGTCTGTTATTTCACTCCAACTCCTTCAATCTGACTGATTGGGGAATGTTGCAATCTCTGATACATTTACGAGTGATACACCTTGCAGTACATAATAAAACTATTGAGAGGTAATTAAGTGATTTAAGTCACACTATTACCATAAAGTCAAATACAAAAATTTCATTTTTCCTCATTCGAAGTGAGGACAGCAGTGAGGCAAGGCTGTCTACTATCACCAATGATCTTGCTGATTGCAGTAGACTGGATAATGCGACAGACAACGGGAAACGAGGAAACAGACATAAAATGGACTCACACAAAAAGAGACTTGGAGGATCTGGATTTCGCCGATGATATATGTCTGATTTCCCACAAACTGGAAGATATGCAAGTCAAAAGCAACAAGCTGGCAGAAGAAGCATTCAGAGAAGATAGGACTTCAAGTGAACATAGATGAAATAGAGGTGATGAAGATTCCTGGCCAACAGCAGCAACAACAACGGGCAACAATCAGCCAGAATAAATGGGAGGAACCTGAAAGAAACAACCTTCTTCACCTGTGAAGAATCGTTTCAACTACAGGCGGACGGAATTGACGAGGATATCAAAGTCAAAATCGGAAAAGCAAGACAGGCTCTCATTACCCTTAAGTCTGTGTGGAGGTCAACAGCACTCAGCATCAAAAATAAGATCCGGATTTTCAACTCCAGTGTGAAGTCAGTCAGTGCTACTATACGGATCAGAAACTTGCACTGCGCGTCATAAAGAACATCTCAAACAAACTTCAGACCTTCATTAACAGTTGTCTTCGCTCAATACTCAAGATCAGATAGCCGGCCAGAAAGGATCAGAAACAGGGAGGGATATCTGGGAGCGAACCAATCAGGAACCGATTGTGAAACAAATAGGCAGGAAGAAATGCAGATGGATTGGCTGGCCATACTTTGAGGAAACCATCAAGTGACATCACTAGACGAGTCCTCTATTGGAACCCAAGAGGGAAGCGGCGAGTCGGTCGTCAGTGCAAGGGTGACTTGGAGGAGGTCATGTGAGGAGGAGATGAAAGCATGTGGGCAGACTTGGAGCAGAGTGAAAAAGTTGGCAGAAAACAGAAGGCAATGGAGACGCGCAGCTGGAGCCCTATGTTCCTCTAGGAATTAAAGGATGTAATAATAATAATAATAATAATAATAATAGGTTTCACAATCATTGAAATAAATGTAATGGCTTTATCTAAATCATATGACAAGCCACATATGTATATTACCTTTTCTGTATTAACTAGAGTAGAAAACGATATACGAAAAAGTAATCATAGCTAGCCCACGCAATCTCCAAATGCTTATATTTGCCATATAAGAGAAATGACGACTGTTCGTCTAAGATCAATAAGCCATGAAAAACTTAATTATGACAAACGCTAACTAGGCGATATAACAGGTTATCATATATTATTGTTATTCCCTTGAATTCAGAGTGGAACATAGGGGTTCAGCAACACATCTCCACTCTGTTCAATTTTCTGCCGTCCTCTTTAGCTGGATCAAAGATTGACAAAACTCATCTCTTCTTTACACGACGACCCATTCGTCGCTTCCCATTGGGATTCTACTCGAGCGATAGCCTGGCGAGATGTCACTCGACGGTCTCCTCTATGTATGCGCAATCCATCCTCACTTTCTCCTACATATCTGTTGAGCAATTGGTTCTTGATTGGTTTGTTCCCACAATTTCTGGTTGCTGATTCTTTCTGGCCATTTCGGTGTGGGCAGCCGGGAAGTAACAAACGCCCTCACAATCCGAAATGTACAAAACCTCTGGCCATTTGATCTTGAGTATGGAGCCAGCGAAGGCATCTGTTGATAAAAAGTCGGCAACCTGTTGGAAATCCTTTACGTGACACGCCAAGTTCCTGACCCGTTTAGACGAACCGACTTCACATTGGTGTTGAAAATCCGAATCTTGTTCCTCAATATTAAATGCAGAAGATTTCTAAATTGGTTTCAGGTTGATAAAGACGTATCTTGCCTTTCCGATTCTGACTTTTACATCTTCACCCGTTCCATATGTAGTTGAAACGACGCCTCCCAGATAAGTGAAACGAGGAAGTAACCTTTCTTAAATCTATCCCATTACTATATTAATATTATTTTATCCGTTCCTTGCGTTCCAATGAGAATATAAGACTTCGACAACATGTTTTCGCTGCAATTAGTTATTCGAGGTCCTTAAAATGATAAAAGGAATAGTAGATATGCGGCGAAAATAATTAGTTCATTAAATGACCTGGAATATTACAATATATATATATATATATATATATATATATAACAAATTCTTTCGATTGTTCTAACTAAATATTATACCTTCATGCGTAAAATTAAAACAAAAATAGCTAGCTGGCAAGTTAGAACTGAGTTACGAATTTGCTTTAAGGCATTATCAGTACGCCTATGGTAGCTAACCATAAATAGGGTGATTCAAACTAGTGATTTGATCGTCTGAGCTTAACGAAAGAGGGGACATTCCTGATGAGCTTGGCATCAGCCATCCAGTGTTTAGATCACTTCGATCCGGTTGGCGAGCACTGCTAGTTGATGTGGGCGGTCGGCATACAACTACTTATTCCAACCAGTCAGTAGCATATAGCGTCAAGAGTTTATGCTTGCTTTCTTGATTGACAGTCATGGTATCAAGCATAAAAGTGTGGTGAAATTTCACCTCGAATTGTGTAAATTGCAAATCGCCAATTGAATTTTAGAGGTGCATAATAGAAATGTAGTAGGATTTATTATTATTTAAGAACTTACCATGCAAATGGAATTTTCTGTTCTAAATTACCCGTGTAAACTGGTTCATTGAATTCATTTTCTTTATTTAACTTTTTATCAGTTATATTACTAGTAGAATCAACAACTGATCGAACTAAACCGAAATCAGCAATTTTAATTTGAGGATATTCATTTTTTTGTATTGATGAAAGTAAAATATTTCTAGCCGCTAAATCACGATGAACCAAGCCTTGCGATGAAAGGTACGCCATACCACGAATAATTTGTATACCCATATCCCATAATGAATCAATTTGAAGAGCACGTGGTACACAGGGTAAATTGTTTGGTGGATTTGTTTGACAAGAATTATTACGTGCACACATTGATTGAGCTCTTAGGTGTAATAATAAACTACCTAAAGGTGCTAGTTCAGTAACCTACAGGGAGATAGTGGGAGGGAAGGAGAGAGAGAGAGAGAAAATGAAAACAAATATGAGGTCAAATAACACATGTAATTTGCTCAAGGCTACTCAGATGCCATTTCATCACCATGTATGAATAAACCTATTATGAAACTGAAATCAATTAAATCGTGATGCGTATCATTCCCAAGAGTATATAAAAGAAACACAACCTCATGTTTTATTCAATATCGTTTCATTTGATTTTCATACGTCAACCAAAATCTCAATCAGAGGTTGCATATCAATGTGGTATTTAAGTTATGAAAGGACAGCAGGGTGAGTGATGGGCAATTTTTCACCTATTGGTTGAAGCACTTTGCTTACTATTTCAGTGAGCTTCCTTATGAATAACCTAATGACCTATTCCTCTAACCCATATTCTTAATGAAACTTGGTTTTCTAAAGTCATTCTCTTTAACCAACCTGATTAGTTGTCTGGCATCATTTATCACCATTGTCTTCTCTATAGCATTTGGTTTGCGTTTGGTTTACTCAAGATCATTAGACAGACTCTTTATAAGTTTACATTTACGCAACTTCTGCATTTCACTATCATACGAGCTTGTGATTTTAGGAGGTTTTCGAGTATCTAATAGATCTAAAGAAGCTGCTGAGACGTAATGACCTTAGCCAGAAATATTCTGAAGGTCAAAAACATAGTTTAACACTATTTTTATAACATGCTGGAGATTATGCCAGACATTTTAGAGAACAGCAACACGTTTGTGTTGTGTATCAACAATTGCTTGACTGTGCATACCCCTTAAATTTTGTCTTAAAATTTTCATCACTGCACTCAGTTGAGAGGTCTTCCATATGTCCTCATGCATACACTGAGGAGTAAGAACATGCATGCAGTCACCAACAAAAGGCCATGATGATTCAAGAGTGTGCTTCAAAAGAAACGATATTATTCTCAGTGCCACTCAAACGGTAAATGATAGCCATAAATACTGTTTATTTAAATCCAAACTTTAGACAGTGTATGGAGATCACTAAAATTAGAAAATGCGTTTCCGTATGTCTGAAGTTAGTAGTGTTTAGAAGTAAAGGACTATCTGAACACAACTGTAACTAATAATAATCATTAACTTTGTACTGAGTCAAAACTCTGAATGTACCATGCAAATGCCTTTCCATCCGGTTTAGTCTTTTCATTTTATTTTAGATAGCTAGAAATCTCTAGTTCTATATGTACACTATTCAACAAGGAACTGTCTGTCTATCTGTGCGAGTAGTTCTCGTAGTATACACAACTTGGTACATGAAAATTTATCAAGTTTCTAGTTGTATTTACATCGGCAGAATTCTCTCACATAAACAGCATGATAAAAAATAACAAAAAAAACAACAAAGAATGATATCAATTAAATACATTTCTTTTAAACTATATGAATTAAGTTCTGAGCGGAAAAAACAAACCATGCCAACATTGTAAATATTATTATGAATTAATTTGATGAATATAATTCATCACTGGAAAAACACTGAGTTTATTACATTGCCACCATTAACTATTCAGCATGTGTTCTACTGTGTTGACAAAATGCCTGCACTAAATTTGTACAACTAAATATACCTCATCAGATGACACATGTAAATTATTCAATCAATTAAGACTATTATTACCCATAATATTTTTCGTATGATGAAGTTAAAACGTTTTCAGAATAAAATATGTAAGCAAAGTATAGAACAATCACTAGTTTAATCAGACCGTTGTCGGCCAGTTTATCTTGGGTTCGAGTCCTGCTTCACTTGGACTCTCGGCACATCCTCCGTGTTCTACTGACGAGAAGAGAGGATGGCTCCGTCAAGAGGACCATACTTAGAAAGCTAGATACCAAAGCTCAATATACACACTTCCTTAGCTTCGTACCTATGAAATAAAAACACGCGCTTAGCAATTAGAGAGAGATCCATTTGCTTCGAAGATTTTGTAGAGAAAGAACTCCAAGTCAACCGGGATATTCTAAGCAAAAATGGATATCCAGAAGTTTATCAAAGCCAACGTAGGTTAAAATAGTCGCAAACATGAACTGGCAACAGTGGAGATACTCCTGTCGAGATCATACCACGACGTTTAACCAGGGCGACAAAGAAAACTTTCTCCTCTGCACATGTGTTCCCATTCTTCAGTAGCCAACCAATGTTCAGCCAGAAGCTGAAAGATGTCTTACCTAACCTTAGCTCTTCTTCATGCATATACCATTTCAACTGTTCTTGCGTTTCAAGTTATATAGGGTCTACAAACTAGGCAGGTTCATCTACGGGTTTGAGAACATTTACCAACTTGGTTAGGTAATGGGGGAAATTAGAGACATAAAAGGCTCGATTCTGTCACACTTGGTCGATACTGGAAATCGCATCGACGCCCACACAGCCTTCACGGTTATATACCACATTCCGAATTCCTTATCACGTACAGTTTTCTCACGTCTCCTATATATAGCTGAAGCTATTGTAAGAAGATCGACCAACCGGAACTTAGTATGCAAAACGAACACATTCAGACGCTGTGCCTACCACGGCCAAATTTGAATTAAAGTTTCTTCTTCTCACCAAGAGTGCCTCTTCCCCTAATCCATCTCGGGTATTTTTCTTTCTCTTTGCTTATTATTACACTTATTGTTGATCGGTATAATTCATACCCTTTATTCAAAAATTCTCTCAATACTATGGAATTTTCCATTTATACTATTCGGACTTATCACTAGTGGTATTGTCTCTTTTCTCAATATATGTTTCAACCTGTTTCATTTCACATAATTTTTATTTCATAATGAACTTCTCATTGCAGTCGTACTATCTTCTCTTTAGTATGTACTACTTTGTACTAGCCACTCACCTGACACCTTTTGTAACCTTGAACTAACTTATCAATTTTTCCTACCCCACATTCTACGAATCTATTATGACTAATGACCACCATAGTGTCTCTTATTTCACAATATTTTGTAATTTAATTCACCCTAGCACGTTTGTCCAAAAAAATACTGTCATTTATTTTGTCACCCCATAACTAATCCGTAATCTACGTAAAAAAAAATGTATCCGCCGTATTATTGTAACGATAACAAATATTCAATAGATGGTTTGTAAGGATTAGATTTGTTTTTACTAATTGATCACGGATTGTTATCAGTTAGAGAACCATTGAAAACCAGGGAGTACTGGACAGCTGTTTCATCCTAGTTTTGGAAATCATCGACCGTACGCCGGTTCGAAGCCCAGTGGGTGCGTACTGCCGATGACTTACAAAACCAGGATGAAACAGCTCTCCAGTACTCCCTGGTTTTCAATGTTTCTCTAACTGATAACAATCTGTGATCGACTCGTAAAAGATAACAAATATTATATTTTATAATTGTAAGAACCTGAAGAGGAGAAATTATTGAAAGGAATATTCTTCGTTCAGATAATGGAGATTTAAAAATAAGTGGAATCAGTTCACTGTAAGAATTGATACATAACAACAAAATGGTTCAGACATTAAATGGAATCAAATTAAGAAAATAAAAAATGGCGTGGAAAAAGAGGTTGTAAAAGCTTTGTCAATAGACTACGACTAGCTATAAGTCCTAAGTATCAAGTTATGACTCACATCTCCTATTGTATGGGGGGTTGATGATATTACTCAGTTATTGGGACTGAAGTAGGTGAAAAAGGATTCAAACTAGGAGCTCACTGACTGAGAGTCAAATGATCTAGACACGTAGTTATAATTATTAGTCCTAAGTAGTCTATGGCTTTAGTAAATTAGTGAAACTCATGCGAAATTTGGTGATGTTCAAAATTTCACCAAGTCAATTATTGAAAAATGCACGCTTAAATCAGTTTGGAATCATTACACATTTACAATCTTTAACCTGTATTCTGAATAATTTTGGGTGTAGTGCTAGGTATACAATGAAAAGCACAACCCATTTAATATAAACAGATGCATACTCATTATCTCGTATTATCTTTTGTAAACTTAGAATTATGCGAAAATGTACAAGTATATCCGACAAACTGAAGTTATCAAGAAAACTAGTACTTTTTCTCCTTCCTTAACTGAAGCTAAACTCAAATCATAACAGCAGTAACTACCCCTTTGAAGTTATTCATAGGGGGAAACACTGACTTCTATAATGTGCAATTCCAATAAATCAAATGAATTTTTAAGTATTGGTTTTGTAGGGATCTTGTTTGATTGCATGGAGGATTTCACCATGAGCTGACATCAGTTAGAGAACCACTGGAAAACCTGGGAGTACTGGACAGCTGTTTCGTCCTAGTTTCGCACTCTTCGGCAGTACGCAACCACCACAAGGGTTCGAACCCGAGACCTACTGGTTACAAGGCGAGCTCGTAGACCATTGAGCCACTGGGACCCGACCCACTGGCCAGTCCATGAATTCTAACTTCTGCCAATTCACGATATAGCGCAACCATTTCGCAATGTCTTTTTCGACGAGTTAATGCCTCACCTTCAACCCGCTGTACCTTACTGGTCATGGCTTCCCACTAGAACCCCAGGTTAACTGCCTGAATAGGGCCAGTTGAGAGTGTAACTGGAAGGTCCTGGGTTGGAATCCCGGTGGGTGCGTACTGATGAAGAGTCCCAAACTAGGACGAAACAGCTGTCCAGTACTCCCAAGTTTTCCAGTGGTTCTCTAACTGATGTCAGCTCATGATGAAATCCTCCATGCAATCAAATCAAATAAACAAAAACTGCAGTTATCAGTAGAAAAATTAGTTATAAAAACAGAAACTAACATTATAAAGCTGTTTATATACGAATATTCGAAGTCCCCAATGCAATATGAACAGTTATTGCATGGCGTGTGCTACTGATAAAATTTGTCAGTAGTACATAAAGAGACATTCATCGGTATTAAATTATCAAATAGCAAGGAGATAGATTTAAAAATCATAGAGAGCAATGATTCAGTGTTGTGCCGAAACATGAGGGACGTGAAAAGGAAGACAAAGAAAGACAATACGAAGGACAGGAGTAGCACAACACCGAATATCAGTGCAAATGATGATTTGGGGACAAGGTGTACTAAATTTCGTTTTGTAGAGATACCGAATTCCAAAAATCAACATTCCTTTACCAAGTCTTTTGTTTTCTACTGTTACAACAGAACAATAATAATAATAAACAATGGACATAATGTTTATGACTTATTTTACAGGAAATACCAACAATCCAGTAGGACTTGATATTTTTAAAAATTTTTTGTCAATATAAAACAAACGAGACACAAATCAATGATCTATGTGGAAATAAAATATTTTTGGAAACAACACAACATAACATACACTTGCTATGTGAATAATTCGCGTGAATTCAGTTTTTTTTTTTTGTTTTTGTTTACTGGATCAGAAGAGTTTTAGGGAGACAAAATAAAACAAACAAACAGGAGAAAACAAATAACTTTCAACTTACCATCATGATTGGGTTAGACAGGACAATCCCATGAAGACGAATTAGGCTAGGATGTGAAAGACATTGCATTGCACGAACTTCATATAAAAATCCAGTGAATAGATCACTATTCATTGCTTCTGATCGTAATAATTTTACAGCTACAGGAATCTGTAAGTTAAAATGAAATTATTTTGATTATTCTTGATTTTAAAAAGATAAACTTTCTTTTTTCGTTTAAAAGGTAAGATGGAAACACTTGCCAACTTTTGGATAATAACAAATGCGGGTCTGCTTAAATCACTGGGCTATCTAGATTTTCTATTCATTAAAATGCCTTACATTTACTCCGTTTCGTGCTGTTTTAATCATCCAATTACACCACAATTAGTTGCAACATAAACTCGCGCACAACTTCAAATAAGTTTCTTCGTATCGCCAGGAATTCTTCGAAGCAAGTGGAGGTAGGACGCTGTGGAGTAGTATTGCAGCATGCTTCGGATAGTTGATGTATTATCATTTAATATATTATTTGAAGATTCTGAACAAGGAGTAAATACGTCGCTATGAAACTCTCTGAAAATTCTGCATGGTGTATGAACACATTTTTCAGGATAAAGCAATTATTACAATTATTATTAAAGGTAGAACTTGATAAAAGAAACCCGACAAATTATGAATTCAAGCACTAAACTATGACACTTACAAACATGCAATGAAGGTAGGAATAAGTAAGATAAATCATAAAATCCTTAATTTAGTAACTCTTTAGTCAAATAACATTGACTAATGAATCAAATATGCACGTAATACAGTCCACTTGACATATTTAACAGCATATCCTCAGTAGGATACAACCACATTCTACATAAAAGAGTGACTGACTGCTTTCAACGCAGAAATTTCCACACACGTGCAGCATTTCGAGTTGCCATACTTCAAGTACCACAAAAAGCAAGAGAACAGAGTAAAGGAAGGTTTAAAAGACAGATAATAAACAAAACAATGCGGAAGAACAATAGAGTATTATTGAATATGATGAATAACAAAGAGTGAACGCATATGCGCCAGTCATTCAGAACAACTTTGAACCATATCACAAATTATTTCCAATCATCGGTATTTACCATCCCGAGGACCCCAACCAGTCAGGAAGTCTACACCTCCCGACGTGACTCGCTGGCCTAAACTTACTGTTGTGGAGTTTACTGACTGACTTACTGATGAAGCCATGTATCCGTTTGACCACCACTAGCCAACTCTTTTCCAACCTGATCCATCCTGTGTCAGCTATCATCGCCCATCGAGGAAGGCGATGGATAGGCTAGGCATGCGTAACACATGTCCTGACAATCTCTCTCAATCAAAGTAACTTCACAATCTCATCGATTGATTTCCCCTCATTACCTACCTACCTAGCACTCAACCGAAGCCTAACATAAATATTAATCACCTTATTATACCACCTAACACAGGAGATAGAATATAAACACCTATGATCAAAGACAGCGAGCCACCCTTTTCATATCTTCCACTTTAAATGATCATGCCTCACTTCCAGCCAGCCAGTCATAAAGGAGGACACAGCGAACTGCTGAGCAGTGCACACGCCATTTGGTCGACAGCCAGCTGGATATCACTTCTACTAAGCCAGAGATGGCATACGTTGGCGGGCAAATGCCAAACGAGCCTTCTGTATTCGCGCTGACATCTCGTAAGAGATCAACCCGCTGGTACTGGGTGATACAACTTCCCAAATAAGTGAAGTGGTCAACACGCTCAGCAACCACTTCACTCCTGCCTATCTCTAAGCTAGGAGTCGATGTAGTCCAGTCAGTCCTGTAACACTACCTCACATTTGAAGGGAGCGAATCGCATGACAAATATTCGTAGACTGCTGCTCAAGGTGTTTAAAAAAACTTCATTTTGTCAGTGTCTTCACCTAGAAGGACTATATTATCCGCATATTCTAAGTCAACGAGATTATTTCCTGATGATAACCATTCAATCCCTGGATCGCTGAAGTCAGCTAGGGTTAAAGTCGATTATGACGTCATTTATGATGAAATGAAACAGAAACGGGGATAGTAGGAATCTCTGACAAACACCACTAGTTGTCACCAGTTCAGATGACAACTCTCTGTAGGCTCTCGCCTGACTGATTTCGAGTAGTGTCTTGAACAGTGCAATGTATTTTTTCGGCATTCCCTCCATAGCCGAACATCGCCATAATACCTCTCGTTCGACAGAATCGAGAGAGAAAATATCTTACATACATAAGATTACGGTAGACGACAAAAATAAAAAATATTTCAATAAATTTGCTTTTTGGAAAAATGAATCACAGACTTTACTAAAACTAAACATCTATCTGTAGGACTTTCACTTTACATGAATAACAGCATACGTCGTATATCATCAGCCCTGGAGCTGGTTGGAAAAGTAATTAGCTCTTGACGTGGTACTGTGACATATCGCATGGTGGATTTGAGCTGGCATATGTAAGTGCACCACAACTCTCTACGTAGGGTTGGATGTGGCTTGAGATCGAATTTAGCGGCAAACATTCTACGATTTGCTTATTTTCTCTACCACCAAAAGCAATGTAAAGTAAAATACAAACCGCTCACTTGGGCATACCTAATAATCATACCTAGGTTTTCCATTCTAATACTTCTCATATGTTCCAGTTCTTTCTTTATATTCGATTGTTTGATTTCTATGGTGCATTTGTTGGTGGCATCGTACACTGGTAATTTATTTCAATGTCATCATAATGCTAGAACTGATTTGAACTGTTCCTAATACGAAACGGATAAATTTTCGGGGAATCACCGTGCAAATGAAACCCCCAGTTGGAGTAGTGTTTCATAGGACTACACATTTAAATTTCAGTCACCGCATTACGGATTTTTAACTTGCTCCGCCTATTATGGTTTGTATATTTAAGCAGTAATATTAGACAATATATCTAAATGTTTTCCAGTAAGCTAGTCAGTATGAAAATAAGGAAATAAGATATCTTAGGTGATAGATTCAGCAATACCAATTCATATTTCCAGCTAAGATATCGAAAAATCAGTAGAAACTTACAGTTTCACCAGTTGGCATGGTCCAGTCACCGCGTCGGACTATACCAAACGAACCAATCCCAATTTTCGAATGCAGTTTGATATCTTTTTCAGGAATAAGACATGTAAATGCAGTTGAATTGGTAGGGGTACTGTCACAGGTATTTTGAACTGAATTCGATTTTCGATCATCAGTGAAACTTGTTGAACGATAAGGCACTTGCTGTTGGGGACGTTGGATAGATAACCGTTCAATGGATCGATATTCAGGTCTATGCGCTGGGGAAACTGGAGCACTAGTAAATAAGGATTGTTTTTTCCCGAACAGCTGAAACAAAGTTAGATAAAATCAAATTCCAGCTTAATATTTAAGCCGTATACATTTGACTAATGATAATCGTGAGTTTACTTATGCTTACTACAATTAGCAAGCTCAAACTTTATGTACACAAATCGAGATGTATAGAACACAGAAAAAAGACTTGAATATGAGTATTATTGAACGAAACTTCTGATAATATGACCAGTTATGTGATACTTATACTGTTTTAGCAGAATCGTATAGATTTAATGCATTATTTTACAGACTCACAATATAAACTACGAATAATTTCGAAATACTCATGGGCACTTAAATTCTTGATAGCCATTATTTTTCTTAAGATAATTTAACACTTGCAATTCATGATCTCTGTGGACATAAGCAGCCTAAACAGAGCACTACTCCAACAGGTAAGAGCAAAATCCCTAACGAGAAACAGCTAATTTCTATCCTAATATTAAACTATTCAAAACAATTAGTTCCCTTTATGAATTTAGATAAAGCAATAAGAAGACGTAATTTGTCTGAATCGTGCAATGTATTTGCGCAACACATTTCGAACACAATCTGATCACACTTACTTACTTTACTTTACTTTACTTCGGCTATCTCCTACGGGAGGATGAGCCGGCTTCATGAACCATGAAGTTTCATGGGAATTGGGTACAAGTGATGTCCCCAGCATCGCTCGGCCTTTGTTTGAGAGTGCAGCTCTAGCCTTTACACAACCAAGTGTGACCTACAAGGCAGTAGGAGTGGAGTAGGGAGTCCACTATCCATTGGCAACCGGTGACCGGAGTCCGGTTCATTCGCCTTTTTGAATGGGGCCAGTCATCCAGGGCATCCAATAAGCTCTTTGTCCATACGTCTGCCGGTGAGCTTCATACGCCAGTCGTTGGAGGTTTGGAATCAGGGTTTAGCCATCTCCCCTAGACTGTCATCCAATGGACAGTCAACCCAGTGAAGAGCACCGGGCATCCGCTTTTGCCCTCTCACTTTGGTGAAAAACACACGGACTTGTCATAGGAATATTTATATGAAATTAATAAAGAGGTAAGAGGTGAGAAAATAAATTTAAGTCAAGTTAAAAGGATATATTGAAGGTCAAAATAAGAGTGAAGATCACTAAGCCAAATATCAGAGGTAATAGTACATCTATCCTGACTGGTATCAAAACAAAGTTTACCAAGGAAGGTTTAGTGTGATGACAAATTGTTTTTGAACCTATATGGGTGGTTTAAACTTTCTGATTACTAGGGTTTCCACAAACCCTTACTTGCAGAGCATATTCTTGAATAGCTTCAGAAACAAATGGAATCTTCGGAACCCATTTCTGGTGAGAACAGGAGACCTAGCTCCTCTACTGCGAAATATATTATTATTGAGACAGGATGTAAGATTGATGTTAACAGATCTTTTAAACCTATCTATAAAACGTGTTTGAGGCGTATCCTAAAGTTTGTGGAAGCCCTAGCAATAAGAAAGTCTAAACCACCTTTATGCGTTCAAAAACAATTCATCACATTAAACCGTCCTTGGCAAATTTTGTTTCGATACCACAGAAGACGTACTATTACCTCTGCTATTTGGTTTAGTGATCTTCATTGTTATTTTGACCTTGCATATGTCCTTTTAACTTGACCTAAGTCTATTTTCTCACCTCTTACCTTTTTATTCATTCTTTTATTAATTCCTATGACAAGTCCGTATGTGATCAGATTGTTCGAAATGTGTTGAGTACTTCTTCCTCAAGCCAGTCGAAATCCTATAACTTTTAAACACAAAAACTTAGCAATATTTTAAGCTTAACAACTGAATTTAGCTTAAGTGTGTTGTATGAATAAAGAATAAGAAAAGTTTTCTACCAACCACTGTACAAGAAAAAATGTATAGAATCCCAAAACAGTCACTTACTTTTCGTAATAACTTGGATCGGTGAAAATCAGTAACGTTATGTGAGTCTACATCAGACGATGAATAGCCACAATCCATATGCCTGTCTGACAGCAGGTTGCCTACTGGATATCCATCTTCGATTAACTGGTTTACAAGTCTATTGATTTCATTTCCCGTCATTCCAAGACAAGTTAGGTCGAAAGGTTTAAACCGGGAGAAATCTACAGGGCTAGAAATTTAAATAGATAATCTAAGAATGGAAAAGCTTGAAATTTTTCTTTACAATATACTGGAGCTATATCACAGTATAAAGTGTATTTGGTAAGAGAAGAATGAATAACATTTAAAGCAAACAAAGCCTAATTTACATTCGGTTACCAGGTAGTTGACAAACGGAAGAAATGAGTGGATAAAGCACAAAGATTTGTGCATACTACTGCTCAGTAAACATTCTGAATAAGACTAGTGACAGTGCCTAGAGGCCTTAACCTCTGTGAACTAAGCAGAATTAAAGCCCATGAAATTCGTTCGAAGTTGAGTAAGTAAACCAACGGCAAACTGCTCTACTCAGACATTGTCTTCTCGTTCGGCATAATATATGTCTCTGTGCCAAAGTCCAGTAGAAATTAACATTTCAAACTACAGTTCCCAATAAAGACCTAAAATGTTTGTCTTCTCAATCAGTCAGATCCTAGACTATTATAGTTGTCCGGGTTTTTAAAAACAACTATTTTAAGAATTAGAAGAATGAGTGATTAAAACCAATTAGAATATACCACATTAAAACCACATACAACAGGCGAATTGACTTGTCTATATGTAAGAACCTAACTGACTGTTTTCACATAAGCAATCAAGTCACAATGATTTTTCTAAAATAAGAGGTGCAGGTTCTTCAAATTTAGTTATATTTGGAGTATCCTTCAAAATCCCGTAATTCAGATTATCATTTCACCAACAACTCAAATAATACATTTACATTTCGAATGGATTTTAATGCAATAAATATATTATACAAGTCGTCTGAAGCCTTTAATAGTATATTATACCTGATTTTTTATACAACTTTGCTAAGAAGCTATGAGGCACTAGGTATTACTAAATATTTCAGAGTAGTGTAAGTGGACTATGAATCCAGAACTAGAGTATGAAAATCGAGCGCTTAATAAAGTCGATAATTATTCCACATAGACATGTTAGAACTATCTCACAAAGTGACACATGATGACTCTTGTATTTCGCTACGATTTGTGTACATAAATGTTAGGACATAGGGTTATGTGGACTTGATTAGTAATGCAACAGAATATTTTTGGTAGTGACGGTAGTCACAGTTGTGAATTGTACATACATTTCATGCAGCTAACAAGCTAAAAATAAAACATCACGAATATGAAGACTCACTATTAATGA
Source organism: Trichobilharzia regenti (assembly GCA_944472135.2). Classification (NCBI taxonomy): domain Eukaryota; kingdom Metazoa; phylum Platyhelminthes; class Trematoda; order Strigeidida; family Schistosomatidae; genus Trichobilharzia; species Trichobilharzia regenti. Next base: position 131,217,183 of record OX235262.1, on the reverse strand, counting down.
TTTAGTAGTAATTTGTAGCCAACCGGCATAGCTGTTGCGAAATAGTGACATACACTATACTGTAGCAAAGATAGAAATAGATCAGTAATGTAGCAGATAAAGCCAGATCACTCCTGATATATCTCTATGATGCAATCAAAATCAGTGTTAAAACTGAACCAATACATTCAAGCCCTATTCACTTCTGAGGCAGTTTAACATTTTGATGAATGAAGAATAACGACACTCATGAACGACTGTAATTTTATGTTATTTGAGAAATCAACTGGTTACTAATATTCTTCCTTACGGAAATGGTATGAGGGAATTAAATTGCATACATGTTACGCAGTGACATCAAGTATTATTCATAAAAATGACCAAGTATAACTTACTCATTTATTTTCATTTTTTTCTTCAAGACATGATAAAAGTTTTTCAGACATGCCCGTTCAAGAAACGTTGATAATTTTTCACCTCGGCCTTAAGTAAACGCATTAGAACAGAATGAATACCTGTCCAAGGATAATGAGCCTTTTCCGTCATTGCTGTTGGTGTTTTCAGTAGACAAAAGATGAATTATTATCTACGCAGGCTACAGTCCGATATCGCAAATGCAAATATTCAGCAACAGAATACGTGTGTTGTTGGCTCCTGTTAAGTCTTTTAATCAGTGTCGCTAATGATTATCATGACAGCATTTTCAAGAGTATTTTATTCCAGGTGTCAAATACTCAGCAATATGACTGAAAACATGGCTTATTATATTTTCTCAAAGTAACCTTTAAGATCTACGGTTCCTAAAAAGATAGGACAAATGGACAACAAACAATGACTTTCAATTATGTGAGAAAGTAACATTTCACAGTAATTAACACAAGTCTAAAATATTTGTATAGTGATGAAAAATGAGTTGGAGATTTCAGGTATGAACTTCAGTGATTGAAAGCCACTGTAGTGATCCACTTGCGTATTTTTACAGTTGTAATCCTTGTGACAAATTAGTGCAGTTTGAAATCAGGCCAACACGAACACATGAATTTCTTTGCAATTCTCAATTAGTGGTAAATATGGTTAGACACTACAGATCATTATTTAAAAATATTTTTGGACGGTTACACGAACCTACAAAATGAGATCAAATGAGCAAATGACTACCTAGAAAAAAACCATGACAAGCGCCCAGTTCCAGGTATAAATGTATATCATACTGAAGATTAAATGTCCAGTCAATTGTAACACGACTAAAATTTTGTCATGACGCAACTAAGCAATCACCCATAGGCTAGTAAGCCACATCTGAATACTGAAGAAATCATCTGTGACCCGGCCGTTCGAAATCGCGTCTAGAATCCGGTATGACTCTGATGATGAGACAAAAGCCATTAGTTAACTTCTTTGACAAAAGGAATCAATTCCATCCCAAGGAGTTTTCTTACCAAATGTTCGCTTGACTTGCATCCGCAGCAGTGAGTTTGGTTACAAACTTAAAGACTTAGTGATTACACAATTTTGAGACCAAACTTAATTATGTAATATAAACTGGACATTAATTCTTGGTGGTCAATCTCAAAAATAAATAACTGGAATTCCCTGTTTGTTGATTTGCCTGCAAATGTTTTGGTTAGCGTCCTACTCCAACTCTAGAGATTGCTCAACTACGCAATACCCAATAGTTTAAATTTTTTATGTTTGGTCTAATATTTGCCACGTTAACTTTGCTGTGATTGGTTGTTGACTCAGCCTTGTTCATATCTTCTCACGGCCCACATTAGTGACCTAGACCTTAACGTAGATTAGTGCCAACCAATCGGCTAGCAGCCTGCTCTCACCACACGCAGACACCCAAAAATAGCTGCTACTTATGGAATTGCTGTTGGTGGATTAACAATAACTTTCAATGCGACTGTCGATTTTGAATCGAAAACTCTCCACTTATATTCACTTTAGTTAAAAAAGTAGGAATGTGATTAACAGTAGTCAAAGATGGTATGAGCAATCTTGATTATTGATTTCTTAGTTGCTTAAAAAATGTGAACTAATGTAGAATTTAATACTTCGACCTTTTTGCTTCATCTGAGAAGACTGGTCGAAATCTGAGAAACCAGGCAAATAATAAAAACACTGAACAAAAGTTAGGATTTACAGGTCATAGTATTTTGGCCCAAGAAGTCAAATGGTCGGCTAGCTTGGTTTTGCAGCCTCAAAGTCCCAGGTCTGCACTGTTGAATAATCCCGAACGAGGACGAAACAGCTGTCCATTTCTTCGCGGTTCTCAATGATCTCTAACTGATTTTGGTTCGTGAATAAATCCACATTGACAGTAAAGAAAACGTCTTGAGTTTTCTCATCGTGAAAGCGACCACACTAGATTGTTAGAGTATTCCAAGCTTAAGCAGATCACGGTTCCCATATACAAACTTTACATTACAGTTTGTGAATCTGATTAGACTGTCTTAGGACTTTCTTGTCCTATCCCTTTGTTTAGGTGAACAGAATGTAATGTCATTACAAAAAGTAAGAGACGTGTTTTACTTCACGTCCTAACACTTCTGTTTATTATCTTTCTTTACTCTCTTGCTTTGTGTGGTAAATGCAGTGTGACAGCGCAAACTGTTGCACTTATGTCCGAAAATCTATGCTGAAACCAGTCAGTCAGTACTGAGCCCCAGAAGCAATTAACAATCTGCATTGCTAATTGTTGCCAGAAAAGCAAAGACCTTGCTACAACACATACGATTTGCCAAGCAAGTGGCAATCGCGCACATAATCTGAACACTGAAGTTTGAGTGTGTGGATAATATAATCAGACCTAAAAAGCAGTAGTCGACCGTTACCCAATGCGTTTAAATGCAACTAATTATTAAGAAACATTTCATTTCTTCCACAATTAGATAAGCAACCTAGGAGAGTGATTATATTGAGCAGTCACGTAATGTTCACATATTCGTCAAAAATCCTAGCTTAGATGCTGACTGACGAAATGATATGACCTTCCAAGCTTTATTAGACAGTGTGGTTTGACTGTATGACCATTCTGCTGGGGTTCGAATGTTTCCATTTACGATTTACGGCTCAATGGAACTCATTGTGGGTTTTTTGTTTTTGTCGTCTTTATATTTATTTTTTTGGAAAACTTTTACATGTGTGGCAAAATTAGATGCAATATTGTAGATATTTGCTAAAGATTCCACACTGTTTCTGGAATAAAGCAAATTATTATTATTGAAAGATTTCTACTGAAAGACATTCTAGATTAATCCATAAAATCCCCACAGTGGTACTTAAGAGCTACTCAAAGATATTGTGCTTTGCTCAGAAGCTTCGGACTACTGAATGGTGCGACCGAAATCCTGGTATTCATGTAATAACTCTATAAATATGAAATTTAAATAAGTGTTTGCATGATATGCTGTACATAGTTCCTCAAGAATGCTGAAAAGCAAATTTTTGTAACATAACTACCCATATAAAAACTTCTAAAATAAACTCAGTGGAGGAAGTAAAAGAAAACGCAAAATTTTTCGCTAAATAAAACCTACAATTGCCTCGAGATTTCGCCTGAATACTTCACTTTAAAATTGCCCCAACATTTTTTGTTTCCCAAGCTTATAACAATTTTAAACTTATTCTACTCTATTCTTCATTAATGCCTTTTTATCATCAATGAAGATTTTATCTACCAACTATCTTCTGAAATAACACCGGTCGTGCTTAAAAAGAGAGCTAGTTGCCGAATTAAGTCTTTTCGTTCTAAAGTAACGCTAGTCTGTGCTTAATATGCCTTGTGAGGGCTGGAACAACGCTGATAAGCAAACGCAGTAGGCTCTAATCTACTACTGAGTATGCCCAGAAAAATGAACACGGCGCTGAATTAGTGCCAGTTATGCTGAAAACCAGCAATCAGTTATAGTCTGTGCCATTAAAGAATCCATTTCAGAACAGATTCAGAATTTACTCATTACAGAATGTTAGAATTACTTCAAAATTAGATAGATTTAATTCAGCATTATAATAAGCTTGGGTCACAGTAGATTACAGCAGAACTTTTTTAAGATATTCAACAGCACTATGCAATCACTAAGATCAAAGTCTTCATCTTAAATCTCTGTAACAGAAATGAAACAGGTACCTATCACGACCGCTGAATAATCTTATGAAAATATAAAATATTTTATATTTTTATATATTTTAATATATGTTAATATAAATTTAGATATATTAGGTGCGGATATTTTAATATATATTAAAATATCCGCATGTTTACATATATGTAAATATATTTACATATATTAAGTGTGGATTCCTGTGCAAACAGAAATTCCACAGTTCTACTTCATAAACGAACATTTATGAGTGCTTTCATCATCATATAAACCGGGATTTAATTCAAAAACACAAACAATACCTGATTATTACCTGTCAAAAATTACCCTTCTCCTAGTAACGGCCAATTAGACAGACGCGCGGTCAAAATACTCTAGGTAAGCGTTGTACAACATCAAATTGTTGTGATTGAGTCAACTAAAGTGATTCATTTGTTTCGTGCAGCCAGTAATAAGTAATTTTAATAGCCCTGAAAACATGTCTGAGGTGACCGACGCTGGTGTTGTGTCTTATAGTTCTGACAGCCTACGAGGACATTAAGAGGAGGGTTGGCATGTTCAATATCCAATATCGTTTTTACGAGCTAGTATAAACCAATTTGATTTCTTTGTGCTCGCTTCTTGATTGTGAGGTATAGGTTCTTGATCTTCGGTAAACTTCTGCGTAGCTTGTCCCGCCACTCGACTGTCGTAGCTTTGGTTGACTCCAAAGGGAGTAGTGCTGGGATTAACTATATGTGGTTTGTAGTATGAGGTATGTTAAGACTGTTACTACTGTGATTGGAGTTTATCCTTTCGCCAGTTAGTCCTTCGGTATTGTCGACAAGAGAAAAGAGATAGTAATAATAATAATAATGGTAATAATAATAATAATAGTAATAATAATAATAATAGATATAATTAGTGAAGCTATTCAGACTAAGAGACAGAAACGAAAATAGGAAACGTAACAACAGTCAGCTCATTAAGTTTGAAGAATAATATATATATCGGTAATAGTAATAATAATAATAGTAATTATAATATTAATAAGTCGGCAGGAGAGTTAGACGGGAGAGAATGTAAAGAAGTAAAACGACGAGTTTAATTGTCTACCCCTGAATGGTGTATGCGATTTTAAGGAGATAGGCCATTTGGATCCAGTCCTTGTATCGCTGCATGGTTGTCCAGCCTTCGCTTAAAGGCGTCCAAAGACGGTGCCATAGCTGCATCTGCCGGTAAGGAATTCCAGGGACGACAAACCCGCAGTGAAAAGAAGTGGGAGCGCACCCGGGTCCTTGCCCTCTGGTGAGCTATCCTTCTGGGATTTCCACGTGGAAGCCTATACCTACTCAATGGCAGAACACCTTTGTTTGGGTGATTCTGGTCATATGTTATTTTGTAGGCAGTAATCAAATCCCCCCTAAGCCGACGGTAACTAAGTGTGAACAGGCCTGTTGTTTGTGGTTTACATAAATGATTTGTCTCTTCGTTAAATAAATAAGAATTTTATTGGAAGCAGGGAGCACATTTCCTCAGCGGACTGTTCGATAGAATAATCTTAAATTTCTGGGTATGAGGAATCATCCCCAAAACCTCGCACATATTCTTGAATGTCGCTATAGCGGTTATAACTCCTTCGACGTAAACACATATGGATAGTTCTGAAACCTACTAATCAAATAAGTGAATATTGAAGCTACTAGAATGACTGCTGGTTAAACTCCTTAAGTTGGTTTGCCTGAGTGTTAGTCAGAAAAGTTGACTTTCACTCAGCGTTCGCTCCCGTCACTTGCTTCGCAAGCCATCAGTGGCAACCCGGCCTCTGTTGAAGACGAATACATGGAGCACAGACGCTTCGTCTGCGTTCAGGAATTTCTTAGAGACCATAAGAACCGCATTGTCCATGAATTAAAATGACGTTCAGGTGTCTCCTAGTGGTGATATTTTGTTCAGTTAGATTAATCTTTAGTCGAACTTGGTTTCGATTTTAATGAGTGTTTTCCTTATGGAAACCACCAGCCAGACCCTAAGAATATCTTAACATTAACAATAATAGGGCTCTAACCAAAAGTTAAGGCAGAAAAAAGGCGTGGCTTCTTTAAACTCTCATGAGAATTTACTGTGAACAGTTTTGCTAGTTCACTTTGACTATGGGTTTCTTTCGACACTTATGATGCTTCTTAACCACTATTGTTGGTAGTCCCAAATCATGTCATACTCCGCGATTCCTTCGATCTTGACGCATTCCAGCGCTACTTATATGTAGTCAGTATCGGCTTGCCATAGTATCTACCACTTTAGAGTGATGCCCGTAGCTGAAATTAGGAAATGTTAGATCGGTTTTGGAAAGGACAGTCCTCCAGTAGATAATTTTAAAATACCAATGGAAGACATGAACGCCAAAGTGAGATAATAACAATTTATATTTTCATATAAACATATAAATTTATACGAAAATGCACGCCATTTTTACGGGCACAATCAAGTATGATATAATCTCAAATCGTATATTGTCTACAAGTTAATGATGTTTCAACAGCTAAATATTTGATATATATATTCATTGTCTGAACAAGGCCGTAAAATTATTGAGTTGTACAGTAGTCCTCCAGGTTTCGCGGGAAACCTGCTTCGTTTCGTTTTCAGCCCGTGGTTGTAGGCATACGATAACCAACCCATATTGAGGTAAGTACTACATTTACATGGGACTGAAAGCTGTTTTAGAAAAGTAAAAGTGCTAAGGTGAGTTAATTTAGTGTAATGAAATAAGTAAGTGCAGTTTATCATTATTAAACGCATTCGTAAGGGACATGCAATGGGAAACTATGTAATCCTTAGGCTGACAACGTTCATTTGGAATGTATAATGCTACCCATATAGGTCTTACTGTCTTGATGTCCACTTTTGGTTTTAATACAATTATACCCAAGCCGGTTGTTTTTATTTTATGCCTTTTTGTGTATTTGGTGCACGACCGTACCCCACAGAGAATAGGAATAGAATGAGTCGAATCGAATTCATAAAGAGCTAGAAAATGTTAGGTTCAGTGTAATATAAAAAGGAGCAAGTAAAGATACCGTTGGAAAATTAATGAGATGAGACATTGTGGAGTGGTATGCAAAGATTCGACAATGGATAGCAAGTTAATTTATAAGATGCCTCGTGAATCTGTGCAGAGCCCATGGGTAGGCGTCTCAAAATAGGCTGAGCGGATGGTATACGTTAAAAGGCTCCATCTATCTAGGAGATTATTATTATCTTTTTCAAGAAAACGATTTCAGCCCTCATAAAATTCTCGAGTCCTCAAATCTCATATTGCTGTCCTGCAGAATGAGGCGATTCTGATTAGTGACCACCACCATATCTATTGATCAGCATGCGCCACCCTCCCTCCTTTTATGATTTAGACTCTGGAGCTATGATTATTATGGCTACAGCAAATATATTGTTTGGTACCAGACATGTTGGTACCTCGTATTCCGTTTCCCTAGCTTTCTTAATGGGTACCTCTAATAGGTCTCCACGTACAGCTTTATGAACACATTATATATGTATGCATGCGTCCTAATGAACAGATTACTTTATAAGAAGTTAAAACATTAAAAAGTAAAAGAATGGGTTTCGTGAATAGTGGAGCAAGATTCAGCAAAACACTATAGTTAGGGTTCAATGTAGGTAGTATGAACTGAAGGTAAGGTCGGCTGGTAGGACTTATTATACTAAACTATCACGACAGTCTTATATATGGTAAACATTTGACATTGCAAAGTAACCTGTCTACATTTATTATAAAAAGATATTAACACAGAAACAACAAAATTTTAACATTCAGTTAACAATACTACAGTGTGTGCATACTGAAGTAGTGCAGTTAGTCCTGTCATCAAAGTCTCATAAACCGTTAATGCCCAGCTCTCGCTACGCTCGGGCCCACGCTGTTCTTAGAAGATTTCTGAGAAACGCTTAGTAACAACGGACGAAAAAACCAGAACACCAATTGTTGACTTGAGTATTATGTATTGTTACACCAGCATATAAATCAAGTATCACTAAGCAAACTAAGAAAACTAAGGTCTGTAAACAAATATTACAATAATAAATCGTTATGTTACTTCTGACGATGTTTAACTCTTCTTTCTGAACAGCGACCGATGAGACGATGACTGTCGTATTGATGCCTCCGCGAAAATCGAGGAAGTTGATTTTGAGCAAACAACCAAGAATTGATCGTTCAATCTTCAACTCCATTGACACTCCCCGGCAAAAAAGGGATCCAACCCTTTTTTCCTTCACGACCAATGCACGTTGACTTGGATGCCATTGCGAGAACCTGGGTCACACGGACAGAGCTGAAATGGAAAACAAACAGAAAAGCCAACACACCACAAGCATACCCACAGCACAATCTCACACATCAATGACGACCTGCGCCTCCAGATAGAGACCTCCTCTTGACATCTTGCAACACAGTCTCCACTTGCTAGAATGACTCTTGCAGAATGCAACGTGACCATAGCACCACCTCACGATACTCTACGCACATCCTATTATCTACTCATTACCAATTACCACTGAAATCGCTTATCACTCATTCTGCTTCAGTTCTAGTAGCGGTGGCGCATGCGAGCCTCAGTCGTTTACACTCTTTCTCCCCGGCGTGTCGGACCGCAGCTAACAATTATCTCCGTGTGCATTTCATTCTCAGCAATAGCCTAGCCTCCCCGGCGTATACAACCCATCTGCTGTCTTTAACATCAATCAATTCATTCATGGATGTAGAAGACTCGACACAACTTCAGAAATAATCACGACGAAAATTTTAACAAAATTATGCAATAACAACAAGGTACGAAAACAACGAGTAAACACAATGAATCCAAAAACACCAATTGATATGACACACCACACGTATATACAAACAGTACACACAAACTCGCATATCATGTCTTGATGGAATTCCTTTGAAGAATTGCAGGACTTACACCAGTACGCCTACAACCCTTCACAGGTTGACGATTGTAAGTTGTGGAATGTCCAGACACAAACAAGATTAACCAACAATTACATCAATTGGAACTCACACAACTATTTAACACAAACATATGTACAATCAACACATCAAATGTTGTGGATTCTGACACGACAAACTACCCTTGAAGAACTGTAGGACTTACAGCAGTACGCCTACATTCCTTCTCAGGTTGATGATCCAAGTGGAAGTCGTCCGGACACAAACAGAATTACCAACAGCTAGATGACAGATGATATCAATTCAGTATATACAATATGAACATATGTACAAAATCACACACCAAGCACATTGGACTGCTCATTGATGCGCTACCCTTTGAAGAATTGTAGGACTTACAGCAGTACGCCTACAACCCTTCTCAGGTTGACGCTCTAGGTTGGAAAATCGTCGCAGAGTTCATTTGCTAACTTCCTTCTATCAGCTATATCCTCAAATCTGAACGGCAACACGCCCATGTCATTGTATCGTAGAATATAGATGACCAACAAACACACGACATATCTCATCAACCAAGTATAGAAACAGAGTAATTTACACCAAAGATAATAACATTCAAATAGTAACTTGAAACTAGAAATGCCTTTATTCGTGCAAGTCAATTTAACAATAACTCTCTCCTTTACACTTGGCTTATCCTCACTAAACTGACCATTGATATTCGTCCTTTCAAACGAACTGATACTACCATAGTCATTGCACAAGATACTTGAGTTCATTGTCTGTTTCATTGTGGATGACAGCACCAACGACGACTGATTGATATCAGTTGATGAACTTAGCAGTGGATCAAAAGCTGTTGTTGCTCGCTTTTCAGAAATTTGTCTACCTGCAAGACCACCACCACTGCTGTCTTTTACTATCAGCTCAGGTTTAACACTAGCATCTGATGATAGGTGGGCTACATGCTGATCACTCCCACTGACGGTCTTACAAGTATGCATGCCTTCTGCAACTGAATCTGCATTTATTCCTACTTCACGTTCAAGTTGTACAGAACCTTTATTTAACTTAGCAGTAGTAGGCATTCCCTCCATTTCATCATGATCAACCAAAGACAAATCTGCACTATCATGATCATTATCACAAATATCCAATTTACCGTCAACTTCATCATTTTCAAACTCTTTAATAACAGAAGTAGACAATTTTGGTTCCTCCTCACAAATCATAAAAGGTTTTACATCTTCACTCTGACTAGTTATACTTTGTAAACTTTTGGAGTCAGAACTCCACTCTGAAGCAGTAACTCTATTCTGTGACACTCTATTTAACAACGGCTTACCAGTTGCAACTACAGACTTCTTCACAACAACGTTATCGTCACACAATTCGGAGTAAGGCCTGGAGTTTACATTTAGCTTATCACTGAACTTGCTCACTGGTTCACAGTTCACTTCTGTATGCACCTCTTGCACACGTGTAAACAAAATCGTGTTTGTCTTGCATCTTGTAACTTATCTGTTGAGCATGTACTACGAAACCTGTTACACTCACTAGGTCTATATGCATTACTAGACATCATGGAGTCTTCTCGATATCCACCTCTCTGAGGCTTATTCGTCATCAATGAGTGCGTTTTACCCTCAGACTGCTCTATTCTAGGGGTGAGATCTAACAGACTGGAAAACTTGCTCATAGATTGATTGACACTAGTATTTACCAGTTTCAGGATATCATCAAACTTTGGCTCGATACCCTCATCCTCCATACGGGAGCTTATCTTCACCCACTTCCTTTGCAGTCGAGTAGGTAGACGTCTTGCTATTACTTCTAGTATAAAACTCGAGTTGAGGTCACTCATTCGATTCATCGAAATCATTCCATTCTTGTAAATTAGCAAATTATCTAAAAACTCAGTGAGTGCCTGGGAGTCATCCTGTAACTGACCACCATTACCCTCAACAGCCTCGAATAATTTCCCTGCAATCATCGAGGGTCTTCCAAACCTTTGGCGTAATATGCTCATAGCCTCATCGTAGCCCTCCTTTGGCTTCATAAACTTACAACACTGTATAGCTCTTGCAGCATCTCCAGTGCAATATCTCATCAAATACATCAATTTCAATTCATCATTTAATAAAAAACCACTCAACATGATCTCAAACTCCTTTACAAATTGTAAATAATCAGCCGGGTTTCCATCGAAACATCGTGGTTCTAATTTAGGGAGTTTGATGTTCCTATTATCCCTGAACGGCGAAACAGTAACATCAACCATGTCATGTTTAACATCAGACACATCGTTACAATTAACAGACAAGTCACCATGACTTACTTTCCTGTTTGCATCCAAGACACTCTGTCCCTTCTTTGACCCAGGCATTGTTGAACTTCACCCAATTCCAAAAAAGTTCCAGATATTGCTTGTTCAAAGAGGACTTGACCGGCACCAGGAAAATGAACGGCGACTATCCAAACTTTCACCAACTGTTTCAATCCGCCAGATCTGTTTCTATCGTCAGAAACTGTCAATCACGTCTCATAAACCGTTAATGCCCAGCTCTCGCTACGCTCGGGCCCACGCTGTTCTTAGAAGATTTCTGAGAAACGCTTAGTAACAACGGACGAAAAAACCAAAACACCAATTGTTGACTTGAGTATTATGTATTGTTACACCAGCATATAAATCAAGTATCACCAAGCAAACTAAGAAAACTAAGGTCTGTAAACAAATATTACAATAATAAATCGTTATGTTACTTCTGACGATGTTTAACTCTTCTTTCTGAACAGCGACCGATGAGACGATGACTGTCGTATTGATGCCTCCGCGAAAATCGAGGAAGTTGATTTTGAGCAAACAACCAAGAATTGATCGTTCAATCTTCAACTCCATTGACAAGTCCTACAGGGAGTCGTAAAGTAAATCAATCTGCGTATGATAAGAGTATAATCAATATTATAATTCGTATTATCAAAGAATACATTAGGCTCAGTAATTGAGTGTTATAAGGGAAACAAGCGTGGTAAAGCAAGGGAACATTTCCAGCATAAATATTTTAATCATTTTAAGTATTGTAATGACAATCCAATTTCAAGAATCGATCATTCATTATTACTAAGTATTATTATATTAGTGTTGGGACTAGTGTGATTTCCGTGGTTAAATATTGAAATTTCATTGTTTCACTACCTTACCAGTAGTTGTGATTTTTTTAGACGGGCTAAGGTGGACATGTTAAAATGTTTTTCTAGCCTCCTTTTGAAACTGCCAGGCTTTTCACAAGTTCTAATCTCAGAGGGCGTGAGGCTAGCAACCCCACCCTGTAAACAAAAATTGCTAAAGAAACTTCAGTACGATGAACCTCTTTGCACCAAAAGAAAAAGTCTGTGTGGGGACATGGAACGTCCGAACTATGTACGAGACTGGGAAAGCTGCCCAGATCGCCAACGAGATGAAAAGATACGGAATCCAAGTACTGGGAATATGTGAAAGCAGATGGAATGGGAGTGGACTCACCAAATTGTCAACAGAAGAGTCAGTGATCTACTCCGGTCACCCAGAAGATAACCACACGCACACCGAGGGCGTGGCTATCATGATGTCACCGACGGCAATGAAAGCCCTGATGCAATGGGAGGCGATTTCGTTCAGGATAATGACCGCCAGATTCAACTCCAAAGGAAGGAAAGTGTCAATCATACAATGTTATGCACCCACAAACAACGCAGACCTCGAAAAGAAAGAAGAATTCTACAGGCAACTACAGGCAACAATGGACAATACTCCAGCTGGCGACATGAAAATACTAATGGGAGACATGAACGCCAAACTGGGACCAGACAATACGGGAAGGGAACTCATCATGGGTAGAGAAGCTCTAGGAGAAATGAATGAAAACGGAGAACTCTTCGCCGACTTCTGCGCCTTCAACGAACTGGTGATTGGTGGCAGTGTATACAAGCACAAAGATATCCACAAGGCTACATGGGTGTCACCAGACGGGCAAACCAAAAACCAAATCGACTTCATCTCAATCTCAAGGAAGTGGAGGCGCAGCCTACTGGACACAAAAGCAAGAAGAGGAGCAGACGTTGGCTCAGACCACTATCTCGTACAAGGGACAATCCAAATCAAATTAAAAGCTTTCAGGGAATCAGGAGCTGCAGATAGACCACAAGCCAAGTTCAACACTCAAAAGCTGAAGGACCAGGCTACAAAGGACATCTTCATTGCAAGCATAAAGGACAAAGCCGAGATACAAATCAACACCAGCGAAAAAGTCAGCGTCGAAAAGCACTGGAACAACTTGAAAACGGTGTGGAGCCAAACCTGCATAGAAATTCTAGGCAGAAAAAAGAGACAGGACAAACAGTGGCTCACTACGGACACTTGGAAACTAATAGAAGAGAGAAGGACAGTGAAGCAAAAGATTATCCAGTGCACTGACGAGCAACAAAAACAGGAGCTGAATGCAAGCTACAATACACTGAACAAAAGAGTGAAGAAGAGTGCCAGGGAAGACAAAAGAAAATATTATGAAACCATGGCAAACGAAGCAGAACAAGCTGCAGGCAAAGGAGACCTCGCCACACTCTACCAAACAACTAGGCACCTATCGGGCAAACGTTCGACACAGATTAAGCCAATAAAGGACGACAATGGAAAGTCAATCACCAAAGAGGTGGAACGGAGAAAGCACTGGGTTGAACACTTCAAAAGACTTCTAAATCGTCCGCCACCTACAACGCGCCCAACAATACCAAAAACGGAAGCAGAACTACCAGTGAACACTGACCCCCCGACGAAATCAGAAGTCCTGAATGCAATCAAGATGCTAAAAGCTGGGAAAGCACCAGGACCAGATGGAATCCCAGCAGAAGCTTTGAAAATAGACCCAGAGACAACGGCGGACTTGATGACACCACTGCTGGAGAAGGTGTGGAAAGAGGGCAAAGTACCCGAGGATTGGAAGAACGGATACTTATTCAAACCACCAAAGAAAGGAGACTTAAGTCAATGTAAAAACTGGCGTGGAATTATGCTTCTGTCCATTCCAAGCAAGATACTAAGTCGCATCATCCTGGAGAGAATCAAACAAGCCCTAGATGAAAAACTTCGTCCGGAACAGGCTGGATTCAGAAGAAACAAGTCATGTATTGATCAAATCGCCACTCTACGGATCATCATTGAACAAAGCTTGGAATGGCAGTCACCTCTCTATCTCAACTTCATCGACTTTGAAAAGGCCTTCGACAGCGTCGATCGAGAGGTGATTTGGCAACTACTTCGCTACTATGGGGTCCCATCGACAATTATACATCTCATCCAACAGTTATACGACAATGCTGCATGCCAAGTAATCCACAACGGGAAACTTACGGAAGCCTTCGAAGTGAGGACGGGAGTGAGGAAAGGCTGTCTACTATCACCAATGATCTTCCTGATTGCAGTAGATTGGATAATGCGACAGACAACGGCAACCAACGAGGGAACAGGCATAAAATGGACTGACACAAAAGACTTGGAGGATCTGGACTTCGCCGATGATATATGTCTGATTTCCCACAAACTGGAAGATATGCAAGTCAAAAGCAACAAGCTGGCAGAAGAAGCATCAAAGATAGGACTTCAAGTGAACATAGATAAAGCAGAGGTGATGAAGATTCCTAGCCAACATCAACAACAACAACAGACAACAATCAGCATAAATGGGAAGAACCTGAAAGAAACAACCTCCTTCACCTACCTGGGAAGCATCGTCTCAACTACAGGCGGAACTGACGAGGATATCAAAGCCAGAATCGGAAAAGCAAGACAAGCTTTCATTACTCTCAAATCTGTGTGGAGGTCAACAGCACTCAGCATCAAAAATAAGATCCGGATTTTCAACTCCAATGTAAAGTCAGTGCTACTATACGGATCAGAGACTTGGCGCGTCATAAAGAGCATCTCAAACAAACTTCAGACCTTCATTAACAACTGTCTCCGCTCAATACTCAAGATCAGATGGCCAGAAAAGATCAGCAACAGGGATCTCTGGGAGCGAACCAATCAGGAACCGATTGTGAAACAAATAGGCAGAAAGAAATGGAGATGGATTGGCCATACTCTGAGGAAACCATCAAGTGACATCACTAGACAAGCCCTCGAGTGGAACCCGAAAGGGAGGCGGAGAGTTGGTCGTCCAAGGGTGACTTGGAGGAGGTCATGTGAGGAGGAGATGAAAGCATGTGGGCAGACTTGGAGCAGAGCGAAAAAGTTGGCAGAAAACAGAAGGCAATGGAGACGCGCAGCTGGAGCCCTAAGTTCCTCTAGGAACTAAAGAATACAATAATAATAATAATCACAGAGGGCAGTTGGCTCCAAAGTGTGCAATATATAATGGTGAAAAAGTTGGCTCTAGTGGTGAGTTTAGGCTGTTAGGCTTGAGAAGGTAGTCATGGTTGCGTAGTCCATAAGATTTAAGGTTAGTCAACGCTATGGATGAGTTACTGTTACAGTGCTTCCTTATAACTAAGAATAAGAGTGTCAATCACGTCTCATAAACCGTCAATGCCCAGCTCTCGCTACGCTCGAGCCCACGCTGTTCTTCGAAGATTTCTCAGAAACGCTTAGTTATAACGGACGCAAAAACCAAAACACTGATCTGCCGCTTGAGATTTGTTTATTGTTACACCAACATATAAAAGGAATAAGCGAACTAAGGTCTGTAAACAAATATTACAATAATAAATCGTTATATTACTTCTGACGATGTTTCACTCTTCTTTCTGAACAGCGACCGATGAGACGATGACTGTCGTATTGATGCCTCCGCGAAAATCGGGGAAGTTGATTTTGAGCAAACAACCAAGAATTGATCGTTCAATCTTCAACTCCATTGACACTCCCCGGCAAAAAGGGATCCAACCCTTTTTTCCTTCACGATCAATGCACGTTGACTTGGATGCCATTGCGAGAACCTGGGTCACACGGACAGAGCTGAAATGGAAAACAAACAGAAAAGCCAACACACCACAAGCATACTCACAGCACAATCTCACACATCAATGACGACCTGCGCCTCCAGACAGAGACCTCCTCTTGACATCTTGCAACACAATCGCCGCTTGCTAGAATGACTCTTGCAGAATGCAATGTGACCATAGCACCACCTCACGATACTCTACGCACATCCTAATCTACTCACTACCAATTACCACTGAAATCGCTGGTCCCTCATTCTGCCTCAGTTCTAATAGCGGTGACGCATGCGAGCCTCAATCGTTTACACTCTTTCTCCCCGGCGTGTCGGACCGCAGCTAACAATTATCTCCGTGTGCATTTCATTCTCAGCAATAGCCTAGCCTCCCCGGCGTATACGACCCATCTGCTGTCTTTAACATCAATCAATTCATTCACGGATGTAGAAGAGTGGACACAACTTCGAAAGTAATCACGACGAAAATTTTAACAAAATTATGCAATAACAACAAGGTACGAAAACAACGAGTAAACACAATGAATTCAAATAACATCAATTGATATGACACACCACACGTATATGCAAACAGTACACACAAACTCGCATTTCATGTCTTGATGGAATACCCTTGAAGAATTGCAGGACTTACACCAGTACGCCTACAAACCTTCACAGGTTGACGATTGTAAGTTGTGGAATGTCCAGACACAAACACGATTAACCAACAATTACATCAATTGGAACTCACACAACTATTTAACACAAACATATGTACAATCAACACATCAAATGTTGTGGATTCTGACAAGACAAACTACCCTTGAAGAACCGTAGGACTTACAGCAGTACGCCTACATTCCTTCTCAGGTTGATGATCCAAGTGGAAGTCGTCCGGACACAAACAGAATTACCAACAGCTAGATGACAGATGATATCAATTCAGTATATGCAATATGAACATATGTACAAAATCACACACCAAGCACATTGGACTGCTCATTGATGCGCTACCCTTTGAAGAACTGTAGGACTTACACCAGTACGCCTACAACCCTTCTCAGGTTGACGCCCTAGGTTGGAAAATCGTCGCAGAGTTCATTTGCTAACTTCCTTCTATCAGCTATATCCTCAAATCTGAACGGCAACACGCCCATGTCATTGTATCGTAGAATATAGATGACCAACAAACACACGACATATCTCATCAACCAAGTATAGAAACAGAGTAATTTACACCAAAGATAATAACATTCAAATAGTAACTTGAAACTAGAAATGCCTTTATTCGTGCAAGTCAATTTAACAATAACTCTCTCCTTTACACTTGGCTTATCCACACTAAACTGACCATTGATATTCGTCCTTTCAAACGAACTGATACTACCATAGTCATTGCACAAGATACTTGAGTTGATGGGTGTCTGTTTCATTGTGGATGACAGCACCAACGATGACTGAGTGACACAAGGTGATGAACTTAGTGGTGGATCAGAAGCTGTTCTTGTTCGGATCTCAGATAGTTGTCCAACTGCAAGATCACCACCACTGCTGTCTTTCACTACTAGTTCGGGTTTAGCACTATCATCTGATGATAGGTGGGCTACATGCTGATCAATTACACTGACTGTCTCACAAGTATGCACACCTTCTGGAACTGCATCTGCGTTCAATTCTACTTCACGTTGTAGTTGTACAGAACCTTTATTTAACTTAGCAGTAGTAGGCATATCCCTCATCTCATAATGATCAACCAAAGACAACTGTGAAGTATCATGATCATTATCACGAATATTCACTTTACCGTCAACTTCATCATTTTCAAACTCTTTAATAACAGAAGTAGACAATTTTGGTTCCTCCTCACAAATCATTAAAGGTTTTATATCTTCACTCTGACTAGTGATACCTTGTGGAGTCAGAACTCCACTCTGAAGCAGTAACTCTATTCTGTGACACTCTATTCAACAATGGCTTACCAGTTGCAACTACAGACTTCTTCACAACACCGTTATCGTCACACAATTCGGAGTCAGACCTGGAGTTTACATTTAGCTTATCACTGAACTTGCTCACCGGTTCACAGTTCACTTCTGTATGCACCTTTTGCACACGTGTAAAGCACAACCGTGTTTGTCTTGTATCTTGTAACTTATCTGTTGAGGATGTACTACGAAACCTGTTACACTCACTAGGTCTATATGCATTACTAGACATCATGGAGCTTTCTCGATAACCACCTCTCTGAGGCCTACTCGTCATCAATGATTGCATTTTGATCTCAGACTGCTCTATTCTAGGGGTGAGATGTAATAGACTGGCGAACTTGCTCATAGATTGATTGACGCTATCTTTAACCAGTTTCAGGATATCATCAAACTTTGGCTCGATACCCTCATCCTCCATACGGGAGCTTATCTTCACCCACTTCCTTTGCAGTCGAGTAGGTAGACGTCTTGCTATTACTTCTAGTATAAAACTCGAGTTGAGGTCACTCGTGCGATTCATCGAAATCATTCCATTCTTGTAAATTAGCAAATTATCTAAAAACTCAGTGAGTGCCTTGGAGTCATCCTGTAATTGACCACCATTACCCTTAACAGCCTCGAATAATTTCCCTGCAATCATCGAAGGTCTTCCAAACCTTTGACGTAATATGCTCATAGCCTCGTAGTAGCCCTCTTTTGGCTTCATAAACTTACAGCACTGTATAGCTCTTGCAGCATCTCCAGTGCAATATCTCATCAAATACATTAACTTCAATTCATCATTTAATAAAAAACCACTCAACATGATCTCAAACTCCTTTACAAATTGTAAATAATCAGCCGGGTTTCCATCAAAACACCGTGGTTCAAACTTAGGGAGTTTGATGTTCCTATTATCCCTGAACGGCGAAACAGTAACATCAACCATGTCATGCTTAACATCAGACACATCGTTACAACTAACAGACAAGTCACCATGACTTACTTTCCTGTTTGTATCCAAGACGCTCTGTCCCTTCTTTGACCCAGGCATTGTTGAACTTGACCCAATTCCAAAAAAGTTCCAGATATTGCTTGTTCAAAGAGGACTTGACCGGCACCAGGAAAAATGAACGGCGACTATCCAAACTTTCACCAACTGTTTGAATCCGCCAGATCTGTTTCTATCGTCAGAAACTGTCAATCACGTCTCATAAACCGTCAATGCCCAGCTCTCGCTACGCTCGGGCCCACGCTGTTCTTCGAAGATTTCTCAGAAACGCTTAGTTATAACGGACGCAAAAACCAAAACACTGATCTGCCGCTTGAGATTTGTTTATTGTTACACCAACATATAAAAGGAATAAGCGAACTAAGGTCTGTAAACAAATATTACAATAATAAATCGTTATATTACTTCTGACGATGTTTCACTCTTCTTTCTGAACAGCGACCGATGAGACGATGACTGTCGTATTGATGCCTCCGCGAAAATCGGGGAAGTTGATTTTGAGCAAACAACCAAGAATTGATCGTTCAATCTTCAACTCCATTGACACTCCCCGGCAAAAAGGGATCCAACCCTTTTTTCCTTCACGACCAATGCACGTTGACTTGGATGCCATTGCGAGAACCTGGGTCACACGGACAGAGCTGAAATGGAAAACAAACAGAAAAGCCAACACACCACAAGCATACCCACAGCACAATCTCACACATCAATGACGACCTGCGCCTCCAGACAGAGACCTCCTCTTGACATCTTGCAACACAATCGCCGCTTGCTAGAATGACTCTTGCAGAATGCAATGTGACCATAGCACCACCTCACGATACTCTACGCACATCCTCTTATCTACTCACTACCAATTACCACTGAAATCGCTTGTCACTCATTCTGCCTCAGTTCTAATAGCGGTGACGCATGCGAGCCTCAGTCGTTTACACTCTTTCTCCCCGGCGTGTCGGACCGCAGCTAACAATTATCTCCGTGTGCATTTCATTCTCAGCAATAGCCTAGCCTCCCCGGCGTATACGACCCATCTGCTGTCTTTAACATCAATCAATTCATTCACGGATGTAGAAGAGTGGACACAACTTCGAAAGTAATCACGACGAAAATTTTAACAAAATTATGCAATAACAACAAGGTACGAAAACAACGAGTAAACACAATGAATCCAAATAACACCAATTGATATGACACACCACACGTATATACAAACAGTACACACAAACTCGCATTTCATGTCTTGATGGAATACCCTTGAAGAATTGCAGGACTTACACCAGTACGCCTACAAACCTTCACAGGTTGACGATTGTAAGTTGTGGAATGTCCAGACACAAACAAGATTAACCAACAATTACATCAATTGGAACTCACACAACTATTTAACACAAACATATGTACAATCAACACATCAAATGTTGTGGATTCTGACACGACAAACTACCCTTGAAGAACCGTAGGACTTACAGCAGTACGCCTACATTCCTTCTCAGGTTGATGATCCAAGTGGAAGTCGTCCGGACACAAACAGAATTACCAACAGCTAGATGACAGATGATATCAATTCAGTATATACAATATGAACATATGTACAAAATCACACACCAAGCACATTGGACTGCTCATTGATGCGCTACCCTTTGAAGAACTGTAGGACTTACACCAGTACGCCTACAACCCTTCTCAGGTTGACGCCCTAGGTTGGAAAATCGTCGCAGAGTTCATTTGCTAACTTCCTTCTATCAGCTATATCCTCAAATCTGAACGGCAACACGCCCATGTCATTGTATCGTAGAATATAGATGACCAACAAACACACGACATATCTCATCAACCAAGTATAGAAACAGAGTAATTTACACCAAAGATAATAACATTCAAATAGTAACTTGAAACTAGAAATGCCTTTATTCGTGCAAGTCAATTTAACAATAACTCTCTCCTTTACACTTGGCTTATCCACACTAAACTGACCATTGATATTCGTCCTTTCAAACGAACTGATACTACCATAGTCATTGCACAAGATACTTGAGTTGATGGGTGTCTGTTTCATTGTGGATGACAGCACCAACGATGACTGAGTGACACAAGGTGATGAACTTAGTGGTGGATCAGAAGCTGTTCTTGTTCGGCTCTCAGATAGTTGTCCAACTGCAAGATTACCACCACTGCTGTCTTTCACTACTAGTTCGGGTTTAGCACTATCATCTGATGATAGGTGGGCTACACGCTGATCAATTACACTGACTGTCTCACAAGTATGCACACCTTCTGGAACTGCATCTGCGTTCAATTCTACTTCACGTTGTAGTTGTACAGAACCTTTATTTAACTTAGCAGTAGTAGGCATATCCCTCATCTCATAATGATCAACCAAAGACAACTGTGAAGTATCATGATCATTATCACGAATATTCACTTTACCGTCAACTTCATCATTTTCAAACTCTTTAATAACAGAAGTAGACAATTTTGGTTCCTCCTCACAAATCATTAAAGGTTTTATATCTTCACTCTGACTAGTGTAAACTTGTGGAGTCAGAACTCCACTCTGAAGCAGTAACTCTATTCTGTGACACTCTATTCAACAATGGCTTACCAGTTGCAACTACAGACTTCTTCACAACACCGTTATCGTCACACAATTCGGAGTCAGACCTGGAGTTTACATTTAGCTTATCACTGAACTTGCTCACCGGTTCACAGTTCACTTCTGTATGCACCTTTTGCACACGTGTAAAGCACAACCGTGTTTGTCTTGTATCTTGTAACTTATCTGTTGAGGATGTACTACGAAACCTGTTACACTCACTAGGTCTATATGCATTACTAGACATCATGGAGCTTTCTCGATAACCACCTCTCTGAGGCCTACTCGTCATCAATGATTGCATTTTGATCTCAGACTGCTCTATTCTAGGGGTGAGATGTAATAGACTGGCGAACTTGCTCATAGATTGATTGACGCTATCTTTTACCAGTTTCAGGATATCATCAAACTTTGGCTCGATACCCTCATCCTCCATACGGGAGCTTATCTTCACCCACTTCCTTTGCAGTCGAGTAGGTAGACGTCTTGCTATTACTTCTAGTATAAAACTCGAGTTGAGGTCACTCGTGCGATTCATCGAAATCATTCCATTCTTGTAAATTAGCAAATTATCTAAAAACTCAGTGAGTGCCTTGGAGTCATCCTGTAATTGACCACCATTACCCTTAACAGCCTCGAATAATTTCCCTGCAATCATCGAAGGTCTTCCAAACCTTTGACGTAATATGCTCATAGCCTCGTAGTAGCCCTCTTTTGGCTTCATAAACTTACAGCACTGTATAGCTCTTGCAGCATCTCCAGTGCAATATCTCATCAAATACATTAACTTCAATTCATCATTTAATAAAAAACCACTCAACATGATCTCAAACTCCTTTACAAATTGTAAATAATCAGCCGGGTTTCCATCAAAACACCGTGGTTCAAACTTAGGGAGTTTGATGTTCCTATTATCCGACCATAGATATCAGATGTGCGTCGGTGCGGGCTCGAACCCCGGACCATGTGCATGGTCGGCGAGAGTCCTAACCACTGTGCCACCGACGCATTATCCCTGAACGGCGAAACAGTAACATCAACCATGTCATGCTTAACATCAGACACATCGTTACAACTAACAGACAAGTCACCATGACTTACTTTCCTGTTTGTATCCAAGACGCTCTGTCCCTTCTTTGACCCAGGCATTGTTGAACTTGACCCAATTCCAAAAAAGTTCCAGATATTGCTTGTTCAAAGAGGACTTGACCGGCACCAGGAAAAATGAACGGCGACTATCCAAACTTTCACCAACTGTTTGAATCCGCCAGATCTGTTTCTATCGTCAGAAACTGTCAATCACGTCTCATAAACCGTTAATGCCCAGCTCTCGCTACGCTCGGGCCCACGCTGTTCTTCGAAGATTTCTCAGAAACGCTTAGTTATAACGGACGCAAAAACCAAAACACTGATCTGCCGCTTGAGATTTGTTTATTGTTACACCAACATATAAAAGGAATAAGCGAACTAAGGTCTGTAAACAAATATTACAATAATAAATCGTTATATTACTTCTGACGATGTTTCACTCTTCTTTCTGAACAGCGACCGATGAGACGATGACTGTCGTATTGATGCCTCCGCGAAAATCGGGGAAGTTGATTTTGAGCAAACAACCAAGAATTGATCGTTCAATCTTCAACTCCATTGACAAAATGAAATGAGTTTCACTTCACTCTCCTCAACCTTAATGGTTCTAAGTCCAGCCGAATACATCTGTCAAGGCATTCTGTTTGTTAATCATAGCGTATTATGCGTTTCGTGAGGAATCTTTGGACGCTTTCAACTTTTTTTCTGTTTTCTGGTTTAGGGCTACCATATAAGGGGGCACAGTATTGAAGTTTGGGGCGAATACATATCCTACATATAGCCAGTCTGGCTTCTGGAGAGTAAAACTTGCGTAGCACAAAGCCAGTTAGACGTATACATCAGACACCACCTTATTTACATGTTCAGTAAAGATGAGATCTGAGTATATTACCCCGAGATCTGTGACTGTGTTCGTGTTTGAGACAAGGTCACCGTACATGTATAGACACATGCTAGGTTTCCAACGTCCGAAATATGTTATCCCAGACTTAGCTGGATTGAACGTTAACTGCGACTTTTCACTCCAGTTACATAGATTATTTATGTCTTGTTGGATTTCACTAGCAATATTCATATCACTATAGACGAAATCATTGACAACTTTTAGGTCGTCTGCAAAGAGGTACAGCTTGACATACTTGATCATAGAGACAATATCATATATGAATAAAATGAATAGGGCAGGACCAAGAAGGCTGGTTATTGATTTGGATGTAGACAAGTGATGGCTGATTTTAACTAACTGTTCTCTTCCTGTAAGAAAGGAAGTTGTCCACTCGAGTAGCCTTCCACTTATTGCATAAGATAGGAATTTCAATATGAGTCTGTTATGTGGGACCTTATCAAAGGCTTTCCTAACATCTAGAAATAATGTTGCTGCCGAACGACCTTTGTCTACACATTCAGTAATGTGGTCGAAATAATCTAACTGGCAAGTAATGCACGATCTTCTATTTAGGAAACCGTATTGGAAAGGGGATACTAAGTCATTTGAGAGCAAATGCTGGACAATTCGCTTCTTTACAATCGTTTCCATCACACGTAAAACTACGGAAGTGATGTTGATGGGGCAGTAGTTATCTATGTCCGCTTTAGGTCCGGTTTTGTGAATGGGTGCCACGTAGGTTCCTTCCAGCTATTTGGATATGCTCCACCCCTTAGTGAAGTTGAAAATATCTTGAGGAGAAGTAGGTTCATGTCATTTCCACCATTTTTTAAGGGATGGAAGACATTCCATCTGGGCCGGGAGTATTAGTAAGCTTAAGAGTTGCGATAGCTTTATCGATTTCTTGGGCGTTTTAAACTGCATCGCTTATACACTTCTCTGTTTTGCGGGGGAAATCTATATCCTGGCCATTTCCTAGAGTGTACAGTTTGGCAAAGTGCGTGCTAAACACCTCATATATATCCTCAGCACTTTCGTGAGTAATGCCACCTAGGTGTATTATTTTTGGATATGTTGACTTGGAGTTTGCTAACCTACTTTTGAAGAGCTTAGCTATTTCTCCAGTGTTATGCGGCGACTGAATGGCCCGCGTTTCAATATTTCTAAGACTTAGATTTTCCAACTCATGGATTCTAATGAGGGTTATTTTGATAGTGATTAACGACGATAAGTCGTCATGTCTGTAGTAACTTAACGAATGCTTCTGCACACTTCTTCTTAATGATATTGGAATAAAATCACCTTGAGGGATTTTGAATTTAATCAGTTTCACAGGTGCTATGACATCATTAACCGACTGTATATTGTCATAGAAGTTTTTAAGGACTTCCTCTAAGGAGTCATTAGTAAAGTAGGAATCCCAATTAGAATATCGAATCAAGTCCTGATACAAGTCCCAATCAACCTGCGTGTATAGTCTTATAGGTGTCCGACTAACTTCGTTTCTGTGTATAGTTTCTGGACAAATGTTAAACGAACATGCTATCATTTTGTGATCGCTACCTGGGAATTCGTGTCCCACACGAATCGTAGATGGTGCTACGTTGATCGTGAATATAAGATCAAGAATATTAGCGAACCTAGTGGGTACATTTATATGTTGCGTCCGCCCTCCTGTGATGATGGAATTAAGAAGATTTTCATACCTCAAGGGTCCTCGAAGTGTACACCATGAAATGGCAGGCATACTGAAGCCACCTCTGATTATATTATGACTGGAGGATAGATTGGATGCAGCATTAAATATGTTGCTGAGTACGTTGTCGTATTCGCGGCCGGATGATGGCGGTCGGTATACGCACCCTATAAGGATAGGTTTACTTCTGAGAAGTTTTATTTCGACCCACACCGAGTCATTAAGTTGTGACAGAATAGGGTGACTGAAATGCGTCGCACAAATGGATTGTTTAACATATATAACTGTTCTACCCCCACGACCTGTTTCCCTATCCCCTGGAAAAAGATTGTGCTTGTCGATTCACAAGCTATCATCCGTAATATCACCTGAGCACCAGGCTTCAGTGATCACGATCAGCGACGGATTGCATATAGAGGCTAACGTTCATAATGCTAAGTGTTTGTTAAGAACTGATCTAGCATTTATGAGGATGACGGATAGACTTTGACGAAGTGATTTTAGTGTATGGGCAATATCGTAATAAAATACTCTTTGATTATCACCTAAATACGTGCAGTCGTTATCAGACTTCTTGCTTACTAACGTTTGATCACTGGAGACGTTTTCTTCCACTTGATACTTAGGGATGGGTTGTGAAAACTCACTCGTGCGTAGTTGGTCGTTTAGATAGTGAGTGCTAAGAGAGATGCTGGTATGATAATCAGACAACACAGAAAGAGAACTCATGATGGGTAGAGAAGCTATTGAAGAAATGAATGAAAACTGAGAACTCTTCGCTGACATCTGTGGCTCCAATGAACTAGTAGTTGGTGACGTCGTATACAACCACAAGGATATCCACAAGGCTACGTGAGTGTCACCAGACGGGATAATCAAAAACCGAATGATGCTCAAGGAAGTGGATACGCAGCTTACTGGAAACAAATGCAAACAGAGGAGCAGACATCAAGTAAGACAGCTATCTTGTACAAGGAACACTCCAAATCAAATTAAAGGCTTTCAAAAAACAGGAGCTGCAAACAGACCACAAGCCAAGTTCAATGCTCAAAAACTTAAGGATCAGGCCACAAGAGACATCTTTACTGCAATCATAAAGATAAAGGCGTAGACACAAGTCGACACTAGCAAAGAGACCAACGTTGAAAAGCACTTGAACAGCCTGAAAGCGATGTGGAGTCAAACCTGCATGGAAGTTCTAGTCAGAAGGAAGAGACGGAAAATATAGTGGCTCACTACGGACACATGGTGACTAATGAAAAGAGAAGGATGGCGAATCAAAGGAATTTCCAGTGTATCGAGGAGAAACAAAAACAGGAGTTGAATGCAAGCTACAACACACTGAACTAAAGAGTAAAGAAGAGCGCAAGGGAAGACAAAGGACAATACTATGAAGCTATGGGAAGTGAAGCATAACAAGTTGCGGTGCAGGGAAAGGAGATCCCGCAACACTGTACCAAACGACTAAGTTCCATTCGGGAAAGGTTCAAACAAATTAAGCCAGCGAAGGATGGCAATGTGAAAGCAACAGGACCAGACGGAATCCCAGCATAGGCATTGAAAATGAACCCAGAGGTACCAGCGAATTTGATGACACCACTACTGGAGAAAGTGTGGAAACAGTGCGAGGTACCTGCGGGTTGGAAGAAGGCTGCCTATTCAAACTGCCAAAGAAAGTAGATCTCTCCAATGCATGAACTGGCGCAGCATTATGCTCCTGTCCACTCCAAGCAAAATACTAAGCCGCATCATCCTGGAGAGAATCAAACACGCCACTCTGGATGAAAATCTTTGGCCGGAACAGGCTAGATTCAGGAGAAACAAGTCATGTATCGATGAAAAGGCTTTCAATAGTGTCGATCGAGAGGTAATTTGGAGACTACTTCACTGCCACAGTGTGCCGTCAACAATTATACATCTCATCCAACAGTAGTACAACAATGCCACATGCGAAGTAATCGGCAACTGAGAACTCACGGAATCCTTTGAGGTGAAGACGGAAGTAATACAAGCTGGCTGGCTGCCTACTATCTCCGATGTTTTTCTTGATTGCGGTAGGCTCGATAATGCGAAAACAGTTAGGAGTTAACGTGGAGACAGGCATAAAATGCACTCACACAAAAAACTTGGAGGATCTGGAATTCGCCGATGATGTATGTCTGATTTTCCAAACTGGAAGATATGAAAATGAAAAGCAACAAGTTGGCAGAAGAAGCATAAAAAGAAGATAGGACTTCGGGTGAACTTAGAGAAGACATAGGTGATGAAGATTTCTAGCCAGCAGCAACAGTAACAGATAACAAACCTGAAAGAAGCAACCTCCCTTTCTTACCTACCTGGGAAGCATCGTTTCAACTACAGGCTGACGGAACTTATGAGAACATCAAAGCAAGATCGGGAAAGCAAAGCAAGCTTTCACTTCTCTCAAGTATCTGTGGAGATCAGTAGCACTCTGTAAGAAAAATAAGATCCGGATTTTCAACTACAGTGTAAAGTCAGTGCTACTTTAAGGATCAAAGTCTTGGCGCGTCACGAAGACCACCTAAAACAGACTACAGACCTTCATCATGATCTGTCTTCGCTCAATATTCAATATTAGATGGCCAGAAAAGACCAGCAACAGGGATCTCTGGGAGCGAACCAACCCATCGGAAACTGACTGCGCAACAAATGTGCAGAAATAAATGGAGTAGATTGACCATACTCTGAGAAAACCATCAAGTGACATCATACAGCAGGCCATCGCTCGAGTGGAATTAAAATGGGAAGCGGTGAGTTGGTCGTTAGTGCAAGCGTGACATGGAAGAGGTGATGAACACATGTCGGCAGACGTGTAGCCAGATAAAAATGTTTTTAGAGAACCAAGCGCAATTGAGACGTTCGGTTGAAGCTCTATGTTCCTCTAGGGACTAAAGGAAACAACATTATAATGATAAATCGGTTTTGTATTATTTTGAAGTTATTGGCTCTATTTACACCTCTCCAAGAAGTCATTCTAAGCAATATAAAGTCGTATTTTGGGACTGCCGAGGCTTTCAGTCGCTTTTTGATTTCAGAGATTACTACGATGTATCACCAGTAAGAACACAGGCTGACTTTAACAGACAGCTTCATGGATTCCAGGTACTGTAAACTTCCTTGCTTTTCCCAAGCGGGTTTTCTCAATCTGTGGTTGGTTGCACCATGTGTGGGCTGGCGTATTAGAGGGGACTTGGCTTTAAATTCTGCCTTTAAAAAGCTTGATTGCAAAATGACAGCCCATAACCTATTTAACACCACATGTGTCAATGTAGTTGAAGATTGAACAATCAATTCATGGTCGTTTGCTCAAACCCAACTCCTCCATATTATTCGCGGGAGTCATCAATCCAGCAGCCATCGTCTCGTCGTTCTCTGTTTGGTGGAAGACAGAAAACTATCAGAAGTATTATTGTGCTTTATTGTTATAACATTTATTCTTAAACCTTGTGTATAATAACCTTACTGTTGGTTTCGTATTGGCATAAGAATAAAGGATTCTTGAGTCGTCTATCAGCGTTCTGGTTTTCCCGTCGGTTAATACAAGGTGTTTCTGAAAGTCTTTGAGGGACAGCGTGAGGTCCAGCGTAGTAAGAGCTGGACACTGACAGTTTCTGAGAGTTGGGTGACAAGAAGTCTTTTAATGTGTTCAACCGAGCTCTAGTCCCTTTAAAATTGTATTAGCTACAGTGTGTTTCAATCGGATGGTCTAATTCCGCAAGTCCTTTGAAATTTAGTTTGGTTAACGTTTTGTGTGAAAGTCTTTGTGAAATTGTGTCATATTTTTTCTGTATTGATGGGAACCCTACGTTTCTGACTTGGCGCGTTGGTGTCCATATCATGTGATCTGACTGCTGTACACTCTTAGCATATTCGTTGCGAGGGTTTGTGTTTCACGCGAACTGTTTTGAAGTGTTACTAATATGAACAGGATGGGACAATTTGAGGTTAGTGTCATCTACACAAATTGTCTACATTATGTAGAAGCTACACTTTTCAGAATAGTATCATTCAATGAAGACTTTATGTCTCAGAATGTCGATGTATCATATTTTCTTGTGTATTACAGTAATGTTCGACAAGTGAGTTCTATCAGGGCATGGAAACCATCTACGAGGGCCAACAGAACCCTCTATGAAAACAGAAGTTATGATATAGACGCATTTTTGTCCAAACGTGTATTTGGACAGGAATTCTCGAATGTTCAAAGGTGGATTTAATTCATGGTTTCACTGACTGGTGCAGTGTAATATGGGTTATGTGCATCCAATGCATAAAATATATCCCAACTCTATTAATGTTGTGTCACTGTCTGTTTGTCTGACTGTTAGGCTAACAGATGCAGATGGTCTTAATGATTGCTGCAAGCGCGATGGGGAAGGTAATTGTTCTTTTAATTCACATTAGTGTGTTACGTAATGCATTAATTCAATGTGTTATTATTACTCACATGGATTGTCTTCATTATAAGGACTTATTCTAGTAAGCTGTATTGTTGTCAATCTACTGTCTATTATGCCATCTCCCCTGACACGGCACATCCAATGTCTACGCTTCCGAGTTCTTTATCACCTGTCAACGTAGTTGAAGATTGAACGATCAATTCATGATTGTTTGCTCAAACCCAACTTCCCTATATTTTCGTGGCGGCATCAATACACCAGTCATCGTCTCATCGGTCGCTTTTCAGAAAGAAGATCAAAAACCGTCAGAAGTAATATCGTGATTTATTATTGTAATATTTGTTCATAGACCTTAGTTATTATGCTGCTCATATGTTGGTGTTAGAATAAAGAATTCTCAAGTCGTCAATCGGTGTTTTGGTTTTTGCGTCCGTTAGTATAAAGCGTTTCTGAAAGGCTTCGAGGGACAGCGAGAGGCCCAGCGTAGCAAGAGCTGGGCATTAACGGTTAACGAGACGTGACTGACATCCCCAGTAATGGAGATAAATTTGTTCTCAAATTTCCATTTACATGAAGCAGTGCAGAAGTAGTATATTGGTTGAATGTCTGGACTGCATTATATAGCATTACTATCCTCAACACAATACGTCGTGCACATTACAATATTTTGAGAATCTCTCTAGGCTGTTAACGGTGCGCATAATTGTTTAGATTTTGGACCTATATACTTTATATTTGTTGATTAAAGTTTACTGAACATGCAAATGTAATGTCTGTAGGATTCACAAAACCATGTTTACTAGGAATTACTGAGACTGGAATAATTTATGAGTTACGCATTTACAAAATGGTTTCTTTAAAGCGAACGTAACTTGCGTGAAATTAATCTGCAAGTAATCTTGATGAGAAAATGACGCCTTACCAGTACGGATGTTTCAGAGATTGTTTTTGAGTTTGTGTGTGATCTTCTAATACTGCAAAGCGTATCATGTCTGTTTATAAATATGGCGTCAATATAAAAAGCATCTGTGGACAGTGGATATTTTTATTTGCATGAGAATTTTACTGAATAATAATGACAGCTTTATTCCAAACGGTATTTGTGGTACAGGTATGGAATTTTCAGAGTGCATTACAATAATGCATCTAATTACCTCATAAATTTTACAAGATTTTAAAGTCAAAAAGCAGCAACCAAAGAAAAGATAAATAAAAATAAAAAGATCAGCATTGCGTTTACATTTTAAACAATGCACCACAGGATATGAAATATAAAATTAGTGTGTAATAGAAGATAAGAACAACAATATAATAGTAACGAAGAAAGGAACCAAAAAACTAATGGGACTGTTTGTTAGAGTGCCGCAGTAAGTTTATTGTGTCATATCTAACGGATTTCCCATCACATAACAGCTGTGCCAGATATGGTTTTGTGGAGTTTTGTACTTGCTAGTCCTAGCATATAGCCTCCTATAGCTGCTTCTAGTCCTACCAGATGAAGTGCAAGGAGAGAGTTGCGTATAGAGGGGATGCCCCGGGTCTGACAATATTGTATTCGCTAGTTTCTTGCATGACATTATATGTCTATCTACAAGAGTGTTAACCAGTTGCTTTAAGGATATCCCACTTGCCTTACTAACGGCTCTTAGTGCCCTTCTCAGCCAAGCAAAGCCTTTCTTAAGTAGTCCAGGAAAGATATTATTAGGATCGATGTATCTACTTTGTATAGTAATATGTAAAACTATCTTTCATAGCTCCACGTTGTGATAGTCCTTGATCTGCTTTATTTTTTAGGTATATGGAGGTTGTCGAATATGAAATAAGCGAAAATGTCAATCGGTCAAGTTAACTCTAAAACCCTTCATCAGAATTTTCTTTTGTAGATTAATGAAATGTTTAAAACATTGGTAATTTCTGCTCCTTCTGGACTTCAGTGAGCCGTTTTACTATCGGCTTTTGTGATACGTGAGGTTGAATTGGTGCATATTAGGCCTAGTTAGTGGAACAGAGACTTACTGTAGTGTTGTAAGACCGTCACTTTAGTCATTAGCAGGATTTTAATCCTGTTTCTACGCAATGACACACTGTAAAAACTTAGCTGGATTTAGCAAGTCAAATAATAATTTTGTATTGTTTGATACCCTGGAGTTGCCTTATTTATCCAGTCGCTCGTGTGTATACTGGAAACGCCAAGTCTGTTCCCGGATGGGTTGTTGAAGGATCAGTCAGAAATTGTCTACAACAATTAGGACTGAGATGATCAATGTATGTCTTCCTTCAAAATGACCCCATTTCTTCAAGCAAATTCATTGCTTTTCTTAATATTCCATTTCGAACGTTTTAAAAGCATTCCATGCTCCCAGGATAACGACATATGTCTACTAGGCACCGCTGACTATGAAGATTCGTGACTTTAACCTGCCTAAAAACCGTTTACTTATTGGGTGTGGAAGCATGGATTACTTTTAAGGAAGATGCGGGATTTGACCAAAGGAACAAAGCGACAAAAATCGTCTAACACGGAGTTGTATATGGAACTTTTTAGAGGATGAGGATATTGACGTTTACGAATAGTATGAAGTATACTAACGCAAGATCTAATGCACACAACGTCTATAGTTTTCGTTCCGCGTAGACCAAAGGCAAAGCAAAACACTAGAGTTGGTCGTCCAGATTACGAGATATATTTCGGGACCAAATATGAGGGAAAGATGATTGCTTAGCCTAGCTAGCAATCGTGCACGAACGAATGAACATGACACGACGGAGTACCAAATGGTGTGGATGCTCGGCTGCAAGCCTTCAGCTTAACAGTTTGACTTAAACAATGAGGGTTGGCATCTAATGTTCAAAGATGAGTGCTTTGGCCAATAATTGTTGGGAATTATTTACGACTGCAACTTAAATATCGAAGACGCTTAAGACTGTCCCATTTAGCTAACACATCAAGCGGCTGTAACAAAGCTCTCAGTTTTGAAGTTATTCGTTTACCACCAGCCATTCTATTTATCTACAGGGGTGCATGGATTCGGAGGCCAGATATTTGTATTCGAGAAAAAATGTAAAACAGTGCTGCACGAATCACAGAATTTTCTAATGCGCGTAAAGGAGCAAAGCAGAACGTAGATTGTAGTTTTAGTATTTGCACTTATTTGTAACCAAGTATGAATGTTTTCTTAAACACACTATCCATCTGTCTATCCTGAAAGGTTACTGTACACGGCGAACATAATTTTTAACATATATGACAACGTGTTGCTCTGATTTGACTAGTAAATTAGTTTTAACTCTTCATTTTAACTTTTTAACTGGTAACGGCAACAGCAATAAACTGTTGTGGTTAGGGGTGCCAATTATTAAGCATTTAGGTTCATTGTATTAAGATGTATGGCGGGTTATTTAATTAGGAATTCCTGTCATATTCTCAGAATGCGTTGACGCGTGGGTGACTCTAAAGAATAGCGGCCCAAACCGAAACGACCTTTTAACGCAAAAATGACCTTGACAGGGACAACTTCGGCCAATGAAAAGGCTCAAAAAGGAAGGCGCATAATTGTAAAAAACGGTATATATAGAAGTAATGCAATCATAATAAACAGTTGCAAAGGATGGCGCTCGCGTATATGTCTTAAAAAAACCTCCCAGTTTCTCATGGGAGTCTTCATAGTCCTATGAAACCAGTTTCGGTACATAAATTCATCCAGGTAACTGCAAATCATGGATTTCTCGTCCCCGGCAACACCAAACGCTTAATAATAGGCACTTATACTGCTGCACTGCGACTGGGAATCGCTTCTATATACCCTTTGCGCAGTGTCGTGTCGTAAATACCCAGTATCCACTACTGGTTTGCTTGTAATCTCCCACGGTTGTATTTCCTTTTTATAAGTACAGTCTCATCGATATGGACTATGCTGCCGACTCCTCCGAGAACTTGAGTCAGGGTGTTCATTTTTCAGGAGGAAACATCTCTGCAGTAGTTGTACCATTTGACTGCTGACACCTCTGAATTTTCTGTTTCATAAGCTGTAGCTGTGACTGCTCTTTTCAGGACCCAGAAGTTACAGATAATTACAATTTTCGTCAAAGGTAGTTTGGACCTTGAGAGAAAAGTTCCTAAGGGATCTGTAAACTAAAAAACAACGACAAACCATCTCGAACCGATTTCCTCCTTCATACTCAATACATCTGTATACAAAGCCATCAATGGCCTCTGCTTATATTTGTATATGCATACCTCCTCCGCACTGGCAAATTTTCGACAAAGCTATGAGTCCGTTATCCAAACAGTAATCGAAAACATCCATGATTACTTCCGAAAATGATACAGTCAGCTGATTCCTTGCTCAAGGTCACTTTTTGGTTCGAAGGTCGTTTCGGTTTGGGCCGCTATTCTTTAGAGTCACCGACGCGTGGACAGAAGGTACTGAAAGCATAGATGAATAACTTGCGGAAAATAACTTTAGAACTCATATAATTGTTCAGTGTGAAGATTTCACCATCTGGCTTTTTTCGCCTCCCAAATGACAATGTGATGTTCATGATAGCTACGACGGTATTAGAAGTTTCGGTGCATTAATTATGTCCATAAGAAAGAGAGGCATATCTGGTGAATATATGATAAAATGGGGAATATAGTTGCAGTAGAAAGGAGGAATAAAGAAATGAAGGCACATCTGCACCTCTACCTCCTTATTTCCATCTTATCACTTCACTGGCCTCATATTCTCCACTTTAAGATGATTTTCGGGCTTTTAGCTGTTCAGAATTTTGTTGACGTCCTTAATAACCGTTCGGAAACCATCGAAACAATTTTTAAAGGAGAACTCATACGCACAGTTCTTTGCATGGCATCACTCTATATGGGTCCTGCACCTGATGAAGCATAGTTAATTTTAAGTGATCGTAGAGAAGGATTTTTGTTTATTCAAACATGCATGTCTGACAGCGAGGGATATACTGACATATTCTTGAAGATATTTTTCATAATGTTAGACAAAGAGAATTTATCTTCAATAAAAATGTACTTTTCGTGATGCAAAGTCAGTGGCTTTTTCAATATTCTAATAAACTCACGAAGATTGGAGATGAGTGAAGGTCGGTAGCGGCGCTTTGTTTGTAATTGTTTTCAAAAATCCGTTTTGATGTTGTATCATTTCAGTCGCGTAACTCTGCGTATTCACTCATGTCAAACTATTTCACCGTTGCATTTCAAAATTTTGTAATAGATGTATGAACCCGGGACTTTGTACAAATCTCCTTCTTTCTTTTTATGCACAAATTTTGTCGGAGGATCAGTCATTTTCAATGAATGCTGACATTTTTGTAAGATAAACATGAAGTTCATTCCTTCAAAAATGCTTGTGATCCGAAAGGCAAATTCCATATTTATTTCGGCTGTCGCGCTGCTGTTCATCGCTTACTGGCTTCGTGATATTTTACGCAATGACCTACCTCTTGATATAAGACAGGTGATTATTTTTGATTACTTTTATAGTCTTGTAGGTAATAAGCTCATTATCACATGTGGAGTATTCTCATCGACCTCTTCCCCAAAGGAGTCCAGGACCTAAAGTTTTAGTTGGATTTGGAGGATGTGTAGACTTGAGAGTCCGCGCACTTTCTCTTTTTGAAAGGATGAAGTTGTCTGGATTCGCAAACAAAACTAATGTCCCCACAACGCATCAAAGAATTGGTAGTATACAGGATTTTATGGCTGAATTTTACTCCTCTTTCATTCTTGGTGCGGCTGTTGAGTAAGTGAAATAGTGAACATTATTAAATATCATTTTGATCCCTTGTTGTCCATACTAACGTGATATTTTTATCCTTCACCTAAGTGTCGGTCTATCTACGATGCGAATATGAATTTTCGGGACTACAGATTTTTCTATGAATGTATTATGTTGGTGATGGGTTAATGCGTTCATGGCCTATCTGGACCCATAATTCATAGGACGAGTTCTTCCTTATGACATCCTTACTCCAGTGTCTATTGTTGAGTATAGAATTTCTCATCTTGTGGTGGTTCGCTGACGATAAGCTTCAGTTTTCTATGTTGTGGTTCATATACTTGGACTATG
Organism: Trichobilharzia regenti; assembly: GCA_944472135.2. NCBI lineage: Eukaryota > Metazoa > Platyhelminthes > Trematoda > Strigeidida > Schistosomatidae > Trichobilharzia > Trichobilharzia regenti. The sequence continues at coordinate 131,181,432 of OX235262.1, read as the reverse complement.
TAGATTGCTAAAGTAATATAATATACAGGATGAGTCATTTAAAACTAATATAGTGACACAGTTTAAAGTTTTAATGTCATTTGGTCTGTGGAAAATGAATAAACTCACTGTATGTCTAGAATCTGAAGTGTCCTCGAAGAAAACCTTTCTATGTTGAATACCTTAGCACCATTCGCACCGTAGATCATTACACTGAAGTCCACAGGTCTGTATCAGCGGTCAGCAAATTTCATTTTTTTTTCTACCATTAGCTCCGGTTCTTCAGTTCTGATATATAGTGTAAATACTTTAAGCAAAGGAAAAGCAAACTGTTGCCGGGATTTCAGCCATTTGAAAATATGTGGAAAACACTGCACTTCCACTTGGTCTAGGTGCAGGATTGTACTTCTTATTCGGAATTACAAATAACTTCAACTGTAGTAGGGTTGACTTGATTGTATGGTCTGATTAACTTACCAGCCTATCTTTCCAGGTTCTACTGTTTTGATGGGAATACTGGAGATTTCCACCTTTAGCCGTCATTTTTTCATATCTACAACCAAAAAACATTGTGTTGACCTAGTACTAAAATATATACTATGAATAACAGTGTCACTGTCTTCAAGTAGGCGCGCTCATAAACTTCTGTCGTGCCTCTACCTTAGTATGACTTAGTCCGCTTTCCCACACCCCAAAAGCGGCATTTTAGGTTAAGATATGCCACTCAGTCACAAGATATTTTATGGTTCGCTGGTTCTGTATGCTCATTTCTAAGTGTCAGTTTTCATCTCGTAAAATATAACCTTTTCTTTCGTTGGATTTATAATTTACACAAGTACGGTTTTTTCTTTGAGATTGACTAGTAGTGCCTGAATGCTTGTTGTTTACAAAACAGTTTTAGTATTTCGTACAAAAAGTTTACACTGTATTAAGTTGAAGCTTTTTTGGATCATGTGCAGCGACTGTCCTTGGCTTTGCATGTATTTGAAAGAAACACTACTTTCGTACATTGCATATAACAGATGTTTGAGTTTCAATCTCTGCGTCTGTCTGTCTGTTTTTGACATAGAACTTTGCACAAATGTGCGCCAGTTCAAGTCGCCACACTCCTTGTAGCACACAAAGCAAGAGAACAAAGTAGAAGAAATGCAAAACAGAGACCGTAAAAAGACATGAGACAAAAGAATAGTAATAACGAAGACAAAACAGTTTCATTGGAAATCATAAGTCACAAGGAGTGGATGCATCGGCGCCATTGAGAACGATTTTGAGCCATGTCACCAATTGTTTCCAACCATAGATTTTTACCGTCCCGAGGACCCCAGCCTGGAAGTCTACACCTTCCTACGTGGCTTAGACCAACTGTTGTGGATTTCATTGACTGATGCCAAGTTTTTGTTTGACCGCCGCTAGCTTTTTTCCAGCCTGACCCTATATCCGCTAACATTGCTCGTCGAGGGAGGCGATGACTTGGCATACGTAACACATGTCCTAACCATCTCAGTCTTTGTAGCTTCACGACTTCGTCGATTGATTTCCCCTGTTTACCTAGAACTCTACGCCTAACCTCAATGTTGCTCACCTTATTATGCCACTTTACACGGGAAATAGAACGCAGGCACCTATGATCAAAGACAGCTAGTCTTTTCATGTCTTCCACTCTCAGTGGCCAGGTCTCACAACCATAAAGGAGGACGGAGCGGACTGATGAGCAGTACACCCGCCCTTTGGTCGATAGTCGAACATCTCGTCTACGCCAGAGTCGGCGTAAACTAACAAATGCGAAACGAGCCCCTTGTATTCGTGCTGAGATTTCGTCAGAGATCAGCCCGTTGGGGCTGATGGTACTTCCCAAATAAGTGAAGCGGTCAACGTGCTCTACCACTTCACTTCCTATTTTTAAACTAGGCGTCGATGTAGTCCAGTCCTGTAACATCATCTTGCATTTGGCGGGAGCGAATCGCATGCCAAACATTCGTAGATTGCGGCTCAAGGTGTTTAGAAGACTCTGCATTTCGTCAGCGTCTTCGCCTAGAAGGACTATATCGTCTGCATATTCCAAGTCAACGAGATTATTCCCTGGTAGCAAGTCAATCCCTGAGTCGCTGAAGTCACCTAGGGTTAAGTCCATTAACACATCTATGATGAAGTTGAATAGAAAAAGAGATAATGGGCATCCTTGACGGACACCACTGGTCGTCATCAGTTCAGATGACAGCTCGCCGTAAGCCCTCACCTGGCTGTATGAGTACGAGTAGAGTGCCTTAATCAGTGCAATATATTTTCTCGGAATTCCCTTTACAGCCAAGCATCTCCAGAGAACTTCCCGATCGACAGAGTCGAATGCTGCCTTTAGGTCAAGAAATATAATGACTGTTGGACGCCGGTAGGAATGCCTATGTTCTAGAATCTGTCGGAGGGTGAAGATATGATCAATACACCCTCTTCCTGGTCTAAAGCCTGCCTGGCTCTCTCGTGTTTGTGCTTCCCGAGCACCACTCAGTCTACGCATGATTATTGAGCCTAAGACTTTAGATACTATATTAGTCAAGCTAATCCCTCTGTGATTATCACAGGAAGACTTGTCTCCCTTCTTGTATATGGGGATAATCAGTGACTTACACCAACCCGATGGGACTTCTTCTGATTCCCAGACGCTGCCTAGTACCTCAGTTAATCCAGACAGTAAGCTGTCTCCACCGTACTTAAATACCTCTGGAGTCATTCCATCAGGTCCCGCTGCTTTGCCTAGTTTCAGATTGGTGACAGCTTTAGTAACCTCAGTTAGTGACGGAGGACCTGTGTCTATATCCCATTCAGGGAGGTGTTGGATGCTCGGAAGGTTGAGCGTGGCTGTGGGCAAATTAAACTGCTCCTCATAATGCTCTTTCCAACGATCCAGTCGTCTATCCTGGGAGCTAATTATAGTGCCATTTTTTTCCGAGATTGTCTCACTAATGATTTGTCTTCTCCCACCCGTTTCCCTGATGAGTCCAAAGAGTTGCCTGGTGTTGCCTATCCTCGAAGCTTTCTCCATCTCTTTGGCTTTTGTCGCCCACCACTGTTCACGGTCCTTGCGGAGACTTTTCGTAAGTTTCCTCTTGTGCAGCTTTCGCTCCTCATTGAATTCGGAGCTCGCCGGAATAAGTCTTCTAGCATCTATCAGTTCGGATGAGGCGGTGGAGATCCAGTGGTTTTTACTCACCTTTGGGTTTACCTTATTCACAGCTTTTACAGCTGTATCTATGGCTGCCTGGATATTTTTCCAAGCTTCTTCAGGGTGAGCACAGCTGTCGAACACAGATATGTGTTTAGCTAGTTCTTCCTCAAATACGGATTTAGTTTCCTGATCGAGCTGGGGACGTGATGGTTTTACCGCCAGCTGTTTCCTACGTCCGTTCAGTCGTAAGCACACCCGAGCGCGGACCAGTGCATGGTCGGTATCTACGCACGTGTTCCAGAAGGAGCGACAATCTCCTACCGACCCACGCCAACGATAGCTTATTGCTATGTGGTCTATTTGTGTCCAGCGTTGGTTTGATGAAGGGGGTCTCCAAGTCAAACAGTGTCTCTCCTTGTGTTTGAAGTTAGTGCTTACAAGAAACAAATGATTATCAGAGCAGAACTGTAGGAGACGGTCACCGTTGTCGGTTCGCTGGCACGGAACTCCATAGGTGCCACCGACATCCTTCTCAGATTGACACAATTTCCCTACTTGAGCGTTAAAGTCACCAGCTAGAACGACTATGTCTGAGCGTTTAGCCTTTCCACCAAACTAGACAGCTTTTGGTAGAACTCATCCTTCGTTTCATCTGAACTGCAGTCAGTGGGGGCGTAGGCGGAGATTACGAAAAGGCATCGGCGAGTAGTGCAGTCCTTCCTCCTTCTTACTGATCCGTTCAGGCGGACAGCACACATTCGGCTATCTACCGGGATCCAGTCAAGCAATGTCTTTTCTGCCCTAGTACTCAAAGCTATCCCTACGCCAGCTAATCCTCGTGAACTAGCTGTGGCATCTCCTGACACCCTCAAGGTGAATTTTGCAGATTCAACCTGTTGGCCAGGTGGGGTTAGGTGAATAACCACACTTGGGTCTTGTATGCGTGTTTCTGAAACACAGCATACATCAATGGCTCGTGATGCCAGGGTCTTGGCTAGTGATGCTTGTTGTCCTATTTGGCAAAGTGTCCTAACATTAAGAGCTCCTATATGAAATTGGTGGCGCGGCTTTAAGAGGCTGTCGGTGGTGGTTTTTTGGCTTCCATCGTTTTTAGTGGACGCAGAGTGGAGAGGAAGTGGAGAGCTATCAAGTCGAGGAGTTGCATCAGTGGAAGGAAGGCAAGATGATAGAGATGAAGATGAAGACAAAGATGAGTGAGTAATAGAGAGGTTTCGTGTGCATTTCGGATTGTGAGGGCGATTGTTACTTCCCGGCTGCCCACACCGTGGAAGTTGGTTGCGTGACCGCAGAGCCCAGGGGACAACTGCTTGAGGCCGGTCACACGCGCCTGGCTTTTTTTTGTTCTTTTTGTTTGGTGTGTCTCAGTAGCATATTTATCACTCCTGCCCTGTGACACGGCAGCAGGAAGCGCGGTCGTTGTTAATCCGGGCCACGGCCGATCCGGCATGAAATTTTGTGAATTTGTATTGGACATGATGTTGGATTGGGTAGCTGCTTTTTGTTTAACCGCTATCCAAACAACCTGCCTGGCATGGTAGACCTCAAGAGACATAAGTCTCAGCCAGTATAGCTTGAATAGATCATTGCGGTGTTCAAGCCCGACCACCACGTCAAGGTAGCAGCTTTCGGTCGGGCAATCGTCAGCTCATGGTGAAATCCTGTAACCAATCAACCAAATCCCTACAAACTAACAGTCTCTGCGTAGTCAGTTGCTCATTTATTTATAGACCGTCCTTCAGCTTAACCATTGGTTTTTACCTTGTAGTAGCCTTACAAGCCCACCTAATTGATTCGATCAGTTTACGTAAAATTAAACAGATGGTTAGACGAATCAGACTAAGATAAGGTAAACTGGATGTAAAAAAAGTCAGATTCAGAAGTTCAATGACTCCGATATGTGTCAGTCATCACACCCATCTAGTGTTTTATCGTTATTTTTCTCACTTCGACGTCCACAGCTAAAAGTCAACAGTCAGTCACTTTCCTGATCGATGTATCCCTTTAACAACCTAGTCACATTGATTCTCTAACTGGTTAGTGGAGATTTCGTTGTAATACTCTTGCGTATCTTTAGGTTTACATTGCTTTTTCTGTCCTTGCATCACTGCTACTGCTATTGCTGTGGTTGCCTTGGCTACTTTCATCATTATTAATAACGATGGCAGTGTTGTTGATTGTTGTGTGTATACAGTTAGTATTTTATTCACCTTAATATGTTAATCTATACGTCAGTGTAGTTGTATAAAGCATAAATTCAGCCTAAAAAGTCATTTCCAAATTAATCTTCATCAAATGTTGTATTTCTGAACGTCTCACTAGACGATTATGGTGACTGGAGAAATATTATTATTATTATTAATAGATGCTTAGTCGAATGAGTGTGAAGCGATTCTTTAGGCTGTTTCAGTTTAATTAAGCGTTATCGAGTAGTTTTACAATTTAACAAGATCTCGAGTGCTGAAATATGTAATGCATCGCTGAAAAACTCTTTCAAGTAGGAAGTGCAGCGCTAACATGAGTAGTTTGTTGCACTACTCGTAACTATCTGCAGTTCCTTCGCACTGATTTAAATAAATCTGTCATACAAATAAAACATACGTTTATTCTAAGTGCATAATTTTTTGGATGGCTGCTATTTGTGTTATTTAAGGAGGGTGGTTCACAATGTAACCTTGTTCAAAGAGATGGTGAATGAAGCTTCGGAGTTGATACCTTTCGTTTTACGCAAAAAATTACTTTCCCCAACTATAACTGGGTCTCATCATTATGGTTCTGAAAGTTTTGTTACTAGTGCACCTACAACTCAACCCGTTGCATGGTGGAGTCTCGGTGGTAATGCTCCAGTCATGGCTAGCAGATTGGCTCGCGAAGGTGCGCAGGTGGCTTTGGCTGCTCGGTTATCTCAGAGGCAAATATCTCATTTACCTTCAGGAGTAAAAGGTAATGCCTAAATTTTCTAAATTCGTTTGTCTTTCTAAATAATCTGTCGTATGTTAGACTAAAGATCGTATGCTTGCGCTGTAAAATTCGGATTTTGTTCTGACGTTTTATTCCATTGACTAATCATTTTTATTGGTAAATATTTTACGTAGTACGTACGTAGTAGGCAAAAAGTCTGTGACGAAGGATTTGTAGTTAAGGTTATAAACGAGGCTAAAGACATGTTCAAAAGTTATTGACTTTTGGTAAACTTAAACACCTGAGTTAACATGATTATTTCATGCGCCTGTGATATACAACTCTTTATTTCGGGACACCCCGTGATTTATTTAATGCTGAATGCCACTATTCCCATCGTCTAATACCATACTTCAACACCGCTTACTTAATGATTTCAGTATAAATCACCGGTGTTATGACGTAACTACTGACAGGAAACCGTCGAGGTTGTAGTGTCTAGGAGGATTTTACTTGAATTTTCACAATTCTGTGATAATCTGGTTTTTAAAGAATCTTGAAAGAACTGGCATGAATAATTTTGTTTTCTGCGTAGTAAAAGTAGTGATATATCTCGGCGTTGAACGTCTCTACTGATTTGCATTGTTTTAATGAATTTACGGACTCTTTTAATAACTTACCGTAAGCAATCCTTATCTTCCTGGCTTCACTACTTTGTCTACAAAATGGTTACTATTACTTTCGTTTTCCCTGGAGAGAATCATCATATCACTAAGTAAGGGAGTAAGTATACAGCTCTAGGTAGCAAAGAAATTCTGTCTACAGTTAGAATCAAAACCAGGTTTTTTATGAGTACATTATCTTAGGTATGTTTCGTCGTAAACTTCACTCGTTTAATTCATTGTGGACCAAAATATACCTTTATTTACAAGTTAAACTTATTTCGTTGTCACCTACAAACTTTATTTCGTTAGTTTAAGGCGTTTAGAAACTTACTGTTTATCTCTTTTATTTTATTTTGAATACCAGTTTTAATGGCACCCCCGGATTTTGGTTTACCTGATATTCCTGAAGAAGATATTCATTTGGTTTTGGAATATGAGTCAGGAGACAAATTAGAAGACTCAGTTGCACCACGTGCTAATCGGTGAGTTCGTCACTGTAAAAATAGTTCCTATTTTAACATGTACTTATTATGTAGCTTATTCCTTCAGTGTCGCAATGTTAGTGTTTTGTATAATTTATAGAGTATTTACATTATCAGAAATCGAAGTGTACGCACAATTTGAAAATCCATACGACCAGTTGAAGTCTTTTACTCCCGTTTCTGAAAATCATCATAGTTGGTTCAAAGCAAAGTTAGTTGACATTGCTCACCAATTTTGCAATAGTTGTACAATTCAGAAAAGTATCCTAACATCTAAGCACTTTTTATAGCGCTAAAAGAACTCAAATATTTTTCTGTTAATTCACACAGTACTGATTGTCTTTTTGCATTCTATTCTGCTAATAAGATTTGAGAACGTTCGTGCAGTTTTAAACAATTTCTAGGTGTTGATTTTTACAATTATTATTTCTTTTGAAGTGTGAAGATTCCTCGGGTTCTGTGACTGTTTGTATCTTATCACTTAGTTGTCTCTACCGAGTGAATTAATTATAGACATATCAAGCAAAAATTTATGTTTACTTTAGCGCTATACTATTTTCTTTGAATGGCAGGATAAACAGTTCTTCATATTTCATTTCAAGACTCCATTTCATGAAAAAAAAACAATTATGGGTGAAATTGACTGGTGTTCGTCTTTCCGCTTCCAGTTTTTCTGAAACAACTACACACTTTAAATATTTTGTTATACTGAGGCTTGCTTTTCTCATTACTTACAGTTCTCTTTCCTGATTATCGAAACCTTCATAAGGCTTCTGATAATTTCATAGATGATTTTAGGGAGTTTTTTAAAAGAGAAATCGTTCATGACTAGGCTTATTTCTTCAGGTTATGAATTCATAGCTGTAATAATAATGAGCATAATTCCTCTTAAATTTTATAACCTCCAGCGAAAAATCCAGAGTGGATGAATACATCCCATCAGTTACATATATGTATTCCTATGCTAAACTTTCATGTAATAAACAAACTAGGAATATTATCTAATTGCCGAAACATTTAAAAGTGGAGTTCAGGTTAAGGCTTGAAAATTTAGCCTGCAAATTAAATAACTCACAGATTCTCTTGTCACTCTAACTATCCTTTTAGTAGCACCCAAAAGTGGTAGCCTGCTATTATGTAACTGATTATTTGTATATAATGTAAATCATAAAAGTGGAGATCTGTTACCGAGACCGCCTCCTCAAGGCAGTCTCTCTACCTACTCAGTTTGCATTGCTTTATATTTACATAGTAAGCTACTCTAATTGATCTGACTATCTGAATTAGTTGCTATCCAGCAAAGTGATAGGAGATGTTACTCATTTCTCTTCTGTCTACCATTAGTTTCATTAATGCATACAGTAATAATCGTAAAGATGAATCTCGGCCGATAACTGCTACCTTGTCGTGGTGGTTGGGCTTGAATACCGTAATGACCCAACATGCTAAACTGACTGGGACTCTGTCCCTGCAGGTCCTACCATGTCAGGAAAGTTGTTTGGATAGCGGTTAAACTAAAAGCAGTTACCATGGGGTACATAGGTTCCAGTATCCAACCGGATCAAATGGCGTAGGAACCCATATGGGTCACCGGAAACCATGGGAATGCAGCTCCTGACGCTGCTCCGCTGCCTTTCGGACTAGACTCCAAGTCAAAGGCTCGGGGAGTTGGTCCCTTAATAAGACCACCTGCTTCGGTCTGGTCGCCCGGGCAGTATCTCAATCCTCACACAATGAATTGAATAAAGCAACAAACAATCAATGAAACTTATCGCGTGCTATTACACGTGTTGCAATTGCCTTCTTTCTTCCCTTCCCGATGATAGTTAACTAATACTGTTTGAACTTGTTAAGCATGACTGTTTTCCTTCCAGATGAAGTTTTTCGTCCGTTCTATACTTATATATATATATTTCTCTTCTTTCTTTTTTCTTTTGATCTATGTTGTTTTATTATTATTGTGTGGCGCATCCTTCTTGGTGCCATATTGTACCAAGTTTTTATGCGTTTAAATAAATAAATAATAATAAGTAAAGATGAATGAAATCCATCCTTATTTTGACTGATTTTAGTTTCAGCCATGTAAAACCAAATTAAGTATAAGTCAGCTCATGTTGATAGTAGCGGAAAAGAAAGAGTATAATAATTAAAAAGAGGAAAAGATAGATAACTTCTAAATAATATTATTTATTTTCTTCTTTTTTTTACAAAGAAATTGATGTAAAAGAATGCTTTAAAATCTTTTACGTGCCTATGAGTGTACGCAATTTTCATGTTTAATGGTATTCTGAATATTTAATGACGTAGTTCTCTCGTAAAAACTTCATTTCTATTCCATGAGTTGTGTGTAGGCTATTTCTTATTAGTACTTCTATATACCACTCAGTAGTTTTTGATGTAAATAATTGTCTTCTGTGCTCGTCTACATACAGAAATCATTATAAGTAGATAATTACTCAATTTATACGTCAACTTTTCATACTTAAAAAAAATCATTTACACTCAAAGTCTGTGTATGCATTCTGAGCACAGTACAGTGACTCTTTGATTATATTCCAGATAAATTATGAACTGACAATTTATTCATTGACTGAATCCAATCTAGACTTCTGTATTAACCAAGGAATTTATTATGCATTAATTTTTAGGTATATTCTTGTACATGATGTAGAGAATCCTTTACTTAGTGGTTTATGGCCTGGATTACTTGAAACTTGGCAACGTCATAATTCTGAATTTGTTGTTGATGAGAAGGAGTCTACAACTACAAAAGAAGCACCAGCTATACCTGATTTGTTTGTATTAGGTGGTTTACAAGTAATGGACAATATCCTATCAGTAGAAGAGACTAGTAAGTTAAGATTTATTGATTTGATTGACTGTCTTACAAATTCTATAGAATTTAAATGGTGACGATGTATTAAAAAAACAACTAAGAAAGCTATAAGACAACGCTTGTTTTCAATAAGTTCTTTGTCAGACTGAACAGTTATAAGTTCATTAATAATACCATAAAACTGACAGTAAAGTCAAAACTGGAGTTAATCCAAGAAACAGCAGTCTGGTAGATAGAATCAAACGTGGTCGAATTAAAAGATTGATTGGTAGACAGTTTTAAGTCTGTATAAAATGTACCGTCAGAGGGTTAGAGATATGAGACAGAATAGTTAAGCGGCGTGTTTGAGTATTTCTAATCAATAAAAACGCATGTTTCTACGATTAGTTTATAAAATATATGCTGTGTAGTACGGTTAACTTTTAAAGTTGAGTTTTGTAGGTGTTAGCGTTATATGTAGGTATATTTCACATGAATTGGACCTGTTGAAACTTGTAACTTATTAAAGTATATTACTACTGACTAACGTTTATACAATGACAGTTTTTCAGCTTATTTACAAGAGTGATCACAGTATGTATCTGAAATACCGTTAATTACCATGTTCCAGGTGTTGCAACTCATTGTTTCTCTTGATTGACTTACAACCATTAACTGACATCTGAGAAAACCTCTCCTCTTGTCGAAGTTGTGTCATTAGTTCTCATGTAATAGGTATGGCTCATTAAAAACTGCATGTAAATGCAAGTGGTTGTTGAGTAATATTTAATCCTTATTAAAAATTCTACCACTGATGTTTTATATTAAAGTTATATTTATTTCTGTATAATAATTTAACCAATTGTCGTTTGAATAATGTCAGCGATTATATCTAAAACATGTTAAGACTTGATATGCTGTATATGTGCTTGCGGTGATGCAGTAGTAGAATGCTTACCTACCACGCATGTGGTTCGGGTTCAATTGTCGGCTGGTACGCTGCTGAACTTCGTCTAGTTTACTAGCTCGTAGTAAGCCTGGAAAAGAGGAAGGACTAGGAGTGAGACTACTCTGTGAAAATAACAGTACCGTTACTGAAAACCCGAAAGTTCTGCTTCCCACTCTGGAATGCAAAGGAATGAAAAAAAAACAACGTTATATGTGCGTGCTTTCTTGGCTCCTTTGTTATTCCTTTACGTCCGCAGTGGGACATAGGGCTTCAAGTTAGAGGTTTGGAGTTCCGGTAACAGTGGTGTTTATTTTTATGGGATGCAGTTGCTGGCCTCATGTTCAACCTTTCCTCTTTACCAGTCTCATTTCTGGCTTAACGGAGTAAAGGAGTGCGTCGGTCGGGGATCGAACCCCGAACTACATGCGTGGTCGGCGAGCATTCTACCGCTGTGTCACTGACGTTCTTGGCTCCTTGCAGCATTCCTTTTTCTGAGCTAGTGATAATATTCAATAAGATTTTATTCATTTATGTAATTAAGGTGTTTTCTCAGATGTTTCAACCGGATGTTTCCAAAGACTTTCTTAAAGAGTTTCACATAAGATTTCAACTTTCCAAAAAGTTTTGAATAAAACACATATTTATTGATTAAATTTGTGTATATCAGACAATAAGTAACTCTTATTGGTCTAAGATGACCATGTTTACTTATGTCGTTTAAAGTTAAAGGGCCTTCGATAGTTGTTTATTGAAGATTGCTCAGTTTGCAGTAATACCGTATCATTATTTTTTTCTCTGAGTAAATTATTGTCATTTTTTAAGGTTGTTTATTTGTAGGGGTCTGCTTTACAGTCAGTCTATGCTTATTTACCGATCTACCTGTAGACCTATTGTTTACTGTTGTGACCTTAAACTTAATCAATATGTTTTATGATAGTAACCAGTGGTTATTAGTAATCGGTGGAAATATCCATTAGTTGAACATGTTTTGTAGTGTAGAAGGTAGTTACTTTAAACAGACTGCATATTTGCCCGTATCATTTGGTTGTACGAATTTCACAATAATGTTCAATTTCATATTTCATGTATTTTTTTATACAGTCCAATTGTATGAGGGAAAATTGAAGTGAAAAAACAAAACAACTACTCATATTTTAGATGTTTGTGATTATTACTCTACAATGAGAACATAGTAAAGAATGATTTCTTTTTCATTTGAACATTCTTTCTAATTGATTGGTGGATGGTGACTAGCAGTAGAATCTAGGATATGCATTCGTCCCATTTGGGACCCATTATCTGGATGTGCCTGCATTCCTCAGTGAGTGATGATGTTCCCACCGAGGATCGAACCCAGTGCCCAGACGCCAAAGCGTTATCCACTGGACCACTTGGGCCACGACAGCCACCTCTTGTGCAACGAGTCATATTAATTATTTAATTCAATTTGGATTTTCCTGTCTATTGATTGAACATCATCACTCACTGCGGAATACAGGCACATCCAGATGACGAGTCCCAAATAGGACGAAATGTATATCTTGGATTCCACTGCTAGTCACCATCCACCAATTAATTTCTGATTACATGTCCAGACATCGGTGAAGTGTCTGCACAAGAAGCTGACATGTCAACCTGAGACGGAGCACTTCTGTTCAATCAATCGACGGGAAAGGGTGAAATAATTCTTTCTAATACTTATTCACTATTGATATTTTGCTGTTCAACTTAAAATATACACATTTCTATTCTACTTGTAAGTCGTTAATTTATACATATTTATTTTAACAAATATTCTAATTTCTTTTTCTTTTATATTTTTTGATTAAAAATAGAAATAAGGACGTCTCGGATAAACGAATTAAATCGTTTCCTCAGTTCATTACCATCGGAAACATTAATTCACTTTGAAATGGCCTCTTATGTTAATGAAGATTTTACAATGGATATATTAAAAACTGTATTACCCCATTCGGATTCAATTGGTTAGTCTGTTTGTTACTTCTTTGTGAACTGAATTTCCAAACATATTTTAATAATCCCACGGTCATTTGTGTTGTTGTATGGAGGATTTCACCATCAGCTGACATCAGTTAGAGAACCACTGGAAAACCTGGGAGTACTGGACAGCTGTTTCGTCCTAGTTTGGGACTCTTTAACAGTACGCACCCACCGGGACTCGAAGCCAGGAGTTTCTGGCTACAAGGCGAGTGAGCTCGTAGACCGTTGAGCCACTGGGACCCGATTGATGGTGAAATCTTCCATACAATCAAACAAAAATCCCTACAAAACCAATACTTGAAAATTTATGTTGTCGTTTATTTGAAATTTTGTCTTCTGGTGGGTTATCTTTTACAGAACAATCCGATATCGAAGAGATTTTGTGCTTTACTCTTACTGATCATTGTTGTTTAAATTTTGTTTATGTTTGACGTCAAAGCGCTAGAAATTGCCTTCATCTAAGACAGATGTAACCAACATACATGGGCTGGAGAATAGTGACATATGCGTTGTCAAAGTTGACAATAAACAAAAACAATATTTGATTAAAGAGAATGCGAGTTTAGATTAATGATAATACTTATTAATAATACATAAAAACATGATGTATGAGCATCGGTTTTGTACATTAGAAGTTTATGTTGTGAAATTAGTGTTATTATACCTTATACTTACCCAAGACAATTGAGATTAACGGCTATCAACCGTGTAAACTAGTGTTAAGTTCTTGATTTATTCTGTCTTATCATTTTTCCTCAGGTTGTTCTGCTAACAATGACATACTAACGTAGGCAATTGTTCCATATACAAGATTAAAATTCTAAAATTCTTTTGATCGATTTAATCCTTTTTCTCACATAATTTTACAAAGGGAAACTTTTTATGGCTAAGGCTTCTCTATTCTACTCATTCAAATATATCGTAACGATAGTGAAGCTACTTTGTTTTGTTATGACATGTATTCACTCTATTTGTTTGTTATTTACATTATTAGTGGATGAACTGGATCCATGTTTATGCTGTCATTGATATTGTTAATTAGACTTATTTTCACAGTCTTACTTCTGAACATTTCAACTTAATAAAAAGAACATCAAAGACAACAGGTGTTTGACAAAGTTTCCTTTTTGACACATAAGACAGGTTTAAGTCTTTTTATGGCTAAGGCTTCAATGAATGTAAGTATGTGGCCAAACCTTGTTTTATATATCGGCTTAAAGGCATTGTTGAAATCAACCTTATGACCCGTCTCTATAATATGTTTCGCTATAGATGATGTTGGACATCTATTTCCGGGGTCAATTGTGTCTGGCGATTTCATTTGTTGTTGCAGCCATTTTGGAATGTGTTCTGTAGCCTTAACCTGCAGAGACCGATTGGTCCTCCTTATGTACGTCTCTCCGAAAAGCTCGAGCTGCTTTCGCTGACTTACACCATCTCTGGCGTAGGTGTGACATCCGGTTATCAACCAAGGGACGTGTGTACTGCTCATCAGTTCGCTCCGTCCTTCTCTATGGCTGTGAAACATGGCCAATACGCGTTGAAGACATGAAAAGGTTGACTGCTTTCGATCATAGATGTCTGCGATCTCTGTCTCACGTTAGGTGGTTTCACAAGATAAGTAATGTTGACGTTAGGCATAGAGTGTTGGGCAAAGAGGGAAAATCAATCGACGAGGCTATAAAGTTACATAGACTAAGATGGCTAGGTCACGTGCTGCGCATGCCTAACCACAGCCTCCCCCGACGGGCTTTGCTAGCTGACATAGGTGAAGGTTGGAAAAGAGCCAGTGGTGGCCAAACAAAAACATGGCATCAATCCATGAAATCCTTGACAGTTAAACTGAGTCAGGTAGGGAGATGCAGACTCCCGGGTTGGGGCCCTCGGGACTCTAGGAATCAATGGCTGGAGACAATAGGTGACATGGCTCAAAATCGTTGTCAATGGCGCAGATGCATTCAGTCTCTGTAATCTTTCATATTCCTTTCTACAATTACCCATTCTGTTTCACTCTTATATTTGTCAAACTCTATTGATTCTCTTCAATCATCTTCTTGTCTACCTTGTGTGCCAATTGGAACGTGGCAACTGGAACTGGTGCACTTCGGTGCCAAGTTCTATGTTGAATCCAGACAGACAGACGTCTCTCCACACATACATGTAAATTGATAAACACAGTGGAGTGTAACACTATTGTTCAGATAATGTGAGGGTTTACAGGACAGCATAGTTCCCGTTTTCTCTATGAAGATAAGTTTAGCTGCATAATAGGTTCTATTAATTGCGGCTTTGTGTTTTTGTCTAGTGACTAGACTTTGTTAATCACCTCTGAACGGCAAGGATATGTGAGCATCCTTTTTGGGAGCTGATTGGACTGGTAAAGCTCCATGGTTGACACTTCCGTAACGTCTAACAAATCTCAGTGGATAATTGTTATCTAACAATATTTCAGTGAGGTGTTGTCTTCCTTCTTCAATTGTATCAGCAGTACATATACATATATAAAACAAGGTTTGGCCACATACTTACATTCATTGAAGCCTTAGCCATAAAAAGACTTAAACCTGTCTTATGTGTCAAAAAGGAAACTTTGTCAAACACCTGTTGTCTTTGATGTTCTTTTTATTAAGTTGAAATGTTCAGAAGTAAGACTGTGAAAATAAGTCTAATTAACAATATCAATGACAGCATAAACATGGATCCAGTTCATCCACTAATAATGTAAATAACAAACAAATAGAGTGAATACATGTCATAACAAAACAAAGTAGCTTCACTATCGTTACGATATATTTGAATGAGTAGAATGGAGACTGTCAGTTATGATTTGAATTCCGTCAAGTAGCTAGTCTTATGTGATTTTATTACTAATATGGAATTATGTGATTTTGTATTATGTGTTTAGAGGAAATCTATAATTCTATCAGATGTTACGTTTAGTTGTTTTAAAGGTGTTCTATCAAGGTTTTAGCACAGCTTGAATATATATTGAGGCGTTCGCTATACTATGCGCGGAAACAACTCACAATAACTTTTATCCTCATTTAACAAACAGAAGATTGGAAATTATATTTTTTGGGGGAAAAATAGTCAATCAATGTATAGTGGTAAATTTGAACAAAAAAACGTAACATGAACATCATAAGTCACTCTCATAAGATAGTAACTTACTCTAGTGACCGGTGGGTTACAACAAGTCGGGTGTGAGGGCAACCACTCACCAATGACATTGGTTAGTGGTAGCGCTATATCGTGAATTGGCAGAAGTTTGGATTCATGGGCCCATTGACCGGGTCCCAGTGGCTTAATGGCCTTATGACCGGGAAGGTCTTAGACTCGAGCTCCAGTGGGTGCGTACTGCTGAAACGAAATAACTGCCCAGTACTCCCAGATTCTCCAGTGCTTCTCTAACCGATATCAGCTCATGATGAAATCCTGTAACCAGTCAAATCCCTGCAAGTCAACAGCTGAAGGCAAATAATTCCTGAAGTTAATGATTCTGTTTAGCGCGGTATCAAAATATGTATAATTGTGAATTATCTAATTCCATGTTAATTTGTGTATTAGATATATTACACAGCGAAACAGTATTATTTACTGGATGACATTTTGAACACAAATTACTGTTCATAATCATATCTATTATAATTACACAACTTCGAAACTTAAGTTTTCTTTGTTCTTTCCTATTTGACTTAAATCCCTTATTGTTGTTGTCATCATTCTGTGCATATTTAACATGCATGCCGTCATTAATATTATTGCTATTATCAATATCACTACTATTATTATTTTATTTTTACATTTTCCTACATACTTCCTGATTAATTTATCAGGGTAATTATTAAATTTCAAAACTTCTCTTATATGCCTCACTTCATGTCTTAGATTTTCTTTGATACTACTTAGTTTTTGTTCCGTATTACTTAAACATTTTACCAATCCTATTTTAGCTGACATACATTGGGATGATCGGAAATCCAAATATCGGCCTGAATGTGTAGGTTTCCTATAAACACTAGTGTTTGACTTCCTATCTTCTTTCCTTTTTACGGCACAATGTGACACTGGAAGGTCCACTTCCTGACATTCAAGTTCATAGGTGAATTGAATTGCCTCCACCTTTGAGCTAATGTGCTCGAAAAATCTATCTATATCTTGTGTTCTAAGTACAGTGAATGTGTCATCTACATACCTCCACCATACTTTTAGGGGTGGGGCTGAACGTTTCAATCGCTATGTTTTTCCACCTATCTATGAATATATCTGCCACAACCGGGGATATAAGTGACCCAATAGCAACCCCCTCAGTTTGTTTGCATATTTCCCTCTGGAATTTAAACACCATGGAAGTCAGGCATGGCTGCGCTCGCAGCATTATGTTCGCAAGTGGCACTTTCGTCCTAAGTTTGAGTTCTTGGTCAGAAATGAGTTGGTTTCTAACTGCCTCTATAGCTATATTTATTTGCACACGTGTATATAAACTAACAATGTCAAAAGTCACCATTTTTTCTTCATTATCTAATTTTAAATTATCTAATCTATGTTTTAGTTCATAAGAATTTGTTAGTCTAGATTTTGAGTGACTTTTAAGGGGGTTTAATACCATGGCTAAATATTTAGATAACTCATAAGTAGGTGAATTTCTAAAATCAACTATAGGTCTAATAGGTTATCCTGACTTATGAACTTTAACAACACCATACATCCTACTCGGGTTATTAGCTTTTGGCACTAAATTAAACCATTTAGACTCACCTAGAAACGGCCTCGTTCGGTGTAACCTGATTCATAACGGTGCCTATTGATTTCTTAATTTCCCCATTTGATCGTGTTTGTATATGGGTATTCACCTTCTGTTATATTACTATTGAATTTCATTTGTCTGATTTAATGATAACTATGTCCTTGTTATTCTTAAGGTGTTTTAGGGCTTCTGTCTCTGGTTTTACCGGGTTAGGCTTTCCTCGTTGTTGTCGTTTTAATGTTAGCGCAGATTGTGCCCTTACTTCGTCTTCTGTTGTTCTGTCTATCCCACTTAGTGCTGTTTCCATTTTAAGGATGACATCCTTAGGTTTCAGCTTGTCTACCACTATTTTGAAATTTAGTCCCTTTTCTAGTATACCTATTTCTGTGGGACTTATCATATATGTTGAGAAATTGATAGCCCGCTTTGATTTATCGATTTTCGATGACTGGTGTCATTGGTCTCAGATACAGATTTTTTCCCAATAATTTATTAAAATTTTTGATTTGAGTATTTTATTTTCGACTTTTGAATGCTGCAGAATTGTCATTGTACTATTTCATGTTTTTATGCTAATCCTCTTTGTGAAACACTCATTCTAATGTGATTCAACAGTTTTTACAAAGACATTTAATAATCATAAGATTATAAGTTTCCAGACCGTGGGTGTTACGAAATTCCTGGAATAATTTGAGCGCTGAGTCAGATTGATTCATTATAAATTATTTAAATTAATCAATCCCAGCGTGTTAAGAAAATCAAAACAAGATCTGTTTTCTGAACGTTTCACTGATAAATCTACTGAAGTATCTGTGGCTTACACAGCGAAACATTCAGAAAAATCTTGTTTTAATTTTTTCTTAACACGCTGGGGATTAATTTAAATAATTTACAATGAACTTTCAATAATCGTTTGTCATTTTTAACAACAATATTATTGTTCTACTTAAATGGACAAATTTCAATTCAATCAACATTGTCTGAAAAACAACTTTATACCTCACGTGCAAATAAATACAGAGGTGTATTATTATTACTATTATTACTATTCTTGTATCGACATAAATTCCAAAACACAGTGACATTTTCTCCTTTCTTTCTTTTCTTTCTGATATTGTGACGATAATCAATAAACTACTATTGATCATTGAATTTTTCTTTCACTGGTTTACTTTCTATAGAAATCAACAGTGTAACATTGTATTATAATCGTCTGTATCATTTGTATTTCAAAGTTTAGTATTTATTTACCTAACATATATCAGATTACACTGCGATCTTCTTCACTGTAGAAAAAAAAGTAGTAATGTGACTTCGAAAAAAGAAGGAGTGGGGGTGGAGGTTTGTTTATGTAGGCCTACATGTTAGGTTGTGGTGTTTATTCATTAAATGGTGTACTTTTCCATTTCTGTACTGTGTTTGTCTTTGATAAGCTTACGTGAAATACACTGAATAAATATTAGTGAAATTAGGTTGTGGAATTTGTATTTCACCGAGTTTTTATATTTTACAATATACTAAAATGATGCTTAGTATGGTTATGTAAAGAAGAGATCTCCTCCCTCAAGAATATTTCAGACTCTCAATACTCATGTTGCATTGAGACTGGTAGAATAATGAGATTTGTGAATGTACTTTTCTTCTAGATGTGTTTGTTTAATTCTATGAACAAAGAGATTCTACACGATCACTGATTAATATGTTGTAGAGGGAAAACAGTGTTATTTTGAAATTTCGTACTGTACTTCTGAAATCTGGAAATTTTTTTCGTTAGGATGTGTGGTTTTGTAACGGTAGAAGACAAGAGACTTGGTATTTAATATTTCTATATAGCGAAATTGTGTGCACCTTATCTGGAAATTGTCATTTGCATAGATATTCCGTGTTGTGTTACTTCTACCCTTCGTATTTTGTTTGTTTGTCTTCTTTTCGTGTCTCCCGTGTTTTGCCGCAACACTAGCTCATTTGCTCTCTTTGACGTCAAATCTATCAA
Source organism: Trichobilharzia regenti (assembly GCA_944472135.2). NCBI lineage: Eukaryota > Metazoa > Platyhelminthes > Trematoda > Strigeidida > Schistosomatidae > Trichobilharzia > Trichobilharzia regenti. Next base: position 131,161,722 of record OX235262.1, on the reverse strand, counting down.
TCCGCTATATGTTGTTTTTATGCCGATCTATGTTTCTTCATATACTACTGATAAATCTCATCAATAGCATAATCCACACTTTAGCTAATGCGCAGTGATGCTTGTTAGTAGTTAACAAGGCATAACTCTAACTTTTAATGAATTCTGATGGAGTATATAAATCCTTTAGGATTTTAGATAATGTTTAACTGAAGTGCACCAGCGAGTACGAAAGTTAAGCCAATGGCTTTCTATTAATTACATCTAGCCATTTAATATCGTAATTGTCTTTTCTCTACAACATCTCTAGTCATTTTTCTCTCCTCTAAATCTAAAACTGAATATTGTTCACTTAAAAACACGAAGTAGTGATTTAGCTGATGTACACGAAATTATTGTCCATTAGATTTTGAAATTTAATTTTAAAATCGCTACGGTTTGTAATTATTTTCGTTTATTAGACATTATAAGATGATCGACGACGGTCGGAGGGAAGCCTTCAACCTAGGTCTAGTGGTTGTTGGCACTCGTCAGCAAAGCGTATATTCAACCTTGCAGGAATTCATGTCCCCCTTGAGATTCGAACCTGTATCACCCACTACTTCTGTTAGAGATGTACCACTAAGATATTCTGTCTCGCGATTAACCTTCTGTAGGACTGTATTGAATACTTTCACTAGATAGTAGGCAGTGACTAGTATTATGCGTCTGAGCGGATGTACTGCTCATCAGTCCACTCCGTCCTCCTTTATGCCTGTGAGATCTGGCCATTGAGAGTGGAAGACATGAAAAGGCTAGCTGTCTTCGAGCATTGTTGCCTGCTCTCTATCTCCAATGTGAAGTGGTATAATAAGGTGAGCAATATTCAGGTTAGGCCTCCGTTGAATGCTAGGTAAGGAGGGGAAATCAATCGACGAGGTTGTGAAGTTACGAAGACCGAGATGGTTAGGACATGTGTTACGTATGCCAAGTCATCGCCTTCCTCGACGAGCAATGTTAGCGGATATAGGGTCAGGCTGGAAAAAAGATAGCGGAGGTCAAACAAAAACATGGCTTCATCAGTCAATGAAATCCACAACAGTTAGTTTAAGCCACGTAGGAAGGTGTAGACTTCCGGGTTGGGGTCCTCGGGACGGTAAAAACCAATGGTTGGAAACAATTGGTGACATGGCTCAAAATCGTTCTCACTGGCGCAGATGCATCCACTCCTTGTGACTTATGATCTCCAATGAAACCGTTTTGTTCTTCCGTATTACTATTCCTTTGTCTCACACCTCTGCTTACTGTCTCTATTATACTTTTCTTGTACTTTCTTCTCTTGCTTTGTGTGCTACAAGGAGGGAGTGTGGCGACTTGAACTGGCGCACATATGTGCAAAGTTCTATGCCGAAAACAGACAGACTCCTTTGTTTGATGCAGACTAAATTCTATTAGGTCGATATATTTATCCGTTCCGTAATCTCTAAAACGAGCGATAAGTCTTTCTTATCTTTTCTCAGGTAGCAAGAATTTATTGACCACTAAAAACTGAAACAAGTTCTTTATGTACATCCCGTTCCTTACGTCGATTATTTATGTGTTTTGTCCTTTTGTCCAGTTTATTTTTGGTTTTACATGTGAATTATAAAGTTGATTCGATTCTTATAGATAGTTTCTGTTTGAATCAAACTGATGGAATAAACAATTACATTTTATTTATTCCATATTCACAATTAGCAATGGTCTTATATATACTTTTTAGGTTTAAATGAACAAGAATTGCCAAATCTTGTCAGTCTACTTTCAAATAATACTGTAACACATATTAGTACAGCATATCCTAGAGCAGCTAATATGTTAGATAACATGCGTTCTGTATGGGCATACATGAATGATCCAAATCTTCCACGTGTTAATTCAGCTAGTGGACCAAAATGGCGTCGATTATCTCGCCTACATTTACATTCATTAGCTCATCAAATTATAATGGTTCGTCGTCATTCAAAGGGTGGTGCTGTTGCTCGTGAACAATTAAAAGCACATCAAAGTTCTGGTATTCTACCTCCGCGTCGTTCTGATATTGGTTTAGCATGGCCGTTTACTAGAGCTGCTGTAGCTAAAGTGAGTTTTAAAGCGTATGTTTAAGCGCCTATCATTTTAGCATACTGTATAATGTACTTTTCAGCTGTAATCTGATTATTCACGTTCATAAGGATTTCACTGCTTTTCTAGAATAGACAATGCCAACGTGAGCGGTCTGACCTAACATACCACATCACTGCAAGAGTGTAATTTATTTCTTATTAGATGTTTAGTTAATTTTTTTTTTTTTGATTACAGCTTGATTCCACACCGTATTTTTGGTACATGTATGGAATTTTCAGCGTGGATATCAGTAGCTTAGAATTCGCAGGCCGACCATAGATATCATGTGTGCATCGGCGAGGGCTCGAACCCCGGACCATGTGTATGGTAGGCGGGAGTCCTAACCACTGTGCCACCGACGCCTAAAGCTGTCACGGATTTTAACTGATGACTTACAAGCTGTTTTATATATTGCTTCTTATCTTAATTATGATTCCAATGGAAAAAAACTTCTGTTTCTGGAAAACTTAATGACTACCTTTAAATTTTAAAGATAATGTTAAGATCTAAGGTTCAAAATATATCACGCAGATAAAATCTTGCTGATTAATTAATACCTACATTCAGTGGTGTCATTGATTTTCGACGTGGTTGTGTTCAATAATTGGTTGGATGGTTTAATTGTCTTTCAAATATTGAATTCTGTAGATGTTGTCTATAAAAACAACGAAATCTTCGCATTTTAATCTACCCAGCTTGAAGAACGCAAATGCATAAAAATCACTCACCTGAGCTATAAACCTTCTGTATTTAATCAATAATGTAATTTTTTATGGAGTCTGTCATTCATAAGTTTATTTTGGTCGCTCAGTTTTCAAACAGATTTATAGGTTCGAGTTCGTCTTCACTTATTGATGTTTAGACATCCAGGTATTACCTGTGACATAGAATCTTGCACCGATGTGCAGGAGTTCAATTCGCCATACTGCATGTAGCACACAAAGCAAGAGAAGAAAGTAAAAGAAATGCAAAATAGGGACAGTAAACAGAGATATGAGACAAAAATAATAGTGATAACGAAGAACAATATAGTTTCATTGGGTATTATAATTCACAAGGAGTGGACGCATCTGCGCCAGTGAGAACGATTTTAAGCTATATCACCGATTGTCTCCAGACATTGGTTTTTACCGTCCCGAGGACCCCAACCCGGAAGTCTACACCTTCCTACGTGGCTTAAACTAACTGTTGTGGATTTCATTGACTGATGAAGCCATGTTTTGGTTTGACCACCACTAGACCACCCTTTCCCAGCCTGACATCAGCCAACATTGACCGTCGAAGAAGGCGGTGGCTTTCATATTAATGCAAATGGTTATTTTTATTACTATTATTCGTGATATAAATTTAGTGTATATAAGATTTGGCATTGGTTTAAGAACTCAACTTCCAGTCAATGGACCCAGGGGTCGAATCTCACTCCGCCTAATTCAGCTTGGACAATTAGGTAGTACTAGATAGTATCATTAGCTCTCATGCGTTAGGTCCGACTCAGAGCCCAGTTTTGGATAGTCGATAACCAACTAACTTCTGTGACTGATTTGCACCGAAGGGCATCAGTTGCTACACTCCTTGTAGCACAAAAAGTAAAAAAAAGAAGGGAAAAACAAATTCAAAAGAACCATAATGGGCAGAAATGTTTAGCAGTAATAAAATGCTGACATGGAAGAAAACATGACTGTTTAATGCAAATGAGAGATCATAAAGAGCAAATACGGTTGCACCATGGTTTTGAGTCATATCGCCAATAGTCTCCAGCCATTGGTTCTTACCATCCCGAGGACCTCAGTCGTACAGTCTACACCATCCGACATGGAAGAAATTTCATGAACTCGTTCTAGTTTTCGGTGTGATCACTCCTTATTCTTTTATAATCCAACTCTATGTCAACTAATATTACTCGTCAACGAAGGCGATGGTTTGGCATATACACCACGTGTCCCAACAATCTCAATCGATGTACCTTCACACATTCTCTGCTATGCATGTATGTGCTTTAGCTCTATTCAAATTGAACGACGAATGACTTAACCAATCAAAACCATGCAAGCACTTGACAATAACCGACGTTTTGAAACTTTATTTAATCAATTATAACATTGAAACCCAGATTATTTTAAATTTTCTGTCTCAGTTTCTAATTTTTGTGCTAAAACTATTACTTCCTTTTTTTATTCTGTTTTTAAGGCGAGTCTTATAGCCCATCGTCATACATGCGCTGCATCTTCCATTGATCCGGTAAAAACTCGTTTATTAGTGGATGACTCATTTGCTGTCACCGCTGATCCTATCACTTGGAAATCAGCCTTACAAAATAATAATCAAATTCCTCGTATCAAATTCAATCATTCTGAACCTGTTGCTTGTTGGACGGAACCTGAACCCCGGATACAATCTGAACATAATCAGTCAGATCTAGAGAATTCGATTAGAGAACTTCCATTCGATACACAAATTGAAATTTGCATAGCTCCTGTTCTTGTTTGCTCACAAGTTAAACAGACAGCTGGTGCTGGGGATAATATTTCAGCTGCAGCGCTTAGAACTCAAATTGTATCTCGTTCATAAATTTTATAGACATTTTTGGTGTATATTTTAATCCATATTTTAGGTAATTGCTAAGATTATTTTGCTTTTCTTTTAAATTTTGACCAGAAATGATATTTTGTTTAACCTATTTGAACTTGTGAATTAAATTATCTGTATAACTCTACAAATGGGGTGTGATAAATTGCATTTTTTTCATTCTCTTGACTTTTTTTTTCCACTTTACATAACTAATTTAACCGTTATTAAAATTGCTGAGAACTTAAATTTCGTATAAATCTTATGATCATTTACTTTAAATGTGTATTACGACCTAGAGTGAAAAGTAGCTCAGCGTTTTTTATCTACTAATTAGCTGACGAACATAGTTACATTTTTCTAGAGACTTAATTTTCAGGGAATTGATTTGTTTCAAGTTTTATCGAGGATTGATATCGTTTAAAGAACCATTGAAAACCAGGGATTACTGGATATCTGCTTCGTCCTAGTTTAAGAGTCATCAGCGGCACACACTCGTCGGGATTCGAACCCAGGACCTTCCTGTTACAACTCAAGCTCGTAGACTATTCATCCTCTGGGTTCCCACTCAGTGGCCCATGAATTCTAACTTCTAACAATTCGTAATTGGCACGAGCCACTATCCAATGTGACCGGCGAGTATTTTTCCTCATTCCCGGTTGGTCATGGCTTCTCACTAGAACTCCAGGCAATTTCTTCTTGTTGCCAGTTACTAGCGGACATCAGATTAATTTTCGAAAGTTAGTGTGTAGTTAAATTTGTATTAGTTTTCTGTCATGTAAACCTTTCATGGTTCTATAGAAAACAATTATAAAACAATTTATGTGGGCTTTGTTATTTGTTGGCTAAAACTTTCTTAAAGTTGTACTACTGCAATGTGCCCGTAGACTAATGCATTGAAGGGTTATCTTTACGTGACCAGTAGACAGTTTATCTCTAACCAATGTCAGCTCATCATGAAATCCTGTAACCAATCAACCAAATCCCTACAAACCAATACTTGAAGACAGTTTATCAACTAGGTATTTCATTTAAATAGTTTAGTATGAGTTGAATCCATGACTCATACATCTCAAGTATACTTTACTAAACGAAGTTTATGAAGTTATTGTTGTTATTTTTTTCATAAAGAAAGAAAGGCCATATTTACAGTACAAAATGATATCACCCTATCTTTCTCAGGTTCTCATCAGCTGCAAGTTATCTGAAATTACAATGGTTATAAAAAAAATGAAAATAACATACTTCAATGCTCGAATGTTAGTAGAGGAAGTTTTATAAAACTAATTCAACAAAAATGTGCGTTTTACAACTTCCAGTTTCAGTTACCATCAATTTACATGCTTTCAAAGTAGAAAAGGCGATGGGGGATAGAAGACAGAAAATAGAAAAATCTAGTAAACTATTGTCGCTTATAAGTTCACATGGTAATTCAAGAAGATTATAGTGAGCTGAAAGTTCTAATATGAATAACTAATCAATGTAATCAAAATGCAGTTACCAATGGAGTGAGAAATTGACTACATTCTCTTTCTGTATGCATAAGTTTGATTGGAAACCTTTTATTTCAATTGCTTCAGCAAATTGTAGTAAATTTGGTGTCCTTTTGTATATTTAATATGTAGAAGGGTTTGGAAATTTCGATGAAATGACCAGTATCCACAAAGTGTCTGGTTATTGCACTTTGTGAATGTCTGCTTACTTTTTAGGCATACGTTTCTTGGGGTGTGCTCTGAAAACCTGATAGAAGCTATTCTTTCTATCCTTCCAATCAACAATTGGAGGTGACATCAACAGGGTACTTATCTAGTTTGAACTGGCTTATAGAGCATGTGGTGCTGTATAGCTTTACGAGCTTAGCTTTTTATTTCTCCTTGCACTATGTTTTCAATCTTTTGGGATACTGCTTCTCCTTTAAATGGGAGACAAGTGAACACTTTCTTCTTTTAAACAATTGTGTGCTTCGTTTTCGTGTCCTTTTCTTTGCTTTACTTTGGGATGAATCCTTTTGTATATCCATTTTCCTCCAGGCATTTCTGAACAAAGCCTAATTCTTCTTCTAGCTTGTTGGGTGAACATAGCTTCCTGGCTCCGTCGTGCAATGTCCTCACTAACACATGCTCATAGTTTGTAGGACAGAAGGTGTTATATTGTCCGGCCCAGGTTTCTATTCTATAGATGAACTTTTCGATCGTACTATCGTCTCTTCTTCTATCCAGAAAATTGAATTCTGTTCATATTCCACGGTGAATTTAATGTTTGGGGAGATCTCATTGAGACGATCAAATAATACAGATGCATGATTAATATCGTTACAAACAACAAAGATGTCATCCACCTATCGATAATAGTAGGCTGTTTCATTGTTAGCAGAACTTCGTCGTGTCTGTTCGAGGTAACCCGCTGACATATCGGTCAGAATAGGTCCCATAAGTGAAGTCGTCGCGATCCCATCAATTTCTCACTGTAGGCGATTGTTAAATTTGAATTAAATGTCTTTTGTGCAAAGGAGCAATAGATGCTTCATCTCTGTTATGGGTGGATCTGTTTGCTAACAAAGGATATCATTTGTTTTCGTTACTAGTATATTTATAATTAAGGCGATCACATCAAACGATACCATTAGTTTATTTGATGATAATATCGATATGATGTACTTGTTTGGGATATGGATAGTTATATTTCAAGCTATGGATTGCAAATTTATTTCAAATGGGCTACAGAGAATCAGTTAATTATCGAGCTAATCTGTGGCATGGCGACTGGTCATCAACAAGATAGGTGTTTGCTCACCACCTCCTTCACTGTCAAAGCATATACATTAATGGTAACATAAAGTAAAAATTGTGATACTTACACTTCAGATGCGTTAATTTTATAATGTTTTCTACACCACTGAAGTATTTTCAGTTTTTTATAACCATTGTAATTTCAGGTAATCTGCAGCTGATGAGAACCCGTGAAGTAGAATGATATTATTTTATGCTGTTAATTTGACCTGTCTTTCTTCATCTAAACTTATCGAGTGTATGAGATTTTTGTAAATACGCCTTCCTGGAAGAACATTATTATTTATCGTATTGTAACAACAGAAGACAAGGGCCAGGCAACAGATCCTTTATTAAGGAAGTCAGCACGTATTTATGTATATTTCATGTACATTATTATAGCTTATTCAACCAGACAAACACAGTCTTCTGATTGGTTGTTTCTTGCTCAGGGTTATTCTGTACTGCTTGTGACTGGTTTCTCAGAAAGTTAAGCCATATATCTGCGAATCCTATTTGCCCACGTTAAGTCTGCTGTGATTGGTTGTTGAATCAGCCTTGTTCATATTTTCTCATGGCCAATATTAGCTACATAGACATTGACGTAAATTTATGTCTACCAATTGGCTAGCAGCCTGCTCTCACTACAGTATAATGGATGTAGCTCACAGTCTAATGAACGAACATCTCGATTGCTTTTGAGATAGCCTAATAATTGTCGTTGCACAAGTGAATGTATGAACGCCGCTTTACTATCAGTTAATAACTGTCCATCTGACTAGTTCTTTCTACTATTAATAAATAATCCAATGATTCATACCGGTTTATTTGAAGCATAACCACGTATATACGACGTTGTCATTGAAAATATATCTTTGCTGAACTTTTTAATCTTTCCTCTCTAATGTCTTAACAGATATTATCTATAATATAAAATAAAATATACTGAAATCAAAGTTTCTTAATTACTTTCATTAAAAAAAATACTGAGAAAGTCTTAAATGCTTGATACTATAAAATTAGAATGGATTTAATATGACCTGAGAAATTTCTGTTCACCTTTTTGAAACCAAAAAAGATGACGTTAATCTAATTAACCAATATGAGGGCTGTAAATCATGTGAAATTGTTAAATGTATAAGTCGGCGTTTTATGGTTGCGTAAGATAAAATCATTGATAACGGTTACTAATTGATTTTTTTAATAAAGCAAGAGTTTGTGAAGAATAAAATAGTACCATTGTTTATTTCATTGGCTTCTCATCAGCTACTTACAGACTTAAGATATTATTAAGTTTATGTACAGAAATAATATTAGCATATTTACTCGGAAAGTTATTGTTTAAACAAGAAATCAATGTATGCATACAGTGGTAATAATTATAATGATCAGTTCATTCCAAACGATAACAATTGTACAGAATGGAATGTTATGTAATCAAATAAAAGAGAGACTAAAGATGTCTAGTTAACTATGGCAAGGAAATACTGATAACTGCTTCTTTCTGAACACATAGGTTTCAAGCATTCTATTGAGATTGTTTCAGCAAATTTGGGGAGCATTGAGCTCTTTTTATTGATAATTTTAAAGGATCTTGCGATGTCCACCTCATGACTCGTATCAAGGAGTTACCTGACAATGGCACTGTTGAAAGCGTGTGTTCCCTTGAGACGTCGACGTTTTGTTACATTTTCAGAAAATTGGAGGTGTGCCCTGCTATCTGTCCTCCCAATGTAACTGTTTCTGCAGATAGATGTTAATTTGTGTACAAAGTCAGAGATAACTTGAGAAGTATTTGATTGGTTGATGGTGACTAGCAGTGGAATTCAGGATGCGCATTTCGTCCTATTTAGGACTCGTCATTTGGATGTACCTGCATTTCTCAGTGAGTGATGATGTTCCCACCGAGTCTCGAACCCAGTGCCCATAGTTTCAAACGCCAAAGCGTTATCCGCTAGACCACTTGGGCCACGAGAGCTACCTCTTGTGCAACTGGTCAAATTAATTTTATTGAATTTATGATTTTTCCCCCGACCACTTCGGTCCAATCAATCGACGGGAAAATCTCAAATTCAATAAAATTAACATGAGAAGAGTATCTGTGGTCTCTTGATTGCACCAAAGGGCATGTTTTCCAATGAACGGAAACCAACTTAGCTGCAGGATAGGCTCTGGCTAGTGACGTATCCAATTTTCTGTTGACTATTGCTGCAATATTTTCACCTTTAAGATCTAGTTGAATGAAGAAAGGCTTTTTCACCACTGTGATTTATTTGGCATTTGAGTCTTAACATCTTCCATACTTGTTAATGAATTTCTGAAGGTAGCCGTTATTTTTCAACACCTTTTCGAGAATCAGAATTTATTCCCTTAGTTTGTTTGTAGAACACATTCCCTGGCTCTATAGAACAGAATTTTTACCAGTGCTCGTTTATGGCTATTTCGACAAAAACTATTAAAACGTGAGTACTACACAGACTTATTCTGGCTTTATTCACTTTCATATAGGGAAATAAATGTTACTAATTTTTGTTGGCTCCATTTCCGAAGAGTCATTCTTTCAAGTTTAAGTGAAGGAAGAACTTAGTTTTCTATTTTGGTGATAAACAGAATGCTTAGTGAAAACCTGAAAGTATTATGTAAATTGCGATATGCTTCACCTCTCTTCTTTATTTTGAGACAGAAAGGAATAGTAATTGAAGGGATTTTTTTAAAGAATCTGTATTAGTTCTTAACAGTCAGTAATCCCTTGAAATTATTATCCCATAGTATTCTTCATTCAACACTGGATGCTGATCTTCACTGTTTAAGTTGACTTGTTAAACTGAAGGTAGGTGGTAAAGCATCGACTCCACGCTCTCGTGTCATGTTCGGTCGTTCGTGTATGAACCCTAGCTAGTTAAGTAATCACCGTCTCTCTACGCTTCCAGTCCCAAAATATATCTCGTATATTGGACGAATACTCTGGTATTTTGATTTAGTGATAACATGAGTAAAGTGGGAAAATGTGGGTGAACATGTGGAAAGTAGATACTGCATATTGTATATTGCCCACTTTTTACTCGTCTCTTATACAATCAGATTTGCCTGTTTCATCCACTTTCCCCATGCACATTCCGTGACTGGATAAGACTAGTAGATGTTTTAATTAACTGTATTCTTATATGTGCGTCGGAATCAAGCAACAATAAAATTAAAAAAATATAAACAGCCTTAACCCTCCTTAAATACTGTAGTGAAGTTTATCAATTAATTGTAACTATAATTATCCAGTATCTGGGCAAAAGTGGGAAACCACATCACGAACAAACTGTGAATGCATTACATGCATGGCATTCATAATGAACGATGTCAGTGGTTGCTTCCGGTTCATTTTGTAGTTTTTTAGGTCCATTTAATATTGCCGACTACCGTAGATTAACTCCATCATATTTTCATCCTCTAAGTGCTAAAGGGGAATAAATTCTGGGCTCTTGTAGTCAGAATGGTCATTATCATGTTACATTATTGCCTGAAGGTGTTTCTCGATATGTATGATGAAGTTATTTCGGAAAAACTAATGCACAAAGAAATGCTTGGATAATACTGTATTGGAATGGGTCTGTGCTTGAGTATCACAATAATGAAAGAAACTTGACTGAATATCTAATACATCTGTTCTCACTCGAATAGCTTCTACTTCGCTATACCAATAAATTATCATAATACAAGACTGACCCATAAGATTATACTAGGTCAGTGTTCATGTAAACTAATATATTTGATTGCATGGAGAATTTTGATATGAGGTCAAAAATTATCTAATCAAATTATCACGTCCATGTAACTGAATAAATCAAAATCAGAACAAAAAATCTTAAACCCACGCAGCCAAATGCGTGATATATCGATTTCCGTTTTAGCTGTCTCTCACTCTCACAGACACGTATTACGCACAGCTACTCGAAGTATCGTCTAGAGGATTATAATCATTTTTATTATTGATTTCAATGGCAGCATTTAACTTCACTATATTTTGTGTTATGCTACATTAATATAAATTATTTCGCAAGCAATAAATTACTGCAACTAAGTATGTTGTTATATATTCGTTGCTTATAATAGTACACATATATTTGTATCATAGGGAGACACAATAAACATTGTACTTAATAGGCTCTTGTGAGCATTTAATAAGCATCGTCGTAAACAAGCGATATTGCAGTAATATGTTGTAAATTACATCATAATTTCAGGCGATGAATCAAAGTGAGGTCTACATGAAAGGTAAATATGAATTAATAAAAACGCTACAACGAAAAATTCCACTAAACACATAAGCATAAAGGATAAATTCACCAAACAAACAAATTCTCTGGAAAATATAAACCTAAAAATATTTCACATAACTGCACTCATTCAACAGTTTCAAAAAATGTGCATTTATTATACGTTTCTCCCCTAGACAGTGTGTCATTAATTTTACATTTGCATATCACACGTTAGTTTTGACCTCTATTATTTGCCTTTGTCTTTGTTGAATCTTTAATTTTAGTACTTTGCTTTGTGGTTGTGCACACATCGACAATGCGTTTTTCAACGATATGAGTTTGTTTGAGTGATGAAAAGGTGATCACGACCCTCAACTGTCTACAGGAAGCTTTGGTTTGTAATTCTCGCAGACAGAGCTTTCGATCCTACCTAGTTTGGAATACACTCCTCGATTCTAAGGTACTTTTCAAAGTTGAACTTTAGTTGACTAATTTTGTCTTACAGTACTTGTTTTGTATCCTACATTACCTGTGCATCGATGGCACAGTGGTAGAATGTTCGCTGACCAAGCATGTGGTTTGGGGTTCGATCCCCTGCCAGTTCACTCTCAAATCTCGCTAACCCAGTAATAAGACTGGGGAAGAGGGAAGGTTGGGTATGACGCTACCAAATCCACCACGTAAAAATAAACATCACTGTTGCCGAAACGTCAAGCCTCTAGCTTGAAGCCCTATGTTCCAATGGGAACCTAAAGGAATAAGAAATTGCCTGTATAGCTGCCTCATGGCACTGTTGAGTTAAATTTGAGTTCTGATGTTATTATTGTTTAGTGGTACCGCTAAAATAAGGAAGAATAATTTTATTTTCCTTGCTTTTGGAACGCTTCGTGATAGTGCGCGTCTCGACGAAGTTTTGCCAGTTATACAGTAGAACGTATAAATCGGTTTCTTGTTTTGTTACTGTTAACTGATAAATTTATTCCCTATTGTGTTTCCGCTCTCTACTTTGACTAGCAATGTTTTTTTCTGAAGCTTTGTGGGTACTCATTCTGAATCTTTCCCGTTATTTTTATCCATTCCAGCTTTTTCCGATCCTTGTCGCCCTCTTTTAAACCAATCATTCTCGCGCTATTATTTTCATCCCATGTTTGAGATGGTATTTTGGACAATTGAACTTTTGTTTTGATTTGCCAATGTCATATGTAGATCAAATAACCCAGTATTTGTGTTTATAATAGCTCGTGTTAGAATACGTTGTACTTTACTTAACATTCAGCAAACCGTTCTCTCCGAGGTCTAATGTGTATTAATTACTATTATTTGCGAAATTCATTAAATGTGTCATGGGTAATTAGACTGATATTGACTGAGGTTTATAAGAGAAAGTTTACATCTATGGACGAGGAGGTATGTGGTAATTTCGTGATTTTCTTCGTAAATATTCCTTCTGAAATAAAATATCACTGTGTCATCACAGTTTTTCCTTGTTTTTCAGCCGTCGTTTACGTGAAAAGGCTAAACAGTGTCAAGGATGAACATGTGCTGACTAATACAGATACATCTTCACTTTATTCATGTGCAGAGCATCACTGGGTGATAACTGCTGAAGGAATTTTAAGTAAAGTTATTACAATCGATTTTTAGCATAAATCGAATATACGTCTAGTCTCGTGGGCATGCTCGTCTAGAACTCAGAACCACTGTTATAATGTTTAAAATGTTTTTTTAATTGAGAAAAATTTGTTTAAAGGGATTTAATATACGTTTTTTACATATCACGCATACACTGCAGACACCTGTTGCTAATAGTAGTAGAATTGTAAAGACATAAGACAAGGACCAGGCCACATATCGTTTATTGAGGAGATAAAGAGATATTTATACATTTTTATGGACATTATTATTCTTAATTATTAACAGAGAAACAGCATCTTCTGATTGGTTGTTTTTCTCTGAAAGTTAATCTGTCATCTCTTCGTGACTGTTTCTTTGAAGGTCAGACCATATATCTGCGAATCGTATCTGCCCACACAAAGCCTTTGCTCTTGTTCTTCTCATAATCAAAATTTGGGACGTTAACAGTGACGTAAATTGCTGTCTACCGATTTTCGCTAGCAGACAGCTCTCACCACAGAATCATCTCCAAATTTGTGCGGAGTGCTCTCATGGAGAACATTAATCTATGAAAACCATTAAGTACAAAAAATATTTGGTTCTAAGTTCTCATCCTTTCAAACAAACAATAGACGACGACTGGGTAAAGCGTTGCTGGTAGATATAAACAAAAACAAATCATTATCCAGACAGTTATTAGTGTGGTGGTGTGATACCAAAAGAATATAGTTCTGTAGTACCCCTATACCAATTGTAAACATGCTTTTAAATCTAATTTGTATACTTGTATTATATGTGTATACAGACCGATTTTATATGTACTTCGCAAATATTTGTCAATTTACTGTTGAACATTACCTTGACACAATTTCGAATTCGACTACTGCTATAATACACATTCGTACTCTTCGCAAGTGAAAGAGGCTACAGTCAGTTTCAAGGTCATGATGAGTTCCTGCGTCGGCTGGTTATATGTTTTCGTGAATTCGATTTCCATTGAATTTTAAAGGTTTTTTTGCATGTTTTTCCCATTTTGCAGTGTGTAGATCAGTTTATGTCACTGGATACTACTATTAAGGTGATTTTTAGCCTAAAGTTCGCAGTTTTTATGTTGGTAGTCAAGGGTTATGGTGAACCTGCAATGATTCAGCCAAATAAGGTATACTTTTATAATATAGTAACCTTATTCAATAAGTAAACTGCCTAACCGTTCTGCTATTGTTTGAGATTAAAACTAAGAGCTGGTTTCTTATCATGATTGAAAGTAAATGGAACCGACTGGGTTTGCTTATCCGCTCTGTTCCATCCCTCACAGGACAAATTAGGCTCGGACTAGCGTTATTTCAGAACTAAAAGACTCAATTCAGCACCTAGGTATCATTGTAATCATGACCAGCGTTATTTGAGAAAATGGTGGGTAAATAAGAGCTTCAGTTACCATAAAAAGGCCTTATCGATGAATAGGTTAGAATAAGTTTATGAATATAGTAGGCTTGGTGGTGTTGCGGTCTAAGTGATAAATCGTATTAATCACCGTTATTCAGGATATGCTATGAACCGCAAATGCTCGGCTGAAAAACGTAGTAAATAAGGCACAGATCGTTTTAATTTCTAAGTGACTTTCAAAGCGCTCTCTTAACGAAACAATCAACCAAAGTATTCTTTAAACTGTCGGTCTTAGCCTTTTGAAAGGAAAGGAAGTGTAACTGCAGTTTATACATACATGTTTATATTCTGAATACAAATGGAAATAAAAAGGTAATACAAATATTTTCACAAAAATAATCGATTAACAGGGGCACGTCGTAATCTTAAAGTTGTTTGCGGTTCATTTGCTAGCAAACTGTCCAACCTTCTGGTAAACTCCGCTATTTCCCGCAGTGCAGCATCCGGATTTCTTCGGTTCAGACTGTTGAGACGATATCTTAAGCGTTCATAAGCATTTCGAAACGCGTTGTTTGGTTCCGGCATTAACCGGATGGCCCTCGGAATGTTGTCCGTTGTGTTATATACACGTGTCCACCTCTCACTATTCCTCAGAATATCTAAGAGTAACATTTAAAGAAATGGAACATACCACAATTTAGATATGAGTTCAAGAACGCCTCAACGACATGTGCACAAGGCAAATTGTATGCGCAGTATGTCCAACATGTGCATTTCGCCTCGTTCCTGTTTACGAAGAATATGTGACCACCTTCTGCGTAAACAACTGAGGTAGAAGATATTGAATGGAAGAAGAAGGAACGCCTTTGTAAATCTAACACAACTTTCTGGGCAGCAAACGGTGTGAGACTCCGTAAATGAGACTTCAGGGAATTAGGTACCTAGGATAAATCGTAAATTATCTTCGAACTTACATCGTAATTGTAGTATTTAGCAAGCATCCACTGGCCCTGACGTATTTTACGCATGGTTGTGTGGTCGATCCACCTCCATATTTTCCATAGCGTCAGTTCCATAGGATCACCTTTACGTAGATATCTTTTCAACTGCCTATGAGCATTCTCAACTCTGTTGTTAGTATTGTTCCCCATGCTGATGGTGAACCTGTTGCACGATGCAGCCCAATATTTGCGTGTTCTTAGCCAGTACCTTCTAATGTAAGCACCAGCCTCAGCGTCTACAATACTTATGAGGTTTAGGTAACGCCAAAACCTTTGGCAATATACTCTGATTTGCTAACCTACCTGTCATAACTGCGCGTGTGCGCCATTCGATACAACCACTTTTTAACAAGCTGGTTTGGGAACTGTTTTCCCTATGTCAGTTAATGGGAATGTAACTTACCTTCCTTCTGAATGCCTGGCATACATGGAAAAGACACAAAACAATATTGCAACTAGGGAATTCCTCCTTTAGGGCTTTCATCTGTGCAGTTGCACAGTCGACAGTGAATGTTAATGTTTTCGATGTATCCACCATAAATCTCTTAAACGTTTGCAATATCTCCTTGATATCTGCAAACGTTTCTCTCCTAGTAAGAGCAAACAAAACAGTCCTTCCTCTTCCGAATCCATCAGTCACAACAAACTGATATAAAGGCCATCTGTAACAAATTTGGAAAAGGAATTATACCTTGTTGTACTGA
This sequence comes from Trichobilharzia regenti, assembly GCA_944472135.2. Taxonomy (NCBI): domain Eukaryota; kingdom Metazoa; phylum Platyhelminthes; class Trematoda; order Strigeidida; family Schistosomatidae; genus Trichobilharzia; species Trichobilharzia regenti. The sequence continues at coordinate 131,145,331 of OX235262.1, read as the reverse complement.
AACTTACCCCATCTTATTCGTTTTGTAAGTACAATCGATTCCAACTACTTCTGGAAACTTATGATACACGTCTATCATATCATTACGAGCAAAAATGATTTTAGATACAAAGCCTGCGTTGTCCTGCAAAACTTTAACTGGACCTGTCTGCCTCAGTCGATGAAGCAGCTCTTCCAAACAACCAATTTCTATTCTACTGCACCATTTATTTTGATAGGACTTACGTTTATTTATCTTAGCCCGCATGTTTTTAATATCGTTATACAGGAGCGCTTTTCCGAACTTCTCATGTGCTAGATCCATGATTTCATGGACATCAGTATTCCTTTCAATGAACGGTTGGATAATTGCCATTTCTTGTGATGATAACCGACGTCTAGATACATCGGTGGACATAAAACTTGCTGTGCAGGGATGGTTATGCACAGTTTTGTACTTGGTTATCATGTATACGTTGGATTTCCGCTGGACTAGAATTATTGACTGACATGATGTACTTTTGAACCTTAAAATTTTTAAAATTTGCACACGCAGCCAACTTACCCTCTGTTCCTAAAGCCAGCACCTCGGGGAGCACGATGACTTCCAAAAGTGCATTTAAACTTAACAAACTTGTAGTCATCAGCACCGGGTCGATCTTTTTTACTTGAATCAACACGATAGGATGTATTGGATTCCTTTCAAAGAAATAAAGAACAACTTAGTTAGTACCTTCATAAATGTGTCTAAAGCTTCCTTAAATTGTGTCCATGTATAAAATATACAACACAACATTATCCTTTGGAATATAGCTGTTACATCACACAATAAAGATGATATATTTCTTGAAGTAGACGCAGTAGGAGTACTTTGCAACATCATTTAATCGTTTTAACAATTCCTAACGTGCACAACACTATGACTTCAAGTAAATAAACACTAGTATACATTTCAGTGCTTATATACCACTGGCCATGACCTTGTCAATTTACTTCATTTATGCTGACGTAGTACGCACAATTCCCACAAATCATTGAAGTGACAACTTAAAAAAGTAGATTAGTTACTACATACATATTTCTACATGTAATAATTCAGGACACATTAAATTTATAGAAATGGTGGTTGAATTATATTCGCCTAGTAACCAAAATGGCATACATCCTATTTTGGACTTAAAATAAATGCATCAAAATTATTGTTGATTTATATTCACTTTCTGGACATTCTCATACATCTCAATATACTTTAAACATCAACAATGCATCCAAATAGCGTGTGACTGTCACACTACACTCACACCAAAAAAATTAACACGCCATTATATTATGGTAAGGTAAGCCCGAAATTTTACTGACTGTAAATTTCCGTGTAAAAATAAAGAGATTGGCGCTTTAATTTATATTTTAGACCAATAAAAAGCCAGCTAGCCAACAGCCAATAAAAAACTGCCTATATCTATTTTCTTCGCAAGTGCCTTTTGATTTACGTTGTGGGCGTCGAGTAGCCACAACGTCTGCGCACATTAATAAGAACGAAGAGATACTAGAATATATGTGTACGGCAGTTTAGTCAAATAATGCACGCAACAAAATTGGTGAGCCTGACGACAAATTTCGACCCCGACGACAAATTGTTTACCTTGAAGATAACTTGCTGACTCCGACGACATTTTGTTCACTCCGACGCATCATCACACTTGCTGGACTATATAAACTCGAACTTTATTGGATATATATATATATATATATAACAGACATTTCGAACTCATTCTTGTGCTTTCTCATCACACAACTTGCAGTAATCTGTGGTAAGCATCTGCATTGCATGTTTTTCTGTTTTGCCCTATTCTCAGTGTGCATAGTTTTTGCTATTTTGTTACTGTTATACCATTTTTCTACGAATTGTACCATGTCTTCCAATACCTCTGTTAGTACTCTTTCTCTTACTGTACCAGTTTTTATGCCCAAAGACCCCCATCTTTGGTTTGCACGACTGGAACATTATTTCACTGCCAATAAGCTTACATCACGTCGGGCTCACCAATTTTGTTGCGTGCGTTATTTGACTAAACTGCCGTACACATATATTCTAGTATCTCTTCGTTCTTATTAATGTGCGCAGACGTTGTGGCTACTCGACGCCCACAACGTAAATCAAAAGGCACTTGCGAAGAGTACGAATGTGTATTATAGCAGTAGTCGAATTCGAAATTGTGTCAAGGTAATGTTCAACAGTAAATTGACAAATATTTGCGAAGTACATATAAAATCGGTCTGTATACACATATAATACAAGTATACAAATTAGATTTAAAAGCATGTTTACAGTTGGTATAGGGGTACTACAGTTCCCACAGTTAAAATTATTGTATTTTTTATGTTAACATCTGAATATTATACACACAGTTTAGTGGTGCATTTTACTTGTTGTTGATGTTATAGACAGAAAACTATACCAACAGCTCACTAGTGCGGTGAAGACCAACATTAGCGTCCCAAGAGTGGGAACTCTCCAATGACCTTGAACGCATGCTAGCCGTTGGCTAACGACACCTGTCGTTTTCATAGCTGAAATATCGACTCTATTCACCAGCTTAGCAGCAAATTTCACCCAGATCACGTTCTTAAGTACTGTTTGGACAATGTTTTAATAGCTAATAAATAGTGCATTGTTTTTGTTTGCATTGTTGATAGAATGCCACATATATGTACTTGAACATTCTATTAATATTTAGTGTAAACAAAAATAACATCCTCAGTGATTAATTAAAAGAATACATAAAGTGTATATAAATAGTGGCTTCGTCTATTGAAAATGCATCTTTACTTATATGTATGGCATTCTGCCGCTGCATTTGGTGTCGCTGCTGTTTGAAAAATGAAAATTCAATGCATCTCAGTTTTTGAAGAACGAGGCATATGGAGCTTCTTGGAGGACTTAGAAGTCTTCGCGGAGTTGAATGGGGTTCAAGATCTGTCAGCAAAGACGGTTTTACTGAAGGCTCTGCTGAGAGGTCAACCGTAGGAACCATATGATGATGCGAGGCGAATAAGAGGGCGAGCAGCTTGGCAATCAGTAGTGGAAAGCTCGAAAGAGGAGTTTGACAGTCAGATGTACAGAGAAAGGGAATGCAGTAGTTTCGCACCATAAAGCTGGCAGTTGACAGAGACTCTGGTATCAGTGTTGACCCTGACAAACCTACTTTGTCACGTGATGACATCACTGGACGAGGATTCTGAGGCACAGATGTTACCGCCTCAGTTTATGGAGTGTTCCAGAGCTAATATCTCAACAGCTACATCTCATCCACGCTGTATAGCCATCGGACATTGGGGAGCTCGCAAATGTGCTCAGGCGACTATTAAGCAAGACGGCTGCCGCGATAGAACCACCAAAAGGCAATCAGTGTGATCAACAAATTGAAGGGTGGTTGCGCAAGGTAGCCGCTCTGAGAATGACCGTGAGGACTGACCGGTATTTCGCATGTGGCAAACCGGGCCACTGAAAAAACCACTGTCCAAAGAGACGGCAGAGGAAAATTTTTAAAAGGTATAAAGTGTCTTTTTTCTCTTAATTTTTACCTCAGCCTGACAGGACTTCAAGGAAGCATGGTAGTATTAAGCAGATTAATTATTTGCCAGCATCGGTGCGTCGGTGGCACAGTGGTTGGGACTCTCGCCGACAATGCACATGGTCCGGGGCTCGAGCCGACGCCGGCACACACCTGATATCTATGGTCGGCCTGCGAAATTCGGGCTACCGATATCCATGCTGAAAATTCCATACTTGTATCAAAAATACAGTGTGGAATCAAGCTGTAAATCTAATATTGTTATTAACTACCAACCTTGAATATTCTGTGTATATAAACATGTATATAATTGTAGAGCCAGAAGAGGAATTTATTGAAAAGAATATTCTTTGCTCGATTATGTTGTGTTTTATAGATATCTGAATGAATATTTTTGCCATATTAAAAAAGAATTGATGTGCAAATATGATGAAATAGGTATACCTTGCATCAAAATCACCCTTTCTACATGTTCACCCTGTTGTGATTCTCTTGTTTTCCTTCCTTGATTTGAAAGTTGTTTTGGCAGGGTTCTTTCTTTTTTTGATTTACAGCTTGATTCCACACTGTATTTTTGATACAAGTATGGAATTTTCAGCATGGATATCGGTAGCCCAAATTTTGCAGGCCAACCATAGATATCAGGTGTGTGCCGGCGTGGGCTCGAACCCCGGACCATGTGCATGGTCGGCGAGAGTCCTAACCACTGTGCCACCCACGCACAGTGGCACAGTGGCTTCTCCTGAAGACCGTTTAACCCATCCCTCCACTTACTAATATTTGTGGAGAGGCACCCGCCATACTCTCCCCTTCTTCAAAACTTGCCAATCGAATCCGGCCCTAGATTTTCGGTTTTACCCACTTTTATTTGGTTTTGGTACTGGTTTCTTCATCTTACTGTATCCATCCTTGAAGTTGGTCGGAATTAACACATTTCTGTTTGTATATTCCTACGGTGCAGATAGCGCCCCACCCTTCAGTTGCTACGTATGATTCTCCTCAGCTTGAATGATGTCCCTGTGAATCCAACCGTCCTGCAATACCGTACTTTCTTTCTCTACGCTGCTTTACTCTCGAATTAAAATGTTATGTTTCTCTCCTCTCAACTGTATCAGAATGTCTCAGCATCGATCTTCTGCTAATGCTCCCCATTTCAGACATATTTCCTTCGTACCTCAATCCACCTCCCATTTATCCGCACTGCTAGGTGTTGTTGTATATTGTCAGTCATGGTTTCCTACTGGGCACCAACCGAAATTGAGAATCCCTTGTTGTTTCTTGACAAAATCACGACACGTTAATAAAACCAGTGGCGGCCCTGTCTCCCGGTTACTTCCCTTCTAGGTGGATGTAGCGTCCTCACTGAACTAATAGTTGATACGGAAAAAGAGTTGAATAACTCGCAGTTCTGCTCTAATATTGGTTTATATATCTCATAAACGAGTAGGTTTACGAGAAGTGAATGCCATTTTCACAGGCACGATCAGTAATGTTATGAATTACAATCGTGAAGTATCACAAATTAATACCTTTTTAAAAGTTTAGGTTTTTCGGTTATTGCACAAGCAGTCAGAACAGGTTCTCATAAATATTAAATTGTAAACCCTTCCCTAATGTCACCATCAAGGCTGAGCGCCAACCCGAACTTCATTCCGTTTCCCGATGATATTTATGGCCAACCAGTGAACACCGTAGATTTGGGTACATGCTATGCCTCCGCGTGATTAAGCGCTATTTCAGGAAGAGAAGAACGTCCTAGGAAGCTGCAAAATGGTATAAAATCCAATTATGGACTATTCATCATTGAGAGCACATTAACAAGATAACTACAAGAAGGAGCTGAAGATTTTGATGAAAATGTAGTTGTTCTTAAACATGGGTGCCGTCGTTATTTTTTCTTCATCAAAGCAATCAAACTTTAAACGAGCGAAGAATTTGAATGAAAATAGTAAATTTTCGCTTTATTAAAGGCCTGCGGAGTTGGGATAGAATACCGTATAAAAGTACTTGAATTAAATCTTTATCGTGATGTAGATAAGTGATATTTCAATGAGAAGTGAATTCGAAGATATGTTAGATTAAAATCTGTGGGACAAGATATCAATGGGCATGAACACTGAACATTTTTCTTGGAACTGGCAGCGATTAGTGGGCAACTCGAATGCGCAAATGGTTCGATTGTGTACATATTTGACGGGGATGACCAAAATCGAATAAAACTACTTCATAATTTTGTATAAAATATTTGTTTATAGACTTTTACTGTTCTCCGCTTTAATTACCAAACAATATATCTTCCTTCTTGCAATACTGGCGTTTGGGAGTCAAAGTCGAAAGAAGTACGTAGTTTTTATCGATGCGGAGCGTCTTCGTAACAATAAGAACTTAGGGATAAGTTCTTTGACAGTTTTTATTCGTTTTCTGGATCGCATTCTTTGGCAGTTATTATTCCTATGTTCGTTTTCTGAAGTGCCTTCCGGGGCATTTTCATTCATCTGTTTGTTTTCTGGAGCGCCTTCTAGAACTCTTCAGGGTGTATTTACTGGGTCTGCAGCCAGCATCTCTTTGGACACGGATTATCAACGCAATTTGGGTCCTTTGGTGACGTTGGATAATGCCTAGGCCAAAGCAGGGACGTGACACCGTGGAAGCAGACAAAAAATTAAGTGACGATGGGTTGCATGTTAGTTGTGATGATATGCATGATGCTCAGCATGATGAGTCTGATGTTCACGCTTCGCCGTTTAGGGATAGTATGGCTGTAAGGCTCCCCAAATTTGAACCTAGGTACTTTGATGGAAACCCAGCCGACTACCCACAGTTTATCAAAGAGTTTGAAGTCATGTTGAGTGGGTTTGCAACAGATGACGAAATGAAGTTAATGTATTTGTTGAGGTTTTGCATTGGTGTTGTTGCAAGAGCCATACAGTGCTGCAAGTTAATGTCCCCGAATGAAGGATATACAGAGGCTATGAGGATACTGCGTCAAAGGTTTGGAAAACCATTTATGATATCCCGTAGTATTTTTGAGACCGTGAAAGGTAATGGATCACAGTTAAACGATAATTCAGAGGAACTCGCAGAGTTCTTGGACAGTTTACTCTTGTGTCTCTTAATTGCGTAGGTGAATTGATTTCTAGTTCCGTGCTTGGGACTGTTACCGAGAGATTACCAAAGAAAGTTCATAAAGATCAGCTCCCATCTGGGAAAGGAGGGTTTATAGCCCGGAGTGGAGGATATTGTGAGCCTGGTGAAAGACGGTGTCAATCAAGCTTCGAGCAAGTTTACTAGCACACTGCATCTCACCCTGGAATAAAGAAATCAGAGAGCGAAACGCAATCGTACAGCTGTTGGATGAGATGTATATTTGTTGGCGGCACACCATAGTACCATAGTAGTTGCCAAATCATCTTACGATCTACGCTGTCTAAGGCCTTTTCAAAGCGAATGAAGTTGAAATAGAGAGTGCTATTCCAAGCTCTGTTCAATGATGATCGATGCATAATTTGTTCCTCCGGAATCCAGCCTGTTCCGGTTGATGCTTTTCATCCAGGGCGTGTTTAAGTCTCTCAAGGATGATGCGGCTTAGTATCTCGCTTGGGATGGACAGGGGCATAGTTCCGTGCCAGTTCTTGTATTGACTTAAGACTCCTTTCTTTGGCAGTTTGAATGAGTAGCCTTTCTTCCAGTGCGCAGGTACCTTGCCCTCTTTCCATACCCTCTCCAGTAGTGGTCTCACCAAGTTCGCTGATGTCTCGGGGTCCATTTTCAATGTTTCTTCTGGGATTCCATCCTGTCCTAATACTTTTCCACATTTTAGCATCTTGATTGCCTTCAGGACTTCTGTTCTCGGTGGAGAGATGTTCACTGGTAGTTCTGCTTCCGCTGTTGGTATTATTGGGTGCGTTGTAGGTGGCGGTCGATTTAGAAGTCTTTTGAAGTGTTCAGCCCAGTGTTTTCTTTGCTCCTCCTCTTTGGTGATGGACTTTCCATTGTCATCCTTTACTGGTCAAATTTGTGTTGATCTCTTCCCCGAAAGGAACCTAGTTGTTTGGTAAAGTGTTGAGAGGTCCCCTTTGCCTGAACTGCAGCGTGTTTTGCTTAACTTGCCATAGCTTCATACTATTGACTTTTGTCTTCCCTTGCTCTCTTCTTTACTCTTTTGTTCAGTGTATTGTAGCTTGCATTCAACTCCTGTTTTCGTTGCTCGCCGGTGTACTGAATTATCTTTTGTTTCACCATCCTTCTCTCTTCTGTTAGTCTCCATGTGTCCTGTCTCTTCTTTTTGCCTAGAACTTTCATGCAGGTGTGACTCCATACCGCTTTCAGGCTGTTCGAGTGCTTTTCAGCGCCGGTTTCTTTGCTAATATTGATTTGTGTCTCCGCCTTTTTCTTTATGATTGCAGTGAAGATGTCTCTTGTGAAGTAATCCTTCAGTTTTTGAGTGTTGAACTTGGTTTGTGGTCTATCTGCAGCTGCTGTTTCTATGAATGCTTTCAATTCGATGTGGATTGTCCCTTGTACGAGATAGTGGTCTGAGCAAACGTCTGCTTCTCTTCTTACTTTTGTGTGGAGTAGGCTGCGCCCTCACTTCCTTGAGATTGAGATGAAGTCAATTTGGTATTTGATTCGTCCATCTGGTGACACCTATGTAGGCTTGTGTATATCCTTGTGTTTGCATACGCTGCCACCAATCACCAGTTCACCGAAAGTGGAAAAGTCGTCGAAGAGTTCTACATTTTCATTCATTCCTCCGAGAGCTTCTCTACCCATGGTGAGTTCCCTTCCTGTGTTGTCTGGTCCAAGTTTGGCGCTCATGTCTCCCATTAATATTTCAATGTCGCCAAATAGAGTATTGTCCATGGTTGCCTGTAGTTGTCTTCCCTCTTTTCGAGGTCTGCGTTGTTTTTGGGTACATAACATTGTATAATTGACACTTCCCTTCCTTTGGAGTTGAATCTGGCGGTCATTATCCTGGGCGAGATCGCCTCCCACTGCATCAGGGCCTTTGTCGCCGTCGGTGACATCATGATTGCCACGCCCTCGGTGTGCATGCGGTTGTTTTCTGGGTGACTGGAGTAGATCACTGACTCTTCTCTTGACAATTTTGTGAGTCCGCTCGCATTCCATCCCCTTTCGCATATTCTCAGCACTAGAATACCATATCTTTTCATCTCAGTTGCATTCTTGACAGCTCTGTCAATCTCGTACATGATGCGGACGTTCCATGTCCCCACAGACTTTGTTTATAGAGTGGGGTTGATAGCCTCACGCTTGAGAAGGGGGTGGGTACATGAATATATAAGTTACGGAGGAGCGATTTTTCAGGTTGCTCCCCTTAGAATCAGGAAAACGATGAATAAAACTATCAGAACGACACCAGTAGAAAGAAAAAGTTTCACAGCACGAAGGACAGTGACAGTAACAACAGAAAAACACGTAGTAGTAGTAGTATCATTGTCAAATACGGTTAACGAAAATGACATCAAAGCCATAGACTCATCGGATTTGATCAACCTGGGTGTGGTAATGCAACAATGTACACAATTCAAGATGTTAGTTAGTGTTAAATGGTCACAATTCCTGGCCAGAAAAACTAAAGAAATGATAGTTTCACGTAACTAATCAAATGTAGCCTACTAATCGAATAGCGCGTCGGTGTCAACGTTGCAAGAATTAGAGGTAAGTAAGTGGATATAGCGTACAGCAGATCCAGATGAAATAGCTCAATATGTTTCATGCAAACAATATCACTTTTTTATACTCAAACTGTTCATCTCGTCCAAGGTCATCAGTAGAGCGAGACGTCTGAAGATCATTTTCGTCCATGTTGGATTGCAGTTCCGTAGCCTTTCGTTTACGCATTGATTTTTACGTTTACCTTGCAGTTGTTCACGACCTATCTCGATGCGCATTGTTCACAAATAATGCGCTTCACCTCATTTTTGTTTCCGTTGATGTTGAAATTAGTTATTTTGTTGGTTTCGAAAGTTTCTACTACCAGGCCAGTGCATTCATTTCATTGTAATTTTTTTGTACGTTCCATTCATGCATAGTTTCAGGATTTTAGTTGTTTTTCAGCTATTAATGAATTGATACTGTGTAGAAGTTTTAGAAAGTGTGCACATGAACATGTTTGGCCGGCAGATGTAGATGACATTACCCTCCATGACATTATCCCATCATCATATCCCTTCATCATTGTGGTGATATTTCGATACAGTCTGCCTGAAACAATAATCATTGCAACCGGTATGTCTAGGGTGTGTCGCAGTCATATCACATGACGCGGGTGCCAACATAACTAGCCAGGATATGGGAATTCCCATCAATCCAGATAACATATAACACAACTTTATTAAAACTTATTGAAAAATATTTCTAAACGAAATTTCAACCGAACATAAAATGCAAGGCCAGTCCTTTTTAAGGCGTCGTTCTTGGGCCTTGTATATTTTAAGGCTCAATCATAGCTCCGTCCCCGAATTCGATGTGCATTTCTTTCTTTAATAGGAAAATACCTCTTCTGTGAACTATCCACTTGGGAAAGCTGATCTTCCCGGAAGAAAAACTAAATTCAACTATTACCTCCATATTAAACCTCTGTATGGTTACACCAGGTATCTCGAACTACTGACAAATCCCCAACCGCTGTTGTTTTCCCCAACCTTTCAGATAAAAAACACTCGCTGGTCTCGTGCTTGACTTCTGTGAAACCAAGAGGCTTCGAAATTATAGGTAAAGTCGAAGTTATTTTATTTTTCTCATCTTATGCCTTATAAATCTTTTTGTTCTTGCTCTATCAGCAAACACTGCTGTCAATGGAGTTGAAGATTGAACGATCAATTCTTGGTTGTTTGCTCAAAATCAACTTCCTCGATTTTCGCGGAGGCATCAATACGACAGTCATCGTCTCATCGGTCGCTGTTCAGAAAGAAGAGTTAAACATCGTCAGAAGTAACATAACGATTTATTATTGTAATATTTGTTTACAGACCTTAGTTTTCTTAGTTGCTTAGTTCGTTTATTCCTCTTATATGTTGGTGTAACAATACAAAATATCAAACGGCAGATCGGTGTTTTGGTTTTCGCGTCCGTTATAACTAAGCGTTTCTCAGAAATCTTCTAAGAACAGCGTGGGCCCGAGCGTAGCGAGAGCTGGGCATTAACGGTTTATGAGACTTTGATGACAGTTTCTGACGATAGAAACAGATCTGGCGGATTCAAACAGTTGGTGAAAGTTTGGATAGTCACCGTTCATCTTTCCTGGTGCCGGTCAAGTCCTCTTTGAACAAGCAATATCTGGAACTTTTTTGGAATTGGGTCAAGTTCAACAATGCCTGGGTCAAAGAAGGGACAGAGTGTCTTGGATGCAAACAGGAAAGTAAGTCATGGTGACTTGTCTGTTAATTGTAACGATGTGTCTGATGTTAAACGCGATATGGTTGATGTTACTGTTTCGCCGTTCAGGGATAATAGGAACATCAAACTCCCTAAATTTGAACCACGGTGTTTTGATGGAAACCCGGCTGATTATTTACAATTTGTAAAGGAGTTTGAGATCATGTTGAGTGGTTTTTTATTAAATGATGAATTGAAATTGATGTATTTGATGAGATATTGCACTGGAGATGCTGCAAGAGCTATACAGTGTTGTAAGTTTATGAAGCCAAAGGAGGGCTACGATGAGGCTATGAGCATATTACGTCAAAGGTTTGGAAGACCTTCGATGATTGCAGGGAAATTATTCGAGGCTGTTGAGGGTAATGGTGGTCAATTACAGGATGACTCTCAGGCACTCACTGAGTTTTTAGATAATTTGCTAATTTACAAGAATGGAATGATTTCGATGAATCGAATGAGTGACCTCAACTCGAGTTTTATCCTAGAAGTAATAGCAAGACGTCTACCTACCCGACTGCAAAGGAAGTGGGTGAAGATAAGCTCCCGTATGGAGGATGAGGGTATCGAGCCAAAGTTTGATGATATCCTGAAACTGGTAAATACTAGTGTCAATCAATCTATGAGCAAGTTTTCCAGTCTGTTAGATCTCACCCCTAGAATAGAGCAGTCTGAGGGTAAAACGCAATCATTGATGACGAATAAGCCTCAGAGAGGTGGATATCGAGAAGACTCCATGATGTCTAGTAATGCATATAGACCTAGTGAGTGTAACAGGTTTCGTAGTACATCCTCAACAGATAAGTTACAAGATGCAAGGCAAACACGGCTTTGTTTTACACGTGTGCAAGAGGTGCATACAGAAGTGAACTGTGAACCAGTGAGCAAGTTCAGTGATAAGCTAAATGTAAACTCCAGGTCTGACTCCGAATTGTGTGACGATAACGGTGTTGTGAAGAAGTCTGTAGTTGCAACTGGTAAGCCGTTGCTGAATAGAGTGTCACAGAATAGAGTTACTGCTTCAGAGTGGAGTTCTGACTCCACAAGTTTACAAAGTATAACTAGTCAGAGTGAAGATATAAAACCTTTAATGATTTGTGAGGAGGAACCAAAATTGTCTACTTCTGTTATTAAAGAGTTTGAAAATGATGAACTTGACGGTAAAGTGAATATTCGTGATAATGATCATGATGCTTCACATTTGTCTTTGGTTGATCATTATGAGATGAGGGATATGCCTACTACTGCTAAGTTAAATAAAGGTTCTGTACAACTACAACGTGAAGTAGAATTGAACGCAGATGCAGTTCCAGAAGGTGTGCATACTTGTGAGACAGTCAGTGTAATTGATCAGCGTGTAGCCCACCTATCATCAGATGCTATTTCTAAACCTGAGCTGATAGTAAAAGACAGCAGTGGTGGTGGTCTTATAGGTAGACAAATTTCTGAAAGCCGAGCAACAACAGCTTTTGATCCACCGCTAACTTCATCAACTGATATCAATCAGTCGTCGTTGGTGCTGTCATCCACAATGAAACAGACACCCATCAACTCAAGTATCTTGTGCAATGACTATGATAGTATTGGTGCGTTTGAAAAGACGAAAGATATTGCTCAGTTTAGTGAGAATAAGCCAAATGTAAACGAGAGAGTAATTGTTAAATTGACTTGCACGAATAAAGGCATTTCTAGTTTCAAGTTACTATTTGAATGTTATTATCTTTGGTGTAAATTACTCTGTTTCTATACTTGGTTGATGAGATATGTCGTGTGTTTGTTGGTCATCTATATTCTACGATACAATGACATGGGCGTGTTGCCGTTCAGATTTGAGGATATAGCTGATAGAAGGAAGTTAGCAAATGAACTCTGCGACGATTTTCCAACCTAGGGCGTCAACCTGAGAAGGGTTGTAGGCGTACTGCTGTAAGTCCTACAGTTCTTCAAAGGGTAGCGCATCAATGAGCAGTCCAATGTGCTTGGTGTATGATCTTGTACATATGTTCATATTGTATATACTGAATTGATATCATTTATCATCTAGCTGTTGGTAATTCTGTTTGTGTCCGGACGACTTTCACTTGGATCATCAACCTGAGAAGGAATGTAGGCGTACTGCTGTAAGTCCTACAGTTCTTCAAGGGTAGTTTGTCGTGTCAGGATCCACAACATTTGATGTGTTGATTGTACATATGTTTGTGTTAAATAGTTGTGTGAGTTCCAATTGATGTAATTGTTGGTTAATCTTGTTTGTGTCTGGACATTCCACAACTTACAATCGTCAACCTGTGAAGGGTTGTAGGCGTACTGGTGTAAGTCCTGCAATTCTTCAAGGGTATTCCATCAAGACATGAAATGCGAGTTTGTGTGTACTGTTTGTATATACGTGTGGTGTGTCATATCAATTGGTGTTATTTGAATTCATTGTGTTTACTCGTTGTTTTCGTACCTTGTTGTTATTGCATAATTTTGTTAAAATTTTCGTCGTGATTACTTCTGAAGTTGTGGCCACTCTTCTACATCCGTGAATGAATTGATTGATGTTAAGGACAGCAGATGGGTCGTATACGCCGGGGAGGCTAGGCTATTGCTGAGAATGAAATGCACACGGAGATAATTGTTAGCTGCGGTCCGACACGCCGGGGAGAAAGAGTGTAAACGACTGAGGCTCGCATGCGTCACCGCTACTAGAACTGAGGCAGAATGAGTGACAAGCGATTTCAGTGATAATTGATAGTGAATAGAAAAGAGGATGCTTGAAGAGTATCATGAGGTGCTGCTATGGTCACGTTGCATTCTGCAAGAGTCATTCTAGTAAGTGGCGATTGTGTTGCAAGATGTCAAGAGGAGGTCTCTGTCTGGAGGCGCAGGTCGTCAGCGATGTGTGAGATTGTGCTGTGGGTATGCTTGTGGTGTGTTGGCTTTCCTGTTTGTTTTCCATTTCAGCTCTGTCCGTGTGACCCAGGTTCTCGCAATGGCATCCAAGTCGACGTGCATTGGTCGTGAAGGAAAAAAGGGTTGGATCCCTTTTTTGCCGGGGAGTGTCAATGGAGTTGAAGATTGAACGATCAATTCTTGGTTGTTTGCTCAAAATCAACTTCCTCGATTTTCGCGGAGGCATCAATACGACAGTCATCGTCTCATCGGTCGCTGTTCAGAAAGAAGAGTTAAATATCGTCAGAAGTAACATAACGATTTATTATTGTAATATTTGTTTACAGACCTTAGTTTTCTTAGTTGCTTAGTTCGTTTATTCCTTTTATATGTTGGTGTAACAATACAAAATATCAAACGGCAGATCGGTGTTTTGGTTTTCGCGTCCGTTATAACTAAGCGTTTCTCAGAAATCTTCTAAGAACAGCGTGGGCCCGAGCGTAGCGAGAGCTGGGCATTAACGGTTTATGAGACTTTGATGACAACTGCTGCAATCTTTCAGTCATAGTTAAGCATAATTCACAATAATTGGTGATATGGCGGTTATGCTTGTGAAAAACACGCAAGACGATCATTAGTGGAGATGTCTGTCATAATAGGTGGCCCTCAATGCTCCTGGGCAAACCTCAACTTGCTGACCCCTTTGTCCCACTCATCTTGGGTTGATCAGCTCACCAAGGCTACCAAATCTCAAATTCAGCTCCCAAGATCCCTTAGCTCAACAGCTTCAACGGCCGTGCGAAACCGAAAATGAAGCTGGACGCCATGTCTGATAATAAGGAAGTTGACCTCGGAACTTGAGGAGACAGTAGACCGGATACACAATATGCCAACGTGCCTCAGTGATGTTGCATGTGTGTGGCACCGAGAATGACAGCAGGTATTACCCAATTTTCCCAAATTAATCAGAAACCTTAGGACACACACCTCAAAATAGAGATCTACTTATTGCTAACAGCGAAACCAGTACAAGTCATACAGTTCTGGTCAGGCGACACAGGGACAACAAGGAGTGGCAAGAGTTATCACATGCGGTACGTTCAACGTTTGCGTTACATTTTTGCGTGATTCGTTACATAAAATTTATCTTGTTGTAATACTTGCACAAGTACTATACTACTTCCATACCTGTAACCATTTCTCTCATTTCTAATAGTTATGGCTAATCAAAGTAAAAAGCAACGAACCCAATCTCCAACAAAACTGGTGACTAATTTAACGTCCCTGATTGCTACATCAAGCAACACACCCCGTACAAACGGTTATAGTGAGTCACATAACTCACTTGTATGCCGTAAGCGTCGAGCTGGAACTGAGGATAAAACTGCACTGACAGCTGGTATTAGCACTACTCCTGAAAATTCAGTGCCCCCTACTCATACAGAACCCCTCCCTTCACCTTATGTGCTTATCGAAAAACTCCAGCCATCAAGCTCTTTTTCAGTACTATCTTCAGAAATAGAACTTCCAAAGTTGTCTATAGGAGAACCTAAGGCTGAGTTAAGGGAAATAAAAAACAATAAGTCAGTAAATGCTGGAAATATTGAAACCAATACCGAGATATCCAAATTATCAGATCAGATCAGCGATATCAGATCGCAGGTCTGTGAACTGACACCTCTAACTATCCTCATGAAAACGGTAAACCTTAACAAGCTTGACACAGAATCGGTAACTAAGGTAGATAACCTCATTAACTTTGTTACCACAGAAGTAACAAAACGACTCGACGCAAAACTGAGTGCTATTGTCTACAACGTTCCGGACAATGAGGCACTAAAAAAGGTACAGCGCATCTTGCTTAGTGAGGCAAAAATGCCTAACTCCAAGACTAAGTGCTATAGGCTGAAGAAGAGTCAACATGAAAAGTGTTGTCCTATTCGTTTTCAGTTCGAAACACCGGCAGAGACCAGAAAATTCATCCGATCCCAACACACCCTATCGCAAGCCAGAAACTACAAACTTATAAAGGTCGGGGTGGACAAAACAGTCATAGAAAGGCGCGCATACAATTATCTCGCTAAGCCCAATTGTGAAATAGGTAATAGGACATTGCAAGCAGCCATTATTCCCAACCCTGTGAAAGATACAGTAGACCCCACCGCATCACCCCTCTCAAAACACACAGAATTATCCCATCAGCCGAAAGGCCACTAGATTGTACCCAAATAAATAATAAAACCATACCACCTATCACCGTAGAATCTAACATGCCACTAAATAACCCCAGAAAAAAGTCAAAGCCCAAAATTCGACATTGTCCTCTCCTAGCCATGACTCCATTGCTAAAGATAAGGAAAATATGCCCCTAAATCATACCAACAAAAACAGTGGCAGCTTAGATAAACCCACACTCCCCACGGTCAATAGTATTAGCACTCACAACGTGCTAAATCGCACCATGGCACACACTAATATCCAATATCACGACAATGTCACCCTCAATAGTACAAGCGGTAATTGTCAGAACTCGGCTATCAACAACTCAGGGTCTTCAGAGTATGGCACACAAACAAATTTTGACCGGATATATGGTACAAGTCTGCTGGGAACTAACCCACAATGCAGTACACACGAAACCCACACAAGGACACAACTAGCATCAAACAATAGGTGGAATAATAAGCCATGGTCATCACAAGGATCCAATCATTTTTTATCCCCCGCGTCCCTGTCAGCGTTGAAAAAACAGCTGGTAGGGATGTTAACACTCCTAAACCACTAGTGCTGGCTCCCTCCTTGCATGAAAACAGGAACGGTCTAGTGCACCCGTATCCATTAGGCACACTTGACACTTGCACAAGTATAGGTCAAATAAAGAACCCTACCCACTTCTGTAGCCTAACTAAAAATAAAAATTCCTTAGTCTATAGCAAATCCAGTACTCCAACTCCTAATTCTTCACCGAAAACAGCACACACCAACTCGATAGACATAGGTGAGCATGATGCTGAAACTCCTCTTAACATAGGATCATCATGTCAAGCAGAACTACTGGGTGCTGAACCATATTCGGGGCTGACTAACGAACTTAAATACTTCAAATGCTACTTCAACTCTCATCTTTACCTAATCCTCATAAATGCTAGATCTGTTCTAAATAAATTGCCGATGCTCAGAGCACTCACAGTAATATACAAACCCCCTGTAATTGTCATCACTGAATCTTGGTGTCATTCGAACATCCTGGATGAAGAAATAAGCTTAGATAACTACACACACTTTCGGTGTGACAGGGAAGGTGGTAAGGGAGGGGGTTGTCTCATGTACTTTCTGAATGCACTTACTGTATCACAGCTAGAAAGTAGTACACTTAACATGCCTGAGACTCTATGGGTTAATGTACACTTAAATAACGTAACAGCATTAATTGGATGCACCTACAGAGCACCTGGCACCTTTAGTAATTACGAGACCCAACTTATTAATACTCTGGAGCAATTATCCGACTTACAATACGATCATAAGATCCTATGTGGGGACTTTAACTTACCTGAAATCAACTGGGATATACCCACAGGCCCAACTAAATTTGATAAGTTCTTAGGCACACTGGAAACAAACTGTCACTACTCCCACAAGAGGTAATAACGTACTAGACTTAATCTTCTGCCACAATATAAGCCCCCTTTCAACGCTAGTAGGTTCTGAGTTTCCAGGGAGCGACCACAAAACAGTGATGTGTGCACTGCCAATTCCGCTGAGTAGCAATGCATCTCATACCTCCACTTCACAACAAGTAATATATAGGAACTATAGTAAGGCAAACTGGGCCTTAGTAGAATCAATGCTAAGATCCTCCAAATGGGATGAATACTTCACTACTGATGACCTATCGAGAGCCCTAACCATCTTCTACCATAACACTAACACATGCTTAGATGCTGTCATTCCACTCCAAACACTAAAGGTTTCCCCACACAGAAAGTCATTCATAAAACCAAAGGATCGTACGAAACTGAAGAGACTCTCAACAAGTTACTTCAAACACCACGACTTTGGCACTCTAGGTCTAATACTTAACACCCTTAGCTCCATCTCACAAGCTCGAGATTTCCGTATGAGAAAGGAAGAACGCATCGCAGTAGCCAGTCCTGCTAGAGTGTATGCACTCACAGAAATCTTAAGGAAGCGAATGAATCGCAAAAATCACAGCATTTCTCTCCTCATAGACAAAGGTAGGCTATGCACTAACTCTGCAGACATATGTGAACTATTCAACAAAACGTTTGCAGGTAACTACATTAAGCCCTCAGTCCAGCTACTCGATATACACCCTATTACTAATATGGCACAAACTCCATCTCCACTCACACCAAATAAAATCAGCACTGTTCAATTCACTTACGCTAATATTAACCAAACTATAAGAACCCTCAAAAGTTCAAAAGGTTTCGGTACCGACGGTATATCATCTTACTTCTATAAATATGGTGGCCCTGACATTCCTCTACTGCTGCTTAAAATATTCACAATGTCCCTAGAAACTCAAACTTACCCTGACATATGGAAGACAACATTCATTATGCCTAAACACAAATCTGGCTCGAAAACTGAAGTCAGTAACTACCGGCCGATCAATATCACACCTATAGCATCTAGAATCATGGAGAGACTAGTCAAAGATAACCTAATCAAACATATGCTTAGCTGCAATATTATAAGTCCGAACCAACATGGATTCCTGAAATCCAGATCATGTTTAACATGTCACCTAGACTTCTTCAATTTTGTAACCAGCAGTCGTGACAGACGGCAACTAGTACTTGTCATCTACTTTGACATTTCTAAGGCATTTGACCGTGTTGACCATTTACTGCTAACAAATAAGCTGAACTCCTTAGGAATACGTGACCCATTATTAGGATGGCTTAAATCATTCCTTAACAATAGGTCCCAAATAGTTAAACTCGGGTCTGCAACCTCCAAACCTAGCCCTATCACTTCTGGTGTAGTACAAGGTAGTGTCATTGGACCCCTCCTATTTACACTATACATCAATGACATATGCGCTTGCTTCACGCACGGGAAACCATTCATCTTTGCAGATGACCTAAAAGTAGCTTATACATTCCAAAGTGATGACTTAGGGAACTTCGAGAATGTAGTGCAGAAGGAATTAGATAAAATGACTGCTTGGTCGTCCCTATGGAATCTCCAATTCAATCTGAAAAAATGTGGCTGGATCTGCTTCGGTGCACCCTCAATTGACCTGAAATTAACGCTTCAATCTGCTAACCTAACCAGACTCCGAAGTGTCGTTGACCTAGGCCTGAGGTACTCTAGTGACTTGACATTCTCTGAGCAAGTAGCATCACAGACTAGAAAATCGAGGATGCTCTTAGGATGCATACTCAGGAACTTTCACGACAATGAAGCCAAGCTAATTCTGTACAAAACATGTGTCAGACCACTACTAGAATACTGTCCATTTATTATAAGCAGCACTCGCACACGTGATAAGCTAAGGATGGAAAGTATCCAACGATATTTTACCTCAAAACTACTTGGCTATGATTGTAAGAAAGACTACATCTCACGGTGCATGATCCTAAAACTTGACCCACTTTGGACAAGGCGACTTATTATAAACCTAATATTCTTCTTTAAGGTCCTTCACAAAATATCATTCTCAGGTAACAGGGACATACAATTCGCACAGGAAGGTTCTTACGATCTGCGTAACCAAACTTCCACAGTGACAACTCATTCTTTTAAGTCAACACTCCGTGAAAACTTCTTCACAGTCATGTATTCTAAAATATGGAATAGCCTACCCCTAGATGTCAGAACTTGCTCTTCGGTTACAAGCTTCAAACGCTCTCTGCATAGACTGTTTCACTCTACTGATTATATTAATAAACTATTTACTCCTAGAACGAATCAACCACTAATCTACTACAGCACCTAAAAGACGCACTTCAACACCCTTAGCAATCTAAAAACTATAAATAAACTAGCAGCATGGATGCATAAAGACATAGTACGGAACATACAGGAATAGTTTACCCTTAGAAATAGGACGTGTCACTTTATTGTAACCTTCAAACGCTTGCTATATAAACTGTTTTATCCCAAAGTCTATCCCTACCAGAACTCATTACTTACTTCTAAAACGCATCAGTCATTAGAACACTAAAACGCTCAGACTCATTAATACACATCATGACACTAAATAGACTCTAAGACTTCGCATAAATACGTAAAAAGAACTATAACTAAAAATAATTTCTTAATAATTTATTATACAATTGACATAAACAATTATATATATACATTAATGTCCTTTTAATGTTCACATACTTTCTCTTTTTGGTACTCTGATACTCCTATTCATCTTCTGGTCGAGGTCGAACAACCCTGCATCTAAACTGAAATGAGGATTAATTCCAAACCATCTACCTCATAACCACCCAAATTCCATGAACGATCCAATTCTACCATTTGAAGACGCTGGCGAACATGCTGTAAATGAGTATTCATGATCTGAAATGAAGAAGCAACTGGTTTTCAAACAGTTTTCAACATTTTTCTGAACTTACGAATGCAGTCCGCCATGCAGACACAAATGGAGCAAATGGAGAATTCTGGAACCGACCTCAGCACCATTTGATGCAGTAAAACAACTTCACATGACCTCATCTAGTTTTCGCATCCACGATCAAATTTCTTTCCTGTTATAAAACTACGATAAGACTACTGAAAAAATGGAATAAATATATCACTGATCTCAACATAATACATCAATAAACTTTGAGCCGAGGGTGCTGTTCACAACAAAGTTATGTAAGAGGATTGACTTCAAGCTTTTTTTCCCAGATATTCGTATTACATTCATCTGATGTCTGGGTTTTTTTAAAGCGAAGACAATATCTCTATATCTCTTTATGTGCTACACAAACAGACTTTATAGCAGACTGTTCCGTCTGACTCTAATGTCAGAAAGAACAACCAAACTGTAAATTCATCATACATCAATTTGTGTAATTTATATAATAACTTATCCATGCCTGTACAATTGGTATGTTCCTGCATAAACAGGAAGAAATATATTATTATTATTATGTTAACACTCCTAAACCACTAGTGCTGGCTCCCTCCTTGCGTGGAAACAGGGACGGTCTAATGCAACCATATCCATTAAGCACGCATGATACTTGCACAAGTATAGGTCAAATGAAGAATCCTACCCACTTCTGTAGCCTAACTAAAAATAAAAATTCTTTAGTCTATAGCAAATCCAGTACTCCAACTCCTAATTCTTCACCAAAAACAGCACACACCAACTCGATAGACATAGGTGAGCATGATGCTGAAACTCCTCTTAACATAGGATCATCATGTCAAGCAGAACTACTGGGTACTGAACCATATTCGGGGCTGACTAACGAACTTAAACACTTCAAATGCTATTTCAACTCTCATCTTTACCTAATCCTCATAAATGCTAGATCTGTTCTAAATAAATTGCCGATGCTCAGAGCACTCACAGTAATATACAAACCCCCTGTAATTGTCATCACTGAATCTTGGTGTCATTCGAACATCCTGGATGAAGAAATAAGCTTAGATAACTACACACACTTTCGGTGTGACAGGGAAGGTGGTAAGGGAGGGGGTTGTCTCATGTACTTTCTGAATGCACTTACTGTATCACAGCTAGAAAGTAGTACACTTAACATGCCTGAGACTCTATGGGTTAATGTACACTTAAATAACGTAACAGCATTAATTGGATGCACCTACAGAGCACCTGGCACCTTTAGTAATTACGAGACCCAACTTATTAATACTCTGGAGCAATTATCCGACTTACAATACGATCATAAGATCCTATGTGGGGACTTTAACTTACCTGAAATCAACTGGGATATACCCACAGGCCCAACTAAATTTGATAAGTTCTTAGGCACACTGGAAACAAACTGTCACTACTCCCACAAGAGGTAATAACGTACTAGACTTAATCTTCTGCCACAATATAAGCCCCCTTTCAACGCTAGTAGGTTCTGAGTTTCCAGGGAGCGACCACAAAACAGTGATGTGTGCACTGCCACTTCCGCTGAGTAGCAATGCATCTCATACCTCCACTTCACAACAAGTAATATATAGGAACTATAGTAAGGCAAACTGGGCCTTAGTAGAATCAATGCTAAGATCCTCCGAATGGGATGAATACTTCACTACTGATGACCTATCGAGAGCCCTAACCATCTTCTACCATAACTCTAACACATGCTTAGATGCTGTCATTCCACTCCAAACACTAAAGGTTTCCCCACACAGAAAGTCATTCATAAAACCAAAGGATCGTACGAAACTGAAGAGACTCTCAACAAGTTACTTCAAACACCACGACTTTGGCACTCTAGGTCTAATACTTAACACCCTTAGCTCCATCTCACAAGCTCGAGATTTCCGTATGAGAAAGGAAGAACGCATCGCAGTAGCCAGTCCTGCTAGAGTGTATGCACTCACAGAAATCTTAAGGAAGCGAATGAATCGCAAAAATCACAGCATTTCTCTCCTCATAGACAAAGGTAGGCTATGCACTAACTCTGCAGACATATGTGAACTATTCAACAAAACGTTTGCAGGTAACTACATTAAGCCCTCAGTCCAGCTACTCGATATACACCCTATTACTAATATGGCACAAACTCCATCTCCACTCACACCAAACCAAATTAGCACTGTTCAATTCACTTACGCTAATATTAACCAAACTATAAGAACCCTCAAAAGTTCAAAAGGTTTCGGTACCGACGGTATATCATCTTACTTCTATAAATATGGTGGCCCTGACATTCCTCTACTGCTGCTTAAAATATTCACAATGTCCCTAGAAACCCAAACTTACCCTGACATATGGAAGACAACATTCATTATGCCTAAACACAAATCTGGCTCGAAAACTGAAGTCAGTAACTACCGGCCAATCAATATCACACCTATAGCATCTAGAATCATGGAGAGACTAGTCAAAGATAACTTAATCAAACATATGCTTAGCTGCAATATTATAAGTCCGAACCAACATGGATTCCTGAAATCCAGATCATGTTTAACATGTCACCTAGACTTCTTCAATTTTGTAACCAGCAGTCGTGACAGACGGCAACTAGTACTTGTCATCTACTTTGACATTTCTAAGGCATTTGACCGTGTTGACCATTTACTGCTAACAAATAAGCTGAACTCCTTAGGAATACGTGACCCATTATTAGGATGGCTTAAATCATTCCTTAACAATAGGTCCCAAATAGTTAAACTCGGGTCTGCAACCTCCAAACCTAGCCCTATCACTTCTGGTGTAGTACAAGGTAGTGTCATTGGACCCCTCCTATTTACACTATACATCAATGACATATGCGCTTGCTTCACGCACGGGAAACCATTCATCTTTGCAGATGACCTAAAAGTAGCTTACACATTCCAATGTGATGACTTAGGGAACTTCGAGAATGTAGTGCAGAAGGAATTAGATAAAATGACTTCTTGGTCGTCCTTATGGAATCTACAATTTAATCTGAACAAATATGGCTGGATCTGCAAGTAGCATCACAGACTCGAAAGTCAAGGATGCCCTTAGGAACTTTCACGACAGTGAAGCCAAGCTAATTCTGTACAAAACATGTATCAGACCACTACTAGAATACTGTCCATTTATTATAAGCAGCACTCGCACACGTGACAAGCTAAGGATGTAAAGTATCCAACGATATTTTACCTTAAAACTACTTGGCTACGATTGTAAGAAAGACTACATCTCACGGTGCATGATCCTAAAACTTGACCCATTTTGGACAAGACGACTTATTATAAACCTAATATTCTACTTTAAGGTCCTTCACGAAATATCATTCTCAGGTAACAGGGACATACAATTCGCACAGGAAGGCTCTGACGATCTGCGTAACCAAACTTTCACAGTGACAACTCATTCTTTTAAGTCAACACTCTGTGAAAACTTCTTCACAGTCATGTATTCTAAAATATGGAATAGCCTGCCCCTAGATGTTAGAACTTGCTCTTCGGTTACAAGCTTCAAACGCTCTCTGTACAGACTGTTCCACTCTACTGATTATAATAATAAACTGTTTATTCCTAGAACGAATCAACTATTAGTCTACTACAGCACCTAAAAAACGCGCTTCAATACCCTTGGTACTCTAAAAACTATAAGTAAACTGGTCGCATAGATGCATAAAGACTTAGTACGGAATATAATGGAATAGTTTACCTCTAGAATTAGGACCTGTCACTACATTATAACTTTCAAACTCTTGCTATATAAACTGTTTCATCTCAATGACTCTCCCGACCAGAACCCACCACTTGTTTCTAAAACGCATCAGTCATTAGAACATTAAAATGCTCAGACTCACTAATACACATTATGACACTAAATAAACTCTAAGACTTCGCATAAATACGTGAAAACACAACTACAATATAGGCAAATGTTTACTAAAGTATAATATACAATCGACATTAACATTTATATATGCATATAACATATTGATGTTCTTTTCATGCTCACATACATTCTCTTTCTGGTATTCTGCTGCTGTGCATAATATTCTATTTATCTTCTGGTCGAGTTCGAGCAACCGTGCATCTAAACTGAAATGAAGATGGATTCCAAAACATTTAACTCATAACCACTCAAATTCCATGGACGATCCAATTCTACCATTTGAAGACGCTGGCGAACACGCTGTAAATGAGTATTCATGATCTGAAATGAAGAAGCAACTGGTTTTCAAACAGTTTTCAACATTTTACTCAACTTACGAGTACAGTCCGCCATGCAGACACAAGTGGCGCAAATGGAGAGTTCTGGAATCGACCTCGGCACCATTTGATGCAGTAAAACAACCCAACATGACCTTATCTTGTTTTCGCATACACGATCATTGTCAATGTATTTGAAGATTGAACAATCGATTCATGGTTGTTTGCTCAAAGCCAACTTCCCAAATTTTCGCGGAGGCATCAATCAGCCAGTCATCGTCTCATCGGTCGCTGTTCAAAATGAAGTCGGGAAAAAACTGTCAGAAGTAATATATTATTATTGCTCCCTTGGGTTCCTAGTGAAACATAGGGCTTTAACTGCACGTCTCCATTTGCTTCTGTCTTCTGTTGTACTTTCCGCCTGCATCCATGTTAGTCCATATTCTTTTAACTCCTCTTCACATGATCTCCATGTCACCCCTGGACGTCACACACGACTCTTCCCTTTGGGGTTCCACTCGAGGGCTTGACGCGCGATGTCACCCAGCGGTCTCCTCAGGGAGTGCCCGATCCATCTCCACTTTCTCCTGCATATTTGTTGGGCGGTTGGTTCTTGCTTTGTTTGTTCCCATAATTCGTTGTTGGTGATTCTCTCCGGCCATATGATCTTCAGTATAGAGCGAAGACAGTTGTTAATCAAGGTCTGCAACCTGTTGGTGGAAATATTCTTTGTGACCCGCTTGCCAAGATTCTGATCCGTATAGAAGAACTCACTGACTTTACGTTTGTATTGAAAATCCGAATTTCGTTGGTGATGCTGGCTGAGTGAGGAAGACTTCCAGATTGATTTCAGGTTGATGAATGTGTTTCTCGCCTTCCCGATTCTCGATTTGACATCCCCGTCCGCTCCTCCTGTAGTTGAGACAATGCTCCCTAGATAAGTGAATGAAGTAACCTCTTTCAAATCCCTCCCGTTGATGGTGATTGACGTTAGATGTTGTTGCTGATGTTGGTTGGTTATTTTCATAACATCCGTTTTCTCTATGTTTGTCTGGAGTCCTGTCGTCAGAAGTAATATTGTGATTTATTATTGTAATATTTGTTCATAGACCTTAGTTGTAATAGTGGTTATATGTTGGTGTTAGAATAAATAATTCTCGAGTCGCCAAACTGGGTTCTGGATTTTGCGTCCGTTCGTACTAAGCGTTTCTGAGAAACATCAAGGAACAGTGTGAGTCCCAGCGTAGCGAGAGCTGGGCATTAACGGTTTATGAGACGTGATTGACAGTTTCTGACGATAGAAACAGATCTGGCGGATTCAAACAGTTGGTGAAAGTTTGGATAGTCGCCGTTCATTTTTCCTGGTGCCGGTCAAGTCCTCTTTGAACAAGCAATATCTAGAACATTTTTGGAATTGGGTCAAGTTCAACAATGCCTGGGTCGAAGAAGGGACAGAGTGTCTTGGATGCAAACAGGAAAGTAAGTCATGGTGACTTGTCTGTTAATTGTAACGATGTGTCTGATGTTAAGCATGACATGGTTGATGTTACTGTTTCGCCGTTCAGGAATAATAGGAACATCAAACTCCCTAAATTTGAACCACGGTGTTTTGATGGAAACCCGGCCGATTATTTACAATTTGTAAAGGAGTTTGAGATCATGTTGAGTGGTTTTTTATTAACTGATGAAATGAAGTTAATGTATTTGATGAGGTATTGCACTGAAGATGCTTCAAGAGCTATACAGTGTTGTAAGTTTATGAGGCCAAAAGAGGGCTACTACGAGGCTATGAGCGTACTACGTCAAAGGTTTGGAAGACCTTCGATGATTGTAGGGAAATTATTCGAGGCTGTTAAGGGTAATGGCAGTCAACTTCAAGATGACTCCAAGGCACTTACTGAGTTTTTAGATAATCTTATGACTTATAAGAATACCTTGATTTCGATGAATTGCATGAGTGACCTCAACTCGAGTTTTATAATAGAAGTAATAGCAAGACGCCTACCTACTCGACTGCAAAGGAAGTGGGTGAAGATAAGCTCCCATATGGAGGATGAGGGTATCGAGACAAAGTTCGATGACATTCTGAAACTGGTAAACAATAGTGTCAATCAATCTATGAGTAAGTTTGCCAGTATATTGAATCTCACCCCTAGAATAGAGCAGTCTGAGGGAAAAATGCAATCATTGATGACGAAGAGGCCTCAGAGAGGTGGATATCGAGAAGGCTCCATGATGTCTAGTAATGCATATAGATCTAGTGAGTGTAACAGGTTTCGTAGTACATTCTCAACAGATAAGTTGCAAGATGCAAGACAAACACGGTTGTATTTTACACGTTTTCAAGAGGTGCATACGAAGGTTAACTGTGAACCAGTAAGCAATTTCAGTGATAAGCTAAATGTGAAATCAACGTCTGACTCCGAATTGTGTGACGATAACGGTGCGGTGAAGAAGTCTGTAGTTGCAACTGGTAAGCCATTGTTGAATAGAATGCCACAGAAGAGAGTTACAGTCTCAGAGGACAGTTCTGACTCCATAAGTTTACAAGGTGTTACTAGTCAGAGTGAATATATAAAACCATTAAGGATTTATGAGGAAGAACTAAAATAGTCTACTGCTGTTATTAAAGAGTTTGAAAATGATGAAGTTGACGATGGTAAATTGAATATTTGGTATAATGATCATGATACTTCACAGTTGTCTTTGGTTGATCATGATGAGATGAGGGATATGCCTACTACTGCTAAGTTGAACAAAGGTTCTGTACAACTTGAACGTGAAGTAGAAATAAATGCAGTTGCAGAAGGCATGTATACTTGTGAGACCGTCAGTGTAATTGATCAGCATGTAGCCCACCTATCATCAGATGCTACTGCTAAACCTGAGCTAATAGTAAAAGACAGCAGTGGTGGTGGTCTTGCAGGTAGACAAATTTCTGAAAGTCGAGCAACAACAGCTTCTGATCCACCGCTAAGTTCATCAACTGGTATCAATCAGTCGTCGTTGGTGTTGTCATCCACAATGAAAAAGACGCCCATCAACTCAAGTATCTTGTGCAATGACTATGATAGTATTGGTGCATTTGAAAAGACGAAAGATATTGCTCAGTTTAGTGAGAATAAGCCAAGTGTAAACGAAAGAGTAATTGTTAAATTGACTTGCATGAATAAAGGCATTTCTAGTTTCAAGTTACTATTTGAATGCTATTATCTTTGGTGTAAATTACTCTGTGCCTACGCTTGGTTGATCAGATACGTCGTGTGTTTGTTCGTCATCTATATTCTACGATACAATGACATGAGCGTGTTACCGTTCAGATTTGAGGATATAGCTGATAGAAGGAAGTCAGCAAATGAACTCTGCGACGATTTTCCAACCTAGGGCGTCAACCTGAGAAGGGTTGTAGGCGTACTGCTGTAAGTCCTACAGTTCTTCAAGGGTAGTTTGTCATGCCGGAATCCACAACATTTGATGTGTTGATTGTACATATGTTTGTGTTAAATAGTTGCGTGAGTTCCAATTGATGTAATTGTTGGTTAATCTTGTTTGTGTCTGGACATTCCACAACTTACAATCGTCAACCTGTGAAGGTTTGTAGGCGTACTGGTGTAAGTCCTGCAATTCTTCAAAGGAATTCCATCAAGACATGATTCGTGAGGTTATTTGTACTGTTTGTATATGTGTGTGGAGTGTCATATGAATCGGTGATTTTTGATTCATTGTGTTTTGTTGTTTTCGTTCTTGTTGTTATTGCAATTTTGTTAAATTTTCGTCGTGATTATTTCTGAGTTGTTTCAGTCTTCTACATCCGTGAATGAAGTGACTGATGTTAAAGACAGCGGGTGGGTCGTATACGCCGGGGAGGCTATTTCTGAGAATGAAATGCACACGGAGATAATTGTTAGCTGCGGTCCGACACGCCGGGGAGAAAGAGTGTAAACGACTGAGGCTCGCATACGTCACCGTTACTAGAACTGAGGCAGAATGAGTGACAAGCGATTTCAGTGGTAATTGGTAGTGAGTAGATAAGAGGATGTGCGTGGAGTATCGTGAGGTGGTGCTATGGTCACGTTGCATTCTGCAAGAGTCATTCTAGCAAGTGGAGATTGTGTTGCAAAATATCAAGAGGATGCCTTTAACTGGAAGGCGTAGGTTGTCATTGATGTATGAGATTGTGCTGTGGGTATGCTTGTGGTGTGTTGGCTTTTCTGTTTGTTTTCCATTTCAGCTCTGTCCGTGTGACCCAGGTTCTCGCAATGGCATCCAAGTCAACGTGTATTGGTCGTGATGGAAAAAAGGGTTGGATCCCTTTTTTGACGGGGAGTGTCAATGTAGTTGAAGATTGAACGATCAATTCTTGGTTGTTTGCTCAAAATCAACTTCCCCAATTTTCGCGGAGGCATCAATACGACAGTCATCGTCTCATCGGTCGCTGTTCAGAAAGAAGATAGAAAACCGTCAGAGGTAATATTGTGATTTATTATTGTAATATTTGTTCACAGACCTTAGTTGTAACAGTGTTTATATGTTGGTGTTAGAATAAAGAATCCTCGAGTCACCAATTGGTGTTTTGGGTTTTTCGTCCGTTATTACTAAGCGTTTCTGAGAAACTTCAAGGAACAGCGTGAGCCCGAGCGTAGCAAGAGCTGGGTATTAACGGTTTACGAGACGTGGCTGACAATCACCAATAGTGAAATTTCCATTTACCTGAAACAGTACAGATGCAGTATCACGATTGATTGTCTAGGTTGCATTATGTTTCATTGTTATCCACATCAACACAACATGCCTGCGTATCTTACATTATTTTAAGTGTTTCTCTATGTTGTTAACACTGTGCATAGTTGCTTAGAGTTGAGGCATGTTCAGCTTATATTTGATGACTACACATTCCTAAAAATGAGAATGTAATTTCTGTAGGACTCAGAAAACTATGCTCACTAGACATTACTGAGATTTTGGATCAATTTCAAAGCCACACATTTGCAATACCTCATTTAACGTAGACGTATTCAGTATGAAATTGATGAGAGAATGACGTCTCAACAGTATGGGTGTTTCAGAGTTTATCTTGAAATTTGCGTGTAATCCTCTAATGCTGGACAACTTATGAGGTCTATTTATGCATACGGCGTCAATATAAAGACCAGCTGTGGACTACAAATACTTTTAATTGTATGAGAACTTTACTTAGTATTAATATGATCGATGTGTAATAATATATAAAATTATCTTTCATAAATTCGTGTTTTGCTTCATATTTTAGGTATATGGAGGTTGTGGAATGTGAAATCAGTGAAAATGTCAATCTGTCAAACCAACGCTAATAGCCTTTATCAAAATTTTCTTCTGTTTATTATACTCATCATCTCTACTTCTTTTGAACTTCTTCAGCGCGTCGCTATACTATGAGCTTTTGTAATACGTGAATTCGGTTTAATGCATGCTAAGCCTAGTTAGTCAAATGGAGGTTCACTATAGTATGAGACTTACTTTAATCATTCACAGGATTTCGCGTCTGTTTCTATACAATAGCACATTGTAAAAACTAAGTAGGATTTAGCAAGTTGAATAATAATTCCGTAATGTTCGTTACGCTAAAGTCGCCTTTTTAAGCCAATTGCAAGTCTATATACTGCTAAACGCCAAGTATGTAGCACAAGTAAATGTAGGAAATTAGGGTTGATATCTACTTCATTAATCAGTTAATATGCAGTGGCATCCTCAAATAGACTGTCTACTTGGCGATGAGCTAAGAAACAATTTTTATTTATTTCTGATATGCTGTTAAATCATGTGATGTTATCTAATATCCATCATTTCTATGATCAACAACTGCAGTGTTTGAATATCTACTTTGTTAAGTAGGCCGATGATCTAACAATTTCAGTGTCTGTCAACTCCCAGCTAAACAGTACTAAAATGATCAGCTTCCCATCAGGAATTAGCAAATGGACTTCGTCTAACGGCCTTAAGCTAAATCCTTCCAAATGTCAGGCAGTTAATTTCAGTTTTAGATGTAAAAGAAACTTAAATGGAGCTGTTAATTCCTATTACCGTTGTATAATTGATGAGTGATATAGAAATCAAATCCGACGTTAAGTATCTTGGATTAATTCTTTCTTCTGGCCAATCCTGGTCTTCCCATGTCTAAGCGATTTCTAAAGTAATATTTCGTCTGACTGTTCACATTAAGAAGTTAAGGCACTCAAGCATAACTCATCCCCTCCTCTTACAGTTTGTCCCTCCGTGCATCTTACCTATACTTGACCTGTTTATCTTGCTTTAATTATGATACAACCGTGTTTCGCAGAACTCATCACACAGCGTATCAGCCTTAAATGTATACCACATGCAGGTATAATGCTTATGAGCTAGGTATGCAAATCAAAGTAAACGTTTGTACGGTGCATTCATTATTTATAAGACTAACTAGTATGTAAGAACTACGATTTGACCAGTTATACAACGTTTATTATATTTGGACACAATTAACCTACGCTGCTTACTTCTATGGCGCATTACCTAAAGCTACGTAGTTACCTTAAAGTGGTTTCCGCTGAAGGTAATTACCCTTAGCTACTACCTTATTATACCAATTAACGTTATCTTTGAATTTCAAAGTAAAAGCGGACATCCTAGGAACCTTCTTGGTAAAAAGTCGTCTCCTAGTCGAAAAAGTGAATATATCCTAATCCTCACGAAAGCGTTTAGAGGTATTCATCCTATCACCTCAAATGACCCACTATTTGCAGTCACTTGAAAATTAAGAATAAATTTACCGGAGACGGTATGCTTATGACTTCTAGATATCATAATGTACCATGAGAGAAAACCTATATCCATAGAGTTATAACAGTTACAAGCGCGATATTAATCCGAAACACGACGACTACGATTCTTAATTACAGAAAATCCTAATTTGCTACCTAATCTTCTAATAGTATTAACAAATGTTTCACCAAGAAAAAGAAAACCATTGGTTTCAGGAAAATTTATTTAGTTTTCTTAAAGACCATGGGCATCCGTATTTATAGCCACGGAGAAATCAAAAACATCCACAAAGTAGGAATTTCATTATTTGAAATGAAACAAGCAATCTGTATTCAACGAATAATTTCACCCCGAATAACAATCAGCTCCTCAGCTTGTTGTAGACCACAACTCGAGTGTTATTCTTGCTAATTAAAGTCTTACCTTTAACTGGGATAGTTCGTACACTCAGCAGATCACCATGTTATCCGCTTTTGAAGTGGTTTTGCAAAACACTGAATGGCTGTTAACCCTGGCTTTGCTACAGACGGTCTTAGTTCATGTATTTGGATCTAGTACATTGGGCATTAATAAACATAGGTAACACTTACCATTCAGGGGTTTCTCACTGCTTTCAAGTTTCGTTCAGTTCCAAAACTACATACAGACACAGCAGATTCATGCTTCTCATGTGACTCAAACTTGTTTGATTTAGATTCTCTGACAATATATCTGATTCTTTAACTGATAATGTACACTGATGGTATACTCAGCTTCGCGAAAAGCTTCAAAGCTTTTGCAAATTCAAACCACGTTCTGATATCTCCAGGTTTAATATGCTCTTCGTAAATCGTGCCAATATCGAACCTGATCGTATCCTCCTCACCAGATTGACTCGCAGATTGCTGCAAGCTGTAAACATGAATGTGAAAGACATTGTTTTTTTCAGATTTATACATACTACTTAATCAATTGAGCAAGAAACAACGACGGCAATCAGCAAATGGACCAAG
This sequence comes from Trichobilharzia regenti, assembly GCA_944472135.2. Taxonomy (NCBI): domain Eukaryota; kingdom Metazoa; phylum Platyhelminthes; class Trematoda; order Strigeidida; family Schistosomatidae; genus Trichobilharzia; species Trichobilharzia regenti. The sequence goes on along the minus strand of OX235262.1, from coordinate 131,112,937 downwards.
ACCAACATCGTTTGTCAGCTAAACAAGTTCACGTGCATATGTTTCAAAACTTCTGCGCAGAACTACTTCATTAATAGCTGAAAAACAACTAAAACATTGCAACCAGGATGAAAACAACGTGTGAAACAATTGTAATGAAATGAATGCACTGCCCTGGTGGTAAAAACTTCCGAAGCATACAAAATAAGTCATTTAAACAGCAACAAAAACGAAAATGAGGTGAAAAGCAGCATTCGTGAACAATGCGCGACGAAGTTAAACTTTCGACACCACTAACTACCAATCAGCGAATTATCCAATGAGATTCACGAACGATATCGAATTATCCAATGAGGTTCACGAACTCAGTTCAATGTTTTATAGCGCTTGATTCATTTCTAATGCGTGACCTTACAAAGCTATTGTTGCAATTCGAGGAGGTTAGCGTCTTCCAGTATTTCCTGGATTTGAGTTTCTCCCGAAAGAGCGAATTCGTTTGTGTGGTGGTATCATGACTTTAGAAAGCTATACCAAATCAACTGATGGGTTTGTTCATCGTTGTGCTATATGTTTGAAGCCTACTAACGCTAGAGAGAGTAAGCTGATAATTTTAATATTTCGTAGGAACTTTTTTCGCTAGGTCGCTTCTCTCCCTAAGAATAGCAGATAGAAAAGCAACTACTCTTATACCTATTATTACCAGACTTGTTAAGCGGGGGTCAATTATACACACCGACAAGTGGAAAGGCTACAATTCACTGTCATCCCTGGGATATATTCATCATAGAGTCAACCATTCAAGTGATTTTGTGGATCCCGTTACGAGGACACATACAAATTCTATTGAAGGATTTCGAGGCAGGTTGAAAAATAGGAAAAGGGCTATAAATGGATCTCAAAAGGATCTCATTTATGGTCATTTGAATAAATATATGTACAGGATATGGTGTAACTTCTCCATTGGCAGTCCCATGCTAAACTGGGAGATGTTTCTCTCACATGTTCGAGAAAGATATCCCATGTAACTTTTTTATTCTCTATTTTATGCTTTTTTCTACAAATATACATTTCCATTCATCATATATGCCTCTTAAATGTGACTGGTCCGTTCAAGGTCGTTTGCTGATTGGTTGTTAGTGGTGTCTAAAGTTTAACTTTGCCCAATGCGCATCAAGATGGGTTGTCAATAAATGCAGGATACACGGGAAAACCGATGTGCAAACGAACGGTTACGGAAATGCAATCCGACATGGCCGACTAACATGGACGAAAATTACCTTTGAGCTTCTCATTCCGTTAATGACCTTGAGCATGCTGGATAAATTCAGCCCAAAGTTTGGACAAAGTTTTTAAAAACAAAAGATGTTCCTTTTATGTATAAACCTGTTATGTTAATTTCGAATAGTTTCCCTGAAGAAGTTCGGACCAGATTTCCGAACGAAACGTTGGAATTACTCAATTCAATATCGCTGAGACTTTACAAATATAATTTTTTACAAATGTCTACTTCTCACTCGACGCCCAAATATTATAGAACTATTCTGTCAAATCTTGACTACGGTTAATTTGGTTTAACATACACTTACTTTGCTCTATTTTCTGATGTCCTCTTCATCTGGGTCCACGATTGACCATAATCACTTGTCTCCACCTCACACGATTTCCTCCACGTCACCTTCGCACTGGCAACCCACTAGTCAGTTCTCATTGAGATTCAACCGAGTAATGGTCTGGTGTGCGATATCATCCGGTGGTTTCCTCAATGTATTCCCTATCCATTCCCGTTTTTTCCTATACACTTGTTCAGCAATCGGCTCTGGGTGGTGTATTGTCAGATCTTCTGGCCAATTGAACTTCAGCGTGGAGCCCGACCATTGGGAACTTATAAAAGAGATTATTCACCCAGCAGTTTGGATACCGTCTCTTTAGTCACAACACAGACGAAGAAAACGTCCTCATGACTGAGGAGAGGAATGGAACGTAATCATAAAGCAAAGCAAAAGACTTTGTCTACGTGGCGAATCTCCAAGATTCAGATCAACCACAATGTATACTTGGAACTCAGGAAGCGATGAAACACAACAATCAGGAGTGACAGGAGGTTATTTCAATCAAAACTTACCGAAAATCTCCTGGCGGATAATAAAAGCCTCTACTGAATCATGTCGGAGAGAAAACCAAACAACCAGGAGGCATGCACCTTAGTATTTCCAAACAGTCAATAACTCGCCAGCCTGGAGATGGCTGCAGCATTCAGTTTAGCCTTTGATGAACATCCAAACAGCAATGCATGTTTGACTAGTATCGGCCATGAAAGAGGCGCTGCTATTTAGCTGAAGGATAATCTAGTGGCTACCGTCCAAATAAATCTAGCGATAGTGCTAAGGAAGTTACAGGGATTCACATCCGAAAAGTCTCAAGGATGTGGTGACACCAGGCCATCTGTTGCCAAACAATGCGCCAGAGCTGTATGTTCGTCCTAATGCAACCTTGTTCAGAACCCAGTGGATAGGGGGAAACTACTAAGGAAGTGGTCAAGAGCCATCCTTTCTCCGATTCACACGGGCAGGGACAGGAGGAATGCCATCAGTTATACGCCAATAGCGCTACTAGCAGTGGTGCCAAAACTAATGGAAAGTATAACTGATGATCACATCAGGTAAGTTCTCGACAGGACTGACAGACTCCGCGTGGCACCACATGGTTTCAGGAGAGGTAGATTCTGAGCAACGAACTGCTACTTATACTTATATCAAACCGCTTATAGTCTGGAACGGTTAGACGTCATGCTAAGATATGAGTGTTCCAATCAATGTTGTCTTCCTAGACTTTCGGAAAGCATTTGGCACAGTTCACCATGACGTTCTCGTATGCATAATAAGTGGGGCAGGTATAGGTGGGCCGCTTCTGTCATGGTTGAGGACCACCTAGATGGGAGGAAATTCTGCGCTAAGATAAACTGTATCCGCTCATTTTGGCTGAGCTCGTTACCAGGGGTATCGCAAGGCTCTATCCTAGTGTCACTGATGAATCTGATTCTTATCAGTGACCTAAGCTCCCTGAATTTTCTGTACGCTGACGACGCAGAAATTCGGGGAGCGATAAAGTGCTCAGAAGACCCAGACCTGGAAGTCTGGGCAGCGGTCAGTGGTATAACTTTCAGCCTTAAAAACTGAAAGGTGGTGCAATAACGCCTCTTCAGTCTGCGAAATGCAAGTTGCGCAATGTGAAATGAAAACTTGTCCCGCACAAAGTCGGAGCGTGAACTAGGTTCCGTCCTAACGGAGAAATGGACACAAGCGTGAATTACACGGGCGATGTAGCGAGGGTATATTTGGTCAAAAACTTTACACATAAACAGGTGCACTTACCCTGGGCTCTTTCTAAGTTTGTAAAAAACATAAGTAGGACAGAACCTTGAAGTGAACAACACTGTTGCACTCCCCTTACAACAGACATTGAATTTTCGGAGATTTCAAAAGGGGTGACTGGTATCGGACACAAACCGTGTGATGCACGGCTGAATGAATAAGGTCGATTCATACTTAGCTAACGTAGGCTTAAATGGGTTCTTGAGTACTGCCTACAGGGTCACAGATGGCCAGAATTACCCAAACAATGGCGTTTTGACATTTAGTACGCATACGCTTCTTCGCAGGAGTTCATGATGAACTGCTCACCAGAGGGCAAAGACTAACTGCACTATCATTTCTTTTCCCTGAGTGTTTTTCGTCACTATAACTCTCTACCGGCAAAGGTTTCTACTGTACTGCCTGTGAATGGCCTTAAAAGAAGGCTGGACAGTTATGCAGCGACACAAGGACTGCGTCCAGGCACATTATCCCCTTAAACCCACACACTATAAACGGGTGGACACCTGAACTAATCCTCTTGATTCTCCATATTTCCTCGTCCTACTTTCTTCTCTATTCCAGCTATTGCATCTCTTACATTATTATTCTTGTAGATGTAACTGTATATCAATTTCAAATTTCCTGTTTGTTTTTACGTTTTTTCCTTTTCTCTCGTAGTCTACATAACCTATACTAATTGCTAATATTATTATTGTTTTATCTTTTTTCGACCACATCAGACGACTAACGGGTGAAAGGATCAACCCCACTCACATCAGCAGCGAGGTCTTAACACTCCGCATACTAAAAGCTACATGTGCCTCAGCACCACTCCTTTTTGAGTCAACCGAAGCTACGACAGTTGGTGGCTTGGTGAACTACGCAGGCGTTTGCCGAAAGTCGGGGACCTTTAACTTACAACCAAGGAGCGAGCACAAAGAAATCAACTGAGCCTGTCTTAGCTCGTAAAAGTGATACTGGAACCACCCATGTTTTTGTTTTCATAAATGGTGGCGCACACTACTTAAATAATGGATGCGTTCTCGTTGTATTCTTCTGTTATTAGGTATTTAGAACGTGATTCATTTCTGTCACGAGTTAAAAGCCGTCTAATAAAAACATTATGTGAAAAGGTAATTTCAAAAATTATAATCATGCATAATCCTTTTAGAGACGTCCTGTGTCCATTGTGCCTATACATCTTCGTCTTCATGAATTGGTGGAGTTTCTAGGTATGGTGTACTAGATTGCTATGAGTAATTGTATTTTTTCAGGATCTTCTGTGATTGAAATGATCAACCGGGTCTCCACTCTCGAAAAGATGCTTCAGAAGGTTGGTTTAATGTTGTACTGTTTAATAATTGTGGAATCAGTACAGTTACAAATGTTTGCCACGGTAACTTCTAATATATCAACTCCGAATAAATATTATAGAATTAACTTCCTGTATGTTCTGTTTAGTGGATAACTTCAATCCTGTAGCTGTTATAACGCATGGCTTTGCAAAGGAAGCTAAAAGCGTTTTAGTAGAAAATTATGCTGGTAAAAATACTGATATTGCTAGAAAAGGGAAATTGGTATGCGAAGCACATTGACTATTTTATAAGCCACTCGCCATACAAATTTCAGTTTATTTAGATTTATCTCAGGCTAGTGGTGTACCAGTGCATTATTAAAGCACACTTTCTTGGGGGAATTCGTTCCACGTCAACGTCCTAAAGTTATACGTAGTCGACTGTTTGCATGCATAAACGTTTCTTCCGTTCGTCCTGTATAAGGACAAAAACTTTGACATGTCTGACTGGAATAAGGTGATGAATTTGAAGTTTACCTAGTTTTATCACTCTGTAATTTCCTGACTATGTTTTCATCGGTGACTCTCGATTATGCTTTTGGAATATTGGTGGTTTTCATTTCCATCACTAATTAAGTAAGAACAAGAAGATAACGCTTTCGTAGGTTGTCTGACTAAAAATTAATTCCAATGTAACTAAGCAACTTAATCATGTGAAATTCCTCACTCAAACATTTAGAGGGCGACAAAGAATATTCTACCCGGTAACTTCCTCGTTTGTCTCTTCAGTCGTATGTACACATGTAAAAAATAATTTTCGCTGAAAATTGTGATGTTTTTCAAATCATATCGAGTCATTATGACTGCCAGAAAAACATGTTCAAGTGATAAGGTGCATAAAAGTGTAGTGCTAAACTGAATATTGGGCAAAATTAAGAAAAATCCGTACCATAATTAAGAACAACTTCAACAATAACAGTTTGTGAAAGGCTTAAAGATAAGGGGTAATTGTCAGATTTTTTAAATCAAGTAAAGATGTTCAAGTTGGGTAAAGTATCCGAACACCTAATTTGGGCTTCTTCGGGTGGTTTCCAACAGCGTCAGGTATATGTAAAATAAGAAATCTTTAAAAAAAAAGATTAATCGAAGTAGCGCAGATAACTTTAAATGCCCTAGACTTTGTGTTCGGCATCCATGAGGTGGACTGAAACAAATGCAAATAGGCATAGTTTATTCCGTCTTTAATCACGCTGGATGGCGTTCAGAAATTCAGTGACGAACGTACTGAACAGTGTGCTAAATGTAACAGGCTCCACAGCAGCAATCAGAATGATGAATACACAGAGAGGTGGCAAAGTCAGGTGGTTTATCCTCCATTCTCGTAAGTAAAACTGGAATGGTTGTGAAAAGACAACCACCTTCTGCCGCATTTTGTAAGCGTTGTATTATTATTTACTGCTCAAGTATTTTTGTCTTCTAAAACACTTAAAATGGTCGTCGTTCCACATAAGTAAGCTGTTCAATAGTAGATTTGCTTCTGTTGATATGTTATAATAACAGTAAGTTGCAATTTTCATTGACATCGCTGTAATTTATTTAATGTGATAGCCTTTAGACGGCAAAACGACGTGTCTCTTGTTCCTCTACTTTTGTAGGTGTAACTTCTTGCCTTTTTACTGTTCTTTAGATAATATTTTGCCTCGCAATCGAAGCTGACATACTTTGTGAAGATGACGACATGAATTATATACTCCTTGAATTAAAATTCACCGATATATTGTGCATTCCAGAGTAATCAGCACCTTTTAATATTTTTACAAAGATTACATTTTAAAAATGTATCACTTACATTTGACCGCCTGACTTTCATAGAAGGAGTTGTTATAGGAATAACACCAATTTATATGACCACTAATGCGATCATATATTCATGTCAGGACAGCTTATGTCCAGGAAAAAATGCTTTCCTCGTTCAACATGAAACTTGTATGCCGAAAGTTAGAAATAAGTAAGGATTTTAGTTTTTTCACGTAAATCTAGGCCTCGGTGTAAATATTGCAATAAAGAAGGGAAAGAAGAGATAGAAAAGAGATCATTCTCAGGTAATCTGAAACTTTTGGCTACTTTTTTCGGTAATCAGAAAAGTGAAAAAATAGCTTCACAGGTTGAATAAGTGTTTTCTTGTTTTCAAATATATTCATTTGATCTACAGATCATCTTATCATATGTGTATTTTCCCTGTTAATATACAACTAAAACGTCCGCCTATAATTATGCTTTGTATCAGTACCTGAGCCTCCGACATTATTTAAAAAGGTGAGCACATAAGCAAAATAGGGGATTTACTGGTCAGCTCCAGAAGTACTTCATCTTTTGACCCTTCAACACAGCCAACTTTCGATTGGAAATAAAACCACAACAACCAAGTTACTTCTGCTTGGCATACTGAGCATTCTATATCAACTCTGTCTAAGAAAAAATAACTTCCTAGAGTAATACGGAAACCTGTGTGAAATTTTCCTGTCTACAATAGAAGTAACCCAGGTACCACTTGAATGGCGCTGATTAAGTTTCCACTTTAGTCCTTCGTTGAGGTGAAGATAGACTGCAGGTATTTTATTGCATATTCAATGTTTGTCCACACTGTTATATATGCTTTCATTTACCCCACACACGTTAAGTTTAACAGCCATACTTAGCGAAGTTTATCAGAGCTTTTGGAGAAATTATGAAAGTGGTATAAATGTTAAGTGTAAGGTACATGCAGACGTCTCATTAGCTACTATGACGTAGTTGTCTGATAATGCATCAATTAAGGAGAGGATTACAGTTGACAAAATAAAGATAACGGGATCAGTCTACAGAGCTAAAATGTCTTTTTTCTAATCTCCGTAAATGTGTGTGAGCAGCCTTAGGAAACAAGATTTTGCTGAGTTTAAACCAATAACAGAATAAAATAATGTATATGAATGCACACATATATGACAGTTAAGTTAGGACAACTGCTCCGATCATTTGTCTGAGGTTTTAGAGGAAACTTAAGCTTACTTTTAAGTACTCGGCTAAGATTATTAAAACAGATTAGCTAGAGTGGATGCCTGAATGTTGATTATACTTCTCTGGTTGTTTATATCCATGTGCACACTGTACAACAGATATTAAAAAAATATCGTAATACCATTTTCGTAAGGCTTACTAGGATTTGCTTCTAAAAATACTAACTTTCTAAATCCTGAAAGAGGTAGTTATAATCTGTTCGATGACAAAAGCTGTTGTCTTTCTACTGCCATTTATCTAGCAGTATGCAGTCAATTATTTTACAAGTACTAATTCATATCTTCTAGTTGATTTCACATTTTTTAGTAAGTTGTGTGTTACAAAGAGTAACTTTCAATTCTTTGAAGATATCTTCAAACTCTTTTAGTGAAGATTTGCAATTAATTTTGTTGATTATACCACTGAAAACCTAATTTTAGGTATAAAATACGATTAAAAATAAACCGGTTAACAACCTGTCTAAATATGTATACATTTATTCGATTTGACTTTTTATCCAAAACTGACTGACTGAGTTTCAACATAGAACTTAACATAGAAGTTCAGTAGTTCAAAATGCCACACTTCATTTAGCACATGAAGGTAAATTATAAGAGTCAGAAATATGTGAAGGAGAGAACAACAGCACCAAAAATCTTGACAGTTTATTGGGTATGGAAGATTAAGAGGGGCGTGAATGTATTTGCAACATCGGGAATAAAAATGTCCCAATCTGTGTGACACATGAGGTATTCAAAACTGTCCAGCCTAGTCACCAGGAAATAAATATATCAAAAATACAAAACCATGTCAGTTCTAAAAGTCTTAGGTCACATTAATTTCTTAATATTAAGGTATTATGAAAATTCTGTCTATCAATGTATACACCAATAATTAACAATCTATTTTGTAGAAACAGTAGAATTTCTCTTACTTCCAAGACAGGACAAAGAAACAGGGACCATTCTAGATCGATTCAGAGTCAAAAGAAGCATCAGGTGCTTTGTGCTTGGTGAGTGAGCCATATACATTTTATTGATTTCTATGATATTAGCTCATGGAAAGACCTGATAATTTGGACGAAGCAAATGACATAGTCCTTTTCTATACGAGATGACAATCGTAGTATTATCAACTCCCAGAGAAAAATTCTTTTATATTTAGCAAGTAGTTTGTTTTTGTCCACTGTTAGAAATTGATACATGGATAGTCTGCAGTAACGAAGAGATATGCTTCTTTTGACCACCTCTCTAGGAGGTGCATGATCCAGATTAGATGGTTGCCGAAACAATCCCAGCATGAATACAGAAAATTCGTTTGAAGTTCATCAATGTTTGTTATCTTAATTTCCTGCTATTTATACGGATATCTACAAAACAGTTTGCGTACTGTCGAGAGAATCCTCCTGTCATGTCTTCCGGCTGTGACACATAGCTTCTAAAATTAAAAGATAGAAAGATGTTATAAATTTTAACAAAATGCATCTTTGTAATGTTGCTATTGTTAGATGAATGTAGATGGTATACCACTTTCAAAGTGGACATAGATTTTAAAAGGGGAGGATTAATTAGTTGATGGTATATCTTTACAGACTAAAACTGCTAAGAAATGACAAGCTACCGCTCATCAAAGTAGGTTGAGTGACCGGCTGAATTACCAGTACAAACATTTTCACAAATGTACAATAGACACACTTTACGAAAGCAGAAACAAAGGGGGTGTATAAAAGAGAAACAATTGGACAAAGATTAGTGAGGAATTTTAAAATATGGGAAATTAAAAGGGCGGCATTCATCGGCATCGGTGTAAACGGTCTATAGCCACATCATCAACCATTGATTTCTGTCATCCCAAGGAAATCAGCCAAGAAACATACACCTTACAAGGTTGAAACCAGCAGTCAAAAACTTTATGGGTGTTGTCATAATTCTTTTCAAACCCAATCCTATAACAGCTAACATTGATCGGAAAAGAATGAGACGGCCCGACATGTGTAACGCAAGTAGTAGTCATTTCAGTCAATGGAGTTTCTCAAATTATTTGACTGACTTCCCTTCTTGCCTAGGGCTGTGAGTCCGACCACATTAATGCGGATCATATTACACCGGCAACACGAAGTGGGGTGCAGAAATTCATAGTCAAGGACGACCAGTCTGTTTATATGTTACACCATCAAAAGCCAAGACGCACAACCAAAAAAGGACACAGCAAACTGTTACGTAGTACATATGTCCTCTGATAAATAGCTATATATCACGCCTACGACAATGGTGACGCAAGTTGGCAAACGCTAGATGAGCCTTCGGTATCCATGATGAGATTTTGTCAATAATCAGATCATGGTGACTAATCTATATCCCTGAATAAGTGAAAGGAAAACTATATCTTCGGATTACTCTAAACCAACTGAACTTTACCAAAGTAACAGTCCAGTTCTTAAGACGTAAACGTCAGCTAGGTCACCTCCATGAGGAAATCCATAGCTGAATTGAGTGGAATTGGTGTCATTGTGCATGCCTGACTTACGACACTAGTCCCTACTTTAGATAAGTTCTGGCAGAGTGAATTGATTAGTACAGTATACTTTCTCGACACTTCTTTCTCAAGTATACATTGCCAGATCATCTCTAGCTCGATGGAGTCAAATGCCGCCTTCAGGTTAAGAAACATGCTAAGTGATGGACACCATTAATTCTGTAATCTTTTCCAAAACCTGCGGAAGGCAAAGAACCAATTATTGCACCCTCATTCAATCTTTAAACCTACGTGGTTTTCATCAGCGTTCTTCGTAGGCATATGGATCTAGAATCTTAGACACTGTGCTATTCAGTCTGATCTCCATGAGATTGCTACAGATACATTTATGTCTTTTATTATAAACAGGGACGATCAACGAACTATATCTATCCAGGTGAGCCACAACTGGTAATAACTTAGTTACCTTAACCTACAATTCATCATCACAAAACTTGAACATTCCTGTAGTCATACTACTCAGCATTGTTGCTTCGTTTCATCCCGGTAGATGCATATGCGACTACCCATTAGTATCTGAGCTTTCTGAGAGTTTAGAATTTATAGCAACATTCTCTCCAGTAATTAGAGCTCATCAGTCGTTGTAACTGCACATCCGACCACTACATCAGTATAACAGTTATCAGCTGGATTAGGCTGCAGCAGTTGAGTCATTAAGAAAGGAAATGATGAGTTTAAGATGCTTGTCAACGTAAGCGTGAGCAACAAGAGTTGCTTATAGAATACATCTGTCTTTATGACAACGATGAAAGCACTCGAGTTTTTGATGAAGTAATCGTACGTCAACTATAACTGGCCCAACAAATTTTTTTTAAAAAAAACAACTTATTCTCATTGAATGCAGTCCTAATTAACATGCGTCTACATTATCTCGCAAAAATTCTGTAATGAAATCAAAGCTGTGAAACATTTCAGGTAAACTGATTCACAAACTTTCGTTTGGAAGGAGATGCTTTGTTTCAGGTGTTCCATTTCTAAACAAAGCTGGTCAATCGTATCAATGGCAGTTTAAAGTAAGTTTCAAAATATAAATTAAAGCTAATGACATTGATTTGTAGGTTTATGGTATTGTAGACATTACAGTGAATCCCATAGACCCATGGAAATGTGCACTGAGTACAGTTGTCAAAAGTTTACCTAGCTGTAAGTATATGGCAAAAATTCTTTAATTTATTTTCCTAAAGGACTTAAGTTTCTTTTAACTGTCTGTTAACACTATTTATCTTAAAACATTCAATCTTATATTAACTTCTTGATAGTTGCTATAAAATACCCATTTAGTCCGTAAACAACCAATTGGTTAGAAAAACATACAACTTTCTGTAACGATTCAAGTTTTAACACCTTTAAGTATGATGCAGAAAAAAGGGTACTAAATAACCAACTATGAGTATTGTTGTAATAGCAGAAGACAAGGGCCAGACAACAGATCCTTTATTATGGAAATCAACACATATTTATACATTTTCATGTACATATTATAGATTATTGTTAGCGGAAAAACACAGTCTTCTGATTGGTTGTTTCTCACAGAAAGTTAACCTTGCTTCTTTTTGTGGCTGTTTCTTGAATGTCAGATCATCTATATGCTAACTGTATCCCCTACGCAAAATCTGCTGTGGTTGGTTGTTGAATCAGTCTTTGTTCATATTTTTCTCACGACCAATATTGGGTATATAAACATTGGTGTAAATTACCGTCCACCAGTTTTGGCTAACGGCCAACTCTCACCACAATGTGATCTATGGTTCCTATTCCAGGTCATAACTCAATTCATTAAGCTTACAATTTACCATATGACTAAGATCAGCGGTCATTGTTTTGGTGGCATATCTGTTAACAAAGCTTCCTACCATACATAATTCAGTGAAATAGAATCAGTTATTCAAAGCTCATAACATCATTAAATTTCATGTTCTTTATCCGCAGCCAAAAGTTCTACTTAGGCTTCGATAACTTCATTCTAGATGTCAGATTACCAAATAAAGACACCTTATTAAGATACTTCACTTTCAGAGAAGCTCAATTAAATAACTGTAAAACAAAATGGGTCATATTGTAACAGCAGAAGGTGAGACACGGAAGCCAAGGTATATATATAGTTTATATTCGTTAACTCATCACTGATCATGTGATTAAGGTTTACATCAAACGACATGAAACACAATGATCAAATAGATATATCATATTCTGTTGCTAATGCCGTAGTAAACTGTGAGAATAATATTCCGTTGGTACGAATTGTCTGTATCACACCACCACAATATAACTTAACATAATCACTGAAGTAAGGTGTTACTGATGTTATTAAGATGACTATTGACCATATAATGAGTATTGTTTGTTGAACCTACTAACATAGTACGTCCTCCCGAAATGATCGAGTGAATCTTTCATTTCTCTCAGTATATGATCGAATAGATATGATAGTGTTTTCAAAATAGCTGTAAAGATGTAACGCAATTAATAATCGCATATTCCTTTTACAAATATAGAATATATTTCAGAAAGAGAATTACATAGTGGCACGAATAATCCTACACTATAGTTCTGTTGCTGAAATACAAGCAAACCGGAAGTACAATGATGGAACTATCGATCTTGTTTTGAGATGAGTGAATGACATCACACTCTTCAGCTTTTAAGCGGGACAAATGTGTCAATTATCTGAGTCTTATTGATCTACTTTCGGTAGTTATTACTGGTTATTTCTATTGTAATCCGTTATACATAATTCTCCTATCTTCATATTTGTGAAAGGTTTGTTACACTCCAACAGATTTGATTTTATAAGACTTTTCTCTTCTGAATACTTCAGTGAACTATTAACACATTCTCATTTGAACGTTAAATGAACTAACTCCACTGGTCGTTTTTATGGGATTGTGATTGACTTGTCCTTATTTAAACATGTAATAGAAGTGGTCGAATCTGAACGGATATTAGGATCGGCCGAACCTCCCTTCCAGATATCTGATATAAAAATCTACCATAATCTGTGTCTGCAACATACGACTTGGCTAAACACATTAATGACGCTTAGACTGACTCATTCTTCAAATGAAGATCATTCGTACATAGATAAGTGTAAAGTAAGATCATGCTGAAGATTCTAATTATTATTCACTCTCATGTAATTTCTACGCAACCTTAAGGTGACAACAATTGATGAAGATGCCGAATTCACTAGTGTTTTTTACCTTTTATGACATCCTTTTTACAGTTCATGTATACTCCATCTTTTCTAGTAATGCTATGAAAATGGTTTACTAATTCCCATATTTTTTTGTCATTCAAATTTACCTCTCAGATGTTCCTGCATACGAATTCGGGATTGCATTTACATTTGCATTCATGTTTTTAGGTAGGATATATTTTGTGCCTAATATGTTATTCCCTATGCTTCAGACAATATCACCAAACCGGGCACCTTTTTCTTGTTAAAATGGTTGCTACTTTTACTCCTGACCCAGAATGAATTTACAGAACCAGTAAGTTCATTAATATATATTCAAGTATAATTTTTGTACACTTCCTGAAATTTAATATGTTCTAGATTTAGTAGCGTAATAACAGAAGGCAAGACACGGAAGCCAAGGTATATTTTCCATTGTCCAAACCACTGTTTATATATATATCGTATTCTGTTGTTAATACCGAATTGAAATGTGGGAATATGTGAGAATAATATTCCGTTGGTTCACTTCTTCCATACGGATCAGAAACTTGGCGGGCGGGTCACAAAGAATATTTCCTACAGGTCACTGCAGACTTTTATCAACAACTGTATTTGCTTCTATACTGAAGATAAGATGGCTGGGTCGGAAAGAATCACCAACAAGAAACTATGGGTACAAACAAACAAAACAAGAACCAATCGCCAGCCAACAAATATGCGGGAGAAAGTGGAGATGGATTGGACACTCGTGGCTGAGGAGACCGCTGGGTGACATCGCGCGCGCGTCAGGCCATTGCTCGAGTGGAACCAGGCCGAAAGGGAAGCGGCGAGTGGGACGTCCAAGGGTGGGTGACAGAGGAGTTGAAACAGTATGGACGAACATGAATGCAAGTGAAAAGCACAGCAAAAGACAGAAGCAAGTGGAGACGTGCAGTTGAAGCCCTATGTTCCACTAGGAACCCAAGATAACAGTAATAATAATAATCCGTTGGCACACTTTGTCTGTATCATTCCACCACAGAATTACTGATTTTAGTCAGTAGGTTGAACAAAATGTAGTCTATCTTTCCAACATTAAACTAGGATATGAATGAAAGCTTCCCATTGAATTCAGGAAGTAGATAATTAATTTTACAGAAAAAAAACAACAAATAAACAGACCCAGAAGTCGTGGAGGGGAAAATCAACTTGATATTGGCACTTCTGTTTAGTACAACAAACGTAGCATAACATGGAAACTGCTACATGAAATTCTATATTTCACAATCTTTTCAGAAATCATACTGTAACAACAGAAGCCAATGGCCAGGCAACAGATCCTTCATTATTGAAATCAACACATATTTATACATTTTCATGTACATATTATAGATTATTGTTAGCGGAAAAACACAGTCTTCTGATTGGTTGTTTCTCACAGAAAGTTAACCTTGCTTCTTTTTGTGGCTGTTTCTTGAATGTCAGATCATCTATATGCTAACTGTATCCGCCTACGCAAAGCCTTTGTTCTCATTTTTCTCACGACCAATACTGGGGACATAAACATTGGCGTAAATTACTGTCCACCAATTTTAACTAACAGCCAGCTCTCACCACAATACTACATCTTACAATTCTTTTAACTTGAATCCAAAGTTAAGTGAAGCTGAGTCGGAATAATCTTATTTCGGTCACCAGCAATAAATCACCATTAATTTAAAATTACTGAAAACTTACGATTACTCCTAATGTAAAATTTCTTATGAGTCTGTTTTACCGTGTATATATCATATCCTTTCAATGTTTTTCTCTTTTGCGTAGAGCAACGAAGGAACTTCATTCTCACGAAGTTCATCTAGGCCTCCAGCTCTACTTTTGTTAGGATCCTTGGGTGATAGTATATCAAATAAAATACTAAGAACTGCAGGACAATATGCCAAACCTTTTTGTGAACACAAATCTAGTGGGAGTTTACTACCAACATCTTTAGAAATGGACTCAACCGGATCTAAGAAACCTAACATGAAATGTCTAAAAAAGACAGCACAGCAGAAAAATACCAAAACCATAGAATTAGACAAGACATGTTCAAATGGTGAGAACATAGTTATGTGTAAGTGTCTAGCTTGAAGTTACACATAAAGTTACACATAGAGTTACAACATTTTCCGCGTAAACAACGATGTTATTACTATTATTATTTTCCTGCACGTTCCCAGTGGAACATAGGGCTCCAAGCTAGCCCCCCCGACGCCGTTTTTTTTATTTCAGGAATTTGGTTTTTAAAAAAAATTTAAAAATTTTTTTTTTTTTTCCTTTGGGTTAAAAAAAAACCGGGTTCGGTGTGTGCGTCGGTGGCACAGTGATTAGGACTCTCGCCGAACATGCACATGGTCCAGGGTTCGAGCCCACCCGACGCACACCTGATATCTATGGTCGGCCTGCAAAATTTGGGCTACCGATATCCACGCTGAAAATTCCATACTTGTACAAAAAATGGTGTGGAATCAAGCTGTAATAAAAAAAAAATGTAGATGCTTCAAGTTTCTGTAGCAGTGGTGATTATTTTTACAGGATGGGGTTGCTAGCCTCATGCCAAACCTTTCCTCTTCACCGGTCTCACTACTGGCTTAGCGAGGTAAAGGAGTGCGCCGGCGGGGATCGAACCCCGGACCATGTGCATGGTCGGCGAGTGTCCTAACCGCTATGCCACCGACGCACCGAAACTACGATGTTACTGTCATTTAAATTGTAGTCTAAAGCCAAATTTAAGGAAGTCGAATTTTATTCATTTGCCAAATAAAGTTAGATATTTTATAAAACAAAGGGGAATTTAATAATCGTTGCATTTCTTTTATTTCTAAGTGTTTACTGGCTACTACAGGTGTAATAAAATTTCGTCGCTTTTTGAACAGTATGTTACTAACCTCTTTAGAAGCTCTAGGTCAATGTTGAACTCGTTTGTAATATCTCCGAAACACATATTGATTGGTGTGCTGCTATAGAGGGTTTTTAGATTTCTTCGTTCTTATCTGTTAATGGATAATCGAATTTTAGTTTAAACTTGCATGAGTTGGTTGGTTGATTTAGTCAATAAATATTTAAACAACTTACATACTATGAGTCCCTTAAAACAACCATAAGGACTTGACAGATATACATATCCGTATTAAGATTATTAGTGTTAAGCACTAAACTAAACCACTGAACAGCTAAATGAAACGTATCAAAAAGACACTATTCAACGTTTTTCCTCAAAAGGCTTCCTTCAAAGGCTTACAAGGACAAAAAAGGTAACAATGGTAGTAATGTAAATAGTAATTGTGAAGAAAGAATTCAAAGTTCCTAAGCTGATCCCATACAAGTAAAGGACGCCAAAACTACTACGTCAGACACTTTTTACAAGGCCTAAATGATAATGACATTTAGACATGCAAATCCACTCAAACGCAAGCTGAAACGATTTGATAAAATATGATATATTAAATAAGGATTACGAAGTCAAACTAGCTGATACGATTAAGTTATCTTATTGAAAAATGACCGCCACTAATACGATAATTATCCTAGGAAAAACTTCGCTGTTGCTATGCATGTAGTGACGATAAAGTAGAAGTAGAACAGAGTAAGATAGAAACTGATTAATGAATCTTTGTCAATATAATCAACATTCAACACACATAAGGCACATAGGAATGCATTTTACCGCTGGGATTAATGAATAAAGGGCACATTTTGAAAGAAATGTAACACTGCATCTCTACGTACATTATTTAATGAAGTTACTTCGCAGACGTTGTTGGTGAGTTTGAGGTAAAATGACATTCTAAAACTTGATAACTAATTTGGTTACTGTTATGCCAAAATACCTATAAATATCATGGCATTAAAAAGAAATTTAAACTACCATCTGATGGAGGATCTTAGCCTACTTTTACAATAATGCCCACACTGAAAATTAAACTCTAATAATTGACTGAACATGTGAAATACATTACAAATGTTGGCTAGAACAAATGTCCCTGATATAATAAACAAAACCTTATGTATATTTCAAACATGATATAGTTGTAGGGAAACACATCAGGTAAGGCAAACTTGGATTTTGTTCAGAATACGAAGGCATACCAGTAACTACTGATCTTCGGTCATATTTCACACTTTGAAATTATATATATATATATATATATATATATATATATATATATATAGTACTTGATTGTGGATATTAGTAAAACCACTATGAAATTAGGACTAGATAATTCAGTGTGTGCTATTAGTATGATTATAGCTAGTGACACGATTATCTTGCTCAGTGAAACTTTGGTTTGCAAAAATCAGTCCCTACAGGAGGTGTATCAGGATATTAAATCAACCTATCAACAAATAAATTAGCAAATAAAACATCATAAGTTCTTCCTCAACAAATATTTATTAACTGAAAAATAGTTTAAAAAATGAAAAATATACTCAGCTAATGTTCTAATGACATTGGTTGGTGGTCACACTGAAATCACGAATTGGAAGAAGTTAGAATTTATGGGCCACTGAATGGGGTCCTAGTGGCTGAGTGGTGTACGAGCTTGCCTTGTCACTGGAAGGTCCTGGGTTCGAACAGCTGGTGATTCCCAAACTAAGATGAAACAGCTGTCCAGTACTACGTGTTTTTCAGTGATTCTCTAAGTGATATCAATCCGTGGTCGAACTCGAAAAACAAATCTAATCATTAAAACTAACTATTCAAAATCAAGTAAAATTCAGTATCTTCGTTCATTATCATCTATGTTCCTTTCTTTAAATACTGAAAGTCTGTGTTTGACGAACTGCGCATGTTTATTATGTTAAGTTTAGATAACTGTTTCAGTGGCATTTTAAGTACACTCTCTTTGTCTTGCATATGCACTGACTCTCTAAGCTGAGTTTTACACATCCATTTATCTTATTCAGACAAATCCATTCATTTATCTGAAATTAAAATAACCACACAAATTTCAAATAAAAACAGATGCATTTCACAGTTGCAGGCCACATTGTTAAAACATGAATATCGACCTACGTAGGCAAATGAACTCAAATGGATCACTGAGTATGGCTATACGATAAAAAGAAATCACAGCTTTATTACTACGAGCTTTAGCTAGTAAAGTTAAAAGTTACGACTGAGAAATATTCAATTGATATCTCAACAGTCACTAGACTTTTTTATTTAATCATACAAGTTCGATGAAACTAATTGCTTAAATTCAATTTTTTTAAAATTATGATAAGGTGGAACTATAGAACTGGCGTCTGGAGGGATAGCTTTCTTCCCGAATTTGGAACTTTATAAAAAGAAAGAATTGACCAATCTTATATATGGTAAGTTAATAAGTACGGGGAAACGGAATAACAGAGACAGTTTTCCCTAAGTAATATTACATTACTGGAACTTTACTAATATTGCGATTCCTGATTACATTCATTAGACAGTAGGAAAACTAGGATTGCGTGAATGCATGCTGAAATATCAATCTTTTTTTATGACTCATAAGTTTTATGTGCCGACTTAAAATAATACAAGTTATAAATGGAGTAAGAGTGACTCTGTGATCATAATCTAATTTTACACTGACATTATGATTTGAATCCATGCATACTAGGCTGATTTTGTAGATTTACATCAATTTGAAGATGTTCCATTAATTTATTTTCCCATTGTTCGCTCCACTCTATGTTTCTTACAACACTAAGTAATGATGCTGATAGGCTACACACTTTTCATTTTTTTATTGTTTAAAACCATAAATAAATGTAATCTGTGTAACTTTTACAAATATTCTTTCATTTGTCAACTTAACTGGAGACTTATACGTTTATTATATTACGTGTAAAGGAATACACTCCTCTTTTCAGTGACACGAGTAGAAATAATAATGTTACGTCTTGTGTAGAGAAGCAGTGATAAAATAATGCTTTGAATAAACTGCAGAACCTAGTCTAATTATGGAAAGTCAGTTTCTCATAACCTATCATTATAACTCAGTAAACTATGAACTTGTACGTTGTTTTGTAGTATTGCCAGTATCCTCTTCCTAGTTTAAACATACATAAGGAGGAAATATACTTTTTTCATGATCTTGTTTCTACTATTGGTTTTTTTTGTTGAGGAACCTTTGTGGTCTGTTTCTGAAGAGGAGTAAACACTCGTGTATAGTATCAAAGATTATTGCACCACTTCAAGACTTTATAAGCTGCTATCTTGGTGGAACACTACTGCTGTAACGCCAGCAGATATGAGAATTGGTAACGGACAATTACTAAAGAAAAACGCATCACATTTATACATTCTTAGCCATATTGAAGTTCGGCTAGGTCAGAGCAGAATCAATGAAGCTTTGTTTGTCAATTCAACACCGCATACGTACAATCGGAATGATGTAACGCCTAAAACGGAGATATGGAAAGTGGCTACAAACAAGAAAGAGAAGTTGGAGACATAGAAAAACAGAAAAAATATATATGACAAATCGTGAAATCATGCGACTAAATGATGTGATATGATTATCTGCAGTAATTTATGCTCGAAACGTCATCCGGTTGTTAATACTACATCACTGTGTGATAATTAAGATGAAATTATCTCACTTGGAATTACATTTTACTATAGTGCCCAAGTTCTACACTTATAGAGCAGAATAAAGCGTTCTGATTGATGGTCACTTGGCTCAGGGCTAAACAAGTTGTCCAATCAGTTTATTTCGTGTCCACAAAGGAAAATAAACCCAGATTTGAGGAACAGGCACTTCTACCTCTCCAGCCGTTGACTTACAATGTTGATTTCGATTTTGATTATTCCCTATCAGTCTGCATCACGCTACGCTACTGCCAATCTTTTTTTTTCTATCTTGGTTTTTAACTTAGCTTTAGAGAATATGGCTGTCAGTACTTCGTTTGTACAGCATGAAAATAAATCACCTTCTAATCGTGAAATCACTGATGAATTACCCTATCCAAATGAAACAACTATCTGGGCTACTGCTGAGATCACTTCAGCCTATAGAGAAAAGCTTAAAAAACCTACTTTTAAATTTTCGCAAACTGATTTATTTGACACAGAACCTTCTACACAAGCAACAACAGCGACAAAATGGACATGTAGTTCTTTATTAAGAAAAGGAAATTTAAAGAGAATTACTCAGTAAGTTTTTTTTATTTTGAAAAACAAAAATGTGAAGTTATACATTTCAAAAGAATTATACGTTTTAAATGAATGTCTTCTTGTCAATACCATGTCATATTTAAGTCACATTTTTTTCCTTCACGTTCCCAGTGGAACACAGGGCTTTAAGCTAGAGGCTTGAAGTTTCTGTAGCAGTGTTTATTTTTACAGGTTGGGGTTGATAGTCTCAGCCCAACTTTTCCTCTTTACCAGCTTTTATTTCTGGTTTAGCGAGGCAAAGGAGTGCATCGGCCAGTGATCGAACCCCGGACCATATGCATATTTAAGTTACTTACCAATGGAAATTTCAAAAGCTCTTAGAGGTCTTTATACATAGCGTTGAAGGCCAAGGGATGATAATTCAAAAGCCAATAATACAATCTGAAAGATAATACTTAATAGTGACACTGCTAGATGATATTTACTAAAGACAACCATTTCCATACGACTGAAAAGCTTATTTGTAGATTTCTTCCCATTTCATATCACAGGAGGTTAACAACAAATAAAAATACAGAGTATTCACACCATCGTTATGATAATACTTCTGACGGCTAAGAAACTGGTTTGTAGGAATATCAAGAGATTTTAAAACCAGTTACTAGAATTGTGTAATCATCTTCAGAATCCACTCTCAATGATAAATTCTCGCTAATCTTCCTTTACAAGATCACTTCATATCCAACTAGATTCATGAAATAACTACTAGTCAAATAAAGTTTGAAATCTACAAAAATAACACCAACAAACCTGATAAAGTAAATAGATTTGCAACTTCAACTAAGGCAATCTATAGCAAGTCTCATTTTCCGACATGTTGATTCTCTACTCAATACAAAACTTTATTTTTCCGAAAGTTCTTAATCTACTTCACTGATGAAGAAATACGATAGAAATATTTTTATACGATCACCTCAGCGTGTTGTTGATAGTAGAGAAATACAAATTTAGGCAGAAAAATAATGTATGAATTGCGAAGAAATATTCCACTTGCTGTAGCCGAAATGATTGTTGCACATATTTTGTCATGACTAGTTTCAATTAGAGAGATTATGTGGAACAGTGAGATACTACTGTCGAAGCAAAGAAGTGATAAAGGGTCTAAATCACCTAAAAAATGGTGCTTTAAATGATGTGTAACTTATAATTATTAATTTTCTACTAATCAGTAAGATTGACTTTTCTTTAATGAAATCCAGTGCTTTCGATCTCGTTATTTATACTGAAGAAGTTGCTGGGCCGATGGAACTCATGGACGAATCACTGTCCGATTTATGCTTAACAATGGCTGACAAATCCAGTTTGGAAGAATATTCGTCAAGATTACCTTCACATTCATATATGAGAATATACACAAGCGTATGTTTGATAGTTTATCTAAACAAGTTATAATTCTTTAGTGATGTTAATTAAATTTGAAGGTTTTAATTCCACACGTTTTATTTAAGATATTAGGAAGATCTTGCCTTACAACACAAACGGTAAATCAGTGCTAGCTAGTCTGTGATTAACCTCCTAGTTAGATCTATAGTTCAGGCATTTCGACTACTTCGATTAGGAACTCAGCAGGTTTCTTCTTGACAAGAGAAATCATGATTAAAAGTCTGAAACGTTCTCGAATAGAAAACACAAAATCGTACAATTGACATAACTTCATTTCATTATTATACCAGGGAATGATTTAAAAAGACAGGTTTTACCATAATCAAGTTCATACGTAATCCTTTAAATTCTGATGAAAAAGTACACACTGTTTAAAATAAGTAGACTAATATTTCTAAGTTTGGCGTCAAATTTTGATCACAGTTCATACACTTTTGTCTACTATACTTTGATGCCTGTTTCATGACTCATATGACTGGATAAAGTTTTTAAAAACAAGAGATGTCCTTTTTAAATATAAGACCATGTTATTTTAATTTGGATTAGTTTCTCTGATGAAGTTCGGATTAATTTACCGAACGACACGTTGATATTACTCATTTCAATTTTGCTGAGATTTTATAAATATAAAAGTTCGTATTTTGAAATTAATTGACAAAAAGTGAATGGAATGTGAACGATTCCTATAAATTACTAATATAGCATAGCAATAGAAGGCAAGACATGGAAGAAGCCAAGCTACATTTTCCATTGATCAAACCTCTGTTTATATCTATACAGTTTATATACTTTAATCCATCACTGAGCATGTGATTTTGGTTTGCATCAAAAGACATGAAATAGGATGTTCAAGTGTACGTAGTATTCTTTGGTTAATGCAGTATATATAACCGTGGGAAATGCATTCTGTCTCTACCATCACATAGAGTGTTCAAATAGATATGTAGTATTCTGTTGCTAATGTCGAATTTAACTGTTGGAATATGCGAGAATAATATTCCGTTGGCACACTTTGTCTGTATCACATCACTACAATACATGTTAACTGTTAACCATTAAATTACTTTTAGGCTATAGATAAGTTAAATTTGCATAAACGCCTTGTAGGCATAATATACGCTGAACTCTACTTTATCAGTTGAAAAGTAAAGTGGCTAATCTATGAACAACCACAATAAACAAGCACTCAACATATCACAAAAGATTATATGCTAACGGATGAGGAAATAGCTACGAGGTTAAAATTAGATTAGTAAAATCTCAACTGTTTGTATAACTATCATGAATACCAATAGATAATACGGTTTACATAGTACATGTTAATTTTCTTAGTTGAAGTGAGAATACAACGAAATTTAAGTATACAAAGCGCTTTTCATCATTCATATATTTCAGAGCTATTTATACTACCGAATGACTGAACGACCTGAAAATTTCAAAAGCCATTGAGATGAGTTTGGAAAAAGACTAAGTAAATACTGCATCAAATATATGTGAAACAAACAGACACAAGCAATAAGCCACATTGGTGAGAGAATTCCGTGGAAAATGAAATAATAGATAAACAGGAGAATAAACAACTCAGTAAATGAGAACTATTGCTCATTCGTCTATACGCTCAATTTCTAACCAGTGGGTCACTGGTTCAAACGCCGCTCCATCTGCAGGGGTTCGAACATCCGGGTATTACCCACTATCTCCCACACAACAGGTGTGACTGTATCGCAGTGAGGAACGGGAAACACTAACCGAAGTCTATTTCTTTCCTTAGTATATCTATGAATGTTTTGAGTTCTTCTGTTCTATTTCCGTTGTGGTGGTGTGATATAGAGAATGTGTTCCAACAGAATATGATTCTCACATATTTCCACGGTTCAGTTCGGTAATAGCAACAGAATACAATATATCTATTTAAACGTTCTATTTGATTTTAAAGACAGAATACATGATATTAGATGGTTGGAGGCAATCGGCCGTAGGAAGTCTTCCATCTAGGTTTCGTGCTAGTTGGCACTCGTCAGCTAGGAGTATCTGTGACCTTGGAGGGACTCATGGCCTTTCTGAGATTCTAACCCGCGTCACCCAGTGCTGCATTCACAGACGTTACCACTGAGCTATTCGAACTCGCGATTGAGCTCATGTAGGACAGTAGTGGATACTTTGATTGGACACTAGTAACTAGTGTGATGTGTCTAGTCCTTCGTTTGGTGCAAACTGAGCCCGAATAGCTCAATGGTAACGTCTCTGACTGCACCACTGGGTGGCAAGGGTGCGAATCTCAGAAGGGACATGAGTTCCTACAAGGTCGCAGATACACCTTACTAACACGAAACCTAGGTCGAAGGCTTCCTGCTGATTGCCTCGAACCACCTAGTATCATCAAATCAACGTGTACCATAATGGAGAGCTACCTAGAATGGTGGCTACATTGCAAACCTGACTGGTAGAATTCAGTCTGCACCAAAGAAAGGACTAAACACAACACACTAGTTATTAGTGTCCAATCAAAGACAGAATACATTTCCGACAGTTATTTACTACATTAGCAATAGAATACTATGCACATTTGAACATTCTGTTTCATGTCGTTTGATGTAAACCGAAATCACATGATCAGTGATTGGTTAAAGAATATAAGCTGTATATATATATATATATATATATATATATATAAACTAGCAGTTTGATCAATGGAAAATATACCTTGGCTTCCGTGTCTTGCCTTCTGCTATTACACAGTTACATAATCTATTAACATTATTTGACGGATAACATTTCGGAAATTAAAGTGTTTGTGTGTAGGGATGTGTACAGTGTGAAACGAATAATTCTTTTTCTCATTTTTAACGTGAAAGCTTTTAGATGCTTGCAAAAATTCGCCTCCGGTGAAGATTGAAGACGATGCCAGCCAATTATTGAAAGTTTATTATTTAGCAATGAGGCGTTCGTCCGTCGGCGATCAACAGACAGCTCCAGCTTCTGCACTGCCTACACTGTATGTGTTGTTATTTATTTATTTTACCATTTTATCTCGCATCAGAATAATTCATATCGTTTTTATTCGATGATGAAAACAAATCAATGTTCCAGTAGTGAATATATATGAAATTAAAAAAACCCATCCAAATAGCTTTCACGTATAAGGTAATGAAATCATTAAGTATTATTTTAACTACCGCAAATCCATCAGTATAGAAGATGCTCTTCTCCTTTGAATTAATGTCCCAATAAAACCTAGTGTTCAATCAAATTGGTTAGAAAATGAACCAAAAATATTAGGACAGAAATATGGGCCACATAATTTATAAACTTCGGAGTGCCGTAATCAATGCCTACTTTTTCATTTGTGAATATAGACATGTTGCTGAGAATAAAAAAAGTTAAGGAAAGTTGGAGGATTTCGTCATGAGCTGACATCGGCTAGAGAAATATTAAAAAACCTGGGAGTACCGGACAGCTGTTTCGCCCAAGTTTGGAGCTCTTCATCAGTACGCCCTGTTCGGGCAGTTAACCTGGGGTTCTAGTAGGATGTCGTGACCGATAGGATGCAACAGGTTGAATGTGAGGCAGTAACTCATAGAAGAAGACATTGCGAAGTGGTCGCGCTATGTCATGAATTGGTCGAAGTTAGAATTCATGGGTTGGCCATTGGATCGGGTACCAGTGGTCTAATGGTCTACGAGCTCGCCTTATAACCAGGTCCTGGGTTCAAACCCTGGCGGTGGGTGCGCACTGATGAATAGTCCTATACTGGGGCGAAACAGATGTCCAGTACTCCCGGCTGCTTTTTCAATGGTTCTCTCTAGCTGATGTCAGTTCATGATGAAATCCTGCAACCAGCCAAACAAAAATCCCTACAAAACCAATACTTGAAAATTAATGAAAGTTGTTATAATTCCAAACGAAAAAAATATGTCTGCTCAAACGATTGATAAAGATGATTCTGGCCATCTATATAAAAAAGCATAACATAGCGTGAACACAATGTTAAGTGAAAAAAGCGCAGATATTGTGATTTAGTACAATACATGAAAGTATAAAGCGTAAATTATTGAGATATTATGAGCACATTTCTAGTTAAACATTTCAATTCATTCTTTTTGTTACTATTTCGGATCATATTTGTGAACATTTTTTATAATTTCAGATTTAAACTAGCTAAAGCTAATGCTAAAATTAATGGACGCATTGTTGCTACTGAAGTTGATTCTACTATTGCAATCTATATCTACGATACTTTTATTGAGTTCCAAACAGGTGAGCAAAACCTAAAAAATGGCCATTCACTTAACAACTTTTGGTCCGAAGTGACTAACAAGTTAGGCTTTTGTAACTAAGAGTAGGCACATAATTGAAATTGCTGGACATAGTGATATTTATATACTAAGAATGACGAATTTAGATTATGTGCAATACAAAATGAACGTCAATCAATCAAGTTGATAGTGTCTCACAGTGTTATACACTAATATTTACTGATAGAATTAACTAGCATTGTAAACATAATGGAATGACAAGGAGGAGGGGAAAAATTGTCTTTAAAAACTTAATACATATTGTGTAGTTGGCTGTGGCAAAGAAAGGGGCTGAACAAATTTCTTTTGAACACACAGGTTTGGCTTGTTCAGATGTATTTCGATTGCCTCTGCTGTAAGTAAAAGTCGTACTAGTAGACCATGCTGGAGATTGGTTGATATATTATTATTATTATTGTATCCTTTAGTTCCTAGAGGAACATAGGGCTTCAGCTGCGCACCTCCATTGCCTTCGGTTTTCTGACAACTTTTTCACCCTGCTCCAGGTCTGTCCACATGCTTTCATCTCCTCCTCGCATGATCTCCTCCAAGTCACCCTTGGACGACCAACTCGCCGTTTCCCTTTCGGGTTCCACTCGAGGGCTTGTCTAGTGATGTCACTTGATGGTTTCCTCAGCGTATGGCCAATCCATCTCCATTTCTTTCTGCCTATTTGTTTCACAATCGGTTCCTGATTGGTTCGCTCCCAGAGATCCCTGTTGCTGATCTTTTCTGGCCATCTGATCTTGAGTATTGAGCGGAGACAGCTGTTAATGAAGGTTTGAAGTTTGTTTGAGATGCTCTTTATGACTCGCCAAGTCTCTGATCCGTAGAGTAGCACTGACTTTACATTGGAGTTGAAAATCCGGATGTTATTTTTGATGCTGAGTGAGTGCTGTTGACCTCCACACAGATTTGAGAGTAATGAAAGCTTGTCTTGCTTTTCCGATTCTGGCTTTGATGTCCTCGTCAGTTCCGCCTGTAGTTGAGACGATGCTTCCCAGGTAGGTGAAGGAGGTTGTTTCTTTCAGGTTCTTCCCACTTATGCTGATTGTTGTCTGTTGTTGTTGTTGCTGTTGATGTTGGCTAGGAATCTTCATCATCTCTGTTTTTTCTACGTTCACGTGAAGTCCTATCTTTGATGCTTCTTCTGCCAACTTGTTACTTTTCACTTGCATATCTTCCAGTTTATGGGAAATCAGACATATATCATCGGCGAAGTCCAGATCCTCCAAGTTTTTTGTATGAGTTCATTTTATGCCTGTTTCCTCATTGCCCGTTGTCTCTCGCATTATCCAATCTACTGCAATCAGGAAGATCATTGGCGATATTAGACAGCCCTGTCTCACTCCCGTCCTCACTTCGAAGGCTTCCGTAAGTTTCCCGTTGTGGATTACTTGGCATGCAGCATTGTCGTATAACTGTTGGATGAGATGTATAATTGTCGATGGGACCCCGTAATAGCGAAGTAGTTTCCAAATGACCTCTCGATCGACGCTGTCGAAGGCCTTTTCAAAGTCGATGAAGTTGAGATAGAGAGGTGACTGCCATTCCAAGCTTTGTTCAATGATGATCCGTAGAGTGGCGATTTGATCAATACATGATTTGTTTCTCCTGAATCCGGCCTGTTCCGGACGAAGTTTTTCATCTAGTGCTTGTTTGATTCTCTCCAGGATGATGCGACTTAGTATCTTGCTTGGAATGGACAGAAGCATAATTCCACGCCAGTTTTTACATTTACTTAAGTCTCCTTTCTTTGGTGGTTTGAATAAGTATCCGTTCTTCCAATCCTCGGGTACTTTGCCCTCTTTCCACACCTTCTCCAGCAGTGGCGTCATCAAGTCCGCTGTTGTCTCTGGGTTTATTTTCAAAGCTTCTGCTGGGATTCCATCTGGTCCTGGTGCTTTCCTAGCTTTTAGCATCTTGATTGCATTCAGGACTTCTGATTTCGTCGGGGGATCAATGTTCACTGGTAGTTCTGCTTCCGTTGTTGGTATTGTTGGGCGCGTTGTAGGTGGCGGACGATTTAGAAGTCTTTTGAAGTGTTCAGCCCAGTGCTTTCTCTGTTCCACCTCTTTGGTGATTGACTTTCCATTGTCGTCCTTTATTGGCTTAATCTGTGTCGAACGTTTGCCCGAAAGGTTCCTAGTTGTTTGGTAGAGTGTGGCGAGCTTTGTTACAGTCGACTTGATGTCCAGCGTCGACGAGATGAGCTAGTATTGAGATGCTTATAGCTTTATTCGGACCTTTTCCACACTAAGATGAGAGGTGTTCAGAAATTCGACGATGAACTTGCCTGATCGTACGCTCTATGTAACTAGCTCCGCACGAGCAGTTAATATGATAAATACACATGGAAAAGGCGAAACAGGGCAGTTTGTCTTTATTCCTTGAACTAAGTATCGGCCAGCCAGAAAATATACAGCATAACTTAATGGAGATGTGTAGCTCACATGAGTGATATTGAATTAATTGTGTTCTCTGAGCTGGTTAATTTAATTAGTGGTTTTTGATGTTGGCTTTTTGTTGGTGTTATGACTCGAGCTTAAACACTTTTTGATGAAATTGTGAGGAAATCCATTCTCTTCAACACCGTAGTGCTACAATGTGTTTGAACTCTTTTAAACAATATCTTCACACAGTTTCTTTCGTGGTTAATTTGGTTATAACCATTATTGTTGAATATATTGTCTGTGTGCTTTGGTAATCTATATACTTGTGTTTCTAAATTTCCTGTGTTAGTTCCCTTGATTAAGATATCTAAGAATGGAATGAACAACAAAATTTCAGTCACGGCAGTGGTTGCCAGGAGATGCACTTACATCATTCATGAGGAATTTAAATAAGTTCATTTTATACTAAAACCTGCACTGAAGATGTTCCCTAGAAGGACGACGAAAGCTTCGCAATTAAATCAACCAGCTAAGAGAACACAACTTAGTCAATATAGAATAACTTGGCTACGTTGATCGTCCTTTTGAAGGACGTTCTCGGACGTTGTGATAAGATTGCACTATTAACATCACCGGTGAATTGCAATCTTAGGAAGACTGATGTTTTAGGAACTGTGGGCACCTTTGGCTGTTTACTTGCTGAGTTCACATGTTCGTTCGGAAATTTCGAGAACTTTTGACCTCTTAGTTTCACCCCTATACCTTAAACTGATGGACTAAAATAATCACATGACTGGCGACATGCTGATGTAAAAACTATATATTAGTGTACAGCCGATGAGAAGGAACTAATTGAAAAGGAGCATACTTCTATCAATTTATCTTTTCTAAATGTGTATATGGGAATTGGGAAATTAATAGGCCTTAGGTAGTTATCGATAAACATATCAGAAACTAGAAGGTATCTAAAATGCAGTCGGTAAGCGACTGAAGCCTAATTGTGATAGAAAACCATGACATTGTTTATATAGCGTTATCGAACCATTTAATCACAGTGACCGTATCAGGATTTCAGTGGCTCATACTGAGCAAAATTACACTGACCAATTGAGTACTAGAGATATGTGGTGAAGTGTTTATTATAACGCACAGTGATAAGGAATAGTTTTCTCGATAACTCTGGGCTAATTTTTCTAGTTTATAATCATACCCAGTTTAAACGTTTTTAATTTCTAATTCCTGAAGTTGGGATTTCCCAAATATCTGGTAATGGTATTAAATTCAGGATTCGACAGCGTCGATCGAGTCATTTGGAAACTACTTCGCTACTACGGGGTCCCATCGACAATTATACACCTCATCCAACAGTTATACGACAATTCTGTATGCCAAGTAATCCACAACGGGAAACTTACGGAAGCCTTCGAAGTGAGGACGGGAGTGAGGCAAGGCTGTCTACTATCACCAATGATCTTCCTGATTGCAATCGATTGGATAATGCGACAGACAACGTCAACAACGAGGGAACAGGCATAAAATGGACTGACACAAAAGACTTGGAGGATCTGGATTTCGCCGATGATATATGTCTGATTTCCCATAAACTGGAAGATATGCAAATGAAAAGTAACAAGTTGGCAGAAGAAGCATCAAAGATAGGACTTCACGTGAACATAGATAAAACAGAGATAATGAAGATTCCTAGCCAACATCAACAGCAACAACAGACCACAATAAGCATAAATGGGAAGAACCTGAAAGAAACAACCTCCCTCACCTACCTGGGAAGCATCGTCTCAACTACAGGCGGAACTGACGAGGACATCAAAGCCAGAATCGGAAAAGCAAGACAAGCTTTCATTACTCTCAAATCTGTGTGGAGGTCAACAGCATTCAGCATCAAAAATAAGATCCGGATTTTCAACTCCAATGTGAAGTCAGTGCTACTATACGGATCAGAGACTTGGCGAGTCATAAAGAGCATCTCAAACAAACTTCAAACCTTCATTAACAACTGTCTCCGCTCAATACTCAAGATCAGATGGCCAGGAAAGATCAGCAACAGGGATCTCTGGGAGCGAACCAATCAGGAACCGATTGTTAAACAAATAGGCAGAAAGAAATGGAGATGGATTGGCCATACGCTGAGGAAACCAACAAGTGACATCACTAGACAAGCCCTCGAGTGGAACCCGAAAGGGAGGCGGCGAGTTGGTCGTCCAAGGGTGACTTGGAGGAGGTCATGTGAAGAGGAGATGAAAGCATGTGGGCAGACCTGGAGCAGGGTGAAAAAGTTGTCAAAAAACCGAAGTCAATGGAGGTGCGCAGCTGAAGCCCTATGTGCATCTAGGTATTAACTGATACAATAATACGAAGACTACAATAATCATTCCTTTCACCTGATTATGTTGCATTTTAATACTTTCACTGCGTCTCACCGTACATTCTCATGATGAACAAAAGCATATTTTGACTGGTCAGATGAAATCCTAGGTCACTAAAGGGTTCAAACCAGCGTCCTCTAAATCTGAAGTACAAAGCTCAACTTCTTAAGCTATAACCCGGCTGCTAAGACGATATTTCATTGAAATCATCAGGTGTCAAGTCATGGTATGTAACTAGCCAATAAATATCATCCCATTAGCTGCCAGCTGGGTATTCTCCTGTCAACACTAGTCACAGTGAATTTATAAGGAGGAAAGGATATGGTTAATTTTTGGCGAGACTAACAGAAGAACCCAAGAAAGAACACATGTTTCTTTCTATCACGGACTCATCAGCCAGAGGGGTAACCTGCATTATAGTCAGTGACCATGCTCCGGTTGAAATAAGAATCCTTGCACTTATTATTACAAATGCCATGAGGTTCAGTGTTCCGATGAGTCTAGATAACTACATCTTTTGTGACAGGCATCAGCTAGTATTTAATGAGAATTAAATTTCCTGTTGCCTGATTTACCCCCAACAAAGTGATCCATGTTGAAACGATGGCTTCCGAGTTCGAGCCTCGGTGCAGGCAGATCTAACTGATGAGTCACAAACAAGAAAAGATACGTCCTGAATTTCGCTGCAAGCCATAACCTATCAAATATTATCATTTTGCATATTCAACTTGCAATCTATACATTCGTAAAACAATTATCGTTGCAAGAGTGAGTAACCTAGAAATACCCTTCTTCACTGTTTTCCCATTCGTAATACTTATACACCAAATACAGATTCATACAATTAAGAGGTGAATTTTGTTTAAATTAGTGGAACAGCAATCAACAATGGGTGGTACACGAAATGATTTTCTGAATTCCCAAGAATACATAAAGCTAAAGCATACCCACGAGCATTTGCCTGTACGAAGCACATTATGCAACTGTTTTGTGACTATGGGAATTAATCGTATTACTGCAGTGCTACTGGTTGTCTAATCTATAAGACTGAATGAGAATTGGTACTAATTGACATAATGATCTCGCTCTTTGATAGCTTGACCAAGTGATGGCTACTGAGAGAAAACTGTTTTACATACATAAGCTTCTAGTAAACTGGCATCAGGATATGGAAAAAAGCTGCCCATCACTAAATATATAAGTCGGTATTGTACAGCTGGGAAATTGTTATTTATACACAAAAGCATGGTAAAGATAGTTGAAATATGACCTATTTAAGAGACACCAAATCACCAATCAGAGATAGCTCACAATTTTATCAGGGTGCCAGTTGATGTGAAGTTGTTTTTCTGTTCCTTATGACTAGCTGAATAAGACTGACTTGATTTGAAGCCCCTAATAATTATTTTTCTAACTTCAGGTACAAGCTATCTTGGATTGAAACCGTTACATTATGTTTCAGGAATGGAGCAAACATCGATGGAAGAGCTAAATAGTACGTTGATATCAATAAACAAGCAACTAAAGGATTTGATAAATGTTGCCATGGACGAACTGTAATCGATATTTTGTTTTACAATGTTCTACATGTCGTTATGAAATATATAATCATGCGCCTTTTTCGATTTTGAGCAACTGAACTGGTGGGTATTGTAATCGATAAAAGAATAGCAAATCAAAATACCACGCAAATATTCTGTACAAGTTTTAAGAAACTAGCTGGATAAGAGTCGAGACCAATTAAGTCAGTATACAAAATACAATACAACAAGTATAACTTTCCATTAATAGATGAAATACTCGCAAACAGATATTAGGGAACCAACTTAAATCCAGAAAAGTTAAATGTGTTTTCTAAACACTTTATCTGTCGACTTCAATTAAGTAGTATGCTTTGAAACGAGTCCACCAACTAATAGGCTTTTGAAGTCACCAGACAGCAGATGGTAAACTATCGGTCATAAAATATCATTGTGACTAAAAGGAAACACTGATTACTTCATCTTGATTCAATGAATCAACATCCAATACGTGCAAAGTGAAAGATTCTTGAACCTTGTCAAAAGTTTAAAAAAAATACTTAGATACCATTGCAATCATAATGCCTGTCTGTCTGGATTCAACATAGAACTTGGCACCGAAGTCCAGCAGTTTGAGCTGCCACGTTCCAAATAGCACACAAAGGTAGACAAAAAGATGAGTGAAGAGAATCAATATAGTTTGACAGTTATAAGAGCGAAACAGAATCGGTAATGGTAGAAAGGAATATGAAAGATTACAGAGACTGAATACATCTGCGCCATCGACAACGGATTATGAGCCATGTCACCTGTTGTCTCCAGCCATTGATTCCTGGAGTCCCGAGGGCCCCAACCCGGAATTCTGCATCTCCCTACCTGACCGACTCAGTTTAACTGTCAATGATTTCATGGATTGATGACATGTTTTGTTTGGCCACCACTTACTCTTTTCCAACCTGCACCTATATCAGCTAATTGCAATCATAATAACACTAAATTACACGAATCCAGTAAAGTAAGTCACGTTTAGACTGATCTAAACTAATACTGTGAAACTAAACGTTGCTGTGACTTCCACATCTTTCACTACTGAACAAATTATAGGATTTTGGTCTTCAAGATATTGTCATGTAACAAAGCCTCTGAAAATTCCTCATATGTAGAACTTAGCTTACTCAATATCATTTGTCAGGTAAGAAAATTAGAAATGATTATTTTTTAAATTGTATTCCCATTATAAAACACGTGAATTTTTATATTACACATAACTGCTAAAAAATCTTAGTAGTCAATATTTACGGGATAATAACGGAAAGCATTGGTTTTGTACATATTTATTCAGTTTGGTTTTCTTCAACGTCAGCTTTGGATTCTGATTTGACAACCGAAGACATTAAATCTTCAATGTAGTTCTCTCTTTCAACGGGATGACCACGTGCATATTCAAACTCTAAAAAGTATAGTGTGAGTTTATCATTAAAGAGTGTATACCTTGTAGGGCATCTTTAGGATCCCATTTCATATAATCGATGAGATATCTTGAATTAGGTAGACAATATACTCAAAAGGTCATACCTGCATATAAAGTAACCCGTTCTATTTACGCCATGTGTGCAATGTACGGCTATTATGCCATCTAAAATATGAAAAGATGAATTCATTGACGCATTACAATTAAACAAACATCACAAACAATTCCTAATCTGTTAAAATATACTGAATTTTATAAAGAAAAGAGATACAGCTAACAAGATTGACTGCTGAAAGTATACCCAAAGAGCAAGTTTGGGTATAACACAGTGATTTAATCCGCCCACCTAAGCGTCAGACTGAAATATATTTGAATCAAATGACATACCGCTTGAAAACGATGTGTGAAACAACCAGTCATAACTCCGTTACTATGGGTGAATTGCTGTTTTACAAACATTATTCAGCATTCCTTTTCAGTTACATCTGCAGGTTGTTCCTGCGTTGTATCCAATTATCCATGAGGGTATTTCGTTAATCAATGAAAAAATAGTCACAATGCTCAGATAGTTTAACTGATCAATATAAGTGATAGCTATTACTAACTGATATACAAGTAGAAGAAAGAAAATTGCAATATGTGGTAAGCTGTGAACGGAACAACTCGTAACGAAACTAAAGATATAGTGAAATAATGTACTTAGAAGATTCACTCCTTTTGTAAATAGATGGTTGACAACACGCAATTGATTAAAAGAACGTATAATTTCAAATCAATACATACAATCATTAAAATCTAATATCACAGATAAGAGCTAACCTGGACACTGTTTTCGTTCCTCATTCACCAAGTCAAAGAATCTACAAAGAAGTACATCGTAAAATGGCAAAAAACTTGCTTTGCGACGGATTTCGAATCTGGGATTTTATGACCTTCGACGTATATCTTGTGATACCTTATATTATTATCATGTAGGAACTAAGAAGATAAATAATAAAGAATGTTACCTTTGTAGAGTAATAGTTTGTGTATGTCAAGTCTATAACGCATGCCAGGTACTGATTACACGACTGGACGTGTCCAAGCAGATCATTTAGTGAAAATCTGTGTATTATGTACTGGATCATACATCATACTCACCTCAAATGAGGAGGGATATTAAACGACTTTTCTAATGGTATTGGCAGTTTTAGTGGAAGAAAGCGTGTTCCTTTTATCGGTACGCCAAATGGACTGTAGTCAAACCACCTAAGACGAATAGAAGAAATGAAAATAATGGATACTCGAATTTACAGGATTACATACATTAATAATACACATCATATATATTACGTAAGTGCACCACTATAAATATAAATAGACGACAAAGTAGAGAAAATACTACTGTTGAATGTTCGCTGTCTCTGCTGCTAAGATGACCTGAGGGCAGAGAAATATTAATTTTTACGCTAAGTAGCAATGCTTCTATACAACATCTTTCAAACAGAGGCAGATTGTTTACTGAAGGCAAAGTTTCACAATAATTGTGAATTTAAGAAGGGAAGAAGCCTCGTAGGTTTTGATCAGCTCAAACGTAAGACTATTTGAATACTAGTATATATATACTAGTAATTATCCACCAGATGCATGGAAAAATCAACAAAAGCAATAAAAATGACGAAAGTAGTATTGTGTCCAAAGTCGTATAAAGGACGAACGTTAGAGGTCTTACATAGGATTGTCAATGAGGCTGCAATAAGGGTAGCATTTAAACCGATTGAATCTCTCAAAGATAAACTTTGTCGGCTTAAGGACCCAATAGATTCAATTAAGATAAGTAATATAATTTACAAAATACCATGTAATGCCTGTGAGGTTAGTTACATAGCTCAAACTAACAGATCAAGGTCAACTAAATGATTGGAACATAAAAATTTAGCTAAACCTAGAATAATTGGCCCTGTCCTGGCTCAGTCATTGCGTTTTATTCATTTGCATGTAATCACAAGATCGGGTGGGGCAAGATGAGAGTATTAAAAAGTAGTATAGTTAGATGGAGAGATAGAGGTTAATCCCTGAAGCTTTCTAAGTCGATTTAACACCGCATACGTACAATCGGAATGATGTAACCCCTATACCGGAGATATGGAAAGCGGCAACAAACAAGAAAGAGAAGTTGGAGACACAGAAAAACGGAAAAAATATATATGACAAATTGTGAGACCATGCGACAAAATTGATATGATTATCAGAAGTAATTTATGTTCGAAACGTCATCCAGTTGTTACTACTGTATTGCTGTGTGATATTTAAAATAAATTAATCTAATATGGCACTACATTTTACCACAGTGCCCAAGTTCTACACTTACACTAAGAATATTTGAAATTACACTCATATAAATAAAACAAATTACAAAGAATACCTACTAGAATTGAAGTCTGTGAAAAGTTTGTCCATTGTGGAATACATCAAATTGATTACATTTATATTTCAATAGTTGTTTACACAAAGTGATAATCTTTTCATTTGAAAGAAATAATTTGCCTATTAGAATACTAGACAAGTAAGCTGTGAAATCGCAATTTTATTCGCTTTCTGCTTTCACAATATTTGTTGTTTTTACCGAAGAGTACTAAACTAAATGGAGACTGGAATTTTTAAAACAACCACGAGAAAACCACAAGCAGAAAAGTATGTACGCATCAGTCACAAAAACGTATCGAAATTAAAATACCTAGCTAGCTGGACATACAGTTGTACAATTTGTAGAAATACAGCTTTCAGGATAATGTGATCAGAATATATATGGAAATGAAACAAAAAATGATTTAGATTGCTAATGGTAAATGCAAACTTCCTAAGACAAAGAGATTGAAGTTATGAGGATGAAAAATACAACCAATAGTTAAGACCAAGGTAGAGACAAAAAACAAGGACTTGAATACAGAAAAGTTAGAGGCACACTTCAATCGGTAGGTATATTTTACTGTTACAGATCAATTCGAACGCCAATTCACTTAAATCAGTCTCAAAGTGGTATTTGACCAAAGCATTTCTGCTGAGTGGATTAGTATTCCTTGACAGCATTCGCATTCGCTTGAAAAAATCTCGCATTGAACGGCCTATATGTCCGACTCTACATAAACAGATACATGGATTAACATACGTGGGACCGGTTAGATGAAAAGCTTGTTCTTTAGACTGTTAGAGAAATGGGTCATCATGGAATACCAGGCCTAATATGCACACAGGTGTTTCTCTGAGTTAAAAATCCGTCTTCAGACTATCCATAGTGAAGTCAACTTTGATGACCAAATGCATCAACCTGCCAAACACCCAACACCTCCCTGAATGAGATATAGACACAGGTTCTCCATCCCTAACTAAGGTTACTAAAGTTGTCACCAATCTGAAACAAGGCAAAGCAGCGAGACCTGATGGAATGACTCCAGAGGTATTTAAGGACGGGGGAGACAGTTTACTGTCTGCATTAACTGAGGTCCTAAGAAGCGTCTGGGAATCAGAAGAAGACCCATCGGGTTGGTGTAAGTCACTGATTATCCCGATATACAAGAAGGGAGACAAGTCTTCCTGTGATAATCAAAGAGGGATTAGCTTGACTAATATAGTATCTAAAGTCAGGCTCAATAATCATGCGTAGACTAAGTGGTGCTCGGGAGGCACAAACACCAGAGAGCCAGGCAGGCTTTAGATCAGGAAGAGGGTGTATTGATCATATCTTCACCCTCCGACAGATTCTAGAACATAGGAATTCCTACCGGCGTCCAACAGTCATTATATTTCGTGACCTAAAGGCAGCATTCGACTCTGTCGATCGAGGAGTTCTCTGGAGATGCTTGGCTGTAAAGGGAATGCCGAGAAAACACATTGCACTGATTAAGGCACTCTACTCGTACTCATACAGCCAGGTGAGGGCTTACGGTGAGTTGTCATCAGCACTGGTGACGACTCGTGGTGTCCGTCAAGGACGCCCATTATCCCCTTTTCTATTCAACTTCATCATAAATGTACTAATGGACTTAACCCTAAGTGACTTCAGCGACTCGGATTGACTTGCTACCAGGGAATAATCTCATTGACTGAGTGCGCAGACGATATAGTCCTTCTAGGCGAGGACGCTGACAGAATACAGCAGAGTCTTCTGAACACCTTGAGCTGCAATCTAAGAATGTTTGGCATGCGATTCGCTCCCGCCAAATGCAAGATGATGTTACAGGACTGGACTACAGCGACTCCTAGATTAGAAATAGGGAGTCTGTCTGTCTGTTCTGCCTGTCTTCGACAGAGAACTTTGCACAAATGTGCGGAAGTTCAAGTCGCCACACGCCGTGTAGCACGCGAAGCAAGAGAAGAAAGTACAAGAAAAGCATAATAGAAACGGTGAGCAGAGTTGTGAGACAAAGGAGGAGTAATAACGAAGAACAAAACAGTTTCACTGGAGATCATAAGTCACAAGGAGTGGATGCATCTGCGCCAGCCATTGAGAACAATTCTGAGCCATGTCACAATTGTTTCAAACCATAGATTTTTACCGTCCCAAGGACCCCAACCCGGAAGTCTACACCTTCCTATGTGGCTTAGACCAACTGTTGTGGATTTCATTGACTAGTGCCAAGTTTTTGTTTGACCGCCGCTAGCTTTTTTCCAGCCTGACTCTATAGCCGCTAACATTGCTCGTCGAGGGAGGCGATGGCTTGGAATACGTAACACATGTCCTAACCATCTCAGTCTTTGTAACTTCACGACTTCGTCGATTGATTTCCCCTGTTTACCTAGCATTCAACGGAGGCCTAACCTCAATATTGCTCACCTTATTATACCACTTCACACAGGAGATAGAACGCAGGTTCCTATGATCAAAGACAGCTAATCTTTTCATGTCTTCCACTCTCAGTGGCCAGGTCTCACAACTATAAAGGAGGACGAAGCGGACTGATGAGCAGTACACCCGCCCTTTGGTCGATAGTCGAACATCTCGTCTACGCCAGAGACGGCGTAAACTGGAGTATACGAAACGAGCCCCATGTATTTGTGCTGAGATTTCGTGAGAGATCAACCCGTTGGGACTGATGGTACTTCCCAGATAAGTGAAGTGGTCAACATGCTCTTCCGATTCACTCCCTATCACTGATTAACCCTACATACACGAAGGGAGACAAGTCTTCCTGTCATAATCACAGAGGGATTAGCTTGACTAATATAGTATCTAAAGTCAGGCTCTCACTCACCAGTTGTACCGAATAACCATCTTTATATAACATTTTCGAGGAATATAAGTTCACCCCACCCAGATATTTTCATGTGCTCTTCACTCTGAGGCGACTGCTGGCAACTTGAGCTTTGCTATATCAATCTCAGTCCTTTAAAACCACTGTCAACATTACATGAACACGTACAACGTCCAAACTCCAAGGTTACCGCAAAGGACGTATTATGGGTAGACTGATTAGGAGTGGTTGAAAATTCTGTAACAACTAAATTCCCACCTTCAAATCCTCTCTTTCCTCAAAAGTTCACCATCTTGATGTGATACTTCAAAAACAGGTTTAGTACTCACAAGGGAAAAGATCATTTCCATTATCTCGAAAAAAACTAAAATTCGGAAGTTTCTTAAAAAATTTGAAACTCATGAACTTAAAAAGACGAAACCCAAATCTGGTAAAAGAATTCTATAAGAATACAGGATGAAGAGTTATTCAAATAGATAGCATGGAAAGTTCGTTCGCAAAATTCCTTTTACATGGGATGAATGCAGTGGAGGTTTGAATGTAAACCAGGTACTAGTGGAATAGCAGCTCAAAGCTAGTTCGTGCTGAGTAACTACAGGACTCGGATAGCATGGACACAACAGGGAAAGACACTAGTGCTGTAGATTGAGAATCCTGAGTGTTTTTATTCACCATTTTGGTAGTATAACAGGTGGCATACTCTCTGTGTAATATTAAGAACATTCGTCAAACCCTTGCTTTGAGAAAAAACGACGTAACAGATTCAACGTATAAGTACACGAACTGTGAGAAATGGAAAGGAAGCTTAGACTTTTCGTTTCTATAATGCATTATGAGACTTAGTCACCTTATTTCCTGCATCTTATTTTGGACAGATCGGATTTCACCTTTAATCTCTCCGTTAAATTTAGGAACGGGTTTCTAAGGAAATTGCAGGGCGTTTGAGATTTAGGGTAGGATCATCCATTTGTGAAACTAGGATTTTAAACGAAAGCTATCATGTATCTGCCTAGTTAACAAGTGGGACTTGTCACTGGAGATATGTGTATCATGTTTTTTCTGTGGAAGCCTACATGATAAACGCGAGCTGTCACCCAGATAGCATGTTTTTCGGGCGAATTGCAGACTTTTGGGAAAACTTAGGGCGCATTACAGAATTTTTAAGGCCCTAAGTATTTCGTCCCAAAGTCTGCAGTGCGTCTGAAAAAAAAGCTAGCTGGACATGAAAACATTTATCACCAG
Organism: Trichobilharzia regenti; assembly: GCA_944472135.2. Taxonomy (NCBI): domain Eukaryota; kingdom Metazoa; phylum Platyhelminthes; class Trematoda; order Strigeidida; family Schistosomatidae; genus Trichobilharzia; species Trichobilharzia regenti. The sequence continues at coordinate 131,072,466 of OX235262.1, read as the reverse complement.
CAAAAATGTGCCTTTAACATAAAACTATTGAAGCCTCATCATAGTGATTTATTGTTCAAAACGTAATATATGCAACTGGACAGTTGCTAATTAAACTAAATTTTAGGCTTACTATGCTTGATAATATGAGGTCAATGAATATATTTTTTTTATTACAGCTTGATTCCACACTATTTTTGGTACAAGTATGGAATTTTCAGCGTGGATATCGGTAGCCCAAATTTTGCAGGCCGACCATAGATATCAGGTGTGCGTCGGGGTGGGCTCGAACCCTGGACCATGTGCATGGTCGGCGAGAGTCCTAATCACTGTGCCACCGACGCACACACCGAATCCACAGGTTTCATGTGTTTGTCTCACTTAACTCCTAAAGACAGGCAAATAATAAAAAGAAAACACTGCTTTTTACAACATTTTGCTGCTTATTAATATATCAAATGCCAAATCATAGTTCTACCGTTGGAAATTAAAAATACAACGGCAGCGTTACCTGTCAGGCGGATAGCGCGGCATGTCAGGGAGACCTTGAACCAAGGACACAATATATGCAATAAAAGCTTAGTACATATTTATATATACATAGGTGTAATATATATGGCAATATACTGTGAAAACATCAAATTTATCCACATCACGTAGATCTGTGACTCAAAGTGGCTCTCAAAATCTATCTGAATATCCCTTAGGCTTAACAGTATAACAGTTGACTCTCGTCATGAGCTGTTCTGATGATGTAAACCAGACTGATTTTCTTGCGGGTGCCTTCCAACGTCAAATGGACAGTTCCTAATGGACTTAGTAAAATTGGGAGTCACTTCAGCACAAAGAGCAGTTAGAGCACTCGCTTCTATTATAATGCCCGATTTTATACTTATATCAGGAACAATTGTCTCTTTATAGGTACAGGCGCGCCTCATTTTTCAAACCAACTGCTTTACTTGCAGGTTGAATAGGTCGACCATAGCATTTGCCGGTTTCCAAAACGATTGGGGAAAAAAATAAAAGCGAGATATTACAGGAGGCAGAAGGTTCTACGGTTTATTCTTATTTTCATTTCATTTTATTTATTTTTGATTACACTTTGATTTCACACCGCACTTTTGGCATGAGTATGGAATTTTCAGCATGTGATGTTGGTAGCCCAAGTTTTGCAGGCCGATCATTGATAACAGGTGTGCGTCAGCAGGGGATTGAATCCCAGACGATGTTCATGGTTAGCGAGAGTCAAAACTGCTGTGCTACCGACGCAGAGAATTAGGAGAGTGATCTGCGCCAAGGTGGACAGGCTCGGTGGACTAGTGCTCGGAAGTGCATTCTTGCGAATCACCCCTCAATTCAGGACAGGTGCATACCACCGAAGTCTGCGTGACCTATTTTACTGAGGTGAACGTGAAACAGTGCTGAAATGCTTTGCAAACTATAAGAAGAACATCGGGCCAACTCAATTGAGGCTGGCATTCGATTTTTCACAAGCTATCTTTGCTATGGCCGCATAGTATATTACTTGCTATTTCCATCAGCACTCTGTCGAATGCAACCACCGACTAGTCGTTTTCAAGAACACCAACACAACTAGAAGTAGTATTACAGGTTTTATTAATTGATATTTGCCCAGTCAAAACTCTTGATGAAAGGAGAATGAAAGTTTGGAGGCTGGCGGTATTGTTGTTCACGGATAGTACGAAGGCAAAGCAAAACACCAGGTTTGATCGTCAAAATTACGAGATATATTTCGGGACGAAATCGTAGACCGAGACGACTGCTTAACTGGCTAGTGATCGTGCACGAACGTGACTCGACGGAGTATCAAATGGCATGGATACTTGACCGGAATGTTTCAGCTAAACAAGTCGACTTAAACAGTGACGGTCAGCATCCAATGTTTAGTGATGATTACTGTGGTCAATAATTTTGGTGAATTATTTACCGCTACAACGCACTTCCCCACTAGTGGGATTGTGAGGACCCTAAGACAGAACCAGCCGTGAGTAAAAAACTCGATGGTTCCCTTATGGGTGAAAAAACTTCCTAAGGGATTGGTGGAGCGCCTACTAGTTCGCCTACCTATTCTAATAGGGTATCTGTAGATCGCCTGCTTATTGTTGTCCGTTGGATCCCGTGCTTCATTTGTTTCTTGTCCAGTGCCCGTCGCACCTGGAAAGAAAACAGGAATGCTAAGAACCTCGTTGAGGAAAATGTAACAAATCAGCGCTTAAAAAATGATGTCAATCTACTGTAAAGTAAAATAGTGCGAAAAATAGAACATCGAAAAAAGTATATATCTAATTTTTTTAGTGGATGTAACATGTACGGTAATAGAAGAAAGTTTTTCACTTGTGTTTATGGGTTGCAATATGAAGAATTGATGTGTCTGAAAAGAAAAAATAATAAATATCACAAACCAATGAGTTGAATGAATCGCACCACTTAGCTATGTTATAAAAGTGTGAAAATGTTTTGGAAATCCCACGTTTCGTCCAGAACGTGTTTTCGTTGAGGTCTCGAGAGAAGCTTCGGTGGCTTTCGCCGTGCCTGTGATTTCTTCGAAGATTAACGGATATTCGGTTACTTGTGTGTTATTAAGAATGCTCAGTTCTAGCCTAATAGGATTGCCTTCTAAGTAGTCCGGCTTTGGGTCTGAGACAAAGAATTTTTCCATACGTTTAATGACTTTATATGGTCCGTCGTATGGGGGGTTCCAGAGGGCTACGCACTGAGTCACGACTAACAAATAAATGTGAAGAAGTTTTCAAACACGGGTGAAGGAGAGCAGGTTTAACTGAACGCACTGCATTTGTGAGCCTGCTGACGCATGAAGCATGATCTACCGCTGGTGGAAATGTAGAGGCAAAAACAAACCCACCTGGCAGTTGTAGTGTTTTGCCATATACTAGTTCGGCGTTAGTACAACCAGCATCGGTTTTCAAGGCGTTTCGTATCCCTAGGAGGACTAGCGGTAGTGATTCAGTCCAATGTAGATTGTTTGCAGCTGATAACCCAGGTTTCAACTGTCGCGTTACCATACCACTAGCTTGAGAATGGTAGGCTTTTGTTCTAAAACGCAATGAACCTCCGATTTTAGTCAGGGCGAAGTAAAACTCACTGTCGAATCGCCACCCGGGATCAATTGTAATTGAGGATGGGCATTCGAAGTTTTCGATCCATCGTTCGACAAAGACGCGTGTGACTGTTTCAGCAGATACATCCTTGAGGGATACTGCTTCCGGCCATCGTGTGGAACGGTCGATGCAGGTTAAAATATAGGTATATCCATGAGATTCTGGAAAGGGTCCAACCAAATTTATATGAACGTTTTCGAAACGAGCATCAGGGCTAAGAAAGGTGCCAAGAGGGCTTTTCGTGTGTCTTATCACCTTGCACTTTAGACAAGCTAAGCACATGTGCGCCCATTCCTTTACTTCTTTATTAATGCCAGGCCAACAAAACCGACTAGTTACTAGCTTGACAGTAGTTCGAATACCTGGGTGGGATAAGCCATGCAACGTATTGAAGACGTTATGGCGATAACTTTTAGACACGATGGGGCGAGGAGTATTCGTGGAAATGTAGCATAGAATGATATCTCTTCCATACCTAAGGGTTTCTCAGCCAATTGCAGAGCTGTTTTTGACAACTCATGTTGAAGCTCGGTATCTTCTTTTTGAAGACGAGCCAGTTTCACATGGTCTATGCAGTCTATTTGGGTGAGGGAACAAATGCGCGACAAGGCATCTGCCACATTGTTGTTCACTGCAGATATATGGCGAACATACGATATAAATTGTGAAACATAATCCAGTTGTCATGATTCTCTACGTGAATGCTTATCTGAAGTTGAATTCAGAGAGTAATTCAGAGGTTTGTGGCCAGTGAAAATATGAAGTCACGACCCTCCACTGAATGTTGAAAATGACGTATAGCACAGTACGCAGCCAGAAGTTCTCTGCCGAATGTGCTGTACTTCGTTTCTGCTAACTGAAGGCGCCTCGAAAAAAGGCGAGTGGTTGCCACTCTTCGTTGGGTAGTTGTTGCAGGACTGCGCCGATCGCAGTGTTTGATGCATCAACCGAGATGGTTAACCATGCCATTGGATCCTGATACATTAGAAATGTGGCATCTGCAATAGCTCTTTTAACCTGAGTGAAAGCATTTTAAGCAGACGCGTCAAATTCGATGGACTTGTTATTCTCTCGAAGGTCTGTCAATGGCTGAATCAGAGAGGCACAGTTGGGAATAAATCGTCGATAATAGCTTACCAAGCCGTTGAAAGTGCGCAGACCTTTCACTGTCTGTGGCTCTGGAAAGTTCTGTATCGCCTCGACCTTAGTAGCCAGTGGGCGAATGGCCTTGCAGTCAATAGTGTGACCCAGGAAATCGAGTGAGTCAACGCCTGTCTGACACTTTCGAATATTGATGGTAACACCATGTAGGCGTAGCCTTTCGAACGCCAAGTCCAAGTATCTGAGGTGAGTTTCCTTGACTGGAACGGCAGTGAGGCAGTCGTCTAAGTATGCGTATACAAAGTCGAGACCGCGAAATACTTCGTCGGTGAAGCGTTGGAATGTTTGTGTTGCGCATCGGATACTAAATTACATACGCAGAAATTCAAAGTCTGATAGGACTAATGATAGCCGTTTTCGGAATGTCATCTGGTGCCATCGGGACTTGGCTATATGCCTTAACAAAGTCAATTCTCGAAAAAATAGTTGCAGCAGATAATGTTGCCGTCAAGTCATGCATGTGAGGCAATGGATAGCAGTCAGGGGTTGTTTTGGCATTCACTCAATTGTAATCACCAGCGAGTCACCAATCGTTGCTATCTTTTTGTACCACATTGAGTGGGGATACCCATGGGCTATTCGATGGCAAGGGTGAGCATATGGTCGAACTCATTTCCGTCAAGTCTCAGTTTGTCAGGAGCAAGTCGTTGTGCTTTAGATGTCACAGTTGGCCTGAGGTTATGATATGGTGCCTAACATTGCTGGTTATGCACGGTAGATCGTTAGACGGACGATTAAGTTACGGATATTGATCAAGAATCGGTTGAAAAGTTGGATCAAGGATTGCCATTATCTTAACAAGTGACAAGCTGGGGCCTATATAGGTGATGCCTTTGATAGACAGACTAGTAGTATTGTCAATCAGTCATTTTCGGCAGACGTCTACGAGTAAATCATGATGACTAAGTAGGTCCATGCCAATGATGGGCATTGTGACGTCAGCGAGAAGGAAAATTCACTGAATAGGTTTGCGTAAACCTGCGTTCAGATAAACGTATTTCCTACCAAATTGGTTTTCCATCTGCAGCCTGTAAGTCGAAGGTAGGTTCCTTCTGTCGATCTGCTGCTGTAGCGGGAAGGACGCTGACTTCGGCGCCTGTGTCAACTAAATATCGAGTCTGGCTTATCACATCATGGATGTAAAGTAGGCGGCTAGTGCGACCGGCGACGGATGCCGCTTTTTATTTTTTAGTTATTTCTAGAATCTTATCTGCAGAAAAAGCTAAGTCATCTATAATAACACCCTGAAGTGTCACAAGTACAGTCTACACGGACTGTAGCAGCTTGGATAAGAAGAGTTCTCTGAAAAGTCCTTCATCGAACTGACGTTGGCCAGTAACCTCTTTCATTCTCGTTAGCATGCTTACGGCTGACTGATCCCCCGACTCAATGTTACGAAATAATGCGTCCAGACGTTGTCGATCCGTGAGAACGTTTCTCCTGAGGAGGGATGCTTTGAGTAACTTGTACGAGTTACTTACCTCGGGACTCGACATCTGCAAAGTTACGCACTCGCTGAATTCCCGCCGTAGGGCGTGAATAACTGCGAGGAACTGTGAACGTTGATCGGTTATTCCATGTTCACAAAAATCAGACCCAGCTCTCTGAAACCACGTTTCAGCATTATCTGGCCAGTATGGTACGAGCTGAATGGTTTTAGCAGTTGAGCGAATACGAATGACCTTGGGACTAGAATCACTCATGACGAAAAGTATGTCGATTAAAACATAGTAAAAGAACAAATACAAAGGAGAACGAACTCACCGGGGTTATCACGAATGTGACACGACGGAGTATCAAATGGCACGGATACTTGAACGGAAGCATTCAGCCAAACAAGTCGACTCAAACAGTGAGGGTCAGAATCAAATGTCTGCTAATGATTCCTATGGTCACGATGTAATTCTTCTCTTAGACATAATCTATTCCTATGGCCAATAATTTTGGTGAATTATTTACCGCTACAAAACCAACTGCGAAAGAAATTTCAAAGAAACAACAAACAGTTTGTTTAGACATCTTTTGACGAAATTTTATTTTTATTTTTTTGATTACAGCTTGATTCCACACCGTATTTTTGGTACAAGTATGGAATTTTCAGCATGGATATCGGTAGCCCAAAATTCGCAGGCCAGCCATAGATATCAGGTGTGCGTCGGGGTGGGCTCGAACCCTGGACCATGTGCATGGTCGGCGAGAGTCCTAATCACTGTGCCACCGACGCACACACCGAATCCACAGGTTTCATGTGTTTGTCTCACTTAACTCCTAAAGACAGGCAAATAATAAAAAGAAAACACTGCTTTTTACAACATTTTGCTGCTTATTAATATATCAAATGCCAAATCATAGTTCTACCGTTGGAAATTAAAAATACAACGGCAGCGTTACCTGTCAGGCGGATAGCGCGGCATGTCAGGGAGACCTTGAACCAAGGACACAATATATGCAATAAAAGCTTAGTACATATTTATATATACATAGGTGTAATATATATGGCAATATACTGTGAAAACATCAAATTTATCCACATCACGTAGATCTGTGACTCAAAGTGGCTCTCAAAATCTATCTGAATATCCCTTAGGCTTAACAGTATAACAGTTGACTCTCGTCATGAGCTGTTCTGATGATGTAAACCAGACTGATTTTCTTGCGGGTGCCTTCCAACGTCAAATGGACAGTTCCTAATGGACTTAGTAAAATTGGGAGTCACTTCAGCACAAAGAGCAGTTAGAGCACTCGCTTCTATTATAATGCCCGATTTTATACTTATATCAGGAACAATTGTCTCTTTATAGGTACAGGCGCGCCTCATTTTTCAAACCAACTGCTTTACTTGCAGGTTGAATAGGTCAACCATAGCATTTGCCGGTTTCCAAAACGATTGGGGAAAAAAATAAAAGCGAGATATTACAGGAGGCAGAAGGTTCTACGGTTTATTCTTATTTTCATTTCATTTTATTTATTTTTGATTACACTTTGATTTCACACCGCACTTTTGGCATGAGTATGGAATTTTCAGCATGTGATGTTGGTAGCCCAAGTTTTGCAGGCCGATCATTGATAACAGGTGTGCGTCAGCAGGGGATTGAATCCCAGACGATGTTCATGGTTAGCGAGAGTCAAAACTGCTGTGCTACCGACGCAGAGAATTAGGAGAGTGATCTGCGCCAAGGTGGACAGGCTCGGTGGACTAGTGCTCGGAAGTGCATTCTTGCGAATCACCCCTCAATTCAGGACAGGTGCATACCACCGAAGTCTGCGTGACCTATTTTACTGAGGTGAACGTGAAACAGTGCTGAAATGCTTTGCAAACTATAAGAAGAACATCGGGCCAACTCAATTGAGGCTGGCATTCGATTTTTCACAAGCTATCTTTGCTATGGCCGCATAGTATATTACTTGCTATTTCCATCAGCACTCTGTCGAATGCAACCACCGACTAGTCGTTTTCAAGAACACCAACACAACTAGAAGTAGTATTACAGGTTTTATTAATTGATATTTGCCCAGTCAAAACTCTTGATGAAAGGAGAATGAAAGTTTGGAGGCTGGCGGTATTGTTGTTCACGGATAGTACGAAGGCAAAGCAAAACACCAGGTTTGATCGTCAAAATTACGAGATATATTTCGGGACGAAATCGTAGACCGAGACGACTGCTTAACTGGCTAGTGATCGTGCACGAACGTGACTCGACGGAGTATCAAATGGCATGGATACTTGACCGGAATGTTTCAGCTAAACAAGTCGACTTAAACAGTGACGGTCAGCATCCAATGTTTAGTGATGATTACTGTGGTCAATAATTTTGGTGAATTATTTACCGCTACAACGCACTTCCCCACTAGTGGGATTGTGAGGACCCTAAGACAGAACCAGCCGTGAGTAAAAAACTCGATGGTTCCCTTATGGGTGAAAAAACTTCCTAAGGGATTGGTGGAGCGCCTACTAGTTCGCCTACCTATTCTAATAGGGTATCTGTAGATCGCCTGCTTATTGTTGTCCGTTGGATCCCGTGCTTCATTTGTTTCTTGTCCAGTGCCCGTCGCACCTGGGAAAGAAAACAGGAATGCTAAGAACCTCGTTGAGGAAAATGTAACAAATCAGCGCTTAAAAAATGATGTCAATCTACTGTAAAGTAAAATAGTGCGAAAAATAGAACATCGAAAAAAGTATATATCTAATTTTTTTAGTGGATGTAACATGTACGGTAATAGAAGAAAGTTTTTCACTTGTGTTTATGGGTTGCAATATGAAGAATTGATGTGTCTGAAAAGAAAAAATAATAAATATCACAAACCAATGAGTTGAATGAATCGCACCACTTAGCTATGTTATAAAAGTGTGAAAATGTTTTGGAAATCCCACGTTTCGTCCAGAACGTGTTTTCGTTGAGGTCTCGAGAGAAGCTTCGGTGGCTTTCGCCGTGCCTGTGATTTCTTCGAAGATTAACGGATATTCGGTTACTTGTGTGTTATTAAGAATGCTCAGTTCTAGCCTAATAGGATTGCCTTCTAAGTAGTCCGGCTTTGGGTCTGAGACAAAGAATTTTTCCATACGTTTAATGACTTTATATGGTCCGTCGTATGGGGGGTTCCAGAGGGCTACGCACTGAGTCACGACTAACAAATAAATGTGAAGAAGTTTTCAAACACGGGTGAAGGAGAGCAGGTTTAACTGAACGCACTGCATTTGTGAGCCTGCTGACGCATGAAGCATGATCTACCGCTGGTGGAAATGTAGAGGCAAAAACAAACCCACCTGGCAGTTGTAGTGTTTTGCCATATACTAGTTCGGCGTTAGTACAACCAGCATCGGTTTTCAAGGCGTTTCGTATCCCTAGGAGGACTAGCGGTAGTGATTCAGTCCAATGTAGATTGTTTGCAGCTGATAACCCAGGTTTCAACTGTCGCGTTACCATACCACTAGCTTGAGAATGGTAGGCTTTTGTTCTAAAACGCAATGAACCTCCGATTTTAGTCAGGGCGAAGTAAAACTCACTGTCGAATCGCCACCCGGGATCAATTGTAATTGAGGATGGGCATTCGAAGTTTTCGATCCATCGTTCGACAAAGACGCGTGTGACTGTTTCAGCAGATACATCCTTGAGGGATACTGCTTCCGGCCATCGTGTGGAACGGTCGATGCAGGTTAAAATATAGGTATATCCATGAGATTCTGGAAAGGGTCCAACCAAATTTATATGAACGTTTTCGAAACGAGCATCAGGGCTAAGAAAGGTGCCAAGAGGGCTTTTCGTGTGTCTTATCACCTTGCACTTTAGACAAGCTAAGCACATGTGCGCCCATTCCTTTACTTCTTTATTAATGCCAGGCCAACAAAACCGACTAGTTACTAGCTTGACAGTAGTTCGAATACCTGGGTGGGATAAGCCATGCAACGTATTGAAGACGTTATGGCGATAACTTTTAGACACGATGGGGCGAGGAGTATTCGTGGAAATGTAGCATAGAATGATATCTCTTCCATACCTAAGGGTTTCTCAGCCAATTGCAGAGCTGTTTTTGACAACTCATGTTGAAGCTCGGTATCTTCTTTTTGAAGACGAGCCAGTTTCACATGGTCTATGCAGTCTATTTGGGTGAGGGAACAAATGCGCGACAAGGCATCTGCCACATTGTTGTTCACTGCAGATATATGGCGAACATACGATATAAATTGTGAAACATAATCCAGTTGTCATGATTCTCTACGTGAATGCTTATCTGAAGTTGAATTCAGAGAGTAATTCAGAGGTTTGTGGCCAGTGAAAATATGAAGTCACGACCCTCCACTGAATGTTGAAAATGACGTATAGCACAGTACGCAGCCAGAAGTTCTCTGCCGAATGTGCTGTACTTCGTTTCTGCTAACTGAAGGCGCCTCGAAAAAAGGCGAGTGGTTGCCACTCTTCGTTGGGTAGTTGTTGCAGGACTGCGCCGATCGCAGTGTTTGATGCATCAACCGAGATGGTTAACCATGCCATTGGATCCTGATACATTAGAAATGTGGCATCTGCAATAGCTCTTTTAACCTGAGTGAAAGCATTTTAAGCAGACGCGTCAAATTCGATGGACTTGTTATTCTCTCGAAGGTCTGTCAATGGCTGAATCAGAGAGGCACAGTTGGGAATAAATCGTCGATAATAGCTTACCAAGCCGTTGAAAGTGCGCAGACCTTTCACTGTCTGTGGCTCTGGAAAGTTCTGTATCGCCTCGACCTTAGTAGCCAGTGGGCGAATGGCCTTGCAGTCAATAGTGTGACCCAGGAAATCGAGTGAGTCAACGCCTGTCTGACACTTTCGAATATTGATGGTAACACCATGTAGGCGTAGCCTTTCGAACGCCAAGTCCAAGTATCTGAGGTGAGTTTCCTTGACTGGAACGGCAGTGAGGCAGTCGTCTAAGTATGCGTATACAAAGTCGAGACCGCGAAATACTTCGTCGGTGAAGCGTTGGAATGTTTGTGTTGCGCATCGGATACTAAATTACATACGCAGAAATTCAAAGTCTGATAGGACTAATGATAGCCGTTTTCGGAATGTCATCTGGTGCCATCGGGACTTGGCTATATGCCTTAACAAAGTCAATTCTCGAAAAAATAGTTGCAGCAGATAATGTTGCCGTCAAGTCATGCACGTGAGGCAATGGATAGCAGTCAGGGGTTGTTTTGGCATTCACTCAATTGTAATCACCAGCGAGTCACCAATCGTTGCTATCTTTTTGTACCACATTGAGTGGGGATACCCATGGGCTATTCGATGGCAAGGGTGAGCATATGGTCGAACTCATTTCCGTCAAGTCTCAGTTTGTCAGGAGCAAGTCGTTGTGCTTTAGATGTCACAGTTGGCCTGAGGTTATGATATGGTGCCTAACATTGCTGGTTATGCACGGTAGATCGTTAGACGGACGATTAAGTTACGGATATTGATCAAGAATCGGTTGAAAAGTTGGATCAAGGATTGCCATTATCTTAACAAGTGACAAGCTGGGGCCTATATAGGTGATGCCTTTGATAGACAGACTAGTAGTATTGTCAATCAGTCATTTTCGGCAGACGTCTACGAGTAAATCATGATGACTAAGTAGGTCCATGCCAATGATGGGCATTGTGACGTCAGCGAGAAGGAAAATTCACTGAATAGGTTTGCGTAAACCTGCGTTCAGATAAACGTATTTCCTACCAAATTGGTTTTCCATCTGCAGCCTGTAAGTCGAAGGTAGGTTCCTTCTGTCGATCTGCTGCTGTAGCGGGAAGGACGCTGACTTCGGCGCCTGTGTCAACTAAATATCGAGTCTGGCTTATCACATCATGGATGTAAAGTAGGCGGCTAGTGCGACCGGCGACGGATGCCGCTTTTTATTTTTTAGTTATTTCTAGAATCTTATCTGCAGAAAAAGCTAAGTCATCTATAATAACACCCTGAAGTGTCACAAGTACAGTCTACACGGACTGTAGCAGCTTGGATAAGAAGAGTTCTCTGAAAAGTCCTTCATCGAACTGACGTTGGCCAGTAACCTCTTTCATTCTCGTTAGCATGCTTACGGCTGACTGATCCCCCGACTCAATGTTACGAAATAATGCGTCCAGACGTTGTCGATCCGTGAGAACGTTTCTCCTGAGGAGGGATGCTTTGAGTAACTTGTACGAGTTACTTACCTCGGGACTCGACATCTGCAAAGTTACGCACTCGCTGAATTCCCGCCGTAGAGCGTGAATAACTGCGAGGAACTGTGAACGTTGATCGGTTATTCCATGTTCACAAAAATCAGACCCAGCTCTCTGAAACCACGTTTCAGCATTATCTGGCCAGTATGGTACGAGCTGAATGGTTTTAGCAGTTGAGCGAATACGAATGACCTTGGGACTAGAATCACTCATGACGAAAAGTATGTCGATTAAAACATAGTAAAAGAACAAATACAAAGGAGAACGAACTCACCGGGGTTATCACGAATGTGACACGACGGAGTATCAAATGGCACGGATACTTGAACGGAAGCATTCAGCCAAACAAGTCGACTTAAACAGTGAGGGTCAGAATCAAATGTCTGCTAATGATTCCTATGGTCACGATGTAATTCTTCTCTTAGACATAATCTATTCCTATGGCCAATAATTTTGGTGAATTATTTACCGCTACAAAACCAACTGCGAAAGAAATTTCAAAGAAACAACAAACAGTTTGTTTAGACATCTTTTGACGAAATTTTATTTTTTTTTTTTTTGATTACAGCTTGATTCCACACCGTATTTTTGGTACAAGTATGGAATTTTCAGCATGGTTATCGGTAGCCCAAAATTCGCAGGCCGACCATAGATATCAGGTGTGCGTCGGGGTGGGCTCGAACCCTGGACCATGTGCATGGTCGGCGAGAGTCCTAATCACTGTGCCACCGACGCACACACCGAATCCACAGGTTTCATGTGTTTGTCTCACTTAACTCCTAAAGACAGGCAAATAATAAAAAGAAAACACTGCTTTTTACAACATTTTGCTGCTTATTAATATATCAAATGCCAAATCATAGTTCTACCGTTGGAAATTAAAAATACAACGGCAGCGTTACCTGTCAGGCGGATAGCGCGGCATGTCAGGGAGACCTTGAACCAAGGACACAATATATGCAATAAAAGCTTAGTACATATTTATATATACATAGGTGTAATATATATGGCAATATACTGTGAAAACATCAAATTTATCCACATCACGTAGATCTGTGACTCAAAGTGGCTCTCAAAATCTATCTGAATATCCCTTAGGCTTAACAGTATAACAGTTGACTCTCGTCATGAGCTGTTCTGATGATGTAAACCAGACTGATTTTCTTGCGGGTGCCTTCCAACGTCAAATGGACAGTTCCTAATGGACTTAGTAAAATTGGGAGTCACTTCAGCACAAAGAGCAGTTAGAGCACTCGCTTCTATTATAATGCCCGATTTTATACTTATATCAGGAACAATTGTCTCTTTATAGGTACAGGCGCGCCTCATTTTTCAAACCAACTGCTTTACTTGCAGGTTGAATAGGTCGACCATAGCATTTGCCGGTTTCCAAAACGATTGGGGAAAAAAATAAAAGCGAGATATTACAGGAGGCAGAAGGTTCTACGGTTTATTCTTATTTTCATTTCATTTTATTTATTTTTGATTACACTTTGATTTCACACCGCACTTTTGGCATGAGTATGGAATTTTCAGCATGTGATGTTGGTAGCCCAAGTTTTGCAGGCCGATCATTGATAACAGGTGTGCGTCAGCAGGGGATTGAATCCCAGACGATGTTCATGGTTAGCGAGAGTCAAAACTGCTGTGCTACCGACGCAGAGAATTAGGAGAGTGATCTGCGCCAAGGTGGACAGGCTCGGTGGACTAGTGCTCGGAAGTGCATTCTTGCGAATCACCCCTCAATTCAGGACAGGTGCATACCACCGAAGTCTGCGTGACCTATTTTACTGAGGTGAACGTGAAACAGTGCTGAAATGCTTTGCAAACTATAAGAAGAACATCGGGCCAACTCAATTGAGGCTGGCATTCGATTTTTCACAAGCTATCTTTGCTATGGCCGCATAGTATATTACTTGCTATTTCCATCAGCACTCTGTCGAATGCAACCACCAACTAGTCGTTTTCAAGAACACCAACACAACTAGAAGTAGTATTACAGGTTTTATTAATTGATATTTGCCCAGTCAAAACTCTTGATGAAAGGAGAATGAAAGTTTGGAGGCTGGCGGTATTGTTGTTCACGGATAGTACGAAGGCAAAGCAAAACACCAGGTTTGATCGTCAAAATTACGAGATATATTTCGGGACGAAATCGTAGACCGAGACGACTGCTTAATGACTAGTGATCGTGCACGAACGTGACTCGACGGAGTATCAAATGGCATGGATACTTGACCGGAATGTTTCAGCTAAACAAGTCGACTTAAACAGTGAGGGTCAGAATCAAATGTCTGCTAATGATTCCTATGGTCACGATGTAATTCTTCTCTTAGACATAATCTATTCCTATGGCCAATAATTTTGGTGAATTATTTACCGCTACAAAACCAACTGCGAAAGAAATTTCAAAGAAACAACAAACAGTTTGTTTAGACATCTTTTGACGAAATTTTATTTTTATTTTTTTTGATTACAGCTTGATTCCACACCGTATTTTTGGTACAAGTATGGAATTTTCAGCATGGTTATCGGTAGCCCAAAATTCGCAGGCCGACCATAGATATCAGGTGTGCGTCGGGGTGGGCTCGAACCCTGGACCATGTGCATGGTCGGCGAGAGTCCTAATCACTGTGCCACCGACGCACACACCGAATCCACAGGTTTCATGTGTTTGTCTCACTTAACTCCTAAAGACAGGCAAATAATAAAAAGAAAACACTGCTTTTTACAACATTTTGCTGCTTATTAATATATCAAATGCCAAATCATAGTTCTACCGTTGGAAATTAAAAATACAACGGCAGCGTTACCTGTCAGGCGGATAGCGCGGCATGTCAGGGAGACCTTGAACCAAGGACACAATATATGCAATAAAAGCTTAGTACATATTTATATATACATAGGTGTAATATATATGGCAATATACTGTGAAAACATCAAATTTATCCACATCACGTAGATCTGTGACTCAAAGTGGCTCTCAAAATCTATCTGAATATCCCTTAGGCTTAACAGTATAACAGTTGACTCTCGTCATGAGCTGTTCTGATGATGTAAACCAGACTGATTTTCTTGCGGGTGCCTTCCAACGTCAAATGGACAGTTCCTAATGGACTTAGTAAAATTGGGAGTCACTTCAGCACAAAGAGCAGTTAGAGCACTCGCTTCTATTATAATGCCCGATTTTATACTTATATCAGGAACAATTGTCTCTTTATAGGTACAGGCGCGCCTCATTTTTCAAACCAACTGCTTTACTTGCAGGTTGAATAGGTCGACCATAGCATTTGCCGGTTTCCAAAACGATTGGGGAAAAAAATAAAAGCGAGATATTACAGGAGGCAGAAGGTTCTACGGTTTATTCTTATTTTCATTTCATTTTATTTATTTTTGATTACACTTTGATTTCACACCGCACTTTTGGCATGAGTATGGAATTTTCAGCATGTGATGTTGGTAGCCCAAGTTTTGCAGGCCGATCATTGATAACAGGTGTGCGTCAGCAGGGGATTGAATCCCAGACGATGTTCATGGTTAGCGAGAGTCAAAACTGCTGTGCTACCGACGCAGAGAATTAGGAGAGTGATCTGCGCCAAGGTGGACAGGCTCGGTGGACTAGTGCTCGGAAGTGCATTCTTGCGAATCACCCCTCAATTCAGGACAGGTGCATACCACCGAAGTCTGCGTGACCTATTTTACTGAGGTGAACGTGAAACAGTGCTGAAATGCTTTGCAAACTATAAGAAGAACATCGGGCCAACTCAATTGAGGCTGGCATTCGATTTTTCACAAGCTATCTTTGCTATGGCCGCATAGTATATTACTTGCTATTTCCATCAGCACTCTGTCGAATGCAACCACCGACTAGTCGTTTTCAAGAACACCAACACAACTAGAAGTAGTATTACAGGTTTTATTAATTGATATTTGCCCAGTCAAAACTCTTGATGAAAGGAGAATGAAAGTTTGGAGGCTGGCGGTATTGTTGTTCACGGATAGTACGAAGGCAAAGCAAAACACCAGGTTTGATCGTCAAAATTACGAGATATATTTCGGGACGAAATCGTAGACCGAGACGACTGCTTAACTGGCTAGTGATCGTGCACGAACGTGACTCGACGGAGTATCAAATGGCATGGATACTTGACCGGAATGTTTCAGCTAAACAAGTCGACTTAAACAGTGACGGTCAGCATCCAATGTTTAGTGATGATTACTGTGGTCAATAATTTTGGTGAATTATTTACCGCTACAACGCACTTCCCCACTAGTGGGATTGTGAGGACCCTAAGACAGAACCAGCCGTGAGTAAAAAACTCGATGGTTCCCTTATGGGTGAAAAAACTTCCTAAGGGATTGGTGGAGCGCCTACTAGTTCGCCTACCTATTCTAATAGGGTATCTGTAGATCGCCTGCTTATTGTTGTCCGTTGGATCCCGTGCTTCATTTGTTTCTTGTCCAGTGCCCGTCGCACCTGGGAAAGAAAACAGGAATGCTAAGAACCTCGTTGAGGAAAATGTAACAAATCAGCGCTTAAAAAATGATGTCAATCTACTGTAAAGTAAAATAGTGCGAAAAATAGAACATCGAAAAAAGTATATATCTAATTTTTTTAGTGGATGTAACATGTACGGTAATAGAAGAAAGTTTTTCACTTGTGTTTATGGGTTGCAATATGAAGAATTGATGTGTCTGAAAAGAAAAAATAATAAATATCACAAACCAATGAGTTGAATGAATCGCACCACTTAGCTATGTTATAAAAGTGTGAAAATGTTTTGGAAATCCCACGTTTCGTCCAGAACGTGTTTTCGTTGAGGTCTCGAGAGAAGCTTCGGTGGCTTTCGCCGTGCCTGTGATTTCTTCGAAGATTAACGGATATTCGGTTACTTGTGTGTTATTAAGAATGCTCAGTTCTAGCCTAATAGGATTGCCTTCTAAGTAGTCCGGCTTTGGGTCTGAGACAAAGAATTTTTCCATACGTTTAATGACTTTATATGGTCCGTCGTATGGGGGGTTCCAGAGGGCTACGCACTGAGTCACGACTAACAAATAAATGTGAAGAAGTTTTCAAACACGGGTGAAGGAGAGCAGGTTTAACTGAACGCACTGCATTTGTGAGCCTGCTGACGCATGAAGCATGATCTACCGCTGGTGGAAATGTAGAGGCAAAAACAAACCCACCTGGCAGTTGTAGTGTTTTGCCATATACTAGTTCGGCGTTAGTACAACCAGCATCGGTTTTCAAGGCGTTTCGTATCCCTAGGAGGACTAGCGGTAGTGATTCAGTCCAATGTAGATTGTTTGCAGCTGATAACCCAGGTTTCAACTGTCGCGTTACCATACCACTAGCTTGAGAATGGTAGGCTTTTGTTCTAAAACGCAATGAACCTCCGATTTTAGTCAGGGCGAAGTAAAACTCACTGTCGAATCGCCACCCGGGATCAATTGTAATTGAGGATGGGCATTCGAAGTTTTCGATCCATCGTTCGACAAAGACGCGTGTGACTGTTTCAGCAGATACATCCTTGAGGGATACTGCTTCCGGCCATCGTGTGGAACGGTCGATGCAGGTTAAAATATAGGTATATCCATGAGATTCTGGAAAGGGTCCAACCAAATTTATATGAACGTTTTCGAAACGAGCATCAGGGCTAAGAAAGGTGCCAAGAGGGCTTTTCGTGTGTCTTATCACCTTGCACTTTAGACAAGCTAAGCACATGTGCGCCCATTCCTTTACTTCTTTATTAATGCCAGGCCAACAAAACCGACTAGTTACTAGCTTGACAGTAGTTCGAATACCTGGGTGGGATAAGCCATGCAACGTATTGAAGACGTTATGGCGATAACTTTTAGACACGATGGGGCGAGGAGTATTCGTGGAAATGTAGCATAGAATGATATCTCTTCCATACCTAAGGGTTTCTCAGCCAATTGCAGAGCTGTTTTTGACAACTCATGTTGAAGCTCGGTATCTTCTTTTTGAAGACGAGCCAGTTTCACATGGTCTATGCAGTCTATTTGGGTGAGGGAACAAATGCGCGACAAGGCATCTGCCACATTGTTGTTCACTGCAGATATATGGCGAACATACGATATAAATTGTGAAACATAATCCAGTTGTCATGATTCTCTACGTGAATGCTTATCTGAAGTTGAATTCAGAGAGTAATTCAGAGGTTTGTGGCCAGTGAAAATATGAAGTCACGACCCTCCACTGAATGTTGAAAATGACGTATAGCACAGTACGCAGCCAGAAGTTCTCTGCCGAATGTGCTGTACTTCGTTTCTGCTAACTGAAGGCGCCTCGAAAAAAGGCGAGTGGTTGCCACTCTTCGTTGGGTAGTTGTTGCAGGACTGCGCCGATCGCAGTGTTTGATGCATCAACCGAGATGGTTAACCATGCCATTGGATCCTGATACATTAGAAATGTGGCATCTGCAATAGCTCTTTTAACCTGAGTGAAAGCATTTTGAGCAGACGCGTCAAATTCGATGGACTTGTTATTCTCTCGAAGGTCTGTCAATGGCTGAATCAGAGAGGCACAGTTGGGAATAAATCGTCGATAATAGCTTACCAAGCCGTTGAAAGTGCGCAGACCTTTCACTGTCTGTGGCTCTGGAAAGTTCTGTATCGCCTCGACCTTAGTAGCCAGTGGGCGAATGGCCTTGCAGTCAATAGTGTGACCCAGGAAATCGAGTGAGTCAACGCCTGTCTGACACTTTCGAATATTGATGGTAACACCATGTAGGCGTAGCCTTTCGAACGCCAAGTCCAAGTATCTGAGGTGAGTTTCCTTGACTGGAACGGCAGTGAGGCAGTCGTCTAAGTATGCGTATACAAAGTCGAGACCGCGAAATACTTCGTCGGTGAAGCGTTGGAATGTTTGTGTTGCGCATCGGATACTAAATTACATACGCAGAAATTCAAAGTCTGATAGGACTAATGATAGCCGTTTTCGGAATGTCATCTGGTGCCATCGGGACTTGGCTATATGCCTTAACAAAGTCAATTCTCGAAAAAATAGTTGCAGCAGATAATGTTGCCGTCAAGTCATGCACGTGAAGCAATGGATAGCAGTCAGGGGTTGTTTTGGCATTCACTCAATTGTAATCACCAGCGAGTCACCAATCGTTGCTATCTTTTTGGTACCACATTGAGTGGGGATACCCATGGGCTATTCGATGGCAAGGGTGAGCATATGGTCGAACTCATTTCCGTCAAGTCTCAGTTTGTCAGGAGCAAGTCGTTGTGCTTTAGATGTCACAGTTGGCCTGAGGTTATGATATGGTGCCTAACATTGCTGGTTATGCACGGTAGATCGTTAGACGGACGATTAAGTTACGGATATTGATCAAGAATCGGTTGAAAAGTTGGATCAAGGATTGCCATTATCTTAACAAGTGACAAGCTGGGGCCTATATAGGTGATGCCTTTGATAGACAGACTAGTAGTATTGTCAATCAGTCATTTTCGGCAGACGTCTACGAGTAAATCATGATGACTAAGTAGGTCCATGCCAATGATGGGCATTGTGACGTCAGCGAGAAGGAAAATTCACTGAATAGGTTTGCGTAAACCTGCGTTCAGATAAACGTATTTCCTACCAAATTGGTTTTCCATCTGCAGCCTGTAAGTCGAAGGTAGGTTCCTTCTGTCGATCTGCTGCTGTAGCGGGAAGGACGCTGACTTCGGCGCCTGTGTCAACTAAATATCGAGTCTGGCTTATCACATCATGGATGTAAAGTAGGCGGCTAGTGCGACCGGCGACGGATGCCGCTTTTTATTTTTTAGTTATTTCTAGAATCTTATCTGCAGAAAAAGCTAAGTCATCTATAATAACACCCTGAAGTGTCACAAGTACAGTCTACACGGACTGTAGCAGCTTGGATAAGAAGAGTTCTCTGAAAAGTCCTTCATCGAACTGACGTTGGCCAGTAACCTCTTTCATTCTCGTTAGCATGCTTACGGCTGACTGATCCCCCGACTCAATGTTACGAAATAATGCGTCCAGACGTTGTCGATCCGTGAGAACGTTTCTCCTGAGGAGGGATGCTTTGAGTAACTTGTACGAGTTACTTACCTCGGGACTCGACATCTGCAAAGTTACGCACTCGCTGAATTCCCGCCGTAGAGCGTGAATAACTGCGAGGAACTGTGAACGTTGATCGGTTATTCCATGTTCACAAAAATCAGACCCAGCTCTCTGAAACCACGTTTCAGCATTATCTGGCCAGTATGGTACGAGCTGAATGGTTTTAGCAGTTGAGCGAATACGAATGACCTTGGGACTAGAATCACTCATGACGAAAAGTATGTCGATTAAAACATAGTAAAAGAACAAATACAAAGGAGAACGAACTCACCGGGGTTATCACGAATGTGACACGACGGAGTATCAAATGGCACGGATACTTGAACGGAAGCATTCAGCCAAACAAGTCGACTTAAACAGTGAGGGTCAGAATCAAATGTCTGCTAATGATTCCTATGGTCACGATGTAATTCTTCTCTTAGACATAATCTATTCCTATGGCCAATAATTTTGGTGAATTATTTACCGCTACAAAACCAACTGCGAAAGAAATTTCAAAGAAACAACAAACAGTTTGTTTAGACATCTTTTGACGAAATTTTATTTTTATTTTTTTTGATTACAGCTTGATTCCACACCGTATTTTTGGTACAAGTATGGAATTTTCAGCATGGTTATCGGTAGCCCAAAATTCGCAGGCCGACCATAGATATCAGGTGTGCGTCGGGGTGGGCTCGAACCCTGGACCATGTGCATGGTCGGCGAGAGTCCTAATCACTGTGCCACCGACGCACACACCGAATCCACAGGTTTCATGTGTTTGTCTCACTTAACTCCTAAAGACAGGCAAATAATAAAAAGAAAACACTGCTTTTTACAACATTTTGCTGCTTATTAATATATCAAATGCCAAATCATAGTTCTACCGTTGGAAATTAAAAATACAACGGCAGCGTTACCTGTCAGGCGGATAGCGCGGCATGTCAGGGAGACCTTGAACCAAGGACACAATATATGCAATAAAAGCTTAGTACATATTTATATATACATAGGTGTAATATATATGGCAATATACTGTGAAAACATCAAATTTATCCACATCACGTAGATCTGTGACTCAAAGTGGCTCTCAAAATCTATCTGAATATCCCTTAGGCTTAACAGTATAACAGTTGACTCTCGTCATGAGCTGTTCTGATG
Organism: Trichobilharzia regenti; assembly: GCA_944472135.2. Classification (NCBI taxonomy): domain Eukaryota; kingdom Metazoa; phylum Platyhelminthes; class Trematoda; order Strigeidida; family Schistosomatidae; genus Trichobilharzia; species Trichobilharzia regenti. Next base: position 131,051,276 of record OX235262.1, on the reverse strand, counting down.
ATGTAAACCAGACTGATTTTCTTGCGGGTGCCTTCCAACGTCAAATGGACAGTTCCTAATGGACTTAGTAAAATTGGGAGTCACTTCAGCACAAAGAGCAGTTAGAGCACTCGCTTCTATTATAATGCCCGATTTTATACTTATATCAGGAACAATTGTCTCTTTATAGGTACAGGCGCGCCTCATTTTTCAAACCAACTGCTTTACTTGCAGGTTGAATAGGTCGACCATAGCATTTGCCGGTTTCCAAAACGATTGGGGAAAAAAATAAAAGCGAGATATTACAGGAGGCAGAAGGTTCTACGGTTTATTCTTATTTTCATTTCATTTTATTTATTTTTGATTACACTTTGATTTCACACCGCACTTTTGGCATGAGTATGGAATTTTCAGCATGTGATGTTGGTAGCCCAAGTTTTGCAGGCCGATCATTGATAACAGGTGTGCGTCAGCAGGGGATTGAATCCCAGACGATGTTCATGGTTAGCGAGAGTCAAAACTGCTGTGCTACCGACGCAGAGAATTAGGAGAGTGATCTGCGCCAAGGTGGACAGGCTCGGTGGACTAGTGCTCGGAAGTGCATTCTTGCGAATCACCCCTCAATTCAGGACAGGTGCATACCACCGAAGTCTGCGTGACCTATTTTACTGAGGTGAACGTGAAACAGTGCTGAAATGCTTTGCAAACTATAAGAAGAACATCGGGCCAACTCAATTGAGGCTGGCATTCGATTTTTCACAAGCTATCTTTGCTATGGCCGCATAGTATATTACTTGCTATTTCCATCAGCACTCTGTCGAATGCAACCACCGACTAGTCGTTTTCAAGAACACCAACACAACTAGAAGTAGTATTACAGGTTTTATTAATTGATATTTGCCCAGTCAAAACTCTTGATGAAAGGAGAATGAAAGTTTGGAGGCTGGCGGTATTGTTGTTCACGGATAGTACGAAGGCAAAGCAAAACACCAGGTTTGATCGTCAAAATTACGAGATATATTTCGGGACGAAATCGTAGACCGAGACGACTGCTTAACTGGCTAGTGATCGTGCACGAACGTGACTCGACGGAGTATCAAATGGCATGGATACTTGACCGGAATGTTTCAGCTAAACAAGTCGACTTAAACAGTGACGGTCAGCATCCAATGTTTAGTGATGATTACTGTGGTCAATAATTTTGGTGAATTATTTACCGCTACAACGCACTTCCCCACTAGTGGGATTGTGAGGACCCTAAGACAGAACCAGCCGTGAGTAAAAAACTCGATGGTTCCCTTATGGGTGAAAAAACTTCCTAAGGGATTGGTGGAGCGCCTACTAGTTCGCCTACCTATTCTAATAGGGTATCTGTAGATCGCCTGCTTATTGTTGTCCGTTGGATCCCGTGCTTCATTTGTTTCTTGTCCAGTGCCCGTCGCACCTGGGAAAGAAAACAGGAATGCTAAGAACCTCGTTGAGGAAAATGTAACAAATCAGCGCTTAAAAAATGATGTCAATCTACTGTAAAGTAAAATAGTGCGAAAAATAGAACATCGAAAAAAGTATATATCTAATTTTTTTAGTGGATGTAACATGTACGGTAATAGAAGAAAGTTTTTCACTTGTGTTTATGGGTTGCAATATGAAGAATTGATGTGTCTGAAAAGAAAAAATAATAAATATCACAAACCAATGAGTTGAATGAATCGCACCACTTAGCTATGTTATAAAAGTGTGAAAATGTTTTGGAAATCCCACGTTTCGTCCAGAACGTGTTTTCGTTGAGGTCTCGAGAGAAGCTTCGGTGGCTTTCGCCGTGCCTGTGATTTCTTCGAAGATTAACGGATATTCGGTTACTTGTGTGTTATTAAGAATGCTCAGTTCTAGCCTAATAGGATTGCCTTCTAAGTAGTCCGGCTTTGGGTCTGAGACAAAGAATTTTTCCATACGTTTAATGACTTTATATGGTCCGTCGTATGGGGGGTTCCAGAGGGCTACGCACTGAGTCACGACTAACAAATAAATGTGAAGAAGTTTTCAAACACGGGTGAAGGAGAGCAGGTTTAACTGAACGCACTGCATTTGTGAGCCTGCTGACGCATGAAGCATGATCTACCGCTGGTGGAAATGTAGAGGCAAAAACAAACCCACCTGGCAGTTGTAGTGTTTTGCCATATACTAGTTCGGCGTTAGTACAACCAGCATTGGTTTTCAAGGCGTTTCGTATCCCTAGGAGGACTAGCGGTAGTGATTCAGTCCAATGTAGATTGTTTGCAGCTGATAACCCAGGTTTCAACTGTCGCGTTACCATACCACTAGCTTGAGAATGGTAGGCTTTTGTTCTAAAACGCAATGAACCTCCGATTTTAGTCAGGGCGAAGTAAAACTCACTGTCGAATCGCCACCCGGGATCAATTGTAATTGAGGATGGGCATTCGAAGTTTTCGATCCATCGTTCGACAAAGACGCGTGTGACTGTTTCAGCAGATACATCCTTGAGGGATACTGCTTCCGGCCATCGTGTGGAACGGTCGATGCAGGTTAAAATATAGGTATATCCATGAGATTCTGGAAAGGGTCCAACCAAATTTATATGAACGTTTTCGAAACGAGCATCAGGGCTAAGAAAGGTGCCAAGAGGGCTTTTCGTGTGTCTTATCACCTTGCACTTTAGACAAGCTAAGCACATGTGCGCCCATTCCTTTACTTCTTTATTAATGCCAGGCCAACAAAACCGACTAGTTACTAGCTTGACAGTAGTTCGAATACCTGGGTGGGATAAGCCATGCAACGTATTGAAGACGTTATGGCGATAACTTTTAGACACGATGGGGCGAGGAGTATTCGTGGAAATGTAGCATAGAATGATATCTCTTCCATACCTAAGGGTTTCTCAGCCAATTGCAGAGCTGTTTTTGACAACTCATGTTGAAGCTCGGTATCTTCTTTTTGAAGACGAGCCAGTTTCACATGGTCTATGCAGTCTATTTGGGTGAGGGAACAAATGCGCGACAAGGCATCTGCCACATTGTTGTTCACTGCAGATATATGGCGAACATACGATATAAATTGTGAAACATAATCCAGTTGTCATGATTCTCTACGTGAATGCTTATCTGAAGTTGAATTCAGAGAGTAATTCAGAGGTTTGTGGCCAGTGAAAATATGAAGTCACGACCCTCCACTGAATGTTGAAAATGACGTATAGCACAGTACGCAGCCAGAAGTTCTCTGCCGAATGTGCTGTACTTCGTTTCTGCTAACTGAAGGCGCCTCGAAAAAAAGGCGAGTGGTTGCCACTCTTCGTTGGGTAGTTGTTGCAGGACTGCGCCGATCGCAGTGTTTGATGCATCAACCGAGATGGTTAACCATGCCATTGGATCCTGATACATTAGAAATGTGGCATCTGCAATAGCTCTTTTAACCTGAGTGAAAGCATTTTGAGCAGACGCGTCAAATTCGATGGACTTGTTATTCTCTCGAAGGTCTGTCAATGGCTGAATCAGAGAGGCACAGTTGGGAATAAATCGTCGATAATAGCTTACCAAGCCGTTGAAAGTGCGCAGACCTTTCACTGTCTGTGGCTCTGGAAAGTTCTGTATCGCCTCGACCTTAGTAGCCAGTGGGCGAATGGCCTTGCAGTCAATAGTGTGACCCAGGAAATCGAGTGAGTCAACGCCTGTCTGACACTTTCGAATATTGATGGTAACACCATGTAGGCGTAGCCTTTCGAACGCCAAGTCCAAGTATCTGAGGTGAGTTTCCTTGACTGGAACGGCAGTGAGGCAGTCGTCTAAGTATGCGTATACAAAGTCGAGACCGCGAAATACTTCGTCGGTGAAGCGTTGGAATGTTTGTGTTGCGCATCGGATACTAAATTACATACGCAGAAATTCAAAGTCTGATAGGACTAATGATAGCCGTTTTCGGAATGTCATCTGGTGCCATCGGGACTTGGCTATATGCCTTAACAAAGTCAATTCTCGAAAAAATAGTTGCAGCAGATAATGTTGCCGTCAAGTCATGCACGTGAGGCAATGGATAGCAGTCAGGGGTTGTTTTGGCATTCACTCAATTGTAATCACCAGCGAGTCACCAATCGTTGCTATCTTTTTGGTACCACATTGAGTGGGGATACCCATGGGCTATTCGATGGCAAGGGTGAGCATATGGTCGAACTCATTTCCGTCAAGTCTCAGTTTGTCAGGAGCAAGTCGTTGTGCTTTAGATGTCACAGTTGGCCTGAGGTTATGATATGGTGCCTAACATTGCTGGTTATGCACGGTAGATCGTTAGACGGACGATTAAGTTACGGATATTGATCAAGAATCGGTTGAAAAGTTGGATCAAGGATTGCCATTATCTTAACAAGTGACAAGCTGGGGCCTATATAGGTGATGCCTTTGATAGACAGACTAGTAGTATTGTCAATCAGTCATTTTCGGCAGACGTCTACGAGTAAATCATGATGACTAAGTAGGTCCATGCCAATGATGGGCATTGTGACGTCAGCGAGAAGGAAAATTCACTGAATAGGTTTGCGTAAACCTGCGTTCAGATAAACGTATTTCCTACCAAATTGGTTTTCCATCTGCAGCCTGTAAGTCGAAGGTAGGTTCCTTCTGTCGATCTGCTGCTGTAGCGGGAAGGACGCTGACTTCGGCGCCTGTGTCAACTAAATATCGAGTCTGGCTTATCACATCATGGATGTAAAGTAGGCGGCTAGTGCGACCGGCGACGGATGCCGCTTTTTATTTTTTAGTTATTTCTAGAATCTTATCTGCAGAAAAAGCTAAGTCATCTATAATAACACCCTGAAGTGTCACAAGTACAGTCTACACGGACTGTAGCAGCTTGGATAAGAAGAGTTCTCTGAAAAGTCCTTCATCGAACTGACGTTGGCCAGTAACCTCTTTCATTCTCGTTAGCATGCTTACGGCTGACTGATCCCCCGACTCAATGTTACGAAATAATGCGTCCAGACGTTGTCGATCCGTGAGAACGTTTCTCCTGAGGAGGGATGCTTTGAGTAACTTGTACGAGTTACTTACCTCGGGACTCGACATCTGCAAAGTTACGCACTCGCTGAATTCCCGCCGTAGAGCGTGAATAACTGCGAGGAACTGTGAACGTTGATCGGTTATTCCATGTTCACAAAAATCAGACCCAGCTCTCTGAAACCACGTTTCAGCATTATCTGGCCAGTATGGTACGAGCTGAATGGTTTTAGCAGTTGAGCGAATACGAATGACCTTGGGACTAGAATCACTCATGACGAAAAGTATGTCGATTAAAACATAGTAAAAGAACAAATACAAAGGAGAACGAACTCACCGGGGTTATCACGAATGTGACACGACGGAGTATCAAATGGCACGGATACTTGAACGGAAGCATTCAGCCAAACAAGTCGACTTAAACAGTGAGGGTCAGAATCAAATGTCTGCTAATGATTCCTATGGTCACGATGTAATTCTTCTCTTAGACATAATCTATTCCTATGGCCAATAATTTTGGTGAATTATTTACCGCTACAAAACCAACTGCGAAAGAAATTTCAAAGAAACAACAAACAGTTTGTTTAGACATCTTTTGACGAAATTTTATTTTTATTTTTTTTGATTACAGCTTGATTCCACACCGTATTTTTGGTACAAGTATGGAATTTTCAGCATGGTTATCGGTAGCCCAAAATTCGCAGGCCGACCATAGATATCAGGTGTGCGTCGGGGTGGGCTCGAACCCTGGACCATGTGCATGGTCGGCGAGAGTCCTAATCACTGTGCCACCGACGCACACACCGAATCCACAGGTTTCATGTGTTTGTCTCACTTAACTCCTAAAGACAGGCAAATAATAAAAAGAAAACACTGCTTTTTACAACATTTTGCTGCTTATTAATATATCAAATGCCAAATCATAGTTCTACCGTTGGAAATTAAAAATACAACGGCAGCGTTACCTGTCAGGCGGATAGCGCGGCATGTCAGGGAGACCTTGAACCAAGGACACAATATATGCAATAAAAGCTTAGTACATATTTATATATACATAGGTGTAATATATATGGCAATATACTGTGAAAACATCAAATTTATCCACATCACGTAGATCTGTGACTCAAAGTGGCTCTCAAAATCTATCTGAATATCCCTTAGGCTTAACAGTATAACAGTTGACTCTCGTCATGAGCTGTTCTGATGATGTAAACCAGACTGATTTTCTTGCGGGTGCCTTCCAACGTCAAATGGACAGTTCCTAATGGACTTAGTAAAATTGGGAGTCACTTCAGCACAAAGAGCAGTTAGAGCACTCGCTTCTATTATAATGCCCGATTTTATACTTATATCAGGAACAATTGTCTCTTTATAGGTACAGGCGCGCCTCATTTTTCAAACCAACTGCTTTACTTGCAGGTTGAATAGGTCGACCATAGCATTTGCCGGTTTCCAAAACGATTGGGGAAAAAAATAAAAGCGAGATATTACAGGAGGCAGAAGGTTCTACGGTTTATTCTTATTTTCATTTCATTTTATTTATTTTTGATTACACTTTGATTTCACACCGCACTTTTGGCATGAGTATGGAATTTTCAGCATGTGATGTTGGTAGCCCAAGTTTTGCAGGCCGATCATTGATAACAGGTGTGCGTCAGCAGGGGATTGAATCCCAGACGATGTTCATGGTTAGCGAGAGTCAAAACTGCTGTGCTACCGACGCAGAGAATTAGGAGAGTGATCTGCGCCAAGGTGGACAGGCTCGGTGGACTAGTGCTCGGAAGTGCATTCTTGCGAATCACCCCTCAATTCAGGACAGGTGCATACCACCGAAGTCTGCGTGACCTATTTTACTGAGGTGAACGTGAAACAGTGCTGAAATGCTTTGCAAACTATAAGAAGAACATCGGGCCAACTCAATTGAGGCTGGCATTCGATTTTTCACAAGCTATCTTTGCTATGGCCGCATAGTATATTACTTGCTATTTCCATCAGCACTCTGTCGAATGCAACCACCGACTAGTCGTTTTCAAGAACACCAACACAACTAGAAGTAGTATTACAGGTTTTATTAATTGATATTTGCCCAGTCAAAACTCTTGATGAAAGGAGAATGAAAGTTTGGAGGCTGGCGGTATTGTTGTTCACGGATAGTACGAAGGCAAAGCAAAACACCAGGTTTGATCGTCAAAATTACGAGATATATTTCGGGACGAAATCGTAGACCGAGACGACTGCTTAACTGGCTAGTGATCGTGCACGAACGTGACTCGACGGAGTATCAAATGGCATGGATACTTGACCGGAATGTTTCAGCTAAACAAGTCGACTTAAACAGTGACGGTCAGCATCCAATGTTTAGTGATGATTACTGTGGTCAATAATTTTGGTGAATTATTTACCGCTACAACGCACTTCCCCACTAGTGGGATTGTGAGGACCCTAAGACAGAACCAGCCGTGAGTAAAAAACTCGATGGTTCCCTTATGGGTGAAAAAACTTCCTAAGGGATTGGTGGAGCGCCTACTAGTTCGCCTACCTATTCTAATAGGGTATCTGTAGATCGCCTGCTTATTGTTGTCCGTTGGATCCCGTGCTTCATTTGTTTCTTGTCCAGTGCCCGTCGCACCTGGGAAAGAAAACAGGAATGCTAAGAACCTCGTTGAGGAAAATGTAACAAATCAGCGCTTAAAAAATGATGTCAATCTACTGTAAAGTAAAATAGTGCGAAAAATAGAACATCGAAAAAAGTATATATCTAATTTTTTTAGTGGATGTAACATGTACGGTAATAGAAGAAAGTTTTTCACTTGTGTTTATGGGTTGCAATATGAAGAATTGATGTGTCTGAAAAGAAAAAATAATAAATATCACAAACCAATGAGTTGAATGAATCGCACCACTTAGCTATGTTATAAAAGTGTGAAAATGTTTTGGAAATCCCACGTTTCGTCCAGAACGTGTTTTCGTTGAGGTCTCGAGAGAAGCTTCGGTGGCTTTCGCCGTGCCTGTGATTTCTTCGAAGATTAACGGATATTCGGTTACTTGTGTGTTATTAAGAATGCTCAGTTCTAGCCTAATAGGATTGCCTTCTAAGTAGTCCGGCTTTGGGTCTGAGACAAAGAATTTTTCCATACGTTTAATGACTTTATATGGTCCGTCGTATGGGGGGTTCCAGAGGGCTACGCACTGAGTCACGACTAACAAATAAATGTGAAGAAGTTTTCAAACACGGGTGAAGGAGAGCAGGTTTAACTGAACGCACTGCATTTGTGAGCCTGCTGACGCATGAAGCATGATCTACCGCTGGTGGAAATGTAGAGGCAAAAACAAACCCACCTGGCAGTTGTAGTGTTTTGCCATATACTAGTTCGGCGTTAGTACAACCAGCATCGGTTTTCAAGGCGTTTCGTATCCCTAGGAGGACTAGCGGTAGTGATTCAGTCCAATGTAGATTGTTTGCAGCTGATAACCCAGGTTTCAACTGTCGCGTTACCATACCACTAGCTTGAGAATGGTAGGCTTTTGTTCTAAAACGCAATGAACCTCCGATTTTAGTCAGGGCGAAGTAAAACTCACTGTCGAATCGCCACCCGGGATCAATTGTAATTGAGGATGGGCATTCGAAGTTTTCGATCCATCGTTCGACAAAGACGCGTGTGACTGTTTCAGCAGATACATCCTTGAGGGATACTGCTTCCGGCCATCGTGTGGAACGGTCGATGCAGGTTAAAATATAGGTATATCCATGAGATTCTGGAAAGGGTCCAACCAAATTTATATGAACGTTTTCGAAACGAGCATCAGGGCTAAGAAAGGTGCCAAGAGGGCTTTTCGTGTGTCTTATCACCTTGCACTTTAGACAAGCTAAGCACATGTGCGCCCATTCCTTTACTTCTTTATTAATGCCAGGCCAACAAAACCGACTAGTTACTAGCTTGACAGTAGTTCGAATACCTGGGTGGGATAAGCCATGCAACGTATTGAAGACGTTATGGCGATAACTTTTAGACACGATGGGGCGAGGAGTATTCGTGGAAATGTAGCATAGAATGATATCTCTTCCATACCTAAGGGTTTCTCAGCCAATTGCAGAGCTGTTTTTGACAACTCATGTTGAAGCTCGGTATCTTCTTTTTGAAGACGAGCCAGTTTCACATGGTCTATGCAGTCTATTTGGGTGAGGGAACAAATGCGCGACAAGGCATCTGCCACATTGTTGTTCACTGCAGATATATGGCGAACATACGATATAAATTGTGAAACATAATCCAGTTGTCATGATTCTCTACGTGAATGCTTATCTGAAGTTGAATTCAGAGAGTAATTCAGAGGTTTGTGGCCAGTGAAAATATGAAGTCACGACCCTCCACTGAATGTTGAAAATGACGTATAGCACAGTACGCAGCCAGAAGTTCTCTGCCGAATGTGCTGTACTTCGTTTCTGCTAACTGAAGGCGCCTCGAAAAAAGGCGAGTGGTTGCCACTCTTCGTTGGGTAGTTGTTGCAGGACTGCGCCGATCGCAGTGTTTGATGCATCAACCGAGATGGTTAACCATGCCATTGGATCCTGATACATTAGAAATGTGGCATCTGCAATAGCTCTTTTAACCTGAGTGAAAGCATTTTAAGCAGACGCGTCAAATTCGATGGACTTGTTATTCTCTCGAAGGTCTGTCAATGGCTGAATCAGAGAGGCACAGTTGGGAATAAATCGTCGATAATAGCTTACCAAGCCGTTGAAAGTGCGCAGACCTTTCACTGTCTGTGGCTCTGGAAAGTTCTGTATCGCCTCGACCTTAGTAGCCAGTGGGCGAATGGCCTTGCAGTCAATAGTGTGACCCAGGAAATCGAGTGAGTCAACGCCTGTCTGACACTTTCGAATATTGATGGTAACACCATGTAGGCGTAGCCTTTCGAACGCCAAGTCCAAGTATCTGAGGTGAGTTTCCTTGACTGGAACGGCAGTGAGGCAGTCGTCTAAGTATGCGTATACAAAGTCGAGACCGCGAAATACTTCGTCGGTGAAGCGTTGGAATGTTTGTGTTGCGCATCGGATACTAAATTACATACGCAGAAATTCAAAGTCTGATAGGACTAATGATAGCCGTTTTCGGAATGTCATCTGGTGCCATCGGGACTTGGCTATATGCCTTAACAAAGTCAATTCTCGAAAAAATAGTTGCAGCAGATAATGTTGCCGTCAAGTCATGCACGTGAGGCAATGGATAGCAGTCAGGGGTTGTTTTGGCATTCACTCAATTGTAATCACCAGCGAGTCACCAATCGTTGCTATCTTTTTGGTACCACATTGAGTGGGGATACCCATGGGCTATTCGATGGCAAGGGTGAGCATATGGTCGAACTCATTTCCGTCAAGTCTCAGTTTGTCAGGAGCAAGTCGTTGTGCTTTAGATGTCACAGTTGGCCTGAGGTTATGATATGGTGCCTAACATTGCTGGTTATGCACGGTAGATCGTTAGACGGACGATTAAGTTACGGATATTGATCAAGAATCGGTTGAAAAGTTGGATCAAGGATTGCCATTATCTTAACAAGTGACAAGCTGGGGCCTATATAGGTGATGCCTTTGATAGACAGACTAGTAGTATTGTCAATCAGTCATTTTCGGCAGACGTCTACGAGTAAATCATGATGACTAAGTAGGTCCATGCCAATGATGGGCATTGTGACGTCAGCGAGAAGGAAAATTCACTGAATAGGTTTGCGTAAACCTGCGTTCAGATAAACGTATTTCCTACCAAATTGGTTTTCCATCTGCAGCCTGTAAGTCGAAGGTAGGTTCCTTCTGTCGATCTGCTGCTGTAGCGGGAAGGACGCTGACTTCGGCGCCTGTGTCAACTAAATATCGAGTCTGGCTTATCACATCATGGATGTAAAGTAGGCGGCTAGTGCGACCGGCGACGGATGCCGCTTTTTATTTTTTAGTTATTTCTAGAATCTTATCTGCAGAAAAAGCTAAGTCATCTATAATAACACCCTGAAGTGTCACAAGTACAGTCTACACGGACTGTAGCAGCTTGGATAAGAAGAGTTCTCTGAAAAGTCCTTCATCGAACTGACGTTGGCCAGTAACCTCTTTCATTCTCGTTAGCATGCTTACGGCTGACTGATCCCCCGACTCAATGTTACGAAATAATGCGTCCAGACGTTGTCGATCCGTGAGAACGTTTCTCCTGAGGAGGGATGCTTTGAGTAACTTGTACGAGTTACTTACCTCGGGACTCGACATCTGCAAAGTTACGCACTCGCTGAATTCCCGCCGTAGAGCGTGAATAACTGCGAGGAACTGTGAACGTTGATCGGTTATTCCATGTTCACAAAAATCAGACCCAGCTCTCTGAAACCACGTTTCAGCATTATCTGGCCAGTATGGTACGAGCTGAATGGTTTTAGCAGTTGAGCGAATACGAATGACCTTGGGACTAGAATCACTCATGACGAAAAGTATGTCGATTAAAACATAGTAAAAGAACAAATACAAAGGAGAACGAACTCACCGGGGTTATCACGAATGTGACACGACGGAGTATCAAATGGCACGGATACTTGAACGGAAGCATTCAGCCAAACAAGTCGACTTAAACAGTGAGGGTCAGAATCAAATGTCTGCTAATGATTCCTATGGTCACGATGTAATTCTTCTCTTAGACATAATCTATTCCTATGGCCAATAATTTTGGTGAATTATTTACCGCTACAAAACCAACTGCGAAAGAAATTTCAAAGAAACAACAAACAGTTTGTTTAGACATCTTTTGACGAAATTTTATTTTTATTTTTTTTTGATTACAGCTTGATTCCACACCGTATTTTTGGTACAAGTATGGAATTTTCAGCATGGTTATCGGTAGCCCAAAATTCGCAGGCCGACCATAGATATCAGGTGTGCGTCGGGGTGGGCTCGAACCCTGGACCATGTGCATGGTCGGCGAGAGTCCTAATCACTGTGCCACCGACGCACACACCGAATCCACAGGTTTCATGTGTTTGTCTCACTTAACTCCTAAAGACAGGCAAATAATAAAAAGAAAACACTGCTTTTTACAACATTTTGCTGCTTATTAATATATCAAATGCCAAATCATAGTTCTACCGTTGGAAATTAAAAATACAACGGCAGCGTTACCTGTCAGGCGGATAGCGCGGCATGTCAGGGAGACCTTGAACCAAGGACACAATATATGCAATAAAAGCTTAGTACATATTTATATATACATAGGTGTAATATATATGGCAATATACTGTGAAAACATCAAATTTATCCACATCACGTAGATCTGTGACTCAAAGTGGCTCTCAAAATCTATCTGAATATCCCTTAGGCTTAACAGTATAACAGTTGACTCTCGTCATGAGCTGTTCTGATGATGTAAACCAGACTGATTTTCTTGCGGGTGCCTTCCAACGTCAAATGGACAGTTCCTAATGGACTTAGTAAAATTGGGAGTCACTTCAGCACAAAGAGCAGTTAGAGCACTCGCTTCTATTATAATGCCCGATTTTATACTTATATCAGGAACAATTGTCTCTTTATAGGTACAGGCGCGCCTCATTTTTCAAACCAACTGCTTTACTTGCAGGTTGAATAGGTCGACCATAGCATTTGCCGGTTTCCAAAACGATTGGGGAAAAAAATAAAAGCGAGATATTACAGGAGGCAGAAGGTTCTACGGTTTATTCTTATTTTCATTTCATTTTATTTATTTTTGATTACACTTTGATTTCACACCGCACTTTTGGCATGAGTATGGAATTTTCAGCATGTGATGTTGGTAGCCCAAGTTTTGCAGGCCGATCATTGATAACAGGTGTGCGTCAGCAGGGGATTGAATCCCAGACGATGTTCATGGTTAGCGAGAGTCAAAACTGCTGTGCTACCGACGCAGAGAATTAGGAGAGTGATCTGCGCCAAGGTGGACAGGCTCGGTGGACTAGTGCTCGGAAGTGCATTCTTGCGAATCACCCCTCAATTCAGGACAGGTGCATACCACCGAAGTCTGCGTGACCTATTTTACTGAGGTGAACGTGAAACAGTGCTGAAATGCTTTGCAAACTATAAGAAGAACATCGGGCCAACTCAATTGAGGCTGGCATTCGATTTTTCACAAGCTATCTTTGCTATGGCCGCATAGTATATTACTTGCTATTTCCATCAGCACTCTGTCGAATGCAACCACCGACTAGTCGTTTTCAAGAACACCAACACAACTAGAAGTAGTATTACAGGTTTTATTAATTGATATTTGCCCAGTCAAAACTCTTGATGAAAGGAGAATGAAATTTTGGAGGCTGGCGGTATTGTTGTTCACGGATAGTACGAAGGCAAAGCAAAACACCAGGTTTGATCGTCAAAATTACGAGATATATTTCGGGACGAAATCGTAGACCGAGACGACTGCTTAATGACTAGTGATCGTGCACGAACGTGACTCGACGGAGTATCAAATGGCATGGATACTTGACCGGAATGTTTCAGCTAAACAAGTCGACTTAAACAGTGAGGGTCAGAATCAAATGTCTGCTAATGATTCCTATGGTCACGATGTAATTCTTCTCTTAGACATAATCTATTCCTATGGCCAATAATTTTGGTGAATTATTTACCGCTACAAAACCAACTGCGAAAGAAATTTCAAAGAAACAACAAACAGTTTGTTTAGACATCTTTTGACGAAATTTTATTTTTATTTTTTTTTGATTACAGCTTGATTCCACACCGTATTTTTGGTACAAGTATGGAATTTTCAGCATGGTTATCGGTAGCCCAAAATTCGCAGGCCGACCATAGATATCAGGTGTGCGTCGGGGTGGGCTCGAACCCTGGACCATGTGCATGGTCGGCGAGAGTCCTAATCACTGTGCCACCGACGCACACACCGAATCCACAGGTTTCATGTGTTTGTCTCACTTAACTCCTAAAGACAGGCAAATAATAAAAAGAAAACACTGCTTTTTACAACATTTTGCTGCTTATTAATATATCAAATGCCAAATCATAGTTCTACCGTTGGAAATTAAAAATACAACGGCAGCGTTACCTGTCAGGCGGATAGCGCGGCATGTCAGGGAGACCTTGAACCAAGGACACAATATATGCAATAAAAGCTTAGTACATATTTATATATACATAGGTGTAATATATATGGCAATATACTGTGAAAACATCAAATTTATCCACATCACGTAGATCTGTGACTCAAAGTGGCTCTCAAAATCTATCTGAATATCCCTTAGGCTTAACAGTATAACAGTTGACTCTCGTCATGAGCTGTTCTGATGATGTAAACCAGACTGATTTTCTTGCGGGTGCCTTCCAACGTCAAATGGACAGTTCCTAATGGACTTAGTAAAATTGGGAGTCACTTCAGCACAAAGAGCAGTTAGAGCACTCGCTTCTATTATAATGCCCGATTTTATACTTATATCAGGAACAATTGTCTCTTTATAGGTACAGGCGCGCCTCATTTTTCAAACCAACTGCTTTACTTGCAGGTTGAATAGGTCGACCATAGCATTTGCCGGTTTCCAAAACGATTGGGGAAAAAAATAAAAGCGAGATATTACAGGAGGCAGAAGGTTCTACGGTTTATTCTTATTTTCATTTCATTTTATTTATTTTTGATTACACTTTGATTTCACACCGCACTTTTGGCATGAGTATGGAATTTTCAGCATGTGATGTTGGTAGCCCAAGTTTTGCAGGCCGATCATTGATAACAGGTGTGCGTCAGCAGGGGATTGAATCCCAGACGATGTTCATGGTTAGCGAGAGTCAAAACTGCTGTGCTACCGACGCAGAGAATTAGGAGAGTGATCTGCGCCAAGGTGGACAGGCTCGGTGGACTAGTGCTCGGAAGTGCATTCTTGCGAATCACCCCTCAATTCAGGACAGGTGCATACCACCGAAGTCTGCGTGACCTATTTTACTGAGGTGAACGTGAAACAGTGCTGAAATGCTTTGCAAACTATAAGAAGAACATCGGGCCAACTCAATTGAGGCTGGCATTCGATTTTTCACAAGCTATCTTTGCTATGGCCGCATAGTATATTACTTGCTATTTCCATCAGCACTCTGTCGAATGCAACCACCGACTAGTCGTTTTCAAGAACACCAACACAACTAGAAGTAGTATTACAGGTTTTATTAATTGATATTTGCCCAGTCAAAACTCTTGATGAAAGGAGAATGAAATTTTGGAGGCTGGCGGTATTGTTGTTCACGGATAGTACGAAGGCAAAGCAAAACACCAGGTTTGATCGTCAAAATTACGAGATATATTTCGGGACGAAATCGTAGACCGAGACGACTGCTTAACTGGCTAGTGATCGTGCACGAACGTGACTCGACGGAGTATCAAATGGCATGGATACTTGACCGGAATGTTTCAGCTAAACAAGTCGACTTAAACAGTGACGGTCAGCATCCAATGTTTAGTGATGATTACTGTGGTCAATAATTTTGGTGAATTATTTACCGCTACAACGCACTTCCCCACTAGTGGGATTGTGAGGACCCTAAGACAGAACCAGCCGTGAGTAAAAAACTCGATGGTTCCCTTATGGGTGAAAAAACTTCCTAAGGGATTGGTGGAGCGCCTACTAGTTCGCCTACCTATTCTAATAGGGTATCTGTAGATCGCCTGCTTATTGTTGTCCGTTGGATCCCGTGCTTCATTTGTTTCTTGTCCAGTGCCCGTCGCACCTGGGAAAGAAAACAGGAATGCTAAGAACCTCGTTGAGGAAAATGTAACAAATCAGCGCTTAAAAAATGATGTCAATCTACTGTAAAGTAAAATAGTGCGAAAAATAGAACATCGAAAAAAGTATATATCTAATTTTTTTAGTGGATGTAACATGTACGGTAATAGAAGAAAGTTTTTCACTTGTGTTTATGGGTTGCAATATGAAGAATTGATGTGTCTGAAAAGAAAAAATAATAAATATCACAAACCAATGAGTTGAATGAATCGCACCACTTAGCTATGTTATAAAAGTGTGAAAATGTTTTGGAAATCCCACGTTTCGTCCAGAACGTGTTTTCGTTGAGGTCTCGAGAGAAGCTTCGGTGGCTTTCGCCGTGCCTGTGATTTCTTCGAAGATTAACGGATATTCGGTTACTTGTGTGTTATTAAGAATGCTCAGTTCTAGCCTAATAGGATTGCCTTCTAAGTAGTCCGGCTTTGGGTCTGAGACAAAGAATTTTTCCATACGTTTAATGACTTTATATGGTCCGTCGTATGGGGGGTTCCAGAGGGCTACGCACTGAGTCACGACTAACAAATAAATGTGAAGAAGTTTTCAAACACGGGTGAAGGAGAGCAGGTTTAACTGAACGCACTGCATTTGTGAGCCTGCTGACGCATGAAGCATGATCTACCGCTGGTGGAAATGTAGAGGCAAAAACAAACCCACCTGGCAGTTGTAGTGTTTTGCCATATACTAGTTCGGCGTTAGTACAACCAGCATCGGTTTTCAAGGCGTTTCGTATCCCTAGGAGGACTAGCGGTAGTGATTCAGTCCAATGTAGATTGTTTGCAGCTGATAACCCAGGTTTCAACTGTCGCGTTACCATACCACTAGCTTGAGAATGGTAGGCTTTTGTTCTAAAACGCAATGAACCTCCGATTTTAGTCAGGGCGAAGTAAAACTCACTGTCGAATCGCCACCCGGGATCAATTGTAATTGAGGATGGGCATTCGAAGTTTTCGATCCATCGTTCGACAAAGACGCGTGTGACTGTTTCAGCAGATACATCCTTGAGGGATACTGCTTCCGGCCATCGTGTGGAACGGTCGATGCAGGTTAAAATATAGGTATATCCATGAGATTCTGGAAAGGGTCCAACCAAATTTATATGAACGTTTTCGAAACGAGCATCAGGGCTAAGAAAGGTGCCAAGAGGGCTTTTCGTGTGTCTTATCACCTTGCACTTTAGACAAGCTAAGCACATGTGCGCCCATTCCTTTACTTCTTTATTAATGCCAGGCCAACAAAACCGACTAGTTACTAGCTTGACAGTAGTTCGAATACCTGGGTGGGATAAGCCATGCAACGTATTGAAGACGTTATGGCGATAACTTTTAGACACGATGGGGCGAGGAGTATTCGTGGAAATGTAGCATAGAATGATATCTCTTCCATACCTAAGGGTTTCTCAGCCAATTGCAGAGCTGTTTTTGACAACTCATGTTGAAGCTCGGTATCTTCTTTTTGAAGACGAGCCAGTTTCACATGGTCTATGCAGTCTATTTGGGTGAGGGAACAAATGCGCGACAAGGCATCTGCCACATTGTTGTTCACTGCAGATATATGGCGAACATACGATATAAATTGTGAAACATAATCCAGTTGTCATGATTCTCTACGTGAATGCTTATCTGAAGTTGAATTCAGAGAGTAATTCAGAGGTTTGTGGCCAGTGAAAATATGAAGTCACGACCCTCCACTGAATGTTGAAAATGACGTATAGCACAGTACGCAGCCAGAAGTTCTCTGCCGAATGTGCTGTACTTCGTTTCTGCTAACTGAAGGCGCCTCGAAAAAAGGCGAGTGGTTGCCACTCTTCGTTGGGTAGTTGTTGCAGGACTGCGCCGATCGCAGTGTTTGATGCATCAACCGAGATGGTTAACCATGCCATTGGATCCTGATACATTAGAAATGTGGCATCTGCAATAGCTCTTTTAACCTGAGTGAAAGCATTTTAAGCAGACGCGTCAAATTCGATGGACTTGTTATTCTCTCGAAGGTCTGTCAATGGCTGAATCAGAGAGGCACAGTTGGGAATAAATCGTCGATAATAGCTTACCAAGCCGTTGAAAGTGCGCAGACCTTTCACTGTCTGTGGCTCTGGAAAGTTCTGTATCGCCTCGACCTTAGTAGCCAGTGGGCGAATGGCCTTGCAGTCAATAGTGTGACCCAGGAAATCGAGTGAGTCAACGCCTGTCTGACACTTTCGAATATTGATGGTAACACCATGTAGGCGTAGCCTTTCGAACGCCAAGTCCAAGTATCTGAGGTGAGTTTCCTTGACTGGAACGGCAGTGAGGCAGTCGTCTAAGTATGCGTATACAAAGTCGAGACCGCGAAATACTTCGTCGGTGAAGCGTTGGAATGTTTGTGTTGCGCATCGGATACTAAATTACATACGCAGAAATTCAAAGTCTGATAGGACTAATGATAGCCGTTTTCGGAATGTCATCTGGTGCCATCGGGACTTGGCTATATGCCTTAACAAAGTCAATTCTCGAAAAAATAGTTGCAGCAGATAATGTTGCCGTCAAGTCATGCACGTGAGGCAATGGATAGCAGTCAGGGGTTGTTTTGGCATTCACTCAATTGTAATCACCAGCGAGTCACCAATCGTTGCTATCTTTTTGTACCACATTGAGTGGGGATACCCATGGGCTATTCGATGGCAAGGGTGAGCATATGGTCGAACTCATTTCCGTCAAGTCTCAGTTTGTCAGGAGCAAGTCGTTGTGCTTTAGATGTCACAGTTGGCCTGAGGTTATGATATGGTGCCTAACATTGCTGGTTATGCACGGTAGATCGTTAGACGGACGATTAAGTTACGGATATTGATCAAGAATCGGTTGAAAAGTTGGATCAAGGATTGCCATTATCTTAACAAGTGACAAGCTGGGGCCTATATAGGTGATGCCTTTGATAGACAGACTAGTAGTATTGTCAATCAGTCATTTTCGGCAGACGTCTACGAGTAAATCATGATGACTAAGTAGGTCCATGCCAATGATGGGCATTGTGACGTCAGCGAGAAGGAAAATTCACTGAATAGGTTTGCGTAAACCTGCGTTCAGATAAACGTATTTCCTACCAAATTGGTTTTCCATCTGCAGCCTGTAAGTCGAAGGTAGGTTCCTTCTGTCGATCTGCTGCTGTAGCGGAAGGACGCTGACTTCGGCGCCTGTGTCAACTAAATATCGAGTCTGGCTTATCACATCATGGATGTAAAGTAGGCGGCTAGTGCGACCGGCGACGGATGCCGCTTTTTATTTTTTAGTTATTTCTAGAATCTTATCTGCAGAAAAAGCTAAGTCATCTATAATAACACCCTGAAGTGTCACAAGTACAGTCTACACGGACTGTAGCAGCTTGGATAAGAAGAGTTCTCTGAAAAGTCCTTCATCGAACTGACGTTGGCCAGTAACCTCTTTCATTCTCGTTAGCATGCTTACGGCTGACTGATCCCCCGACTCAATGTTACGAAATAATGCGTCCAGACGTTGTCGATCCGTGAGAACGTTTCTCCTGAGGAGGGATGCTTTGAGTAACTTGTACGAGTTACTTACCTCGGGACTCGACATCTGCAAAGTTACGCACTCGCTGAATTCCCGCCGTAGGGCGTGAATAACTGCGAGGAACTGTGAACGTTGATCGGTTATTCCATGTTCACAAAAATCAGACCCAGCTCTCTGAAACCACGTTTCAGCATTATCTGGCCAGTATGGTACGAGCTGAATGGTTTTAGCAGTTGAGCGAATACGAATGACCTTGGGACTAGAATCACTCATGACGAAAAGTATGTCGATTAAAACATAGTAAAAGAACAAATACAAAGGAGAACGAACTCACCGGGGTTATCACGAATGTGACACGACGGAGTATCAAATGGCACGGATACTTGAACGGAAGCATTCAGCCAAACAAGTCGACTTAAACAGTGAGGGTCAGAATCAAATGTCTGCTAATGATTCCTATGGTCACGATGTAATTCTTCTCTTAGACATAATCTATTCCTATGGCCAATAATTTTGGTGAATTATTTACCGCTACAAAACCAACTGCGAAAGAAATTTCAAAGAAACAACAAACAGTTTGTTTAGACATCTTTTGACGAAATTTTATTTTTATTTTTTTTGATTACAGCTTGATTCCACACCGTATTTTTGGTACAAGTATGGAATTTTCAGCATGGTTATCGGTAGCCCAAAATTCGCAGGCCGACCATAGATATCAGGTGTGCGTCGGGGTGGGCTCGAACCCTGGACCATGTGCATGGTCGGCGAGAGTCCTAATCACTGTGCCACCGACGCACACACCGAATCCACAGGTTTCATGTGTTTGTCTCACTTAACTCCTAAAGACAGGCAAATAATAAAAAGAAAACACTGCTTTTTACAACATTTTGCTGCTTATTAATATATCAAATGCCAAATCATAGTTCTACCGTTGGAAATTAAAAATACAACGGCAGCGTTACCTGTCAGGCGGATAGCGCGGCATGTCAGGGAGACCTTGAACCAAGGACACAATATATGCAATAAAAGCTTAGTACATATTTATATATACATAGGTGTAATATATATGGCAATGTCAATGGAGTTGAAGATTGAACGATCAATTCTTGGTTGTTTGCTCAAAATCAACTTCCTCGATTTTCGCGGAGGCATCAATACGACAGTCATCGTCTCATCGGTCGCTGTTCAGAAAGAAGATTGAAACATCGTCAGAAGTAACATAACGATTTATTATTGTAATATTTGTTTACAGACCTTAGTTGCTTAGTTCGTTTATTCCTTTTATATGTTGGTGTAACAATACAAAATATCAAACGGCAGATCGGTGTTTTGGTTTTGGCGTCCGTTATAACTAAGCGTTTCTAAGATATCTTCTAAGAACAGCGTGGGCCCGAGCGTAGCGAGAGCTGGGCATTAACGGTTTATGAGACGGTATCTGACAGTTTCTGACGATAGAAACAGATCTGGCGGATTGAAACAGTTGGTGAAAGTTTGGATAGTCGCCGTTCATCTTTCCTGGTGCCGGTCAAGTCCTCTTTGAACAAGCAATATCTGGAACTTTTTGGAATTGGGTCAAGTTCAACAATGCCTGGGTCAAAGAAGGGACAGAGTGTCTTGGATGCAAACAGGAAAGTAAGTCATGGTGACTTGTCTGTTAATTGTAACGATGTGTCTGATGTTAAACATGATATGGTTGATGTTACTGTTTCGCCGTTCAGGGATAATAGGAACATCAAACTCCCTAAATTTGAACCACGGTGTTTTGATGGAAACCCGGCTGATTATTTACAATTTGTAAAGGAGTTTGAGATCATGTTGAGTGGTTTTTTATTAAATGATGAATTGAAATTGATGTATTTGATGAGATATTGCACTGGAGATGCTGCAAGAGCTATACAGTGTTGTAAGTTTATGAAGCCAAAGGAGGGCTACGATGAGGCTATGAGCATATTACGCCAAAGGTTTGGAAGACCCTCGATGATTGCAGGGAAATTATTCGAGGCTGTTGAGGGTAATGGTGGTCAATTACAGGATGACTCCCAGGCACTCACTGAGTTTTTAGATAATTTGCTAATTTACAAGAATGGAATGATTTCGATGAATCGAATGAGTGACCTCAACTCGAGTTTTATACTAGAAGTAATAGCAAGACGTCTACCTACTCGACTGCAAAGGAAGTGGGTGAAGATAAGCTCCCGTATGGAGGATGAGGGTATCGAGCCAAAGTTTGATGATATCCTGAAACTGGTAAATACTAGTGTCAATCAATCTATGAGCAAGTTCGCCAGTCTGTTAGATCTCACCCCTAGAATAGAGCAGTCTGAGGGTAAAACGCACTCATTGATGACGAATAAGCCTCAGAGAGGTGGATATCGAGAAGGCTCCATGATGTCTAGTAATGCATATAGACCTAGTGAGTGTAACAGGTTTCGTAGTACATCCTCAACAGATAAGTTACAAGATGCAAGACAAACACGGTTTGTTTACACGTGTGCAAGAGGTGCATACAGAAGTGAACTGTGAACCAGTGAGCAAGTTCAGTGATAAGCTAAATGTAAACTCCAGGTCTGACTCCGAATTGTGTGACGATAACGGTTTGGTGAAGAAGTCTGTAGTTGCAACTGGTAAGCCGTTGTTGAATAGAGTGTCACAGAATAGAGTTACTGCTTCAGAGTGCAGTTCTGACTCCAAAAGTTTACAAAGTATACTAGTCAGAGTGAAGATATAAAACCTTTAATGATTTTTGAGGAGGAACCAAAATTGTCTACTTCTGTTATTAAAGAGTTTGAAAATGATGAACTTGACGGTAAATTGAATATTTGTGGTAATGATCATGATAGTGCAGATTTGTCTTTGGTTGATCATGATGAGATGAGGGATATGCCTACTACTGCTAAGTTAAATAAAGGTTCTGTACAACTACAACGTGAAGTAGAATTGAACGCAGATGCAGTTCCAGAAGGTGTGCATACTTGTGAGACAGTCAGTGTAATTGATCAGCGTGTAGCCCACCTATCATCAGATGATAGTGCTAAACCCGAACTAGTAGTGAAAGACAGCAGTGGTGGTAATCTTGCAGTTGGACAACTATCTGAGAGCCGAACAAGAACAGCTTCTGATCCACCACTAAGTTCATCACCTTGTGTCACTCAGTCATCGTTGGTGTTTTCATCCACAATGAAACAGATGCCCATCAACTCAAGTATCTTGTGCAATGACTATGGTAGTATCAGTTCGTTTGAAAGGACGAATATCAATGGTCAGTTTAGTGTGGATAAGCCAAGTGTAAAGGAGAGAGTTATTGTTAAATTGACTTGCACGAATAAAGGCATTTCTAGTTTCAAGTTACTATTTGAATGTTATTATCTTTGGTGTAAATTACTCTGTTTCTATACTTGGTTGATGAGATATGTCGTGTGTTTGTTGGTCATCTATATTCTACGATACAATGACATGGGCGTGTTGCCGTTCAGATTTGAGGATATAGCTGATAGAAGGAAGTTAGCAAATGAACTCTGCGACGATTTTCCAACCTAGGGCGTCAACCTGAGAAGGGTTGTAGGCGTACTGCTGTAAGTCCTACAGTTCTTCAAAGGGTAGCGCATCAATGAGCAGTCCAATGTGCTTGGTGTATGATCTTGTACATATGTTCATATTGTATATACTGAATTGATATCATCTGTCATCTAGCTGTTGGTAATTCTGTTTGTGTCCGGACGACTTCCACTTGGATCATCAACCTGAGAAGGAATGTAGGCGTACTGCTGTAAGTCCTACAGTTCTTCAAGGGTAGTTTGTCGTGTCAGAATCCACAACATTTGATGTGTTGATTGTACATATGTTTGTGTTAAATAGTTGTGTGAGTTCCAATTGATGTAATTGTTGGTTAATCTTGTTTGTGTCTGGACATTCCACAACTTACAATCGTCAACCTGTGAAGGGTTGCAGGCGTACTGGTGTAAGTCCTGCAATTCTTCAAAGGAATTCCATCAAGACATGATCCGCGAGGTTATTTGTACTGTTTGTGTATACGTGTGGTGTGTCTTCGCAATTTGTGATTTTGGATCAATTGTGTTTACTCGTTGTTTTCGTGCCTTGTTTTTATTGCATAATTTTGTTAAAATTTTCGTCGTGATTACTTCTGAAGTTGTTTCGAGTCTTCTACATCCGTGAATGAATTGATTGATGTTAAAGACAGCAGATGGGTCGTATACGCCGGGGAGGCTAGGCTATTGCTGAGAATGAAATGCACACGGAGATAATTGTTAGCTGCGGTCCGACACGCCGGGGAGAAAGAGTGTAAACGACTGAGGCTCGCATGCGTCACCGCTACTAGAACTGAGGCAGAATGAGTGACAAGCGATTTCAGTGGTAATTGGTAGTGAGTAGATAAGAGGATGTGCGTAGAGTATCATGAGTTGGTGCTATGGTCACGTTGCATTCTGCAAGAGTCATTCTAGCAAGTGGCGATTGTGTTGCAAGATGTCAAGAGGAGGTCTCTGTCTGGAGGCGCAGGTCGTCATTGATGTGTGAGATTGTGCTGTGGGTATGCTTGTGGTGTGTTGGCTTTTCTGTTTGTTTTCCATTTCAGCTCTGTCCGTGTGACCCAGGTTCTCGCAATGGCATCCAAGTCAACGTGCATTGGTCGTGAAGGAAAAAAGGGTTGGATCCCTTTTTTGCCGGGGAGTGTCAATGGAGTTGAAGATTGAACGATCAATTCTTGGTTGTTTGCTCAAAATCAACTTCCTCGATTTTCGCGGAGGCATCAATACGACAGTCATCGTCTCATCGGTCGCTGTTCAGAAAGAAGATTGAAACATCGTCAGAAGTAACATAACGATTTATTATTGTAATATTTGTTTACAGACCTTAGTTGCTTAGTTCGTTTATTCCTTTTATATGTTGGTGTAACAATACAAAATATCAAACGGCAGATCGGTGTTTTGGTTTTGGCGTCCGTTATAACTAAGCGTTTCTAAGATATCTTCTAAGAACAGCGTGGGCCCGAGCGTAGCGAGAGCTGGGCATTAACGGTTTATGAGACGGTATCTGACAGGCAATATACTGTGAAAACATCAAATTTATCCACATCACGTAGATCTGTGACTCAAAGTGGCTCTCAAAATCTATCTGAATATCCCTTAGGCTTAACAGTATAACAGTTGACTCTCGTCATGAGCTGTTCTGATGATGTAAACCAGACTGATTTTCTTGCGGGTGCCTTCCAACGTCAAATGGACAGTTCCTAATGGACTTAGTAAAATTGGGAGTCACTTCAGCACAAAGAGCAGTTAGAGCACTCGCTTCTATTATAATGCCCGATTTTATACTTATATCAGGAACAATTGTCTCTTTATAGGTACAGGCGCGCCTCATTTTTCAAACCAACTGCTTTACTTGCAGGTTGAATAGGTCGACCATAGCATTTGCCGGTTTCCAAAACGATTGGGGAAAAAAATAAAAGCGAGATATTACAGGAGGCAGAAGGTTCTACGGTTTATTCTTATTTTCATTTCATTTTATTTATTTTTGATTACACTTTGATTTCACACCGCACTTTTGGCATGAGTATGGAATTTTCAGCATGTGATGTTGGTAGCCCAAGTTTTGCAGGCCGATCATTGATAACAGGTGTGCGTCAGCAGGGGATTGAATCCCAGACGATGTTCATGGTTAGCGAGAGTCAAAACTGCTGTGCTACCGACGCAGAGAATTAGGAGAGTGATCTGCGCCAAGGTGGACAGGCTCGGTGGACTAGTGCTCGGAAGTGCATTCTTGCGAATCACCCCTCAATTCAGGACAGGTGCATACCACCGAAGTCTGCGTGACCTATTTTACTGAGGTGAACGTGAAACAGTGCTGAAATGCTTTGCAAACTATAAGAAGAACATCGGGCCAACTCAATTGAGGCTGGCATTCGATTTTTCACAAGCTATCTTTGCTATGGCCGCATAGTATATTACTTGCTATTTCCATCAGCACTCTGTCGAATGCAACCACCGACTAGTCGTTTTCAAGAACACCAACACAACTAGAAGTAGTATTACAGGTTTTATTAATTGATATTTGCCCAGTCAAAACTCTTGATGAAAGGAGAATGAAAGTTTGGAGGCTGGCGGTATTGTTGTTCACGGATAGTACGAAGGCAAAGCAAAACACCAGGTTTGATCGTCAAAATTACGAGATATATTTCGGGACGAAATCGTAGACCGAGACGACTGCTTAACTGGCTAGTGATCGTGCACGAACGTGACTCGACGGAGTATCAAATGGCATGGATACTTGACCGGAATGTTTCAGCTAAACAAGTCGACTTAAACAGTGACGGTCAGCATCCAATGTTTAGTGATGATTACTGTGGTCAATAATTTTGGTGAATTATTTACCGCTACAACGCACTTCCCCACTAGTGGGATTGTGAGGACCCTAAGACAGAACCAGCCGTGAGTAAAAAACTCGATGGTTCCCTTATGGGTGAAAAAACTTCCTAAGGGATTGGTGGAGCGCCTACTAGTTCGCCTACCTATTCTAATAGGGTATCTGTAGATCGCCTGCTTATTGTTGTCCGTTGGATCCCGTGCTTCATTTGTTTCTTGTCCAGTGCCCGTCGCACCTGGAAAGAAAACAGGAATGCTAAGAACCTCGTTGAGGAAAATGTAACAAATCAGCGCTTAAAAAATGATGTCAATCTACTGTAAAGTAAAATAGTGCGAAAAATAGAACATCGAAAAAAGTATATATCTAATTTTTTTAGTGGATGTAACATGTACGGTAATAGAAGAAAGTTTTTCACTTGTGTTTATGGGTTGCAATATGAAGAATTGATGTGTCTGAAAAGAAAAAATAATAAATATCACAAACCAATGAGTTGAATGAATCGCACCACTTAGCTATGTTATAAAAGTGTGAAAATGTTTTGGAAATCCCACGTTTCGTCCAGAACGTGTTTTCGTTGAGGTCTCGAGAGAAGCTTCGGTGGCTTTCGCCGTGCCTGTGATTTCTTCGAAGATTAACGGATATTCGGTTACTTGTGTGTTATTAAGAATGCTCAGTTCTAGCCTAATAGGATTGCCTTCTAAGTAGTCCGGCTTTGGGTCTGAGACAAAGAATTTTTCCATACGTTTAATGACTTTATATGGTCCGTCGTATGGGGGGTTCCAGAGGGCTACGCACTGAGTCACGACTAACAAATAAATGTGAAGAAGTTTTCAAACACGGGTGAAGGAGAGCAGGTTTAACTGAACGCACTGCATTTGTGAGCCTGCTGACGCATGAAGCATGATCTACCGCTGGTGGAAATGTAGAGGCAAAAACAAACCCACCTGGCAGTTGTAGTGTTTTGCCATATACTAGTTCGGCGTTAGTACAACCAGCATCGGTTTTCAAGGCGTTTCGTATCCCTAGGAGGACTAGCGGTAGTGATTCAGTCCAATGTAGATTGTTTGCAGCTGATAACCCAGGTTTCAACTGTCGCGTTACCATACCACTAGCTTGAGAATGGTAGGCTTTTGTTCTAAAACGCAATGAACCTCCGATTTTAGTCAGGGCGAAGTAAAACTCACTGTCGAATCGCCACCCGGGATCAATTGTAATTGAGGATGGGCATTCGAAGTTTTCGATCCATCGTTCGACAAAGACGCGTGTGACTGTTTCAGCAGATACATCCTTGAGGGATACTGCTTCCGGCCATCGTGTGGAACGGTCGATGCAGGTTAAAATATAGGTATATCCATGAGATTCTGGAAAGGGTCCAACCAAATTTATATGAACGTTTTCGAAACGAGCATCAGGGCTAAGAAAGGTGCCAAGAGGGCTTTTCGTGTGTCTTATCACCTTGCACTTTAGACAAGCTAAGCACATGTGCGCCCATTCCTTTACTTCTTTATTAATGCCAGGCCAACAAAACCGACTAGTTACTAGCTTGACAGTAGTTCGAATACCTGGGTGGGATAAGCCATGCAACGTATTGAAGACGTTATGGCGATAACTTTTAGACACGATGGGGCGAGGAGTATTCGTGGAAATGTAGCATAGAATGATATCTCTTCCATACCTAAGGGTTTCTCAGCCAATTGCAGAGCTGTTTTTGACAACTCATGTTGAAGCTCGGTATCTTCTTTTTGAAGACGAGCCAGTTTCACATGGTCTATGCAGTCTATTTGGGTGAGGGAACAAATGCGCGACAAGGCATCTGCCACATTGTTGTTCACTGCAGATATATGGCGAACATACGATATAAATTGTGAAACATAATCCAGTTGTCATGATTCTCTACGTGAATGCTTATCTGAAGTTGAATTCAGAGAGTAATTCAGAGGTTTGTGGCCAGTGAAAATATGAAGTCACGACCCTCCACTGAATGTTGAAAATGACGTATAGCACAGTACGCAGCCAGAAGTTCTCTGCCGAATGTGCTGTACTTCGTTTCTGCTAACTGAAGGCGCCTCGAAAAAAGGCGAGTGGTTGCCACTCTTCGTTGGGTAGTTGTTGCAGGACTGCGCCGATCGCAGTGTTTGATGCATCAACCGAGATGGTTAACCATGCCATTGGATCCTGATACATTAGAAATGTGGCATCTGCAATAGCTCTTTTAACCTGAGTGAAAGCATTTTAAGCAGACGCGTCAAATTCGATGGACTTGTTATTCTCTCGAAGGTCTGTCAATGGCTGAATCAGAGAGGCACAGTTGGGAATAAATCGTCGATAATAGCTTACCAAGCCGTTGAAAGTGCGCAGACCTTTCACTGTCTGTGGCTCTGGAAAGTTCTGTATCGCCTCGACCTTAGTAGCCAGTGGGCGAATGGCCTTGCAGTCAATAGTGTGACCCAGGAAATCGAGTGAGTCAACGCCTGTCTGACACTTTCGAATATTGATGGTAACACCATGTAGGCGTAGCCTTTCGAACGCCAAGTCCAAGTATCTGAGGTGAGTTTCCTTGACTGGAACGGCAGTGAGGCAGTCGTCTAAGTATGCGTATACAAAGTCGAGACCGCGAAATACTTCGTCGGTGAAGCGTTGGAATGTTTGTGTTGCGCATCGGATACTAAATTACATACGCAGAAATTCAAAGTCTGATAGGACTAATGATAGCCGTTTTCGGAATGTCATCTGGTGCCATCGGGACTTGGCTATATGCCTTAACAAAGTCAATTCTCGAAAAAATAGTTGCAGCAGATAATGTTGCCGTCAAGTCATGCATGTGAGGCAATGGATAGCAGTCAGGGGTTGTTTTGGCATTCACTCAATTGTAATCACCAGCGAGTCACCAATCGTTGCTATCTTTTTGTACCACATTGAGTGGGGATACCCATGGGCTATTCGATGGCAAGGGTGAGCATATGGTCGAACTCATTTCCGTCAAGTCTCAGTTTGTCAGGAGCAAGTCGTTGTGCTTTAGATGTCACAGTTGGCCTGAGGTTATGATATGGTGCCTAACATTGCTGGTTATGCACGGTAGATCGTTAGACGGACGATTAAGTTACGGATATTGATCAAGAATCGGTTGAAAAGTTGGATCAAGGATTGCCATTATCTTAACAAGTGACAAGCTGGGGCCTATATAGGTGATGCCTTTGATAGACAGACTAGTAGTATTGTCAATCAGTCATTTTCGGCAGACGTCTACGAGTAAATCATGATGACTAAGTAGGTCCATGCCAATGATGGGCATTGTGACGTCAGCGAGAAGGAAAATTCACTGAATAGGTTTGCGTAAACCTGCGTTCAGATAAACGTATTTCCTACCAAATTGGTTTTCCATCTGCAGCCTGTAAGTCGAAGGTAGGTTCCTTCTGTCGATCTGCTGCTGTAGCGGAAGGACGCTGACTTCGGCGCCTGTGTCAACTAAATATCGAGTCTGGCTTATCACATCATGGATGTAAAGTAGGCGGCTAGTGCGACCGGCGACGGATGCCGCTTTTTATTTTTTAGTTATTTCTAGAATCTTATCTGCAGAAAAAGCTAAGTCATCTATAATAACACCCTGAAGTGTCACAAGTACAGTCTACACGGACTGTAGCAGCTTGGATAAGAAGAGTTCTCTGAAAAGTCCTTCATCGAACTGACGTTGGCCAGTAACCTCTTTCATTCTCGTTAGCATGCTTACGGCTGACTGATCCCCCGACTCAATGTTACGAAATAATGCGTCCAGACGTTGTCGATCCGTGAGAACGTTTCTCCTGAGGAGGGATGCTTTGAGTAACTTGTACGAGTTACTTACCTCGGGACTCGACATCTGCAAAGTTACGCACTCGCTGAATTCCCGCCGTAGGGCGTGAATAACTGCGAGGAACTGTGAACGTTGATCGGTTATTCCATGTTCACAAAAATCAGACCCAGCTCTCTGAAACCACGTTTCAGCATTATCTGGCCAGTATGGTACGAGCTGAATGGTTTTAGCAGTTGAGCGAATACGAATGACCTTGGGACTAGAATCACTCATGACGAAAAGTATGTCGATTAAAACATAGTAAAAGAACAAATACAAAGGAGAACGAACTCACCGGGGTTATCACGAATGTGACACGACGGAGTATCAAATGGCACGGATACTTGAACGGAAGCATTCAGCCAAACAAGTCGACTCAAACAGTGAGGGTCAGAATCAAATGTCTGCTAATGATTCCTATGGTCACGATGTAATTCTTCTCTTAGACATAATCTATTCCTATGGCCAATAATTTTGGTGAATTATTTACCGCTACAAAACCAACTGCGAAAGAAATTTCAAAGAAACAACAAACAGTTTGTTTAGACATCTTTTGACGAAATTTTATTTTTATTTTGATTACAGCTTGATTCCACACCGTATTTTTGGTACAAGTATGGAATTTTCAGCATGGATATCGGTAGCCCAAAATTCGCAGGCCAGCCATAGATATCAGGTGTGCGTCGGGGTGGGCTCGAACCCTGGACCATGTGCATGGTCGGCGAGAGTCCTAATCACTGTGCCACCGACGCACCGACGAAATTTTGTGGGTATCCAAATTTTTCGTGAAAAATCATCTAAATTCTTATCTAACTATTAGCAAGAGACTATCCTGAAAAATCAAAATCCTACTGTATATGAAGAATATTTCTAGAGAAACATTCAGAATACTAGAACCATTCGAAATAGACATAGCACACAAATCAACACACTCGCCTCATTCAATACCTTGAAGATTTAAAGACCCAGCATCAAATGAAGGCAAGACCAACACAAAATAAAATTCATGAAATGCGAAAAACACTTTATTGGTGAAAATAGGCGTCCCCTTCGTAGCAGCATACGTGATGGACCTTTTACTCTGTTAGCGTAGTAACCCAAATTCAAATAGAAAATAAAATACCAAATTATTTTAGTTACGGGAAGAACATATTAAATTTTTGTTACTTGGGTTTACAAAGGTCCAAAATCCACAATAAACGTGATAGACTCCAGGGGTGCTGCGGGAAGACTGCTCCAGTACTAATTCTCCAATGTTGACGTTGCCGGAGGTCGACCAAAGTATGTAGGAAGAAACTACGGTGTTCCTGCGAAAATTTGAAATAGAAAGCAGGTCCTTAGAATTGTTCGATGGCAGCTGGGATGGTGGAGAAGATGGAGAGTCGAAGGCAGAACTATATATTTTTTCAAAACCCGAGGTAAAGTTCAAAGTACAGAGTTTATGGTTAAAACAAAGTGATGTACAATATGTTCATTTCTTACATAGTAGTAAAAATTGGATAAGTTTATTTTTGAAGACTCCACAAACCAGCCGTCAGAAGACACTATATGTTGTGTTTTGATATTGACTCATGTAGACAATTATGGACACAATTTGTTTAGGAAGTTGCAGACGTAGAAACATAAAAAATATACACGAATTTGTAGAATCCTAGTACTCGGGTAAATCAACGACTGACAGACACATAAACATAGATCAAATTCGCTAACTAAGAAAAGACAAACCACGTGAAAAAATCTAAATTCCAAGTCAATAGAAACCATCAAAACGGATGTTAATTAACGACCAGCCACGATAAATATTTTCAAGAGATAGAGTTATGTCATTCATGGAGAATTCAAGCAAGTTCACTTCCTGTTAAACCTAGTGCTGAAGATGTCTGCAAATCCATGTTACGTAAGACGATGTACGTATATTTCCTTTCTTGTTCTAATAAATTCATGAAAATGAAAAGGTAGATTAACTTAAAAACCAATTAATTTTGAATCCTGATCCAATAAAATCGCCATGAACAATTTATTATTCTAAAAGGCTACCCTGATTTCATTTCTAGCTACTGGACTTTGAACATTTTGAAGTTAGACAATTCGATATAGAGTTTCCTATGCCTTCATTCTATCTAGGAATGGTGGATAAACTTCACACTGAAAATTACATAATATTCAGGCGTTCGCTTGTGAGATTTGAATAATTTTAAGCTGAATTATGAATTGACATTAGGATTGGTCATGAGCTGAAAACAACTGGAGAACCATTGGAAAACCAGGGAGTATTGTACAGCTGTTTCTCTCTAGTTTGGTACTTTTAAGCACTAAGCATTCATGATCTCACCTGAGATTGAACCGAACAACTTTAGTTTACTAGGGGAGGTAAGCTGATGTCAGTTCGTGGTATAACTTAAAAACAACCAAATCCACACAAAATGACACTTGGAAACTGGCCTACTGCTCAATAGTGACTCAATGAGAGATCAACTTTCCTGAGTTCCAGTGAGAAGTAGAGACAATTGGGACTACCATGTCTGGTATAAGGAGAGTTATGCGTCAATGACACTGGCTCTCAGTGATGTGATTTATCGTAAATTATCAAGAGTAAGAATTCACGGGGCACTGGTTTCCATCCCAGTGGCTGAATGATCAGTGAGCTTGTCCCGTAATCTGAATGTCCTTGGTTCGATCCCCGGTGGGATCATTGGTGAGCGTTACTGAAGAGCGCCAAGCTAGGACGAACTCACTGGTTTTCAGGGGCTCTCTAAATGATGTTGGTTCACTATGTAAATCGAAAACTTATTTTATAGTTTGCTGAGTCATTACTAATAGTTGTAAATCAAGATGTTGAATGTAGGAACAAAAAGCCATTTGAAAGCGAAACTGTTTAGATAACAATATGTAATCTACTTGATATGGAAAATGGTAATCAAGAAAGCCAGAAATCGGGTGGTTTGAAGTGATTCAGCTCACTAACTCAAATTGAACCAGATACTCCGCTGAGGAGCTATACCCCGAACCAACAAAATGGGCATTCATTGCTTAGACCACTTCAGTCTAGCTAACATACACCAATGATTGAGCAGTACACAACTACTCATGTTAATCAGTCAGTAGCACACAACTGTTTCAACATTATTTTTAAATGATTTCATGATACTGTTTTACTAAAAGGTGAACAAATTAATTTTAAACTATTTTTGTTTTCAAATGCTAGTTTTACGGATAGTCTATACAAAGTGTTTGTAAATTTTATTGTGGGTATGATAAACTTCAAGATCAGAATTTGTAGTATCTTGAAAATATTTTATGTTAACTTTAGCCTTGCGTCCCGACAGAAAGAATTATTTTCATTGCTTCACATCAAAGAACTAAGGGGAGGTGAAGAAAGGAATGTCATGTAGATATCCAGACAAAGGAAATTAAGAACACGTGTAAAGCGAGTTTCAGAATGTCATTTTGGAAATCCAAGAATAATTTGTTAATGTTCACATTAAGACCAAATTTGTAAAACTGACAGTTTGAGTAAGCAACTTACAGGCAAGAACCTTTCCAAGAACAATCCTAAAAATAGAATAAATCAATCTGGAGAATTGTGGAGTTTTATCGCGTTAATCCTTTCATAAACAACTTCAGCTGGTGCGGTTGTTAAGTAGCTCTCCATTACTTTTGTTTCTTGGTAAAGCATAATGTCATTTCATTGTTTGTATTGTCATTATAATACATTTCTGGGTTTCGTGATTTTTCAATTGGCGACTAATCACTGTTGTATGTTTCCTGTCAGTTTTTGTCACTTATTATCAAAGTGAGGTGCGTCGGTTTCATAGCG
Organism: Trichobilharzia regenti; assembly: GCA_944472135.2. Taxonomy (NCBI): domain Eukaryota; kingdom Metazoa; phylum Platyhelminthes; class Trematoda; order Strigeidida; family Schistosomatidae; genus Trichobilharzia; species Trichobilharzia regenti. Next base: position 131,017,991 of record OX235262.1, on the reverse strand, counting down.
GTCAGGACGCTCGCCGACCATGCACATGGTCCAGGGTTCGATTCCCTGCCGACGCATCCCTTTACTTTGCTAATCCAGAAATAATGCTGGTAAAGAGGAAAGGTTGGGCATGAGGCTAACAATCTGTTGTAATTATTTGTAATCGTAGTATTAGTATTTCAAGATGACCGAATTACAAGAATCCAACCAAAACACAGAGAGGGCGGAATTCAGGAATTTGTATTTAGCGGAATTATTAATCAGTTCATATAAGAAATATATTAACAATCAACAGTAAGTATTTAAACAATACAGAGATAGAAATTGTCAATCACCACACAACCCCATTCTGTAAAATAAACACTGTCACAGAAACTTCAATCAACTATCTTGAAGCCTTATGTTCCACTGGGAACGTGAAGGAAAAAAAAGTCAAAGCGAGGAAGACGAGAAAAATTTGTTAGGTATGCTTATGAAACCAGAAACTCTGCAGTGAGACAGAAAAACCTGCTACAGGGTTTATCAAAGTAGAAACAGTCCCATACACATATAATATACTCTATCTATTGGTAGCATATTCTTTCCCTGTGCGTTGGTGGCACAGTGGCTAGGACTCTCGCCGACCATGAACATGGTCCATGGTTCGAGCCCGCGCCGACGCACACCTGATATCTATGGTCGGCCTGCAAAATTTGGGCTACAGATATCCACGCTGGAAATTTCATACTTGTACCGAAAATACGGTGTGGAATCAAGCTTTAATCAAAAATAAAATAAAAATAATAAATAATAAAAACATAGAGTAGAGCACAGTAATATTCATAAGTGTTGACGTACTTGCGATCCATATTATTAAGTGGAAGTGAACCATTAAATAAACACCGAAACTAAATCATTAGATTTTGTTATTCTCTTCGCTTTCCTTAATTCAAATAAGACACATCTTCAACTAACGAAACAACTAGTTCACATTAATTCTTCAATCAATATTATCATAGCTTCTAACTTACCCAACTTGTTGCTGATTCTCACAACAGTAAAATAAATTCTGTTTGATATAGACCGCAGCTATCATATGAATAATATAATCCTGATAAATTGGTACCACCAAGTTAAAATAACACGTTGAAACTTGACGATAATGAATAGTCCTGGAAGGAAAACTGAGCTTGTCCTATTTTATGGATAGATAATCCATGTAGTATAGTTAGTTCTCTTCGTTTAAGTATATAAGTTAATTTTTGGCATTGACGAGAAATATAAATATCGGTAAACAATTTGTAGACGTCTATTTTGAAAGAAAAAATAAAATAATAATAAAAGGATATTAAATCTTGCAGAAAACAATAAGTAAACATTTTGATAGTTTTTTTCTTGATAAAAACAAAGATTTTTCCTTCATATTATTTCAAGATGAATATCATGTTTCTAAACGTGATTGTGTTCAGTTTCTTGTTATATTGCACCAAAGCACAATCTGAACATTATAATCGAGCTTGTAATGCATATGTACAAAATGTTATGAGCTTTTGTCTTAACACCATCTTAAATACACGTAAGTGATTTATATAAACAAAGTTTGTCCAATGATCAGTATATAATTTTAATCTATTGTACACACAGTAAACATATGTAAGATATTAACATTTGGATACATGTTTTTCTGATAACAGTTATTCTTTAAAATTTAAAAATGTCTGAATAATGTCGTAGAATTATTGACGTATGCTAACGACGATCTTTGTACCGTTGAATAGTTGCAAAGTAATAAAGGGAAGAAAGATCACTTTCCTTCATCCTGAAGGAAGTTAGTAGGAGTCAGTCTGTTAAATTTAGTTGTAAATACTATTTAAATTTAGCGTTCTTTCCTAAATTAGTACATTGAAAAATTAATGTTTAAATCTCCTCTGAAAGTTTAGATTTTAAAGTCATTCAATTGATTTATAAATACAGTTCGTTTCAAAAGCTGTTTAGCAGGAATATGTGTTGGAATGACATGTACAGCTAAGCAAGATAACCAACCAGTTAGGAAGCGCAGTGACTAACACGTTTTTTGCCAACTATTCCCAAAAGATACCGCTCAAGTCATCATATTTTTTTTACATATGACAGTTATTTATTCGTGGATTAAGCATATTTGTAGTGTTTTTTTCTATTCCAGACAGAAAGTCGACAGATTAGCTTATTATACTTACCTTATGCGTTTCTTAAGATTATAAAGAATCTTAATTAGAGTAGACATTTCCAGCTAATTACTGGGCTCTGCGGGCAAAAAGATGTTTTTGTACATATTGTCTAAAAGGTACGACATTTCAAAGATCTATAAATCTTAGTTTATACATGGAAATCTTCTCAAGATAAATTCTATTTTGGTAATAAATAACGTACTGCCAGGCGATGTTTACTTCACAATAACCATAAAAGCGCTCATTATATAGATGTTAGAGTGTTTCCAAATTGTTGATCTATAAGTGAAAGTGGGTAGTGAAATATTTCCTGTCATATCACAAGGCCTCAGTTTAAACTGCAGTTAAAAAAGTAAAATGGCCTAGTAGTAAACATGCTAGGGATATTACTTTGTGTTTGAGTTTATGAATATAAACCACACGGTTACCTCAATTAAAATAATCTCTACTTTACACGAAGTTATTAAGGTATAACCTTACCTTTCCTTCATTAATATGACTTCAAACACATTTTGTTAGTGTACTGACTGTCAAAATCTAGAAAGAACTCTGGATGTGGGTTTTTATATTTAAGAGAAATATTAACGTAGATTTATCTACAAGTGGAAATATTGTTCAACAACTATATGCAGCAGTTATCATTATTGAAGGGAACATTTTCACAGTGAAAATAAATCACAGGAGTGCATTGTGAATCGTTTGCTAGATGTTGACAAGTGGAAGTGTTTAGTGCAACAAGTTGATCAAATTTTATGGGTCAGGTGTAAAATGGGATTATTAGGCTAAGTGATACTAAAATAGTATGCAATGTAGCAATCAAGGTAGCAAGATAGATTTTATCACAAATCAACATCACAATTAGAGATCCATTTAAAGCCATGAAGCACTGAACTATGATTTCATTTTATGATTTATATTTAATTCCAGTTTACATAGAATATTTTAGAGTGTTGTAATGTAGCCTACGATGTAAGTGGATAAAATAAAGGTTTTTCCACTCCACTCCTTATTCTTTAATTAACTTGAATGAATTCTGTACTAATTATCAGTCAGAATGAAGAAGGATTGTACTACTAATTCAGTATTACCACGAAAACCAGAATTCAGGTAAACAAAGAGACCGTCAATCAGTTTCTACAGCGAAAAGATTATTTCAATTTATATCATTCCTGAAATGCGAACATGTATGCTATTAATGAAAGAACAGTTCAGAAGGCTGACAGTATAAAAATGATGGAGGGATATTCAAACATATAGAATCTATACAAATATGTTCTAATGTACAGAATGGAGTAACGAAATGGCTTATGCCGTCAGCCTACACGAATAACTAATAGACCTAGTGCATTGAGTAGACTTATCATGTTACCCACATTCTCTATAGATTAGGTGGATGCAGATGGTAATGTTTGACTCACTGTTTCATATATACATTAAATATCTCCCAGTATGAATACATAAACAAATCTTCACAATTTATTACAGTAAGCTATAGCTACTTGTCGCTTAAAATGTGTTTCCCATCGATGTGATGTTAATTTAAAATCAAATGTGATTTTATTAGGGTAATTTACCTTTCACAGGACCTATATTATGATAGAGTTTTTTTTATAAAGTTAGGTTTTGTAAAGCGTAGGGAGCCAGTTCTGTAGTTTCTTTTTGGTTCAAGACCTAGGATGTGTGTGTTAAAGTCAATTAGTTTACTCTAGTTAAGAATACTTCAGCTTAAAAATGTGTCAATTGCTGTTTAATGCAGTCAATGAGCATCAGTCTATATTACTGATTCGATTCACCAGGGAGATTGAAGTTTTTTCATTTAAACGTCAAGAAATATAGAAATTAACGATTTGCAGGCAATGAACGATTATCACATAGTTAAAAATGGCGAATACTATATGGAAATCACTGAGGACCAAGTGAGAAGATAGAACTAAGACTGTTGTCTAAAATTCGGGTATATGATGCTATCAGAAATAAATTAAAATCAGAAAGTTGTCTATGTTTTATATAGAGTAGCTTCATATTATGATGAAATGTAACAGTATTTATTCGACTACATTTATAGAAAAGCATACATTTAGCATGTAAGGTGATAATAAATTTCTAAAAGTTAAAAATATTAATTATTGTTTACAGGAGGAGCAAAGTTTCCAGTGGAATCATTGATGAAATACTGCCGTCAATATCCAGAATGTGAAAGGGAATTTAATCAATGTATGCTGATGTATTTAACACGAGGTCCAGGTGAAAAATGTGTATTTGCTCAAACTATGGCTAAAACAATTAGAAGAAAGTTAAAATTGTAATTTTAAAATAAATTCATGAAAAGAGAATTGTATCTTTAGAAATAATACACAGTTCTTTGTACTCAACTGTATATAAAAAATAAATTTTTCTACCATAAAATCTCTGTTCCCTTGCCTTTGTTTATCTTACAGAATTATGAAGAAACACTATGAATAAGCTAAGTCTTAGGTTCCATTAGCTACTTTCATCATGATGACTACTTACTACGTTTCTCATGATTATTATTTATTTTATTCTTTCACGTTCTCAGTAGAATATCGGGCTTCGAGTGGGAGATTTGAAGTCTCGGTAGCCGAGGTGATTCTTTCATAGGGCAGAGTTGATAACCTCTTGTCTAACCTTCCCTCTTCACAGTTCTTATTACCGGCTTAACGAGGTAAAGAAGTACTTCGACCGGGGATTGAACCCCGAACCATATGAGGCGTGGTTGGCGTGCATTCTACCGCATAGCCACCGACGCTTTCCTATGATTGCCAAGTCGAAAACCATTCTATCATTAACTAAAGATACACTTAAAATAGTTTATCTGATAGAGTGAAGTATTTTGTTTTTTGCAAACCGAATGATTTTAATATTTATTCTTAAAATACTGAATTCTAGGTGTCAGGGTAACACTCGATCAAAAATAGTCTTTACATTACATTAAGGGGAGAATATTTTGCTGAAAAAAGTGTGGATATCCATGAATTTGAACAAGATGGAGGATGAAAACATCTACAGGGTAAAAGGAGCTCCGAATTTTTTAATTCACGACTTTTCATTAGCTGCTGCTAGTTTACAAATTGACACGAATTATTATAAATACAGAAATACTTGAAATATACTTGAAAAAATTATTTCAACTCAAAGGGTATAGTAGTAAAGTGAAAGATGTGTGTACAAGATAGTTAACAATCTTACAACCGGAGTTTATTTATAAATAATCAGATAGGACTTTCGAGAGAGAAAGGTGAAAAAAATGTTAAGTAGGGATGACATCTATGATCTGTTTGCAATCTTCAGTCCATAATAAACAATGAGTGGCATTAGCTTTACGCTCTCGTTGCTTGTAGTTTATTTACGTGGAACAAACATACTACTCATCTAGGTTTTAAGGCTTTGTTAACTAGTGGTAAAATAATAAATCATCGAAACACACCAAAGACTAATTCCCATTATGGATAATTTATCTTTAGTATGTCGAATTAAATTCACCGTATTTTGCAATGATATGGTTAAAAAGACCATAAATTTCACGGAGCAAAAATTAACAAAATCTTTGAGAGACACGAATCATATTTTGGAATCTCCTCAAGATAACCACAAGTATATAATTAATTTATCTACTTACACTCTATACCAGCTACAATTGGAAGCATCATCGTATGGATTGAAATACAAAACTATCCCAATGAAAACAAACAAAATGGAAGTCTAGTCATAGTATGAAAACACCTATGATCAAATCTCTGATTTAACTCCTTCTAGTAAAAATAAAAATTATCAAGCCATTCAAACTAGAATTTGGAGGCATTTGTTCTGATACGTTTTTCTAACCAAGCGACATGCCGCCTTATGCTGTTAGCATATGTAAGTAAAAAACAAGAACAAAAAAACAAACGGCAAACCACCTCACAGACGCATTAAGAACATACATTGAACCTTAGTTAAAATTATAACTGGACACGGTATATTTTGTTTTATTTATTATTGGATTTTTGTTTCATGTAATTGGTAAGTTTTATAGTCTATGACAGACTAATATAGAAGTGCCTTTTTAATGGATTCATTTAAATCATTATTACTATAGTAAATATCTTCTCAGGTTGTTACCTGACCTGATGTGTAATTAAGTCATATCATCATGTTTACATAAATTCACGCACTGATGAGTCATCCATTTCACAAAAGAGAATATTAGTTTTGATAAGTGCCGTATAATGCTTCAGCATGTTTCTGCGCATATTATATGAAGAGAAATTACTCGAGGTTAATTGTTTGTTGGCAGATAATAGTTGAATCCAGGACTTACGTTTCATCCTTTTTAGGACCCGTCATCTGGTTGTACCTGCGACACAGTTAGTGATAGTGTTCCCACTGGTACTCGGACCCAATAACTATGGTTATGAAGTGATGAGTAAAACGAAAAGCGCATCCTGGTTTCTACAGATAGACATCACGAAATAAGTCACTCTGTTTTAATAATCCTGGTAATATCGAAGATTCCGTTCAAGAAGCTCATATACCAAAATTAAGCTAATCGATTCAGTTAGGTGAATCCATAGGAAGTCTAAAATGTTAATAAATAATTTACGAGAAATCAAAATTTCAAAAAGTATTTTCACAAACAAATGAACTAACTTCAAAATTACGAAACCAAATTCTAAAACCGTTTAACTCATCAGATCTAAACAGAAATGTAGAAAAGTAATTGACAAGCAATTTTAAGTAATTGAGAGAAAAGGTGATTGTCTTGCCGCTAGCACACGAGTCAGTTGAATCTACGGGGAGTAATATGTCACGATTATATGATGTGCATAATGTATACTAAGAGGATATCTTCTTCGTCTTGTTTTAAACATATGCAATTTTGTTTACGACACAGTTGTAAGTAACTGGCTAGAATCTTAAAAAATACATACGAAAGCTTTTTGAAGTGTAATGAAAAGGTGTCTTGGAGTCCATTCTCAATTTCAACAAAACTGATACAAAAGGGGGAAAAGGGGATATTCTTAGATGTCTTGTCATCATTATTTAACAACGAACCATTTTTACAAATGGTAGAATTCGCGTCAGCGGATGCAGGGAATCGAGAACATATTTTTCAGGAAAAGATCTTAAGATATACCAACGATACTACTTTATCTCCAACAATATGTATTAAAAACACGTACATAAGATAATTTTGAGGTCTTCATAGAGGAAAGCTTTAGCAGGTGTTTTTCCTTTCCAGCTTTAGAACAGTCGCTTTAAATGTGGCATAAATAAGTTGGATGCTTGTTGTTATTAATTTGATATCAGGTTTATTGTTTTCCGTGAGAACTCTGACTAAACAAACTGCTGGAAAAACTCAGAGAGGTGAACTTATCACTCACTTTCGCAAAACAAATGGCATTTTTCAAATATTCTATTAAGTGACAAAATTAGACGATTTGTTTAGAATGAACGAAATATTCCCATATTGAGTCATAAAAAAAGGTTTAGAAGAAATGTACAATAGAAAAACTGAGTCAAGAGGTCATCACATGCATTTATTCAGTTAGCGATATGAAGAGTAAGTAAGGTCATCAAAAACTAATATGAAATGATAAGAATACTACTGTCAGTAGTCAGCGATATTAAAATTATGATAATAACAGGTAACTTGAATTGATATTGGTAACAAGGTGCTTTAAAGGGGTTTCATTCTTGTCTCTAAGGCTGTTATCTATAAGAAGAAAATACCTGTTTGGCTTTGACGACGATATCAAATTTTGACGTAGGCTGTTATGATAGGCTGTAATAATAATGCTGCGACTAGAGCTCAGAACGAGACTGCAGTAAGTAGCTCATCTGAAAGCTGACTACAAATACTAATCTTTAATCACCCTTGACCCATAGAGCCCATGCAAACGAAGGTAGATGAGAGATGGACCTAAGGCGGTAAAAATGCCTTATTATATACAAATATTGCTCACCTCAGATAGTAAAGCCAATATATAAGTAATTTAATTAGCTTTATAAATTCCGAATTCAATATTCTGCCTTGGCCCGGTGGTTTTGTTTCGATTTATCTGATTTTCACCTTCTTGAGCTGTTTCTGGAGAGTTTTAGTTGGTTTTAAGATTATGGAGAATTAGGGGTACATAACAGTTACATATTCATTCACTGAAATTATTCAATTGGTCAAATGTTTCACATGCAGAACTAGAAAAATCTGCTCGAGTGATTTTAAGGCGAATAAATAAATTGTAGCTATTAGAAAGTGATTGGGATGGATTATCTTAATAGTTTTTATCAAGAGACATATGAAGTGACAATGCTGAAAGCCAGAATAAGTCATGGTTCAACTGTAATACCTATTCACGGAAATTTAGTTCAGTCGGGACTTGACTAGTTTAATTCTATACCAAAGACTGTCCAAAACAGTTTCAAGAGGACATATGGTACTGTCGCTTAGCATTTATCATGATCTAGCCAACTGTGACATTCAAATGTGAATTTATTAATTTAGCTGTTCATGTGAGTAATACTATATTGAGCAAACAAATAGGCGTTTGAACGAAACAGTACAGATAATAATGTGATTCCACCCTATTTCATTGGGTACTGTTAACTGAGGTTGTTACATTTAAGAAAAAACCAGTCTTACTAAGGTCTGGTTCAAAGGTAAAGTATTTTTGGAAATTAAATACAGAACAGATGATGCATTTAATAAGATTTATTCACAGTGGTATGTTAAATAGATAGGGTCACTGGATTCTAATATTGCTTAGATCAGGTACTCAAGCTTCTCAGTATCCACAAGTATTACTGATTTTATTTTCAAGTATTGGTTTTGTAGGGATTTTGTTTGATTGCTTGGAGGATTTCATCATGAGCTGACATCAGTTAGAAAACCACTGGAAAACCTGGGAGTACTGAATAGCTGTTTCGTCCTAGTTTGGGACTCTTCAGTAGTACACACCCCCGGGGTGCGAACCCAAGACCTTCTGATTACAATGCGAGCTCGTGGGTGCGTACTGGTGAAGAGTCCCAAACTAGGGTGGAACAGCTGTCCATTACTCCCAGGTTTTCTAGTGGTTCTCTGACTGATGTCAGCTCATGAAGAAAATGATTTTAGACACGTCATTTACATCACTTTATAAAACTTAATGTATTATACATACACATGGCGGCTGTTATCCTCTTCAGTGCTTAGATTTTTATTCCGCATTACTTTATAACCAGAAAAGCGTAAACATTTATACTTTTGTCAGTTGAATATGTTGGTTCTTTTTGTAAATATTTGGTAAAGTTTTTGAAACTGCTGCAATTTCTCGTATATCGTAAACATAGTAAGTTACTCTACCTCTATTAATTCAAAGGCCTAATCAGCGGATAAAACAGACGAAGATACCGAAAAAATGCAAAAATCTCCAGCAGTAACTGTTCTTCTTTGAGAATTTTAATGCTGTTAAAAAGTAGACCTCGTTTTCCAGTATACTTATTGACGCCAGTAGGCAATAATCTAAAGAAATTGTTTGTAGCATCCCGATCTTTAGACTCAAAATCATTATTAGCTTCCGATATATTTATACTAAACTGTAGCCCAGAAAGGGAGGAAAAGCACTAATTGTTTGAAAAATTATGGTTAGATGTTCCTCACTCCATCACTGCTCCAGCAGTTCCCCTAAATACATTGACATACTGGCTTTAAATGTCGAAATATGTGTTATTATTGTGATATGATATTCTTAAATGAGTAAATAACAAAAGTTTACTCTTTGATGCATCATTTTCAAGTTCCACCCTTCATCAGCTGCTCACGAAACAGTATTCCACTACATCAATTTATCTAGGAGCCGGTTTCTGGAAAAGTATCTGTTGAGCATTATAGTAATTAATTTTTTTTCTTGTAGAATCAGTTAGTGTTATTAAATCTCATGGCTAATTAACTTAATTTTTGATTAACTGACTCATATATAATTATACTTCTTCCCAGGTAGTATGCAGGTTCGATCCGCCTACTTTTCATTTTATGGCAGCTTTGTTTGAATGTCATGTTTCTATTAAATCCTCTTTATGCTTTTGAGTTTGCACTTTCTCAGAAAATAGTATTCTTCTAGTTAAGGCTTTAATTGACGTTGTGTTCATGCACTGCGTCTTCTTAATGCCAGATGACGATCGTGAATGTTTTAGGTGAGTGGATTAGTAAACATATCATTGTCCCATCTCCTTTTGACAGTAAGCCTTTCTGCTTATGCTGTAGATATCGTTGGTTGGTTTGTCACCCCAACAGGAAATTGAAGTAGCAATATATTAATAGACCCTTAGATGTCTTTGATGGAGAATTCCTTTATTCTCTTGTCTAGGTGTAACTGTGTTGTTCTTCTTCTTCTGACATCAAGTACAAGTACCTTTCTGATGTGGTTATTTTCTCTGAGGTGGATAGTTTATTTGCGTTAATTCGCAAATTAACTATCCAGCTCAGAGAAAATAACCACATCAAAATTATCCACCTGGGCTACAAATCTCTCTCATGATATCTAGAAGTACCTTTTCGTGGTAGCAAGTGTTTTGGTGGATTCTGACTGTTGTGAGTAATGTCTTCCGTCAACACAACTTTTAACTTGTGTGATGTTTTTCTCATTCTAGTATGTAATATGTGTGTAGGCTTTTCAGAATACTTTAGTTTGAAAGATTTCATCGATATTTCTGTTGATAATTGCCCAATCAGTAACCATACTTGATATCTTAATGAAGTCAGTGCTGAAGAATACCTTAAGTCTGGCAATGAAATATAAATGATGAAATACCGAAGATGGGATGATATGGATGAGTTTTCGTTTTCATCAGGAGCTATAAATCCAGATCATTTTGATCTGGTTAGCAAGTACTACTGTTTGACGTCAGTGGTTTCGAGGTACTCATATCAGTCATCAAGTCACGAATCCTCTCTACTGGTTCAACTTTGACGTCGATTTCTATCCTTTCAGAACATTTTGGAATGGCACGATTTAAAAAGTTGCCTGAATACAGTGAGGTTAGTTTTTGTCTAGATGACTCTGACTTTTGTACACGACCCTATCAGTTGGGTCAGATGAACAAGATGACACTTAGAGGTGTCTAGTAATCCTGGAAAAACAAGGAATAATCTTAAGCTACGCTACAAGAAATGCTTTAAATTGAAGAGTAAACATGAAGACTCATTTGAAATTCATTTTCTGAAATCACTTAACACTCCGTTTCGGACAGAGTACAACATTTATGAAGTATTTTAATTCACACTACTTGTTAGTAAGTTAAGCTAACACTAAAAATTTGTAGACTTACTTTATATTGTCTCTCACTAAGGGCTGGCTCTTTTTATTGATATTAAGGTACGTTTAATTGACTGACTTCTTGTAAGATCTTACTTTTGATCACTTAAACCTGTTTTCATTATTATTATTATTATTATTATTATTGTATCCTTTAGTTCCTAGAGGAACATAGGGCTTCAGCTGCGCACCTCCATTGCCTTCGGTTTTCTGACAACTTTTTCACCCCGCTCCAGGTCTGTCCACATGCTTTCATCCCCTCTTCACATGACCTCCTCCAAGTCACCCTTGCACTGACGACCAACTCTCCACTTCCCTTTTGGATTCCACTCGAGCGATGGCTTGTCTAGTAATGTCACTTGATGGTTTCCTCAGCGTATGGCCAATCCATCTCCATTTCTTTCTGCCTATTTGTTTCATAATCGGTTCCTGATTGGTTCGCTCATTGTCAGAGATCTCTGTTGCTGATCTCTTCTGGCTAGCCATCTGATCTTGAGTAGCATTGAGCGAAGACAGCTGTTAATGAAGGTCTGAAGTTTGTTTGAGATGCTCTTTATGACGCGCTGGCCAAGTCTCTGAGCCGTATAGTAGCACTGACTTTACATTGGAGTTGAAAATCCGGATGTTATTTTTGATGCTGAGTGCTGTTGACCTCCACACAGATTTGAGAGTAATGAAAGCTTGTCTTGCTTCCCCAATCTTCGCTGCTTTGATATCCTCGTCAGTTCCGTCCGCCTGTAGTTGAAACGATGCTTCCCAGGTAGGTGAAGGAGGTTGTTTCTTTCAGGTTCTTCCCACTTATGCTGATTGTTGTCTGTTGTTGTTGCTGCTGTTGATGTTGGCTAGGAATCTTCATCATCTCTGTTTTATCTATGTTCACTTGAGGTCCTATCTTTGATGCTTCTTCTGCCAACTTGTTACTTTTCACTTGCATATCTTCCAGTTTGTGGGAAATCAGACATATATCAAAACGGCGAAGTCCAGATCCTCCAAGTCTTTTGTGTCAGTCCATTTTATGCCTGTTCCCTCGTTGGTTGCCGTTGTCTGTCACATTATCCAATCAATTGCAATCAGGAAGATCATTGGTGATAGTAGACAGCCTTGCCTCACTCCCGTCCTCACTTCGAAGGATTCCGTGGGTTTCCCGTTGTGGATTACTTGGCATGCAGCATTGTCGTATAACTGTTTTCATAGTGTAGAATATTTTGTGGAATGTAAGAAGACATTCTTGAGATCTATGCGTGTTGTAATTATTGTAGTCCGAATGATACCTACACCGGCTACTATTGAAGAAGGTCAACTTTTGCAGAAAACTGTTATTTATAGGGTTTTACTAACTGTGTACGCTCCTGAAATAGAGTGCTATGTGGGTTCTGAATATCTTATTACTTTTAATATATTTATTTATTTTTCAAATCCATCTCAACACCACACCATATTTTTTCCGTGCTTCATAGTTTCTGTGGCGATAGGGTTGTTAGCCCCACGTCCAGCTTTCCTTTTTCTGTCAGGAAAAATAGTGAACTAGTACTGATTATTATGAACCTACAGCTATGTACAGATATTTATTCACGAATCTGAACGTAGTGCCGCATTATGTAGACACATAGGCTGCTGGAACGATGTGCATTTCTAGGAGTGCTTGTCAACTGGTGGAGTTGTATTTGTAAATTATTTTTTTAAATAAGAGATCAAAGTAAAATAATGTTATCATGAATCCTCGAAACTAAAAATATTCAATCAAGAATCAAACAAAGAATTCAATAAATTTAGTATGCTTTGTACTTTGGTGTAGGACTAAACTTTCATCCACTTTAGGACTGTTACGAGACGACTATAACCTGATATTAAATTCTACAGGGAAATTTATTAATGCTAATTATAAATTAGAGGATACCAGCCTTTGATGTAAAAGATAGTGCAAACCTTATTAAGCTTTTGCACTGAAAAGTAATTATTCGGTAAGCAGTTCCCTTAAAGACTTGATATAAAAAATATGCTAAATTTCCAAATTAATTTGAACGATAACGGATTTAGGTATAAAGATTATTAACTTTAAATCATTGAAATGTTGTATAAGTCACAAGTTATATTAACTTTAAATCTGTGTACAAATATCTGTTTAACAGAAGGGTGCAACAGTTCGTGCATACTAAATATGGTGGTCAGTGAAGTCGAATATACTGTCGGACATGTTCTGTGGCGTTTATAAAGTACACTATAGTCGTATTCCATTGAGAAATGTTATTCAGTATTCTTGTAGATTCAGATAATGCGACCACTACTTGTTTTAATAAACTGTACCTGCAAAGGTCGTAATTACTACGTGAAATAACGGATTTTAAAATGTACCTGTCAGGTTTTAATAGGTTTACACTTCAAAAACTGAAGAGTTCGTCAGCTTAATTTCTCTTCTCTTAATGACAAGAATCTTTAGGAGAAATTTTATGAGAAATTATATTTTACAGAGGTTTTATTGAACTGAAGAGCTTTGTGGAATGGTTCGAACATTAGTGTCTCAGATGTTGATGAATTCGAAGCACTGATAAAAAAATCCGTTTTTGCTTGAAACTCTCCACCATTTTTACCACGACAGAGAGATGTATTCAGGAACAAGTCTATGACTACAAAACTCTTAAAATAGACTGTTTATAGATTCTTCAAGATATAGCCTAAAACGAATCATAATTGAATACATTTATTCATTCTTGATTAGTTTTGAAATGTAAAACAACATAACTGCTGACTTCCTTCTTGATAAGAATATTCACAGAAAAATGTTTGTGGTAGCTGTTGATTTTCCATTGGTCATAGATATAATCATAATTCTGGGAAGGATATTAAATGCTTGGTATACGACTGTAATAAAGCTTTATTTATTCTTTCGCCAATCAGAATTTTCAGAGCATGTTCTTAAATTGCTCCGAAAGCAAATAGAATCTTCAGAACCCATTAATTGCGAGAACAGGAGAACTAGCTCCTCTATTACGAAACATATTATAGAGACAGGACATAAAACTGACGTTTACACATCTTTTAAACCTATCTATAAAACGCGTTTGGGGCCTATCCTAAGGTTTGTGGAAGCCCTAGCAATTACAAAGTTTAAACCACCTTTATGCATTCAAAAACATTTCTTCATCAGACTAAATCTTCCTTGATAAACTTTGTTTGATAACAGCCAGAGTAGACGTACAATTACCTCTGTTACTTGGTTTAGTGATGTTCATTGTTATTTTGACCTTCAATATATCCTTTTAACTTGACTGAAATTTATTTGCTCACGAATTGTTAGAAGTTAAAATTCACGTACCAGTGAGCAGGATCCTAGTGGCTGAATAGTATACGAGCTCTCCTTGTAACTGGAAGGTCTTGGGTTCGAAACCTGGTCTATGAGTGCGTAGTACCGATGATTCCCAAAATAGTATGAAACAGCCGTCCAGTACTCCCTGGTTTTCAATGGTTCTCTAACTGATATCAATTCGTGCTCAACTCGTCTTACCTCTTTATTAATTTCATATATATCCCTATGACAAGTTCATGTGTGATCAGATTGTTCGAAATGTATTCTGCGTAAATACATTACACGATTCAGGCAAATTGCGTCTTCTTATTGTTTGGTCCAAAAAATATATTTTTCCAATCATCTCAACTAAAAAGGGGACTTTGTAAACCTACATTCATGGTTGTCTCCTCAGTCTATACATCATAATCTATCTTTTGTTTCAATGATTTATCGCTTTTTGAACAGTATCTTCAGTGAACACACAGTGTCATAATAAATGGTTTTGGAAATCTGAATTTGGAAACCTTCTGTTTATCCAAAATGTTCAGAGAGTTTGTTTTCAGAGTTTAGTCATAACATGCACTATTTTAGATGATTTTTATTTTATTTTTTTTCGCAACAGAATACAAACAAGTATTTTGTAGATTTTTCTATTTTTTTCTAAATACGTCTACGACTTAAAATGTTGTTTTTTTATGTTGTCTGGTTATCATCTGTGTTGGACAAGTACATACTCGTATAGCATAATGATCAATATTTACTGATCTCTTCACAACTTTTAACCTACCGCCATCATTTTGACTGAAAACATCCACCTTTTTGTTTATTAGGTAACTTGTTTTAAATCAGAAACTTTTAATGTCTTGAAAATCCATGTTCTGATGATTATTTTCTAGGATTCATGTAGCTAAAAAGAGTGCTTGGTCTATACAGCAAGAGCAATTTGACCTGATGAATCTCTTGATGATGAGCTTAGCATTATTAAATCATTGCTGAATGAGAACGATTATCCAGAAAAATTCATTCATAGAACTATAAATCAAAATTCAAGACGGGCCAAATTACCAAGAATTCAAAAAAAGCCTTATTCTTACAACTTCAGTTCCTCGGAGATAACATCAGTGAGATATTAACACAACGCCTTAAGAATACTGTGAAAAGTGCATTGCCTGCTGCTGAGTGACGTTGTGCCATCAAAACCACGCCTATTTTGCGTTCGAAATTAAAAGATAGACTGTCTAATTTAGCCTCTTCTATGTGTATCTGCCAATCTGACTGCTCGTGTGGCGCCAGTTACATAGACCGTACAATTAGGCGTGTTTCTCGTTGGATTTCCGAACATCTCCCTGCATGGTTAAGTAAAGGACAAATAAATCCATTCATTGCGCTATTCTATCTAATTTTGTGGATACAGAAGACAAGGTTGATGCTAACGAGGCTTTTGAAATCATTTACAGCATACCAACAAATCTTAACTTCACCTTGAGAGTTCGTCTACTTCATATTACTGAGGCCGTTGGGATCCATATTCAGAAACTTAACTTATGTATCCAAAGGAAGGTGGTTCAGACACTGTGTTTACCTTGGCCATCAAGATTTTAACGATCCTCAACTTGTGGAAAGTTCCATAATTTAACTGGATATTCTACTTGCTATTGCATTTTCATGCTTATTATAACTTAAGCGTCTTTCTTGAACTGTAGTTCTATTGACATTATTCAACAAGTCTATTGCATTAAGGAAAATGCTAATATTGTAACTGACGATTATTCTAGAGTATTCAGTATAGATATAATTGTACAGCCGGAAGGGGAAGTGATCGAAAAGGATATTCTTTGCTCAATTCTGTTTGTTTTTTCTAAAATGAACTCAGTTATGATGGAGATTTGTAGCTCAGGTGGGTGATTTTGATTTAACTGTGTTCTCTCAGCTGGATGGTTTATTTGTGAAAACATACAAAACAAACCAACCAAGTTCAAGGTTACTAGGAGAGATGACTTATAAACTCGTGGAGAAATATGAAACCTTACTTCAAGCTGAAGTATGCTTTGAAGATGTTGTCTAGTAGGCCAATGAAAGCTTCGCGAATAAACCTCAGCTCAGAAAACACAGCTACATCAAAATAAACTCAGTGGAATAAACATTTTAAAAAGTAATCCTAGCCCTCATAATAATCATTCATTCAGAGCGCCTACCGTCTTAAACAATGACAAACATACTATTTGGAAGCTGTGAATCTGATAGTTTTCGAAAATATTCTTGACACCATATTTACAGCTCTCACATTCATAAGCGCAGGCATAGAAAAGCTAAGACTTGATTTTTTAGGAATGGTGAACATCAAGTAGTTTGAACGATAAGTGAATGCACAGTACTTTGTGTATAAATGCTTACCATTTTTGATAATATCTGAAATAATTCCTCTGTAGTACTACCTAACGATAGACAGTTTCTGTCTGATGTAGTTGAGTCCTCTGAACTGGATGATCAAGCTGAACAGTACTAGTATATCTGCATGCTGGCATATAATGCCATTTATTTTAGTCACTTGCTCAATTGTATGCAAAATAGTAACAATTTGATAACATGAATTTACGTGACAAGCCAATATGATCTGGTTTTTGAAGAATTTGAAAAGTATCTTCCAAACTACAGATTTAAGACTTATTTTGAATTCTCTGTGTAGATTCCGTGCAGCCTGGGGCTTAGTTGGGACAAAAAGAACAAATCAACGACTTCGGGGATCTCAATGGAATAAGAGATTTCTAATTTTAGATAAAGTATGCGTGAACGAGTGGTGCAAATGTTTTAGTTTAGCTTCACTATGAAGTGTATTTTTGTCTAGTGTCTTCTTCAAATTATCTTTGATAAAACGTTTCTGCTCTGTTTATAAATGCCAGTACTGAATCCTTCTTAGTTTTATTCATCTGTATGTAAGTAATCATCCCGGTCAGATCAAACATAACTGGAACCTTTTTCACGTACGAACACAATGATATCACTATTCTCATGCAGATTACTCTGTGTTATCTAATGATGTTTAGTTGCTTTTTCGGTTTTTGGATTGTGATATATAGTGGTGTTAGGCAAAGTCAAATAATCCAAATTCTAACCAATCTATGGCAGACAAATTTATATAGTGTAACACATAGTGATACTGCTGTGAAAACTGGGAGCTATTTCAAGCATAATTTTTCGCTCTTAAACATATGAACGATAGGATTATCAGCAATAAACGATGTTCGATGCATCATTCAGTTGTAAGTACTTTATCACTGTAGGTAATATCGAATAAAGTCATCTAAGATGAGGTTGTATTATATCATAGGATCTAACTCCTACTCTTACGTTAATTAGACTTGGCCCGGTCATTTTTATATCTGTCCGCCTGTTTCAAGTCAAAAAAGACAATGTCGTAAGTGTTCTAGTTGTCTCTTCTAAGAGCTTGCAGAATTCTCCTGACACCATTCCCTTTCGTCGGATGCTAAAGATAAGATGGCTAAAGAGGATATATAATAAATATGCAGAAGGAAATGGAAGTGGGATAAAGATACTCTGAAAAAACATTTGAGCGATGTCATGCACCATACCCTTCATTGGAACTTGAATGAGAAGTAGTGAGCTGGGTGTCTGAGGGTGACATGTTTAAGGTAAAGTGGGAGGGAAATGAAAGTTTATAGAGAATTGTGGAGCCAGCGAGAAGTGGTTAGGGTGATGAAAATGAAACAGAGGAATACCGCCAAAGCCCAATGTTTCACATTATGGTCTAGGTTTATGCCTTATCCTTTTATATCATTCTTTTTGAATAACAGAGATAACATTTATAAAAGTTTATGCTCACTTTATCCTGTATTATGAAAATGATCTAAGTTATAAAACTGATAACGTTTATTCATACAAATAACTAAATCCCTCCCAAATACATACACATCAGTAGATGTCATATATTGGCCTAAAACTGTGCTTATAATAACATAACTATAATGGCCCCAAAGATTATGAAACACTGTAGTGGTGACACCTGACTAAGATGCAAATAAGGACAAAGGCTCCCCATTTTCCAGGAGGGTGAACATTCCATCTTTTCAATCCATTATGCCACATCTGAAAATGACAGATAGAATTTCCGCCACATATAAGTAGTGTTTCACAGATGAAGAATGCATTTTGAGAGCAATTTGTGATTCACATTGCCTAACAATCAACAAAATGACTTTAACATTTATTATTTAGATGAAAAATTACTGCAGAGTAAAATACTATTTGAACATCCTCATAATATATTTAGGGTTAGTGTAAAAAACTTTTCTCAGTAGCATTCTCCTCCAGCTCTACAGTTACAAATCTACAACTGTTAACAGAGAATAGCCAGCAAAGATAAATTAAGACTAAATCAGAAACTGTACTGTAGCATAGTTACAGGATGGAATAATTATTGGATGTGTTAATAATGTAATTAAAACTGGATAAAGCAGGAAAGCATTATTATTGACCAGAAAGTCAGATACACAAATGATCGTTGACTAAAACCTGAACTTTTACAACTTTTATCTTATTTTCTTAGATAAAACACAACTAGAAGTTTTATCTGCTGGTTTAGAATTTTGTAACAGACATAGTCAGGTTAGTCACCTGGATACTCTGGAAATTATTCGGCCAGATTTAAGATTAAATACACTTGTCTAAGAATGAGTTAGAGAAATTTCAATCTCCTATCAGTTAAGGAACAAGAAATACTCATTCGAAATTTCACTTGATGAAAAACACCGAGATGAAGTTCATAAGCCCAGTACATTTGCGACACTGATTATCACCAAACCTCATAAAAGACGTGATAGAATCGTCATGAATAAGCGTGATAATATAAGTGAGAGGAATATACTTCTGAGTGACCAGAGGAAATTTCAGATATTGGGGACAAAAATGAGGCGAAAAAGAGCAGACTGACTGAAATACTAAAATCAGAGAAGAAAGAGAATCGATTGCTGAGCTTATGCTCAGTGAATTGGAACTCCGAGGCACACTTGCACTTAGACTTTACAGTTTACTAAAAGTTCACAAACCCGGTGTTTAACAGTGGTACTATCTAAACACAACTTAGTCTCCCCATCATTTAGCAGCCAAGCGGTTAGTTAAAAATCTGAAACCACTGCATAAAGCATATAGGATGCGTTTATTTTCGTAGAAGACACCAAAAGTCTGAATGTAAATCAAAAGAAAGTCATGTCACTGGATGTAACACTACCACTTACTATTTCGTGAAACAGTTAATCACACTGATCAGGTGAAATGAATCCTGCTTGAAAAGGTTTGGAATTGCTATCAGAATGCGTGTGAATATCTGGTTCGTATTCAACAACAAATTCTATAGACATGTTGATGGAGTTGCAAGGAATTCTCCATTGGGCCTTATGCTGGTGGATATTTTCTTGGTAAAGTTGAACAGGATTCACTTAGAGACATGATTTATAAGCCTGACTGCTATTGTCAAAATCACAATAAAACTTTCATCGTTTGAGACATTTTTCATTGCATACATGCTTTTGATCGCTTTCCCTAATGGCTATCCAGCCGTGTATTTAATTTGTGAGGAAAAAGAAAGTATTACCATGCCACTTCTAGGTGTCTTATCAAGAAAACAGATGGTACTTGTAGAGATATATATTTGCAGAGAACAAATAAATTGGTCAGTAAATCCATTGCCATAGTTTTATTCCGCCTAACTGGTTGCCTCACACATAAAATAACACATATGTTGTGAAAACTGCTTAGGAAAAGAAATGTGCAGACTGAAGCTTACATTGCAGGAAAACGATTTTTTATTACAGCTTCATTCCACACCGTATATTTTGGTACAGGTATGGAATTTTCAGCATGTGATATCGGTAGCCCAAATTTTGCAGACCGACAATAGATATCAGGTGTGCGTCGGTAGGGGATCGAACCTCGGACCATGTGCATGGTCAACGAGAGTCCTAACCACTGTGCCACCGACGCACAGACGTCTGGTTACTTTCCTTAGCTAGGTAGACCTCGTCTCCATTGAGTGACGATGCTTGAACTGGAACCAAGTATCCATCGTTTCAAACGACAAAGCATTATCGACTAGGCTACCGAAACATTGCAGCTACATCTTGTTTATCCTGGATCTCACCGCTAGCCACCACGGAAAAGGTTAGTTCAATTTGATGATCATGGTACTATTGGGGCATCCGTTCATGGAGCCAATATGTTATTAGTCGTTTTCACACTTTTCACTGTATTAGCGGAGTGCTTCCTTTTCTCTTACGTTAAATGCTTCATTACTGGCTAATCAATGACCAATATTATCACTGTGTTTACACCATGCCATTATTATTTTTTCAATACTACCGTTACATATGATCCTTTGTAATCACATCCAGAATATAGCATTTACTTGTTTATTTCTTTGTAGCACTTATATTTTCTGCCATACTGTTGACTACAAGTCATCCCTTGAATCCCATACTTCTTTGTTTATAAATTCACAAACATGATATTGAATTGTTGAGCTCATATTCTTACTGAGCTTACATTTTGTACGTATTTAAAAGATAATCAATACTGATTGACTATTTAAGCAAAGCAAGAACAATTTATGGTACAGGATAACTGATTACTGCCCCATCCTGTCCTTGTTCCTGTACAACAATACAGTTTCTGATTCAATCTTGATTTATCTTTAGTAGCTATTCCATGCTAAAGTTTATCCATTTATAACTATAGCCCATGAGGAAAAGTTATTGAAGAGTAACAAGTAAAATAATGCAATACCACTAAAGTGAAACTATTATGAGCAGTTTTGTTTATTGTCCTCAGGTGAATTGAACTAGTGGAAGTGGATTAACCTTGACACTTAGCTAAACAAGGAATGCTTTAGATTCTTTGGATTTGACTAAAAATGTTCAATCAAATACAGAGTGATAAATCAAAGTTTATGAGGTCTACCAATGTTTAGTTGATTACATGTCAAGAGTATCTACACTAGTGTCAACAAACTAAGGATGAAACTGGTAACATGGCTTTTTGTCACATGTCTTCCTCCTAAAACTTTTCAACCATGACTTAAAACTAATTATGAAATGACTTATATTAAAATTTGATTTTGTGATGACAACTAAGGTCTTTTAGGAACAAAATTAAATTTTGATGTAGATTTTCTCACGAACAAATATCATTCAGAGAGTTATTGAAAATCGGTGAGCGCTGGAGAGCTGTTTTATTCAGACTCGGAATGTTTCTGAGGTATACATCAGTAACCCCATTAATGGTCAAACCCAAGGCCTCGTTGATATCAAGCTATCCTGTTGACCACTCAGTCAGTGATTAGGGATTCCATCATCCATGATACCTAATTTCTATCAGTTTGTGATGATGCGTTAGCGCCAGCCAGTGCTACTCATTAGCATCCCCTTCACTATGACATGTTAGATTCCACTGTCACGACTCCTTACAAGAATTTCCGGACATCCATTCTTTACACACTGACTGATGTTGATACCGGATGAAATCCCCATTGAAAATAATTCGAATCCCTACAAATCCTATACTTAAGTTGTTTTCAGCAGTTTTAGATTACTTGGTTTTGAAATAAATTCATCAGAATTATTTCACAGGATTTAACTTTGCTAGGTATCTACTACTAAATAATCCTCGGGTCTATTTAAAAAAAATAATTTTTATTTCAACATCCTATAATAGACAAAGCGTGAAGGTACTGACAATTTCAAGCTTTTACTCCATCATTCTACCTAGTTAAGAGACATTTTTTACTCGTTTATGTTATCTTTTTTATCTTGTATTTATTTATTGATATCCTTCATCTGACTTATCTCATAGGTTCTTATCCTAAACAAATGTATTATTTAACTAATTAAGAAGATATTGAGACGTGTGAGCTATTGATAGTTTATGCGGAAATTAGTAACTTCAGAATATTTGTTCTCGTTAAGAAAACAATATTTCTGAATTAGTTAGTATTATGTGTATGTTTATTCTACTCCTAATGTGTGTATTTCAAATAGGAAATTTAAGGAGATATATTAAGATTTATGGCAAAATCAAATTCTGTCCTATAAGTCTGGTTTATGGTTAAAGATTATTAGGAAATAAATGAAGTATACAAGTGAAGCCTCGGCTACGTCAACTAGGTGACAATTTTAACTGAAAGTGGCCTGAATAGCTTGCTCGAATGCACATACTGATGTCGACTTGTAGTCAAACTTGAAGCAAATCAAATCCCTTCAAGTGCATCGGTGGCATAGAGGTTAGGACGCTTGCGGACCATGTACATGGTCCGGGGTTCTATCCCCAGCCGACTTACTCCCTGACCTCACTAAGCCATAAATCAAGCTGGTAAAGAGGAAAGGTTGTGCATGAGGCAGGCTAGAAACCCCATCCTGTAAAAATAGTCACCACTGCTACAGAAGCTTCAAGCTTCCATCTTGAAGCCCTATGTTCCACTGGGAACTTGAAGGAATAGAAAATCCTTACAAACTAACTCTTGAGCATTAATCTCATCCTCGCTAGTGACAGGCTATAGGACGAAGTTGCTTGTAGTTCTAGTAAGAAGTCGTGACTAGTGGGATCCACCGTTTCCGATGTGGGAACAAGAGCTCACCGATATCATTGGCTAGTGATCGTGCTTATATCACGAATGAGTAGAAGCTGTAACTCATGAGCCATTGAGTCAGGTCACAGAGGCTGAATGGTCTACAATCTTCCATTGTAATCAGAAGGTACTAGATTCTAGCCATGGTGTGGGTGTGTACTGATGAAGAATCTCAAACTAGGATGAAATAGCTGTTCGGTAATCCCTGGTTTTAAGTGATTCTCTAAATGGTATCAGCTAGCGATCAAACTTAAAATAAATGATAAATATCTTATATGACATTGAATTGTGGAGTAAGAAATAAACTTCAAAGACACTTTTCTAAAGTCATATTATACCTGCAAAACGTCTCAGATGACAGCTGATTTTTAATACTGCTGAAGTGTTTAATAGATATCAGATGATTGTGTCAATGATACAAGGATACTTTATATGTCCGCCCTACTTTGCAATTTAATGAATTATTGTTTTTGTATTCAGTGCAGGCAAACTAATGTACGATCACTTAGCAGTTTGTAAACATATCATAAATTGTATGTCCCTTATATTCTACTTCATCAGTGGAATTATGGTGTTAATACCTAATAAATAAATGATCTCGCGCTCTACTAACACATCTGATAAAACATGTCAATACGAGCTGACAGGGGATACAATTACCTTAACGAGCTAGTTAAGCATTAGTAAAGATGTTCTACTAATTGAGTAAATAAAATGAAAGAAAAAACAAGGAATGATTTTGTTTTTTTCTTCTATCTTAATATAGCTAGCAAGTCAGTATGAAGAAATGTTTACCCAAAATCCTTTTTATTCAACTTTTAGGTTTCTGATGTTATACAGATGAAAGCAAGTCCATTCAAGTTTGTTTTTATTATTTCACACAGAATGTAATCATTCATTTGAACAACATTTGGCATAGATAAATTTCATGGAGTGTAAGCAAGAAATTAATTATGTTCATCTAGTATTTTACTAAGTAAAGTGATGTGTTACAGTGAATCTTACTTTGGAAGTGTTTCATTTAACTAAGTGACTGTGAAAATGTAAGACGACCCACAAGGCAGGTGTACTGAGAGACGCAAATTAACATAACAAGTATTAATATAAGCTGCAAAAATTTCTATTCCTGTTCAAATTGTTATATTGAAAGCTTCACTAACGCTTCAGCAGTAACTATCGTCAGTTGCCTGACAGACCAGCTTTAGATTACGCTTTTAGGCTTGAAGTGGTGTACAGTTTGAGCTATGGAGACAAATGCAATCTATATGTTGTCAATATTCTTCCTTGTCTCAATAGAATTCTTAATGTTATATGAAAAGGAAAGGTTTATTAACGGAAGTATTGCGTAACTACCTGAAGTCTAGTATTCATATTCTTGATGTATATGCTGAGTGAGACTAGAATTCTTTTGCGATCTCCTATTAAGTATGCTAAGGAAACGCAAGTCAAAAGCATATTTTAAAGACCAAGAAATGGCAGGTCTACTAAAACTGACAGAATAATAAGTGATGTGTGAGCAAAAAGGATGATCTGGACACTGCTCTTAATAAATTCCTAAAAATAGATCAACCAAGGTAAATGATCTGCAGCAAACCTTTTTTCGCGCACATAAAAAAACGCGCCACTACCACTTTGACTGACTGATGTCTGTGTGTTATTTGTTGAAAACCTGGTCAGCCTTTTTATTTCTAAAGTCACTTTTCATTGGAAATAGGTTGACAACATCGTTTTGTTATGCAGAAATGTGCGGACGCCGCAGGCCTAACAGAATGAAGTAACTCACTACATAAACGCATCAACCTTAAATAAGTGGAAGAAAGTTGCAGCTAGTACGTATTTCAGGATATAATTTAACTTCTTCAAACCGCGGAAGCAATGGCAATTCACACATTATTTCTGCCTACAAAAGAAGTTTGTTCAGTCATTAAATCTATCTAAATAGGGTCTGACTTATCTCAACACCAATTACGTTATTTTGTTTCGTCTTTTTTGTTTGTTTGCTTCTTAGTTGTATGATATTTTCTTCATCCACTCCTTATTAAACCTCTGCCCCTTATTACCACTGTTTTTAACTTGGCTTTTGTTCACTTTTAACCCTTGTCAATTAGATTGCGTCACTCGACTAACTTGTTTAATCTTGTTGAAGTCTTTACTTGACTGACGCTTTCTACATTTCTTTTTACATTACATAATTCTAATGACAAATCTTAGGAAATATTCATTTTTTTGATAGGAAAATTTACTAAATATGTGCAATTGTACAACATGAGAATGATACCACTGAGAAGAGTAACTCTTCGCTGAACGCCTTTTCTTTTAAATAGTTTTGTGCTAGCAAGAAGACAGCTCAGTAACACAATCATTTAACAGAAAGTTTACACGGTCAGGGTAGAGTTAGTGTTTCCACAGTTAGTGTGTTCATGAAAACATCTAGTTGTTAGTAGTCAGATGTTTCAGCCTTACCTTCATGTTTATAGTAAGTTTACTCATATTCAGTTGTACTTAGAATCTAAGGAAATAGTTTGTCATCACCCTTGTTTTACAACACACTGGTTACATGTAACATGACAAACAATTCATTACAAGTCCCAAAGAAGCTTGACTGTACAAGACAGTTGTAAAATACGATACATAAGGTTATTATCGTTTTTGATTGAATTAAGTTCTTTAGATGAACACTTCACCCTATCGGTCTTCTGACCAAGTAAATACCGTGTAGGGTGATGGTGAAAAAGTTTTACTACGGTGGCATAAAAACTTAGTAAGAGGCTAAGAGCAATCTGCTGAACTATAAGTATAGAATTGGCTTACATTTTACAATACTAAAGGAACTATATGAATCTTTAATAGCTGTTGTCATTGTGAAGACTGAAATGTGACCTTATGTCAAAAGTCTCATCTATTAGAAGTCACTTATCTAGTAGCTTTATAGAAATATAAGATCTATACGTTAGAATGCGGAAATAATGTTCACTAGAACCATTCGATTACGTTTTCACAGTTTGGACTCGTTGTGAAGGTCAGAATTCAATGATACTTCCCTATTTAATTTACTGGCAGATTTATGGTGTAAAAATACCTGGCGGTAAATAGCTTCATTATGATTTAATAGATGTAAGATTGTGCTGGTGAATATTTTACTGAATTGGCACATTACATACTAGTCTTCACATTTTCTGTCGGTTTGTTCATCTTCACGTTAAATATTTGATCTTACAGGGCATCTTATGAACAGATAAAAAACTAAGTTTGAGAAGTGCTAAATGTCTGATACGTTTGTTTAACTTACGAAATTACCATTTTATTGATTTCTTGTCAAGTATATGTACATGACTTTTCAAACATCTTATTAATTTCTTTTCGTTACAGGTTTGTATATAGAACTCACAATGTTATATTATTAAGCAGTTTATTCACATAGGGAGGTTAAAACGCAAATAATATCAAGACATAAAGAACAAAATAACTTCTACTTGTACATACGATCAATTGACTTTAAATAGGCCTGAGCAGCAGGGCAGCCTTTGAATCTGGGTTTTACTAATTCCTTCATAATGCAGTTTTTGGCTAGATATTTGCATTTCTCATTACTCCTACATTTTTTCACAAGAGTTTCAAAATCATTAGGTGCGTGGTGATGGCCGACTATAAAAAAAGTAAAAAACAAAAAATCTTAATAACCAAAACAATTTCCACGGGAATTAAAAGTGTTTTAAAATAACAGTTATTGATCATGAGAAATGCTAGGAATTAAGTACGTCCTTTTAATTTTTAACTTATGAGCACTCCAAGTTCACTACTGGTGGTAAGTGTAAGTGCCAGTTCACAAATAACAGATATGTTAAAATTGGATGGCTTCTAAGAAAAGTAATATCAGGTGATTAGAGTGTCCGAAAAAGCCATGAATGGGGACAGAAAAACTGATGTAGTCATTAGTCCCTCAAGATCAAATTAATCCTACTAATGAATTTTCAGATCAATGTCGATTATCAGTAATTGCAAAAAATGTTTCTGCAGTTTGATCGTGAACATTTTTTTGCATAAACTTCATATAATCGTTTTCATTCCCCCACTGGTAACATATTTAATTCCGTCATTGGTGAAAAATAAGAGAATAAGAAACACAGATGTTGAGTAATAGTTGATATTCTTATTGTTCAGCATTAAACTACGCCTATGAACCTGAAGAAAGCTGTGAAGGCAGTGAGCAACACTATTTAACTACTAGACTTACTTTACTTCTATATAATTGATGATAACTAATGTCTGCTAAGTAAAGGAATAATAAAGTTCAATCTGAACTTGATCTTCAACTGACTTCAGCTAATGTGTACCTGAAAAGCAATAGGGTCTGTAAAATCTTATATCGCCATTCACCTAACGAAAATTTATTCTCTTCTTTAGTAATGGACTGGATTATGCGTCAGATTGTGTGGAGCGAGAAGACAAGAATGCCCTGAACCACCAATAAGAAGACTATAGAACAGCTGGATTTTGCAGATGATATATGTCTAACATCACACAAACTCGAAGACTTACAGGTGAAAACCAGCAAACCGGCTGAAGAAGCAGCCAGTAAAGACAGGGCTGCAGGTGAACACAGAGAAGACGGAGGTGATGAAGATACCCACCGACCAACAACACCAGCAACAAAAATCAGCACTAATCACCATCAACGGGAGATATTTAACAGTGGTTACCTCCTTCACTTATCTGGCTGGGAAGCATCATTTCAGCCACAGGGAGTCGGAACGGATGAAGATGTCAAAGCCAGCCAACCAGAATCGAAAAGGCAAGATACTCCTTCATCAACCTGAAACCAGTTGGCAAATCTTCTGCTTCACTCAGACATCCAGCATAAACAAAAAGATTCAGATTTTCAACACAAATGTTAAATTTCTGCTTCTTTATGCGTCAGAAACTCGCTCTGCGTGTCACGTAAAGGACTTTCAACAGATTACAGACTTTTACCAACTGCTGCCCACCTCTATGGCTCATTACTGAAGATCAGATGGTCATCCAGAAAGAACTAGTAACAAGAAACTGTCGGAATAAATCAACCAACAGCCTAACGCTCAACAAATAAGAAGGAGAAAATGGAGATGGGTCGCGCATACACCAAGAAGGCCGTCAAATGACATCTCACGCAATTCAGGACATCGCTCGAGTGGAATCCCAATGGAAGTGACAAGTGGGTCGTTGATGCGAGGGTGACATGGAGGAGATCGTGTGAGGAGGAGATGAGAGGTTATGGTCAATCGTAGACCCAGATGAGGAGAATGGCATAAAAAATAGACAAAAGTGGGGATGTGTTGTTGCAGCACCATGTTCCACTCGGAACTCAAGGGAATAAAAATAAATATTATTTAGTCTAAAACATTCTTATTAGTGCTGGTAAGGTGTCTGATAGTGCAGATGGGCAAGCATTTATGTTTGAGAAGTAAACTAATTGATTTGCGTTTAAGAAAATAAATAAATGGATTTAGAATTTAAAAGAAAGCAAATTGCATCAGATCAATATCTGTTAGTAATATTTGTGATTACTTCATTACTGCGTCCGAATGTACTGAGACTGGTTTTGAAATTGGAAGTTTATAGATACTGTGTACTTATTGTTGCAAATATTAGTTTTGAGGCAAATAAATAAAGTTGAACTAAATTCGTTTCTCATGTAGTTGTCCATTGACCACTTAGAAAGTGGCTTCTTTTACCTGAGGATGTTGAATTGGTAACGCATAGGTGTTTTGAAATGACAACTTTTACAGCTTATATGACTTATATTTGATCAAGAAAGAGCTTTTATGAGAGTGTATTTGGCTTAACGACAGATGCTTTGATGAGTAGTTTTTTAATGGGATCATATGCAGCTTTTCCAGTAGTTGCAGAATAGGAGATTTAAATAAAATGTAACGAAAGGATTTAAACAACAAACTCAGAACTGAACAGCGGTTTCATAATATTTTTCCCATATGTTACTAGCACTCACATGTTTGATACCAGGCACTTCTGAAACAAACACCGAATGATTCTTTCAATAAACTGGTGCAATCTTTATAGCTTTTGGTCGCAAAACTTCCTGAGCATAAAGAAATTAATGTGACGTAACACACCTGCAAAATACCAAATATGAAAAGAATGGTTACAGAGTTAAATGAATTTTAGTCAATAAGATGTATTTACAATGAATACATATACATATTCATAGTTTTCAACTTACTATTATAAATTTCACTTTCATAGTTTACTTTCAAAATGTAATGGAACACAGTCTCATGTAAAGGTTTATATACTACCAGATTGTGCATTTTGATATCGCAGAAATTATGTTTTAATTTGATTGGTTAAAATACAATTACAAGAGAATAGCTAAGTTTTGGTTTCAATAATTCTTCAACCTGCATTCTGTAATAATCTGAATTGAAAAACATCATTTGGTCATTTATTTCACAAATGCTACATCTTCATTGAAAATAAAATTATGAATAATCCTCTGAATTTAATTCACATTCATCTGTCACATTTTGTATTTTCAGTTTGATTTCCATGAAGAATATATCACGAACAGACTTCAGCTGGAGAATCACTAAAACCATGGCGTTCTCGATATCTGTTTCAATTTTGTCTAGTGCAGTTTAGAAGTGCTCTCTGCTGAAATCAGCTGAGTTCCTGCAGCTCAACTCAGGTGTTTCAGTTTCTTCAAAAACAATACTCTTGGTGAATATGGAATTATACAAATGGAGAAGTAACGATATATACAGATGTAAAGCAAATAGTTTACTTCAGGTTGACATGTCGGCTCCTCGTGCAGATGCTTCAGAAACTTCAACTGGAAGTAGATTAGTGGTTGATGAAAAGCAGAGGATTTCAAGATGTGCATTTCATCAATCATTTGTTGGGGAATGCAGGCATATCCAACAGAAGAGTTCTAAATAAGACGAAATGCACATTTTGGATTCTGCTGCTAGTCACCACCCACCAGTTTATTTAATATCGGTCTTGGGTTAATATTATTTATTATTATTCCACTGTGTTCTGAGTGGAATAAAGGGCTGCAGAAGCACATCCTCACTTTATCTTGTTCTCTTCAGTCCTCTTTAACTGACCATACGATTGTCCATAGTCTCTCATTTCCTTCTAACACAATCTCTTCCATGTCACCCCCGCATTAACACCCATCTCGTCGTTCCCAATTCTGTTTCCACTCAAGTGATGGTTTGACTAGCAGTGTCATTCGCTGGTATCCTCAGTGTTCCAAATCCAAATCTGTTTTCTACTACGTATCTGTTGAGCAATAGGCTCTTATTGTATTCGTTCCCTGAGTTTCTTGCTCCTCGTTCTTCCTGGCTAGCCATTTAATCCTCAATATAGGAGGAAGGAAGATGCTGATAAAAATGTGTAGTAGCCTGTTGGAAGTGCTTTTCGTGACTCGCAGTGCAAGTTTCTGACCCATATAGAAGAAGTGACTTAACACTGGTGTTAAAAATCCGATTCTTGTTCTTTTCTCTGAGTGCAGCAGATTTCATCACTAATTTCATAGTGATGAATGTCTGTCCTGCCTTTCTGATTCTGACTGGTTTCGACGTCCTCAGTAGTGCCACCTGCAGCTGAAACAATGTTTCTTAGATAAGTGAAGGAAGTGGCCTCCATTGAATTTTCCTCAATGATAGTGATTGATGCTGGTTTTCGTTGTCAGTTGCTTGTTTGTATTCATCATCTCCGTCTTCTCAACGTTCACTTAGAGTCCTGTCATCGCTGCCAGCCTCATCTGCCAGTTTGTTGGTTTTCGTCTGTAAGTCTTCGAGTTTACGTAACTTTAGACATAAATCATCCATAAAGCCCAGATCTTCTTCAGTCTTTCTACCGGTTAATGAAATCCATTTCTGTTTAGTAAAAAACAGTTGTATTTTACGAAAATATGTTGAAGTAATTAAGGCCTAGTCGTACAGCATCAAAGTTCAGACTAAAATACACATTACTAAAAGTAAGGGGATGTAAAATGTGCAGCTACCCAGCAAGAGATAATGATCTTTAAGTTGTTAGAATGTGAGTTATGTTAAAAAATACTCACTCAGCCAAAACGGTTAAAGTAAATATATGACAGTGACAAACTTCTGTGATGTAGCTGAAAAAACACACTAGCACAGTTCAGCTAATTTTTGAATAATACTTTCAGGGGTATATCTTGAAGTAATAATTCCTCTTTGAATGATGTAATGTGGCTGTTTCTAATGTGTTTACACTGTTTCTATGTATTTTTAGTTTTTCTTCCTTCACGTTCCCAGCGGATTATAGGGCTCCAAGCTAGTGGCTTGAAGTTTCAGTAGCAGTGTTTAATTTTACAGGATGGGGTTGCTAGCCTCATGCCCAACCTTTCCTCTTTACCAGCATTATTACTGGCGTAGCGAGGTAAAGGAGGATTTAATAATAGGAGTCAGCTGGGGATTGAACCCCGGACCATGGTCTGCGAGCGTCCTAATCGCTATGCCACCGACACTATATTCTTAGTAACATTTGTGAACTATTCAAAAAATAATGAAGTGTATCTATAAGCCTTATATGAATTTTATGTATTATAGTTTCTTCTTAATATATTCTAAAATTCGTTCAGATATTTTTTTCGACTTTATTTCAGTCAAACAATTATCAGTTCACGTAGAACTCAAAAAATGTGCTACTGTCACACTATTTTTCTTCTTACTGTTTATTACATCATACAGAAGTTTATAACTCCAACAAAAACGAAAACCGAAACTTTAATAGGTGCGCTTTATTTAGCAGAAGTTCTTTCAACCATTCAGCTATATATTGCATATAATTTTAGAGTAGAGAAGTTTTCAAGTATTAGTTTTGTAGGGATTTTGTTTGATTGGTTGGCGGATTTCATCATGAGCTGGCATCAGTTACAGAACCAATGAAAAACTACCTGGGAGTACTGGACAGCTGTTTCGCCCTAGTTTGGGGCTCTTCACAGTAAGCATCCACTACTTGGATCCGAGCCCAGAACCTTCTGGTTACAAGGAGAGCTCGTAGACCATTAGGCCATTGGGACCCGATTCAATAGCCAGTCCATGAATTCTAACTTCTACCAATTCATGACATAGCGCGACCACTCCGCAATATCTTCTTCGATGATTTACTGCATCACCTCCAACCTACAGCACATTACTGGTCACGGCTTCATACCAGAACCCCAGGTTAACTTCCTGAATAGGATCACTCGCTAGTAAGCATCAGATGAATTTCCAAATATTGGTTTTGTAGGTATTTTGTTTGACTGGTGTCCAGTACTCCCATGTACTTTTTCAATTGTTCCCTAACTGATGTCAGCTCATGATGGAATCCTCCTTCACATTTTACCCAGTTTATTTTTTTGACAGAACTTACATGTGGGTGTTTGTAAAAGTTCTCCTCAGTACAAAGTTTGCGTTTTGACCGAACTACCAGATGTAAGCCAGAGTGAAACTTCTTAGAAAAGTAGAGCTAAAAACTAATCAGTTAGGCTGCAAATGGACTCGAATATTAGTGTAGTTGCTTCAGTCAAGTTAAAATAAGACTGAGTAAGGATATCCTATATAAATAAGTGGTAGATAGACTCATGGTTAAATATACTTAGTGTGTACATATATATATATATATTTGTAATAAAATTTTAATATCTGCTGAACTTTTGTTTCCTAACATTTTTACAAAATCGCCATGTTTTACAGACTGAGCGCACACAAACATACAGAAATAATTATATATATATATATATATAATATATATATTATATAATCGCGATTGTACAGCTTAGTGAATGAATTCGCCAAAAAGGGTCTCTTTCGCTGAACTGTTTATTAGTTTCTTCACATCTTGATGATTGTTTTCCATGAGTTAAAACCACTGACGTCTGAAGACGGAGACAGTTGGGAAGATTCGTCGCTTAGGAGGATGTTTTCGGAATTGTCATATTCTCTGAGCTGAATAATAATAATAATATACTAGTTACAAATATAAGCTTTTGTTTCAGGCAATATATAAAAACAAATTACAGAAATTTTTCCGCGTATTTAGTCTAAAAATATTTCCTGTTTTCTCAAGATTTAAATGTACAGTAATAAGCTGAAGTATATCGTATGAGGTAGCGTTGGTACTTATAAAAACAGAACAAATTCTGTAAGTTTTTTCTCTTCATTTCCTTCAAGAACTGCGTAGCACTTAGTCGGAGGCCAATTAAGTATGTGTGCGAGTGTATATAGTTATCATTTGATTTAATTGTTTCATGTAAGTAATAAGGAATGCAGAAGGTCTTACGCATTTTAACTTGTGGAAATCCTGGTAGCCCAACGATTTAAGCAGACGGCAAACAAATATGAATGTGAAGCTTTCAGACAGCATCTTCAATGTTAACTTCAGTGTTGTATGAAATCTGAAATAAAAAAATTACTTCTATTTTCGTCATTAACAAAAGTTATTAATTCTTATCTTCCTTCCTCCTATACATTTACAGTATTATCAGTACCAGTGGAAGGCTGATGCTTATAAACACTACTGAGAAATTATTCTTTTGTACTAAGTGTTGATTCTGTATTGAAAATGAAGTCCAGTTTGTAATAGAATATAGGGGAAACAAAACATCATTTTGCATCAGGTAAAACACTGTGAAAGTAAGAAATGTTATCCGGCGACTCAGTGGAGGCAAAAAGAACAATAATTTTGTTCTGTTACAGATATTTTCGTGTTTTATTTTGGAGATGCTGTCATTAAAGTGATCACACAAGTTAATTCAACTCCATATTTTTTATTGATTGCATTATATGCTGTTAGTTAATGTAACGATCTGAATTTCACTTTGTTCTCATGTTCCTTTTCCATGGAACAGTTTCATGTGAACATTAAATTCTTCAGATTTGCAACTGAGACCAAGAATAGTATTCTTAATTAGTTACGCTGTGTCTGAAAGTCTATTATCAAATGCACTGAAATATTGGTTTGACGCACCTTATCAATTTGACGTATTTATTATGCATCCATTTCCTTGTACATAAACTATTCTTAATAAATTTGATCTGATTTGATGATTCGTCTCTCGATTTCATTCAGATGTGTGTCTCAAATTTTTGGTTTGAAAATCAGAATTGAGAATCAAAAACTACACAGATTTCATCACTATTTCCTCTGGAAACTAAAATGTTTCAGAAAATATGTGATCCAAATGACTCCATAAGTAGGAATCTAGAAAGCAAGTATATATATATATATAGATACCATATACTACTCTTTGAACAATCTGACTAGTTGCGTACCACTAACACCACTCAAAAGTGCAGGCTAGCCAGATCAAAATGGTCTAATCACCGGAGTGGTAGAATCAACTTAGAGAGTCGAATCATTGATATTAGTATAAAACTTGGGCACTGTGGCAGAGCATAATTCCATTATAGATAAGATTTTATCTCATCTTACCTACAATAGTCGAATCAGTTTAAATCACTCAAATTCTAGCTGTCTACTTTAATGAGAACTAGTAATACATTGAATAAAATTTGGAATTTGCAAATTAAGTTTCCGATATGCTTCGAACCATACATTTCAATCAATTAATAGCATATGGCATCATGAGTACATATATGTATCGTTTAGTCGGTCAAATAGTCTGTTTGTTGTAGAATGTTTAGGAACCTTGGTTTCTTGCTTAATTTTTTCTGCAATTTAATATTAAGTCAAAGAAATGAATATAATGACTTTCCCGGGCTTGACAACCACATTTCAAATGTAATAAACAGAAATGGGGTTAACACTAACGATGAAACAACACAGTATGGCTAACTTCCTAGCGACCAGTTGACAGTATCTTTTCTCTTCGTAACCTTGTTCCTAAAATGCATCAGATAAAATATGCTAATTCAGTGTTAATTCTATCAAATACGTTGATATTTGAAGTCTATGTAGTGGTGCTTGCAGCTATGGGATAGGTACGGGATTGATTCCTGACCAACTGACTTCTAAACCTTACTTAGATTACCAGCCCATTGTAACCCTGGAGAATAGCGAAGATGGAGAGTGAGGCTAGCAACCTCATCCAGTAAAAATAACACCACCGCTACTAAAAATTCATAACTTAAAGCCCTACATTCCGCTAGTAATACAAGAAATGGAAACATGTCTTCAACAAGCTCATGAATAATTTTTTAGATTACAATGAGGCTCTATTACTGTACAGGCTTTTTACCTTGATAAGGCAAGAA
This sequence comes from Trichobilharzia regenti, assembly GCA_944472135.2. Classification (NCBI taxonomy): domain Eukaryota; kingdom Metazoa; phylum Platyhelminthes; class Trematoda; order Strigeidida; family Schistosomatidae; genus Trichobilharzia; species Trichobilharzia regenti. Next base: position 130,982,394 of record OX235262.1, on the reverse strand, counting down.
GTGAAATAGAAACGTTTGCTTCGGAAACACAAATGTAAAACTGAAGTAGATATTATCCCGAGCTTTTGGTATATCATGTTTCTTGGACCATAGGTAGACTTATTTTAATTTTAAAAACTTCATGTTATTACTGAACAAAGAATGGTTGTTGTTTTAGTCCTGTCCTTCATCGATCCACTTATTCACTCAACTTATTTTGAATAAAGCTAGAAAAACAGTAAGCGATAAAAAGTTGAATGAAATACACAATCAGTGCTATCAGTATTTCACTATAAGATAAATTTGATAGAATAGATCCTATTCGAAGACACTGAGGTTATTATTATTATCAAATTCATCAAAAAACCGTTGTTTGTGCGCTTAGTGAATAATGAAGAAATAGTCAAAATATTTGCGGGTGAAATGAGTTTGTTCCAACCGCTCTTCATTAACATATGATGTGTTCTGAAAGTAAATAATTTACAGATTTAAAATTGATTAGTCAATTAGAAATGACTTATCATGACGTCAGGTTGTAGATAAACACCGAAAAGATTTAAGGCCGTAGTTAATGAGTACGAGTAGGCAGACAGTCAGATCATGAGAATCAAACAGTCAGTTATATAATGCAATGTCAGTATTATAATATTACGAAAAGGACGAATTAGTAGTCAAATTCTCAAAACTAATTATGCAAAAAAACTAATAAAAATTAATAATTTATAATAATAAATTAATAAATAATTAAAAGTGGAGGAAATTCAGTAGAAAAGTTGAATTTATACTAAAATTAACATAATATTAGTTTATGATTTTGAGGTCTAGGTGGTCATTTTCGGAGTAGTATCTTTCTTTACAGCAGATACTGGGCAATGAATACATATGGAGGAAGCCGAAATTAGTTAGGTTATGTGTAAGTATCTAGAATACATGTTTTACGAACATCCTATAACAGTTTGACGTCTTAGCCGCTTTCAGTCACTATGTTATTATTTTAAATATCAGCAGTCCATTCAATTTTCCTCATTTATATTTTAAATAGGCTATCGTCAGTTGAAATAATTTTACAATAAATATTAATTCTCAGGACTATATCAGTCCAATAGCATAGCAATAACAGATCAGATCAGTAATGCTAGGGTCGTTGGTTTTAAGAAAACCTCGTTCTCAGTTGATTCAAAATTACTGGCTTAGAGCCATGTATAGGTTGTAACTGCATACTTTTCGATTATTGTTTTGTAGAAAGAAACTGATCAACTAAACTTGTCATTTCACTAATCAGTGACACGTTGAAGAGGGGATATGTGATAAAATTAGATTTTAATGGAATGTAATGATACATGTTTGTTAATAATAATAATTTTTCCTTCACGTTCCCAGTGGAACATAGGGCTCCAAGCTAGTGGCTTGAAGTTTCTGTAGCAGTGTTTAATTTTTACATGATGGGGTTGCTAGCCTCATGCCCAACCTTTCCTCTTTACCAGCATTATTTCTGGCTCAGTGAGGTAAAGGAGTGCGCCGGTCGGGGATCGAACCCCGGACCATATGCATGGTCGGCGAGTGTCCTAACCGCTATACCACCGACGCACTTGTTTGTTAGCCGATATAAAAACCTCAGTTCACCGATCAGTAGCATAATTTCTAAAACAAAATAAAAGTATTATGTAGTTCTTATGTCTACCACACTCATATCTGACAAAGTAACAGCTCCCACTCTACATAAAAGTGTTGTGAAAGGTAGGTCCAAGGTGAAAACTTTATCCTGGGATCCTAATTCACAAACGAATGTAGTTCAATGAAGTGAACAATTAACACAGACCTATTCGTGTTGCTTTAAATGATCATTTTATCCTCCAAATATCAACTCCAAAATTTAATTTTTGAATAAACTATTTTTAGTGAACCGTATTCCCGATATTGATACATTGAAGTAGCAGTTGTTGGAGGACTTTTAATACAGTTTCAATATTTACTGGCTTTTTAGTTTACATGTTCACATATGTAGTTCACAACATCGATCAATAGAACTTCTAAGAAGGGTAACGTTGTGTAAAAGAATGTCACAGTTTTATCCGTGATGTTGATTTCCTTAACTATATCCAAAGACGCAAACAACTTTCACACTATTTCACTCTCTGGTCATGTTCCTATTTCTAAATACATACGACCTGTCTGTCCAGAAGGCTGAAAAATTTAATCAACATCTGTCCTCTTAGCTCAATGCTAAGCATCAGGTAGTCAGTTTGAAAAAATTAGTGATAAAAGAACTAAAGCAAAGGACTAGTCAGGAAATTATTGACCAAAAAATATTCAGAAGGAAATATAGATTGGTCTGACATATGCCGGTAACATCACACACCAGGTCCTAGAGTAGTAGCCGAATGGGAACCAACAGATTGGGTGTCTTCGTGAGCTATGGATGAGACCATATGATGAGGAAATATAAGCCTGTAGGTTATTGTGAAATCAGGTGTAGGTAAAAGCAGTAGACGTAGTAGGATGCAGATGTGCCGCCAAAGCCCTTCGTTCTACTTGGAAAGCAGAGAATGAATAGTAATATAACAGTAATGCTTTACTAGAATTCCTTATGTTCAGAAATACTCTTATATAATTATGCACTTAACGTTAATCATATTGCCTTGATTCGAATGTTTCCGTGGGCATTAACTACTCCGAGAAATCTCTTAGAAGTATTTCTTCTTCTTTTACCTTCTTAACACATTTCATTGGTTCATTATCTACTTTATTATTTAACTACTATTTTGATTGTTCGAGTTTCTGAAATTTTTTTTCTTCTCTTATTAATTCAGTTATCAGTCTGATATAGTCTCTTCCTACAGTGGCGAAATATCATGTCGCTCCACCAGGTCCGTCAAATGTCAGTGTTTCGCCATTTATTAGTTTACGTAATCCCATTTAGTGTTCCTTTGTGAAGATGCGTTTTCATTTGAAGATTTTATCTTTATACATTACTTATATCAAGTTGATATGATTATGAGCAATAGTTTTTGCTCGAAACGTCATCAGTTAATATAACTGTACAACACTGTGTGATTTATCAAAATAAAATCTTATCCATAATGGAGTTATACTCTACCACAGTGCCCAAGTTTTATACTTGTATCAATAGTGTCCAATCAAACAATCTCCTCTTCTCATTCACTGTTCATACATATATGTTCTTCAAAAGTAACAAGCGTGTTACTGAGCTGTTCTAAACTAGAAGACGTTAATGAGAATTCTTTGGCAGTAAATCAAATCTAACTGAAACGTATATCATTTAATAAAGCTGTTTTTACACAAATAACTCATTCCTAAACTACTTTAATTATTATACAATTGGTGGATGGTGGCTAGCAGTGGAATCCAGATGCGCATTTCGTCCTATTTGGGACTCGTCAGCTGGATGTACCTGCATTTCTCAGTGGTGATGATGTTCCACCGAGGCTCGAACCAGTACCCATAGTTTCAAACGCCAAAGCGTTATCCACTAGACCACTTGGGCCACGAGAGCCACCTCTTGTGCGACGGGTCATATTAATTATGAATTTTTTTGATTTTCCCGTCGATTGATTGGACGAAGTGCTCGGTCTCAGGTTGACATGTCGCTTCTTGTGCAGATGCTTCGACTACTTTAATTATTGTAAGTAGTTAGTCCTCACAGAAATAACTATAAGTAAATAGACTCATCAAATAATACTCCTTTTTGATGGATTAGCAAACAAATACTGACGTAATTGGATGTAACCGAAGTTGAAATCGAAGCCTACGTCAACTCCTGTTTTGACCTGGTAGCATTCAGTTAGCTAGCCAAGAGCTGAACTATCCGACCCTAAAAATCATTATCAATAGTGTAATAATTCTTGTTGTATGATTCAGAACACAACACACTTCTCAAAGAATTTATTATCAAGCTATTCAACCGTATATATATATATATATATATATATATATGGTTTAAAAAAATTATGTCCTGTGAGGGAATTTAATGAAAGGTGTAAATACATGAAATAATAATAGTATGAAATGCAGTTAAAATGCTTGTGATTATAATCATAGTTAAATGTCAAGTGGCAAAGCAATTAATGTCTTACACAGAATAGTTCATAGAATATATAGATGATGAAACAGGGCATAAATTATAGGATTAGTAGGCAAATCAAAACGTTACGTAACATGATGCGAAATTTGCTAAGATAGAATTTTACATGGTAAATAAATTTTTTGATTTAGATTGACAATTGCAACAAGTTAAATTTTACCGGCATGAGTTCAGAGAGAATAATAATAGTATCAGTAGTAGTAAGGATAATCATAGTCATGAGAGAACGGTAAATAGATTAAATAAATAAACAAATAAATAAATTATTGATTAGTTGGAGGATTTCATCATGAGCTGACATCAGTTAAAGAGTCATTGGAAAACTACCTGGGAGCACTAGACAGCTGTTTCATCCTAGTTTGTGACTCTTCACCAGTTCGGTTACCAACTGGTCTCGAAGAGTCCCAAACCAGGAAGAAACAACTGTCTAGTGTTCCTAGGTAGTTTTCCAATGACTCTTTAACTGATGTCAGCTCATGATGAAATCCTCCAACTAATCAAACAAATTCCTACAAAGCCAATACTTGAAAATGAATTTTTATCCCTTTACGGCCAATCATAAATATTAAGACTGTACATATATATTTTGTACACAATGGTCTGGCCTCAAAAGATGAATGACCAGGGGCCCCAGCAGAATTTTGGAACGACGGGAACACGGCAAATTAGCATGAACTCGATGTAAAATCTTAAAATCATCATCAGGGTTGGTAGAGTGACAAAAATCGATCGAGTGTTTTAGAAAACAGCTTCACACACCCTGCTGTAATATATTATCGCATCCCTGTGGGAAGCATTCCCTGCCTACGGCCAATGTGTCTTGCTCAACAAGATCGGGTGAACAGATAGATGTACATAGTGTAGGCCACATTAAGGGACTTACTTTTTACAGGTACGTAGAACAACTTATAGTTTTGCAACACAGAACGTCTTACTGATTGATTTTCAGAGACGATTTTTGAGTATATCTGAAGGCTGATCACCTCTGAATTCCAAATTCATGAAGAGGTATTCCTTTGGAACTGAGTTATTGACCAGTTTGGATAACTGCCATGTTTTTGTCCATAAATCAGTTCTGGTAACCGTTGTCTTTGAGTATGGCTTTGACGAAGGAAAGTTCTGAACCAACTTAGTCAGAACCACAAGTGTATTTTATCCTAAAGCATGGCAAATGAATCAAGTTACTCGTCCTACAGATAGGCATTCAACCGTAAAAATTATCTAGTCGGCCATCTTGTGTAAGTTTCCGGTGGATGGGTTTTCAAGGGTCTATCATTACGTATACTGGGGCACACATCAAGGAAAGTAGTGCTCATTTCAGATTCCAATTCTATGGTGAATTGTAAAGAAAGATGACAGCTGTTGAGCGCAAGCAAGATGCAATCAAGTATTACATCCTAATCGCACATAACGAAAGTGTTGTCTACATATCTCCTATAAATATCAAAGCAACCTATAGTTTGACTGAGTTCAGAGTTTTCAAGCTTTGTCATAAAACAACCAACTATTAACGGTCCTAGTGGTGATCCCATCGCAATGCCACATGTATGTCGAAAACTCACATTGTTGCAAGTCATTTGAATATTCACTGTTCATCTCAGTAAGAGTTCTTTGAGTTAGGCTGTTGGTAACCCTATGTCCAAATTATGTGTAACAATATAATCCTATATATAGCAGACGATTTCTGGGCGGAGTAGATTAGTAGATAACAAAGTCACATCTAATGAGAACACGAATTTATCTGAGATATTAAAATCTCTCATGCCATCAGTAAATTAAACCGTATCATCGATGGAAAACGTAGACACTTGCCTTCTAACTGGTTCCAATATTTTAGCTAGCCATTGATTGAGTAATGCGTTTAATACTATAACTATTGTATATACTCACACTTTCGTTTAAATTTCCTCACGGGAAATAATTTCTTTAAAACCATGTATATACGATTGTACAAATTGACAATAAACTCAATATTCACTAATGCGCTTTGCTCAAAACAGCTGACATTTTGTGTGGTTACATTTCCACAAACAATTTTTTATCCCGTTTCCTATATCTTATTTAAGGGATTTATTACTTCTATGTACTAACAATGTTAGGTTTACATTTGAAGACGATTGTTTCCGCCAAGTTGATGGTGTTACTATGGGAAGTCCGTTGGAGCCCTTTTTTAGCAGATAACTATATGTCATACATTCAGAGTTCATCGGATGATCTAATCTAAAATGTACCACTTTACAGAAGATATGTTGACGGCATTGTAATCACAAGTGATAAACCATTGTTTCGTCACTTCGATTTCAAGTCGAATGAATAAAGTTCAAAATAGCACATCACTTACGATTGTAGAAGAGAAAGATAATTGCTTACCTTTCCTAGTTACATTAGTCAACGACCTGATGCGTTCGTTGGACGGTCTGTTTATAGAAAACTTGTCTGGACGGAACATCATTTTAATTATCACAGCTTCTACCTGTTTGGTACAAGAAAGTCTTAGTAAGATGCCTCTTTAGTAGAATCCAACGAATATTTAATGAAGACACACTTGATGAGGAAGAACAAAAACCAACACAAACTCTGGTTGATAACAATTATCCAGACAAGTTCATAAGGAGATATAAAGCAATCAGAACGTCAAGACCCACTCTACAACTCGACACTAAGAAAGACGTTTATATCAAGTTACACTGTATGCGTGATCACAGCAGCTTGGTAACTCGAAAAAGATTGAACGCTGCTATTAAAAAGATTTTTTATGCAGCTTATATCATAATGATTGAGAATGTGAAGCCAGTATATCCATCTTAGCCCTTATAACATGCGAAAAATGATGTCACATCCCACTGTACTTACCAGTTTAAGTATACGCATGGATATACATACACAGGAAGGACCTTTCTGTCTCTGAAAGTAACAGCTTCAGAAGCACACTGAATTTTCAGAACCCATTAATGGTGTCAACAGGAGACCTAGCTTCTCTATAGCAAAATATGTTATTGAGACAGGACATAAAATTGATGTTTATGCGTCTTTTAAACCGATCTATAAAACGCGTTCGGGGCGTATCCTAAAGTCTATGAAAGCCCTAGCTAGCAATTAGGATGTTTAAACCACCTTTATGCGTTCAAAAACAATTCGTCATCACACTAAATCTTCCTTAATAAACTTTGTTTGATACCAGCCATGGTAAATGCACTATTACCTCCCTTCTATGGTTTAGTGATTGTTGTTATTTTGGTCTCCAGTATGGGCTTTTAACTTAACCTAAGTCTATTTTGTAACCTCTTAACTCTTTATTATTTTCATACATATACTCCTATGGCAAGCCTCTGTATGATCACATTGTTCGAAATGCGTTACACGAATACATTTAACGATTCAGGTGAATTATGTCTTCTCATTGGTTTGTCTAAAATCAAAAAAGAGACTATGTGTTTTGAATTGAAAATAAAGTTGCAGAGAAGAGAATCTATTCAATGAAATGATAAGCGAGGCTGTACATTCGGGATTAAAATGTAACTATAATAAAATAAACAGAAAAATAGGATAATAACATACTAGAACCATAATTATTGAGAAAACTGACTTTTTGCCAAGTTAATGAATAATGACAGCAAAATAGACAGGAAGATCGGATAAAAAACGCAATAAGATAGTCACTATTTAGAGAATTGATTGCTTATGACAGTCATGGTAGAGAAAAATGTTGGACTTATTTCTTTTGAATACATACATATCTTGCGCTTGAAGAACTTGACCTATTGGATCGTGAATGCTTCGCCACACCTTTATCTCATTCCTTTTGAGAAGTTTGGTCGAACCTTGTATATGACGCTGAATGACTTTCTAGGTGGAGCTGAATGTCTTGAGGTCGCCAGATGAAAAGTTGCAGAACTAAGGATCCCTCATTTCTTGAGTAATTTAGATAAGCTTCTAGTGATAAGTACGAGAACTGGTTTAACAATCGTGGATATGGTTAAATTCAGTAGCTTCTAAGAAAAGCCATACTGGGTAGGGGGTTATCAAAGGTAGTCTTAGATAAGAAAAGTAACTATTGATGCAGTAATTGATGATTGAAAATTAAAAGAATTCCACAAGACAGGTTTTGACTTCATCTTAAATTATCACTAATTACAAGAAAATATTTATCATGTTTAATCATGATCTTCCTTCTACATAAACTTCATATAATCGTCATCTTTCACCCAGTGTTGAGAAGCTTACATCATTAAGGACTATAAGATGAGAGGAAAAAAACAAAGGTGTTAAACTGTAGCTTATCTTAATGTTTGACCCTGAAATATGCCTAAAAACATGATGAAGGCAATGAAAAACACTACTTATATACTAGACTCGCTTTACTGCTGTATAACTGATGTCTACAAATTAAAGGTTTAATAAAATTCAATCTGAACTTGATCTTCAACTGACTTCAGCTAATGTGTACCTGAAAAGCAATAGGGTCTGTAAAATCTTATAGCGCCATTCACCTAAAGAAAATTTATTCTCTTCTTTAGTAATGGACTGGATTATGCGTCAGATTGTGTGGAGCGAGAAGACAAGAATGCCCTGAACCACCAATAAGAAGACTATAGAAGAGCTGGATTTTGCAGATGATATATGTCTAACATCACACAAATTCGAAGACTTACAGGTGAAAACCAGCAAACCGGCTGAAGAAGCAGCCAGTAAAGACAGGGCTCCAAGTGAACACAGAGAAGACGGAGGTGATGAAGATACCCACCGACCAACAACACCAGCAACAAAAATCAGCACTAATCACCATCAACGGGAGATATTTAACAGTGGTTACCTCCTTCACTTATCTGGCTGGGAAGCATCATTTCAGCCACAGGGAGTCGGAACGGATGAAATGTCAAAGCCAGCCAACCAGAATCGAAAAGGCAAGATACTCCTTCATCAACCTGAAACCAGTTGGCAAATCTTCTGCTTCACTCAGACATCCAGCATAAACAAAAGATTCAGATTTTCAACACAAATGTTAAATTTCTGCTTCTTTATGCGTCAGAAACTCGCTCTGCGTGTCACGTAAAGGACTTTCAACAGATTACAGACTTTTACAAACTGCTGCCCACCTCTATGGCTCATTACTGAAGATCAGATGGTCATCCAGAAAGAACTAGTAACAAGAAACTGTCGGAATAAATCAACCAACAGCCTAACGCTCAACAAATAATTAGGAGAAAATGGAGATGGGTCGCGCATACACCAAGAAGGCCGTCGAATGACATCTCACGCAATTCAGGACATCGCTCGAGTGGAATCTCAATGGGAAGCGATAAGTGGTTCGTCGATGCGAGGGTGACATGGAGGAGATCGTGTGAGGAGGAGATGAGAGACTATGGTCAATTGTAGATCCAGGTGAAGAGAATGGCAGAAAATAGGGAAAAGTGGGGATGTGTTGTTGAAGTTCTATGTTACACTCTGAACCAAAGAGAATAGCAATAAATAAAATATAGTGTAAACTATTCTCATAAATGCTGGTAAGCTATCTGATAGGGTAGGTAGGCAAACAGTTGTTTGAGAAGTAAACTAATTCATTTGCGATTAAGTAAATAAATAAATTGATTTGGAATTTATAACAAAGCAAATTGTATAAGTTCGAAATCTGCTTGTAATTTTTGTGACTACTTCATTACTGATTTTTAATGAGGTCGTTTTTAACATTTCCACTGGATAAAGGAGAGAAAATTTATCCAAAAAAATGTACCAAATAAATTTGAACTGAAGAGTAGTTTCATACGATGTATTTCCTACATTTACCTTTCACCTAACGCATTCCAGGCATGTTTCAAACTAAATGCATGAAAGGAATGGATTTTCCAACAGTTTGTTCAGGGATTAAAAGCTTTCAACTGCATAACTAACTGAGCATAAAGAGGTAAATACCATGCAAGAGACCTGAAAAATATCAGCAAGTAAGCAGACATGGTTGGTGAAATAAACTAAACGTCGTTGATTAATAATAATATTTAAAGTAAGCGATTTTGCAGTTTTCAACTTACAAATATTAGCTTGAGTATCATAGTTAGTTTCGAAAAATAAGTAGAACACAGTCCACTGTGACTGTCCATTCGTACTTCTTGCGAAACTTATTTCGATTTAACTGGTTAATAGAGTCGAAAATAGTAAGCTTACTTTTAGCTTCAACTTCAGCCAGTATTCAATCACGATTTCAGTTCGTAACATATTTCAAACATGAAATATGAATATTTCTCCTGATTTAGTTTATGCTTATCTGTTACATTCTCTATTTTCAGTTTGATTTCAAGATAAACTGTTTGATAGACTGACATCAGCTGGAGAATCATTGTTAAGCAGAGTGCCACAGACAGCTGTTTCATTTTAGTCTAGGATAATTCAGAAGTGCTCACTGTTGAAGTCGGCTGAATCCCTGTAGCCCAACATTTGAAAAATTTCAGTTCAGTTGTTTCAGCAACACCAGTGATACCACAAGATTCGCTTTGTACAAATATATAGAATTTTTAGACACATTTAGCATTGATCAGCTAATTAGAATTGACTTATCACTGTCATGATATCAGAGTGTTAGTAAACGAGTAGAAGTAGGCATACAGGCCGATTATCAAAATGAAACAGTACGTTACTTAATACAGTCAAAGTTTTCAAACTAATTGCATTAGGATAACAGAAAGTAAAGGAAATTTAATGAAATATTGAAACTAAAAATAACTTATAATTTAGACAAGGAAGCTACGTCTCTATAGCAGCTTCATACAAACTGTTGTAGGCAGCTCTCAGCAGCCCTTCAGTGTGGCACCTGACACAACCAGGTTGACCGTCTACGTCTGCAGGCAGACCACCTCAGCGACAGATTCAAAGTCTTTCACAAATGTCTACAAGTATCACTCTTCAAAAAACTACAATCAAAACATCTTCCTCTCTGACACAGATAGCTATACCTCTGGAAAAGTACATGACTTGTTCATTGTAACCAAATACAATTCGCGTTACGAAAAGTCGTAAACCTTAAATTTGTCAAGAAATTTGCAAATATGATGACAACATTCCACTCTTCGGTTTTATATTGGAGTTTTTTCGAAGTTATCACCTTCTTCTTGTGTCTCTTTTTCATTGGCTTTTCCAATAACACCACCATTAGTTCAGAGACTACTTTCTACACTACTCATATCTATTTTTAAGTCACACAAATACATCAATATGTATGCCCATTTATGTAATGACAGTCAGAAAGTGAATTCTTCCCACGTTTGTTTGCTAACTAGAATGCCCTCATTGGAAACATATTTAGTACATTTGGTGAAATAAAATAAATTTCAAATGTGAATAATTCAGTTATCGTTATATCTGCAGTATACTGTTTACATCCCATCAAGGTACCTACTTAACGCATCCGAATTCACGGTGCTCATTTCGTCTTGTTTAGGATTCCTTGTCTGAATAACTTTCCAACCCATTGAATGATGTTGACACTGCAACTCAAAATCGTAGTTTACAAAAGTTTTCAGTTACAAAGACCTCATATTCTAGGAGTGAAGTTAATGATTTAAGCAGAAATCTGTTAGTTGAAAAGCACTGGCCTAAATAAAAAAGAGATGATTGTGTTTTCCTGTCTGTTCCACATCTTTGTCCATCACTTCTCAGTGTATTGCTACATTAAGTATTTGTATATAATGTGGGGAATGATTAGCTACAAATTCAAACAGAATTGAAAAAAAATATGAGATTACATGGGATACTTCAATCTGCTCTTCACTAACATTGTATACTAAGTTAGATACCAGAACTTGTATGCCACAAAAACTCTGAAGTCATAAAAATAGTGGACACCTTTGTATTTCAGTCCAACAATTGTAGTAAACCGAAATGTGGCGGAATTACTCACATAGTTGATGAAGTGACTGTAATCGTAATGTGGGACACAATTCTAATAGCGTAATTCTACGCTCAAAGGACTAAAAGAATTTAAAAGATTACTTTTTTTTACTAAGTTATCAGCTTGTAATATGCTTCTCAAATTGTTTTTGAAGGATATCTTCCTCTCACGTACTTATTAAAAGAGAACACTGTCTTCAAACATTCAAAGCATTGTTCACACTCCTTGTATAATAAGGGGTTCTAGATTGAATTAAGGAATGGGAATTACTCAAAGAAATCATGTGACGTCTGTAAATAAAGGCTGTTCTCTTCTCCTTTGTTAAAAATCTCTAATTTTTGTAGTTAGACTGTTCTGATTAGACCAACAACCATAACGTAAGGGCTGCATGATATCGATAGACTAGTGTAATGCAGAAATTTCATGGTAAAAAGAAGTGATATTTAATAGATGAATCAATTCTTCTAACCAACATACTGTTGATGTCAGTCAGTTATCAAGGGATGTGGGTTTCATAGGAGGTTTCCCTTAACTGACCACGTAGAAATAGCTGAAATCTCATTCCACCATCTTTGTGACCCATTAAATTTGTCGAGGTTGGTAAAAACGTAAGTGGACATGTAGAATAATAGGACACTTATAAGAATTTGTTTGTGGATGGAAAAAAGAATAACTGGAAGTATTCATTTGGTTGTAAGCATTTAAAATAAAAGCTCTTCTTTCGTTTCAATTGATGCAAATAACTTTGCAGATCGAAGCGTACACTAAACACAGAGGCGCTCATAGGCGATGAAAGTAAGTTATTTAATCCAAATATAGCTTTTAGGAATATAAAATTATCAACACCACTTTGGTGGCCTGCTTGAATCGACTTAACACGGCGCCTAATATTTTCTCTAATTCGTATTATCCTAACCATTCAATTATGTCCTTGAGTGGTAAAATATTCTCATGAGCGTTTCCAGTTGGCTTTCAAACTACCAGTGCGCAATTTGCGGAGTCGAAGAAAAAATATCTAAAAGAATTAGCCTATGCTTGAGACCTTATAGTATCTCATCACGTGATATACTACAGACTGCTACTTTACTTGATGACCCTGGATGATGAGAAAATATTATGCAATAAATTATACTGATAATTCCGTATACTGTTCAGAATAAAGCTGTTTTTAGTTAGCTATCTTATTTCCTTCGACGTCACTTCTGAAAATGAAATACAAATCGTATTTCTGCGAGTCACAGAATTGTCATCTGAGTGAATCCTTCTGTTACTTGGACTGAATATTATCACTAATACATCCTCTATTGGACTACTGAATTACGATAACCACTGCTTATTCAACAAGTTTCAGTCTATCTTTAAAAGTTCGGTCCTTTCTTCGTTGATTCGCAAGACCAAGTTCAACAATATTATACCGGTGTATGACTTAATTTCAAAAACACTCCAGCACTGCTTCTAGTGAGATTTCATTGATGGGTTCTTGTTAGTACTAAGTAATCAAATCCATATTTTCTTTTATTGGGATATATTGCAACCAAGAATGGATCCAATTTCAATTTCCACAGAATGATCTTGTTCTTGGATTCATTAAAATACTAGTCTGACGGTGTCTGTTCAACTGTTGTACTTCGGAAGGATCCACTTACTTGTCAACATGCTAATATTAGCACAAGAGATCTTCCTTTGTTCAGAAAGTTCAGAAAGAGTCATCCAGAGAATTCATGTCTGATTTACTTGTTCGAATCGTTATTTACCCGATACATGTTGAAGAAGATCTAGCTTCCTGTTGACTGCATTCCTTAATCATTATCAATTCAAAATAGACAGCGACAATTACTTTCTAAGAATGTTAATCACCCAGTGAACATAATTCACAAAAATTAGCCAATACCTGGTGTGTCGGTGGCACAGCGGTTAGCATGCTCGCCGACCACGCATATAGCCCGGGGTTCGATTTCCGGACAACGCATTCCTTTACCTCGTTAAGCCAGATATAATGCTGGTAAAGAAGGAAAGGTTGGGCGTGAGGCTAGCAACCCCATCCTGTAAAAATAAACACTGCTACAGAAACTTCAAGTCCCCAGTTTGAAGCCTTATGTTCCACTGGGAACGTGAAGGAAATAAATAAAAAGCCAATACCGAGGGTTAAGTGACACGGAGTCATTTATCTCTAAGCAACTGTCGTTTATATGTTTCCCTTTACTACCTTATTTCGAAGTTGTACCATGCTCATTTCTCCCAACTCAATATTAAGTCAGTCAAGTAAGTCGACTTTTAAGTCTCCTGGGTGGTAGAGGTGTGGGGTGTGCTACTGACAAAATTTACCAGTAGTATTTAAAGAGACATTTATCAGCACAAAAATAACAAACAGCGGAGAGATAGACTTGGCGTCAATGAGAGCAAACGATTAAGTGTTGTGGCAAAATATAAGAGACGCGAAAAAAAAGACAAAGAAACACAATGCGAAGGGTAGAAGTAACGCAACATGGGAGATTTTTTCAAATGGCGATTTACGTACAAGTTGTACATAATTTCCTTATATTTGTATATCAACATCGAAATAAATATTCCATTATCAAGTCTCTTGTTTTCTACTGTTACATTGGTTAACATTCGATGCACTAATGTATCTGTTTAATTGCCTGAATAATAGCCTCCATGTTTTCATATGAATTCAGTAATAATTTTTGTGAATTACAATGAGCTTTTGATGATCAACACCTCTTTTTCACTTTGAAAGTGAAGAGGAAAAATTAACAGCATTCAGAAGTAAGCATTTCTTCATTCATTTGATGAATTTTAAGCATCAGCGATGAATCAAGGGTAAAAATGATCTGTAACAGCACCACAGTCATCAGAGTCAACTCTGACAATTCCAAACATGAAGTTTAACTCAAGATATAAATTTTCTAAAAACTTTTTTTGAATATAAGACTTTATCAGAGACAGGTGAATTACAATGAACTCTTAAAGTTAGATATAAATTATGAACATATGATGAATGTTATTTTTGTCGTAATAGAATCAATACCGTAATGTCAGCGTTTCGCTAATCAAAAAATCAAGAACTAACATGATAGTGAAATAGGCACACAATATAATCACGAAAATTAAAATACATTATTACAGAATACATCACAGTGATGATGATGATGATGGTGATGACGAAATGAACTACAAAGTAGTCAAAATGCCAAAATGAATTACATAAGACTGATCAGTGCTGCTGGAGGAAAACCAAGGACAATTAAAACAGTCAAAAAAAGTAGTTTACGATGTGGAGAATGGAGAAATATCCCATCAAATTACTGTACTTAGTGGAAATATTGAGTCCGATGTGATTTGCACCTCGGTAATACTCACAAAGAAATTTTGAACATGTGAATGTCTCATTTATTCAATCTAAGAGGTCATCTGTAGTTGGGTGCTTCAGTACACTGACATCCTTAAGATTTTCTCTCAACATTCAGATGGATTTCTTCATTGTTTCGACCAGTTTCATTGGTGATTTTACTATATACCAGTAGGTCATTTGTGCTCTACATTTCTCCTAATGTGATAACACTGAAATCTGATAAGGAAGACAAGAATACCTAATTCATATTCTTGAAGAATTTTCACCTCGATATTCTACAATTCATTGTCCTAAAACTAGGATTGTCGACTTCAAAGAATTGGGTTGAAGATTCTCAACTCGAAACTATTAATCACTCACAAAGTAAATGGAAACATTTTCATTGTATGACTATGTGAAATATGTGTGAAAATTTACAGTATAACCTGTTTTGACGTAAAACATGAATATCGACCAATCTGTTCGCTCGCTTCCCACTGAAATTACAACGAAGTGATCTACAAGTGAAAGTTGAACGTTTCAACATTTGAACGTGATAGTATATTTGTAAGGTTGGTTTATGGTTTCATAACCATGAATTACTGAGAATTAAGAATTACGTGGGGAAACCTTTCCCCTAGACTGTTAATCTTTAAGATTATGTATGAAAATCTTTTTACTATAAGTGTAAGCTGTTACTATTCCTTTTAACTAAAATATTTTAGAAGGTATTTTACTTCAGAACTCTCGTCGACAGTGCTTTCATAAAGAATTTAATATTTGTTAGTATGAATATTGATAAAGGTCAACAATTATTTCAGGAGTGAAACAGCTTGATATCTTCGGATGATTTTTATCCATATAATCCATATTGTTGAGAAGAGAAATGTATTCTAGTAATATTTCATCCTCTGTTTTTAGTATCTAACTGTTATTCATCAAATTTATCAGTAACACAGTATGATAAGCCTCTGTGACCAATACGACTTCAAAAGTTATCACTAATTTAACAGCAGATATAAACAAGTTAGATGACATGAAAAAGGTAACGAAAACATTTAAATACATTTGAATGATGAGATAAATAGCCCATAAATAAAGTTATGTAAGATCAAAACATCTGCAACCGAGAAGGTACAATTTGTGTAAGTCAAGATAATTTACTTTTTTGACTGAAATTAATCATCCTAGCAATATTTAGCGATTTGTGAATACAGTTTCATAAATAATCAAGTAAGCACTACCCAAAAGTATATCACTTAGTAAAGTTACAGATATAACATGAGTGGTGAATTTCAAAATAGTTAGGTACTACTTTAGTTATCCTAAGTAACTAACTCTATTTAGAATAAATCAATCCAATCTAAATTTAGTATGCAGTCATGGGATTTACGCGTGTCTCAGTTTACTCCGTCTCATGGATTCTCATATAACATACCATTGGCGCATTGAAAAAGAATCGGTGTGTATGAGTTTAACAAACATGACTCATTAACATGCAGTGATATACACCTGTCCTCCAAGCTGTTCAATGACACGCTTTACTAAAATTAAGAAATAACTGTCATGAGGATTGGTGTTGCTTTGCCGACAGTATCTGCGGTCTAAAACGTCGTAGTGATGTATGGAGGCTTATGCTGATATTATATATATAATGCTTTAGTTTTCACGATTTTCATTAAAAAGTATTAGAAAACAAAATTTACATCCAGAACCACCCAAATAATACATGAATTACTAAAATTAGCTAAAATAAATTTCTGTGAACAGGAGGAACAGAACCCACCTAATCGGCGAGCCAACCTCTGCCGAAAATTCAAAAGACAGAAGAAATAAATACATCCTCCGATTGATTCAAGAAGACTCCACATTTCTAGGATGGATGATGTCAACTGTTGAAAAACATCGGGAAAACTATCAGTTGATGAACCTTTTTCGATGAAAGCAAAAGTAAGCGTAAGCACATGGAATGTTCACACTGTGTTTCAAACCAGCAAGGATGCTCAGATTGCAGAAGAAATCACAAGGTATAGTAAAGAAGTCACCAACCACCATGATACTTTCTCATAAGTTTAGTGGGCACTGGCAAATTGGCGGGTTGTAAACCTTCAAAATATTAGTGAGGGTACACAATGATGAGCAACTGAAACTTGACTCATGCGTTCAGAAAGAAGCGTTAATCAGTCTCTCCTTTCTCTGTTAACTGGATATCTTCATTCTCTCTTTAATCTGATTACGTAAAATCGAAGGTGTCCATTGAGTGTGATCATTACTGTTCGGAATTAAGTGTTTCTTCTTCTTATTATTATTATCAATATTATTATTGTATGCATATATTGATTGATTTTTGTTTAAAAATGAATTCTGTGCAAGTATGTTAAAATTGTTTCTGTAGATACATCTAATAATGACTTTGGCCTGTAAGGAGCTGATGAGAAGCTAACTAAATAAATGATGGTACAATTTTATTCTGCAAAGACTGTTATTCTTACTTTATTTAAATTTTATTTGTGCTTACTAATTTATCTGATAAAATTGTCAACCAGTTCTCGATTCTCACAAAACCACGTATTAACTGCAAAATGAAGTGTTTTGTTCTTCATACAGCACATTACCTACAGAATAAAGGTAAAGACTGTTGTGCAGCTAAAAATTATGTTTCATCTGGGAAACAGCTCTGATCGTAATGTGAAGCATGGAATAACTTCAGATATTTTGAACTCTTATCTTCAGTCTTTTATTTATTTCTTTATTTTGTTTCACTTTTATTATTGATTTTCATAACCTCAGAGACATTTCGCATTGCTTAACTTTGTAAAGTTCAACTGAAAACTTACTCAGTCTGAAGAATAAGGAATATTTTCTGACTGAATTAGTATGTTTGCTATTCAGAACCGTCATATCTAGAGAGTCCTAGATATTTCAAGTTACCATCTGATTATGCAATATTTGTATTTATGTACGGAAGTCTTAATATCTTTTAATTCGGTGTATTGCTTTGCAATCTGCTGAGTCTATAATGCTACGATTCTGTGGTTTGTTATCGTCACCGATAAATTTGAGATAGGTGTGTTTCAGCACTGGCCAGTATGTTGCCAGCCTACCTAAAGTTTGTCGACTTGACTTCAGTTAAAGTTTACAATCCATTGTCTTAAAATGTGCATAGAAAGTACTCCAACAGGCTATACAAATTAAGATTTCACACTAATTTTTCACCTGTTTAAACATTTCAAAAACATATGGCATGTCTACCAACAAATTTATTAGACATAGAATACAAATAAGGTCAAGAAAATGCAAATGAAAACAATATTAATCGAGCATATATTGCACTGACTGTATTCAAACTTTAGGTGTTTAACAGTGATCCATCCACCACCCTTTCAATTTCCTTGCAATACACCTTCCGGATCCCCTCTTACATTTCTTGATACGTCTGCATGCATTAGACACGTCATCGAAATCAGTTAGATGATTGTAGTTAACTAATTAAAAAGTGAAACGAACTACGTATTAATTATGAAACGCGTTTTGAAATTTGCAAATATTTCCTAAAATTTAATTCACTTTTCAATGTTACTGGTTTAAGCAATAACTAATATTTGATTCTAATTCCATTATGGGTAAATTTTTGTTTTGATAAATCATATCCTTGATATGATTATGAGCAATAAATTGTGCTCGAAACGTCATCAGTAAACATTACTGTATAACACTGTGAGACTTTATCAAAACAAAAATTTACTCATAATGGAATTATACTCTATCACAGTGCACAAGTTTTATTCTTATATAATTGACTCTAACCTGCGTCGGTGGCACAGTGGTTAGGACTCTTGCCGACCATGCAAATGGTCCGGGGTTCGATCCCCTGCCGACGCACACCTGATATCTATGGTCGGCCTGCATAATTTAGGCTACGGCTATCACATGCTAAAGATTCCATACCTGTACTAAAATATACGGTGTACAATCAAGCTGTAATAAAAAAAACCTAAACCTCCAATATGTCTATCACTGCCTGTTTGAAAATCGATACTCTCGCTATCCACTTCTTGAATTTCACTTCAGCAGACACTAGATGAAGAGGAGAGATAAAGATTCCCCTGTCGTCTGAACTATTCAGTGATTCCGAGTTGATATTTTCAAAGTGACTGACAAAACACAGCGAACAGGGATTTGAAAAATCATACAAAAGTGAATTTCCTACCACAGTGATATTTAATGCATAATGGTCTTAATGCCAACCAAAGCAGTCATTGATTCAACCAATCGATGAGTAATCATTGACGTTACCTAAATCATTTACATCAATACGAGTAGGCAGTTGAGAAGTCGAAGAACTGCTAATATATATCATATCATAATGCACTCACTACCCAGGTTTCTTTGAAATTTTGTGCAGTACAGACAGTCGAGTGGGAGTGGCAAGGTGCTCCTAGCTTCAAGGCAATCACGGTGGTGAGTTTCTGAAAGCCTGCCTCCTTATTATAATTTGTAAAAGGAGGTTTTCAGTACACACTGTCACGTATGCGACGCCTCGAGATGAATGTCAAAATGGAGTTTGGTCACCAAGATTAAGTTTTAAAGCAATTCGTAATGTTATCTTTGCAACCTATCAATAAAAGTTACCAGTTCTTCGGCTTATAAGAGCATGGCATAATGGGATTCTAACAGTTAAGCATGTGAGACGTGTCAATTCACATTCCAATCTTTGTTTTGCTTAGTCGTATTTGGGTGCGAATTCATGAATGTTATTTCCATAAAGCTACTAACGTGCTAAAAGACTTTGTCTCTTCTTTTAGGAGAGGAGAATTCTATTCCCATTTCTATACAGAATATCTTCACGAACATCAATAATCCCGCTGTCATTGTAAAATTTGAATATATGTTATTTCAGTAATCTTGTCTTGTGAATTTTACTCTGGAAGTAAATGAATCGTGCTGATCGAAATTCTTTCACCTTGCTAGTTTCCACTAATTAATTGATAGTTGTAGGTCTTGTATTCTGTGAGTTTCATGTCTTGTGAATTGGTCGTTTTGAAGCATACCCTATGAAACAGTTAACTGTGTTGTAAACTCTGGCCAAAATGATGGGTGTAGTGCACGTTGAATGTTTGAACTTTTGTTTCAATGCATTCATTCATTATGGCACTATGCTATCTTGTTTTTCAGGCGTGACTGTACACATGTTGTTCGCTCCCTTGTTGTGCTACCATAAGCGTACTCTTAGAGCTTACTAGCCATCCGGGTAACATAAGTTTCACAGCATTCTTATTTATTATAATTGATATTTAATCTGTGTTAAATACAACTCTCATCAAAACACACTACACAGTCTCCAGCCTTTTTACTCTGAGTTCGTTAATCAGTACGTATACACTAGGTAGAGTAATGCTAAGAGTATTAAGAGAAGAAGTCTTTAGTAAGTGCGGTTAGTTGAGGTCTATATTGAGTACAAGCAACATCTTCAAGTTAACTGAGGAAACTTCGACTGGTATCTTTCTTATTTAAAGTTTTGTGAATCAATACAGTTCAATTCCTACATATTTGCCTGGTCTTTTCACTTCCCCATAGTTAGTGAAAGCAGTAAGTTTATTAACATTTTTGCTTACACTCACCATATGGACTAAGGCTTGTCTTGTAACACTTCCACTCTGCATTCCTCCTAAATTGTTCACATTTCTGCAGACTTCTGGCGTCAAGAATTACAGGCCAAAACACGATGAATATGACAGAAACGAACTATAGCAAAAATATTCATTCAGATATCTATAAAACACAACATAATCGAGCAAAGAATATTCAAAGAAACGAACTACACGCAGAGAAAATTAAGTGAAAACTATGAAGACTGATTTAATTTGAATGTCAACAAAATGGTCACTTATCATACACAGGTAAATAAAGCTTACCAGTAAAACCTTCATTTGAACAAGGGGTTGAAAAGTCAGACAAAATATATCCTAACTTGGAGGTTTATATATCACTAGTGGAAAAATATGCTTGATGTTATTGGTTAAAATAAAACATCAGTAAACGAATAGCATTCCACTCTTTAAAATTGCCTGGACATTCGTTCGCTTTACGAAGAAACGGAGTCCTCAGTCAGTGAAGATATTATGGCTGTTCCTATGATCTGACAATAGTTGACTATTATTTCTATTATACTTCCTTAACCTCGTTTCACCTGGCTGGCTTGCGACTTCTCTATTGTATTACGCTCGATTACAGGAAACTAATTTCATTCTGTGATAATTATTGGGAAAATCATGATGATGGTTGTCAAACTGCTGTAATGAATTCTACAAACCCAACTATAAGTCTGCATTCGTCGACATAGGCGTAACTAACGTTCGCCTCAACTTGTTTTGACAGTTTGACCATTTGTGTAATCGAGGTCACACCGAATGCAGTTAGTTTCACTCTATGTTCTTGACGAAGCAACATTATCGGTTGCATATTCCCTTCCGAATTCTTGATTTCTTCCCCTTCAATTATCGCCTGGATAACTGTTTTAAGAGAAGGATTAGACTCCTGGTGACGAATATTTTGTGATGCAGTAGGCTCTGGAGAATTTATCGCATAGGCTACTTCTGGTAATTTAGAATTGCTTTAGAATTGCCTTATTCCTCGTGTATGATCAGTGGTGAAGTTGCACTCCTGTAGGAATGACATCCATGGTGATATTTTCCCTCCATGGTATTTCATTGTTTCCAGTTACTTCAGAGGTTTGTGAACAGTTTCAAGCTTGAATCGACGACATAAAAAGTATTGTCTCAATCCTTCATTGTAAAAACATTCTTCTTCTTCCGTAGAACTGTCATTCTATCAGTGTCAAAGGAAGAATAGCATGCTTCGCAACTTTCTGTTTTTAATTGGTGGATGGTGACTAGTAGTGGAATCTAGGATGCGCATTTCGTCCTATTTGGGGCTCGTCACTGGATGTTCCTGCATTTCTCTGTTTTTCTTAGAAAAACACCTATTGCAAAGCCAAGTGCGTCTGTGCAAACTATGAATTGCTTCCCAAACATCACTAGATTCAGTATCATCTGCTGACAATCTGTGAGTCTTTATCAGAGCAATCCTCTTGTGTATCTTCAGTTCATGTAAGTCCTGAATTACCTAGCAGCCGATAAAGTCGTTTTGCTAAGTCGTTGAAGCTTTCAACTAACCAGCGCTAAAACAATCACCCAGTGTTTCACTAGACGCAGCTATGTCATCTCCGTATACTTCCACGTTCAGCAGATTCTTCGCTAGTGGAGTCACTAATTTCCTAGAGGTGAATGGCACAAATGTCAATCACAATGGCATTCATTTCAATTGATGTTGCTTGTGACGAGCAGTAAAGGCTGTTTTACATCTGTCATTGATATTTAACAATCTAAATCAGAGAACACCTCAGCTTTCTACAAATGATCTGGTGAATCTGTCGAAGTCGGTATTGAACGTAGTCTGAGTCGGGTTAGGCTGTTCATCTCGCCAAAATCAGCACAAAATATGTATCATCCTAGCTTGGGAATTATCGGTAGTACGCACCCACTAGTTCTCTTACTGATATCAATCCATGATCAACTCGTCAAAACAAATCCAATCCTTGCAAACCAACTACTAAAAACAAAATATGTAATTCGCTCTGCGTTTCTCAAGCAATAGGACTGGAGAGCTGTACAGACTGTCAGCTTCTTAGACCATTGCCTCACTCAACACTTCTCCAACTTGTCTGTGCACTTCCTTCACAAAATGCACTGGCACTCACCGTCGTATAAACGTCAGTTCTTTCTAGTTCTTCAGGGGGGTCTCATTGTCACTTTGTCATAATAACCATGGGGTTCTCAATCTGGTGTGAATACGCTAGTATATTTATCCAGCAACTTGCTGATATTTCCTTCCTCCCTCTGAACATTCGGTGCTGTTTCCACTTCATCCAATTCACTGTTCACACCAATCAGAAACTATATATTTCGTATTAAATTTTCTCTTCTTCACATCAATTCTTGTGACTACTTCCCTCAGTA
Source organism: Trichobilharzia regenti (assembly GCA_944472135.2). Lineage (NCBI taxonomy): Eukaryota > Metazoa > Platyhelminthes > Trematoda > Strigeidida > Schistosomatidae > Trichobilharzia > Trichobilharzia regenti. Next base: position 130,959,082 of record OX235262.1, on the reverse strand, counting down.
AATCTTCGCCCAGCATATCTCACCGTCTGTTTTATATAACAACAAATGTAAGGCGTATTTGGTATGCTCTGATCTACACAACAGTCTGAAACGCTTGGAACCCTTAATGCATGTTCCTCAATGACTTGAATTGCCAATCTGCCCACCCTTATGACCGTACACTGTTTCAATCAGTGACTATCAGTTAAATATATGCCACTTTGTCAATCAAGCAAGCTAGGTCTCATCCGTCTACTCGTATTCTTCTTTTCAATGTTTCAATTTTTATCAATCCCACAACTCCGGGAAGAATACAATAGGAGTAAGGAATATTGTGTCGCTTATAAATACTGTCTGCCTTTCGACTGACTTCCCTGCTAAGACCCGGTTCTTCGAGAGTCGAAACATTTGTCAGTCTGCTTCTCATATGTTCGAATTGTTGATACCTGCCTGCTTCTGCATTTTCTTCATCTATCGTCTCATCTTGCCGGCCTGTTGACATTCGCTGATCACTGATATGTCAACTGCACTCAATCAACAACAAACCGTCTTGTGATTCCCACCTGATCGTTGATGTACACAGGTTAAACTGCTTTCACAAACTGTAGTTAATTGGGTGATAGCAGTAGTGAAGCATTCCGTGAACTGGGAAGCTATCAGCTCAGTTTTGAACCGTTATCTAAGTTTGATCACATGCTGATCAGAAAAGCTGCCAGTGAAACTGTAGAATGCAGAATTCCTGAAACTCTCATGTTTGTCTGACGGATCGTTGAACTCTGAAACTAGCCAGTCGACAACCATCTCCCGTGACTTCTCCGCAAACGCTCCAGGCGAACGTTTGTAGGTAGTTTTCAGTCGACCTCTCAGTATTGTCCATTAGATAACCAGGTTCACCTTATGAACCTGCAGATGGATGAGGTATCACTCTTCAAAAATCTGCAAGCAAAAAATGTTCATTTCTGACACAGATAGCTATACCTCTGGAAGTGTACATGACCTTTTTCCTTGTAACCAAATACAATTCACATTACAAAAAGTCGAAAAACTCAAATTGGTATCAAAATATAATGATAACATCCCACTTGTCCCTTTATATAGAACTGTTCTTCTAGTGATTTTCTCTCAACCACCAGACACACTTCTCTACAGATTTGAAACAATTCGTGAATGATTTTAGTGGATACCAGTGGATCATTTGTGTTCCACATTTCTCCTAAAGTGATAACACTGCAATCTGATTAGGAAGACACGAATACCTATTTAATATTCTTGAAGAATTTTCACCTCGATATTCTATAATTGATTGTCCTAAAATCAAGAATTGTCGACTTTGAAGAATTGGTTTGGAGACTCTCAACTGGAAACTGTTAATCCCTCCCAAAATAAATGGAAACAGTTTTATTGTGTGACTATATGAAATAAGTGTGAAAAGTTACATTACACTCTGTTTTCATGTTAAACATAGACATCGACCAGTTCGTTTGCTTACTTCCCATTGAAATTACAACGAAGCGATCTAAAAACGAATGTTGAACATTTCAACATTTGAACGTGTTAGTGTATTCGTAAGGTTGGATTAAGAAATAACATGAAGACTACTCTTTGTAAATTTGTACCTTATTTGTTCATAATTAGTGGTTTCACAACCACGGATTATCGAGAATTAGGAATTACGTGAGAATATCTTCCCTCTAAACTGCTTATACTTCAGGGAATAAATGAAATTCCTTCCACTGTATGACGTCAATCAACAACAGAGTAGGAGGTTAATCTTCATTTTAACCACAGTATTTGGTAAATATTTCGTTGAAGAACCCTAGGCAATGGTGTCTTCAGGAAGAAAGAAACAATTGAATGTAGATTTCGTCAAGTACCAAGATCAGTTAGAGATCACTGAAGACCAATGAGTACTGAGTAGCCGTTTCGTCCTGGTCTAGAACTGCTCCGCAGTGCACACACACGATCTCATAACGCCTCAATACCAGAACATTTAGGCTGTGAGGCCAAGCTGGTTGGCGATTCAGACATTTGGCCAACAATTCAATGACGCGTCGACTCCAATTTTGTTAGTTTGTGATACTGAGCAAACCTCATCAATGTCTTCCATCAGTATCCACTTCATCTAGATACGGTGGACACCAACGGCTCTAAATGATCTCTAGTTAATTTTGGTTCATGACGAAATCAACGTGGAAATCACTAAAAAAACAAGTAATCGAAAAATCCATACTCTCAACTGTTTCAGTCTTCACTCAGTTGAACACTGATTACAGAAATGAAATAGCCTTATATCTTCCGATGATTCCCGTCCACCTACTCGACAATCCTACCAGTAGAAATATATTCTAGTAACATTAACTCCTCTGTGTCCAGTATCTGACATCGACTGATATGGTAATAAGATGACAACTTCTCCACCTGATTTTGTACACTCATTCAATCCAGTCATCCCTCCATGGGTAGAAATGATCCACACTAATGACTGAAGCCAGTCATCCCAGCAGAATGTGGCGATGTGTGAAGACACTCTCATCAATAATAAAGCATTAATGAAAACAAAACACGTAGATCAGCGAAGAGTCTCTTTTCGGCGAATTCATTTTCTTAGCTGTACAATCGCAAATATATATGCATTGTTTTGTATGTATGTGTACATTAAGTTTGTCAAACAAAGTTACAATTGGTTAAGGTTACTTTTAACTAAACAAGTGGAGGATGGTAATACAGGTCAAGAAAATTAAGTGCTAATGAAACTAGGGTAGTAAAAAAATGATGAGTTGTCACAAACAGTTGTAATAATAATAGTGAGTTTTACTCAGGATGCACATAGAAACAAAGTAGATAATGCGAAACTATGTAAGAGATCTAAGTGGATACAAGAATTATAATTGCTTAAGGTTATTTTAACTAAACAGGTAAAGGTTGGTAATATAAGTCAAGACCATTAAGTGCTAGGGTAGTAACAAAGGTGATGAGTTGTCACAAACAGTTGTTAAAAGAAGTTATGCAATAATAATATGAATAGTTTGATGAGTGAGTTTTACTCAGGATGCACATAGAAACAAAGTAGATAATACGAAACTATGTAAGAGATTTAAGTGAATACAAGAATTATAAGCAATTAAGGAACAGGCGAAGAAACAAAATTAAGTCATCAAAATAAAAATAAAAGCTCAAAACAAATCAAAACATTGTTACCATGAGAGTAGAAGTGGTTGAGTAATCTTCTTTTGTATGCACAGCTCCGGTTTTTCCATGTGAATGGCCAGAGCTTCAGCGATGCAAAGGAGACGAAACCGTATTGCCTTTGATATGTTATTCTTGACTCTGTAGATTACTTTGAAGGAGGCGTTCGTTGAAATGCAATGATCAGTGTTGACCAGGTGTTCTATTATCGCACTCCTTATTGCACCAGTATTGCCTTTTCGCAACCATGCTGGATAATGTTCTTGAATTCTCTTGGACAGGATGCGCGTCGAACGACCGATGTACCTGGCTCCACAGCAGCAGGTGAACTGGTATATGCACATAGAAGTGGCCAGATGCGGGATCTTGTCCTTGAGGCTTCTGCAGATCAGTGGGCGACTGGAGAACACTATTCGTAGCGTTGCTGCAAAGAACGTTCTTCTCAGAGATGATGTGATCCTTCTCTTGAGAATATCGCTTGCTAAATCTCCCTTGAAATCCAAATTCATGTAGATTTTCTTTTTAGGCACAGTTAAAGTTTCGTTTTTCCGAATTATTGGTTTCATATTTTTGTCGATAAATCTTATTGGGTATCCATTTTGGATGAATATTTCTCTCAGAATATCTAATTCTGTTTCCAGAACGTCGGGACTACAGATGCGTCGGATGCGGGTAGCAAGTGATTTAATTAAGTTTCGCTTTTGTTGAATGGGCACCCAGCTATAGAAGCTTGTTAGTTGACCATTCCACGTAGGTTTTCTATGGATTGATCTTCTTAGGCTCCCATCAGCTCTTCTTGTCAGTTCCACATCAAGAAACGGAATTTTTGACTCGTTTTCCATTTCAAGAGTGAATTTTATTGCTGGATGGCAATTGTTAAATGTCTTCAGCAGCAGATTGGGGTCGTTGTTGTTGTCACAAATAATGAAAATGTCATCCACGTATCTTTTATACAGTCGCAAATTGTCGATGCTTGGCTTTAGTGAACCTCTCTCGAGGCTTGCCACGAAGCAATCTGATAGTAGTGGACCCAACGGAGATCCCATTGCAATACCATCCTTTTGTCTGTAGATGGTGTCGTTGAATGTGAACTGGACGTTCAGAGTGCATCCACTACTATCAGATTGCTTCGTGGCAAGCCTCGAGAGAGGTTCACTAAAGCCAAGCATCGACAATTTGCGACTGTATAAAAGATACGTGGATGACATTTTCATTATTTGTGACAACAACAACGACCCCAATCTGCTGCTGAAGACATTTAACAATTGCCATCCAGCAATAAAATTCACTCTTGAAATGGAAAACGAGTCAAAAATTCCGTTTCTTGATGTGGAACTGACAAGAAGAGCTGATGGGAGCCTAAGAAGATCAATCCATAGAAAACCTACGTGGAATGGTCAACTAACAAGCTTCTATAGCTGGGTGCCCATTCAACAAAAGCGAAACTTAATTAAATCACTTGCTACCCGCATCCGACGCATCTGTAGTCCCGACGTTCTGGAAACAGAATTAGATATTCTGAGAGAAATATTCATCCAAAATGGATACCCAATAAGATTTATCGACAAAAATATGAAACCAATAATTCGGAAAAACGAAACTTTAACTGTGCCTAAAAAGAAAATCTACATGAATTTGGATTTCAAGGGAGATTTAGCAAGCGATATTCTCAAGAGAAGGATCACATCATCTCTGAGAAGAACGTTCTTTGCAGCAACGCTACGAATAGTGTTCTCCAGTCGCCCACTGATCTGCAGAAGCCTCAAGGACAAGATCCCGCATCTGGCCACTTCTATGTGCATATACCAGTTCACCTGCTGCTGTGGAGCCAGGTACATCGGTCGTTCGACGCGCATCCTGTCCAAGAGAATTCAAGAACATTATCCAGCATGGTTGCGAAAAGGCAATACTGGTGCAATAAGGAGTGCGATAATAGAACACCTGGTCAACACTGATCATTGCATTTCAACGAACGCCTCCTTCAAAGTAATCTACAGAGTCAAGAATAACATATCAAAGGCAATACGGTTTCGTCTCCTTTGCATCGCTGAAGCTCTGGCCATTCACATGGAAAAACCGGAGCTGTGCATACAAAAGAAGATTACTCAACCACTTCTACTCTCATGGTAACAATGTTTTGATTTGTTTTGAGCTTTTATTTTTATTTTGATGACTTAATTTTGTTTCTTCGCCTGTTCCTTAATTGCTTATAATTCTTGTATTCACTTAAATCTCTTACATAGTTTCGTATTATCTACTTTGTTTCTATGTGCATCCTGAGTAAAACTCACTCATCAAACTATTCATATTATTATTGCATAACTTCTTTTAACAACTGTTTGTGACAACTCATCACCTTTGTTACTACCCTAGCACTTAATGGTCTTGACTTATATTACCAACCTTTACCTGTTTAGTTAAAATAACCTTAAGCAATTATAATTCTTGTATCCACTTAGATCTCTTACATAGTTTCGCATTATCTACTTTGTTTCTATGTGCATCCTGAGTAAAACTCACTATTATTATTACAACTGTTTGTGACAACTCATCATTTTTTTACTACCCTAGTTTCATTAGCACTTAATTTTCTTGACCTGTATTACCATCCTCCACTTGTTTAGTTAAAAGTAACCTTAACCAATTGTAACTTTGTTTGACAAACTTAATGTACACATACATACAAAACAATGCATATATATTTGCGATTGTACAGCTAAGAAAATGAATTCGCCGAAAAGAGACTCTTCGCTGATCTACGTGTTTTGTTTTCATTAATGCCTGGATGGGGATTATCCATGAATAATAAAGCAGACATAACCCAAAAGAATACAATGGAATCAAGCTACACCATGACACATGTCAGTGACGAATTCCAAATACATCATGCACCAGTTTGAATATTGTAAGTAGTTCACTGTATTCAGAGTAAATATATCCAGAGTGGACACATTAGGGAAACAGTTCGTCTTATTCTACTGTTCTCGATCTCGTAGATTTACACAGAATACATCATTGAAGTACTTAAAAAGAGATCTCCACCGAGAAGGTCAACAAAGATGACTCATGTACACGCAGTGGCACGCATCTGACGTTGGAGCTGGTGCTGTGCTAGAAATCCATATTCATGCATCGAAAGGGAAACCATTGTTAATGTTCATAAATACGCTTCATACTATTTGGCTGTTTTCGTAGGTTTTGTTGTCTTACTTAGATTGTGTTTCGACAGTACACTTTCCAATCCCAGTCTAGCCTTTACACATACTGGTCATCAGATCCCTCCTTGACTCTTGCTCAACTGAATTATTTGACTCTGAAATAAGTGTATTGTTAATAATAATATTTCTCCACTATTCGATTAAAAACGTTCGTTCCCAATTCCGGAATACTTCTTGATTATTCCTATACGTACTAACGAGCATGGAATGCATTTTACTGCCTTCCATCAGGCATCCTATTCATGTGATATAAATATTCATCAGCTTCACGACCAACAATGAAGGGATGTCAGTATTCTGTAAATTGGTGTCAGCATATGTGTGTGGTCGTACACAACTAACAAGAACCAACGGAATATAATGACTTCAGTTTATTCTGCACAAAACATTCTTCTTTCTTCATGCAAGTGTATCAAGTGAGATAAATGTATGGAGTTTAAGAAGACATTTGTATGTGAGCATTCAGATGAGACGCTTTGCATATATATGAGGAAATGACTGTAATGAGAATGGATGATGCTTAGGTAACACGGTCTCACACGTCACTGCAGTGGTGCATAAAGGCCTATGTTGTTGTCGACTCAACTCGTCAACAGTTATTCACTATACAATCTACGGAAACAGTGAGTTTTTTAAATTTCAGTCAAGCTGTGTCAACGATCACAAAGCCTACACCCAGAACACCAAAATAATAACCACGTGAATGAAGTTCACTTAAATCCATCTATCCCCATGTGAACTAACTGTGTAATCTGTGCTTATTCATCCGATAATAGTCAGTTTCAAGTTGTAATACTCAATGTAAAGTCTTACGGCTAGCTTCAACCCCCACATACATACACATTCGTGGAATTATTAGACTATTAATTTTGCAATAACGCATTCTCAAAATGTTATGTTCTCGTCGCTAAATTATCGTTATGGTCTGGTCGAGAAACTAATAGTCCTGACGCAAGAAGGCGGAAATCAGAAGACCACTAGGTTTGCGATGATACTTCTATTGTCCAAAAAAAAGGAGACGAAAATAAATGATCTCACACCAAAGTGGTAAGTAAGTAAAGTAGTTCACACAAATTGTGTATGCGAAATATATATGAATGTTCAGACAAGGGTGTGAACAAATCACTAGACAGTCTTAACATGAATGGCTAATTATAATGAAGTATAGATATTATAGAGAAGATTTGTAGCTCAGGTGGATGATTTTGATGTGGTTTTGTTCTCTGAGCTGGATGGTTAGTTTGCGAAGCTTTCATCACCTTACTGGGTGACATCTTCAGCGCATACTTCAATTTGAAGTGAGCTTTTAGATTTCTCCACGAGTTTATTAATCATCTCTCCTGGTGACCTTGGACGTGATTGGTTGTTTGTGTGTGTTTTCACACCTTCTAGGTTACTTGTATTGGAACCGGTTGTTTCTTTGACTTGAATTTTGACCCTTTGTGTGTGAAGTTTCTTTCTTATTGGTTGATAAATTTTGTCTATGTCGATGTGTCTATTGATTGATGATCCACTGGAATGCCAAGCTTCTAAAAATTCTCTAGCATTCTTGTTATTTCCTTTGTCTAATATTTGAACGTTGTCCCAGTCGAATTGATGTCCGTAGTTGTCTGTGTGTAGTGAAATGAGGGAGTGGATATCATGTCTTTTGACGGCTAGCTTATGTTCGTGGATACGAAGACGAAGGGGACGTCCACTTTGGCCGATGTAGTGTTTTTCGCAGTTGTTACAGTTTATTTTGTAGATGATGTTGGTTTTGTCTTCTTTCGCTGTTGAGTCTTTTGGTTGACATAGAATTGAGTGCAGCGACTTTGTTGGTTTGTGTACGACGTCAATTCCTAAAGGTTTGAAGAGTCTTGTAGTGATTTCTGAGATATCTTTTATATATGGTAAGGCAATTTTCTTTGTGCTTTCCTTGGTGGCTTTTGCTTTGGTAGGTTGGCTTGGGGGTATATGTCTCCACGGAATTTCATCAAGAGACATATACCCCCAAGCCAACCTACCAAAGCAAAAGCCACCAAGGAAAGCACAAAGAAAATTGCCTTACCATATATAAAAGATATCTCAGAAATCACTACAAGACTCTTCAAACCTTTAGGAATTGACGTCGTACACAAACCAACAAAGTCGCTGCACTCAATTCTATGTCAACCAAAAGACTCAACAGCGAAAGAAGACAAAACCAACATCATCTACAAAATAAACTGTAACAACTGCGAAAAACACTACATCGGCCAAAGTGGACGTCCCCTTCGTCTTCGTATCCACGAACATAAGCTAGCCGTCAAAAGACATGATATCCACTCCCTCATTTCACTACACACAGACAACTACGGACATCAATTCGACTGGGACAACGTTCAAATATTAGACAAAGGAAATAACAAGAATGCTAGAGAATTTTTAGAAGCTTGGCATTCCAGTGGATCATCAATCAATAGACACATCGACATAGACAAAATTTATCAGCCAATAAGAAAGAAACTTCACACACATAGGGTCAAAGTTCAAGTCAAGGAAACACTCAGTTCCAATGCAAGTAACCTAGAAGGTTTGAAAACACACACAAACAACCAATCACGTCCAAGGTCACCAGGAGAGATGATTAATAAACTCGTGGAGAAATCTAAAAGCTCACTTCAAATTGAAGTATGCGCTGAAGATGTCACCCAGTAAGGTGATGAAAGCTTCGCAAACTAACCATCCAGCTCAGAGAACAAAACCACATCAAAATAATGAAGTATCGATCCATATATACATATAGCAGACATGTCAACAACCAAACATATAATATGAATATATGTCACCAAGCGACGGACTGTCAACAAACACTCATATTATATATAATATAATATAAGGAGAATAAGATAAGTTAAGCTTTATTCCAAATCAGTACTTGTGATACAGAATGGAATTCTCAGCATTTTATTACAGTATTGCATCCAGTTAGTACATTAACAATAAATATAGTTCTACATAGATTAAGGTTATCTCAGTCAGTTTTGACAACATATTAGCATGTTGGTAGCAAAGCCAAAATTTAAACAGAGTGTTTGAAGGTGTTAGAAAAGTAGATACTACTAGCATATTTACTGGCGTAAGCAATAGCAAAATGGTCGAGGTATACAGAGTGTGAAAGAACGAACAAGAATGTTTTAAGTAGAGTTTGTAAGGACATTGATAGAGGAGACAAGTTCATACAAGTGAAATGGTCACAGACTAAGCGAGCAAACAGAAAGAGAGACCAACATACAAACACACATAAATATATATATGTGGATACATATCACAAAATTATATCAGTCATCAAGTCATAGGTACACTTCTATATGCCTGCAAAGAATGTTATTGAAGATCCATGTTTTGAAAGTGAAAAACTCACACCTTGTTTGCAACAGCTAGGTATCAAGAAGACAAGAACAACACGATATCATCCACAAACGAATGTCATCACAGAGACAATCAACCATACACTGAAGTAGTGGTTGGCGTCCAAAGAAGGTAATTGGGAAGCGGAGCTTCATTGATTCTAATAGAACATAGTACTTTCTCCGAGGGATTAAGGAAGAAATCACCGTTCGAATTGATGTATGGTAGGAATCAACGATTACCAAAACACAATACGATCTTACCCCTTCATCAAAAGTCTAGTGAAAGACAAGATTGGGAAGGGAATGGAAAGAAGCCGTCATGAATGTAAAGTATGAAGAGAAAATGGACTCTGAGAAATTCAAACAGAGAGACAGGAAGAAATGCATTGTATTTGAAGTCGGAGATTAAGTAAGGTGTATTGGAAAAAAGCGGACTGCTGGATGCGTGCCAGGTTCACAGAAACGCCTTCGATTGTGGGATGGAATGTACAGTGTGACCGAGAGATGTGGTCTCGTTTATGCCATCATAAGGGGAAATAAATGGAAACGTGTCAAAGCCAGTCAACTCCACAGATGGATGCAGTGGGGTAAACAAGCCGATGAGAAGACGGAAGAAGAGTGGGTGGCAACAAGCAGGTTGGAGTGCCACCACTCGAATATAATTGACGGGGTACGAGTGTGGCGAGTGCAACATGGATTCGAAGTGATAGGAAGCGGCCGAAAATTGAAATCAATTTAAGGGAATCACTTGGGAGGTAGAAGTGTTTATTTCTGAAAAGAATCTTATTGAAATTTACCGCCCTCCGAATTGCTTTGTTTCCGTTATTTACCGTGAATCTGTATAGTACTTAGTCAAGCTACATAATGAATTAGAAACTTTTGGTCAGTAGTCCAACCAGTCACTCTACTGAATACAAACAGTATAATTCTCCAGTAATACTGTCCTTATACATCTATCTATGGGAGTACAACCCATCTTCATGTGTATATGTCTCCCAACCAGAAAAATATAACTGCAAGTATTTTAATCTCAATATTTGTATTATAAAAAGCGTCATCAAACACAAAAAATAACTTATAACATAGTTCACAAATTTGTTTGTTATATTTTGTTATGATTTCTTCGTGTGCGTGAGGAGATCTGGTCGATATTTACAACATCAATTTTATGAATTGGAATAGATATTGACACTGTAAGACATACCAATAACAGTTGATACGAAACAATAAATACTTTTGCTTTTCCCCTAACTGCCATAGGTTTACGGCTCACTTTTCAAGTGAAATACAAAATGATGTATGTATATTAAACTACATACATATATGCAGAATAAAGAGATGTACAAATAATGTGCTATATGATTCTAAGATAAGAAAATAGTACAACTGTTGTTGTCTGGTAAAGGGATTTCACTCCAAGTCATCATTAAGCTGGAAAGAAAAAGAACGAAAATAAAACTTTTTATAAGAGGCTACTTTAACAAATTCAAAGTGATCACTATTACACCTAATACAATAAGCATCCCGTTGACAGTTGCAAGACAATGCACATAATTACAGTGTAGTATACACGTATATTTGAATTTTCTATAGTTTGGTTTGTAAGGGTTAGTTATGCTTTTACGAGTCGATCACGGATTGATATCAGTTAGAGAACTATTGAAAACCAGGGAGTACTGAACAGCTGCTGTTTCATCCTAGTTTGGGAATCATCGGAAGTACGCACCTACCAACAGGGTTCGAACCCAGGACCTACCGGTTACAAGGCAAGCTCGTATACCATTCAGCCACTGGGACCCGATTCAATGGCCAGTGCATGAATTCTAACTTCTACTAATTCGTGATTTTAGCGCGACCCCAACCATTGTCGTTGGTGGGACCATCCATTCACACACGTGACACCTGACTGGACCTCACTGGTCACGACTTCTCACTAGAACTCCAGGAAACTCCAACCTGTAGCAAGTCACTAGCGAGCATCAGATTAATTTTCTATAGTTTGGTTTGTAAGGGTTAGCTATGTTTTTACGAGTTGATTACGAATTGATATCAGTTAAAGAACCATTGAAAACCAGGGAGTACTGGACAGCTGCTGTTTCATCCTAGATTGGGAATCATCATTGAATTGATGACAACCTATAATACCTAATAATTTCAGTTCAATTAAAACAAATGTTAAAGAAAATATATTAATTACCAAATGATCCACTCTTAAAACATGATTAGGAGACAGGTATGCGGCGCTTGTTACTTCGGTAGCTTGAGGATATGAGGATACCACGTCATTCAGGTTCAAAAATGCCATATTTTCTGACTGGCTAACATTGATTCCTGGTACTTCTTCTTCACACAATAAGCCGAAACCTGTGTAAATAAGCACGCACACACACACACACACAGAAAGAAGATATAGTGCACAAATCTTATATACCTCTTTATATATTCAAAACTGGCTCCCATAATAAATCTTTACACACAAGCAAGTAATCAGATTGAACTAAAACTCGGTAACCAAGGTTGGTTTTTGTGTTTTAGAGCTAAACAACACAGGATTGTTAACACTAACACATATATACACACACAAAATAGCTATTTGCAACTGGTACTATATGCTCACATTTAGAATAGCTTACGCCTCGTGATACATTATTAGATATTGCCGCAGAATACAGCAATTATTTGTCTTCAATATGCGAAGATAAGTGTACGGATAACCACTGGAAACTAATGTGTAATAGACAGTTGTTTTATTCTGACTGAGATCCTTACAGAGGTGTGATGCTATTCAACTAGTTAGGCAGAGTCTAGACAATGCTATTAAAACAATTGAACACCACCATAAAGGCTACAAAACAATCAGGGGAAGATATTACATCAATCCACAACATAATAGACGCTAAAATATATCAGTTGGAATAGTCTCAAGGGCGCTAATACATAGGTGTCAAGTATAAGAATACATTTACCTAAATCATATGCGTCTTCAAGCGTCCAGCCTGAAGCCCTATGTTTCACTAGGAACATCAAGAAATAAAAGTAATTTAATTGGTAGATGGTGACTAGCACTGGAATCCAGGATGCACATTTCGTCCTATTTGGCACTCGTCATCTGGATGTACTTGCATTTCTCAGTGAATGATTATGTTCCCACCGAGGCTCGAACCCATGCCCATAGTTTCAAACGCCAAATCGCTATCCACTAGACCACTCTCTGAGAAATGCAGGTACATCCAGATGACGAGTGCCAAATAGGACGAAATGCGCATCCTGGATTTCACTGCTAGTCATCATCCACCAATTAAATACTAATTAAATGCCCAGACATCGTTGAAGCATCTGCTCAAGAAGCCGACATATCAACCTGGTCCAATCAATCGACGGGAAAATCTAAAATTCAGTTAAATAAAAGAAATCATTTTAATTTGTATTAAAACTCCGATACTCATTCAAATTCACATTGTCGCCAAGTTATTGTTTTCATCCTAGTTGAAATTACATAATACAGTAATTTTTCATCCACTTCAACATTTATTATTTACATTAATCTTTTTGAATGCAAGGGTGCTTCGATGATCCCTTTAGGTTTACATAATGTAAATATATGTGCTCAATAAGCCCTCTTCTAATGACTTTTTCTGCCTGCTTCAAATTGGTGTCAAGAAACAAATTTTTTTAGAAGCGTTTATTTCATTTATTTTCGATTTGACGTCTTTGCTAAAACAAGATTTATCAGATTAAACCTTTCTATAAAACCTACCTTGGGTAATCGTCTCCAACCAAAATGATAACTTGTTATCAACTGGAACAGAAGGAGATGAAAGATCACCTCCAAGAAGATTACGATCAATGAGGTCTTGACGCCATTCACGAATGAAATTATTGTATGCTCGAGCAATTTCCAGATGGTTCGTGCAGCTATTATCATCATCTGTTTCACTAGGAATGATATCACTGGGATTGTTTTTCTCATTATTGTTACTTATCATTTTCTTGTTCTGTTGAGCGTGTTTTCGATAAGCATATAGACAAGCTATAGCTTTAGGACGTAAGATATTCGCAGTGAAAGGATCAGTGACCAGTTGAATGATATGCGCCTCCATGAGTCTACAAGCTAGACAAGTTAGACAAAATGAATAGTTTCATGCGCACAAGTACCAACATTTTCTTAATTATTAGAATATAAGGACATAATTACAGATGTCGATATCGACAGTAATGTAAACAAGGTTGCGACAGAACACCATTTATTGTCATTCCAAATGTTTAACTTCCCACTTTTCATATACATTTCATTTTGTTCTGACTACTTTATATCTCCCGATGAACTTGTTTGGATAATTGTTATCAACCAGAGTTTGTGTCATTATGTGCTTTAAATGTCCTTGTAATTAGCTTCTTATTCCTTCTCTTCCTCTCTCTCGATATATATATGCTAAGGCGGTTATCAGTTGAATAGTGTGTTACACGACGAGCAGATAGACAGTCGTTGTCACAGAAGGATACCATAGCTACACTGCGTAGCACTGAAGGAAACAAATGAGAATAATGTGATCAAAATAAAGGATAAAGATAAAGGAGCTAAATACGTTCGCTGTGCCTTCCTTGATTACACATCTGCATTTGACTCTGTTCCCAGGTCTCTCTTGCTAAGTAAGCTTGCTGCAAAACAGGCTGAGAGCTGGAAAAATAAGTGGTTGTATTCCTGTTTTTCTGATAGAAAGCAGTACACCGTCTACATGAAAAGTCCTCCACTACCTCACTTACCTTAGCTGGTGTTCCTCAAGGTGCTGTTCTTTCTCCTTTTCTGTTTTCTTTTTTCTTACATGATTTGCCCCATTCTGATGTAGCTACTTTTGTTAGGCATGCTGATGACCTCTCTGTTTCTATGCCTGTCAACTCTCAGTCAGATTGTTCCAAATTAAATAAATTTCTGTCGGAAAATTAGTCAGTGGTCCTCTTCAAACGGTCTTAAGCTAAATCCGTCTAAATCTCAGGTAGTCAATTTCACTTTCAGACGTAAACGTGACCTACAGCAACTAGTTAGCTCACACGACCCCACTATCATTGACGGCATAGAGGTTGAAAATACATCTAATGTCAAGTACCTTGGGCTGAGTTTTTCCACCGATCTTTCCTGGTCTTCCCACATCTTGCTAGTTACTAGAAAGATGTTTCGTTTAACGTTCTACGTTAGGAAATTTAGGCAATCTGGCATAATTCAGTCTTTGCTTTCTCAGTTTGTCAATTCTTGTGTTCTACCCATCCCCCTTTACTGCTCCCCATTAATCTTCCCTGGACTACTTAAGAAAGACTTTGCTTTGCTCAGAAAGGCACTGAAAGCTGTTAGTAGGGCAAATGGGATATCGTTCAACCAACTGGTTAACACTATTGTGGATAAACATATAATGTCATGTAAGCAATTAGCGAATACAATATTGTCAGACCCCGAGCATCCTGTCTATACGCAGCTGTCTCCTTGCATTTCATCCGGTAGAACTAGAAGCAGCTATAAGAGGCTATATGCTAGGACTACCAAGTACAAAAACTCCACAATACCATATCTGGTACAACTGTTATGTGATGAGAAATCCGTTAGGTATGACACGATAAACTTGCTGGTGCACTCTAACAAATAGTCCCATTAGTTTTTGTTTTCCTTTCCTCGTTACTATTACACTGCTGTTCTTATCTTCTATTACATACCAATTTTCTGCTTGATATCCTGTAGTGCATTGTTTGATATGTCTGTCTGTCTGGATTCAACATAGAACTTGGCACCGAAGTGCACCAGTTCGAGTTGCCACGTTCCAAATAGCACACAAAGGTAGACAAGAAGATGAGTGAAGAGAATCAATACAGTCTGACAAGTATAAGAGCGAAACAGAATGGGTAATGGTAGAAAGGAATATGAAAGTTTACAGAGACTGAATACATCTGCGCCATTGACAACGATTTTGAGCCATGTCACCTATTGTCTCCAGCCATTGATTCCTAGAGTCCCGAGGCCCCCAACCCGGGAGTCTGCATCTCCCTACCTGACTCAGTTTAACTGTCAAGGATTTCATGGATTGATGAGGCCATGTTTTTGTTTGGCCACCACTGGCTCTTTTCCAACCTGAACCTATATCAGCTAGCGATGCCCGTCGGGGGAGGCGGTGGTTAGGCATGCGCAGCACGTGACCTAGCCATCTTAGTCTATGTAACTTTATAGCCTCGTCGATTGATTTTCCCTCTTTGCCCAACACTCTACGCCTAACGTCAACATTACTTACCTTATTAAACCACCTAACGTGAGACAGAGATCGCAGACATCTATGATCGAAAGCAGTCAACCTTTTCATGTCTTCAACGCGTATTGGCCATGTTTCAGAGCCATAGAGAAGGACGGAGCGAACTGCTGAGCAGTACACACGTCCCTTGGTTGATAACCGGATGTCACGCCTACGCCAGAGATGGTGTAAGTCAGCGAAAGCAGCTCGAGCTTTTCGGATCCGTGCTGAGATTTCATCGCCAATCAGTCCGTTGGTGCTAATACAACTTCCCAAATAGGTGAAGTGGTCAACATGTTCTATCACTTCACTCCCTATCACTAAGTTAGGAGTTGACGTGGTCCAGTCCTGTATTAGCATCTTACATTTTGTAGGGGCGAATCGCATGCCAAACATACGAAGATTGCTGCTCAAGGTGTTCAGAAGACTCTGCATTTTGTCAGCATCCTCCCCTAACAGGACTATGTCATCTGCATATTCTAAGTCCATAAGATTATTCCCTGGTAACAAGTCGATTCCTAAGTCACTACGTTCAGTTAAGGATACTTCCATTAGCATATCTATGATGAAGTTAAACAGAAATGGGGAAAGTGGACATCCCTGTCGGACACGACTGGTTGTTACCAATTCAGATGACAATTCCCCATAAGCCCTTACACGACTACGTGAGTTTGAATAGAGTGCCTTGATTAGTGCAATGTACTTTCTTGGCACTCCCTTCACAGTCAGACATTGCCATAGTACCTTTCGATCCACGGAGTCGAAGGCCGCCTTCAAGTCAAGAAATATGACAATTGTTGGACGCCGAAAAGTGTGTCTATGTTCTAGAATCTGTCGAAGAGTGAAGATATGATCTATGCACCCTCTACCTGGTCTAAAGCCTGCTTGATTTTCCCTTGTCTGTTCCTCCCGAGTTCTGCTTAGTCTATGCATGATTACTGAGCCTAGGATTTTAGAGACTATGTTCGTTAGGCTGATCCCCCTATGATTATCACACGAGGACTTGTTTCCCTTCTTGAATATCGGTATAATAAGTGACTTACCCCAGTCTGATGGCACTGTCTCTGATTCCCAGACTTTGCCTAGTACCTCAGTTAATCTACAAACTAGTATGTCACCCCCATATTTAAACACCTCCGGAATAATTCCGTCGGGTCCTGCCGCTTTGCCTCGTTTCAAATTACTGATAGCTTTTGTGACTTCACTTACAGACGGCGGACCAGTGTCTATATCCCATTCGGGTGTGTGCTGGATGTCGGGGAGGTTCAGTGTGGCTGTAGGCAAGTTAAATTGTCCCTTGATATAAGAATAAAACTTGTGCACTGTGGTAGAGTGTAATTCCATTATGGGTAAATTTTGTTTGATAAAGTCTCACAGCGTTATACAGTAATGTTTACTGATGACGTTTCGAGCACAATTTATTGCTCATAATCATAAATTGTCCCTCAAAGTGTTCTTTCCAGCGTTCAAGGCGTCTATCCTGAGAGCTAATTAAGGAGCCATTTTTCTCAGAAATAGTCTCACTTATGATTTGCCTTCTCCCACCCGTTTCCCTGATGAGTCTAAAGAGTTGCCTAGTGTTGCCTATCGCCGATGCTTTTTCCATCTCTTTTGCCTTTGTCAGCCACCACTGTTCACGGTCCTTGCGGAGACTTTTAGTAAGTTTCCTCTTGTGCAGCTTTCGCTCCTCATTGAATTCGGAGCTCGCCGGAATAAGTCTTCTAGCATCTATCAGTTCGGATGAGGCAGTCGAAATCCAGTGGTTTTTACTCACCTTTGGATTTGCCTTATTCACAGCTTTTACAGCTGTATCTATAGCTGACTGAATATTCTTCCAGGCTTCTCCAGGGTGAGCACAGCTGTCGAACACAGATATGTGTTTAGCTAGTTCTTCCTCAAATACGGATTTAGTTTCCTGATCGAGCTGGGGACGTGATGGTTTTACCGCCAGCTGTTTCCTACGTCCGTTCAGTCGTAAGCACACACGAGCGCGGACCAGTGCGTGGTCGGTATCTACACACGTGTTCCAGAAGGAGCGACAATCTCCTACCGACCCACGCCAACGATAGCTTATTGCTATGTGGTCTATTTGTGTCCAGCGTTGGTTTGATGATGGGGGTCTCCAGGTCATACAGTGTCTCTCCTTGTGTTTAAAGTTAGTGCTTACAAGAAACAAATGATTATCAGAACAGAACTGTAGGAGACGGTCACCGTTGTCGGTTCGCTGGCACGGAACTCCATAGGTGCCACCGACATCCTTCTCAGATTGACACAATTTCCCTACTTGAGCGTTAAAGTCACCAGCTAGAACGACTATATCTGAGCGTTTAGCCTTTCTCACCAAACTAGACAGCTTTTGGTAGAACTCATCCTTCGTTTCATCCGAACTGCAGTCAGTGGGGGCGTAGGCGGAGATTACGAAAAGGCATCGGCGAGTAGTGCAGTCCTTTCTCCTTTTTACTGATCCGTTCAGACGGACAGCACACATTCGGCTATCTACCGGGATCCAGTCAAGCAATGTCTTTTCTGCCCTAGTACTCAAAGCTATCCCTACGCCAGCTAATCCTCGTGAACTAGCTGTGGCATCTCCTGACACCCTCAAGGTGAATTTTGCAGATTCATCCTGTTGGCCAGGTGGGGTTAGGTGAATAACCACACTTGGGTCTTGTATGCGTGTTTCTGAAACACAACATACATCAATGGCTCGGGATGCCAGGGTCTTGGCTAGTGATGCTTGTTGTCCTATTTGGCAAAGTGTCCTAACATTAAAAGCTCCTATATGAAATTGGTGGCGTGGCTTTAGGAGACTATCGGTGGTGGTTTTTTGGCTTCCGTCGTTTTTAGTGGACACAGAGTGAAGAGGGAGTGAGGAGCCATCAAGTAGAGGAGTTGCATCAGTGGGAGGAAGGCAAGGTAATAGAGATGAAGATGAAGACAAAGATAAGTGAGGATTAGAGAGGTTTTGTGTGCATTTCGGATTGTGAGGGCGATTGTTACTTCCCGGCTGCCCACACCGTGGAAGTTGGTTGCGTGACCGCAGAGCCCAGGGGACAACTGCTTGAGGCCGGTCACACGCGGCCTGTTTTTGTTTGTTCTCTTTTGTTTGGTGTGCCTCAGTAGCATACTTATCACTCCTGCCCTGTGACACGGCAGCAGGAAGCGCGGTCGTTGTTAATCCGGGCCACGGCCGATCCGGCATGAAATTTTGTGAATTTGTTTGAATCATGGTATTGGATGGGGTAGCTGCTTTTTGTTTAACCGCTATCCAAACAACCTGCCTGGCATGGTAGAACCTCAAGAGACATAAGTCTCAGCCAGTATAGCTTGATTAGGTCATTGCGGTGTTCAAGCCCGACCACCACGTCAAGGTAGCAGCTTTCGGTCGGGTCTTGTTTGATATGTAAACGCTATGCTGTTTTTTAATTTATCTTTTATTTTTTGGCGTTGGTTTTTTTATTTTTTTTATTTATTTATCTTTTTTATTTTAAAAATCTTATAAAATTTATGAGGTAATTAGATGCAATATATTGTAATGCACTCTGAAAATTCCATACCTGTACCACAAGTACTGTTTGGAATAAAGCTGTTATTATTATTATTGAAAATATGTAGGAGAAAGGGAAATGAGATCTGATATTATAGTCAACACGAAGAAGTCTGAATATAGTTATACTGTTGAGATCTACTCTGACCCGCGTGATCTACAGTCTTCAAAAACTAATTCCGGTGGTTTTTTGGATGATAAATGAGGTAACTTGTTCTCACCTAAATGACTTCAAATAATATTTAATGGCCTCATACAATAGTGCTATTTCATATGGTTTCTGTTTTCAAGTACTATCCTACTGCATCCAGAGTTACACATGTAGACTAAAATTAGTAAAACACGTTAACGTCACCTCAACAGAATAGACTTTACAATCCCATCAACTGGTATACCTCCCCTACAGAAGAACTTATATCTGGCCTTCACATTACTTATATGGCGGCAGTATCACGAGCAATCAACAAAAGTTTAAAATAAGGGGTAGAAAATGAGATGTGTTGTAGAATAAAGTTTCACACCGGTTTATTTTCGTTGTACCACAATCAAATAATGTGATTCATTAGACCGCAAGTCATCGTTCATATTACAGTAAATCCACGCCTTCGAGACAATTTTTCCACGATGATACAGTGGGAAAGTGAAGAGTACTTGTAGGCTTGTTGAGCCAGTCGGTAAACCGATATCTCCATAACCATATTAAGCAAAAAACAATAAAAACCCAAGAAACATAGAAACTGGTTTCCATGAAAAAGTCACATGAGAAAATCAGAATGTTGAAAACCTACCAAGTTCTGTCTGTCGAGTGGAGAGAAGGACTTCAAAATCTTGAACTGAATTTATTTGAATGGAACTTGATGTGGTAGTATTTTGTGAAGTGCCATTGGTTAATTCTGGATTCGGTGACGGCTGTTCGTTGTCTGCATCCTTTGTAGAAGATGTGCCATAAAGTTCTTCCTCCATGAGACGCCTCCGTTTAGCTAAGTATTCTTCAGTTAAATCAACTGATTCACTGGCAGAGCGAAGAGATGGAAATGATGTGAGAAGCATACTGCGGGATTCACTCACAGATGGGTCTCCGGAGTCTGAGCTGATTCTCGTTATGATTTCTTCCAGACCAGGAAAGATTTCCGGTGACAACCATTGATTTGAATAGTTTGTAGAATTTGGTAGTGGCATTGTTGGATCAAGACCACGTTGCCTAAGGCAAGTGAAAAACCGCTGAATCCAAGGATTTGGTACACGCTGTGGTGTGAAGCTGCGATGAAAGACAAACAGTACAATGAGTAATTAGTTAAGGTTACACATTTAGTTTTGGCCGTGATATAAACAAATTAATAGAATAGGATCATATGAATTGGAGAATAAACGTCACTGATTTACACTTTTTGATTACTTTAACGTAATAACATTGTTCATCGAAAAAGTACAGTACTTACTCAACAGAGTATATTTCAGACAACCTTTCTACAATAACATCACAATAGGCTTAATTCAAATAACATATAGATGGAACTCTTTGTATGTGTTATAGTACGTACGCATTACACCAACAGTATACATAAAATTTGATACCATTAAGAATATCCGTTTTTAGAAAACTGTATATTCTAACTAAGCATTTGATTAGCCCAAGATTTGCTTACATTGTTCTATACATCCGAAGAAGTGAAACTATCACGGTCTGTAGAAAATTGACCTTGAAGAGCCAATCAGATTTAGAGATCCAAATTAAATGCTGCCTAATTTTATGGGTTTGATAAGGATTGGCACAGGATTGTGCTTATTCCCTAGGTACTTTTTTCTGCAAACCGGCTCTCTCAGGTTAGTTTAGTGTTTTTAGGGTTAAGGTTAGGATTAGAGTTCCGGTTAGTTTGAAGAACAGTCTCAGAAATACCAACGGATTGGAGAGTAGCATAATCTACAGTCACCTGGATGGATACATCTATCGGGCATGCTATGACTTCCCAGTGGATTATCCTTGGAGTGGCTGGGAGAGGCATTCCTACAACACATAAGAGACAATTATTCACCATAATATAACTTTGTAATGCTGTTTAGCACTTTCTAAACGCTTATGAGACTTTTTTGCACGTGAATTCTGACTGGTTGTTCAGAGTTAAAGAGGCTTTGGCGATTATAATTTAACTTCGCCCTATATCCAACAGGATTGGATCTCTTCATAAAAGGAAAACTGTGAAGGCAAACAACCGAATTTCATGAAATGTGAAAAAATGTACTAAATAATCATCAATGCGTAGTACAACTTAATATCTCTACATTTATTTCCTTATCAAGCTATAAATTATATCGGGAAATGTTACATTTCTTAATACTACCTAACTGCCTATACTGTAGTAGATATAGTATGCTAGAACTTGCGACATAGTAATCTGTTGTCTGAAAGAATTAACTACAGGGTGGACGGAGAGATTGATAACAGAAGCTTTGTTTATCGAATCAACTGCAAATACATGTAATAGGAATGATTCATCACCTGTCCCTGATATCTGGAAAATTCTACTACCCCTATGACAAATAGGAGAAAACAAAGATGAATATAAAACTCAAGTTTTAAAGCCGTGTGATTACAATTGATATGATTATGAACAATAAATTTTGTTCGAAACGTCATCCAGTAAATAATACTGTTTCACTGTGTGATATATCTAATAAACAAACTAATATGGAATTTCTTACTACCACAGTGCCCAAGTTTTACACATATATTAACTACCGGTTTTGTGAAGAATTCTTTCCCGTTTAGCGAAGTTAACATTTTTGATTGGACACTAGTCAGTAATCGGTGTGATGTGTCTAGTCCTATCTTCGGTACAGACTGAATTCTATCAGTCAAGCTTGCAATGTGGCCACCACGCAACGTAGCTCGTCATTACGGTGCACTGTGAACTGTTGGTGTTAGATTGCCTCCAACAATCTAATACCAACGGAGTTAACATTAAATTTTTCAACTGGTTTCAACATTTCGTTTAATTTGTTTCTTTTATATACAGCCAAAATACAGGGAAAATCTTGAAATATGATTGAGAAAAAAGGAAGCTAACTCATTTAGTCATCAAAACTTGTAGCTCTACCTACAAAGCGTATATCATAGGATCACAGGAATATTAAGAAATAGAAGGTTTGGTTCATGAAACCACCTTCTTTATTGTCTTTTCATCTAAGGTATCACCTTTCTTCTTGACTACTTTTGCCTGGTAATTGAAGAATATCAAACCGTAGTTTAGAACTAAACTGTAATACTATTTAAACCTATACACGAGTAGAAATAATCATGAGGGTTGAAGATAAGGAATGAATTAACTAGATGAAATCTATTCTGGGCATAAAAGTTGTGATGAATTGGAACTAAGAAATATTTCAATCTTACTAACCTGTATAACGATTGGAATTATGAAAGACTGTAAATTTTCCCCATTTTAATTTTATTCATACTCAATCTGTACTAGCTCTACTTGTTCTAATCGTGGTTATTGTCTTATTAGATCTTTCACTACTCATTTCAAAACACAAACTGTACATCATCCACTCAACTGTAATGTAAAACTAACAAACTTTTCCCAGTCCTTTAAGTCATCGAACAATCTCGTGACAATCCAAGACAGAATAGCAAAAAATATGACTAAGTTAAAAAATTTTAAGGAAATAGTCTAGAAACTATCGAAATAGTTGAGTGATAAATAAATATGCACGGTGAACTTACAAAAATCGCAGAGACTCTAGAATGACTATACTTGTAAGCCTGAGAGTGCTTTCAGTACAATACGACCCTTAACTTAAAGGACATTGTTGGAGATTGAATTCTCGCAAGCATCCATTAAGCATCTAGATGTAGCTCAGCTACAAGAAACGACCTGGTAAAGCCGAGAGTGGGTGGACTTCGATCTTCCGGTCGAAATGATCTCAAGTGGCCACACGTGCATAGCCTCTGTCATATAAGTTCTATTTTCTACCTTCACGTGACGGCGCTGTTTCTCACAAAAGCAAAAATTTGTAAGTACGAACGTTTGAAGCTTACAACTGGACTGACTAACATTGCTGGCCTGTCTAAAAGAGCTAGAAAACCCTGATTCCTCACTTATAGCGAACATGGGCTGCAGAATCCGAATGGATCAAATGGCGTATGAACTTGTTTTGGTCATCGGAAACCACTGGAACACAGCTCCTGACTATGCCCCTCTACCTTGTAGACAAGATTTCAAGTCAAAGGCTCAGGAATCGGTCCCTCAAGGCAACTATTTGATTCATTCTGGGCACCTGGGCAGTATTCCAGCCCTGGCACAAACTACATGATTTTATGTGGTGCATCTCAGGGTGTCCATTATGTGACATGTTTATGTTTTGAATAATGATAATAGATGTACCACAACGCTAGACTATATGCCTGGTATCAAATAAACAGACTCATATAACATGTGAATAATCATATTAATTAATTTTAAATAGTTAAAATGTGGAAATTCACCTTATATTTGACGAACTATGATTGATATCCTCTTTCTCTTTATCATCTGTCTCATCATCTTCACTATCATCTGAATAGTTTAACATCATAGAGTTAATAAAAGAATCCATAGCAGACAACTGCTCTTCAGATGGACAATCTCTTTGTGACTTCCTACTTTCTTTTGATTTAGTAAAATCTTTTGAAGTGGAACTGGAAGATTCACAAGAAACTGGTAAACTTGGAAGTTCCAAGTTACGAATATCTTCATTAAACGCTAAATCAGTGTATACCAGTGACACCCTGTTATCCTGAACTCTGGAAAAAATTAAGGAAAACAAAATATTAAAAGTTAAAATCCGTGAGAAACAAAGGACTCGTGTTATATTTTGAAGAATATGTACGCAAACTTGAATACGTCTACTCATAACACTCCTATCAATATGATTAACTCGATTTAATTAAATTCATATTAAATGTTGATATAATTGTTACAGTTGAAGATAGTCAAGCCTTCAAACTATTCAACATACAAAGAAAACCTTGGTTACTTTGTTTTATTGAAGCCATCGCTATTAGGCGATTTTAACCTGACCACTGTATACAGAAAGATAAACTTTTACGAACCTGCTAACTAGACTTGTTTTTGTTGTGTCATGATCGCTAATCTAATTGGTTCCAGGATTTCATCATGAGCTGACATCGGTTAGAGAACCACTTGGAAATCTGGGAGTAATACATAAGCTGTTTCGTTCTAGTTTGGGACTCTTCATCAGTACGCACCCATCACAGGGGTTCGAACCCAGGACTTTTTGATTACAGGACGAGCTCGTAGACCATTAAGTCACTGGGCCATGACCTAATGGCTAACCCATGAATTCCTACTTCGGCTGTCCTAACGCCCAGCCTGATGCACCTAGTCTAATTATTGATTTCCACTTGCTGAGTTGTAATCATTATTAAGCTTCCTGTTTTACTTAATTGTTTGTTTACATAATCATTTTATTTTGATGTGCCATATTTATTCACTCCCACCTTCTTATTTTAATCTCTCCACCATATTATGTGCAAAGAAACTCTTGCTGTCGGAATATTATAATACTTATCTTATATTCATACCTCTTGTTCCAATACTGCGCTGAGAATTATTTAATACCGTTTTTAGTTGGAATAATTTTGCATTTACAACAGCACATGTCATTTCAAGGCTGTTAAAGAATAAAGAAAAAACTGTGAAGTGCATTGAACGTCTTTTAATCTACAAAATATTATTCATGCTTGCTATGTTCAAGCGAATTAAGGGAACCGACTGCATGAAACTATCAGTAACAATTTTTATCGAGTTTAATTTTGAATAGGATAAATAAGCAGAATTTCCTGTTTTTAGCACGATTTGTTTATTCCAACCTGATTAGTTGTATTCTAACTAAGCAGACTTAATTAACAAACTAATCAATTGAGGAAAAAAGAATGAATACACCAAAAGACCTTGGTACAAAACTTACACAGGTGTTAGAACTCCTAGTCTCGGTGCACTTGTTCGACTATATACCCGTCGAATAAGAGCAACACCGCCAACTTCATAAAGTGCTTGAGCCAATGCAGCTAACGCTGTTGAACTTGACGGAGGACTGACTTCACTATCTTCAACCTGTTGGACCGTTTCAGCCACAAAAACCATGACACTTTCACCAGTGTATAAATAATGAGGGACCTTATAATTTAAAAAAGTGTTAATGAATTACTGTTCATCTGAAGGGAAAATGAATACGGGTAAGAATAATTACAAGGTCATGCGATGACTAAATAATGAAACGTGAAACCTGATGTTCAATACATGTCGCCAAACGAAAAAAATGACAATTTAGGAGTAAACTTTAAAAACTACTGTATATAAAACAATGAGGTTGCTATACAAATTTGTCCATATTATTCTGAGTATACTACTCTAAAAGATTTCTGTGTCTTCTTGTACCTATGACCATTTTTATGCTTTTTAAGTCTCGGAATTATCAAACAAATTGTTGACATTTAAACTGATCCTAGAGATTAACACATCGAAACACAACTCCCAGTGACTAGATGTAATTTAAGAATGAATAATTGCTGTGTATTTACATTCCAACGCTACGGCTAACACACTTCTAAGCTATCATTTCAGAGACAGTAAATGTCTTTCAGCTCTTCTGGGTTGAAGTTTTCACCTCTTTGAATCCATCCGATGAATTCATGTTCCGTTCAGGTGTTAGTTTTCAGCGCGGATGCTTACAGTGTTTTGTTAACTAATTTTTTTGAGAAAGCAGCCTCACCTTATAAGGTAGTTACCTCGATTCAGTTCCCTGAGTTCATATGCACACTTTCTGTTTCGAAATTAGTCAACCTGCACCAAAAAACTAACTTCCACTTTAACGTAAAACAATGAAATCATTTCACTGTCTAGCAATTCATTATGGAAAGATAAATGCTTAAATCTTTCAGATTACGGCAAAAGGTAATTTCTTGTGAAATCACAAAGGCCAATCTTTTTATCACTGCAATCCAGTCGACCAAACTACACAGCATCAAATCATCAATCTTGAAGAGAGTCAGCAAAATAAATAATCATCGTCTTCAGGAAATGAGTGCCCTTATGAAGCGACAGAGTTGTCAATTCTCAAGATTTAGAAGACTTTAACGCCTCACTGGCCACTGATAGTTAACGAGTACTCTACTTTTACACGACCATCATTGATAAATATTCACCTTTTTAATGAAGACAGAAGTAATTATTTAATTGAATTTTAGATTTTCCTGCCGATTGATTGGACCGAAGTGCTCGGTCTGAGGTTGGATGACGCTCTGGCATTTGAAACTATGGGCATTGGGTTCAAGCCTCGGTAGGAACATCAGCACTCACTGCAGAATGCAGGCACATCCAGTCGACGAGTCCCAAGTAGGACGAAATGCGCATCCTGGATTCCACTACTTGTCACCATCCACCAATTAACTTCTTAAGTAACTTTAAAACGTGACACAGAGGAAATCACCTACAAACGCAAGTTTCCATAGAATCAGGGATTAGATAAATATCATAAAAATTAGCAGAAACAGAAGGCTTACATTTTTGGCATCCGTGAATCCAATGACACTCAAATTTTTTTCCGAAGGTGGTTTTAAAGCGGCCATATCTTCCTCGCCAAAAGGAACAAGTGTTCCACCATATCGATAACCTTTTATACCAAGAAGATATCATTTACTTAACCACCAATGTAATACACATCAGTCAAATAGAAATAAAAAGGAATGAGTGTGCTATCGAATATAGAAACACCAACATGCAATCAACAACTAAAAAGGAAAACTAGGAAAGATTCTTAATCAGGAGTACCTTTCAACGGTGATAGCCACGATTGCATTGTAAGGCAGACGACATAAAGAATAAAAGAGGGGTCTTCTCTAAGATAAATTAATGAAAATAACAAAACATGAAACTGAAAGAATACTGAATGATTGAGTGGTCAATTCACTAGGACAACCACTGTCAAAAATGGAAGAACAACCCCAGGAAGCATTGAAGTACAATACTTGCGACGCCTCGCAAACTGATTTCAGCAGTACCCTAGAATCATGATTGATTGAAGAAATTCAAAAAATACACCCAACTATAGTACCTGCGTTCAAACAAAGAAGCACAACACTCAGTTCCCTGAAAGACTAAGAAAGGAAATAACACAGTTATCCTACCAGTCGACAAAAAGTGAACCACAGTGCTAATGGACAGGTGACTACCGCAAGGAACCTGAAGAATTGCTTAGGAATAACCACGCATACCAAAGGCTCGAGATAAATCCTATCCAAACATTAAACAACCAAATCCAAAGTACGCTAAGCGGATTCATCAAAGCAAGTCAAATCACAAAAGTAGATCAGAGGTGAATGAAATTCAACTAACCCATCCTACTCAGCTTTCATAGTAGATTCAACTCACATGAAGCCCACCAATCAATCTATCCAAAGAACTCTACAGAAAAACAAAACAACTAATAGAATCCCAAGATCGCAATATCAATTCTCCAACTCAATTTCTGGGGCAAATCAAAGACATTCAAACAGATAGCCAAGACACTGCGTGTTACAATACTATTTACTTCAATTGAAAGCACTCACAACCTAGTCAGTTACTTTTTCGACGACATCGAATTTATGATAGGGAAGGAATCTAAGGACAAAATTCCGTTTGTTGGCGTCTTGGTCAAACGAAGAACCATGGAAAAACTAGAAACTAAAGTATGCACAAAACCGACTCATACATATCAAATACTCGATAACATCGACAACAACTCAACAGTGTGTATAACAAGTTGTAAACAAACACTATTGAAAAGACGTAGGATGAACTGAAGTACTCCAGCCTTGAGGGTAATAGAAGAGAATTATCTGACGGCCATTATCCCCAAAAATGGATAAAGGATACCTAAGAACAACCCAACCAACTAACTCAAAATCATCCTATGATAAAAAAGAAAAACTATCCCACCACATATGAAGAATACCGCTGAAACAACTGCCAGACCATTGAGACCTTTGGGAATAGATGTCGACCGAAGAGCGACAAAATCTATAAGTAGACACCGTCTTCGTCTTCAGATCCACGAACATGAACCATTCCTGAAAGGACATGATAGCCATCCTGTCATATCAATGCATGCAAACGACTACGGAAACCAGTTTAAATGAAAAATGTACAAATCCCAGGTAAGGGAACGCCAAAATCTTTAGGGAATTCTTAGAGGCCTGACACTCAGACAAATCTACAACCAACAGATACACCGATATTGCTCCTATTTAACAAACAATAAAAAGAAGTTACACGGACATAAGGTCAACAAAATAATAAGTACCAATACAACTGGACAAGAGGGATTAGAAAATGTTCGGAAACAACCAATCGTGTTTAGCGTTAACAGGAGTGCTGGCTAGTAAACTAATGAAGAATTCTAAAAGCTAACTATATATGGAAATAAACATTGAAGATACTGTCTAGGAGGAATATAAAAGCTTCGCCATTAAACCAACCAGCTCATTGAACACAGCTACACCAATATCATCTGTCTGAGCGACAAATCTTTTGCATCATTTTTAAAACGAGTGTTTACTGGAACATGAGTACATATTGAGCTTTCAGTGAACTCAACATTCACGTATACCAACCAGATACTGTTTTCTCATGTCCAACCTTATTTCGGTTTCGGTATAAAGTAGTGCCCTCTTACAACACAGAACCTCACTCGAATGTATGGGATATCAAACATCCAAAAATAACATCAGATATAAATATCACTCGCTTTCAATTCTTAGACCTATAACTTCTGAAATTTATATGAATTTATTTGGATTTAAGTAAAAGTGTTAATGTGTATATGGCTTGGAATATTGTGTTTTGAAGAAATACGTAAAAGTTTACAACCCCTAAAAAGTGGTGGTCATCTTAACTGACAATGGGATCCAACATAAACACTAATGTTGCTGTGGAAAAACTGCGCTAAGACAGTTTAATCGGTGGATCCAAACGTCTGGAGTTATCAGTACACGTGTGCACAGTGGGATGAACAAATACGAAAAGAACATTTACAACATCTATGGAACAACTATTAATAACATTGTCAGTGTACCTTACTGAGATATATCCATAGAAATTTAAATCTCCAAGCATATATATTATGCTTGAACAAATAAATGTTAAGGTCGACAAGATCTTGAAAGGATGTATCAGATGGATTAGATTTTAGACTTCTCAAAGAGTATTTAAAATTATAATTATTTTGCATAAAATTTGTAGGAATGATGAAGGCTACATGAGAAAATAAAGCAAATACCTTACCTCGGGTTACCATAGAAGAGTCGACTTCGGAGGAACTTTCATTCTGTTTGTAGTACTTTGTAGCAGTGTGGAGTGGAATAGATGGATCTGGAGCATACAAAATTTTCATGGTAGGTGGATGAGCTTCTTTGATTTGCGTATAGCCGACAACAGGGATCACAATTGAATCACTAATTTGAAATCCCACTTTCCAACCACGTTGACAAACGCTACGAGTCTCAAATATACCTAAAGCTGAGACCGCATCACTGTCGTGGATGCAAGGAAAACTGATTAGTAAGTGGTCTGACTCCAACGATTTTACTTTACACTACACCAACAAAACGAAACCAGTGTATAAAACTCGGGTACTGTGGTATGTAATTCTATATTAATTTGTTTATTGGACATATTACACAACAAAACAGTACTATCCAGTAGATTATACTTTTTCGCTGTGATATATCCAATTAACAAATTAATAAAGAAAAGTGGAATTTAGCAAGACTATCGAATGTATACACAAGAAAAATAATCAGATAAGATTTTGGGAATCTGGAAAATGAAAAGGGGTGGATTCGTCTGCATCATTTGTGACACATCTGTAAGCATGGGTTATTAAAACCCCGAAGACCACTACTAATCAACATATCGCACTGATCAATGCACTCTACTCGTACTCAGTTAGCCAGGTGAGAGCTGATGTAGAGTTACCATCAAGAGTGGTAACAACCACTGGTGTTTATTGGGGATGCCCACGATCCCAATTCTTTTTAGTTTCACCACAGATGGACTAATAGACTTAACTCTAACTGACCAGTGACTCAAGGACTGACTTGTTACCATAAGGGGATAGTCACGTTGGCTTAGAATATGTAGACGATATTGTCCTTCTGGGTGAAGACGCTGAAAAAATACAGTCATTTGGACACCTTGAGCAGCAATCTTCGAATGTTTGGCATGCGATTCGCTCCCGTTAAATGCAAGATGATGTTACAGGACTGAACTACACCGACTCTCAGCTTAAAGATAGGTAGTGATTTGGTGGAGCGTGTTGATCATTTCATTTATTTATAAATTCGCGTCAGCCAGTGCCAGAGGGCTGATTACCGACGTAATTTCGGCACGGATACAGAGGGCTCGCTTAACAGTACGCCAACTTACGCCATCTATGGCGTAGACGTGATATCCGGCTGACTATTGATCAAAGGACGTTTGTACTGCTCAACAGTTCACTGTGTCCTCCTTTATTACTAGCTGTGCGACATGGCCATTGAAAGTGGAAGACATGAGAAGGCAAACTGAATTTCATCATATGGATCTGCATTCTATCTCCCGTATCAGATGGCATGATAGGATGAGGAGGGGATATCAGCTGACGAGGCTGTGAAGTTACATCGATTGAGATGGTAAGAACATGTGTTACGCATGCCTGGCCTTTGCCTTCCTTGGCGGACAATGTTAGGTGACATAGGATCACGTTGGAAAACAGTTGGCTAGAGGTGGCCAATGAAATCCACTGCAGTTAGTTTAAGCCAGCCACGTAGGGAGGTGTAGACTTCTTGGCTGAGGTCCTCGGGATAGTAAAAACCAACGGCTGGAGACAATTGGTGATATAGCTCAAAATCGTTTCCATATTGCTATTCTTCTTGCCTCACACTTCTGTTTATCATCTCTTTTGAATCTCTCTACACTCTCTTCTCTTGCTTCGTGTGCTACATGGATTGTGACAACTCGAACTGTTTTACATCTGTGCAAAGTTCTATGATGAAATCAGTCAATCAGTTATCAAGCGGTCTACATCTCCCTATGTGTCTCATATCGACAATCAAGGACTTCATGGATTGATGTCATGTCTCGCTTTGACCACTCGTAATTGCTTTTTAACTTAATCCTCAGTCAGCTAACATCAGTCGATAGGGAAAGTGATGGCCTGGTATGCCCAACGTGTGTACTATCAAATTCAATAGCTGAAGCTTCACAACTTCCTTGTCTCACTTGTTCTCTTTACCTAACTCCACACCTGACCTTAATATTACTCACCATGATGCATCACTTAACACGGGATATAGAATACAAAGACTTACAGTCAAAGGCATTATTGTCATATCTTCAACCTTAAATGGCCTTGTGTCGCTACCAAAATCAAGGATAGAGAGAACTAATGCACGGTACACACGTTCTTTAGCCAATAGCCGGATAACGCACCTACGTCAGAGATGACGTAAGTTGACAAGTGCAACACGAACCTTTTGTATCTGTCAGCGATCATCCCAGAAGGACACGCTCTATCAATTCATTGATCAACTTTAAACCAGAGCAGTCTTGTAGCATTATTTTACATATGAAAGGGGCAGAGAGCATACCAAACACATTAAGATTTTTATACAATGTATTCAGAAAGCTTAGTATTTTGTCAGCGGCTTCACCCAGAACGACTATATTATGCTAGGTGTTGGATATCCGTGTTCCAGAACTTGTCAAAAGCTGAAGATGTGATCACCGCACCTTTGTCATAATCAGTATCATCAGTCAGCAAGTGCGACGGTTGCACTAAGACCAAAGACTGATGTCTTAAGTCGGTTACACTGAAAACCTAATGTTCCTTTCATATTTGTTTACAAATACAACTCAGAAAACCACTGAAGGGCAGAAGATACTTCCAAGGCAAGATTTTGAATAAAAATTACCTCAAGTAAAAACTGGCACTCAACCGCCAGAAAATATTACTTTGGTGGGATACAGGTAACAACTTTTTAAGTCGATAAACTCACATAAGTTCATACGATTCACCATCAAGTCTAGACCACAGTTCAGAGAAGAACGGAAGACATGGAATGGACTTTCGAGAATGATCAATTTGGCGGGAAGGTCTATGAGATGGTCCAGGTTCATTTAAGGTGTCGTGTCGTGCAATATTATTCGTATTCGTCAGATCACAACCGATCAGACTGAATTTGATACCTGTAGGCTGCAGAGTTTCAGTGAGTTTGGATATATCGCACTCGTCAACTGGGCCGCAGAGATTACTGACAAGAAGTATGTGCTTCTCTTTCAAACCTTTTTTATTCCTAAAACATTGACATTAAACGAGGATTCCAAGCTTACTTGCAGTGATTATGTAAGTGATCAGCCGCCACCATTATGGCGTCAACAACTGTTCACAAAAATTAAACATAAACGAAGTCTACCATCTGCTGTTGACGATGATAATAAATTTGGTGTCAAAAGCTCCAGAAGACTCCAGCTTATAGGGTTCAGACCGAAAATCACCGAAATATTTTGAAAGTTTCCCTCATCGTCCGCAAGGGAATTGTCTGTAGCGTCGGAACCACAAAGAATAAATGCAACCTGATCTTTAGACTCTGCAAAAAACTGAGTAAATTTGATATTTCTCGCCTTATGTAACAATAACTCACCTTCTTTTCTAACAATAATCTTACACATTTGACAGCCTCATCTATGAGAGGTGTCATATGAAAGCCTACATCTAAAATTAATCCCAGTGCAGTCTAAATGTCAATTGTAATAACCATGCGCTTACTGTCATCCTGAGGGTGAGTATATAGGTTGTCTCGTGTTATATTTTCCGCGAATAATTTTTTTTCGTCTTTCATTGGCTAGAATGGTGGCGGTCAATTGGAGTTTGAATTGTCCTTGGGTGCGTGCTGTCGGGTGCTGTATTTGCGTGGTTGTGTTTGCGTCGTTTGCCAGCATATGTGATTACTGTAAACGTGTATGAAACTATTGTAACGCTTTGTTTTTCTTTGTTTGTGCATGTACTAGGCATTATTTGTCGTACAATTCGTTGTTTGGTCTATTGGTTGCTTGCGATGTCAACGAACCGGTGGGTTCTTGTGTTTTTCTGTAATTTAGGTTATACGTGCGGCATTTTCTTGATGGTTATCGATCATCCCTGTATTTCAATGTTGTTTTTTACGATTTATGTTGGAATAGTTGTGACATAGATGGATCCTAATTGATAACTTTATCTTAGTCCGTTGCAGGTAGTCAATTCGCGTGACAGGAGCACAGATTTAAGTGGAATTTTTGCTGAATACATACTTGGAAAGCGTTTCTTCAGCTGGGATGAATTTGAGAAGTCATTAGCAGAATTTCAAAAAGTGAGGAAGTCATTTAATGCTAACAGTGTAGTTATCCTACACTCACTATGTTCATAATTGCAGCAAAACGATGCCGGATGCCAGGTTTAAGTACGCTTATGTTGGTTTTAGATGCACTTTTGGAGTGAATCGTACAAGACGTGGATTGAAATTGAAAAACAAGTCGTAAGAAGAAGTGTAATATGATTTCATGAATATTGCAGGTCTAAATGTTGCAATTGCTCGTCTTCATTTCGCGTGGTTTTGCATCATAGTGAATACATAATTGCTTCCCACAATATGGTGCATAACCATCCATGCAGCAGGGTGTACATGCAGAATGACCCATGGTATAGACGACTAACAGTTGAAGAGAAAGAAAATATTGAACCACTTCTTCAGCAATCCCACTCATCCGATGAAATAATAATGCATGTTAAGGAGAAGTACAACAAGGATATAACTCGCATTGACGTTAAAAATATGAAAGCCGCAGTGAATAAAGGTAACGTTGACGTACTTGTTACATACTTAAGGTATTTCGAGTCGTCGTGACATTTTTGAATTCCTAAAATCCCGTGGGAAGTTAATGGAGTATTATTCCGATGAACCGATCAGGAATTCACTAACAAGAATTTGTTTTGCAACTTATGAGCAAATGGAATTGTATAAACAGTTCCCTGAAGTTGTTGGTATTGATTCGACGTATAATACAAATAAAGGGAAGTAAGTTTACCAATTCATTAATCAACGTG
The DNA here is from genome assembly GCA_944472135.2 of Trichobilharzia regenti. NCBI lineage: Eukaryota > Metazoa > Platyhelminthes > Trematoda > Strigeidida > Schistosomatidae > Trichobilharzia > Trichobilharzia regenti. Next base: position 130,924,353 of record OX235262.1, on the reverse strand, counting down.
CAGGTATTCTTTGTTCCAGCTACTTGTGACGGATAATTTTGGTCGTGGACGACCAGTTTTATTTGCGTGGACTAGAAAAGAATTCAAACGAGATGTAGTTTGGATATTAGACTGTTTCCGGCAAATAATGGAAGACACCTCGAAAACAGAATCCTTCATTATGGATTGTGCGCAGGCTGAAATAGCAGCCGTCAAGTTAACGCACAGACAAGCGCACTGTCAATGGAGTTGAAGATTGAACGATCAATTCTTGGTTGTTTGCTCAAAATCAACTTCCTCGATTTTCGCGGAGGCATCAATACGACAGTCATCGTCTCATCGGTCGCTGTTCAGAAAGAAGAGTTAAACATCGTTAGAAGTAACATAACGATTTATTATTGTAATATTTGTTTACAGACCTTAGTTTTCTTAGTTTGCTTAGTGATACTTGATTTATATGCTGGTGTAACAATACATAATACTCAAGTCAACAATTGGTGTTCTGGTTTTTTCGTCCGTTGTTACTAAGCGTTTCTCAGAAATCTTCTAGGAACAGCGTGGGCCCGAGCGTAGCGAGAGCTGGGCATTACCGGTTTATGAGACGGTAGCTGACAGTTTCTAACGATGGAATCAGATCTGGCGGATTGAAACAGTTGGTGCAAGTTTGGATAGTCGCCGTTTATCTTTCCTGGTGCCGGTCAAGTCCTCTTTGAACAAGCAATATCTGGAACTTTTTTGGAATTTGGTCAAGTTCAACAATGCCTGGGTCAAAGAAGGGACAGAGTGTCTTGGATGCAAACAGGAAAGTAAGTCATGGTGACTTGTCTGTTAATTGTAACGATGTGTCTGATGTTAAACATGATATGGCTGATGTTACTGTTTCGCCGTTCAGGGATAATAGGAACATCAAACTCCCTAAATTAGAACCACGATGTTTTGATGGAAACCCGGCTGATTATTTACAATTTGTAAACGAGTTTGAGATCATGCTGAATAGTTTTCTATTAAATGATGAATTGAAATTGATGTATTTGATGAGATATTGCACTGGAGATGCTGCAAGAGCTATACAGTGTTGTAAGTTTATGAAGCCAAAGGAGGGCTACGATGAGGCTATGAGCATATTACGCCAAAGGTTTGGAAGACCCTCGATGATTGCAGGGAAATTATTCGAGGCTGTTAAGGGTAATGGTGGTCAGTTAAAGGATGACTCCCAGGCACTCACTGAGTTTTTAGATAATTTGCTAATTTACAAGAATGGAATGATTTCGATGAATCGAATGAGTGACCTCAACTCGAGTTTTATACTAGAAGTAATAGCAAGACGTCTACCTACCCGACTGCAAAGGAAGTGGGTGAAGATAAGCTCCCGTATGGAGGATGAGGGTATCGAGCCAAAGTTTGATGATATCCTGAAACTGGTAAATACTAGTGTCAATCAATCTATGAGCAAGTTCGCCAGTCTGTTAGATCTCACCCATAGAATAGAGCAGTCTGAGGGGAAAACGTACTCATTGATGACGAATAAGCCTCAGAGAGGTGGATATCGAGAAGGCTCCATGATGTCTAGTAATGCATATAGATCTAGTGAGTGTAACAATTTTCGTAGTACATCCTCAACAGATAAGTTGCAAGATGCAAGACAAACACGGTTGTGTTGTACTCGTTTGCAAGAGGTGCATACAAAAGTGAACTGTGAATCAGTGAGCAAGTTCAGTGATAAGCTAAATGTAAACTCCAGGTCTGACTCCAAATTGTGTGACGATAACGGTGTTGTGAAGAAGTCTGTAGTTGCAATTGGTAAGCCGTTGTTGAATAGAGTGTCACAGAATAGAGTTACTGCTTCAGAGTGGAGTTCTGACTCCACAAGTTTACAAAGTATATCTAGTCAGAGTGAAGTTATAAAACCTTTAATGATTTTGAGGAGGAACGAAAATCGTCTACTTCTGTTATTAAGGAGCTTGAAAATGATGAACTTGACGGTAAATTGAATATTTGTGGTGATGATCATGATAGTGCAGATTTGTCTTTGGTTGATCATTATGAGATGCGGGATATGCCTACTACTGCTAAGTTAAATAAAGGTTCTGTACAACTACAACGTGAAGTAGAATTGAACGCAGATGCAGTTCCAGAAGGTGTGCATACTTGTGAGACAGTCAGTGTAATTGATCAGCATGTAGCCCACCTATCATCAGATGATAGTGCTAAACCTGAACTAGTAGTGAAAGACAGCAGTGGTGGTAATCTTGCAGTTGGACAACTATCTGAGAGCCGAACAAGAACAGCTTCTGATCCACCACTAAGTTCATCACCTTGTGTCACTCAGTCATCGTTGGTGTTTTCATCCACAATGAAACAGATGCCCATCAACTCTAGTATCTTCTGCAATGACTATGGTAGTATCAGTTCGTTTGAAAGGACGAATATCAATGGTCAGTTTAGTGTGGATAAGCCAAGTGTAAAGGAGAGAGTTATTGTTAAATTGACTTGCATGAATAAAGGCATTTCTAGTTTCAAGTTACTATTTGAATGTTATTATCTTTGGTGTAAATTACTCTGTTTCTATACTTGGTTGATGAGATATGTCGTGTGTTTTTTGGTCATCTATATTCTACGATACAATGACATGGGCGTGTTGCCGTTCAGATTTGAGGATATAGCTGATAGAAGGAAGTTAGCAAATGAACTCTGCGACGATTTTCCAACCTAGGGCGTCAACCTGAGAAGGGTTGTAGGCGTACTGCTGTAAGTCCTACAATTCTTCAAAGGGTAGCGCATCAATGAGCAGTCCAATGTGCTTGGTGTGTGATTTTGTACATATGTTCATATTGTATATACTGAATTGATATCATCTGTCATCTAGCTGTTGGTAATTCTGTTTGTGTCCGGACGACTTCCACTTGGATCATCAACCTGAGAAGGAATGTAGGCGTACTGCTGTAAGTCCTACAGTTCTTCAAGGGTAGTTTGTCGTGTCAGAATCCACAACATTTGATGTGTTGATTGTACATATGTTTGTGTTAAATAGTTGTGTGAGTTCCAATTGATGTAATTGTTGGTTAATCTTGTTTGTGTCTGGACATTCCACAACTTACAATCGTCAACCTGTGAAGGGTTGTAGGCGTACTGGTGTAAGTCCTGCAATTCTTCAAAGGAATTCCACCAAGACATGATCGGCGAGGTTGTTTGTACTATTTGTATATACGTGTGGTGTGTCATAGCAATTGGTGTTTTTGGATTCATTGTGTTTACTTGTTGTTTTCGTGTCTTGTTGTTATTGCGTAATTTTGTTAAAATTTTCGTCGTGATTATTTCTGAAGTTGTTTCGAGTCTTCTACATCCATGAATGAATTGATTGATGTTAAGGACAGCAGATGGGTCGTATACGCCGGGGAGGCTAGGCTATTGCTGAGAATGAAATGCACACGGAGACAATTGTTAGCTGCGGTCCGACACGCCGGGGAGAAAGAGTGTAAACGACTGAGGCTCGCATGCGTCACCGCTATTAGAACTGAGGCAGAATGAGTGACAAGCGATTGCAGTGGTAATTGGTAATGAGTAGATAAGAGGATGTGCGTAGAGTATCGTGAGGTGCTGCCATGGTCACTTTGCATTCTGCAAGAGTCATTCTAGCAAGTGGCGATTGTGTTGCAAGATGTCAAGAGGAGGTCTCTGTCTGGAGGCGCAGGTCGTCATTGATGTGTGAGATTGTGCTGTGGGTATGCTTGTGGTGTGTTGGCTTTTCTGTTTGTTTTCCATTTCAGCTCTGTCCGTGTGACCCAGGTTCTCGCAATGGCATCCAAGTCAACGTGCATTGGTCGTGAAGGAAAAAAGGGTTGGATCCCTTTTTTGCCGGGGAGTGTCAATGGAGTTGAAGATTGAACGATCAATTCTTGGTTGTTTGCTCAAAATCAACTTCCTCGATTTTCGCGGAGGCATCAATACGACAGTCATCGTCTCATCGGTCGCTGTTCAGAAAGAAGAGTTAAACATCGTTAGAAGTAACATAACGATTTATTATTGTAATATTTGTTTACAGACCTTAGTTTTCTTAGTTTGCTTAGTGATACTTGATTTATATGCTGGTGTAACAATACATAATACTCAAGTCAACAATTGGTGTTCTGGTTTTTTCGTCCGTTGTTACTAAGCGTTTCTCAGAAATCTTCTAGGAACAGCGTGGGCCCGAGCGTAGCGAGAGCTGGGCATTACCGGTTTATGAGACGGTAGCTGACACGCACATTGTTTTGTGTTCTTTTCATGTTTGCCGAGCTTTCTGTCGGAAGGTAAGTTTTTCAAAGCATACTTTACATTTTATTCGTAGACAAGAAATCCCATTGTAAAGAACTACTTATGCCGTCTAGTGCAGTGTAAAAGGAGATCAGAGTAATGCCTCTATTGTTCTCATTTTGCAGATTTAATTTCTACTTCAGAGTTATTAGCAGATTGGACGCTAATGTCAGTCAATACCTACAACGTCGTTGGATGCATCGACGAGAATTGTGGGCGGCCTGTTTCAGAGATAACGTGCTGACTTTTGGGAACGATACAAATAATCGTGTCGAGAGTTCCCACAAGCAGATGAAACGGTTTTTGCAAAGATCTGATAGTCTGCATAAAAGTATGCTAAAGGTGTATAAATGGCATAAACGAAGTTTTTCAATAAGACAGCAGGAGGCGAATATTGCTCAATCACGATGCTTCACGTATCCCTGTTCACAAAGTTTAATCCCAATTATACGGTTGCTTACACCATACGCCGCGAGGAAGGTAATACGTGAATACCAATTGCGACGATGGGCTACTGTTGAGTTCGAATCCGTTGATTATGTATTTTTCAAAGAAAATGGGAAAACAGTGCAGGTTGATCTGAGTACTTGCACCTGCACGTGCTTTACATTTCAGACCTGTCGGTACCCCTGCCGACACTTGCTTTTGGTCCACTTAAGAAAGCCGTATTTCACAGGTATATTTGCGTTTTTATGACTACGTTTTTAATGTATAATGTAATGTAATAATCAGTTCATAGTTATCTTAACTTTTTTTGTTCCACCTATTGTAGTTAACCATGTGATGCATAATTGCAAACAATGGACGTGGTCACGCAACTTGTTCGCATCTCAAAGTACGTCAGCAGTTATCCCTCGAAATCGAAGTAACATATACGATACCAAAAAGAAGATTATCAATGCGGGTATGGACAGAATTAATGACAAATTTGGAGAAGTGTTTGCCAATGCTTATGCAGACAGAGTAATCGCAGGAATCAATCGTGTTCTTAATATGTAAATAAACTAAATTTTTGTCCTAATGAAAATAAAATTTTCATGTAAATTTTGTTACCGCTTTAATTCACCGAAGTTGACCGTCACTTTCAAGGTCATTTTGGTTTTCAGACTTAACAAGGTCATTGGTGGAGTGAGACGCTCAAAGGTCATTTTCGTCCATATCACTCGGCCATGTTGGATTGCAGTTCCTTAGCTGTTCGTCTACGCGTTTGTTGTTCCGTTTATCCTGCAGTTATTCACGATTTATCCTGTTGCGTATTGTTCACAAATGTTGCGTTTCACCTAATTTTTTGTTTCCGTTGCTGTTAAAATGGGCAGCCTGTAGACGGCCGTATGTCATTTGATCAGTTGATGGATATTGGCGTTATTTTTGGAAAAGACGTCAAGGTTAGGTCATTTTTCGTTGTTTTACACACTTAGTTACATATATTCCTGCTAAAAGTTGATGAAATACGGCGTATTTAGCAGAAATAGGCAATGGTGGGGTCCTAATCCGGCCGTAGCTTACAGGCAGTTTGCAGTTTGTTGAAAAAACGTACTTTTCCGTTCAGAATATGTCGAATTGCTTGAAGACACATGTTATAACGACCATTTCGTGAATTTTTTTGCATTTTAATGGATTACACAGGGACATGATGAGATGGGATAGCTCGTTTTGGTAATTATTTCATTTACTTTGTTGTGTACTTTTCCTAATGCAGACAAGGCTGCCACACGTGTATTTCTTTGAGAAAAATCTGCAGAAATACTCAGAAATTCTATATGCATAGTATTTCCTTATTTTATGGCATAAACTTGACGTTTGCAGGCAGACGCAATATCTATTTTGTATTATTGAAAAATGTTTACTAACGTTATTATATACAATTCAACTAATTGTTTCGTCATTTCAAACATATTTCATGGTTAATTATTGTGTTTACACAAGGACACAACTAGCATCAAACAATAGGTGGAATAATAAGCCATGGTCATCACAAGGATCCAATCATTTTTTATCCCCCGCGTCCCTGTCAGCGTTGAAAAAACAGCTGGTAGGGATGTTAACACTCCTAAACCACTAGTGCTGGCTCCCTCCTTGCATGAAAACAGGAACGGTCTAGTGCACCCGTATCCATTAGGCACACTTGACACTTGCACAAATATAGGTCAAATAAAGAACCCTACCCACTTCTGTAACCTAACTAAAAATAAAAATTCCTTAGTCTATAGCAAATCCAGTACTCCAACTCCTAATTCTTCACCGAAAACAGCACACACCAACTCGATAGACATAGGTGAGCATGATGCTGAAACTCCTCTTAACATAGGATCATCATGTCAAGCAGAACTACTGGGTGCTGAACCATATTCGGGGCTGACTAACGAACTTAAATACTTCAAATGCTACTTCAACTCTCATCTTTACGTAATCCTCATAAATGCTAGATCTGTTCTAAATAAATTGCCGATGCTCAGAGCACTCACAGTAATATACAAACCCCCTGTAATTGTCATCACTGAATCTTGGTGTCATTCGAACATCTTGGATGAAGAAATAAGCTTAGATAACTACACACACTTTCGGTGTGACAGGGAAGGTGGTAAGGGAGGGGGTTGTCTCATGTACTTTCTGAATGCACTTACTGTATCACAGCTAGAAAGTAGTACACTTAACATGCCTGAGACTCTATGGGTTAATGTACACTTAAATAACGTAACAGCATTAATTGGATGCACCTACAGAGCACCTGGCACCTTTAGTAATTACGAGACCCAACTTATTAATACTCTGGAGCAATTATCCGACTTACAATACGATCATAAGATCCTATGTGGGGACTTTAACTTACCTGAAATCAACTGGGATATACCCACAGGTCCAACTAAATTTGATAAGTTCTTAGGCACACTGGATATACTTGGCTGGAAACAAACTGTCACTACTCCCACAAGAGGTAATAACGTACTAGACTTAATCTTCTGCCACAATATAAGCCCCCTTTCAACGCTAGTAGGTTCTGAGTTTCCAGGGAGCGACCACAAAACAGTGATATGTGCACTGCCACTTCCGCTGAGTAGCAATGCATCTCATACCTCCACTTCACAACAAGTAATATATAGGAACTATAGTAAGGCAAACTGGGCCTTAGTAGAATCAATGCTAAGATCCTCCGAATGGGATGAATACTTCACTACTGATGACCTATCGAGAGCCCTAACCATCTTCTACCATAACTCTAACACATGCTTAGATGCTGTCATTCCACTCCAAACACTAAAGGTTTCCCCACACAGAAAGTCATTCATAAAACCAAAGGATCGTACGAAACTGAAGAGACTCTCAACAAGTTACTTCAAACACCACGACTTTGGCACTCTAGGTCTAATACTTAACACCCCTAGCGGAACTGACGAAGACATCAAAGCCAGAATCGGAAAAGCAAGACAAGCTTTCATTACTCTCAAATCTGTGTGGAGGTCAACAGCACTCAGCATCAAAAATAAGATCCGGATTTTCAACTCCAATGTGAAGTCAGTGCTACTATACGGATCAGAGACTTGGCGAGTCATAAAGAGCATCTCAAACAAACTTCAAACCTTCATTAACAACTGTCTCCGCTCAATACTCAAGATCAGATGGCCAGAAAAGATCAGCAACAGGGATCTCTGGGAGCGAACCAATCAGGAACCGATTGTGAAACAAATAGGCAGAAAGAAATGGAGATGGATTGGCCATACGCTGAGGAAACCATCAAGTGACATCACTAGACAAGCCCTCGAGTGGAACCCGAAAGGGAGGCGGCGAGTTGGTCGTCCAAGGGTGACTTGGAGGAGGTCATGTGAAGAGGAGATGAAAGCATGTGGGCAGACCTGGAGCAGGGTGAAAAAGTTGTCAGAAAACCGAAGTCAATGGAGGTGCGCAGCTGAAGCCCTATGTTCCTCTAGGAACTAAAGGATACAATAATAATAATAATAATACCCCTAGCTCCATCACACAAGCTCGAGATTTCCGTATGAGAAAGGAAGAACGCATCGCAGTAGCCAGTTCTGCTAGAGTGTATGCACTCACAGAAATCTTAAGGAAGCGAATGAATCGCAAAAATCACAGCATTTTTCTCCTCATAGACAAAGGTAGGCTATTCACTAACTCTGCAGACATATGTGAACTATTCAACAAAACGTTTGCAGGTAACTACCTTAAGCCCTCAGTCCAGCTACTCGATATACACCCTGTTACTAATATGGCACAAACTCCATCTCCACTCACACTAAACCAAATTAGCACCGTTGAATTCACTTACGCTAATATTAACCAAACTATAAGAACCCTCAAAAGTTCAAAAGGTTTCGGTACCGACGGTATATCATCTTACTTCTATAAATATGGTGGCCCTGACATTCCTCTACTGCTGCTTAAAATATTCACAATGTCGTTAGAAACTCAAACTTACCCTGACATATGGGAGACAACATTTATTATGGCTCGAAAACTGAAGTCAGTAACTACCGGCCGATCAATATCACACCTAGCATCCAGAATTATGGAGAGACTTGTTAAAGATAACTTAATCAAACATATGCTTAGCTGCAATATTATAAGTCCGAACCAACATGGATTCCTGAAATCCAGATCATGTTTAACATGTCACCTAGACTTCTTCGATTTTGTAACCAGCAGTCGTGACAGACGGCAACTAGTACTTGTCATCTACTTTGACATTTCTAAGGCATTTGACCCTGTTGACCATTTACTGCTAACAAATAAGCTGAACTCCTTAGGAATACGTGACCCATTACTAGGATGGCTTAAATTATTCCTTAGCAATAGGTCCCGAATAGTTAAACTCGGGTCTGCAACCTCCAAACCTAGCCCTATCACTTCTGGTGTAGTACAAGGTAGTGTCATTGGACCCCTCCTATTCACACTATACATCAATGACATATGCGCTTGCTTCACGCACGGGAAACCACTCATTTTCCAGATGAGCTAAAAGTAGCTTACACATTCCAACGTGATGAATTAGGGTACTTCGAGAATGTAGTGCAGAAGGAATTAGATAAAATGACTGCTTGGTCGTCCTTATGGAATCTCCAATTTAATCTGAACAAATGTGGCTGGATCTGCAAGTAGCAACACAGACTCGAAAGTCAAGGATGCCTTTAGGAACATTCACGACAGTGAAGCTAAGCTAATTCTGTACAAAACATAAAAGGTCAATACTAATGTCCATTTATTATAAGCAGCACTCGAACACGTGACAAGCTAAGGATGGAAAGTATCCAACGATAATTTACCTCAAAACTACTTGGCTATGATTCTAAGAAGGACTACACCTCACGGTGCATGATCCTAAAACTTGACCCATTTTGGACAAGACGACTTATTATAAACCTTATATTCTTCTTTAAGGTCCTTCATAAAATATCATTCTCAGGTTACAGGGACTTACAATTCGTGCAGGAAGGCTCTTACGATCTGCGTAACCAAACTTGCACAGTGATAACTCACTCTTTTAGGTCAACACTCCGTGAAAACTTCTCCACAGTCATGTATTCTAAAATATAGAATAGTCTGCCCCTAGGTTTCAGAACTTGCTCTTCGGTTACAAGTTTCAAACGCTCTCTGTACCGACTGTTTCACTCTACTGATTATATTAATAAACTATTTATTCCTAGAACGAATCAACTATTAGTCTACTACAGCACCTAAAAAACGCACTTCAATACCCTTAGCAATCTAAAAACTATAAGTATACTAGTAGCATGGATGCATAAAGACTTAGTACGGAACATACAGGAACAGTTTACCCTTAGAAATAGGACGTGTCACTCTATTGTAACCTTCAAACGCTTGCTATATAAACTGCTTTGTCCCAATGACTATCCCGACCAGAACCCATCACTTATTTCTAAAACGCATCAGCCATTAGAACAATATAAACACTCAGACTCATTAATACACATTATGACACTAAATAAACTCTAAGACTTCGCATAAATACATGAAAACACAACTACAATTTGGGGAAAGGTTTACTAAAGTGTAATATACAATCGACATAAACATTTATATATGCATATAACATCAATGTCCTTTTCATGTTCACATGCTTTCTCTTTCTGGTATTCTGCTGATGCACATGACCTTCTATGTATCTTCTGGTCGAGGTCAAACAACCCCGCATCTAAACTGAAATGAAGATGGATTCCAAACCATTTGACTCATAACCACTCAAATTCCATGGACGATCCAATCCTACCATTTGGAGACGCTGGCGAACATGCTGTAAATGATTATTCATGCTCTGAAATAAAGAAGCAACTGGTTTTCAAACAGTTTTGCAACATTTTGCTCAACTTACATATACAGTCCCCCATGCAGACACAAATGGCACAAATGGAGAGTTCTGGAATCGACCTCGGCACCATTTGATGCAGTAAAACAACCCAACTTGACCTTATCTAGTTTTCGCATCCACTATCAAATTTCTTTCCTGTTATAAAACTACGATAAGACTGCTGAAAAGTGGAATAAATATATCACTGATCTCAACATAATACATCAATAAACTTTAAGCCAAGGGTGCTGTTCACAACAAAGTTATATAGCAGAATTGACTTCAAGCTTTATTTTTCCCAGATATTTGTATTACATTCATCCGATGTCTGAGTTGTTTGTTAGTGTGAAGACAGTATTTCTATATCTCTTTATGTGCTACGCAAACAGACATTATAGCAGGTTGTTCTGACTGACTCTGATGTCAGAAAGAACAACCACACTGTAAATTCATCATACATGATATCACGTGTCGTATTGATTCCTCCGCGAAAATTGGGGAAGTTGGTTTTGAGCAAACAACCATGAATTGATCGTTCAATCTTCAACTACATTGACAGCTTGTCTTGCTGATTCTGGCTGTGATATCCTCGTCAGTTCCGTCCGCCTGTAGTTGAAACGATGCTTCCCAGATAGGCAGGTGAACGATGTTGTTTCCTTTGGGTTCCTCCTATTTATGCTGATTGTTTTCTGTTGCTGTTGCTGTTGGTGTTGGCCAGGAATCTTCATCACCTCTGTTTCATCTATATTCACCTGTAGTTCTATCTTTGATTCTTCTTCTGCAAGCTTGTTGCTTTTCACTTACATATCTTCTAGTTTGTGGGAAATCAGACATATATCATCGGCGAAGTCCTGATCCTCAAACTTTTTTCTGTGGGTCCATTTTATTCCTGTTTCCTTATTGCCCGTTGTCTGTCGCATTATCCAATCTACTGCATTCAGGGAGATCATTTGCGATAGTAGACAGCCTTGCCTCACTCCCGTCCTCACTTCGAAGGATTCCGTAAGCTCCCCGTTGTGGATTACTTGGCATGCAGGATTGTCGTACAGCTAACTGTTGGATGATATGTATAATTGTCAATAGCACCCCGTAGTAGCGAAGTAGCTGCCAAATCACCTCTCGATCCACGCTGCGTTGTCAAAGGCCTTTTCAAAGTCGATGAAGTTGAGATACAGAGGTGACTGCCATCCCAAGCTCTGTTCAGTGATTATCCGTAGTGTGGCGATTTGATCAATACATGACTTGTTTCTCCTGAATCCAGCTTGTTCCGGTCGAAGTGTTTCATCCAGCGTGGTGTGTTTGATTCTCTCCAGGATGATGCGGCTTAGTATCTTGCTTGAGAAGGACAGGAACATAATGCCGCGCCAGTTCTCCTTTCTTTGGTAGTTTGAATAAGTAACCTTTCTTCCAATCCTCAGGTACCTTGCCCTCTTTCCACACCTTCTCTAGCAATGGGGTCATCAAGTCCGCTGTTGTCTCTGGGTCCATTTTCAATGCTTCTGCTGGGATTCCATCTGCTCCTGCTGCTTTTGCAGCATTTAGCATCCTGATTGCATTCAGGACCTCTGTTCTCATTGGGGGGTTGATGTTCACTGGTAGTTCCGCTTCCGTTGTTGGTATTATTGGACGCATTGCAGGTGGCAGTCGATTTATATGACTTTTGAAGTGTTCAACCCAGTGTTTCCTTTGCTCAACCTCTTTGGTGATTGACCTTCCACTATCATACTTTACCGGCTTAACTTGTGTTGAACATTTCCCGGATAGGTGCCTAGTTGTTTGGTAGAGTGTGGCGAGGTCTCCTTTGCCTGCAGCTTGTTCTGCTTCACTTGCCACGAATTCATGATATTTTCTTTTGTCTTCCTTGGCACTCTTCTTCACTCTTTTTTTCGGAGTATTGTAGTTTGCATTCAACTCCTGTTTTTTCCGCTCGTCAATGCACTGGATTATATTTTGTTTCACCATCCCTCTCTCTTCAATTAGTCTCCAAGTTTCCGTAGTGAGCCACTGTTTGTCCTGTCTCTTCCTTCTGCCCAGAACCTCCATGCAGGTTTGACTCCACACCGTTTTCAGGTTGTCCCAGTGCTTTTCGACGCTCACGTTCTCGCTGGTGTTGATTTGTGTCTCGGCTTTCTCCTTTATGCTTGCAATGAAGATGTCCTTTGTAGCCTGGTCCTTCAGTTTCTGAGTATTGAACTTAGCTTGTTGTCTGTCTTCAGCCCCTGTTTCCCTGAAAGCTTTTAATTTGATTTGGATTGTCTCCTGTGCGAGATGGTGGTCTGAGCCCATGTTTGCCCCTCTTCTTACTTTTGTGTTCAGTAAGCTTCGCCTCAACTTCCTTGGGATTGAAATGAAGTCAATTTGGTTTTTGGTTCACCCATCTGATGACACCCATGTAGCCTTGTGGATATCCTTTTACTTGTATACGCTGTCACCAATCACTAGTTCATTGAAGGCGCAGAAGTCGGCGAAGAGTTCTCCATTGCTAAAACATAGGCCAAATAAAAACCCCTACCCATTTCCCCAACCTACCTAGGCTGGACCTACCTTGTCCTATAGCGAATCCAAAAATACAGCTCATTATTCACAAAAAGGAGCAAACAATAACTCCGCAGACATAGGTGAACACGGATTTGACGTCACTTGTTATTCGGGGTTGTCATGCCACTCTGAACCAGTGGATGCAAAACTATACCTGAGTCTGATTAACGAGCCTAAATACTTCATAAATTATTTCAATTCTCGACCATACCGAATCCCTATTAATGGTAGATTTGTCTTGTGCGAACTACTGATTCTCGAGGAACACGCGCCGGTATATAAATCTTCAATAATTATTATTACTGAATCCTGGTGCCACTCGAATATGCCAGATGAAGATATGAGTATCGATAGACACACACTTTCGATTTGAAGGGAACAGTGGAACAGGAAGAGGCTGCTTAGTGTACTTCCTGAACACACTTGCTGTATTGCAGCTAGAAAATGGGGAAGTCAACGACATGCATGACACTCTACCGGTTAACGTACACCTGAAAACTGCTGCAGTACTAATTGGATGTACTTACAGTGCGTCTGGAGCATTCAGTAGTTACGATAATCAAATTATTAATGCACTAGAGCAAGTGTTCACTCCTACAAACAAACATAAGATCTTACGCATATGTGACAAGCTAAGCACGGAAAGTATCCAGGGATACTTTACGTCCAAAATACTTGGCTGCGGTTGTAAGAGAGACGACATTGCACTATGTATGACACTAAGTCTTGACCCACTCTAGACGAGACCAGTTATTCTAAACCCAATACTCTTTCTTTAGGTCTTACATAAAACATCATTCTCCGACCGTAAGGACATACAGCTCTCACAGGAGGGCTATCACGAACTACTTAGCCAAACATGCACAGTGACAATAAAAGCCTTTATGTCATCACCCTGAGAAAAATTCTCCATAGTCATGCATTCTAAAGTATAGAACAGCCTAACACGAGAGATCAGAACCTGCAACTCGTTCACGAGTTTCAGATGCCCCCTATACAGACTGTTTCAGTCGACTGATTACATTAACAAACTATTTATTTCTAGAACAAATCAATAACTGGATTCCTATGGTACCTAGAGAATGTGGAAATCTTCGCTAACTACCCTGGGTAAACGATAACGAGACTTCACATAAATGTGTAAAAGAATAAGAGAATATAAATATATATTTCTACTAGGCGGCGATATACGGTGAACATAAACATGAATATAAACAGGCAATAAAGTTCTTTTTGTGTTCCAATACATTTTACTGGCAATTTGCTGCTTGCCTCTCCTCTTCTATTTGCTTTGTCGTAGAATTCGCCCAGGTCTACAGTAAGACTGAAGTTGGACAAGACTTGGAGCCGCTTACATGTATATATACCACATCATCTGTCTACGGAAACCCAGCTGAATATTTACAGTTTGTAAAAGAGTTTAAAGTCATGTTGAGTGGTTTTATTCCAAATGACGAAATGAAGTTAATATATTTGATGAGGTACTGCACTGGAGTTGCTTCAATGGCTATACAGTGCTGTAAGTTTAAGAAGCCAAACAAAGGATATACTGAGGCGATGCGTATACTGCGTCAAAGATTCGGAAAACCTTCGATGATTGTAAGGAATGTATTCGAGACTGTTAAAGGTAATGGTAGTCAATTACGGGATGACTCTAAGCCACTCACTGAGTATCTGGATAATCTGATGACTTACAAGTATACGTTGATTTCGATGAATTGCATGAGTGATTTGAACTCAAGTTCCGTCCTAGAGGTAATAGCGAGAAGCCTACTTACTCGACTGCAAAGGAAGTGGGTGAAGATAAGCTCTCGTATAGAGGATGAAGGTATTGAGCCAAAGTTCGATGATATTCTGAAACTGGTAAGAGATAGTGTCAATCAATCGATGAGCAAGTTTGCCAGTATATTGCATCCCACCTCTAGAATAGAGAAGTCTGACAGCAAAACGCAATCATTTATGGCGAAAGGGTCTCAGAGAAGCGGATATCAAGAAAGCTTGATGGTGTCTGGTAATCCATATACACTTAAGGAGTGTAACGGCCTTCGTGGGACGTCCTCAACAGATATGTTACCGAAGTCTCTCATAGATGCAGTTTTTCCCACTGCGTATGGTTTAAACAAAGTGCAATTTTTCAGGTATGTCTTAATGATTCTAATTCTGCATGTCTGTTTTATCAGATGTATGTAATTTGCACTTACGGTTGAAATGAAATTCTGTTACTTCTAAGCACATGAACGTTTGTTCGAATCAAGCATGAAAAATTGCTCGCTATTTACAATTTAATCTGAACAAATGTGGCTGGATCTGCTTCGGCGCACCCTCAATTAACCTGAAATTAACGCTTCAATCTGCTAACCTAACAAGACTCCGAAGTGTCGTTGACTTGGGCCTGAGGTACTCTAGTGACTTGACATTCTCTGAGCAAGTAGCATCACAGACTAGAAAATCGAGAATGCTCTTAGAATGCATACTCAGGAACTTTCACGACAATGAAGCCAAGCTAATTCTGTACAAAACATGTGTCAGACCACTACTAGAATACTGTATATTAATCAAGGGCAGCACTCGAACACGTGACAAGCTAAGGATGGAAAGTATCCAACGATAATTTACCTCAAAACTACTTGGCTACGATTCTAAGAAGGACTACACCTCACGGTGCATGATCCTAAAACTTGACCCATTTTGGACAAGACGACTTATTATAAACCTTATATTCTTCTTTAAGGTCCTTCATAAAATATCATTCTCAGGTTACAGGGACTTACAATTCGTGCAGGAAGGCTCTTACGATCTGCGTAACCAAACTTGCACAGTGATAACTCACTCTTTTAAGTCAACACTCCGTGAAAACTTCTCCACAGTCATGTATTCTAAAATATAGAATAGCCTGCCCCTAGGTTTCAGAACTTGCTCTTCGGTTACAAGTTTCAAACGCTCTCTGTACCGACTGTTTCACTCTACTGATTATATTAATAAACTATTTATTCCTAGAACGAATCAACTATTAGTCTACTACAGCACCTAAAAAACGCACTTCAATACCCTTAGCAATCTAAAAACTATAAGTATACTAGTAGCATGGATGCATAAAGACTTAGTACGGAACATACAGGAACAGTTTACCCTTAGAAATAGGACGTGTCACTCTATTGTAACCTTCAAACGCTTGCTATATAAACTGCTTTGTCCCAATGACTATCCCGACCAGAACCCATCACTTATTTCTAAAACGCATCAGCCATTAGAACAATATAAACACTCAGACTCATTAATACACATTATGACACTAAATAAACTCTAAGACTTCGCATAAATACATGAAAACACAACTACAATTTGGGGGAAAGGTTTACTAAAGTGTAATATACAATCGACATAAACATTTATATATGCATATAACATCAATGTCCTTTTCATGTTCACATGCTTTCTCTTTCTGGTATTCTGCTGATGCACATGACCTTCTATGTATCTTCTGGTCGAGGTCAAACAACCCCGCATCTAAACTGAAATGAAGATGGATTCCAAACCATTTGACTCATAACCACTCAAATTCCATGGACGATCCAATCCTACCATTTGGAGACGCTGGCGAACATGCTGTAAATGATTATTCATGCTCTGAAATAAAGAAGCAACTGGTTTTCAAACAGTTTTGCAACATTTTGCTCAACTTACATATACAGTCCCCCATGCAGACACAAATGGCACAAATGGAGAGTTCTGGAATCGACCTCGGCACCATTTGATGCAGTAAAACAACCCAACTTGACCTTATCTAGTTTTCGCATCCACTATCAAATTTCTTTCCTGTTATAAAACTACGATAAGACTGCTGAAAAGTGGAATAAATATATCACTGATCTCAACATAATACATCAATAAACTTTAAGCCAAGGGTGCTGT
Source organism: Trichobilharzia regenti (assembly GCA_944472135.2). Classification (NCBI taxonomy): domain Eukaryota; kingdom Metazoa; phylum Platyhelminthes; class Trematoda; order Strigeidida; family Schistosomatidae; genus Trichobilharzia; species Trichobilharzia regenti. The sequence goes on along the minus strand of OX235262.1, from coordinate 130,907,312 downwards.
TCACAACAAAGTTATATAGCAGAATTGACTTCAAGCTTTATTTTTCCCAGATATTTGTATTACATTCATCCGATGTCTGAGTTGTTTGTTAGTGTGAAGACAGTATTTCTATATCTCTTTATGTGCTACGCAAACAGACATTATAGCAGGTTGTTCTGACTGACTCTGATGTCAGAAAGAACAACCACACTGTAAATTCATCATACATGATATCACGTGTCGTATTGATGCCTCCGCGAAAATTGGGGAAGTTGGTTTTGAGCAAACAACCATGAATTGATCGTTCAATCTTCAACTACATTGACAGCTTGTCTTGCTGATTCTGGCTGTGATATCCTCGTCAGTTCCGTCCGCCTGTAGTTGAAACGATGCTTCCCAGATAGGCAGGTGAACGATGTTGTTTCCTTTGGGTTCCTCCTATTTATGCTGATTGTTTTCTGTTGCTGTTGCTGTTGGTGTTGGCCAGGAATCTTCATCACCTCTGTTTCATCTATATTCACCTGTAGTTCTATCTTTGATTCTTCTTCTGCAAGCTTGTTGCTTTTCACTTACATATCTTCTAGTTTGTGGGAAATCAGACATATATCATCGGCGAAGTCCTGATCCTCAAACTTTTTTCTGTGGGTCCATTTTATTCCTGTTTCCTTATTGCCCGTTGTCTGTCGCATTATCCAATCTACTGCATTCAGGGAGATCATTTGCGATAGTAGACAGCCTTGCCTCACTCCCGTCCTCACTTCGAAGGATTCCGTAAGCTCCCCGTTGTGGATTACTTGGCATGCAGGATTGTCGTACAGCTAACTGTTGGATGATATGTATAATTGTCAATAGCACCCCGTAGTAGCGAAGTAGCTGCCAAATCACCTCTCGATCCACGCTGCGTTGTCAAAGGCCTTTTCAAAGTCGATGAAGTTGAGATACAGAGGTGACTGCCATCCCAAGCTCTGTTCAGTGATTATCCGTAGTGTGGCGATTTGATCAATACATGACTTGTTTCTCCTGAATCCAGCTTGTTCCGGTCGAAGTGTTTCATCCAGCGTGGTGTGTTTGATTCTCTCCAGGATGATGCGGCTTAGTATCTTGCTTGAGAAGGACAGGAACATAATGCCGCGCCAGTTCTCCTTTCTTTGGTAGTTTGAATAAGTAACCTTTCTTCCAATCCTCAGGTACCTTGCCCTCTTTCCACACCTTCTCTAGCAATGGGGTCATCAAGTCCGCTGTTGTCTCTGGGTCCATTTTCAATGCTTCTGCTGGGATTCCATCTGCTCCTGCTGCTTTTGCAGCATTTAGCATCCTGATTGCATTCAGGACCTCTGTTCTCATTGGGGGGTTGATGTTCACTGGTAGTTCCGCTTCCGTTGTTGGTATTATTGGACGCATTGCAGGTGGCAGTCGATTTATATGACTTTTGAAGTGTTCAACCCAGTGTTTCCTTTGCTCAACCTCTTTGGTGATTGACCTTCCACTATCATACTTTACCGGCTTAACTTGTGTTGAACATTTCCCGGATAGGTGCCTAGTTGTTTGGTAGAGTGTGGCGAGGTCTCCTTTGCCTGCAGCTTGTTCTGCTTCACTTGCCACGAATTCATGATATTTTCTTTTGTCTTCCTTGGCACTCTTCTTCACTCTTTTTTTCGGAGTATTGTAGTTTGCATTCAACTCCTGTTTTTTCCGCTCGTCAATGCACTGGATTATATTTTGTTTCACCATCCCTCTCTCTTCAATTAGTCTCCAAGTTTCCGTAGTGAGCCACTGTTTGTCCTGTCTCTTCCTTCTGCCCAGAACCTCCATGCAGGTTTGACTCCACACCGTTTTCAGGTTGTCCCAGTGCTTTTCGACGCTCACGTTCTCGCTGGTGTTGATTTGTGTCTCGGCTTTCTCCTTTATGCTTGCAATGAAGATGTCCTTTGTAGCCTGGTCCTTCAGTTTCTGAGTATTGAACTTAGCTTGTTGTCTGTCTTCAGCCCCTGTTTCCCTGAAAGCTTTTAATTTGATTTGGATTGTCTCCTGTGCGAGATGGTGGTCTGAGCCCATGTTTGCCCCTCTTCTTACTTTTGTGTTCAGTAAGCTTCGCCTCAACTTCCTTGGGATTGAAATGAAGTCAATTTGGTTTTTGGTTCACCCATCTGATGACACCCATGTAGCCTTGTGGATATCCTTTTACTTGTATACGCTGTCACCAATCACTAGTTCATTGAAGGCGCAGAAGTCGGCGAAGAGTTCTCCATTGCTAAAACATAGGCCAAATAAAAACCCCTACCCATTTCCCCAACCTACCTAGGCTGGACCTACCTTGTCCTATAGCGAATCCAAAAATACAGCTCATTATTCACAAAAAGGAGCAAACAATAACTCCGCAGACATAGGTGAACACGGATTTGACGTCACTTGTTATTCGGGGTTGTCATGCCACTCTGAACCAGTGGATGCAAAACTATACCTGAGTCTGATTAACGAGCCTAAATACTTCATAAATTATTTCAATTCTCGACCATACCGAATCCCTATTAATGGTAGATTTGTCTTGTGCGAACTACTGATTCTCGAGGAACACGCGCCGGTATATAAATCTTCAATAATTATTATTACTGAATCCTGGTGCCACTCGAATATGCCAGATGAAGATATGAGTATCGATAGACACACACTTTCGATTTGAAGGGAACAGTGGAACAGGAAGAGGCTGCTTAGTGTACTTCCTGAACACACTTGCTGTATTGCAGCTAGAAAATGGGGAAGTCAACGACATGCATGACACTCTACCGGTTAACGTACACCTGAAAACTGCTGCAGTACTAATTGGATGTACTTACAGTGCGTCTGGAGCATTCAGTAGTTACGATAATCAAATTATTAATGCACTAGAGCAAGTGTTCACTCCTACAAACAAACATAAGATCTTACGCATATGTGACAAGCTAAGCACGGAAAGTATCCAGGGATACTTTACGTCCAAAATACTTGGCTGCGGTTGTAAGAGAGACGACATTGCACTATGTATGACACTAAGTCTTGACCCACTCTAGACGAGACCAGTTATTCTAAACCCAATACTCTTTCTTTAGGTCTTACATAAAACATCATTCTCCGACCGTAAGGACATACAGCTCTCACAGGAGGGCTATCACGAACTACTTAGCCAAACATGCACAGTGACAATAAAAGCCTTTATGTCATCACCCTAAGAAAAATTCTCCATAGTCATGCATTCTAAAGTATAGAACAGCCTAACACGAGAGATCAGAACCTGCAACTCGTTCACGAGTTTCAGATGCCCCCTATACAGACTGTTTCAGTCGACTGATTACATTAACAAACTATTTATTTCTAGAACAAATCAATAACTGGATTCCTATGGTACCTAGAGAATGTGGAAATCTTCGCTAACTACCCTGGGTAAACGATAACGAGACTTCACATAAATGTGTAAAAGAATAAGAGAATATAAATATATATTTCTACTAGGCGGCGATATACGGTGAACATAAACATGAATATAAACAGGCAATAAAGTTCTTTTTGTGTTCCAATACATTTTACTGGCAATTTGCTGCTTGCCTCTCCTCTTCTATTTGCTTTGTCGTAGAATTCGCCCAGGTCTACAGTAAGACTGAAGTTGGACAAGACTTGGAGCCGCTTACATGTATATATACCACATCATCTGTCTACGGAAACCCAGCTGAATATTTACAGATTGTAAAAGAGTTTAAAGTCATGTTGAGTGGTTTTATTCCAAATGACGAAATGAAGTTAATATATTTGATGAGGTACTGCACTGGAGTTGCTTCAATGGCTATACAGTGCTGTAAGTTTAAGAAGCCAAACAAAGGATATACTGAGGCGATGCGTATACCGCGTCAAAGATTCGGAAAACCTTCGATGATTGTAAGGAATGTATTCGAGACTGTTAAAGGTAATGGTAGTCAATTACGGGATGACTCTAAGCCACTCACTGAGTATCTGGATAATCTGATGACTTACAAGTATACGTTGATTTCGATGAATTGCATGAGTGATTTGAACTCAAGTTCCGTCCTAGAGGTAATAGCGAGAAGCCTACTTACTCGACTGCAAAGGAAGTGGGTGAAGATAAGCTCTCGTATAGAGGATGAAGGTATTGAGCCAAAGTTCGATGATATTCTGAAACTGGTAAAAGATAGTGTCAATCAATCGATGAGCAAGTTTGCCAGTATATTGCATCCCACCTCTAGAATAGAGAAGTCTGACAGCAAAACGCAATCATTTATGGCGAAAGGGTCTCAGAGAAGCGGATATCAAGAAAGCTTGATGGTGTCTGGTAATCCATATACACTTAGGGAGTGTAACGGCCTTCGTGGGACGTCCTCAACAGATATGTTACCGAAGTCTCTCATAGATGCAGTTTTTCCCACTGCATATGGTTTAAACAAAGTGCAATTTTTCAGGTATGTCTTAATGATTCTAATTCTGCATGTCTGTTTTATCAGATGTATGTAATTTGCACTTACGGTTGAAATGAAATTCTGTTACTTCTAAGCACATGAACGTTTGTTCGAATCAAGCATGAAAAATTGCTCGCTATTTACAATTTAATCTGAACAAATGTGGCTGGATCTGCTTCGGCGCACCCTCAATTGACCTGAAATTAACGCTTCAATCTGCTAACCTAACAAGACTCCGAAGTGTCGTTGACTTGGGCCTGAGATACTCTAGTGACTTGACATTCTCTGAGCAAGTAGCATCACAGACTAGAAAATCGAGGATGCTCTTAGAATGCATACTCAGGAACTTCCACGACAATGAAGCCAAGCTAATTCTGTACAAAACATGTGTCAGACCACTACTAGAATACTGTCCATTAATTATAAGCAGCACTCGAACACGTGATAAGCTAAGGATGGAAAGTATCCAACGATAATTTACCTCAAAACTACTTGGCTACGATTATAAGAAGGACTACACCTCACGCTGCATGATCCTAAAACTTGACCCATTTTGGACAAGACGACTTATTATAAACCTTATATTCTTCTTTAAGGTCCTTCATAAAATATCATTCTCAGGTTACAGGGACATACAATTCGTGCAGGAAGGCTCTTACGATCTGCGTAACCAAACTTGCACAGTGACAACTCATTCTTTTAGGTCAACACTCTGTGAAAACTTCTCCACAGTCATGTATTCTAAAATATAGAATAGCCTGCCCCTAGGTTTCAGAACTTGCTCTTCGGTTACAAGTTTCAAACGCTCTCTGTACCGACTGTTTCACTCTACTGATTATATTAATAAACTATTTATTCCTAGAACGAATCAACTATTAGTCTACTACAGCACCTAAAAAACGCACTTCAATACCCTTAGCAATCTAAAAACTATAAGTATACTAGTAGCATGGATGCATAAAGACTTATTACGGAACATACAGGAACAGTTTACCCTTAGAAATAGGACGTGTCACTCTATTGTAACCTTCAAACGCTTGCTATATAAACTGCTTTGTCCCAATGACTATCCCGACCAGAACCCATCACTTATTTCTAAAACGCATCAGCCATTAGAACAATATAAACACTCAGACTCATTAATACACATTATGACACTAAATAAACTCTAAGACTTCGCATAAATACATGAAAACACAACTACAATTTGGGGGAAAGGTTTACTAAAGTGTAATATACAATCGACATAAACATTTATATATGCATATAACATCAATGTCCTTTTCATGTTCACATGCTTTCTCTTTCTGGTATTCTGCTGATGCACATGACCTTCTATGTATCTTCTGGTCGAGGTCAAACAACCCCGCATCTAAACTGAAATGAAGATGGATTCCAAACCATTTGACTCATAACCACTCAAATTCCATGGACGATCCAATCCTACCATTTGGAGACGCTGGCGAACATGCTGTAAATGATTATTCATGCTCTGAAATAAAGAAGCAACTGGTTTTCAAACAGTTTTGCAACATTTTGCTCAACTTACATATACAGTCCCCCATGCAGACACAAATGGCACAAATGGAGAGTTCTGGAATCGACCTCGGCACCATTTGATGCAGTAAAACAACCCAACTTGACCTTATCTAGTTTTCGCATCCACTATCAAATTTCTTTCCTGTTATAAAACTACGATAAGACTGCTGAAAAGTGGAATAAATATATCACTGATCTCAACATAATACATCAATAAACTTTAAGCCAAGGGTGCTGTTCACAACAAAGTTATATAGCAGAATTGACTTCAAGCTTTATTTTTCCCAGATATTTGTATTACATTCATCCGATGTCTGAGTTGTTTGTTAGTGTGAAGACAGTATTTCTATATCTCTTTATGTGCTACGCAAACAGACATTATAGCAGGTTGTTCTGACTGACTCTGATGTCAGAAAGAACAACCACATTGTAATTTCATCACACCAAATTTTGTGTAATTTATATGATACATTATCCATGCCTGTACACTTTGTATGTTCCTGAATAAACAGGAAGAAATATATATTATTATAACAATGTTTAAATCTGTATAATTCTTATGTTTTTTTTGAGATGATATCTACTTTCGGGAATTTCATGGATTTGGATGATAAACTAATACCTGCACTGTTGTCGATTTTGTAGTACATGTTAATTCATTAATAAATGAGTATATGAGACTATCTTTGAAATACTACGTAGGAGCAGATATTCGGAGAAGCTTATTGGTAAAACATTATGTTGTAGTCAAATAAAGTAAATAAGTCTAAATGGTAGAGGAGGTATTGCGATTATGAAGCGTTTCGAGTTATTTATTGTCTTGGAAGAATACATATGCTGATTCGCGATTAATAGTCACAAAGTGAAAATAAATCTACCTGAGATAGTTTGCTTGTGATTTCTGCATGCCGTAATGTACCATGAGGAGAGACAATACCTATGCTGTTAGATGTATAACTCAGTGCAACTACGGTTATCGTAATAATTAAAAACAGAATGTCTAGGGTTCTCAGCCGCGGAACACGATACGTTGCTATCTGCTCATATAATCACGTAAACAAAAGTTTTCCAGACGCTGCATTTACTCCTAACAGTTTACCCTCAACTTCTAACTTAGCACGTGTTACTTATGTTGCTGGAACACAATCGCATTACAACAGAAGGAAGACAGATTCATTGAAAAATTGTTTATTGAACAAAAGTCAGATTTCAAATGTACAGATAATTCAGATGAGTAGTCCTCTGTTACCGTCAGTAAGTTCCATCTGCGTACACGGCACATATACATACATAAGTCTGAAAACGTTTAGGAAAGGCATTATTGACTTGGGTATTACATGTATGATCTGAATAAAAAAATTTTCCTGATAAGCATTTACAAGAAATCACTTTACAAAATATATATATATATAAGTAGCCCAATAGATTTCACTAAACTTAAGGGATTTCGCAATTTATCGTTGGTCGGTATCTAGTAGGTCCATCGAAGCATCATGAAATGATAAAATTATTTAACGACAAGTTATGCAGTAGTTTTAAAAGTTTGTACAAATATTTTAGCAAAAGTGACAAACACTTTATGACAAATAATAGGTCTTGACAGCAATAATAACATTCATGTTCATAGTGACTATAAAAACAATAATAGGTATTATTATCGCAACGAATTCATCATTAACTTAGATAGAAAACTAACAATAATACAATCATATCAAATAAATGTATCACTTAACCTTCAGAAGCATGCGTTTACTTACTTTCTCTGTATTCTATCAGTACTGATGTGCTCAACAAGCTTATTCCAACTGAATTAAAGATTAATTCTGAAAGTGAGTGGAGATCCAGTTTATGTCAAATAAAAACATGTAACTTACATGTATTACACTGCTTACTGAGACATCTGGTACCTGCTTTCCGATCTTCGTGATAAGAACAGAGTTTATCTAGGTTTACCTACATATACAAAAGTATACCGTGACGTTTTTATCATGATTAGCCAGACCACTGTGTATATTATACTTATTTAAGGATCTCTGAAAATAATGGTCAAGCAATAATTGAAGTTGCGTGAAGCTATTACTTCTTCAGAACATTGTTTGCATTCTTGACACTCCTGAGAAGTCCTTAGATCTTAATTTGGCATGAATTCGTTGAATTCAGCAAATAAATCCACTGCTATATCATTTCTTTCATGAGCTGTAATAATTTGTGTTGTTAATTATCTCTTCAATTTGATAAAACGCTCCTGGAAATTCAGAACTTAACCAAGCAGCAAAATGATGTTTGAAATTACCTCAACTCGAAAGACAAACTGGCCAATCACAAACGAGCGAATCGGTTGTTTATCTCATTCGTGGTCACTCAAAATTACGGCCGTCGACAGGCTGCCTTATTATTGTTGGCTCAGTTACTTACATAACATGTAGAAATCTGGAAAAAAGTGTCTTTCTCGTTCATGTTTGCAGCATGCAACAATCTGCGAGTGAATCTGTTAAAAAGAGCACCATCAGAGTTGATATTAGCAAGGTTTTTGAATAACAAATTAAACCTGGAGAATTTAGAAACTGGGTTGAAGTTGAAAAAGCTTTGAAGCTTTTTGAGAATGTGAATATACCATCAGTGTGTCTGCTACCATTTAAAAAAATATATTGTGAGAGGATCTAAGTCAAACAAGGTTGATATGTATGAAAAGTATGAATCTGTTGTGCTTGTGTGTATTTTGGGGAACTAAAAGAACCTGGAATCCTTAAGGGTAAGTGTTACTTATGCTTATTATTGCCTAATGTACTAGGTCCAAATGCATGAACTGGGACTGCCCGTAATAGAGCCAGTGTTAACATCCATTTGATGTGTTGCAAAACGGTTTTCAAAGCGGATAAAATACGATGATCTGGTGAGCGTACGAACTCTCCCAGTTAATGGTAAGACATTAATTAGGAAGAATGACGTCTTGGGTTGTAATCTACGATCGGTGGTTTCCTCGAAGTTATGATTTTTCCGTGACTGTAAACACGGATGTCCATGGTCTTTAAAAAAACTAAATAAATCCTCCTTGGGCCAGTAGTCTTCTTTTCTTTGGCGAAACATCCGTTGATACGATCATACGATTAGGTAGCGAAGTAGGATGTTCTGTGACTGAGAATCGGGGTTGTTGTGCTTCGGACTAATTTCGCGCATCTGACTTATAACCGCATGGATATAGCGTTTTCCTCATGGTACATTATGATATCTAGAAATCATAAGCACGCTGCCATCGGTAAATTTATTTTTACTTTTTCAGTGACTGCAAGTAGTGAGTCGTTTGAGGTGATAGTGTGAATACCTCTGAACGTTTTTGTGGAGACTAGGGTATATTTAATTTTTTGGAGTAGAAGACGGTCTTTTTACCAAGAAAGTTCTCAGAATTTCCACTTTTACTTTGCAATTCAATGATAATGTTAAGTTGTTCACTAAGGTAGTAGCTATAGGAGATTACCTTCAGCGGGAACTATATTAAGGTAGTTTTAGGTAATGCGTCATAGAAGTAAGCAGCGTAGGTTAATTGTGTCTAAATGTATTAAACGTTGTATAACTGATCGAACCGTAGTTCTTACGTACGAGTTAGTTTTATAAATAATGAGTGTACCGTACAAGCGTTTACCTTGATTTGCGTACCCAGCTCATAAACATTATGCCTGCATGTGGCATGCATTTAGGGCCAATACGCTGTGATGAATTAGTCTGAGATACTTAAAGTCAGACTCTATTTCTATATCACTATCATCAATTTTGCAACGGTCATATTATTTAACACCACCTAACTTTCTTTTACATCGGAAACTGAAAATAACAGTCCAACATTTCGAAGGATTTAGTTTAGGAGCATTTTCTGACTCCTAATAGAGAGCTGTTTATCTTAGTACAGTGTAGCTGGCAGTTAACAGACATTGAAATAGTCAGATCGTCCGCGTACTTGAAAAAGTTCTTTTTGTATGCATTCGTACATTAAGTTCATCAAACAAAAATACAGTTGGTAATGGACGACTTCCACCTGACCTACAGTGTACTGTTTTCTCCCTGATAAATAAGAATGAAGCCATCTAACAATCTGAAACTCAGTTTGAGTTTCAACAAGCTTATCTAACAGAATATCTCTAGGTACTGAGTCGAAAGCAGATGTGTAATCTAGGAAAGTGCAGCGAATTTAGCCCCATTGTCTATACTGAAGAAAATGTTGTGAAGCAAGACTGCAGCTGCATCTAAAGTACTTCTATTGTGTTTATAGGAGAGTTGTTTAGGATAGTGAAAGGCTTTAAGTGAAGGTTGAAGATTAAGTAAGAGTGACTTTTCCTCAGTTCGTATACACGTCATTTGCATTGAAACCAAGGAAGCAACTATTATTAACACTTGTGACACCAGAAACCTTGGCATTTGTGGGAGAATTTATGAAAGACTTGTTTAGTGTACACACATCAAATGAATAGGGAATACTGGAGGTAATTACATGCATACAGGCGTAAGTTATTTAATATCCATAAAGTAGATATGCAAATACCGCAGTTGTTGATCATCGAAATGATTATTTATTTTTTTTTATTTTTGATTACAGCTTGGTTCCACACCGCATTTTTGGTACAGGTATGGAATGATGGATATTAGATAACATCCTATGATTCAACGGCATATTAGAAATAAATAAAAATTGTTTCTTAGCTCATTGTCAAGTGAACAGTCTATTTGATGATGTCACTGCATATTAACAGATTAATACAGTAGCTATCAAGTCTAAGTTACTACATTTACTTGTACTACATACTTGGCGTTTAACAGCATACAGACTTGCAACTGGCTAGAAAAGGCAACTCTAGAGTATCGAACAGTACAGAATTACTATTCAACTTGCTAAATCATTTCGCATTCACAGTGTGCTACTGTGAGGAAACAGAAACGAAATCCTATTAATGACTAAAGTAACAATCTCATAATACTACAGTAAATCTCCATCCCACTAACTAAGCTTAGCGTTTATTATTCCTAATTCACTTATTACAAAAGCACATAGTATAGCAAGGAATTGAAAAAGTCTACAGTAAGAAGAAGTCAAGAGTATATTAAACATTTCATTAATTACCAAAAGAAAATTCTGATGAAGGATATTAAAGTTAGTCTGACCGAATGATATTTCCGCTGATTTCATATTCGGCAACCTCCGTATACCTGGAAAATAAAAAGTACATGTAAGAACTAGCATAACATGAAGTTAACAAGAGATAATTCTACATATTAGCATATGCTATGAATACACTGTTTCTGTTAACACTAAGAAATATCTCATGCAGATAAATGTATGTGTAGTCTACAGTTGATATTTATGTAGACGCCGTATACATAAATAGATATAATGTGTAAATCATGTCTCATAAACCGTTAATGCCCGGCTCTCGCTACGCTCGGGCCCACGCTGTTCCTTGAAGATTTCAGAAACGCTTAGTTATAGCGGACGAAAAAACCAAAAACCCCGATCTGCCGCTTGATATTTCTTTATTGTTACACCAACATATAAAAGGAATAAGCGAACTAAGATTTCTGACGATGTTTCACTCTTCTTTCTGAACAGCGACCGATGAGACGATGACTGTCGTATTGATGCCTCCGCGAAAATTGGGGAAGTTCATTTTGAGCAAACAACCAAGAATTGATCGTTCAATCTTCAACTCCATTGACACTCCCCGGCAAAAAAGGGATCCAACCCCTTTTTCCTTCACGACCAATACACCTTGACTTGGATACCATTGCGAGAACCTGGGTCACACGGACAGAGCTGAAATGGAAAACAAACAGAAAAGCCAACACACCGCAAGCATACCCACAGCACAATCTCACACATCGATGACGACCTGCGACTCCAAATAAAGGCCTCCTCTTGACATCTTGCAACACAATCGCCACTTGCTAGAATGACTCTTGCAGAATGCAAAGTGACCATGGCAGCATCTCACGATACTCTACGCACATCCTCTTATCTACTCATTACCAATTACCACTGAAATCGCTTGTCATTCATTCTGCCTCAGTTCTAGTAACGGTGATGTATGCGAGCCTCAGCCGTTTACACTCTCCCTCCCCGGCGTGTCGGACCGCAGCTAACAATTATCTCCGTGTGCATTTCATTCTCAGCAATAGCCTAGCCTCCCCGGCGTATACGACCCATCTGCTGTCCTTAACATCAATCAATTCATTCATGGATGTAGAAGACTCGAAACAACTTCAGAAGTAATCACGACGAAAATTTTAACAAAATTATGCAATAACAACAAGGTACGAAAACAAAGAGTAAACACAATGAATCCAAAATACACCAATTGATATGACACACCACACATATATGCAGACAGTACACACAAACTCGCGGATCATGTCTTGATGGAATTTCTTTTGAAGAATCGCAGGACTTACACCAGTACGCCTGCAAACCTTCACAGGTTGACGATTGTAATTTGTGGAATGTCCGGACACAAACAAGATTAACCAACAATTACATTAATTGGAACTCACACAATTATTTAACACAAACATATGTACAATCAACACATCAAATGTTGTGGATTCCGGCATGACAAACTACCCTTGAAGAACTGTATGACTTACAGCAGTAGGCCTACATTCCTTCTCAGGTTGATGATCCAAGTGGAAGTCGTCCGGACACAAACAGAATTACCAACAGATAGATGAAAGATGATATCAATTCAGTATATGCAATATGAACATATGTACAAAATCCCACACCAAGCACATTGGGCTGCTCATCGATGCGCTAGCCTTTGGAGAATTGTAGGACTTACAGCAGTACGCCTACAACCCTTCTCAGGTTGACGCTCTAGGTTGGAAAATCGTCGCAGAGTTCATTTGCTAACTTCCTTCTATCAGCTAAATACTCAAATCTGAACGGCAACACGCCCATGTCATTGTATCGTAGAATATAGATGACTAACAAACACACGACGTATCTGGTCAACCAAGCGTAGAAACAGAGTAATTTACACCAAAGATAATAGCATTCAAATAGTGACTTGAAACTAGAAGTGCCTTTATTCATGCAAGTCAATTTAACAATTACTCTTTCGTTTACACTTGGCTTATTCTCACTAAACTGAGCAATATCTTTCGTCTTTTCAAACGCACCAATACTATCATAGTCATTGCAGAAGATACTTGAGTTGATGGGCATCTGTTTCATTGTGGATGAAAACACCAACGATGACTGAGTGACACAAGGTGATGAACTTAGCGGTGGATCAGAAGCTGTTCTTTCTCGGCTTTCAGATAGTTGTCCAACTGCAAGACCACCACCACTGCTGTCTTTCACTACTAGTTCGGGTTTAGCACTATCATCTGATGATAGGTGGGCTACACGCTGATCAATTACCCTGACTGTCTCACAAGTATGCACACCTTCTGCAACTGCATCTGCGTTTATTTCTACTTCACGTTCAAGTTGTACAGAACCTTTGTTCAACTTAGCAGTAGTAGGCATATCCCTCATCTCATCATGATCAACCAAAGACAAATCTGCACTATCATGATCATTACCACAAATATTCAATTTACCGTCAAGTTCATCATTTTCAAACTCTTTAATAACAGAAGTAGACAATTTTGGTTCCTCCTCGCAAATCATTAAAGATTTTATAACTTCACTCTGACTAGTAATACCTTGTAAACTTGTGGAGTCAGAACTGGACTCTGAAGCAGCAACTCTATTCTGTGACACTCTATTCAACAACGGCTTACCAGTTGCAACTACAGACTTCTTCACAACACCGTTATCGTCACACAATTCGGCGTCAGGCCTGGAGTTTACATTTAGCTTATCACTGAACTTGCTCACTGGTTCACAGTTCACCTTTGTATGCACCTCTTGCAAACGTGTAAAACACAACCGTGTTTGTCTTGCATCTTGCAACTTATCTGTTGAGGATGTACTACGAAACCTGTTACACTCACTAGGTCTATATTCATTACTAGACATCATGGAGCCTTCTCGATATCCACCTCTCTGAGGCCTATTCGTCATCAATGATTGCGTTTTACCCTCAGACTGCTCTATTCTAGGGGTGAGATGTAATAGACTGGCGAACTTGCTCATAGATTGATTGACACTAGTATTTACCAGTTTCAGGATATCATCAAACGTTGGCTCGATACCCTCATCCTCCATACTGGAGCTTATCTACACCCGCTTCCTTTGCAGTCGAGTAGGTAGGCGTCTTGCTATTACTTCTAGTATAAAACTCGAGTTGAGGTCACTCATGCGATTCATCGAAATCATTCCATTCTTGTAAATTAGCAAATTATCTAAAAACTCAGTGAGTGCCTGGGAGTCATCCTGTAATTGACCACCATTACCCTTAACAGCCTCGAATAATTTCCCTGCAATCATCGAAGGTCTTCCGAACCTTTGACGTAGTATGCTCATAGCCTCATCGTAGCCCTCTTTTGGCTTCATAAACGTACAGCACTGTATAGCTCTTGCAGCATCTCCAGTGCAATATCTCATCAAATACATTAACTTCATTTCATCACTTAATAGAAAACTACTCAGCATGATCTCAAACTCCTTTACAAATTGTAAATAATCAGCTGGGTTTCCGTCAAAACACCGTAGTTCAAACTTTGGGAGTTTGATGTTCCTATTATCCCTGAACGGCGAAACAGTAACATCAACCATGTCATGCTTAACATCAGACACATCGTTACAATTAACAGACAAGTCACCATGACTTACTTTCCTGTTTGCATCCAAGACACTCTGTCCCTTCTTTGACCCAGGCATTGTTGAACTTGACCCAATTCCAAAAAGGTTCCAGATATTGCTTGTTCAAAGAGGACTTGACCGGCACCAGGAAAGATGAATGGTGACTATCCAAACTTTCACCAACTGTTTGAATCCGCCAGAATCTGTTTCTATTGTCAGAAACTGCCGTCAGAAACTGTCAGTCACGTCTCGTGAACCGTTAATGCCCAGCTCTTGCTACGCTCGGGCCCACGCTGTTCCTTGAAGATTTCAGAAACGCTTAGTAATAACGGACGAAAAAACCAAAAACCCGATCTGCCGCTTGATATTTCTTTATTGTTACACCAACATATAAAAGGAATAAGCGAACTAAGATTTCTGACGATGTTTCACTCTTCTTTCTGAACAGCGACCGATGAGACGATGACTGTCGTATTGATGCCTCCGCGAAAATTGGGGAAGTTTATTTTGAGCAAACAACCAAGAATTGATCGTTCAATCTTCAACTCCATTGACATCATGTTTTCCAATATTTGAGGATTATACGCAAATTTCAAGTCAATCTCTGAAACATCCATACTATTGAGGCGTCATTCTCTCATCAAGCTTACTTGCAGATCAACTTCACACTAAATACTTTTACATGAAATGAAGTATTGCAAATGTGTAACTTAGAAATTAATCCACAATCTCAGTAATGTCTAGTCCAGGTTTTGTGAATCCTACAGAAATTGTATTCTCCCATTTAGGAGACTATATCCATCAAATATAAACTGAACATGCCTCAATTCTTAACAGCTATGCACAATGTTAACAACATAGAGAAACACTTCAACTATTGTAAAATGCACAGACCTGTTGTGTTGATGAGGATAATAATATCATGCAATGCAACCTAGAAAATCCAATCGTCATACCGCATCTGTACTACTTTGTGTAAATGGAAATCTCAGGAGAAATTCATCTCCACTATTGGTTATCAAAAATATTGCAGCATCAATTATACACTGTCAGTGGAAATTGTATAACATACAATAGATTCATAATAATGATAATAAAGCTGAGTAGATTCAGTTCTTATAATCACCACGATTCATGCATATAATCATACCGTGTAATGAACTGATGCATTAAGTGGAACGAGTAATTGCCTTCTCCACTGCATTGTACTTGCAATAATCTTGACAACCACCTTCGTTTGTTATCCTATCAGTCAGCTAAGTAGACAATGGCACAATATTATTAAAGTTGAGATATTTTTGTACATTTAATTCACTTAACCCATAGCACACTGCACCAATCAGTGTCAATATATATGAAATCCACTTAGAGATAACCTTTCAACTTACCATAATTCCTGTTCAACCACAGATAGAGTGAAAAGCACATCTAAATGATAACTTAGGTTCCCACAAACGATTCTGATAGCGTTTACAGGTGATTTCCAAGCATTGAGAGAAAATAGGCTGTATTGATGTCCTGAGACATGAAGCCTTCATTGAATGATAATATGCCGAAAGATGCAGCTTCTACATGGAGTACACGATTTGTGTAAGTGGCATTACCCTCTAACTATCCTATCTTCCTCATTACACCGATATTCTGATACAGTCCACCTGAAACACTAATCATTTCAACTGATATGCTAAAAGTGTGTCGCAGTCAGATCACATGAGGCGGACACCAACATAACTAGCCAAAAAATGGGAATTTCCATCAATCTATATGACATATAACACAATTTTATTTAAAATTATTGGCAAAAAAATTTCCAAGCGAATTCAACATTACGTGATAAATAAGTCCAGCCACTTTCAGATTCATTGGTTGAGGATAGAAGGCTTGGAGCCTATGTTAATCCTTTTCTAGTAGGTTTCTGTGGTTGTCCAAACCCTTCTTGAACGAATCAGTTGAGGTTGCAGACACCAATTCTTCTGGGAGTCAGTTCCAAGAGTTTATGACGCGATGTGAGAACCAGTACTCAACAGCAATATGATTTCTCCTTGGCTTTTGAATTCTCCTGTTATGTCCTCTAAGGTGTTCCGACCTGGTGGGAAGGAAAAGAGAGAGGTCAGGTCTGTAGTCATTATTTAAAATTTTAAACATTGTGATTAAATTTCCTCTCTACCTACGGTATGACAGTGGGAAGAGATTTAAACTGTCTAGTCTTTCCTCGTATGATAAGTTAGATATGCTGTAAACCATACTTATTGCCTTCCTTTGAACACTTTCTAGAATGTATGAGTCCCCTTTCAGACAAGGACTGGCGGCCTGGATTCAGTTTTCCAGTCTTGACCTCACCAGAGATGTATATAAGGAGGTGAACATATTTCTGGTGATAATAATATATATTTCTTCCTGTTTATGCAGGAACATACCAATTGTACAGGCATGGATAAGTTATTATATAAATTACACACAATTTGATGTATGATGAATTTACAGTTTGGTTGTTCTTTCTGACATTAGAGTCAGACGGAACAGTCTGCTATAAAGTCTGTTTTTGTAGCACATAAAGAGATATAGAGATATTGTCTTCGCATTAAAAAAAACCCAGACATCAGATGAATGTAATACAAATATCTGGGAAAAAAAGCTTGAAGTCAATTCTCTTATATAACTTTGTTGTGAACAGCACCCTCGGCTCAAAGTTTATTGATGTATTATGTTGAGATCAGTGATATATTTATTCCATTTTTTCAGCAGTCTTATCGTAGTTTTATAACAGGAAAGAAATTTGATCGTGGATGCGAAAACTAGATAAGGTCAAGTTGGGTTGTTTTACTGCATCAAATGGTGCTGAGGTCGGTTCCAGAATTCTCCATTTGCTCCATTTGTGTCTGCATGGCGGACTGCATTCGTAAGTTGAGTAAAATGTTGAAAACTGTTTGAAAACCAGTTGCTTCTTCATTTCAGATCATGAATACTCATTTACAGCATGTTCGCCAGCGTCTTCAAATGGTAGAATTGGATCGTTCATGGAATTTGAGTGGTTATGAGGTAGATGGTTTGGAATTAATCCTCATTTCAGTTTAGATGCAGGGTTGTTCGACCTCGACCAGAAGATGAATAGGAGTATCAGAGTACCAAAAAGAGAAAGTATGTGAACATTAAAAGGACATTAATGTATATATATATAATTGTTTATGTCAATTGTATAATAAACTATTAAGAAATTATTTTTAGTTAGTTCTTTTTACGAATTTATGCGAAGTCTTAGAGTCTATTTAGTGTCATGATGTGTATTAATGAGTCTGAGCGTTTTAGTGTTCTAATGACTGATGCGTTTTAGAAGTAAGTAATGAGTTCTGGTAGGGATAGACTTTGGGATAAAACAGTTTATATAGCAAGCGTTTGAAGGTTACAATAAAGTGACACGTCCTATTTCTAGGGGTAAACTATTCCTGTATGTTCCGTACTAAGTCTTTATGCATCCATGCTGCTAGTTTATTTATGGTTTTTAGATTGTTAAGGGTGTTGAAGTGCGTTTTTTAGGTGCTGTAGTAGATTAGTAGTTGATTCGTTTTAGGAGTAAATAGTTTATTAATATAATCAGTAGAGTGAAACAGTCTATGCAGAGAGCGTTTGAAACTTGTAACCGAAGAGCAAGTTCTGACATCTAGGGGCAGGCTATTCCATATTTTAGAATACATGACTGTGAAGAAGTTTTCACGGAGTGTTGACTTAAAAGAATGAGTTGTCACTGTGGAAGTTTGGTTACGCAGATCGTAAGAACCTTCCTGTGCGAATTGTATGTCCCTGTTACCTGAGAATGATATTTTGTGAAGGACCTTAAAGAAGAATATTAGGTTTATAATAAGTCGCCTTGTCCAAAGTGGGTCAAGTTTTAGGATCATGCACCGTGAGATGTAGTCTTTCTTACAATCATAGCCAAGTAGTTTTGAGGTAAAATATCGTTGGATACTTTCCATCCTTAGCTTATCACGTGTGCGAGTGCTGCTTATAATAAATGGACAGTATTCTAGTAGTGGTCTGACACATGTTTTGTACAGAATTAGCTTGGCTTCATTGTCGTGAAAGTTCCTGAGTATGCATCCTAAGAGCATCCTCGATTTTCTAGTCTGTGATGCTACTTGCTCAGAGAATGTCAAGTCACTAGAGTACCTCAGGCCTAGGTCAACGACACTTCGGAGTCTGGTTAGGTTAGCGGATTGAAGCGTTAATTTCAGGTCAATTGAGGGTGCACCGAAGCAGATCCAGCCACATTTGTTCAGATTGAATTGGAGGTTCCATAGGGACGACCAAGCAGTCATTTTATCTAATTCCTTCTGCACTACATTCTCGAAGTTCCCTAAGTCATCACTTTGGAATGTATAGGCTACTTTTAGGTCATCTGCAAAGATGAATGGTTTCCCATGCGTGAAGCAAGCGCATATGTCATTGATGTATAGTGTAAATAGTAGGGGTCCAATGACACTACCTTGTACTACACCAGAAGTGATAGGGCTAGGTTTGGAGGTTGCAGACCCGAGTTTAACTATTTGGGACCTATTGTTAAGGAATGATTTAAGCCATCCTAATAATGGGTCACGTATTCCTAAGGAGTTCAGCTTATTTGTTAGCAGTATATGGTCAACACGGTCAAATGCCTTAGAAATGTCAAAGTAGATGACAAGTACTAGTTGCCGTCTGTCACGACTGCTGGTTACAAAATTGAAGAAGTCTAGGTGACATGTTAAACATGATCTGGATTTCAGGAATCCATGTTGGTTCGGACTTATAATATTGCAGCTAAGCATATGTTTGATTAGGTTATCTTTGACTAGTCTCTCCATGATTCTAGATGCTATAGGTGTGATATTGATCGGCCGGTAGTTACTGACTTCAGTTTTCGAGCCAGATTTGTGTTTAGGCATAATGAATGTTGTCTTCCATATGTCAGGGTAAGTTTGAGTTTCTAGGGACATTGTGAATATTTTAAGAAGCAGTAGAGGAATGTCAGGGCCACCATATTTATAGAAGTAAGATGATATACCGTCGGTACCGAAACCTTTTGAACTTTTGAGGGTTCTTATAGTTTGGTTAATATTAGCGTAAGTGAATTGAACAGTGCTAATTTGGTTTGGTGTGAGTGGAGATGGAGTTTGTGTCATATTAGTAATAGGGTGTATATCGAGTAGCTGGACTGAGGGCTTAATGTAGTTACCTGCAAACGTTTTGTTGAATAGTTCACATATGTCTGCAGAGTTAGTGCATAGCCTACCTTTGTCTATGAGGAGAGAAATGCTGTGATTTTTGCGATTCATTCGCTTCCTTAAGATTTCTGTGAGTGCATACACTCTAGCAGGACTGGCTACTGCGATGCGTTCTTCCTTTCTCATACGGAAATCTCGAGCTTGTGAGATGGAGCTAAGGGTGTTAAGTATTAGACCTAGAGTGCCAAAGTCGTGGTGTTTGAAGTAACTTGTTGAGAGTCTCTTCAGTTTCGTACGATCCTTTGGTTTTATGAATGACTTTCTGTGTGGGGAAACCTTTAGTGTTTGGAGTGGAATGACAGCATCTAAGCATGTGTTAGTGTTATGGTAGAAGATGGTTAGGGCTCTCGATAGGTCATCAGTAGTGAAGTATTCATCCCATTTGGAGGATCTTAGCATTGATTCTACTAAGGCCCAGTTTGCCTTACTATAGTTCCTATATATTACTTGTTGTGAAGTGGAGGTATGAGATGCATTGCTACTCAGCGGAAGTGGCAGTGCACATACCACTGTTTTGTGGTCGCTCCCTGGAAACTCAGAACCTACTAGCGTTGAAAGGGGGCTTATATTGTGGCAGAAGATTAAGTCTAGTACGTTATTACCTCTTGTGGGAGTAGTGACAGTTTGTTTCCAGCCAAGTATATCCAGTGTGCCTAAGAACTTATCAAATTTAGTTGGGCCTGTGGGTATATCCCAGTTGATTTCAGGTAAGTTAAAGTCCCCACATAGGATCTTATGGTCGTATTGTAAGTCGGATAATTGCTCCAGAGTATTAATAAGTTGGGTCTCGTAATTACTAAAGGTGCCAGGTGCTCTGTAGGTGCATCCAATTAATGCTGTTACGTTATTTAAGTGTACATTAACCCATAGAGTCTCAGGCATGTTAAGTGTACTACTTTCTAGCTGTGATACAGTAAGTGCATTCAGAAAGTACATGAGACAACCCCCTCCCTTACCACCTTCCCTGTCACACCGAAAGTGTGTGTAGTTATCTAAGCTTATTTCTTCATCCAAGATGTTCGAATGACACCAAGATTCAGTGATGACAATTACAGGGGGTTTGTATATTACTGTGAGTGCTCTGAGCATCGGCAATTTATTTAGAACAGATCTAGCATTTATGAGGATTAGGTAAAGATGAGAGTTGAAGTAGCATTTGAAGTATTTAAGTTCGTTAGTCAGCCCCGAATATGGTTCAGCACCCAGTAGTTCTGCTTGACATGATGATCCTATGTTAAGAGGAGTTTCAGCATCATGCTCACCTATGTCTACCGAGTTGGTGTGTGCTGTTTTCGGTGAAGAATTAAGATTTGGAGTACTGGATTTGCTATAGACCGAGGAATTTTTATTTTTAGTCAGGTTACAGAAGTGGGTAGGGTTCTTTATTTGACCTATATTTGTGCAGGTGTCAAGTGTGCCTAATGGATACGGGTGCACTAGACCGTTCCTGTTTTCATGCAAGGAGGGAGCCAGCTCTAGTGGTTTAGGAGTGTTAACATCCCTACCAGCTGTTTTTTCAACGCTGACAGGGACGCGGGGGATAAAAAATGATTGGATCCTTTGATGACCATGGCTTATTATTCCACCTATTGTTTGATGCTAGTTGTGTCCTTGTGTGGGTTTCATGTGTACTGCATTGTGGGTTAGTTCCCAGCAGACTTGTACCATATATCCGGTCAAAATTTGTTTGTGTGCCATACTCTGAAGACCCTAAGTTGTTGATAGCCGAGTTCTGACTATTACCACTTGTACTATTGAGGGTGACATTGTTGTGACATTGGATATCAGTGTGTGCCATGGTGCGATTTAGCACGTTGTGGGTGCTAGTACTATTGACCGTGGGAAGTGTGGGTTTATTTAAGCTGCCACTGTTTTTGTTTGTATGGTTTAGGGGCATATTTTCCTTACCTTTAGCAATGAAGTTATGGCTAGGAGAAGACAAAGTGGAATTTCGGGGGGTTTTGGCTTTTTTTCTGGGGTTATTTAATGGCATTTTAGATTCTGCGGTGATAGGTGGTATGGTTTTGTTATTTATTTGGTTACAGTCTAGTGGCCTTTCGGCTGGTGTTGCACTCTGATGGGATATTTCTGTGTGTTTTGAGAGGGGTGATGCGGTGGGGTCTACTGTATCTTTCACAGGGTTGGGAATAATGGCTGCTTGCAAAGTCCTATTACCTATTTCACAATTAGTCTTAGCAAGATAGTTGTATGCGCGCCTTTCTATGACTGTTTTGTCCACCCCGACCTTTATATGTTTGTAGTTTCTGGCTTGCGATAGGGTGTGTTGGGAGTGAATGAATTTTCTGGTCTCTGCCGGTGTTTCGAACTGAAAACGAATAGGACAACACTTCTCATGTTGACTCTTCTTCAGCCTATAGCACTTAGTCTTGGAGTTAGGCATTTTCGCTTCACTAAGTAAGATGCGCTGTACCTTTTTTAGTGCCTCATTGTCCGGAACGTTGTAGACAATAGCACTCAGTTTTGCGTCGAGTCGTTTTGTTACTTCTGTGGTAACAAAATTAATGAGGTTATCTACCTTAGTTACCGATTCTGTGTCAAGCTTGTTAAGGTTTACAGTTTTCATGAGGATAGTTAGAGGTGTCAATTCACAGACCTGCGATCTGATATCGCTGATCTGATCTGATAATTTGGATATCTCGGCATCGGTTTCGATGTTTCCAGCATTTACTGACTTGCTGTTTTTTATTTCCCTTAACTCAGCCTTAAGTTCACCTATAGACAACTTTAGAAGTTCTATTTCTGAAGATAGTACTGAAGAAGAGCTTGATGGCTGGAGTTTTTCGATAAGCACATAAGGTGAAGGGAGGGGTTCTGTATGAGCAGAGGGTACTGAATTTTTAGGAGTAGTGCTAATACTAGCTGTCAGTACAGTTTTATCCTCAGTTACAGCTCGACGCTTACGGCATACAAGTGAGTTATGTGACTCATTATAGCCGTTTGTAGGGGGTGTGTTGCTTGATGTAGCAATCAAGGACGTTAAATTAGACACCAGTTTTACAGGGGATTGGGTTCGTTGCTTTTTACTTTGATTAACCATAACTATTAGAAATGGAAGTTAGTGGTTACAAGTATGGAGGTAGTATAGTACTTGTGCAAGTACTACAACAAGATAAATTTTATGTAACGAATCACGTAAAAATGTAACGCAAACGTTGAACGTACCGCGATACATAACCTTATTGTTGGTTACATATTGGCGTAAGAATAAAGGATTCTCGAGTCGCCAATCTGTGTTCTGGTTTTTCGCGTTGGTTAATACAAAGTGTTTCCGAAAGTCTTCAAGGGACAGTGCTAGGTCCAGCGTAGTATAAGCTGGACAATGACAGTTTCTGAAAGTTGGCTGAAAAAAGTGGTACCATCATTTATTTCATTGCCTTCCCATAAGTCGAGTTCTCGCCTTATTCAAATTCATTCGGGGGAATAAATGTATGAAATCTATGAAGAATATAGAAGTTGCACTTATACCTTATAATAATATATTTTCATATTTTGTATATGAGGGACGCCATTTTACAGTCATCACCAATACAACTAATTACATATACGATTGGTGAACATATTTAGTAACAATATAATAAAATACATATTTATTCCTACCTATGCTGAACACACCAGTTGTACAAGCATGGACAAGTATTATTTAAACTGCATAAATTTTGTTCATAGTGAAATTACGTGGTTACTGGCCATTTTATCTTTAGTTTGTGAGGAAAATCTGCTAACTAGTCATTAAGCGGAGCACATCAGGAAATATAGAAATATTGTTTTCGCATTAACAAAATAATCCCAAGTATGTTTTGAATGGAATACAAATACTTGGGAAAAAATAGAGCTTGGAGTCATTCCCCCGTATAACTTTGGTGTGTACGGCATCGAATCTTATTCTTGATTCATATCCAAATTAGGTATCAATTCGAAATAAGTGATGTTTTGGTATTATTTTGCCAGCATTTTAATCGTAAGTAACACCAGAAATGAACTAAACTCAGTGCAGACTAGTTATAGTTTATATTTTCATATGAACGGATCTTTACAAGAAATGCAAGTCGTTTTACGGGCACGATCGGTTATGTTGTAAATTACAATTGTAAAGTAATATAAAGTACTACTTTTCCACTGGTATAAAGGTAACTGTAATCCAGGGTGTGTCGTGAGGAAGGTAATGGGTAATTCACGAGGCAGTAGTAGGACATGGGACCAGTAATGTTCTCTTATCGTTTGTCATTGTAAGTGGTCAAATATCTACATTCTTTATTCTCAATCAAAAAGTCATAAAAAAGCTAAAACGGTGAGAGTAAAAAGAAGAAGAACGACACCAAGAGGGAGGATAGCAGGTGCAGCCCTCAAGGAGTGATTTATAAGTAAATATATACATATATTCTGCGTAGTAACTATGATTATTTTGGTACACCAAACAACTTTTCCTGTTATGCTGACTTTTATATTATGTGTGAACTAATACTATTGTCCTGTGTAAAAGTGTTTATCACGTAATTCCAATAACAGTGACATTTATAATTGTAGTTTGTTGTAATTTATATGTTTAGTGAACTTAAAATATCTATTGGGGTGAAAAAGAGGGTGTAGGAATCAGACGCAGCAGTGCATTGTCATCTTTGAGCAGTCTGGTGACTGAGGAGATGAACACTGGAAGTGTATTTGTGTAACTCACGTTAGCTGATAATAATATATACTTATTCCTGTTTATGCAGGAACATACCAGTCTTACAGGCATGCATAAGTTATTATATAAATTACACATTTTTTGATATATGGTGAATTTACAATTTGTTTGTTCTTTCTGACACTAGAGTCAGTCGGAACAGCCTGCTTTAAGGTCTGTTTGCGTAACACATAAAGAGATATAGAAATATTATCTTCGCATTAACAAAAAACCCAGACGTCAGATGAATGTATTACAAATATCCGGGAAAAAATCTTGAAGACAATTCTCTTATATAACTCTGTTGTGAACAGCATCCTTGGCTTAAAGTTTATTGATGTATTATGTTGTGATCAGTGATATATTTATTCCATTTTTCAGCAGTCTTATCGTAGTTTTACAACAGGAAAGAAATTTAATCGTGGATGCGAAAACTAGATAAGGTTATGTTGGATTGTTTTACTGCATCAAATGGTTCCGAGGTCGATTCCAGAATTCTCCATTGGCACCATTTGTGTCTGCATGGTAGACTGTACACGTAAGTTGAGTAAGACATTGAAAACTGTTTGAAAACCGGTCACTTCTCTATTTAAATCATGAATACTCATTGTACAGAATTTTGGCCAGCGTCTTCAAATGGTAGCATGCGATCATCCCTTGAATTTGAGTGGTTATGAGTTAAATGGTCTGGAGTCCAGCTTCATTTCATTTTAAATGGAGGATTGTCCGACCTCGACCAGAAGATAAGTAGAAGAGTAGGCGCAGCAGCAGAATACCAGAAAGAGAAAGTAGGTGAGCATGAAAAGAACATTAATGTTATATGCATATATAAACGTAAATTAGCAAATTATCTAAAAACTCACTGAGTGCCTGGGAGTCATCCTGTAATTGACCACCATTACCCTTAACAGCCTCGAATAATTTCCCTGCAATCATCGAAGGTCTTCCGATCCTTTGACGTAGTATGCTCATAGCCTCATCGTAGCCCTCTTTTGGCTTCATAAACGTACAGCACTGTATAGCTCTTGCAGCATCTCCAGTGCAATATCTCATCAAATACATTAACTTCATTTCATCACTTAATAGAAAACTACTCAGCATGATCTCAAACTCCTTTACAAATTGTAAATAATCAGCTGGGTTTCCGTCAAAACACCGTAGTTCAAACTTTGAGAGTTTGATGTTCCTATTATCCCTGAACGGCGAAACAGTAACATCAACCATGTCATGCTTAACATCAGACACATCGTTACAATTAACAAACAAGTCACCATGACTTACTTTCCTGTTTGCATCCAAGACACTCTGTCCCTTCTTTGACACAGGCATTGTTGAACTTGACCCAATTCCAAAAAGGTTCCAGATATTGCTTGTTCAAAGAGGACTTGGCCGGCACCAGGAAAGATGAATGGTGACTATCCAAACTTTCACCAACTGTTTGAATCCGCCAGAATCTGTTTCTATTGTCAGAAACTGTCAGTCACGTCTCGTGAACCGTTAATGCCCAGCTCTTGCTACGCTCGGGCCCACGCTGTTCCTTGAAGATTTCAGAAACGCTTAGTTATAGCGGACGAAAAAACCAAAAACCCCGATCTGCCGCTTGATAATTCTTTATTGTTACACCAACATATAAAAGGAATAAGCGAACTAAGATTTCTGACGATGTTTCACTCTTCTTTCTGAACAGCGACCGATGAGACGATGACTGTCGTATTGATGCCTCCGCGAAAATTGGGGAAGTTTATTTTGAGCAAACAACCAAGAATTGATCGTTCAATCTTCAACTCCATTGACATCATGTTTTCCAATATTTGAGGATTATACGCAAATTTCAAGTCAATCTCTGAAACATCCATACTATTGAGGCGTCATTCTCTCATCAAGCTTACTTGCAGATCAACTTCACACTAAATACTTTTACATGAAATGAAGTATTGCAAATGTGTAACTTAGAAATTAATCCACAATCTCAGTAATGTCTAGTCCAGGTTTTGTGAATCCTACAGAAATTGTATTCTCCCATTTAGGAGACTATATCCATCAAATATAAACTGAACATGCCTCAATTCTTAACAGCTATGCACAATGTTAACAACATAGAGAAACACTTCAACTATTGTAAAATGCACAGACCTGTTGTGTTGATGAGGATAATAATATCATGCAATGCAACCTAGAAAATCCAATCGTCATACCGCATCTGTACTACTTTGTGTAAATGGAAATCTCAGGAGAAATTCATCTCCACTATTGGTTATCAAAAATATTGCAGCATCAATTATACACTGTCAGTGGAAATTGTATAACATACAATAGATTCATAATAATGATAATAAAGCTGAGTAGATTCAGTTCTTATAATCACCACGATTCATGCATATAATCATACCGTGTAATGAACTGATGCATTAAGTGGAACGAGTAATTGCCTTCTCCACTGCATTGTACTTGCAATAATCTTGACAACCACCTTCGTTTGTTATCCTATCAGTCAGCTAAGTAGACAATGGCACAATATTATTAAAGTTGAGATATTTTTGTACATTTAATTCACTTAACCCATAGCACACTGCACCAATCAGTGTCAATATATATGAAATCCACTTAGAGATAACCTTTCAACTTACCATAATTCCTGTTCAACCACAGATAGAGTGAAAAGCACATCTAAATGATAACTTAGGTTCCCACAAACGATTCTGATAGCGTTTACAGGTGATTTCCAAGCATTGAGAGAAAATAGGCTGTATTGATGTCCTGAGACATGAAGCCTTCATTGAATGATAATATGCCGAAAGATGCAGCTTCTACATGGAGTACACGATTTGTGTAAGTGGCATTACCCTCTAACTATCCTATCTTCCTCATTACACCGATATTCTGATACAGTCCACCTGAAACACTAATCATTTCAACTGATATGCTAAAAGTGTGTCGCAGTCAGATCACATGAGGCGGACACCAACATAACTAGCCAAAAAATGGGAATTTCCATCAATCTATATGACATATAACACAATTTTATTTAAAATTATTGGCAAAAAAATTTCCAAGCGAATTCAACATTACGTGATAAATAAGTCCAGCCACTTTCAGATTCATTGGTTGAGGATAGAAGGCTTGGAGCCTATGTTAATCCTTTTCTAGTAGGTTTCTGTGGTTGTCCAAACCCTTCTTGAACGAATCAGTTGAGGTTGCAGACACCAATTCTTCTGGGAGTCAGTTCCAAGAGTTTATGACGCGATGTGAGAACCAGTACTCAACAGCAATATGATTTCTCCTTGGCTTTTGAATTCTCCTGTTATGTCCTCTAAGGTGTTCCGACCTGGTGGGAAGGAAAAGAGAGAGGTCAGGTCTGTAGTCATTATTTAAAATTTTAAACATTGTGATTAAATTTCCTCTCTACCTACGGTATGACAGTGGGAAGAGATTTAAACTGTCTAGTCTTTCCTCGTATGATAAGTTAGATATGCTGTAAACCATACTTATTGCCTTCCTTTGAACACTTTCTAGAATGTATGAGTCCCCTTTCAGACAAGGACTGGCGGCCTGGATTCAGTTTTCCAGTCTTGACCTCACCAGAGATGTATATAAGGAGGTGAACATATTTCTGGTGATTCTTGTAAAGGCTCTTCGAATTGCCCATAAGAAAGTGAAAACACGTGCAGCCACTGCGCGGCAGTGTGCTGTAGTTTT
This sequence comes from Trichobilharzia regenti, assembly GCA_944472135.2. Lineage (NCBI taxonomy): Eukaryota > Metazoa > Platyhelminthes > Trematoda > Strigeidida > Schistosomatidae > Trichobilharzia > Trichobilharzia regenti. The sequence goes on along the minus strand of OX235262.1, from coordinate 130,878,983 downwards.
TAAGTCGTGGCTAACTATGACACCTAAGTCCAAGTGAGTCTGAACTGATGGAAGTGTTATTCTCTCTAATTCGTAGGAGCTTGTGCTTGGTTATTGAATGCGCATGGTTGCACATTTTGCCACATTGATCGGGAGCATCCATTCAACGGACCACTCTGAAAATTTCTTGAGGTCCTCTTGCAACGTGAAAGTATCACTGTTGCCTTTGAGCTCTCTCCAAATTTTTTAATCATATGCGTATAAGACCATAGGAAGTCGGTGAGCAGAGGTAACTCATTGATATGCAGAATAAATAGGAGAGGACTGAGTACCGTGCCTTGTGGCATTCCGCTACGTACTGCTGTCCGAGAGGAGAGTTTTGAGTTGATCCTAACCCTCTGCCTCCTATCTGTGCGACATTTCCTGAGACAGTTTAGTAATCTGCCTTTGATACCAAGACTTTTCAATTTCATGAGTAGTCTTTTGTGAGGTAATTTATAAAAGGCTTTACTGAAGTCTATGAAGACGAAGTCAACGGGTCTTCTTCTATCCTTTGAATTGACCCAGATTTCTCTTGCAGTCAGGAGATTTGACAGGGATGAGAGATTCCTCCGGAAGCCATGCTGTCAGACACGTCTGGTGAACCGTTAATGCCCAGCTCTTGCTACGCTCGGGCTCACGCTGTCGCTTGAAGTTTCTCAGAAACGCTTAGTAATAACGGACGAAAAAACCAAAACACCAATTGTTGACTCGAGGATTCTTTATTGTTACACCAACATATAAACACTAAGGTCTGTGAACAAATATTACAATAATGAATCACAATGTTACTTCTGACGGTTTACTGCTGACTTCTTTCTGAACAGCGACCGATGAGACGATGACTGTCGTATTGATGCCTCCGTGAGAATTGGGGAAGTTGGTTTTGAGCAAACAACCAAGAATTGATCGTACAATCTTCAAATCTATTGACACTCCTTAGCAATAAAGTGATCCATCCCATTTTTCCATGTGGACGAATACAATTTGACTTGGATGCCATTGCGAGACCCTGGGTCACACGGACAGAGCTGAAATTGAAATCAAACAGAAAAGCCAACACACCACAGGCATACCCACAGCACAATCTCACACATCAATGACGACCTGCGCCTCCAGACAGAGACCTCCTCTTGACAACTTGCAACACAATCGCCACTTGCTTGAATGACACTTGCAGATTGCAACGTGACCATAGCACCACCTCACGATACTCTACGCTCATCCTCTTATCTACTCACTACCAATTACCACTGAAATCGCTTGTCACTCATTCAGCCTCAGTTCTAGTAACGGTGACGTATGCGAGCCTCAGTCGTTTACACTCTCCCTCCCCGGCGTGTCGGACCGCAGCTAACAATTATCTCCGTGTGCATTTCATTCTCAGCAATAGCCTAGCCTCCCCGGCGTACACGACCCATCTGCTGTCTCTAACATCAGTCGATTCATTCACGGATGTAGAAGACTCGAAACAACTTCAGAAGTAATCACGACGAAAATTTTAACAAAATTATGCAATAACAACAAGGAACGAAAACAACGAATAAACACAATGAATCCAAAAAACACCAATTGATATGACACACCACACGTATATACAAACAGTACACACAAACTCGCGGATCATGTCTTGATGGAATTCTTTTGAAGAATCGCAGGACTTACACCAGTACGCCTGCAAACCTTCACAGGTTGACGATTGTAATTTGTGGAATGTCCGGACACAAACAAGATTAACCAACAATTACAATAATTGGAACTCACACAATTATTTAACACAAACATATGTACAATCAACACATCAAATGTTGTGGATTCCGGCATGACAAACTACCCTTGAAGAACTGTAGGACTTACAGCAGTAGGCCTACATTCCTTCTCAGGTTGATGATACAAGTGGAAGTCGTCCGGACACAAACAGAATTACCAACAGATAGATGAAAGATGATATCAATTCAGTATATGCAATATGAACATATGTACAAAATCACACACCAAGCACATTGGGCTGCTCATCGATGCGCTAGCCTTTGGAGAATTGTAGGACTTACAGCAGTACGCCTACAACCCTTCTCAGGTTGACGCTCTAGGTTGGAAAATCGTCGCAGAGTTCATTTGCTGACTTCCTTCTATCAGCTAAATACTCAAATCTGAACGGCAACACGCCCATGTCATTGTATCGTAGAATATAGATGACTAACAAACACACGACGTATCTGGTCAACCAAGCGTAGAAACAGAGTAATTTACACCAAAGATAATAGCATTCAAATAGTGACTTGAAACTAGAAGTGCCTTTATTCATGCAAGTCAATTTAACAATTACTCTTTCGTTTACACTTGGCTTATTCTCACTAAACTGAGCAATAACTTTCGTCCTTTCAAGTGCACCAATACTATCATAGTCATTGTACAAGATACTTGAGTTGATGGGCGTCTTCTTCATTGTGGATGACAACACCAACGACGACTGATTAACACCAACTGATGAAGTTAGTGGTGGATCAAAAGCTGTTGTTGCTCGACTTTCAGAAATTTGTCTACCTGCAAGACCACCACCACTGCCGTCTTTTACTATCAGCTCAGGTTTAGCACTAGCATCTGATGATAGGTGGGCTACACGCTGTTCAATCACACTGACGGTCTCACAAGTATGCATGCCTTCTGCGACTGCACCTGCATTTATTTCTACTTCACGTTCAAGTTGTACAGAACCTTTGTTCAACTTAGCAGTAGTAGGCATATCCCTCATCTCATCATGATCAACCAAAGACAAATCTGCACTATCATGATCATTACCACAAATATTCAATTTACCGTCAAGTTCATCATTTTCAAACTCTTTAATAACAGAAGTAGACAATTTTGGTTCCTCCTCGCAAATCATTAAAGATTTTATAACTTCACTCTGACCAGCAATACCTTGTAAACTTGTGGAGTCAGAACTGGACTCTGAAGCAGCAACTCTATTCTGTGACACTCTATTCAACAACGGCTTACCAGTTGCAACTACAGACTTCTTCGCAACACCGTTATCGTCACACAATTCGGCGTCAGGCCTGGAGTTTACATTTAGCTTATCACTGAACTTGCTCACTGGTTCACAGTTCACCTTTGTATGCACCTCTTGCAAACGTGTAAAACACAACCGTGTTTGTCTTGCATCTTGCAACTTATCTGTTGAGCATGTACTACGAAACCTGTTACACTCACTAGGTCTATATTCATTACTAGACATCATGGAGCCTTCTCGATATCCACCTCTCTGAGGCCTATTCGTCATCAATGATTGCGTTTTACCCTCAGACTGCTCTATTCTAGGGGTGAGATTCAATATACTGGCAAACTTGCTCATCGATTGATTGACACTATCTTTTACTAGTTTCAGGATATCATCAAATTTTGGCTCGATACCCTCATCCTCCATACTGGAGCTTATCTTCACCCGCTTCCTTTGCAGTCGAGTAGGTAGGCGTCTTGCTATTACTTCTAGTATAAAACTCGAGTTGAGGTCATTCATGCAATTCATAGAAATCAAGGTATTCTTATAAGTCATAAGATTATCCAGAAACTCATTAAGTACCTTGGAATCATCTTCTAGTTGACTACAATTACCCTTAACATTCTCGAATAATTTCACTACAATCATCGAAGTTCTTCAAAAATTTTGACGTAGAATGCTCGTGCCTAACGTCAGACACATCGTTACAATTAACAGACAAGTCACCGCGACTTATTTTCCTGTTTGCATCCAAGACACTCTGTCCCTTCTTTGACCCAGGCACTGTTGAACTTGAACCAATTCCAAAAACGTTCCAGATATTGCTTGTTCAAGAGGGCTTGACTGGCACCAGGAAAGATGAACGGTGACTATCCAAACTTTCACCGACTGTCTGAATCCGCCAGAATCTGTGTCTACCGTCAGAAACTGACTTCGCCATCAGAAACTGTCAGCCACGTCTCGTGAACCGTTAATGCCCAGCTCTTGCTACGCTCGGGCTCACGCTGTTCCTTGAAGTTTTTCAGAAACGCTTAGTAATAACGGACGCAATTACCAAAACTCAGTTTGGCGACTCGATAATTCTTTATTGTAACACCAACATATAAAAAATAATTCCACTAAGGTTTCTGATGGTTGTCTCCTGACTTCTTTCTGAACAGCGACCGACGAGACGATGACTGTCGTATTGATGCCTCCGTGAGAATTGGGGAAGTTGGTTTTGAGCAAACAACCATGAATTGATCGTTCATTCTTCAACTACATTGAGATTAGCTTTTGCGAATCTTTGACGCGATATACGCATCGCCTCAGTATATCCTTTGTTTGGCTTCTTAAGCTTACAGCACTTTATAGCCATTGAAGCAACTCCAGTGCAGTACCTCATCAAATATATTAACTTCATTTCGTCATTTGGAATAAAACCACTCAACATGACTTTAAACTCTTTTACAATCTGTAAATATTCATCTGGGTTTCCGTAGACAGATGATGTGGTATATGTACATGTAAGCGGCTCCAAGTCTTGTCCAACTTCAGTCTTACTGTAGACCTGGGCGAATTCTATGACAAAGCAAATAGAAGAGGAGAGGCAAGCAGCAAATTGCCAGTAAAATGTATTGGAACACAAAAAGAACTTTATTGCCTGTTTATATTCATGTTTATGTTCACCGTATATCGCCGCCTAGTAGAAATATATATTTATATTCTCTTATTCTTTTACACATTTATGTGAAGTCTCGTTATCGTTTACCCAGGGTAGTTAGCGAAGATTTCCACATTCTCTAGGTACCATAGGAATCCGGTTATTGATTTGTTCTAGAAATAAATAGTTTGTTAATGTAATCAGTCGACTGAAACAGTCTGTATAGGGGGCATCTGAAACTCGTGAACGAGTTGCAGGTTCTGATCTCTCGTGTTAGGCTGTTCTATACTTTAGAATGCATGACTATGGAGAATTTTTCTTAGGGTGATGACATAAAGGCTTTTATTGTCACTGTGCATGTTTGGCTAAGTAGTTCGTGATAGCCCTCCTGTGAGAGCTGTATGTCCTTACGGTCGGAGAATGATGTTTTATGTAAGACCTAAAGAAAGAGTATTGGGCTTAGAATAACTGGTCTCGTCTAGAGTGGGTCAAGACTTAGTGTCATACATAGTGCAATGTCGTCTCTCTTACAACCGCAGCCAAGTATTTTGGACGTAAAGTATCCCTGGATACTTTCCGTGCTTAGCTTGTCACATATGCGTAAGATCTTATGTTTGTTTGTAGGAGTGAACACTTGCTCTAGTGCATTAATAATTTGATTATCGTAACTACTGAATGCTCCAGACGCACTGTAAGTACATCCAATTAGTACTGCAGCAGTTTTCAGGTGTACGTTAACCGGTAGAGTGTCATGCATGTCGTTGACTTCCCCATTTTCTAGCTGCAATACAGCAAGTGTGTTCAGGAAGTACACTAAGCAGCCTCTTCCTGTTCCACTGTTCCCTTCAAATCGAAAGTGTGTGTCTATCGATACTCATATCTTCATCTGGCATATTCGAGTGGCACCAGGATTCAGTAATAATAATTATTGAAGATTTATATACCGGCGCGTGTTCCTCGAGAATCAGTAGTTCGCACAAGACAAATCTACCATTAATAGGGATTCGGTATGGTCGAGAATTGAAATAATTTATGAAGTATTTAGGCTCGTTAATCAGACTCAGGTATAGTTTTGCATCCACTGGTTCAGAGTGGCATGACAACCCCGAATAACAAGTGACGTCAAATCCGTGTTCACCTATGTCTGCGGAGTTATTGTTTGCTCCTTTTTGTGAATAATGAGCTGTATTTTTGGATTCGCTATAGGACAAGGTAGGTCCAGCCTAGGTAGGTTGGGGAAATGGGTAGGGGTTTTTATTTGGCCTATGTTTTAGCAATGGAGAACTCTTCGCCGACTTCTGCGCCTTCAATGAACTAGTGATTGGTGACAGCGTATACAAGTAAAAGGATATCCACAAGGCTACATGGGTGTCATCAGATGGGTGAACCAAAAACCAAATTGACTTCATTTCAATCCCAAGGAAGTTGAGGCGAAGCTTACTGAACACAAAAGTAAGAAGAGGGGCAAACATGGGCTCAGACCACCATCTCGCACAGGAGACAATCCAAATCAAATTAAAAGCTTTCAGGGAAACAGGGGCTGAAGACAGACAACAAGCTAAGTTCAATACTCAGAAACTGAAGGACCAGGCTACAAAGGACATCTTCATTGCAAGCATAAAGGAGAAAGCCGAGACACAAATCAACACCAGCGAGAACGTGAGCGTCGAAAAGCACTGGGACAACCTGAAAACGGTGTGGAGTCAAACCTGCATGGAGGTTCTGGGCAGAAGGAAGAGACAGGACAAACAGTGGCTCACTACGGAAACTTGGAGACTAATTGAAGAGAGAGGGATGGTGAAACAAAATATAATCCAGTGCATTGACGAGCGGAAAAAACAGGAGTTGAATGCAAACTACAATACTCCGAAAAAAAGAGTGAAGAAGAGTGCCAAGGAAGACAAAAGAAAATATCATGAATTCGTGGCAAGTGAAGCAGAACAAGCTGCAGGCAAAGGAGACCTCGCCACACTCTACCAAACAACTAGGCACCTATCCGGGAAATGTTCAACACAAGTTAAGCCGGTAAAGTATGATAGTGGAAGGTCAATCACCAAAGAGGTTGAGCAAAGGAAACACTGGGTTGAACACTTCAAAAGTCATATAAATCGACTGCCACCTGCAATGCGTCCAATAATACCAACAACGGAAGCGGAACTACCAGTGAACATCAACCCCCCAATGAGAACAGAGGTCCTGAATGCAATCAGGATGCTAAATGCTGCAAAAGCAGCAGGAGCAGATGGAATCCCAGCAGAAGCATTGAAAATGGACCCAGAGACAACAGCGGACTTGATGACCCCATTGCTAGAGAAGGTGTGGAAAGAGGGCAAGGTACCTGAGGATTGGAAGAAAGGTTACTTATTCAAACTACCAAAGAAAGGAGAACTGGCGCGGCATTATGTTCCTGTCCTTCTCAAGCAAGATACTAAGCCGCATCATCCTGGAGAGAATCAAACACACCACGCTGGATGAAACACTTCGACCGGAACAAGCTGGATTCAGGAGAAACAAGTCATGTATTGATCAAATCGCCACACTACGGATAATCACTGAACAGAGCTTGGGATGGCAGTCACCTCTGTATCTCAACTTCATCGACTTTGAAAAGGCCTTTGACAACGCAGCGTGGATCGAGAGGTGATTTGGCAGCTACTTCGCTACTACGGGGTGCTATTGACAATTATACATATCATCCAACAGTTAGCTGTACGACAGTCCTGCATGCCAAGTAATCCACAACGGGGAGCTTACGGAATCCTTCGAAGTGAGGACGGGAGTGAGGCAAGGCTGTCTACTATCGCAAATGATCTCCTTGAATGCAGTAGATTGGATAATGCGACAGACAACGGGCAATAAGGAAACAGGAATAAAATGGACCCACAGAAAAAAGTTTGAGGATCAGGACTTCGCCGATGATATATGTCTGATTTCCCACAAACTAGAAGATATGTAAGTGAAAAGCAACAAGCTTGCAGAAGAAGAATCAAAGATAGAACTACAGGTGAATATAGATGAAACAGAGGTGATGAAGATTCCTGGCCAACACCAACAGCAACAGCAACAGAAAACAATCAGCATAAATAGGAGGAACCCAAAGGAAACAACATCGTTCACCTGCCTATCTGGGAAGCATCGTTTCAACTACAGGCGGACGGAAATGACGAGGATATCACAGCCAGAATCAGCAAGACAAGCTGTCAATGTAGTTGAAGATTGAACGATCAATTCATGGTTGTTTGCTCAAAACCAACTTCCCCAATTCTCACGGAGGCATCAATACGACAGTCATCGTCTCGTCGGTCGCTGTTCAGAAAGAAGTCAGGAGACAACCATCAGAAACCTTAGTGGAATTATTTTTTATATGTTGGTGTTACAATAAAGAATTATCGAGTCGCCAAACTGAGTTTTGGTAATTGCGTCCGTTATTACTAAGCGTTTCTGAAAAACTTCAAGGAACAGCGTGAGCCCGAGCGTAGCAAGAGCTGGGCATTAACGGTTCACGAGACGTGGCTGACAGTTTCTGATGGCGAAGTCAGTTTCTGACGGTAGACACAGATTCTGGCGGATTCAGACAGTCGGTGAAAGTTTGGATAGTCACCGTTCATCTTTCCTGGTGCCAGTCAAGCCCTCTTGAACAAGCAATATCTGGAACGTTTTTGGAATTGGTTCAAGTTCAACAGTGCCTGGGTCAAAGAAGGGACAGAGTGTCTTGGATGCAAACAGGAAAATAAGTCGCGGTGACTTGTCTGTTAATTGTAACGATGTGTCTGACGTTAGGCACGAGCATTCTACGTCAAAATTTTTGAAGAACTTCGATGATTGTAGTGAAATTATTCGAGAATGTTAAGGGTAATTGTAGTCAACTAGAAGATGATTCCAAGGTACTTAATGAGTTTCTGGATAATCTTATGACTTATAAGAATACCTTGATTTCTATGAATTGCATGAATGACCTCAACTCGAGTTTTATACTAGAAGTAATAGCAAGACGCCTACCTACTCGACTGCAAAGGAAGCGGGTGAAGATAAGCTCCAGTATGGAGGATGAGGGTATCGAGCCAAAATTTGATGATATCCTGAAACTAGTAAAAGATAGTGTCAATCAATCGATGAGCAAGTTTGCCAGTATATTGAATCTCACCCCTAGAATAGAGCAGTCTGAGGGTAAAACGCAATCATTGATGACGAATAGGCCTCAGAGAGGTGGATATCGAGAAGGCTCCATGATGTCTAGTAATGAATATAGACCTAGTGAGTGTAACAGGTTTCGTAGTACATGCTCAACAGATAAGTTGCAAGATGCAAGACAAACACGGTTGTGTTTTACACGTTTGCAAGAGGTGCATACAAAGGTGAACTGCGAACCAGTGAGCAAGTTCAGTGATAAGCTAAATGTAAACTCCAGGCCTGACGCCGAATTGTGTGACGATAACGGTGTTGCGAAGAAGTCTGTAGTTGCAACTGGTAAGCCGTTGTTGAATAGAGTGTCACAGAATAGAGTTGCTGCTTCAGAGTCCAGTTCTGACTCCACAAGTTTACAAGGTATTGCTGGTCAGAGTGAAGTTATAAAATCTTTAATGATTTGCGAGGAGGAACCAAAATTGTCTACTTCTGTTATTAAAGAGTTTGAAAGTGATGAACTTGACGGTAAATTGAATATTTGTGGTAATGATCATGATAGTGCAGATTTGTCTTTGGTTGATCATGATGAGATGAGGGATATGCCTACTACTGCTAAGTTGAACAAAGGTTCTGTACAACTTGAACGTGAAGTAGAAATAAATGCAGGTGCAGTCGCAGAAGGCATGCATACTTGAGAGACCGTCAGTGTGATTGATCAGCGTGTAGCCCACCTATCATCAGATGCTAGTGCTAAACCTGAGCTGATAGTAAAAGACGGCAGTGGTGGTGGTCTTGCAGGTAGACAAATTTCTGAAAGTCGAGCAACAACAGCTTTTGATCCACCACTAACTTCATCAGTTGGTGTTAATCAGTCGTCGTTGGTGTTGTCATCCACAATGAAGAAGACGCCCATCAACTCAAGTATCTTATACAATGACTATGATAGTATTGGTGCACTTGAAAGGACGAAAGTTATTGCTCAGTTTAGTGAGAATAAGCCAAGTGTAAACGAAAGAGTAATTGTTAAATTGACTTGCATGAATAAAGGCACTTCTAGTTTCAAGTCACTATTTGAATGCTATTATCTTTGGTGTAAATTACTCTGTTTCTACGCTTGGTTGACCAGATACGTCGTGTGTTTGTTAGTCATCTATATTCTACGATACAATGACATGGGCGTGTTGCCGTTCAGATTTGAGTATTTAGCTGATAGAAGGAAGTCAGCAAATGAACTCTGCAACGATTTTCCAACCTAGAGCGTCAACCTGAGAAGGGTTGTAGGCGTACTGCTGTAAGTCCTACAATTCTCCAAAGGCTAGCGCATCGATGAGCAGCCCAATGTGCTTGGTGTGTGATTTTGTACATATGTTCATATTGCATATACTGAATTGATATCATCTTTCATCTATCTGTTGGTAATTCTGTTTGTGTCCGGACGACTTCCACTTGTATCATCAACCTGAGAAGGAATGTACGCCTACTGCTGTAAGTCCTACAGTTCTTCAAGGGTAGTTTGTCATGCCGGAATCCACAACATTTGATGTGTTGATTGTACATATGTTTGTGTTAAATAATTGTGTGAGTTCCAATTATTGTAATTGTTGGTTAATCTTGTTTGTGTCCGTACATTCCACAAATTACAATCGTCAACCTGTGAAGGTTTGCAGGCGTACTGGTGTAAGCCCTGCGATTCTTCAAATGAATTACATCGAGACACGATCTGCGAGTTTGTTTGTACTGTTTGTATATACGTGTGGTGTGTCATATCAATTAGTGTTTTTTGGATTCATTGTGTTTACTTGTTGTTTTCGTATCTTGTTGTTATTGCGTAATTTTTTTAAGATTTTCGTCGTGATTACTTCTGAAGTTGTTTCGAGTCTTCTACATCCGTGAATGAATCGACTGATGTTAGAGACAGCAGATGGGTCGTGTACGCCGGGGAGGCTAGGCTATTGCCGAGAATGAAATGCATACGGTGATAATTGTTGGCTGCGGTCCGACACGCCGGGGAGGGAGAGTGTAAACGACTGAGTCTCGCATACGTCACCGTTATTAGAAGTGAGGCTGAATGAGTGACAAGCGATTTCAGTGGTAATTGGTAGTGAGTAGATAAGAGGATGAGCGTAGAGTATCGTGAGGTGGTGCTATGGTCACGTTGCACTCTGCAAGAGTCATTCTAGCAAGTGGCGATTGTGTTGCAAGATGTCAAGAGGAGGCCTTTATTTGGAGTCGCAGGTCGTCATTGATGTGTGAGATTGTGCTGTGGGTATGCCTGTGGTGTGTTGGCTTTTCTGTTTGTTTTCCATTTCAGCTCTGTCCGAGTGACCCAGGTTCTCGCACTGGCATCGAAGTCAACGTAGGTTGGTCGTCATTGAAAAATGGGATGGATCCGTTTTTGGCGGGGAGTGTCAATGTAGTTGAAGACTGAACGATCAATTCATGGTTGTTTGCTCAAAACCAACTTCCCCAATTCTCACGGAGGCATCAATACGACAGTCATCGTCTCGTCGGTCGCTGTTCAGAAAGAAGTCAGGAGACAACCATCAGAAACCTTAGTGGAATTATTTTTTATATGTTGGTGTTACAATAAAGAATTATCGAGTCGCCAAACTGAGTTTTGGTAATTGCGTCCGTTATTACTAAGCGTTTCTGAAAAACTTCAAGGAACAGCGTGAGCCCGAGCGTAGCAAGAGCTGGGCATTAACGGTTCACGAGACGTGGCTGACAGTTTCTGATGGCGAAGTCAGTTTCTGACGGTAGACACAGATTCTGGCGGATTCAGACAGTCGGTGAAAGTTTGGATAGTCACCGTTCATCTTTCCTGGTGCCAGTCAAGCCCTCTTGAACAAGCAATATCTGGAACGTTTTTGGAATTGGTTCAAGTTCAACAGTGCCTGGGTCAAAGAAGGGACAGAGTGTCTTGGATGCAAACAGGAAAATAAGTCGCGGTGACTTGTCTGTTAATTGTAACGATGTGTCTGACGTTAGGCACGAGCATTCTACGTCAAAATTTTTGAAGAACTTCGATGATTGTAGTGAAATTATTCGAGAATGTTAAGGGTAATTGTAGTCAACTAGAAGATGATTCCAAGGTACTTAATGAGTTTTTAGATAATCTTATGACTTATAAGAATACCTTGATTTCTATGAATTGCATGAATGACCTCAACTCGAGTTTTATACTAGAAGTAATAGCAAGACGCCTACCTACTCGACTGCAAAGGAAGCGGGTGAAGATAAGCTCCAGTATGGAGGATGAGGGTATCGAGCCAAAATTTGATGATATCCTGAAACTAGTAAAAGATAGTGTCAATCAATCGATGAGCAAGTTTGCCAGTATATTGAATCTCACCCCTAGAATAGAGCAGTCTGAGGGTAAAACGCAATCATTGATGACGAATAGGCCTCAGAGAGGTGGATATCGAGAAGGCTCCATGATGTCTAGTAATGAATATAGACCTAGTGAGTGTAACAGGTTTCGTAGTACATGCTCAACAGATAAGTTGCAAGATGCAAGACAAACACGGTTGTGTTTTACACGTTTGCAAGAGGTGCATACAAAGGTGAACTGTGAACCAGTGAGCAAGTTCAGTGATAAGCTAAATGTAAACTCCAGGCCTGACGCCGAATTGTGTGACGATAACGGTGTTGTGAAGAAGTCTGTAGTTGCAACTGGTAAGCCGTTGTTGAATAGAGTGTCACAGAATAGAGTTGCTGCTTCAGAGTCCAGTTCTGACTCCACAAGTTTACAAGGTATTGCTGGTCAGAGTGAAGTTATAAAATCTTTAATGATTTGCGAGGAGGAACCAAAATTGTCTACTTCTGTTATTAAAGAGTTTGAAAATGATGAACTTGACGGTAAATTGAATATTTGTGGTAATGATCATGATAGTGCAGATTTGTCTTTGGTTGATCATGATGAGATGAGGGATATGCCTACTACTGCTAAGTTGAACAAAGGTTCTGTACAACTTGAACGTGAAGTAGAAATAAATGCAGGTGCAGTCGCAGAAGGCATGCATACTTGAGAGACCGTCAGTGTGATTGAACAGCGTGTAGCCCACCTATCATCAGATGCTAGTGCTAAACCTGAGCTGATAGTAAAAGACGGCAGTGGTGGTGGTCTTGCAGGTAGACAAATTTCTGAAAGTCGAGCAACAACAGCTTTTGATCCACCACTAACTTCATCAGTTGGTGTTAATCAGTCGTCGTTGGTGTTGTCATCCACAATGAAGAAGACGCCCATCAACTCAAGTATCTTATACAATGACTATGATAGTATTGGTGCACTTGAAAGGACGAAAGTTATTGCTCAGTTTAGTGAGAATAAGCCAAGTGTAAACGAAAGAGTAATTGTTAAATTGACTTGCATGAATAAAGGCACTTCTAGTTTCAAGTCACTATTTGAATGCTATTATCTTTGGTGTAAATCACTCTGTTTCTACGCTTGGTTGACCAGATACGTCGTGTGTTTGTTAGTCATCTATATTCTACGATACAATGACATGGGCGTGTTGCCGTTCAGATTTGAGTATTTAGCTGATAGAAGGAAGTCAGCAAATGAACTCTGCAACGATTTTCCAACCTAGAGCGTCAACCTGAGAAGAGTTGTAGGCGTACTGCTGTAAGTCCTACAATTCTCCAAAGGCTAGCGCATCGATGAGCAGCCCAATGTGCTTGGTGTGTGATTTTGTACATATGTTCATATTGCATATACTGAATTGATATCATCTTTCATCTATCTGTTGGTAATTCTGTTTGTGTCCGGACGACTTCCACTTGTATCATCAACCTGAGAAGGAATGTACGCCTACTGCTGTAAGTCCTACAGTTCTTCAAGGGTAGTTTGTCATGCCGGAATCCACAACATTTGATGTGTTGATTGTACATATGTTTGTGTTAAATAATTGTGTGAGTTCCAATTATTGTAATTGTTGGTTAATCTTGTTTGTGTCCGGACATTCCACAAATTACAATCGTCAACCTGTGAAGGTTTGCAGGCGTACTGGTGTAAGCCCTGCGATTCTTCAAATGAATTACATCGAGACACGATCTGCGAGTTTGTTTGTACTGTTTGTATATACGTGTGGTGTGTCATATCAATTAGTGTTTTTTGGATTCATTGTGTTTACTTGTTGTTTTCGTATCTTGTTGTTATTGCGTAATTTTTTTAAGATTTTCGTCGTGATTACTTCTGAAGTTGTTTCGAGTCTTCTACATCCGTGAATGAATCGACTGATGTTAGAGACAGCAGATGCGTCGTGTACGCCGGGGAGGCTAGGCTATTGCCGAGAATGAAATGCATACGGTGATAATTGTTGGCTGCGGTCCGACACGCCGGGGAGGGAGAGTGTAAACGACTGAGTCTCGCATACGTCACCGTTATTAGAAGTGAGGCTGAATGAGTGACAAGCGATTTCAGTGGTAATTGGTAGTGAGTAGATAAGAGGATGAGCGTAGAGTATCGTGAGGTGGTGCTATGGTCACGTTGCACTCTGCAAGAGTCATTCTAGCAAGTGGCGATTGTGTTGCAAGATGTCAAGAGGAGGCCTTTATTTGGAGTCGCAGGTCGTCATTGATGTGTGAGATTGTGCTGTGGGTATGCCTGTGGTGTGTTGGCTTTTCTGTTTGTTTTCCATTTCAGCTCTGTCCGAGTGACCCAGGTTCTCGCACTGGCATCGAAGTCAACGTAGGTTGGTCGTCATTGAAAAATGGGATGGATCCGTTTTTGGCGGGGAGTGTCAATGTAGTTGAAGACTGAACGATCAATTCATGGTTGTTTGCTCAAAACCAACTTCCCCAATTCTCACGGAGGCATCAATACGACAGTCATCGTCTCATCGTTCGCTGTTCAGAATGAAGTCAGTCTAAAACTGTCAGAAACCTTAGTTAAATCCTAATTTTTAAGTTTCCTATGTGTTGGTGTTACAATAAAGAATTATCGAGTCGCCAAACTGAGTTTTGGTAATTGCGTCCGTTATTACTAAGCGTTTCTGAAAAACTTCAAGGAACAGCGTGAGCCCGAGCGTAGCAAGAGCTGGGCATTAACGGTTTACGGGACGATGCTTTCACAAGCTTTCATTACTCCTATGTCTGTGTGGAGGTGAATATCATTCGTCATCAAAAATGAGGTCCGGGTTTTCAACTCCAATACTACGATACGAATCGGAGACTCGCACTGCGCGTCATAAAGAGCACCTCAAACAAACTACAGACCTTTATCGATCAACAGTTTTCTTCGCCCACTACTGTTCAAGATCAGATGGCCGGTGAGAAAAGATCAGCAACGGGGAGGGATCTCTGGGAGCGAAACAACCAGGAACCGATTTTGCAACAAATGAGCAGGAAGAAATGGAGATGATGGAGATTAAATGGAATTAAAAGAAGGAAATGTGCAGACATGACCATTAAAATTTGAAATTTATGTAAATACGTGCCAAAAATCATGTAATAATAATAATTTATATTTCGTATAGGCTGGTAATTTAGCAAGGAATGCGTACCTTTTTTACAAGTACGATCAGCTATGTTATAAATTACAACCATTAAGTATCATATATCAACACGTTTTCAAAAGTCTAAATAGTTGAATTTAAGTAAACAGTCCAAACATGTCCGTATAAATGTTAAATTTTAGACCCTCATGAAGGTCGCCATCATAATCCATCTAAAATCTAAACTTCATTTCCTTTCCCATTCATAGTAATGGTCAACCAGTGAATAGCCAATATTTATGTAAGTGCTATATCACCACAGGATCAGGAGCTATTTCAGGAGAACTTCCTGGGAAGTTGCAAAGTGGTATAAAATACAGTTATGGATAATACGCCAATGAAAGTACATTTACAAGATTTATAGGAAAAGCATCCACAGAGTCTTTGGAATGATAATATACACTTGCAGTGTTTAGTGCCAACCATATTTGTGTGACTGTGAAAACTATAGCGTTTTAGATGAAAATGTAGCTTTGTTCAGACACTGATGTTGTGTTTTTCACCAGCGCAACCAGGCTTTAGAGAAGCCAAGAATACGAAAAAAAGAGTAATTTAAGTGTTGGTTTTGTAGGATTTCATTGGTTTCAGGATTTCATCATGAGCTGACATTAGTTACGGAACCATTGGAAAACCTAGGAGTACTGAACATCCGTTTCGCCCTATTTTGGGACTCTTCAGCAGCACGCACCCACCAGGATCTTCTGGTCACAAGGCGAGCTCGTATACCATTAAGCCACCGGGACCCGATCCATTGTCCAGTCCATGAATTCTAACTTCTGCCAATTCACGACAAAGCGTGACCAGTAGCCAATGTCTTTGGCGAGTATTTGTCTTCACACCTGACCGGCTGAACCCTACTGGTCACGACTTCTCACTAGAACCCCAGGTAACTACCTACCTGAATAACAATGAGATGCTCACCAGCGACTTTTCCTATTCAGGGATAGAAGACAAGCAGCTGAAATGTGTGGTATCTTGCTAGCATGGTGGCTGACGAAGGGTAGAGTGCCCAGATGTCCTCCTATGTTCCTACTTTGCAGGATGACAGTGATGACGAAAATGAATAATCTTCTCGAGTGCTTAGCAGCAAAGTCTAAATCTGGAGGTATTTAGACAGTGATGGCAATCAACTTAATTTGTAAGAAGGATGAGACTACACTACTGGAGTCATTTTTAATCACGAGTTGAAAACTGAGGCTAACTGTAAAGTTTGAAGTGCTACTTGCTCTTTATAAATCCGTCGTAAGCTTCGACGCAGACATATATCGTATGTTAAATCCACCTCTAAAGAATGCCACTTGCAATATCAAATTCGGTTCGTGATCCACTTTCTTGAGGACTAAATTATTCACGAAGTCCTCGTAAACTCTTGCACAAGGTAAAGTTGACATGACTCGGTGAAATCCTACTGATGTTGATGGATAAAAGGCTGCCTCATGTTAGCATTCCTAATCTTATATGATGACTTAAGTGTCACTTCATCTCACCTAGTCCTCCTCCCTGGGACAGGCCGCCTAAGAGGATGTCCTCTTGAGGTCTGGGAGCTATGGTGGACCATATGCATCCGAGAATTTGTTTCTCACATCAAACATTTTACCGTTGTTAGACTCACGCTGTGGGAAAACTAGTGGGGATCAATATACTTCTACGATCGATCACCCTAGGAAACTTGAAGACTAGTTTAAGATCTTGTTGTGTTGCTCACCACAAACGACTATCCTTGAGCTTAATTTAGTCCTCCTGGAGCTTATTTGTTGCCATCTAAAATTAATTTGTGCAAACGTTTTTTACTTTAGGACGCTTATAAATTGCTGTCCAAGATTTCTTATTTTTCAGTGGCATAAAAGTGGTCTCCAGGATTTGTTTGAATAAATGGTAGCACAACAAGCCATTGTGGTAGTCCGGTTTACCGTCTCCTGGAGACAGTGGTGCTAAGCAACGGTTGTTTTCCCAGGTGAAACGCGCAATGGCCCAATTTTTGTGTGTCCAGACAGTATATCTGGAGATATTTTGTGAAAAAGAGTCTGGCAAGCAGCACCATAGTTACGAAGAGAACCATGATATTCAGGGTTATCTAGTTCTGAAGGGTGGAAGCCCGACAGCCTTAGACTTCTGCTGATGAGGAGATTAGAAAATACTAAAAAATTATCCTCAGTGCACAGGACGAATTGTGTTGGATGATTTGATTGGCCTAGAAGGCCTGGATATACTTACCTTCCCAAGAACATAGCTCGTATTTAGCATTAAAGATACAGAAAGTCACCAGTTAATTATCAGCTATTAATTTGACAAACCTAGCAGTAATTTTACGAGTTGGATTCGCAGTTCTCAGAAAGCCACTAAAATACTGAAGTTACCTTTTACCATGGAAGTGACTCTCAGTTCTCGTGGCACATTCAAACTTGGGAAATAGCAATCACAGCTAATTTTCAGATTTATTGGCGCAACCCAGATCATGGGAAGTCTAGTCGACGTGATTATTCTTCAGGTCTTATGAGATTATAGCACGGAACATAAAGCTCAGTAGGTACAGATACCTTCCTTCGTCAATAAAAATACGTATTCCTGTTATATTTAGTCAAGCCTCCAAGGGATTTGTCCTGCTACATAAACTGTAGGGACGGCATCAGTCATGCAAGTCTCCAGTCTCATCAGTGAAGCTGACTTAACTAAGCTAATCGAGGGACAGCAATATTGAGCGAAAGAAGAGGTGAGTTAATTTGTCGGTGTATGTACTAATAGTGGACACCACACGTAGCATCTTCTCCTACCGAGCCGCTAGAAAAGGCAGGTGTTTGGTCGGAAGAAGTACTTGAAGTCCCAAACAATCTAAACTTATGCAGTAAAAACGATTCAAAACCACAGTCATTTTCACCTGATTAATTCTGTCCCCGGTTTCCGAAGGAGATGGTATTTCGAATAGCCAGTTTGTTTACATTTTTCATTAAGTTTTCTGATGAAAACCGAGAATTATTACTGGACTCTATGCACCCGCGAAAGATTATTCAAAATATAAGCCCTATAATCTTACCAGCTCTCTGATTAAAATAATTTTATGAGTAATTTAGGAAGCTATAGTGGCTTCCGTGGGTAAAATTGACTCATTATTCAACGCAAACCATAGTTTTTGGGAAACTCAGCCCGTCTAACTACTCTTTTGATGTCAGTTTGGCGTGTGCGACGTAGATGCAGACTGGTAAAAAGGGACCAAAAATTGAAATCAGCATTTGGAATCAATGGCTACAGAGGTAAAAGTGTTCACTCCTCAAATCTGGATTTCGTTTTTGCGTTGTAGTCTAAGCAACTTGGGAACCTCGGCCCTTTTCTAACCTTGAACCAATCGCCACACAGTTTAACAGTCTATTGTCTTCTGACCAAGCCAATATTAAACTGTGTAGGTATGATTTGCTTTTCCGCAATTAAAAGTCCAAACCACCGTTATCATCTGCCATTACAACCGAACAAGGCTGACTCAAGTTTATGGATAATAAGAAACCTGTCGACATAGTCTTTACAGATCTAAGTAAGGAAAGTGATCACAAATGGTCAACATGATCTTGATCAGAGACTAGAGGCAATGAAAATGCAATCTCCATACACAGCAGCCAACTCAACAGAAGACTTAAGAGCCTTCTGAACTACTCACCGTCTATGTCTACGACTGGTTGGTTACTTACTCAGTATGTCTTTCCAAAAGTCTACATTTTAACCCATTTTGTGACTACAAAAAGACCAAAGTTACAACATGACAGTAAAATAGCCAATATTAATCATATAACAACGTATGAAAATTGGATAGTGTGTGAATGAAATTCTTGCTACACTGATACCAGTGTGAAGACAGCTGAGTAAAGTCATTGAAGTGTCACAAATACAGTCTGCATGGACTGTGGCAGCTTGGATAAGAAGAGCTCTGTAAAAAGTCCTTCATCGAACTGACTTTGGACAATAATAATAAGTTTTATTTAAGACAGCATGCGAGCATACGGTACAAAAATTTTCAGCGTATTCAGTTCCAAAGTACTTTTTCTTCACAAAGGATTCACATGTAAAGTAATAATCTGAAGTATATCTTCATTTCGTTTGCTTGGGAGCAAGTAAAATCATCGCGCAAGTTTATGTATAGGTCATTTGATCTAACTGTATGATTAAAGCAATGATAAATCAAGATGAAACTAAGCATTTTGGAGGAAAGTAATTTCGGTAGCCCAATGATTCAAGCAGTCCGTTTCAGCATTATCTGGCCAGTATGGTACGAGCCGAATGGGTTTGGCAGTTGAGCGAATACGAATGGCCTTGGGACTAGGATCCTTCATGACGAAAAGTATGTCGATTAAAATATAGTACAAGAGCAAATACAAAGAGGAAGGAACTCACCGGGGTTATCTGCGTATTTATCGAAGATGAAGTTCGCGGTTGGGCTCATCAGTTTTAAAGCCTGATGGTATAGACGCAAGATCCTGAAGCAACAACTTCTATATTATTTGTTTCTCGAGTACCAAAGGCAAAGCAAAACACCACAATTGAATGTTCAAATTAGGAGATATATAAATCTCGGATTGAAGCGGAAGCTAAGCTGGCTAGTTATCGTGCACGAAAGTGACACGATCGAGTACCAAATGGCGGGGATACTTGACGGGAAGCCTTCAGCTAAACAAGTCGACTTAAACAGTGAGGGTCGGCATCCAACGTTCGCTAATGATTCCTATGGTCACGATGTAATTCTTCTCTTAGGCATAATCCATTCCTATAGTCAATAATTTTGGGGAATTATTCGCCGCTACAAACTGTTTTGCGTCCGAGCTAAATCTAAAACAGAAGCAGCTAATCCCTTCATGTACGAAACGATCTTGCGAAAACAATGCATGGTATTTTTCTGGGTAATGCAAAACTACCGCGCACCCACTGGCCCTCTGGAAGGTTTGTTGTCAGAACTAGAAGTTTTTCGAGAAGTCATTAAAATACTATCATGTCCAAATAGCGATTTTGGCTTGTTCAGGATGTTTGTTGTAACTAAGTATTCGTGCTTTTCGTTTGATTTCTTTAATTTGTGGTGTATTTCTTGTCGAAACTTCCAGTCTTGAGATAATATGTTATTTTTATAAGGAACTGTTTATCGGGATGATCAACGTCGTCATCATCTTAAGATAGATTGCATCTAACAGCCTACATCATCAGTAATGTTACAGCAAGACAGCCGTTTGATCTGGATCTAAAATCTGTCACAGATGTATGACCGTTTCAGGAAACGAACTGTATGAATTCTAGAGTTGTAGAGGTGCTCGTTACAATTATATTGGGCATTGGATTACCGCTGGCTTTAACAGTTGCGTTACAACATGGGGAAAGCTAGGCAGACTAGGAGGTTTGCTGCAATGAAGCGAATGATATCTTTAAAAGACTCACGAATGTATTGAAAAAATTATGTAAAATATACGAATTCTAGAAAAAAGCGTGATCAGTTCAAGAAGATTACGCCTTTCAAGCAAGAGTCATCCCATCATTTGTCAGTTAAACACAATGTAGAAGTCCTCCCTTGTCTCAAAGATTCATACAACGAAGCTCTTGGACCTCCTTACCATATTCTTTTGGATACAAACTACGTCAATTTTTCCATTAAAAATCGATTGGACCTCTTCAAGTCAATCATGGATTGCTTATTAGCAAAATGTAAGCATGCCTTCCTTCGGTTCTGATGATTAGGTTTTCTATATGTTACCGACTGCGTGATGGGAGAAATAGAGAAGATGTCAGAGAGATACCGGGTAGCCTTAAAGTAAGCGAATGACCTATATTTCATGGTGGTGTAGAATTCTCCGTGATGAAAGGATTCAAAGGTTGACTTGTCAGCATAGAGGGACATATGCAGATGATTGTCTGGTAGAGCGCTGCAAATCCCGCTGCTACATAGTAGCCACTTGTGACCGAGATCTGCGACGTCGCATTAGAAAGATAACAGGTGTCCCCATAATGTACATTCGTGGTCATCGTGTTGTCATTGAAAAAATGCCAATGGCTCTTGGAGCACCGAAATTATGAGATTGTTATTACAAAGTATAAAACTTGTAAATAAAGCTTGAATTTTTCTAATCTGCTTGTTTTTACTGCTGCGTAAAGTTTTTAATTATTCAAGTATAAATTATAGGATAAGTTGATGTGATTGTTCTCGTAGTATGTGTAATGCCGTACTGTCTTTATTTGATTGTAAGTTACTAATTCGCATTTCTTACACCAGCACCACGGCTGTTTTCCATTGGTTTGAGGGTTCCATTTCCGACCACTGTATTATAGCTCCAACATCTGCCGAGGTTTGGGGAGCTACGTAGTAACGTTCGCACATTACATTTCTCATTATGAATTTTATGTAAGTGAAAGCAGTAGTTGAACAACATTTCTGAGTTGTTGTTCTAAGTGTGGTTTTATACGTGATTGAAAAACCTAACTTTTGGAAGGGTTAGCGAAGGTTCTTAGCATTTCCACTGAATATCAATCCATGTTGCTTAAATATGTTATTAAAGGGGAATTTCGTTTTTCTAACATCTGAATAAGTCACGAAGTGTTTCCTGTGATTAAGTCATCCCACAAAAGCATATTAATTTTGAAAAAAATATACCACGTTTGTGATAATCAGGTAATTTCTAGGGACTTGCCTCTTCCAGGCCATCAGTACTATTTTGATATAACAGTAAGTTGAATCAACCATTGAAGGATATAATATATATTCACTAGAATTAAAAAATTATAGGAGGTTACAGGACATGTTGTTTTTTAAGTAATAGAAGAGACAGATAATCCTGTCAAGTAAGGAATATTTAATAGCTATATAAAGATAATTGGAGATAAAGAGGGATAAATGATTTTTCGGAAACAGCTGTAATAATACTAACACAGGCTAGTCGTCGACCATCATCTATGCACATCATAGTTACTAGATTAAGCTGTGAGGATCTGCGTAGTGAAGGGAAAGACTATAAACGTAAATTTATTTTGCAAAAACATTTTACAGTGTTTTATGTGTTAGATGGATATATGAAAAGATTAATTAGCCAGATTAACACAACATAAGTTCATTTTTTTTCGGGTGTAGTTAGGTAAGTAAGCGTAGAATATATGGAAGGAAATAATTGACGATTTTCAGAGGTATGGCTTAAGGTCGGTTTGGGTAAGCCAGGTATATCTGTAACTCCTCAATCTCCCTAAGTCCATTTTCCGTTTCATTGGTTTCCAATTTCTGTTATGGAAGTGCAAATCGACTCATTCACAACAGATGGGGTGTTTGTAGGGTCTTAGAGCAAAAAGCCAGGTTGAAGAGCTGAGAATGTATAGATAAAGATAAGACAGAAGTTGAACGCTTCTTATAAGTTGTGAAGTTACATCAGTAGTTATTCGAAAATAAGAAATCAAATAAAACTGTCTTCTGTGGTTGTTTTCAGGTTAAATTAACGATAATGGTTTGTCAGAGCTTTAAGTTATAGGGCATGTTCAGGCATGCATACCTCAAACAAGCTTTCAGAGTGGTTCGCATGAAAACTAGGCTGATGGAAAACTCACAAGCTGTTGATTAGTATTTTGAATTCAGATAAGCTGTGAACCACATCTATTGTGTGAAGGCTAACGAATATACCCGGGCTGAAGTAGGAAGGGTTGCATTCAAACATGGGCTACACTTCCGTTATGTCCATTAACAATATGCTAGTCATTTAACAACGGAGACAATGTTGTGCGATGGATTTTCCAACGACTGACCTTTTAAGTTGAGTGTGAAAATCTATAAAGAGTTACATATACGCAAAGAGTAACATGGACGGTAATTTGCCTTTGGTTAATGATTAAAACATATGCTAACTGAAAAGCGCTGGGTACTGTCTAGTGCAGTTAAGAGTGTGTTTGACTGGTTTTCACGAATCATTTAGTTGTAATTCTTCCGGTTTGTATTTAAGTGTTTCACTTCTGTTGTTAAGTCAAAGGTGATCTGTCTCTCTCTCTTATGTATATTATCTAGAATCTTGGCCACTAAAGAGTTATTTTAGGAGATCCGGCCATGTTGTTGAGACAATAGTGCGTTCTGTTTGTTATTTGGAAATGTCGATCACTTTTCTTTATTCCTTTACGTTCCCAGTGGAATGCAGGGTTTCAAGATAGAGCGTTGAAGTTTTAGTTGCAGTGGTTTTTATTTTTACGGGATGGGGTTTCTAGGCTCATGCCCAACCTTCCTTATTTACTGGTTGTATTACTGGCTTAGCGAGGTAAAGGATTGCGTCGACTGGGGATCACACCCTAAACCACCTGCGTGGTTGGTTACTAACGTTCCTGAAAAATTCGTAGGTGCTTTTGATTTTGGTAGATTCACTATTTTTTATTTTTTAATCAACTTATACACTGCGGTAATCTGAGTGATAAGGTTGTTTATGGCGTAGGAATTGCTTATCGCATTTTAGAAAACTATGTATGTTCTAATTAAACTTTCAAAGGTCAATTAAAGGATTTAAAAAGCTGTCAGTGTTGATATTCGTCTACTGCGTAGTCAGGAAAACGAGTTAATGCTTTGATTTGTTGGAATTAGTCAAGTTTGATTTGTGTAAACACTTCAGTGTTCTGTAAAGTTCCGTATTGTTCAGCGTTTCGTACTAGGTTAACCCCTTGTGCCTTCCAACGAATAGATTCTGCGTAGGGATAAGTCGGTCTCACATGCTGTTTATGTTCACTATGGTTATGCAATTCACCTGACGGTGCTCATTTATGGTCAATACCTTCTTGATTTTCGGATGTATCGAATTCCCTGTTGGTCGTAAACACATCGATGAATTAGCATTTCTTCATTGGACAAGTAGGCATTATTGAGAGAACTCGGAAACTGTTTATTTTATTCAGACCGTGTTAAGTGGATTTCTAGTCTATTGTATATACCAAATATAGCTCCTTGACCCAATGTTTTAGTGGTTCCAGGACTATAGGAACCAGTCTTTCAGTGATTTCAGAATGTTCCCGCATATTCAATGACAATAAAGTGTGAACAACTAGGCCACTTAGTTACTCCTTTCACATATTTGTTCCACTTACTTAAACTTCGATTAGCTACCTAGTTGCACTTTCATATGATGCAGCGACTAATTTTTAAAGATCTGCACCTGCTTCGACCATTGAAATGTTTATATTATCCTACCGTTTTCACCACTATCTGTGTCGGCTACATATGTCCTCATCTTTGATACTTTGGAGTGTCGGAATTATGGGGAGTCGGTTGATTCCGAGGTAGGCCTGGCTACAAAATGACATCAGTAAAAGAACCACGGGAAACTGAGGAGCACTGGATAACTGTTTTTCCCCAGTTCGAAGCTCTTTTGCATCATGCACTATGTGAGGAACATAGGATGATTATCATTGCTATTATCTGTGTAGTTTACAATGTTTAATATTTATCAGTAATCATTACTGACCAATACAATGCATATATTGTATGTAGTTATGAGTATAAGAGTAGACAGACCATGAGGGGGAGTTAACTGAGAGAATTATTTCTTCACTTGTCTTCTTTTAGTTATAAGAATGTACGTTTTCAGTGTGGAGGATTTCGTACAATTTGCCTATAATTCTTCTCAAACATGCACTCAAACGAGTCACTGTCACGTGCAAACTCCACAGTTATCAAATGCATTCATTCCAAGCACTCAATATAGACTGTTAATCAAGAGTCACATTTAATATACTATGGTGTTTTGCTCATCAACGGGCCAGCAAAATTATTTTGTACACCATATACTACTGACGTTTTTGGTAGTAGTCGGCTTAGTTTTAGTTACCACCAGTAGGCCTGTCTCAATGTATGGTGAATATAAACGCTCCACTGAAACATCTTCTATGAACTGAATTGTGTGAAGGAAACTGAAGGAAACATTTTCGCCTTTCTACTCCAATGATCATTTCTACTGGCCAAGTCATTACCGAGTAGTTTTTTATCATATTATATCTCGATTTCTCATTAAATATACTGTTTTTGTCGACTAGTATTTCGAAGGTGAGCTGCAGTGGTGCTACAGTAGGAAAGTCAGTCTAGTCCTGGGGATAACATTGGTCGCTGTCGAATCACAGGACTCCAAGTACCTATCTGTTGACCATAATGGTAAATTAAAAGTGGATTTAAAGAACTTACAATTCTCCATTTGATAATATTAGTAGCCAAATGTTCATTTTCGACACACCAGTTTGTTACCTTATACTAATGACCAATATCTATGGTCGATTAAATCACTTCACTAATGGGTTTATTCAAGTTTCTATAACTATTCTGATATTTGAGTCGTCATCGTTATTTTAATTATGTTCATCATCTCTACTACGTCTTTGCCAATGGGATGATTTACAGTTGAGTCCTCTTCCTTATTTCCTTATAACGAATCCATTCCTGCATATAACAACTAGTGAAGTCAGCTTGAATACACCTGCCTTCCTGAAATTAATTTGTAAGTTGATCTGTGTCTGATTTGACGGGTTGTTTAGTGTCTCAAACAACTTCACAGTTCTTAACATCGCAGACAATGCTGTCCCTCCCTTCGTCAGTGATAAGTGACCAGACAACTGATAGTCGAAACATACACATCGTTGTAGTATAGAATTCTGAGCATTTCACGATCATCTAGATGTTTAAATAACATCACAAATAAACAGATATGTAATCCTTAATCCACTTGGTAATCTCATCGATGTTTAGGAAGAAGGGCGGTGAATGCAGTTCCTGAGTTGATAAGTAAGACATGGTATTTTGACGATGGAAACTAATTTTGTGTCAAACACTTGAAACTATGTCTCATCAGAAGATAAATATCTCGTTACGAATAATATGTTACTGAGTACTGCTTTCAGTATCCCATCAAGTGTGGTCACTATTGAGTCGGACACAATATCAGTCGAGTGGAAATGATAGTCTCCACTTGTTTCCATGGTTCAGAATCCATACAAAATAGTACTGATTTCTAACATTCAGGGAATAACTGATGCCACCTGACTGACTGGAAATTACCTAGTTGCGTGATGTCGTCCCAATTTCCCAATAAAATGTAGCTCTTATTCACCATATTGAATGCTTCCTACTCACCTCTATCTACACTCCAATAAATGAAACCTGTAAACATGGGATATCTACAAGTCAACTTCATTCTACATCCCTGGCGAAAGCCTTCTTGATTGAATTACTACTAATGCCAAAGCTCAACGATATCGGAATATATCTTCAAATTGCTAAACAATATAATTTCACTCTGCGTCAGACAATTATAATAAAAGTAATGCATGACACGGATTTGTCTATGTAACACACAAATTCCTTTTGTTGGATGATCGACTCAGTATTTCGGTCCCGATGTTGACAGCCTGTGAAACAGATAACCGCCAGTCACTATACACTAATGAGAGCGACAAATAAGTGTGAAGAATGCATGACAGTTTTCATTGGAAATCTGCCTAAATTTCCTTCAGATTCAGAAGCTGCACTGAACAAGATTAGTCGTTACTCAGGTGTCTGTCTGTCTGTTTTCGACATAGAACTTTGCACAAATGTGCGGAAGTTCAAGTCGCCACATTCCGTGTAGCACGCGAAGCAAGAGAAGAAAGTACAAGAAAAGCATAATAGAAACAGTGAGCAGAGGTGTGAGACAAAGGAGTAATAACGAAAACAAAACAGTTTCATTGAAAATCATAAGTCACAGGAGTGGATGCATCTGCGCCACTGAGAACGATTTTGAGCCATGTCACCAATTGTTTCCAACCATAGATTTTTACCGTCCCGAGGACCCCAGCCTGGAAGTCTACACCTTCCTACGTGGCTTAGACCAACTGTTGTGGATTTCATTGACTGATGCCAAGTTTTTGTTTGACCGCCGCTAGCTTTTTTCCAGCCTGACCCTATATCCGCTAACATTGCTCGTCGAGGGAGGCGATGGCTTGGCATACGTAACACATGTCCTAACCATCTCAGTCTTTGTAGCTTCACGACTTCGTCGATTGATTTCCCCTGTTTACCTAGAACTCTACGCCTAACCTCCATGTTGCTCACCTTATTATGCCACTTTACACGGGAAATAGAACGCAGGCACCTATGATCAAAGACAGCTAGTCTTTTCATGTCTTCCACTCTCAGTGGCCAGGTCTCACAACCATAAAGGAGGACGGAGCGGACTGATGAGCAGTACACCCGCCCTTTGGTCGATAGTCGAACATCTCGTCTACGCCAGAGTCGGCGTAAACTAACAAATGCGAAACGAGCCCCTTGTATTCGTGCTGAGATTTCGTCAGAGATCAGCCCGTTGGGGCTGATGGTACTTCCCAAATAAGTGAAGCGGTCAACGTGCTCTACCACTTCACTTCCTATTTTTAAACTAGGCGTCGATGTAGTCCAGTCCTGTAACATCATCTTGCATTTGGCGGGAGCGAATCGCATGCCAAACATTCGTAGATTGCGGCTCAAGGTGTTTAGAAGACTCTGCATTTCGTCAGCGTCTTCGCCTAGAAGGACTATATCGTCTGCATATTCCAAGTCAACGAGATTATTCCCGGTAGCAAGTCAATCCCTGAGTCGCTGAAGTCACCTAGGGTTAAGTCCATTAACACATCTATGATGAAGTTGAATAGAAAAGGAGATAATGGGCATCCTTGACGGACACCACTGGTCGTCATCAGTTCAGATGACAGCTCGCCGTAAGCCCTCACCTGGCTGTATGAGTACGAGTAGAGTGCCTTAATCAGTGCAATATATTTTCTTGGAATTCCCTTTACAGCCAAGCATCTCCAGAGAACTTCCCGATCGACAGAGTCGAATGCTGCCTTTAGGTCAAGAAATATAATGACTGTTGGACGCCGGTAGGAATGCCTATGTTCTAGAATCTGTCGGAGGGTGAAGATATGATCAATACACCCTCTTCCTGGTCTAAAGCCTGCCTGGCTCTCTCGTGTTTGTGCTTCCCGAGCACCACTCAGTCTACGCATGATTATTGAGCCTAAGACTTTAGATACTATATTAGTCAAGCTAATCCCTCTGTGATTATCACAGGAAGACTTGTCTCCCTTCTTGTATATGGGGATAATCAGTGACTTACACCAACCCGATGGGACTTCTTCTGATTCCCAGACGCTGCCTAGTACCTCAGTTAATCCGGACAGTAAGCTGTCTCCACCGTACTTAAATACCTCTGGAGTCATTCCATCAGGTCCCGCTGCTTTGCCTAGTTTCAGATTGGTGACAGCTTTAGTAACCTCAGTTAGTGACGGAGGACCTGTGTTTATATCCCATTCAGGGAGGTGTTGGATGCTCGGAAGGTTGAGCGTGGCTGTGGGCAAATTAAACTGCTCCTCATAATGCTCTTTCCAACGATCCAGTCGTCTATCCTGGAGCTAATTATAGTGCCATTTTTTTCCGAGATTGTCTCACTAATGATTTGTCTTCTCCCACCCGTTTCCCTGATGAGTCCAAAGAGTTGCCTGGTGTTGCCTATCCTCGAAGCTTTCTCCATCTCTTTGGCTTTTGTCGCCCACCACTGTTCACGGTCCTTGCGGAGACTTTTCGTAAGTTTCCTCTTGTGCAGCTTTCGCTCCTCATTGAATTCGGAGCTCGCCGGAATAAGTCTTCTAGCATCTATCAGTTCGGATGAGGCGGTGGAGATCCAGTGGTTTTTACTCACCTTTGGGTTTACCTTATTCACAGCTTTTACAGCTGTATCTATGGCTGCCTGGATATTTTTCCAAGCTTCTTCAGGGTGAGCACAGCTGTCGAACACAGATATGTGTTTAGCTAGTTCTTCCTGAAATACGGATTTAGTTTCCTGATCGAGCTGGGGACGTGATGGTTTTACCGCCAGCTGTTTCCTACGTCCGTTCAGTCGTAAGCACACCCGAGCGCGGACCAGTGCATGGTCGGTATCTACGCACGTGTTCCAGAAGGAGCGACAATCTCCTACCGACCCACGCCAACGATAGCTTATTGCTATGTGGTCTATTTGTGTCCAGCGTTGGTTTGATGAAGGGGGTCTCCAAGTCAAACAGTGTCTCTCCTTGTGTTTAAAGTTAGTGCTTACAAGAAACAAATGATTATCAGAGCAGAACTGTAGGAGACGGTCACCGTTGTCGGTTCGCTGGCACGGAGCTCCATAGGTGCCACCGACATCCTTCTCAGATTGACACAATTTCCCTACTTGAGCGTTAAAGTCACCAGCTAGAACGACTATGTCTGAGCGTTTAGCCTTTCCACCAAACTAGACAGCTTTTGGTAGAACTCATCCTTCGTTTCATCTGAACTGCAGTCAGTGGGGGCGTAGGCGGAGATTACGAAAAGGCATCGGCGAGTAGTGCAGTCCTTCCTCCTTCTTACTGATCCGTTCAGGCGGACAGCACACATTCGGCTATCTACCGGGATCCAGTCAAGCAATGTCTTTTCTGCCCTAGTACTCAAAGCTATCCCTACGCCAGCTAATCCTCGTGAACTAGCTGTGGCATCTCCTGACACCCTCAGGGTGAATTTTGCAGATTCAACCTGTTGGCCAGGTGGGGTTAGGTGAATAACCACACTTGGGTCTTGTATGCGTGTTTCTGAAACACAGCATACATCAATGGCTCGTGATGCCAGGGTCTTGGCTAGTGATGCTTGTTGTCCTATTTGGCAAAGTGTCCTAACATTAAGAGCTCCTATATGAAATTGGTGGCGCGGCTTTAAGAGGCTGTCGGTGGTGGTTTTTTGGCTTCCATCGTTTTTAGTGGACGCAGAGTGGAGAGGAAGTGGAGAGCTATCAAGTCGAGGAGTTGCATCAGTGGAAGGAAGGCAAGATGATAGAGATGAAGATGAAGACAAAGATGAGTGAGTAATAGAGAGGTTTCGTGTGCATTTCGGATTGTGAGGGCGATTGTTACTTCCCGGCTGCCCACACCGTGGAAGTTGGTTGCGTGACCGCAGAGCCCAGGGGACAACTGCTTGAGGCCGGTCACACGCGGCCTGTTTTTGTTCGTTCTTTTTTGTTTGGTGTGTCTCAGTAGCAGATTTATCACTCCCGCCCTGTGACACGGCAGCAGGAAGCGCGGTCGTTGTTAATCCGGGCCACGGCCGATCCGGCATGAAATTTTGTAATTTTGTATTGGACATGATGTTGGATTGGGTAGCTGCTTTTTGTTTAACCGCTATCCAAACAACCTGCCTGGCATGGTAGTACCTCAAGAGACATAAGTCTCAGCCAGTATAGCTTGAATAGATCATTGCGGTGTTCAAGCCCGACCACCACGTCAAGGTACCAGCTTTCGGTCGGGTGAGACATAATCAGAGAAATCTTCCAGGTCCTGAAGGTTATTTACGTGTTGGTGTCTTTTCTTCAGACAATGTATTCAACCTATTAATGAAATGACTTTATTCTACTGAACAAAATACTCATGCTGCTACCCATTTCTCCAGACAATTCACACCAAAAAGTGTATAGCACAAGTGAATTTAGAAATTGTGAGCAATCAGTGGAGAAGAAAGTAAAGCAGCTTGAACTTATGACCGTAATTGAGTTACTGAATACTAAACACAAGGTATTCCACTTGCATAAATCTGTTTGTACATGAATGTTTCATGTTAGAGAAGTAGAATGGTGGGTGAATGATGTGAACCAGGTGAATCGCATTGACTGAATTAAGTAGTAGAGACACAATTATACTTGTGGTGACTTGTGCAGTAATAACTAGACTCTTAACACACGAGTGATGAGTTGCAACTCTCTAATTATCTCACTGATCCAATGAAATTTCCAGAATGACACTACAAGTTGCGGAATGATATGAGATGCTTTTCACTAATTGTAGACGAAAACGAATTGTGCTTCATTGTAGGTGACGATTCATTTTTTGTTTGTCAAAGTATGAATAACGTTTCTCCAACCAAAGTCAACGCATACACACATATATACGCGGATATACTAAGAGATGGTTTATGGGAATAAGTGACAATGTTCACCCCAGTTTAACACTGCATTACCACTCAAGTTCTGTACGATAGTACGATATTTAATTCTATGTCAGACGTTGGTTTCACAAATAAACTTTGTCAACCAAACACTACCGCGAATGACAGCCGGTACGCGTTGGTCTTCCTCAATCAACGTGTTCATTGAATTACAACCGTATTGAGGTTTCACAATTTGCAGTAATCCCGTAGTGAGTCACCAAGTTGATGAGTGAGGGGCAGGTGAATGTTTTCGGGAGTTTGTAATACAGAAGACTTTGTTTATTTCATCACACAGTGTAAAGGCTTCACAGCTTGTATTATCAAATTTGAATGTGAAAAATGAACCTCTCCTCAATTAAAGTTAGTCTGTTAATGAGATGAAGAGAGTCCTTAGATTAGGCAATGTCTCCCTGTATACGTCTATTGATAATAATGTTATTAGCAAAACAATAAGATATAATTTATCTGAAACGTGTAATATATTTGCGCAATGTATTTCAGGCATTCTGATCGGAAACATGGTGATATGATAAGCAACATAGCATAAATGATCAAAATTTTATCAGTATCGGTTCAAATATCTACAAGTCATAGTCAAAGATAAGAAACTATGAAACCCGTAAACATTTTCACCTATACTGATACAGTTTTGATTCCTTGTGATCTGTTGCATTTTATATAAATATGTATGAAAAGTATGTGTTTGATGAGAATGCTTGAAATGCGTTGTACAAATATATTACACGTTTTAGATAAATATTACTATTATTATTGTAATATATTCTTCGATATTGTTGGCGGTATGCCTAAAATTTGGGCTACTGTAAACTTCTATTAATAATATTGCATTAAATTTCACTGGTTCAGATTGCTTATATCTAATAAAATATGACCTCTATTGTATGGTGCGTCTGTAGTTTAGTGATAGAACACTGGTCAACCATGCATGTTGTCCGGGGTTCGATCTCCGGCTGACACACTCCATAACTTTGCTAGACCGATAGTAAGTCTGGTAAAAGGAGGGGAGGTTGGGCATGAGGATAGCTACCCTACGCCGTACAAAAAGAATAACACCACTGATAATAAAACTTCAGTGGTCTAGCTTGAAGCTCTACGTTCCACTGGGAATGCGAAGGAGTAAAATAATAATAAAAAATAGTATTGTATACTCTGGCGGGTATTTAAAACATTCCTAACCTCGTTTGCAAGTTTCTACTAAACGTGGGAAAAAGCATTATCCTCGACGTTAGCATATCGCACTATATGAGATGTCCGTTCCTGAGTAGTGTTCTTGGTTCACAAAATATACTTTTGAACTTTCTGTAATTGATATTCAACAAAATGTCGTCTTGTATTTCTCGACGAAGACAAAGAAGAGATATCTTAAAGGATTAGTTTGCACTTCAGCTCAAATAGAACTGTTTCACACGATCCGCTGTCAATTTATCCTTTATTTGAAGATCCTGTACGAAGAGAAAATATCATGCGCTCTGAAAATTTTGTACTTAATAATATAAACACTGTTCGGAGAGAAGCTGTTATGGTTGTTGTTGTTGTTACGTCTTCTTCTTATTATGTTGTCGAAACGTCATTAAAAACGCTATCGTTTAACTTTTTCATTTATTTGAAAATCCAAAATTTCTTATTATGACGAATATATTTTTGTCTTGAAACTTTATGGAACTGTATCAAAAATACCAGTGATATTGCATAAAGTATTTTTATTTATTTAATTTCTTACAAATTAAAGGATAATTATTTCATGATGAGTAACAGGTGAATTTTTTTAAAGCAAAAAAGTCCTACACAAAAATTCTGTTCATCGATTTTCTAAGTGCTTTGACAGTCGGACAATTAGCGAATTGTATACCATCAAATTCTGTTAGAAGGCAGTTTTTCGCCTCAGCCACACAAGATTTATACTGTTTGCATAATTCTCTGAGGTCTTTCAAGTTTTCACCAGCATACTGTTGTCCTAAAAGTAAACGGAAAATTCAAAAGCTTATGCTTTCTAGGTAATTTAAAAAAAACAACAACATTTAGGCGTAATTTCTATTGAAAAGGGTGATACACAGTATTTTGATTTGACACTAGTAACTAGTGTGATGTGTCTAGTCCTTTCATTGGTGCAGACTGAATTCTATCAGTCAGTCAGGTTGTAATGTGGCCACCATTCTAGATAGCTCGTCATCACGGTGCACATTGATTTGATGGTATTAGATGGTTGGAGGCAATCGGTAGTAAGCCTTGGACCTAGGTTTTGTGCTAGTTGGCACTCACCAGTCAGCAAGGCGTATCTGCAACCTTAAAGGAACTCATGTCCCTTCTGAGATTCGAACCCACAGTATTACACGGTATTATTATTGTTATACACAGTATTTACCAACCAAAGTATACCAATCTAAGGGTAATTTATGTAAAGTTACAGATAAAGAAATTAAGCATATGGCTTTCTAAACCGCTTGGATACAGAGTTATTGAAATGAAATTAAGTCAGAATACAAAAATGTTGTCATTTCAATGTGTCTCTACATATATATACGCTATCAGGATGTGTCTGTGACTGAAAGCTGTTTAAAAATACAGCATTAGAAAGTGTCATACAATCATTAGCTAGGAAGGATACAGTAACAGGCAATGAAACTGCATCACATTATAACAAGATTAAAAAACAAACACTTTGGCTCCTATTTTGGATATTGTAGAATACTTTACAGGATCTGTGGATTTTACATCAAACCGTTTTCAAATCTAAGTGTACAGTTAGAGTATTAGGTGTCTTTTACTTGTCTCTAAGTACACAGTTTTACTACCTTAAGATAATGACATTGAAATATAGAAATAAAGGAGCAATCATTCGAGTGTTAATCTTCGTCAGATACCTTCGTTATTCTCTTTTTTATTAAAAGTTAATAGCTCATAATGATGCAATTTTACAGGGTGATTTTGAAAAAAAATGTAGGCATTACAGCGTGATTCTCTATAGTTTGGTGTGTAGGGGTTAGTTATGTTTTTACGAGTTGATCACGGATTGATATCAGTTAGAAAACCATTGAAAACCAGTACTGGAGTACTGGACAGCTGCTGTTTAATCTTAGTTTGGGAATCATCGGCAGTACGCATCCACTGAGGTCGCGCTGAATCACGAATTGGTAGAAGTTAGAATTCATGGACTAGCCATTGAAATGGGTCCCAGTGGCTGAATGGTATACGAGCTTGCCTTGTAACCGGAAGGTCCTGGGTTCGAACCCTGGCAGTGGGTGCGTACTTCCGATGATTCCCAAACTAGGATGAAACAGCAGCTGTCCAGTACTCCAGTACTGGTTTTCAATGGTTCTCTAACTGATATCAATCCGTGATCAACTCGTAAAAACATTACAGCGTGATAGCATACTCCTTGTCCATATTCGTTTCAAAGTATATCCATCAATCATTATGATAACCGTTAAAAGGAGATTTGAAATTTGTTGTATAGGCATAGGTTACCGTTAGTGTTGTAAAAGTCTAACTTAATGCTCATTTTTTTGTTGTTGTTGTGTAAGTCGTAGAGTTATATGTCGTTAATAGGTTCACAGTCAAAAGGTCTAGGATCAACTAGACATTTATTAAGTTATAGATAAGATTTTATTTTGATAAATCACACAGTGTTGTACAGTGATATTAACTGATGACGTTTCGAGCACAAACTATTGCTCGAAACGTCATCAGTTAATATTACCGTATAATACTGTGTGATTTATCAAAATAAAATCCTATCCATAATGGAGTTATACTCTACCACAGTGCCCAAGTTTTATACTTATTTGTTAAATTATCCTGAGTATCAATCAAGATTTAGCATATTATAACAAGTCGAAAGATAAAATACATTCTATATTATTGTATATTTATTAATATTAAATGTTCAATTTTGTCTACGTTTAAGACTTACCAATATTGCTTAACGACGTAGAGAAACACATTTCTGTTACCAATTGTAAATTCTGATTACATAATGCAAGAGGATCAGTTATCATGACACATTGGCATACAATAAGCAATGAAATAATATACATCTGGAATAGAGATTATACAAAAATAATGAGTTAACAATGCCAGAAATCAGCATAATTATCAAATAAAATCCTTGTTGCTTTTAAACTTACAATTATAAACTTCATTTTAACCACAGTGTCCATTTGTTCACGGTGCGTAATAATTATTTATTTCTTATTACTCAAAGTTAGATTTAAAAATACAGTTATAAATAAATAGTATGAAGCTTTATATATACTGGTGTTCTGTTCTGTTAATCTTCACATTATTATTATTATTATTGTCTTTGACCTAATCAGTTTATGTCTAACAAAAACATGCATAAACAAGTTATAATTTTGTATTGAAATATCTCTAATTTATTAAGCTTATTGCTCATATTTACTGTGCTATGTATGACTAAATCATTCTCATGGAATGCTGTTACATATATGCCGTTAACGCAAATAAACGTTGTTGTTTTTGTTGAAAAAACACTTTTTTGCTCAATCAGCTAATGTATGCATTCAAGCTTATTCCTTTATAAAATTTCTGCTAAGCTGGAGTGACTAATTTCAAGGTAGAATGAGTAATAAACAAACATTCTATCACGAGAAACATTTAACAACAAGAAGAAGTATTAAATTATAGTATTGAAAATACTAATTAAGATAATGACTGGTAATGTAACTCTCAATTAACTAACAGTCATCACACAATTGTAATATACACAGGTGACAGTTATGCTAAGAAATTGAAATTTAGTCAACTTTCCAAGATGTTATCTCAAAACTCTGCGTTCTCCTCTTTTCAAAATAATATCATTAGAAGGATAAATCTGATTTGGAAGGATGAAAAGAGAAAGTTCACAACTGTGATAAATTGTGCAATCTTACTGTATTGGGTGAGTGTATTATATATATTGGATGTAGGATTTCATCACGAGTTGATATCAGTTAGAGAACCACTGGAAATCCTGGGAGTGCTAGACAACCGTTTCGTCCTAGTTTTGGCTCTTCAACAGTGCGCACCCACCGCCAGGGTTCCAACCCAGGGGCTTCTTGTTACAAGGCAAGCGAGCTCGTAGACCACTGAGCCACTGGGACCCGATCCAATTGGCAGTCCATGAATTCCAACTTCTGCCAATTCACGACATAGCGTGACCATTTCGCAATGTCTTCTTCGATGAGTTACTGCCTCATCTTGAACCTGCTGAAAACTAATCTTATGCTCACTAGTGATTGGCCCTATTCAGGCAGCTACCTGGGGTTCTAGTGGGAAGCCGTAACCAGTAGGGTACAGTAGGTTGAAGATAAGGAAGTAACTCATCGAAAAAGACATGGCGAAATGGTCGTACTGTGTTAGAAGTTAGAATTCATGGACTGGCCATTGAATCGGGTCCCAGTGGCTCAGTGGTCTACGAGCTCGCTGGTCTTGTAACAAGAAGCCCCTGGGTTGGAACCCTGGCGGTGGGTGCGTACTGTGAAGAGTCCCGAACTAGGACGAAACAGCTGTCTAGCACTCCCAGGATTTCCAGTGGTTCTCTAACTGTTGTCAGCTCGTGATGAAATCCTACATCCAATATATATATATAATCATCAGAATATTTATGAAATAAAACTTTTATCTGAGTGGCTGATAATTTCACTTGTGTAAATATTATCTCGACAGTTCTCATTAAATGAAGTTAGAGAATAAATATTGTAGGCAAGTAACATCTTCCTTGTTAGAGATAAAATTTCACTGAGAAATGTTCTTTGAGCATTAATTTAATCAAAGTACCATTTAGTTTTGAAAGTTAGTGTGATGTGCATGTGTTAAGTTTTCTTCGCTGTCATATTTCTGCCAATTCGTTGAATTCACAGGGAAACGATAAAGAGTTGAAAATCACCTTTAAGAGATGCTAATATTGGTAGAGAAGTATCGACTACTTCAACTACTTCATTTCACATGGTCTTATAATCAAGTAGAGAATGTCAGCCTTATTTATAATCGGTGGATATCAAAAGAAGGAAAATGCAAGAGTAAAACTAAGCCTTTAAACTTTTTTGTTTCCTTAATGCGCAATTAATTTTCATTACACATTTGAGATTACAATTTGGTAAAGTTTCAGTTATTGCCAAGAAGAATATTTCTGAAAAGACAACAAAGTTATTTAACAACAGTGTAGGTTTGTTATCGAATACAAAAGTAAATTAACATTGTTCTTCAATTTTAGCAAACTTGCGCCATTCGTTATTCTAATAAACACTCCTGATGACAGTGGTGTTTATACCTAGTATATGACTGAATAACTCTGCTATTATGTGTGATTAAAAACCACCTTTCAAGTATACCGGATAATTAAGGTTAATTTTCTAAAGAACATATAGCAGTTATTGAAATAGTGACAATAAAGTAGTACTCTACAGCTGTTTCGTTACACACTAAGTTTTCAGTGTGAATATTAATCCCATAATCAGCTGGGTTGACTTTATTAAAGTATGGTGCTCGGCTTGGAAACACATTGAGATCAGTAAGTTCAAATTCTCGTTCACTCATACTCTGCTGGTTTCAGTTCTGCTTCTGCGCAGATTTACCGTTTACAGTCAATAATTAACTATTAAGTGCAACCTTCAGTTAGCAGTATTTTCCTCTCCTTCCCATACAGTATGATAAGAATTGACAGGAAACATTTATCTGGGCAAGTATTGCGGTTCTAAACAAACAGCCAAGAGACAAACATCTACTCAGTAGTTGGGATATTATTTATGATTTCACGTCTCTTCGTATAACTGGTAAAATAATCTGGAAGAAGCTAATTCGCAACAAGAATCAAGTTAGACTTCAAAAGCGTCAGTCATACGCTAATAGGAAAAAGATAGTAAATTAAACTCATAATCAAAATTTCATAAACAGAAACACTGAAATCATTCAAAATTTCAGCCTTCCTTAGTATGTGTGCATTCCCCTAGCCAGAAATCAAATGGATAATGTCCACATATGAAATTAATACCTATCAGTTCAAACGGTATGAATACCTAATTCTTTGCAGTTGGGATAACATTCACGTAGCATAAAGACTGACATAATAGTTGTCCTGAAGTAACGCTTTCAAAAAATATCTCCGATCTGTATCTCATCATTTCGAACTATAACTATGTGGAAAATGAAATACTGGAAACTTGAAATACTCTACAATAGGCTACAATGCATGAAGTAAATTGATGAGTGGTGACCAGCAGTAGAATCCAGAATGCTCATTTACTCTTATTTGGGGCTCGTCAACTAGATGTACCTACATTCCCCAGTCAGTGGTTGATAGTATTCCCACTGAGGCTTGAATCCAGAAATCATCGTTTCAAACGTCGAAGCGTTATCCACTGAACCACTTCGACCACCATCACTCACTGACGAATCCAGGCACGTCTATCCAAAGAGTCTTAAATAGGACGAAATGGACATCCCTGATTATACTGCTAGTCACCATCCACCAATTTACTTCAGGTTAAATAATCAGACATTGTCGAAGCATTTGCACAGGGAGCCAACATGTCAACCTGAGGCCAAGCACTTCTGCCTAACCAAACAACGGGAAAGCTCAACTTGAATAAAAAAGGCTACAATGCATTTTTTATCTCAGAGTGGTCTTCTGATTGTTTCCTGAAACGAAAGTTTGCCAGTTGTCTCCTTTATGATTCCAGACATTGACGAGAAAACCAACGAAAGCCAAGGAGTAGTGTAAAGGTGTCTCGTCCCATTTTGGTAGTTTTCTTCAGCACACACCCATGACTCCACCGTGGATCAGTCGCAGAGCCTTGAGTTTACCTGGCATCATCGTCGATTATTCGGATACAGAGAAGGATTCCAATGGCCAATTCATGGATTTAAACTTTTGCCATTTCGTATTATGTATGGCGTCACTGCCAGTCAATTTCGACCGCGCGTATCTGTCTCCACACTTGACGTGGTCGGCCACACTGGTCACAGCTTTTCATCTGAATTCGAAAACCTCCATGCAGCAATCAAACAGTAGTGAGTAGCAGATTAATTCTCAGATTTTGGTTTGTAAGGCTATGATTGATTTTAAGTTAGATCACAAATCGACATCAGTTGAACTCACTTCGTAACTTGAAGGTCCTATGTCTGATTTGCGGCTGTGTGTGTACTGTTCAGTTAGTAATCACTAGTTTCCAACGGTCTTCGAACTGATGTCATTTCATGACCAAACCTGGAATCAATGAAATCCCCACAGATCAATACTTGAAATTTTTCAGACCACTCTATTCTGCATAGTATTAACGCTTCATTGTTTCGTTGATACGAATACTGAAATTTAAATATTCAGATATTTTAACCTGTCACAACAACATTGTCATGGTATTTGGGAGGTTTAAATGGTTTTAATAAACGCGGAAAATATGGATTATATTACTATTATTTAAACGACAGAAACTCAGTGCACCTTCTTTATTACACTATCAACACCATTATCTATCTAATGTTGTATTATAAAACAAAAAGGGAATCAAAATGCACAAAGTTAAATGGATTATGAGGAACAGATTTCG
The DNA here is from genome assembly GCA_944472135.2 of Trichobilharzia regenti. Lineage (NCBI taxonomy): Eukaryota > Metazoa > Platyhelminthes > Trematoda > Strigeidida > Schistosomatidae > Trichobilharzia > Trichobilharzia regenti. The sequence continues at coordinate 130,839,181 of OX235262.1, read as the reverse complement.
TCCTCGTTTAGCCTAATGTGCAATACCTTTTAGTTCATGTATTTATGGAACAGTTAATTTTTCTCGTGAAAAGTATTTCAAATATCTGACATGGTATGAATGGCACCTACTAAGAATTCTCAAATAATATTATAGTGAATAGCAGTCAATCAAAATGTAATATTTTTCGTAAATAACAACTGACATGTATCGTTTTGTAAATCAAGTATACAATGGTTTATACAAATATACAAATTATTTCCAAATTTATTTGCATTTATTTGAAATCTGTTAGATGTCCTGAAAAGGGTTTACACTATCGAGTGAGGTGCAAAATGAAAAGTGTATAAAAACATTGGCTCATTACTGCACTGGAAACCATTTCCAATGAAATTGTGGAGATAATGTGGAGTCAAAGTTATAATAACCTCGCCTAGATTACTAGCTCGCTAGTTTTATAGCCGGTCCCAAGCCCGGATAAAGAGGGAGGGTTGGCGCGTGGTGCTAGCAACTCCACCCTCCAAAACTTAACCAAATTGCTACAGAAACTTCAAAGCAAAAATATATTAAAAATTCTAAAAATATAAACAATAACCTTATTTTTCGCTGGAATCGGGGAAGTGAAATGACACAGGCTGGTGAAAGCCTTCAGGAAGCCAGTCAGCGGTTGTGCCTTCTTTCGACGAAAGCAAAAATAAGGATAGGGACGGGGATCGTTCGTAAAATGTACGAAACTGCAAAGGCTGCCCAGGTAGCAGCAGAAATGAGAAGATATAGAATAGAAGTGTTGGGAATCTGCGAAAGCAGATGAAACGGAACTAGAAGGTGCCAACTACCAACTAGAGAGACAATAATATATTCTGGTCACTCAGGGGTCAATCACGAGCACACCGAGGGAGTGAACATCATGATGTCACCAACAGCAGCCAAAGCTCTCATGCAGTGGGAACCAATCTCCTCCAGGATAATGAGAGCCAGGTTCAACTCAAAAGGAAGGGAAGTTACAGCTATTCTATGCTACGCGCCTACAAACGTCTCAGAACAAGAGAAGAAAGAGGCTTTCTACAGACAACTGCAAACAGTAATGGAATAGAGGCGTCAGCAGATGTGCTGACTGCATTATTGCAAAAGGTCTGGAGGAGGGAAAGAGGCCTACTGACTGGAGGAAAGGTTACCTCGTAAAACTACCAAAGAAGGGCGACTCAGGACTCACTCCGAAAGAACTGGCGAGGAGTCATGCTCCTGTCGACGCCAAGTAAAATCCTTAGTCGCATCATCCTGGAGAGATTAAAGGACGCACTGGAGACAGAACTCCGACCAGAACAAGCTGGATTCAGGAAAGGCGAATCGTGTTCTGACCAAATTGCAACTCTGCGCATAATCATCATCGAACAAAGCATGGAATGGCAATCAAACCTCTACCTCAACTTTATAGACTTTGATAAGGCTTTCGACAGACAGCGTCGACCGCGAAGTAATTTGGAAACTACTCGAGTACTACGGCGTGCAGTGCCCCAAATATTCATCAACCTTATTCAACAGCTGTACGACAACGGCACATGTCAAGTGATCCACAACGGAAAACTCAGCGAGGCGTTTGGAGTAAACACAGGGGTCAGACAAGGGTGTCACCAATGATATTCCTAATTGTGATGGACTGACTGGATTATGAGTCAGACAGCGAAAAACGAGCAGACAGGGATATCCTGGACCGACCAACGTGAAGAACCTAGAAGACCTGGATTTCGCGCGTGGATGATTTATGTTTGATGTCACACAAAGTCGAAGACTTACAAGCGAAAACCGACAAACTGGTCGAAGAAGCACCCGGCAAAGACAGGACTCCAGGTGAACATAAAGAAGACGGAGGTTATGAAAATAACCAACCAACAACATTAGCATCCAACGTCAATCACCATCAACGGGAGGGATTTGAAAGAGGTTACTTCATTCACTTCACTTATCCTTGGAGCATTGTCTCAATTACTGGCAGTCGGAACGCACGAGGATGTCAAATCGAGCGAGAATCGGGAAGGCGGGAAACACATTCATCAACCTGAAACCAATCTGGAAATCTTCGTCACTCAACTCACCATCAACAACAAAATTCGGATATTTAATACAAACATCAAGTCAGTTCTTCTATACGGATCAGAAGCTTGGCTGGCGGGTCACAAAGAATATTTCCAACAGCCTGTTGCAGACCTTTATTAACAACTGTCTTCGCTCTATACTGATGATCAGATGGCCGGGCCGGAAAGAATCACCAACAAGAAGCTATGGGAACAAACAAAACGAGAACCAATCGCCAACCAACAAATATGCAGGAGAAAGTGGATCGAGATGGATTGGACACTCGTGACTGAGGAGGCCGCTGGGTGACATCGCGCGCGCGTCAGGCCATTGCTCGAGTGGAACCCGAAAGGGAAGCGGCGAGTGGGATGTCAGGTGACATGGAGGAGATGGTGTGAAGAGGAGTTGAAAGAGTATGAACTAAAATGGATGGAGGTGAGGAGTACAGCAGAAGACAGAAGCAAGTTGAGAGGTGCAGTTGAAGACTCATGTTCCACTAGGAACCTGAGGGAACAACAACAATACACCTAACATAAGGATGCCTTAAATCGCTCAGTTGACGTGTCACTATATCGACGGATTTTCATTTTACTAAACAGATTTAAGGTCTTATTGCCTCGAAAAACGCGAAATTCAGATTTTCTATCGGCGTCATATCATAAAATCTCATATTATATATTACAAACAATTTATTCTGAATCTTAACAAATAAACATATATCATTGAGTAATTAAAAAGTTAATGGACAATCAGCTCTTGAGTAAAGCTCGATTAGCTGACTCTACAAAATCCTTGGCAGTAAGACATTTAGTAAACTGCTGCTTTTCAAGCTCCACTAAAAGGCACTTCCTCACTTGATGCACACAGGCTTCATCTTTTATACATAAGCCTTTGAGTATTTTTAAGTCCTTGATATGTTTGTGTTTTCCTTATCAGAAATTGAAAAAAACAGACGACATTACATATGTATGAAACATATCATAAATGGTGTACGCATTATTTTCTCTTTTACGCAGTTGAAGCATCTTATGGAGATCAGGAAAGTCATTCATTAACGTTCATGACGAATCCATAACTTTACTTCAAGGTCTATTTTTTTGTATTTCCTTCATGTTTACAGTGGAACATAGGGCCTCAAGCTAGTGGCTTGAAGTTTCTGTAGCAGTGTTTAATTTTACAGGATGGGGTTGCTAGCCTCATGCCCAACCTTTCCCCTTATTACCGGTTTAGCGAGGTAAAGGAGTGCACTGGCCGAGGATCGAACCCAGGACCATGTGCATGGTTGGCGAGCTTCCTAACCGCTGTGCTACCGATGTACTAAAACCTGGGAGTACTGGACAGCTGTTTCGTCCTAGTTTGGGACTCTTCAGCAGTATGCACCCACCGGGATTCGAACCCAAGGCGAGCTTGTATACCATTAAACCACTGGGACTTCTAGGTCTATGGCAAATCCTAATAGTCACTAAAATTCTAAATTACTACGGATGAAGAACATCAATGTCTTTCAGTATTGCATCACTATACAGACAATTAAAAATTGCTGTGTGTGTATACGTTACATAAAATATCTAGTCAACAAACAAAGTAGTCAGAAATAAAATTGTGCCAAACATGTTTTCTCATTTGTGGTACGAAACTTGATGTTAGTAGTCAGATATCATTAAGCGCACATTGTATACCAATTCGTCGTTTTAGAGTGTTACATTTAATATATTAATAATACAACTTTCAAAATTATGCATAGTTGACACTTACCAGTGCCCCACAAAATCCCAGTAATACAATATGCAACTTTTGATTCCATTTCTTTGACACATGTTGTGTAGAAATTGTTATTTCCCAAAGTAAATGGACACAGAACAAGTATATTCATAACGTATACCTAGAAAAGTCATCAATAAAAAGGAATTGAATTCAATAGAGATGAATGTATTTAACTCCTTGCAGTTTATACAATTTAGGTAAATGAAATCTTTACGACTATATTGCTCACTATTGTAAATTTCATTTGAATTATTTTTCTTTTAGTGACTTTTTAATTCACCGATATTTTTTAAAGCCAAGAAAAAAATTGTTGCTAGTGTTAGGGTTTATATACCAGTAGTTAGTTATTTTGTCCCCTCCCACATAATAGAAAATGTCCCATGATCTAAATGACTGAAATCCAACCTGCTGATATTTTTCATGACGTATTTTATGCTGCCTGTAGTGAACTACTTTTGCAGTGTATTCTGAGAACAAAAATGTTTTCATTTCCAAAACAATGTTCAACATAAGCATAAATGACTACTTGAGTGAAACAAAACTATATATATATACACGAAAGCTGGTAATTAAAATGGTAATTAAAATTCTCTAAGTCAAAAATCAAATTTGCTCAATATCTCAGAGGAATGAATTTATAAATGTGAGTTTATGTAACCTGTCAGGTGGTGTTAGATTGATCTGTGCAATTTACAGTACTACTTAGTTTATATCTCTACTGGGGTCATAAAAATAACCGTAATAAAATGCGTCTTGGAAATGCAGACTCCGACATAACTTGTTATTCTGCTCATTGAAACACAGATCAAACATTTAGATCTGGTTGTCAGGCGCATTTCTGTAAACATTTTTTTCGATATCCAACTTAAAATTTCGTAATGTTTAAGAACAGTGCAAACAGTGAACAGTCTTTAATAAGATGGGACCTATTCTTCAGAGAAGACATGGCTGTATTGAACGTTATCTTATCTCAATATCGCTTATAGGAATTAGACTTGTATCTGCATATACTGCTCAGTGTAAAGACTCATTTTGTCTCATCAACAGATTAAGTTTAATTGAGGAGAGGTTCATTTTTCACATTCAAATTTGATAATACAAGCTGTGAAGCATTTACACTGTGTGATGAAATAAACAAAGTCTTCTGTATTACAAACTCCCGAAAACATTCACCTGCCTCACATTCATCAACTTGGTGACTCACTACGGGATTACTGCAAATTGTGAAATTTCAGTATGGCTGTAATTCGATGAACACGTTGATTGAGGAAGACGAAGGCGTACTGGTTGTCATTTACGGTAGTGTTTGGTTGACAAAGTTTATTTGTGAAACCAACGTCTGACATAGAATTAAATATCGTACTATCGTACAGAACTTGAGTGGTAATGCAGTGTTAAACTGGGGTGAACATTGTCACTTATTCCCGTAAACCATCTCTTAGTATATCCGCGTATATGTGTTGACTTTGGTTGGAGAAACGTTATTCATACTTTGACAAACGAAAATTGAGTCGTTACTTACAATGAAGCATAATTCGTTTTCGTCTACAATTAGTGAAAAGCATCTCATATCATTCCGCAACTTGTAGTGTCATTCTGGAAATTTCATCTGATCAGTGAGATAATTAGAAAGTCGCAACTCATCACTCGTGTGTTAAGAGTCTAGTTATTACTGCACAAGTCACCACAAGTATAATTGTGTCTCTACTACTTAATTCAGTCAATGCGATTCACGTGGTTCACATCATTCACTCACCATTCTACTTCTCTAACATGAAACATGCATGTACAAACAGATTTATGCAAGTGGAATACCTTGTGTTTAGTATTCAGTAACTCAATTACGGTCATAAGTTCAATCTGCTTTGCTTTCTTCTCCACTGATTTCTCACAATTTCTAAATTCACTTGTGCTATACACTTTTTGGTGTGAATTGTCTGGAGAAATGGGTAGCAGCATGAATATTTTGTTCAGTAGAATAAAGTCATTTCATTAATAGGTTGAATACACTGTCTGAAGAAAAGACACTAACACGTAAGTAACCTTCACGACCTGGAAGATATGTCTGATTATGTCTCACCTGAGTAAAGACCAATCTGTTCATCGCAACTTCTGAATCTGAAGGAAATTTAGGCAGATTTCCAATGAAAACTGTCATGCATTCTTCACACTTATTTGTCGCTCTCATTAGTGTATTGTGTGTCACACAGGCTGTCAACATCGGGACCGAAATACTGAGTCGATCATCCAACAAAGGAATTTGTGTGTTACATAGACAAATCCGTGTCATGCATTACTTTTATTATAATTGTCTGACGCAGAGTGAAATTATATTGTTTAGCAATTTGAAGATATATTCCGATATCGTTGAGCTTTGGCATTAGTAGTAATTCAATCGAGAAGGCTTTCGCCAGGAATGTAGAATGAAGTTGACTTGTAGATATCCCATATTTACAGGTTTCATTTATTGGAGTGTAGATAGAGGTGAGTAGAAAGCATTCAATATGGTGAATAAGAGCTACATTTTATTGGGAAATTGGGACGACATCACCCAACTAGGTAATTTCCAGTCAGTCAGGTGGCATCAGTTATTCTCTGAATGTTAGAAATCAGTACTATTTTGTATGGATTCTGAACCACGGAAACAAGTGGAGACTATCATTTCCACTCGACTGATATTGTGTCCGACTCAGTAGTGACCACACTTGATAGGATACTGAAAGCAGTACTCAGTAACATATTATTCGTAACGAGATATTTATCTTCTGATGAGACATAGTTTCAAGTGTTTGACACAAAATTAGTTTCCATCGTCAAAATACCATGTCTTACTTATCAACTCAGGAACTGCATTCACCGTCCTTCTTCCTAAACATCGATGAGATTACCAAGTGGATTAAGGATTACATATCTGTTTATTTGTGATGTTATTTAAACATCTAGATGATCGTGAACTGCTCAGAATTCTATACTACAACGATGTGTATGTTTCGACTATCAGTTGTCTGGTCACTTATCACTGACGAAGGGAGGGACAGCATTGTCTGCGATGTTAAGAACAGTGACGTTGTTTGAGACACTAAACAACCCGTCAAATCAGACACAGATCAACTTACTAATTAATTGAAGGGAAGCAGGTATATTCAAGCTGACTTCACTAGTTGTTATATGCAGGAATGGATTCGTTATAAGGAAATAAGGAAGAGGACTCAACTGTAAATCATCCCATTGACAAAGACGTAGTAGAGATGATGAACATAATTAAGATAACGATGACGACTCAAGTATCAGAATAATTATACAAACTTGAACAAAACCATTAGTGAATTGATTTAATCGACCATAGATATTGGTCATTAGTATAAGGTAACAAACTGGTGTGTTGAAAATGAACATTTGGCTACTAATATTATCAAATCCACCTTTAATTTATTATTGTGGCCAACAAATGGGTATCTGGAGTGCTGTGATTCGACAGTTACCAATGTTATCCCTAGGACTAGACTGACGTTCCTACGGTTACACTACTGCAGCTCACCTTAGAAATACTAGTCGACAAAAATAGTATCATTAATGCTAAATCGTGATAAGTGATAAATGACTATTCGGTAATGATTTGGCCGGTAGAAATGATCACTGTGCAGGAAAAGTGAAAATATTTATTTCAGTTTCCTTCACACAATTCAGTTCATAGAAAACGTTTTAGTCGAGCGTTTAGATTCAACATACATTGAAACAGGCCTACTGGTGATAACTAAAACTAAGCCGACTACTTCGGAAAATGTTAGTAGCATATGGTGCTCAAATTGATTTTTGCAACCCGTTGATGAGCAGAATTCCATAGTATATTAAATGTGACTCTTGATTAACAGTCTTTATTGAGTGTTTGGAATGAATGCATTTGATAACTGTGGAGTTTGTACGTGAGAGTGCCCGTTTGGGTGAATGTTTGAGAAGAATTATCAGTGAATTGTGCGAAATCCTCAACATTGGAAACCTATTGAATTGAATTTTTGATTTTCCCGTTGACTGACTGAACCGAAGTGCTCTGTCTCAGGTTGACATGTCGGCACTGGGAGCAGTGGGTTCGAGCCTCGGTGGGAATATCATCACTCAGTGAGAAATGCAGGTACATCCAGATGACGAGTCCCAAACAGGACGAAATGCGCATCCTGGATTCCACTGCTAGCCACTATCCACCAATTTTATACTAATTGGAAACCTACATTATTAGAACTAAAAGAAGACATGTGAAGAAATAATTCTTTCAGTTAGATCTCCCTTACGGTCTCTCAAGTCTTTCATTCGTAACTACATATAATATATATATATATATTGTGTTGGCCAGTGATGGTTACTGACAGATATTAAACATTGTAAACTACACAAATAAAAGCAAGGATAATAATCCTGGGTCCCTCACACGGTACATGGTGCCAAAGAGTTTCCACCTGGGAAAAACAGTTTCCGCGGTGCTCCTCACTTTCCTGTGGTCCTTTAACTGCCGTCGATTTGTAGTGAGGTCTACGCTGGAATAAGCCAACTTCCCACAATTCCGACACTTCAAAATATTAACAATTGTAACTTAAGTAGCCGACACAGGTAGTGGTAGGAATGGTGGAAACAGTATGATAATGTAGACATGTGGAGGACCTTAGACCCCGATAGGTTAGTATCCCAAATCGAAATAGAAATAAAAATACCAAAGCAGTAAAGTGACCGGAAGAATATATTAAAGTTTGTTATTTGGGTTATTACAAAGTCCAAATCCACAATTAACGTAACAGACTCCAGAAGTATTGTGAGAAGACTGCTCCAATCTCAATTCTCTAATATCGATATTGCCAGAGGTCGATCAAGGTAACGTAGGGAGAAACTACGGCGTTCCTGCGAAAATTTGAGATAGAAGGCAGGTGATTAGAATTGGTCGATGGCAGTTGAGATGGTGGAGAAGATGGAGAGTTGTAGATAGAACTATATTTCCATTCAAACCACGAGGTAAAGTTCAAAGTACAGAGATTCTGCTTAAAACAAAGTAATGTACAATATGTTCATTTCTTACATAACAGTAAAAATCAGATAAGTTTATTTTTGAGGACTCCACAGACATTTCAATGATCGAATCACATGCAGATCTTAAAAAATTAGTCTTTGCATAGTGTGAAGGATCAAATAGGTAGCTAATGAAAGTTCAAGCAAGTGGAACAAATATATGGAAGGAGTAACTAAGTGACTTAGTTGTTCACACTTTATTGTTATTGAATATGTGGGTACATTCCGGAGTCACTGAAAGACTGGTTCTTATAGTTCAGAGACCAGTAAAACATAAGCCAAGGTGCTATATTTGGTATAGACAATCGATTAGAAATCCACTTGACACTGTCTGCATAAAATTGACAGTTTCCCGAGTTCTCTCACTAATGCCTACTTGGTTAAATTTCACATTGTTGAGTGTATATATCATTCGATTTGAAGGAGGATGAGAACTATGCTTCACTAGGAAATTAGAATAGTATTAGGAGGCTGAAATATTTAGATTACTTTTTGTGATTATTATACTTTGTCATGGAAAATGGTACGGTTGCACATTTTTTAGCTGTTTGTGTCGAACTGTAATTTTTGGTTTAATAATAGTCTATTTTGGGTCGATATTGAATAAATAACGGATAAAGGAATTAAGAAGTGGAACTGTTAACTAAAGTATACTGTGTCTAAAGAGTGCAGTTGGATGGCTTCTTCAAGTAAGATCCCAAATCATTTGAATGGATGATTTCATCTCTTTTCACGTGAGTTTCCTATAACCTCTAAGTGAAGTGTCAATCCAAGGATACGAAATACATGTATGCGCCAAATGCAAATTGCATATCGTGGAGTCAGACTGAGAGTTGACAAGCAACTGTCACACTTTGAACAATCTGCACATGTATACTGAAGTTTTCGATATAAGTTGTTGATGCCCTGTTATTCTCACTGATGTTATACAGTGTGCTCATTTTTTCTGAAAGCTTGAATGGTATACAGCGATAAAAGAGCATCGCGAAGCTCCCAAGTAATCAAACGTTTCTATTGCTTCCCTTGATGAAACGTAGTGTGAGTGAGTACAGCGATTATTGAAAGTGTTTTCATTGTTTCCCGTCATCTATTCTTCAGCCAATCATTAAAATGACTTTGTCGATAACTAAAATTCTAAAGTCACTTATGGTACATCAGTAACTGATATTTAAAAAAAATGAATTAAAGAGCTCAGTCATCCGTTGGTGCAAATACAGATTACCCATTATACTTGTGTTACCTATTGAAGTTTCATTTAGGTCTTTAGAGGAAATTATTTTGCCATTTCACCTATTTTATTCACTGACCGGATGAACCTAGTTCACTGCTTTAGAATTAGTGTACTACTAAATAATATTACATTCTGTGATAGTCCAGATGGCATTTCTTACTTCTTTGAGACTCTATTACTTCAGAAGTACCTTCTGACTCAATGAACACTGCAAATATGCATTGCTACCCGATGAAGACAGTTCTAAAAGGCCTCATTCCAGGTAGGTGCCTTGTACATTTGGGTGGTATTATCATTTACAGTAAGACAGTAGGTAAACGTACGTGCAAAACTGTATCCATACCAAGTCATCAACAGAAAAAGTTATTAAGATTTTAGGCTGTTAGATGCCGGGTAAAATTACACTACCTGAAGGCATTCAGTAGAGTACAAAAAATATGCTGCAGTCGGGGTATGACCGAAACTCATTTCTTAGGACTGGTTTTTTCAGCAACAGATAAGATTTTCAATCTCTGGAAACCACCCTATTCGAAAAAAAATAATATAGCTGGTTCACATCTACAGAAAGCCACCTGAATGACCGTGTTCACCACTAATTTTGATATTTTCTGACATGTTCAAAGAAGATGGTCTCTTTCAGATAGAGACTCTAGTGGTTGTGTTTTATTGATGCTATTATGAATGTTCCAACAATATTAAATGGACCTGAGTTTACTACCTTAAGCTGCAAATCTTAAACTGAATGTTCAAACCAGTGATCCACAACTCGTTAAGGTGGTTTTAAGTTCTTTAACTGATTGGTGTTGAGGAGTTATGTCGATATAAAAGTTAGGTAATGAGTTTTGAATACGATTAGATTTTCTCTGTAAATGTGAAGTGAGACAGCTGAGATATATTTCGTCTGCAAACTGTTCTGAAAAATACTCAGTGTTACAGTGAGAATCTATTCTGATCTTCTGCTTATCAACAGAGTGTGAAACAAGTGAGAAATTCAATTACTTCACATACGGTGAAAGACGTATTTACTGTGACTTGTCCATTACCTACCGAATCTTAGCAAGGGTGCTCCAGTGACGTTTTCAATTTATATCAATTATGGTGTCGTTGAAATATCCAAGAAACTATTTAGGGTTGAGTACACTAAGCAGCATCCGTCTTTTTTCTACCGTAAAGCAACGAAACATTGCTGTTTGAGGTGATTCTGTTTTCGCGTCTTGGTTGCGTCATGGTCATGGGTATCTACTTTGTTGGAGAGTCCCCTTGGAATAAAATAATTGAATATCGAACCTTAGAGTTTAATGCTTATCTGTCTCATGTGGTTGCTTGACAAAATTTGTCTTGAAATTAGTCGTATTCCTACAAACCTAATACCTGAAAATGTATCATAAAGTGTTCTCTTTATTTAATGTTGACAATTATTTTTCTAACTAGCATCTCTAACATATTCTGTGTATAATTTTGACAGTTAGCTTCGGTGGCACAGTGGTTAGGACTCTCGCCGACCATGCACATGGTCCGCTGCCGACGCGCACCTGATATCTATGGTCGGCCTGCAAAATTTGGGCTACCGATATCACATGCTGAAAATTCCATACTTGTACCAAAAATACAGTGTGAAATCAAGCTGTAATCAAAAATTAAAAAATAAATAAAAACAGTTGTTTTCAAATCAACCTTATGGTCAGGATCAACTTCATGCTTTGATATGGATAAATCTGGTTGTCTATCATCTGCGCCTATGGATGAATTAAAGTTTCTTTGTATATGATGGAGAAGATTTGTGGCTCAGGTGGATGATTTTGATGTAGTTGTGTTCGCTGAGCTGGATAGTTTATTTGCGAAGATTTCATTGCCCTACTAGGCAAATAAACTATCCAGCTCAGAGAATGCAGCTACATCAAAAAATTTTGTTTGTATTTTGAACAGTCTAAGTGCATGTGCCCTGCTCCACATCACTTGCTACGCGTGGTTACTCCTCCTGTTATATATGTGTACGATACATACAAATGAGTCAGTGATCTACTCCGGTCACTCAGAAGATAACCACACGCACACCGAAGGCGTGGCTATCGTTATGTCACAAATGGTAACAAAGGCTCAGATGCAATGGGAGGTGATCTCATCCAGGATAATGACCGCCAGATTCAACTCCAAAGGGAGGAAAGTGTCAATTATACAATATTACGCACAACCTGAAAAAAAAAACAACCTCCTTCACCTACCTGGGGAGCATCGTTTCAACTACAGGCGGAACTGACGAGGATATCAAAGCCAGAATCGGAAATGCAAGACAAGCTTTCATTACTCTTAAGTCCGTGTGAAGGTCAACATCACTCACTCACCATTAAAAATAACATCCGGATTTTCAACTCCAATGTAAAGTCAGTGCTTCTATACGGCTCAGAGGCTTGGCCATCGCGTCACAAAGACCATCTCCAACAAACTTCAGACCTTCATTAACAGTTGTCTTCGCTCAATACCAATCAAGATCAGATGGCCGGCCAGAAAACATCAGCAACAGCGATCTCTGGCAATGAGCGAACCAACCAGTAACCGATTTGGAAATAAATAGGCAGGAAGAAATGGAGATGGATTGGCTATACTCTGAGGAAACCATCAAGTGACATCACTAGACAAGCCATCGCTCGAGTGGAATCCGAAAGGGAAGTGGCGAGTTGGTCGTCAGTGCAAGGGTGACTTGGAGGAGGTCATGTGAAGAGGGGATGAAAGCATGTAGGTAGACATGGATCGGGGTGAAAAAGTTGTCAGAAAACAGAAGGCAATGGAGGTGCGTAGCTGAAGCCCTATGTTCCTCTAGGAATTAAAGGATATAATAATACATACTTACAAATAAACTGGTTTAGAGAAAGATTAATTACAGTGAACAAGTGTTTTCAATAGTTGGATGGAGGATTTCATCATGGGCTGACATCAGTTAGAGAACCATTGGAACCATTGGATGGCTGTTTCGTCCCAGTTTGGGACTCTTCATTAGTCCACACCCACAGGGGTTCGGACCCATGACCTTCTCGTTACAAGGCGAGCTCGCAGACCAGTGAACCATTGTTTTCAATAAATTCTTTTTCAAGCTTTTTAGTTATAAATCCATTAATTTTAGCATAAAATAGACAGTCAATGTAAATTAGAATTATATAGAAAAGTGCACTTTGGTACAAGTACAAGACTGGTTAATAGTCAGGGAATTCTAATTATCACAAAAATATGTATAAAATAAATGAACACTAAGTACATGGGATAAAATGAAAGTTAACGCTTTAATAATGTGTTTGTGTATTAATAACCAACAAAACTTTTTATTTCAAGGACCATTCGTGATTATTAATATGAATCCTGCAATGAGATAAACAGACAAGGCGGATAGAAGCACGTCCCGTGGATGACAAATAATGATTTCACTGATAAATAAAAATGATGGCATGGTATAAATTTCAGATGCACTATTAGTGAAAGGTTATTAAGTAGTGAAAAATTTAATGAAACGAAAAAGAAAAGGATTGTTTAGAGACAATAACGAATGCGAAAGTACTGCATACACCCAGAGTAACAGGCCGAATAAGAAAAGTTGTCAGACTGTGAATGGATTGAAATAAAAGTTTGTCGATGAAAAAAAGCAAAAGGAAAAGAATGGGATGTGATTTTAAAGTGTTAGTTATCAGGGTTGAGGGAAGATTTGCTGACCTCATTGTAAGTTAAGTTAAGCAAAGCGGCTAAACATATTCTTTCTGGATGTGGAATCAGGTTTTCTGGGATCGACTGCTATAGATTCAATTATTAGTAGCAGGCCTAATCAAGCACCTTTGGACAGATTATTGGGGACACGCTAAAAGACCGAGAACACCTGCTTCGGTTTAGCTGAATCGCTACTATCGATCAAGTAAGATGAAATTGCAGTGTTTATGCATTTGGCTTCTCTTTTACACGACCATGTGAGTACATGCTCAATCGGGAGTTCGAATAAAACTAGCTGAATACGGCCTATGTAACTGGAAATACAGAAGAAGTTGACACTGTTTGACGAAACTTGGAAAAATAACTCTTTTCATAAATCCTTTCGTAAATCACTGTAAGGACTTGACGACAACAGAGATCGATATGTATTACTGAAACGTTTGGGACTCTGAGTAACATTGTTTCTCATGACAGTCATTTCTTAATTTAAGTAAAAAGTAAGACTTTTAATTTAACATCACACAAACAAGTACTTTCTAAAGTTCTCTTTGAGGTTTGGTATCTTACAGTTTAGTGAAACGCCAGCACCATTGTTAGGTATATGCCACTGTGATTGATAGGGTCACCTTTGTTTAACTCGCATCTGGAGATTTTTTTCAAGTACTTCAGTGTTACGGTGTATGATATGCTGTGGGATTCAGTACACACTAACAGTAAATACTTCTAGAATCCTAGTTCTACTTATTGTGCAATTCTACACAAATCGTCTAATGTATTAGATTTAAATAGCTTAGAAGTTCTGTAAATAACGGAGTTCTGCTTACTGTTTTACCAGTGATTTCTGATAGCAGATATTGGGCGATACATCTGAGCAACAGATAAGAGACGTCCAGATAGTAATGGACATATGTCTAAAACAAGAATCATTTTTGGACTGCAAATCAGAAAGTATGGAAAGGCTTATGAAGGGATATTTCTCATGCAGTCATTTAGACTAGCTGGAACTGAGAGTTTCTCACTGATCTGCTTTCTTGTGGCACTCTGTGGGATCAGATTACACAGACACCTCAGTATTAGGCTACTTCAAATATTAGATGCAGCGAATCATCAACTAGGGAGAGATACACAACAGTGAAGGAAACTCTTCAGTCTATGGAAGTGGTTGAAAAGATAGGAAATTTACCAGTCCTCTGCTGACTATTAGCTTAATTTAGACGAAACACTGGATACTGCTTAGCTGAGGTGATTGAAAGGCTTAGCTATATTTGAATCAGCAACCCTTGGATTACCAGTCCAGTTCTTCCTCAGAGGAACTACGAGACCTTATTTCTAGCTACGTAGTCATCACAGTAAAATCACCATACGTTTTCCGCATCTGCTATAAGATTGGGGGATGTGATACTACTAGTTGGTACAGTCACACAATAGCTTCGTAGCTAGGTCCTCTCCTGTCGGTTGTAATCTCATTGAATTAGGAGAACAGTGTTGGACCTGCTGACTGATGGTTTGAGTAGCGCTGACGGTAAAAGGTATACCGGTAGGTCATTCAAAATAAGTAGGGTTATTCGAGAACTGGCATCTGGAAATAATTGTTCTACTGTGTTTGAATACCCAATCAAAATGTTTTATACTATTAGCCTGTGAGCAGTTCAGCTGATAAAGCTTTTAGCTAGCAATCTGAAGGTTTCTGGATCAAATTAGGAGCCAGTCTAGGTTTTCATTTCACTTAGAGATCTCCTTCCCATTCCATTAGTATCAGTCTGCTGATCGAATGATGTCTCATCAAAAAGCGGAGTTTTTTGTGTTGTCTATGACTGAATACTTTTCGTATAAACTAACTACTTACAACAACTAAAGTAGTATATATATCTGGAATTGAAGAGTACTTTGACTAAATTGTTCAGGCTAGGATGGGTTTGTTTATCATACTGATCGTTACGCATAAAACGACAATACCATAGGAAGTAAAATTTGGTTTGTTGTCGAATTATGTACTACAAATGTTTGTTCTCTGTGTTTTTTGTTTATTACGTGAAAGTCACCGATTCAAAAACAGTCGTTAACTCAAGCAACTTATAGATCTTCTTCTCTCCGTTTTGGTTATTGTTTACTAGGATTAATGAAATTCAACGAGTAGAGGATTAGGGTACCGATTTTCAAATTATCAATGATAGATAGTGTAGGTTAGTGTTGGAGCCGAACATTAGTTATCTAGAGAGCTAATCACTTTTAAAAGTCAGTTAAACTTCGACAGTATTTCCAAATTCTTAACCTGTTATGTGAGTCACGAAAGTGTATCTCTCACGCACCATGAACAGAAACATAAATCATAAACCTGGTGAGGAAATCCAAACCCACGCACTAAAAATGACAGTTTATACGCAACTAAACTTTAAAGATGGTTAAAGTGCTACCATCTTATGAGAGAGGCTGTCTATGTATCGGTGAAGAACTTACATTGCATCAGCTGTGAGGTTAGTATTTTATTGTGCGTCATTGTTCTTTTACACCTCAGAGGGAAAACTCCTTCTCTGATATATTCTGTATTTATATACTAACTCATTTACTCTTGTGCAGAACATTATGTAGATATTAAGCTGAGAGCCAAATTAAGATGGGTTGAAGAGCGGTATCCTATAAACCAAGCCCTGTAAAGAAAAACAAAATTATCGCTACTCAAACTTCAAAGTACAGAAAAAGTCTCATTCTTCAGTGGAATCGGAGATTCTCTTCAATTGGAGGATGAGGGATAGCGGTAAGTAAAAGTCATCGAGAAGTTAGTAGAGCAGTGTCTTGTTTAGATGAATATCTCTAGACTGGAACTTGAATGGGAAGCGACAGGTTGGGCTTCCGGGAGTGACTCGGGGCAATCATGTGAGGGGAAATGAAAGCTTATGCACAGTCATTGGGGCAATTTTAAA
Source organism: Trichobilharzia regenti (assembly GCA_944472135.2). Lineage (NCBI taxonomy): Eukaryota > Metazoa > Platyhelminthes > Trematoda > Strigeidida > Schistosomatidae > Trichobilharzia > Trichobilharzia regenti. Next base: position 130,822,471 of record OX235262.1, on the reverse strand, counting down.
TGGCATCAGAAAATAAAATACAATCGAGATGTTCTCTTGCAGCCCTATTTTATAGTCGGAATGCATGGAATAAATTGTGTGATAGGGTTGGCTGCATTCCCGTTCATTTAGCATAACTATAGTAGTGATTATTTATTGTTTTGGTAGCCATTCCCACATCTATTACTTATGAAACAGATGTAGTAGTTTAGAATATGGACAATATATTTCCGCATTAAGAACAAAACAATAAGAATAATAATCAATTATAACTTCATATAATTTCACTTCAAGTATGTAATTTTCTTCAAAACATTTAATTCATTAGCAGACATACACGTCTATTAAAAAAACAGAACTTCGTTCTTTGCAATGAATAATGTGGCTAATTTTTATGTAGAACACAAACTTCGACCAAAATGTTCGTTCACCGAGTACTTAAATGAAATAAAAGGCTCTATAAACTAAAGTTAGACATTCAAACATTTGGGAAATCTATTTTCATGAGATGTGATATATTCACGATGTAGGAGTTATGTAATCTATTGAGAATTTCTACTTTGAATTCTCAAAATTCACTTTTCCAGATGCACAAATATTCAGCATTCAAGAATTATGCACGTAAAACTTCTTCCCTAAACTGTCAGTACTTCAGAAAAACAAACGAAGACATTTCTACTGTGTGACGTCAATCAATTACAATGTTAAGCGTCACTCTTCTTTAGAATCAAAGTATTCTGGAAATGTTTCACTTGAAAATTCTAGTTTAAGACATCTTCATAAAAAACCGATATTGACCAGTTTCAATCCTCTTTCACTTCATCAAAGCTTGTAGCAATGAAAAAACCTGATATCCTGAGTTACTTCGTACCCATCCAGTTCATACTACTGGGAAGAGAAATATACTCTTTTGTGTCAAGTGTGTGACTACGATTCTATGCATTGCACTTAAAAGTTATCAGTGGAATTATATGTGAACTTTCCTTCAGATCAAACCGATTTTCAAGGGTCTTGACTATTATTATTCGTTCCAAATGGAACATGAGGCTTAAGTAGCACACCTCCATTCGACGCGTTTCTCTCTCATTTTCAACTGGCCCCACGACTGTTCACAAGCTTTCATCTCTTCTTCACCTGGTCTCCTTCAAGTCATTGTCAAATTCCAAATTTTCCCTTTCTCACTCAAATGACATCAGAAGGTTTGGTGTTTAGTGTCGTTTGAAGTTCTCGCAAGTGAATGTCCAATTTATCCTCGTTTCCTTCTCTGTGTTTGTTGAGTAATAGGTTTTTGTCTGGCTTGCTGGTTGATTTTATTATCCTCCACGGTTGGCCATCTGGATGGTCTTCATTATCTAGATAGCGAAGGCAAATGTTGATGAAAGTCTGTACTAGCCGGTTGGAAATGCTTTAGGTGACGTGTTTGCCAAGTCTCTGAAGTATACAGAAGCATTTTTTTTCCTGCACGTTCCCAGTGGAACATAGGGCTCCAAGCTAGATGCTTGAAGTTTCTGTAGCAGTGGTGATTATTATTACAGGATGGGGTTGCTAGCCCCATGCCAAACCTTTCCTCTTCACCAGTCTCACTACTGGCTTAGCGAGGTAAAGGAGTGCGCCGGCCAGGGATCGAACCCCGGACCATGTGCATGGTCGGCGAGCGTCCTAACCGCTATGCCACTGACGCACTGAAGCATACAGAAGCATTTACTATCTTTATATTATTGTCTGTGTTCATCGCAAATCCTATCTCAGTTGGATCTTCTACGTTTTGTGAATATTTGCTTCTTTAGTGAATAAATTACTTGAGAAATATGATATTTTTTTATTACAGCTTGATTCCACACTGTATTTTTGGTACAAGTATGGAATTTTCAGCATATGATATCGGTAGCCTAAATTTTGCAGGCCGACCATAGATATCAGGTGTGCGTCGGCAGGGGATCGGACCTCAGACGATGTGCATGGTCGGCGAGAGTCCTAACCACTGTGCCACCGACGCACGTCATACCCATGTAATTCTCGAATTCTATTAAGTCATAGATAATGAAAGTTATTCCATGCACATATATGTTTAAGACCTAGTGTAACGTGATATATCTCTTTTATGATGTGCAATATTTCTCCAATAACATTATCGTGCCATCCTCTATTTGTATTTGAAGTTTTGAATTCAACTGAATAGTCAAGCTACTTTAATTTAATTTGAGTTACAACTCTAAGTGCTCACTGTTATAATGCCCTAAATACAGAAATGTTTCCCTGAAGCCAATCTTGTATAACTGTGAACCTCCAAATTTAAAGATATACGTTACTGTCACCACCAAGCTTATTTATAAATTTACATACAGGTGCGATAATAACTACATAAGTGTGGTTGTAATAAGGGATTCTATACAGTTAATTAGCTTTTTTCAAAAATGTGTGTCCAAAGAGAAGTAGACATATACAGAGTGAATAACTGGCATTGAACCGATATCTCTAAATCCTTCAAACATTACTAGCTAGTAATCGTTACTTCTCCAATTTGCCTATCTCCTCTAATCCCTCCTGTTTTCTATTTCGCAATGCGCATAGATTCACTGAGATATGAGCCATTAATAGTGATATTAACATTGTCATTCCTTGCTTTCTGATTGGAATACGTGGTTTCAAGCCCCGAATTTTTTAATATCAGTGGTGTAATTACGGAATGTGGTTACTGGCTTCACCATCCCCTCAGCATCCCTTTTTTCCAGAATTACTACCTACAAGGCAGTTTGAGTGAGTGCTGGCGGAAATCAAACCTGAACCTCTCTCGTGGTTGACGAGCACTTAACATTTTCTAAACAAATTTTTCACTCATACTGTTTTGTGAGATAACTTATTGATATTATTTACTACATAGAAAAGTATTTGAAATAGTTCAGAAGGCTATGTGAGAGTGAACATTTTTACCCAGCTACCTCGTGATTTCACTTTGTCAAATATGAATAATATACGTTAGATTTCAGAGAAAGAGTCCAAAGTTTATCTAAAAGCCTGTCTAAATTATTACAGTTCCCACTGTCAATTCCATGTCATGTAGACGCTAAAAACTTATTTCTCATGAATACCTAAATTTAGACTGCATTGCCAAGTTTTCAAGCATCCTGGTTAGCAGTGATTGAGGTCACATTATTTTTTCTATCTATTTTCTCACTTCGTAACCCACTAAATTTAAGTATTCATCAAACCTTTTGAAAACATATTTGCAGATTTGTTCTGATAAATTCATCAGCTAAACTTTCGACTTCACAAAACAAACTCTTGAGTCTACCGTAAAAGTCAAACACAGGATTTGTTTGCAGTACATTACTGTATTAATGGGTTATAAAAATGAAAAATAAATCACAAAGCTAAAATTGTGACGTTTTTGTGCCATATACTGTAAAAGTTGCTTTCATAGTCTGTCGAGACGATAAACAGCCAATCTGTGTCAAGATGATCCATGGTCAGAAATAAATAACTTGCCAGTATGCAGAGCAAGCTCATGTGGGTTTCAATAAAGTTAAAGAGGGTGAAACATAAAAGAAGCATAAAGATTAGACATGGTTCAAATTATAGGGTGGCAATACCTATAGGCAAAAGAGATTGGTGCAGTGCTAAATGAAATATGCTGCAAACAAAATAATAATAGTTACAGGGTGACGAAATAGTGAAACAGTTAAGACTTATTCTACTCACTAGCTACAAATAAGTAGTATAAAAGCGATCAGAAAAAACACTGGTAACACTTACAAAGGTCAGTCAAGAAGAGTTAAAAGAGTCGCTTTATTGCATATAACCCGCTAATCGAAGCATCGTAGTCCGTTGCTATGGTGAATTTATGACAAATCATACCTTTTGCATGCTTCTCAAGTGAAATTTGGCATTATGAGATTTTTTCTGTTGTACATGTATACCAGTGGCATTACATTCTTCAACTGGGTTATATTCGCCGCACTTTTGTCGGAAAATGTCGCCTGATACTGATATCTGCGCAATGTAATGGGTTGAAGGAGGTAGCAAGACCAAAATTAGAGAGTATAGTTTTAAATTTTCATGAAATATTGCTAGTGTAGTTAGCCATATTTACTTTGAAACACGCTAATACCCATTGGATAAAGCAGGTGGCGCCACTTCAATAAGGGACGTGTCCATAATCGCTCGATTAGATCTCTTTCGTTGTTAATTATTCTAAGAAAGGAAATGGTTATTCTGAATAAATAAAGAAAGTAATAGGATGCAGTCTTACAGGTCTCAAACTAATCTATGAAAATGCAAATTATGATTTCGAGGACAATATTTCTCTACATTTGGTGTCCAGGTAATCTGTGAGTACTTCTGTTGCGGAGAGTATTTTCAGTAAACAGTTGCTTTTCTATAAGGAGACCTACTTATCTCACTAAAATACCAAGTATTTTTTATAATTGACCGCTATGATTCCCATAAATCAGTGAATTCATAATAGAATGTAACATAATATTAATTAATTGTACTTATTTGCTACTTGCTTTAGTTTCAGATAAGTTTAGAATACCAAGTTTTATTAACTCAAAGCATCGAAAAAAACAATTCAACTGAAAATCAGGTAATCAAATAGGCAAGGTGTTTACGATTGGTTTCAAAATTATGTAGTTACAAGAGCGTTAGCATTAGATGTACGCAATTCATGTATGAGAATATTTGGTCGGTTGACACTAATCTACATGACTAAATGTTTATATTTCAACCAAGATTAGGATACTAGTAGTTCTACTAATAGCCAGTTTTTGGTGAGTTCATCAGCATTACTGTACAGTCACATTTATGGGCTGATTATGAATGATATTTTGCAAAGTCATTCAAAGTACATGGTATTATAAGCGAACTAGTATTTGGACACATTTATCCTAATGTATTTGAATAGCCTAGTAACATACGCAAGTAAATAAATGGCTATCGGGTAAACAGCAAAAATAAGAATTTCAATAATTTCCAAAGTTGATCAGTAATACTCAGTAAACATTGAGGAAAAAACGGAACCAGAAATTAAGATCAAGATAGAAAAAGTGTTTGAATATAATGACTGCTTTTACAACTATGTGAATGAACTCATCTAAAAGAAAGTCATTCATTGAACCAATTGCTTTGCTCTTTTCAATGTCTCAAATATTCTCATTCCTTAATTCGATAATGATCATTTATTATGTATCACTAAAAGTGGTCTTTAAGACTATACTATTTGAATGATGAAAAAATTCAATCATTATATGAATATGTCATCATTTCAACCACAGACGAATGGCATGGATGAAGATGTCAGAATCAGAATTGGAAAGGTGAGGCACACCTTCATTACTTTGAAAACAGTTTCGAAATCTTCTTCACTCAACATAAACAACAAAATTCGGATTTTCAATACCAATATTAATTCAGTCATATGGGTCAGAAATATGACGCGTCACCGAAAGCATTTCTAACTGCACGCTGCAGACTCTTATCAGCAGTTATCTACTCTGGCTCCTTATTGGAGATCAAATTGCCAGAAAGAACTAGCAACAAGAAACTCTACCAGCAAAAGAACCAAGAAGCAGTTGTTCAGAATATATGTAGAAAAAAGCTGAGATTGATCGGACACTTACTGAAGAGATCGTTGGGTGACATCGCACTCCAGGTTAATGAAAATGAAGAGTGGGGCATCCTAGGGTGACATGGAGGAGTTGGTGAGAGGAGGAAATGAAAGACCATTAGCGCTTGTGAGGAGTACTGCAGAGAATAGGATAAAGCGGAGACATGCTGTTGAAGCCCTGCGTTCTACCAGGAACTCAAAGGTTTTATTTTATTTTTTTAACGTTGAATTGAAGTGACCCTCCTATATCTAGCTGAGCTGCTCAGTTTCTAACAACGTATGTTTAAAACCTGTCATGATTGCATAAAACACTTAGTTAGTTCTTTAGTATGTTCTCTAATTCTTGTATAAAGGAGGCCAGTGATTCAGATGTACATATATTCAATTTCCCATCAATAGTAATCAACCAACTTAATGCAATCCAGGATATTTTCATAATCCCTGAAATTTATGCAGAAGTTATTCTTCATCCTTAGTTTCATTGCATCAATCTACTGAGTTTCAGTGTTTTGTTGTTCATAAAAACTAATTTTTTCAATAAAAATAATAAGTGGATTGGCTTATCATAGAACAACTTGATGACTAGCAAACAGACATAAACAAATTTTGTATATGCAGTTAACTGAACAGTATTGAAAATCTTCTCTGTTATTTAAAAATCAGGGTAAGCTCACACTTAATTACATCAAATCACTTGTGCAACATAAGTATCATAAACTAGTATCATTTTATATCCTATTGAATTATTCAGTATAGAGTTGTTATGACATAAAATATGGATAAGTTTAGTGAACAGTGAACTAACAACTATTCTCATAAAACTCAGTCAACTAAGCATATCCATCCTGATAACTGATTATATAGGTGTTTGTCCATTTATCACCTTTAGTTAATCTGAACTGTAATGAGAGGAAAATACCATGAACTATGAATGTTTCTGCCATGCAAAACATATGCAGAACACCTTTTTTTTACTAGTTCTCCCAAAAAGCTAACCAGAATTCGGATGGTTTGAACTAATTCAGCTGTCTGAACTGAGCCGAATCAGGTGTATCGCTGATGAGCTTGATAACAAAGGAGCGAACCGCCTATCCAGAGTTTAGATCGCTTCACACAAGCACTACTGGTTGGTGTTAACGGTGTCCAACTATTCATGTGTAAATGAATCAGTAGTTTACTGCCTCATGAATCTATACTTATTTGCTTGATTTAATTGGTGGATAGTGACTAGCAGTGGAATCCAGGATGCGCATTTCGTCCTATTTGGGACTCGTCATCTGAATGTACCTGCATTTCTCAGTGAGTGATGGTGTTCACACCGAGGCTCGAACCCAGTGCCCATAGTTTCAAACGCCAGAGCGTTATCCACTAGACCACTTGGGCCACGTGAGCCACCTCTTGTGCGACGGGTCATATTAATTATTGAATTGAATTCTTGATTTTCCCGCCGATTGATTGTACCGAAGTGCACAAGAGGTGGCTCTCGTGGCCCAAGTGGTCTAGTGGATAACGCTTTGGCGTTTGAAACTATGGGCACTGGGTTCGAGCCTCGGTGGGAACATCATCACTCACTGAGAAATGCAGGTACATCCAGATGACGAGTCCCAAATAGGACAAAATGCGCATCCTGGATTCCACTGCTAGTCACCATCCACCAATTAAATACTAATTAAATACCCAGACATCGTCGAAGCATCTGCACAAGAAGCCGACATGTCAACCTGAGACCGAGCACTTCGGTCCAATAAATCGACAGGAAAATAAAAAATTCAATCATATTTGCTTGATTGCTATTTATAGAAGCAGGTAGATCACACATTCGTGATCTGAATATTTTCTGTTTGCAAAGGAGGGTGTGGTGAATTTTCATTTTGAACTGTGTAAATTGAGTATCACGAATTAATTTGCAAGTGGTGAATTTGATTTCGTGAAATATCACTTCTGAAAACATTAAAAGAGTAGATCAGCTGACATATGCATTGAACAGAACGCTACTAATTACTATCTGTAATGCAATGGAAACCAATACAATGCCACTAAACAAGTTTCTTTTTCTTCTTTTTCAGAAAGAAACGTTGATGTGGCATCACTGGAGCGAGAGGAAGACCGGTTATCCAAACTTGTTATAAATGATGATAACTAGCTTGTACCCGGGTAATTCGAGTCTGACTTGCTTGAAATAAACGCTTCCTCCTCGCCGTCTTTGCCTTCTTCTTCACCCGTCGTGCTTGTGGTCTGTGTGCGTTATACTATCCACCTATAAATAAAGTCTTCTTTCTTAATGATGTTGACAATATTTACAAACATTGACCAAATGAACACGGTAGATGTGTGTGCTGTTCGTCCTCAAAATGTATAAATAAAAAGAGAAAAATGTTTAGTGAATATAACTGAGAAAAAATTTAGTTCTTCCCTTCTGTTCAAATTTTTTGTTTAATTAGAGCCACAGCACATGTAAATGCATTAATAAAATTAAGAAAATCAACTAAATTCTCTAATAACATTGAAATAAACAATTTACAGATAATTAATTTACTAAAAGTATCACCTGTTCATCTTAAACTTCCTAAACCAGAGATATGTTTGTTTCCTCGGCAATAGATCTCATAAATTAGGGCTTTCGTAATACTTTTCAAAATCTAGAACATAAAACTTCATGAATTTAAACTCGATTGTTCAATAGCTCATACTTAGGGTTATAGGAACCAACATCTGAAGGATTTAATTTTTATGATTGCGTCGGTGGCACAGTGGCTGGACTCTCGCCAACCATGCACATTGTCCGAGGTTCGATCCCCTGCCAATGCACACCTGATATCTATGGTCTACCTGCAAAATTTGGACCACCGATATCCATGCTGAAAATTCCATACTTGTGCCAAAAATACAGTGTGGAATCAAGCTGTAAATAAAAAATAAAAAAAATGGAAGGTTTACATATTCAGAGATCACTGTGGCTAGGCTTTATAATGAGGCATAACTGAAAGTTCCACTGAAGTATTCAGGATTTTACTGACTGCTTAGGAGTTAAAATAATTTATGTTTCCGAGAACACATCAATTATTTTGGCAGACTAGCAGTTAGTTAGGGCTCCTTATAATTCATTTAGTAATGGCGAAAATGTTCACATGTTACATGTGGTACTCTTCTAAGTGGTTGAAATTGCCTATTTTTATTTTCACCTTGAAAGTTTCTACTCTTAATAATACGTTAAATTTTGTCTTTGTCTTAGCTACAAAGCTGCTTTTACCTTGGGGACCTTTGTTGATATGCAAATCTCGGTATTGATTTCCGGTTATTTTGTCTTTAGTTAGTTGATTTATCAGACTAATTCAGAGTATTCAATGAATTTGATTCTGTACTTTTGTAATCTTAAGGATAACATACTGACCAACTCAAGAAAATGAATTTCTAGGTAACATTGGGAGTTACAACTTGCATGAGGTAAATATATACTTGAAAGCAGTTTAGAAAAACTTGTGCTACAATAAAGCTTTATAGGTCACAAACTCACTGATGCATTAAAAGTTGGATATTTTAATCCAGTTATAATAAAGTAAGTTGAATAGATGGTTAAATGCTCAACACCAAAAACAGGGACTAGGAATTCGGTTTCAAACTGCCAAAAACACCATTCTTATTTATTTTATTTTTTTAAACTACAGCTTGATTCCACACTGTATTTTTGGCACAAGTATGGAATTTTCAGCATGGATATCGGTAGCCCAAATTTTGCAGGTCGACCATAGATATCAGGTGTGCGTCGGCAGGGGATCGAACCTCGGACAATGTGCATGGTTGGCGAGAGTCCTAACCACTGTACCACCAACGCAAGTATGCATTTACAATTATTAAGTGTAAAGCATGTTTAAACATTATATGTGTAAAGTGGTATACTAAAGGCTATGCTTAATAGAAAACCTCTCCTTCGACTAACTTCACTCTAAAAGTGTTAACCTGTCGAAAACAAGTAGCTCCACAAATCCAACTGCTACGACAAAAATATAGTGGGCATTTAGAAAGGGCTCCTTTAAAAACAATATCACATAAGATTTGATAGTGTGAGATATTCCCATATTATGAATTAAAAGTCAATCTGAACGAAGAATATTCTTTTCAATAATTTCTCTTCAGGTTCTTACAATTATAAAATATAATATTTGTGGTCGTTACAATAAAGATAGCCAGGTATGCGGCGGATACATTTTTTAACGTAGAATAACAGATTAGTTATGGGGTGTCAAAATAAATAGTCATATTTGTGTGACAAACGTGCTAGGCTGAAATCGATTAGAAATATTGTAAAACGGGAGACAATAGTGGTGGTTAATCATAATGGAATTGTAGAGTGTAGAGTAGGAAAATTGACAAGTCAGTTCAAGGTTATAAAAGGTGTCAGGTGAGTGGCTAGTACAAAGTGGTCTGAGTTAAGCAGGATATAGAAGCAAGTTTCAGAAGCCGAAAGCGATGAAAGATCATACGGAGAAAATAGAGAAAGAAATAACAAACTTATTAAAGGATTTGAAGGGTAAAGGCTATTTATCACCAAAAACTTTCGAAAACATAAAACCTACAGGGAGTACCATCTCACGTATGTATGGTTTACCGAAAGTGCATAAATCAGGAGTGCCCCTACGCCCCATACTAGACATGTCCCATTCACCCTATCACGAGACGGCAAAGTGGCTGGTACAGCTGCTTCAACCCTTGCATGACGAGTTAGTAAAGCACAGCGTCAAGGATACCTTTCAATTTGTTGATAAGATAAAAAACCTGAACGCGACTGGCAAATATATGGCATCACTTGATGTTTCATCTCTATTTACGAATGTGCCTCTAGTGGAAACAATCGATTATATCTGTGAACAGATTATAGAAAAGAAATTGTGCACTGATATTCCTATCAGTAATCTGAAACAACTACTTGTTAAATGCACAACGAATGTTCAGTTCCTATTTAATAATGAAATATACAGACAGGTTGATGGAGTAGCCATGGGATCCCCACTGGGACCTATTTTCGCGAATATATTTCTAGCAAAACTAGAAAATAGTCCGTTGAAAGAGGAAATAGCGAAAATGGAAATGTATTGTCGTTACATGGATGACACTTTTGTAGTGTACGATGAAGGGTTAAATAGTGATTTGATTTTGAACAACTTCAATAATGCTCACCCAGCGGTCCATTTCACCTACGAAGGAGAATACAACGACTCTTTACACTTCCTCGACGTCCTACTAACGAGAAGAGAGGATGGTTCCATCAAAAGAACCATATTTAGAAAGCTAGAGACCAAAGCCCAGTATACACATTTCCTTAGCTTCGTACCGATGAAATACAAACGTAATCTAATCAGGTGCTTAGCATTTAGAGCGAGGTCTATTTGTTCTGAAGAGTGCGTAGAGAAAGAACTCCAGATCATCCGAGACATTCTAAGCGAGAACGGATATCCAGAGAAGTTCATTAAAGCCAACATAGGTTATAATAGCCGTAAACATGAACTGACAACTGTGGAGAAAAAGCCTCTGTTTTTACGTCTCCAATTCAAGGGAGATACTCCTGCGGAGATTCTATCCCAACGTTTAACCAGGGCGATCAAGAAAACTTTCTATTCTGCACGTCTGTGTCTATCCTTCACTAGCCGTCCAATGTTCACCCAGCAACTCAAAGATGCCTTACCTAACCTTAGCTCTTCTTCATGCATATACCATTTCAACTGTTCCTGTGGTTCAAGTTATATAGGGCGCACGATTAGGCAGGTTCGTCTACGGGTTCGAGAACACTTACCAGCTTGGTTCAGCAGGGGGGAAATTAAGTGCATAAAAAGCTCGATCCTGTCACACCTGGTCGATACTGGACATCGCATCGATGTCAACACAGCTTTCAGAGTTATATACCGAATTCCGAAGTCGTTATCACGTACAGTTCGCTTACGTCTCCTACACATAGCTGAAGCTGTTGCAATAAGATCGACTAAACCGGAACTGTGTATCCAAAAGGAACACGTCCAGACGCTGTTCCTACCGTGGCCAACCTTGGATTGAAGATTTTTCTTCTCACCAAGAGTGCTCCTTCCCCTTAAGCCTCTTGGTTTTTTTTTGTTTTTTTCTTTTTTTTTGCTTATTATTATAAATATTATTATTACAGTTATTATTATTCGTCATAATTTATGCCCTTTATGCAAACATTCCCTCAATACTATCGAATTTTCATTTGTACGGACTTATTATTAGTGATATTATCTGTTTTCTCAATATATGCCTCCACCTGTTTCATTTAATATATTCGTTATCTCACTATGAACCTCTCATTCCAGTCTTACTATATCCTGCTTAACTCAGACCACTTTGTACTAGCCACTCACCTGACACCTTTTATAACCTTGAACTGATTTGTCAATTTTCCTACCCCACACTCTACAATTCCATTATGATTAACCACCACTATTGTCTCCCGTTTTACAATATTTCTAATCGATTTCAGCCTAGCACGTTTGTCACACAAATATGACTATTTATTTTGACACCCCATAACTAATCTGTTATTCTACGTTAAAAAATGTATCCGCCGCATACCTGGCTATCTTTATTGTAACGACCACAAATATTATATTTTATAATTGTAAGAACCTGAAGAGAAATTATTGAAAAGAATATTCTTCGTTCAGATTGACTTTTAATATCACATAAGATTATCACTCTTTGGGAAAGTTATTCAACAATTTGAGGATAAAATATCAAATTTTCTTATTACACACTTTGAGAAAATAAAGTTTATGAAAGCCTCAGAGTAGTGTGATCCTTAACTTCATGCAGCCAGCTGTTGTATGTTAAGTAGGTTGAATTCAACGACATTTAGCTTATGTGATGCCGAAAACATCCCAGTTATTAAAAGTTCAATGTCCGTGGATATGTGTGTGTGCATAGCTTAACGTAAATAATACATTTAATACGTGCCTTAAGTATTTGACGAATTTGAGAAACTGTGAAATTTACATACACTTTAGTTAATTAAGTGCTAGTTCATGAAGATGTTTGTAATTATGACAGTTACGCCTGACTAAGCTGCTATGCTTATTGATATTCATGAAGAAGAAATATAGAGAATTTCGTCTTTCAATAACCTTAATAACAAACTAATATGAAAATCAAAGCTGATGCTTGAAAGTGTTACCGTTTACAGGCAGTGTTCTGAGAGTGCTAAGAGTAATGAATGGTAGACTATCATATATATATTTAAGTTAACAGCTTGCCTGGTTTATTAAATGAACTGTTGAATAAGACAACTCATTTAGTGAAGCGACCAAAATGAAGTGTACTACGTGACTGTTGGGACCTATTGGATACATTTTGACACGTGTCAGATCCTAACTGTTAACTGTTGTACAGGAAGATATTAATAATCTGTTGCTTTTTTCTATGAAGCAGTATTGTATTGCAGCGTAGTAGTAATACCTGTGTTATCTGCTGCTTGAAATCGATGTTAGCCGCCTCAAAGTGTGCTAAAGAGTAATTAAACCAATATCAGTGGAAAGATCAATCTTATCAACTTTCAAGACCATTACAGTGACAAAACAGGACCTACAAAAGGAAAACAAGTCATTAACAAAATACTTTTTCGATCCGTTTCAACACAAAAATATTGATTTTGATAAAGTGTTATACAGTGATATTTATTGAAAACGTTTCGAGCACAATTTATTGCTGATAATCATAAATTTTTATTGTAGCTTGACTCCACACAGTATTTTTGATACAAGTATGGAATTTTACAACATGTGATATCGGTAGCTCAAATTTAGCAGGCCGACCATTGGTATCAGGTGTGCGTCAGCCGGGGATCGAACCCTGAACCGTGTGCATGGTCGGCAAGCGTCTTAACCGCTATGCCACCGGTGCACACAACCTCCAAACTCCATTTATATAATTCTCTTATTTTCCACCGCTTGACTTGATTGGTCGTAGGGAAACACTATTAATCATAAGAATTTAGAAAGTTGTGCAACTTGATATGATTGTGAGCAACAAATTGTTCTCGAAACGTCATCAGTGAATATTACTGTATAACACTGTGAGACTTTATCAAAATAAATTTTACCCAGAATCGAATTATACTCTACCACAAAGCACAAGCCCTACCTCTTATGTCAATAATACAAAAACATTGAATGCACGGACCACAGGCTAAATGTTTTAAGGAATGTGCAAACTCGAGTTGATTTTCCTGAGCTATTGGTTGAAGAGACTGAATTAAAACTAACCTATAAGTTGATAAAGAGAAGACCACATATTTATATAATCATAAACAAATACACTCAAATTACGTCATAAATATTTTTTTTATAGTAACAAGGTTAATATGGGCGTTAGACCGATGAAATTCTATTTACTATATCGCCAAATATGCATAACATTCGAAGGAGTGATTGCTTGTATGAGTAATCAAATTAATTCAGTGCATTAGTTTGACAGTTGTAAACAACTCGCAGATAGGTGTATTGATCCTACTTCCGTCAATTGAAGCCATTTCACCCTATGGGCATTGTCTTTTAACTAATTATGAATATATATGCAAAATTAGTGATATTTAGGAAAGATCACCGCTTTGATTACTGAAGTTTTAATCATTAACTCACTTTAAATCAATTAACTGACATCCTCCACAATTTTCGATTGGTTGTCCAAAAAGTGATTTTATTTGCCACTGTTGAGGCGATAGTGTGAGGGACATAAACTATGTTAGGACAAACAGGTTAGCTCATTTTAAGTATATGAACTAAATTACAAAATTTTTGTTGTATATGTGCAAGGGGAGTTGGGATTTATTACTAATCAATCTATCAATCAATTATTTGGGGGTAATTTCCAATCGAAGTATTATTTCGAAGTTATATTTTGTGAAGATCTGTTATCTGTACTAGTTGGTTTATGTGTTGATTGACTCGTCCGAGAATGGATAGTGGTTCACCAGAACTTATTAAAATGGGGTCCCCATTATCCGGAGATAATGATAAACGTCAATTATATTCAGTGAGCAAACATTTCATTTTACATTTTTAGTTTATTTATTCTTAAAAGTAATGGATACATTTTTCGTTATACATTTTAATGTATAAATTACTGCTGGCTACCTATAAATTGAAAACCGTATTTTTGGAAGACTTTTATCTTAGTAACTGATATTATTTGTTTTTTTGGTGGCATGTTCCCTTCCGCGTCTTAACACTTAGTATTAAACTGGAGAATTTTATACACATTTTGACAGTTCTACTCTGGTGCTTATCATCCTTAAACACAATTACAGACAAACACAACAAAACACTTTGAGCATATGACTCATCCACTTCATCAGTATTTTGAATAGATTGTATTTATAAGTTAAAACGAACTTAAAAAGTATGGTAGCTTATACACTTCAACGGAATGCTGATAATTAAGATTATAATTCAATCGACTGAATTTGAGCTAAAAATATAGTCAAAATTTTTATTGTAAGCATTAAAAAGCAACTTCAGCTTAAGTGTTTGAAAATTCTTAACATATTTAATTGGAATTTCTAAAAAATCTCATTGAATTTACGTTTATCTTAAAACTATTGTAGAGATTTCTCTTGGATATTTAGTTTCAAGTAGTGTAGTTACCAATATTGTTGATGAAGTGAATATAAGAAAATGTACGGCACGTCCCTTAATGAAGTGGCGCCACTTGCTTTATCCAATGGGTATTAGAGTGTTTAAAAATAAATATGTCTGAATACACTAGCGAGATTTCATGAAAATTCAAAACTATATGTTCAACTTTTGAACTTGACACCTCCTTCAATCCATAACACTGAGCAGATATCAGTATCAGGCGACATTTTCTGACAGAAGTGCGGTGAATGTAACGCAGTTGAAGAATATCATCCCACTGGTATACATGTACGTCGGAAAAAATGTTTTGATGCGAAATTTCACTTGAGAAACGTAGAAAAGGTGTGATTAGTCATTAAATTCGCCATAGCAACGGACTATGGTGCTACGATTAGCTGGGTATATGCAATAAAGCCACTCAATATTTTGTCCTCAGCTGCTTAAATATTGCATTAACTTCAATTTTAGGATATATATGGTTGTAGAGCATGTTTATTATTGCAATCTTCAAAAGAATAATATTTTGTGTGGACTTGTTAAAGCGGCATTTCGTGATATAAATTTTTTTGAGCGAATGCTGAATGGACGCTCAGTTTTCATTTATATGACATAATGACTGGAAAATATTCCCGAATATTTGTAGGAAGATTTGATGAATTTAATTCCCCTTAGACAGATTAGGAAGATAGTAAAGGTCGTCACCTGAAGCCAACAGATAGCTATTTATCATACTTTCATCCAGATGTCAGTAATATTTGGTGTTTTTAGATAATTTATACAGTGATAGTAAGGGTTTATAGTTTTATACCTTTGAACTAGATTCAGAATATTAACAAATAAACCCTGTTAACCGGCACAGTGGAACATCATGTGAATTATTTATTATCATTTATTCTTTGGGTTTTGTGTGCAGTGTAGATATCCGATAGTATACGGTATCACATATGCCGTCTCCATTAATAACTAGCTCAGCAACTGCCCACAAACATGCATTTCCTCTTTACGTGATCTCCATATCACCCTCGGACACCCAAACAATCGCCTGTCGTTTGTTTCACTGGAGGATCTGGCGTGTGATATCACTGGATGGTCTTCTCCGTGTATGTCCAATCCATTTCGGTTTTCTACCCCAACAGGTTCTTCGCCGGGTCAGTAGACCCCAAAGTTCTCTGTTGTTTATCCTTTCCATCTGGTAATCTGATTTTGAGTATGAAGCCAGCGAAGACGGGTATGGATGATGACCTGCAGTAGCCTGTGGGAAACTCTTTCGGTAGCTCGTTCGCCAAGTGTCTGCAGTGCATAGCTCTACTGGTTAGAAATTAGTGTTTGAAGTTCGGATGTAGTTCTTTATGCTCTGTTTTGTAGGTTTCCACACCAATTTCAAACTAATGAATGCCTGTCTTACTTTCTCAATCCCATCTGGCTTTGAAAATCGCATCCATAATTCCTGTAGTTAAAACGATGCTGCTTGGGACATACAAGTGGAGCAGACGACTTTCTGTAGATTCCTCACATTGATGATGACTGGTGTTTGTTGTTAGTTGGGTATTTACCTGAAGTCCTATCTTCTCTGTCTCTTCTTCCAACTTGTTAAATTTTGCTTGTTAATCTTTGAGCTTGTGTTAGATAATATATCATTTATCCACGAAATCCAGATCTTCTAGAGTATTTCTCTCCGTCCGAAGTATGCCTATCTTTTCATTCTACACAGTCTGTCACATGATGCAGTCCACCATAATTGAGATAATGCGTGAAAATGTGACGGCAGAAGATAAGAGACTAGGTAACGCACCTTTTTTAAGCAAAAACACATTAAAGTTCGGCTAGGTCAGAGGAGATTTGTTGGCAAACAGCCTAAGGCTAAACGAATCATTCAGTGAGGCTATTTCTTGACCGCAACATGAATTACATGAAAATTTGTGGAGTAGAAACTTCTATGTCCTTTGCCATTGACATAAAATGTTGATTTCAGTTTTGACCGCTTTCCTATCATTCTGTATCACGCCACAGTATTAACGAGTTTCTTCTTACTCCTGTTTTCATTTCAAACGCTTCAGTCAGTTTTCCTCTGTGAATCACTTGACATATGGTATCAACACACAGTCAACAAATGAAGTTTGTTAATGTTTGAGGTAATATACTCCGTACTGTTGAAGCACTTATCAAAGAACTTCGAGGTTTTCATAGAAGTGAACACTTCAAACCTTCCATTACTTTAAATCTTTTAAGTGCAGTTCAGATTTTGATGTTTTTTTTCTCGTAAATGTAAAATAAATTTCATCAATATTTTATTTTGGAGACTCGTGTTTAAAATACATATAAACTGACCAGATTATTGCCCAAAAATGAGTATATGTACATATTACACATAAACAACTTAGATGCAAGTCAGTTATATGGAAATCACCATTCATTAACATTTATGAGGTTGTGTGCGTCGGTGGCACAGTGGTTAGGACTCTCGCCGACCATACACATGGTCCGGAGTTCGAACCCCTGCCGACGCACACCTGAATTGTACGGTTGGCCTGAAAAAAAAAGGTGTGGCATCAAGCTGTAATCAAAATAAAAAATAAAATGTACAAAGTAAGGAAAGAGTTTTCTGACTTCGTAAATAGTCTTCTTGATAGTATGAAAATATTTTAAATAAAAAAACATGATCCTCTCAATAGTTTTTACTATAAACTAGTAATACTTTGGAAAGTGTTGGAAACTAGGAAGTGTTGAATACAATTGGTGGATGGTTGCTAGCATTGGAATCCAGGATGCGCATTTTGTCCTATTTGTTGAATTTGTGTTGAATTCACGTCTCTTGATATCAGACTCCTCATAGTACAAGAGTTTACTCAAGGGTTCTATATTTTATCAGAAAAAATATGTTATTCACTAGCTGTTACTTTGAAAATTAGTAGCTAACGGCTCTACCTTTTGGCATTTGTGACGTTATTTATTGTCTTGCTGAAGAACACAATTCAAGAGGTGTTTTATCAACAGTAATCAATCAGTAATAAATAAGCAGTAGTTATGGGAGCTGTTTTCAAATTTCAAATACTTTACTCATGCTTACCCTATATCCTCTGAAATACACGAGTTTAAAAGATATTATAGGTGGACCGCAATGTTCGGATTCTCCTTACCTTTAATGAAATAAAAGCACGGAAAGTGCTTAAGTAAACAGTTTCCATTTTCAAAAGAAAGAATTTGTATTTATGTTTTTGTTGAAGGAGTGATTTCTCATTCATAAATGGCCAAAGAAGATCTTCCTTCCAAATCGTATTTTAAGTCATTGCACAAAACTCCGATAATACCCCTTACATCATCCAAATAACTTGAGTTGTCAGAGTATCAGGAAACAAATTATGTTCACTTAAGTTTAGTAGGACGATTTTGTGAAAAGATGTTCACCACACAATGCTTCTGTATTAAATTTTTAATAAAACATATTTTCCATAAATCGGGGAACTGTGTCTTTTTTGTCAGGAGTGTTAATTCCCCATAATTCTTGATATCATTCAGAACTGAGACAGTCTAAAATGTCTACACTGGGTAAATTCGAGAAATTCCTCATACCTGTGTTGGAATATTGCTGTGATACAAATTCTCAACCATGACGTCAGAAAGATATCTGTGGTCGGCCTGCTAAATTTGGGCTACCGATATCCATGCTGAAAATTTCATACTTGTACCAAAAATACAGTGTGGAATCAAGCTGTAATAAAAAAAGACAGCTGTTACAACCATATTTGTTCTCAAATATTGTTTTGTGGGGATTTGATTGATTCTTTACAGGATTTCGTCATGAGCTGACATTGGTTGAAGAGTCATTGGAAAACCACCTGAGAGTATTGGACAACTGTTTTATCAGAGTTTGAAACTCTTCATCAGTACGCCCCCACCACAGAGGTTAGAACCCAGGACCTACTGTTTACAAGTCAAGCTCGTAGACCATTAAGACACTGGGATTTGAACCAACGGTCAATGAATTCCAACTTCTACCAATTCACGACATATCGCGACCACTAGTCAATGTCTTCAGCGAGTATTTGTCTTCACTCCCAACATGCTGCACGCTACTGGTTACAACTTCCCACTAGAATCCCAGGCAACGACCTACCTGAATAGGGCCAGTCGCTAGTCAGTATCTTATTGATATTCAAGTATTGATTTGTAGGGATTTAATTGGTTGGTTATAAGATTTTATCATGAGGTCCTGAGTTCGAACATTGTTGGTGGGTGAGTACTGAGGAAGAGTCCAAAACTAGGACGAAACAGCTGTCAGGTGCTCCCGGGTTTTCCAGTGGCTCTCTTACCGATGTTAGCCCATGATAAAATCCTCTAACCAATCATATTTATACTTGAATTTTTTAGATTAACATCATAAAACGGTGGCACAGTGGTTAGGACTCTCGCCGACCATGCACATGGTCCAGGGTTCGAGCCCTCGCCGACGCACACCTGATATCTATGGTCGGCCTGCGAATTTTGGGCTACCGATATCCACGCTGAAATTCCATACGTGCACCAAATATACGGTGTGGAATCAAGCTGTAATCAAAAAATAAAAAAAATAAAAAAAAAGTAAATAAATAATTCTTGTTATACTGGTGTTGTCTTATCTAATTTCAGATGCATATAATTTATCTTATATTGTTAAAATAGTGTTTGTATATCAAGACTGTGTGCAAGAAACTACCGCTTTTCATTGGGTTTCCTAATGTTCTATGTGCGCACTTGCACCACATACACTAGATTTCAGTGACATGTTTTGTTTATAACTTGAAGAATAAAAATGCGAGATGGCTGAAATCAAAGAGAAAAATCATATCTCAGATGGAAATTTCTCCTTTTGTCACATTCTGCATTATTTTCGGTCAAACAATTCAGCTCATATAAATCTTCAACATCAAAACTAATTGACAATTTTTTGTGCCACTTCTCTATTACTTAAACCTAAGGCATTCACCTTCTACAGCGTTGAATTCTCATGCTTGCTCAGAAACACCTTTATTATGATTTTTGTTCGTAAAGTTTTGTATCTTAAGAGCATGCTTTCAAAAATTAGCTTTTTGAAAGATTTCTACTACCCACCGACTCCGTCAATTAGAGCCATTTTGAATATTGTTTATGGCTATTGTGATATGCCCTAGTTACTTCATCGTTATTTGTGCTTAACAATAGTACATTAGTGGCATACAAGCTGTCTTACAGGTTATGCCTACACACGTATACTTCAGGAAATCTATCTTAGACTGAGTTAACAGCTGGTGTCGTATAATTATGTATTCATAAGTTTGAGTGAGCAGTAACTTTATTTTATAGCAGTCGGCATCACAAGTTGAAGCCAGGTATAGGGCCATTAAAATTATGAAGGATCAAATTAATGTTGCTTCTTCGGCTGGATATTTCCAGTACTGCTTAACAGTGATTTCACAAGCGATTTGCAGAAGGACTCGTTGGCATTTAGCCACTGTGATCCGATGTCCAACACTAGTCAACTTCACCCAATACTTCGTACAGTTGAAGTCATTCCATAATGTGAACTACCTTGAAACAAATATTCAGGTTTATAATTTAGCATGCCTCAGCGCGTCACTGTAAATGTGGCTGAGGATAGATTGTCGAGCGGAAGTGAACTCTACTTATTTTGTCAGACATATTTTATGATTAACGGTTCATTACGAATATATATATAAAAACAGCGTATAAATTATTAAACAAGATTAACGAATAAATTTATAGTCCATACAAATAATAAGAATATATTATTCATTAATGTATGTATATTCTTTTTAAGCATGAGATCAACGGTAATCCGATTAAATCAAACACTATTTCTGAACATCTATTGTTCTAAATTTAATCATATATAGATCATATAGGAAATTTCTTATTTACTCTAGGGAATGAGTTAAACTAAATAAATGTCTTTGATATGTATATATATATTTTTTCAGCTCTATCAGAAGTCAATATAAATTAATTGAAAAATTCACTATATTTCTCAATTCCTTTAATAAGAAAAATGTTTTTGATCAAGTAAAACAAAGTTCAGTTGATCAATATGTTTTGCCTATTGAACTAACTAACTAACTATCTTTAAATTCTCAAAAAAGGAGGAATAAATAATTAAAGCTAGGCTTGAATTTTATCTTAAACTATGCGCTTTGTATATTTAAATGAACCTACTAGCAAATATTCATCATAGATAGATAATTAAATTATTAGTAGAAAAATAATTAATCAATATGTGTGTGTGAATATTTAAAAGTTCACAGAAAATTTAACAAATAACAAGCGGCGTCCTAAATCTGTTTATGAACTCATACCTATGCATGTGCTGCTTATACTTACCTACAATCATACAAAAGGTCATCATGGCTTATGACTATACACATAAATTCTCTCATACCGATTAAATCAATTAAGTTAGGTCTTGTTATACAATAAATTGTTCCCTATAATTTAGCAGATCTTGCCCAATATTCAACAGTAACTAAGTATTAAAACTTGTTTTGTATTCACTTTTGACTGACTTTATTTACTTATATTAAATCTATAATGTTTTCATATGCACTTCCGGTGATCTTACTACTGAAATTTAGTAAATAACAATTTATGATCACCAGTGGTAAGTATAAATGAATATATATATATCCTAAATTTACTGTCTTTCTTCAGTTGTTTTACTTTGTATTTACTTTTGTCATTTCTTGTTGTTGAAATGATGGGGAGGATTTTTAGCTGAGGTGGATGTGTTTTGATGTGGTTGTGTTTTCTCTGCTGAATGATTTAATTACAAAAATTTAATTATCATTCTAGGCAACATATTTAGTGCCTTCCTTCAATATGATTTGTAATCTCATTTGACTTTTCAGAAAAAAGGAATGATTTGAAGTGATTTTCAGAGCTATATTAGGAATAACCGGTCTTCTCAATACACCTCTTAATATATATATTGGCAAATGAAAGGTAGATAAAGCATACTGGTCGACTATAACTTATACTTATTTTGAGTATTCAGTGTAGATTATTCCATGATATTTCCCCCTCGTACAACATCTTCAAGTAAGGTATTAATTGACAGTATATCCTGAGATACAATGGTCTCTGAGCTGAAGCATAAACCATTCCATTATGATATACCTGCTTTGTACCCTTCAAAAAGTCCATGAAACCTAGTTGGAAGCTAATTGTAAGATGTTTAGAAGCACATTTTGAGACCTAAGGACATAACTGAAGAACATTTATCCCATGTATTGGAACATACTGCCACCCCCACAATCAGGCCACTCCTCAAATTTAGCAGGAACTTGCAAATCAGAAGCTTGTAAACATTTCAAGTACTCACAAGAGTAGATAGTACCAATATGGGTCATATCTTAATCGATTTAAGCAAACCAAACGAGGTAAAATGAATACAGTAGGGAAATCGAAGCTTTCGGTAGCCTAAGTTTTAGCAGGCCGCCATGATGATTATGTGTTTGTTAGTGAAACTGCCTATAATATCTACTGAAGTGACAGTAAAACAGTTAACAATCATCATGACATTGGTAATTTTATAGCATGATTTATGTAACGCTTTATACTAATAGTTTGTAGCAGATATCTTAGTAGTAACCTTTATAATTGATTTTCCAGAAGCGGACTATTTAGGATTAAAATGATAACTGATACAAATATAAGTGAAGTGTTAATGAAAGGAGTCATGCTTAGTCATGTATATCGTGTTTTAGAAATGTGGGCAGTTAATATATATTTTAGGCGAAATTTGTTGTATCTTTTGATGACTGAATTAAAACGGATATTTATTATGTTCCCTACCTCCAACCAATTTATTTACAAGTGAATCATATCTATTTTGTTACTGTTATGGTTATCTAATTTCTTCCCTGCCTTTCATGTTCACAAAAGCGTGTCAAAACCATTTCCTGTGAAATCCATTTGTGGTGAATATATATTATTATTTATTATTATTATATCCTTTAATTCCTAGAGGAACATAGGGTTTCAGCCGCGCATCTCCGTTGCCTTCTGTTTTCTGACAACTTTTTCACCCCGATCCATGTCTGCCCACATG
This sequence comes from Trichobilharzia regenti, assembly GCA_944472135.2. NCBI lineage: Eukaryota > Metazoa > Platyhelminthes > Trematoda > Strigeidida > Schistosomatidae > Trichobilharzia > Trichobilharzia regenti. Next base: position 130,799,178 of record OX235262.1, on the reverse strand, counting down.
CTTTCATCTCCTCTTCACATGACCTCCTCCAAGTCACCCTTGCACTGACGACCAACTCGCCGCTTCCCTTTCGGGTTCCACTCGAGCGATAGCTTTTCTAGTGATATCACTTGATGGTTTTCTCAGAGTATGGCCAGCTCATCCATCTCCATTTCTTCCTGCCTATTTGTTTCAAAATCGGTTACTGGTTGGTTCGCTCATTGCCAGAGATCGCTGTTGTTGATCTTTTCTGGCCATCTGATCTTGATTGGTATTGAGCGAAGATAACTGTTAATGAAGGTCTGTAGTTTGTTTGAGATGCTCTTTATGACGCGCCAGGTCTCTGATCCGTATAGTAATACTCACTTCACATTGAAATTGAAAACTAGGATCTTATTTTTATTTCCATGCTGAGTACTGTTGACCTCCACACAGACTGGACAGTAATGAAAGCCTGTCTTGCTTTCCCGATCCTCTCTGCTTTGATATCCTCATCAGTTCCGTCCGCCTGTAGTTGAAGCGATGCTTCCCAGGTAGGTAGTTAGGTAGGTGAAGGAGGCTGTTTCTTTCAGGTTCCTCCCATTTATGCTGACTGATTGTTGTCTGTTGTTGTTGCTGTTGTTGGTGTTGGCCAGGAATCTTCATCACCTCTGTTATATCTATGTTCATCTGAAGTCCTATCTTTGATGCTTCTTCTGCCAGCTTGTTGATTTTCACTTGCCTATCTTCTAGTTTGTGGGAAATCAGACATATACATCTTATCGGCGAAATCCAGATCCTCCAAGTTTTTTGTGTCAGTCCGTTTTATGCCTGTATCCTCATTGCCCGTTGTCTGTCACATTATCCAATCTACTGCAGTCAGGAAGATCTTTGGGGATAGTAGACACCCTTGTGTCACTCCCGTCCTCACTTCGAAGGATTCCGTAAGTTTCCCGTTGTGGATTACTTCGCATGCAGCATTGTCGTATAACTGTTGGATGAGATATATAATTGTCGATGGGACCCCGTAGTAGCGAAGTAGTTTCCAAATCACTTCTCGATCGACGCTGTCGAAGGCCTAAATGTACATATATATATGTATATATGAATATATGTATATATATATTTATCTACATAGACAAATGCAGCTGTAATTGGGTAGTGGGTTCTTCCATTAAACCGTTTGTTTGCATCTCCTTAAATTACTTTGTTTTAAAACTATGACGAATGATGCAATTTCTAATGTAATGGTGCAATCCAACTACTGATACAACATTACTGTGTGATACTTGGAATAAACCTTCGTAATATGGAATCACCTACTACAATGTCTATGCCCTACACTTACATTAGTAATTTGCTTGAACATGTGGACAGTAAGATACCTATAACAATAACTTGTAAATGACACCACTGAATGATCAAGGTAAGGAAATTGGATATTCAGATTTCTTCTGAAGTCGTAATTTCGGCTTCTTTAGTTAGAGTCCTTTGGCACCTACTCTTTGTGTAACATGCACAGGTAAAGCGGAATTAATATTGGTGAAAATATGATAGATAAATTTAAAGGCTTTATTGAAATCAACTTTAAGATGGGTTTCTGCAAGGTGTGATGTACGAATGAACTTTGTTTTCCCTTACTTAACCATTTAAGAGGATCTCCATAGATTGGATTATGAACATATCTTATTGTATGCCCAGTGTAACTAACTCATAAGAAATGTCAAACTGGCAGATACACATACAAGAGGTGACATTAATTTGTCACCAGTTACAGAAGTAAAAATGATTAGGTTCTGAACAGACAGCGTATCTCCAGTGCAATGAATGAATGTTTACTCTGTGTCTTAAACAGTGTTATTACTTCACTAATGATATTACCACAAAACTGGTGTTTTAATAACAAGGGCTTTTTTGAAGTTGTTAAAATACTACCTTCATTTGGTGGTAAATTCATAATTTCCAAGAAGGTTTCACCTTGTTCTGTGATGTGTTCGCATAGTTATCTTATTATAGCATCAATTCCTTAGGTAAGTTTCTTCTATATGTTATCACTCTTCGTAAGCTTTCGAAGGAACATGCTTACTGCACATTTTAGTTTCTGTGGAAATCAAAGCAAGTTTTCCTGGAAATAAATTTTAGGGTGAAAGTCGTTGAATCCAAACAATCACGATTTCCTTCCAGAGGCTGAAATGTATTCCAGAAGATAAAATCTATTTTGGTGTTGACGACATAAGGAATAATACTCAAACAGATTATGTAAAAACATGAGTGCCTGGGAAGCTTTCATTTAGATGAACCACAGTTGATTATCTTAAAATTGAAACTATTGAAAACAGAGAATACAAATAATAAGTGTAATTATTTGGCGGAAGTGACTCAGAAGTACTTATTGTTCAATGGCATTGTTTACAAAAAGCTTCAATGAAAACTATCTAAACAAGGAAATATTCAGAATTGGATGCAGTGAGTCTTGGAGCTACAAGACTAATGACTTCTGAAAAGTTCAAATGAACTTAGTCCACTGAACTTAGGATAGCTATGAGAAAATCAGCTTTGATAGCATTTACACGAAACTGACTATATTGGTCTTCCAACAAGTAGCTGAAGTTATTTATATTTTTACCTACAAACTTTGTAAAAATTTATTCCATAAGTTGTTCTAAATTCAGTATTTAACATTATACAATCAAGCCATACGATTTACTGCAGTCTTAGGAACGAAATATATGTTTCTTTGAATTTATCCGGAAAATTAGTTTAGTTCATTTTTATTATGATTATATCCGATTTCATGATTAGTGGAGACACCTGCTTGTTTTCACTATTTCAAAGTATTAGTTTATTTATTTATTCACATTAGAATGTTATGTAGCAAAGCACTTGAAATTGTTAACAAGTTATTTCGTCTTTGTTACATGTATTGAACAAAGAACGCATAAAAAAAGTAGATTTGCATATTATCAGGTTGATATTGTTGTTGTGGTGGGTTGAATTATATGTGTAATTCATACGTCTGAATTTTTCAAAGGTTTATAATTTGTATTATGGTGAGCTTTAAAAAGAACATAGTGGCTTTTTTCATATAACTGCTGATTGATTACTCAAATAAGTGTTATTAAATTATCCACATAAATTAAATAAATTATATATGTCCAAACCAAGTTTACTTTTAACTGTGTAAGTATTGAGTATATGATATTCATTAAAATAAAGGTTTTTGTATTTCCCAATGGGTGAAAGACAAAACGATATTGCTGCTTTTAATGAAGTTTCTTTGTTTAATGAAGCTAATAGCTTTATCAAAGTATTATTAAACCAGAATTTACAAAATTTCAGCATATATATACATAACAGCTAAATCATTGTTCCTCAGCATGGGGTCATTTCTGCGTTGCAAAGTTGGCCAATTGGTAAAGATAACAAAATCAGGTGTACATTGTTGGATTCGAAAAGTGTATAAAATTAAAAAGCAGCGTGTGTTTACATGATGAAATTGCTCATCCCATTCGTGTTGACTTTGTCATTTCATGGGGGATGGAGGTGTTGTAACTAGGTCAAATTCTGTTTCAGTCCATCATTCCATTTGATATAAAGGGCTGGCTTTTCATATTAGAGTTCTTTGTGATTTCTGAAATTTTTCTGGATTATTTCAATATTGTCAAAATCAATGTTTTGGCCTGATTCTATAGCGTATAGATGACCTATGGCTGATGATTTTTCAAGCTTTCCTAGTTTAAATGGATTTCTTGGTGGTCAAACAGATGCTCTATGGTGTTCATTTCTTCTGAATTTGATTTCTCGCCATGTTTGTCCGATGTATATCGCATCACATTCCAAGCATTTTATTTCGTAGTCACAGTTAGATAGTGAATCCTTGGGGATTTGGTCTTTTATATGGACAAGATTGCTTGGCAGTATGTCTGATGTTATGAAGAAAACTCTGATGTCGTGCTTACTGAGTACTCTTCTGATATCTTCTGACGTCTCTGCTCTATGTGGAATGACAACTGTTGAGGTTCATATTTTCGGAATACGTTTTCGACCATATCTAATGTCAGTGTTGATTTTGTTGATGAAGTTCTTTGGATAGTTATTTTGCTTGAGAGTTTCAGTAATGTTTGATATTTCTTCTTTTTTTTCTTTCTCATCCGTTATCAAAGAGTGTACTCGTTTAAGAATACTTGAAATGACTCATACATTTGGGCTGATGGGATGTGATGACCCGAAATCTAATTATTTGTTGAAGTGGATTTTCCTCTTGAATGTAGATGTACTAAAATGCCAGTTTATGTATATTATGGTATTAATTTATTGAAAAACAGAACTTTCATAAAACTACAAGAATACTGTATTTACATGTACTTATTTGACTCTTCGATATCAGCTCTCTTTATCATTGTGAAGCAAATTCACAAAGCGTTGAATTTTTCACCCGATAATAGAGAAAGTGAGATGAGTTTAAATTTCAATGAGACTTATTAGTTTCACTCTACTAATAGGTACATTAATCACTGAAGGACAATATGGTCTTCGCTATGGTAGTCCTGTTTGGTACGAGGGAAACTTTAAGTTCAGGAAATTGATAAATGTGCCCGGTCAAAAGGCTAGTGGTATGCGGATACCATCTGAGAGGTCAAGACTGAACACCTCAGAGTCTGCATTCCATCTATATTTGCGACAGTAAACTCTGTATCCGACATGTGGCTTGGCAAGCTTACATACTCATTTCTGTGTCTGGACTGAGCCATGTGTTTGGCTACGCCCATTAGATCTTGTACCACTCCAAAGCGATGACTATAAACTATGCTCCGGATTACAGGGTATAGGGTTTGATACGACATCTAATTGTAGAATGTGTGTGGAGATACTAGGGTGTTTGTAGACGGCCTAATGTCCTATCGGGGAGATAGTGCTCTAGCAGCTATCATTCGTTGTGGTGATGCCTATTATCGCTTGACATAATAAATGCTCAGGAGTGCAGGCACTACTGGTTAATCATGAAAGCGGGAATAAACAAAGCCATTTGAGGTACACATCTTGAGTGTTGTAATTCACAATGCTTGACTGGTGCGTTTACTAACGAAACGCAGAAAATAACATCAATGTCAAACGATCTCATCACTTACTATTTTCATCATCATAACAGATAAGCAAATGACAGTGTCAAATTGCACCAATGGAAAATTTAATATCTTCCTTCATTTGTAGTATAATATTTTTGTGAATAGTGAGTGAAGAGAGAAAAACACCTTTCAACTCACATTTTGACTTAAAAATGCAAAACTCTCGTTAATTTTTGTAGTATAATCTAGGAAGATAAACTCTGACTTACATCTGTTTACCAGTGGGCTGCAGCGGAATCCAGGAAAATTGTGTGCATGTTTGTTTAAAACCACCATTCACCAATTGATGATTTTTTCACTTAAAATTTTGTCACCAAAACTTATGCTTTTAAATGTCAGTGTGTTATTCAGCAAACTAATAAAATCTAAAAAATCATTCTTAATGACATGGGATAGCTATCAAGTGCTGAAAATTAAGCTTTTAGTCAAAATTTTAAAAATTTAGTTTTGTTTTTTTATTTTGAATTTCATCAGAATTTGTCTGATTGACTTAAAGTGTTGGGAAAAATTTACACATACCACAGTACCATATTTAAATAGGTTGATTAGAAAATTGATACCTGCCATTCTATTATGCTTCGGTCAATTTCTAACTGATACGGCAGAAGACTCACTATCTGTACAAATCTAATGGGTTGTGCTACTTCTCACCTTTCTTCATTTTGTGTTTCTCTGTGTTCCTTACACGTCTCCCATCTATCTATCTGTATCATCTGCTTTCTCTCGCATCAAATCTATTTCCCGGCTATTTGATGTTTTTATGCCAATGAACGTCTCTTGATATACTACTAGCAAATATTATCAGTAGCACATGCCACATAATCATGCTTAGCAAATAAAATTATTAAAGATAGCTCACTTGCTTTGCCGGTTTTACTCTACAATTCATGTCAAATAAAGTTAGAACTAATAGTAATAGTTCTAAGCGTGAACACACATGAGGTCATAGACACATTCGACTGAAAAGACTAAATGTAGAGGTTCAAAGCTTTCTAGTATACCTGGGTATACAAAAGTCTTTCAGAGTGATATCAACAGCAATTGTAAATATACCCTCTTTTATTAGCTCAGTTCATATACTATTGTGCTATTTAAAGGAAATCCTATTGATTTACTGGGCGTCGTTATTTAATCCCTAAAGAGATTAATTTTTATTTAGTGTGAAGTTCATACAAGCATGTAAACAGTGATTATTGATTGTAAATTAGGATATTTCTAGTAGACTATTATAATAAATGCATTTTCTGCCAAGATTATACTAAAAACAGTTATTTATACACAAAGATGACTATCTTGCATTAAAAGCTTACAATATGAGGCTCATAGGTTTATGTCTTATAGTGCACTTTTCATTTCTTTAGTCGAAAATATGAATAAATATAGGAGTAGCACTCAGATCAGCTATATCACGACTGATCTGTGAAGCTGTTTTACAACAATAACAATATAATTCAAGTATTGGTTTGTAGGGATTTGGTTGATAAGCTACAGGATTTCATCATGAGCTGACATCAGTTAGATAACCATTGAAAAACCTGGGAGTACTGGACAGCTGTTTCGTCCTAGTTTGGAAATCGTCAACAGTAGGCCCCTACTGGGATTCAAATAATATTTGTAATTATTTAACATGTCATGACAAAATACCAAGTTGTCTACATCATTTTGAGACATTTTGTCTGAATATACAGATATCTTAATGAAATTTTTACTTCCTGCTGAGACTAATACAGGGAGATACTTAGTGGTATCACAGGGTGACTGAAGATTGTTCCTGAATATATATATATATATATGCATAGGCATAACTAGCATGCATTTACTTGTGTTATGTCCTTTTATCGGACAGCAACACATCTCTCACTTTGGAAATCACATATCTCTCATTCAGATCATTTACTCGATCCATGCACCACAAAGAACCTTTGGTGAATCTGCCCTTATAATTTCAAGGAGTAGTACTTGAAGGTTATTGAACAGTTGTTTTGTTTAGAAAAGTTAAGTGAAAAATCTTGTGTCAAGATATTCTAAATACTCTCGAGGATTATATACAGTGAATTATAATTATTAATTATCATTTTCACACCAACAAATATGAAATTCAGACCGTAGGATTTGTGGGAATTTCGGGTTAGTTTCAATTGTTAAATTTTCATCAGGAACCAGTATCAATTAGTGGGGTCACTGAGAACCAGAGAGCACCAGACTCCCTCTATGTCCTGTTTTGAGACTTTTCAGTAGTGCACACCTACATTCTAACGAGGGACGGAACCCGGGATCTCCACGTTACGGGACTAGACTCCTTGACCACTCAGTCACTTGGGTTGAGATTCGGTTAGCCCTGAATTCTAATTCTGTCAACTCGTGATATAGCGCTGCCCTCACCATTGCCTTCGAGGTGCATCTACTTCACAATTACATGGTGGATCTCAGTGTTCACGAACTACAACTGCAGGATAATGGGTGTGAACTAATGAAGAGACTTTACGTTGGTTTGTGACGAAAACTTACAACTAAGATGCGAAATTGTGTCAGTTACTATGAGCAAAAACTCTGCTTATTGTATACGTTTTTTACATGAAAAGTATCAATACAAGGAATATTTCTGTAACTGTATTTCATTACGCATATATTTAAAACGATGTATCTTATCTTTGTCATATTAATTCACTTATAAGTTTTGATATCTGCTTATCGGCAAATAAATGTCTAACAGGTGAGCACGATTTTGGAGATGTATTTTAAAGTCTGTGGAAAAAAAATAACTACAGGCAATCTGAGTATTTCTTAGGCAATATCCATCAGAATATATTTGATAATTTAGTCAGTCATAGTTAAAAACACCACCACAAATTTAATGGTTCATTTATCTATGTTTGAGAAGTGGACAAGAATAAAATGATTCTGTTTCAAGAAATAAATGCGACTATTAGAAAGCCGATAAGTTGCTCATGCTGTCATTTTATGTATATATATATATATATATATATGACTGCCTACAGGACTAATCTGCCTAGAGTTCTAGGGAGAAGTCTTGACCAGTGGGGACCATCTAATCGGAAGTAGGGATGGAGTTCCCAACGATAATATTGGTTGGTGCCAGTCGTGCTAAAATCACGAATGGATGGAAGTTATAATTCATGAGCTGGCCATTGGATCTGGTCCCAGTGGCCGGAAGGTCTACGAGCTTGCGTTGTAATCGGAAGGTCTTGGGTTTGAAACGCAGTGAGTGCGTACTGCCGGTGAATCCCAAATTAGGGTGGAATAGCTGTCCAGTACTACCTGGTTTTCAGTAGTTCTATAAATGATATCAATCTGTGGTCTAAACTGAAACAAATACATTCCGTGCAAATTAATTCTTGAAAGTATATATGTGATTCTATTTTTATTGCTAGTATTTGTAGATAAGACTCCTTATCATGATTATTACAGATGTTTTCCAACTTAATTTTATGTTCAAACACAATTGTTCATATGAAATGTAGTGAAAAATCTACGAAATCGGATAAGTGATTTGTTCAGTAACATGATCGACGTAAATTAGAATCCTGTGTGAATGAAGAGCAATATCAAAAAGACTAATATTTTTTTACTACTTTTTTGACCAGAATATTTCTCTAAAGTTTATAACTGTGTCATAAAATAAATGCATGGCGACATTTGTGAAGTTTATCGAAATGAAATTTTGCACTTGCATTCAATTTTCACTTAATTTGTATATGCGGAATAGATAGAATTAGATATAATATTTTCATGGACGAAAAAATTCATAAAAATGCAGGAACCACTTTTGTTCAGTTTGCTTTAGCGTTATAACATCGAAACAGGTTTGGAGATTGAATTCAAACACTTTTAGGTTTTTAAAATGTCGACGTAAGACATTCAAAATAATTCATTACTGGTATCTTTTAAGACAATGCTATATTCATATTATACATTTATTCCCCTTAATGAATTTGAACAAAGCAAGAACTACAATTTTAGCAGAATGAAATGGTACCATCTTTTATTTCGTTGCCTTCTCGTCAGCTGCTTACATGGCAAAGACATTATTAAATATATCTACAACAACAATTTTAACATACTTGCACAGAGTTCATTTTAAACAAAAATCAATCCACCAGTATAAGCATACACCAAAAATATACATATATAAATATGCAATATTAAACACTATTCTGAAAAATAACAGTCATACACAATGGAAGCTTTTAGCATTTCGTATTCGGAAGAAAGAGAAGTGAAAATATTCAGTTACCAGGGGAGAGAAAGACTGATAACCGCTTCTTTCTGGACGCATAAATCAGGTTTAAGGCACTTGATGGAAATGGCTTTAGCAAACTTAAGGAGAATTGAGCTCTTTCGCCTACTGATAATTTTGAACGACTTTTCGACGTCCACCTCATGACCCGTGTCGAGGAGATGTCTGGCGATGGCACTGTTTAAAGCATTTGTTCCCTTTCGACGTAAGCTTTTTGGTACATGTTCAGAAAATCGTAGATATGCTCTTCTTTCTGTCCTTCCAATGTAACTGCTCCCGCAGATACATGTAAATTTGTATACACAGTTGGAGGTAACATGAGAAGGATATCTGTCGATTTTTGATTGCACCAAAGAGCGAGTTGTTCGATAGACGAGAACGAGCTTGGCTGCAGGATAGGCTATTGCTAGTGATGTACTCAGCCTTCTGTTGATCATCGCTGCAATGTTTTCACCTTTATAATCAAGCTGAACGTAGACTGGCTCTTTTTCCACTGTGATTTGTTTTACATTTCTGACTTCAGATCTTCCATACTTGTTAATGAACCTTTGAGGATACCCATTTCTCTTCAATATATTTTCAAGGAACTCAAACTCCTCCTCTAGTTTCTCTATAGAGCATATTCTCCTCGCTTTGTTCATATTCATATTAATTGAATACAGTTCATATTCAGTGAGCTAGTAGGTGACACAGTGGCATTTTGAAGTGTTGATTACTGGGTTTGAGTTTCAGTGAGAGCTCAGGCATTCACTGAGGATGCGGCTTAATTAAGCTGACAAGTGTCAGGTAGGACGAAACACACATCTTAGATTTAAATGTAGTCCACCACCAAAGAAGTAACTTCAAGTTCTTAGTCTTAATGACACTGAGGCGTCCATCTAAGGAGCTTGTATGCCGACAAAATTTACCCAGTGGAGTTAACCATATCAACAGCAAATCACAAACGTGATTGAATAATTTCGTATTCATAAATACTAGATATCTTTTATTATCTCTCTAATGAATTACACGAATAAGTCACATTGTTATAAAATTCACTTGAGGCTAAGGCTTACTCTTCAAATGTTTTACTCGGCTATGCTGTTATTTGGTTCTCATCGATTATCTGGTCGACGATAAGCCGTAGTGAAGCCTTTTACCCAATTGTTACATTTGCAAAAACACAGTCTGAAGTGAAATTTCAAGACCATTTCCTTCGATATCTCACAATTTTGACATCACCGTATATATTATTTGCTTAGAAAGCAAATGAAGTCAAGAAAGCGAGTATGAGTTCTACACTGTCACGTACTTTTCCCTCATTATCTTATTTTTATTTATTTTTTCAAATCAGCCATATATTGTGAAATGGGTATTTCGCTTTTCTCATGAAAATATTCATGAGAATTCTATTCGACTGAATTAATCCAAGTCTTATCTTCTTGTCTAAGTAGACAAACTGCTTCGAGCTGATTTGGCTCCGTGTTCTGTGTCAACCTCAGTATACCTTCGACTGTTCCAACCCTGGATGGGAGAAAAGGCTATCCCATGTTTCACTCTCCTGAATCCTGTTGTGACTAAGGGAACTAGTAACTTGGAAATCCATTTACAGCCTGAATATCGATTATATTACCTTACTTAACTCCAGATACTGTTCTTGTTCGACTGATTATACATCATTTGTAATCTAATCCCATAATTTACATCGTTAAATGTTGACTGAATGGAATTTTAATATATTTACTATTAATGTTTCAGGTATGGGTAATAACTACTCTGAATGGTTTATTATTTCTACAAGTGTAATTCAGTATTAAAACTATCACCTACATGTTAAATGTCTTCTAATACTTCTAAATCTCTTTGCTTTAATTTCCTCCTTTTGCGTTCTTAAGCAGTAGGGCAACGAAAAAAATTCATATTTAGTAATCTTGTTTCAAAAAAGTGTAGGAACCCTGAAGTTACATACTGGAGATATCAATCTATCAGTTAGCATCATATCCTGCTAAAACTAACTCGAGCTTGAATGAAAAGCTGTTCGCTTTCCGATGTTTATTATTTTTATAGTTAGTACATTATATTTTCTGGATAATTATATTTAATTTTGTAAAACAGTTTCTTTCTCTTTCAACCTACTTTTTATGCCTTTCATCTACTACACTGCAAAAAAGGACAAGAAAAACTTGTCTAGAGTAAGGCCTTACTATCTATTCACTTTTTTCATTTATTCATTTTTTTGGTTTCCGAATTCACCAGTTATAGGTGAGTTAATTGTAGGCTGAATATTTTAGTATGAAAAGAATATGTCTATTAAACAACTACGAAACCTACTTAAAATGTACTTTTCAAAGTTCACATTGCATCATGTATTCGTTACGTTTTCTTTTTCCAATATTATCATAAACGTTTTGAAACTATTTCAGCATTGTACACGTCGTTAATAACTAAGGCTATTTAAGCCTTCTCCTACTTGCTTTTTGATTTTCTCTTAAATGTTCAATCATTAATTTTAGCAGTTATCTTCATGTCTTTGTTCCCGTGACGGGCAGTGTTAGTTGACATAAGAACAAGGTTGGAAAGAGTTGGGAAGATGTGGGCAAACCAAAACATGGCTTCATCAGTCCATGAAATCCACTAAAGTTAGTTTAAGTTAGTCACGCAGGGGAGTGTACACTTCCTGACTGTTCAGGGCCCTCGGTATGGTAAAAACCAGCCACGGCTGGAGACAATTAGGGATGTGGCTCGAAATCGTCCTCAGTGGCTAGAGTAAATGCATTCACTGTTTGTGATTTGTCGCATCCAGTAAAACTCTATTGATCTTCCATATTACTATTCTTTTTGCCTCACACTTGTGTTTGCTATCTATCTTTCGAACCCCCTTTACTCTGTTCTCTTGCTTTATGTGGTACGTGGTGTGTGTCAACTCGAATTGCTGCATGTGTGTGCAAAGTTCTATGTTGAAACCTGTCGGACAGTCATGTCTTTGTTTGGTAGTTTATGTTCTTTCTGAATCTTTAATGTTGTCCACTTTTCTGATATTCTATCTGTGTCTGACCTTCCGAGCACTTCATAAACTCTGCAATACAAATTCCCTCGTAGATATTTCTGTTTTGAGTTTTGCTTTTCCAGGTCTTCATTTCTAGTCGACTGTTAATATCTCACTAATCATTTTGTGAAAAAAATTACTGCTTAATTTTTGATGTATTCTTATAGCCTCAGATAATGTTGAAACAAGCCATTGACCATGCCACTAGTGACTTCATTGGTGGTCACACTCTACTGTGAGGCGCTAGTGATATGGAAAGGTCTAAGTGTTCATGTTCACGTTTTGAATTGTTCCATGTTATTCTCATTCACTGTAGATTTAAGTGTAGTGTTATATATTCCGCAGAATAGCACAAGACTGAAATTAACCTCTTAATCTTTATTTACTGATATATAGTAAAGTTCTAAGTGTGATTTGCGATTTTTCGCTGTTGATTTATTTCTGATATACGTGTCAGGTGTTATTTTAGTAGAAAGTGACTTAGTGAGACATTTTTCTCTCTACCAATATATTTCAGTCTTCACTGTGGTTTGATCGTATGTTGAGACATGCATGGACGTATGGGAAGAGATTTTTTTAGATAACTCTATGTATTATTTGGTAAATTAAGTTATACTCTATTTTTAAGGTCAAAATGTATCATTAAGGGAATAGAACTTATAGCCGCGCAAATTTTCAGGTCTAAATGTTTCACTGACCCCAATTTTTTTAGAATTTCTGATTTCCAATCCTTATATAAATTTCTTAAGTTTTCTGTACTGTAATTTATTTCTTTTTGTCGTCCTTTGGTAGACACTTCTGAGAAAACTTTAGAAGAAACTTTTTCAACCATAATGTCATTTTTCTTTGTTTAATTTCCTCACTCAACTTAATGGTTATGCTTCTAGATAGATTGCTGATACATTTCCACTTAACCTTCATTACTTTATTTTAGTTAAATGTGATGGAGTCTAATAATCAATCAGAGAGCATTAATCTGGGCGACAAGACTGGCTGAAGAGTGCCAACAAGCTAAAAAAAAACGGCTTCGTGAATGAATTATTAATAACTAACCCCTAATATCCTAAACTATAACCAGCAGTGGTATACTGCCAATGCGTGTAGTATATGAACCTGGATTAGTGATTCAAAATTAACCACAAAATTAGTTAGCATTTTGTGAAAACAATAACGTAACCGTTCAGGGTAACAGAATAAATAGTCAGCTTCAGCGTATCAGGCTTCTTTTTATTCCTTTGCGTTCCCAGTGAAACATAAGATTTCAAGCTACAGCTCTGAAGTTTCGGTAGCACTGGTTTATTCTTACGGCGTGGGATTGCTAGCCTCACGCTTGACCTTCCCTCTGTGCCAGGTTTATTACCAGCTAAGCGAGGTTTAGGAGTTTGTCAGCCATGGATAGAACCCTGGATCATCTGGGTACCTGGCGAGCATTCTACCTCTGTGCTGCCAACGCCTGAGGTATCCGGTAGTATGATTTTGTTCTAAAATAGTCTTGATGTAGGTATCATTCCTTGTTAAATACGTTTATTATATATCAAATTGATTACATTAAGAGAGTAATACTGCAAAAATGACCTTATCATCTCTCTTTTTGGATAGCTGTACCTTGAGCATTTTCAAAATACATTAAACTAATAAATGGGTAATTATTACTAACTGTAAATTCATATGCACTTTAGATTTTATAACACATGAAAAGACTTTAAAAAATTACACATACTTGGACTACTTCCAGATATCACGCTTAAATTGTGCAATACGAAAAAAGTTCCATCTGGTTATGCAATCCATGTACTAAATCGACTAGAAGTTAAATGAACCTCGCCTTTTTACAAATATAAAAACAGAGTGATTTAATAAACATGAGAACATTGTGAAAGCATACTAACTAGTACAGTTTTCAAAATGACGTACAAGGATATAGGTAGGTGTTTATATAAATTAAGGGTTTACTAATTTTACAAACCACTTGACAACAGGCAAATGATGTCCATCATTGTTAAAAAAAATTAGCAGTTTTTAGTAAAAGAAAAACAAAACAAAATTGTTTTCTACTAATTTTTCACTATTTAATCCTAATGGCTTTATTCGAGTATTAGTAAGCTAAGATTTATAAAATCTCAGCTCACATACTGTAACTAGATGTGAGCTTTTCTGTGTGAAACATTTCTGTCATGGGGTAAAAAAAATTAACGAAAAGAGACATTCAGATTATTAGATTAAGAATTAATATGTGAATTTTAAGAGAATCATGTATTTATGAACTGACTTTAAACGAGGTGTTACGAAATCATTCAAAATACATGGGATTATAGAGGAACTAGTATTTAGACACATTTATTATAATGTATTTCAATAGCCTAGCTACATGTCAGTTAGTTTCAGTCTATGCACGGAATGAGAAAGGCTTTTATCACAATTATATTAGCATTATTGGTTGATGTAGGTGGATTATCAAAGCAATATCATATTTGTTTTCTTATCCTAATCTGTCTACTAGGACAATTTGGATCCCACTTTATTTGATGTACTTATACTATCATATGGTTTCCTTGATTTAAAAATTTTTGCCCAACAATTTCAGTACCGCTAAAGTTTTAACTCTAAACTATTCAGTTGGACGAAGACAGATCTCAAATTTTCTATATCTCACAAGATGGGTTCACCAACACTTCAGAGCTAATTCGTTTTTATGCTTATACCCCTTAAATTACTTAATAATAAAGACATTTTGTATTCTAAGTTACTGTTGGGAAAACACCATGAAAGGTAATACCTTGATCTTCCTATATAAAACCAATGAATTGAAAGTATGGTCTGTTCTAGAAATTGACTGGAAAATGGGGAAATAAAACAACCGCATCATATAACTATGTGAGAGACAAAGCAACTCTGTCAGTGATAATAATAATAATAATTTACTTGTGGTGAGTATGGTTTTATTTCAAAATAACGAGGGAATTTTATAGAGACGAACAGTTGTCAATACTATAATGGTACGTCTAAGTGAAAATGAACAAAGCTGACAGAGGTTAATTAGTGGATAGCCACATTAAAATATCTTTTTGTAACATTTGAAGACATACTAGTAAACTTATGAAAAGTCAAGTCAATCTGACAGAGAGAAAAAGAATAGGGTAAAATATGTATGTGGGTCATTAAGACGAATTCAACTAATATCATAGAGCATTTTCCCTAGGACTGTAGTTCATAAGACACACTTAAGTAACTTTCATTTTGAATAATAATTTTGACTGAAATAATTTTCAAAATAATTCCTCAATGATCGACATATAGGGATGTATGTTTTTACAGTTTTCAAATAACCTAAAATAATCTGTTATGTGGAGTATTCTTAAGCATTCTTATTTACTTTATGGCTTCTAAATTGAATTCGTTAGCAGACACACCCAAATCCTACATATAATGTGAGGTATACTTGTTGTCGGTGTATAGAGGACAATTTAAAATATCTAAGTTCCAATGTTGTAACCGGTCATCAAGAATCTAAATAATTGTAGAAACTAAAAACTGATGAGGTCAAACTTTTTAGCACGGAAAACTGCTTGTAATATCATTTAAATCACACAGATAAGCTAGTTTTACATTTTTCCAATATTAAAATATTTTAAATTCATTAGACACTAACGACAAGACTTCAAAGTTGTTTAAAAAACATATTTTTTGGTATTATAATTAACTTCATAGAACACTTTTTTCGTCCTTGAAAGGGTTGTAAACGTACACCTATTAGATGGATTTGCATGAGGATGCATACCATGTTAAAAACGCCTCAGGGTGTATAATTGATAGTGTTGTTTAAGCTCTCATCCGATTACATTGTTTCCCAGAAAGGGATTAATATTTAAGTTTTCGTAAACATTACTATTTTTTAAGTAAATTCGTTTTGTCTAGACCTGATAAGTGATAGTTGTAGTAACAGCAGGAAGAAAATAAAATCAGATTAGATGTCATCAGAAGAATTTACGGGTTTGAATGCAATTGGAAACCACTAAGCATAAGACAACTCTTTCGTATTCTTTTAAGATGGTTCACCAAAATAGTCACAACACCTCTTAGCCGTTAGTTTGTAGTCGGCAACCATACCACGTCGAAGGCACCGGTTCTAGTCTGATCACTTACGTTAGGCAACGTTGGGCCCAGTTAGTACTTGCATGTGTTACCGCCTTTTTTTCTGCGTCGGTGGTACAGTGGTTAGGGCTCTCTCCAACCATGCAAATGATCCAGGGTTTGATCCCCTGCCGGCGCATACCTGATATCTATGATCGGCCCGCAAAATTTTGGCTACCGATATCACACGCTGAAAATTCCTTACCTGTACCAAAATATACGGTGTGGAATCAAGCTGAAATCAAAAATCAAAAATATATTACGACATCACTATTCCGTGCCCTCGGTGCACATTTACAGACACACCATCTAAATATTAAGCTATTACTTATTTGTGATCAACCCTGCACTTGTTATTGGCAGTCTATATCTATAGGGTTCGCTTAGTTCGTTGTCACAGTAGGTATTTAGTGAATAGCGATGACTTATCCGCAGATGATAGATGATTGAATTAAAACTCTAAAGCCTTAGAATTCGATGATTTTAAATAGAAACCCAAATTTTCTCGAATATTCACTACTCAAGAGTTTTAAATTAAAACAAGATAGCTGACTATTACTGTCTGGTTTTCAGTGTTTATTCCAGATAATATCTGACTATTACGAGAAGCATATTGAAATTAAGTAGACCTTTACAAATCTGAGATTTCAAAGAGTAAATCTATGAACAACTAAGTTTACTAATAAAAGATAAAGTCCTAAGGTAGCGTGATTTTCCTATGTTTAAAGACATAGTTTTTGAACTTAGAAATGCAACTCCTTTAAGGTGAAATTTTATGCTCTATGTTCCTGAAATGTCAGACGCTTTCTACTTTATTTCTGATTCACTGTTCATGTTTATTTTAAGGAAGTGAATCTGTGATGAATACCGTCTGGTAATCTTCACTATTTAGCATTCATGATATTTTCATGAATAGGTTTTAGCCTTGTAAGCAGTAGGTTAGCTCGGTTTTCCATAATAATTATCACTATGTCTAACTATCCAATACAAATCCAATTAAAGGAAAGTGACTTATCTTAAATTGCATAAACGTTTCCTGAGAATGGTTTTCTTTTACATTTCATACTTATATGAAAGGATATTACATCTTCGAATATTTTTTGCTCTCATATACCAATAAAAGCAGTAATCGTTTGTTTTCATTTTTTAAGCTTCGTAGTGGCCATTCATTTACCAATGCCCAAAATCAAAGTCCATAAGACAAACTGAGGAAACTATCAAATTCAATGTCTTTACCATGGTATGATTCAAAGCATCAGTGAATAGTATCAACGAAAACCTTACTGTGTTTGCCTCCAATTTTTATTTTATCAATTTTATCAAATCTTACTTTGTAAGACTCTCACTTAAAGGGTGGTTGACTATAGGCATTGCTTATTCACCTAAAAACTTGAATTTTCCGCCAGTGAGTCCCAAGTTCAGACTCACGACTGCTCTTGCCGAGTAAATAGTATTACCAGACCTCATAAAATAATTCTGGCTCTTAACTTGTTGTATATAAATTTTTTCTGAGTGGGTTCTAACTAAGGCGTGCGGTGTAATAATATTTCTCAAATATTAACTCTTTAAAGTATTTCAAAGCTTTAAACTCGATCAGAATTCTGAATTAATTTGTCAGTGAAGGCTTTTGATCGTGTCTTTTATGAAAATCATTTTCTTCTTGATTGTTCTTCTTGGTGATAGTTGAATACGGTTAGAGTTTGCAAACAACCGTAATTTATAAGATGGATTATGAACGATGCATGTAACGAAATAGATTAAGGGAATAATAAAAAAATACAATTAACGGATGAAACTGGTAGTTTTTTCCGATTTCACTAACTTTTGAATCAGTTCACTTCATTATTAACAACTGTTGCTTGCTAGTGAGTGGCTATATTGAGAAGTCAGGACAAGTGGACTGTATCAAGTTGGGCGTGGGGGCAGACACTAGCTGGTGGTCTCAAGACTTGGTAGAGGTTTGGAATTCAGGGGCAGATAGATTGGGTCCCAGTGGCTGAATGGTATACGAGCTTGCCATGTAAGTGGAAGGTTCTGAGTTCATATCCTAGGGGATGCGTACTGATGAAGAGTCCCAAAACTAGGATAATACAGCTTTGCAGTACTCCCTGGTTCCTAAATGATTCTCAAACTGCTGTTAGCTTGTTATCAAACTTGAAGGAAATCAAATCCCTACAAACTAACTATTGAAAACTTCAATAATAATCATTAGTCACCATTTTTAGGTACATCACCCCTACTTGTTTTTTGTTTAAATCATTTTTTTCGGCTTTTACTGAGTAGAATAGTAAATTTATACACCAGTAAGTATATAATTCATGTGATTATGAATATAAATCGCTTTTTATATACAAGGAAAATACGCCTGTGTAATGTTAAATCATTTCGTGCCTTTTTATTTCTTTTAAACATTTCAGGAAGAAACACCAGCAAAAGTTGGCTATTATTTTAACGATGGAAAAAGGAAAATTGGTAAGTCTATGCATCATTAAATAAAATTGGCTGATAACTAAAACACTGGACTAACTACTAATTGAGGTTTGTTTCTGAAATTGATATTACTCTGTTGTCAAAACCAGTAATATATAGTGCTTGAAAGTATAAAAGAAAGAACTAATATATTCGGTTGACTGTGGGAAGGATGTAAAGCAAACATAAATATACTTTAGTATAAGTACAAGCTAAGCTATTTGAATCAATTTTAGATTTTTCCGTCGATTGATTGAACCGAATAGGACTAAATGCGAATCCTAGACTCCACTGCTATTCACCATCCACCAATTAAGCTGTTTGAAGTTTGAGAAGATTTAAAATGTCAAACTTTATCGGTTATATAGAAGGACTAAAAGTGTATAGTTAATATCATCAAAATAACTACTACAACTTAACCTCTTTCCAGTAACTGGTTTATCAGTGAAAATCATTTTTATTTATTAGTGAAATGAAATAGAAATAAGTAAAAATAAGAATATCTTGATGAGGTAGACTAAGAATCCTAGGAATTACCAGCATGATAACCAAAAAGAGCTTGTACTTCACTTAATAAGCTTAAATGAACCAGTCACTACCTCAGTGTTCTATTAATCACGATCCTCCGATATTAGTATTACAATAATGAAACACCTACGGCACTATATAAAACGTCCTTATCTCGACGAAAAATAATCACGTAGTAATTTAATTTACTTAGCGTTACAGACGGGTATTTTTACTATCTTGAGTTTTCAAAATATAGTTTGACTGTAAATGTATGTCAAAATGTTATGAGCAAGATGTTAGTACGATTTCAAGTTATTATCGGGCGAGTGATGCAATAAATTTGGTGTTAACCTTCACCACTGGTAACGTCATCGTTCTTTTTTTGGAAAACAGCGAAGACTACTGCGCGATATATGTGAGGTCACTTAGTACTACTGAACTGAAAAAATTTGTTTTTGTAGTTACATGAACACAGAAAGTTAACTTAGTTTTGATGTTCCTAGAACTCATACGTTTTCCTATTTGAAGCTCATCATTAGGATTCACTTGCTCTCCATTGAGTGATGGGTTTCCTATTCAGGTTAATACTAAGCACCCGCAACTTCAAACATCACGATATCCGGTATACTATCAAGCCATGAAAACCACCCAGTATACAGGCTGTTTCAAATTCTACCGCTAATAGCTTTCAAAAATCTTGTATTTTTAGTTCCACTGGACTAGCAATACAGGATGTGTGGCTAAATCGATGGAGTTTAGGGCAGGGGATACAGTGTTCTAATCCCAGTGAGAATAATATATAAGACTGTGATAAAGGGACATCCAGCTGATAAGTCTGCAATAGAATGAAACGCACGTACCAGATTTCATCTCTAACCATCCCCTATAAACTAAAATCAAGGTGTAGATTATAGCTCCAGTCTTAACTGTTATACTATACATCAGTATTTCAAACAAGAATTTGTTTCCGTAGTTATGAAAAGCATTTACGCAATCTCTACTGCAAAAAACGCTTTTCATTTTTTCCTAATTTTGAATAAGTCGAAGACACAGAAATGTAAATCTTCCCGGAAATTTCTAGGCTATGCAATGAACAAAGTAGGGGAATTGTGTAAAACTTGGTGGAATTTCCCAAGTTATGATAACTTGCCAACAGTTAAGATTTCCTCTGAAGTGAATACAGAAAGTCTGTCTTCTGTCTCCTACGAGAATTATTACTATCATCAGTTATGACTTATTCTCTCTATTCAAACTACCAGTCAACCAAGATATCTTAGAAATGGCTAATTTTTCTTTTGCATTTTCCGCGAAAGCAACTGTAATTTGCAAAAAACTCTTTCCTCATTTTTTTTCATACCACTCTATCCTTTTTTATCCTTTGATATGCCTTTTTTCACCATTCTCTCTTGCTTTTAATTGCACTATACACTTTGTATTAAAAGTAAAAGTCTTAAAAGCACTGATAGAAGAAACAGTTAATTTCTTTGACATAAAATTCAGTCTTTTGTTCTACTCCTGACCTTATCAAAGTCAAAGACTAGTTACGAATGTGTATACTGCCTGTAATTAATTTTTAAACTTATTGATTTTTATTATTTTGGCTAGAAAAGATATGCAGAAGATAGGGAATATTTACAAATATTGGTCCTATCATACATACTCTGTAGGCCAGTATACGGTATTATATAATATGTGTTGTAAGAAAAAGCTTAGATTTGTTTTAAAGAAAGTCTTTGCATAAGTATGTCTTAATTACTGTTATTATTATTATTGTTATTACTTACGTGAAAACAGAATATATTGTATTGCCTAAAACAATGCGTCTACGAAAGAAATATGATGACACAGAAAAAGACAATAAAATAATTAATGCGGTGAATACGAAATGTCTGTTAGTGGAATTATAAAGAGTCGTCTAATTGAAAGCCACTAATCGACTTATTTAATCTTATGTAATAATGATTGGTGTAAGACAAGTGCGAGCGAAATATTTAATAGTTATAGAGGACAGACAAAGTACCATATGATCAGTCCTCATTTTTTTGGATAAATGGCGGGTACTTTGTTTTCTGCCAATGAATGCTCAGTATTTAGTACAGCTTCGTGTAGTGATCACATAGGTTTAAATGAATAACTAATATGGAATCTTTTTTACCGAAATCAGAAATATAAAAAATATAATCATAGCCCGAATTGTAGATTGAGCAAACAGAGTTTATTTTCCATCAGCGAGTATTATTGTAATGCATTGTTGTTGTTGCTGCAGTTTCATGAAAATTGTGAATATGTTTCAACGGCAATATTTTTTTAATGATTACTCAATTTCAAATGGTTGAGGAGTTGAAGTTGATAGGTGAAATTAGCGAGAAATTTAGGAGTGGTATAGTTAAATTTGGGTGTTCAAGACTAGAATGAGAAAACTCTATGCTGTAACTTTATTGGATTGTTAATATTAACTGACTGTAACTAAAGTGGAGATTAACGTTTTCTTGAAGTACCTAATGTAAAAATAAAATTGCCGATTTCCTTTTGATATACCTTGCATCCCTGGTGGGACATAGGGCTTCAAGCTTTACGCGACGTCTCAGTAGTGATGGTGTTGTTTTTACAAGGTGAGAGTGGTAGCCTCATTCACGAACTTTCCTCTTTTACCGGATCATCACCAGCTAGTAAAATATCTGTCGTTTAGGCATGTGTCAGCTGGAAAATTGAACTGCGACTTCCAATGTAACTAGCTGGTTGATATAGAATTAGTCCTTCTAGGTGAAGACGCTGAAAAAATAGAGTACAGTCTTCTGAACACCTTGCGCAGCAATCTTCGAATGCTTGGCATGAAATTCGCTCCCCTTGTCAAATAATAATAAATAAATAATAAATAAATAAATTTTTGCTTTATTCCAAAAACAGTACTAATGATACAGCAAGGAATTTTCAGCATTCAGTACAATATTGCATCTAATTTATTCAAAAACGACAAAAAAAATTAAAAATACACATTACATAACAGTAATAAAACGATTGTTATAGCAGCTACATAGCAAAATACTGTATGCCATACGGAGAAAAATATGCATAAAGTACAAAATTTTAGTAATAATAGTTTTTTACCAACTAAAAAAGCAGAGTAACAATTAAACGATAGAAAGTGTGACACCATAAAATACAGAAAGATGAACGATGAAAGGGTCGATTCACTGTGCTAATTACATAGTAACTTGTAAGTTTCACGTCTAACAGAGTCTTCGTCACATAAAGTACGCGCTAAATAGGGTATTGTAGAATTTCTATACTTAGTGGTACGAGCATATAACTTTTTATATTGACTTCTCGTCCTACCTGATGAGATACAAGGGGACAGGTGTGAATAAAGGGGGTGCAGAGGGTCTGACATTATAGCCTTTGCCCATTTCGTACAGGAATTTATATGCCTCTCGACTATAGTATTAGCGAGCTCATGCAGTGGCAGACCACAAGCTCTACTCACAGCATTTAATACTCTTCGTAATATGATATAATCTTTTTTGAGAAGCCCAGGAAAGATTAATGGAGAGCAATAGAGTACAATAGGTAAAATACAGGAGTTTAAAAATTGCAAAACTAAAGGTTGGTTGATACCTGATTGTCTTAACTTTTTAATGTAGAAGGTAAGACGAAACATTTTCTTAGAGATAGATAAGATATGGGATGACCATGAAAGGTCAGAGGAAAAAACTAATCCAAGGTATTTAATGCTTGATTTGGTTTCAATTTCCGTGCCATCTATGCTACAGGGATCATGCGAGTTAACTAGTTCAAGTAAGTCACGTCGATGCTTGAAAGTAAAGTCAAGCGCCTGACATTTGGAAGGATTTAATATAAGACCATTTGACTTGGACCAGTTGTTGATGTCCAACAGAAAGCTATTAAGTTTGGAGCTGTCAGACTCGGAAGTGATAGGCAGTGATACAGTCAGATCATCTGCATATTTGACAAAGTTAGTTTCGTTTGAATGAGGCAGGTCATGTAGGAAGAAAGAAAAAAGAAAAGGAGAGAGGACAGCACCTTGTGGAACACCGGATTTTGTAAGCGAGGTAGAAGAAGATTTGCCGTTATATACAGTATACTGCATTCTATCAGAAAAATAGGAATGCAACCAACTCTTAGCCCAGGATCCTGTTTGTGTCAACGATAGCTTATTTAACAAAAGGCCCCTAGGTACAGAGTCAAAAGCAGATGTGTAGTCTAAGAAAGCACTACGAACATATTTAGCACCTTTGTCTAAACAAGAGACAACATTGTGATATAAGACAACCGCAGCATCCAAGGTACTTCTACCATGTTTGTATGCAAATTGTTTAGGATCATTAAAAGGTTTCAAAGCGGGTTCAAGACGAAGTAAAAGTAATTTTTCCATCAATTTTAAAAAGGGGGAAGTAATTGCAATAGGCCGAAATTTAATATCAGAACCAGAAGATGGTTTTGGTATAGGGATAATTTTAATGTTTTTCCATGCAAAAGGTAGAACGTTACCGGAAAAAGAAGCATTAAAAATGTTAGTAAGAGGATAACACAAAATATCAGCACAATTCCTGAGGACAATGGCAGGTATGCCGTCAGGACCAAGGCTTTGAGAAGGCTTAAGAGACCGGAGACATTTAAGCACATCAAGGGTATTAAAACCACTAAAGTTATTGTCAATATGATTTGTATCATTTGGAAGGGTATCAACAGAAGAGCGTATGAAAGATTTATTAAGAGTGTCAACATTAAGAGATGGAACAGAAATACATCGCTTACCGTTAGTAATTTCTTTGAAAAGTTTCCATAAATTAGAAGGGGTTTTACATGACAAAAATCTTTGATTATATAAAACATTTAGTCTTTTTATTTCCAGTTTTATCAGAATGTTTAACTTTTTTACACCAGGCTTATCATTAGTTTTGAACAACAGTTCTTTATTTCTACGTAGCTTTTTGAGATATGGCGAAGATAAGCGATCAAATCGAATGAATAATGTTTCTTTAGGACAACATATTTCGAAACAGAATTTAAGATAATCGGTAGTGTTTGTGATTGTTTCATCTAATGTTTGTTCTGTAAATAAGTCCCAGTTAGTGTCTTTCAACATGCATCTGAGCTTGTCTAGGTTGTCTTTTGAGTAGCATCTCCGTTGAACTTTACTGTAGAGGTGAGAGAGGACACCTTTGTGTGATTTGGAATATATTTTAGGCAGTACACGTATGATGCAGTGGTCAGAATTAAGTAAAGGAGCACGTTTGCGAGCTTCATATATACCAACATCATTGATGAACACTAGATCCAGTTTTTTACCAAGACGGGTGGCAAAGTTAACAATATTGTCATGACCAAGTGATATAAGGAAGGAGCAATCGCTTCCATTGAAGTCGCCAGTTACTATTGATAAAGAGTTCTCGAAACAAGCTGCAGCAAAAGCGGTGAATTCATCGGCGAACATAGATAAATCCAATATGGTACAGCCAGGAGAGACATAAACATTAGAAATATAAATGAATTTGTATTTTGACAGGTGTTTCGGGCGACATCTCACAGTGATGCAATCAATGAAGTCATTCGAGAATTTGAAACAAACTTTGTTAGAAATGGACCATTTTGAGTGAATAAAAGTTGCAACACCTCCACCACATTTTTTCTTGGAACAAACACGGTCTTGTCGAAAAACATTGAAATTGTTTAGAGACACAATATTGTCATCGTATGAGTCATGGAGCCAGGTTTCTTGTAGAGTGACAATACCAGTATTGTGGTAGGTACTAGAAGACAACAGGGACTGAAAATCCAGAATTTTATTAGGCAGGGACCGGCAGTTGGTACTAATGATAACTGGAACAGTGGTGTGATGTATGGGTGTAGATTTTAAGGCACGCTGCCAACCTCCATGGTGCTTTTTCTTGAGTTTATTGCAAATATGAAAGTTTTTGGGTTTAAAACGTTTTATAAAATCCCGGGAGTGGATAATACGATTAGAATGCATAATGTGATATGTAAATACCAATAAAATACGAGTAAATAGATGCAAAATGTACATGGAATGTGGTAGCCCAAAAATGTTCAAACAGGCCGCCAAGGTCATTCGATGTTATGCAGGGTGATACTACAGAACTGGACTACATCGACTCTTAGCTTAAATATAGGTAGTGATTTGGTGGAGCGTGTTGACCACTTCACTTATTTGGGAATTCGCATCAGCCAGTGCCAGTGGGCTGACCGCTGACGAAACATCAGCATGGATGCAGAGGGATCGTTTGACAGTACGCTAACTTACGCCATCTCCGGCGCAGGCGTGATATCCGGCTGTCGACCGAAGGACGTGTGTACTGTTCAGTAGTTTCCTCCGCCCTCCTTTTTGGCTGGCTGTGAGACATCGCCATTGAAATTGGAAGATATGAAAAGGCTAGCCGTCTTTTATCTGCCTTTTACCTGTGTCCTATCTCCCATGTTAATTAGTATAACATGAGTGAGTAATATTGAGTTTAGGCTTTGGTTTTCCTCTACGTAAGGAGGGGATACCAGTCAACGATGGTGTGAAGTTACATCTATTGAGATAGCTAAGATATGTGTTACGCATGCCTAACCGATTCCTTTCTCGACGGACAGTGTTAGGTGACATAGGATCAGGATGGAAAAGAGATGGCTAGTGGTTGTCATACCAAAACATGTCTTCATTAATTAGTGAAATCAACAACAGTTAGTTTAAGCCCTTTACGTAGGGAGGCGTAGAATTCCTGACTGGTTGGGGTCCCTGGGGTGGCGAAAGCCAGTAGACGAAGACAATTGGTGATATTGCTCAAAGTGGTTGTTCTCAATAGCTGGCACATATGTATTCGCTCTCTGTGATTTATCAATTCCAATAAAGTTATTCAGCACAATAATAGTATGGAAGTCTTTTGGTACTATTCGAAATTTGATCTGGAAACTTTTCATCAATAATTAGGTATCGTTACTCTCAACTTTGTTCAGTTGTTACACAGCCCTTCAACTTTAGACTCTATTTAGCAATACACGAGTAGTTCTCTTTAGAGTGTAAAATATTTTTCTGTTTTTTGGCGTCTCTTTCTTTCATTGTTAGTCTTCTGGTTAGTTTAACGATAGTCTAACTCAAATACAGCATATAAAGTTTAACTACTAAATTTTTCACTTGTAAATCACAAAGAGTTCTATAAAAATTTATTGAAGTTTCTTTCAGAAACCCAAAATATTTTTTATCATAATATATCGTATACCCAATAGTACAACGTGCAGTGAAGAAGTGACCAAAATAGCAAAGTCATTTGTCTCACTGATTGATATGAGCATATGATAATCACTGACAGCAACAGGTAGTGACTGCTGTCCAGGTCAAAGTGATCTAGACACGCGATAGTTGTTTCACTAGTTTTGAGCCGTGCACATCAATGACTCAGACTTATCTCAAATAACAGCATCAGATCCATCCATCTGAACTCCTGCTAACTAAGTGAGGATTGGCAATGCACTGAAACAAATTCGTCATTTGCAAAATTACACGTTTCCAGATGAAAATCCAGATGTATGGTATTCTAATAAAAATGTAGTCAATAAACAAGGAACATAGAAGTTAGCCAGAGGTGATTGTCTTTCTTTTAAACAGGAAAATCAACCAAGTAGATGAATAATGAAACACAACATTTCTGACATGTAGAAAAAATATCCACACTATACCATAATCATGAGACTTGTTAACAGGTCTCACACTGCAGTGATGCTAGTAATAAAAACATCAACAACATCAACAATCTGACAATCCAAGGATAACCGAGGCAGTTTAGGTAATCACTGTCTTAGTGTGACATCAATGAAAAGACAGGTAGAGTAATGTGGAAAGCTTTGGGAAGAATCTTTCTCAGTTTCCGACAAAATACTTAGAAGACGTTATTTATCTGAAATGTATAAATGTATTTGCACAGCACATTTCAAACATTCTCGTCACTCACTCATTCGCCATACACTTTTATATAAAAACTGACAGAGGGTTGGAATTAAATCAATGTAGGTCAGAATGCTTACGGGTCACGACCGCACAAGAGGTAGGAAATGAGGTAAGCAAAAAAAGGGTGGAAATAATATTTGAACACAAAAACAGGGTTGAGACATTTATGGTTACCTAGGGAACGAATTTAGGTGTAAAAACCAATGAGGTCTTTAAACCTGTGTATTATGGGTTTATTAAGTTGATCTCCTTGAAATAGTGCTGTTATCGAGAAGACATTTTCAAGGATTCCCCTGTAGAAGTTTTATGAAACTTTATTTATTATTTTATACAAATCTCTTAACTACTACTTAAGTGTTTAGTCATGTCTGATCAGTGTGTGATAGAGAAAACTTCAGGGGTAAAATAATCCCTACAGTTTAATAAAATTTCAATTATAGTATGTTGGTACGATATGAAGGATAAGAACTATTTTCTTTGGAATGTTTGATTTTTTTCATTATTCCTTCACGTTCCCAGTGGAACATAGGGCTTCAAGCTAGAGGCTTGAAGTTTCGATAGCGGTGTTTATTTTTACAGGATGGGGTTGCTAGCCTCATGCTCAACCTTTCCTCTTCACCAGATTTTTATTTTTTATTTCTGGCTTAGTGAGGTAAAGGATTGCGCCAGCTGGGAATCGAACCCCGGACCGTATACATAGTCGGTGAATGTCCTAACCACTATGCCACCGACTCACTTGGAATATTTACAAATTGAAATTATTATTCAATCTGTATTTAACGAATCTACTGTCTAGAATACCTAGAAGTAGAATTTTTTTTACTGGATAAGTGTGTCGAGTAATAAGCAAAACGTGCATATTTCTATTGGTAGGGGAATATTTTCTTTGTTTTGAGACACCTAAGAAGTATTCATTTGAGTTTATTCCAATTACTTTATGAAATTAACTAAATCATTCCCCCAGGAGAATGATAATTTTAATCAATTGACATTTCACTATCTATATGTGAAATTATTAAAACGTTTTACTCAAAACTAGACAGTTAGCACATCAATATATATATATATATATATATATAAGCAGACGTACACTTCAGTCTTTTAGTGTAGTTTTTTCTTCCTAAATTTGATTGTTTTCAACTACCAAACATCCACCAGTCATGCACTGGTAACTAGCCATTTTTTCCTCTCCAGTATACAGTCTATTTATACACTGTTTCCTGATTTCAAGGTGAAGTCAATGTAATAAGTTTGTGTTTGACATACACATACAACCAGGAGAATTGTATCCTTCATATTTTACCGCTTGAATGTCTGTATTTTTGTCCCAATTTGATTAGAATGTTTGCAATTGTTGAAATATTTGTCAACATTTGATTTCGTGTACTTCTGAAATCATAGTAAATTTTTTCCCATTCAACCTTTTTATGTTTCAATGTCAGCTTAGTGATCAGTTTGCTAGTTGCCTGCTTATAATGCAAAAAAAAAACAATATAAAAGTATGTTTCAGTTGCATAGTGTAATGCAATTATATTTTTATCAGTAAACGAAATGAAATGACGTAGATATATGATTTTTCTCTGTAAGACTACCTCTCAGCAATATAATGACGTATCTATTTATTTATTTGTCTAGATTATGTTTTAGTTTGGGACGAACCAGTCAATGAAAGCGCAACAAGTAAAATAAGAAAGATTAACAGTACCTATCGTAAAACATTTGAAGATAATTTACAAAAAGCTGGTGTTCAAATAGAGAAGGTAAGTTCACTTGAAATTGTGACATTGTAGATATTGTGTAATTTAATGCCTGGTGTTAATCCAAATGAATTCTTATATGGATACAATAATTGTGCTGAATTACACAATGTTCAAACAACTCTGAGGGACTTGACTATTTCAACTAGTTGTGTGAAAGTTTCTCCAACGCTATCCTCAGGCTTTGTAATTTATTTCAAGGTTTCATTACTAACTGACATTGGTTAGAGAACCATCGGAAGTACTAGACAGCTGGTCAGTTCTAGTTTGAGACTCTTCAGCAGTACACATTCACTGTGGTTCGAATCCGAGACCTTCTGGTTACAAAGTGAGCTCGTAAACCATCGAGCTACTGAGACTCGATCCAATGAATTCTAACTTCTGTCGATTCAAGATATGGCGCAACCACTAGCGAATATCATCGGCAAGTAACTACCTAACTGAATCATGCCAGTGGCTTGTGAGCATCTCATTGATATTCAAGTGTTGGTTGGCAGGGATTTTACTGGTTTCGGGATTTCAGCATGAACTGACATCTATTAGAATGCCACTGGAAAGCTTGAGAGTAGTGGACAGCTACTTTTATCTGTTCAGTGATTACTTTCAACCAAATTAAGTTAGTGTGTAAAATCTTATCAATTCTTATTGACCTTTTTCTAACCAGAAAGGTATTCGCTCAGCCATACATCTATTAATTTGTTTGATTTTCCGTCCTGTATATCTTTGTTCACAGGATCCGCTAACATTATAGATGCACACAGAGGTGAGATATCTCAGTCTTCACTTGAGTAATGATGAAAATATTTTAATGACAAAGATATTTGAAGTCACATTTGTTCTAAGATTGTTTATCAAATTCACTGGAACTACATCGTTTCCACCCTCCTAAAAATGAGGATGAGGTAGTTAATAATTAGTTGAAAATTGTTTACAAAAGCAGTATGTACAATTCTTCCACTTACCTTGGCCTTAAAACCGAAAAATACTTGTTATTATTATGGCCTTCGTATGGGATATTTTTCGGTGTTATTACACTAATTTATTTCTAGTAAATTATATTTTGCAATAAAAAAACATAACTGTTTAACTGAACTGTTCTATCTTGTTCCCTATTAGTGTATTTATTTAATAATCCTGTTCATATGACATCTCTTTCTAAAACACATACTTTCTTTAAATGATTCTGTGAACTGCAGAACGTACTTTGTTATAGCTAAAAGTTTAAATATGGTTATAAATTGAAGTGCTTTAATCTTAGTTATACAGGATCCTTGGATCAAAGGTAGAATTCTCAAAAACCGCGTGTGTAATTCAGGTTTCAAATCTCAGATGATGTACTTCTAAGCCTTTAACAGTTTACCAGTCAGTAGTAATCCTGGGAAAGAAGGAAGGTTGCATTTGATGCTAACAACCCAATTCTATAAAAATGACATCAACTCTGCTTAATCTTCTTCAAAGCTTAAAGCGTATGTTCTCCTGGCAAAGCAAAGAGTTGGAAGCGAAAACGTTACTTTTATTAACAACAGTTGTTGAGGTTCTTATTGTCATTAAGTTTCTAGAAATATCATATATATATACATATATGAGAGTACCATTTTTGAAAAATTTGTTGAAAAACTTCTTCTCTGAATACTGTTTTATTTTTCCCTTTTGTTCGTCTTTGAAAACTTCCGTATCAAATAGATACTTTCCTAAATTTCAGTATTCTGACATCTTTGTGAAGATAATACTTCGAAATAATCTAAAATCTCTGTAACATGCTAGTCGACACTACTGAAGACACAAATTTTAAAAAAAGAATATTTTGGTGGAAAACAATAATTTGTAGATTTGATTTATGTACTGTTTGCGATATTCACGAATTCAAAGAAAGACTCAAAATTCATAGAGGCGAAATGCGTTTGTATAGGATGCATCTGTGGGTAAATATGGGATATATATTACTGAATAGCCATGATCATTTTATGTATATGTGATGATTTTCTTATCAGATATAAGAGATGTAGTAAAATTTACTTCTTGAATTTTATGATAACAAAGATGTAAGATAGATCAGCCGTTTGAAGGCGCATATAAAGGAGCATCTAATAATGCAAGAGTATTATTCAGACATTGCGGCAGTTTCTACTTCTTTATTATATAAGTTTATTTGATACAACGCTCAGTGTTACAGTTAATAATATTTGATATCGAATGAAGTTACCCAATGTGTAAAGAGAATCTACTTGAAGCCCATGTACACTTGAAACATAAAAGAGCAAAATGGTAAAATAATTGACCAAATAAAAGTAATGCGATGCCTTTGTGCTATTCGAAACCACGTTAGGAAAGCAGATCTAGTTGGAAGGTTAGTTGTAAATACAGGTAAATTTCAGAAACAAAGAATAAGTATTCGAACTGGATTTCAAGAAAAACATGATAAAAGATAGTGATGACATCTTTTAGAAAAATTTACTAAAAAAGAACTGCTTGTGCGTGCACTGACCTTTTTGGGAAAACTGTGCTCAGATATGTGAAACAACATATTTTTATACAGATAAGTAAATGAACGTATAATGCAATCTTGTTCTGAAAAAAAGAATATTTCACTACTGAATGATTCAAATCATCTTGTGAACTTCTGTTTTTTTTTAATTTTTTAACTCATTTATAATCCCCTATGTACTACTTAATAAATCCTAAATCCTAAGTAACAAACAGAGCCTAGCAAAATTGACTACATTGATTTTGAACTTCACTTTTTGATGCATTATTAACAAAAAAATATGTATTTAACTTTACAAGTTATCCAATGTACTCTTAACACAATATACCAGATAAAAATGAAAAGTTTGTTGTTAGTGCAACAACTTGACCAGTGAAATTAACTAAATTGTCGACTAACTAGTATAAATTTTAAACATAAAGTGAACTTGGGCATTCAAAGTGAGACATTTCGTCTAACTGTGTTACATATATAGTCAATTTTGAAAAGTTTGAAACTGTTGTATGTCGAGATAAGGCAAAAGAAAACGGAAAACAGAAAAAAAAACACGAAAATAAGATAAACAGCAGTGATAGTTTGTCACTCTTTTTCTACTAACACCAACATTGGACAGTGTTACAGACAATAGTAGTTTAGTTACCATAGTCCATGGCATAACAACAGATTGCTATTCATAATCTTATTGACTTCTTTACCTAGTACTATAAATCTTACTTCTTTGTCAGTTGAATTTGGTTTTAACCGTTGTACAGTATTGCCTTCATCTCTCAGTAAGCATTTACATGTACCTCACGGAAACCATAGTTCTGTGTATGAGTGAAAACTTATCAATTCACATGTATTTACACAATAAAAAATATTCTATAGCATTCCTCTTCCTCACGCTAAGGGAAATAACCGAAATGCTCAACCTCTCTTTATTTACTAATATTATTTTTGTGCGGATTAGTTATGAAGTAGTGTTTTGCATAGGATAATTGAGCAATTCGATTTCATTATTTTCCTTGTCACCATGATGATTTGTAAATCTTCCTGTCTATTTTGCTTTTTTTTTGTCTTTGTACTTAGTATCAATTAAAACATTTCAGATGAAATATAATATCTGTAAAATATTGGGAATAAAATATGTTTGAAATCAATGTAAGAATTATGAACATGTAGAACATTAGCAGTGGTCTGAAAGGTAGTTAGTTCAGTCATGCGAATTAATGACAAGATTCAGGTTCAGTACTTAAAACATCAACTATATGTAATAAATTGGTAATAAAACCCACTTGAAATCTGTTTCAAGCTGTACATTTTATGGCATTAGTTGATATAAAAGGCTGATACTTGGGAGATTTTAAGTGAAATTTGTAGTATATAGTGAGGTGCATTATATTCTATCAGATCTACTCCACTGAATCTGAACAAACTACAAGTTTTTTGATTCAAGGATTATTTATCACATGTTTAACAGTTGATGTTTCACTACGTGCATTTGGAAGATAAAAAAAGTGTCAATTAAAAAAGAATTCACTATTATTTAACTTTTACTCTGAACTTAACAGGGTGTGTTTTCGTGATTTGATTTGTGAGTGACCATGATTATCTCCAATGTGATAACTATAATTTGATAGCGGATTAAAGCATTCAAAACTAAGTGTTAAGTGTGTCGAATAATACTGAAATGACATATTGAAATATATGGATGTAATTTTCAAATTATGTTTGTATTCTGGATGTAACAGATCTCTTTCAGCTGTGATTCTTCTAGAAAACCATGATGATTATCTCATTCACTATTGTTCGACAGTAGCTTAGTGGTGTAGGTTCGAGTCCCGACCCACACACTCCTAAATCTCACCTAGCTGATAGTAAAAGAGAGAAATTTGTGCACAGAAAAGTATCCCTTCTTATAATAAATTTCTTCAAACATTTTGCGACACTAAATAGGGCTAGCTGTATACGTAAAAGTTTCGACGAAATAGCAGTATACCAGTTATTTGTTGGTGCAAAGGCCTTTGCTCGCTGTGATGCCATTTTTCTCCATTTTTTATTCTGTGTGATCTTTAAAAGCCATATGATATTATAAAGAAACAAAGCGGTCTTATAAAAACGTTTTCTTGTGTGTGGAACATATATATGTCATATCCAGCAGGCAAAAGTGAACTAAGCTCTATATTTTATATAAAGCCAGTTAATTACCGCTTTCTTCTTGGATGTTTTCATCTTTGCGATTCGTTTAAGATGGCAACATCTTTTTTCTCTGTCTTCTGTTCTTTTAATAATTAATGAGTCTTTATTTATGCGTGGCTTTGTTCTTCACTGGAACGTTTCTTAGAAAAGTTTAA
Organism: Trichobilharzia regenti; assembly: GCA_944472135.2. NCBI lineage: Eukaryota > Metazoa > Platyhelminthes > Trematoda > Strigeidida > Schistosomatidae > Trichobilharzia > Trichobilharzia regenti. The sequence continues at coordinate 130,765,160 of OX235262.1, read as the reverse complement.
ATAGTGTCGTCTTAATTTTTATTACTATTATTTCTTACTACTTAAATGTTATTTCAGTCTTATTGCATCATAAACATCTTATAGACTAATGGAGGTAAAATTAAGTGTAATCGATATACACCGAGTGAAATGGATATATTTCATCCTTTTTTAGGAACCTTAATGTTGACAAATCGCTTTTACAAACATCGAGTTAATCTAGTAAGTATTTATTGGATTATGTTTTGAATGAAAGGCAGTCTTAGTATAGTACGTAAGGAGATATCTGAATTTTTCGGTCTTCATTCACGTGAGTGCAGTAAGTATAAGTCGATTCCCCATCCCCACCAAGGTGTTACTATGGTAACTTGAATGATGTATGTGTGATAATATATGATAATCTTGAAGTTTTAAATATTTGACAGCGAATGTTTCATTACTAAGTTAAGTGAGTTTATAGAATTAGTTACATAATAAAGAATTAAATAAATTTTTATATAAAATGTAGTTTCAATATATGCTGGGTTGGTGTTCTTACTCTGCTTCAGTAAACGAACAATTTTTTGGTACTTTTTAAATTTTTGATTATTACCATGGGAATTTGAAAAACAAACTGTAATGCTAAAATCTTCGTTGTTTTTGTCTTTTTTAGGAGGATGTGAAATGTTCAACTCTAGAAACACACTATTTAAAGTTGCATATCCCTTGGGATTTAATGTGTCATCATGCTGAATGTTTAAATCTGCGAGCTCCTCTCGAAGTACGTTCGTTTGAATATTTTTATGCTAACATCATGTTGTTAAATAAAATACTACTCTATATTCAAAATTTGTGAAACACTTGTATGTGTGTTTTGGAGTCCGAGTGAATTAAATTTATTCCCAAAAGAGCTTTTAATGAATATCTCATGGATATATGAATTCATACTTGGGATTACTGAAGGCATTTATTACATAACCCCCTAGGTTCATGTTTATAAAGATGATGAAGAAATTTTTCGTTCTACTGAAGACGCTATGGCAAAACATTTAGAAAAATTTCGTCTTATTTACAAAAGACGCCGGTACTCAAATTATCTCAGAGGATTGACAACAACTATGATCTGGATATTTATATTAGTGGTATACATAAGTTTTAATTCCTAGAGAAACATAGGGCTTCACCTGCACGTCTCCATTGCGTTCGGTTCTCTGCTATCGTTTTCACCTGGCTCCTCCTCTTCACATGACCTCTTCCAAATCACCCTTGAATGACCAAATCGCCGCTCCCCTTTCGGGTTCCACTCGAGAGCTTGTCTAGTGATGTCACTTGATGGTTTCCTCGGATTATGGCCAGCCAATCCATCTCCATTTCTTCCTGCCTATTTGTTTTGCAATCGGTTCCTGGTTGGTTCGCTCCCACACATACCTTACTAGTGTTGATCTTTTCTGGTCACCTGATCTTCAGTACTGAGGGAAGGTGGTTGTTGATGAAGGTCTATAGTTTTTTGAGGCGCTCTTCATGACGCGCCAAGTCTCTGATTCGTCTATTGGCACTGAATTCACATTGGAGTTAAAAATCCGGATCTTATTTTTGACGCTGAGTGCTGTTAACCTCCACACCGACTTGACAGTAATGAAAGCTGTCTTGCTTTCCCAATCCTTGCTTTGATATCCTCGTCGGTTCCATTCTCCTGTAGTTGAAACGATGCTTCCCAGGTAGGCAGGTGAAGGAGGTTGTTTCTTTCAGGTTCTTCTCATTTATGCTGATTGTTGTCAGAAAACAAACAATAAAATCACGTAATGCTAGTTTGTAAGCGAAGCGGATAAACTAAATTTTAATGAAAATCGTTGACAAAAGAGTTCTTTGGAAAGGGATTAAAAGTGCATAAGAGGTGGTGGTATAATCAGTCGGTTGGGTCTGTACTCAATGAAACAAATTAGTATGAAGTTTCTTACTACCATAATGTCCGAGTTTTACGTACTAATCCACGTAGGGATAATGGCTGAATACACAGTTTGGGTTTAGTATTTCAAATGACACTTTGTTCAGCCATGGTTGTAAAAATCCAACGGGACCCAAACACATTCGTTTTGTGCACTGATTGGTGTTTTCAATAATTTTGACAAAAAGCAGTCAGTAGATAACGTCTATAGGATATTTCATAGCTATCCATTCAGAAATGACTGGCCGATTGGAGATAAGACATTATTTCAAGAGGCCATTGTTTTAAGAAGATAAGTGCTTATATTGCATAGGCTAAATATACAAATTAAATGGCGAAATGTTGTCCTATACATCCATGTATCTTCACTTTTTATTAACTGAAAACTTGGATAAATATCTCAGTTTCAGAAAAGAAATTGTTTTTCCACATTCCAAAAACTTTGAAGCTAATAAATTGTTCTGAAGGTCTTAATAAAGGTACTCGGTACTCATTTCATTCAAGATGGGATGAATGGAAAGAGAAGCTAAAACTGTTATCATTAAATTTTATTTTTCATTCAATCACATTAACGACAGAGCTTTTTGGATATTCCAACACGTCATTTGATGAATGAATCCTTCCAAAATCAGTTTATAGCGGGAGGGAAAGTGTTTTTTCATCTTCGTAACTGAAAAATAGACGGATAAACGTTTTTTCCTAGGTGTGTGATTAGATGATCACCTACAAATAGTTTTTGTATATGTTTTGTATATATATATATATTTATATATCTTTATCAGTGCATACCCATGAAATTACAATGAAATAATCGAAAAAAAGTAAGTCACTGAATGCATGAACATTGTCAGTTCAAATCAGTGGATACTAAAGGCATTACGATTGATTTATCCTGTATTAATGTTTGAGTTAATTGTATTTTTCTACTACAAGTAAAACAATGGACCATAAATGTGATCGTCAGTTCCACTTCCTGGATCTCAACATAAGAATAAGAAGAGACAGGGCAATTAAAAAATCCATCAACAGAAAAGAAAATTGAACTGGCTGATACTTGAATTATTACAGTTTCTGTCTGATCGACTACAAAAGAGGCCTGGTGAAAACGCTCTTCAGCAGAGCTAGGACGTTGTGTTCAAAGGGTAAGATCGAAGAGGAACTCGTAGTCATTGAAAAGAACCTTATCGAAAATGCAAACCCTCGGAAGTTCATATCAAAATTTGGGAAGAAAAAACCACCTAGAGTGAAATCCGATATAGTTGAAAAGAAACCGGTTTTTATCTGTCTGGAGTACAAAGGCTAAGAAGGATCTATAAGAATGGAAAACAGAACTATAGGCGTATTGAAAAGAACATTTCCCGCCACTAGACTCATTCTTCTTTACAACAGAGCATAGTTGTTAATTCAGTCAAGAGTAGATAACTATCCTGCTCATGTCAACTCCAACTGCATTTACCACTTCACCCACACTTGTAGCAACAAGTACATAGGAAGGAATGAGGGGAGAGTGTCTAATAGATCCTTCGAGCATATTCCTGAAAGTCCCCATGTTCTTAAGTGCAATCTTCAGATACCTAATTGACACGTGACATACAGTGGAATTTACTCAGGCTTTTAAAATAATCGAACATAAAGAAAAAGCGTGCTTTCATTGGTTCGCAGAAGCCATTGTCATCAAAAGACTTCGACCCAAAGTATGCATGCAAAAAGATAATGTGACTGATCTTTCACTACCCTGGTAACCGTAAATGTTTTGTTCTGTTGCATAACATTCCGCTCAATTTTGATTTTTCGCTTACTGAGTTGTACTCACTGTTAGGTTGCCTAGTCTACTAAATTTTATTACTTTATCCGTTTTATAATTTTATTTCACTTTTCACTCCCGCCCCCCGCCTGAACTCTCTATTATACTATATATAAACCAACCCTATTGTTCTATCTTTTGTCTTGTTTGTATCGCACCCTTGTTTCCAAGAGACATTTGAACTTTAACCCCTTGTCCAACTAGTATTTTAGTAGTTACACTTTAAGCACTAAATAATTGTCTATTTACATCAACTTTGAAGTTATGTTGCTAATACTTTCTGTCTATAACTTGGAGTCATTGTAAAACGTATGTTCAGCAATTTTGCAACATATGATTGGTTTCTTTAGGATGTACACAGTAGAACAGAATTCACGGAATAAAATGAGCTCGTTTTGTCCCGTTTGCAAATATGTTCGTTCTTTTTGTATTCAGACTAATAAAAGGAACCAGCGGTATGATAAACGAAACTTGCAATTACTTTGGATGAAGGTGATTTGACTATGTAAACTAACATTGTACAGCTACTTTATCTGTACCCATCCACCATATTGTTCAACTGCCAATGATTCCTATATTAGGATGAAGCAGCCATCCAGTATTCCCTGGTTTTCGATGGTTCTCCAATTGATATTAATCCGTAGTCAAACTCGTAAAAATAAATGTAATCCTTATGTGTAAACTCTTGAAACTTCAAAGATTGTTAACGGAAGCGTATTACTCATATATTTACTGGACAATTCATGATCTCAAAAGACCAGCAAAAGAAACACTTATTTAGAAATTTATTTCAAGCACTGAATAGAATAATAACACTTTTACATTTGTCGTTATCATATTTACTTTTAAGGTCTCCATTTTTCTAGCAATAAACGTTTGATAACTTATATTAGTAATTTGATCTTCATTTTTATTGAGAATACGGTCATTAGTCGCTTCCTTATCTTATGCAAAACCCTGTCATATTGTTTTTTATGGTATTTGTTTGACAGTTACTTTATTGGCTATGTTTCTTTTAGATTTTATTTTATTACGTAAACAATGGTATACTTTTGAAAACGTCTATCCACCTATTTCAATATTATATATATACATATTGTACTGCATATTGACTACATTTTTCTTACAGTTAAGTATTTTCGCTAAAGTTTATTGATTGGTTATTCTATTCGTATTTTTCTCTTGGTAGAATCGTAATTAAGTATACCTAGGGTGAATTCACTGTTTCTTTTTTGAGATGTGGTAACATATCAGTTAGCTTATTCTTGTTGTAAAAAATGTAATCACTCAGTTAAATAAATCAATTTTTTTTAAAAATCTGTAGTCAATTTGAAATTATAACATATACTGTTTATCTGAGATTTTCCCTTCATTCGAAACATTGCGAATTGATAAAGGAAAGCTAACTGAACAAATAATGTGTTCAACCAACAGAAATTTACTTTTGTAAGTAAGAGCTTACATATTATTCCCTTGGGTTCTGAGTGGAACTTGGGACTCAAACAGCACATCTCCACTTTGTCCTATTCTCTGCGGTCCGCACCATCTTACCCCAAAACTGCCCATTGTCTTTGATCCTCTCCTCGCACGACCTCATCCATGTCATTTTCCGACCAATAACCAACTCGTTGTTTCCCATTAGGGTTCCACTTGAGCGATAACCTGGCGTGCAATACCTTACACTGGTTTCCTTGGAGTATATCCGACCAGTCTCCGATTTCTTTGGAACATTTGTCGATCAATAGGTTCTTGGTTGGTTCGTTCCCACAGTTTTGTGTTGTTATTTCTTTCTGGCCATTTGGTATTCAATATGGAGATAGCGAAAACGGCTGTTGATAAAATTTTGCAGGAGGCTGTTGGAAATGATTTTAGTGATGCACCATATTTCTGAGCTATGTCGAAGAAGTGACTAACTTAACATTGGTATAGTAACTCTGAATTGTGTCCACTGGCACTTCTACGGTTGATGATGATATTTCTGGAGGAGTTGCAAGTCATGGTCGATTCAAGAATCCCTTGAAGTGATCTTCACATTGCTCTTTTGTCTCTCCTCTTCCTTTTACCATCTTTTATTGGTTTCAGCTGTGTTAATCTCTTCCTGGATAGAGGTCTAGCTATTTTATATAATATTCTGAGGACACTTATGCCTGCCGTCTGTTCTGCTCCAGTTGTCACTGTGTCGTACTATGGTCTTTTGTCTTTCTTCGCACCCTTCTCCACTTCTTTATTCATTAAGGTGTATACGTTTCCTAAAACATCACCTTCACAAGGTTCAAGTGTTCTTTCAAATAGCTTTCTTCTGCGTTACTACTTAGTGTCTCCTCCTTTACTCTGATGGCTACAGTGAAGGTGTCTTTTTTAGTTTAGTCCTTCCATTTCTGATTGCTGAACTGTGGCCTGTCTCCATTTGTTTTCAGGGATTTTAGCTTCATCTTGAAGTTTCCTTGAATTAGATGATGATGATATCTGCTCCCCTTCTTGACTTTAGTCCAGCAGATTGCGTTTCCACATCCTTGAGCAACACTGAGATGAAATCTACTTGGTTTGTGGTATGTCCGTCAAGCAAAATCCATTTCATTATGTGTATATCCTTGTAATTGTACACACTGCATCTTATCATCAAATAATTGAAGGCAAAACGTTCATCAAACAGTTCGTCGTTCTCATTCATTTTGCCGTGAGTCTCTCGACCCGTGGTGATTTCTCTTACTGTGTTGTCTGTTCCAGTTTTGGATTCATACAGTTAATAAGGATTTTGATGCGCCTACTAACATTTTGTCCACAACTGTTTGCGATTGTTCATTGAAATCTTCCTTCTTCTTTTCGTTCTCACTGTTCCCAGGTGCGTAGCACTGAATGGTTGTAATCTTCTTTCCTTTCGAGTTGAATCTTACTGTCACTGTCCTAGAGGAGATTGCGTTTCCACTTCATCAGAGCTTTTGGTGCTGTTGGTGACGTCGAGATAGCCACTCCCTAAGTGTGCTTGTAGTTGTCATCTGGATGGATGACCAAATTAGGTTATTGACTCCCAGTTGATAATTCAGATAGCCTACATCCACGCCACCCACTCTAACAGATATTCCTAACATCTCTGCGCTACATCTTGTCATTTATTTGGCAACTTGATCAGCCTTCCAAGCTTCGTACTTTGCACGAACTCTCCGATTACAGAGAAGAATAAATTTTTTTAAATATGCTTTTATGTATTGAAGTTTCTGTAGCAATTTCATTGATTTTTCGGGTTAGTGTCACTAGTGCCACAAGCTTAACGTTTCCACTTTTCCATGACTTCATACTGAATGGAAGACTAACAAACATGTAAACTAGATGAGGTTATAATACCGTAAAATCGGTGTCAACATGCAAATCCAAACAGTCATTTGGATAATTGAATACAATAGATTATTGTTGCATAAATAAATCTCTCGAAAGGATTTGTTCTTTTTTACAAAATTGTGAATAAGGTAACAATAAGCCAAGGTAATGTCATTCATGGTATTTTTAAGATTTCGGTTCAGCCACAGACTGAACGTCATGTTACGTTAACTGTTTGTATCCTGAAGCTGATAAAAACGTTGACTAATAACAATGAACATACATAATTTTGTAATTTTTTTGATTCGATTTCATGAAATGAAACTTATCTTCGTAGTAACCGAAAATTTTACTAGAATATGAACTAGAAATTATTTTGAGACGAACAGTTTGAATAGATTAACTTTTCACTAAACAGAAGTATTTAATGTTAAAGAAATCAGTACAAAAAAGCATACTTTTACCTTTAAATTATATTTATCTCCTAAAAATGTATAGATTCAAAACAAAAATGTGAAAAATTGGTCTGACATCATACTGAGAACACTTGGAATTCCTAATATAATGGCACAAAATATCCCTAACCCGCCACCAGATTATTACACTTGTCCATTTAAAAAAAGCAAATTAAACAGGTTAGTTGCTTTATACAATTTATTGATAACTTTTGTTATGTATATAAATGTATTTCATTCCTTAATTTCCCGCCAGACATATTTAGTTATTTGAAATTCTGAAAGTCTAAAAATGCCTACCGACTTCAGCGGAAGGGATGATTTTATTTGCAGTAGGTTTTTTTAAGAGCTGTGCAAAACCACTATCATGAAATAAACCCATTAATTCATGAGGAAAGACACAGTTTTTTCAGCGAGGAAATATTTCTTTTCAAAAACTGCATTTTCAAGCTGTACAGTCGTATTTTGTATTACGGAAAGAGCTATTGAATGGCACTAGAAATTGCCCAGTATATGTATATATATATAGAAAATAAAATGATGTATCAGGGGGGTTGAGTTGAAGTGGATGAATTACAAAACTTTTAAAGATTGTTGTTCACAAATTAAAGACTTTGTCGTCCTGTAATCATTTTTTGTTAACCAAACTGAGTAGTGTTCAGTTACGCGTTTATAGAGAATGCACTTACAACATCCAATGTAATCAGCTCCACACGAGCATGTAAATGGGTATGTGTATAGAGACGTGAACGTAAGCGGTAATTTATCCTTTATGCATTCCGAATCATTTTCCTGCTAGTAAATACTAAATGTAAGTCGGCTGCATAAAAAGAGTGTTTAATACATTTCGACAGAAGAATATTAGCTATTTCAGCAATAGTGTCACGATTGAATGCCAAACTCATAAACAATGTCTTCTTTTACACTGTGATTTTACTCAGGACGGTTGTTTTCTTAATTTTTTGTCCGTAAACCGTCTAGGGTATATATTAATTAAGAGAGTTGTGCAAAGGTTTTCTAGTTCCATGTCGACCGTATCTATAAAGTAGACTTTCCGAATTCTGGAGCATAGAGAACGGATAAGATTTTTCTTCCTGCCTAGAGGTACCCAAACTGTCGAAGTCAGTGTAATGCTTTGAAAATGCTGGCTTTCGATAAATCGACCTTTTTAACGTGTCTTTATCTCTGCTACCTAGCATCACATCTAAGAAGTGAAATGCGGAAATTCGACTCTTCTTCTTCGATAGTGAAAAGCATAGATGAATAAGAACCATTATATTTTCCGAGAAGCTTAGAAGTTGAACAATTTTCATCACAAACAAAAAAGGGTGTCGTCAACATATCGCTTATACATAATAAATAATATAAACACGACTGTGCAGCTTGAAAGAGAAATCGTTGAAAAGAAGTATTTCTTCGATGGATAAAAACTGTTTCTCCTTAGGAAACTACTGAGAAAAAGAATTTTTTCGTTATTTTCAGCTTGAATTCATTAATGGAGGCATACTTAATTATTAATGACTGTAAATTTTGTGTACGTTTGTCTGTGTTGCGTACAAGCTGTCCCTCCTTACTTTTGTTCACCTGTCAAGTACAATACAGTTACAAACTAGTTTGCAATGTTTTATTACAAATGAACTACGCATTTATTAATACGGTGGTGTTCTGATGAAATACTTTACAGCTTGTCTACCTACGAAATCTTTGAAGATTAATCATCTGAGTAGTATGATTTTTTATTTCTTTACGTTCTTATTGGAACATAGGGCTTCAAGCTAGACGCTTGAAGTTTCTGTGGTAGTGGTGATTATTTTTACAGGATGGGGTTGCTAGCCTCATGCTTAAACTTCCGTCTTTCCAGTCTTACTACTAGCTTAGGGAGGTAAAGGAGTGCGTTGGTGGCTGGGGATCGAACCCCTACGTGGTCGGCGAACACTCTACCGCTGTGCCACCGACGCAACGAATAGTGTGATAATAGATGATTTTTGCACGAGTGATTTATTGTTTTGTAGTGAATTCAATCTTTCAAATTAGATAAGATTATCTGATATGGCATACAGTGAAAAAGTTTTAATAACTGCATGATATTGTAAGCATGTTTCATTGTTCATAATAATAATATCTACTACAGTATCCGAATTCTACTCTTCCTGTTCGGAGAATAATTAATAAACACATGCAACAATCACACAGAGAAGCAAAATGTGTGTTGATATCAGATGATTGGAGGCAATCGGTTAGATTTCCTGCTGGTTGGTACTTGTCAATAGGGCGTATCTGCAACTGCGATGGCGAGTTACCCAGCACGATTACAGAATTGCAAACTTTACTATAGGAATTCACTTTGCACCAAACAAAATCCTAGTCATATGGCACCAGTATTTTCCTATTGATCAATCAAATTATCTATTATAGTCCCGCAGCAAATCATTCGCAAGCCCGAATAGCTAAATGGTAACGTTTAGAACTCCAGTACTCGGTGACACGGGTTCGAATCTCAGAGGGGATATGAGTTCCTTCAAGGTTGCAGAAACACCATACTCACGGTTGCTAATGAGCACAAAATCTAGATCTAGGACTTTTACTGCTTGCCATCAATCATCTAAGATCAAATCAGTGCGCAGAGTGATGGCGATTCAACCGCCTGGTATGTTTACCGCATAGCGAACTTGACTGATAGAATTCAGCCTGCAACAACGCAGAAACTAGACGCACGACACTGGTGCATGACATCAACCTAGTGATCGATCAGAGTTAGAAATCGTTGTATGTTTAATATTCGGTATGTTGATATGATTATGAACAACCACGTGTGCTCATATCATCATCCAGTTAGTACTGTACAACTGTGTGTTATATCAGATAAATTTATCTAAAATGCAACTATATTTTACCACAGTGAACAAATTCTACTTTCACTCAAATTTACTCTTTATAAACATTCCCACTTATTGAAAATAGCATAAGTATATCACTTAACCACTTGGTGAAACCTTTTTTAGTGGAATTTAAACACTCAAATGAATGAAGTGAGAAAATGTTGACAATATTTAATGGGATAGCTTAATTCACCTCGTGCGTCGCTGGTATAGAGGTTAGGACACTCGCCGACCATGCACATGGTCCAGGATTCGATACCCGGCCACGGACGCACTCCTTTACCTCGCTAAGCCAGAAATAATGCTGGTAAAGTGGAAAGGTTGGGCATGAGGCTAGTAACCCCATCCTGTAAAAATAAACACTGCTACAGAAACTTCAAGCCACTAGCTGGAAGCCGTATGTTCCATTGGGGAAGGTAGAGAAAAAATAAATTCAGCTAACTGACACCTCACGTTTTGTTCACACACTCTGGTATAATTTACAGCCACGTCTGACAAAATCCTTATGTGATAATGCGTTGATGTAGCAAATTTTAGTTCACGATAGATGTGTGTCCATTAAAATTACTATTTAGACTTCTTTTAAGTTCAAAACTCTACTAAAATTTAATTAGTGATGGAAGTTTTTCAGACTATACAAACTGTTAAGTTCTTAAATCATTCACAAAATCATTGAGTATATGAACAAATATGGTGTTTGAGAATTAAGGAAAAATTACTCTTATGAATTATGATTGTTTATTTTTAAACATTGAATTAATAATTCCTTATGTTACTTTAACCTGTTGCATTTGAATAATGTTTTGTAGCTGTAAAAATTGGCAGTTTGTGAGATTGAAACTGTCTTTAAAATGAAAGTGTAAAATATTTCATTTTCTTTTGTGGAGGTGATTTATTACGCCTGAAGGTGAATTATATAATATGCGAGAATAGAAAAGAACTGTAATTAATACTTAGGATTTTGGCACACTCTTGTTTCCTCTTAATCTATTTTTATTCATTTGTATTGTCTTGCTTATCCAAGGACGCATTTCATTGACATTTTCCTGTCTGTAATGTGCCGGTAATAAAATTCTTGATATTCGAAAAAGCTAATTAAATTAATTTCTTTCGGGTTAGACCATGGATTGATATCGGTTACAGAACCAATGAAAATCCGTATAAATTGGACAGCTGTTCCATCCCAGTCTGGCATTCATGGGCCATCGAATCAGATCCAAGCGGCTGAATAGCTTACCTTGTAACCGGGAGGTCCTTGGTTCGAAATTCAATGGGTGCGCAATGATGATGGATCCCCAACTAGGACGAAACAACTATACAGTTCTCCCTGGTTTTCAGTGGTTCTCTGTTTGATATCAATTAGTGGTTTAACCTAAAAAAAATATAATCCTTGCAAGATAATTCCTGCCAGTGTTTTTTGAGGCTTTCGGTTATGAAAATTTACATTGGGTTCGTCTAAATGAATATCCTTATCGGTGAATGGAGAAAATGCATTCTCTCGGCAATTCAATATGTCTTCATTATTTCACTGGATTTTCATACATTCCCGAGGTATCAGAATTTCGAAATAACTGTTAGTAGGGACAGTTAATAAACTTTCCCATCACATCGGGCAAAGTTAAACTTTAAGCACTAGTAACTATCAATCAGCGAATGACCTCGAACGCACCAATCTTATGATGGAGGCATTTTCGTGAATGGAATACATACATTTATGAAATAATGCATTAAAACTGTAGAAAAGTGTTACAGAGGACTCCTTGTTCTTACATTTGATAAAAATTGGGTGAATTTCAACAACTGCGTCCCAGGAGTGCGAACGCTGCAATTATCTTGAACGCGTGCTAATCGTTAATTCTCAGTTGTAGAGTATCAGCAAAGTATTATTCCATAAATATGTCCTGAGCAATAATTTTATCTTTTTATTTTTATTTTTGATTACAGCTTGATTCCACACTTTATTTTGGTACAAGTATGGAATTTTTAGCATGGATATCGGTAGCCCAAATTTTGAACGCCCACCATAGACATCAGGTGTGTGTCGGCAGGGGATCGAACCCGGGACCATTTGGATGGTCGGCGAGAGTCCTAACCACTGTGCCACCGACGCACGAAACGTCATCAGTAAATATGACTGTATAACACTGTGAGACTTCATCAAAATAAATGTTACCCACAATGGAATTATACTCTACCATAACGCAGTAATTTAAACACATTCGCTGCATGTAATTATTTAGTTCTTCTAAACCTAACAATAGCCCTAATCTTTCCTGAACCCAACTCCGACGTGAAAATATCCGTAAACTAACTGTAATCTAACTTTATTCAACCCTAATGTCGCCTTTATTGGGTTAACCTAACCCTAACTTGTCCTTGGCTACGATGAGCATATTTTATTGATGATGACAGCATTATTTGCCAGGTTTCACTAGGTCGCTCAGTGAGGGTTTCGAGGTCATTGGTGCGGTCGCACTCCAATGGTAGACATTGGTGCCTAAAGTTTAACTTGGCCCCAGTTCGCCTTTCTACGTCCTAACAACAAATCAATACTGACCAGGAGGCAGTTAAAATTCACTCTTTGTATTACTACTTTAGAACGAAAGGTACATTTGATAAGGGATTCAGTGGTCACTAGGGTATGGTTATTATCATGCTGTCTGACAACTGGTGCTTAGTTGTACGAGTTAACATCACTCAAGAGACGTAATTTCCTTCGAAATTTCACTTATGTCAAAAAGCTGAAAGCCACGATTCAGGAATATTTGAAGATTATTTCTAACTACCTAACAAACGCTTTGGGAATTATTATATTTCACCTGTAAACAGAAAAACTGTATTCGCGCGTAGGCAAACTTTGACACGCTGGATTAATTTTATCAGCATGAGCAATTTTTGTGTTAACAGCCTATTTGTAATAGACTTTTACGGTGGACACAAATGCTCAGAATAGAATTAGCATCTTGAATTCTACCTATAGCCTGTCTGACAAACTTTATGTAGTTTTTAGACTTATTCTTTTCTGTTTTTTATACAATGAACTATGAATCAATGAATAATCTCATTCAACTATTGAATAAATTTTACCTTAGATTCCTTGGACACGATAATCCGGAATCATATTTTAGTGCTACACAAAGGCATCAAGTAGCTTACGATATTTTAGCTACTCAAGCTTATGGTAGTCGTGAAAGAGCACAAGTTGGAATTGATAGACTTTTACAAGAAGAAGTTTACAGTGCTGCGTATGCAATTCATGAGGTTAGTGTTTCTTGTCATATCATGATAAATTTTATCTGTTTGCATGAATTACAAGTATAAGTGAAAAACTTGTTTGTTGCTTTTGAAATAGGCATCTGTAATGTTTTTAATTTTGGCTTATCAGCTTAGGCTTTTAGAGCGATCTTTCTTCTGCACATACAGATTGAGAGAATATTCCTCATAATTCGTTGAAGTTGGCAACCTGGCGTTGTTGAGTTCTCTGAGATGGACAGTTTAATTACTGGTAAACAAACTAGCGAGTGCATTTTCAATAAGAAATTATTATTGGACATGAAATCAACTACACTAAAATTAAGCCTTGCGCTATGAAGGAACAAAATGGTTTTAGCTGATTTAAGTGACTAAAACGCCAATTGAAACGTAATAAATTCAAACACTAAGTTAAATCGAACTCAGAAACTTCTCAAACTGATATGCTTCTGTTAAACGAATCATGTATTGTAGCAGTCAGGAACGCTTGGATTTCAAATCATATGAGTTTATCCGTTTACTTTTGCGTATCACAGCAAACGTTTACAGGATGGAAATGAAAAGTGTTCATTTATGTTTCTGAAACTGAAGGCCATTATAAACTCCATAAATCAACTACATGTTAGCTGTTAGGTGCAGACATGATTATATTCTTGAAAGTAGACAATAAACAATAATCGTCTACTGAGTAAATCATTGTTACAATAAATTATTCATACCTGTGCATTAAAAAAAATTACACCTACTCTGGTAATTACAATATACTAAAATTTATGCAGATGTGGACATCTTTTTCGAAAACAATTTTTATGTGGAAACATGTGGCTTAATTTATTCTGGATAAACCACTGGATCCAGTAACGTCAGGATGGGAAGAGAGGTATTATGAGTCAGTGTTCTCCAAGTGATCTGAACCAGAAAGTTGGGCTTAATCGAGATTAAAGTTTGCGTCATTGGGTTTTTAGTGGCACACAGTATTTTTAACTAGTGACTTGTTAGTCACGTTGAATAAATGTTTAGAGTCAATCTGTACTCTGAGTGTGAATAGTATTCGACTGATCGGTAGTATATTTTCAAGCTTTCAAGTATCACTTAGACCAAATCAAAATTTAGTATTACCTTGGTCACTACAGGTAACTGTTGTAGTTACATGTGACGGCAGAAGACAAGAGAATCGGTAACGGAATTATTTATTTGTAACTCTATAAACAAATATAGGCAAAATATCTCTATCAGAGAGCAGAATCACAGTTTGCACATATCTTTGGTATGGTGGTGCTTTGTCTTCCATATAGTTCTTCTTTGTCTTCCTGTTATATTTCCATGTTGTTTATAAAGCATCGTTCATTAAATCTACATTTTCTCCACTCGATGTTCCTGACGCTAATATACCGCATATTTATATCTGCATCTGTATACTACTTCAATTTGAAGTATGCGCTGAAGATGTCACCCAGTAAGGTGATGAAAGCTTCGCAAACTAACTATCCAGCTCAGAGAACAAAACCACATCAAACTTATAAATTTTGTCAGTAGCTCACGCCGTATACGTAGATGATCGAGTGATTGCTACTACTTGATAAATTGTCGGTTTGATAGTCAGTTTCACTTTTTTTCAAGAATTTAAGTTTTGTAGATAACTTGATTCTTCAACTTTGGTAATAATGTTGTGTACCTCATATTCTTTTGCATTAATTATACCTTGTCTCACCTGTTGTACTTTTGTCATCGAAATATGCAGATTTTCATCTTTATTAAGTACACATGTCTAAGTGTTAAATGTTCATAATTCAAGGAGATATCCTTGAATGTAAAACTTAAACCAAGGTATATATCAGAAAAGTAAAATGTAATTAATGAGTGAAATAATTTGGGTAATCAAAGTCTGTGTTAAGAAGTGGATGTCAGTGCCTAACTTCAATGTAAAGAAATGTGACATTTCCAGAGACCTCGACATGTCCGAAGCGGTTTAAGATATATCCTTCACGATCTTCATACAGTCTTAAGATCAGGTATTGAATCTTCTGTGGTTCTGTTTTGTATTAAATGTCAAAGAGCTTAAGGACAATGAATAAACCTCCATTCATAGTGGTTGCGAAGCACAGCGCAGATATCCTTATAAACTGTACAGCTGCATTTTTATGTATAAGTTTACATAGTTGGAATTTTTGCTAAACTCAACATAGTAACAAGGTGGGATTGAAAGCGATAATAATTTTTAACCTAGTTATACTAGTTTTTCACCAGTTACTAGTGTCCAGTCAAAGAATCCACTACAGTCCTACAGGAGGTCAGTCGTAAGACAGACTAGCTCAGTGGTAATGCTTCTGGCTGCAGCACTGGGTGACACGGGTTCTAATCTCAGAAGGGACACCAGTTCCTTCAGGGTTGCAGGTACGCCTTGCTGAAGAGTGCCAGCTAGCATGAAAACTAGGTCGAAGGCTTCCTGCCGATTGCCTCCAACCATCTAATATCAGGAAATACACTGTCTTTGGCAGATTATTATTCACTCAATGATGTATCAGTTGAGATGCTATGACTGGTACTGACGTGGAGTTCAGTTATAGCTCTTCTGATTGCCCCATTGCCGACACTTCGTAGCCAAGCAAGATATTGTTATCTAGAAAGTTTTAAAAGGACACCCATGGAGCGACGTATATACCCACTTCCACAGCAGCCAGTGAGTTGATATAAGCACACTGAAGTAGTCATGAGCGGGAGTTTGTCCTTCGAGTAGGCTAAAATTAAGTGGTCACTTAAAACCCGAAAACACATATTACTTTCATGCATGTTAGTAAACCCTTTAGAAAGGATTTGGAGGGACCGAAAAGCCATTTAACTTAAATACAACCTTCTAACCCACTTCTAAAGCAATAAAGCATAAACTGAAGTTATTTTCAGCATTTCATCATGAGCTGACATTGGCTAGAAGACCATTGGAAAACTTGGAATTACTGGATGGCCGTTTCGTCCTCGTCTGAGACCCTTCACAGTACGCACCCACTGAGTTTCAGAACATCTGTCCAGTACTCACAGGTTTTCCAATGGTCCTCTAACTGATGTTAGCTCATGAAGAAATCCTGAAACCAATCAAATCCTTGCAAACTTCCACTTGAATATGAAGTTATTTTGTTTGTCATACCATCGTTGGTTTGTATAAGCGATAACGTTTTCTGGAGAAATTTTAGTGAATGACACGAGATGACTATCAAGCTTAAGTGTTTTAGAAAAATAAGTGATTTTATTTTCAAAGTATTTTTGTTTGATACTTGAATAGTTATATTATCCTGTATTGTTCACTAACTCGATGTTCAATAATTGTAACTCAACTTCAAATTATTTCTATGAATTTATTCTACAATGAGAAAAGAAATGATTTCGAAAACAAATAAGTTACAACTAGAGCATTTGCACATAACTGCTGAGAAACATTGATTCTTTGAATTTGCATAGGCGGTGAACATAAATAAATTAGCCAGTACACAAAAAATGTATGAAAGTAAAATTTTGTAATTGTACACTAAAACGATCAAATTACATTTATAATTATGAGTAGATATATTAAGAAACTTTGTGATTTAACGAAAAAACAAAAGCTGTAAGAATAAAAGAAGGAGAAATTTACATATGAATGTAAACAAATCTTATGTCATAATGTATGATAAACGTATATTTATGTCCTGATGACTTCCAAACGTATGCTGAAGTGTATGGACCAGTTAATGTCAAGTTTATCAGTGTTGTCTTGACAAATTGTATATATATGTACTGTTCATAAAGTCCTTTATTTAGTCACCGAGTTTAAAACTCACTTTTCTAGGCACTTCACAAGGTGTGTGGAGATCACAGAAACCTGAAACTTGTGTTTCATGGTTTTCAGTGCTCATTATCAAAACAACTCTGGAAACTTGATAGCAGTTATAGTGGCAGACACCATCAGTTTAAGAGCTACTATTACTGTGTAATGATACAAAGCCATCAGAATTATCAGCTTTACATCATACTTATCACAATTTATTGCAGGAAAACATTGGTTAAAATAAAATAAACAAAGATAACATGAAATAATGAAAGAGGTGGTGGAAAAGCAGAATACCACAGAAGTTTATCGCAGATGAAAAGACAGTATGTGAATACGTTTATATCATAATTGTCATTTCTGAGCTAAATTATCTAAAGTTGTTATATGGAATCCAACCGTGATAACTTACACTTTCCTACACGGCTCACATTAAAAATCTCAGAAATCCTAAATTAAAGACACCTAGTTCAACATTCGTCTATCTTCCAACAGTTCGGTTTTGTAGTACGCGTGGTCTGTGCCTCACTGAATATATGAAGCTTTATGCAGACTGTTACATCTACGAAGTCTAAGAATTTACGCCTTAACTTCACATTACTTAAGAAACATGTTCATATCCCAGAGATTCCCGTTTTCCCCAGTTGTTAAATCAGGCGTAGATAAAAAATTGAAAGCCTTCACTGACGTACATATTTATATATATTCAAAAAAGAAAGAACTAACACATCTTCAGGTTCATATGAGCTAGTTTAATTTCTTAGATTCTTTTCCATTGCACATTCCCTAAATAATACAAAAATATAAGTTACAAAATTTCTCAACATACTTTTCTCACAGTGACAACGAGTTGTAAATAAAAAAAATGATGTAAGTAGAAAAGTTATTCAGTGTTAAAAAGATTAACTATCTGTAATGAGACTAGACAAGAGGGCGGTTGGGGTGGAGGGTAGAGTCCAGATTTCTCTTGGAATCAAGTATTTTCTAGAGATAAAATACAACATCGAGCAAAAGAGGTGTATTTATGCACATTTTACTAGAGAGTTCAAGATGGCGGGAGTGAATGATAAAGTGAAGTTATGACATAGACAACGAATTAAGTAAATTTGGAAAAATAATAGTGATTTCAACTCAATAAGTGAAAATCAGAATGAAATTAAATGGCATGCTGTGCAACAGAACAAAACACAAAAGCACACACTTTTGTTCTTGCTTTATTCTCATTCATGAAAGGGAATAAATGCATGAAAATAATTACAGTTACTAGAGTAGTAAGAGCCTATTCACGTTATGCTTCTGTATACAGAGTTTAGGTCCAAGTCTTTACAATAGGACATACTGATTCAAACGAAAGTAGATTAATATCCCACTCATGTCAACTCCAATGGCATTTACCAATTTACTTGCACCTGAAACACCAAGTACATCGGAAGGACTGAAAGGAGAGCACTTGCTAAATGTTATCAACATATTCCTGAGTGTCTTCTTAGGGAAGGCAGAAAAGTGATCTCAATTGCAGTTGTCAGAACACATGGCATAAATTACTCAGGCTTTCAAAATAATCAGTATGCAGGGCAGAGTCTGGCTACTTTGTCTCGTAGACGCCCCTGCGATCAAAAGACTTCGACCTAAACTCTGTATACAGAAGCATAACGTGAATAGGCTCTTACTACTCTAGTAACTGTAATTATTTTCATGCATTTATTCCCTTTCATGAATGAGAATAAAGCAAGAACAAAAGTGTGTGCTTTTGTGTTTTGTTCTGTTGCACAGCATGCCATTTAATTTCATTCTGATTTTCACTTATTGAGTTGAAATCACTATTATTTTTCCAAATTTACTTAATTCGTTGTCTATGTCATAACTTCACTTTATCATTCACTCCCGCCATCTTGAACTCTCCAGTAAAATGTGCATAAATACACCCCTTTTGCTCGATGTTGTATTTTATCTCTAGAAAATACTTGATTCCAGGCGAAATCTGGACTCTACCCTCCACCCTAACCGCCCTCTTGTCTAGTCTCACTACAGATAGTTAATCTTTTTAACACTGAATAACTTTTCTACTTACATCATTTTTTTTATTTACAACTCGTTGTCACTGTGAGAAAAGTATGTTGAGAAATTTTGTAACTTATATTTTTGTATTATTTAGGGAATGTGCAATGGAAAAGAATCTAAGAAATTAAACTAGCTCATATGAACCTGAAGATATGTTTGTTCTTACCTTGTTCAAACTAATAAAGCGAACCGGTTGCATAAAAGAATAATGTGTATTTGACATTTCTTTGTCCGAAAGTCAGTTTTCCGAAGGAAATTTCTTAACAGAATTATTTCTGTACATCTTTTTTCTGATCAAAATATTTGATATGATGATAGTCGTTTGTAATGGCACGTGATTAAGACATATCCCTGATTAGAGCAACTTTTCAATTAGATAACAATTCATTACATATCATTGAATGTTTTCGAGCTGGTTCATATGAAACGCTTCACAAACTGAGTGATTTGAAGGTCTTTTATTCTTTCCGTATCTAATAATAGTGTAAAATGATTTCATTTCAAGATACTGATAAATTAAATATGTTAAAATTACTGTTTGACTTCTACTCCATGCATAGTCTCGTATATTCAAATGGCTTATAAAAATGTCTATAACCAACATATATTTCAAGAATATTGATCAATACTTTGTTATATTTGTATACATACGGGCATAGAAGAAAATAGGTTTAACAAACATAATTACTAGGACAAGTAATATCATTTTCCAAATTGACATATTATAATCCCAAGTTGAGATTTGTAGCACAGTAAGAACAGGTGGTTAATATTTTATTACATTTAAGATTTACTTTAATGATTTCTTATGAATGAATGTTAAGCACGGGCGTTTATATGCCATATCACTTTTTTGAATTAGTGGCACCTTTATTCTGTGCATATTAGGGTGTTTGAATAAATAGGCCAAAATATCCCGGCTTGTTTTCATGAAAATTCGGTAATATACGTTTAGCTTCTGAACTTACCACCTCCTTTAATCGATTGCATTGTGCAGATATCAAGCAATATTTTCTGATAGAAGTGTAGCAAATGCAACGCAGTTCAAGAATACAATGTTACCCATGATATGTTCACCAGAAAAGAAGTTTCATTTAAAAAGCATACAAAAAATATAACTGGTCATCCACGTTACCATAGCAACGGACTACGACGCAACGATTAGCGCGAATATACAATAGAGACACTTGTTGAACACAATGAAATCGTGTTGTCAATGTGTCAGTGGCACTATCACCTTGTGAACGAGTATCTATAAGTATTTAATTATGGTCAAGTGCTTTCTGTCAGTTGTCTTCATCCACTTAACAGCAGTGAGAACTTATTGACATTGACGCATATCATCCTTTGTCAAATCATGTCTTACTAAGTAGTGCTTAGATTCATAGTACGTAGTGTTGTTTTTATAAATACAGTATCACACCATATGATAATGAAATAGAAGACTATCTTAGTAAAGAAAATATTACGTATATTGTCAAAAGGTACCACTCAGGTGAACCTCATACCAAATGACTTAGTAGATGTCTGAGAAAGCTCAGAGCAGTACATCTGTTGGGGACTAAACAGTGACGTTGTTACGTGTACAAAATATCAGAATAAAAATCTGAGTCAATAAATAATACTGGGACAGTATATTATGCATGTCAAGATAAATAAGTTATAAAAGATAATGGTTACTTGAAAATACAGCTATTGTCCACTTCTACAAATTAATAATATAATCCTTAAATATGTTAACGACTGGTGGATGGTGGCTAGCAGTGGAATCCAGGATGCGCATTTCGTCCTATTTGGGACTCGTCATCTAGATGTACCTGCATTTCTCAGTGAGTGATGATGTTCCCACTGAGGCTCGAACCCAGTGCCCATAGTTTCAAACTCCAAAGTGTTATCCCAAATAGGACGAAATGCGCATCCTGGATCTCTCTGCTAGCCACCATCCACCAATCGTATACTAATTAAATGCCCAGACATCGTCGAAGCATCTGCACAAGAAGCCAACATTTCAACCTGAGACCGAGCACTTCGGTCCAATCAATCGACGGGAAAATCAAAAAAATTCAACTTAAATATGTTTCACTGCTGGTTTGTTTCCATCGGCAGAAGTGATTCACTGGTTTTAGAAAAGTACTTGGATAAGGATAAGATGTTCCTGTAATTTCCAAAGAATTCAACACGGGGATTAGCAGGGAAAGTAGACGGCAAAAACCGGTGTAAAGATGAAGGGACGGACAGCAGAACTACATTTTTATTCGAACGCGTAAGTTAAATTTGTTTTACAAAGAAGCCAACAAAAAAACTTAGGTACAATGTGTCCATTTTCAACATTTGGCAAGAACTGTACAAATTTATTGTCCGGGACTACACAGATCAATCACTGAAGAGACTGTAGTAAAACAACGACTGGACACATTTAAAGTGTTTTCTGTAACAAATGGTTATAGCCATTAATAATAAATTGAAACCGGCATTATGAGCCCTTCATACTGGAAATATTAACATATTTTCTATACTAAGTACTTATCCTTTGTTTTCATTTTGTCCCCTGATTCTTTTTTATTCCTTAAGGTTCTGACTGGAACATAGGACTTCAGTTGAGACCTTTAAAGTTTTAGCATCAGTGGTTTTATTTTTACCGGGTGGCGTTGCTAACCTCGCACCCAATCTTTCCTCTTTACCGAACTTACTACAGGCTTAGTAATGTTCAGGAGTGCGCTAGTCGTGGATTGAACTCCGGATCACATGCGTGGTTTGCGAGCGTTCTACCGATGAACCATCGACTCAGTCCTCTAATTATTTCAGTTATTTTAATTTTATGATCCTTATTTTTTTGTACAGGCGCGTTACTTATTAAATGTAAATCGTCATTAATTTTCCAGGAGAACTTAAATCAGTTATACAAAGGGGTCGTATCAATTAGTGAACACTTTTCACTATTCTTTTTTCCGAAAAAGCATTTGTGAAGCAGACGAAAAATCTCAATAAACGGTAAACCGTCTAAACCAAATTCTTAGAAGACGTTAACTAAACTTACTTATGTTTAAAAGGATTGCCACTGCACGGTGTTTTATTAGGCAACTCAACTAATATTCTATAGCATAACGTTACAAATCGGACACAGTGACTAGAACTGATTCATAAACATGAACGTTGTTTCTGTGTTAATCATGGTAATCATAAAGACATAACGTACAGAGTTTTCATTATTCGATATTGATGAATAAGAAATGTAACGTGACTCCCTTGCAAAACTTCCCTCTATTATTTATTCGTTTATTTTATTGCCGATTCTTCATTTTTTCGTAATAATTTAACTTATGTAATAATGTTTTGAACAACAAAAATGATTTGTACAAATATTAGGGTCCATATGAAGTTGATGAAGAAGATTTAAAGCATCCTGAGAAAATGAATTCACGTCAAATTTTATATTGGTATTGGGCAAGATGGGGATGTTGGTATAGATATCAACCTTTAGATCATATAAGAAGTTATTATGGTGAAAAGATTGGTTTCTATTTTGCATGGCTAGGTGAGTTTAATGATTACTAATAAATAAAACAGCTTATTATGCGTTAAATCCTTAGTGGAAAGATTCAGGTTTATTCCTTTGAATCAAGTCACACTTATTTTGATCTCTTGTTAACTATAGCCTACAAAATAACAAGTTTTGTTTACGTCAGATGTCATAAATCTTATGGGAGACTGATACAGAAAAAGGAGATAACGCATAGTTGAATACCACTTACATTAATCGGTATTGGCTTGAATTACTTCGGCTCTCTGGGTTAAATTAAAACACCTCATGACTCAAATGAACAAAACTACTGTCCTGTGTTTGAATCACTTCTAAATGGCTTGAGAGTACTACTGGTTGAGTGGCTGACATCCACTTACTCATATTATTAACTGGGTTATATACAGCATCAGATGCTAAGAAGTCTTTCAAGTAAAATCAGGCACCAGGTAGACCCACCAGTGTATTGTGAGAGGGATGTGACGTGCTGGATGTGCGTGAGTGATATGAAGATCATTTGGGAAGGGAATAAGACTTTCTGCGTAGTCGTGGAGCCGGCTTTAAGTGATGGCAAAGAACCGATCACAGTAAATATGAGCCGCTGAAGTCTTGTACTTCACTCGAAATCCAAAAATTGAATAATATAAACAGGAATGTAATTTCATATTAGATTAGAATATTTCAAATAACACATAGTGACTCAGTATTAATAATTGGATAACGTTTTGAGTAAAACTTATTGCTCATAATCACGGCCTCATGATTTGCTTTATATATGTGTGTTTTTTCTCTTTCCCATGAAGCTGTGTGACTAACTAGTATAATTATGAGCATTGAATTATGCTCGAAACGTCATCCGGTTAATGATACTGAATCATTGTGTGATATTTGAAACAAACTTACCAAACAGTGAATTGCATTCTAACACATTGCCCAAGTCTTACACTTACACTAACAGCAATAACACATTTTTCAATTTCGTGTGCGTCAGTGGAACAGCAGTAGAATGTTTGTCAAGCACGCTGGTGTTTCGCAGTTTGACTCCCGGCCGATTCACTTCTTTACCTCGCTAAGCCAGTAATAAGATTAGTAAAGAGGGAAGGCTAGAGGGAAGACTAACAATCCCATCGCATAAAAATAGATACCACTGCTGCTGAAACTTCCAAGCTTTAGCGTGAAGCCCTATGCTCCACTAGGAATGTACAGTAATAAAAAGAACTCTTCATTTTCAGCATTAGTTATTTCAATGGCATAACAGCATGCTACATACTGTTAGCTCATCGTTTTAGCGTTTATTCTATTTTCCAGTATTTTGGTAAACACACTGTTTATTATAACTACATAAGAAGCGACTGGTTCTGATGCGAGTAAGTTGCGTTCTCATCAGTTCTCAGCTAAAAGTAAAGAATAATTGTAAAAGTAACAGAATTCCTAATTATCGATATGGCCTTTGTCAAAGTAATAAAAGATTTCTTATTAGGTCACAGATTGATATTAGTAAGGCAACCACTGAGAACCAAGAAGTACTGGATAGCTATTTCATTTTAGTCTGGTTCTTCTCCGTAGTGACCATCCATGATCTCATTGGTGATTGAGGGGAAGAATTTCAGTTTAGAAGGTGAAATTGTCGACTATCCAGCCACTGGGATGGAAAAATAACTGTGTAACACGAAACATCTGTCCAATACTCTCTGGTTTTCAATAGTTCTGTAACTGACATGAGTTAGCGATCTAACCTTAAATAAATCGAATCTCAAACGAACGCGGAAATTTTATGTATTTCTGGCATTGAAAATTTAAGTCCTCTATATGGAGCTTCTCTCTAAACTTTAACTTAATGTAATCATTCCTTTCTCAGGCGTGAGGCTAGCAACCCCACCCTGTAAACAAAGTTGCTACAGAACCTTCAGCAAATGAACCTCTTTGCACCAAAAGAAAAAGTCTGTGTAGGAACATGGAACGTCCGAACTATGTACGAGACTGGGAAAGCTGCCCAGATCGCCAACGAGATGAAAAGATACGGAATACAAGTGCTGGGAATATGTGAGAGCAGATGGAATGGGAGTGGACTCACCAAATTGTCAACAGGTGAGTCAGTGATCTACTCCGGTCACCCAGAAGATAACCACACGCACACCGAGGGCGTGGCTATCATGATGTCACCAACGGCAACGAAAGCCCTGATACAATGGGAGGCGATTTCGTCCAGGATAATGACCGCCAGGTTCAACTCCAAAGGAAGGAAAGTGTCAATCATACAATGTTATGCACCCACAAACAACGCAGACCTCGAGAAGAAAGAAGAATTCTACAGGCAACTACAGGCAACAATGGACAATACTCCAGCTGGCGACATGAAAATACTAATGGGAGACATGAACGCCAAACTGGGACCAGACAATACGGGAAGGGAACTCATCATGGGTAGAGAAGCTCTAGGAGAAATGAATGAAAACGGAGAACTCTTCGCCGACTTCTGCGCCTTCAACGAACTGGTGATTGGTGGCAGTGTATACAAGCACAAAGATATCCACAAGGCTACATGGGTGTCACCAGACGGGCAAACCAAAAACCAAATCGACTTCATCTCAATCTCAAGGAAGTGGAGGCGCAGCCTACTGGACACAAAAGCAAGAAGAGGAGCAGACGTTGGCTCAGACCACTATCTCGTACAAGGGACAATCCAAATCAAATTAAAAGCTTTCAGGGAATCAGGAGCTGCAGATAGACCACAAGCCAAGTTCAACACTCAAAAGCTGAAGGACCAGGCTACAAAGGACATCTTCATTGCAAGCATAAAGGACAAAGCCGAGACACAAATCAACACCAGCGAAAAGGTCGGCGTGGAAAAGCACTGGAACAACTTGAAAACGGTGTGGAGCCAAACCTGCATAGAAATTCTAGGCAGAAAAAAGAGACAGGACAAACAGTGGCTCACTACGGACACTTGGAAACTAATAGAAGAGAGAAGGACAGTGAAGCAAAAGATTATCCAGTGCACTGACGAGCAACAAAAACAGGAGCTGAATGCAAGCTACAATACACTGAACAAAAGAGTGAAGAAAAGTGCCAGGGAAGACAAAAGAAAATATTATGAAACCATGGCAAACGAAGCAGAACAAGCTGCAGGCAAAGGAGACCTCGCCACACTCTACCAAACAACTAGGAACCTTTCGGGCAAACGTTCGACACAGATTAAGCCAATAAAGGACGACAATGGAAAGTCAATCACCAAAGAGGTGGAACAGAGAAAGCACTGGGTTGAACACTTCAAAAGACTTCTAAATCGTCCGCCACCTACAACACGTCCAGCAATACCAACAACGGAAGCAGAACTACCAGTGAACACTGACCCCCCGACGAAATCAGAAGTCCTGAATGCAATCAAGATGCTTAAAGCTGGGAAAACACCGGGACCAGATGGAATCCCAGCAGAGGCTTTGAAAATAGACCCAGAGACAACAGCGGACTTGATGACACCACTGCTGGAGAAGGTGTGGAAAGAGGGCAAAGTACCCGAGGATTGGAAGAACGGATACTTATTCAAACTTCCAAAGAAAGGAGACTTAAGTCAATGTAAAAACTGGCGTGGAATTATGCTTCTGTCCATTCCAAGCAAGATACTAAGTCGCATCATCCTGGAGAGAATCAAACAAGCCCTAGATGAAAAACTTCGTCCGGAACAGGCTGGATTCAGGAGAAACAAATCATGTATTGATCAAATCGCCACTCTACGGATCATCATTGAACAAAGCTTGGAATGGCAGTCACCTCTCTATCTCAACTTCATCGACTTTGAAAAGGCCTTCGACAGCGTCGATCGAGAGGTCATTTGGAAACTACTTCGCTACTACGGGGTCCCATCGACAATTATACACCTCATCCAACAGTTATACGACAATGCTGCATGCCAAGTAATCCACAACGGGAAACTTACGGAAGCCTTCGAAGTGAGGACGGGAGTGAGGCAAGGCTGTCTACTATCACCAATGATCTTCCTGATTGCAATTGATTGGATAATGCGACAGACAACGGCAACCAACGAGGGAACAGGCATAAAATGGACTGACACAAAAGACTTGGAGGATCTGGATTTCGCCGATGATATATGTCTGATTTCCCATAAACTGGAAGATATGCAAGTGAAAAGTAACAAGTTGGCAGAAGAAGCATCAAAGATAGGACTTCACGTGAACATAGATAAAACAGAGATGATGAAGATTCCTAGCCAACATCAACAGCAACAACAACAACAGACAACAATAAGCATAAATGGGAAGAACCTGAAAGAAACAACCTCCTTCACCTACCTGGGAAGCATCGTCTCAACTACAGGCGGAACTGACGAGGACATCAAAGCCAGAATCGGAAAAGCAAGACAAGCTTTCATTACTCTCAAATCTGTGTGGAGGTCAACAGCACTCAGCATCAAAAATAAGATCCGGATTTTCAACTCCAATGTGAAGTCAGTGCTACTATACGGATCAGAGACTTGGCGAGTCATAAAGAGCATCTCAAACAAACTTCAAACCTTCATTAACAGCTGTCTCCGCTCAATACTCAAGATCAGATGGCCAGAAAAGATCAGCAACAGGGATCTCTGGGAGCGAACCAATCAGGAACCGATTGTGAAACAAATAGGCAGAAAGAAATGGAGATGGATTGGCCATACGCTGAGGAAACCATCAAGTGACATCACTAGACAAGCCCTCGAGTGGAACCCGAAAGGGAAGTGGCGAGTTGGCCGTCCAAGGGTGACATGGAGGAGGTCATGCGAGGAGGAGATGAAAGCATGTGGACAGTCCTGGAGTGGGGTGAAAAAGTTGTCAGAAAACAGAAGGCAATGGAGGTGCGTAGCTGAAGCCCTATGTTCCTCTAGGAACTAAAGGATACAATAATAATAATAATAATAATATGGAGCATAGTTTTGTATTCAACAGTCATTATACTGATATCGGCTAGAAAGGTGATTCCATCCTCCCTAACCTAATACACTTAATCTTCTTATTATTATTTCCTTTAACTCCTAGACGAACATAGGGCTTTAGCCGCATGTCTCCATTGCGTTCGGTTTTCTGCTAAAGTTTTCACCTAGCTCAAGTCTGCCCACATGCTTTCATCTCCTCTTCACATGACCTCCTTCAAGTCACCCTTGGACGACCAACTCGCCGCTTCCCTTTCGGGTTCCACTCTGAGGCCTGTCTTGTGATGTCACTTGATGGTTTTTTCAGAGTATGGCCAATTGACCTCCATTTCTTCCTGAGTATTTGGTGAACAATTGGTTCCTGGTTGGTTCGCTCCCAGTGATCCCTCCCTGTTGCTGATCTTTTCTGGCAAGCCATCTGATATTGAGTATTGGGCGAAGGCAGCTGTCGATGAAGGTCTGTAGTTTGTTTGAGGTGCCCTTCATGACGCCGCGCCAAGTCTCTGATCCGCATAGTAAGTAGCACTGACTTCACATCGGAGTTGAAATCCGGATGTTATTTTTGATACTGAGTGCTGTTGACCTCCACACCGACTTGACAGTAATGAAAGCTTGCCTTGCTTTCCCGATCCTTACTTTGATATCGTCATCAGTTCCGTCCGCCTGTAGTTGAAACGATGCTTTCCAGGTAGGTAAAGGAGGTTGTTTCTTTCAGGTTCCTCCTATTTATGCTGATTATTGTCTGTTGTTGTTGGCCAGGAATCTTCAACACCTACCTCTGTTATCTCTATACTCACCTGGAGTCCTATCTTCTCTGAATGCTTCTTCTGCTAACATGTTACTTTCACTTGCATATCTTCGAGTTTGTGAGAAATCAGACACATAATCGATGAAGTGCAGATCCTCCAAATTTTTTGGGTGGGTCAATTTTATGCCTGTTTCTTCGCTGCTCGCTTTCCATCGCATTATCCAGTCTACCGCCGGAAATCAGGAAAATCATTGGAGATAGTAGGCGGCCAGCCTGTCTCACTCCCGTCGTCACTTTCAAGGATTCTGTGAGTTTCCCGTTATGGATTATTTGGCATGCAGCACTGTCGTACAACTTTTGGATGAGATGTATAATTTTCGGCGGCACCCCGTAGTAGTTAAGTTACTTATGTCACGAGTGAAAGATGAAAATGGATTTTTAAAATTGCTCAGTTGTACAGTTTGTTAACAAAATTTAACTTCTGTTATTTATTTTTTGTCTAGTATTTTTTATGTAGGACAATAAGATTATTAGAACATGTGGTTATACACAAAAAAACAAAATACGAAATCCACTCATGTCATCGAGATACCATTTGACTACATGCCAACGAAAGTGATATTTATTAAATGAACTGGACAAACTATTTAATTTCTTTTTTGTACTCTTTTCAGGTCTATACACCGCTTGGCTACTTCCAGCTGCTTTGGTTGGAATTCTTGTTTTTATTTATGGACTTGCAACTATGAATTACTACGTTCCAGTGTAAGTTACTAACAGACCTGTATTAGCTTTTGAGAATATTTTGTTTTCAATATAGCAAAAATATTCATTCAGACATCTATAAAACACAAAATAATCGAGCAAAGAATATTCTTTTCGATAAATTCCCCTTGCGACTCTACAATTATTTATATATATATATGTTTATATACACAAAATATTCTAGATTAGTAGTTAGTAACAATATTAGTGTTTTTTTTTAATAATATCGATTTTTCAAGTATTGGTTTTGTAGGGGTTTTGTTTGATTGCATGGAGGATTGCACCACGAGCTGACATCAGTCAAAGAACCACAGGAAAACCTGGGAGTACTGGATAGCTGTTTCAACCTAGTTTGGGACTCTTCATCAGTACGCACCCACCGGGGTTCGAACCCAGCACCTTCTGGTTACAAGGCGAGCTCGTAGACCATTGAGCCACTGTAAAGAATTGTCAATGCAATTACAGTTCATCAAAGATACTTAAGTTATAATAGTAATAAAGATATAATAGCGTATAGAATACCAACTAAAATTAGGGAAATTCCACAAAAATTCTGGATTATTCAAACCTGGATGGCCAAGGTAATGGTAATGTCTGAACTAACTTCTTTTGAATGCATAAATTAGGCTTGTTAATGTGGATCCCCACAGCCTCAGCAATATTTAGTAGTCGAAATCTTAAGGCAAAATTGAGATTCGTAGGTATGCGGTAAATGACCCTGAAAGCATGGTTAATGTCAATCTTGTGTTCTGTCTCCACAAGATGAGACAGAATAGCGTCACGAATGAATTTTGTTTGTCCTTTGCTTAACCACGCAGGGTGATGTTCGAAAATTCGCACGCACAATTAGGCGTGCGGTGTGTTTCTTGAAAATTAATCTGGTGCTCGCTAGGGACTGGCTTCACGACGAAGTTGCCAGAAGTTCTCCTGGGAAGTGGTAACCAGTGAGGTCCACCTGGTTGACAGTGAGCACAAATACTCTCTGACGACAGTGTATAAGGGTGCCACCAAATTCATGGATCAGCAGAATTTGGGACGCTTGAGCCACTTAGATGAGTCCCAGTGGCTGAATGGCCTGCGACTGATGAAGATTCACAAACTGGAACAAAACAGCTCTGTAGTACTTTCTGGTTTTCAATGGTTCTCTAACTGACATAAATCCGTGATCAAACTCAAAACATTCGACTGCTGTTTGCTGGGATGTTGAGTCATATTAAACACATTTTGTAAGTACTGTCTATTTACTGATTGGATAGAGAAGAAATAATATATCTTTCCCCTATAAATGAAGCTGGAAAGTTGGGGCTGAGTCGTCAAAGTTTAACCCATAGCTTCTGCATTCTAGTGTAATCGTTCATTTTCTGCTTCGCACAATCCAATAGCAAAGCTTTACTTCTTTCAATGAATAGCCACCTATATACTTATTTAAAACACCAGCATATCTAGGGAAAAATACTATGAGTTTATGAATTACCAATTTTGATTAAATCTGAAACAGTGCTTACTTTCACTTTGTTTACGAAAACTGTCTTCTAAAATTTATTTCATATGCTAT
This sequence comes from Trichobilharzia regenti, assembly GCA_944472135.2. Classification (NCBI taxonomy): domain Eukaryota; kingdom Metazoa; phylum Platyhelminthes; class Trematoda; order Strigeidida; family Schistosomatidae; genus Trichobilharzia; species Trichobilharzia regenti. The sequence continues at coordinate 130,734,180 of OX235262.1, read as the reverse complement.
TTTGCATTTTGGTAACAGTGCACCAAAACTTTGCAGTATATACCATCATAGATTGTGACATCTTTGAGTTACCACCTAAGTCGTCTTTGAGTTCCTCGTATAATTCATTCTAATGACAATATTAAAAAAGAAAACCAGTTTTATACTAGTTAACCCTACTAGTTTTGTTAGATATTATTGCATTTTTATTCCTTCACGTTCCTAGTGGAACATATGGTTTCAGGTTACAGCTTTAAAGATCCGGTAGCAGTGGTTTTACTTTAACAGCCTGCGATGGCTAGCCTCACGCCCAACCGCCTTTTTGACAAGACTTACTACCGGCTTAGCGATGTTTAGGAGTGCACCGGTCACGGATCTAACTTTGGGCCACATGCATGGTTGGCAAGAGTTCTGCCACTGAACCACAGACGCACAGTTGTGTTGAATTATTTTAAATCCGTGACCTGGTGATAAAAATATCACACAGCTTTATGTTCAGTGAAAGAGTTCCTTTTGAAGAATTTAGTTACTATAATTTCCTGTGGAACAATAATCCTGTGTAGCCAATTAAAACAAAACAACTTAGTTTATCTAATACCCTGCTTGAATGATTGTCAGGTCAAATACATAGGTCAAAGTAGTAGAACGGGTGCAGTCAAACTAGCGGAGTACATAAACCTAGCAAAATCTAGATCAGTTGACTCTCATAAGATAAGAAATCTAGAGAATAGTTCAGCTATAGCACTACATGCAATTACATACAAGTATACATTAGGATAGGATAAGATAACAGTTTTAAAGTCTAATGTCACAAGGTGGAGGGAGAGATCGATAACAGAAGCTTTGTTTATCGAATCAACTGCAAAAACGTGCAATAGGAATGACTCAACACCTGTCTCAGATATCTGGAAAATTCCACTACCCCATCGACGATAAATAGGCGAGAACAAATAAAACCATGACCAGTAGGGTACAGCAGGTTGAAGATGAGGCAGTAACTCATCGAAGAAGACATTGCGAAGTGGTCGCGCTATGTCGTGAATTGGCAGAAGTTAGAATTCAAGGACCATTGGATCGGGTTCCAGTGGCTCAACGGTCTACGAGCTCGCTAGCCTTGTAACCAGAAGGTCCTGCGTTGGAACATTGGCGGTGGGTGCCTACTGATGAAGAGTCCCAAACTAGGACGGAACAGCTGTCCAGTACTCCCAGGATTTCCATTGGTTTTCTCACTGATGTCTGCTCATGATGAAATCCTCCATGCAATCGAAACTGTAAAACTCAAGTTTTGAAGTGGTATAATCATAACTGATATGATTATGAACAAGAAATTGTGTTCGAAACCACGTCATCCAGTAAATAGTACTGTTTCACTGTGTTTGTGATATATCTAATAAACAAACTAGTATAGAATTTCATGATGGCGTATGTGAAAACATTGGAAGACAGATAAAAATACATTTAAATTTACTTAAGATAAGTAGTGCACTATAGGATAGTGGTGAAAGAGACTCTCATAAAGAAGTGCAAAATTATATGCATAACCTATGATAATAGCTAAAACTATTTATTAATAGGTACAATCATCGTACAAGCTTGTTCTATTGTCACACAGAGCAATAGCTGTGCAACATGTCGGTTAATCTTACTCAGCACGAATGAAAGTAAACTGTATGTTGTTAGACTATTCAAACAAATTAAAATAAGTGTGTCAAAATACTGATGTCATTCATAATCCGATATTTTCTGAGTGACTTTGAACTGACTTCAAACAACATTTTTATAAGTCATTCAAAAGACAGGATTAGGGGTGAAATATTATTTGGACACATTTATTCTTGTGACATGCTGATTATGGAAAACACCCATATGGACATTAGAAAGAAGAGAACACGAAGTTTAGCAAAGATATCTTTTCGGCCATTGTACAGCTTTTGAAAATGAAATCACCGAAAAGATATTCTTGCTGGACTACATGTTGATTAGTTTCAATAGGATAGGTGCTAGGCCATTCGAACACAGAATAACTGTTAAACTAGTTACTCGCAATAAACGTTAGGGCTTATTGTTAAAGTTGATTGATTGAGTTGGACCAAAATGACCTATTTCTGTTGTCATGTTGGCTTCTAGTGGTGATGCTTTCATGATGTCATTCAAAAGATGTCACTAGATTTTGAATACAGTCAACCCAGCATACTTGAATAATTTAAGTGTACTATATGTCCGTTCATTCATACATATTCGTATCTATGTTTGAGTGCATTATTTCTTAGATGTGTCAACAGTAAAGTAAAACAAATTGTGGCCTGTACATTAAGCATAAAATCTCTTCCTCATACAGTTGTCTTAAACTCAACACAATATTCCGAAAACAAGATGTTGAAATTAAGAGAAGAATCAGCCCCAAATGAAGTTAGTAGGCGTTTTGAATGTTATTACTGGAGACATAAGAGAACATCCTGAATCATGTTTGTAATCACATCTCAATTATTCAAAATGCAAATCAATCACATTCAAATGACTGTCAAATAGTCACAATTTAAGGGCAGATTTCCTGCTGAAAATTAAATTTTCACTAAAGTTAACTTTAAAGTTGACACGTATAAAACACTTCTCTTTTAGACAGTAACTGCCTATGGTTAATAAAACTTGACAGGAAGAGAATAGTAATAAATCCTTTCCGCTATTGTGCCTGCATGCTCGACACTACGTCTCCTCTACATGATGACTGGTGACAGTGTGGTGAGAGCTGGCTGGCTGCTAGCCAAAAATTGGTAGACAGTAATTCACGTCAATGTTTACGTCCCCAATATTGGTCATGTGAAAACAAGAACAAAGACTGACTCAACAATGAATCACAGCAGACTTTTCGTAGCTGGATAAAACTTGCAGATAGATAATCTGAACTTCAATAAACGGCCATAAAGAGATGAAAGATTAACGTTCAGAGAGAAACTGCCAATTAGAAGACTGTGTTTGTTTGCTTACAATAATCTATAATAATGTACATGAACATCTATAAATGTCTGTTGATTTCCCTAATAAACGATCTATTGCCTGGCCCTTGTCTTCCGTTGTTACAACAGGACATAACTCGGCAGGAACAAACATCGAAGCGAAAATTCCTATGGAGGGATAAGTTTTCATGAAATGGCTTCCAATCTCATTTATCCTCCAACTTTGAAATGACTAGTGTCATAAGTGATAGAAGAAACGTTCATTCTTCCTGTTATGCATAAAAATGAGATTACTAGTGAATACGGTTTCTTATGCACATTAATGGCTCTTTTCTAACAGGATGTAGTCGGTCAGATATTGAAAGCTTAGCGTCTTACAGGTCATCACACACTATGCGTTATAATGTACTGATGTGTTTATGCACCATCATGAAATCTGGAAAATATATATTTACGATTTATGTTTGATGTCACACAAAATCAAAGACTTACGAGCGAAAACCGACAAACTGATCGAAGAAGCAGCCGGCGAAGACAGGACTCCAGGTGAACATAGACAAGATGGAGGTTATGAAAATAACCAACCAACCAACAACAACAACAGCAGAAACATCCAGCGCCAATCACCATCAACAGGAGAGATTGGAAAGAGGTTATTTCATTCACTCACTTATCTATGGAGCATTGTCTCAACCACACGCAGTCGGAACGGACGAGGATATCAAATCGAGCGAGAATCGGGAAGGCGAGAAACACATTCATCAACTTGAAACCAACCTGGAAGTCTTCGTCACTCAGCCAACATCAACAACAAAATTCGGTCGGATTTTCAATACAAACGTCAAGTCAGTCAGTTCTTCTATACGGATCACAAAGAATATTTCCAACAGCCTGTTGCAGACCCTTATCAACAACAACTGTCTTCGCTCTATACTGAAGATCAGATGGCCGGGCCGGAAAGAATCACTCACGAGAAACTATGGGAACAAACAAAACAAGAACCAATCACCCGACAAATATACAGGAGAAAGTGGAGACGGATTGGACACTCTCTCGCTGAGGAGACCGGCTGGTGATATCGCGCGTGTGAAACCCGAAAGGGAAGCGGCGAGTGGGTCGTCGATGCAAGGGTGACATGGAGGAGATCGTGTAAAGAGGATTTGAAATAGTATGGACTAACATGGATGCAGGTGAAAAGTACAGCAGAAGACAGAAGCAAGTGGAGACGTGTAGTTGAAGCCCTTTGTTCCATTAGGAACCCAAGGGAATGATAATAACTTATTTTCTGAAATATCAGGTCTTAAGAATTCAGTAGAAACGGCTGGTTTACAGACCATAAGTGTACTCTGATAATGGCATTTCATTTGCTGTCAGAATAGTTCACTTAGTCGAATACAACATTATGTTTATGATAATGTGGTCTGTCTCTCAGTTAACACTTATTAGTGTTTCCTTTTAAAAATAAAAGGACCACATAGAAGTGATTCTAAATCTTCATCTTGTTTTCTTCACTTTTGACTTTACAAACACAGGAAGGAAGCTTGTGAACAGGATACAATCATGTGTCCAACATGTGATATAAAGCATGGATGTCGGTATTGGAATTTACGCGAGTTATGCTTATACTTGAAAGTTTCTTATTTATTCGACCATCCAGGCTCAGTATTCTATGCTATATTTATGGTAATCTGGGGTAAGCAAATCTGTTTCCTACTCTATGAATATTGGTCATCACAAATCATTTTCTTTTTGCTTGTAGAGGTGAGTTTGCAGTATGAAACAATTTAATTGACAAGTTTCTCGAATTGATACATAAAGATTATAGAAGGGAAGACTTGAGGGTCAAAATCAGGACTACAGTTATTTTATGTTATTTTAGCGTTTATGACCGATGTGTTAATTGACTAAGTCAAAACTTCAAGGGTTACAAAACAAATAGTTGTGATATTTCTTAAAGTTTCATGTAACAAAAACATTCACAAACCAACCAACTAAGATAAGGTTAAAAAATATTCAGGATGATTGACCCTAAAAGAGTACTATTCAGGTAAAAAAGGCACACTTTGTCAGACATACTGGACATAACTATGTAATGATAGTACAAAGTTAGTCATTGTGACATATACATGAATAAACTAAAATAGTAGGTAAATGCATTAACCTGTATGCTTGATCAGATGACAAACAGCCAAGTAAGAATAATCTATTTATTCAAGTATAGGTATGGTAGAGAAGATTTGTAGCTCAGGTGGATGATTTTGATGTGGTTGTGTTCTCAGAGCTGGATAGTTAATTTCCCCTACTAAGTAACATCTTCAGCGCACACTTCAATTTCTCCACGAGTTTATTAGTCATCTTTTCTGGTGGGTGGACCTGAACTTAATTGGTTTCTTTTATGTGGTTCCACACCTTCTGCGCTACTTGCATTGTACTGATTGTTTCCTTGACTTGAGCCTTGACCCTGTGCGTGTGTGAGCATTCCTTCTTATCGGTTGGTAAATTCTGCCTATCTTGATGTGTCTATTGATTGACGATTCACTGGAATGCCAAGCTTCTAAAAATTCTCTAACATTCTTGGTGTCTCCCCTGTCTAATATTTGAACGTTGATTGTCCCAGCCGAACTGATGTCCGTGGTTGTCTGTATGTAGTGATAAGAGGGAGTAGATGTCATGTCTTTTGACGGCTAACTTATACTCACGAATACGAAAACGAAGGGGACGTCCACTTTGGCCAATGTAGTGTTTTTTGCAGTTGTTACAATTTATTTTGTAGATGATGTTTGTTTTTATCTTCTTTCGTTGTTGAGTCTTTTGACTCAACAATGTATACACTGAAGATATTGTCTAGTAGGGCAATGAAAGCTTCGCAAATTAACTATTCAGCTCAGAGAAACCAAATCGAAATCATTTAAGTATGTGTTGCGTCTATCGATAGGGATATTAACAAATCACCAACTATATTCTGGTGTCATGCCACTAAATTATGGTGAGTATATAAGGCATACGGTGAAGACATTTAAGATTTAATGGTGTGAAATATTCTCATCTTATGAATTAAAAGTCAATCTGAACGAAGAATATTCTTTTCAATAATTTCTTTTCAGGTTGTTATAATTATAAGATATAATATCTGTTGTCATTACAATAATGGCAAGTTATTTGGCGGATACATTGTTAACGTAGAATAACAGATTAGTTATGGGGTGTCAAAATAAATAGTCATATTTGTGTGACAAACGTGCTCTGGGCTGAAATCGATTACAAAATATTGTAAAACGGGAGACAATGGTGGTGGTGATTAATGATAATAGAATTGTGGAGTACGGGGTAGGGAAATTGACAAATCAGTTCAAGGTTATAAAAGGTGTCAGGTGAGTGGCTAGTACAAAGTGATCTGTATTAAACAGGATATAGTAAGACTGCAATAAGAGGTTCATAGTGAAATAACGAATATGTGAAGTGAAACAGTTGGAGGCATCAAATGTTGAGAAAAGAGATAATATCACTAATAATAAGTCCGGATAATATGAATGAAAAATTCGATAGTATTGAGGGAATGTTTGCATGAAGGGCATAAATTATGACGAATAATGATAATAATAATATTTGTAATAATAAGCAAAGGAAAATAAAACCAAGAGGGTTAAGGAGAAGGAGACTCTTGGTGAAAAGAAGAATCATTAATCCAAGTTCGGCCACGGTAGGAACAGCGTCTGGACGTGTTCTTTTTGGATACAAGGTTCCAGTCTAGTCGATCTCATTGCAACAGCCTCAGCTATGTGTAGGAGACGTAAGCGAACTGTGCATGATAACGACTTCGGAATTCGGTATATAACCCTGAAAGCTGTGCTGATATCGATACGATGTCCAGTATTGACCAATTGTGACAGGATCGAGCTTTTCATGCACTTAATTTCCCCTCCTTCCCCTGCTGAACCAAGCTGGTAAATGTTCTCGAACCCGTAGACGACAACAAATGTTATATTTTATAATTGTAAGAACCTGAAGAGAAATTTCTGGAAAGAATATTCTTCGTTCAGAAGACATTTAAATTCATAGGGGCATCAGTGAACAAGAATTCTCAAAGCTGTAGAAAAGAAGTAAAGATCAAAATCAAACTTTTCACCTAGTGACTTCTGAAATATTACTCTTAAACATAATTCACTTGAATTTAATCTTCCTGACGATCTGTGCAAGGCTTATGCAGGCATAGACATTCACCTACAAGTTCATATTTTGAGATTATAAAATATCTGAATTTTCCTCTCGAACAACTAAATTCATTAAAAAGGGATTGTCTGTAATCAAGTGATAGTTAGACTGACTAAGATGTTACTTAATAAAAGAAAACTGTTCAAGTATAGTTTGTGACAAATTTACCACCTTTTATGATGCATATAGACTTGTGTATCGATACTGACTGTCATAGATAAATTAATTATTAATATTCCCTTATCTAAGAACCAAGTAACAAACAGTTTACAGACAGGATGTTTTAGATAAGAATTATTGATTCATAACTATCCCATTTAATTTCTTTTTTAATAAAGCAAGAACAACTTTTTTGTAGGATAAAATGGTATCATCATTGTTGATTTTGTTAGCATCTCATTAGCTCCATACATCCTAAATATATTATTGAGTTTATGTACAGAAACGTTTTAACATACTAGCAAACTTTATGTGATGTCAGTTGACGGAAGTTTCTGCAATTAGTGAACACTCTTCAGAAAGTTACGCTTATATAGTTTTTACGCAGGCATTTCAAGTTTTAGCAAAGTGAATGTATGCATACACTGGCAAAGGGGTTGCGCAATAAAGGCAAGAGTTGCATAAGACAGTGATTGGCTAACAAATTAGCTAACAATGTACTGAGTTCAACTCAAATCAAAGAAACTAGAGACAAGGTAAATTACACTATATCAAAAGGAGGTGAGGTTAAAGCCAGAGATTAAGTAATCAAACGAAAAAGAGAGAATAAAGACGTCTAGTTATCAGGGTAGAGAAAGACTGATAACTGCTTCTTTCTGAAAACATAAATCGGATTTCAGGTGTTTGGTAGGGATTGTTCAGGCAAACTTGAGGAGAATCGAACGTCTTTGTCTATTGATAATTTCAAAGGAGTTAGTGGCTTCCACCTCATGACCCATGTGAAGGAGATGCCCGGTATTGGTATTATTGTAAGCGTTTGTTCCTTTGAGACGTAGGTTTTTCAGGTGTGTGTGCCTGTTCAGGTGTGTCCCTGTTTCTGTTCTGCCAATGTAACCACTCCCACAGTTACACGGAAATTTGTATACACAGTTAGAGTTAACATGGGAAGGGTATGTGTCAACTTTTGACTGCACCGAAGAACATGTTATCCAATATAAGTATAAAACTTGGGCACTGTGGTAGATTATAACTCCATCATACATAAGACTTTATTTGGATAAATCGAATGAACGGGAACCAATTTACCTGCAGGATAGTCTCTAGCAAGTGACGTAATCAATCTTCTGTCGACTATTGCTGCAGTATTTGCATCTTTCGAATCGAGTTGAATGAAGACAGGGTTTTATCCCACTGCGGTTTGTTTGATGTTTAAATTTTTAAATCTTCCACATTTGTTAGTGAATCTCTGATAGCAACCGTTGTTTTTCAGCATCTTTTCGAGAATCATAAAGTCTTCCTCTAATTTCTCTGCAGAGCATATTCTCCTGGCTATATAGTATATAGTCTTGACTAGTGCTCGTTTATAGCCATTTGGACAAAAACTATTAAAATGTAGGCGTTGTCCATTCTATGACCTCTGGAGACTACCATCTTAATAATAATAATAATAATAATAATAATAATAATAATATGGTAAAGCTTTATTTAAGACAGTATGCGAGTACACGGTACAAAAATTTTCAGCGCATTCAGTTCCAAAGTACTTTTTCTCCACACAGGATTCACATGTAAAGTAATAATCTGAAGTATATCCTCATTTCGTTGAAGAATTGTACAGAGTTTACTTGGGAGCAAGTTAAATCATCGCGCAAGTTTATGTATAGGTCATTTGATATAACTGGAAGATTAAAACAACGATAAATCCAGATGAAATTAAACATTTTGTAGGAAAGTAATTTCGGTAGCTCAATGATTGAGGCAGGCCGCCAGTAATACAACGTCACATCTAGGCGTTACATGGCGATGTGGAGGAAATGGAACTTTTTGATGTGGTTGTGTTCTCTGAGCTGGATGGTTAATTTGCGAAGCTTTCATCACCCTACTGGGTGACATCTTCAGAGCATACTTCAATTTGAAGTGAGCTTTTAGATTTCTCCACGAGTTTATTAATCATCTCTCCTGGTGACCTTGGACGTGATTGGTTGTTTTTGTGTGCTTTCAAACCTTCTATGCTACTTGTATTGGAACTGAGTGTTTCCTTGACTTGAACTTTGACCCTTTGTGTGTGAAGTTTCTTTCTTATCGGTTGATAAATTTTGTCTATCTCTATGTGTCTATTGATTGACGATTCACTGGAATGCCAAGCTTCTAAAAATTCTCTAACATTCTTGGTGTCTCCTCTGTCTAATATTTGAAAGTTGTCCCAGCAGAACTGATGTCTGTGGTTGTCTGTGTGTAGTGATATGTGATAGTGATATGAGGGAGTGGATGTCATGTCTTTTGACGGCTAGCTTATGGTCGTGGATAGGAAGACGAAGGGGACGTCCATTTTGTCCAATGTAGTGTTTTTGCAGTTGTTACAATTTATTTTGTAGATGATGTTGGTTTTATCTTCATCGCTGTTGAGTCTTTTGGTTGACATAGAATTGAGTGAAGCGACTTTGTTGGTTTGTGTACGATGTCAACTCCTAAAGGTTTGAAGAGTCTTGTAGTGACTTCTGAGATATCCTTTATATGTGGTAAGGCGATTTCCTTTGTGCTTTTCTTGGTGGCTTTTGCTTTGATAGGTTGGTTTGGGGGTATATGTCTTTTGATGAAATTCCGTGGATATCCATTCTTTTGGAAGACGTCCATGAGATACTTTTCTTCAGTTTTCCTTAAGGTGAAGGTGCTGCAATGAGTCCTTGCTCACTTGAATAGTATTTGTATGCAGTTCCTTTTGTGTTTTATTGGGTTGTTGCTGTTGTAATTCAGGATTCGACCTGAGTGAGTTGATTTCCGATAAACTTGAGTTTCTAATTCCCCTGCGGTTGTTCGCTTGACTAAGACGTCGGAAAATGGGATTTTGTTCTCGGATTCCTCTTCTCTTGCGAATTTGATGTCGTTGAAGACATTGTTTATTAAGTTGTGAGTTTTATCTAACTCGTTTCTTTTGATTATTACAAATGTGTCGTCGACGTAGCGTATCCAAATCTTGGGTTTGATCTTTGTTAGAATTATGTTTTCGAGTCTTTGCATCACTGCTTCTGCAATCAAACCTGATATTGGCGATCCCATGGGTGTTCCTTTGACTTGTTCATATATATGGCCGTTGAATTGGAAGTATGTTGTTAGGCATAGGTTTGTGCATTTCATCCAGCTTGTGTGTTGCATTTTAGATTGTTGTGGAAGGTGTTCGTTGTTGGTAAGTAATTGCTCCATGGTTTGTTTTGCTAGTTTTGTCCGATAGAGGTATATAATGCTGTCACGTCGAAGAATACCATTATTTCTTGTTCATCTATTTGGATGCCTCTGATTTTCTCTAGGAATTGGATAGCAGAGTTGATGGAGTGATCACAAGATTCCATTTGGTATTTTAGTTTTCTGTATAATTCTTTGGATAAATTATATGTTGGAGTTCCTCGGAGTGATACAATTGGTCGTCCCCTTTGTCTTCCTATCCACGACCATAAGCTAGCCGTCAAAAGACATGACATCCACTCCCTCATATCACTATCACATATCACTACACACAGACAACCACAGACATCAGTTCTGCTGGGACAACTTTCAAATATTAGACAGAGGAGACACCAAGAATGTTAGAGAATTTTTAGAAGCTTGGCATTCCAGTGAATCGTCAATCAATAGACACATAGAGATAGACAAAATTTATCAACCGATAAGAAAGAAACTTCACACACAAAGGGTCAAAGTTCAAGTCAAGGAAACACTCAGTTCCAATACAAGTAGCATAGAAGGTTTGAAAGCACACAAAAACAACCAATCACGTCCAAGGTCACCAGGAGAGATGATTAATAAACTCGTAGAGAAATCTAAAAGCTCACTTCAAATTGAAGTATGCTCTGAAGATGTCACCCAGTAGGGTGATGAAAGCTTCGCAAATTAACCATCCAGCTCAGAGAACACAACCACATCAAAATCATCCACCTGATCCACAAATCTTCTCTATCATATCTAAATGGAATTTTCCATCATTTTTATTTTCCATAGTAAATTTAATATTTGTATGTGCTTTGTTGAATAATCTGAGTAGGTAAGAAGCATGACTTTCATTGTAACACTACAAATTTGTCATCAACATATCAACAATGAGAAGTTGTTTCGTTGACTGCGTGCTTCAACTTTGTTTTCTAAATGTTTGACATGAAGATATCTGCTAAAACAGGCTAAGTGGACTGTCCATAGCTATCCCATTTTTATTAGACACTACCTGAAATGAATGGGGCAAATATAATGGTGACTGACCGATACTATAACAGGCTGATGAGTCTTTTTATGATGACACTTAAATAGTATATTTTTCATCCTTAAAACATTATTTTACTTCCTCAAAATTTCCTTTGTTTAGTTTGAGTACCTATCATTGTTACAGACTTTTATGTAGTGATGCCAGTATCAATGACTCGGGTACTAACGACGGACCCGAAAATGGATGAGAAGTAGATATTCATCCTGGATTATGATAGTTATTGCGTCATAGTTTCTAATACATTTGTATAAACTTTCAATCATATACTATTATCCTATGTAGTCATTTAATTTTATATGTATAAGTATATATTTTTCAAATAGAATAGGTAAGTAATCACTTGTCACTAGTCGTGTATGTCATAATTACAAATGTACAAATAAAAAACAGTCAGAGGACGTAAAATAAATCAGATAAGTCATAATAGTGTCAGGCATAAGATTGAACATAAGCTGGTCATTTGACAAAAAATTAAATTTACAATGCCTATGGTGTAAGTAACATGAAACAAGAATGAGTTTACAGACTGTCTTATTATCTGATACAATGGTTACAATACTACTACTTGGACGTATATTTTAACATGATATATGAAAAGAAATTATTTATTCTTGATGAATTTACGTTTATTCAATGCCTTGGATACTCTACTGATTTGTTAATATTGAAGATGGATGTCATAGCTATGACAGGTGTGTCTGTTGGAGTCTAACTACCTATCAGTTAACTGGTATTATGTATATAAGTCTCATTTTTAAAGAAAACATTTAATTCTGTTGAAAATGAGGTAACGCCTATGGCTGAATAAATAAAACTAAGATCATTATTATTATTAGTATTACCTATGAATTCTGAGTAGTCTATGACTATTTCACACTGTATTCATTTTAGCTTTCACTTTCTGTTCACAATATATCCTACGTGTCACCAATGGACACCCAATTCGTTGTTTCTCAACCGGTTTACACTTGAAACCCTGGTGCATGATACCCCTCAGAGGTTTTCTCAGAGTGTTTCTAATTCACCTCCATTTCTCTTTGCATATTGGTTGAGAGATGGATTCTTGGTTAGTTCTTGTCTTTTATCCTTTCCAGCTGGTTGTTTGAACTTCACTGTCAAACAAAGGAAGGCGGATAGTGATAAAAGTCTGCTATAGTCTGTTGGAAATTCTTCCCGTGAAGCGTTCATCAAGTCTGTAGTATATCAGCATCACTAAATGGACAGTAGTGTGTAAAACTCGAATCTAATTCCTTGTTGTAAGCGTTGAAAGTCTTCATACCAATTTCAGAGTGATGAACGCCTGTCTTACTTCTTTCGTCCCACCCGTCCTTGGTAGTTTCGTCCATGAACATATAGAAACAGTGATTTGACATGAGTGTTGAAGCTCCTTATCTTGTTCCTTAAGTTTAGTACAGTAGATTATCAAAACGGTTGTTTTGCGACCTTATCTTTGAAATCTTCATCTGTATAGCCGCTTGTATTTGAACCAGTGCTGCCTAGAAAGGGGTGGCCTCCTTTAGATTTCTCCCGTTGATGGTGATTAGAGCTTGTTGTCACGAGTTCGACATCTTCATCACCTCTGTCTTCTCTAGGTTCGCTTGAAGTCATGTTGTTTGTGCTTCTTCTGCCAACTTGTTGCTTTTTACCTGTAATTTGTATGACATTAGAAACAAATCACCTGCAAAGTCCAAATCTTCCAGTATCTTCTTGTAGGTTTCACAGATACCCGTCTTCTCACTCCCTATGGTCTCCTGTATGACATGGTCTGCTACATTTAAGAATATATTCAGTGACAGTCGCTAGCCTTATCTTACTCATGTTCTCACTTCAAACGCTTCTCTGAGATTTTGGTTGAGGTCACTTGACATATAGCATAATCACTTAGTTGTTTAATGGGGTTAATAACACTTTTGGGTACTGCTTAGTGTTAAATCAGTTTCCAGATTACTTTTCGGTTGACGGGATCTAAAGCCTCTTTAGAGTCGATTAACTTAAGGTAAAAAGTTTACTTCCATTATATGCTCTGCGACTATTGAATATAAAATTAAATAAATACTATTTGAAAAGCCCCACACACCACATAGAAATTAGTCGATTATTCTACACATGTTATAACTGCAATTAGTTTATAACAGATAATGTCAACTGTATTTCCTCTTAGATTTCATGTAGTGCACTAAAACAAATACTTCTAGTAATTCACAATGCGAAGTTTCGACAATAAATTCTTTAACCAAAAGTGATAGTCCATGGCTGATTATAGCCAACCTGAAGAAATAAGGCATGCATCCTTAGAGGATGCATATTGACTTACGTGTTATGAAAAGGTATCCGTATACATTGTGAGGTATTGTTTAACACCACTTTACTTAAAACAAACATGAAACTGCTTCTTTTCGCCTTATACACCGTAAAACTTTGTGACTACTTTTAATGACCTCCAACATCTCAGCCAACAAAATATTAGTTATTTTTCAAAAGAAGTCTGATTAAATCCTCTCATTGCTTTTATAGGTGTAACATTTCTAGAATATTGGAAACGTAAAAATGCCAAATTAGCTCATCGATGGGATGTGTTAGATTATGAAATAGAAGAAGAACGCCCACGTCCACAGTATTCTGCACAATGCACTCAATATGCAAAAAATCCCATAACTGATGTACTTGAACCGTATTTTCCAACTAGAGCTCGTGTAGCTCGTATTGTTGCCGGTTTGATATGTGTCATGTTAATGGTAGGTGAAATTTAACCATCTACATAACACTATCTATTCTTTGTTAATTAATTTTGTACCATACGCATATAATCGCTGTTATAATTCTCCAGTAAACTAAGGTTTATAGTGAAATTAATTTTCTGGTCATTTGCATCGTATTATTAATTATTCATTTATTATGGAATGATGGGTTTTAGTTTCATAAAGCCTAAACCGTAAGATTTTATGCACTCCACTTCTCATTTCCGTGCAGATATTCATTTTCTTTTTCCACAGAATTATCCGTTCAAATGCTATTTAATGAATATATATGTGTATGTATATATTATCTGATAGGTCAAGGTTAAGCTAGTTATATATGAATTGATCTTCCGACGAATTCAGGTCAAATCCTCGAAGATAAAAGTGTATAATGTGGATCTTACAAATGAATGTTGAGTTTGCATTCATAATTTAATTTTCACCTGGTCAACAACGATTTTAATGAACTTCTTGTGAAGTATTTGATTTAAAACTAGGTTATACAGATTTGATTTTATGGGGAAATAGGCATTTTCTTGGAATGATCCATAATACTTAGGACTGATGTGTATAAATTCTAAATCCGCGGAAAATTAAAGGCCGATTTGTAATGTTCAGTATAAAGCTATGATGAAACAGAGCTTGGTGAATAAATTCCATATCTAATCAGTAGATTTCAACAATTTTTGTCCTCTTTCAAGTCTGAAGTCATCAAATATTGTCATAAACGTTTGAAATCCGTGCATTAGTAGATTTTTCTCTCAAAGAAGTATAATACAATGTTGAAAAATGTTTACGAGGTAGAAGAAACTATATTTTCTCTGAGCACTGACAAACACAAGATCCAGCCATCATATTAGAGATAACTGAAGATAATCTTGCATTAAGTTTGGATTTTGTGATTTCCAAGACTGTAAAGCATTCAACTAGAAACATAGACATTTTCGATTGAAATATTCTACGATTCATGGCACTATTGATTCCCAACTCTTATTCCCCTGTTTCGGTATTCTGTGTCCCTGAATAATTTGTATAAATCTCAGTCCCACTTAGGTATCATTTAAGTTTTGAATAATGTCATGTTGTAACGGCAGAACACAAAAGTATTCTTCGCTTCGCCATTAAATCCATCCCTTCACCACTCGATAATTCTTTCATCATATGATATACATATTTATGTCTGTATCCACAGACTACTTATAATTTTTGTCAGTAGCACATCCCGTAATTTTATTGAAAAGACGCTGTCTAGGTTGTGGAGAAATTTTATTTGTGCACTGTAAAAGAAAGGCGTTAGTTTATGCAATGACAAACAAGTAGCATAGACTCGCAACCGCATGCTGAACTATTATTCGCACTTTTAATGTTGTTAAGTCAAGCTATTATGACATCAAAAGCCAGTTGTAACTATTCTATTCCTCCGCTGGTATACACTGATATGTTAAAATTCAACAAAGAACTTAAGATACACATGGGTGAATGGTCATATCAAGATGAAAGTGGTTGAACTTTAGATTAACGAGTTATTAACTAGTGCTATCCATATAATCAGTTGAATGCTATTAAAGCCATTATCAAACTAACGGATTTTTATGAATTGAATTTAACGCAGTAAGAAAATCTATTGTACTCATATCGTAATCTTCCCATAAGTTTTTAGAGCGATTTATAGATAATTAAATTCTATAGGACTGGAGCAACTTGACTTAAACATTTGTACTCAGCATGTCATTTATATGATTTTCTAAAAGGTGTTAATGATAATAGTAGTAGCTTTATTCTGAGGAATGTTTATATAATTTACAGTGTTTTCGGCAGGGTCTATTGGATGATATTTTCTCTTCGTCCAAGATCTTCAAATAAAAGAAAATTAGATACTTCGACACAGTTCTATTTGACCTGAAGCGTAAATCAATTCATTATGATATCTCTTGTTTGTTTCTTTCCTAAAATACACGACATTTTGTTAAGAAAGATTATAATGACAACAAAATATTGATAATAAGGTTTATGCATGTGACGATAAGAATAACAAAGGTAGTAATATGTGTGTACTTCGACAATTCAATAAATAAATCAGATCAAACCTTAGAATTTACGTAATACTAAACGTGAAGTGGACAGATAATCCGAGTTTAAATAAATATCATAAAGTATGAAGGAAATGGAAGATAAGAAAGGGTGGGAGGGTTTTGATAAGAATTCACCTTGGCCAAGAAGGCGACAAAGGTAGGACAGACTTCTTTTGTATGCAAAGAATAGGATCGTTCTCTCGAATTTCTATAGCTTCAGTTATGTGTAAAAGACGGGTTCGAATTCCGTTCGAAAGGCTCGATGGAATGCGATAGATAACCTTGAAAGCAATGTTTTTGTCCACTTGGCGATCTCTACCAATCAAATGAGCCAAAAAAGAGCTGAAAGATTTTGTTTGACCTTTTCCGAACTATCAAGGATGATGCTCATTAATGCGTTTGTAAAGCTTTCTAGTTGTTCGCCCAATATATCTCTTTCCATAGGAACAATTGAATTCGTAGATACACATAGAAAAGGCACAGCTAGGTAGCTTGTCTTTCGCTTGAGCAATTATAATTGGTCGGCTGAAAAATGACAAACAAAGGGTGGCGGCAGTATAAGTCCGTTTCAGTGCTCTCGATAAGAAAAGCACTGGGACAGGACAATATACACATTTTCACAGCTTCGTTCCTATCAAGTATAAAAGAAATTCAGTGAAGACCATCAGCCACAGAGTTAGAGCTATATGCTCAGAAGAAGTAATTGAAGATGAACTAAGCATTGTATATGATACTTTGATCGAAAATGGCTATCCTGAACAATTTATCAGGAAACATATGACAAAGAAAACGGAAAAGGAGTACTCACTATCTGTAAAAGAGAAGCCTCCTTATATACGACTACAATTCATGGGTGATATACCAAGCGAGATGGTTGCGAAAAATTAAGAAAATCATTTCAAAGAACTTTTACTGCTGGCAAACTACACGTCTAATTCTCTACATGACCGATGGTGATTCCTCGACTGAAGGACGAAGTACCAAGACTAGCCACTTCTAATTGTATCTATCAATTCAACAGCGCTTGTAGAGCCAGTTATATTGGCCGTTGCTCTAGGAACTTGATTTTTTGTGCTCTAGAACATCTCCCAGCATGGCTAAGTAAAAGTGTAGTGAAAACTATTAACAGCTCGATATTGGACTATCTGGTGCAAACCGGCCACGAAGCCAGCCAGCGTATAAGAATCCTTCTCTATAATCTACTGGGTGCCTAATAAATTGCCAAAAACATCGAAGCACCGCATGCCCCAAACAGCAGAGGCTATTGCGATTTGCCTCAAACAACCAACACTCTGTGTCCAAAAGAAGCAAGTCCAGCCCCTACTATTGCCCTGACCTTCAGTAGAAGCTATAAACTCACGAATTTGTAGTATTATCTTTCCTAATT
The DNA here is from genome assembly GCA_944472135.2 of Trichobilharzia regenti. NCBI lineage: Eukaryota > Metazoa > Platyhelminthes > Trematoda > Strigeidida > Schistosomatidae > Trichobilharzia > Trichobilharzia regenti. Next base: position 130,716,427 of record OX235262.1, on the reverse strand, counting down.
CTTCTGACATTCAGCTTATTTTGTTTTGATGCAAATCAGCTGTAATCTACCAATATTATTGATTTGATTTGATTTAAACATTAATGTCGTTCATAGCACTAATTCATTTATTCACTGATGATGAATTTATCGAAAAGAGTACTCTTTGTGCAGTATCCATTCTTTTGAAAATATAAAAAGTTCAGGGGTACATTTTGTGAACGAAGGACACCACACAGGAACGGTAATCTCATGGATTGAGATAAGCTGCCATCGTGGATAATGCTTTTTCACATGTTCAATAGAAATCAGTAGCTTGTAAATGTTTTATATGCTTGCCAGAGTAATCAATATTGATGGAGGTCATACTTTGCAGAATTTAAACAAACTGAACAAAAGAAACTATATCCGATACATTGATGGAGGCTTTTAGTAGTTTGAGTTATTAGAAGGCGGCCACCATCAGGTTTGAACCCATTGCCCTCATAAAAATAAAAACTGATTTTAAATGATGGTTAATCCGTCTGTCACTGCCAGTGTTTTCGCTAGTCACCGACGTTTAGTTGACAACCGAAGTGCCACTATCATTATACGTTATATTTCTCTCTATATTCACAAAAATCTGTCCTTCAAATACTTAATTAAGCAAAAATGTAGGTGAAGTGTAATAGACGTGACAGATGTTGTTTATGTTATCACACATTGATTTCATTTTACTCCTAAGCAAATGATTTTCGAGAAAACATCTCAATGAGGATGAGAATTAAATTAGTCAAGTCACTGAAGTGTTTTTATTTTTATTCTTTCCGATTCTATGATATCAGATCGTCTGAACGCATTGACTATTTACACAAACAAGTAAATGCTTCAGTGAAGTCAACAACCAGTTATTTACTCTGCATAGGAAACCGTCTGAACTATAATTATGGATCATTGACTTGTACATTAAAAACATTTGTGTTGATTTTATATTCCTTAACTTAACTGATATTGTTGTCGACAGAATAACCTTCGATAATTCTAAAAATAGACTAACTTTGTTTTTTTATAAAGTTGCGAAAACTTTTCATTACCTTTATCTAAATGTGTTTGAATATTATCTACTTAGTGTGCCAAAAATTTCTTCAATGTTGCTATTTTTTGAGTGCACAAGAATCAATGACCAATTTCTTACTCAACTTACCACCATTTAATAAATTTTACTGTAAAAAGTTATACTATTATAAGTAGGCAAATATTTTCTATAAAATAATCTGTTACTTTACATGGAAGTTAACTGACAGCTGTGAAGTTCACTTTCTCTTAAAAGGAACACCTAGTGGGTATTTTATAAGGAGCCGTACTAAATAACACAGAAGTGAACTAATAGTTAAAGAAGCTTTAATTTCTCAAACTTGGTTATAAATTCATTTGCGTTAAGTTAAATTTGAAAAAAATGAGTAAGTTATGTAAACATGTTCGTAATTTCCCGTTGATGTACCGCATTTTTCTCGGTCAGACGCACCATAGAAGTAAGTGACTTCAAGTTATACTCGCTGAACAAAAGGTGGTTCTCATGACACATTAGGTAACGCTTTGGCATTTGAAACGATGATTGGTGTCTTCCTTTTTCAATGGGAACATCATAAGTCATCTAGGTGCAGGTATATGCAGAAGATGAAACTCCAGTCGGATAAAACACACATCCTAGATTCCAATGCTAGCTGCCATCAAACATCTAGCTTCAAGTGAATGACTTCCTTCTATTGAAACATTTGGGATATTCATAAGTGGTGTTAGTTAACAATCGACTTCGGGGCGTTTGTCTTAACTCACTTAAAACTAATCATCTGTATGATTATTTTTTCCTCGTTATTTCAACACTTCAGTCATTCTTTGTTTAACAAATATCACCTCATTTTAGAAAGCCCACATTCTTCTATTTTTCGATGCATAGAGAAGGATAAAATTTTGTCTGTTTGCATGTGGGTTCATGCATTGCGAAGACCGTCGAATGAGATGGAGCGCCAGTCCTTGGAATGGGATGCAAATGGAAGAGATGGGTAGGTTGTCACTTCAACGGTGACATGGAGGAGATCGTTTGAGGAAAAGATGAGAGAATATATTCAATCATGGACCCAGCTGAGGAGGACTGAAGAAAATAAGACAAAGTTGAGATGCGTTTTTGAATCCCTATGTTACACTTGAAACCCAATGGAACAATAACAATAATAATAATGACTTGGATAGCATAAAATAGTGCTCAAAATATTCTGCTTAATTCAAAAGATAATATCACTTTGATCGCTGTTAATATTTGTGCTCATTTTCTACTACATGAATAACTGTAAGTGGCATAATGATAAGTGATCTCTTGTTTCGTTAATGCACTGTCTATGCTTATGGTATTAAGCTGACAATGGGACATTTTTTAAAATTTTCATTCTCTCTTTATATCTTAAAATGTAGGTAATGCTCGTACTGGTGTTCATAGTTGCTGTAATTATTTATCGTTTCTTAATAAAAATTCCATTATTTCAAAACAAACTGCTACGTTCTAATGCTGAGATATACGCAACACTTTCAGCCGCCGTTGTAAATCTAATCTTGATTATGTGTCTTGGCAAAGTTTACGAAACACTGGCGTATAAAATGACTCATTGGGGTAAGTGTTTTAAGCTTTCTCCAACATTTCTATTTTAGCATCAGTAAAATGATCCTTATATTAACTTATTTCCTGTTTGTTTGGACGGAGGATTTCATCATTAGCTGAAATCAGTTAGAGAACCACCGGAAAACCTGTTTGATATCAGTTTCACTTGGGGTGTTTTACGAAATTATAACTTCACAATCCTTTAATAGTCTATGTTATGTTAGTTTCTTATGTGAACTAGAATATATGGGATCTAGATTGTCTGGGAAACTGATGAATCATTTGAAATATAGTAAATATATTTGATAAAACTGACCGACAATAATGGTAATAAATCATTTGTATTAGGATTAAGCGTTTAATTGTAAGGAATATGTGGCAGCAGTTGAATGTTACTAAGTTTTCTCAAGGTTACATTTGTTGCTTCTCTAAAGGTTTGAATCAGCAGTATAGCTTAACATCGTTTAAAAATTTAATCCGTTAAAGTAGCTTGCTTTACAGTGATGGAAGCAGAAAGGAAGACTCAAGTGTAAAGATAAGACATTTTAAGGCGTGAGAGTGTGGCAACTCATGTGAACTTCGCGGATCACTTAATTTGTGCCTACAAAACTCATATCGAGTGAAATAATAACACGTTTTTGAAATATTTCTGATTTGTATTAAAAGAAAAGTTTCTCTCTATCCAGATGATCCTAATTTTTCTTCTTGACTGAGAAATCCCCTAGTATCAGACTGATTTCCAAGTCATAATAGTAAGTATGTATTTAGAAGTTCATTAACTGATTCACAGCCTTGTAGTTTCACTTAAACTCTAGTATTCAATTTCAAGTATACATTAATTCAATTAGTTGCACCTTTCGGATGGAGTACATTGTAAGAATTGTCAACTACTATTAGCTCTGAAAAGTTTCTCATTTCAATAAGCATTATAATCAGCTGAAAAAGGGAAATGGCATCAATGCCCCTACTCCTGCCACAGTAAATAATCTACGTTGAAATTAAGTGGAAACTTACAGAACTTCTTTACCTTTATATTTCACTCACAAGCAACTAGTAATAAAACTAGTATCTCAATATGAAAAGTAGTTTCAAAATAGTAAATTACTTAAGAAGGACGTTGTCTAATTTATTCAGCTGTTGTCTACTGATTTTCTACGTAGCATTCTTACAAATTAGTATTTAATTGTTTTACCAAATAAAGATTCTTGAAAAAATAGTTTACAGTTTCACGTTTTTAGCTTCGTATAGAAATGGTTTTATTTTCAGAAAGTTTTTTGGTAAGCTAAGATATTGGGTTTAATTCAGCGAAAATATACTCATTTAACAACCGTGCTCATTTCATACCCGTTACTAGTGACGACAACTTCGACTTCAAAATTTTTACTAGTTTTCACAAAATTTTCCCTGAAAAATTCGATAACTAAATATTTTCGAGTGATTATTTGATTTCGAAAATTGACCATACAAAAAGTCCGGTTAGTATGCAGTATATATTTTTGGTTGTTTCAACGAGTAGGTTATGGTTTTCAATGCAAAATCTAAAATGGATGATAGAAAATGGGTAAGAATTGTTGAGTGCCTGTGTTTGCAAAATCATCAACAAAAAGCATATATTTTACAGGGAATTATAAACTACTCATAAGTAGTATAAATTATAATAATAAATTTACTTGAGATAACAAACTATATAATAGAGAAAGCAGTATTTGATAAATTCATTCAGTATCTATTGTAACAAACAATAATAAGAGTACTAACGAATATCTTCCATTGTCTTTATCCTCATGTTTCAGAAATGCACAGAACTCAAAGTGAATTTGACAATCAGTTAATCTTTAAGGTTTTCCTTTTTCAGTTTGTCAATTTCTACTCATCTATATTTTATGTGGCATTTTTCAAAGGACAGTAAGTTTACTGAATTAAATTCCTGGTGAAGTTTTCTTTCACTTAAATTTGTTGACGTATTTGTTTTTCAGAGACAGTTCCTATTAGAAGCATCTAGTTGAATGAATTTCGAAATGTAAATAAGGGATAGAAGCTAGCAATTCACCTTGAAGTAATCACGAATAGCATTTTCATTTTCTCGTGTTATACAAAATTAATCTCTCTCATTTACAAAATTGGTTGATTGAAGGATTTTTTAATACACCGCCCGAACGTGCTTCGAATGACTTCGATCTGTCCATATAAGGTCATGAAGAGATGAATAACCACTCATATTACTTCCACTAGCAAACTTTTTGTGGTGAAAATTGTTCACACCTTATGCAAATTTGAAAATAATCTTACTAGCTTAATGAGTTAGTTCACTGATTTCATTTTAGTTTTATAGGCTTTCTGCCATAAAAATTGAAAATGTTATGAAATGAGTCTACTTTCGTTTGGCTTTCATTGTAGCTACTTGACTGTCGTACATGCTGAACCATCACCTCCGTCGTAGAGCAGTCCTAGAGGACACAGGATTAGTTTAAAAAAGAATAAGGGTAATCCAAACATGATATGACTTTCACTGCGGGTTTTAACCATGGAGCGAGGTGTGAACTGCATAGTTGTAGTTCACGAGGTCTTAAGAATTAGCGGTTGAAGACTTTTAGTTATATGACTCTGAACCTTTCTCAGTTTCCCAGGTGCATTCACTGTTTGTAAAGTCCCGGATCTATTAAGTCCTCATGTTTTTCTATATGATGATTATTTCTAGCGTGCATTTCTGCTCGTTGTAGTTCCTCTGAAGTTTTTTGCTTTCTTCTCTCTACCTCTGTGTGCATACTGCAGTGTAACAACTTAAAATATCACACTTTTATGAGACTTTCCACGTTGAAACTTGGGTAGTATGCTAGGAAAACCTGTAATACTAATATCGCCTCAAGTTTTTAGGTTGAACTTGGTTTTCGCTGGAACAGAGAATAATTCAGTGGGAAAAGTCATTGTAAGCAGAAGAAGGATTAAGGATTCTGGGTTGTGACATCAAAATCCTACATACGGACTTCTTGTTTTAACTTTTGTATTCTTTGCTGTATATCTTTCAATTTCGAGTTTTAAGCTGTGACTGATAAATCAACAACATGATATGAAAAGTCTCTCAAAAATATTCTTCCTCCATCCATAAGGATTACTTAACCAATTTTTTGGTTGGTTGATGAACTATCATCAAAGGATTGGAAAATCTTGTCAAGTATATTGTTAAAACATCTAACAGTTCATTATAAGTGGAATCAAATGTGGGTCGGTGGCACAGTGGTCAGGACTCTCGCCGACTATGCACATGGTCCGGGGTTCGAGCCCACGCCGACGCACACCTGATATCTATGGTTGGCCTGCAAAATTTAGCTACCGATATCCACGCTGAAAATTCCATACTTCTACAGAAAAAAATACGGTGTGGAATCAAGCTGTAATCAAAAATAAATAAAAAATTCTGTCGTCTTATTCGTTCTATTGGTCGTCTAAGTATGTTTGCATCACGATGTCTGGTAATGCTCCTACTCAAACTAGGCTGTGGATTTTCAAGAGGTATCTGAGTTCGGCCGTTGGTGACGTATTAAATTTTTCGGTTTAGGATACAAATGGATATCAATTAGTAGCATTCAAAGACGTTAAAATTGAAGGAACAGTGTCTTAGTAGTTTCTTAATGTTCCATTGGCCTAACGGTTTCCTATTTCATATAAGGTCAAAAAGATTTGCTTATTGTAGTTATCTCTTATAAAGTTTACCAAATATAGTAAATAAAATTCGATTAAAGAAAGCGATAAATCTCGATGTGAGCTTTATTATTTTTAAAGGGAAAAAAAACATTCACAGAATTTGTGTTTTGAGATATTCATTTTTTAAATAGCCCTACACTTACTTCACAATTAAAGTAGTGAAAAATGAAGCATTTGAAAATGTTTTATCGATATAAGTTATATAAAAGAGTAGTAATTATTCGAGCAGATCAACTACTTGAGGATAGAAGTGCTTTTTTATGGAACGTATATTCTAAATTAGCGTTTAATGGCATTTTACTACAACTGTGTATAGTAACTGAGGCAGTGAATCGTTTGCAGTGAAGGCAGGGATAGGATAAGTTTGTTTACTATCATTGATGGTCTTCTTAATAGGGGCTGACTGGATGATGCTGTAGGCTATGGAAAGGGGGAAGATGAGAGTACGCTGTACCTTCAAATGGACTATAGAAGATCTGAGCTTTGTGAAGCATCAGTGCTTAGTATCGCACAAACTTCAAGATCTCCAGTCGGTAAAACCAAGTTGAGAGCGGAGAGAAGACAGAGAAGACAGAGGAGGTAAAAATACCCAACGAAAAACGACAACCAGCAGTAGTGACTACCAACAGGATAAATCTAAATGGAATTTACCTCCTTTACCTACCTAAAACAGTTAGTATCGTTGTCAGCAGGGTAAGCAACGTGCCACTTAACCAGACTGTTAATATTCTGGTTGATGAGAACATGGACTCATGTAAAAAATGTGCTAAATCCATTTTATCTAACTCACATCACCCTCTTCATTCACAACTCTCCCCTTGTATCTCATCAGGGAGAACCAGAAGCCTATATAGAAAACCATATGCTCTCACTAGCAAGTACAAAAACTCAACCATACCATACTTAGCTCGTGTTCTGTACGATAAAGAAAGCATTAGGCGTGATACCTATAACTTAATAAATAGTCAGTAGAACAACTGGATCTCATCTTTCCAACTCATATCACTTATAGATACCACGTTTTCTTTCTTTCTTTTCCTTTTCTCTTTCTTTTTTACTCTGTTATGTGCTCCTTTGTTTCTTTCTTCTGCTTACGCCAGTAAATATGCTAGCATCTACTTTTCAAACAACTTCAAACATTCTGTTCAATTTTGGCTTTGCTACCGACATGCCAATATGTTGTTGTCATAATGAACTGAGATTACCCTTAATCTATGTAGAATTTTATTTATTGATAATGCACTAACTGGATGCAATACTGTAGTAAAATGTTGAGAATTCCATTCTGTATCGCAAGTACTGTTTTGGAATAAAGCAGATTATTATTATTATTATTATTAAATGGCACAATATGAGAATCTCAAAGGTGGGATATAATTCAGAAAATAAGGCAAAGTTTCATTACTTTAAAATCACTAAAGAAGGCCACTGTACTTAACACAAAGAACAAGATCCAAGTTTTCAACACTTATGCCAAGTCACTCCCACTATAGTATTCAGGGACGAATCAAACAAGAACCCATTTCCCAGCAAATATGCAAAAATAATAATAATAATAAGGCCAACATTTTATGACTTCATCAAGTTTCAGTAAAACCATTCTGTTGAATACTGTACATACAATGATGTGTATACCATCAGAAAAATATTGGGAGATATTTGAGTGATAAATGATCTGCAGTGAAGCATGTGCCAATGTCTTACAGGTCGAGTTCAGATGGATATGGAGGGAGGTGGTATTGGAGACTAAAAATTATCACTCAGTTACATTAATAATAATAAACAACTAGTTATCAGACAGATAACTTGAAGACGTTAGGAATTTAAAACTGAATGATAATCGTAATAATATTGAAAAGATTGAGTTTAATGGTGAATACAGTATGCAATACTTTGAGGAAAAAATCCGAATGACATCACGCTCCAGGCAGGCACTTGAACAAAACCTAAATGGGAAGCAAAGAACAGGGTTTGAGCCCAAGGTTAACATGGAGGATGAAATGAAAGGTTGTGGGATATCAGCAGTAAAGAGAAAAGAGTGAAATGCAGATGTTCTGCTGGAGTCCCCTGTCCAACTCAGAATCCGAGGAACATATAATTATAAAGTTATATTGAGACATAATAATGGTTATCAGTTTTGTTCAGAAATGAATATGCAGGTAGGTGAAATATGATTTTAGGAACCATTTTGGCTGCATGTTTTTATTGGACAGAATCGAAACTTTCCATCTCCTCTGAATACTTGCTTATCTCATCAACCACAAGTGGAAATTATGGGTACACCCAAAAGTGATCAGTAGAGATTTTCTTCCTTTGATTACGTATAATATGAGGAAAAGTGAGTGTGACATGGGGAAAAGAAATGTAGCTGAGAGGTATTTGTTGGGTCTCATCTACCAGGTGAATAACTTAGTCGCCTTTACATTATAGCTGGATAGGGAAACTTCCCTGAATTACAACAGCTATCCTATCAGTATAGTTTTTAACGATTAGTAATGCATTTTGTTTTGTTTTTTTATATTAATCGAAAAGCTAACGACAAAAATATCTTGTGTTAATCAGTTAGAGTGACACCAGTTATCGAAAACTGTGTAGACAGTGAAGATGTCATCGTAAAAGAAAATTGATATTACTGTTCAATTAATGTTGAATTTTACGGACAAATTACCACAGAATGACCTTTAACGATCCCCCTTCCTCTTGCTTAAAAACTTTTATACAACAGAAAGATAAAATTCGTGTTTTAGCCGATGTTGAAGTTTAATTATATTCTTTTAAAATCTTCAGAATGGTGGGTTATCCCGGTCATTACATATCCTTTTTTGGTCTACGCAATGAAGCATGCAATAATGGTGGCTGCTTAATTGAATTGGCTCAACAGTTACTAGTCATCATGGTTGGTAAACAAATAATTAGCAACTGTCAAGAAATTCTTATCCCGTGAGTTTAAATTATGACACTGTTGTTATAAATTATAGGCTTGTTACATTGTATATAAGTTACAGTAGTTTAAAAAATTTGAATATGTATCAGAATTTTAGTAAATAGCTTCAGTGTTCCTTTGCTTGGTGGGTAATCTAATGAAAGATGGAAATACGTCTTTCTAACTGAATATCAATTTGCACCATTTAAATGTGGCGTGAAAGCAAGTTTGAAAAATGTTACTGGTATATGATACAGTAAGATATATTGGTAAATTAGAAAGTAAACGATAAGACAGCCTCCACCATTCACTTACATTAACTGTTAACCCTAATGGGATTCATTGAACGAAATATATATTACTTAAGTGTGTTTGATAATATTAACTTAAAGCATTGGAATTCAACATACATGTTCCATTTCTTCTGAAACTTGTCACTTGAGTATATCTCGATCCTGACGGTTTGATGCTGTCGTTCAGGATACAAAAGGGTAGCGATTATCCCTTAAAATGGTAGAATTTTATCTACGATATTAAAAAGCCGACAAGTCTCTTTAAGAAGGATTTTAAACTCCAGAAAGCGAATATGCTAACCTTAATGAATTAAGCACAGTATGAAACATGCTACTTGCACTCAAGATTAGCTAATGAAATGCAAGTGAAAAGTTCTAGCTGGTGGTTGTCAAATGAAAAAGTCTCTTAAATCAACAAAATAAAAGTGATATAAGTAAAAGTTTGAAAATCTAGTTTGTACACATAATAGCAAATGTAACTGTACAATTCTACTACCAAGATCTGTATGGAACATAATTCACAAACAAATGATGATGTAATACAATTGTCGATCAAATATGAATTCGTAATAACTGAATTAATTTTAGAAATAATCAGATGTCTGTCTGTCTGGATTCAACATAGAACTTGGCACCGAAGTGCAGCAGTTCGAGTTGCCACGTTCCAATTGGCACACAAGGTAGACAAGAAGATGAGTGAAGAGAATCAATACAGTCTGACAAGTATAAGAGCGAAACTGAATGGGTAATGGTAGAAAGGAATATGAAAGACTACAGAGACTGAATACATCTGCGCTGGCCATTGACAACGATTTTGATCCATGTCACCTATTGTCTCCAGCCATTGATTCCTAGAGTCCCGAGGGCCCCAACCTGGGAGTCTGCATCTCCCTACCTGACTCAGTTTAACTGTCAAGGATTTCATGGATTGATGAGGCCATGTTTTTGTTTGGCCACCACTGGCTCTTTTCCAACCTTCACCTATATCAGCTAGCAAAGCCCGTCGGGGGAGGCGGTGGTTAGGCATGCGCACCACGTGACCTAGCCATCTTAGTCTATGTAACTTTATAGCCTCGTCGATTGATTTTCCCTCTTTGCCCAACACTCTACGCCTAACGTCAACATTACTTACCTTATTATAAATAAACTTTATCACAATCTAGTTTCAGAAGTTCAGACATAATGTCTCAAGTTTCAGAAATCCTTTGGAGGATATCATCATGAGCTGACGCCACTGGAAAATCTAGGAGTACTGGACAGCTGTTTCATCCTGATTTGGGACTCTTCGGCAGTACAAACTCACTGGGGTTTGAACACAGGACCTCCTGGTTACAAGGCGGGCTCATAGATCATTAAGCCATTATCTATCAACAAAAATATTCAAGAATAAGTGACAATCATTTCTCAGTATGCTTTTGCAATGAAAGAACACGAAACTTACATTGAAAACAGATATCTACTATCAATGAATTGGTATAAAAACCTTTGGCTTTATGTATTTCATGTCAGTCCGGAAACATGGATGCTTAGATTTTTCAGTTGAAGGCTAAATATACAGCTGTTTTCGAATTTTAAACTTTGTTTCAAACTCTTAGAATTCTGTGATAAAATCTACTTTCAAATCAATGAAATTCAGTCAGACAACATAAGCATATCATTATGTACAACACTGTCAACAATGCTGAAATATTCTTTTCTTAATAATAACAGTAAAAGTAGATTTTGAAAGTGATTCTTTCACGATATCATATTTAAAGATAGCGAAGAGTGCTATGCATCGGTGGTACAGCGGTAGAATGCTCAGCAACCAGACTAGTGGTTCGCGGCTCCATAGCCTGCTGACACAATCCTTTATCTTGCTAAGCCAGTCATAATACTTGCAAAGAGTCAGGGTTGGACATGAGGCTAGCAATCCCATCCCTTAAAATTACATGCCAATGCCAGCGAAATTTGAAAGCTCTAGGAACGTTAAGGAAATACAAACAGTATGGTATTATATCTACAGATTTTGAAGGAAAATCCATTTCATAACATGCACAAATTTTCACATATAATTGCTAATTGATGAGTAGATAGGCATCTCATTAATATTTTGTTTACAACATTCTTCACTGTAACAAAAAATTTTGCCAATGTCAATGAATGTTTCTGTCTGCATATTCACATAAGTAATTTTTTCTGTCCCAGGAAGAATTTCTTAGCAATAAATAAAACATTATGTATTGTTAATTGGAAAAGCATCATAGTGGTACATCAGTAATACATCAACTTCATTGTACCAAGCAGGTTAACACAAATGATATAACAAAGTTCTCGGTAGAATTTCATTCAAACTGTGATTACATCTTGGTATATATTCACTGAATGTGAAATATTTTTATAATAGTAGAGTAATTCATGACTGATTCCTATAAACTGAAAACCTCATGCTTTACTGTATGATATTGTAATTATTCTGTTAATCAAAAAGCACATTCCAAGTGTGATGAACTACTGATAGATTATAAGATTTCATCGCTTCTTTACTGTTTTAGCTGTAGGAATTCAAAAATCTGTGAATACTAAGTTGCTATAGGATTATTATGGATCATTACTCCTTTCACTTTCACATTAAAGGTAGTATTTTGATAAATTTCGAGGTGTGGACGGGAGTAAGGCAAGGCTGCCTACTATGGTCAATAGATTTCTGGATTCCAGTAGATTGGATAATGCGACAGACAGTTGGCGGGCAGCGAGGAAACAGGCATAAAATGGACTCAAACAAAAAACTTGGAGGATCAGGACTTCGCCGATGATATATGTCTGATTTCCCACAAACTAGAAGATATACAAGTGAAAAGCAACAAGTTGGAAGAAGAAGCATCAAAGATAGGACTTCAGATGAACATAGAGAAAACAGAGGTGATGAAGATTCCTGGCCAACACCAACAGCAGCAACAACAACAGACAACAATCAGCAAGCATAAATGGGACGAACCTGAAAGAAACAGCCTCCTTTACCTACCTGGGAAGCATCGTTTCAACTACAGGCGGAACTGACGAGGATATCAAAGCCAGAATCGGAAATGCAAGACAAGCTTTCTTAACTCTTAAGTCTGTGTGGAAGTCAACATCACTCACTCAGCATCAAAAATAACATCCGGATTTTCAAATCCAATGTAAAGTCAGTGCTACTATACGGATCAGAGACTTGGCCATCGCGTCACAAAGAGCATCTCCAACAAACTTCAGACCTTCATTAACAGTTGTCTTCGCTCAATACTCAAGATCAGATGGCCGGCCAGAAAACATCAGCAACAGGGTTCTCTGGCAATGAGCGAACCAACCAGTAACCGATTTTGAAACAAATAGGCAGGAAGAAATGGAGATGGATTGGCCATACGCTGAGGAAACAATCAAGTGACATCACTAGACAAGCCATTGCTCGAGTGTAATCCGAAAAGGAAGCGGCGAGTTGGTCGTCAGCAGGGAAAAGAGACCTGAGGACATTATATCAGATAACCAAGTCTCTATCCGGGAAGACACCAACACAAGCGAAACCTATAAAAGACAGCCAAGGGAACCCAATCAACAAGGAAGAAAAACAGATTAAACAATGGGCGGATCACTTCCAAGGAATCTTTAACCACTCATCACCTGCATCCCGTCCAAAAATACCGAAAACAGCGCACATACAACTGCAAGTTGACACCAATCCTCCAACGAGAGCTGAAGTCTTGAATGCAATCGAACTTCTGAAAGCTGGAAAAGCATCTGGACTAGATGGACCCAGAGACTACAGCAGACATGCTGACTCCATTATTGCAGAAGGTCTGGAAGGAGGGAAAGTTGCCTACTGACTGAAGGAAAGGTTACCTCGTAAAACTACCAAAGAAGGGCGACTCAGGACTCACTCCGAAAGAACTGGCGAGGAGTCATGCTCCTGTCGACGCCAAGTAAAATCCTTAGTCGCATCATCCTGGAGAGATTAAAGGACGCACTGGAGACAGAACTCCGACCAGAACAAGCTGGATTCAGGAAAGGCGAATCGTGTTCTGACCAAATTGTAACTCTACGCATCATCATCGAACAAAGCATGGAATGGCAATCAAACCTCTACCTCAACTTTATAGACTTTGAGAAGGCCTTCGACAGAGTTGATCGTGAAGTAATTTGGAAATTACTCGAGTACTACGGCGTACCCGAAATATTCATCAACCTTATTCAACAGCTGTACGACAACGGAACATGTCAAGTGATCCACAACGGAAAACTCAGTGAGGCGTTTGGAGTAAACACATGAGTCAGACAAGGGTGCTTATTTTCACCCATGATATTCCTAATTGTGATGGACTGACTTGATTATGCGTCAGACAGTGGGAAACGAGCAGACAGGGACATCCTGGCCCGACCGACGTGAAGAACCTAGAAAACCTGGATTTCGCGGATGATTTATGTTTGATGTCACACAAAACCAAAAACTTACAAGCGAAAGCCGACAAACTAGTCGAGGAAGCAGCAAAGATAGGACTCCAAGTGAACATAGACAAGACGGAGGTTATGAAAATAACCAGCCAACAACAACATCAACATCCAGCGCCAATCACCGTCAACGGGAGGGATTTGAAAGAGGTTACTTCATTCACTTATCTGGGGAGCATTGTCTCAACTACACGCAGTTGGGACGGATGAGGATGCCATATCGGGAATCATGAAGGCGAGAAACACATTCACTCATCAACCTGAAACCAATCTGGAAATCTTCGTCACTCAGCCAGGATCAACAACAAAATTCGGTTAAATTTTCCATACAAACGTCAAGTCAGTCAGTTCTTCTATACGGATGAGAAACTTGGCGGGTGGGTCACAAAGAATATTTCTAACAGCCTGTTGCAGACCTTTATCAACAACAACTGTCTTCGCTCTATAATGAAGATCAGATGGCCGGGCCAGAGAGAATCACCAACAAGAAACTATGGGAACAAACAAAGCAAGAACCAATCGCCAGCCAACAAATATCCAGGAGAAAGTGGAATGAGATGGATCGGACGCTCGCTGAGGAGACCGCTGGGTGACGTCGCGCGCGCGTCAGGCCATTGCTCGAGTGGAACCCGAAAGGGAAGCGGTGGCGAGTGGGACGTCAGTGCAAGGGTGACATGAAGGAGGAGATCGTGTGAAAGGGAGTTGAAAGAGTATGGACTAACATGGAGGCAGGTAAAAAGTGCAGCGAAAGACACGAACAAGTGTAGACGTGCAGCTGAAGCCCTATGTTTCACTAGGAACCCAAGGGAGCAATAATACAATAATAATAATACTTATCTTCTTGGGATCAATCATTCTATGTTCTTATATCATTCTTATGTTCTGATAATCTGACTAACCTCGACCTACTAGTTTGACCTATGCAGTCGCTCACAGTTATTGCAAGATATTTTGTAAATTATATTTTTTTCTAATTGAGTCAACAGGGTCCTTTAGCCTACCAAACTTGTCCTACCTGAGTGAGTTTGTAGGTTTGAATGCCACCCTAATTTCTGTTTAATTGAGAATCCTACAAAGTAGGGCGTCAAATGTCCCCTCATTATATGGCAGAATTGTAGATGCCTTATATTTTCTCTTGTATGTATTTTTATTTTATTAGTTTCACCATTATTTTTATTTTGCTTTTAACCTTTTCTGATATTTCTAATGAACTTTATAAGATAGCTATTTTAACACCAACTCTTCTGCTTTAACAGCCTTACACGATTGACGAAATCTGAAGAGAATTCTATTACACTGATTCATCAAAATTATTATTATTTCTTTTAATTCCTAGAGGAACATAGGGCTTCAGCTACGCACCTCCATTGCCTTCGGTTTTCTGACAACATTTTCACCCCGCTCCAAGTCTGCCCACACGCTTTCATCTCCTCTTCACATGACCTCCTCCAAGTCACCCTTGCACTGACGACCAACTCGCCGCTTCCTTTTCGGATTACACTCGAGCAATGGCTTGTCTAGTGATGTCACTTGATTGTTTCCTCAGCGTATGGCCAATCCATCTCCATTTCTTCCTGCCTATTTGTTTCAAAATCTGTTACTGGTTGGTTCGCTCATTGCCAGAGAACCCTGTTGCTGATGTTTTCTGGCCGGCCATCTGATCTTGAGTATTGAGCGAAGACAACTGTTAATGAAGGTCTGAAGTTTGTTGGAGATGCTCTTTGTGACGCGATGGCCAAGTCTCTGATCCGTATAGTAGCACTGACTTTACATTGGATTTGAAAATCCGGATGTTATTTTTGATGCTGAGTGAGTGATGTTGACTTCCACACAGACTTAAGAGTTAAGAAAGCTTGTCTTGCATTTCCGATTCTGGCTTTGATATCCTCGTCAGTTCCGCCTGTAGTTGAAACGATGCTTCCCAGGTAGGTAAAGGAGGCTGTTTCTTTCAGGTTCGTCCCATTTATGCTTGCTGATTGTTGTCTGTTGTTGTTGCTGCTGTTGGTGTTGGCCAGGAATCTTCATCACCTCTGTTTTCTCTATGTTCATCTGAAGTCCTATCTTTGATGCTTCTTCTTCCAACTTGTTGCTTTTCACTTGTATATCTTCTAGTTTGTGGGAAATCAGACATATATCATCGGCGAAGTCCTGATCCTCCATGTGAAGTAGGGTTAAAATTTTAAAAAGTAATCTAGGCAGGTTGAGGGAGAGGTTGATTACTGAACCCTAGTTTATAGAGTCTACACTCAACACATGCAACTGGAATGACTGAACAGAAATACCGGATATATGGAAGACATTATTACCAGTCAAATCGAGCAATAATAAATAATGTTAAAATGTATTCAATTCACGTTATAACGCCCTAACAAGTTACTTATTTTGACTATAAAAACATCTTATTGCCTATTTGATTGCATATGATTGATAACACTAATATTATTTCCGAATGTACTTTCTTTTATATTATTCATTTTATCTAAATGTCTATAAATGAAGCAAGAAAGTTGTGTGAGTGCCTTGATATGATTATGAGCAATAAATGTTGCTCGGAACGTGGTCATCAGTAAAGGTTACTCTATAGCAACACTAGGTGATTTTATCAAAATAAAATTTTATCTATAACGGAGTTAAATTCTACTACCACACTGCCCAAGTTTCATCCCTACATCAGTATTCGTGCTAAAGAAAAGTCTAAGAAAGGTAAAGTTCCGATTACAAATCGACAGTTGTAATAAATGTTGGTATTACGCCAAAAAAGTTAAATAACTCTGAGGTTTTTTTCATTCTTCTGCTTTTTTTATATGTATATCTTATTGATTTCTAGTACTGTGTACATTACTGACATGTGGTATTGTTGACATTGGTTTTTTTTCTTTTGTAACAGGAAACTGCGCACATGGTTTCATAAATATCGAAAAGGATTAAACCAGAGAAATGTTGCTTCTACCAGTGACTTGGACAGAGATCATATATACATTGAAGATTACAAGTTAATACCATATGAAGGATTGTTTGATGAATATCTGGAAATGGGTAATTCACTTATTGTCTCAAAGATTTATAATATGTGTATATATGTATAGATATTGAAACGGCTAATCGCTTCGATAAGTTAAGGCATTAAGATAACAGTTATCGTGAGAGTATGTGATTTCTTAGTTTCTTTATGATCTCTATACGAAAAAGGCTATCCTTATTAAACTACCATTCAAGGGAGATCCAATCACGCACTCAATAGCATATGATGGAGAAGATTTATAGCTCAGGAAGAGGATTTTGATGTGAATGTGTTCTCTGAGCTGGATAGTTAATTTGGGAAGCTTTCATTGCTCTACTAGACAACATCTTCAGCGCATACTTCAATTTAAAGTGAGGTTTTAGATTTTTCACGAGTTTATTAGTCATCTCTTCTGGTGGGTGACCCTGAACGTGAATGGTTGTTTTTGTGTATTTTCACACCTTCTACGCTACTCGCATTGGAACTCATTGTTTCCTTGACTTAAATGTTGACCTTGTTTGCGTGTAAGAATTCCTTCTTATAGATTGGTAAATCTTGAGTATCTCAATGTGTCTATTGATTGACGATTCAATGGAATACCAGGCTTCTAAATATTCTCTAGCATTCTTGGTGTTTCCTCTATCTAATATTCGAACGTTGATTGTCCCTATCGAATTGATGTCCGTGGTTGTCTGTGTGTAGTGATATGAAGGAGTAGATGTCATGTCTTTTAACGGCTAGTTTATGATCATGGATACGAAGATGAAGAGGACGTGTACTTCGGTCAACTTAGTGCTTTTCGCACTTGTTACAATTTGTTTTTTAGTTGTTGGTTTTATCTTCTTTCGTTGTTGAGTCTTTTGAATCAACAATGAATACGCTGAAGATATTGCCTAGTAGGGCAATGAAAGCTTCTCGAATTAACTACCCAGCTCAGAGAACACAACAACATCAAAATCAATAACATAAATCAGAAACTGTTTATAAAGAAGATGAAAGACTTCAGTCTCTGCCTACCATTCACTACTTGACCTACTAAACTATGATAGGTCATCAGTATGTACTTTTGTTTTATATAACTTATTGATTGTCGAATATTTTATTTTATCATTGTGAAGCATACTAGCAGTTGTAAAGCGATCATAAAGAAACTACGAAATAATATCATCTTGTGATATTTGTCTTCCTAATTTCTTATGTATATGATTTTGAATAAAAACTACTTGAAATTTAGGGAAAAGATGTCCATAAGTGATACACATTATTTCACAACTTTAGATTCTCTTGATGTAACCTACTGGTTATTAATATTCGACAGGTACTCGAATCGTTGATTGTGATTAGAACCTACTGTATGGTAACAAATAAAACCAAAGTATTTCAGTCTAAACGCAAATAGTAAATCAGGAAAAAGATAAGTAAATACAATGTAGACAATTTAATAAGTTCTTCTGGATAAATAATTCCTTGAATTTCCGTGAGTTATTTCGCAATCGGGTGCGTCGGTGGCACAGCGGTTAGGACGCTCGCCGACCATGCACATGGCCCGGTAATCGATCCCCGGCCGACCCACTCCTTTACGTCGCTAAACTAGAAATAATGCTGGTAAAGAGGAAAGGTTGGGCATGGAGCTAGCAACCCCATCCTGTAAAATTAAACATTGCTACAGAAACTTCAAGCCATTAGATTGAGGCTCTATGTTCCACTGTGAAGGTGAAGGGAAAAAACTTTGCAATCGAAGATTATATTTCAATGATATTAGAGCATCATTTCACACAATAAAACTTCTTGTACTATTAAACTAAGACAAATTATACTCAAAGTAAAATTTTAAAAAATACCTCAAAATCCCTGCTGGATTGTTATAAAGTTCCAAGGTTCTTGTGATACCAAATACGGAATATACAGTGAATATATAGCCACTGATATAAGAATAAAACTTGCGCACTGTAGTAGAGTGTAATTCCTTTATGAGTAAATTTTGTTTTGATATTAAGGTGACCTTGATATGATTATGAGCAATAAATTGTGCTCGAATCGTCATCAGTAAACATTACTGTATAACACTGTGAGACTTTATCAAAACAAAATTTACCCGTAATGGAATATGTAGCCAGTTCCTTTTATCAGTTTGAATAAAGAAAGAGCGAAAATATTTACAGGCAGGATAATACGAGCTCGTTTCATTTCATGGATTCTTTTCAAATGCGTACATTCTAAATAAATCAATTATAAGTCACAAAAATTCTTTTACAGTGTCTTCGAGTTATAGATGGAAAGTATAGGCAACATAATTTAAAAGATGACATAAGCAGACAGTTGTTTAGTGTTAAAAGGGTAACTGTTCATATTGACGAGTTCATCACGGATTCATGTCAGTTAGAGAACCTTTGAAAACCAGGGAGTTCTTGACAGCTGTTTCATTCTAGTTTGGGAATCATCGGCAGTACGCATCCGCTGGTGTTCGAACCAAAGACCTTCTGGTTACCCAAAATAAGATGAAACAGCCGCCCAGTAATCCACGTTTTTCAATGGTTCTGTAACTGATATCAATCCGTGGTTATCTAGTCAAAACAAATCTAATCCCCACAAACCAACTATTGAGAACTATTTATGTAGCAATTAGAAAAAGAGGTAGAGTTCTGATTTCGCTTAAAGACAAGGATGGACTAAAGACAAAATACAGAATATAACAACAGAGTTAATTTGTACATATTATATTGGAGAGTTCAAGAGGGTGGGGCCAATAATGAAGTGAAATTATAAAATAGTTATTACAATTTAATTTAATGGAATGAGACGCTTAATAGTAAGTTCATCTCAGTGAGTGAAATTCAAAAACGAGATGCAGTGGAATGTCGTACAACTGAACAAAATACAAAAGTACACAAACAAAAAAACATTTAAACAATTAGTATACAGTTGGTGGATGATGGCTAGCAGTGGAATCCAGGATGCGCATTTCGTCCTATTTGGGATTCGTCAGCTGGATGTACCTGCATTTCTCAGTGAGTGATGATGTTCCCATCGAGGCTCGAACCCAGTGCCCATAGTTTCAAACGCCAAAGCGTTATCCACTAGACCACTTGGGCCACGAGAGCCACCTCTTGTGCAACGGGTCATATTAATTATTGAATTGAATTTTTGATTTTCCCGTCGATTGATTGGACCGAAGTGCTCGGTCTCAGGTTGACATGTCGGCTTCTTGTGCAGATGCTACGACGATGTCAGGGCATTTAATTAGTATACAATTGGTGGATGGTGGCTAGCAGGGACGAGTCCCAAATAGGACGAAATGCGCATCCTGAATTCCACTGCTAGCCACCATCCACCAATTGTATACTAACTAAATGCCCGGACATCGTCGAAGCATCTGCACAAGAAGCCGACATATCAACCTGAGACCGAGCACTTCGGTCCAATCAGTCGACGGGAAAATCAAGAATTCAATTCATTAAAACAATCAGTTACTTTGATAAATTTGAATAATCTTTAAATATTCCCATTTATAATATTAGAACAAGACATATAAGTGAACAGCATTGTTTTCAATTAGATCTTCTTCAGGCTCTAATTTACATAGACTTATATATATAAAATTTTTAACCAATGACGGTGATTTTGTGGATCAAATAAGAAGAAGAAGAAGAATGTGGTAAATGCTTTGAGCGAAATTAATAACGATGATTATAATGATAACAAAGCATTAATAATAAGCGATATGCAGGTGATAAGAATAACAAAGATAGTATATGTATACATGTGTATATGTAGACAATTCGATAAATAAATAAATTAGGTCAAATCTTAAAAGGTAAAATGAAACGATAATCAGAGTTTAAATAAATATCACAAAAGTACAAAGGAGATGGAAGATAAGAAAGGGTGGGAGGGTTTTGAATAGAATTCACCTAGGCCAAGGGAGGGACAAAGGTAGAACAAACTTCTTTTGTATGCAAAGAATAGGATTGTTCTCTAGAATTCCCATAGCTTCGGCTAAGTGTAAAAAACGGGTTCTGATTCCATTCGAAAGGTTCGATAGAATGCGATGGATAACTTTGAAGGCACTGTTTTTGTCCATTTGGTGACCTCTATCAATCAAATGAGTCAAAGTAGAACTTCGTATGGATTTTCTTTGACCTTTTCTGAACCATGAAGGAAGATGCTCATTAATGCGTTTGTTAAGCTGTCTAGTTGTTTGGCCTATATAGCTTTCTCCACAGTAGCCACTAAATTTATAGATACACATAGAATTGGCACGCCTGGGTAGTTTATCTTTCACTTGAACAATCAAAATTGGTCGGCTGGAAAATGACAAACAAAGGGTGGCGGCAGTATAAGTCCGTTTTATCGCCCTCGATGATCTCTGATGTAAGACTTCGCTAGCCACGTCCCCATTAAATTGCAGTTTCATGAACAGTTGTTTCTTGTTAACTGTTGTCAGTTTTTCTTTATTGTACCTGGTATTCATGTGTCTGCTTACAAATCTACCAGGATAACCCATTTTCGATGTATCCTAGCTCATTTTCTAGGGAGTCATCTGTACAGATACATCTTGCTCTATTCGTAAGGGATTTAACCAAATTGATTTTGTATCGGATTGGTACAAAACCGAGGAAATGTGTATATTGTCCTATATATATATATATGTAAATTAGGGTAAAGCCTGAAGAAGATCCTATTGAAAACAATATTGTTCGCTTACACGTCTTGTTCTAAATTTGAATAAGGCATTAAGAAGACAAATTTCGCGAGATGATATCATTTCGTAGTTTCTTTATAACCGCTTCACAACTAACATGGTTAACAATGATAGAACAAAGATCATGACAGTTACTCGGTTAAATAAAAAACAAAGGTACATAGTAATGACCAATCATATTTAAATAGGTTATGTTGTCCATGGTAGGCGAAGACTGAAGTCTATTGTGTTTTGTACACACAGTTTAAGCTGTATGTGATTAATCCAAAGGGCTTCCATCACCTTCAATAACCTTGAATTAGAGTTATGTGAAATAATTGTGAACAATTATGTTTACCAGAGTAGTTAGAAATCAGTCATACTATCTTTCTGTATGCATAGGTTGAGTGAAAGTGTTTTGATGGCGATGGTTTCTGACATGAAGAGAATCCATGATATAAAAAGAGCTCGGCTGAAATCGATTGCAAAATATTGTAAAATGGGAGACAATAGTGGTGATTAGTCATAAAAGATTTGTCGAGTGTGGGGTAGGGAAATCGACAAGTCAGTTCAAGGTTATAAAAGGTGTCAGGTGAGTGAGTGGCTAGTACAGAGTACTCTGTGTTAAACAGGAGATAGTAAGACTGGAATGAGAGGTTCATAATGAAATAACGAATGTGTGAAATGAAATTGGTGGAGGCATATATTGAGAAAAGAGATAATATCACTAATAATAAGTCCGGATAATATGAATGAAAGATTCGATAGTATTGAGGGAATGTTTGCATGAAGGGCATAAATTATGACGAATAATGACAATAATAATATTTGTAATAATAAGCAAAGGAAAAAAACCAAGAGGGTTAAGGAGAAGGAGCACTCTTGGTAAGAAGAAGAATCATCAATCCAAGTTTGGCCATGGTAGGAACAGCTTCTGGACGTGTTCTTTTTGGATACAAAGTTCCAGTCTAGTCGGTCTCATTGCTTCAGCTATGTGTAGGAGACGTAAGCGAACTGTACGTGATAACGACTTCGGAATTCGGTATATAACCCTGATAGCTGTGTTGACATCGATACGATGTTATTCTACGTTAAAAATATATCCGCCGCATAACTGGCCTTTATTGTAACGACAACAAATATTATATTTTTATAATTGTACGAACCTGAAGAGAAATTATTTCAAAGAATATTCTTCGTTCAGATTGACTTTTAATTCATAATATGTGAATATTTCACGCTATCAAAAAGGACTCGTATTATCCTGCAAATATGTTTTTTCTCTCTTTATTCATACAGTGAATAGTAGTTCGCTAAGCACAGGTGTGACACCTTTAAGAATCGATAATGATATTCTCAACGAAATAGGATCGGAACTAAATCTGCAAGCATCAAATAAAGCCAGGGAAATGAAAGCTTATAGGAAATTTTTGAGCCAGCAAAAAAAATTGTAGAGCACAGGGAGATGTACTGTTGAAGTCCTATTTTCCGCTTGGAACCCATTGGAATAATAATAATAATAATACAGAATATTAAATTGAACGATAAGTGTCTCATGCAGATATTCAAAGATCCAAGAGTCTCTACAACCAAACAAAATGATAAGGATAATAAAAAAACACCTTATGGTTAACAGTGAAGTATCACTTGTGTAGCAAAATGGAATATTAATAATAAGACTCTGTCAAAGCCAAAAGATAATCACAATTAAGTAAAGATTGAAGATTTAAAAATAGTGATATGCATATCAGGGGAAATCAATTACATTTGCAAGATTAACGAAAGTACCCGAGTAAATGTCCAGACTATGAACAGATTACTCAAGAAGGATTCTCAGTTTATTCATTCTGTCATAAGAGCTATGGAGACATATATATTAAAGGGCATCATCTAAACATTTAGCCAAATGAAGGTATACTCTTATGATTTCTGTTCTGTGGTATTAGATGGTTAGAAGCAATCTTCAGGAATCCTGGGACCTAGGTTTAGTACTAGTCGGCACTCGCCAGTCAGTAAGGCGCATCTTCAACCTCGAAAGAACTCATGTCCCTTCTGAGGTTCGAACTAGTACGAAACCTAAGTCCGAGGCTTCCTACCGATTGCCTCCAACCATTTAATACCAGTAATTCCTAGTGCATCGTGGTGGAGAGCCACCTAGTACGGTGGCCACATTGCAAACTTGACTGACAGAATTCAGTCTGCACCAAAGATAAGTTTGGATACATCACACTATTTACTGATTATTGACCAATAAAAGATTCTGTTCTTTAGTAAAAGCGGATCTCACAAGGTTCCATTTTATCTGGTAAATATGTTATTTTTCTGGCTTTACGGGTTGTATGTAACAGTTGATCGGTTAAGCGGTTTTTTGGCCGTCGATATAACCTTTAAAGTCACTGATTTCAAAATTCTTAATAAGGAGGATAATCATTTAGAACAACACATTTAAGCGACCAATATTGTTTTCAATTAGATCTCATCAGGCTTAACTCTAATATATATATAAGTTTCTATAGTTTGGTTTGTAAGGATTAGTTATGTTTTACGAGTTGATCACGGATCGATATCAGTTAGAGAACCATTGAAAACCAGGGAGTACTGGACAGCTGCTGTTTCATCCTAGTTTGGGAATCATCGGCAGTACGCACCCACTGGGTTTCGAACCCAGGATCTTCCGGTTACAAGGCAAGCTCGTATACCATTCAGCCACTGGGACCCGATTCAATGGCTCGTGAATTCTAACTTCTACCAATTCGTGATTTAGCGCGACCCCAACCATTGTCGTTGGTGGGACATCCATCCACACACGTGACATCTAATTGGATCTCACTGGTCACGACTTCTCACTAGAACTCAGGAAACTCCAACCTGTAGCAAGTCACTAGCGAGCATCAGATCAACTTTCTATAGTTTGGTTTGTAAGGATTAGTTATGTTTTACGGGTTGATCACGGATTGATATCAGTTAGAGAACCATTGAAAACCAGGGAGTACTGGACAGCTGCTGTTTCATCCTAGTTTGGGAATCATCGGCAGTTCTAGTGAGAAGTCGTGACCAGTGAGGTCCAATTAGATGTCACGTGTGTGGATGGATGTCCCACCAACGACAATGGTTGGGGTCGCGCTAAATCACGAATTGGTAGAAGTTAGAATTCACGAGCCATTGAATCGGGTCCCAGTGGCTGAATGGTATACGAGCTTGCCTTGTAACCGGAAGATCCTGGGTTCGAAACCCAGTGGGTGCGTACTGCCGATGATTCCCAAAAAAACTAGGATGAAACAGCAGCTGTCCAGTACTCCCTGGTTTTCAATGGTTCTCTAACTGATATCGATCCGTGATCAACTCGTAAAATATATAAGTTTACAAATAAAATTTAAATATACACCAATCATAGTGTTTTGTCTATAGGATAATAAGATGGTGAATATAAATTGTGAAATTAGTCATAATAATAGTGGTTTTATCATTAATAAGGATGAAAAAGTGAGGCAATCTGTGATAAAACGAATAATGAAAAACAGCATGAATAAACAAACAAATGTTCAGGTGGAAGTAGTCAATAAAGGCTAGTAAAACCAAATGAACCGATTAAGTAATGTTAGATTGTAAGGAAAGTAAGTGAAACACGTTTTTAATGAAGATGTGATAAGATTAAGGGATAATAAGAAAGGGGTTGAAAATATAAACAAAGAATGGTGTAGAAGTCATTAGTTGGTTATGTCTTAATGGACCAAGGTAGGGATAATGGCTGTACGAACTTCTTTTAAATGCATAGTTTGGGTTTAGTAGTTTGAATGCCTATCTCCTCAGCTGTGTGCAGTAGACGAATGCAAAGTTTATTGGTAAGATCGGTGGGATACGATAAATTCCTTTGAAAGCTCTCGTTTTCTCCACTACAAGATCACTATGAATTATTATTATTCATTATAATACTTCACAAAAATAGTTAGATTGTTTTCACTTTTTAGACATTTAGACTTATCTCCGCTAAGGGTTATAAATCAGCCATACAGATTAGAATTTCTGTGACGATAAAATAATTCGATTCACTGATTCAAAATTATTAACAGGGCTCATGATTCTATTTCTACTGAAATGATGCTAGGCGGTTAGGAATCTTAGTAAACAGAATCCTGACATCTGACTTAAAATATAGACTACTGTTGTGTACAGATATTTCATAACGATTAGCCTGATGACCACACTGAAAATTTAATCTACAAATTTGAATTCGTACACTTAAGACTGTTCAACCACAATGCTTTTCATGTGTCTACTATTCATGTTTTAATAGAATTTCTGAATTCGCAGCTTACAAATTGATAAGATCGATTTGATCAGTTTATACTGATATATGGTTACTTGTACAAAAGTTTTTAAAAACTTCTCGAAATTTTCATTGACAGTGAAATGTCATTCAGTCAGTTCTCCTAAATTCTCTTGATTATTTAGTGTTATAATCAAGTCAAACATTATTCCTTATATACATATAGTTATTCTAAAGTGTTAAATAATTTAACCGATCACTGTAAATAGGCCAGTGATAAAAGACTCACCAAACAAGCACGGGGTCCAGTTCGATTCCTGGTCGATGCGCTCTTAAACCTTACCTAATTCATAGAAAGCCCACTTAAGAGGGAAGTTTGTCTTTGGGTCTGTTAACCCTAGTCTGTGAAATGACGTAACTACAAGTGAAACTTCAGATATTCAACTTGAAGACCAAGTTTCCACTTGGAACGCTAAGCATTGAAAAAAAACACAATGAAAATGGTTATTTCATGCACCATTTTTCTTTTGTTTTTCGTCGTTTCAACTAAGAAAGTTGTCATATCAATTCGTTTATTTAGAATCATTAAAATTTTTACAAATATGCATCTCATTTTTGAGATATTATAGCAAGTAGGCGAATTCGAGGCGCTTTTTGTTTTTATTTGAGAATCATATACTGAAGATAAATCAGGGAAATGCTTTCGATTGATTGACTAATGAGGCGAAAAAACTTCCCTTGCACTTATATATCGTAGCGATTATTGTTTGTACTCATACGTGCGTGTATGTAATAGTGAGATGAAAACTTAAGAGTGAACAGAATTTGTACCTTGTCCTTAAATTCTTATTTCCACTAAAATGTTTTTAATATTGTTTCGTATTTTTGTTTCTTAACTGTTTAATTAAATTTCACCAAAGACAAATCCCATAGATAGTATTGAAAAAAAGGGGAAAGTGTTATGATGTATCGGGTTAAAGTTACTTTTACTTCTCTTCATCCTTATTATTAACTAAATCAGTGATGAAAGAAATAAAATTACCTGTTTTCAAAAGTTAGTTTTATAGGGATTTGATTTTTTTTTCAGTTTTATTAACGGATTGATATTAGTTATGGAACCAGTGAAAATCAAGTAGTTCGGAACAGTTGTTTCGTCCTAGTTCAAAACTCTTCTTCACTACGCATTCATCAGTGTTCACTAGGTCGGGAGTGAGGACAAATGCTTTCCGATGACACTGGCTGGTGGTGGCGCCAAAGTCACACCTTGGTAGAGGCCAATGAATTGGTTCTCAATAGCTGACTGATATACCAGTTTCCTTTGTAACTTGAAGGTCCTAGGTTCGAACCCTTGTGGGTGTATACTTCTGGGGATTTCCAGACTAGGATGAAACAAATGTCTAGTACTCCCTGCTTTTACATTGGTTGTTTAATTGATATCAGTCCGTGATGAAAAGCTACCACTGGTGGTTGACCAATAATTTGTCATTATTTATAAAAATTCTTAAAATTTGATGCTCCTGCGTCATTTAAATTCATATTAAGACAAACTTTCATATACCTGCACTACTTGGCATAAAGTTTGTTATTCAAAGATAGTTCATCTAGTGTTTTCTTTAAATAATGTTACTTACAACCCACATTACGTTGGGTAGTAGATGGGATATGATAGATACTCAACTGAATTTGTGCATCATAACTGCGATGCTTAATTATCTTACTTGCGAATGGCCTAAAATAACAAACTATTTTTTGTGAACTGGAACTTCAAATAAAGGCGCTTTACTTGCCTACCGCAAGAATGCATATTATTAACACTCTAGTAATTAATCTTCGTTCCATACACCCAATGAATTTATCGGGATTAATCATCATCTATTTGACAGTATTTTATAATTCCTTTTAACCTTAACTTACTTGATTTACAAAATACCAGTCCTTTTATCACTTTTTGGATGAAGCTAATGTAATTTCACCTTCTTAACAGTATTCAACTTTTAAGAACGTATTCACTATTTGAGTGATTTTAATAATTTATTAGTGAGTATAGTCACATTACTCATTTTTGAGTCAATTGCTTATTAACTAAATAATGGAATATTTCTCTTCTGGCCCAATAATTTGAGTGTTAATCACTATTACTCAGTGACATAGTGTGTATAACCGTGGCTTATGCTACTGACAAGGCTTATCAGTAGTATACAAAGCGACGTCATCAACACAAAAGTATTGAATAGACAGTCGACAGACTTGAGGTCAAAGAGACCAAATGAACTAGTATTGAGGCGAAATAAAGGAAACACGAAAAGAAGACGAAGAAACACGCTGAGAAGGGTAGAAAGTATACAATATGGCAGATCTGTCCAAATGAAGATTTGAAGATAATCTGTACATAATTTCACTATACAGCGATATCAAATACTAGTGTCATGTCTTCTACCGTAACGTAACTAGCAGCTATAAGTTTACTGCATTGCAAAAATGCTTCCTACTTATCTTTGGATCAGTGAAATACGCTACCAAAAGTATATTAAAGAACACATGGATTAGTAAGGAAAATGTATTCCAGTTTCTTCACTACTGAATATGTCTAGGCATATAATAATTCTTAGTGAATAAGTTCTATAGGAAGCAATTTCATGAGTGATAATATAAGTATTCAACTTTATGGTTAAATTAAATTTTATTTTATTCACACATTTCTGATATTTTCAGGTATTGGTTTTGTAGGGATTTTGTTTGATTGCATGGAGGGTTTCACCATGAGCTGAAATCAGTTGGAGAACCACTGGAAAACCTGGGATTACTGGACAGCTGTTTCGTTCTAGTTTGGGACTCTCCAGTAGTACACACCCACTGCCAAGGTTCCAACCTAGGACCTTCCAGTTACAAGGCGACCTCGTATACCATTGAGCCACTGGGACCCTATCAAATGGTCCTTGAATTTTAACTTCTGCCAATTCCCAGCATAGCGTGACCTTTCGCAATGTCTTCTTCGACGAGTTACTGCCTCATCTTCAACCTACTGTACCCTACTGGTCGCGGCTTCTATGTTAGAATGAATATTTAGAATATGAATGAACATTTCCGATAGGTTAGAATGAATTCCGTAAATGACTCTTTGAGTAGTTCTTAAAATCTTTCTTTTTTTCTAGTTCTTCAATTTGGATTCATCACAATTTTTGTGGCTGCATTTCCTTTGGCGCCATTTTTTGCGTTGCTTAACAATTGGATTGAAATTCGTTTAGACGCAAAGAAATTAGTTTGTGAAACACGTAGACCGTTAGCAGAACGTGCACAGAATATAGGAGTTTGGTTTAGAATATTGGATTTTCTTGTTCGACTGGCTGTCATATCGAATGTGAGTAAAAAAACTTCCTCTGTGATTCGTTTTGGTTAACTAACGTGTTTGATTTTTCATTTGATGTTTTTTTGAATATGTCACAACAGTAATATTACAGTGTGTTGATAAAATAGTAGAGGAGATTTGTAACTCAGAATGACAATGAAAAAGGTTATATTTTCTCTGATCTTTGAAACGTACAGTCATATATTCAGTTTTTGGCTTATTGTCCAAGTACATGTTCCTTAGAAATTCCATCATTTCCACTTACTCTAACGTTTAATTAAAAGTCATTTGATTTCATCAAATATGGACACATTCCTTGAATGCATTAATTTTTACCAAATAGTTCTTCGCATTCTTAATATACAATACCTTGGATTAAATCTACCTGAACCAACTTCAGCTCTTTAACTAAATGAGATCACTGTATCGCGGGAAAATTTGGGAAAGGACTTATCAGGAGAATAATCTTGAGTCACTAGTCACTGCTGAAAATTTGACTTGTATTTATTTGAGTCAGGCAGAAGCATTTCAGCCCCTATTCAAACCAAACCAGAAATAATCAGTTTGACAGTCTGATCTCGCAGTACTCACATGTGATTGAAACAAAGTACGATCACAGCGCTGAAATACAGACCGTGTAAATATCCACACTTGCTTCTATTTGTTTTACCGAGAGAATGGTCATCTTTTATATTGGCCACCAATTCAAGTTGTTAAAAATCTTCAAATTCAGGCGGTGAACCAATTAAAATACTTCCAGCTGATTTTTCATATCTTTCCCCTTCGATAAACTTTATGATAAGAAGACGATCATTGAAAGTTGTCCCAGAGAAACCACAAACACCGAGCTCCTCACCCAAGCTTATTAATTTCTTCGAGTGTCGGATAGATCAAATTGAGTTAAGGGTATGAGGACTGTAGTTCAGGCCAGCTACATGGATTGCGTAACTCTGGTGGGAACAGGAAACTTGCGCTTAAGTCCATAATGGGCAGTTACAGTGATACCTAAGAAGATTTCTTAACAAATCGTCTACATTTCCATGATTTTTTCCAGGTCCGTGTTTGTATACGAAGTCAAATTCTCTTGGGTGTTCTTGACATCTAGCAATCTGACCCTCAGCTTCTTCGAAGTTGTGAAGCCAGTTAAGTGCTTTGTGATCCGTCTGTATTACGAAATGCCTATTGATGAAATATGCTCAAGAAATTTTAACAGGGTTGACCTGTGCTAGCATTTCTTTCGGTGTGGTGCAGTCATTCTTTTCATTCTCTTCGAGTGCATGACTTGCATAGGTCACCATGCTTTCCGTTCAGTCTACAACTTTTTGCGGCAGAACAGCTCCTATATCAGTTTCACCTGCCTCTGTACATGTTCAGAAACGTTGGGATATACAAGGAGAGAAGGTCTACATAAAAATCTTTTGAGTCTCTTGAACACTTCAGTAGCTGATACTGTTCAGCTGTATTCCTCTTCTTAAGAATGCCAAATAAATAAACTGCAAGTAAAGAGAAGTGAAGCAGAAGACCTCTATGATAAGAACTATGCAGCTTCAAGGCTGAGCTGGGGACCGGCCAGTCTTTAACTTCTCCCACTTTTGTTAAACCACATTTAATGCCTTTCTCTGATACAATGTCACCTGAGAAATACACCTTTTTCCCAAAACAGTGGCATCCTATCCAGTTCAATTTTAAGCGGTCAGTTTTTAACTGTTCTAGTACTTTAAAAATGCCATCTAAATGTTCACTCATTGTCGTACTATGTATGACGACATTTTCTAAATATACCAAGCACCTAACTTATACACAATCACTAAGGTCTGTTTTCATGAGACGTTGAAATGTCACTGGGGTACTAACTAACCTGAACGGTATCATTTCAAATTCCTACAAACCTCATTGTACAATAAATGCCGCTCTCTGTCGATCCTCTGTATAAACTTCGACTGCTAATATCGAAAAGTGAAATCTAAGGTAGTAAATCAATTCGCCCCCCCCCCAAGTTATCAAAAGTATCATTTATACTTAGCGGGTAAAAATAGTCTTGTCCGGTTAGCTGTTTCAGTTTACGGTAAGCCACACATAACCGAAGTGGTCCATCCAGCCTTTTGACTAAAACCCTGAATAAGCGCATGCAAAAACAGATGGTTTGATAACATTCTTTTGCAAGTGTATTCATATACTGTAATTCTAACACAGTCGGTAAGATTTAAGAATAACTAATTGAATACTGATATTGGTTGCGGTGCAAGTCATTATTTAATTGCATAACATAAAAGTCGCACTGTGAACTGTGGTCAATCTGGCTAGGTGGCCGATGAAGCAATCAGTGACTGTAGAATAACATAAACAGATGATAGTTGCAAAGAAAACATATATCATAAGGAATATGAATAAGCTTCATCCTACTTACTCGCTATCAATAATTAAAAGAAACACTGTAAGTTGTTTTGTTGGTCAGCTTAATACATTCAAAGTTATACTTCTCAAAGAATATGATTTAGACAAATGCTCATTTTTCAGTAAATTCTCATCAGGCCTTACAATTACACACTGAAACATGAACCATAGACATTTGAAGGAATATGGATTAATAAAATCAGATATATAATCAAAGTGCACGGATGAGTTAATGCACAACAACAGAGGTGGTCATAATAGTATAAGAAAGATAAATTCATTCAAGTGTTTACATAATCTAGGTATTCGTCATTGCGTAAGCAGAATGTGTATACTAGTGGCGGCAGAGGGAAAAATAATTATTGTCACATGACGATTAGATAGTACAATAATAATAATAATAAACTGTGAAGCTAAGATCATAATATGCAGTATGATATAAATAATAAAGTCAGTAGAACAAGTAAAAATAAGATAATATTTACAGTTATCCGGTGTCACTGAGAGAGATAGCCATTCTAGGTGCTGGTGCTGAAGACAATTAGAAGGAGAGGGACTGAACAACCTTTTTTTGAACATAGAGATTAGGTTGGAAATCTTTTATGGCAGGCGCCTCAGCTGCGTCAATAGTTAGGTTTGTAAAAGTATTGGAGTCAGTGGATTTAGAAGTATATATTAGACACCCGCCTCCTCTATTGTTCACTCTGTCACTCCTGTGGATGTCATAGTTATCAATTATAAGTTTTGTATCAGGCATATCATTGGTTAGCCAAGTCTCAGTTACCAAGATCAGTGTTGGCCGTTCCATGTGTACCAAGCTGCGCAGGGAAGTTATTTTTTTAAGGAGAGATCAAGCATTCAAGAGCATAATTATCAGAAAACCAGGCTTGTTGGGAGGGTAGTTAGTAGATTATCTTGTTACCATCCCTAAATTCTGGCTGCCTGTGTTGTGTTCGGAGGGATTTTCAGATAGACCAGTGTCAGTGTGTCTACTATTCCCTGAACAAACTGTGCTGCGAGAGGAGCCGTTGTTTGCTGCAGCCTAAAATAATCCTGTTGCATACACTGGTTTCTGGCATCATTACGTGGTTACGTGGAATCATTTCCCGGTATTAGATAGTTTGTTTCACTGTTCAGATTGCAACTTACAGGGCCGAAGTACCTGTTTTTGCTTTGAGGGTAGTGCGTGTCAGGTTTTTCGTAGTTGTGCATTTGTTGAAATTATTATTTGATTATATCATAGCATTTATGGCTTTTTTTTCTGTTTAATTATTGTTTTTTTACAGGCTTTCATCATTGCATTCAGATCAAGTTTTCTTCCTGAACTTATGTATAAATATGAAGTTAGAAATGATCTTATAGGATTTACCAATTTCACTTTAGCATGGGCTCCTCCAAACACAACATCTCAACCGTGCAGGTTAGTAGTATTACAGAAATGATTGAAATACTCCTGTTAAAATATCAAAATATCAATAAAATTGTATATTTTCATTGGAGACTAGGTAGTAACTAGTGTCAAGCATCTAGTCCTTTTGTTCAGTGCAGAATTAATTCTATCGGTCAAGTTCACAATAAGGTCATCATTCTAGATGGTTTGCCTTGCTATCGAGTGCCAACAAACATGACTCCTAGATCTAAGGCTTACTGACTCCAACCATTTAATAACAACAATTTAGAGTGCACCGTTGTAGCAAGCCACCTACCATGGTAGCCGTATTATAACCTTGAATGATATAATTAAGTCTACATCATACAAAGGACTAGCTGCTACCTAGTGTCCAGTCCAAGTCTCCGATAGAGTCTTATAAGAGGTCATCACCAGTCCGAATAGCTGAGTGGTAACGTTTATGGCTGCAGCACTGGATGGCACAGGTTGGAATCTCAGTGTAGGCATGAGTTCCTTCAAGATTGTAGGCGCGCGTTGCTGACAATTGCTGGAAAGCATGAAACCTAGGTTGAAGGCTTCCCACCGACTGCCTCTAAGCATCTAATAAAAAATTATATATTACTGTGCATAGCACCAGCATTGAATAGCTAGATGTGATAAAAACAATAACATTTTGTTTTTCATTCGCTGGGACATACAGAATGCTTACATTATTATTTTCAATTACATCCTGAGGATGGAATATCAACATTAATTACCTCATTCTGGTATTATTTTTTAAGCGTACATCTAGCAGTAGAGACATAGATGTGACAATATCTGTTTTTAATATTTAGTAAATAAACAACAAAGATTTTATCAGAAATTATTAATTCACTTTTGACTGTAATTTTATCAAATTGATATTTTATAGTAAAACTACTTTTTTATTTATTTATTTTTTTTGAAAAAACAATCCTAAATAGCAAAACAGAGTATATAGGGAACTCGATTAAATTAAATCAAATCCAAGTTTTGAGTAATACACCCGTATATATCACATAGTGTTTCTAAATATCTTATTAGCATGCATACTGTCTGTTCAGAGTTGTATTCGTATTTTGCATTGAAATTGACGTGATCATAACATATTCAATTTTTTTGTCTGAAACTAGAACACACATTCTTTTTCTGTCTCGTTTAAATGTTCTGAAATGCACTCAAATATATATATATATATATATATATTAGACTCGGGTTATTTTTAGGCCTAATTGTCAGCATCTATAAAATTACTAGACATTTTATTGTTATTTATACTTCCTGAGTCCTGTGTAGCAATAACTGTAGGTGGAAGTGGTAAATCTCACAATGTGGAGCTTTGAAATGGTGGTTTTTTCCGTCTCCGTTATATACAACTCCAAGCTTCGACAGTATTTTAAAACACCAGACAACAGCAAATGATTTTACACAGACTATTTATACACTAACAGCTTATTAAAAGCTCTAATTTTTAAAATTGAAGTCCCATAGTGAACTGGTGGAATAGTTATACAATTATAAATTTCCAGACAGTAGGTTTTATGAACTGTCTGGAATAATTTGAGCACTGAGTTAGAATGATTCATCATGAATTATTTAAATTAATCCAGAGTGTTTAAAAAAAATCAAAACAAGATTTTTCTGAACGTTTCATTGTGTAAGTCACAGCTTCTTCGGAAAAATTATTCCGATTTTATTATTCATCAAAATACATAGTCAAAAACGTTTACGTAAATTGAAATCAGTTGATTTTAGGGCCGCTTTTCCATAGACATTTGTAACAGTAGAAATAGGTTGGCAGTCATCATATATTTGTAATGACTAGTGTGAGATTGTTACTGCGTATTCAAGTGTTGGTTTGTGTGGATTTGATTGGTTTACAGGATTTCATCATGAGTTGACATTAGTTTGAGAACCAGTAGAAAACCTGGGATTACTGGACAGGTGTTACGTCCTAGTTTGGGACTCTTCACCAGTACGCACGCAACGGGACTCGAACCCAGGACCTTCTGGGTTCCCAAACTAAGATAAAACACCTGTCCATTACTCCAACGCTTTACAATGGTTCTGTAACTAATGTCAACTCATGATGAAATCCTGTTATTGTGTATATTTTTCTGTATGGATGTGTATGAGTGTATGTGTTATTTGTCATATGGAAAACATGTCAATTTACACGCGATAAACATGATAATACATATTTCAAAGGTCATGGAGGTTCATAGAGGTTTTCGTTGTTTTTTATTTGTCTTGCTTCATTAGAGTTTGCCATATAGGTGATAAGTCTATCCATTCTCTCCAATTCACTGCATTCGATATGGTTAAAATGTGCAAGGCTTCAGAGGTCGACCTTTCCTTATGCGAATGAAATCTCATTCCAAGAATTTCGAAATTGTCGAAATCAATCTTATGCCCACTGTCTATCGTATGCATTGCTATAGCCCATCTTTTTTCTAGACTTTTTAATTCTACTTCATTTCTAGGTGGATGTTTCGTGCATAGTCTATGTTCATTCACTTCAACCTTCACCTGTCTAATGCTCTCCCCTGTAGAGCAAGTTTTACATTCCGAACACTTTATCCTATAGACACAATTACTTTGTGACATTTTGGGAACCATATCCTTGAAATGCGCCAACGCTTTTTCCAGAGAATAAGAGGGCTTGAAGTAGACCTTAATATTATATGAAGCAAATAGTCTTTGAAGTTGTTTATCTGTGTTCTTTCGATGTAAAATGGCTATCGGCGATAGCCAAGATTTTTCAATTCTCTCTTTTCCCTAATGCTCTGTTTTATTGATAATATTATCTAGTAGCTATTCCGGATAACAATTTCCAATCAAACTTCTTTTTATATTGGATATCTCGTTCTCCATATCATCATTATCTGTTATAATGTTTCTAGCTCTGTTAATGAGATTTAAAGCTACCGAAACTTTAATTCCTATTGGATGATCTGACTGGAAATTCAATTACCTGTTGGAATGTGTCGGTTTTTTTGTATTTTGTAAACTTCAGTTTCTCGTAAGTTGGTCTTCATTCAAGAAAGTTTAGAGATCCGTCAGCCGATTCTTCCTCATCAGTAAACTCTATATATTCTGAGATTAGGTTAATTTCTTTTAGAAAGTTTTCCTTTTCAGCCTTCTTTATAACAATAAATGTGTCATCTACATATCTGTACCATATTCTAGGATGACAACTAAAACTTGCCAGTGTTATCTTTCTCGAGCTTTCATACACAGGTTTGCTACAATTGGAAATGCTGGTGAACCCACTGCAACTCTATTTGTCTGACAATATAGTTTGTCTTTAAAGGTAAAATATGTAGATTCTAAACAGAGTTTTTAGCATTTTATAACTTCCCCTAATGATAATGAAGATTTAGCTAATATTTCTTGACTGTTTTCAAGTTTATATTTCATAATATCAAGTGAATCACATATAGAAATACTAGTAAATACAGAAACGACATAAAAACTTGCCATAATTTCCTCTTCTTCAATGATGATGTCCATTATTTTTCTTTCAAACTCCTCACTATTTTTGATGTTCTTAGGAATATTGTACTTAAGTGGTTTCAGCATTCGTGATATGTATTTTGACAAAGTGTATGTCACTGAATTGGTGCGATCAATTATTGGTGTTAAAGAAACATCTATTTTGTGTATTTTCGGCCTTCCATAAAATCTCGCTACCGTGTTTGTTTTAGGAGCTATTGAAAACCAAACTGAATTCCATAGTTTTGATTTCAATTCTCTACGTAGATTACACACTGGAGCTCTTACTTTGTTCATAATACTAGCCATTTTGTTTATTGGTACTAGTACGTATCGAACTGCTTCGATATGTTCCAAAGCTTTCTTGTCATAGTCATCTATACAAAGAATCACAGTAATATTGCCTTTGTCAGCTTTCCTCATAAAAATAAATTTGCCTGATCTTAGGGTTTGTAATGCAAGACATTCGTTTTTCGACAAATATCGACGACAGCCATTTTATATCGAAAGAACACAGATAAACAACTTCAAAGACTATTTGCTTCATATAATATTAAGGTCTACTTCAAGCCCTCTTATTCTCTGGAAAAAGCGTTGGCGCATTTCAAGGATATGGTTCCCAAAATGTCACAAAGTAATTGTGTCTATAGGATAAAGTGTTCGGAATGTAAAACTTGCTCTACAGGGGAGAGCATTAGACAGGTGAAGGTTGAAGTGAATGAACATAGACTATGCACGAAACATCCACCTAGAAATGAAGTAGAATTAAAAAGTCTAGAAAAAAGATGGGCTATAGCAATGCATACGATAGACAGTGGGCATAAGATTGATTTCGACAATTTCGAAATTCTTGGAATGAGATTTCATTCGCATAAGGAAAGGTCGACCTCTGAAGCCTTGCACATTTTAACCATATCGAATGCAGTGAATTGGAGAGAATGGATAGACTTATCACCTATATGGCAAACTCTAATGAAGCAAGACAAATAAAAAACAACGAAAACCTCTATGAACCTCCATGACCTTTGAAATATGTATTATCATGTTTATCGCGTGTAAATTGACATGTTTTCCATATGACAAATAACACATACACTCATACACATCCATACAGAAAAATATTTACACAATAACAATTTGACATTAGTCATTACAAATATATGATGACTGCCAACTGTTACAAATGTCTATGTATTAGTCACCTCTAAATGGATTGATTTGAATTTATGTGGACTTTTCTGACTGTATATTTTGATGAATAATAAAATCGGAATAATTTTTCTGAAGAAGCTCTGGCTTACACAGCGAAACGTTCAGAAAGATCTTGTGTTGAGTTTTTCTTAAACCCTCTGGGATTAATTTAAATATTTTATAATATTTGCACAATAACTAAAGAACGCAATAAAGGGGGCATCCTTTGCAGGAGACGTACACACTCTTTCTTCCCAACAGGTCCAATTGTAATTTCAACAATTAAATATAGACTACACAATTTCGCCTCTTCTATGTGTATCAAGCAGTACCACCGCTCCTATATAGCCATTTACGAAATACTTGTTCATCGTAGGAATTGTGGGTATAATGCTCCTTGGTGAAACAACAGACAGTCAAGGTCTTTCCGTAGTTCTGTTTTACCTGATCTAACATATAGCTAACATACAGTCGAACCTAACAAGTCATTTAAACCTTACAAGTTGGTCTTTTACGTATTGCTAAAGTCGTAGGAATCAACCTTAAAAAGCTGAAATTATGCCAAAATCATGTAATATACCTAGGATATATGGCAAGATAAAACTGCATAAAGTCGGATATCCAATAAGATCGACTGGCGACTTTGGAAACACACCAACGTGTATGCTGCCAAGATTCCTCTCAAAAATACAGAGACCGCAATTAATGGTGTTGTCTGAGCTGCTTGGTTTAGTTCCGGAGCTTAAGTCGTCCTTCTGAACAACAATTTCAGCGCAATTTTTCGCATAAAGTGAACTGATTTAAATTTTTTCATGAGTGATAGAATTGCGTCTCCCGGTAACCATCTCCACAGAAACATCCCACCAAACAGACGGAACTCCAGCTAACAGAGGTAATAAAGGAAATGAAAGATGAATCCATTATCAGTTTAAAACTATACGAACAACTGCGCCCATCTGGTTCTACAACGCCGCGCATGTACGGTTTACCTAAAGTGGACAAACAAGACTTTACATATGTATTGATCATTTTCTATTGACTTGGATTTTAAAGTTTCTGGTCACATGATTTCCTTTTTATTAATTGGTATATTTGGTCTAAGAACGAGAAGAGACAGCTCAAAAGCTAGAAAAGTAGATTTATTTAAATTAGTGAGACAACTCAAAACCACTAAAATAGGGGAAGAGGAAATACTAGTCAGCTTTGATGTAAACAGTCTCTATACTAAAATACCCATTCATATGGCCATGAATGCACTGAAAACGAGACTAAAAGAAGATAATAGCCTAAAAGACAGAACACAGTTATCCGTAGAAGAGATAATAAAAGGGGTGGAATTCTGTCTGACAACAACTTATTTTACATTTGAAGGAAAAATATACCAACAAAATGAAGGAGTTGCTAAGGAGTCACCCATCTCACCGATAACAGCTGACATATTAATGCATTTTTGGGAAGAGAACACACTTAAATCATTCAGGTTATCAATAAAATGTTGGTGGAGATATGTAGGCGACACGTTAGCAATAATGAAAAAAAGATTTTGCGATATTCATCTCGCACATAAGCAGTCATATCGACTCAATAAAATTCACTATGGAAATAGAGAATGAGGTTGGGGAACCGCCTATGTTAGACTGAAAAGCACGGAGAGTAACAGATGGTAGCATAAAAAGCTACACATTCTGGAAGATTCCTTGATTATCACTCAGCTTATCAACTCACGGTGAAACGAAGATTAATACAAGGTCTTGCAGGAAGAATACGTAGACTTACAATAAGACCAGGGAAAGATCCCATAAAAATGATGGATAAAACCAATCTGATTTACAAAATATCTTGTGCCTAGTGTCCGACTAGTGGGCCAAACGTCCAGATCACTCAAAATAAGAGTGAATAAACATAAAGGCCTAACTAATGGTCAATCAACAGGAATACAAGCTTACAAGAATTTAGAAAAAAATTCATCCATAGATGCACATACTTGGGACAAAAACCAAATATCGATTGGAACAATATCTGTAATCTAAAAACTAATATGAACAAATGGAAAGAGAGACTTATAACAGAATCTGTACTCATTAAGGTCACACCGGATACATGAGTCAGTACAACTGTCAACAACCTGGAACATAATTCTGAAAACACAAAAATGAATGAAGAAAAAATGAACTGTGAACTGTGATCAAGATTTGACCGGATAGTTGCAAAATAATTGAGCGCTGAATGAGAAGTTGACATTTATAAAGTTATATTTGTAAAATATGAACTATGTATCTGAGTACAAATCATAAATGTGTGAATTGAAAAACAAAACAGTTCCAACAGTGATGTGAACACGGGCAGTAATTTTCTTCGAAATATTACCAATAACAAAACTGATGTCAGCTCACGGTGAAATCCTCCATACAGTCAAACAAAATCATTACAAAACCAATACTTGAAAATTAATCTGATGCTTACTAGCGACTGGCCCTATTCAGGCAGTTAACCTGGGATTCTAGTGGGAAGCCGTGACCAGTAGGGTACAGCAGGTCGAAGATGAGGCAGTCATTCATCGAAGAAGACATTGCGAAGTGGTCGCGCTATGTCGTGAACTGGCAGAAGTTAGAACTCAAGAACCGTTGGAACAGGTCCCAGTGGCTCAAAGGTCTACGAGCTCGCCTTGTAACCAGAAGGTCGTAGGTTCGAATCCCGGCGGTTGCGTACTGCTGGAGAGTCCCGAACATAGGACGAAACAGCTGTCCAGTACTCCCAGGTTTTCCAGTGGTTTTTTAACCATTGTTAGTTCATGATAAAATCCTCCATAAAATTAAACAAAATCCCTACAAAACCAATACTTGAAAACAAAACTTATCATTGTGTGTAAACTATTGAAATATAATCATACTATATTTGATCTATTCTACAATGCTCAAACTTTTTACTGACGTTAAATGAATGTATTTGTTGAGAAGAAGTTCGTACAGATTCGTCAGTTACTTTGGTCATTCCTCTTAAACCTTACACAAGCCATTATCGTTTTAATTATATTTAATCATTGCGTAGATTTTCTCCTTAGTTTTTATTTAATATTCTTTTTTTTTCCTTCATGTTCCACAGTGGAACATAAGGCTTCAAGCTAATGACTTGAAGTTTCTGTAGCAGTGTTTTATTTTTACAGGATGGGGTTGCTAGCCTCATGCCCAGCCTTTCCTCTTTACCAGCATTATGTTTGGCTTAGAGGGGTAAAGGAATGGGTCGGCTGGGGATCGAACCCCGGACGATATGCA
This sequence comes from Trichobilharzia regenti, assembly GCA_944472135.2. Lineage (NCBI taxonomy): Eukaryota > Metazoa > Platyhelminthes > Trematoda > Strigeidida > Schistosomatidae > Trichobilharzia > Trichobilharzia regenti. The sequence continues at coordinate 130,675,379 of OX235262.1, read as the reverse complement.
TGGTCGTTGAGCGTCCTAACCGCTGTGACACCGACGCAGTAATATTCAGTTTAGTATTTTATTTTTAAACCATCACATCGCTTAAATATGCTTTCGAAATATAAATATATTGGTCTTGACAATGTGATATTGTTTAGACAAGAATTTTTGATGCTGTTGATAATAATAACTCCTCAAATGTTATGCGCATATATAACTGCAGAGTTATATAACGACGTTTTGAGAAAGGCATTCTATGCGCAGTCTTTTTGTTTTCTTAGGCTAAGATGAAACGTATTCATATTGATGATATATTCATTATTTCTGCCTAGAGAAATTACGTGCTGCTTTGCTGACTGATTCTATGATAGACCATTATTTACAGATTATTCGTTAGGTTTTTCATCAATTTTATCTTCTCTTCAGAATTTTTGAGCATTTAATTCCTTTCGATGAATTTCAACTAAAGAATGGAAAGATGTAATTAATCTCAAGTGTGTATTGTATTTGTGCATTTCAATTCGGACATTCTAGTCACTCTCCTACTTGACGTATGCATTTTCACAAAAGGTGACAGAGTATGAAGGGTCAACATTTTTACAGGGTATGACGACAGATAAGAAATAGGAAAATGAGTTTCGAAAAAGGGGTGAAATATGATTAAACCAAATAAACCTTGGTTTTAAATTTGGATTACCAAGACACGTTCTATATGATAATGAATAATTTTTGAGCACAGAAAACAGGTTTACGCTTTTCTTTTATGGCTACAACTTCAACAAATTTAGGTGTATAAAAGACGATTCAGCGAAGAAAATTTTCTTTTCGATGAGGTCATCAATTAGGTTGTACATTCGTGTATTTGTATTAAATGTGTAGAAAAGTTCCAAAATTGTTCCCACAGTCATCATTCAAGATCATCGACAAGGTGAGGCCAAATGGAACAAAGGGCGTTAGGTTTCGGCTTTTGTCTATGGCGGAGGCGCTGGGAATTCGTTAATACAACCCGGACCTCTGTATACAAAAACGTTTGTCCAGTCTCTTATTCTACCATGGTCTTAACCTCTTCACTGCTCGTTCCACGTAGAAAAAAGAATTTTATTAATTTCAATAATTTTCAGTTTCACTTTTTAGTTTACGTTAATTTAGTTAATTCACTGTTATCACCCTCATATGTTTCTTTTGTACATTTTCACATTTGTTAAGTTGACAATCAACTATCTCTAACCTTGTCAAATTCCTAACCCTTTCTTCCTCCATGCCGTAGGGTACTACGTGTTTTACAACTTTAATTCTCATTTCTAAAGCCACTTTTGCGTTATTATAACTTCCAGTGTCTTTCCTACTCGACCTTCAAGATTATTACACACTATTATTAATTTGACCTTTGATCTGAAATATTTCTAGAATAGTACCACTACCTTTTTATGCTTTTTACACATAGTAATTTTATTAATTTGACCTTTCACATGAAATAATTCTGGAACTTTCTCACACATTTAATATCAACACATGGATGTACAGCCTAGTTCATGACTTCGTCGAAAAGAAAATTTTCTTCACTGAAGTGTCTATTGTTTCCTTCATGACTCAATGAGTATTTTCGGTGATAAGGTGTATAACTCAAATCTGTTTCACATATAGGTTCAAAGACACTATTGAAATCAAATTTATGATCCATTTGTGTAGCGTTCTTTTAGGTTGATGAGGTTAGGCATTTCCAATGGTTACTGACCCAGGCAGTTTTCTATGTTCTTATAGCCTCTTCGGAAAGCGTTATGTAGCTCTGACTGATGGGTTTTTCCTACACATTGGTAACCACACATACATTTAAATTCTTAAACACACTGGCATGTGACATTACTGTTCGGATGCTGTGAAGGTTAACAGGATAACATAAATTTCGTTTTTCAGTTGCAAAACAAATTCGTATTATCCTGCAAACATATTCGTTCTTTCTTTGTTCATACTATTCAAATAGGTTTAGCTATATAGTAAGTTCTATTGAATTTTGTTATGCTTCCTTATTTCGTAGCAGGACTTTAGGGATCACTCTTGTACTCAAAAAATTTATAAACATTCTTTTTGAGAATTAAATGGATTGGGGAAACGCTTTGTTTGACGCCTCTGTAATAAATTGTTAGTAAGATTTTGCATTTCTTCTTCAATCTTATCCTCTATACACACATGTGTTAAATGCATTCCATTAAAATAAACTTTTTTTCGATTAAGTCTCCAGCTATTTTCTCAACATGTGACATGTGTGTATAGAGTCCTCTTTATTCATAAATATAGTCAGTTTGCCAGTCAACAAAAACCTCTTTCTTATTCTATTTCAGATATAAAGCTTATCGAGATAGCCAAGGCCAGTATACAATGTTTTTCTGGAGACTGTTGGCATTACGCTTAGCATTTGTGATTGTTTTTGAGGTAAACAGTAAAAGAGATATTGTTTTCAATTTAAGTTTTTATATGTTGAGTAAATTCGATAACTTATACATAATTATGACTAATTTTATGTTATGTTTTGTATAATAACTAATTTAGTTTTACCTATTGGGAATAAGTAGTGTGATTTATTGGTTTTAGAAATTTCACTGAGTTATATTATATTGAAAAAAAACTGTTGTCATGAAACTGAAGTCATTACTCTTGAAGGTGCGAAAGAAAAGTATATTTTTGGAACGAAGGAACGTTTGGAAAAGAAAGAGAAATTTATACATCGGCAGAGTGTCAGATATTAGTTTATGTGACAAAATACAACTTTTTATTTGACTAGATTGTCACTTTTGTCAAATTATTGCTTCTAAATATCTTCCCCTTTTGAAAAATATTATTTATTAGTGCAAGCAACCAGCTGAAGTTATTTTTGAATTGATTTCAATCATTTAACTCCAACTGATTAAAAATGCCCATAAAAATTTTCAAAAGAATGAACAAAGAGTAGTCTTTTAGATAACTTCATCATCAGGCTCTACAGCTGTATGTACATTATGGTGAAAAAATGAATTAGTGTTATAAACAAGATCAATGTTTAAATAACATCGAATCAATAATATTGATAGATTACAGCTCAATAACATCAACATAAAATAAGGTGAATGTCAGAAAAATTAGGAAAAATAGTATTACAAATTCATGAATTGATAGTCTCTACTGAATGCCGGCCAGGTCAGTAGTAGGGGCTGAACTTGCTTCTTTAGAAAACAGAGCACTGGTTATTTGAGGCGAATTGCAATAGCCTCTGCTTCGATGATTTTGGCAATTTATTAGGCACCCGGTATAATATAGAGAGAGATTCGTCCACGCTGGCTTTGTGGCCGATTTGCACCAGATGGCCCAATATCGAACTGTTAATAGTTTTCACTATACCTTTACTTAACCATAGTGGGAGATGTTCTCGAGCACTAAAATTCAAGTCCCTAGAGCAACGGCCAATATAACTCGCCTCACAAGTGTAGCTGAATTGGTAGATACAGTTTGAAGTGGCTAGTCTAGGTACTTCATCTTTCAGCCGAGGTAGCACCATCGGTCGTGTAGAGAGGCTTAGCGCTTTTCACAGCACTTCATCGTCTCACACATAAAATAATAAGTCATACATCCTATTCACTACCCAATGGCTTACAAAATTTCTTATTGCTTTAACCAGCTAAGGAGTAATTACAATCGAGATAGATACAAGAGAGAAATGTCAGCAATGAAGTACTGTTTTCATCTTCGAGACTATCACAAAGAAAGTTACTGAGGTTGAGGAATGATAGTAAAACTAATGAATCTTTTAAGCCGACATACCAAGACCTAATAATGGGACACGAGGAAATGATATGTGACTCCATAAGCATGTTCATATTTACAGTCTTTATGTTAGCCAGTTTTAACTACCTGTGGTGTTTTAAAATTTTTTTTCCAAGCATGTGGCATTTGTTTTGGCCGACGTATTGGACTTCTTTATCCCAGATGTACCAGGTAGTTTGAGAGAACGTATTCAACGGGAACGATTTTTGGCAAAGCAGGCTCTTTTGGATGTTAGCTTGGTAATTCTCTTCATTTATTAGAATATATTGCTTGATTATTATTAAACGGTTTTTGGATAACTGCTTTTTTAGAGTACCGCTTTTTGTTAAGATCTTTATAACAGAAAGACGTGACGCCATTAAGAAAGAAACGAATCTGAATACTGTTAAGTTGGGAGGTCTTATATAGTATTATGTATTAGCTCAATGTTGATTAATTTGTAGATAATTCGAAAATACTTTTTTAGCTTAGTTAAACATTCTTTCTAAGTGTAAGTTGATTACTGCACATTGTTCTAATTAGAGGAAAACAAATTAGAACACCATTAATTCCCACCAGACTCATAGTTAACTTAATTTTTGCTGTGTTTGGTATTGTTTACTAAGATGGTTCTTCAATGGTAAAAGATTATATTCATTTGTGTGAACTGTAATTAATAAAGAAATAGAGAAGTTTATAAAATAGAACATTGGCTACCGTCTTAAGATTTCAACTTTTAGTTAAACCTTGTAACCTCTGAACAATATCGACTTTTCTAAAAACAACTATCCGGTGATTCTTCAATTCTCATCGCTAATGTGCATATTGCGGGTATTATGTTCCCTTTTCCTAATGAGATGGCTTTATTTAAATTATGCTGATGAGTTGTAATCACATTTAACCAGCGTCTTATTCAAATTGTAACAGTCATTCATAGTCTGGTTGACACTGGTCACCTTCATTGCTTTCTGAGGCTGGTGTCCCTCAAAGTGCTATCCTTCCTCCTTTTCTGTTTTCTTTCTTCTTGCATGAACTGTCTCACTCTGATGAAATGAACCTTGTTGAGTATGTGGATGATCTAACTATTCTAATGTCTGTTAACTCCCAGCTAGACTGTTCTAAGTTGAACAGCCTTCTATCAGGAATTAGCAAATGGTCTTCGTCTAATGGCTCTAAACTAAATCCTTCCAAATGTCAGACTGTTAATTTCCGATGTAAAAGAAATTTAAATGAAGCCGTTGGTTCCTATGACCCTTGCAAAATTGATGATAGTGATATAGAAACCAAGTCTGAAGTTAAGTATCTTGGATTAATTCTTTCTACTGACCTATCCTGGTCTTGCTATGTCTTGGAGATTTCTAAATGAATATTTCATCTGACTTTTGTACATTAAGAAGTTAAGGCACTCAGGCATACCTCGACCGACCACTCCTCTTACAGTTTGTCAACTTGTGTATTTTACCTATTCTTCTTTACTGTTCACCCTTTTTCTTTCCTGCATTGCTTGAAAAAGACTATGGCATACTTCGCAGAACTCTGAAGACTAGCTTTCAGTACGGCGAGGGGTGTCCTATTGGCCCATATCGTTGACATTGTGATTGATAAGCACTTGATGTTATGCAACAAATCCGCTAAAGGAATTCTGTTAGACTCTGAGCATCCACTTTACCCACAGCTCCAACCTTGTATCTCCTCAGGTAAAACAAGAAGTCTTTTCAAGAGAATTTATGTCTTTTTTTACGTTAAAGTGTAAAAATTCCATTGTACCATATTTGGCAAATACTTTATGTGATGAAAATAGTATCAGGCATGAACTAATTAGCCTTCTTTGTACTACTAAATGAACCGTTTCCTCCACCTTTACAACATCAACCTTTATTGTTATTGTACTTCTTATATTTATAGTCCTCTCAATTTTTTGTTTTTTATTTTGTTTATTTTTTCATAAGTGTGAACATCATTTAAGCTGTGTTATAACTTTGAATAAGGCATTTAGAAGACAAATTTCGCGAGGTGATGGTATCATATCGTAGTTCCTTTACAACCGCTTAACAACTAACATGTTTAACAATAATAAAACAAAGTTCATGACAATTACTCAGTTAAATAAAAAACAAAAGCACATACTAATGAGCAATCATATTTAGATAGGTCATGTAGTCCATGGTAAATAACAACAGATTTCAATCTTCGCCTACCATTATCTCGCAAAATTTGTCTTCTAAATGCCTTATTCAAATTTACCAAAAGGGACTAATTGTGTTATAAGTGTCAATTTTGTATTTCCCCTCACCATACTATATCAACAAAACATTAGATTCAATAATTTATAACATGCTAAAATTTCCAAACTCAATCGACAGTACTGTTTGAAACAAATGCACCGTTATTATTATTATATTTAATATTCTCAATTGCTACTTCGAATATTTTGACTTTATATTATAAATGTGGACAAATTCCTCTGGTTAATTTTGTTTTAATTTTTAATCTTGTCTATATTTTGAGTAAATCAGATTCAGTATTGTGTGTGACAAATGCCGAGAATTCCATTCTGTATTACAAGTACTCTTTTTGGAATGAAGCAATTTATTATTAGTATTCTTTTAAAAACAAACAACAATAAATTAGCAACACTATGTTTTCTGATATTCTCACTAACCCAAAGTTTCGTTTATTTAGTTAAATGTCTAGTCAATGGAACAATTTTTTTATTTAGTCTCAATTTCTTACTGACATTTACTCATTAGCATTCAAAACATTCCGGTAAATTGAGTTTCAGCTCAATCCACTTATGACTGTCATAAAAGCTTAGAAAAAATCTACCTTCTAACATAATAACAACAAATGGTATGAGTGCCAACAAATCAATGATCTTTAATAATATGTGATATGTCCATTACAAAAAGATGGATGTAATCATGTGGACAATTAATTAAGTTCATTTATATTTGACTAGCCATCATGTGAGTGTCAAGCGACTTTTAGCTATTTCAAAGCTAAACTATTATGCTACACATACACACACACATAGACAGTCTTTCACACTTAAATTATTTAACGCAAAAACCACAGAATAACCATAACTAAATCATCAATCTTTCAATGTTTATGCATTCTCTGTGCTGAATGGATTTATTCCAAAGCATTTTTGTTGTCTTTGGATAAACATAGTGCTGAATTCTGTTTTCTACACAGACAGCATAGACTTTGCAAATAAATCATCCATCTTATAGAACACAATGCCTGAAAAACATCTACCTAGGCTATAAATGTCCTCCACATTTTTAAAAACTCAAATGTTATCTAAAATTAGCAAAATGTATTGCAATTTTTAGTACATTACTAATAGTAATTAGTACAATACTCTAATTTCGACTGTATTAACTCTGCAGAATATAATTACCAGCTTTTTGTTTCACTTTTTACAGAAAATTTATAAATCTTCCTATTGTCACCCATTATTGACCTGATATCTTGTTGATGCAAAGAGTTCATTATTTAAAAAAATTTTTAATAGACTGTTAATTACGAATTTTAGTAATTAATCTATATTAGGTTGACTGAACTTTTCACTCATTGATTAACTTCAAATTCTGAGTAATATTCAATTCAAAAATATTTTATTAACATTAGACATTTTTTTCACTGTGTCTTTTACACAAAATAATACTGAGTATTCAATAAGCAACCAAATCTTATGCAGTATCACGTAAAATGATAATAATAACAAGTAGATGTGATCTAACTTCAGATTACTACCAGTATGAATTAAATCTAGTTATTTACTATCCACTACCGTCTATAGATTATTTCAAAACATCATTCAATAAAGAACAGGTCTCAGAGTGTAAAATAAAGCATCCTATACTGCTTCTGTTATCATTCCATGAAATATATTACAACAATTCTGATTATCATGGAAAATACCCACCGGTACATTCAAAGATCGCGATCTTTTCCGCGATTTTATTCTCAAAAGCTGTACAATCGGATTTATATAGATTAGTTTACATGGATATAATTATTAGTTATTCAATTCCACATAGTAACGAAGGAGATAATAATTCTCAACTTGATATGGAAGTTTGAAAATATTAATATAGATTACAAGGGGCTTAGAGACAAGATTGCGTAGGATTAGAAAAAATTACAACTTATGCAAAATTAATATTTGATAACTGGAAAAACAATTTTAAAGGCGAAATATTCACACCTCTTAACTTAAATTTCAAGTTGAGAATTCCGATTTTAATTTGCTTCCATGCTCATTTTGTTCACACATGTAATTCGTTCTATCCTTCCGTAACTTTTGTTTCTAAGCCTCTTGTAATTCATATCAAGTTGAAAATGATTATCACTTTTCAAGTTGAAAATTATTATCTCCTTCGTTACTATGTGGAATTGAATAACTAATAATTGTATCCATGTAAACTAATCTATATAAATCCGATTGTACAGCTTTTTGAGAATGAAATCGCTGAAAAGGTATCTTTGCTGAATTCCTTGTTCTTTTCCCTCTAATTCTGATTTTGTCAAAGCCTGGACTTTTGAAAGCATAACAGTCAGAAAAGAAACATCATGTTATTAAGTATATTTCTGGTGTTCATTGTGGTTATCGCCTTCAGTCTGTGAGAAGTGAATTTGGTGTGTCACACTCAGTTAGATGCCTTATGTGGTGAGATCTTTTAGTATGAAGAGAAATATTTTCTATTCAACTCAGTGATGTGATAATGGTGTATACTGAATTCGCAAATGCACAAAAAATATAGTCCTTAGATATATGACCTCAACATTTTTTAAAGAAGTTGGTTTGAATCATGCTAACATGAAAAGTGTGTAGATTTCTTTAGGGATTACTTTGAAGCGCTTTCTTCAGTCTGGATGGTGATAAACCATCTTGGATATTTGGTTAATAATTTATTGGATTCTGCGAAGGAATAACTCTTCAAACAGATACTACCAATTTGAAATGAAGTGAATTAGCAATACTATAATTGGGTGTTTGCTTCAAATAATGCGTCCAAATTAACTCTGAGATCTATCAGCCGCAACATAATTTCGGTATCAAAGTGTAGCATAGCTTGAAATCCTTGAACATCATATAATTTCTTTCTTTCTCATATATATATATATATATATATATATATATATATCAACAAAGAAATACATGTGTACCTAGCCAATCTTTACTATTTTGTTCAGTGAACTACTCATTACCCTATGAAAGATACATACCTTAAAATCTGAGAGTAAATTAAATAAGCGAATCCAATGTTTTCAAGTATTGGTTTCGTAGGGATTTTGTTTGATTGCATGCGGGATTTCATCATGAGCTGACATCAGTTAGAGAACCACTGGAAAACGTGGGAGTAATGGACAGTTGCTTCGTCCTATCTTGAGACTCTTCACTAGTACGCACCCACCGGGGTAAACAGAAGGTGCTGGGTTCGAACCCCAACGAGTGCGTACCTCTGAAGAGTCCGAAACTAGGACGAAACAGGTTTCCATTACTCTCACGCTTTCCAGTGGTTCTCTAACTGATGTCAGCTGATGATGAAATCCTCCATGGAATGCAATGTTTGTTTTTGCACACTAGTCCAAACTTTTTCACACAAATGAATAAAGTTTATAAAGTCAAAAGAAGTGATTAAAAGCACTGTCACATCATGAGTAAAAACTGCTTATCTATTGATGCCTAAAGCCCAATTCTCACTCTTTCTATGCTAATTGTGAATAATGTGAATTTCATTACATGCAGCAAGTATTTCATATCATCCTTTATTGAATAATGGAGACCAAAGTCCATAGTTGTATGTAATTTGTTTTATGAATTGATGTGTTTTATAAAACAATGTGTATGAGGAATTTGCGTCACTTGTTTGAAAAAAACATTTAGCATGATTTATAATTTTATAATCTTTCGTAATACTTCAACTATTTATTAACATTCTTAGCGTCAACATTGTGTTATTATCAGTGATAGAGATAGTGACTAGTACTTGGAAAGTTGATATCATGATGTCCCTTCTATTCAATCTATTTGTAATTGTCTAAATGTGTAAGGCTTCTTCAGTTAATCTTTTTTTCTCATTTAAACGAAATCCGTTTTACAAGGGCTTCATCCAATCAAAAGACTTGATTTAACGATACATTTCTATCTGCTATTGGGAAGCCTCTGGATTGTTTTCTAAATTTTTCCGGTCCTCAAAGATTTTTGAGACTATCATCTGTGTTCTTTTACTAATATGTACATATATATACATATATTTACCTACCTAGAAGTTTCTATCACACAAACAAAACTGTCCAGTTGTACCAAATTCCTACTATTATACTTTCGTGTATGTTACACTAAACTATGATTTTATTTAATGACCCTTAAGAATGTTTCAACTTTGTTTTCTTCAGCATTTCTTCTTGAAATAATCATCTCTGTATTAACTCTCTATTAGGGTGGAGAATCGTTTTGCAAACAATCAATTATCATATTAACTACACGTGACAGAGAAAAATCAACTAGGGTTGGTTGAAAAATGAGAATTGATACAATATTTGACCTCTGTTCTTATTGTTATATACCCTTGACATTTTAAGTTTAATCATTTTCTTGGAAATATTTAGGTTAATGTGTCAAAACGAAGCATGAGATATTTATGCATATATATATATAAATGCAAAGTTTGACCGCTTTCTCAATTTCTGTGATGTTATCAAATCGAATCTTTACAAATATTTATATAATTTCGACCTTAATATAATTATAAGTGGAGTCTTAATAGATCGTAATATGTTATCCATTCTGTTACTCGAATCCCGATAATTATCTAAAAGCTCCCCATTTACTGATGACTCCTAAACAAGCATGAGACAACTATCGAACACCCCCTGGTTTACACCGAATCTGCAACCAAAATCAATAAACTCTGTACAAACTAACATTAAAAAATTAGGATGGATTTCCCACCAATGACATTGGTTGGTGCCAGTCGCACTAAATCCCGAATTAGTAGAAGTTAGAATTCGTGGGATGGCCATTGAATTGGGTCCTAGTGGCTGAATAGTATACGAGCTTGCTTTGTAATCGGAAGGTCCTGGGTTGGAACCCCTGTAGTGGGTGTGTACTGTCAATGATTCCCGAACTAGGATGAAACAGCTGTTCAGTACTCTCTGGTTTTCAGTGGCTCTCTAACCGAAATCAGTCTGTGGGGAAACTCGTAAAAACAAAACCAACTCTTACAAACCAACTCTTTAAAGCTATTCAGCTTTTATAAAAGTTGTCCATTTTTAAAAAGAAATTCTCCTTTTTGTTTCACATTTGATTGTAGGAATCAAGAAATCCAGAAACAACACCAATGTCACCATCATCAACAACAGCAACATCAGATGCCGGTAAAATATGATATTCATACATTAAAACTTTTTTTAAAGATTTACAAAATATTTCTTTGTCTCTAAATAAATATTCTGTTTAAAATATTTCTTTTGACTTCAATTTGTCTCATAATCTTTCGACATACATAATTTAATTATATGTTATGAATGATGCATACTGAATAATCCAAACAAAACACCCTGTATACTGATAAAATAACAGTGCTAAAGCCAAAATATATGTGTGCCTCACTGATATTGGTATTCAGTCTGTATTTACGTTGGGCTAAATCTACACATAGGCATTTATCTGAAAGGTGATTGGTCAATGAGTTGAATAAGTGAAACATTTCTGAGAGTGACAGTTAGACAGCAGATTCATTTTTTTATAATAAAATATAAACAAAAAGGTGTTCGTCGTTCAACAACGTTACGCTTTTCATATAAAACTGGTGTAAATCGTTAATAAGCCGTTTATCTGTGTGTGTGTGTGGTGGCCCATAGATAAAATGCTCGCCAACCACTTAGGTAGTCTAGGTTCGATCCCCGGAGGATGCACTCACAAACCTTGCTTTACTGGGAATAAGCCTGGCAAATAGGAAAGGTTAGGTGCGAGACTAGCAACCCAACCCCGGTAAAAAAAAATGAATACCACTGCTGCTGAAACTTAAAAGCTCTAGCTTGAAGCCCTATGTTCTACTGAGAATGCAAAGGAATAAAGAAGAAGCCATTTACCTAAGCACCAACAGTTGGGGAGTGTTAAGATACGTGCCAAGTATAATGTAAACAAATGTAAAAAGCCGTAAAACAAAAAAAGAAAATAACATTTTGACAATAAAGTCTGAATAAATTTAGATAAGCATAGGAGAATATCCATTATATTATTATTATTATTATTATTATTATTATATAAGCTTTATTCCAAATCAGTACTTGTGATACAGAATGGAATTCTCAGCATTTTACTACAATATTGCATCCAGTTTTTACATTAACAATAAATAAAGTTCTACATAGATTAAAGATTATCTCAACAACATATTAGTATGTCGGTAGCAAAGCCAAAATTAAAATGTTTGAAGGTGTTACAAAAGTAGATACTACTAGCATATTTACTGGCGTAAGCGATAGCAAAATGGTCGAGATATACAGAGTGTAAAAGAACAACAAGAATGTTTTAAGTAGAGTTTGCAAGGAAGAGAAAAACAAAACAGCACTTAACAAAAATAAAGACAAAAAAGTAGAGAGAATGGAAAAGAGAGAAAACGTTGTACCTATAAATGATGTGAGTTGGAAAGACGAGATTCATTGGTTCTAGTGACTATTTAATAAGTTAAAGGTTTCATGCCTGATGCATTCTTTATCACACAGAACACGGGCTAGGTAGGGTATGGATGAGTTTTTGTACTTACTAGTGCGGGCATATAGTTTCCTATATAGACTTCTTGTTTTCCCTGAAGAGATACATGGGGAGAGTTGTGAGTGTAGAGGGTGTTGTGAGTCAGATAAAATGGACTTCGCCCATTTTTCACATGAGTCCATGTGCCTGTCCACCAGAATGTTAACAAGCTGGCTAAGTGGCAAACTGCTTACCCTGCTGACAACCTTTAACATCCTACGTAATAAGGTATAGTCTTTCTTCAATAGCCCAGGAAAGACTAAGGGGGAGCAATAGAGAATTATAGGCAGAATACGGGAGTTAACAAATTGTAGTAGTAAGGGTTGGGTTACACCAGAATGTCTTAACTTCTTGATGTAGAAGGTAAGACGGTATATTTTCTTGGAAATCGTCAAGATATGAGACGACCAGGAAAGATCAGAAGATAGAGTGACGCCTAGGTATTTAATTTCCGACTTAGTTTCTATTTCAGTGCCATCTATGTTGCACACCTCGTGAGCGCTAACCAGTTTGTTTAGGTCAGATTTATGCCTAAAGGTGAAATTAACTGTTTGGCATTTGGAGGGGTTTAAGGTTAGACCGTTTTCCTTGGACCATTGGCTAATTTCTGATAAGAAGCCATTTAGTTTAGAGCAGTCATTTTGACATTTGACAGGTAAAGATACAGTTAGGTCATCAGCATATTTGACAAAGTTAATATCATTTGAAGACGGTAGGTCATGTAGGAAGAATGAAAAGAGAAGTGGGGAGAGTACAGCACCTTGGGGGACACCAGATTCAGTGAGCACAGCAGAGGAGGATTGACCTTTGTATACGGTGTACTGCATTCTGTTTGAAAAGTAGGAATGCAACCACTTAGTGACCCAAGACTCGGTTTGTGTCGTGGAGAGCTTATTTAGCAAGAGACTTCTAGGTACAGAGTCGAAAGCAGAAGTAAAGTCAAGAAACGTGCAGCGGACATATTTGGCACCTTTGTCTAATGATGAGACAATACTGTTGTGTAAGACGGCTGCAGCGTCTAAAGTACTCCTACCCTGTCTGTAGGCAAATTGTTTGGGGTCTTCGAAGCTTTTAAGGGAGGGTTCGAGTTTAAGAAGTATTAGTTTTTCCATGAGCTTTAGAAACGGGGAAGTGATGGCGATGGGTCTGAACTTTACGTTCTTGCTATTTCCAGGTTTAGGGACAGGGACTATTTTAATGTCTTTCCATGGAACAGGTACAACGTTTTCGGAGAAAGAAGCATTTAGGATATTAGTTAGAGGAGAACATAAAGCATCTGCACATTGTTTTAGGACATATGCAGGTATGCCATCAGGGCCAAGACTATGTGAGGGCTTAAGAGTTTTAAGACATTTCAAAACATCGAGAGTATTGAAGTCCTGGAAGTTATCAGCTACAAGATTGGTAACATTAGAAGTGGTTATGGTAGAAGGAGAGCGTATAAAAGACAGATTAAGAGCATTAACATCACAAGAGGGAAAAACATTACATCGCTTACTATTGCCAGTAATTTCATTGAAAAGTTTCCACATGCTGTTTGGAGATTTGCATGATAAAAGTGTTTGGTTATAGATAGCATTAAGATTTTTGATTTCAGATTTGATTTGAGCATTTATCTTTTTAAGTCCTAACTTGTCTTTGCATTTATATAACATTTCTTTTTGCCTGCGAAGTTGTTTGAGATGGGGAGAGGAAAAGCGGTCGAGGCGTTTGAACAGTGTTTGTTTGGGACAGCATATGTCAAGGCAGAACTTAAGATAATCCATTATATTGGTGATTGAGTCATCTAATGTACTTTCATAGAATAGATCCCAGTTGGTATCTTTTAACATGCATCTTAGATTGAGTAAGTTGTCAGATGTGTAGCTTCTTTGTTGTGCCTTCGTGGACAGGTGTGAGAAGATTTTAATATGTGTTTTGCTGTATATTTTTGGCAAAACGCGGACAATGCAGTGATCGGAGTTATGTATCGGTGAACGTCTACGTGTTTCATATACTCCTTCATCATTGGTAAAAACCAAGTCAAGGGTTTTGTCAAGTCGAGTGGGAAATTTGACTATATTTGTGTGACCAAGAGCTTCAAGAAAGGAGCAATCTGATGTGTTGAAGTCTCCAGTAATAACGGATAGAGAGTTGTCGAAGTTGGCAGCAGCAAACATGGTGAATTCATCAGCAAAATTAGATAGATCAGATGGAGAGCAACTAGGAGAAATGTACATGTTTGTAATATAGAATTGTTGATATTTGGGGAGGTGTTTGGGGCGACATTTGACAGTAATACAGTCAATGAAGTCATTTGAGAAGGTGAAGCAGATGTTATTTGAGACAGACCATTTGGAGTGAATAAAAGTTGCAACGCCACCACCATTTTTCTTATTACAACATTGACGGTCTTGTCGAAATAAAATAAAGTCCTTTAGTGAGATAAGGTTGTCATCATACAGTTCATGCAACCACGTTTCTTGTAATGCGATTATGGCAGTGTTATGATACGTATCAGTTGACATCAGGGATTGTAGATACATTATCTTATTTGGTAGAGAGCGACAGTTTGAGTTCATTATGACGGGGACCGTAGTTAAGTGTATTGGTGTACGTTTGAGAGCTCTCTGCCAACCACTACGATGTTTCCTTCTTGGTTTCTTTGGAATATGAAAGTCATTTGGTCGTAAATTATTAATAAAGTTACGAGAGTAAATGATTCTGTTAGAATTCATATTTAAGTGATAAGTGTATGCTGGTAAACAGGAAACTGGATGCAAAATGTAGATATTTTGGTAGCAGGCCCAAAAATTCAACAGGCCGCCAAGGTCAAGGTGGTTTTAGTATCTGATCTACAATAGCTGTTGCAACAGTGATATCTATCAAACTGCATTCAATGAAAATCGGTTTACTGCACATTACTCAAAACACTTGTCAAACATTGCGTGAAAAACCAGGGATTCTGAATCTCACCTTCGTTAGTCTCAACAATCCACAACTACGCTTATTGTCAATCATTTCTTAGTTATTAATATTCTATACGGTAAGTTCGTGGGCAGTTAATCAAGGTAGTCACGTTACTTACACTGGCGCTTTCTTGAATTTGAGTCGTTTAGATTACACCAAAAGAATTCTATCCCGTTAAACAAATTATGGAACGGTACTTATGTTAAAACCATACTAACCTTTTTCTTATTGGAAGATTATTAAATTTCTCTGATTAATCAGTTCTTACTAATTGATAATATGACAAAATATGTATTTCCAATAAGCTTCTCTAACACTTAAATTGAAAAATAGTCAGTCGAATAGTGAGATTTTTCTTTCTTTCTAGTCCTTGAATTTTTCCGCATCTTTCAAGCACGACATTGTTAATGAACAAGCCTGACTTCCAGGTCGTAAGGTAAACATGTCTACCATTGAGTCACTACATGAAATGTGACAACTTAAACTGCTGTACGTCTGTAAAAAATTCTACGTTGAAACCAGCCAGCCAGTCAGTCGATTCGTCTAATCTTGTGTGGAGTAGGTAGAAATGCGCAAACAGATTTAAAACTATACTTGATTCATTTTGCTGAAAGTCTGTGAGTTCTTTAACGCTAAAGCAACGTAGGATTCTTGTTGTTGCACCTGTGGTCTTTGAAAACAAAATTAAGTTTATTGCATATCAACAGCCTGTACAAGTTTATTAGCCCGCCTAATTTAATGTGTCTGGGGTTTTCAAACAGTTCAGAAGTTATCCAAAGTGACAATGGTTTCACCGGGTGATTTTGGGAACAATTAGTCAACTAGGTGAATGTGCGCTGTAAATCAATAAGTAAGATATAACACAGGAAATCAATCCTTTTGAAACCAGGAGAAATGTTCAAACTTATGTGATAAAAGCCATTGTTAGTGCAAGAAGCTATCGATTAATTAGGATATACAAAAGACAAAATGTAGCCTAAAATAACGGTAATTAGGCCTGAAGATCATCTAAAAAGGAGAATATCTCTGAGGTACTGATGCAGGTGAATGAAAAATACTGTACATAAAAATATCAACCTTTTTTATAACTTCGTTTATCATTAAAAAACAAAACTTTAATGTCAGTTCTATCACATAAACTGTGCATTGGTGCATGTAACTGTGTAACGAAGTTTGTTTGAACTGTACGGGACCATGATCACATCACTAGACATTCGCTAGGGGTCGCACTATGTCGTGAATAGGCAGAAGTTAGAAATCATGGATTAGCCATTGGATCGGGTCCCAGTGGCTTAATATTATACGAGCTCGCTATTCTTGTAACCAGAAGGTCCTGGGTTCGAACCGTGGTGGGTGGATGCGTACTGCTGAAGAGTCCCAAACTAGGATGAAACAGCTGTTTAATACTCCTTCTAGGATTTCCAATGGTTCTCTAATCAATGTCAGCTCATGATGAAATCCTGTAAACCAATCAAATCCCTACAACCCAACACTTGAACATTAATAGATATTTCAGTAAATATTGACAAAAGCCTAATACTGATTCTTACATAGATTGAAAAGATAAAATGTGTGGTTTCCATTGGATTAAAATTAAATTTAGAAATAATTTATATTCTGTAAACAAAATCGTATAGAAATTATTTAAATGGATTTACAGAAATTATGCATTTTGTTATACGCCATATGAAATAAAATTTCCTATAAAACATTTAAATCTGGTAATGAGTTAGTTATATTGCTTGATGAGCATAATGATTATCTGATTTAATACAAGTAATAAACATCTTAATCAACTAAATTTTTAATCATTTTTACGGTTTAACAGTTCAATATATGATTTTCGTGCAATTTGAACCAAGTTTGCAGATTCCGTAGGTCCACATTGCTTAACTAGATTTGCTAAAAAGCCATTAGAAGTGATTTGAATATCATTCGATGTCGGTAGATTCTTTATGCCAAGTTCATAGTCTCTTTTGTCGGCTTTAGCAAGATTTGGATTTAGTAAGATATGTGGATGGTCAGATTCCACTACTTCACCGCCTTCCATAACTACCAACATTTCACTGTCTATAACGGTGCGCAGTCTGTGCGCAACTGTCAATACAGTACAGTCTTTGAACACGTTTCTAAGGGTATGTTGAATAACAGCATCAGTTCTAAAAGTAATAAAATCGAAAAATAGATTTAGAAGTAATTGAATAAATTAGTTGCAAGTTGGACATTATAGATTAAACTCATGTACAAACTTACCCAGGATCGATATTAGATGTTGCCTCATCTATTACCAATATCCGGTTTCCACTTAAAATTGCACGTGCTAATGCTAGTAGTTGTCGTTGTCCTGTACTGAAGTTGGAACCACCTTCACTAATGAATGCATCTAAGCCGCCACTGAGATTTCTGACCGTTTTGTCTAAGTTTACCTGCCAGTATTAAAAAAAAATGCCTATCAGTGAAAGTAAGTATGTGCAAGGAGCCTTAATCATATACATAATAGCTTACTTAAATAATAAATTTTATAAACTAGGCAATTCTGTCCTATAAAGACAAAAGTTTTTGTCAGTCAAATAAAAATTTTAAGATATAACAAACATACACATTCAGCATAAGTAGGATATAACCAAAAAAAGGCCTAGAAAAAACAGGTCACATTCCAGATTTCAACAATAACAGTTCATGTATGATGCAATATTGTTTATACTCAATTTGTTTTGATTAAAATGAAGTAAAAGTACCTGTTTTTGCTACACCTTTGATCAATGTGTTGTAGTACATCATTCTAAAACGATTAGTCCCTTTTATAAATTCGCATAGTATTATTAGAAGACGGAGATTATCTGAAAAATATGATGTATTTGCGCTGTACATTTCGAGCAATCTGATCACACAGTTACTTGTCAAGTCGATATACATGAAAAAATTAAGGGCAATTAAATTAAACAAAGTGACAAAAGAAAAGGAGTTAAGAATGATTAACACAGTGTTTGGTAATCCAATCAAATAAGGATCACCAAGGTAGGCTAAGGGTAATAATAAACTGTTTTTGAATACACAGGGGGAGAGGGCTTAAGTTTATGCATAGCTATAACCTCAGCGTATTTCAATAAGCGCATATGAGGGTGGGAGAGCATATCCCGAAGTAGTTAGAAAAACAAATGAATTGTGGAAAACCAATAGACGCAGGTGCCAGACTACCGACTTCGTCTAAAGCTAAATACCTAATCGAGATGAACCATAAGAGTGATGTTAACTCAGCCTTTAAGGTCATCTATCAGAATGGTCAGTGGCGCTTATTGAAATACGCTGAGGTTATAGCTATGCATAAACTTAAGCCCTCTCCCCTGTGTATTCAAAAACAGTTTATTATTACCCTTAGCCTACCTTGGTGATCCTTATTTGATTGGATTACCAAACACTGTGTTAATCATTCTTAACTCCTTTTCTTTTGTCACTTTGTTTAATTTAATTGCCCTTAATTTTTTCATATATATCGACTTGACAAGTAACTGTGTGATCAGACTGTTCGAAATGTATAGCGCAAATACATCATATTTTTTCAGGTAATCTCCGTCTTCTAATGACACTATCTAAGTATATTATTCTCTTTCAGGATGCATTTGGATTGATTAACTGCCGTTAGATGTAGAAAACAGAAACCTGTTAAATGGTAGTCTGATATGTCGCAAAATACTAAGAAATTGACAGGGTAACCGTTTTGACGAGTGAAGTTACATTCACTTCCAAAATAATGTAGACACACGTGCTACTTGAGAATTGATTCAAATACACATTTGTCCTGCAGTAGTAGACATATAAGCGAACTATATTGTTTTCAATTAGATCTTCTTCAGGCTTTACTCTAATTTACATGGACGTTTATATAAAAAATTTTAACCAATGACGGTGACATTGTGGATCAAATGATAATAATAATAAGAAGAACGTGGTAAGCTGCCTAGTTGTGCCGCTTCCATGTGTATCTATAAATTTAGTGGCTACTGTGGAGAAAGCTATATGGGCCGAACAACTAGACAGCTTAACAAACGCATTAATGAGCATCTTCCTTCATGGTTCAGAAAAGGTCAAAGATAATCCATACGAAGTTCCACTTTGGCTCATTTGATTGATAGAGGTCACCAAATGGACAAAACAGTGCCTTCAAAGTTATCTACCGCATTCCATCGAGTCTTTCGAACGGAATGAGAACCCGTTTTTTACACTTAGCCGTAGCTATGGGAATTCTAGAGAACAATCCTATTCTTTGCATACAAAAGAAGTTTGTTCTACCTTTGTCCCTCCTTTGGCCTAGGTGAATTCTTATCAAAACCCTCCCACTCTTTCTTATCTTCCATCTACTATGTACTTTTGTGATATTTATTTAAACTCTGATTATCGTTCCATTTCACCTTTTAAGATTTGACCTAATTTATTTATTTATCGAATTGTCTACATATACACATATATACATATACTATCTTTGTTATTCTTATCACCTGCATATCCCTTATTATTAATGCTTTGTTATCATTATAATCATCGTTATTAATTTCGCTCAAAGCATTTACCACATTCTTCTTCTTCTTATTATTTGATCCACAAAATCACCGTCATTGGTTAAAAATTTTTTATATATAAGTCTATGTAAAATAGAGTAAAGCCTGAAGAAGATCTAATTGAAAACAATATTGTCCGCTTATATGTCTTGTTCTAATAACTAGAAGAACAATTAAATTACAAGAAATTGTGTCCAGTATTTCATATGATACTGGAAAAGTTGTGATGATATGTCGGTGAAGCAAGGCTGTACTTATTGTTTCAATAATTTCTGTAACTAATGACGTTAACCTTTAGATTGTTGTAAACTTTACTCAAATTTTTGTTTGAAGCACGTTTAACTTTCTGTATAATTTTAACTCATTCGTCATTGTATCAGATAACAAGCCAGTGAAAGCGAAAGAATAATTTGAGTTCTTTAAACATTTAAATATTTCTAACAGTAAAGTATTTGTTGTTCTTCTCTAAGTTTGTTCGAATGAGAAATACACTTCAGGTTTGATTATTGGTAGAGTAAAGCAGAATCCTACTTCTAGACATATATTCACGAAGGACATGAAGGCGATGAAGGTATTAATGAATGGTTGTAGTTTTGAAATTGTATAGTCATAGCACCTATCAAATATGTCGGCCAATATGCAGTGATACAACTATGAAATATGAAAATTAAATAATCTTAGTTTTACCCAACCACAGATTGAACGTGATAAATAAAATGGGTGATAATAGTTAGAAGTAAGACTTTAATTCTCATAAAAGCAATGAAGGCCGCAATCTTCGGATGCAATCCTTTGAGTATATCGGTAATCATCACAATTCATACATAGCCTTTTTTTCATGAATATAAAAGGCCACTCATCCGACAATATTTTCCACCAGTTATGGTGAAAATGCTCTTAACCACAGCGCTTTGAAAAGTGGTAGTTATGGGACTAGGCAAATCATTAATCAAAGCAGTTAGTCCCTTTGATTTATTTGAATAATTCATGAAAAATCCCCAATCGAACAAGAATAGACAGAAGGCCAGTTTTTCAGCGAAGAGTCTCTTTTTGGCGAATTCATTTTCATAGTTGTACAATCGCAAATATATATGGTTGTTTTTTATGTGTGAACATTAAATTTGCCAAACGAAAATACAACTAGTAAGTTTTTTGTGGAGTTACGCAATACAAAAGACGTTCAGATCAACTGGATGTTGATATAAGAGGGGAGTAACAAAAAGGATGAGTTATCACAAACGATTGTTAAAGAAGAGTTACGTAATAACATGAATGGTTTGTTTCCATGCACACCCTGATTACAATTTCATCAAAGTATTCATATTATTGCGTAAGCCTTCTTTAACAATCGTTTGTGATTACTCATCCTTTTGCTACTCCCCTCTTATATTAACATCCAATTGATCTGAACGCCTTTTGTATTGCGTAACTCTACGAAAATCTTACTAATTATATTTTCGTTTGGCAAATTTAATTTACACACATACAAAATAAGCATATATATTTGCGATTGTACAGCAAGGAAAAGGAATTCGCCGAAAAAAGACTCTTCGCTGAATTACTGGTCTTCTGTTTATTTGAATAAGGCATTACGAAGATAAATTCTGCGAGATGATATCATTTCGTAGCTTCTCGAAAATCGTTACTGCTGTAGCATTATAACTTGCAGTTGATGAGGGCATCCCGTTGGGGAAGAAGAAGCGGTCAGCAGTCCAGATTGACAAAGATGAGTACTGTTTCAAGAACTCGTATGCACTGTCCACATCAAAGGACTATGTTTACTGAAATATGATCGAGGTATAAAGAGTTGTATGAATCCTTATACTCATTGACCGTTGATGATGTCTGTTTAAGATCACTATGAAAGCCAAAGCATATGGGTTGAAAACACAATTTTTTTACCTGTACAGTGTAAAAAAATTAGTTTGCAATAATTTAATCACTTTTCTCTTTTACATCATGTTTGATTCTGATGTTCAGAAATATGTCAACATCTACTGCAACGCAGAAACGCTTGTTGTCAATACCTACTTCCACGGCAAACAGATCACATAACATACGCAGTTTTCGCGTGATAACTTTTATTATTTATATTATTTAGTGTTCCCTTGTGTTCTTAGTGGAACATAGGGCTTCAACTGCACGTCTCCACTTGCTTCTGTCTTCTGCTGTACTTTCACTTGCATCCATGTTAGTCTATACTGTCTCAACTCCTCTTCACACGATCTCCTCTGTGTCACCCTTGCTCTGACGTCCCACTCACTGCTTCCCCTTCCGGTTCCACTCGAGCATTGGCCTGACGCACGCACGATGTCCCTCAGTGGCCTCCTCAGCGAGTGTCCAATCCATCTCCACTTTCTCCTACATATTTGCTGGTCGGCGATTGGTTCTTGTTTTGTTTGTTCCCATAGTTTCTTGTTGGTGATTCTTTTCGGTCCGGCAATCTGATTTTCAGTATAGAGCGAAGATAGTTGTTGATAAAGGTCTGCAACAGACAGTTGGAAATATTCTTTGTGACCCACCCGCCAAGTTTCTCATCCGTATAGAAGAGCTGACTGACTTTACGTTTGTATTGAAAATCCGACTGGATTTTGTTGTTGATGCTGAGTGATAACTTTAGTGAGCCAAAATGCATTTATTACCTAAATGAGATAATCAGTCCTCAAATGACATCTATCGATTATGAACTTTGAAATAGTTGAGTTAAATAATCTATTTTCTGACGGTACTAGGTATTCAGAACAGTGAGGCACTATCATGAAAAAATGTATAAACTCTTACTCTTTCTAAAGCATTCCATAGAGACTCATCTGTTTCTTCGTTCAATGGGTCCATATTTGTTCGAATTGTCCCAGTAAACATGATTGGATCCTAATTTTGAAAATTATCACTTCTTGTTAGTCAGTTAGGTAAAGAATAAAAACAATTATATAATTGGAATAAACTCGAGTGAAAGCTCTAACTCTTGTTCTCTTAAATATTGATACTGAGTATTTGAATTCACACATAGGATGTAAAATACAATAAAATGCCGTTACCTGCAGGGAAGTATATAGACACTGCTTCCTTAAGATTGTTGAACTTTACTGGGAAGAATAAAATTTACCTAACGAAGATATGAATACTTCCCATTGAAGTTTTACTATTAAATGTGTTGTCTGTTCAAGTTAACCTTCATATCCAGGATTGGTTTTTAACAGTCAGAAATACATAGTGGTTACACTCTCTACGACTCAACGATGCTTTTTAAACTTTATAGTAGTCAGAGATATTGAGCACATTAAGCACAACATTAGTAAATCTTTTGTATTCCTCTGTAACATTTTACTCATACACGAATAACATTTGAAGCAGATGAAAAAGTCATTCAGATCCAGTATACTATATGTCAAAAGTTCGAGACACAGAATGAAACCAAGTTGTACTGTTTTTTTTTAAATTTTTTGTAATTCTTATCACTCCTTGAGTTCTTAATGCATTATATGGCTTCTGGGTTTGATATCTGAAGTTTCAGTAGTGCTGATGTTGTTTTTTAGGTATGGAGTTACTAATCTCCTACTCAAACTTCTTTGTTTACCACGTTTACTACCAGGAATCAAATCCAAACCACTTATGGGGCTGGTGAGCGATTTAGCGTGGTGCCACCGGTACATGAATTCACATAGCATAAGGGGAGAAATTCACGTTATTATTAAGATGCATTTGTTTCTGATTTTATCAATATTTATGTCTGCAAATGACATTTTAAGAGTACAAATATGTATACAAGTTATATACTTTCTGTCGTCATAACTGGATTTACGCGGATAAAAGACTGACATCCAATCATATTTTAATCCCCTTCGATTTTTCTGTACTAGATGGCTTTTAGGCCAACTAGTAAGACAAATGAAGATATTTTGTAGAAACCTATAAGCAGCATGTATTGAGAGTATTTCATCTTTTTTCCTGTTAAATTCATTTATTTCTACATAATTCTTTATTTTAGAGAATTATTTAAAAGCCTAAACGAGGTCAATGTTTCACTTATCGAATCATATTTGATAAATCCGCTTTTTCGAAATTTAATTATCTTTTCACGTATTGAACAATATAATAACTACTGAAATCTAGGCTACATTATTCATCTGAGTATTCAAAGCTTTGTGATTTTCCTTTGAATTCTTCGATATTATCGTATTATCGTAATTCAGGCTGATAGTTGTATGCATGAAACTCGATCACTAGAAAAATGAATATAAACTTACTTGAGGAATTACCGATATTCTCTTTCTTAAACTTTCTAGTTTAAGGTGTTTAATATCCACATTATCAATTATAACAGATCCTTGTTCTCCTTCAACAAGTCGGAAAAGAGCTGAAATCAGTGAACTTTTACCAGCACCTGTTCGTCCCACAATACCTACCTAAAGTGTATTTTAGAGACGGAAAGTAAACTGAACGTAACATAAAAATTTACATGAGGATATATATATATATATATATATATATATAAATCATATACGTAAATGTACGTATCCTTTTCCTGCATAAATAATGGAATTATTCTTAGGACAGTTTGTGTGAAATAAATCTGTATTTTAAGGAAAGGTTGACAGAAGATTGCGATAATATGTAATTATCTCATAAACTAATATAGATTACATTGGTGATTAGTTTACCAAGAAGCTTCACATTTATTATGATTTATGAAATTGCTGTTTACGAAATGAATCAACATTTTGAAACAGATAATTCGGATTGAAATCCAGCCCTCAAGGAAAATAACATTTTAAGACTTGGGCCCCAAACACATGAGGTATAGTGTGATATATCTACTGTAGCAGTCGCTTGTTACCTGATGGCATAAGTAAATACCTAAACAAAGATTTTCCCGTCTCTCCTCATCCCTCTCTCTCTCCCTATATATATATGGTTGGTTTGGTGCTTTCCGAATTGCACCATCTTTTGGGGAAGCCTGGAATCTGGCTACTCATCGGAAGGTGTGTGTGTACTGAGCAACTGTTTGTTCTATTCTCCTTTCCGTCTGTAAGACGTGATCATGTCATGTAGAGGATACAGTGAAATAAGACGTTTTCAATCAATTGTCTGAGTTCGATTCAGCGACTTGTTGAATAAAAGCGTTAAGAAAGGCGAGAAAGTCACTAGACAAAGTTGTGAAGATCCACCGATTTAGTCAGTTGGGAGCTGTGTTGCATATTGCGACCCACTATTGTTTTCGCCAGGAAATACTGAATGAAGCAGTGTTAAAATGGAAGAAGGTTTAGATGTAGTCAGACTAAAACATATTACTATCCAATGAAATTATAGATGCTAGAGCAGAGTCACGTCAGTTGGTTTAAACTACTTTGCTGAAGCCATAGAAATATGGAGAACAACTTTTCATAGATCTTTTGGTGATTGAGTACAGTTGTGTAGATTGTCACTCCTATTTATATTCCAATTTTTCAGAATGTTTACTAATCCCGATTAAATCAAACCTTTTCATATACCACTACGTTCATTGTAACTTTATTGCTTGAATGTTTTCTTCATGTTTCACTTGGATATCCTCAAGAAGCAGTAACTTGAATTAATGTATTGTTTTTGCAACACTGTACGTTGCTAAATCATTTAGTCAGTACATATGTTAACTAGTCATCAAATTCTACTTGTAATGTCTTCATTTTTATTTGATGCATCAAAGTGAAATTATCAAGTTTTTGTTACTGAGAAGAAAGATTACCTTAGAACCTGGTTTGATGTCCAAATTTATATTTTTTAGAGCCCAGTTATTTGTAGATCCATAACGCATACCAAAGTTGTCAAATTTTATATGACCATATGCAGGCCAGTTAGCATCAGGTGGAGGTAATTCAGGAGGTTCTGTTATTTCAGGCTCTAAATCCACATATTCAACAGCGCGTTCAACAGATACCATCTGTTAAAATAATAGAGAAGGAAATAATTTAAAAATTTAGGTAATTAGGATGATTGGGAATGTTTCATTGGATTTACTAACTAACTGAACAGAAATAAAATAAGTTTATACTCTTCTGCCCTTAAAAGTGATTATTGTATGATTTAAAAATATAATACTAATAAATCTCCTGTGTAAAAATAGTAGGTATACTGTTGTAAATATTTTTTCGATTATAGCTTGATTCCACACCGCATTTTTGGTACAAGTATAGAATTTTCAGCATGTGATATCGGTAGCTCAAATTTTGCAGGCCGACCATAGATATCAGGTGTGCGTCGGCAGGGGCTCGAATCCCGGACCATCTGCGTGGTCGTTGAGAGTCCTAACCGCTGTGCCACCAACGTACAATACTCTATTGATTTTAGTTTCTCTGCGAACTTTAGTGAATACCATGTTATTTTTGGTGAATAAAATATCCTTTTGTATCTGAGTGAAGACAGGCTACGACGAATACTTCTGTCTTGCTTGATTGTGAGCATAAAACCAACACGATGTGGATTATTAATGTCTATGAAGAATGTAAGACTACACTTGTCAACCACCTGATATATTTAACCAGACCAAGAAAAAATGAACGTTTAAATGTGCATCTTACAAATGGCGTTATTTCATTCTGCTCCAAGAGTCCACTCGAATAGTTAGCTGATACCTGTATGACTAGAAAGTGTTTCCGTTTTAAAAAAAAATATTGAGAAGTCGATATCAATCGCTGTTAGACTGATAGTAGTTCATCGAAAGCTTTGAATCAAACAGACTGTTGACATCTTTCAAAATATGCATAAAACGATTTTATAACTCACTTGATTCTCAACTTCTGCACTTTGTCGTACACACCACTGGAACAACCCTATAAGACTACTTGAATAGGTAATCATCAAACCGACATTAGCTCCGGATATATCTGAAAAATTGCCAAAACAAAATTGATATAGTCCTATTTTTGTAGCCTTGAATATTCATAGTATGAATTTATTAGCTTCAGAAACTTTAACCCATTCAAAATAATTCATGGTGATATTAACATACTACTGAATAGCAAAAAAAGAATTACTGAATGATCAGCAGGCCAAATTCATTTTTTTAAAAACTGTTTCTCATAAACACTTAGAAATGTAGGTTTAGAAATTAAGAAATGCAATGACGATTTATTTAGTCAGTAAGAATTGGGGGTGAACTTTATTCAGCAGATCTTACTCATAAACCAATGATCACATTTACGTAGGCTCTTACATATCAAACGTGAACATGTACAAAAAAAGGAGAATATCATTTATTTGTGTTTATGATACATTGATTTAAATTTACTGATCAATGAGACATTTTTAACTGTTTCAAGTTCAAAGGTAAAAGTATTTAATAAAATTCTTTCTTCAATATTGTTGCCTTTTTTTCCCAGCCAGATGCTTTACCATGTTTTTCAAGACAAAATGCATTCAGTAACTAAAATTCAAAGTTTAATTTTTTAATGTTTGGAGATGATCGGTATGATTCTATGGACCTAGATGTTTTTGATTGTTAGTCTTTCAAAAAAATAAACTAAGTTTTTGCTTCACTATCGTGAACGTAGATTGAAAATCTACTTTGATACTCAAATTTTCTGTATGCTTAAGTATGTGTAATCAAGAGTTTTTAGCAAACCATTTTTTAGACAGTCAACATTGAGAACAACATTATTTAACACAACTAATCCTGTATCCAAAGCAACTGGAACACACTACAATTTATAATGAGTTATGAAAACTATGAGACCATGGAATTTAAGAAAACAATGCCGAGTTAGTACGATTGAGAATAGGGAAAATTTTTATGCTGTGCGTCGGTGGCACAGTGGTTAGGACTCTCCCCGATCATACACATGGTCCGAGGTTCGATCCCTTGCCGACGCACACCTGATATCTATGGTCGGCCTGCGAAATTCGGGCTACCGATATCCATGCTGAAAATTCCATACTTGTATCAAAAATACAGTGTGGAATCAAGCTGTAATAAAAAATAAAATGAAAATAAAAAAAATAAATTCTGATTTTCACAACAGACCGCTGTTTATTCATGCTTATTCCCCTAAAATATTTGTTTCATAAAGGTGATAGTTCAGCAGTAGAGCAATTGCCAACCACGCATGTGGCCAGTGGATCGATCTTCGGCCAACGCAGTCCTAAACCTCTCTAATTTGATAGTAAGATCGGCAAAGATTGAAGGTCGCTCATGAAGTTAGCAAACCCACCCACCGTAAAAATAAAAACTACAGCTATTGAAACTCTAAAGCTCAGGCTTGAAGCCCAATGTTTCATTCGGAATGTTAAGGAATGAAATAGAAAATAAGGAAAAAAGTGAATAAAATAAGAAGAGAGGTCTGCTTTTGACGGTCGTGTGTTAATAAGGACTTCATTTTTTCCCACAACATTTACAATCGTTATTTGTATTTTGGTAATAGCAAGGAAAGTTTTAGTAATGATAAAAAAGACACGAACTGGAAAATTGTAACAGCAAGCCGCAATATTTTTGCTAACTAAATTTTCCTAAAAATATGGATTGAAGTAATTCCGTTATCGGACTGACCATATACTCCTGGCCTTCAGCTGAAATCACCTAGGCTATGCAGTTTGCATTTCTTTCCTAAGTATTTCGAGAAGAGATTAACTTTCGTCATGAAGGTGACAGGGAACAGTCAATCACTTGTACACTTCTGCCTTCATTAAAGCCCTATAAACCAGTAAACTCTCCCCTCTGTTGTTTTGATTCCTTACTTTCCGAGTGAAATATAGGGCTTAACGTCAAATCTTGTCTCTTTAATGAGTTTGCTTCTGGTTAGGTAAGGGTTGAGAGTATGTTGGTCAGGAGTTGGGCCTTGACCTCTGACTTAGCTGCTGAATAATATTCCTTCCTGTCACTTCCTGATAGCCAGTTGTCTACTACAGTTATGTTTGAATAGTCACTTACACCTCGTTATTGCTAAATTTAGAGAGGAGAAGAGATACATGTAGACTGAACCAAACAATTCATCTCTCTGTCAGTTGTCTTGAGGATGGCTCATTATCGTGGGTGAGAATCACGACGACATTATAGACAAACGTAAATGCAGACTAACACAGTATGCTGGTTTCGATAAACAATGGGAAAAGAAAACTAAAGTGACAGCGAATAATAACAACATTAGACAAATATTTAGGTTGATTAGAGACTAATATTTAAAGAACTAAGGGATGCCATGACTATAACTGAGGACGGACTAGTAAGTCACTGACATGGATTGCGATTAAAAACAGTGTCTTCAAAAGTTTAACAACAGTTTAACCAGCATATAGTGACTATATAACTGCCCGTTTCCTGATCGAAGCCTAAACGAGAGATTGTGAAACAATCCATAAAGCTTCGTAGTGATTGGGAAATTTTCGAATCCTGTCGAAAGATCTAATAGATCAATGAGGTCTAATATTAGTAAAATAGGATCATTAACTAAATCCACCAAGATTTTATTTGAATTACGAAATTCAAATATGACCCTCCATGGAAGGTTCCAGTCACTGATTTGCCAGACTTGAGAAATAATGAATTCTTCTTGTGATTATCCCAAAGAAATTAACTCCATCAATAACACAAACAACTGTAGTTGATTCACAGTCACTAGCTATTTGCAGCGACTGGTACTTCTCAACACCGTTTACCAACTTTATAGCACATGTCTAGGAGGATCTCCATTTTATTTTCGAAATGACAATTTTTTTAAAATATGAAGACGATATATTTCTACTAGGCAAAGTCACTGCAAACATTCACCATTTCCTTATAACTTTAATTGGCAATCTAAAAATAATCTGATATGTTTCTCTTAACTTCCTACTATAAATCGTAACTTCGGGATTGATGGCATTCATATCCAGTTTGATTATTCAGACAAAAATTCTGGATCATATGAAACATTTCATTAACTTATGAAGTCCCCATGAAACAGGATTCGATGGTAGTGCTTGCTGTACAGCTGTAAAACATAGATGGAGGAACCATTTAGACTTTTGGAACTCAAACATCTTTCCACCATGGCATTTCTTGTGTTAACAGGAATCACTACAAGAGAAACATAGAAGTGTGGCACATAGTTTCAGGTGAAATAGATAAACTAATCTAAAGGAATTTCCATGTGACCTAATCCTATTAAATGGTTGTTGCACCTAATATGTTGGTTGCTGAAGACCATACAAATTCAATGATCACCACGTGATGAAATACCCGTAATCCTCGTTTTTAATTATCATTTACAAATTATCCAATAAAATATCATAAATTTTGATTGGATGGCAGTACGACGGTATAGTTATGAGTAGATAAAGAGTTGGTTAGACAAATCAGCATCATACAAATAACAAGTTATTTGAAAAAACATTGAATATATCTCATTAAGGCATCATGTGAATTCTGCTTGTAAAAGCTCCCAAAAATAAATAACATTATCATGCATGGAATCGACAGCAGAGAAAAACAGCTTTAGCATATTTATCTAAACCAAGTTCACAATCAATGGTTTGGACAAATAGAGATGTTAGGCAATACGATATCTATTATGTTGAAAGTTTTTGAAATTCCTAGTGAATAAAAATCAAAACAACTTTGTTTTCGTTGAAGTTTCACAATGTTATGCTAATAACTTTATCAAAGTGATAATAGGTCAGAATTTATTAAATCTCAGCTTATACACAGTAGCTTAATCACATTTGTTCAGTGTGAGGTGATGTTTCTCGTGCTGAAAAGTAGGTGAATTCGTAAAGAAATCGAATCATATGCAGATTTAAGTATTGTTTTGTGAAGATTTGATTGGTTACAGGATTTTATCATGAGCTGACATTCGTTAGAGAACCATTGGAAAACCTGGGAGTACTGGACAGCTGTTTCATCCTAGTTTGGGGCTCTTCATCAGTACGCACCAACCGCCAGGGTTCGAACCCAGGAACTTCTGGTTACAAGATGAGCTCGAGCCTAGACGCTTAATGGTATACGAGCTTGCCTTGTAACCAGAAGGTACTGGGTTCGAACCCTGGCGGTTGGTGCGTACTGATGAAGAGCCCCAAACTAGGACGAAACAGCTGTCCAGTACTCCCAGGTTTTTTAGTGGTTCTCTAACATACGCAGTTTGTTGGATTTGGTAAGTGTATGGAACTGCAAAGAAAACAGCACGTGATTACATAGGAAAATTCGTTTCCGCATAGAGGATAACTGTCATTTACCATCTTTCCAAATATTTATCTTCAGTACTGAAACTACTTCGGAATGATATTCAACGCGCTATTTAAGATCATTGTGATTTCGATTCCGAAATGGGAAACTAGGAAGTTGATATAAAGGACTTTATAATCAGTTATAATTAATAAATCACTGTATAGTGGCACTCGCGTTACCGAAAGTCTTAGTATTTTTCTCAAGAAAAACAATAACTTAAAGAATCCCACTAAACAAAATCATCACCAACATTAAACATGGCTGAAAACATACTCCGAAGGCATAGGTCTGAATGCTTATCACTTCATGTAGATCACGTTCGTCAGAAGATATCAGAAAACTACCCAATAAGTGCAACATTAGAGTTTTCTGTAGTATAACAGACACGCTAAAAACAATCTTGTTCATGTGAAAGACTGAATTCCAAAGGATTAACAATCTAATTCTGTCTATGAAATAAAATGCTTATAATGTGATGAGATATACATCGAATTAACCGCTTGAGAAATCAAGATCAGAAAGCATGAATACCGTAGAGCCTACATTTAACCACTAAGAAATCCAATGAAACTAGGAAAGCTGGAAAAATCACCAGCCATAGGTACAGAATCAGGCCACAACAATGATTTTGGAAGTACTTAAGTCATCCAGAAAAATTTAAAAAGTCACATAGAGCCTCATGTATCATAGGTACTTTATATTAAATAGGATCCAAACTGTCTGAACAGGAATGACAGATTAGGACAGAATTTGACCTACTTCCAACACCCCCTCTATGGAGTGACAAAGTCAAGCCAAATATGATAAGGGATTTCATTATATAAACACACGTTACTTTTTTACAAATCAAATAATTTGCACATGATTTTCTATCTCTACCAATTCACCTAATTTACAGCTTGTTACCTCATGCTGATTAACTTACTGTTTATGACCTGAAATTAATTAAATTGTGGTATTTTATCATTTTGGTAAAGCTATTAGCATTAAACAGTGAAATGTCAGCGAAAACACGATTGTTTTGTTTTTTTCATTCACTGGGAATTTCAAAATTTTTGGGATAATAAGAACAGTTCTAAAATCCTCATAAAAACAAATGTACCAAGTTTGTTTCAGAAAAGCAAACACACTGACATGTTGAATTGAGGAAGCGCTTAAAGTCAGAAAATTTAATAACAACTTACCTTGAGTAACCAGGAAGTTGAAGGTCGCACCTGTCACTGGTATTTTTTGAATGAACTTCAGAGTTAGTAGGGATATCTGATTTTCACGAAGATGAACAAGCAAATATTATATTATGATTTTTCTTTTGGGTTCCGAGTGGCACATACTACTTCAACAGCACATCTCCATTTTATTGTGTTTTCTGCTCTCCTATTAAGCTGGCGCTGCGACTGCCTGTCGTCTCTTCGCCTGACTTGCTCCGTGTCACCTACCGACCCCCAACTCACCGTTTCCTATTCGGGTTCCACTCAAGCAATCACGGCACCATTCGATGACTTCCAAAGCGTGTGCCCAATCCATTCCCATTTTCCTTTGCATATTTTTTGAGCAACAAGTTCTTGGTCGGCTTTCTTTCAGAGTTTCTTGCTGCCATTTCTCTCTGGCTACCTGAAATTCAGTGTGGACCGAAGGCAGCCATTTACAAGGGCTTTCAGTCTGCCGGAGATGCTTTCGGTGACACACTAAGCCTTTGACCCATTTATAACTGACTGACTCAATATTTGTGTTGATAATCCGGATATTGTTCTTTGTGCTGGATGCTGAAGATTTTCACACTGATTTCAGAGTAATGAAAGTCTGTCTTGCTTTTCCAATTATGCTTTCGACATTTTCATCCGTGCCGAATGCCTGTGATTGAAATGACGCTGTTTAGATAAGTGAAATAAGGGGATCTCCTTAGTTATTCCCCGTTGGTAGTGATCGGTGCTTGTTGTGGTTGGTTGGAGGTCTTTGCTGCTTCTTCTACCAGTTACCTGGTTTTTACCAATAAGTCATCGGTTCTCTGTGACATTAGGCATAAATCACCCCCGAAATCCAGATCTTCAAAAGTCGTCCTTTCAGTCCAGGGTATTCCTGTCGTCTTGCTCTGTAGTCTGACGTATAATTCAGCAAACCACAGTCAGGAATATTGTCTGTGACAATGGACAACTCTGTCATATTTCTATCTTCACTTCGCTGAGTTTTCTGTTGTGGGTAACCTGACACATGCTATTGACATATAACCCGTGAATGAGGTTGATAAAGATTTGGCGCATGCCATAGTATTGAAATCATATCCAAATTACTAATCGATTAACGTCGTCACAGGCTTTTTCGAAGTCGATGAAGTTGAGGTAAAGAGAGGTTTGACTGCCATTCTATGCTTTCTTCGATTGTGATGCGTAGAGTTGCAATTTAATCAGCACATCATTTACCTTTCCTGAATTCAGCTTAATCGGAGTGAAGTTCTTCATCCAGTACATCTTCTATGCTCTTAGTATTTTGTTTGGTGTGGACAAGAGCATGATTCCACGCCATTTCTTGCAGTGGTGCGATCCTACCTCCTTCGGTAATTTGTCAGGGTAGCCTTTCTTTTAATCAGTAGGTACCATTTCTTCCTCCCAAACTATTCACAATAGTGGCTTTAGCATATCCACTGCGATTTCTGGGTCCGTTTTCAATGCTTCAATGGGAGTTCCGTCCGATCCTGTCGCCTTCCCGGATTTCAGTAGCATTGAAGACTTCTGCTTTAGTTGGAGGATTGGTGCCCAGTGGCGATCCTGTGGCCGTTGGTGGCATATTTGACGAGTCTTAGTGGAAGCAGATACACTAGTACTTCGTTTTAACAAGTTAAATTCATCAAAGCAAACTGAGATTGCAGAATGTGTAAACTATAAATTTTGAGAAATAAAAGCTGTACTTACAAACCATGAGTAATTCGAACGAATAAAAGTATACATAATTATACAACACCGTTAAGTGTCGATTTTTTTTGACTGTAAACATAATGGCTCGTACGTTTGGGACTATATACCTCTATTTATGTGATCACTTAACCTTTTAATGTGTCGCTCACAGTAACAATTATTACTGTGATGATGATGACATTAGCATATATAAAAGTAAAATAAGAAACATTATTTTGATTAACTGTCTCTTGATTGGTATTTAGGAAGTAGAAAATTTAGTTTACTAAAGGCCGTTAAATAAATGATCGGTTTATACTATCTGACAGTATACAGATGTCTGTCTGGATTCGACACAGAACTTGGCACCGAAGTGCACCAGTTCGAGTTGCCACGTTCCAAATAGCACACAGAGGTAGACAAGAAGATGAGTGAAGAGAATCAATACAGTCTGACAAGTATAAGAGTGAAACAGAATGGGTAATGGTAGAAAGGAATATGAAAGATTACAGAGACTGAATACATCTGCGCTGGCCATTGACAACGATTTTGAGCCATGTCACCTATTGTCTCCAGCCATTGATTCCTAGAGTCCCGAGGGCCCCAACCCGGAAGTCTGCATCTCCTTACCTGACTCAGTTTAACTGTCAAGGATTTCATGGATTGATGAGGTCATGTTTTTGTTTGGCCACCACTTACTCTTTTCCAACCTGCACATATATCAGCTAGTAATGCCCGTCGGGGGAGGCGATGGTTAGGCATGCGCAGCACCCGACCTAGCCATCTCAGTCTATGTAACTTTATAGCCTCATCGATTGATTTTCCCTCTTTGCCCAACACTCTACGCCTAACGTCAACATTACTTACCTTATTAAACCACCTAACGTGAGGCAGAGATCGCAGACATCTATGATCGAAAGCAGTCAACTTTTTCATGTCTTCAACGCGTATTGGCCATGTTTCAGAGCCATAGACAAGGACGAAGCGAACTGCTGAGCAGTACACACGTCCCTTGGTTGATAGCCGAATGTCACGCCTACGCCAGAGATGGTGTAAGTCAGCGAAAGCAGCTCGATAGATATATCCATTCAATTAAATTTTTGTCATAAAAAAAATGAATAAAATTAATTTGATATACTCCAGAAAATGTCATTTATGAAAGCATAATTCTTACCCGCAAGTAATCCAACAGCTACGCATATAATTAAAACTGACGCAATGAACAATGTACACAGAATATCCAAACGAACGGATAGCCAAAGTGCAGCAGCCAAGTTGACATAGAAAACACTAGTATGACTGTTTACTGCATCATAAAATGTATCTAAGTGATAGAATTCATTTCTTGCAGCTCTTAAACAGGGTAAACCTTGTAATGTAACATTCACCCAAGAGAACACTGGACTTCGGGCTAGAAGTAATAAAAAATAGAAAGTTGTTTTAAAAAGTGTTTTCATACTTCATCGTGTGTGTATTTGTGCTAAATAGAATACCACTGTGACATCATGCAGATTCATAGAAAGCGGCCAAAACTGAAATCAACATTTTAAGTCGATACCTAAAGAGGTACAGAAATGTTCATTCCTCAAATCTGGATTTAGTTTACGTTGTGGACAAGAAATAATCTCATTGGTCGACTTGTGAAACCCTGAGCCAACTGCCAACCAATTAGAACAATCTATTCTCCTCTGACCCAGTCGAACTTTAATGTGGCAAATAATGTATAAATGTGATGTGTTTTTACTCCGTAAGAGTCTGTAACCAACTCTCTTATCTTCTGCCGTTATTCCACTTCGGCCAATAAAACAAAGTCTTTTTTCGTTTCTCATAACAGTGTTGTTTATCCTACACAGTACACAGTTAAATATGATATGTTTGCTAATATTTACTAAAATTTTTAACACAAGGAATTGCAGGTGAAAAATTTTTTTGGAAAGTTTAGCTTTCTTATGAAATCATATTTAAACTTATTACACCCTATATTGCATTGTTTTACCTTCTTTTGCTGGATCCACTATGTTTGCATTGCATCATTAATTAAAAGGTAATCGACACAACTTTTCACACTTACATTTCAACAATGACAATCTATTTTTTATATTAACCTTTAACTTCATAACGCTGTTTTCTTGTAACAGCAAGAGTAGCTGACTTGATCTACAGTCAACAAAGATTAGTAATGTAGTCTAGCAAATCCTTTTAGGAGACATTTCAACCATTATGATATTTTGGATACCACTAGCTGCGTCTAAAATGCTGATTGCTGCCATGCCTTTTAAACACTGCAGAACACATTTAAAAACATAGAAAACAACTCAAAGAATTAAGAGACAATAAAGATTTAATAATAACACGTCCTGACAAAGGATCAGGAGTGGTCCTAATGGACAGAGATGTATATATTAACAAACTGACAACACTTATATCAGATGACAAGAAATTTGCCAAGCCCGACAATGAGAAAAACAAGACAGAACTGATTGAAAGACAACTAACAGATGTTCTCAGAAGAATGAAGAACGATCGTCTGATATCTGAGGACCTGTTCGACCGCCTCAAACCGACAGGATCAACTATTCCCCGACTCTACGGCTTACCAAAGGTGCACAAACCTGGCTTGCCGCTTCGACCGATTCTAGACATGTCAGGGTCACCATACCATCCAATCGCCAAATGGTTGTCCGAAATGTTGGAGCCGGTAAGACAACACCTATGCAAATACTCTCTTCGTGATACTTTTGAGTTCATCGAATGCATAAAAGATTTGAATGTAAATGATAAACGAATGCTATCACTAGATGTTGAATCTCTTTTTACCAACGTGCCACTAACAGAAACAATTTGCTTTCTGTGCAATTATATGGAGAAATCTAATATAAACGTCGGAGTACCAATATCATATCTGAAGGAATTGTTGCTGAGATGCACGCTGAATGTACAATTCACCTTCAACGGCGACATCTACAGACAGAAAGATGGAATTGCAATGGGATCTCCTCTTGGCCCGCTTTTAGCAGACTGCTTTATGGCCAGTTTGGAGAGTGGAGTTTTAAAATCAACAATAAACAAATTAATACTATACAAAAGGTACGTTGACGATACCTTTATAGTCTGCTACGAGAACTCGGACTTCAACTGCATCTTACAAGAATTCAATAATTCCCATCCTTCGATTAAATTCACAATGGAGTTAGAAAGCGATTCAAAGATTCCATTTCTGGACGTGGAATTGACAAGAAGAGATGATGGAACCCTGAAGAGGTCCATCCACAGAAAACCGACATGGAATGGCCAACTAACGCATTTCTATAGTTGGATACCTCTGAGCCGAAAACGAGCCCTCATCAGCGCACTAACCCATCGCGTTAGAAAAATCTGCAGCAACGATTGCATGGAAGAGGAGCTCCTATTCCTCAAAAATATCCTGGCTCAAAATGGCTACCCGACACGTTTTGTCGAAAAGAACATGAAACCTAAACCTAAAAGAGAAGAATGCGATTCAGCGCCAAAGAAAACGCTGTATCTAAATCTGAATTTCAAGGGAGATTTGGCAGCTGATATCCTGAAGAGGAGAATATCCAGCTCTTTAAAGAAGACCTTCCCTGCAGCAACACTAAGAGTGACATTCTCTAGCCGCCCAATACTTCGAAACAACACGAAGGACAAACTTTCGCATATGACCAATTCAATGTGCATATACCAGTTCACTTGCTCGTGCGGAGCTAGGTACATAGGTCGTTGTATGCGCGTCCTCTCAAAACGTGTTAGAGAACACTACCCAGCGTGGCTGCAAAGAGGAGGCACCGGTTCAATCAGAAGTGCCATTATTGAACATCTGGTCAACACCTCCCACAAAATCTCAACCGATTCTTTCAAAGTGATCTACAAAGTCAACAGAAACCTACCAAAAGCAATATGTTTCCGACTTCTTTGTACTGCAGAAGCCCTCGCAATATGCATCGAGAAGCCGGAGCTGTGTGTTCAAAAGAAGTTAGTCCAACCTCTACAACTACCATGGACCTAGCTTGGTATGTTCCCTTTGTTTCCGTCTTTTTTTCTCTTCCTCGTCTGTTTTCGTTCTCGTTTTTTCCTTTAGAGCATTTTTCGTTCGCTGTGTGTCTGATTCTTAGTCCCTCAATCTTCGTTTAATCCACCTAATTTTTTTTCAGCTATAAAAACAGTTATTTTAAGTTTGTTTCCATGCTTTTCCCTGTTCACATTTATAATTCGTTTGAAATAACTATTTTACAATTATATCTTAATCCTGTGCAATTTTTGTGTTTCTAAGGCTTTTGTAATCTATATTCACACGTCCTAACTTTCATTTCAGGCTCAAATTATTTTTTCAGTCATAAAACTAGTTATTTTAATTTTGTTTCCATGCTCCTCCTGATCACACTTGTAATCCGTTTAGAATAACCATTTTACAATTATATTCTAATCCTGTGTAATTTTTGTTTCTATGCCTCTTGTAATCTATATTCATACCTCCTAACTAACATTTCAAGTTGAAAATTTTGATTTCAATTTGTTTCCATGCTCATTTTGTTCACACCTGTAGTTCGTCCTATCCCTGCGTTTCTAAACCTCTTGTAATTCATATCAAGTCGAAAATAATTATCACCTTCGATTCGCCTTTAAAATTATTTCTCCAGTTATCAAATATTAATTTTTTTGCATACGTTGTAACTATTTTCTAATCCTATGAAATCTTGTCTCTAAGCCCATTGTAATCTATATTCGTACCTTCAAACTATCATATCAAGTTGAAAATTATTATCACCTTCGTTACTATGTGAAATTAAACAAATAATAATTGTATCCATGTAAAATAATCTACATTAATTATGTGTCCACCCTCATCTAACTTTTATAACAAAGTTATACGTGTGGCAGACAGACAATAGTATTTCTTTATACCAAGGTGCTACCCATCCATATTTTTTCCTAGGAAGTTGATCTTCTTGTTATGTGGTTTAATGGAAATCAATTAAATCAGAATAGAGACATGCAACCTAATAACTACTGTTTTTTCAAATAGCAATGGGACAATATGCAGGTAAGTGTGGGTTACGATAGCGCGTTTTGGGATACAGGGGAGACGACCTTTTAATAATTGATTTTGTTTTGAAACACTGGATCTGATAACTTGGATAGGTATAAGCAATGTCAATATTGGCTGTCCCTGAGACTAGTTAAAGAAGAGTGAACAGGTGGTCGGTTAAAAATGATGCTTTTAAGGGAGTAGCAGCATACTGCTGTGCCAGCTCTTGCAGGAGCTTTCGCGGAAAATATATTTTCTGCATTCCACACCTCCTGCAGTAGTATTTAGAGTATACCTCCCAAGGTCTACAGGTCCTCTTTCGGTGTTCATGATCCTTTTGCTTTCCCAGCTGCCTTCTATCAACTTTGTGACCCTGGCTTTTGTCGGAGGGTTGTTATTCACTGGTGTGGTGGTATTTCTGGACAACTCTCAGGTGTGAGTTGATTCGGGAATCTTTTGAAGTGATCAACTCAACTTTTCCTCTTTTCCGCCTCTTTAGTAATTGTGTTTCCTCTACTATTGTTCAGTGGTATTTTACTATGATAACCTCAGACATATTTTGTAGAAAAGTGAAACTATGTTAGTTAAAACGAAAGAAGATCCATTATACATGTATTGATGAACAGGTGTTCTGTATTCTAAAAAAGAAATAATTTCAAGGTTTGATAAATCATATAATTTTTCATGAGTGATTGTTCACTAGCCATGATGTAAAACAGTTGTGTAGTGTCCGTTAAGTTTGGTTATGTTGATCAAGTAACGATTGCATTCATTATTCAATACAATAAATTCAGTGCGCACAAGAAATTTACTTTACTAACAAGTATGGTCGAGATTAACTTGTAGATTTTTAACTTTATTGTGACGCGTAGGAATCACCCAGAGCTTAACACACTGGCATCGTGATTTTGGGTAGCTGAAGTTGGTGACCATATTCATAAGTTGGTTGGTGGAATACAGTTAGTACTGAAGACATTGATTGGTTGTTGTAAGTATTGTGATCTCACAGATGGGTATACTACACACTTTTGGTGACTTGCACGTAGAACGTTTATAATAAGACGATTTATTTTCAAAATTCTCCTCTCCTGGGACATACTGTGGTTACTGAAGTATTCTTGTTTACCTCCCGTGCCATTCTTTTATATAACGCACTACCTTGATTTAATGCTCTACTATTCATGGTCCCAGGTTTAATTATTCCTTTAGAAAAGATTTAGTTATTGTCACTGTTTTGAAAACTGGGATAAATTCATGTTGTAAAACTTTACCACTCACCTACTGCTTCAATTCGTCGTATATCTCTTGACATATGAATATAACGTTTACGTATGAGCCAGAAGAAAATAAAAAGTGGTACAACTGGTATGATAACCCAATAACTAGTTATTATTGTTACAACACTAAAATTGATAACAAGGGTAAGACACTACAGTGCAAAACGAAAAAGAGAGAGAAAATCATTAGAAAATTTCTCAGTGTAGTGCTATAACAAGAGTTTAAAAGTTAGTCCAAGTAATGTACACTGGTAACCTCCAGTGAAATTTATATTACCTTGATTCATTTATGGTAAAGTTCAATGAGTGTGTGATAAAAATGAAGTAGGAGAATTCAGTCAGAACGAACCAATAAAGTTAAAACAATCCGGTAGGAAACATTATTGGCGGTTTTGTGATGATGGGTAGTGAATTAACTGTCATAATGTTAGAATAATAACAGTGACGATGGGTTGCAATGGATCGTCCTACACATTTCACAAAATGCTAATTTATATACGAATAAATAACTGTCTTTCAAATTTCGTACCATTATTATCATTTTGTGATATCATGTCTTTATTATCCATTTCTCCACCCAGTTTACTCCACCACATTGTTACCCTTAATTTTTGTCAACCTTTATGATTTTATACTCAGCCTACCAATTCTGTAACATCTTACTACAATTTACAATTTAGCCTCTTTATTTTAACATTAGACATTATCGGTCAGCCCTTATATTCAGTGTCCCCTTTGTTAATGTGTATTTGTATGTGTTTTGTGGTTATCGCATTTCTCTCACCCCAATGACACTTGTATTCTATTAACTATAAAACAACACTCACTATATCACCCAATTGTTCATTCACACTTCATCACATTTTTTCTGACCATACACCCTATACACATTTGATTAACTATGTTAACTAATGGACTATCATCTCAACTTACACATGCGGCCCAATACAGTTTCTGATATTATTTTCATTTGCCTTTATTGGCTATATGTACTCTATTATTCATGGATTTATAACTGTAGAAGAAGCCTGAAGAAGAAGTTATCGAAAACAATTGTTCGCTCATAATCCTGTTTTGAAAACACTAAAAGTTCCATTAGCATCCTAACAAGTGAACTTAAGCGTCATTAAGTAGTGTTTCACAATACATGATCAATTGGCTTGACAGTCTCCTGCCTTCTTAATCTGCAGCAAAGGTATAAATGATTGAAGTATTTTACGAAACAATGGGGCATTCACCTTGATTTTACTTATACTTTTTTATTTTTTTATTTTTGTTTATTTTTGATTACAGCTTGATTTCATACCTTATTTTTGGTACAAGCATGGAATTTTCAACATGGATATCGGTAGCCCACATTTCGCAGGCCGACCACTGATATCAGGTGTGCGTCAGCAGGGGGATGGAACCTCGGACCATATGCATAGTCGGCGAGAGTCCTAACCACTGTGCCACCGACGCACATATGCTTCGATTCAGTTTAGAAATGAATTAGATTCAAAAATGGGATTGATGGTCGATACTGTTTCATGAAACTTTCAACCCTAGTTGTTTACGTTATCATCAAAATTTGAACACGTTATACTGCTGTAGTCTGCATCACCATTCGAAACTGTGCCTTAAAGACAACATCTATAATTCAGGGAAAATATCACCTAGTTGATCACCTCAGAGGTGAGAGAGAGAGAGACAGGTGATCGAGTGTCAAACTATTTTGAAAAATAACAGTTTTACTCCATAAGTTAGAACTTGTAAATTTGTTTTTCATGCCAAAGTATATCACATTTTCACAGAACTTAGACTATGGTCATTATATTTCAAAGTACGTAAATATTTAATACAAAAATATTCCCATATACATGGAAGTAAGTGATAATACTTTAATTCACAAAAGTTGAAAACAAAACACCTAGATTTTACTATCTATTTTTTTGATTACAGCTTGATTCCACACTGTATTTTTGGTACAAGTGTGGA
Source organism: Trichobilharzia regenti (assembly GCA_944472135.2). Taxonomy (NCBI): domain Eukaryota; kingdom Metazoa; phylum Platyhelminthes; class Trematoda; order Strigeidida; family Schistosomatidae; genus Trichobilharzia; species Trichobilharzia regenti. The sequence goes on along the minus strand of OX235262.1, from coordinate 130,632,989 downwards.
ATTTTCAGCGTGGATATCGGTAGCCCAAAATTCGCAGGCCGACCATAGATATCAGGTGTGCGTCGGCGTGGGCTCGAACCCCGGACCATGTGCATGGTCGGCGAGAATCCTAACCACTGTGCCACCGACGCACATCCCAAAAATTATGACATTATGACCTTTGGATATTGCTGGCAGATTTGCAATTTAATAATTACTCAGTACAACCTAGTTATAAGCAACAGGCTATGATCTAAACCTGATTTACAACGACCTATGATACGCTTAGATTTCCTTGGGTAAATAAGAGAGACTATGAGGCAGTACTTAGAGACATTTTAAACAGTCTAATTTGGTCTGTATGCCGAAGTCTTTATTAACCAAAGTGAAGGATTCCATCCCCGACTAACGCACTCATTTATCTCGCTTTTCCGGCAGTGAGGCCGGCAAACAGGGAAGGTTAAGTATTAGGCTAGCCACTCCATCTTGTAAAACAACACTACTGCTCGTGAAAATTCAAAGCATAAGCTTGAAGCTTTATGTTCCACTTGGAATGCAAAGGAATAGAAATATAAAACAACAAAGTTTACGTTAATCAAAGTGATATTTCTATAAATAAGGATTTCATACTACTGGAAAATGAAAAGCGAAAGATTATGATGGGCATTCAGGCTATCCTTGAGCATACGTAGGTACATGTTGTCGAAAAACACCATGCCACAAATAATGAATAAAAACAAAATAAAAATTCTCTTACTTGCAGGAAATCATGAATATTAGTTGGTAAATAATCATCTATCTGTCCAATATCTTTCGAAAATCTGTTCAATATTCGTCCTATAGTTTATTTAATAAAAATATATATTAAAATTACTATTTAACAAAAGTGTACAGCTGGCTTTATGAAATATTTCTGTAAATTTAGAAACCATGTAAGAAATCCGTAAGGCTATATTTTAAACAAGCGTCGGTGGCATAGCGGTTAGGACGCTCACCGACCATGCATATGGTCCACGGTTCGATCCCGGGCCGACGCACTCCTAAACCTCGCTAAGCCAGAAATAAAATAGCAGGTAAAGAAAAAAAGGTTGGGCATGGGGCTAGCAACCCCATCCTGTAAAAATAAATAAATATAACCGCTACCGAAACTTCAAGTTTCTAGCTTGAAGCCCTATGTTCCACTGGGAATGTGAAGGAATAAAAAACATATTTCAAACAAAACAACATCAACACAAGGAGTTGGATCAAATGAATTTATTTTGTGTCTTCGGTGTGTTATCAACTGCTTATAATCAGCTGAATACAATGTAGCTGGATGCAAGCTACAATACACTGAACAAAAGAGTGAAGAAAAGTGCCAGGGAAGACAAAAGAAAATATTATGAAACCATGGAAAACGAAGCAGAACAAGCTGCAGGCAAAGGAGACCTCGCCACACTCTACCAAACAACTAGGAACCTTTCGGGCAAACGTTCGACACAGATTAAGCCAATAAGGGACGACAATGGAAAGTCAATCACCAAAGAGGTGGAACAGAGAAAGCACTGGGTTGAACACCTCAAAAGACTTCTAAATCGTCCGCCACCTACAACACGTCCAGCAATACTAACAACGGAAGCAGAACTACCAGTGAACACTGACCCCCGACGAAATCAGAAGTCCTGAATGCAATCAAGATGCTTAAAGCTGGGAAATCACCGGGACTAGATGGAATCCCAGCAGAGGCTTTGAAAATAGACCCAGAGACAACAGCGGACTTGATGACACCACTGCTGGAGAAGGTGTGGAAAGAGGGCAAAGTACCCGAGGATTGGAAGAACAGTTACTTATTCAAACTTCCAAAGAAAGGAGACTTAAGTCAATGTAAAAACTGGCGTGGAATTATGCTCCTGTCCATTCCAAGCAAGATCCTAAGTCGCATCATCCTGGCGAGAATCAAACAAGCCGACCTGGATGAAAAACTTCTACCGGAACAGGCCGGATTCAGGAGAAACAAATCATGTATTGATCAAATCGCCACTCTACGGATCATCATTGAACAAAGCTTGGAATGGCAGTCACCTCTCTATCTCAACTTCATCGACTTTGAAAAGGCCTTCGACAGCGTCGATCGAGAGGTCATTTGGAAACTACTTCGCTACTACGGGGTCCCATCGACAATTATACACCTCATCCAACAGTTATACGACAATGCTGCATGCCAAGTAATCCACAACGGGAAACTTACGGAAGCCTTTGAAGTGAGGACGGGAGTGAGGCAAGGCTGTCTACTATCACCAATGATCTTCCTGATTGCAATTGAAGTCAGTGCTACTATACGGATCAGAGACTTGGTGAGTCATAAAGAGCATCTCAAACAAACTTCAAACCTTCATTAACAACTGTCTCCGCTCAATACTCAAGATCAGATGGCCAGAAAAGATCAGCAACAGGGATCTCTGGGAGCGAACCAATTAGGAACCGATTGTGAAGCAAATAGGCAGAAAGAAATGGAGATGGATTGGCCATACGCTGAGGAAACCATCAAGTGACATCACTAGACAAGCCCTCGAGTGGAACCCGAAAGGGAGGCGGCGAGTTGGTCGTCAGTGCAAGGGTGACTTGGAGGAGGTCATGCGAGGAGGAGATGAAAGCATGTGGACAGACCTGGAGCAGGGTGAAAAAGTTGTCAGAAAACCGAAGTCAGTGGAGGTGCGCAGCTGAAGCCCTATGTTCCTCTAGGAACTAAAGGATACAATAATAATAATAATACAATCAGAATGATGTAGGACAATAGGTGTATTATAATTTTGACATAATTTAGTTCATTGGTGACGAAATATTGAACGAAACTTAAGAATGGCAGCCTGCTTGATTCACTAGGCTAACTGAGTTTTCATCCTTTTAGAATGCATACAGTTTTCTCTATTATTCTTTGCGTTAACTATCCATTTGTGTATAAGCGTAGTCAAAAGTATTCACAAACATTTTTTTTAATTGGTTTTCAGCCTACTACTAAGCATATTTCAGAGACGAAAGAAAAAATACCACAGGGGGGATTATTTCATTCTTCAGATCGGACAGTATTTCATTATTCTATGTACCTTAGATTTCTAATGTACTTGGTGTTGGGTGAAGAGAGAATATTATGCAATAAACTAGGCTGGAAGTTCTTTTTGTATTGTAAACGTTTTGTGCAGAATAAAGCTGTTAGTATTTATATTATTTTGATTCCATTACTTATGATCACAGTGTATAGATGAGTCGAAATATTAACTTAGCAAAATATATCACGTTAAAATGTTATTGTCTTCATCTATGCAATGAGATTGAAGTCCGTGGGATAAAAAACAGCAGGGAGCAAGGGTAGGAATATTACACTGAGGTACGTAACTAGCAAGATTACGCAATAAATAAGCAAAATATATAAGAGAAATACTGTGAGTATAGTTAATTTAGTCACATAACAGACATAGGACGTTCAGTATGAATGATGCAACAAGTTGTGTGTGAGAAGAAATCAACATCTACGCTGAATGATGACATAAGTAATTAAAATTCTAAGAAGAGTAACCAAGGTAGAGAAAGGCTTTCCACACTTGTTTTTTCCGAATATTTAAGTGTGCTTCTAGTCGACTGATAGCGATAACGTCTAAGAATTTCAGGAGACTTGAACTTGTTTCTATTGTTTGGTTTGTAAGGATTAGTTATGTTTTACGGGTTGATCACGGATTGATATCAGTTAGAGAACCATTGAATGGTATACGAGCTTGCCTTGTAACCGGAAGGTCACGGGTTCGAATCCCAGTGGGTGCGTACTGCCGATGATTCCCAAACTAGGATGAAACAGCAGCTGTCCAGTACTCCCTGGTTTTCAATGGTTCTCTAACTGATATCAATCCGTGATCAACCCGTTGAACTTGTTTGTTTATTATGCTGAAAGAATTCAAGACATTACTTTGATTCATCTATACAGAATGTTTATTCTGAATTATTCTTCGAATTCTTATCACCAATGAACTAAAGTGTGTTGAAACTCCAATATAACTGTTAATTTTCATCATTTAAGTTGGATATATAGTTGACAAGATACCGAATGATGAGACTCAATGGATCCACTTAATCCTGATCCGTATGTTTTTATTACTTTGTTCGAACTCACTGAGGGTAATTTGTGTAAAAAGTTTACTTAAAAAGTGGCCAGCATTTTGTTGTAGTTAAGGCATTCTTCTAAACATTTACGCTACAATGAGCAGCTTCGTCATTTACCACCATATTTTGTGTACAAGTCAATTCACTAGCTTTTCTTTCCCAAGACTATATTTCCAATCACATGATTTCCCTTAATTTGTAGAAAACAAACATACATCTAATAATCAGAATTAAACTTCATTTGTTACAGATTCAAGTTCAAAAAAAGGGATTGAAAAATCATAGTGATTAGATCAGATACAGCGTTATTAATATCTAGGCTTTGTTAGGATTTTGATTAATTCTATGTAAGTTTAATTAGTTTCCATTGATTCGGTTACTGTCGTAGAACTTTTTGAAACAGAATCAACATTAAAATCTAATTAACCATTTATGCATGTATACCTTTGCACTTTGTCTCGTAAATGAATTACATAAGCCTTATGTTTAGAGGTTTCAAGAGAACTGGTGACCATACAACTAAGTATTCTAAGAATATTAACGTCTTTGCAAAGCTTTGGAGTGACTAGTTTTACTAATCAACGTTATTCAACAAAGACCTAAATGATGAAATAAAACAGATAGAAGAAGCGTTGGTTTTGAATAACTATCCTATAAAATTCATTAGGAAGATCAGCAAAAACCAAAAGCAAAATAAAAATAATGGTGAAACTATTAATGATAACAGAAATAAGAAAGAATATAAGTCATCCACTGTTATACCATATAAGGAAAGGACATCTGAGGCCCTACGTATGATTCTTAATAAAGCAGGAATTAGGGTGGCATTCAAACCTACAAACTCACTCAGAGACAAGCTCTGTAGGCTGAAAGACCCGGTGGATCCAATTAAACAAAAAATTATAATTTACAAAATACCCTGCAATAACTGTGAGGTGAACTACATAGGTCAAACTAGTAGGTCAGGGATAGTCAGATTAACAGAACATAAGAATTTAGTTAAGGTAAGAATGGTTGACCCTGAGAAGATGAGTAATTTAGAAAAAATCCCAGCTATTGCACTTCATGCAATAACAAACAACCACACAATAGGGTGGGATAGGGTTAAAATTCTAAAAAGTAATCTAGGTAGGTGGAGAGAGAGGTTGATTACGGAATCCTTATTTATCGAGTCTACACCCAACACATGCAGCAAAAATGACTCAATGCAAATACCAGAGATATGGAAGATATTATTACTGCAGGTCAAATCAGAAGAGGGTAATAAATAATATGAAAATTCTATTTCGATTCAAACACATCACAACATCCTAACAAAATACTTATTATGACTATTAAAACACTCGTCGTATCTTCCATCTGATTATAGTAGATCAATAACACTCGTATTATTGCCATCAGTCAAACTAGAAGAAGATAATAAATAATCTTAAAATTCTATTTCATTTCAAACACATTCTAACAAGCAGCTTATTGTGACTGTAAAAACACTCGTCCAATTTTCCCATCTAATTGCAATTGATCAACAACACTCGTACGATTATTTCTGAATGTACATTATCTCACATTGATTTTTAATCCAATATCTAATCCATTCCACACATGTATATAAATGAGAGATCAAAGTTGTGTGAGTAACTTGATATGATTATGAGCAATAGTTTGTGCTCGAAACGTCATCAGTTCATATGACTGTAAACACTGTGCGATTTATCAAAATCAAATCTTATCTATAATGGAATTATACTCTACCACAGTGCCCAAGTTTTATACTTATATCAAGTCTGTAGCATATTTCACAGCAAGTTACGTAACACAAAATTCAACTGAAAAACGACTTCAAGCACGTCATAATTTTATTTTGTATAATCAGATTAACTTTATAAAGTGTATTAAAGATAAAGGTAGAAACAGACTTGTAAAACGAAGACTGTCGTTTTGATCCTCTTTAACGTGTGTGCTTTTGCGACCTTACACAGTGAACACTTCTCAAACGCATTTAAGACAATATCCAGGATGGTTATGAAAAGGACATTTAAGGTTAACTACTGACTCGATTTTCGAGAACCAGGTGAACTCAGATCAAGTAACTCCGGTGAATTAAATTTTAAATTTATAAATAAACCAAGGTCAGATTTTGCGAGGGGTGTAAGGTTTCGAAAACTGTATAATAATAATAATGATAAAGCTTTATTTAAGACAGTATGCGAATATATGGTACAAAAATTTTCAGCGCATTCAGTTCCAAAGTACTTTTTTCTTCACACAGGATTCACATGTAAAGTAATAATCTGAAGTATATCTTCATTTCGTCGAAGAATTGTACAGCGTTTACTTGGGAGCAAGTTAATTCATCGCGCAAGTTTATGTATAGGTCATCTGATATAACTGAACGATTAAAACAATGATAAATCCAGATGAAATAAAGCATTTTGGAGGAAAGTAATTTCGGTAGCCCAATAATTTAAGCAGGCCGCCTTAAAAATATAACCCTGAAATCTGTGCAGAGGAGAGGTTAGTTCAGACCCCTATTCTACTTGTACTTGTTTGCTTCCACTATTTGTGACCCATTCGCTATTACCACCTTAAAGTGTCTTTTTTGTGTATTTTATTGTCTTTTTCTTCTCCCACCGTGACACTTGTCAAGCGGACACTGAACCATCTTGCTTCTAATATAGGTATAATTTTCACCTAATCAAATTTCAAACCCTTACTTCTATGTTAATGGCGGCCTGCTTAAATCATTGGTCTACTGGAATTGTTTTGCACCAGAATGCTTAATTTCGTCTGAATTTATTGTTTTAATTTTTTAGTTATATCAGATGACCTATACATGAACTTTTGCGGTGATTTGGCTTGCTTCCAAGTAAATGCTGTACAATTCTTCAACAAAATGAAGATATACTTCAGATTATTACTTTACATGTAAATCCTGTATGAAGAGAAAAGTATTTTGGAACTGAATATGCTGAAAACTTTTGTACCATATGTTCTTATGCTGTCTGAAATAGAGCTTTATTATTCTTACTGAGTTGGTAGTTATTACACAATTTCATTCTGTCCTTAGAGACCACTTCTAAGCAACACTGTATCACTTTGAGTAATTTACACACTCCCTTGTTACTGCTTTGTGTCAAAAAAAAATGTAAGCATAGCTGTAAAACCTTAGAAGATGAGTTTGTCGATACAGAAAATATTCATCGTTAAATTCTTTTCTCGTTTGTTCATGACTCAGTAGAAATGTTTGGTCTTTTAATATAAAAATCCTGGAAAACTGAACACTGACAGATTTCTCGATTATTTTACCAACTGGTAACCAAATGATAACGAAAAAACACTAATCTCCATCTGTCACTCTCTGAAAACTTAGACTACTTTGGACTTTAAGGTGGTAATAACCGTAACAACAGAGTTTTTCTGTAATTTACAACTGGTACTCTATAAACCGGCAATACATTAGGCATTTCATTGATGTTTTGGCACACATGCTCATCAATTAAGTGAAATAGAGGTAAATCAAATTAAGGTAACCCGTACAAAATTTTTTAAAGAAGTTTATGAGTTTTAAATGGTTTTAAAACTTAACTTGTTTAAGAACAATTCTCGAGAAGGTATGTTGAGTCTCATACCATAAACAAGTGATCAAATTCCCTACAAAAATATTTCGATCACTTGATGTTAAACTATAGGCACAAATCACCATAAACTCAAATTCTTGTAATGCACAATAATTAAGAACACATCAAAGTTAAATAACAACAGTTTAACATACTCGACAATATGCAAGCGGAGTTGAATTAGTCTGAGACACTATTCTAACAGTCAACAACACTTAAACTCTCTACTGACTTGCTATTTTAATAAAACGAATTTCTAGTGAGGTTGATAGTTGTAACCAAAAATTAAATTTCATGAATACCAATTTTTTTAAAAATAAAGTCAATTAACCTTTACAATACAAACATAGCAACTCATTTAAATGATCTAACCTGATGGATTTGATTCAAAAAATAGTATGCGCGTTGATAAACATGCTTTAAGCATCAAAACATGTAGGCGTTTTGCAACATTTGTCATTTGCTTTTGAAATGAGAAACAAGGAAGAAAGAAAAAAAACTAATCGGGATTAAACATAATTTATATTAAATAATGTTTAATGAATAAATAGACTGTCTCATTTGAAATGGATTTCATAATATTAGGCAACACTAAGAAATAACAGACTATATGTTAAGAGGGATATATAACTATACGGTTTTGATTTACCCTTCTGACTTCTATTTGAAGACAAATTTAAAGTGCATAAGTGTAGTGCAAGTTGTGCTGAAGAAAGAAGGAAGTAAATATGCAGTTAAAATAGAATTTTGAACGTTTTTGTCTGAACGAATTGGACTAAGAGACAATTAGCATTTGTTTTATTATGCAGGTGTCTTTCTTGTAACCGGAAGATCCTGGGTTCGAACTCTGGCAGGGGGTGTGTATTGCCGATGATTCCCAAATTAGGATGAAACAGCTGTCCAGTACTGCCTGGTTTTTAATGGTTCTCTAACTGATATCAATCCGTGATCAACAAGATATTTCTCATATTTCTTGTAATGTTTATAAAACAAAAACTAATTTAAAACAATGAGTTCCCTTTATGAATTCAGATAAAGCAATAAGAAGACGTAATTTGTCTGAATCGTGTTGTGTATTTCCACACAACATATTTCAAACAATCTGATCACACGCGGACTTTTCATAGGAATATTTATGAAATTATTAAAGAGTTAAGAGGTGAGAAAGTAGACTTAGGTCAAGTTAAAGGGATATATTGAAGGTCAAAATAACAACGAAGACCACTAAACCAAATAACAGAGGTTATAGTACATCTACCCTAGATTGTATCAAAACAAATTTTACCAAGGAAGGTAGGTTTAGTGTGATGACGAATTGTTTTGAAACGCATAAAGGTGGTTTAAGCCTCCTGATTGTCAGCTAGGGCTTCCACAAATTTAGGATACGCCCCAAACACGTTTTATAAGACAGGTTTAAAAGATCTGTTAACGTCAATTTTATGTTCTGTTTCCATAATATGTTTCGCAAGAGAGGAGCTAGGTCTCCTGTTCTCACCATTAATGGGTCCTGAAGATTCTGTTTACTTCTGGAGCCATTTAGGAATATTCTCAAAAGCCAGCCCTTACTTCAGAGATCGATAAGTCCTCCTTATGTATGTGTCCACACGTACATTCAAATATGTAAATACAGCAGGATGTGACATTATTTTTCGTATGTTCGAAGGACTTAGGTAGACATATTGGTTTCACATTCTTAATTATTATGATATTAGCTGCATAAAAAGTCATGTTAACAGCAGCGTTCAGTCTTTATCTGGTTATCAAGCTTCTATGATGCCCCATATAAAGTTTTATCATCGATCTAATATAAAAGTAAGTTTAATTCAAGTAGAAAGTGATCACACATCATATTCATCATCTGAAATACTTTACGTTTCTATCTAATAAAACACTCCAAGAACAACATTTAATTAAAGAATATGACTTTATTCATACTGAAACAATTAGTCCATTTGATGAATTTGAATAAGGCATTTAGAAGACAAACTTCGCAAGATGATATCATTTCGTAGTTTCTTTACAACAGCTTTACAATTAACATGGTTCATAATAATAAACAACTTGAAGCCATTGGAACACATACTGCCCGACTGTATGGCTTTCTAAAGATGCACAGAACTGGGAACCCACTAAGACTCATCTTAGATATGTCGAATTCTCTATATTATAAAGTCGTCAGGTGGATTACAGAAGTCCTTACGTTTGTAAGAGATTTAATATCGAATTATTCTGTAAAAAGTTCATTTGACTTGACCGATATGCTAGACACCTTGAACATTAAGGAAGAGGTTACGTGCTCAATCGAAATGGAATCTTTATTCAGCAATGTTCCTCTTTAAGAAACTGTTGGTCTCATTTTTGGTTACATCACAAGCGATGGGATAAACTTACTTATTCCTGTCACTTTCATCAGAGACATTATCTTAATATGTGCAGAAAATATCACATTCACTTTCCAAGAAAACGCAAACGAATAAATCGAAGGTGTTGCTATGGGGAGCCCTCTTTGGCTCCAGTTAGCAAATATATTCATGTCGAAAATGAAGAAACAGATGCAAGTTGTGCTAGGAGAATTTATGCTATATAAACGCTATGTGGATAATACTACCATTACTGGCAATAATAGTAAGTCTATTGAAAAATTTAATACTCTATTTAATCATACTCATCCGAATCGAATAACAAACTCGGTTTCTTGGATATTTCAATGACCAGAAGATATGATGGAATGGTTAAGCGATCTCTTTTTCGTAAACAGACATGGAGTGGACAATATCTTCATTTCACCAGTTTTGTTCTTATCCAGTATAAATGTTACCTAGTGAAATGTTTGTTTTCAAGGGCCTGCAAAATATGTTCGAGCGACACATTGATGGGTAAACTTCAACATATACATTCAGTTTTATTAACTAATGGTTATTCAGAAAACTTTATTAATTGTCACAGTAAGGATAGACCACATCTAGAAAAGAGAGCTTCTGTATCAAAGAAAGCTATCTTTATTAACCCACCCATGCAAGGGTGGACAAATTATGCAGTTGACATTTCAAAGACTTCGGTCAGCCATCAAACGCATATTCTACGCCGCATCTCTTTCCCTCACATCTCGAACATTTTCGATCCCTGTATCTACGATTAAAGGACAAAATTCTGTATCTACAAGTTCACCTGCAGTTGCGGTGACATCGATATAGGTAGAACCAATAGAATGTTCCAATGTCGTCAAAATGTACATGTTCCAAAATGGCTATTAAAACATATAGAAAATCCCAATACAATTAATCTGAATAGAAATCCAGCATCATATATTGCAAAGCACTTATAAATGTCAGGCCACAAAATCAATAGTAATGACTATTTGACAATTATTTTGCGTAACTCTAATTCAAAATTATTGAAGGCGATGGAAGCACTTTGGATAAATCACGCACATCTTAAATTATGTGTACAAAAATCAATAGACTAGAACCTTTGCTTACCATGAACTACTTGACCTATTTGAATATGATTGCTCATTAGTATGTACTTTCGTTTTTTATAACCGAGTAATAATCATACATTTTATTTTATTATTGTGAACCATGTTAGTTGTAAAGCGGTTGTCAAGACACTATGAAATGTTATCATCTCTCAAAATTTGTTTTCTAAATGCTTTATTCAAACTGTTATACAGCTGAAGTTTTAAATAACTGCTTAGTGACAAGCAAATCTAGCTGTTCATGAGTTATTTTCGCTTTAGTATATTAAAGTAGTGTCTTTGAAAAGAGGAAGACATTATGGGTCATTGATTGACTACTGAAAGGCTTAGGGTTTAAAAAGCATTCTTACGTGCTCGAGAACATCTCCCAGCATGGTTAAGTAAAGGTGTAGTGAAAAACATTAATAGCTCAATATTGGACCATCTGGTGCAAACCGGACACAAAGCCAACTTTGAAGAATCCTTCTCTATAATCTACCGGGTGCCTAATAAATTGCCAAAATCATCGAAGCACCGCAGGCTCCAAACAGCAGAGGCTATTGCAATTCGCCTCAAACAACCAGTGCTCTGTGTTCAAAAGAAGCAAGTCCAGCCCCTACTACTGCCCTGGCCGGCATGTAGTAGAGACTGTAAACCGTGAATTTATAGTATTATATTTCCTAATTTTTCTGAAATTCAGTTAATTTTTATGTTGATGCTACGGAGCTGTAATGTATCAATATTATTGATTCTATGTCATTTAAACATTAATGTTGTTCATAACACTGACTCATTCATTCACTATAATGTATATATAACTGTTTTTTTCCTTCACGTTCCCAGTGGAACATACGGCCTCAAGCTAGTGGCGTCAAGTTTCTGTAGCAGTGTTCAGTTTTACAGGATGGGGTTGCTAGCCTCATGCCCAACCTTTCCTCTTTACCAGCATTATTTCTGGCTTAGTGAGGTAAAGGAGTGGGTCGGGCGGGGATCGAACCCTGGACCATGTGCATGGTCGGCGAGCGTCCTAACCGCTGTGCCATCGACGCTATATATAACTGTAGAGCCTGATAATGAATTTATTGAAAAGAGTACTCTTTGTTCAGTATCCATTCTTCCAAAGCACAAATAACACACATAAGCCTAATATGTTATGTAAATGTACATAAAAACAGGTTAAATACTGAATTATTACGATTATTATTACTTACTCTGAAAAATAACAGAGTGCGGCTAGCACCAAAGAACACTAATAAAACAGTCAAAATCAAAAGTATGTAAAGATTTACAAAATTATCCTCTAAATTCCATGTTCCTGTATTAGACGAATAGTTCACTGGCATGGAATTGCTGGTTGTATTACGATTGTCCACAATATGAATCCTAGAAATAGATAGGATGAAAACAGGCACATTTTTGGTGAAAAGCGTTGAATAAAATTTACAACTTTAAACTGACTAAACAAATAAATAAAAATAATTGATAATCTAATCATTTAATTATACAAGGAAATGGACATGAATTTTGTTTTTATTTAATTTAAAAAAAGTGTTTTTTTGTAATTACCATCTTGATAACCAAACATCAAATAATGCAAAAAGAACGATGGTGAAAATGAACATCAGTAATACGAATACCACACAGAAGTAACTGTCACTCAGACGACCAAAAGCTAAATAAGTTTTCCATCCAACTGTTCCATGACGAAGTTTTTCACCGGTACCATTTGCATCACTCAAGGCATCTTCTGGAATATCTCCCATATAAGCGTTTACATTGTTCATTTCATCTTCCACAACAGTGAATTCATCATTTAAGTTTGTTTCATCAATTTCTTGACTTTTGACAGATTTAGAAGTACTTAATGTTCTGAATTTCTGGAGAAATTTAATTGAAAATTAAGAATATTATATTCATATTTAGATTGTTTCATGATACAACGTCAAGCATATATATTTTAATTAGAATCTTAGGAATATGACTTTATGATAACTAGACTGATTAATTCAGCAGAGTGAATATGACGGATAAAAAAATGGCAGTTAACACTTAGTATACTTCCACAAATTTCTTTGCAAAAGGAGATTGGTGTAACCAGGCCCCCTTATGGCTCATACTTGACTAGATTTTATCAACTTCTATCACTGAATGAATTGGAAAAATGTTTGTTTAAATTGAGCTTAAAGTTATCACTGATGTCATGAATGATTAAGTACTTGAGACATACTACAGAGGAGGGCAAAATGAGGCAACGATTCAGAAGGATAACAAACTATGTGTATAAGCGTAAAATACCTTGAGACGTTATGTATGGCTGGATTATCTTATATGTGCATAGAAAAACAAGCATTTTTATAGTTACTTCGTTATTCAAGTCCTCTGATATTACCGTCAGCATGACAACTTACAGATACTGTTTCTAAAAGATTTTTCATGTTATAAATACTTCATTTTATGTAATCTGTTGTGCTATACCAAGCCATTTCAAGTGTGTGTGTTTTCAGGTGGAAAGCATTCATAAAACTATACTAAAGATGATTTTGCATTGGCTTTAGTTCCTCTTTAAAGACTTGCTTAAAATTTCATGATAGAATCTGTATGTTACTATTTCCTCACTAAAATATGCCAGGGACTTTTGAACTAACATTTAATCATTGCACCAAAAGACAAATAGTAGACTTGACAGTGTGAAATATTCCCATTTTATGAATTAGAAGTCAATCTGAACGAAGAATATTCTTTTCAGTGATTTCTTTTCAGGTTCTTATGATCATAAAGTATAATATTTGTTTTCATCTACGGGTTCGAGAACATTTACCAGCTTGGTTCAGCAGGGGGGAGTAGAAATTAAGTGCATGAAAAGCTCGATCTTGTCACACTTGGTCGATACTGGACATCGCATCGACGTCAACATAGCTTTCAGGGTTATATACTGAATTCTGAAGTCGTTATCACGTACAGTTCGCTTACGTCTCCTACACATAGCTGTTGCAATAAGATCGACTAAACTGGAACTTTGTATCCAAAAAGAACACGTCCACACGCTGTTCCTACCGTGGCCAAAATTGGATTGATGATTCTTCTTCACACCAAGAGTGCTCCTTCCCCTTAACCCTCTTGGTTTTTTTTCCTTGGCTTATTACTACAAATATTATTATTACAATTATTATTATTATTCGTCATAATTTATGCCATTTATGCAAACATTCCCTCAATACTATCGAATTTTTCATCTATACTATCCGGACTTATTATTAGTGATATTATCTCTTTCCTCAATATATGCCTCCACTTGTTTCATTTAGCATACTCGTTATTTCATTATGAACCTATCATTGCAGTCTTACTACCTCCTGCTTAACTCAAACCACTTTGCACTAGCCACTCACCTGACACCTTTTATAACCTTGAACTGATTTGTCAATTTCCCTACCCCGTACTCCACAATTCTATTATCATTAATCACCACTATTGTCTCCTGTTTTACAATATTTCTAATCGATTTTAGCCTAGCACGTTTGTCACACAAATATGACTATTTATTTTGACACCCCATAACTAATCTGTTATTCTACGTTAAAAATGCATCCACCGCATAACTGACCTTTATTGTAACGACCACAAATATTATATTTCATAATTGTAAGAACCTGAAGAGAAATTATTGAAAAGAATATTCTTCGTTCAGATTGACTTCTAATTCATAAAATAGTAGACTTCGGAAAGGGGTATGCAGTTAAAAACTAATACATTAATGTAGAAGTACTATACAACAGTGCCTTATAATGGCCTGCTATTCTGTGGGGAGTACAAGTTCAGAATGAATCTACAAAAATAGTAAAGCACTTTCCTCGTGAATAAGACAAATATTTTTCAATTTATGGCGTTGTCAACCAAGAGTAAACAACCTAGAATTCTTCAAACACTAGAAATTCACTATTTCGATAATAAAAATAAAATCTGATTTTATTTTTACTTTTCTCCAGGATGTCCTAAAGTAGCTTCTATTCTCCGGCAAACTATTTCCAGGAGAATTTTTGTGAATTGTAGGTAACGATAGGAACACCATATCATCGTGTACATAATCGTCTAATTTACTTGGAGACTGAGCAATTGCATAACAGCTATCCAATCTGTAAGGTTCATAATCTCTATGAGATCTTGACAGCTGTCTATTAAATCCTTCAAATGTCACACCGATTTCATCGCTTAGATTATTGTAATTTTCTTCCTTGAAAGTTGTATTTCCTTTTTGTTGGTCAGTTTGACTGCAGACGAAATCGTCCAGCTGCAAATTTCTCGCCTGGAGATCTGAATATGTGCCAAAAAATATAAGTTCACCCTGAAAAGAAAGCATGAGATTTTGTGTTTAGATTCTACTGGATTTATTAGCTGAAATTTGCTGACAAAGACTAAGATTATTCTTTTGGATATGCAAAGAATAACATTTTGTCGCCTTCTAGTAATGAAATGAAAGTGAGAAAAGTGAGAAAACATTACTAAAATAATATGCATAATAAGACACAATCTATAGAGGTTTCTTCACTTTCCAAATTACCTTCAGTACGGTAAGTAGCAGCCTGCTTACTGATTTAAGAAACAAATATCAGGTAGTTTTGTGAGTGATAGAATGCAGAGGAGTTTATACTCAGTATTAAATTGAACTGTCATTTGTCAGTAGTCTGATCTTCTCCCACTCTCAGAGTCGGAATTCAAACACCTACTGCTTATGAATACCACGGATGTGCAATTCCAATTTGACAACTCTTCACCGCCAAGTAGGTGATGTAGCAACTGACAGTCCACTTGTTTTAACAGATATATTTATGTCCAACCTTGAAAGAACAAAGTTGAAGTATACAATCGACGAAATAACTTCCTACTGTCGATATGTTGATGACACATTTATAGTGTGCAAAAATGAAAGTCATGCTTCACACTTACTCAGATTATTCAGTGATGCACACACCAATATTGGGTTTACCATGGAACATGAAAGTGACGGAAAGTTCTACTTCCTCGACACTGCCATGCAACGCCTAGAAGACCGTAGTCTTCAGAAGTCAATTCATCGACAGCCTACTTGGAAAGGACAATACTTACACTTTAATAGCTTTTGTCTAAATAGCTTTAAATGCGGACTAGTCAAAACTCTGTACTATGGAGCGAGAAGAATATGCTCTATAGAGAAATTGGAGGAAGAATGTGAGTTTCTTGAAAAGATGCTGAGGAGCGATGGGTACCCTCAAAGGTTCATCAACAAGTATAGAAGATCTGAAGTCACAAATGCAAAACAAATCACAGTGGATAAAAAGCCAATCTACATTCAGCTTGATTATTAAGGCATAAACATTGCAACAATGATCAACAGAAGGCTGAGTACGTCAATAGCCAGAGCCTATCCTGCAGCTATCGAATAACTTGCTCTTTGGTGCAGTCAAAAATCGATAGATATCCTTCTCATGTTAACTCCAACTCTATATACAAATTTACATGTATCGGCGGGAAAGGTTACATTGGAAGGGAGAAAGAATGACATATCTACGATTTTCTGAACATGTACCCAAAAGCTTACGTCTAAAGGGAACAAAAGCCTTAAACAGTGCCATTGCCATCGGGTCATGAGGTGGACGTCAAAAAGTCGTTCAAATCTATCCATAGGCAAAAGAGCTCAATTCTCCTCAAGTTTGCTGAAGGAATTTCCAACAACCTGATTTGTGTGTTCAGAAAGAAGCAGTTATCAGTCTTTCTTTGCCGTGGTAACTGGATATTTTCATCTCTCTTTCATCTATATGCGAAATGCTAGAAAGTTCCCATTGTGTATGATTATTACTGTTCGAAATAGTATTTAATATTACATATATTTATATACATATATATAGTATACATTATTACTGTATGCATATATTGATCCACTGATTTTTTGTTTAAAATGAACTCTGTGCAAGTATGTTAAAATTGTTTCTGTAGATATATTTAATAATGTCTTTGGTCTGTAAGCAGCTGACGAGAAGGCAACGAAATAAAAGATGGTAACACTTTATTCTGTTAAAACTGTAATTCTTGCTTTGTTCAATTACTGCATTCAGTATTCGTCAAAGCAAGCATATTATTATGAAGTTTTTACACATGTAGCTATTACATTCATCTTGACAGCGATTAAGTTGATGAATAACCCATAGGCATAGTAAAATGAGTAGATCCTTCACATATGGTTTGAATTTTCCAGAGATAAACTGTCGTTAAGATTAGAGAAGAAACGTATGAATTAAATTCATGCGTATTTATTAATCTGAGGGAATGAGTTGTTTGCAAGTACTGATTCACTGAGCTTCGAGTGATTTTAATTTGAATCACGAATTGACAATAGTTAAGAGAACTGCTGAGTACTAGCCAGGAATTTTTGTCCAAATATGAGACAGCAGTATGCATTCATAATCCTGTTCAGTATCGGATCTAAGACTCTTTTGCTGCTAGTCAAGCCCATCTATTCTTTACATAACTACTTAAATTTACAATTTTAAATACAGACAAAATTTAAACATATCGGGATAATTTATATGCTATAGCAAACAGTAAAACAATATTATTTACTAATTTAATTTCAAGTGTAGTCTATTACACTATTTATATTCTATTCTTAGAAAATCGAAACACATTTGTTTAGTGTAGTGCAATTTACTTTGGATCACCAATGTAAATACGTAATTATAGACAGTGAACTTAGTGTCACATGATAAGATAATGTCTTGTAAAAGCATTAAATCCTTTTGTCCTGAAGTGAAACGCTATTTACATCTTCCTGTATTCTTCTATTATTCACTTTTTACATTCTGACAAGTACATAGGGCATAGTTCTGTATATTAAGGGAATATTACATTTTTAAAAATCTCTTCACACTTATATTCCTTGTATACTACGTAAGCATACAAATCAAATCAGCAGAATGCCTAAACTGATATACCTTTTAATGTGTAATATCACCTATTTTCGGATCATATACTTGCAATGAACAAAGTCAACTTAAGCAAGAAGTACACTGCATGTTCATGGACAATGACAAATACCTCCATGATAATAACACTTTTTCCATCAAACTCTTCTTATATTCGAAGGATTTCATCATGAGCTGACATTGGTTAGAAAACCCCTGGAAAACCTGGGAGTACCGGACAGCTGTTTCGTCCTAGTTTGGGACTCTCCAGCAGTACTCACCCACCGGGGTTCGAATCCAGGACCTGGTTACAAGTCTAGCGAGCTCGTAGACCATTGTGCCACTGGGACCCGATCCAATGGCCAGTGCATGAATTCTAACTTCTACCAATTCACGACATAGCATGACCATTTCGCAATGTCTTCTTCGATGGGTTACTGCCTCATCTTCAACCCACTTTACCCTACTGGTTACGGCTTCCCAGTAGAACCCCAGTTCGCTGCCTGAATATGGCCAGTCGCTAGTGAGCATCCAACTGATTTCCAAGTATTAGTTTTGTGGGGATTTTGTTTGATTGGATGGAGGATTTCATCATTAGTTGACATCATTTAGAGAACCACTGGAAAACCTAGGAGTACTGTGCCAATGGATCAGGTCCCAGTGGCTCAATAGTCTACGGGCTCGCCTTGGAACCAGAAGGTTCTGGGTTCTAACCCTGTATGTGTGTACTCTGAGGGGCCTCAAACTAAGGCGAAATAGCTATCCGTTATTCCCAGGTTTTCCAGTGGTTCTCCAAATGATGTCAGCTCATGATGAAATCCTCCATCCAGTTAAACTGAATCACTACAAAAACAATACTTGAAAACCTTCTTATATTCAACACTTTGGAGTCTTAAAGAATTTAGAACAACACATTTAAGCGAACAATATTGTTTTCAATTAGATCTCATCAGGCTTAACTTTAATATATTTCATTAGTACAGCCATTATCCCTCCTTCGGCCTATTATGACATCATGAACTAATGACTTCTACACCATTCCTTGTTTATATTTTCAACCCCTTTCTTATCATCCCTTAATCTTACCACATCTTCATTACAAACGTGTTTCACTTACTTTCCTTACAATCTAACATTACTTAATCGGTTCATTTGTTTTTACTAGGCTTTATCGACTACTTCCACCTGAATATTTGTTTGTTTAATCATGCTGTTTTTTCATTGTTCATGTTATCACAGATTGCCGCACTTTTTCATCCTTGTTACTGATAAAACCATTATTATTATTACTATTATCATTACTACTATTATGACTAATTGCACAATTTATATTCACCATCGTATTATCCTATAGACAAAACACCATGATTGGTTTATATTTGTAAAATTACATATATTAGAGTTAAGCCTGATGAGATCTAATTGAAAACAATATTGTTCGCTTAAATGTGTTGTTCTAATTTTACTATGGGAATATTTAAAGAATTTAGTAAGACATTTGTAAAATTCTGTGTTAACTAGTGAAGGGAATTTCAGCGAAACAGTAGTCAGGCGTAGCTTTTCAGAACTGTGGTAACGCAGCTACCTGACATGAAAAGTTTGATGGACAGTGACGAAATGTTTGTAACATAAAAATGAGGAGTGCAAATTAAGGAAGCCATAAAACAGCCGAGATAAAGCCGAATTCACCAAAGATGATTTAATGCAATTAAGAACTACTTGGAAACACAAATTTTCTTTTGAACAGGCCCCTGCAATAACTAAGACTACTTCTTAAATTTTTCAAACGATATACAGTTCATCTGAATGCATTTTAGGATCGACATACTGGGATGTCGTTGGCTAACTCTGTAAATACACGGGAATTTTAAATATGCTTCATTCCCATTGAAAATGCGCTTCAAAACTCCCAGTTGTAAAATCCATGAGTCTTTCGTGTGTTAGTGTGATAGTATTTAAACTGATTAATACTGTAGGACTCATGTTTTGAGAGCTAAGATCTAACAATACTCCTTTGCTGAATTATTGTTGCTGAATTTCATTATTACGAACTTCATGTGTGTAAAGTAACAGTAAATTTACACTGAATAGGAAAATGATTTTACAGCTTTCAGAAACACAAATTTTAACCGACTAGACAGTTGTGTAAATCCCTTTTTCGATATTAAGTACAAACCAATCATTATTTAAAAAATATTTCCAAAATGGCTAAAAAATGCCTAAAGTAACAATTCAGAACGAAAAATAAAATAAACCAAAGTTAACAATCAAAATGTAAAAATAAAAATGGACTACTAATATTCTCTGAAAGTAAATAAATTCTAAAATTCTACCTCTCTTAGAATCAAAATTTTATCCATAAACGGAAGAAGTTGATGTTGATGCGTAACAAGCAAACGAAGTTTATCCGACATGAAATCACATATACATTCTTTGAATAAGTGATTTGATACACGAGCATCAACCGCTGCTAATGGATCATCTAGAAGTAAGATTTGTTGACGAGAATAGGCTACTCGTGCTAAAGCAATACGAGCTTTTTGTCCACCGCTTAAACTTCCACCACGTTCACTAATATATGTTTTGTCTCCGTTTGGAAAACGAGATAGATCCTGAAAGGAAGCATTATAAAAGATTAGTTTCTACTTCAAAAATTATTTTACTGCAAACTTTCAATAAACTCAGTGTACTTTTAAAAACAACAAACACGACAAATTCTGAGGATGTCGTGCACAGCGTAGCTTACCAAGGTTAAATTTTCATTAAACCTATTTACTTCGGGTAAGACCACGGAGTAATATCAATTAGAGAAGCATTGATAACCAGGGAGTACTGAACAGCTGTTTCTTCCTAGCTTGGGCTTTATCGGCAGTACACACCCACTGGCTTTCTGACCCAGGACCTTCCGGTTACAAGGCAAGCTCGTATATCATTCAGCCACTGGGACCCCATTCATTAGTTCAGTACTCCCTGGTTTTCAATGTTTCTCTAACTTTTATCACTCCGTCGTCTAACCTGAAGCATACAGAATCCCCACACACCAATTCTTGAAAACCTATTTATGAAATACATATATATATATGTCACTTGAGGTTTGTGTTCAAACATAGACAGTTAAGATAATTCGCAAGTCGTTTTGCTAAAAAATGACTTTCACAGGGTGCAGTGGAACTGTGGTGAGAGCTGGCTGTTAGCCAAATTGGTGGACAGTAATTTACTTCAATGTATATGTCCCCAATGTTGGTCGTGAGAAAAATACGAACAAAGGCTTTGCGTAGGCGGGTACAATTGACATATAGATGATCTGACATTCAAGAAACAGCCACAAAGAGATGCAAGGTTAACTTTCAGTGAGAAACAACCAATCAGAAGACTGTGTTTCTCTTCTAACAATAGTCTACAATATGTACATGAAAATCTTTAAATATGTGTTGATTTCCTTAATAAAGGATCTGTTTCCTGGCCCTTTTCTTCTGTTGTTACAAAACCATGGCTCATTGTCTTAAGAATTTGAAGCAAAGCATGGTGTCACTAGCCCTCACACATTAGACGTGCTATATTATTATTATTGCACTTCAGTACATTGAAATGGCTTATGACGCACGAATTACCTAGTACAGAATATTTCACTTAAAAGAATAATATCTGTAATGGGTTTCGTGTTCAAGATTCAACAGTTTTCACGAGATAATTGCGAATCATAGCCTGGTTAAAAAATCTTATAGTGGTAACCAAGTAGAAGAGAAAACTTCTGCTCATGGTTAGGAAAGTAAACCCTTTAGAACATTTGACTTTCATTCTAAGTAATAGTGCAGAGATGTGACGACACATTTACTGTGCTGAAACCTGTTCAAATCCACGAATTCTTCATAGGTATAAACCCGGTAATTAATTAAATTAGTTCAGTTTCGAGCTAGAAGAATAACAATGCAAAATAATACAAAAAGTTGGAAATTTTTAAAATAACACGTGTAAAAAAACAATCACATTCTGATAAGCACTCTGGACTGTCCCATGCAATATTAGTAAAAAATGAGTTTAGATAAATGTTCAAATAATCCTGCCAGAAGTCCGACAAGTAAACCGGAAAACTTAAATAAGGAAATGAAAAGGATAAATAAACAATACTACTCGACAACTAACCATTAGAAATCATTCAAAAACTCACAAAAACCTACACAAAAGACAGAAATAGTAGTAATCATAATGGCAAATAAGAGGTTTCAAGTTCCGATAATACTATTATATAAGAAAAAACCTTCTGAAGCTCTGTATGAGGTTCTTAAGGAAGCTGGTATTTAAACCTGTAAACTCATTCAAAGACTTTTCTATATTTTGGTTTGTAAGGGTTAGTTCTGTTTTAACGATTTGATCAAGGATTTATATCAGCTAGAGAACCATTGAAAACCAGCACTGGAGTACTGGACAGCTGTCTCATCCTAGTTTGGGAATCATCGGCAGTACACACTCACTGGAGTTCGAACCCAGGTCCTTCCGGTTACAAGGAAAGCTCGTATACCATTCAACCACTGGGATTCGATTCACTGGCCAGCCCATGAATTCTAACTTCTACCAATTAGTGATTTATTATTATTGTATCGTTCAGTTCCTAGAGGAACATAGGGCTTCAGCTGCGCATCTCCATTGCCTTCTGTTTTCTGACAACTTTGTCACTCCGCTCCAGGTCCGTCCACATGCTTTCATCTCCTCTTCACATGACCTCCTCCAAGTCACTCTTGCACTGACGACCAACTCGCCGCTTTCCTTTCCGGTTCCACCCGAGCAATGGCTTGTCTAGTGATGTCACTTGATGGTTTCCTCAGAGTACGGCCAATCCATCTCCATTTCTTCTTGCCTATTTGTTTCACAATCGGTTCCTGGTTGGTTTGCTCATTGCCAGAGACCGCTGTTGTTGATCTTTTCTGGCCATCTGATCTTGAGTATTGAGCGAAGAGAG
Source organism: Trichobilharzia regenti (assembly GCA_944472135.2). Classification (NCBI taxonomy): domain Eukaryota; kingdom Metazoa; phylum Platyhelminthes; class Trematoda; order Strigeidida; family Schistosomatidae; genus Trichobilharzia; species Trichobilharzia regenti. The sequence continues at coordinate 130,609,913 of OX235262.1, read as the reverse complement.
CTTTGTTTGAGATGCTCTTTGTGACGCGTGCCAAGTCTCTGATCCGTATAGTAGCACTGACTTTACATTGGAGTTGAAAATCCGGATCTTATTTTTGATGCTGAGTGCTGTTGACCTCCACACAGATTTGAGAGTAATGAAAGCTTGTCTTGCTTTTCCGATTCTGGCTTTGATGTCCTCGTCAGTTCCGCCTGTAGTTGAGACGATGCTTCCCAGGTAGGTGAAGGAGGTTGTTTCTTTCAGGTTCTTCCCATTTATGCTGATTGTTGTCTGTTGTTGTTGTTGCTGTTGATGTTGGCTAGGAATCTTCATCACCTCTGTTTTATCTATGTTCACGTGAAGTCCTATCTTTGATGCTTCTTCTGCCAACTTGTTACTTTTCACTTGCATATCTTCCAGTTTATGGGAAATCAGACATATATCATCGGCGAAATCCAGATCCTCCAAGTCTTTTGTGTCAGTCCATTTTATGCCTGTTCCCTCGTTGGTTGCCGTTGTCTGTCGCATTATCCAATCAATTGCAATCAGGAAGATCATTGGTGATAGTAGACAGCCTTGCCTCACTCCCGTCCTCACTTCGAAGGCTTCCGTAAGTTTCCCGTTGTGGATTACTTGGCATGCAGCATTGTCGTATAACTGTTGGATGAGATGTATAATTGTCGATGGGACCCCGTAGTAGCGAAGTAGTTTCCAAATGACCTCTCGATCGACGCTGTCGAAGGCCTTTTCAAAGTCGATGAAGTTGAGATAGAGAGGTGACTGCCATTCCAAGCTTTGTTCAATGATGATCCGTAGAGTGGCGATTTGATCAATACATGATTTGTTTCTCCTGAATCCAGCCTGTTCCGGACGAAGTTTTTCATCTAGGGCTTGTTTGATTCTCTCCAGGATGATGCGACTTAGTATCTTGCTTGGAATGGACAGAAGCATAATTCCACGCCAGTTTTTACATTGACTTAAGTCTCCTTTCTTTGGAAGTTTGAATAAGTATCCGTTCTTCCAATCCTCGGGTACTTTGCCCTCTTTCCACACCTTCTCCAGCAGTGGTGTCATCAAGTCCGCTGTTGTCTCTGGGTCTATTTTCAAAGCTTCTGCTGGGATTCCATCTGGTCCCGGTGTTTTCCCAGCTTTTAGCATCTTGATTGCATTCAGGACTTCTGATTTCGTCGGGGGTCAGTGTTCACTGGTAGTTCTGCTTCCGTTGTTGGTATTGTTGGCGCGTTGTAGGTGGCGGACGATTTAGAAGTCTTTTGAAGTGTTCAGCCCAGTGCTTTCTCTGTTCCACCTCTTTGGTGATTGACTTTCCATTGTCGTCCTTTATTGGCTTAATCTGTGTCGAACGTTTGCCCGAAAGGTGCCTAGTTGTTTGGTAGAGTGTGGCGAGGTCTCCTTTGCCTGCAGCTTGTTCTGCTTCGTTTGCCATGGTTTCATAATATTTTCTTTTGTCTTCCCTGGCACTCTTCTTCACTCTTTTGTTCAGTGTATTGTAGCTTGCATTCAGCTCCTGTTTTTGTTGCTCGTCAGTGCACTGGATAATCTTTTGTTTCACTGTCCTTCTCTCTTCTATTAGTTTCCAAGTGTCCGTAGTGAGCCACTGTTTGTCCTGTCTCTTTTTTCTGCCTAGAATTTCTATGCAGGTTTGGCTCCACACCGTTTTCAAGTTGTTCCAGTGCTTTTCGACGCTGACCTTTCGCTGGTGTTGATTTGTGTCTCGGCTTTGTCCTTTATGCTTGCAATGAAGATGTCCTTTGTAGCCTGGTCCTTCAGCTTTTGAGTGTTGAACTTGGCTTGTGGTCTATCTGCAGCTCCTGATTCCCTGAAAGCTTTTAATTTGATTTGGATTGTCCCTTGTACGAGATAGTGGTCTGAGCCAACGTCTGCTCCTCTTCTTGCTTTTGTGTCCAGTAGGCTGCGCCTCCACTTCCTTGAGATTGAGATGAAGTCGATTTGGTTTTTGGTTTGCCCGTCTGGTGACACCCATGTAGCCTTGTGGATATCTTTGTGCTTGTATACACTGCCACCAATCACCAGTTCGTTGAAGGCGCAGAAGTCGGCGAAGAGTTCTCCGTTTTCATTCATTTCTCCTAGAGCTTCTCTACCCATGATGAGTTCCCTTCCTGTGTTGTCTGGTCCCAGTTTGGCGTTCATGTCTCCCATTAGTATTTTCATGTCGCCAGCTGGAGTATTGTCCATTGTTGCCTGTAGTTGCCTGTAGAATTCTTCTTTCTTTTCGAGGTCTGCGTTGTTTGTGGGTGCATAACATTGTATGATTGACACTTTCCTTCCTTTGGAGTTGAATCTGGCGGTCATTATCCTGGACGAGATCGCTTCCCATTGCATCAGGGCTTTCGTTGCCGTTGGTGACATCATGATAGCCACAATTAGTGATTTAGCACAACCCCAACCATTGTCGTAGGTGGGACATCCATCCACACACGTGACACCTAACTGGACCGCACTGGTGACGACTTCTCACTAGAACTCAGGAAACTCCGACCTGTAGCAAGTCACTAGTGAGCATCAGATTAATTTTCTATAGTTTGGTTTGTAAGGGTTAGAATTCATGAGTCATTGAATCGGGTCCCAGTGGCTGAGTGGTATACGAGCTTGCCTTGTAACCAGAAGGACCTGGGTTCGAATCCCAGTGAATGCGTACTGCTGATGATTCCCAAACTAGGATGAAACAGCTGTCCAGTACTCCAGTGCTGGTTTTCACTCGCTGTCTAACTGATATCAATCCGTGATCAACTCGTAAAAATCATTCAAGGACGCAATTCGTTGACCTAAGAATCCTAAAGACCCATTTAGATAAAACAAATGAATTTTCTAATTATCGTGCAATGATTTTCAGGCGAAGGATATAGATCATACCAGTAGATAGGTGCCATAAGGTAGAAAATTAACTCGATCTAGGAAAAAGCAGCAATTGCGTGCAATCACAGGATGAGATGTGATAGAGCATAATTGCCAAGGATTTAATTAATTAGGTGGAGGGAGAAAACGATCACTGAATCTCTGTTCATTGGATCAACAACTAACCCACCAAATAAGAATGAAACATAGAAAATGGTATCAGAAACAGAAGGAAGTAGAAATCAGGTGAACTAGTGGCATAAGTATGAGAAGTAAACTATGCTTTAAACATCGTCCATGTATTGACACAGGTGCACTTTGTATGAGGTTAAATATGATTTTCTCAGAGTCCTTTCTCCCTGTCTTTCATATCTGCACCAATGCACATATTTCTGTGAAATATTAAATAATATTAAAACTCCAGTATTTTGCTGCTTTAAGGTTAGCTCTTACTGATTATTTCTTTCTACAGGGTATTAAACAGCATTTAACACAAAGTCCTTTAGTTGCAGGATTTCATCATGAGTTGACATTGGTTAGAGAACCTCTGGAAAACCTGGGAGTACTGGGCAGCCGTTTCGTCCTAGTTTAGGACTCTTCATCAGTACTCACCAACCGGGTTTCGAACCCAGGACCTCCTGGTTACAAGTCGAGCTCGTATACCATAAGATCGGGTCCTAGTGGCTTAATGGTCTACGAGCTCGCCTTGTAACCAGGAGGTCCTGGGTTCGAACCCCGGTGGGTGAGTACTGATGAAGAGTCACAAACTTGGACGAAACAGGCGTCCACTGAAATCCCTACAAACCAACACTTGAATAACTAAGTTCTTTGTTTGATTCACATGCTACAATACCGAGTTTTATTTCGAATTATTATTCTAAATGTAATAAATATTCCTCTTGAATTTCACTAACATTTTATTTACAATTAGTTCAAAAACAATCAGATAGCAGTAAAAATATTTTACTTCAACTGTTAGTAGACTCACTGCATCTAAACTGGTTACTTTCAATACAGCTGCATAACGTTCAGGTTCAAACGGTAGATTAGAAATAACATTTTCACGTATTGTTCCAGGAAATATCCATGAAACTTGTGGTAGATAAGCTACGCTACCTGATCTGACAATGTCTCCACTCAGATAAGGTAATTCTCCCAAGATAGTTTGTAAAAGGGAAGACTAAAAATACAATTCAGTAATACAAAAATTTAATACCAGTCAAACAAATGCTTGTACAAAGCAAAAAAAACAAATTAATAGAACTTAAGTATTCCTCATGGTAAAAGGATCCTAACCATTATGTACATTAGTCCTGTAGTCAACTATTAGATATGTGAATCCCTAAAGATTACTTACAGGCGAAGAATTTCTCAATAGTCATCCCTTACCGAAAAGCAAATATATAAGATAAGACTCATGCATTTGACAATTATCTTTATACATTTTCACGGTTGTCAACAAAAGCTTCATCCTGCGTCGACTGAGCGGAACATAATCTTGTAATATTAAGGTCAGAAGGAAGCCAAATACCTTCGGCACTCAATCAATGATCTGTGGTGACTTTAGTGAGATTAAATAACTAATGTCTTCCACGATTGCAAAAATTACTTCAAAATGAATTGATGACAACTTGTATGTTGTCCAGTTAGTAGTAAGAAGTTACAGCATTCATACAATGTACAAAATACTGTCACACCACCATATTAATTTTCAGCTATAGATTTTTAATGCTAAATCTTTTTTTAGAAAACAACAAGAGGAAATAGACAACTAGAAGCAGAAGAAATATTTCGATACATGTCTACATCAGACATCATGAGTGCATTTAAAGCCTATTAGTTCAGTAAAAGTTCCAATTCTAGGGTATATTTTAACAGTAAACATTCGTTAAAACTTCATTATTGTACGTTAACTTATTTCTTTTTCTTCTTCTTTGGATTTTGAATAGAATACAGAGCTTCAAACGGTTAAATTTCATGGCTTTAATGTTATTGTGCTACTCTCGCACTTAACCTTCCTTCTTTTATGATTTTCTTTCCTTCACGTCCCCAGTGGAACATACGACCTCAAGGTAGTGGCTTGAAGTTTCTGCAGCAGTGTTTATTTTACAGGATGGGGTTGCTAGCCTCATGCCCAACCTTTTCTCTTTACCAGTATTATTTCTGGCTTATTGAGGTAAAGGAGTGCGTCGGTGGCCGGGGATCGAATCCCGGACCATGTGTATGGTCGGCGGGCGTCCCAACCGCTATGCCACCGACGCACCGTCTTTTATGAGCTTTTTATTAACTGTAGGCAGGGAATCGAATATGCTTCTGCCGCGTAAATGACAAGCATTCTATGACTGAACTACAGATGTAACTTACTTCTTCAATTATAAAATTATCACATTGTTAAAACATACCTTTCCACTGCCTACAGAACCAATAACACCAATTAATTCATGACCAGAAGCTTTAAAACTAATATCCTTCAAAGTATATGACCTTGTATCCTTTGAAAAATAAAATGAAATACAGAAAAAGTGATTTGTAAATGTGAATACAAAAAAAACAGGTTAACATAGCATGTTGAACAAAACAATTTATAATTCTGTCATAATTTTGATGTTTAGCGATGCTATAGGGTAAAGTTATGCAGAAAAGATATTCTAATTTCATAAATTACTCTGATTGTCATTGATTAATTATAATTCAAATAAGTTAGAAGATGTTCAGAATACGCAAGTCTGTGGAATATGATAAACACAGACACTCTAGGTGGAAATGAACATAGACTAGTGATTACTTCTGAATAAATCAATAAATTTATATTCATTACACTGTCAAATTAGTATCGTCGGCTACTGTTAGGATTAGAGGATTAATAGTAATGTTCCGCCTAAGATTCATAACTGCTAGCTTGTTGAAAAGTGCTCTAAGGTGTAACGCTAAATACTTAGATTATGGAATGTGGAATTCTTTTCATGACCTCAACTTTCCATACAAAGTTTTCATCAAATATAGTCTCTTTTTATTAAACCTGAATATTTGATTAACGCTATTTGACGTCACTACCTATTTCCAGTTAGTTTAAGTTAAAACCTTTTTTGTTTATCAAAAACTTGGTAACTGAAGTAGGTTCTTTTTTAATTATGTAACTTTTGAGCACTAATTAATTTCTGATTCTCTTCTTTAAAGAATAATGAATGTGATCATTAATACACACTGAGATTAGTATCAATATTTTGTTCTGAAATCTAGTGATCTTTTTCTAATATGAATTTTTCATTTTCTCATCGTTAAAGTAAGTTGTCTAAATGACGGGAATGACTGTTTGTCCTACCTACTCTCTTCTTTATGTGATGTCTAGACCTGAAGATAAATTTCTTTTATTTAGTACAGTTCAACTGAATTGTTGTGTAATGCAGTGGTAAATAGTTTAGTCTGATTGACTGTTAGTATTCTTTTGAGACTACAGATTTACAAATAATGTCAGAGTGGCTGATGAGAGTACATCATATTTATCAGACAAAATTAGTCTTGCACTCTGCCAAAACAGTGTGCAGAACCTTTAAGACTTTATTCTGAAACATAATAGTTTGTACTGTTCTTATACTTCAACTTTCATTTCCATAGTGAACCGCAATTATTTAAAACGAATACCGCGTGTTCGACTAATCTACATAGACATCTTGTTGCTATTATTATAAACTCAAACGTCTATTAGTTATTTAGAAATGACCAAATGTCTAAACAGCAGAACGTAAGTAGAATAAATGAATGACTATAAACATATGTATCTAAATACAAACCATCTACAAATTTAAGTATGATCACAAATTGACTTCGGTTAGAGAACTGATAGAAACCAGTGAACACTAGACAGCGGTTTTATCTCACTTTAGGACACTTTAGTATTTACATAACCATGATTCAGCCAAGGATCTAACTCAAGACCTTCAGATTATGATGTGACCTCGTTAATCATTCAGCAACCAGTAATTTTTTTTGATTTTTGATTTACAGCTTGATTTCACACTGTATTTTTGGTACAAGTATGGAATTTTCAGCATGGATATCGGTAGCTCAAATTTTGCAGGCCGACCATAGATATCAGGTGTGCGCCGGCGTGGGCTCGAACCCCGGACCATGTGCATGGTCGGCGAGAGTCCTAACCACTGTGCCACCGACTCAACGTGATGCAACGTGACCGCGAGCTAATATCATTCATTGGCTAATATTTGCCGCCACACTCATCCGACTGATCACAACTTCAGACTAGAACTTAAGGAAACTTCATTCTATAATCAATCACTGGTGAGCAGGTTTCAGCTTGTAGAATCAAACCACTGAAAACCACGACTTGAGAATATTTATAAATTATTGAATATGGTAGAAACTTTACTGTATTATTTCTGCTTTCCTTTTCCCGACTGAAAATGTATCTTGACATTCAGTACATACTATAAAACGTATATCATAATGAAGGCTATTCATAAGAAAAAACTTTAAAATATAATTAAAATATACCTGATTTTTCAGTTTGCTCGAAATGAATTCATAAAGCTAGATTATGACATATTTATTCATATAAAGGCACAATCACAACATAAGAACCGGATGCATCAAAATGAAATTTATGCAAGATTTGAACATTATTAGTAAAGAAGAAAAATACCAGCTAGTTTGAGTTAAACTTACACTTTGCCATTGGGAGTAGACATCAGTGAATTCTATAGTGGTTAAAGATGAATCTTTGATTTGAGGTAGATGACCCCCCTCTGTTTCCGGCAATAAAAGAAATGCCTATATTAAAAAAACATTAAAATGTTAAAAATGATTGCTCGCCATTCATACATTTAAATCTTCAAAATTATAAGCGAAACTGCCGTTAGCATGTAAGTAGACAACTGGTTAAATAAAAATAATAAGGAGATGTAGCATGAGGATTATGATTATTATTGTTCCCTTGGGTTCCCAGTGGAACATAGGGCTTCAACTGCACGTCTACACTTGCTTCTGTCTTCTGCTGTACTTTTCACCCGCATCCATGTTAGTCCAAACTGTTTCAACTCCTCTTCACACGATCTCCTCCATGTCATCCTTGCACTGACGTCCCACTCGCCGCTTCCCTTTCGGGTTCCACTCGAGCAATAGCCTGACGCTCGCGCGATGTCACCCAGCGGCCTCCTCAACGAGTGTGAGGATTAACTCAGTGGTAACTGGTGCAAAACTCCTAATTTGGTTAAATGTACTCTGCATGAAGTTAGTCCATAATTAAAAATCCAGTTTGCACGAACTATTCCTATTTCACTTCTTGTTACGTTTTTCTCTAGATTCTGTCTTTTCATCTGCATGTTTTTTTATTGATGACAAACTTTCACTGTCTCTCTTTCTATCCTTTATGTCTAAAGCTTCACCATCCGGTAGTATGTTTGAGTGACCGTTACGAAAGATATCTCGTCGTCAGACACTTCAGAAATTCTTATCAGTAGTAAACACCATGACGGGTGGATTTATCAGTTAAGGCTAGTTTTCATAACACAGATTCCACCTTGATGTGATAAAAAAAGACTGGTATAAGAATAAAACTTGTGCACTGTGGTAGAGTGTAATTCCATTATAGGTAAAATTTGTTTTGATAAAGTCTCACAGTGTTATACAGTAATGTTTACTGATGACGTTTCATCCTTATAGGACGAAGCTACCCACTGAAGAAATTATCTTAGGAATTCAGTTATACCTCACATCTACTATCTTTAAATCCCAAGGCAAAATATATAGACAAACTGAAGGTGTAGCAATGTGCGTCGGTGGCTCAGTGGTTAGGACTCTCGCCGACCATGCATATGGTCCCAGGTTCGATCCCCTGCCGATGCACACCTGATATCTATGGTCGGCCTATAAAATTTGAGCTACCGATATCCGTGCTGAAAATTCCATACTTGTACGAAAAATACAGTGTGAAATCAAGCTGTAAATCAAAAATTAAAAAAAATATCCCCTATCGTAGCAGATATATTTATGGAAAGCTGGAAAACGTGGCTTTTAATACGTTTAATCCTACTCCAAAAATACGGTGGAGATATGTGGATGATACTTTCACAGTGATAAAAACAGAACATATCTCTAGCTTCTTCACACACATAAACTCACTAGTGGAGGGAATAAAATTCAGATTTGAATAGTAAAATGAACAAGGAAAATTAGCGATGTTAGAATGTAAAATAAAACGAATAGAAGAAGGTAAACTGCACACTAGTGTGTACAAAAACCAACTCATTCTAATAGGTATTTAAACTTTAATTCATCTTATCCCTTATCTGTTAAGGCAGGCTTAGTTAAGTGTTTAACAAACGGAGCAGTAGCACCAAGTCGCACATGAAAAGACCTAAATGATGAAATAAAACAGATAGAAGAGGCGTTGGTGTTAAATAACTATCCTATAAAATTCATTAGGAAAATCAGTACACCTGATATCTATGGTCGGCCTGCGAAATTTAGGCTACCGATATCACATGCTGAAAATTCCATACTTCTACCAAAAAGTACTGTGTGGAATCAAGCTGTAATCAAAAATAAAAATAAATAAAATAAAGACCAAAACCAAAACAAAAATAATTGTGAAACTAGTAATGATAACATAAATAAGAAAGAATATAATGGGACATCTGGGACCCTAAGTAGGATTCCTAATAAAGTAGGTATTAGGGTGGCATTCAAATCTACAAACTCACTCAGGTGCAAGCCCTGTGGGTTAAAGGACCCAGTTGACCCAATTAGACAAAATAATATAATTTACAAAATACCATGCAATGACTGTGAGGTCAACTACATAGTTCAAACTAGTAGGTCATGGGTAGTCAGAGTGTGGGAACATAAGAATTTAGCTAAGGTAAGAATGGTTGACTTAGAGAAGATACGTAATTTAGAAAAAAGCTCAACAATTGCAATGCATGCATTAACACATAACCACACAATAGGATGGGAGAGGGTTGAAATTCTAAAAAATAATCTATGTAGGTGGAGAGAGAGGTTGATTACTGAATTCTTGTTCATCGAGTCTACACCCAACACATGCAATAGGAATGATTCATCACTCATACCCGAAATATAGGAAATACTACTACCAATAAAATCAAGCGAAAATCAAGTGAAAAATAATGGAACTATATAAATGAAGTTAGGAAGTCGTGTGATTACCTTGATATGATTATGAGCAATAAATTGTGCTCGAAACGTCATCAGTAAACATTACTGCATAACACTGTGAGACTTTATCAAAACAAATTTTACCCATAATGGAAAAAACGCTGCCTTATTTTCTTCTAACAAATTCTAATTACTGACTATTCTTGTGATAAAAGTAATGCTTCAATTAAATTTCATTCTATAAAAAAAAACATTTATTATTGATAATTTACAACGAAAGCTACTTACTGATATTCGTTTGCAACTTATATACGCTAGATGTAATTGTTCAATTGCCATTGGCATAAATAAAGTGATTGAATAATACAGGGATGTTATAAAACTCATTAAGGCATATATTTGATAACTTTTCAAGGCTTCTGGATCTCCTTCTCCTTTGTGTAAGAGTAAAGCTGAAGCAATTAATACCAACATTGCTAGCTTTATTTGAAAAATCAATTGACTAAATCTAAAGGCTTGAAATATCCGAGCACGCATAATAAGTTTGGCTTCTTTGCTATAAAATATAAGTTAGTGTATAATTGCAAATATAAATTTAGAGTCAATTTAATTAAATAATAATATCGAAAAGTGATCATTAATACTTTAAGTAGCAGTGTAATCAAAATTGTTTATTAGACTAGAGCAATTAATTGTATAAACAAGTTGAATATACCAGTGAGAAGTGATGCTAAATCAACGAATATATGATTCAAATACAGAAAATAGCAAATACATTTTAGCACTTAATATTTTTTATTAGAAAATAAGTTATAAACTTGTCTATTGAGAATACTGGCTAATAATGCTACATATAAGCAAAGGAATTTCACACTTAAAGTAGGCAGACAATAGAAACTACTTCGGTAGTTTTGTAACAACAGAAGACAAGGACCGGCAACAGATCGTTTTATTACGGAAATCAGCACGTATTTATATATATTTCATGTACATTATTATAGCTTATTCAAGCAGACAAACAGTCTTCTGATTGGTTGTTTCTGGTTTCTCTGAAAGTTAAGCCATATATTTGCGAATCTTGTTTACCCACGTTAAGTCTGCTGTGATTGGCTGTTGAATCAGCCTTGTTCATATTTCCTCATGGCCAATATTAGTGACCTAGACACTGACGTAAATTAATGTCTACCAACTGGCCAGCAGCCTGCTCTCACCACAGTTTTATCCATTGGTATGTCATATGTATGAATATATATTTACTAAGCGAAGTTAAAGTATCATGGCCAAGGTCTTTCAAAAGTTGATTATCAAGAACCAACCAGATACAGGGAATGCTATGAAAGGTCATTCCAAATAAGATCATGCCTGCCTGCCCTTTGGACTTAGAGAAGGTAGACACAGTATATCACTTATTCTGTGTGTACTTTTTCTGTAAATCTATATTTTTAGGTAGGATTAGGATTATGGTCAGAATTAGGAATAGGTTTAAGAACATTGTCAGAAGTATCAATAGATCTCAATGTACTATGACTCACAGTCACCTGGATGAATGCCTCTCTCGCGCATGCTGTGATTTCCCTATAGACCATCTGTGCAGTGACTGAAAGACATTCTTAGAATACAAAAGCAACAACTATTTCATGTTTACAATGCTTTTTAGCGCATTTTTCAATGATTATGAGACTTTCTTCATCTGAATTCTGATTGGTTTTCCAGGGTCACTGTGGTTTTGGCTATGATAGTTTAACTTTGAGATTTACTAAATTAATTATAACTTATAAACACTTCTGCAAAGATCACATAGTATAATACATATTAAATTATAGGCATGAAATATGGGATATGTTGATACACTAGTGACTACTGGAAAAACAAGGGTAAAGAAAAGAATCTTTATACAATTACTGAAATCCGGGAGTTTTACACGGTTATGTTGCTCACATTTTTCTATTTTACTATCCGTATAAGCAGGTAAATACAAAAAGATAGTCATCTTCACATGTGTCACACATGCTCTGGTCATCTCACTGCTTGCAGCTTCGCAAAATGAAGGACTGACATTCTCTCTTTACCTAAGCTCAGTATTACTGACCACATTACCTGTCCCAGCGCGAAAAGTGAAATGCAGACACCTGTAGCCACAAAAAGCCTAACTTCTTCATATCTCCCCCTTTTCGGAAAGGCCACAGCCGTAAAGAAGGTCAAAGTGAAGTTCTAAGCAGCACACTGGTCTTTTGATAGATAGCCGAATAACACAACTGCATAAAAATGACTCAAGTTGACAAATGCATAGCAAGCTATGTGCACTTCTTACATATATGTTACAAAATGGTCGTATTTCAAATCGACATATAAACTAAGTTATAGTAGACCATGTATAAAGCTTATTTTAAAGTTTGAAATAAATACGTTCACTAGACAAAGAAATGTAAGTTGAGCAGTGGGTTAACTTGTGAGTAGTTCAGAATTGAAAGTATCTAAACAGTCACTGGATCTTTTAGAAGATACTCTGTAGTTTGAAATGAAATTTTTTTCTTTTATATCACAGTATGAATAAAACATAAATGTTGTCGAATAAACAAATAACAATTACCTTCGATAAGAATGCACTAATTTAGTGAATGCATTTTCCCATACATTGAATTTTATAAGACGTATACCTGCTATAATATCGGATAGAATACGAACACGATGATCAGTTACTTTTGCTATTCTAAATCTAAAATATAAAAAAGATAGTTTAGAACTAGAATATTCAATTCAAGAATACATTTAGGTGATTGATTTCAAGGGAAGTCAACTTCATTGTTTTGAAAAACTTACAGTTTTACAAGTGAATCAAGTATATTAGAGTAAAATTTTCAATTTAGTCTTCATGATCTTATTGTATAAATTTTTTCACCCTCTAGTTGTTGCTCTAATTTTCTGATTAAATATCAGCCTTCAGCTGTCATGATGCAAATAAATTATTGTTACCTAATCTGCCACCAATAGTTTTGTGAGTTACATGTTGAATACAGATTTTGAAAATGTTACTGTGGAACTGTTGAAGTATCTACCGTTTCCACTGCGCTTGTGGAGCGATTTATACTGGCCGTTGCTCTAGAAACTTGATTTTTCGTGCTCGAGAACATTTTCCAGTATGGCTAAGTAAAGTTGTAGTAAATACCGTCAACAGTTCGATATTAGACCATCTGGTCCAAACCGTCCACAAAGCCAGCCAGCATTGAAGAATCCTTCCCTATCATCAACCGGGTACCGAATAAACTGCCAAAAACAACGAGGTACCGCACGCTTCAAGCAGCAGAGACCATTCCAATTCACATGAAACAACCAGTGCTTTGTGTGCAAAAGAAACAAGTCCAACCAATACTGCTGTCCTCGCCAGCCTTCAGTGGGGACTATAAATTCATGAATTTGTATTATTATCTTTCCTAAGTTTTCTGACACTCACTTTATTGTTATGTTAATACTATCGAACTGTAATCCATCGATACTATCATTACTGATTTCGTGTTGTTTAAAAATTGTTGTTAATAACCCTAATTCATTGGTTATTATGTATATATAACTGTAGAACCTGATGATGAAGTTATCGAAAAGAATATTCTTTGTTCAGTGACCATTCTTTTGAAAAAATGTTAATATAGATTTTTATTCAGTCAAAAATGAATAATTTGCAGATTTCAGTTTCATATTAATTCTGCATAAATATTGAAAGTTTGTGTTTGACTGGTGACTAACAGAAGTTTGGAAAGCTAAAGTTCACCATCAGAGAAAAAATCTCAAAGATTTTGTTTCATTCAGTAATTAAAAGTAATGTATAGTGTAAGACGGCATTGTAAGGACAAAATGACGGTTATATAAGGAAAATATAATCAGTCTATACTACTAGGTGAAGCCAATATTGGAAATGGCAAAATAGCTTTAGGTATCTGGTTAAGTTATTCACAGAGAAAAAGATGTACACTTGAGATAACATGTACATTGGAACGGCAGAAAGAACAGCTTTTTTCCTGTTTTTTGAGCATATTACAGGAATTTTGTGCACGAATAGAACCAGACATTCACATAGAGCAGTTATCAATTACTTGATGGATAAAAGGCATTTTTTCAAGATCTCCAAGTCCTTTTGAGAATTGAATGTTCTGATATTTAGTTTAGAACTACATTTGTGCATAATATCACTTACAGTTGCTTCTGAACTGTAATCAATCGGTTCTACCAACTTGATATTATTTTATTTATTCCTTTACGTTCCCTGTGGAATGTAGGGTCTCAAGCTAGAGCTTTGAAGTTTCCGTAGCAATGATGTTTGTCTTTACGGGGTGAGGCTGCTAGCTTCATGCTCAACCTTCCCTCTTTACCCATCTTATTGACTTCCCAGAAAGGTTTAAGAGTGCGTCACCTGGGGATCTAGCCTTGGACCGCATGCGTGGTTGTCTAGTATACTACCGCTGAACCACTGACGCATTCGATATTTATCAAAAAACGCAATTGTTGTCAATATCAACCTCTCTGTAAATACTACGGATAAACAGTCATGACAAAGTTATCAACAAGAACATTCTTTGCCTAATCTTTTGTCTTCTGAATGCCTAGATAGGAATTTTTGCTTTACAAAATTTTAAACTTACACAACAATATCTCAAAAATTACACACAGCTCTTAAGTTTATACTTTTTTGACAAGTGTCGGAATCATATTTTCCTCTAACCTCTTATCCTGTGTTTATTGCATGGAGCTATAAAATTAACAATCACGCGATTGACTAAACCTATGCACTCATTCATGCAGGCTATAGTTCTTTCCGGTTTGTTAAAAGAAGCAGAACTCACTTTTTAAAGAAGGGAGATTCTAAACTGATATAATTACAAGTTTGATAATCGTGTGTGCATCGGTTGCACAGCGGTTAGGACGCTCACCGACCATGCACATAGTCCGGGGTTCGATCCCCGGCCACCGACGCACTCCTTTACCTCACTAAGCCAGAAATAATGCTGGTAAAGAGGAAAGTTTGGGCATGAGGCTAGCAACCCCATCCTGTAAAATTGAACACTGCTACAGAAACTTGACGCCACTAGCTTGAGGCCGTATGTTCCACTGGGAACGTGAAGGAAAAAAAAGATAATCGGTTAATTTTAAAAAAGTGAAATGCTTTCCTGTGCGAATGAACAAACGAAAACTGTTAAAGAGTATTTTGTCTGGTGTTAACATAGCTATCAAAAAGTTTATTAGCTGTTTATTTTACTTCACTCATTTTTCATACTAAACTCATAAAAAATGAATAGTGCAATTTAATTTACTCCTGCAATTTTACTCCTTTCACTGGGAAAAAATTAACTAATGACTCGTACACAAGATGTCATCCAGCAAACAATATTACTTCACCTTGTTATCTATCTAGTAAGTAAGCAAACTAATATGCAGTTGCGCGCTATCAGTGCCCACTTCTTACATAAATGCGAATCACGTCGTACTTTCCAAACTCATTTACTCATAGACCACTAGAACAAAAATGGATTTGTTTCAAATAAATCAGATAGACAATTTGCAAATTAATCAGTGATACGCATTTAACACAGTTCGAAGAGGTGAAACCTCACTAAAGTTACCTTTGGAAACCAAATTACTTAGATCTCAATCTGTGATCTGCTTGACGCCATATATAGTAGAAAAGAAAGCAAGCCTAAATGTGTAAAGCTATATACTACTGATCGATCGAGATGAGTAGTTGTATACCAGACAATGTTAACCAGCAGTGCTTGCCAACCAGATCTAGGTGATCTAAACACCAAACTGCCGTTTCGCTCATTTGGGTCTGAGCCCATCAGCTGTATACCCGCTTCGAATCAGACCACAGAGCTGAATCAGTTCAAGCAACCAGCCAGAGATGGAGTGATTCCAACTGATTCAGCTGTGTGATCTGAGTTAAAGCAGACACACAGCCGATGGGCTCGGCATCAAACAAGCCAAATGGCCGTTTGTTGTTTAGATCAACTATATCCGACCAGCAAGTACTATAACTATCTTTATGCACTTATTTAAAACACACTGTAACAAGTTATAACTCTTGTTTACACAAACTATCTGAGGTAAAGATATTTTATAAAAACTAAGCAAAAATTTCAAAATGTCTTACTTTGTTCTAGCATATCGTCGATTAAATTCCGACTGCATAGGAATGAGTAAAAAAATAACTCCGACTGCAAGTAAACTTGGAATGACAGTGATACGAGCCATTAGGCCAAAAACAACAAATGCTTGAAGTATTCCCATCCATATATAGTGTAGGAACACAAATGCCTAAAGGATATGAAATATAAATCATATTCATATATACTAAAAAATATTTGATATTGCTTCTTCACGTTGCTTTTTTGCCGTTTAATACAAGAAGATTCATTGGCGAATAGATAATAAGGATATATATATATGGGGATCCAGAGAAAATTCACCAGTTATCACTGAGTATCACTATGTCCAGTTTTCATTCTAATTTTGTCTTCAACAAGTAGAACGATATGACATATGGTTTTCCCAACGAAACTCTCCCTCATTTCTAGAAAAATGATGTGTCACTTTAAATTTTGATTACTGTTTTACTTTATCCATGCTTGTCCACAATTTCTTTCCATTAAAATTTAGAAATCATTTTATGGTTGAGTTATTTGGAATGTGATTATTTCTGCACCGGTATGAATAGCTGTCATCTTCTGCATACCTACCATTGCTTTTTATATGGTTATAGAGTTGAAAACTGACTATTAATGAATAGAGTTTTTATGAGTAGGCGTGTTAGATAACAGTAAAGCTCCATGTTTCCACTGAAAATAAGTTTATTGACTCATTAGACTGAGATAAAAATGAGATAATTAATCTACTTTTATGATATAGAATGCATTGTTTTAGTACAACAGATCAACGAAATTCCTTGAATTATAACAAACAGTTTTAGTTCTCTGTAGTTCCTTATACATCCTTAAACAAAGAGTATTAAGGGGAAGAGATATTATAATCTACTATGTATTACAAGAACTTGTTTCTAAAGTATGCTGAAATCCAAGGCTAACACTATATGAAAAGTGTTGATTAGGTTAACCAAAGTATTTGCAGCATATTTGTTTGAAAATTTCCTAAACTTTCGGCACAGTTTTCTCAACACGTTTTAAATACTCCCTACTGTTTCCACTCCCTACCATGCACTAAACCGTCAGACATCCGAATGCAGTGTTTATTGCTAACGACAAATAAACCTCTTTATATTTTAGTGGTCTTACGTCACTAATTAGTTTATAAAAACATTTCTGAATTCGAGAACTCATCGTAAACGAAACACAAATCACTGCAATCTCATCAAAGAGTGGCAGGAGAGGTGGCGAAGGCAGAAATTCAGATGAACACAAAAAAGACAGTGGTGAGGAAGATGCTCTGCCAAAAACAATAAATAATACACACTGGTAAGCATTTGAAGGAGGTAACTTCACTTATCTAGACAGTATTCTTTCAACTACAGGAGGCACAGACGGCGTTGTCAAAATCAGCATAGGAAAGGCAAGATAGTCGTTCATTACTACGAAATCAGTATGGAAATTTACTTCACCCAGGATAAAGAACAAGATTCAAATTTTCAACAATAATGTCAATACCTGTTTATGGTTCAGAGACTTGGTGCACATATAAATCTTCATTTTATACCGAAGATCAGACCAACAGCTGGAAATGATGAGTGACAAAGAGATCTGGCAGCATAACAACCGAAATCTATCTTCCAACAAATGCATAAGAAAGTGGGGATGAACCGAACATAAAGTGAGGAAACCGTTCAGTGAAATCACGCACCGAGAATTCGAGTGGAAGTGTAGTTGGAAAAGACGAAAAGGGCTTCAAGATATGATACAGGGGAGATCATCAGAAGAGGAAATAAATGCGTATGGGCAAATACACGGCCACCTAAAACGGACTGCAGAGAACAGATTAAAATGGAGGTGCACTGCTGATGCACTACATTACACTCAGAATCCAAGCGAATAGTATTAAGAATACTGATTAGTTCATTTCTTTCAATTAATGTCAGTATTAGTTTCAGCTTTCAAAGAAATTCGGTTTTATTTTGGGCGAATGTGAAAGAATAGGCTGCAGAAAAATTTCACAAATTTGATTTAGGGGGATTGCAAGGTAGTTATTTAGAAGACATTAGTGGGACGAAATATCACATAATGTTAGAAAGTGCTTAGTAAAGTAATTATTTACGTAGAGAGTACCCGAAAATACTGATAAGTGATCCAGAGCAAATAAATAGTCTATTAAATGGGCACTTTTGACTTTCGAATACTTTCGTTTTTCAAACTGTCTGTCCTCTTGACATGCACGTTACGCCTCTTAAGCATGATATGCTATAGCTACATATTTTAATATTAGTGTCACAATTTGTTAATACTAATAATATCACTCATTGTTATCCATTAACTCACATTCCCGATCTTTGACTCTTTTTTATTCTATCGATCTACGTTGTTCCAACTGCCTATAACTAATATTTTATCCTGCAATTACAAATATATGAAAATTTGACGAAAATACGTAGATCGTCTTGCATAAACAGAAGTTAGCTTTGTGTTTGCTGGGAAGTAAAAAAAAGTATTTACTTTGTCTAACTGTCTGGCAAGACTATATCGTTCCCTAATCAGACTGCTGGATATTACCTGTGCAAATGACCCACAAGCAGCTAACCGCAAATCATCTCAAATTTAGATGCAGATCTATTTAAAAATAGTATTCAGACAGTTAGAATTTTACATATAACGAAATCAAAATTATTTGCATTTCACGAAAATCATTTTCACAAAAGCAATTATAATTTGGACGTAAAATATGGACTTACCAATTCGAAGCTCTGAATGTCGATAGATAATAAATTTATAATCTGACCGGTTGTTGAACCTGCCAATGCCTTCTGATTAAGCCGAAGTACCTAACAAACAGATGAAACAGCTTAAAGATCAGAAACCTTTTTGAATATCAGACCCGAAGCTGAAACACGTAGACGAGCTCCTAATCTATAGGTAATCCAAAAAGAAGTCTGCCGCACAACAACAGACAGGAGAGTATTAAGGACGAAGACGGTACTAAACACAGTAGCTTTTATTAAGTGTTCACGATCCTTAAGGTTTTGGAAACCCCAAAGAGCTTCTTGAAGAATAACCGGTTTGACGGTTCCGCTAACAAACTAAATGTAATCTGAGTTACAACGAAAACATGCTCACTTCCACAGCCATACACAGGCCAGATAAAAGTATATCAGCTCTGGAAGATCTAATAACTGCCCAGAACAAGTTTGGATTCCGTCTACTACTTTCTACTTCCCATTGTCTTAAATAGTCAAAAACAGTGGAACATAGAACACATTACTTTTCCAGTTTCTCCGTATTGTATTCTGCTCTTTCTTTAACTGGAGATGGGTATATATCTCTCAGTGTCAGAGGACTTTTAATTGAAAGTGCAAACAGAGGATTCAACCATATATGTAGTAGTTTCGAAATGATGTTAGCCCTCTCATATGGCGAACCCAAATACTTCTTCTCCATACTTCGAAGGAATTCTAACAATGCGCCAAAAAGAAGCGAAAATACTATACAAAAGTTAATTTAAGTTCATAGTTTAAAACAAAAAGTTGACAACCAAGTCTTCAGTGCATAAGTTTAAAAATTATAGTAAGAAGCAGCTCCATTAGCGTTAGCCGAGTGATGTGCGAGATAAAATTAGACAAATGATTATGTATATCTTCATGTGATTCAGTTCTTTGGGCAAAGAATCTTCTGAAATGTATAAATGCGTACATATATATGCATAATACACTTCTTTATTTCCTAGAGGTGATGGTTCATGCTAGGTTTGAGCTTAAGGTGCTCATCTCTTCAAGAAAATTGGATTGCTTATCTACTTTAGCAAGATAATTTTGCCTTTCCTAAACGCTGCGTTTATAATTTTTGTAAGCCTGGTGTTGTACATATTTTTTTTCGTGGAAACCGTTTCCTGCACTCCAAATCATATTTTCATTCCCTTTATTCACTCAAATACCATCTCACTATATCTCATTATTCTAGTAACATCCACAAACAGTTTGAAACTGCTGTCAAGTACAATATTCGTCCAAACCTTAACCGAAACATTAATCGTCCGGCAAAAATGGTTTCGGTGCAGTGCTCAAATTATCTTAAGACGGCTATGCTTTTTTCAATGTGGGATGTTGAGAAATCAGTCAAGAATGTTCGGCATGGGATTATATCTTTCGCGTGTTGGTAGTTGTGTGCAACAGATAATCTAGTATCTGAACAAGTTACATTTTCTGCTGTGCATAATTCATGCACCAAATACTCTTCTGGCTTAAAACACCGCACATATTGCACTGGTTTACAACACGCAGTTTAGAATTTCGTCCTAGGTGTGAGTCTCTCCAAAACAAATGTTTGAATAACACCAAGAGTAATACTTCTGGCTCAAAAGCACCAAAAATTTATGAATGTAAAGCTTTCAAGAGGCGTTTCAATTTGTTCTGTCATATAGCCACCATATCCAGGACCACGAAAGTACGTGTCCTGTGTGGTTCATGAAACATCAACTCAGGTCCACATCACCGTGCAAAAAGTCCTCCCACTTATTTTAGTCCACAGCTTATTCAAACTGCCAAAGGAAAGAGACTTAAGTCCATGTAAGAACTGACGCGGCGTCATGCTTCTGTCTATCCCGATCAACATACGAGACCACGGCGTCCTGGGGAAAAATGCAACGCAGTGAATGAAAACATTTTACCGGAGCAGGCTGAATTCAGAAGAAACAAGCCATACCACGATCAAACCGCGACACTAAATATCATCATTGAACAGAGCTCGGAATGGCGGTCAGCTCTCTACCTTTACCTCATTATAATCAACTTTTAAAAGGCATTTCACAGACTTAGTCGATCGAGAGGTGATTTGGAAACCACTCTGCTACTACTGGGTGCCTCTAACAATTATACACCTTATCTAGTTGCACGACAATGCTGTATGCCAAGTTATCCACAACGGGAAACTCACGCAAGCCTTCGGAACCAAGACGGGAGCAATACAAGGCTGTCTATTATCTCCGATGATTTTTCTGATTGCTCTAGAGTGGATAATGTGACACACAGTTAGCGGACAACAAGGAAACAGAAATAAAATGGACCCACGCAAAAAACTGGGAGGGTGTTAACTTCGCCGAAGATATGTGCCTGATTCTCACAAACTCGATTACATGCAACAAGTTGGCAGAAGAGGCATTAAAGATAAGAATTCAGGTGAATATAGAGAAAAGAGAGGTGACGAAGATTCCTGGTCAACAGCAACAACAATCAGCATAAATGGGAGAAATCGGAAACCTACCTGGAAAGCACCGTCTCAAATACGGGCGGACGGAAATGATGAGTTTATCAAAGCGAGGATCTGGAAGGCAAGGTAAGCTACCATTACTCTCAAGTCTGTGTGGAGATCAACATCACTCAGCACGAAGAGCAAGATGCGGATTTTCATCTCTAATATGAAGTCAGTGCTACTTATTATACGGATCGAAGACTTAGCGCGTCATGAAGGGCACCTCAAACAAACTACAGGGTTTCATCAACAGCTGTTTACGCTCAATGCTCCTCAAGATCATATGTTCAGAAGAGGTCAGAAACAGGGAGGGGTCTCTGGAAGCGAACCAACCAGGAACCGATTGTGCAACAAATATGCAGGATGAAGAGGAGGTGGGTTGGCCATACTTTGAGAAGACAATCAAGTGACATCACACGACAGGACATTGCTCGAGTGGAACCTGAATGGGAAGTGGCTAGTTGATCATCCGAGAGTGAGGTGGAGGGGGTCATTAGAAGAGAAAATGAAAGAATGTTGGCAGACGTGGAGCCAGGTGAAAATGTTGGAAAAGAACCGAATGCAATGGAGATGAACGCCTGCAGGCCCGTGTTCCTCTGGGAACCAAAAGAAACAATGATAATATAATAATTGTAGTCCACATAGAAGGGGACTACAGCGAGCTTTCCTGAACATCACTTCTGCACTTTGATCTAAAAAACTGCTGGACAACCTCTGGGCCAAATTACACCTTAAATGCACTCTGATACAAGCCTGAATTTTGACGTCGCAGCGGTTACCTTACAAGCATCTTGATGGTCTACTGCACAAGGTGAGATGGCTGTTATATCAGATTTTCTACAGTGTTCTCCGCAGGACCATTCAGCTTAATATCCTCACAACAATGTGTTAGAGAAAATAATGCTAAAGATACTAGAACTTCAGGAGTTAAATCATCCTAATAAAATTCGCGCGGAATTTTTTATGCGCACCCATCCAAATTCACAAACACCAAATTCTTATACTGAATCTGTCGACTAATAAGTGATGCTGACTATGCTATCTTGTTGGATTAACACTGTCTAACGTCACCGTTCTCAACATGGCACTACTTTGAAGCTCTGAAAATTTATTCCTGTTCTTCATCTAAAGATCTTACCTGAATTCACATGAAACCCACAACTTACTTTCCTGGAGAAGCCACACACTGCGAAATCAATGTTTTGCTAATGGTCCCCGTTGACATACTTATCAGGTGGACGGTACACTGTTTTTCGAAGGACAAATGTAAACAGCAGAAATAACACAGGCCAGGTTTGTCCTAACTACCATGGGACAAGAAATTCTGTTAGTTTTTAACAAGAATTGTTCAGGAGTTGTCCATCATTCCTGGCCTTCACTAAGGATGAAAGTCAACATAAGCATGTTTTAATGAATTGGAATGGCCGCACACAACTACCGTTTGACCTTCCTACGTGGGCAGTCGTTGTGACCTAGCCAGATATATTGGGGTGCCGGCGCTCCGGTGACATATAATACAGATGGCAGAAGTCTGCAAAGCCTCAAAGTGAAAGAATGTCAAATGTTTCGTGCACACAATTCTCCTCTTGCAGTTGTCGGCACCCTAATCCACATTCAAGCCCATGGAATTACGTTATTTACATTAGGAAAGACGAGCTAAAAGAGATCGGAGGCCACCTTCACTAAGTTTAGTTGTTCTTCTCATGGCAACCCTAATAGGATTTATCATTGGAACGGAAAACGACACTGCTTTTACACAATTACCTCCACAAATATTATAACTGGACCAAAAATTTTAGTGTCCTCTGTGTTTTCCAGTTTCAGGCTTTCAAGTGCGACAGGTTGTGAAGGCTACACAAACGGACTGTAACGAATGCTGGGTACCCAGTATTACAAACAAGGTAATTAATACCAGTTAGTGTTCACGGAATCTATTCTGACAGTAATTCTAGAGAATACAGGAGATATTTGTCTCTTATTGTAGGAGACATCATGAAGACTTACTGATGACACGACACTGATTTTTTCGCATTCCTAGCCATCTGTCTCTTGACCGAAATGAATGACGACGAAGAAAACGGCACACAATGGAGAGCATTCATGTTTATAATGTCCGATATCATTTGTCGAATTCAGGTATTGGTATAAATCCAAATGACTGTTTAAATGCTAGGTAACCTAGCTAACTCCTCCGAAATCCATGTGAAAAAACAATTTTAATAGAAACTGGGTATTTTTGAGGAGTTGTGTAAGTCAATGCTTACTCTAATTATTCAAGTGAATTCTCCACAAATTCATGTACAGACTGATATTCAACTGTACACTGTGGGGTTTCCAAGCTGCTTACTAAGGATTATAGACAACCGGTTGGGTACGCTTTGAGCCACTTTCAGCTCGTCTCTGTCTCGCTTCACCCAGAAATAACGCTCATGGTTGTCATGTGACTGTGCATGCCACTAGACCTGAGCTTTGGCTGAACTACTGGCTAACTCCTGAACCTGACCCACTTGATGTGTTGCGGCCTTCGTGGATAAAAAAATCTACCAGTTTACATCAACTCACATATTGCTTTGATTTGCTCCAGTATCTTATTTTGGTCAGTCACAAATGTCTCCAGATGATATGTTTTTAGTTACATGCTTTATAAATCTTTCCAACCTGTCGCGCTGCGTCATCCTCAGAAATTTAACATTTATAAGAGCCTGTGCTTGTACAACAATCGAACAATTTAAACTTTTGAAAAGGTAATTTATGATTGTACATAAGTGAAAAGGATGTTTTATACTACTGGGATTAACATTTATCAAGTGTATGTATGATCTCCAGCGTACATGTAAAACATATTTTGCTATCGACTGTAAATTGTGACTGAATAATATGGTCTTATTTCTGTAACAGTTTGATGATGCCTGTAAACTGGCGTTCCTCATGTACTGTACTATGAGAATAAACTTATTTATTTAATTCACTATTGTAATCTATTACATAACAGATTATGCCTGTAAATATGACATGCACTTCTTGTAAGCAGCCGTTTACAGGAAGTTTAAATTATTATTGTTAACTGTCTTCGAAGTGATTTGTACCAACTTCAGATCTCTTTTGAACAAAATGGACTACCTCCAGTGTCTAATATCCTCAAACGCGTGTTGAAATACTGGCGTTTTAGCTATACAAGAGACTTGGCACCAAGAGCAGTATCGCGACAATCTAACTTCATAGAATGAACATAAATGTTTCTGTCTGGACTGGCAGAGTGTAAGGGAAGGGCGTTGCGGTGGGGTAACCACTTTTGCAGATACAAAGCTGTCTATATCTAATCATGTATGTTTTCATTTTTCCGGCCGCAATATAGGTTCCATCACTGCCAGGTGTCGTCTGACGCATTTAAGTAGAAATCCCTATATATATGCACATATCGAATGTTTATATAACTCCAGACCGCACTTTTATACGTATATCTAACTCCTATTTCCGTAAATTCCTCGTCCATAGCCTAAGGGGGCTTAAGTAAGATCTTGGATGTTCGCATCACTTTATTGAAACCCTAGATTTTGTTTTCATAAACAATGGTGATGTTTATGAGCAACAAAAGAGAGCTTCCTTGCTCACTTCTGACTAATGCATTGTTCAGAGGTGTAAAGCAATTTCCTCAGAAGGGTTTTGTCCACCTAACGAAGAAAATGCAGAAACAACACTTGAGATACAATTTTATTCCTCTAACTGTATTCCTCCGCTGAAATACGTGTTGCATTACACTGACTGGGACCTATTCGTTGACGAAATGCTGGACATTACTACCTCCTACCACATGCAATTTTAAGTTCTGTGTGGAAATTCGCTTCCCTATCGAGGCACTGTTTACGAGGTTTGACAGGATATTTCTTGAAAAGAAACCAAGCATTTTTATAGGCATGAAAGCTAGTTATAACCGGTAGGAGATACGATGTGAGCTGTTAGGAAAAGTATAAATTTAATGCTAGTTTAAATGACGGAAATATTAAAGAAGTTCAAATAACTAGATAAATAATTTGTGAATTTCCTTCAAATCAATTAAGTTACAGGACATTGGATTATATCGAAATTTGAAGCTATAATATACCTACTGCATGTCGGTTTCACGCGGGAGCTACAACTGATTACTTTAGTAGAAGGTACGAAGCATTCTGACGCACAGGTACTGAAGTGAAGCGAAAAATTCAGAATACTAAACATGTCAAGGAACTTGTCCCTAAGTACCTATTGTTACAAAGACGCTCCGCACCGATAAATACTATGTACTCTCTTCGACTTTAACTCCAAAACACCAGTATTGTAAGAAAGAAGTTATATTCTTTGGCAATCAAAGTGGAGAACAGTACAAGTCTACAAAGAAATGTTTTATACAAATTTATTGTGTACTTTTATTCGCTTTTGTTCGTCTTCGTCGAACTTGTACACGATCGAACCATCCTCGCCTTCGAGTTGCCCACCAATGGCTATCAGTTTCAAAAACAAGCGTTCAATGTTTAAGTCCATCGGTGAAACATTCACCAGTTCATGGGTTTGAAAGTTTCTGAAAATTCGTAAAATTCTAAATTCAGCTATGAAACGATCAACAGGTCTCATGACGAGTTCAGCTTCGATCTTCATCAGATGAGCGTAAAATACCCCGATTGCCCACGAATTGTGGGTTCTGGTGGTTTAAAATATCCAACCAAATAATACCAATACGCAGAAATGCATCTCTGTATCAGTGCCGTGGTCCAAGACAGTGACTCTGAAAAGGGAAGAAGAAAAAGGAAAACCTTAAACGGGGCGCAGGAGTAACTAAAGCGTGTAAATAGTTTGAAAAAAGTGTGTGATAAACGCGGGGTTCATTTTTAGCCGAGAAGTAACAGTAATGGATCTCTATGATGTTTCACGCTAAGGATCACTCTAAATGTGTATTGGTAATAGAAAAGAATGATTATCCTCACTTATACAGGGTACCGATAATATTCTACTATGGAAAAGAAGTAAGGCACGATAATCAAAGTGCATGAAATATGTCAGTGTAGCTGAAGATTGAACAATCAATTCATGTTTTTTTGCTCAAACCCAACTCCTCCATATTTTTTCGCAGGAGTCATCGATTCCGCAGTCATTGTTTCATCGTCTGCTGTTCGTTGGAGGGAAGAGAGAAACTAACATACGTACTATTGTGATTTATCGTTATGACGTTTATTCTTAGTCTTTGTGTACAACAGCCTAATGGTTGGCTCTGTATTGGTGCAAGAATAAAGGGTTCTTGAGTCACCGATTTGTGTTCTGGTTTCGCGTTGGTTATTGAGCATAGTTCCTGAAAGTATTCCAAGGACAGTGTGGGGTCCAGCGTAGTTAGACCTGGACATTGACAGTTTCTGATAATTCTCCGGGAATTATTCGTCTTATTTGTTGTCAATTCGTTTTTCCTGGCGTCTGCCCGTCTTCTTTGGACAAGCGTTATTTGGAACTTTTCTGGATTGCTTGGTCAAGTTCAATAATGCCTGGGTCAAAGAAAGGAAAAAGCGTTTTGGAAGCAGGCAGGAAAGTGTGTGATGTGTGTGATGCTAAGCACGATACGACTAATGTACATAATATGCCGTCTAGAGATAATAGAAATTTGAAAGTTTCTAAACCTGAGCCTCGGTGTTTCGACGGAGACCCAGCTGACTATTCACAGATTGTCAAGGAGATTCAAGTCATGCAGAGTGGGTTTGCAAGAAATGACAGAATGAAGTTGATGCATTTGTTGAGGAACTGCACTGGTGTTGCTGCAAGAACCATACAGTGCTGTAAGTTTATGAAGACAAACGAAGGATATAATGGGGCGATCCGTATCCTTCTTCAAAGGTTTGGAAGATCTTCGATGATTGTGAGAAATGTATTTGAGGCTCCTAAAGGTAATGTTGGTGAATTAGGAGGTGGCTCAAAGGGACTCAGTGAGTTTTTGGATAATCTGACGATCTAAAAAAATGCGTCGGTTTCTATGAATCGCATGAGTGATCTGAACTCAAGTTCCGTCCTAGAGATAATAGCGAGACGCCTACCTACTCGACTGCAAAGGAAGTGGGTGAAGATAAGCTCTCGTATAGAGGATGAAGGTAGTGGACCAAAGTTCGATGATATTCTGAAACTGGTAAAAGACAGTGTCCATCAAGCTATGAGTAAGTTTGGCAGGATATTGCATCCCACCTCTGGAATAGAGAAGACAGAGAGCGAAACTCAGTCATTTATGACGAAAGGGTTTCAGCGAAGTGGATATCAAGAAAGCTTTGTGGTGTTTAGTAATCCATATAAACTTGGTGAGTGTAACAGCTTTCGTGGGACATCCCCAACAGATAGGTTACAAGTTGCGAGACAAACACGGTTGTGTTTTACACGTTTGGAAGAAGTGCATACAAAGGCGAACTGTGAGTCAGTGACCAAGTTTAGTGGTGAGCTAAATGTGAGATCAAGGTCTGACTCCGAACCGTGTGACGATAATGGTGCAGTGAAGAAGCCTGTAGTTGCAACTGGTAAGCCATTGTTGAATAGAGTGTCACAGACGACACCGCGGTTTGTGCAGAAGAGGAGAGTTACAGTTTCAGAGTCCATTTCTGACTCCACAAGTTTACTAGGTATTACCAGTCAGAGTGAAGGTATAAAACCTTTAAGGATTCATGATGAAGAACCCAAATCACTTACTGCTTTTATTAAAGAGTTTGAAAATGGTGAAGTCGACCAGATAGACGACAGTAAAGTGAATATCTGTGATAATGATCATGATAGTGCACTTTTGTCTTTGGCTGATCATGATGACACAAGCGGAAAGCCTACTACCACTGAGATGAACAAAGGTTCTGTAAAACTTGAATGTGAAGTAGAATTAAGGGCAGATGCGATGGTAGAAGGTATGGATACTCATGTGATCGTCAGTGTAAATGATCAGCGTGTAGCTCACCTATTAGCAGATGTTATTGCTAAAATGGGACCAATCATAAAAGATAGCAATGGTGGTGATCCTACAGTTAGACAACCTTTTAAAGTTCGAACATCGACAGCTTCTGATCCACCGCTGAGTTCATCAACTTGTACCACTCAGTCGTCGTTGATGTTTTCATCCACAATGAAAAAGACGTCCATGAACCAACGTGTCTTCTGCTATGACTATGCTAGTATCAGTCCGTTTGAAAGGACGAAGGTCAATGGTCAGTTTAGTGAGTATAAGCCAAGTGTAAACGAGAGAGTAATTGTTAAACTGGCTTGCACGAATAAAGGCCTTCCAAGTTTCAGGTTACTATTTGAATGCTATTATCTTTGGTGTAAATTACTCTGTACCCAAGCATGGTTGATCAGATACGTCTTGTGATTGTTAGTCATCTATATTCTACGAGACAATGACATGGCGGTGTCACCGTTCAGATTTGAGGATAGAGCTGATAGACGGAAGTTAGCAAATGAACTCTTCGACGATTTTCCAACCTGGGGCGTCAGCCTGAGAAGGGTTGTAGGCGTACTGCTGTAAGCCCTACAGTTATTCAAGGGTAGCTCGTCATGGCAGAATCCACAACATTTGATTTATTGATTGTACATATGTTCGTGTTAAGTAATTGAGTGGGTTCAAGTAATGTGATTGTTCGTTAATGTTGTTTGTGTCCGGACATTCTTCAACCTACAATCGTCGACCTGAGAAGGGTTGCAGGCGTACTGGTGTAATTCCTGCAATTTCTTAAAGGAATAAATTCGAGATAGGATCTGTGAGGTGATGTGTGCTGTTTGATTATATGTATGGTGTGTCATATCAATTGGTGTTTTTGGATTTATTGTGTTTACTTGTTGTTTTCGTATCTTGTTGCTATTGCATAATTTTGATAAATATTTCATCGTGATTATTTCCGAAGTTGTTTCGAATCTTTAATATCCGTGAATGAATTGATTGGTGCTAAAGACAGCAGATCGGTCGTATACGCCTGAGAAGCTAGTCCTGAGGATGACATGCACATGGAGATAACGATTGGCTGTAGTCCCACGCGCCGCGAAGCAAGAGTGTAGACGATTGAGGCTTGGATACGTCACCGTTACTAGAACTGAAGCAAAATGAGTGACAAGCGATCTCAGTGGTAATTGGTGGTGACTAGATAGGAGGATGTGTGAAGAGTATCATGAGGTGCTGTTATGGTCACGCTGCGTTCCGCAAGAGTCATTCTAGCAAGTGATGATTTTGTTGCAAGCTGTCAAGAGGATGCCTTTAACTGGAAGGCGCAGGTCGTCATCGATGTGTGAGATTGTGCTGTGGGTATACCTGTGGTGCGTTGGGTTCGCTGTTTGTTTTCCATTTCAGCTTTGTCCGTGTGCCCCAGGTTCTCGCAATGGCATCCAAGTCAACATGTATTGGTCGTGGTGGAGAAAAAGGATGGATCCATTTTTTGCCGGGGAGTGTCAATGTAGTTGAAGATTGAACGATCAATTCATGGTTGTTTGCACAAACCCAACTCCTCCATATTTTTCGCGGGAGTCATCAATCCAGCATTCATCGTTTCAACGTTCGCTGTTCAGTGGAAGATAGAAAAGTATCAGAGGTATTATCATGATTTACTGTTATAACATTTATTCTTAGACCTTGTGTGTAATAACCTTATTGTTGGTTACATATTGGCGTAAGAATAAAGGATTCTCGAGTCGCCAATCTGTGTTCTGGTTTTTCGCGTTGGTTAATACAAAGTGTTTCCGAAAGTCTTCCAGGGACAGTGCTAGGTCCAGCGTAGTATTAGCTGGACATTGATAGTTTCTGAGACTTAGCTGACAATATAGATGAACTAATAATTCGAAGAGTGAACCAACTATTAGTTTACTTCTGCACCTAATAAGCGCGCTTAAATACCCTTAGCACTCTAAAAACTATGGATAAACTAGTCTCATAGATGCATAGAAAAATTTAGTAAGAATATATATGTACGTTTACTAAAATGCAATGTACAACAAATATAAACTCTAGGTATCGACCCACTGTTTGAGATGACTCAGCACTAATCTAACATTCTTCTTCAAAGGCTTACATAAAATATTATTCTCAGACACCAAGGGGATACGGTTCTCACCGGAAGGTTCCTAGAACCTGCGTAGCCAAACGTGCACAGTATCTAAGAAAAGCTCTAAAACAGCACCCCGTGCAAACTTCTTCATAGTGATGTATTCTAAGATCTGGAACAGTTTACCCCTAGAAATAGGGACCTGTTGCTCTATTATAACCTTCAAAAGCTTTCTATATAAACTGTTTCATCCTAATGACTATCTCAACTGGACCGCACCACTTATTTCTAAAACGCATCAGTTATTAGAACACTACAACTTTTAGAGTCATCAATATATATTACGACACTAAATAAACTCCAAGACTTCGCATAAATACGTGAAAACACAACTACAATATATGTAAATGTTTACTATAGTGTAATATACAATCGACATAAACATTTATATATGCATATAACATTAATGTTCTTTTCATGTTCACCTACTTTCCATTTCTGGTATTCTGCTGCTGCGCCTACTCTTCTACTTATCTTCTGGTCGAGGTCGAACAATCCTCCATTTAAAATGAAATGAAGCTGGACTCCAGACCATTTAACTCATAGCCACTCAAATTCAAGGGATGATCGCATGCTACCATTTGAAGACGCTGGCCAAAATTCTGTACAATGAGTATTCATGATTTAAATAAAGAAGTGACCGGTTTTCAAAGAGTTTTCAATGTCTTACTCAACTTACGTGTACAGTCTACCATGCAGACACAAATGGTGCCAATGGATAATTCTGGAATCGACCTCGGCCCCATTTGATGCAGTAAAACAATCCAACATAACCTTATCTAGTTTTCGCATCCACGATTAAAGTTCTTTCCTGTTGTAAAACTACGATAAGACTGCTGAAAATAATGGAATAAATATATCACTGATCACAATACAATAATACATCAATAAACTTTAAGCCAAGGATGCTGTTCACAACAGAGTTATATAAGAGAATTGACTTCAAGATTTTTTCCCGGATATTTGTAATACATTCATCTGACGTCTGGGTTTTTTGTTAATGCGAAGATAATATTTCTATCTCTTTATGTGTTACGCAAACAGACCTTAAAGCAGGCTGTTCCAACTGACTCTAGTGTCAGAAAGAACAAACAAATTGTAAATTCACCATATATCAAAAAATGTGTAATTTACATAATAACTTATGCATGCCTGTAAGACTGGTATGTTCCTGCATAAACAGGAATAAGTATATATTATTATCAGCTAACGTGAGTTACACAAATACACTTCCAGTGTTCATCTCCTCAGTCACCAGACTGCTCGAAGATGACAATGCACTGCTGCGTCTGATTCCTACACCCTCTTTTTCACCCCAATAGATATTTTAAGTTCACTAAACATATAAATTACAACAAACTACAATTATAAATGTCACTGTTATTGAAATTACGTGATAAACACTTTTACACAGGACAATAGTATTAGTTCACACATAATATAAAAGTCAGCATAACAGGAAAAGTTATTTGGTGTACCAAAATAATCATAGTTACTACACAGAATATATGTATATATTTACTTATAAATCACTCCTTGAGGGCTCCACCTGCTATCCTCCCTCTTGGTGTCGTTCTTCTTCTTTTTACTCTCACCGTCTTAGCTTTTTTATGACTTTTTGATTGAGAATAAAGAATGTAGATATTTGACCACTTACAATGACAAACGATAAGAGTACATTACTGGTCCCATGTCCTACTACTGCCTCGTGAATTACCCATTACCTTCCCCACGACACACCCTGGATTACAGTTACCTTTATACCAGTGGAAAAGTAGTACTTTATATTACTTTACAATTGTAATTTACAACATAACCGATCGTGCCCGTAAAAACGACTTGCATTTCTTGTAAAGATCCGTTCATATGAAAATATAAACTATAATTAGTCTGCACTGAGTTTAGTTCATTTCTGGTGTTAATTACGATTAAAATGCTGGCAAAATAATACCAAACATCACTTTTTTCGAATTAATACCTAATTTGGATATGAATCAAGAATAAGATTCGATGCCTTACACACCAAAGTTATACGGGGGAATGACTCCAAGCTCTATTTTTTCCCAAGTATTTGTATTCCATTCAAAACATACTTGGGATTATTTTGTTAATGCGAAAACAATATTTCTATATTTCCTGATGTGCTCCGCTTAATGACTAGTTAGCAGATTGTCCTCACAAACTAAAGATAAAATGGCCAGTAACCACGTAATTTCACTATGAACAAAATTTATGCAGTTTAAATAATACTCGTCCATGCTTGTACAACTGGTGTGTTCAGCATAGGTAGGAATAAATATGTATTTTATTATATTGTTACTAAATATGTTCATCAATCGTATATGTAATTAGTTGTATTGGTGATGACTGTAAAATGGCGTCCCTCATATACAAAATATGAGAATATATTATTATAAGGTATAAGTGCAACTTCTATATTCTTCATAGATTTCATACATTTATTCCCCGAATGAATTTAATAAGGTGAGAACTCGACTTATGGGAAGGCAATGAAATAAATGATGGAACCACTTTTTTCAGCCAACTTTCAGAAACTGTAATTGTCCAGCTTATACTACGCTGGACCTAGCACTGTCCCTGGAAGACTTTCAGAAACACTTTGTATTAACCAACGCGAAAAACCAGAACACAGATTGGCGACTCGAGAATCCTTTATTCTTACGCCAATATGTAACCAACAATAAGGTTATTACACACAAGGTCTAAGAATAAATGTTATAACAGTAAATCATGATAATACCTCTGATACTTTTCTATCTTCCACTGAACAGCGAACGTTGAAACGATGAATGCTGGATTGATGACTCCCGCGAAAAATATGGAGGAGTTGGGTTTGTGCAAACAACCATGAATTGATCGTTCAATCTTCAACTACATTGACACTCCCCGGCAAAAAATGGATCCATCCTTTTTCTCCACCACGACCAATACATGTTGACTTGGATGCCATTGCGAGAACCTGGGGCACACGGACAAAGCTGAAATGGAAAACAAACAGCGAACCCAACGCACCACAGGTATACCCACAGCACAATCTCACACATCGATGACGACCTGCGCCTTCCAGTTAAAGGCATCCTCTTGACAGCTTGCAACAAAATCATCACTTGCTAGAATGACTCTTGCGGAACGCAGCGTGACCATAACAGCACCTCATGATACTCTTCACACATCCTCCTATCTAGTCACCACCAATTACCACTGAGATCGCTTGTCACTCATTTTGCCTCAGTTCTAGTAACGGTGACGTATGCAAACCAAAGTGGTACGTTCGAAATCGGTGACATGTTTGCACGCGTTTACTCTGAAATTTATTTACTGCTTATTGTCATATAATTCTTCAAATTATGGTCCAAGTCTCTTAAAACCGTGTTCGTGGAGACACAGTTGTTTCAGATAGGGCCTTTAATTCGGTCATAACTGCATTACCGTCGTGTAATACAGTATCAACTACTAGCTCTCAAAATGGTTTGAGTGCAGATCTCACTCCTGTGATACAGGTGAAAGATGTTCTGTTAGAGAACTCTGAGTTCTGTAAACTAAACCTCCTTTTGAAAGATATGCAGAGGCAAGTAAGTGAAATTCAGGAAAAATTAGATCAGTTTGATAGTATGTCACTGCCAATCTCAAATACCACGGAGAGCCGTTCTGATATTGGCCAGGTTAAGTCTTTACTGGATGTAACTCAAAACAAGCTTTCGAATTTAGACCCAATAGCC
Source organism: Trichobilharzia regenti (assembly GCA_944472135.2). Taxonomy (NCBI): domain Eukaryota; kingdom Metazoa; phylum Platyhelminthes; class Trematoda; order Strigeidida; family Schistosomatidae; genus Trichobilharzia; species Trichobilharzia regenti. The sequence goes on along the minus strand of OX235262.1, from coordinate 130,575,728 downwards.
TGTCTTTTAAAACAACATCCTAAAATATCTCCAGACAACCTAAATAAAGCTGAAAATCTGATTGACTGCTTGGCTACGGAGGTGATGAAGCGTATAACCTCTTCTCACCAAGCTATAGTTTACAACGTCCCAGATTCTCTGCCCCTGAAAACTGTAAGACACAAAATCCTGATTTGTTGCGGCATGGCTAGTGTTCCATGTGAATGCAAACGACTTCGTAAAAAGTCTAACCAGGCTAATTGCCCAATCATTTTTAAATTCAGTAATTCCCTTGATGCTAGTAAGTTTACTAAATGTCAGGATCACTTAAGACTGAATAGCAGTTATAAGTCTATAACCGTAGCTCAGGATAAAACACCGTGTCAGCGCAGAATAATGCGTAGTAATAACCTGGTCACCTCCTCTAGCTTAGATTTACCAAAAAGGATCGTGCACAGCAACAGACACCTAGTGCTGAAACTAGCATTCAGCAAACTACACAACAACCACACCTGCCAATGGAACTAGGAACTGATTTAGATACCAGTACCCCTGTAAATAAAGCCTCATCGAAAGATGTTAAAATGACTAGAACTTCTGCAAGTTGTTCTAAGAAATTTCCCCCCAAACGTAGTAACCTCACCACGATGAACAAATTTCGCAGGGTTGAGACTAATGATGGGGAAGAATACTTTGTATTCAATAAGCCTGCTGAGAGTAAGAATGCCAACAAACCATCACTTGTTACGAAAAACTCCTCTCGAAACATAAGTATTCTGGAGGTGTTCCGCATGCTCCACCTTATAGAAAGTCAGGCTCCAAGACTCCTAAAGTCTTGCAGCCAAAGCACCTTCCTTCACAATTCCCTTTAAGTTATAAAAACAACCCGAAGGTGTATACCGGTATGACGAATAGCAGTTGGATGGGTAGACCTTTGATGCTATGCCTTTTAACCGTCAACCTAGGCCCAACCTGTACTACCCTTATATCCAGGAACACATGGTAAATTTTCCAGGTGTCCCGAATCACTGGTACGACCCATGGCACCTAGGACCACCTCATTGCACACCAACCCGATGTACAGACACCCAGTCCGACCTCCTTTTCATTCATAAATTCTTGCGGTGCTGACGCACAAATAGATTTAGGTTATGGTGACATTTTAAGCCAGTTTGTAGTATCCCGTGACTTATTCACGATATTGCTAATTAATGCACGTTCCTTAATCAATAAGATATCTGAACTAAGGACATTATTATTAGTCGCCAAGCCTACTGTAGCTCTGATTACTGAGTCATGGTGCTCATCCTCTGTACTTGATGTGCATATAGGTATCGATGATTACACTGTACACCGTGCAAACAGAGATTGCAAGCGTGGTGGAGGATGTCTCATATATACATAGCTCATTTGTAGTCAGTAAGGTGGAAGATGAAACAATGAATAATGTACCTGACTCACTCTGGGTTGTCTTACATGGAGATAAGTACAAACTTCTCATAGGCTGTGTTTATCGAGCACCAAGCGCAACAAAAGAAACTGATGCGTTATTAGCTAAATCGTTTGCACACGCATCCTCGTTTAGTGCTAATTACAAAATAATTGCAGGGGACTTCAATCTTCCAGAAGTCAATTGGCTAACTAGTTCCGGCCCCCAACGCTTCGACGAATTACTTGCCACTATAGACTGTTATGGATGGCAACAACACGTCCAGACACCTACTCGTGGTGACAACATGTTGGACCTTGTTTTTTGTCATGACACAATCCCAGTATCCACTATGTTGGTAATCGATTTTCCAGTAGTGACCATAGAATGGTACTCTGCTCTCTGCCTTTCTCACCACTAAATACAGGAAACAAACAAGACTCAGGAAGCACAATATGTCGTAGTTACAAATATACAGACTGGGGATTAGTCCAAGAACTTATTCGACTCTGTCAATGGGATGACTATTTTACCACTGACTCCCTGGAGGCCTTAGTAACCCTGTTTTACAGGAATGTTACCCTTTGTCTAGATACAGTTGCTCCAAAGAAAATAGTGAAATTAAGTAGACACCGAACTGAATATATTCCAAGGGCACACCGTAATAAGTTAAGGAAGCTGAAGAAACAGTACTATTCCACTAAGGACATATCACTATTGCTCTCAATCCACGAGTCTCTTGAATCTCTCAAGCGCCTACGCTCTCAAAAGGACCTCGACGAAGAGTTAACGGCACTTGAAAGTACCTCCAAAGTTTATAACTTAACGGCACTTCTTAAAAAACGAATGCAGTCGGCGAGGGAAATCCCATACTTACTTCACGACAAAGTAATCTACAATGAACCTGCCACTATCTGTGAACTTTCAGTGATTGGTTTGCAAACTTTAGTTTAGAAACACATATGCCTGGTGAAACCGCCCCCTTACTATCTCTTCCCTTGAAAGCATTGTGTTCACTAATCAGTTAATAGTACAAGCAATTAAAAGCCTTAAACCTTCCACTAGTACGGGACCGGATGGCCTCGCTTCGATAATTTTCAAAAACAGTGGGTGTGATATACCCTTGTTACTTCTTAAATTCTTCTCAATATCTATGGACACTGGCACTTACCCTAGTGAGTGGAAAACTAGCTTCATAATTCCACATTACAAATCTGGTGATAGGGCAAACGTCCGCAATTACAGACCCATAAATATAACCCCAGTTATCTCACGAATCATGGAGAAAGTTGTAAAAGATCAATTGTCAGACTACCTAATTAGGGAAGATCTTGTTACAAGGTCTCAACACGGATTTCTCAAAAATAGATCCTGCGTTACTTGCCACTTCGACTTTTTCAACTGCATCACTAGTAGTCGCGAAGCACGTAAGCTAGTCGTTGTTCTCTACTTCGATATATCTAGGGCATTTGACATGGTATCTCACAGTATTCTCTTTGAGAAGCTGTACTCTTGTGGAATTCGCAACCCATTACTGAACTGGTTAAAATCATTTCTAAGCAACAGGGTACAAATAACCAAAGTTGGATCTGTATTGTCTCATCCTAGGCAGATCTCAAGTGGGGTCGTGCAAGGTAGTGTCCTAGGTCCACTTTTATTCACAGTCTACATTAACAGCATTTGCAAGTGCTTCACCTCAGGTAAACCATTCCTATATGCTGACGACCTCAAAGTCGTCTACTCCTGCTACACTCATGAATTAAGCGATATGGTTACTAAAATACATCTTGAACTAAGTAGCCTTGCAACGTGGTGTGCTGAATCCTGTCTAAATTTTAACATTGACAAATGCGGCTGGATTTGTATCGGCAACAGTAAGCTTGATCTAACTCTTGAAATAAATGGGCGAAAACTAGCTAAGCTCAACTCAGTCGTAGATCTCGGTATTAGATACTCTAGTAACCTAACGTTCGCTGAACAGACTGATTATGCCAGACGTAAAACGCGAAGGCTGATAGGATGCATAACACGCAATTTCTTTTGTTGTGAAACTAGGGTTTTATTATACAAAGTATGTGTCCGACCTATCTTAGAATACTGCCCGTTTATTCTTAGCGGACTCAGACAAAATGACAAGCTTAAATTAGAGGGAGTGCAACGGCAGTTTACCTCAAGAACTCTTGGTTTAGAAAGTGGTCTGGAATACCATGAGCGATGCGAAGACTAAGATTAGAACCCCTCTGGAAAAGACGCCTTAAGCTAAACCTTATCTTTTACTATAAGCTAACTAATCTTCTCTTGCATTCCTCCGAGCCAATAACTAAACCTACCGCTGTCATCAGTTACAATCTTAGAAATCATCACAACCTAGCTGCTATAGAGCACTGTCAGACTTACGTGCGGTACAACTTCTTCTTAAATAAGTTTTCAGTCATTTGGAATAGACTACCAGCTAATGTGCGCGATGCAAACACACTTCCAGTGTTCATCTCCTCAGTCACCAGACTGCTCAAAGATGACAATGCACTTTTGCGTCTGACTCTTACACCTTCTTTTTCACCCTACATAGATATTTTAAGTTCTTTAAACGTGTAGTTACAACAAACTACAATTATAAATTTTAATATTATTGGAACTAGATGATAAACATTTCTACACAGGACAGTAATATTAGTTCCACATAATATAAAAGTTAGCATAACGGGACTAGTTAGTTTGTGAACAAAAATAACCATAGTTACTAGACAGAATATATATGTATATATTTATTAATCACTCCTTAAGGACTCCTCTTGCTTTCTTTTGTTTTCCGAAGTATTTGTAATCCATCCAAAACATACTTAGGTTTTTTTGTTAATGCGAAGTCAATATTCCTATATTTCATGATGTGCTCCATTGAATGACTGGTTATCATATTGTTCCCACAAACCGAAGACAAAAACCTCAGCAACCATGTAATTTGACCATAAACCAAGCTTATGAAATTTAAATAATGCTTATCCATGGTTGTACATTTGGTGTGTCCTACACAGGCAGGAAAAAATGTGTATTTTATTAAAACATCATTATTATGTATGATTGCTAATCGTTTATGTAATTTATCATATTGATGGTGCCTGTAAACTGGCGTCCCTCATGTACAAAATGAGAATATATTATTATTATCTTCCACTGAACAGCGAACGATGGAACGGCAATTGATAAAGGCACACGACCTTATGGAGAGACTTAGCTTTTCAAGATCACTCATGCATATTTTGATTGGTACATTTTACTTTGCGTAAACGCTGCGGCTAATACGTAGCATATGTTACTGAGGCGGGTTTTAAAATAATAGCAATAAAAGTCGCATAAACGATACATTTTTTCAGCTTAAGGAGACAATTTTAAAATATGTATAGATTTTACAGATGTGATGTGTATGTGGACCCACTAAAATATTATTGGGTAACTTAATCATAGAAGTATAAAGTTTGAAGATTTAGTCTTTTTCGGTTGATTGTAACGGAGAGATAGAAGAGGCAGTTGTGCAATACTTGCATTTTGCAAAAGACAAACTTTGAAAGATAAATCGGAAGTTCTTGGATTCTTCAAGTCTATTATGGAATATAGAGGCTAATCTTACCGATTCTACTATTGTTCCCTTCCTTGTTCACATATTCATTGTTGCTACGATAAGGAATTGTTCACCTGAGGTAAGATTAACTCACCTGATATGTATACGTCCCTAGGTATTTCTGAGTGCGGCTGGAGGTGGTCGAAGGGATACAATCTAGATCTTCGCGTGTAAAGATTATAACTAGTTACTTCTGAATGATCGGATGGTGCTGAAAGCTGTGTCACAGTCATCTGAGGGAAAATGACCCACCTATTGCGGATAAAACGATTAGTAGACTTTAATTTGACTATGATGTAGCCATAAAAAACTACAACTGTAATTCCTCACGGAATTGTTACAAACCCTTTTTAATGTGTATATGTACTGTTTGACTGTTGTTATTTTGTAAATATATGCATTTATGTCGGACACCTGTATTTCTCTTAATTATCGTTTCGAGGACATTACATAGGCAACGTAGTAATACTTGTGTGGAATGCGTCATAGCCGCAAACCATATTAATTTCCTCAGTGAGTCATCAAGCCTTGCATGAAATGTTTCAGTTACATTTAATCCGGTTGCGCATAGTATAAGTAGGCATTAGTGTTAAGAAGAAAAGAGGGTCAAACATGTGTTCGTATTGTATTAACGAAATATAGTAACCCTTTTGCAAAATGCTGTCAGAGTCGTAGACCGTTGTTAGTCCTTATGTGCGTGCAACATCTCAGTTACATTCAATCTGACTGTGCAAAAGATTATCTTTCATCAGCGTTAGCGAAAAATTATACGCTGAGCTTCCGTTGGCTATGCGATAACTACGCATATATAATAAAAAATGTAGGACGGCTACGTATATCGAAAATAACGTATTATAGGTAAGTCGTGTTGAAGAAAATATTAGTATTCTTATGCTGCGCAAATTATCACTCTTTCAAATTAAATCATTACACATTCCAAAACCGGCTACATCACTATTCCTTCGACAAGCGAAGGGAAGTAGTAGTAAAAGAACGCCGTTAAAACTTTTAAGGAATATTTATTTTGAAAAATAGTTTTATAATATCACAAAGATTCCAACATCAACAGGCAAATTCTTCAATTGCACTTCATCAAAGCCTCCAAATAGAGTGAAAGATTCCGTAAATTACAATTGTAACCTGAAAATCAACAACAGTAAAACATCTGTTATCGTATAATTAGCTATAGAAAAATACTGCAAACCAAGGTACCTTTTATGAAAACTTTGTTTATTAACTGTTATCTTACGGATAAATCAACTAACAATCCTTTATAGCTGTAAACTCTTCTGATTGTTACCAAGTTTTCATAACTCAGAGATTCAAAACACCACTTCAGAATTTCGCAAAATATACTTCAATTACCTAATTTATTTCGTATTTCTTAACGTAATCAACAATTCACACAGAGTTTTAACATTCCACATGCAAAGAAACAACGAAATTCGACGACAGGTACATGTTCACTCAAACTGCTGAAAGCGTCTATTTTCCACCATTTTTCTAGGTTTTTTCGTTAAAATATGGTATTTATAATGTATTTCAGTTGAAAACAACGTAGAAAAACCCAAACACAACATCGCGATAACACATAACGACACTCTGTGTGTGCCTTTATCCGTGGCCCGATGAAACGATGACTGCTGGATTGATGACTCCCGCGAAAAATATGGAGAATTTGGGTTTGGGCAAACAGCCGTGAATTGATTGTTCTGTCTTCAACTACATTGACAACCTTATTCTGCAAAACTGTAATGTTCGCTTTATTCAAATCTTTCATATACATAGACATTTCCCGAAGGAGTACAGAATACCTTTGTCAATCACGTCTCAAAAACCGTTAATGCCCAGCTTTTGCTACGCCGGGCCTCTCGATGTCTCTCGAAGCCTATCAGAAACGCTTAGTACTAACGGACGCAAAAACCAAAACACCGATTGGCGACTCGAGAATTCTTTATTCTAACACCAACATATGAGCAGCATAATAACTAAGGTTTCCGATAGTTTTTTACGTTACTTCTGACGGTATTTGATCTTCTTTCTGAACAGCGACCAATGAGACGATGACTGGTGTATTGATGCCTCCACGAAAATATAGGGAAGCTGGGTTTGAGGAAACAACCATGAATTCATCGTTCAATCTTCAACTACATTGAAAACCTTAGTAGTCTGAAGATGAGTGAGTACTATGACTGATATAACTTACTTAACAGGTTTACTATTGTTAGGATTGAGCTGCAAGCTGCTTATAACAGAAACACAATTCTAATTGTCAGCAGTGTTACGCATCAGGAGGACCATCCACAATATTCTTCTTGCCCCAGTCGACACTAATATCAATAAAGATGATGCTATTTGATGCAGTAAGCTGTTACATACTTCCAAAATCCCATGGGATAAAGTAAATCCCGCTAGCATCACATCTTTGGCTGGACGGTTACAACTATGTGCTTCATCAAATTGCACATAGTAAGCGCTAGATAGTAAGCCACTTGTCTCATTCATCATATGATTTCCTCCATGTGTCATGAACGATTTGATCCATTGTGGGTAACAAAAAATCTTAAGCGCCTCAGAACAGATATCTAATTTATGTCTGCGGGCTTATTCTCTGTCAAAAGCCTAAACCTCATGGAACAACTGCTATGACATTAACCATAACCTGTAGTCAATTTACAATCTGAAAATCTTAAATCACAAACTAAAGTTTTTGAACCCGGTGTTTCTAACCATGCAAATGTTCGTTTCGCTGGTTTTAACGAAAAGTATGTATTGTCACGTCTGAAATCCTCAAATCCGTCACAAAACCCAGGTCTCGATTGTGTGCCAATCAATTTAATTTAAAAAGTATGGTGATATTTTGTGTCATCCTCTTGAACAAATCTTTAGTCCACCATTTTTTAGGGAGACAGTACCTGTTGTCTGGAAGGAAATAAGGATAGTGCCCCTATCAAAATCATATTCTGAAACAATTCCAAAGATCAGGCCCGTCGCATCACGTTCGTGATTTTGAAAACTGTAAAGAAACTCCTTTCTCATGTTCTTAAATCTCCTTCAAAATATTTTATTGAGCTGAAGCAGTTTGCTTATAAATGCAGTTGGGGCTTTTTAGCTACCAATGCTGTACTCCATTACACAGTTCTTTCAAATCTTTACAAAGGTGTACCGCACTGCTGCTTTCGGTTCTGTCCTAAGGGCACTTTTACGAAACAAGTTGATTCCACTGCCCACTGGACCCTGGATTACAAAGCGTCTGCCTTCCTATTTTTCAGGCACTAAACAACACGCCGTTTTAAATAGAAAGAGTCCCACTTCTTTGATAACAGAAGCCTGTAAGCCGCAAGGCACTGTAACGTCTCAGTTTCTTGTTTTTTTCGTTCTGCATGACAATCCGCATTCTTCCAAAGCTAATTCTTCGAAATATGCAGGTTATGTGGCCATTGCTGTCCCAGCAGTTTCTGCATTGGGTTGCCCTTACATGAACAGGCCCCCATTTGAAGTTTATGAATGGTTTCACTTAAATGGTCCTAAACTATGTCCGGCTGTGTATCACCTTGCTGATTTTAGTTTCAGATGCGAACAAGAGTTGAATGGACGAATACACTTCCACGATTACTTGGCAGCATTATGGCAGAATGTACATCGAATATTTCATGTGTCGGAACCGGTTTTTTTTCGACCCCCTATTGTTCGTCAAATATCCAATTGATTTCTAAGAAAATATTTTTATCAAATAAAGAAGTTGAGACTTTTTAAGACAACACAATCTTTTCTCTTACAGTCGGTTAATTTATATATTCTGCCCATCCTTTTTTATTGCTAACCTTTATTCTTCCCTGAACTTATCGATAAAGAATACATCATATGACGTAGGACATTGGAGGTCGGAAGTAGGCTTAGTGGTATGATTTTGACTCGAGTGCCATTTCATAGCCACCACGTCACTTCGAGTGCTTTTGAACTTGCCATTAACGTGAATGAGACAGTGCTACAGAATCCAAAACGACTGCTACACGTATGATTTTTTGAATAATTACTTCTTCGTGTCACACGCAAATTGGTTCGTTGAAAAGAAATATAAAGAAGCAGGGGTGTCTTTTAAGAAATTTCAGCACTCCATTCTTTGCCAGCAGGCCTAACTCTTGCAGATTACCTGCTTTGGGTTTGGAGACATGCTAACTGAGAATTTGACTGAAGCATCTGACTTCATTATGGATAAGATATCATTTTGATAAATCACATACAGTGTTGTACAGTTATATCCAGTTATCCATTCCACACATGTATATAAATGAGAGGAAAAAGTTGTATGAGTTACTTGACATGATTATGAGCAATAGTTTGTGCTCGAAACGTCATCAGTTGATATAACTGTACAACACTGTGTGTGATTTATGAAAATAAAATCTTATCCATAATGGAGTTCTACTCTACCACAGTGCCCAAGTTTTATACTTATATCAATAAAGCATCTAACACCGGCACTTTCAAGTAAGGTGGGCGGGACGCTTCGTTTCACTCACGCGTCTCTTGACAATAATTTTATTTCAACTATCAAAACTCTTGCATACAGTTAAACAATTATTCGGTTGGGGCACTCTTAAGTTTCCGCACGAAGTCAGAAATATTGCTTCGTTTATTGTGACGATTAGGTCATTAATATTTGTAAGAATCCCAGCATTTAAGTTTCTTTAGTTTGCTCAAACTTTAAGGGTGACTACAACTACTCTACACTTGACAGTGAATTCAGTAATTGCTTTGTTCATGAGCATTAAAATAAGTCTCATCGTTTTCGGCAGTCTTTTTGATTTATCTAGACATAGAACGCTTTCGTATGTTAGATTTCTTTTCGAAACTCTATTGTATCTTGAGGAGAATAACTTCAGTGTGACTAGACTTTGAAACAAGCCGATACTATTTGTCAATCACGTCTCATAAACCGTTAATGCCCAGCTCTCGCTACGCTCGGGCCCACGCCGTCCTTTGAAGATTTCAGAAACGCTTAGTTATAACGGACGCAAAAACCAAAACACCGATCTGCCGCTTTAGATTTGTTTATTGTTACACCAACATATAAAAGGAATAAGCGAACTAAGGTCTGTAAACAAATATTACAATAATAAATCGTTATATTACTTCTGACGATATTTTACTCTTCTTTCTGAACAGCGACCGATGAGACGATGACTGTCGTATTGATGCCTCCGCGAAAATTGGGGAAGTTGGTTTTGAGCAAGCAACCAAGAATTGATCGTTCAATCTTCAACTCCATTGACACTCCCCGGCAAAAAAGGGATCCAACCCTTTTTTCCTTCACGATCAATGCACGTTGACTTGGATGCCATTGCGAGAACCTGGGTCACACGGACAGAGCTGAAATGGAAAACAAACAGAAAAGCCAACACACCACAAGCATACCCACAGCACAATCTCACACATCGCTGACGACCTGCGCCTCCAGACAGAGACCTCCTCTTGACATCTTCCAACACAATCGCCACTTACTAGAATGACTCTTGCAGAATGCAACGTGACCATGGCAGCACCTCACGATACTCTACGCACATCCTCTTATCTACTCATTACCAATTACCACTGAAATCGCTTGTCACTCATTCTGCCTCAGTTCTAGTAACGGTGATGTATGCGAGCCTCAGCCGTTTACACTCTTTCTCCCCGGCGTGTCGGACCGCAGCTAACAATTATCTCCGTATGCATGTCATTCTCAGCAATAGCCTCCCCTGCGTATACGACCCATCTGCTGTCTCTAACATCAGTCGATTCATTTACGGATGTTGTCAATCACGTCTCATAAACCGTTAATGCCCAGCTCTCGCTACGCTCGGGCCCACGCCGTCTTTGAAGATTTCAGAAACGCTTAGTTATAACGGACGCAAAAACCAAAACACCGATCTGCCGCTTTAGATTTGTTTATTGTTACACCAACATATAAAAGGAATAAGCGAACTAAGGTCTGTAAACAAATATTACAATAATAAATCGTTATATTACTTCTGACGATATTTTACTCTTCTTTCTGAACAGCGACCGATGAGACGATGACTGTCGTATTGATGCCTCCGCGAAAATTGGGGAAGTTGGTTTTGAGCAAACAACCAAGAATTGATCGTTCAATCTTCAACTCCATTGACACTCCCCGGCAAAAAAGGGATCCAACCCTTTTTTCCTTCACGATCAATGCACGTTGACTTGGATGCCATTGCGAGAACCTGGGTCACACGGACAGAGCTGAAATGGAAAACAAACAGAAAAGCCAACACACCACAAGCATACCCACAGCACAATCTCACACATCGCTGACGACCTGCGCCTCCAGACAGAGACCTCCTCTTGACATCTTCCAACACAATCGCCACTTACTAGAATGACTCTTGCAGAATGCAACGTGACCATGGCAGCACCTCACGATACTCTACGCACATCCTCTTATCTACTCATTACCAATTACCACTGAAATCGCTTGTCACTCATTCTGCCTCAGTTCTAGTAACGGTGATGTATGCGAGCCTCAGCCGTTTACACTCTTTCTCCCCGGCGTGTCGGACCGCAGCTAACAATTATCTCCGTATGCATGTCATTCTCAGCAATAGCCTCCCCTGCGTATACGACCCATCTGCTGTCTCTAACATCAGTCGATTCATTTACGGATGTTGTCAATCACGTCTCATAAACCGTTAATGCCCAGCTCTCGCTACGCTCGGGCCCACGCTGTTCTTCGAAGATTTCTCAGAAACGCTTAGTTATAACGGACGCAAAAACCAAAACACCGATCTGCCGCTTTAGATTTGTTTATTGTTACACCAACATATAAAAGGAATAAGCGAACTAAGGTCTGTAAACAAATATTACAATAATAAATCGTTATATTACTTCTGACGATATTTTACTCTTCTTTCTGAACAGCGACCGATGAGACGATGACTGTCGTATTGATGCCTCCGCGAAAATTGGGGAAGTTGGTTTTGAGCAAACAACCAAGAATTGATCGTTCAATCTTCAACTCCATTGACACTCCCCGGCAAAAAAGGGATCCAACCCTTTTTTCCTTCACGATCAATGCACGTTGACTTGGATGCCATTGCGAGAACCTGGGTCACACGGACAGAGCTGAAATGGAAAACAAACAGAAAAGCCAACACACCACAAGCATACCCACAGCACAATCTCACACATCGCTGACGACCTGCGCCTCCAGACAGAGACCTCCTCTTGACATCTTCCAACACAATCGCCACTTACTAGAATGACTCTTGCAGAATGCAACGTGACCATGGCAGCACCTCACGATACTCTACGCACATCCTCTTATCTACTCATTACCAATTACCACTGAAATCGCTTGTCACTCATTCTGCCTCAGTTCTAGTAACGGTGATGTATGCGAGCCTCAGCCGTTTACACTCTTTCTCCCCGGCGTGTCGGACCGCAGCTAACAATTATCTCCGTATGCATGTCATTCTCAGCAATAGCCTCCCCTGCGTATACGACCCATCTGCTGTCTCTAACATCAGTCGATTCATTTACGGATGTTGTCAATCACGTCTCATAAACCGTTAATGCCCAGCTCTCGCTACGCTCGGGCCCACGCTGTTCTTCGAAGATTTCTCAGAAACGCTTAGTTATAACGGACGCAAAAACCAAAACACCGATCTGCCGCTTTAGATTTGTTTATTGTTACACCAACATATAAAAGGAATAAGCGAACTAAGGTCTGTAAACAAATATTACAATAATAAATCGTTATATTGCTTCTGACGATATTTTACTCTTCTTTCTGAACAGCGACCGATGAGACGATGACTGTCGTATTGATGCCTCCGCGAAAATTGGGGAAGTTGGTTTTGAGCAAACAACCAAGAATTGATCGTTCAATCTTCAACTCCATTGACACTCCCCGGCAAAAAAGGGATCCAACCCTTTTTTCCTTCACGATCAATGCACGTTGACTTGGATGCCATTGCGAGAACCTGGGTCACACGGACAGAGCTGAAATGGAAAACAAACAGAAAAGCCAACACACCACAAGCATACCCACAGCACAATCTCACACATCGCTGACGACCTGCGCCTCCAGACAGAGACCTCCTCTTGACATCTTCCAACACAATCGCCACTTACTAGAATGACTCTTGCAGAATGCAACGTGACCATGGCAGCACCTCACGATACTCTACGCACATCCTCTTATCTACTCATTACCAATCACCACTGAAATCGCTTGTCACTCATTCTGCCTCAGTTCTAGTAACGGTGATGTATGCGAGCCTCAGCCGTTTACACTCTTTCTCCCCGGCGTGTCGGACCGCAGCTAACAATTATCTCCGTATGCATGTCATTCTCAGCAATAGCCTCCCCTGCGTATACGACCCATCTGCTGTCTCTAACATCAGTCGATTCATTTACGGATGTTGTCAATCACGTCTCATAAACCGTTAATGCCCAGCTCTCGCTACGCTCGGGCCCACGCTGTTCTTCGAAGATTTCTCAGAAACGCTTAGTTATAACGGACGCAAAAACCAAAACACCGATCTGCCGCTTTAGATTTGTTTATTGTTACACCAACATATAAAAGGAATAAGCGAACTAAGGTCTGTAAACAAATATTACAATAATAAATCGTTATATTGCTTCTGACGATATTTTACTCTTCTTTCTGAACAGCGACCGATGAGACGATGACTGTCGTATTGATGCCTCCGCGAAAATTGGGGAAGTTGGTTTTGAGCAAACAACCAAGAATTGATCGTTCAATCTTCAACTCCATTGACACTCCCCGGCAAAAAAGGGATCCAACCCTTTTTTCCTTCACGATCAATGCACGTTGACTTGGATGCCATTGCGAGAACCTGGGTCACACGGACAGAGCTGAAATGGAAAACAAACAGAAAAGCCAACACACCACAAGCATACCCACAGCACAATCTCACACATCGCTGACGACCTGCGCCTCCAGACAGAGACCTCCTCTTGACATCTTCCAACACAATCGCCACTTACTAGAATGACTCTTGCAGAATGCAACGTGACCATGGCAGCACCTCACGATACTCTACGCACATCCTCTTATCTACTCATTACCAATTACCACTGAAATCGCTTGTCACTCATTCTGCCTCAGTTCTAGTAACGGTGATGTATGCGAGCCTCAGCCGTTTACACTCTTTCTCCCCGGCGTGTCGGACCGCAGCTAACAATTATCTCCGTATGCATGTCATTCTCAGCAATAGCCTCCCCTGCGTATACGACCCATCTGCTGTCTCTAACATCAGTCGATTCATTTACGGATGTTGTCAATCACGTCTCATAAACCGTTAATGCCCAGCTCTCGCTACGCTCGGGCCCACGCTGTTCTTCGAAGATTTCTCAGAAACGCTTAGTTATAACGGACGCAAAAACCAAAACACCGATCTGCCGCTTTAGATTTGTTTATTGTTACACCAACATATAAAAGGAATAAGCGAACTAAGGTCTGTAAACAAATATTACAATAATAAATCGTTATATTGCTTCTGACGATATTTTACTCTTCTTTCTGAACAGCGACCGATGAGACGATGACTGTCGTATTGATGCCTCCGCGAAAATTGGGGAAGTTGGTTTTGAGCAAACAACCAAGAATTGATCGTTCAATCTTCAACTCCATTGACACTCCCCGGCAAAAAAGGGATCCAACCCTTTTTTCCTTCACGATCAATGCACGTTGACTTGGATGCCATTGCGAGAACCTGGGTCACACGGACAGAGCTGAAATGGAAAACAAACAGAAAAGCCAACACACCACAAGCATACCCACAGCACAATCTCACACATCGCTGACGACCTGCGCCTCCAGACAGAGACCTCCTCTTGACATCTTCCAACACAATCGCCACTTACTAGAATGACTCTTGCAGAATGCAACGTGACCATGGCAGCACCTCACGATACTCTACGCACATCCTCTTATCTACTCATTACCAATTACCACTGAAATCGCTTGTCACTCATTCTGCCTCAGTTCTAGTAACGGTGATGTATGCGAGCCTCAGCCGTTTACACTCTTTCTCCCCGGCGTGTCGGACCGCAGCTAACAATTATCTCCGTATGCATGTCATTCTCAGCAATAGCCTCCCCTGCGTATACGACCCATCTGCTGTCTCTAACATCAGTCGATTCATTTACGGATGTTGTCAATCACGTCTCATAAACCGTTAATGCCCAGCTCTCGCTACGCTCGGGCCCACGCTGTTCTTCGAAGATTTCTCAGAAACGCTTAGTTATAACGGACGCAAAAACCAAAACACCGATCTGCCGCTTTAGATTTGTTTATTGTTACACCAACATATAAAAGGAATAAGCGAACTAAGGTCTGTAAACAAATATTACAATAATAAATCGTTATATTGCTTCTGACGATATTTTACTCTTCTTTCTGAACAGCGACCGATGAGACGATGACTGTCGTATTGATGCCTCCGCGAAAATTGGGGAAGTTGGTTTTGAGCAAACAACCAAGAATTGATCGTTCAATCTTCAACTCCATTGACACTCCCCGGCAAAAAAGGGATCCAACCCTTTTTTCCTTCACGATCAATGCACGTTGACTTGGATGCCATTGCGAGAACCTGGGTCACACGGACAGAGCTGAAATGGAAAACAAACAGAAAAGCCAACACACCACAAGCATACCCACAGCACAATCTCACACATCGCTGACGACCTGCGCCTCCAGACAGAGACCTCCTCTTGACATCTTCCAACACAATCGCCACTTACTAGAATGACTCTTGCAGAATGCAACGTGACCATGGCAGCACCTCACGATACTCTACGCACATCCTCTTATCTACTCATTACCAATTACCACTGAAATCGCTTGTCACTCATTCTGCCTCAGTTCTAGTAACGGTGATGTATGCGAGCCTCAGCCGTTTACACTCTTTCTCCCCGGCGTGTCGGACCGCAGCTAACAATTATCTCCGTATGCATGTCATTCTCAGCAATAGCCTCCCCTGCGTATACGACCCATCTGCTGTCTCTAACATCAGTCGATTCATTTACGGATGTTGTCAATCACGTCTCATAAACCGTTAATGCCCAGCTCTCGCTACGCTCGGGCCCACGCTGTTCTTCGAAGATTTCTCAGAAACGCTTAGTTATAACGGACGCAAAAACCAAAACACCGATCTGCCGCTTTAGATTTGTTTATTGTTACACCAACATATAAAAGGAATAAGCGAACTAAGGTCTGTAAACAAATATTACAATAATAAATCGTTATATTACTTCTGACGATATTTTACTCTTCTTTCTGAACAGCGACCGATGAGACGATGACTGTCGTATTGATGCCTCCGCGAAAATTGGGGAAGTTGGTTTTGAGCAAACAACCAAGAATTGATCGTTCAATCTTCAACTCCATTGACACTCCCCGGCAAAAAAGGGATCCAACCCTTTTTTCCTTCACGATCAATGCACGTTGACTTGGATGCCATTGCGAGAACCTGGGTCACACGGACAGAGCTGAAATGGAAAACAAACAGAAAAGCCAACACACCACAAGCATACCCACAGCACAATCTCACACATCGCTGACGACCTGCGCCTCCAGACAGAGACCTCCTCTTGACATCTTCCAACACAATCGCCACTTACTAGAATGACTCTTGCAGAATGCAACGTGACCATGGCAGCACCTCACGATACTCTACGCACATCCTCTTATCTACTCATTACCAATCACCACTGAAATCGCTTGTCACTCATTCTGCCTCAGTTCTAGTAACGGTGATGTATGCGAGCCTCAGCCGTTTACACTCTTTCTCCCCGGCGTGTCGGACCGCAGCTAACAATTATCTCCGTATGCATGTCATTCTCAGCAATAGCCTCCCCTGCGTATACGACCCATCTGCTGTCTCTAACATCAGTCGATTCATTTACGGATGTTGTCAATCACGTCTCATAAACCGTTAATGCCCAGCTCTCGCTACGCTCGGGCCCACGCTGTTCTTCGAAGATTTCTCAGAAACGCTTAGTTATAACGGACGCAAAAACCAAAACACCGATCTGCCGCTTTAGATTTGTTTATTGTTACACCAACATATAAAAGGAATAAGCGAACTAAGGTCTGTAAACAAATATTACAATAATAAATCGTTATATTACTTCTGACGATATTTTACTCTTCTTTCTGAACAGCGACCGATGAGACGATGACTGTCGTATTGATGCCTCCGCGAAAATTGGGGAAGTTGGTTTTGAGCAAACAACCAAGAATTGATCGTTCAATCTTCAACTCCATTGACACTCCCCGGCAAAAAAGGGATCCAACCCTTTTTTCCTTCACGATCAATGCACGTTGACTTGGATGCCATTGCGAGAACCTGGGTCACACGGACAGAGCTGAAATGGAAAACAAACAGAAAAGCCAACACACCACAAGCATACCCACAGCACAATCTCACACATCGCTGACGACCTGCGCCTCCAGACAGAGACCTCCTCTTGACATCTTCCAACACAATCGCCACTTACTAGAATGACTCTTGCAGAATGCAACGTGACCATGGCAGCACCTCACGATACTCTACGCACATCCTCTTATCTACTCATTACCAATTACCACTGAAATCGCTTGTCACTCATTCTGCCTCAGTTCTAGTAACGGTGATGTATGCGAGCCTCAGCCGTTTACACTCTTTCTCCCCGGCGTGTCGGACCGCAGCTAACAATTATCTCCGTATGCATGTCATTCTCAGCAATAGCCTCCCCTGCGTATACGACCCATCTGCTGTCTCTAACATCAGTCGATTCATTTACGGATGTTGTCAATCACGTCTCATAAACCGTTAATGCCCAGCTCTCGCTACGCTCGGGCCCACGCTGTTCTTCGAAGATTTCTCAGAAACGCTTAGTTATAACGGACGCAAAAACCAAAACACCGATCTGCCGCTTTAGATTTGTTTATTGTTACACCAACATATAAAAGGAATAAGCGAACTAAGGTCTGTAAACAAATATTACAATAATAAATCGTTATATTACTTCTGACGATATTTTACTCTTCTTTCTGAACAGCGACCGATGAGACGATGACTGTCGTATTGATGCCTCCGCGAAAATTGGGGAAGTTGGTTTTGAGCAAACAACCAAGAATTGATCGTTCAATCTTCAACTCCATTGACACTCCCCGGCAAAAAAGGGATCCAACCCTTTTTTCCTTCACGATCAATGCACGTTGACTTGGATGCCATTGCGAGAACCTGGGTCACACGGACAGAGCTGAAATGGAAAACAAACAGAAAAGCCAACACACCACAAGCATACCCACAGCACAATCTCACACATCGCTGACGACCTGCGCCTCCAGACAGAGACCTCCTCTTGACATCTTCCAACACAATCGCCACTTACTAGAATGACTCTTGCAGAATGCAACGTGACCATGGCAGCACCTCACGATACTCTACGCACATCCTCTTATCTACTCATTACCAATTACCACTGAAATCGCTTGTCACTCATTCTGCCTCAGTTCTAGTAACGGTGATGTATGCGAGCCTCAGCCGTTTACACTCTTTCTCCCCGGCGTGTCGGACCGCAGCTAACAATTATCTCCGTATGCATGTCATTCTCAGCAATAGCCTCCCCTGCGTATACGACCCATCTGCTGTCTCTAACATCAGTCGATTCATTTACGGATGTTGTCAATCACGTCTCATAAACCGTTAATGCCCAGCTCTCGCTACGCTCGGGCCCACGCTGTTCTTCGAAGATTTCTCAGAAACGCTTAGTTATAACGGACGCAAAAACCAAAACACCGATCTGCCGCTTTAGATTTGTTTATTGTTACACCAACATATAAAAGGAATAAGCGAACTAAGGTCTGTAAACAAATATTACAATAATAAATCGTTATATTACTTCTGACGATATTTTACTCTTCTTTCTGAACAGCGACCGATGAGACGATGACTGTCGTATTGATGCCTCCGCGAAAATTGGGGAAGTTGGTTTTGAGCAAACAACCAAGAATTGATCGTTCAATCTTCAACTCCATTGACACTCCCCGGCAAAAAAGGGATCCAACCCTTTTTTCCTTCACGATCAATGCACGTTGACTTGGATGCCATTGCGAGAACCTGGGTCACACGGACAGAGCTGAAATGGAAAACAAACAGAAAAGCCAACACACCACAAGCATACCCACAGCACAATCTCACACATCGCTGACGACCTGCGCCTCCAGACAGAGACCTCCTCTTGACATCTTCCAACACAATCGCCACTTACTAGAATGACTCTTGCAGAATGCAACGTGACCATGGCAGCACCTCACGATACTCTACGCACATCCTCTTATCTACTCATTACCAATTACCACTGAAATCGCTTGTCACTCATTCTGCCTCAGTTCTAGTAACGGTGATGTATGCGAGCCTCAGCCGTTTACACTCTTTCTCCCCGGCGTGTCGGACCGCAGCTAACAATTATCTCCGTATGCATGTCATTCTCAGCAATAGCCTCCCCTGCGTATACGACCCATCTGCTGTCTCTAACATCAGTCGATTCATTTACGGATGTTGTCAATCACGTCTCATAAACCGTTAATGCCCAGCTCTCGCTACGCTCGGGCCCACGCTGTTCTTCGAAGATTTCTCAGAAACGCTTAGTTATAACGGACGCAAAAACCAAAACACCGATCTGCCGCTTTAGATTTGTTTATTGTTACACCAACATATAAAAGGAATAAGCGAACTAAGGTCTGTAAACAAATATTACAATAATAAATCGTTATATTACTTCTGACGATATTTTACTCTTCTTTCTGAACAGCGACCGATGAGACGATGACTGTCGTATTGATGCCTCCGCGAAAATTGGGGAAGTTGGTTTTGAGCAAACAACCAAGAATTGATCGTTCAATCTTCAACTCCATTGACACTCCCCGGCAAAAAAGGGATCCAACCCTTTTTTCCTTCACGATCAATGCACGTTGACTTGGATGCCATTGCGAGAACCTGGGTCACACGGACAGAGCTGAAATGGAAAACAAACAGAAAAGCCAACACACCACAAGCATACCCACAGCACAATCTCACACATCGCTGACGACCTGCGCCTCCAGACAGAGACCTCCTCTTGACATCTTCCAACACAATCGCCACTTACTAGAATGACTCTTGCAGAATGCAACGTGACCATGGCAGCACCTCACGATACTCTACGCACATCCTCTTATCTACTCATTACCAATTACCACTGAAATCGCTTGTCACTCATTCTGCCTCAGTTCTAGTAACGGTGATGTATGCGAGCCTCAGCCGTTTACACTCTTTCTCCCCGGCGTGTCGGACCGCAGCTAACAATTATCTCCGTATGCATGTCATTCTCAGCAATAGCCTCCCCTGCGTATACGACCCATCTGCTGTCTCTAACATCAGTCGATTCATTTACGGATGTTGTCAATCACGTCTCATAAACCGTTAATGCCCAGCTCTCGCTACGCTCGGGCCCACGCTGTTCTTCGAAGATTTCTCAGAAACGCTTAGTTATAACGGACGCAAAAACCAAAACACCGATCTGCCGCTTTAGATTTGTTTATTGTTACACCAACATATAAAAGGAATAAGCGAACTAAGGTCTGTAAACAAATATTACAATAATAAATCGTTATATTACTTCTGACGATATTTTACTCTTCTTTCTGAACAGCGACCGATGAGACGATGACTGTCGTATTGATGCCTCCGCGAAAATTGGGGAAGTTGGTTTTGAGCAAACAACCAAGAATTGATCGTTCAATCTTCAACTCCATTGACACTCCCCGGCAAAAAAGGGATCCAACCCTTTTTTCCTTCACGATCAATGCACGTTGACTTGGATGCCATTGCGAGAACCTGGGTCACACGGACAGAGCTGAAATGGAAAACAAACAGAAAAGCCAACACACCACAAGCATACCCACAGCACAATCTCACACATCGCTGACGACCTGCGCCTCCAGACAGAGACCTCCTCTTGACATCTTCCAACACAATCGCCACTTACTAGAATGACTCTTGCAGAATGCAACGTGACCATGGCAGCACCTCACGATACTCTACGCACATCCTCTTATCTACTCATTACCAATTACCACTGAAATCGCTTGTCACTCATTCTGCCTCAGTTCTAGTAACGGTGATGTATGCGAGCCTCAGCCGTTTACACTCTTTCTCCCCGGCGTGTCGGACCGCAGCTAACAATTATCTCCGTATGCATGTCATTCTCAGCAATAGCCTCCCCTGCGTATACGACCCATCTGCTGTCTCTAACATCAGTCGATTCATTTACGGATGTTGTCAATCACGTCTCATAAACCGTTAATGCCCAGCTCTCGCTACGCTCGGGCCCACGCTGTTCTTCGAAGATTTCTCAGAAACGCTTAGTTATAACGGACGCAAAAACCAAAACACCGATCTGCCGCTTTAGATTTGTTTATTGTTACACCAACATATAAAAGGAATAAGCGAACTAAGGTCTGTAAACAAATATTACAATAATAAATCGTTATATTACTTCTGACGATATTTTACTCTTCTTTCTGAACAGCGACCGATGAGACGATGACTGTCGTATTGATGCCTCCGCGAAAATTGGGGAAGTTGGTTTTGAGCAAACAACCAAGAATTGATCGTTCAATCTTCAACTCCATTGACACTCCCCGGCAAAAAAGGGATCCAACCCTTTTTTCCTTCACGATCAATGCACGTTGACTTGGATGCCATTGCGAGAACCTGGGTCACACGGACAGAGCTGAAATGGAAAACAAACAGAAAAGCCAACACACCACAGGCATACCCACAGCACAATCTCACACATCGCTGACGACCTGCGCCTCCAGACAGAGACCTCCTCTTGACATCTTCCAACACAATCGCCACTTACTAGAATGACTCTTGCAGAATGCAACGTGACCATGGCAGCACCTCACGATACTCTACGCACATCCTCTTATCTACTCATTACCAATTACCACTGAAATCGCTTGTCACTCATTCTGCCTCAGTTCTAGTAACGGTGATGTATGCGAGCCTCAGCCGTTTACACTCTTTCTCCCCGGCGTGTCGGACCGCAGCTAACAATTATCTCCGTATGCATGTCATTCTCAGCAATAGCCTCCCCTGCGTATACGACCCATCTGCTGTCTCTAACATCAGTCGATTCATTTACGGATGTTGTCAATCACGTCTCATAAACCGTTAATGCCCAGCTCTCGCTACGCTCGGGCCCACGCTGTTCTTCGAAGATTTCTCAGAAACGCTTAGTTATAACGGACGCAAAAACCAAAACACCGATCTGCCGCTTTAGATTTGTTTATTGTTACACCAACATATAAAAGGAATAAGCGAACTAAGGTCTGTAAACAAATATTACAATAATAAATCGTTATATTACTTCTGACGATATTTTACTCTTCTTTCTGAACAGCGACCGATGAGACGATGACTGTCGTATTGATGCCTCCGCGAAAATTGGGGAAGTTGGTTTTGAGCAAACAACCAAGAATTGATCGTTCAATCTTCAACTCCATTGACACTCCCCGGCAAAAAAGGGATCCAACCCTTTTTTCCTTCACGATCAATGCACGTTGACTTGGATGCCATTGCGAGAACCTGGGTCACACGGACAGAGCTGAAATGGAAAACAAACAGAAAAGCCAACACACCACAGGCATACCCACAGCACAATCTCACACATCGCTGACGACCTGCGCCTCCAGACAGAGACCTCCTCTTGACATCTTCCAACACAATCGCCACTTACTAGAATGACTCTTGCAGAATGCAACGTGACCATGGCAGCACCTCACGATACTCTACGCACATCCTCTTATCTACTCATTACCAATTACCACTGAAATCGCTTGTCACTCATTCTGCCTCAGTTCTAGTAACGGTGATGTATGCGAGCCTCAGCCGTTTACACTCTTTCTCCCCGGCGTGTCGGACCGCAGCTAACAATTATCTCCGTATGCATGTCATTCTCAGCAATAGCCTCCCCTGCGTATACGACCCATCTGCTGTCTCTAACATCAGTCGATTCATTTACGGATGTTGTCAATCACGTCTCATAAACCGTTAATGCCCAGCTCTCGCTACGCTCGGGCCCACGCTGTTCTTCGAAGATTTCTCAGAAACGCTTAGTTATAACGGACGCAAAAACCAAAACACCGATCTGCCGCTTTAGATTTGTTTATTGTTACACCAACATATAAAAGGAATAAGCGAACTAAGGTCTGTAAACAAATATTACAATAATAAATCGTTATATTACTTCTGACGATATTTTACTCTTCTTTCTGAACAGCGACCGATGAGACGATGACTGTCGTATTGATGCCTCCGCGAAAATTGGGGAAGTTGGTTTTGAGCAAACAACCAAGAATTGATCGTTCAATCTTCAACTCCATTGACACTCCCCGGCAAAAAAGGGATCCAACCCTTTTTTCCTTCACGATCAATGCACGTTGACTTGGATGCCATTGCGAGAACCTGGGTCACACGGACAGAGCTGAAATGGAAAACAAACAGAAAAGCCAACACACCACAAGCATACCCACAGCACAATCTCACACATCGCTGACGACCTGCGCCTCCAGACAGAGACCTCCTCTTGACATCTTCCAACACAATCGCCACTTACTAGAATGACTCTTGCAGAATGCAACGTGACCATGGCAGCACCTCACGATACTCTACGCACATCCTCTTATCTACTCATTACCAATTACCACTGAAATCGCTTGTCACTCATTCTGCCTCAGTTCTAGTAACGGTGATGTATGCGAGCCTCAGCCGTTTACACTCTTTCTCCCCGGCGTGTCGGACCGCAGCTAACAATTATCTCCGTATGCATGTCATTCTCAGCAATAGCCTCCCCTGCGTATACGACCCATCTGCTGTCTCTAACATCAGTCGATTCATTTACGGATGTTGTCAATCACGTCTCATAAACCGTTAATGCCCAGCTCTCGCTACGCTCGGGCCCACGCTGTTCTTCGAAGATTTCTCAGAAACGCTTAGTTATAACGGACGCAAAACCCAAAACACCGATCTGCCGCTTTAGATTTGTTTATTGTTACACCAACATATAAAAGGAATAAGCGAACTAAGGTCTGTAAACAAATATTACAATAATAAATCGTTATATTACTTCTGACGATATTTTACTCTTCTTTCTGAACAGCGACCGATGAGACGATGACTGTCGTATTGATGCCTCCGCGAAAATTGGGGAAGTTGGTTTTGAGCAAACAACCAAGAATTGATCGTTCAATCTTCAACTCCATTGACACTCCCCGGCAAAAAAGGGATCCAACCCTTTTTTCCTTCACGATCAATGCACGTTGACTTGGATGCCATTGCGAGAACCTGGGTCACACGGACAGAGCTGAAATGGAAAACAAACAGAAAAGCCAACACACCACAAGCATACCCACAGCACAATCTCACACATCGCTGACGACCTGCGCCTCCAGACAGAGACCTCCTCTTGACATCTTCCAACACAATCGCCACTTACTAGAATGACTCTTGCAGAATGCAACGTGACCATGGCAGCACCTCACGATACTCTACGCACATCCTCTTATCTACTCATTACCAATTACCACTGAAATCGCTTGTCACTCATTCTGCCTCAGTTCTAGTAACGGTGATGTATGCGAGCCTCAGCCGTTTACACTCTTTCTCCCCGGCGTGTCGGACCGCAGCTAACAATTATCTCCGTATGCATGTCATTCTCAGCAATAGCCTCCCCTGCGTATACGACCCATCTGCTGTCTCTAACATCAGTCGATTCATTTACGGATGTTGTCAATCACGTCTCATAAACCGTTAATGCCCAGCTCTCGCTACGCTCGGGCCCACGCTGTTCTTCGAAGATTTCTCAGAAACGCTTAGTTATAACGGACGCAAAAACCAAAACACCGATCTGCCGCTTTAGATTTGTTTATTGTTACACCAACATATAAAAGGAATAAGCGAACTAAGGTCTGTAAACAAATATTACAATAATAAATCGTTATATTACTTCTGACGATATTTTACTCTTCTTTCTGAACAGCGACCGATGAGACGATGACTGTCGTATTGATGCCTCCGCGAAAATTGGGGAAGTTGGTTTTGAGCAAACAACCAAGAATTGATCGTTCAATCTTCAACTCCATTGACACTCCCCGGCAAAAAAGGGATCCAACCCTTTTTTCCTTCACGATCAATGCACGTTGACTTGGATGCCATTGCGAGAACCTGGGTCACACGGACAGAGCTGAAATGGAAAACAAACAGAAAAGCCAACACACCACAAGCATACCCACAGCACAATCTCACACATCGCTGACGACCTGCGCCTCCAGACAGAGACCTCCTCTTGACATCTTCCAACACAATCGCCACTTACTAGAATGACTCTTGCAGAATGCAACGTGACCATGGCAGCACCTCACGATACTCTACGCACATCCTCTTATCTACTCATTACCAATTACCACTGAAATCGCTTGTCACTCATTCTGCCTCAGTTCTAGTAACGGTGATGTATGCGAGCCTCAGCCGTTTACACTCTTTCTCCCCGGCGTGTCGGACCGCAGCTAACAATTATCTCCGTATGCATGTCATTCTCAGCAATAGCCTCCCCTGCGTATACGACCCATCTGCTGTCTCTAACATCAGTCGATTCATTTACGGATGTTGTCAATCACGTCTCATAAACCGTTAATGCCCAGCTCTCGCTACGCTCGGGCCCACGCTGTTCTTCGAAGATTTCTCAGAAACGCTTAGTTATAACGGACGCAAAAACCAAAACACCGATCTGCCGCTTTAGATTTGTTTATTGTTACACCAACATATAAAAGGAATAAGCGAACTAAGGTCTGTAAACAAATATTACAATAATAAATCGTTATATTACTTCTGACGATATTTTACTCTTCTTTCTGAACAGCGACCGATGAGACGATGACTGTCGTATTGATGCCTCCGCGAAAATTGGGGAGGTTGGTTTTGAGCAAACAACCAAGAATTGATCGTTCAATCTTCAACTCCATTGACACTCCCCGGCAAAAAGGGATCCAACCCTTTTTTCCTTCACGATCAATGCACGTTGACTTGGATGCCATTGCGAGAACCTGGGTCACACGGACAGAGCTGAAATGGAAAACAAACAGAAAAGCCAACACACCACAAGCATACCCACAGCACAATCTCACACATCGCTGACGACCTGCGCCTCCAGACAGAGACCTCCTCTTGACATCTTCCAACACAATCGCCACTTACTAGAATGACTCTTGCAGAATGCAACGTGACCATGGCAGCACCTCACGATACTCTACGCACATCCTCTTATCTACTCATTACCAATCACCACTGAAATCGCTTGTCACTCATTCTGCCTCAGTTCTAGTAACGGTGATGTATGCGAGCCTCAGCCGTTTACACTCTTTCTCCCCGGCGTGTCGGACCGCAGCTAACAATTATCTCCGTATGCATGTCATTCTCAGCAATAGCCTCCCCTGCGTATACGACCCATCTGCTGTCTCTAACATCAGTCGATTCATTTACGGATGTTGTCAATCACGTCTCATAAACCGTTAATGCCCAGCTCTCGCTACGCTCGGGCCCACGCTGTTCTTCGAAGATTTCTCAGAAACGCTTAGTTATAACGGACGCAAAAACCAAAACACCGATCTGCCGCTTTAGATTTGTTTATTGTTACACCAACATATAAAAGGAATAAGCGAACTAAGGTCTGTAAACAAATATTACAATAATAAATCGTTATATTACTTCTGACGATATTTTACTCTTCTTTCTGAACAGCGACCGATGAGACGATGACTGTCGTATTGATGCCTCCGCGAAAATTGGGGAAGTTGGTTTTGAGCAAACAACCAAGAATTGATCGTTCAATCTTCAACTCCATTGACACTCCCCGGCAAAAAAGGGATCCAACCCTTTTTTCCTTCACGATCAATGCACGTTGACTTGGATGCCATTGCGAGAACCTGGGTCACACGGACAGAGCTGAAATGGAAAACAAACAGAAAAGCCAACACACCACAAGCATACCCACAGCACAATCTCACACATCGCTGACGACCTGCGCCTCCAGACAGAGACCTCCTCTTGACATCTTCCAACACAATCGCCACTTACTAGAATGACTCTTGCAGAATGCAACGTGACCATGGCAGCACCTCACGATACTCTACGCACATCCTCTTATCTACTCATTACCAATCACCACTGAAATCGCTTGTCACTCATTCTGCCTCAGTTCTAGTAACGGTGATGTATGCGAGCCTCAGCCGTTTACACTCTTTCTCCCCGGCGTGTCGGACCGCAGCTAACAATTATCTCCGTATGCATGTCATTCTCAGCAATAGCCTCCCCTGCGTATACGACCCATCTGCTGTCTCTAACATCAGTCGATTCATTTACGGATGTTGTCAATCACGTCTCATAAACCGTTAATGCCCAGCTCTCGCTACGCTCGGGCCCACGCTGTTCTTCGAAGATTTCTCAGAAACGCTTAGTTATAACGGACGCAAAAACCAAAACACCGATCTGCCGCTTTAGATTTGTTTATTGTTACACCAACATATAAAAGGAATAAGCGAACTAAGGTCTGTAAACAAATATTACAATAATAAATCGTTATATTACTTCTGACGATATTTTACTCTTCTTTCTGAACAGCGACCGATGAGACGATGACTGTCGTATTGATGCCTCCGCGAAAATTGGGGAGGTTGGTTTTGAGCAAACAACCAAGAATTGATCGTTCAATCTTCAACTCCATTGACACTCCCCGGCAAAAAAGGGATCCAACCCTTTTTTCCTTCACGATCAATGCACGTTGACTTGGATGCCATTGCGAGAACCTGGGTCACACGGACAGAGCTGAAATGGAAAACAAACAGAAAAGCCAACACACCACAAGCATACCCACAGCACAATCTCACACATCGCTGACGACCTGCGCCTCCAGACAGAGACCTCCTCTTGACATCTTCCAACACAATCGCCACTTACTAGAATGACTCTTGCAGAATGCAACGTGACCATGGCAGCACCTCACGATACTCTACGCACATCCTCTTATCTACTCATTACCAATCACCACTGAAATCGCTTGTCACTCATTCTGCCTCAGTTCTAGTAACGGTGATGTATGCGAGCCTCAGCCGTTTACACTCTTTCTCCCCGGCGTGTCGGACCGCAGCTAACAATTATCTCCGTATGCATGTCATTCTCAGCAATAGCCTCCCCTGCGTATACGACCCATCTGCTGTCTCTAACATCAGTCGATTCATTTACGGATGTTGTCAATCACGTCTCATAAACCGTTAATGCCCAGCTCTCGCTACGCTCGGGCCCACGCTGTTCTTCGAAGATTTCTCAGAAACGCTTAGTTATAACGGACGCAAAAACCAAAACACCGATCTGCCGCTTTAGATTTGTTTATTGTTACACCAACATATAAAAGGAATAAGCGAACTAAGGTCTGTAAACAAATATTACAATAATAAATCGTTATATTACTTCTGACGATATTTTACTCTTCTTTCTGAACAGCGACCGATGAGACGATGACTGTCGTATTGATGCCTCCGCGAAAATTGGGGAGGTTGGTTTTGAGCAAACAACCAAGAATTGATCGTTCAATCTTCAACTCCATTGACACTCCCCGGCAAAAAAGGGATCCAACCCTTTTTTCCTTCACGATCAATGCACGTTGACTTGGATGCCATTGCGAGAACCTGGGTCACACGGACAGAGCTGAAATGGAAAACAAACAGAAAAGCCAACACACCACAAGCATACCCACAGCACAATCTCACACATCGCTGACGACCTGCGCCTCCAGACAGAGACCTCCTCTTGACATCTTCCAACACAATCGCCACTTACTAGAATGACTCTTGCAGAATGCAACGTGACCATGGCAGCACCTCACGATACTCTACGCACATCCTCTTATCTACTCATTACCAATTACCACTGAAATCGCTTGTCACTCATTCTGCCTCAGTTCTAGTAACGGTGATGTATGCGAGCCTCAGCCGTTTACACTCTTTCTCCCCGGCGTGTCGGACCGCAGCTAACAATTATCTCCGTGTTCATTTCATTCTCAGCAATATCCTCCCCGGCGCATAAGACCCATCTGCTGTCTCTAACATCAATGAATTCATTCACGAATGTAGAAGACTCGAAACGACTTCAGAAGTAATCACGACGAAAATTTTAACAAAATTACGCAATAGCAACAAGATACGAAAACAACGAGTAAACACAACTGATCCAAAATCACAAATTGCGAAGACACACCGCACGTATACAAACAGTACAAATAACCTCGCCGATCATGTCTTGGTGTAATTCCTTTGAAGAATTGCAGGACTTACACCAGTACACCTACAACCCTTCACAGGTTGACGATTGTAAGTTGTGGAATGTCCAGACACAAACAAGTTTGATCAACAATTACATCAATTGGAACTCACACAACTATTTAACACAAACATATGTACAATTACTACATCAAATGTTGTGGATTCTGACACGATAAACTACCCTTGAAGAACCGTAGGACTTACAGCAGTACGCCTACATTCATTCTCAGGTTGACGATCCAAGTGGAAGTCGTCCGGACACAAACAGAATTACCAAAAGCTAGATGAAAGATGATATCAATTCAGTATATGCAATATGAAAATATGTACAAAATCACACACCAAGCACAGTGGACTGCTCATTGATGCGCTACCCTTTGAAGAACTGTAGGACTTACACCAGTACGCCTACAACCCTTCTCAGGTTGACGCTCTAGGTTGGAAAATCGTCGCAGAGTTCATTTGCTGACTTCCTTCTATGAGCTAAATCCTCAAATCTGAACGGCAACACGCCCATGTCATTGTATCGTACAATATAGATGACCAACAAACACACGACATATCTCATCAACCAAGTATAGAAACAGAGTAATTTACACCAAAGATAATAACATTCAAATAGTAACTTGAAACTAGAAATGCCTTTATTCGTGCAAGTCAATTTAACAATTACTCTCTCGTTTACACTTGGCTTATCCTCACTAAACTGAGCAATATCTTTCGTCCTTTTAAATACACCAATACTATCAAAGTCATTGCACAAGATACTTGAGTTGATGGGCGTCTGTTTCATTGTGGATGACAACACCAACGACGACTGATTGATACCAGTTGATGAAGTTAGCGGTGGATCAGATGCTGTTGTTGCTCGACTTTCAGAAAGTTTTCTAACAGCAAGAATAACACCACTGCTGTCTTTTACTATCAGCTCCGCTTTAGGACTAGCATCTGATGATAGGTGGGCTTCACTCTGATCAATTACACTGACGGTTTGACAAGTATGCATGCTTTCTGCAACTGCATTTAATTCTACTTCACATTCAAGTTGTACAGAACCTTTGTTCAACTCAGCGGTAGTATGCATTCCCCCCATTTCATCATGGTCAACCAAAGACAAATCTGCACTAGCATGATCATTACCACAAATATTCATTTTACCGTCAAGTTCATCATTTTCAAACTCTTTAATAAAAGAAGTAGACAATTTTGGTTCCTCCTCGCAAATCATAAAAGGTCTTATATCTTCACTCTGACTAGTTATACTTTGAAAACTTGTAGGGTCAGAACTGCACTCTGAAGCAGCAACTCTATTCTGTGACACTCTATTCAACAACGGCTTACCAGTTATTATTATTATTATTGTATCCTTTAGTTCCTAGAGGAACATAGGGCTTCAGCTGCGCACCTCCATTGACTTCGGTTTTCTGACAACTTTTTCACCTGCTCCAGGTCTGTCCACATGCTTTCATCTCCTCCTCGCATGACCTCCTCCAAGTCACCCTTGGACGACCAACTCGCCGCCTCCCTTTCGGGTTCCACTCGAGGGCTTGTCTAGTGATGTCACTTGATGGTTTCCTCAGCGTATGGCCAATCCATCTCCATTTCTTTCTGCCTATTTGTTTCACAATCGGTTCCTGATTGGTTCGCTCCCAGAGATCCCTGTTGCTGATCTTTTCTGGCCATCTGATCTTGAGTATTGAGCGGAGACAGTTGTTAATGAAGGTTTGAAGTTTGTTTGAGATGCTCTTTATGACTCGCCAAGTCTCTGATCCGTATAGTAGCACTGACTTCACATTGGAGTTGAAAATCCGGATCTTATTTTTGATGCTGATTGCTGTTGACCTCCACACAGATTTGAGAGTAATGAAAGCTTGTCTTGCTTTTCCGATTCTGGCTTTGATGTCCTCGTCAGTTCCGCCTGTAGTTGAGACGATGCTTCCCAGGTAGGTGAAGGAGGTTGTTTCTTTCAGGTTCTTCCCATTTATGCTTATTGTGGTCTGTTGGTGTTGTTGATGTTGGCTAGGAATCTTCATTATCTCTGTTTTATCTATGTTCACGTGAAGTCCTATCTTTGATGCTTCTTCTGCCAACTTGTTACTTTTCACTTGCATATCTTCCAGTTTATGGGAAATCAGACATATATCATCGGCGAAATCCAGATCCTCCAAGTCTTTTGTGTCAGTCCATTTTATGCCTGTTCCCTCGTTGGTTGCCGTTGTCTGTCGCATTATCCAATCAATTGCAATCAGGAAGATCATTGGTGATAGTAGACAGCCTTGCCTCACTCCCGTCCTCACTTCGAAGGCTTCCGTAAGTTTCCCGTTGTGGATTACTTGGCATGCAGCATTGTCGTATAACTGTTGGATGAGGTGTATAATTGTCGATGGGACCCCGTAGTAGCGAAGTAGTTTCCAAATGACCTCTCGATCGACGCTGTCGAAGGCCTTTTCAAAGTCGATGAAGTTGAGATAGAGAGGTGACTGCCATTCCAAGCTTTGTTCAATGATGATCCGTAGAGTGGCGATTTGATCAATACATGATTTGTTTCTCCTGAATCCAGCCTGTTCCGGACGAAGTTTTTCATCTAGGGCTTGTTTGATTCTCTCCAGGATGATGCGACTTAGTATCTTGCTTGGAATGGACAGAAGCATAATTCCACGCCAGTTTTTACATTGACTTAAGTCTCCTTTCTTTGGAAGTTTGAATAAGTAACTGTTCTTCCAATCCTCGGGTACTTTGCCCTCTTTCCACACCTTCTCCAGTAGTGGTGTCATCAAGTCCGCTGTTGTCTCTGGGTCTATTTTCAAAGCCTCTGCTGGGATTCCATCTGGTCCCGGTGTTTTCCCAGTTTTAAGCATCTTGATTGCATTCAGGACTTCTGATTTCGTCGGGGGGTCAGTGTTCACTGGTAGTTCTGCTTCCGTTGTTGGTATTGCTGGGCGTGTTGTAGGTGGCGGACGATTTAGAAGTCTTTTGAAGTGTTCAACCCAGTGCTTTCTCTGTTCCACCTCTTTGGTGATTGACTTTCCATTGTCGTCCTTTATTGGCTTAATCTGTGTCGAACGTTTGCCCGAAAGGTTCCTAGTTGTTTGGTAGAGTGTGGCGAGGTCTCCTTTGCCTGCAGCTTGTTCTGCTTCGTTTGCCATGGTTTCATAATATTTTCTTTTGTCTTCCCTGGCACTTTTCTTCACTCTTTTGTTCAGTGTATTGTAGCTTGCATTCAGCTCCTGTTTTTGTTGCTCGTCCGTGCACTGGATAATCTTTTGCTTCACTGTCCTTCTCTCTTCTATTAGTTTCCAAGTGTCCGTAGTGAGCCACTGTTTGTCCTGTCTCTTTTTTCTGCCTAGAATTTCTATGCAGGTTTGGCTCCACACCGTTTTCAAGTTGTTCCAGTGCTTTTCAACGCTTACCAGTTGCAACTACAAACTTCTTGACCGCACCGTTATCGTCACACAATTCGGAGTCAGACCTGGAGTTTACATTTAGCTTATCACTGAACTTGCTCACTGGTTCACAGTTCACTTCTGTATGCACTTCTTGCAAACGTGTGAAACACAACCGTGTTTGTCTTGCATCTTGCAACTTATCTGTTGAGCATGTACTACGAAACCTGTTGCACTCATTAGGTTTATATGCATTACTAGACATCATGGAGCTTTCTCGATAACCACCTCTCTGAGGCCCTTTCGTCATCAATGATTGCATTTTACCCTCAGACTGCTCTATTCTAGGGGTGAGATGTAATAGACTGGCAAACTTGCTCATAGATTGATTGACGCTATCTTTTACCAGTTTCAGGATATCATCAAACTTTGGCTCGATACCCTCATCCTCCATACGGGAGCTCATCTTCACCCACTTCCTTTGCAGTCGAGTAGGTAGACGTCTTGCTATTACTTCTAGTATAAAACTCGAGTTGAGGTCACTCGTGCGATTCATCGAAATCATTCCATTCTTGTAAATTAGCAAATTATCTAAAAACTCAGTGAGTGCCTGGGAGTCATCCTGTAATTGACCACCATTACCCTTAACAGCCTCGAATAATTTCCCTACAATCATCGAAGGCCTTCCAAACCTTTGACGTAGTATGCTCATAGCCTCGTAGTAGCCCTCTTTTGGCTTCATAAACTTACAGCACTGTATAGCTCTTGCAGCATCTCCAGTGCAATATCTCATCAAATACATTAACTTCAATTCATCATTTAATAAAAAACTACTCAGCATGATTTCAAATTCTCTTACAAACTGTAAATAATCAGCCGGGTTTCCGTCGAAACACCGTGGTCCAAATTTAGGGAGTTTGATGTTCCTATTATCCCTGAACGGCGAAACAGTAACATCAACCATGTCATGCTTAACATCAGACACATCGTTACAATTAACAGACAAGTCACCATGACTTGCTTTCCTGTTTGCATCCAAGACACTCTGTCCCTTCTTTGACCCAGGCATTGTTGAACTTGACCCAATTCCAAAAAAGTTCCAGATATCGCTTGTTCAAAGAGGACTTGACCGGCACCAGGAAAAATGAACGGCGACTATCCAAACTTTCACCAACTGTTTGAATCCGCCAGATCTGTTTCTATCGTCACAAACTGTCAATCACGTCTCATAAACCGTTAATGCCCAGCTCTCGCTACGCTCGGGCCCACGCTGTTCTTCGAAGATTTCTCAGAAACGCTTAGTTATAACGGACGCAAAAACCAAAACACCGATCTGCCGCTTTAGATTTGTTTATTGTTACACCAACATATAAAAGGAATAAGCGAACTAAGGTCTGTAAACAAATATTACAATAATAAATCATTGTATTACTTCTGACGATGTTTCACTCTTCTTTCTGAACAGCGACCGATGAGACGATGACTGTCGTATTGATACCTCCGCGAAAATTGGGGAAGTTGATTTTGAGCAAACAATCAAGAATTGATCGTTCAATCTTCAACTCCATTGACACTATTTGTTATTTAAAATAGAACACATTTCATAGTGACTGCATTAACAAGAAGACTCTGAAATAAATCACCCCTTACGTAAAAGTCGATCGACTTGGTGCACTTTGTGAAATCATAGAGGCTGAGAGATATGTGGGATAGGTGTGCGTCGGTGGCACAGTGGTTAGGACTCTCGCCGACCATGCACATGGTCCGGGGTTCAAGCCGACGCCGGCGCACACCTGATATCTATGGTCGGCCTGCAAAATTCGGGCTACCGATATCCATGCTGAAAATTCCATACTTGTACCAAAAATACAGTGTGGAATCAAGCTGTAAATAAAATAAAAAATAATAATGCTCCTACGTATCTTCAAACAACAATGTGTTTCTCTGTCTTAACCGATACCCAGAATGCGGAATATTTGACAGGGTCACAAAGAATATTTCCAACAGCCTGTTGCAGACCTTTATCAACTACAACTGTCTTCGCTCGATCTATAGTGAAGGTTAGATGGCCGGGCCGGAAAGAATCACCAACAAGAAACTATAGGAACAAACAAAAAAAGAACCAATCGCCAACCAACAAATATGCAGGAGAAAGCGGAGATGAATCGGACACTCGCTGAGGAGACTGCTGGTTGACATCGCGCTTGTGGAGCCCGAAAGGGAGCGGCGAGTGGGACGTCAGTGCAAGGGTGACATGGAGGAGATCGTGTGAAGAGGAGTCGAAAGAGTATGGACTAACATGGATGGAGGTGAAAAGCATAGCAGAAGACAAAAGCAAGTGGAGACGTGCAGTTGAAGCCCTGTTCCACTAGGAACCCAAGGGAACAATAATAGTAACAATAATTAGAGGCCATAGATGAGCGTCTGGGTACTGCACAGTGATGTGTCGAAAGAGGTGGATGCTCGACTTCGTTCATTTAGCCCGACCAGTTGACTTGATAGCACCCAATGTTGAATAATGAGTGCTCTAGCGTTTAAATTCTGGAGGATTTTTTGATGCCACAAAAGCTTGCTAGTAAAATTGAAAATTTTAACGAGTTATTCACTGTGGGAAAAGTCCGATTGTCTTGGCTAACCAACTTGAAATTGAACACAAATGCCTATATTCTCTATCTCTGTAGGTCTGTGCACTTAGACGCATCAGTTATCAGCGCCACCTTAAAATCTTTTTACGTGTGTTTTATAACGCTATCAGACGTCGGCAACGTGAAGCCGAAAAGTATTTGGCTCTGATGTCCACATTATTCAATTCTGGAAATGAAATACATATACAAGTGCTTTACTTTGAAGATGGAGAGCAGACTACTTTGAAATTTTTCATTCAGAAGAGAAATGGTGCCGTTTTCGGCTAGATAGTTAGTCTTTTGTTATACCTGCTGCTTGAAGTCGTATACCACTGCTATTCTCAGAAAGACTAATTTTATTATGAAACATCACAAACTGAAATACATACTTACAGACCCAATGAATAACTTAACCAGGTAACCAGAATGATTAGAAAGAATGACATCTTCAGTTGCTAAAGGGAAAAGTGTTAAAAGCATTGACTCTAACCATAATTTGAGAACAAGAGTTGTTTCTAGACGCAATTGTAACATATTTAAGTGAATTCAAAGTAGATATGAAATCCATATATGTAGTCTCTAAATAAATACAGTATTGCGTAACATAAATAGGAACAGCATACTTTGAAAGGATCCCTAACAATGAAAGGCATGAGGCTGCACAAAGCAATGTACTTCAAGCGAAACGTTAAAGATTCTGTATGTCACAAAGCGTCTAGTTAAACAATCATTAAATGGTTTTTATGGAAAAAACAACAGAAGAATCAGCAATTCTGACCATTTCAAAGTGGTCACTGCCTTCCCATGATAGTAATTAGACTCAGACCAACAGTTGTTTGTTTGCATCAATATTTTTCCCCTGCGAAAAATCCTTGCTCTTATTTCAATTTACTATTTCAATTTCGTGGGCTTAATTGCTCATTGACAGAAATTGCAGGTATTATTACATGGTACATTTCACTGGAATCTGATGAATGGATTTACTTCTCCTCCAAAATGGTACTTGAATTCTTATACAGATACATCCAACACAACTGAGATAAAACGGATTATATTTTTAATAAATGGGAATAATAATTTTCCTGGAAAATTGATTCTTATTGATACAAAAAGATATAGTGACTTACAGCAGCTCATAGATTTTTTAAATTCCAAACTCTCACAATTTGTTCGTAGGGGTCATAAGATTCAGAAGATTTTTACACCACGAGGTCGAAACCGCGTGTATACCACATCAGAACTTATAAGTGGGGAGTTTTACGTATGTGCTGGAAGTGAGCCTTTTCAGAAAATAGATTATCTCAACAAAAGCCGAAAAAAATATATCAAGGAAGGTTAGTACTCTTTTATTCCCACTTTGTAAATTTATGGCTTTTCTACTGCTGTAGTATATATTAATTGACGTTAGTATTCCGATCTGAAAACGACGACAGTATTCCATACGCATGTGTGTTCACTGCACAAAATGCATTGAATGTAAGGTGACTACTCATACACGAATTACAGAACGCTATATCACTGGCTTAAAATCGTTATCCCTGAAGCCAAAATCTGCCACAATAGATATTCTACTGGCTTTTTTCCAAATCTGATAGAATAGAATAACAAATAATATTGCTTCCAGTGTGAACCACATATTTCTACATAATTATATAGTGACTGTTACTATTTTTTGATACATTTCCAATTTGTACAGATTCTTGATTGGATAGCGAGGGTTTTCAGATTGAGATCCTAATGATAAAGATAGTTGGCTCTCGTGGCCTGTGTTAATTCTTGAAAAATATATATCTGTGCAGAGGTCTAACTTCTCTTTGGAAGCGTTCATCGACGGAGCTGATACTAGTAAATCAGGTAAGGAGTTCCAGTTGTTGACCATTCTGTGACAGAATCTAAATTCTGCACGTATTTTAATCTTCCTCGGTTTGAGCACCCAGAAGTGGAGAAAAAGTTAAAAAGGTCAGTTCCTAAATCAACCTTAAGTGTACTGTATGCCAAAATTAAGTCGTCTCTCCTGCTAAGGTATGGTAACGGGAAGAAATTAAAATGCTCCATCCTTTTGACATGAGGAAATTGTAATATACCACTAACTAATTTGGTTCCTACCTTTTGTACTAATTCTAAGATATGTCCCTCCTTCTCGAAATATGAACTAGCCTTGAATATGTTGCGTAGAGTACTTTGAACATAAACTCATCTAATTGTTTGGAAGCTCTTCGGAGTGCCCATAGCATTCGAAAAGCCTTAGCTGTGGCTGCATTGCAATTCGCAGTTGTTTTCAAATGATTGCTGACAATGATCCCTGGGTCCTTCTGTCCGTTAACATCAGGTAGTTTTGTGTCCCCTAGGGAGTACAATATATAAGACTTCTGACCTAAGTACATTACCGCGCTTTTCCTGGGGTTAATTTCCGAAATCCACAGGTTCGATCACTCAGCTAATTTATCTAGATCACTTTGTAGGGCCGACCTACCATAAATATTATTTACAGTTTTCCAGATCTTAATGTCGTCCACAAATAATGATGAAGATGAAGTAAGAATCCCCGGCAGTTTATTAACGTATAATAGGAATAGCAAGGGGCCTAATACAGCTCCCTGATCCACTCCGCTGGATACTGCTTTCCACCATAATAGTACATCGTTAACTCTTACCTTCTACCTTCTATCAACTAGGTTGTCCCTAAACCACTCACATAAGCACTTTCTACTAAGTATCTGTGCTTAGTCCATTTTTAAATAACTAGATTGAGGGTACAGACTTCACGTTTATTAGGACTATTTCAAAGAGTTAATGACTGGGTGAGAGAAGCATCACTGTCCAATAATATAACTGGTCCTTGTTCTTTCAGCTCTCTTATTATGTGCCTTAAGGTGTTCCAGTATTTTTGGGAAAGAGGAGGAGGTAACTCATGTTTGTACCTATTCCTAAAATTTGGTCAAGGAGACTTAGAATAAGTAGATTTAGTCTTTCGACAAGTAAGTGTATCCATTATTTCATCGAGAATTCTTGGATACGGCTCATCAATTCCCACTAATTTCCATGAATCTAATATAACGGTAGAATTGATGCACTATGATAGAATATAATTTTATTCTAAATGAGTCTATGTGACATAACATACACGGATACAGTATTCTTTACTGATTATTTTTGTCAGCTAATTTGTTTGGTCATAAACAGTGATATGATAATACTACACCGTTGTGAGTTATATCACACAAACTTATTTAATATGGAATTCCATGAATCTGACTTGACTGTAATTTTGATTACGACATTTAGCTGGATAATAATAGAACGTATATTGCTTTCTGGCAGGAGGACTGCAGCTAGAGTTAAAGTGGCGCTGATCTCTGTCTAAAGATGACAGTGAAACAATCTTAATTTACTGCAGCCCTGTCCTGGTTTTACTTAACAGGATCTTTATTAATAATCCTGTTGGAGGTTCTATGATGCTTCTTGTTTCAGAATTTTACAGTTTCTTAGGGAGTTTCACTGCACTTTGAGCTTTGTTTATATAGAATTCTCTTCGTTGTTGGTGAAATGCTGTGGTACATACGTTTCTAGCCGTAATGTGATAAGACTGTCGAGATAATGGCATTCATGTTGACTTTCCACGGGTTTCGTCTCCGTTGAATTCTGTCTCGGGATACTGCAGTAGTGAATTTAAAAAAAGGAGAAGCTTGATATGTTTTTTCTTATGGATGTAGGATGTCACCGTGAGAGGTTTCAATTTGATGAAGATTGTTTAAAATCATGCTGGGATAGGGATGAGAATATTTTTCATGCTTGTGATAGAAGGCACTATCTCCCAATATAGTAAATGATTTTTCCCAACCAGCTGTAGGGCCATAGAAAACACGGACTATTAAATAACGACATCTTGATGTCTACATGGCAAATTCCTCCTAAGGGGAGTCATCTGTGGTACAGTCAGGACCGCAATATATTAATAGTAGATTGTTGTGTTGCCTCTTGCATTTCAGCCAGCATTGAATGGTTTCACGTGATTTATAATTGTGTGCAGTTGTTCCTGTGTGTCACAATTAAAATTCATTTTCGAGGTAGATTAGAACAAAGCTAATTAATTAATTAATTAATCTGTGTACCATTTTAAGGTGAAGTTTTGTGGACTAGTTTTAGCGTCTCCGTTCTCTGGTTCTATTCAAAATTCTGTGATGAGAATAATAGCCGGTTCCCCTCAGTCATCCAGAATGCCAATCCTGGCCCATTTGTTCAGTAGATTAAGGCTATCTGGGTTTCCCCTGGTGCCTCTTAGATTCAATCACAGAGGTTTATGGTTCACGAGGTTTGGAATTTTTATTGGTCAAAAACAATTACAGGGTTTTTTTCGCTACTAATGGTGCACTTTAACTTCTACAGTCTTTTGATACAGTCTTCTAGGCATAAGTGCACGCAGACAGAGATTCGTAATCCCCTAAGGATATGATAACCGCTCAGATTTGCGTCTCTCCTGATCTTAGAACTTGCTGTAACTTTAAGAAGGGTTGCAGGATGTTTAATTCCGGAGTGATTCCTATAACCTATGCTCTACTGACTAAGAATGGTGACATCTGCCACTGTGGCTGGAGTCATGTTTGAACGTGGCCTTCAGTTCTGTTTTGTTTGACTCTTTCTTTTTATGAAAGACGATCAACCATTCCGTGAGATCAGGTTTTCTGGAGTTAGCATTTTTACTTCTGATGGTTGGTTATTTTTCTTGCCCAAGGGACTACTACTACTGTTATTTTATTTCTCCCACCGCTCCTCCACTTTTCTCCGCTTGGTTTTGGTGGTGTGTGCAGTTCTTTCTTTTTAACTACCACAGTGATGGTTTCCACACTAATGGTGGTTCATGCAGGAACCTCTACAGTGTATCGGTGACCTTCAGTGGGCTACTTCCCAAATAGGAATTAGGCATGTCACAACCGAGGTTTACCAGCAAATTTCGGTTCAGGATATTTCCTAACCTTGCAATGTCACTAAAGGAATCAGTGGTCCTGCTTCCCTTTCAAAGTAGTACTTATTTCTTCAGGAAGTCTTAGTGATATATTAGGCATCGCTATTGTTTCCAGCATTGGGTGCTACTCCTCGCTACAATATTCTTTGCATAACAAATGTAAAAGAGGCTTGTAGTAGTGTTTGTGTGTCGTAGGTCACAGGCTATTATTTACTTAGTGAAATCGACCCCTGCAAATGTAACGTAGGAATAGTACACTGGCCTTCCATAACAGTTTCACTTGTCAATTACTTAACCAAGAAAATAGACAAGGGTTAATGAGAAAAACTACAAAAGATGTTGGCCGATCGATGCTAACAATAAAAGTAGAATAGTCGAAATATTGAAATAATGTCATTCTGAAAAAGTAATGAGGAACCTGAAAAAAACAATTCATGTCAGAGTTTACCGATCGGGGCTTTTGTAGAGAATAACACAAAAGAAAGTTAGAATTAGATTAGAGAGAGTATAGAAATTTACATCCCTTTCAAGACAGCTCCTTTTATGAGTAGTAAAATATGCTCCACTGTTCATAACTTACTCTGTGTGAGTTTTAATGTTTATTTATACTGTAGTGACATATAATACCAGTAAATGAAAATGTGTGTGTGTATATTAGTAATTTCGTAGATGCTTTTTTTTCACTTCCGTAACAGGAACATGATTAAATGCCTGTAACCCTGAAAGGTTTAGTTAACTTTTAAGGAAAGACTATCCCGTATATTTTAAAATGTTAGTACTTCAAAGTTGGTTAATTATCTATCTATACTAAAGCTACACTTTTTAAACTCAGGCAATTTCGAAATATATGTTCTCAGAAATTAAGCATCTATGAGGTTTACATAAATTTGATCGTATAAAAACTAGCAGTTTAATTGATATTTACCATATGCTTTCCGTCGAAATTTTACCCTAATATTAAGCATATATCATTACTTTGACAACTTAGGATAAATTTTTGACTATAAATAGATGGAAGGTTGAACCTTTAAATCAAAAGTCCCAGTAAACTTTGTTGTTGTTCATTTTATCCATATAAGTAAAGGTAATGAACATTTACTATGTGGCTGGTTATTTTCTGAGTTATACAGTAATGTAGACGTATAAAAAGCTAAAGTTAACAGTGCATTGGACTTTGATTGGACACTACTTGGTAACTAGTGTGATGTGTCCATTCCCTTCTTTGGTGCTGACTGAATTCTATCAGTCAGGTTTGCAATGTGGCCACCATAGAACTGTAAATACAAGGTCACATGATTTGTTAAAACAACGAAGTAAACGCAATATATTATAAAGTCAATGGTGGTATATATTTTTGAAAGGTGACTGTTTTGACGTAAATGTATACAGGCTGTCACACTTCCTCACATTCCTGTTTTCGGGAAGGCTGTTTCATACTAGATCTCACTTGATTGCTATACTACTTTTGATGTTGTGTGTCTGTCAATATCAGAGATTCACCAGAAAGCATATTCTAAATTGACGCAAATAAATCTTAAATGTTTTAACTTGTTTAAACCTTGTTATTCGATTTAAACGCTTTGTTTTCTAATTCTTTTGTGGAGCTGTGTTCGAAGTAATAACTCTTTAGCTTTTATTTATAATCAAACATCGAAGTTTTAAGATTTGAGTCTGTTGTCATGAGAATGTCTTACTTCCTCATAGACATCAAGATTTCAGACAAATATTCATCGGATTTATGTGTGATTTTCACCCACAGGTTTTTATTACTCATGTTAAGACTAAAGGATATGTACAATAGCAGGGAATGAACATTGTCTTCAGAATTTAGTAATGACGATATCTGTAAAATAATAATTTAGAGAAAACTGCAATTTTTATGCAAATAAAACTTAGGGAATGAAAACTAACACAATTTCACAGGGATTTTACTCGTCGACTTTATTCCTAAGGCCTTCAATTCTAAGTGTTAATGATCAAAACTTTGCTGCCTTTAAAACCATTTTGATCATATGAAACGTGAAAGTACACGAAAAGTTCTCAACACTTATGAACACAATGAAGAAATCAGTGCTGAACTGTATTGTGTCAACAAAAATCATCCATTCAGTGATGGTGGATGATTTCGAATGAAGACACAACTAAATTGAATAAATTTTGATTTGTAACAGGCGCTACATTGAAACGATCACTCTGAACCTAGCAAAGGGATGGCTTCTTGAAGCGTGCATCAGGACATAAATTCCGTGTTTTATATTTTTATATGAAACCCTCAGTAAACTGTTGAGCCACTAAGTTACTGACATTCCTGAACTTGTCTCTCTTTCATTTTCTTCTACTCATAGACTACAAATACATGAAAACAACAAATGGAATAATATATACCCAGTTAATTTGTTACATGTTATCGAATGCTTGAAATTTGAGAAC
Source organism: Trichobilharzia regenti (assembly GCA_944472135.2). NCBI lineage: Eukaryota > Metazoa > Platyhelminthes > Trematoda > Strigeidida > Schistosomatidae > Trichobilharzia > Trichobilharzia regenti. The sequence goes on along the minus strand of OX235262.1, from coordinate 130,532,862 downwards.
TGTTTTGAGATACATAAGTAATACAATACCGTACTTTTATCAAGTCAACAGTAGGTTATTGACAAGAATATTGTATGGTGTTAGATGGTTAAAGCAAACCGGTAAGAAGCCTTGGACGCAGGTGTTGTGCTGGTTGACATTCGTCAGCAAGGCTTATCTGCAACCTTAAAGGAACTCATGTCTCTTTTGAGATTCGAACCTGTCTCACCCAGTGCTACAATCAGAGACGTTACCACTGAGCTATTCAAGCTGGCGACTGACCTCCTTCAAGGTTTCAGATACGCTTTGCTGACTGGTGAGTGCCAGCTAGTACTAAACCTGGATCCAAGGCTAAATGTCACTTACCTCCAATCATATAACATCAACAATTCAAAGTGAACTATGATGGCAAGTTACCTAGTTTTGTGGCCAAATTGCGAACCTGTTCGATGGAATTCAGTCTGCACCGAAGAAAGGACTAGATACATCACACTAGTTACCAACTAGTATCCAATCCAAGAATGTTTTATAGTATTCACTTAAAGAAAATTTTACTGAAGGACGCTGCTTAAAATATTAGGAGTACTGATGAAGTGTAGGGTGGTCACCCTGTAGTTTAACGTCTTTAAAAGAGATGGTCAGATGTCAGGTGGGAAAAATAATTTATTAGAAATAAAGATTATTATACTATATTAATCACTCATTTTATGAATAACATTGAGCTATAAGTCGAAGTTTACAATTCAAAGTGAACTTTGAAAAGTTAAGCAGCACAAATTAAACTTTTTAAATATCACTGCGATATACAAGTATTTTCGACTTATCGTTCTGTTTAAATGCAACTGATGAATAGATATCGTTTGTTAACTGCTTAGTTCCGCAAATAGTGTACTTTTGAATAGGATTTTTAACTCGACTTGTTGAATTATCATTAAAAAATTTATCATATTAACTAAACCGCTTAAAAGTAAAAAGCAATGTGTATTAGATCTCTTGAATATACAAAAACCAAAACATATAAGAATAATAATAATAACAGAAATATTAAAATCTGTTCAAAAAAAGTAAAGAATGTTGACAGATTCACACCTAAGTATGATATTGATGCAGATAAATGAATGTACTTCATATCTTAATCCATTGTATTGTATACAACATGAAGTGTTAATTCATCTGTCATTTTTTATTACTAAAATTTAGGTCACTGTAGCAAAATTAAAATATATAGAATCAATAAAATATTACAAATTAAATGAACATAAGTTCAAATTTTTCACTCACTCATCAGTAATGATAATATTCTTTTTATTTCAATAGAAAAGTATTTTGATAAGTAGTATTCAAGTAAATATGAGAATAATTATTATATTTTTATAAAAAAAAGTTTGTGTTATATTAGTGATCGGTGGAAATTATTAAGATTTTATTCAACTGTTTTTCGTGTAATAATCGTCCCAGTGCGCTCAATTGTCTACGAGCTAGCTCGCCTTGTAACCAGAAGGTTCTGGGTTCGAACCCCGAAGGGTGAATACTGATGAAGAGTCCCAAACTAGGCTGACGAAACAGCTGTCCGGTACTCCCAGATTTTCCAGTGGTTCTCTAACTGATGTCAGCTCATGATGAAATCCTCCATCCAGTCAAACGAAATCCCTACAAAACCACTACTTGATAATAATCGTTTCAGTTTGATTGCTAAATATGTAAAGGTTATCCTTGAGGTTTGATTACTTTGAGACAAGGTTCACTGCATGTGATGCAAGAGATTCAGTTCAGCAAACATTTAATTTCATGATATCATATTGATCTGTATACACTGATACAATAGAATTATTTTCCAGTGATCCTTTGAAGATGTGCTTCGGTGCTTCAGTGGTAGAATGTCCACCAACTAATCATATAGTCCAGAGTTCGACTCCCAGCCGATACATTTCTAAAACTCACCTAGTTTACTAGCCGACAATCAGCCTAGAAAAGAAGACAGGCCTCTTGTGCAGGCAGCAACCTCAGGTAGTAAAACAACACCAACGCTATAGTAGATTCAAAGCTTAAAGCTCTGTGTTCCACCCAGAACGCGAAGGAATGTAGAAAAAAGAAATCCTGTGAGGCATTTGTTTATGTCAGCTTTAAAGTTGCTTTATTAAAAGTGAAACTCATTTCCATTTTCTAGTGATATTTCACTAATAGAGGACTCACTTTCAGCTCTTACACTAAATGACACTTAAATTATTCTTCTTACATTAATAAGATGGAAGTATAGAGTAGTACCACTGAACAAATGAAAAACTAGGAAGTAGAGTAGTTTTGATATATATTTATTTACTCATGTATTCCATCAAATTTTAGAAAAAAAGTAATGAACGCCTGTTCAGATACTTGTAAATTATCCAAAGATTTAGATTTGTTCTAAATACTGTTTCGGTTTATTTTATTTATTTAGGCAATCACTGAAAAAGTTCAATACAATGAAACGCTTAGACTTCATCAACTTGACAATGCATTCTGCATTATCACATTCGCTTGATGTATGTGACTTTAGTTTACTCAACTCGTATTTCTCCTGTAATAAAAATAGGTTCTAAAATGAGAATTATGTCGATAAATTAAATAGTGCCAAAATAATGTCTAAAATTACTCACATTAATAGCAGTTTGCCGAGCATGAGTAAATAATTTCAAATAACTGAAGTTGAGGTTTTTGTGCAAAAATGTACTAGGAGTAAGCGACTCATTTTAGAAGTCAGATGAAATTGATCAACAAAATGAATTATCAAGTATTGGTTTTGTAGGGAGTTTTATTTGATTGCATGGAGGATTTGTCTTAAATTCACAATTTCCTAGTTGTCTATAATTTATTTAAGGCTTACATAGTTAGTAAAAACTGCTATCAATAACATAAGTACTGTATTACATGAATGCCATAAATGATGTTCTCTGCATTCATTCATTCAGTTCTTTCGGAAAAGATGTGGTATAGAGACGTTTGAATATTGAAGTACCATCAAAATAAGACCCAATAAGAAATACTCTCGGAAAAAAAAGGAGACAAGTAAATGCTGTAGGTTTTGGTAGTAATTTTCTTCGTTAGATTTCTCATATAAGTTGTAGTGACAGGATGAGTTAAGTTGAAATCAAATTCAAAGTTCTTGAAAATAAAGATGGGTTACTCTTTTGACTAGTGAGTCTGTGTCTATTGGACTGGCTACAGCGTGTATTGTATATGTCAGCTAGTCAAGCTATGAGCAGACTAGAAGAAAGTTAGAGTTGGTCAGTTCAAAACAGTTTACCGATGCAAGGAATCATTGATTGCTGAAATGAGCCTTGTAGAAAAGTTTGGGTTATTTTTCTTGGGTCCCCATATACTCTGAGTCAGCGGTTCAGTGCTTCACTACGTTTCACCTAATTACTATTTCTGCAACGTAATTTTGTTGAATGTAGCATTAAAAGCTACTATTTCAATCTTTCATGTGTATAATTTTGCAAATTGTGGCAGGCTGATTTGGCGCATATCTGTGCAATATTGTACATTGTACTGTCACTGTTTAGTTTTATATAAATATGGAATCCTTAGGTTTGTAAGCGTTGGCGGCTTATGAGGTGAATATTTCACGTCATCAATGGTAGTTAAAGTGTTAATACTGACGTTATTATTTGTGAGTGTGAGTTATAAATAAATCACATTTCTATAATAAAATGGTTCTTGGAGTAATAGTGTGGTGACAGCTGGCTGTTAGCCAAAATCGGTTGACAGTAATTTACGTCAATGCTTATGTCCCCAGTATTGGTCGTGAGAAAAATACAAACAAAGGCTTTGCGTAGGCGGATACAGTTAACATATAGATGATCTGACATTCAAGAAACAGTCACAAAGAGATGCAAGGTTAACTTTCAGTGAGAAACAACCAATCAGAAGACTGTGTTTTTCTGCTAACAATAATCTATAATATGTATATGAAAAGCTATAAATATGTGTTGATTTCCTCAATAAAGGATCTGTTTCCTGTCCCTTGTCTTCTGTTGTCACAATAGCTTCTGCAAATCTTCTCTAAGATTACTAAGAATATATATATATATTATTGTTCCCTGAGGTTCTGAGTGGGACGTAGGGATTCAGCAGAACATCTCCACTTTGTCTTATCCTCTGCAGTCCTCCTCATCTGCCCCCACGACTGGCCATAGTATCTCATCTCCTCTTCGCACGATCTACTTCATGTCACCCTCGGACGCCTCACTCGTCTTTTCTCGTTTGGGTTCCACCCGAGGGCCTAGCATGCAATATCATTCGATGGTTCCTTCAGCGTCTGTCCGGTCCATCTCCAATGTCCTCGGGGTATATATATATTCAGGTGAAGTGGAGAAGATTTGTTGCTCAGGTGGATGGCTTCGGTAGATCTAGACTCCCTCAGCTATGTAGTTCAGCTGAGAAAGTTCCATTGTCTTACAAGACAACATCTTTAGCGCACACTGCAACTTTTCAACATCTTTTTAATATTTTACATTTTTACTTTTAAAGTTCTATTTACTTTTTGATACGTAACAATCGCTAACTGTTTTTTCCATGTGCAGTAATCAGTTCGACGTTTTATTACAATTACTATTAACTTATATTTATTATATGTATCAGTTTAGCGACCATATGCTTCCTATTGAGAGTTTATTACATCTTGCATCCCTTCACCCTAAGATTAATTATAACTACTCAGATAATGGCAAATGTAATGAAAAACACTGTTTTCTGAAGTGTCAGTAACTTTTCTGAGGATGACACTTTTGTAAATCCAAAACCGTGGTTTTAAAGTAAACGGATATTTATTTGCGCACTTACCATACTTAGTAGCATATGGTGAATTTTTATCAGAAATGTTAACATAGTTAAAGTAAATTATCTGGTGTGCCACTCGCTGGTCTCTCTCCTTTCCTTCCACACTACAGTCAAATGTGTATACCTTTTTGAGATGTGATATATTTAGATCAATTCTGAAATGCTGCAGTAAACTGGATCTATGTAGAAACGATGACAGAACACTGAAGTTTAGGGAGAAAAATACAGTTTACTAGCTTACTTGTTTAAAACAAAATCAAAGATGGAAATGAAACATTTGTTAGTTAATACTTGGAAGATAAAGGAAAAATTCGCTTTTAATTTAGGCTGAAAATTCTGTAGAGATTCTGATTTGCATGGTTCACTCACGGAGATGGAATGAAGTCTTCTTATCTACTAGTATTTAGGTTATTTCACGTCTAATTCAAAGCTAATTTTAAGTCTCTTATAGTTGGTAAATGTATCGTAAATATAATTTATTTTTGAGATCACTTTTTAACCACACATGCATGTTTTATGTCTCAAAAAATGATCACTATTTAACTCCTATTACTGTAATTGTATATTTGTTACAGATAAAGAATTACAAATGAGTCAGCCGAGTGAAACATATTCATTGCTTAAAAGACCAAAAGTGAGAGAATTCTGTAAATTGAATCAACCTTCGAGGCTATCCGTAGGTGACATCAGTCATCCTGGTGGTAATGCTTACACAAACCTACACTTTATTTCATCGGTAAAACACAACTTGAATTCAGACACTAGTGCTGGTATAGCTATCAAATCAAAGAACAATAATGATTGTTGTATCGGTGAAAAAGTTCAAGAGTTCTGCTATAGTGACAATAATAAAACAGTCAGTAATGAACCAACAACGCAAATAACAAAATTACTGCGTCTACTACCCCGTGATAATCAGAAATGTGCTGGACGCAAGATAACGGTAGTACGCTGTAATCCAGACGGTAAAGGAAGAACAAGTGTCACTGTGAGTATAAATCATCTTTTAGATATCTTTGTAATGATGCATTCAATTCGAATCATTAAAAATTACTTTGCATTTGAATCTAACTCTTCAGTATAAACAAAGTAGTTTTTGTTTTACAAAATGAGGTATTAGTTTTGATGTTCCTATCGGATTTATATTCTGCATCTTTTGCAGATGGCTTGTTCCCACCTCTGACATATTTCCTCGAAGTGAGGTCAATGATTGCTAAACTATGGTATTCTTCATGAATAGTTTCTGTAGGGCAGATTGTTGTTCAGAATTAAATCTTCCCCTGCAATTTACGACACTTGATGAAAACTACTTCACCACGTAATCTAAAAGTGGTTGGCTATCAAAGCGACTCACAGTCTTTAATTAATTCTCTTTTATAGCTGAAGAAATATGGTCGTGTTAGAGTTATGTGATGAAAATCTTAATGTCAAATACAATTATCAAACAAAAATAAAAATTAGTTAAGGCCACTGCTTAATTCATCAAAGTGTTTCTAAAATGTGATGAATAATCAGACTGTAACAAGTAGGATGAAGATTGGTGGGTATCGACAAGGGTTGCGCAATATGAAATAGGATGTTAATGGAGACACGCGTCCAAAATAAATTATGTAATAGGTAGAAAGAGCAAATAAAGGGTTGGTTAAGAAGGTGTTGCCAAGATGCCATACAAAAATTCAAAGCACAAAACAGAAAACAAAATATTATTAACAAAGTCGTAGAACTTGGAATTATATCCAAGGTAGAAGGAAGGAGTGGAGTTGTGTCTTCCATGTACATAAATGAGGGTTATCTATCCGGATCTCTAAGGCCTCGTCAATGCAAAGTATACGGAAGCTTACTGTTTTCTGGAGGTTTCTTTCAACTTTGGGGATAATATTCGGTTGATATTTGATGTATCTTGTGTATACTCCAAAAATAACAGCTTTCTTACAACAAGGGAGGCGTCAGCACCCGAAAACATAGCCTTAATACGTTTCTTTATACGATTTATCATCCTTTATGCAACCGGTCTTTTGTCACTTATTAATCTTCGGTAACCAATGTATTGGTTTATATGAAAAATTACGGGCTAGTGTTGGTTAAAAGACCGCTAACTGAATTCTCCGTCAGATCATAAATTACATTCAGTGACCTGAAATCCAGTTTCTCTTATTACAGCAGCATCACATGCATCAGTATAGGCGGAATGATAGTTGTTGTATATCTCTTCATGTTGGAAACATACAAACCCTTCTTGAAAATAACATATTCAACAATGAAGTGTGGAAATTATTAGTTTATTGATGTAATGTGTTTTTAGAAAATGTTACACGTTCGCTATTTCACCCTTCCAACATAAAATAAATGTTTAGTATCAGTATTTTGTGTAAAGTTTAATAGATGTATGCGTAGGGTCAATCAACAACAACGATAATTAGTTATGTTGCTAGAATAGAAATGTAACATTCAGTACAAAATGACTAGTAGTTTGGATCTTTGGATATCACAGGTGCAAAAAATAACTGTATCGACGGTTTTCTGAAAATATAGCTGTGTCTAGACCTTACCAGTAATCCACTGTGATACAGTATTGACTGATATTTCCCTGCCGAATATTTTTAATCAGTGGATAAAGACTTCATTCAATGATGACTGACGAAAGTTATTTGTTAGTTGCCCTTTTCTTCCTGAGTCTTAACTAAGTGTTCAATATTCTTGTAGATTTATTTCCACACACATAAGTCTCTGGTTCATTCAGATTTTGTTGACTTAAATAATAGTGTATGGCTTCTAGAGATAGTAGATGCTTTTATGAAATTGTAGGGAGTGTTTAATTGGCCATATCAAAGACTCTATAGACTCTATAACATTCAGCCGTCAGAGTTAGCTGTAATGTTCTTCATTTTAAGGCAATTTGTGGATTATTTTATACTTTCAAGACAGCCCTGCTTAAAACACATGGAGGAGAGATAATAAGTATAGTTATTAGAAAAGTTTTGTTTGCCATGCTGAAAGAAATCAAGTGTTCATTTCTCCTAAACAAGCAGTATAAAGTATTTGAAGCTAGAGTTAGTGTTTAGCACCTTGGTTACCAAACTGAAAGCAAAATTTAGGGTTTTACTGGGCTGTGTTTGGTCGTATTATGCAAAGTAGTGGATTAGATAATGACATATAGACCTGCCATTACAGTAGGTGGTACAGACGATGTTTTACTACGGCAGTAACGCCTAATTCAACCATTCGGTTAGATGTTTCACTGGACATTTGTCTGCATCAAATTCATTGAATTAAAAAAAGATAAGACTGAATGTGAAGCCAATAAAAACAGGAATGTTGCAGAAAGCCAAAATAAAGTGATGTTCGAGAGGAAAGTTAGACCAACGCTATTGGAAAGCACACTCGATATCCGCTTTGACCTTCTGATTCAAATTAAGCAGTGTGCCGATTTTTATCAGCCAACTTGTGGAATGTTTTTACTAGTGTCTAATGGTGATTATTTAATAATTTATGATACTGTCTTTTGGTCGCTTCACATCTAAATGTATTATCCAAATGTATTTTTCTGTAGACACTGAAAAGTCATATGTATATTTCAGAATTTTCAAAAGAATGGTTACTTAACAAGGAATATTCTTTTCGATAACCTTTCTTAATCAGGTTCTACAGTTATATATACATTATAGTGAATCGATTAGTGTTAATAACAACATCAATGTTTTTTAAATAACATCGAATCAATAGTATCAATAGATTACAATTCAATAGCATCAACATAACAATAAACTGAATATCAGAAAACTTAGGAAAGATAATACAAATTCATAGGGCAGTAGTGGTGGCTGGAATTGCTTCTTTTGCACATAAAGCACTGGTTGTTTCATGTGAATCACAATGGCCTCTTCTGCTTGAAGCGTGCGTTGTTTTGGCAGTTCATTCGGTGCCCAGTAGATGGTAGGGAAGGATTCTTCAGTACTGGCTTTTTGGCCGGTCTGGACCAGGTGGTCTAATATCGAACTGTTAATGGTTTTTACTACGCCTTTACTTAGCCATGCTGGGAGATGTTCTCGAGCACGAAAAATCAAGTTCCTAAAGCAACAGCTGATATAACTCGCCCCACAAGCGCGCTTCAATCGGTAGATAAAATCGGAAGCGGCTAGCCTAGGAGTTTCATCTTTCAATCAAGGATTCACCAGGATTGTTGCCTACTATGAACTTTTAGTTATTAAGATGAAATAACATTGCACTTAATGAGTGTTTTCTCTCTAAAAAGTGATTTAAGGAAGGGTTGATTGAGGTTTATCCATCATTTATTGCATACAATATGTTTCTCAATAGTACTTAGTGACCATAAGAGTCAACGAATTAATGAAATGCAACGAAAAGTAATAGTGTAGAAAAGGGCATTATCCACTGAATGAATTTTCGACGTAAACGTGCTTGGTGAGGTTTCGTGTCAGATAGCAGGTTTCTTTGCGACTTTACCTTGTAGTCAGCTGAGCATATTCACTAACTCTAATACTATCACTTTAGTGAATTTCCACCATTCCAGCCAGTTATTGTTTCTGACCCAGTTATATCAGAAATCTTCTTTATGTAAAATAAAAAGTTGTTTTTCTGGGGGATTCATTTTATTACGCTTAGTTGACAACAGTTATATGAAGGAAAACACTAGAAGAAATTTACCATATTATGACGAAATTCAAATTCATCTACAAGAAATGGGTTGAGTGCTAGGTATCTGAGGGAAAAGCATTTTCAAATGCTGGACTCAGAAAGTGTTTCAACAAGAATTCTGCTCGTTTAGAACATTAGTCATTATCATCAATGCTGTCTGTAATGTTCTCACGACCAGTCAAACTGAAATTATAAACATTATTGTTTTTATTGTTAACAGACAATAGATCAAATCACATTCTTATTCTCGTTCACTTTTGTGTTAAAAATCCAACGGCTGGTGATTGACACCAAGATGATAAAGGATCTAACTTTACTTTCATTAACGTGATCAACTGTTTCAGTATTTATAAAACATTTAACTATTTTTTTATTATAGGTTATTATGGTTCGTAGAGCTGTACATACCCTGGGTGAAGTTATGTGTGAACTAAGCGAAGCATTCGGTGCACGTTGGCATAATGATCCAATCAGACATTTATATTCATTAACTGGTCGTGAAATAAGATCTGTAAATGAATTGTTTCGTAAAGAGAAAGTTTTTATTGCTTCTGGAATGTATAAACTATTTGGAAATATTCACTTTGAACTTACTAAAAATAGTATTAACAATAATAATAATAGTAATTGCATTTTAAATAACACTAATCACAATAATGACAACCACAACAACAACATCGGTACGAATAATTATACTCATCAACTTTTAAATTACAATAATCAACATTATTACGGATTACATTCAAATCAAGATAAAAATCATATTGCCACAAATAATATGATGTATTTGAAGCCAGAAGATATACGAGTAAGTTCTGATACTTTATACTGCTTAGAATTTGTTATCACTTCTGTCTGTCTGTCTGTTTTCGACATAGAACTTTGCACAAATGTGTGGAAGTTCAAGTCGCCACACTCCATGTAGCACACAAAGCAAGAAAAGAAAGTAGTAGAAGTGCATAATAGAGACAGTAAACAGAGGTGTGAGGCAAAGGAATAGTAATAAGGAAGAACAAAACAGTTTCATTGAAGATCATAAGTCACAGGGAGTGGATGCATCTGCGCCACTGAGAACGGTTTTGAGCCATGTCACCAATTGTTTCCAACCATAGATTTTTACCGTCCCGAGGACCCCAGCCTGGAAGTCTACACCTTTCTACGTGGCTTAGACCAACTGTTGTGGATTTCATTGACTGATGCCAAGTTTTTGTTTGACCGACGCTAGCTTTTTCAGTCTGACCCTATATCCGCTAACATAGCTCGTCGAGGGAGGCGATGGCTTGGCATACGTAACACATGTCCTAACCATCTCAGTCTTTGTAGCTTCACGGCTTCGTCGATTGATTTCCCCTGTTTACCTATAACTCTGCGCCTAACCTCCATGTTGCTCACCATTATCACTTCTACTATTCAAAAGAAATGAAAAATACTACGAATGCATGTGTTTGTATTTATACAAAGTAGGACAGATTAGGGAAAGTAAAGTTGTAAGTAGATAAAAATGTCATCATGATTCTTCAGATGAACATGCATAGTATCAGTGTTCATTGTTTTATCACATTTATTAAACGTTAAAACAAAACGCCAACAAAATGAAAGTCATGCATTCAGATTGTCAGTTAACTTCTTTTATTTGCAAATACTTTATTTCTACTGGTATTGGAATATTATTTTTGTTGTTCCCTTAGGTTCCAAGTAGAACATAGGGGCGCAACAACGAATCTCCACTTTCTCCTATTTTCTGCTATTCTCTTTAGCTCAGCCCACGAGCGCCCATAATATCTCATCTCCTCCTCGCATGATCTTCACGTCACCCTCGGATGACCCGCTCATTGTTTCCTATTTGAATTCCACTCCAGTGATTGTCTGGTGCACGATGTCGTTCAGCGGTCTCCTCAGATTATGCCCATTCCATCTCCATTTTCTTATACATATTTGTTGAATAATAGACTTTTGGTTAGTTTGTTCCCATAGTTTCTTGCTGCCAATTACTTCTGGCCATTCACCTGACCTTGAAATATGGGTGTAGGCAGCTTTTGATAAAAGTCCGTAGTGGCCTGTCGGAAATGATTTTTGTGAATCACAGTGCAAATTTCTGATCCATATAGAAGAACTGATTGACTTCAAATTAGCGTTGAAAATCTGGATCTTGTTCTTTATTCTAAGAAGTGCAGAAGATTTTCAAGCCGGTTTCAGATTTATGAAGGTGCATCTCACCTTTCTGATTCTGGCTTTGACACCTTCATCCATGCCGCTTGTGGTTGAAATGAAGCTTCTACAAAGGTGGAAGAATTAGTGTCTTTCATTTTTATCCCACTGATAGTGATTGGTTCTGTGGTATAGGAATACCGAATATAATTTTGTTTTGAACATTGTGTTTAACGGATGATAGACGAAAAAAGTCTATTATTTATTATTCAGAATAAATAATTCCAATTCAAAGATTATAAGTAATAGTCCGTCCTGCTAAACTTATACAAGACAGTATACTCATGTTTTGTGAGACAATGAAATAAAATTCAATGTTTGGTTCATTGTCAGAGTACTCATCAACCATGTGGTTTAGGCTTCATTCCGACCCAACCTACTCTTAAACCGTACCTTTCCGGTAGTGAGATAGGAAAAGAGGGAAAGTTAGGCCTGAAACAAGCGGCGCAAACCAGTAAAAAACCAGCACTGCATTTGAAGCTTATAAACTCACTGTTTAAAGCCTCGTATTCTTTGACAAGATAAGGAATGAAAAATATCAACTGTCTGTGGTAGATTGTCTGTCTGTCTGTTTCCAACATAGAACTTTGCACAAATGTGCGGCAGTTCAAGTCGCCACACTCCATGTAGCACACAAAGCAAGAAAAGAAAGTAGTAGAAGTGCATAATAGAGACAGTAAACAGAGGTGTGAGGCAAAGGAATAGTAATAAGGAAGAACAAAACAGTTTCATTGAAGATCATAAGTCACAGGGAGTGGATGCATCCGTCCCAGCCATTGAGAACGATTGTGAGCCACATCACCAATTGTTTCCAACCATTGGTTTTTACCGTCCCTCGGACCCCAACCCCTACGTGGCTTAGACTAACTGTTGTAGATTTCATTGACTGGTGCTATGTTTTTGTTTGACCTCCGCTAGCTCTTTTCCAGCCTGAACCTATGTCAGCTAACACTGCCTGTTGTCGAGGAAGGCGATGACTAGACATACGTAGATTACAAAAGGTTTACTTGTAAAGTGAAATCTAGAATTGAATAAAGATTTATATGCAATTTAATTGTGGGATTATCTCCACCCCTATATAATAAGGACATATTTGATACTAGTATATATTGGATTACTTTCACCACTATAAAAAGATACATAATGCACTTAGAATCCAACCTATCTACAATCGTTAAATGTGTACACTTATGAAGTGAATAGATGTTTTCATCCTAAATAGATCATGGTTATCACAATCAGTAGTTACTTGCTGGTATAGTGTTAACCTTTTGTCCGTAACTGCTTAAAAACCTATAACATCTAAGTGGTTATTATTTGATATTCAAGTTTAAAAGGAGGACACAAATGAAACTTTTTTCTAGAAACATCTTCGAAATGAAAACTTCTAATATCAACTTTTTTCATGCTTGACCACTGTAAACGTCGCATTGCAAACATTGGCTTCTAACAGAGTGAATTTGCTTTGAAATTAATCAATTTAGGTGGCTAAAATTTCAAAATATGCAGTCAACAGAATTTTTATTACAATATGGTTTTATGCATTTATGATTAGTTGTTAAAAAAAGTGAATATCTCATAGAAGCATGTTTAGTAAATAGTTCAAATAATGAAATGATGCATCCAGCTTGTCCAAAAACTTGGAAACCTTTAGGAATTTTAGCCAAGATAATTAAAAAAAGAAGGTGTATGATTTTGGTTAGTCTTCTGTTGAATAATTTTATCACTGCACAATACAATAATTCGTGTGTGTTTTTTCTAAAAAATAGCTTTAAAGCAATGGAAACGGACACTTATTAGGCTAAATAAAAACAAGATGGAATAGAAGATTTAAATCAGTGTGTGTGTTTTAAATAATGGACATTCTTAAATGTAAATCTAAGAGAGATAATATGGACCATATTGCTCAATGGGTGACTGTCATTTTCAATTAATGAAAAGAAATATTGACAAATATTTTTCAAAGCAGACTTTGTTACAAGCCTATATTAACAGTAGAAAGATTGAACATCTTAAACCGCTGAATAGTCATCTTGTCATATTTTGGGAAGTTTCAGTACTGCGAACTAACATAATACAGAAAATAACGGTAGTCCTGATGCTCTTTGTCAGTGATACCTTGCATTTCAATTGTTAGTAAACAACTTCATCTAGAGATCAGTCAAGTTCTTGCAAACACAGTAACCTATTATATGCAAGTCTACTTATAAGTATTGATTATTATAGTAATTTAGCAATAATATGCTTCTCCACTTGACAATATGTGCTTCGGTGGCACAGTGGTTAGGACCCTCGCCGACCATGCACATGGGCCGGGGTTCGAGCCCTCGCCGACGCACACCTGATATCTATGGTCGGCCTGCAAAATTTGGGCTACCGATATCCATGGTGAAAATTCCATACTTGTACCAAAAATACAGTGTGGAATCAAGCTGTAATCAAAAAAAAATACGGTATGGAATCAAGCTGTAATCAAAAATTAAAGAATAAATAAATAAATATCCCACGTAACCTTAAGTTTACTCGACTAATTTAACATGTGTACAGAAATAATTGGATGTAAATTTCTTTAGAGGCAGGATATCATCTGAATAAAGGCCTGTTAAATCAGGCAAATACCTAACAAATAATAAGTTAACTATATAGATTGCGAAACAGCGCTTTATACCATTGCACTCAATTTTCGATTTTCATTTGAGAAATGCAGCATAAATACTTTAAAACAGTATAAAAAACTTGCTGTTCAGGTGAATGTTTTCGATAACACATTTAGCGCTAACTTTATTTTGAAGTGGGTTTTAAATACAGTGGGTCTGAAATTTTATCTTGACATAAATAGCTCTATATACGAAAAGGTTATTAGAGTTGATCAAATGTGATAAGAAATACGTAGTTGAGAATCCGTTTCATCCTACATGATTGATTTATTGAACGAAAAGCGGAAATATTGAGTTAAACAGTAAAATAAAAAGTTCGTTTATTGTAAGAAATATTTTTCAGCAGAACCACGGTGTCAGCTATCCAGGCTGCAAATATCCCGGACTTACCGCTAGTCTCAGAAGGCTATGCCTAACATGCAGAATACCATGCATACTGACCACCGCGGAACAACAGAAAAAGGTAGGGTGATACGACTGTTTATTTTTCCATCGATAACGAAACGGATTTACAAGTTACTGTCAGCAGAGTTTGTAGATCAATGTTAATGTAATGTACAGTAATATTTATGATCGTAATTCTCCAGTCTTCTACCAACCAGTATCCGACTAAGTAAAGTTAGTCCTCTTGCCTCCCGCTAAATGGAGACTGGGTTTAATAAACAAACGATTCGGTGTCCACCAACATTGACATACTCTTTTTGAAATGATTGCCTTGATTTTCAACATATTCTGTAGTTTAAACATTAACAAAACGGGTGTTCGTCCGTTTTCACTGATGAGAACTCCCGAAATAAGATGAGAAAGCTATTTCAATAGTAGTCCATCCACTGTGTATACATGATGAAAAGTAACTTACAAAATGAAATAATATAATAAATCTTTATTTCTGACAATGTGTAAAGATATACTACCGAAATGTGCAGCGTGTTTAGTTTCAAAATATTTCCTCTCATACAGGATTTAAGTGTAAAGTAATAATCTGAAGTATGTCATGTGACGTAGCTTTGTTGCATATGAAAAAAGAAACAATCCTGTACACTTTTTCTCTATTTCCTTCAAGAACTGGGCAACATTTAGTTCGAAGCTGACTAGATATGCATGCGAGATCATGTAGTAGTCATTTGATATAATTACACGTCTAAAACAATGAGAAATGTAGACGAGTTTAAGTATTTTGATAGATGGAAATTCTGGTAGTCCACTGATTTAAGCAAGTCACCGTGGAAATACCTCATATAGTGTTTCGTCACATATGGAAAGTGATGTTTATTTATTTAATTTTGTAATATTTTTAATCAATATTTGTTTTTATTTCATAATGATGTGATATTAATGTGATTATTTTCATAATATATTAACTTAATATCTAACATCCGTGAGATTTTGTTAATTACTGTTCACAGGCAATAACTGATATAGCTCAAAATATTTTATAATGGTGAAGAAAACAAGATAGCTTGAATGTTTTGGAAATGAGCTTTTGGATAGTGTTCAATATTATTCATTATATTTTAGGCTCATGGCAGATAGTAGGTTTAAACAAGTATTTTAACTGTGACTTCGTTCAACCATTTGTGAAATGTACATCATATTTTTGAATGAAAATATAAAAGACAGAAAGAGATCTACAATGGAAAATTCAGCGAAGTCTTTTAAATGAAGACTAGGGTAGGACATGGATACTTACCATCAGTGGTGATATTCCTTGTTTTGGTGGACTGGATTGTACGGCACACCGTGTATGGGGAGCGAGAAAAGAGAAATACGTTGGAAAGATAAGAAGACTCTAGAAGATCTGAACTTCGTGAAAGATTTGTGTCTAATGGCATAGAAACTAGAAGATCTGTAGGCGAAAACCAACAGATTGGTAGAAGAAGCAGAGAAGACATGACTTGAAGTGAATATAGGAATGATAAAGGTGACGAAGATAACCAACCATCAGCAACAAAATGAGAGAATACTGAAGAAATTCGCTCCCTTCAATTACCTAGACAACATCGTTTGAACTACAGGTAGGCGGCATGGATGAAGATGTCAAAGCAATGCGAGATCGGGAAGACAGACCTCCATTACTCTGAAATCAGTATGAAAAGCTTCTGCATCTAGCATAAATAACAAGAATAGGCTTTTCAGAGCTTTTGTTAAATCAGTTTTTCTATATTGGCCCGAGACTTTGAGCGTCGTGAAAAGCATTTCAAACAGGCGAATACAAACTTTTATCAGAGGCTGCCTTCACCCCATATTTCAAGATCAGATGAATAGCAGGAAAGAAGAAGAAACAAGGAACTCTAGCATCACACAAGTAAATTTTGCCCAAGAAATATGTCAAAGAAAGTGGAAATGGATCTGAAGCATGTTGAGGAGACCAGCGACCGATATCGCGCTTCAGTCTGGCCCTCGAGTGGAACCCAAATGGGAAATGACAAGTTGGGCGCCCAAGGATGACATAAAGAAGATGAAAGCTTATGGGTAATTATAGGACCAGATGAAAATGACTGCAGTGAATAGGACAAAGTGGAGATGTGCTGTTAAAGGCCTATGGTCCACATGGAACTCAAAGGAATAATAGTAATAGGTAGAATCTCATTTTTTCTCGTTGTAAAATTAATGAATATGACTCAGTGCAACACAATATTCGTCACACACCACGATGACAGTAAATGATATCCTGTAGCTTAAAATAAGAAATTGCGAGTTGTTTGTTATGATTAAATGAACATAAAATTTTAAAACAGGACAATGTGCATGTGATTTAATATGATGAAGTATACCTGCAAGTCAGTGTCTTGGTGGTTCAGTGACAGAATGCTCTCCAACGGCGTACACGTCTTGGGTTTGAAACTTGATTTACGTGGTGTTAAACCTCGCTTAGCTGGTAGTAAACCCTTTAAGAGGTAGTGGGACTAGCGGATCCATCTCATAAAAACACCGCCACCAAAACTCCAAAGACTACCAGTGAACGTTATGTTTTGATTGAACACTAGTTAAGTGCGTCAGTGGCACAGTGGTTAGGACTCTCGCCGACCATGCATATGGTCCGAGGTTTGATCCCCTACCGGCGCACACTTGATATCTATGGTCAGCCTGTAAAATTTTGGCTACCGATATCCATGGTGAAAATTCCATACTTGTACCAAAAATACAGTGTGGAATCAAGCTGTAATCAAAAATAAAAAATAAAAAAATAATAATGACTAGTGAAATGTTTCTAGGCCTTTGTTTGGCATAGACTGAAAGGCATATTTTCATATCAGCTTATTGTGGCAAAGTGAGAGTTTCTTGTCGTTAAAGTTTCACCTGTAAAATGTTTGAATAGAGGATAGGAAAGCTGGAACCCTAAAACCCTAGTTTCGACGTTGTGAAGTAAGCTGTAGTCAGAATACCATCCAAAGAATATTACCGTATCATTCTGCTATATATATATATATAGTGAGTGTTTGAATGAAGCGTTTAAATCATAATAAATAATAATTGTAATATTAAGCAAAGCAAAAGAATAAACCTAAAAGGGATAAGGGCCTTACGATTAGGCATGTTCATCTACGGGTTCGAGAACATTTACCAGCTTGGTTTAGCAAAGGGGAAATCAAATGCATAAAAAGCTCAATTGTCGGTCAATACTGAATATTGCACTGAAAAATAGCCTTCAGGGTTATATACCGAATTCCAAGGTCGTTATCACGTACAGTTCATCTACGTCTCCTACATATAGCTGCAGCTGTTGCAATCAGATCGACTAAAATGGAACTTTTTATCCAAAAAATGTTCAGACGCCAAACTTGGGTTAAAGTTTCTTCTTCTCACCAAGAGTGTCTCTTTCCCTTATCCTTTATGGGTTTTTTCTTTCAGTTTGCTTATTATTACAATATATAGTGAACTCAGTAATATGAAAAAGTGGAGTCTAGTCGCAATACACTATGAATTTGTAGTGAATTTTATTCTACATTAGATAAACTTATTTAATATAACACACCACGATGCACTCACTATTCAGTTTTTTAATACTGTATCATTCAAGTAATATACAATCATATTCTACAACTTTCCATAATCTTTACGTACACGATTTAGTTTAATATTTTGATGAATATATCTATACTTTGTGTAAACTGTAGTTTAGCATCACAATTATAATATGAGATTTTTTGAATACTAATGAAGTTTTAAGTGAATACAGAAGTAAGACAAGTTGGCTGTCTATTATCACCACGGATAAGATTCTTAATTTTGGTGGACTGGATTTTGCGTCAGACTGTGCAATGGGAGCGAGGAGTCAGGGATACTCTGGACGACGGATAAGAAGACTCTAGAAGATCTAGATTTCTCAGATGATATATGTCTAATGTCACACATACTCGAAGACTTACTTACGGGCGAAAACCAACAAACTTACTGAAGAGGCAGTGAAAACAGGTTGCATGTGAACACAGAAAAGGGGTCGACGGAGGTGATGAAGATAACCAACGAACTGCAACAACAACCAGCACCAGTCACCATCAACGGAAAGGATTTAACAGAGGTCACTCCTTCACTTATCTAGGAACCACTGTTTCAACTACAGACGGATGGCACAAATGAATATGTCAAAGCAAGACAGAATCGGAAAGGTAAGATATGCTTTCATCAACCTGAAACCAGTTTGCAAATCTTCTGCACTCCACCTCAGGTTAAACAACAAAATTTGGATTCTCAACACCAGTGTCAAGTCAGTCCTTCTATACGGGTCAGAAACTTGGCCAGTGTGTCACAATAAGGATTTCCAATAGGTCACTGCAGACTTTTACCAACAACTGCCTCCTTAGACACTTCGATACTGAAGATCAGATGGCCGGTTGGCCAGAAAGAATTAGAGACAAGAAACTAATGACTGGGAACACACCGACCAAGGGCTGTTGCTCAACAAATATGTAGTAGGAGATGGAGATGGATAGGGCATGAATTGAGGAGACCATCAAATGACACTGCACGCAATGCAGGCCATCGCTTCAGTGGAATCCAAATGCGAAGCAACGACTGGGTCGTCCTTGGGTAGCATTGCGGAGATCGTGTGAGGGAAAGATAAGATAGTTTAGACAATCGTGGACTCAGATGAAGAGGATGGCAAAATGTAGGACAAAGTGGAGATGTGTTCTTGAAGCCTATTTTCTACTCGGAACCCAAGGGAACAATAGTAATAATAATAATGGAGTTTTATTTTGTTGTTGATTCATGAAAAAAGAATGACAAACTTTTGTTGATATTACTATTATTAATATTCAACCGTTGAATTCTTATTTTCATATTTTTTAAATGTTTGTTTAAAAACTGATCATTTCCAGATAAATAGGTTTCATTGTAGAAATTTACTAATTATATATGTATCACAAGAGGTGCCATTGTTCTTACTTAGAATACTTTCTACTATTACAGTAAAATCACTCACTGATCAGTTTATTCTTTTGTATAAATATAAGAAAGTTCATAAACAATAGTATTACTAGAAATAAATAAAATTCTTCCTCATATATATATAGCATTCCTTATACACTTAGCATTAACTGTAGACGTCGGCAGATCATTCAATGTACATTAAAAAGAATAGTATGTCTCCTTCTATATATCTCTTGTAAAACAAAACAAATAGATACACAATTATATCTGAACTGGAATAAACACAACATATGCTCCACAATAACTAGTATATCTTCCATATAATATTTTATTTATTCTTTTTCCGTGTCTTTGTTTAAACTTCCTGTTTTTTGAACTTAATTATAATATCCCTTTCTCTCCATATATACTGGAAATAGGAAGCAGCAATGACAAACACTGTCATTTCTACTATCAATAACATTCAATTTTGATATTTAATGCCATAGATTTTGATGTATTCACTTCTAATCTTTGTGGGTAGATGAAACTTGAGACGTATACATGCATGCATATCTACACAGAGAAATAAACAACAAGTGAACTGATCCTTATTAAGGAATAAGAATATTAATATTCCTTACTTATATCATTACCTTTCATTACCAGTTGTTGTTGATTTTTTTCTTGAGAAATAATTATTATATACTACTGCATATAATAATATCATTCACTCAAGCAATGGAAAATAAAAAAAACGGTTAAAAAGAAATAAAGAAGGATACCTTTTTTAAATAATAGATAGATTAAAACAACACAGTAGATGATGACATCTACTTTTTGGACAATTTTCATCAGTCCAGGATAATCTTTTCCTATTTTTGTGTTTCATTTTATTTCAATAAGGGAATAGTATTTTCTTCTTAGGATCCGTGTTAGATATTTCTTTAGAAGAAAGCGCATTCGAGTGGGATATACTGTATTTTCTCAGTTAGATCTCATCAGGATTAATTCAAGAATCATTGTTTGGGTTCCAGTGGCTCAATGTTCTACGAGCTAGCTCGCCTTGTAGCCAGAAGGTCCTGGGTTCGAACCCCGGCGGGTGCGTACTGCTGGAGAGTTCCAAACTAGTACGAAACAGCTGTCCAGTACTCTTTGCAGGTTTTCTAGTGGTTCTCTAACTGATGTTAGCTCATGGTGAAATCCTCCCTGCAATTAACTCAAATACAAGTAACTTTGTAAATAAATAACTA
The DNA here is from genome assembly GCA_944472135.2 of Trichobilharzia regenti. Lineage (NCBI taxonomy): Eukaryota > Metazoa > Platyhelminthes > Trematoda > Strigeidida > Schistosomatidae > Trichobilharzia > Trichobilharzia regenti. Next base: position 130,511,939 of record OX235262.1, on the reverse strand, counting down.
AGTATAAAGCAATCACGGTGATTTTTCAACAGGATGATAAAATTTTGCAAATAAGTTGTGCAGTTAGTCACAATAATAATGATGATTATTTCAGTAACAAAGATGAAAAACGTGGAGCGATCTGGGATAAGAAGAACAATTAAATACAACATGGTTAAACAAACAACTGTACATATAGACATAGTCAATAAAAGCTAGGAAGAACAAATAGTTCCGATTAAGTACTGCCAGATTGTGTGGGAAGTGAACAAACTACGTTTTAATGAAGATGCAATAACACTAGGAAATGATAAGAGAGGGACTAAAAGTATAAGTAAGGGATGGTAGTGTCATCATTAGTTTGTTAGATCTTAATAGACCAAGTGGGGGATAATGGCTGTACGAACTTCTTTTGAATGCCTCGTTTAGCCTGAATCGCACAAATGCCTATTGTTCGAGCTGTGTGCAGTAGACGAATACGAAGTCTATTGGAAAGATTCAATGAGATGGACTGAACGCTTTCGTTTCCTCCACTACATGACCACTATCAACTAAATGTGTTAGAATGGAGCTACAGATTGTTTTTGCTTGTCCTCTATCAAACCATGATGGAAGGGAGATGTTCAGTAACATGTTGGTTAAGCTGTCTAGTAGTGGTATTTTAGGAAGATAGGTTTAGCTATGATTGGCCCAAGTGACTTATGTAATAGATAGAAAAATGAGGTTAAAAAACACTCTACTCTCATCAGTATTATCATGAATTTATTCTAATTTATTACAAACTGTGAAGATACTTTGAGCAGGATAGAAAAAGAATACTGACAGTTGAAGGTTAATGGTTGACCGATTGTATCAACATTTTGAGGTCGGAGTAATGATATCATAGCAAGAAACAACAAAGTCACTTATTTCAAGTTTCATCATGAGCTCACATTAGTTAGCAAGCCGTTGGACAGCTGTTTCGTCCTAGTTTGGGGCTCTTCAAGGTAGTCAGTTATGTAAGTAGACAAGTAAACAGTATCTTTTAATTAACAACATTCATAAAATAAAAGTTGATCACTACTACAAATTATGTAATCTAATAAATAAAAATGCATATATGAAAATCGATGTTCATATATGAATCAAGCTAAAAATTTAGCATTTCGTAATACATTCTCTTTTAACATTGCTTGTATGTTATATACAAAATGTTTACGCGTACTGTTTTTTTATCAGTAATCACAACGAATGCGAATTTTTCAAGAGATTTTTAAAAACAAATATCTACTAGGGGATACAGCCATTCACGATGTTCCTATGTTTTGTTACTTAGATAAATAAAAACAAAACACGTAGATCAGCGAAGAGTCTCTTTTCGGCGGATTCATTTTCTTAACTGTACAACCGCAAATATATATGTGTTGTTTTGTATGTATGTGTACATTAAGTTTGTTAAAAAAATACAATTGGTTAAGGTTATTTAAACTAAACAGGTGAAGGTTGGTAATACAAGTCAAGAAAATTAAGTGTTAATGAAACTAGGGTAGTAACAAAGGTGATGAGTTGTCACAACAGTTGTTAAAAGAAGTTATATAATAATAATATGAATAGTTTGATGAGTGAGTTTTACTTAGGATGCAAATAGGAACAAAGTAGACAATACGAAATTATTTAGGAATATAAGTGAATACAAGAATTATAAGCAATTAAAGAACAGGCAAAAAAATTAAGTCATCAAAAGCAGAGTCTCCTTCAAAGTAATCTACAAAGTCAAGAATAACCTATCAAAAGCAATACGGTTTCGTCTTCTTTGTATCGCTGAAGCTCTGGCCATTCACATAGAAAAACCGGAGCTGTGCATACAAAAGAAGATTACTTAACCACTTTTACTCTCATGGTAACAATGTTTTGATTTGTTATGAGTTTTTATTTTTATTTTGATGACCTAATTTTGTTTCTTTTCCTGTTCTTTAATTGCTTATAATTCACTTATATCTCCTACATAATTTCGTATTGTCTACTTTGTTCCTATTTGCATCCTAAGTAAAACTCACTCATCAAACTCTTCGTATTATTATTATATAACTTCTTTTAACAACTGTTTGTGACAACTCATCACCTTTGTTACTACCCTAGTTTCATTAACACTTAATTTTCTTGACTTGTATTACCAACCTTCACCTGTTTAGTTTAAATAACCTTAACCAATTGTAATTTTTTAACAAACTTAATGTACACATACATACAAAACAACACATATATATTTGCGGTTGTACAGTTAAGAAAATGAATCCGCCGAAAAGAGACTCTTCGCTGAACTATGTGTTTTGTTTTATTAATGCCTGGATGGGGATTATCCATGAATTGAAACTTAGATAAATATTTACAGCTTCTTATAAATAATGTTGGCAGATGGACACAGTCGTTCAGCTGAATCAGACAAGTTACTGGACAACAGCTTAGCAATTGAGGTCAGAAATAATGTGTATGTTTGTCGATGCAGTATGAAATTTAATAATTCCTGATGTCGGTAATAAAACTTTTTATTTTATAATCATTGTTTCAACTTCTAAAAGGTGGTATAAGATTATCTACCCAGAAAAGTGGATATTCAGGAGTTAGACAAGGGTTTCTACTATCACCGATAATATCCCTGATTGTGGTGGACTGGATTATGAGGAAAGCTGCGGGGAGTGAGCGAACAAGAACACGTTAAGCCTACAAGAAGACTCTGGAAGATCTGGACTTCAAGGACGACTTATGTCAAGTGTCATACAAACTAGAAGATCTACCAGCGACAACTAGCGAATTGTCAACACAAGCAGGGAAGAGAAGACCTTAAATGAACACAGGGAAGAAAGGGGTGTTAGAAATACCCAAAGAATAGCAGCAAGCAGCAATCACTGTTACCGACAGAAATCTTAACTAAGTTACTTCTTTGACCTTTCTAGGCATCATCGTTCTAACTACAGATAGGTGGTATGGATGAGGATGTCGAAGTTATGCAGAATCGGAATGACTCAACATAAAGAACAAGATTCGGATTTTCACCACTATTATTAAATTATTCATCCTACATGAATCAGAGATTTGGCGTATCCATCACCAAAAACTGTGCGGTAAGCTTCAGACTTTCATCCACACCAGTCTGTATACCATGTTTGAGATCAGATGGCTAGAAATGGGAAGCAACAAGAAGATCCCTCAATGAACCAAGTAAGAACCTATTTCTCAACAAATCTGCCAAGGGAAATGGAGATGGATAGGCATACAGAGCAGTGACAATTAGTTACACCACCCACCCGGCCTTCGAGTCGAGTCTTAATGGGAAATGACCAGTTGGATGTTTGAGGATGATATGGAACTAATCGTAAGAAGAGGACATGAGAGTTTATGGACAGTCAAGGGGCTAGATGAAGAGAACTGCAGAGAACAGGATAAGATGGAGATGTACCCTATATTCCTCTCGGAAGCCAGAGGAATGATAATGAATAATAAAGTGGATATCCATTTGATTGATTAGTATAATATTATATAAATTTGTTGCCATAAAAATAGTGTATCTGTCACATTATTGTGATAAATGGTTAGTGCATACAAAATGCGCATAGATGAAAGTTTTTTATATCCTTAAGTAAAATGTGTATTGGAAATAAAAACCTTAGTGTTTTTAACAATAGCGACATGCACTTGACAGTAAAAAAAGTGATACATTCTTGTAACATAACATTCGACTAATAACTTAACAGTCCTATGAAGTATAAATGACAGTGGATTACCAAAAAGCACTTTAATTTTAAACTTTGCAAAGTTTCTATAAAAGACAAATAAAAAAGAGGATGGAATACTATAAAGACTTATTTTAAACAATGAATAAAAGTTACCCACTTGGCGTACTATTTCATTTACCTATAAAGTACAATTTATGTTCGTACAAATATGTTCTAGTTCACGAAATCAAGTTCATTAGGTGAAAGAAGACTTTTATCGTATTGTTTTCTCAAAATATATCCATCTGTCATTTAGTTAAACCTTTTGAAGTATATTACTTTTGTACTCTGATTTGTGTAGATACTTTATACCATAGTTTTATCTTATTGGTTGAAAACTGATTTTGCCATTCTTAATTATCTCTGAAACAGATTAGTACTATTGTTGCCATTACTCAGCTTAAGTAATTTTAATGCTTTTTTCAAGATTTTTTAGACGTTGATTGCTATGGACAATAAAATTTCTTCTAGCTAACTTAGAAATAATGATTTATACTTTGTTAGTTTTGTGTCTCTTTGATTTACTGGTAGTACATTTACTAACCATAGATATTGTCTGTGGTTCGACTCCCGGACAATGTACACTTTAAGTTCACCTAGTTTGCAAGTCTGCAGAAGAGGAATGACTGTATAGGAGGTTAACAATCTCACTACATAAAGGCAACACTACGGCTACTTAAACATTGAAGCTTAATGCCCTTTATCTCAATCACAGCCTAAATGAATGCAAAAAAAACACGTATTTATAAGTGATTTAAAGTGAAATTAAGTGTTCTGATGTTTCAGAATAGTAAGCTGGTGATATACGGGGCTTTTGTTTTCAAAAGTGAAACAACTCGGAGTACTGTCTTCAATATACTGCGTATTTAAGCATAAAGTCTCTGTGAGAAAAAATAAAGTGATAAAAAACTAAGAATGAAGCGGTATTGGTTTGTAGGGATTCAAGTGATTTCATGTTTGTTAATTAATTGACATTTGTTAGAGAACCATTGAAAATCAGGGAGTACCTGTTTTGATCCAGTTTGGGGCTCCCCTATATCAGTCCATTATCAGGCTTAAAGTGAAGTGGCTTTTGTTTTTGCTGAAACATTACGTGTATGCAGTACATTTACTGATAAGTCAAATGCTATAAATGACTACTTAAAATGAGTTTCAACCTAACTAAGCAACTGTGATTTATTAGTGTTGAAGAACTGGACATATGTCTGATATTTAGTCAATCGTTTCATTATTCAATTATCACAATTAAATGCTGAATTATTTTAGAGCACATGATTAATTCTGACCGATTACATAATAATTTGATATTCTCTTTGTTTGGATGTATGTTAATTTAATTCAGAAAGTGTGGAAATGAAGGGAAAAAAGCTTTTTGATTTTTTTTTCAACTACCTTTATATTAGTATGTAGCTTGCATCACTTATGTATACGGTAAGTATAACTTTTTGGGTACACTGATAAAAAAGCCCAGATGATGGCGAACGTTTAGTCAAAATATTAAAACTGAGTACTAGATTGTTTAATACACATTAAGGTAACTCTCCTTTGCACCTAGTTTACTAATGTATTCAAAACTACATTGCCGTTGAATTTAAAAGGTCTCAGGAATAAAGTAAAGAGTTATTGTAAAGATCTTCGGAAAGTGCTCACATTATACATTATGTCAAAAATATTAGCTACTAGATACCTGAGTTTTAAACTTTATTCGATGAGGTATAGACGAAACTTGAATTCTCCTGGAAGCAACTAAATGCTTGATAGAAAATTCTTTGGATGGAGGATTTCATCATGAGCTGACATCAGTAAGAGAACCACTGTAAAACCTTGGAGTACTGGACAGCTGTTTCGTCCTAGTTTGGGACTCTTCTGTAGTACTCTCAGATTTTTCAGTGGTTCTCTAACTGATGTCAGCTCATGATGAAGTCCTCCATCTAATCAAACAAAATCTCTACGAAACCAGCGCTTGAAAATAAATTCTTTGAAAAGATTTTCATTGTTTAAACACTTATTTTGATTATCTAAATATCTTAGTGGAAATTCCCTATGGATCGGAAAACCACATACTGTAAAATAGTGAAAAGTGACAGAAACTGTTGAGTGATTCTGGCGATTAATTTCACTGTCTTCATAATTCTTCAGAGTTGAAAAGGAGTCATCATTTTACTGATTTTAGAAAGCAAACTATCCTATTTTGAATTCGACGGCAACTATAATTAAATGTCAGTGAATTAACTCTTCAATTCTTCCCGACTGATTTATCATGTCATTATCTACATTTCTCAACAAAAATGTACTCATCGAGCAAATTATTAATACTTATAATAAATGAGACTACCAATAAATCGATCATTGCACATGATTTAAACATCTAAGTGAATGATTTTGGCATCATATTAATATTAAATATAATTTGAAGCGAGAATACAAATTAAGAAATGTGTGCATAAGGTGAAAAAGATGTTTTTTCGATTAGTTAACCATATAAAATTTACTCACTAGTTATTAGCCCAAGTTGAAATAAGAACGGCATAGTGTAGTGCCAAATAAATCATAAGTTATCATTCGCTGAAGGCTGAGGAAACAAGAAATTAGAGAGGAGATATTTTATTGAACAAGAATTTCAACTGTCTCACGAAGAACTTCTTTGACGTATATTAAAAAGCTTGTTGGTGTAGTTTTGTCCTGTGAACTGGATGGTTTAGTTATTGATGCTTTCGTTATTTTTCTAGAAAACATTCTTAGCGCATACTTCAAATCTCCATGAGTTTACCAGCCATCTTGTGGAGAATTCTAGGAAAAGCTCTTTTCAGATTGAAGTAGATGCTGAGGGTGTTGTCTAGAAAGTGAATGAAAGTTCTGCAGCTAGACCATACAGCTCAGAGTATAAAAATACAACAAAATCATCTCTCTGAGCAACAAACCTTCCTCCATCATATTACAAACGTTGTATTCTAGCAAGAAAAAAATAATATTGTTGAGAAGCCTAGATAAATTATATTATAAATGGACAAGTGCGTCGGTGGCAGAGCGGTTAGGACGCTCGCCACCATGCACATGGTCCAGGGTTCCATCCCCGACCGACTCCCTCCTTTACTTCACCAAGCCAGAAATAATGCTGGTAAAGAGGAAAGAATGGGCATGAGTCTAGAAACTCCATCCTGTAGAATAAACACTGCTACAGAAACTTCAAGCTTCTAGCTTGAGACCCTATGTTCCACTGGGGAACGTGGAGGAAAAAAATAAATGGACAAACAATATTAGGTGACCATCATAAAATTACCGAATTGTGTCCGATTTTTACTCTCAGTAGCAATTTCGATAGTACTACATTTAGTTATTTCGAATAAATCTTTCAGATGTTATTCAGTAATCGGAGAAACATCTTTAATGTCGATTTTCGATCTCAATCTAGCATCTGTATCCCTCTAGAATGAAAAAATTGTACATTAAAATCCAATAAACCAGAGTAACTGCTTCCAGTTCCAACTATGTATACTTATCAATCTACTGAACCATGAATGATCTTTTTTCCTCTCAGCCTAAACTCCATATGCTTTTCTTATTTAAAGGGTGTAGATACCGTCTTCACAAGCGGCAACTTACTTGAAGTTAAACATACCAGTGAAATACTGAAGCAAATAAAAATATCCTGTTTAGTTTCCCGATCAGATAGATTCCGTGGTTATATATGGGTTAATTCACAGAAAATATTTAAGGTCTTTTAAAGGTAAAAGCGTAAATAGTAAACTTTGTATCATAATTCCCAGATAAATCGCATTGAAGTGGTTGAATGTAAGGTAATGTAACCTCTCAGTATTTCTTCTGTCTTTGTCAATTCCATCTTTTGTTTTTCTGTTTTTTTCTTGTTACCTGCAAGATTATCCTGTCTGAATTTTGGCCTGATCATCCTGATCCATCCAGTGTAGTTTATCAATGGGAACGACGACTTAGAAATCGTGGTATAGGTGTTGTTAGCCAGCAGTGTGAAGCTGACAAAAATCAGTTATTTGACATATCAAAGTCAAAGCAAACTGTGCCTTCAAAAGTAAATAATAATTATAACAACAACAACAATAACAACTCATTTTCAAGTGTTAAATATACACCAAGTGAATCATTATTGGAGAATGAGAAAAAAGATAGTGGCTTTGATGAGTCAAACAATATTCTGCCTAAAATTGATGAAGAACAATTTCTTCAAGGAGAAAATTTCACTTCACCGACAAAAATTTCACTTAATTTAACCAAAGATAGTCCAACTAAGTCATTAGTTAAAGCAGTGAAGAATATTATTCCCACTCAAATCTCTGGATATGGTAAAACAAACGTCCACTTACCAAAGTATGTAATGATGCTTCGTATACTTTTTTAATACTTATTTAACTATTATGCTTTTTGAGTGTTGATTTGCAAAGATTTGACTGGTGACAGGATTCCATCTAGAGCTGATACTGGTTATGGAATCGGTAGGAAACCACCAGAGAGTGCGGGCAGTTGTTTTGCCCTAATTTGGAACTCTTCAACAGTACACACCCACCAAAATTCAAACCCAGGACCTTCTGGTTACAAAGCAAACTTTTTAACAGCAGTAAATTGTGGTCGTATGCGGTCTGTTAGAAATAAGTTATTTTCTATAGTTTGGTTTCCAAGGTTCAGTTTTGTTTTCACGAGTTGATCACAGATCGATATCAGTCCCAGTGGCTGAATGGTAAACGAGCTTGGCTTGTAACCGGAAGGTCCTGGGTTCGAACCCTAGTAGCGGGTGCGTACTGATGAAGAGTCCCAAACTAGGACGAAACAGCTGTCCAGTACTCCCTTGTTTTCAATGGTTCTCTAACTGATATCAATCCGTGATCAACTCGTGAAAAAAAATAAGTTATGTGTATTTAGAGATTTCATGACACGAAAGGCACTGTCACCCTTTTTGTAGGACTCTTGTTGTGTATAGTTTAGTTTGTCAAATAAATCAACGATTACATTTAAAAGCTTCAGTTTGTGAGTTAAACAACTTCAGGATGATTGTAAACTACAAGCTTTGAACATATAAATAATAATTGAAATTCTGAAATCAATGGCTTTAATGCGGTGGAGCTGCCACCAGTTAAGTGGCTAAACGTCAAACAGATACTTCTGTGGAATAATCTAGCAGTCAGCCGTATTGAGACCAGATGCTGAGTACATTTTAGACAATCACCTTAATACACATCAAATTCGAAATTTTATACCACATTAAGATGCTTTATTTATTTGTGTTTTTCGGTAGAATTTAAATGCTCGGTAGAAGAGTACTGCTCATTTGTATAGGTTTGACGTGAGAAGGTTGTTTGAAATTGAGAAATAAAAGCAGCTTATTTATTTGGTTGAATGACGATAGGAACCATGAGGAGTTAAATAGTATAATATTTAATAAACGAAATTATGAACAAATGGTTGAGAGCGTTGGCAGATAGGAAATTTCTCTATCAAATAGTAAATATGAATAGTATTTTAACCATCAGAGATTACTAAACCAACTTTGTTCTGTTTCAGATTGTCTCAGTTTTATAAAGCTTTATCATTATTATCAATTTTTGGGGAATAGCTAACAGAACACCTAATAATTTATAAAAGGAGAGTCTTAGTTCAAATTGGCGTATTCAGTTTAATTAGATTCTGGAGAATGTTGTATTGACTCAGAACTTAATCCACTTTTTACGTTAATCATATTGAAATAATTAAGGGTCCTTGAAGCATGCCTGATTACACGAAAAAAGAAAAGACACATGAACTGTTACTACATAATTCCCATCCATGCAAGAATGCTTGAAACCTAATGATAGAATTAGCTAGGACTGTAAAAATTAACAAATTCAAAAGATAGTTACAAGGTGGGGAGGGGGGAATCGTGTTTAAAAACTTAACACAAATTATGTAGTTGGCAATGGCAAATAAAGAGGCTGTACAGATTTCTTTTAAACACACAGATTTGGCATGTACAGATGAATTCGGATTGCCTCTGCTGTATGTTAATGTCGTACACGTAGATCATGCAGTGAGAAGTTGGGTGATTTACGATAAATATAGTGAATTTCCACAAATTTGGTGTCCCTCAAATAGGTGAGACAAATTCAATAAAAAGCACAATTGAAATTAACCAAAACAGTGTGCGAGTTCACTTCGTTAAGAGATAATGTGAATCTACATGAAGTCATTTATAGTCAAAATTTATTTATTGGCATAGTGTTTTTTTAAGCAGTTGGCTTCATTCTGTTTGACGGAAAATAACCATCCACACATGAACATAAGAACAAAAATTTTAGCGAAGAGTCTCCTTTCGGTGAATTCACTCACTTATCTGTATGACTGCATTTATACATAATTATTATTATTTTGTATGTGTCTACATCAGGAATGTCAAAGAAAAAGAAAAATTATTATTATTCTTATGTCAAAATAAAAATTAGTTAGGGTTATTGCTTACGTCATCAAAGTGTTTCAAAAATTTGGTAAATAATCAAACTGTAACAACTGGGGTGAAGATTGGTAAGTATTGACAAGAGTTGAGTAATATGAAGTGGGATGCTAATTAAAAAGCCTGGAGTCACGTGTCCAAAATAAATTATGTAGTAGGTGGAAAGAGTAAATAAAGGGTTGGCTAAGAAAAAAATGTTATTAAATAGTCATTCAGAAATTCAAAAAAAAGTATTATTAGCAAATTAGTAGAAATTGGAATTATACCCATTTAGAAGGACGGGTGGAGAAGTTTCTTCTGTGCACATAAATCAGAGTTTTCTATCTGGATCGCTAAGGCCTCGGCAATGTGAAGTATGCGGAAGCTTACGGCTTTTGGGAGGTTTCTTTTGACTTTGTAGATGACCTTGAATGAATCCTCCTTACATATTGAGTGACCTTTTTCTTTCCTTCACGTTCCCCAGTGGAACATAGGGCTTCAAGCCAGAGGCTTGAAGTTTCTATAGCAGTGTTTATTTTACAGGATGGGGTTTCTAGCCTCATGCCCAAGCTTTCCTCTTTACCAGCTTAATTTCTGGCTTAGGGAAGTAAAGGAGCGAGTCGGTCGGGGATGGAACCCTGGACCATGTGCATTGTCGGCTAGCATCCTAACCACTATGCCACCAACGCATATTGAGTGACCAGTGTTGATCAACTGCAGAACTTACTATCGATCCACTGTTACCTCTTCATAGCCAAGCAGGATGATGCTCTTTGACTCTTAGATAAAACAAGCATCGAACAACCTACCCTAACTTATGTCTATTTTTGTTTGAGAATCCAAGTGTACACATATAAACACAAAATAATTATATTAAAATGCAATTATATAGCTAAGTAAATGAATTCACCGAAAACAGACTTTCGCTGAACTTTGTTCTTCTGATATTCATTCTATTTGTTTATTATTACTTGTATTTATTTAATTTTGTTTTTTATGTTTCAGCTCAAAGAATTATTCCTCTCCTCTATCTGTTGCACAAGATAATAATTCAAGTCTCTTAGAAAAAAGTATTGTTGAATTATCACTTCATGAGAAAGTAAAAGCAACATTAGGAGAAAAATATCAGAACAGTACTGCAGAATTAACTGGATCAATGTTGACAAAACAGAATGTTTCCAAAAACAATGCCAGTTCAATGATTCATTTGAATTCAATAGTTCCATCTTTACCATTCTGTCATTCAATTTATCCACAACATCATTTTAAGGGTTTACAACAAAAACTACAATCTAACAATCTTCATCTCTCGCTTTCATCTTTTCCACTTCAACAACAACAAGTAAAATGTCAACAGTTAAGAAAACCGGATAGTTTAAGCAAATTACTATCAAAGTATCATAATCGTTTACAAATAGGTGAAAAAGTTCTTCAAAGTGTAGAACAGCGTCGTGATGAATTAGCCACTAAAGAGAATCGACTACCAGTAAGTCAGTGTCATTGGTTATACATGTTTCTAAAAATATATGAACTTAAATATAATTTCAGTGTTAGTTTGTAGGAATTCGATTGGTTAGAGGATTTCATCATGAGCTGACATTGGTTAGAGAACCATTGGAGAACCTGGAAGTACTGGACAGCTGTTTTGTAGGCCTAGTTTGGGACTCTCCAGAAGTACGCACCCACCAGGATTCGAACCCAGGACCTTCTGAGCTCGTATACCATTAAGCCCGGTGGGTGAGTACTGATGAAGAGTCTCAAAGTAGGCCTACGAAACAGCTGTCCAGTACTCCTACCTTTTCCAATGGTTCTCTAACCAGTGTCAGCTCATGATGAAATCCTGTAACCAATCATATTCCTACAAACCAACACTTGAATATCGATGAGATGCTCACTAGCGACTGGCCCTATTCGGGTAGGTAGTTACCTGGGTTCCAGTGGGAAAACGTGACCAGTAGGGTGCAGCAGGTCGGGTGTGAAGACAAATACTCGCCGAAGACATTGGCTAGCGGTCGCGCTATGTCGTGAATTGGCAGAAGTTAGAATTCATGGGCTGGTCATTGGATCGGGTCCCAGTGGCCTAATGGTATACGAGCTCGCCTTGTAACCGGAAGGTCCTGGGTTGGAACCGTGGTGGGTGGGTGGGTGCGTAGTGATGAAGAGTCCGAAGCTAGGACGAAACAGCTGTCCAGTACTCCCAGGTAACCCAGTGGTTCTCCAGCCAATGTCAGCTCATGACTAAATATAATTATTAGTATCTGATTACATCTAAAGAAAAGAGAGCCGATTCGGTTTTCTTCAAATTGTAAGCAAAAAAAGAATTTGTAGAATGCATTGACTTCAAGGCTATTTTTGATTCTCCATAATCTGTCATTAATTAATTAGTTAATTGATTAATCACTACACTAGTCATTAAAGTGTCTCTCGTGAATAAAAATACTTTAACTGATGAAGGAATAAATGTAGTCTAAGAGCTGTGATAAACTGATAAATTGAGAAAGAAAAGTCATAAACCATTATTCATATCATTTCTGATGGTAAAATGGTGAGTCTGATTTATTTAAATAATTGGAGAGAAGTGTTTTCGTCTTTAAAGACTGACGTTTGACTAATAAAAGGTATAAAAATAACTAGTAAATCAGTGGGTAAGACAGTAAAATGAAATTCAATAAAACGTGAATAGGTAAACTAGCACACCACTGCAGTAACGATTGCAAGTAGGAAAGTTCTGTTAAAAAAATTAATACTGCTTAGGATTTTTAGAAGGTTATGTATATCAGGCTTCGGTGGCATAGTGGTTAGGACGCTCACCGCCCATGCACATGGTCCAGGGTTCCATCCCCGATCGACTCCCTCCTTTACTTCGCCAAGCCAGAAATAATGCTAATAAAGAGGAAAGGTTGGGAATGAGGCTAGAAACCCCATCCTGTAAAATAAACGCTGATACAGAAACTTCAAGCCACTAGCTTGAAGCCCTATGTTCCACTGGGGAACATGAAGGGAAAAAATGTATATCAGATGGTTGGAGGCAGTCGGCAGGAAGCCCTGGAAACCTGGATCCAAGGCTATCTGTCAACTACCTGCAACCATATAGAATCAATAATTCAAAGTGTACTGTGATGGCGAGCTACCTGAAATGGTGGTCATATTGCAAATCTGACTGATAGAATTCAGTATGCACCAAACAAAAGACTAGACTTATCACTCTAGTTACCAGCGTTCAATCAAAGCCTTATGTATTTCAAAAAGAAAGTATTATTTGTTATGATGATTTGCACAGTGATAGAATGAAACACTGAAGATTTAGTTTGGAGGGAAAACTTTACATTGATTTGATCTTCTCATTATGGTTATACTAAATGTAAGGTTATATCACAAAATACCAACAAAAGTCATGTAGATAAAGAAGTAACTGCAAGAGGTTCTGACAGGAATAGCTTGCAGAGTATTTAGGAATATTTAAAGAGAAAAAAGAACTAAAGTATTTCGTATTTATGCAACTTTTAAATTGAGGCAGTCATATTTTAATAATACTGCGAATAATGTGCCTGATATACAGTCTGCTAGTTGGTCTCATTTTTAATATGGTCTTCAACTTTTCTTTCTCTGTCAGGAAATTTGTTTGTCGATGTTCCTCTTTATACCAACAAAATACACTTAGCTTACGTTTGTCTACTTTTTAAGTGTATCTGTTTATCTCCAGTGATTCATCTATGTTGACTTCACAATAACTGCTAACATATCTTTTATCTCTCACTCTAAAATACTTAGATATGTTCTTAACTTTGGTACAAATATCACGGAATACTTAACAAATCCACATGTCTGAAAGCCAGCATTCCCGTCAAAGTGTTTGGTCTACGTTATAATACATCAAATAATATCCTCTAAAATTTCTTTGATTAGTGATCTATTTGTTAACTAGTTGTCAGTTTGTTAATTACCTCGCTTACTGTTCATGAATCTGACTGAAGTAATTAATAACTCTTTCTTATTATCATCTACTTTATGTAGATGATATATCTAGGTAACATATGCGACGATTCATTTTAACAGCGAATCTGGTTGATTTCAAGGTGGTTCCGCTTACCAATTAAAGACTCTGAAAGAATATTATAAAAGCAAGAAACAGTAAGGGGCTCTTTACCAAAGTGTAGGACTGTTAAAGTCTTCATTTTGTAGTCTTCAAACAAATGAGATCCTGAGCTTTAGTTCGTAAGCCGTTAGCCAATCAAGATTCTTAACTCAATTTCTCTGAGGACTGTCAGTGCAATTTCCTGAAGAGTTCAGAACTAGAGCAAGATAGCTTCTAGGTATTCTTTGAATTTTAGTAGCTCTTTATTGCTAAGTGCAAAGTTTCCTGTCATGAAAAACTGTCATCACCGTAATGTTTGAAAACTAAACAGTTTCAGGAAAGATAACTGGTCAAGCATTAATTAAAGAACCAAGTATAGTTCGACAGTAAAACGTGGAGTTTTACCAAGATATTCATCATTCATCCCATAGATACTTAGACTTGGAGGACTTTGGAAGCTGGATAGTCATAGAGTAGTCAAACACGGAGAAAGCGGATAACCATCTCCAGAGTCGGCAGTAATGTAGACATTATCTGTTAGGGTTTGTCAGAATGTCAGAACATATGATCAAGGACTTTAGATTAACACAGCCTTCGCTTATTTACAATTTTATGTTTCTCTTAAGTCCAGGCTGAAAATTTCGTCTACTCTGAGTTACTCCTTTATCTTTTATGTCACTCTTAACTGTATTATGCTCGGGTGCATTTCTGTAACCTGGACTAATATGAAGCTACCTTTGAGGGCTTTTACCTCAATTAGACATCTCATGATTTCTTGTGACTACCTTCATAAAAATTTAAGTTTCTGACAGTGAAGTATTCCAGAGATTTTAGTTTCATAGGATTATAGCCATATATTACCATCTGTCTATAACAGTCTTCAGTCTGAGCGCTTATTCAGAATAATACTGTGTCAACTATCTATTCCGTCTTTTGTACCTTATGATGCTCCATACCTGATTAATGAATACTTTTTGAATTTTCAGTTGGTCGAAACACACGGTGACACCTTAAGGAAAACTAAAACCCCACAAGAAGTTCCTGTGAAGTCGAATGATTGCCAAACAAACAAATTATGTCATCAAACTATACCCACTACAAATCTTACTACGAATAATGACAAAGTTGAAGAGACCAATACAACAGGTTCATATAGTATGAAATCAATAAAACAGCCTAAGCTAATAAATCAGACAATAAAATCAAAACATTTCAATCTAAATCAACAAATTAAAGTTAATCCAGTCATTGCCAACAACATTGACAAAAATAGAGGTGATCCTACAGGCATAAATGGTAACAGACAAATTGACAAGTATAGTAATGAAGTGCCATCACAATCCGACCCAAAATTATTATTAAAACAGTATATAAAAGTAAATGAAGATAATGATATTAATAATAAGGCATGGATTGATAAAGGTCAAGAACAAAATATTGATCGAGAAGGGAACAATCATGTCACATCACATCACATTCCTACTGTTAATCATACACCTAATCATTATCAGCATTATAGTGAAAACAATCAAACTGAGCTGAAAAATAAACAAAATTTTAGTGAAATTTCAACTGCTGTACAAAATACTCCTCATAATCTTCACGTGAACGAAATAGATTTAAGCAGAAGTAAGTGATTGAAGTGTCTAATGTTTAAAAAATATTTTGGTCAGTTGGCTCTTCAGTGGCCTACGTATTGTTACGATTGTTATGATTAAATGATCAGAATAATATGAGAATGAGTAACTAACTAGTCTTGAATTCCACAGATTTAACAAATTCTTTTTTTATAAACCAAAGCAATCAGCTGTATATAATAGTGAGGGAAAACAAAAAAATGTGAAAGATATTTTGTTAACAGAAGTAAAGTTCATTTTCTTTATTAGACTTTATGTCAGTCAACTTTGGATTTGACGGTTTTGTGAATATGAGGTAAATTTCCAGTGGAACATAAAACCTCGAGCTAGAGTCTCCAAGTTTCAGTAGCAGTGATGTTCATTTTTGAGGGATAAGGTTGCTAGCCTTATGCCCAACCTTACGTCTTCGCCAGTCTTATTACTGGCTTGATGAGTTGAAGGAGTGCATCGGCTGGGAATCGAACCCCGGACCACATGAGGCGTGACTTTACTCTTTCCATTCTAAACCAGTCAAAAACTGAAGTTATTTGAACTGTCAGAAGCATAAGTTCCTCTTGCTACTTCGCACATTATTACTAAAACCGTAACGGTCGCTATTTGAAAAGATGTCTGTGAGAATTCTAAGCGATGATTTTGTGGATGGCACTTCGGCATCTAAAAACAATGAGAGCTGTGTTCAAACCTCAGTAGGTATATTACCACTCACTGCAGATGCAGATATATCCTGCTAATAAGTCCCAAATAGGACAAAATGTGCGCCATGCATAAAACTGTTAGCTACTGTCAATCAAAAATTACACCATACTTATAAACTGCTGATGCTTTTATACAGTTTATTTTGAGGTCTTCCTTTAGTAGTTTTAACAAACTGTAAATTGAAATTTTTTGTCAAACTTTTGATTTAAGTAATGATGAAACTCCTGATCTAGACTAGTCTTTTTATATGAATTAGTATTTTGATGTACTGAGCAATAGAAGCACGTATTTCAGTCAATCTACAGCCCTTCCAATTATCTTGTGTGTTACAAATACATTACATAATATTTTAGTGTCTCACAGAAATCCATAATTGAAGGCTATCGTAGATTAGTGCGCCTAGCGCAGTATTCGGTCTGTTACCACAACAACAAGGAAAACACTCAGTAACCTTTATTGATGTTTGATGACGATGAGACTAGGAAATAACTTGAGGTTAAAGCTGCTCAAATGTAAATTGACTAAATGTTTTAGAGAACAACGGCGTGTAACACGAAAATTGGTGTAAAATATATATAAGCACTAAGTAATACATTGCTAATATTTTAATCTTAATGTAGAGGCAAATTAGAAGTGATCTGTAGTGAGTCAAAGGAATTCTGAGTAGACTGGAATTTTGATAACTTCTCAGGTGAAATAGCTGAAGTGTTTGACAGAACACTATGGGTTACACTTTAGTTAACTAGCAAGTTCACTAAAGCTAAATAATACCCAGTCAGCAAGAATGCGGCATGGAGCTATCTTCAGTTCAAAGCGAAAGAAAGCACCAGGATCTAACAGCTTGATTTCAGAGGTGTCAAAGAATGCATGTGATTAACCAAGGTAGTAAATATTGTGTGAATTCAAGATACTTACATTAAATTCATACAAATATTTAG
The DNA here is from genome assembly GCA_944472135.2 of Trichobilharzia regenti. Taxonomy (NCBI): domain Eukaryota; kingdom Metazoa; phylum Platyhelminthes; class Trematoda; order Strigeidida; family Schistosomatidae; genus Trichobilharzia; species Trichobilharzia regenti. The sequence goes on along the minus strand of OX235262.1, from coordinate 130,494,432 downwards.
CCAACCTAGTTTATAAGAAGGAGAGCACATCATCTTGTGATAATTACAGAGGGCTAGGCCTGATAGCCTAAGACTAATTAGAACTCTGCAATACTTTGGGCTAAATCACTTTGCATGACCATTTTTCCTCAGGGCATTGCTAAACAAAGCCCATTTTTTTTACTGTCATTCAAATGTTGAAGTATTTTATTGTCATTGTAGTTATAGGTTGTTTTCAGTTGATGAGAACCTGTGAAATAGAATGATATCCTTGTATACTGCAAATATGGTGTTTCTCTATCGAAAAAGGGTTTAATATATAATTTTTTCCTAATAGGTGTAATTACATTGTGCTAAATAGTCTAAATTACACATAGATTAGTCTCCAAGGCTTATATAAAAATAACATTTTCGTTAAATTTTCTTTTCTGACCAGCTAAATCATTATCCAATGATCATAAACTTGACAACAGAAAACAAGAGTCATCCGAACAATTTCTTAACAAGACCTTTGATAATGAAAAGGATGATGTTAAGCTGAATGGTGAGAAAAAATCCCCAGACAGCTATCTCTCATGACACTCTGCCTGTTGTTACACAAAAGCAAGTCAAAAATGGAGTAATTAGAGATAAGAATTATGCTGCCGGTATTACGACTAATTTTAATTCTCCTATAAAGACATTAAATGCTAATGATGCAATCAAAAATAAATTGATGGCCAACTGTTCTACAGTCAATGCTATTAAGAAATCAGATCGTGACGAGACGAAATCGCTGTATGCATCGATTGGAGTAACATATGTTCCAGGTAATAATTTGTTTTCAGCTTCAATATGCAAATGTAAATATACACCTCATTTGGTTTTATGATACGCTAAAAAATGCTAAACATAGCACCATAAAAGAAGAATACAACTTCCTGACGGTTATCAGATCCCAGTCAATTTGGTTGTAAACATTTATGCTTATACTTTTCCCTAATGAAAATGAGCTGAGGAAGTTTATTTTATGACATTTCCAGATTTGTTAACCACTTGATATTATCACCTCAACTTATAGTAATTATGAGTTGTAGAGAAGAGTCATATACGAAGGGAAGACTTTTAATTTAAAATATATATTCTATTAAGTTTAAGAACCATATTAGTTTTCAAATTCACCCTATTTTAGGTAACAACAAGTGTTTGGTCAAATAGTATGATCCAGTGTTCGATTGTATTTCTCGATGCCCAGCACTAATTTTCGTACTGTTACATGTTACTGATTGTTTGATTCAATGAAGATAATTAATTCCATCAAAACTGTCTCAGGAATTAGTATGCTTTTAGTCGAAGAAATGTGATGAAAAGTATTGACTGTTTAAACAGCTCCTTTCTTTTATAAGCCAAGGTTTTTGTGTCCGGAGTAAGTATTTAGCCGTCAATTTATCCTGAGATTGATCTCAGTACCAGTTGCTTACTTGTCAACAGACACTTAATATTTAGTTCCAATATGATGAGGCATCAAAAATATCAAGTGAACTTAGTAAAAGTATCTGGAACCCTTTGCACAAAAGGTGGCTGTCCTTGCCCAGTGGCCCAGTGGATAACTGTCTGGGGTTTGAAATGATGTCAGCTAGCTTCAAGTCCCACTGGAGACACAACTACTCACTAAGGATGTAGGTACATCCAGCGACGAGTCCCAAATAGGACCAAATGTTCATCCTGGATTCCATTGCTAGTCGCTTTCAACTAAGTAACATTATGCAAAACTATTGTTTAAGTAAAACGTTACTATAAGAAAAAGGCACAAACAGCGAAGAAAATTTTCTTTTCGACTATTCATTTTCATGAGCTGTACAATCGTAAGATGTTTAGACCAGTCAGATACTGGTAAACTTTGTCCTTGAAAAATCGTATTACATAATGTAAAGTGTAAGAAAGGATGACTAATTGTAAGTTAGAAAAGAGACAGAAGTTGGCATGACGTAATAAGTGTGAGATAATGACTAATCAATAAGCTCGTGTAGAATGGACAGGAACTAATGGAAAGGCGATAAAGTGTTTTTGTATAAAATCTGTATAAAAAACCAGCGTTATTAATAAACAGTAATACAGTGGTAGTACAATGTGGATGATAGGAATAATAATGATATTAAAAGTACACTACTGTTTATTGAACACATTTTCACTTAACGGATTTCTGACGAATAAAAATCTTTAAACCTTCTATAAAGTGGTCGTATCTGGTCGTAGTATCTATCCAGAGAAATACTTTAGCCTGAGTTTGTAGTTATACTCAATCCATCACCTTCACAGTAGCGGTTGATACTCTCTTTCGTCAACTTTTAATATTAGTTTCTTAGCTACTCAACTTCATTTACTGATACATAAAATTTATTTCAAGCAATTAGTTCCCTTTATGAATTTCGATAACACTATAAGAAGGCGTAGTTCATTTGACACGTGTGATGTATTCGTGCAACACATTTCGGATATTCTGATCACACACGTACTTGTCATACACTGTTTTATAGAAAGCAAGAAGGCATGAATAATTACTAATGTCAGCTCATGATGAAATCCTGAAACCAATCAAATCCCTACAAACCAACACTTCAATTACAATAAAGGTGAGATTGTTTACAGGTCAAGGTCACAAATAGTGGGTAGGGATATGACGCAAACTTGTGGGTAAAAACGAAGAAAAGAAAAAAACAAAAAAGAAGGGTTGAAAATATTTTGAAGTAAATAGATCCTTGGCTCTGAACTGGATTACCAAGGCAGGTTTAAAGTAATAATAAATAAATTTTGGACACATAAGACAGGTTTAAGTCTTTTTACGGCCAAGGCTTCAACAAATTTAAGTATGTGACCCAATCTTGTTTTATAGATGGGCTTAAAGATATAGTTGAAATCAACCTGATGATTAGTCGTCTCTATGATGTGCTTCCCTACAGATGATGTTGGACATCTGTTTCCGGGATCAGTTGTATCTGGCGTTTTTATTTGTTGTTGCAGCCATTTTGGAATAATAAGTCTCGGGGGGTAATTGTTATCAGTAAGGTGTTAAGTGTATCGGCAGTATATATATGATGAATAAGTTTGAAAAAACACTTGACCGACGCCTTTTTTATACTGTAGTGGACAGAAACTACTTAATTTAGATACTGTCCAGTCCATGAGGACTTTCTGTAAACAGATCATTTTACTGACCCATCTTCTCGGCAGGTTATGAGTACATCTAAAAATGCCAAACAATTATTATTTTCTTTAACGTATGTTAACGATATACTGCAGGTTATTGTCGAAAGATAAAATTTATTGTTTTTTTAAGGTTATAAAAACAAAAATCAAATTTATTATGAAGTACTTTTGTGAATTTTATGCCGAAAACAAAAGAGTGAGGTGAAAACAATTATAAGAGTCATTAGTGATCATCCATTCAACAAAACTGTTCTAGGTACTCAGTGTTAGAGTCACTGAGATGAGAGTCAGATCACACGCTAAAAATTATTTCATTTACAATCTTTCAGGAATAGACAGGTTTTCAGCTGTAGAGGTATGATAAAACGTTATGCTTATACTGATTGTTTAAGCCGTTTCTTTCTCACAAAGGTTCAGGTTTTTGGTGTTGTTGGAAAGCAGACAGTCTTACAATTAGTGAAATTTGCGATTTATATACTGGGGTAGGTTCATTTAGTTCTATGGAATGATCAGAGTCAAAGGTAGCGTGCTAATCAGAAATATATTTCCACCACACTGAACTTATATTCGTGTACACTACCTAAGTCTTACTTTCCACAGCAGCTGTGAATGAAAAGGATTATATAACACGTTTACCAATTGCATATATGTTAAAAATATTATCCATCGAAATGTGGAACTTTCACTTCACTTAATTTCTTCAAAATACTCAATTTTGCAAGATTATTTATCATATACTAATAAGTGTATATTATAATTTTTGAAAACACCTTAACGCCTATGATTCTTATTTTCTTTTCTTCAATTTATCATATAGACCCTGAATTTTTATCCAAGCGTTATCATATTGGACGTAAATTAGGTGATGGAAATTTTGCTGTAGTTAAATTAGGCAAACGACGTGATACAAATGATCATTATGCTGTGAAAATAATTGACAAAAATAAGATAACTGGTAAAGAGGCAATGTTATTACATGAAATCAGTATATTACATCATTGTAGTCATCCAAATATTGTTCGTCTATATGAAGAATTTGAAACTTCAAATGAAATATGGCTTGTAATGGAATTTGTTAAAGTGAGTTCTATTGTTACTGTTATTTAGATTTCTTTTTTATTTTATGAAACGTATATGAAAAATATAAAATACTTAGCTGGCCAAATGGTTTTCCCCACATTATGATAATTAAAATAAAGTACATTAACGAAGAATACTAACTCCCTGTGACTAGAATTCAGCATGCATAGATGTCTCCACAAATAATGAAGACATGTCAATGTCCTTGGTTGTATCTCGGGTGGGGACTTGAGTGCGTACTACTAAGTAGTTCCAAACTAGGACGAAATAGGTGTCCAGTACTCTTTGATTTTCAAAGGTTCTTGAGTTAATGTCGTTTTTAAATCCTGATAAACCAACAATTGAAAGTTTATGTAGTCATCAATAAGTGTTTCATGTTACTCTACAACAGCAGCGATAATAACGTGAGTCGGTGGCACAGCGGTAAAATGCTCGTCAACCACGCCTCATGGGGTTCGGGGTTCGGTCCCTTGCCAACGCACTCCTTTGCCTCGCTAAGCCTGTAATAAGAGTGGTAAAGAGGGAAGGTTGGGGATGAGGCTAGCAACCCTACGCCGTGAAAATAAAAAACACCACTGCTAACAAAACTTCAGGCCTCTAGCTCGAAGCCCTATGTTCCACTGGAAACGTGAAGAAATAAAAAAAGCGATAATAACAATGTCGCTGATATAAAAATCATCAAATAACAAAAATGAAGACTCTGAAATTTCAGACATTTCTTGAGCCTAATTTAATCCTAATCTTATGGTTGTAGACCACTAAGGGTTAGGTAATTGAATAACTAAGCTTTATAATAACATGGTAATTGTTAAGGTTGAAAGGTTCAATGGTAAAGCCATCTATAACCCTTATCAATAAGCAAAAAATTATTCTTTTCGATAATTTATCGTTTACACCATTAATAAACATATTTATGACCAAAGAATCCAAGATTTCCCTACCACATAGATGCATATGACTAGAATATTACTACTAGATTACAGTTTTTTAACATTAGTGTACGTGACAATATGCATGAATAAGACAATAAATTTAGGTTTAGATATCACAAGGTGTTTCTCTTGAGGTAGACGAATACAGATAACAGACTATATTATTGAATTCTAGTGATTAATGTTTAAAATGAATTTTATTCATTAAACCAATGTCTAGGAGAGTTAATGGAGTAAAAGACTATGTATACGCTTCAGTATTTAAGTGAATTTAGACATGAATAACCAAATATAAATTAAGGAAATAAGAGATTCGTTCATATAAATGTATGGGTAGAAATGTGAATGGATTATATGAGTTTTGTTAGAAAAAATAATAAAGGAATGAGAAGATTTGTGCATACATGACGAAAATGAATGCCTGTTAGGCATGACTGATTGCAGTATTTAGGAGTTTATAGATTTTCCAGTAAACCAGGGTTACAACAATGGCTGGACTTGCTCCTTTTATAAACGCATCTCCGGTTGTTTTAGGCAAATTAGTGTGCCATCTAAGTGTTCAAAGAGTTTGGTACCCTGTTACTTTGATATTTTATTAAGCACATGTTTCCTTTATGTTCCCAGTGGAACATAGGGCTTCAGGTTAGAGCTTTGAAGTTTCGGTAGTAACGGTATTTAATTTTACGGGACGGGGTTTGTATCATTGTGCCTAACCTTCCCTCTTTACCAGTCTTATTACAGGCTTAGCGAGGTATAGGAGTGAGTCGGCTGGGGATCGAACCCTGGCCCACATTAGGCATGGTTGGCGAGCATTCTACCGTTGTGCCGCCGACGCACAGGTACATGTCAAACAATAAGAAATGATTGTTTAATATTAACTTTTTAATCTGTCTAAACTAGGTATGGTAATATCGTAGTGTTAACACCTGTTGGCATACCCTCGTTTAACCGCACTGTTAAGTACCAACGAGTGGAATAATGAAGACAAATCTTATGAATTCATTATCTAATAATAATATTTCTGAGTTTGTATTGAGGACCATGAAAAGATCTATAATTCCAGACGTTTAATCTGGCATTTATTGAGTCCTATATGTATTACATCTACTAATTTAGGTAGGTAAAAGGTATGTGAATGAGGTATGATAACTCTTCTTCCGTAATATTAATATTCAAAGATGAAGCTACTAAGCTTGACCAAGACGTTATTTACAATAACCAATTACCTCATCATCACTGAAACTGTGATAGCAGAATACTTTGATATCAGATAGGTTAGTAACATTTGAAAGCATCACTGTTTTGGAACGAGAGCGTGTAGTTCTAATGGTGACAAAGAATTAGCATAATCATCACAGCTGATGACGATATGACATTATTCTTACATTTTAAAGCTTTTCAGTTTAAACATCTAGTCTAGAAATCATATTTAAATGCATGTATCTACAATCTATTTAATCCGTATCATTTTATTTATTTTACTTAATTGTAATAGGATGGAGATTTATTCGACGGAATTACTCAGGCAACAAAGTTTACAGAACCAGTAGCAGCTGGAATAGTTTCAGATCTAGCTAATGCATTATTTTATTTACACTGTCGGTCGATTGTTCATCGAGATCTGAAACCAGAAAACGTCCTGGTAGGTTATATTTTAAATTGTTTATTTTTACTTTACCTTACTTGGTAACATTCCAAATTTGAATGACATAACTTCGGGACGTCCTGTATTGCAACAGAATATGTGGTTTTCAAATAAATTCACAAGTACCTTTAGTCATTTCGTAAGGTTCCAATTGAAAATAGTGCTTCAAACTTTGGACATTAAATTTTGAGCATTGATGGTGGGTTTCTAACTGAGTGAGGTTGCAAGCCTGATGTCCGATCTACCCTTTTTACTGAGCTTACCACCGACTACATGAAGTTTAAGAGTATGTCAGTCGGGTATCGATCCTAGATCTCCCGTGTGGATGGCCAGCATTTTATCACTAAATCATAAGAAGAAGCTTGACAGTTTATTGAGGAAGTTACTGGTATCAAGTTAACCAGTACTAATTGTCAACCAAAGTCTACTAATCTAGTTTAACATAATTATCAATTTCAAATAATAGCTTTTTGCACTCCTTTTAAAATTCTAGTACGCATCCTTTACGAAGTGTTGCACGTCTGTGGATTAGAGGCAGAATGTTCACCAATCGCGGATGTTGTCCGGGGTTCGATTCTCAGCCTGAGCACTCCTTTACTTCGCTAAGGCGGTAATAACACCGTTAAGGAGGGAAGGCTGAGCATGAGGCTAGCAACCATACACCGTAAGCATTAACACCTCAGCTACTGAAACTTGAAAGCTCTAACTTGAAGTCCAGTGTTCCACTGAGAACGGAAAGGAATAAAAAACTAGGTGCTGCAGCACTGGTTGAGCCTAGTTTGTATCTGTGTTTGAGATATCTAATACCTGAAGATTCCACGCACACTTTATTAACTAGCGACAAAGTTTTACAGTCTTAGAGGTGATGCTCACTGTATAAAGCACTCAAACATTTGACACAAACTGCAGAGAGAATGACTAGGATAATTTAGGTTATATGTATCTAAGCTTTCCAATATTTTAGCCATCTTCATAGGCAAGATACTTAAACCCTTTATTATTTCATTTAAATTTGTACTTTATTTTGTTCAGTATGTATGATATTTTAATATTCAATGCTGAGCACAGAAGTTAAAAAGTAAAATCTGATATGAGGTAAAGACTAATGTGAAGAAAGATGAGACTCTGAACAAAAACTTATTCTTAAACTTTTTAATTTTAAATTTTATGTAATATTGTCTAATAAATTATTGGTCATTTTGATGCTAACTTACAAAGGTTTTTAACTCCCGATGGTTACAAGATTTCAAAGGTTGAGGGCTGCATAATATATATATTATTATGGGTAGTTAACCATCCTAGAACATAAATTGGAAAACCCATTTATTATTATAATAATTTAAAAGTCTTAATATTGAATATTCTTTTGATGTCCGTCGTATGCTTATTCTGTAAGCTTAAATTTCATACTGAATATCTCCATTTTCCACATCCTTCTATAGTAACTAAAATTAAAATTAAGAACCCGTAGTATGCCTGTATGGTGATATACTGTATTGACTGTTTTAAACTGCTGAAGAATAACTTTGTCTTTTTGCTTTGGGATTTTCTGGTTATAAGACTTTAAACGTTAGCATATTAGTTAACATGAAACCAATGCTTTCTGAACAAAACTACCTAATAAAAATTGCAGTGAATTGGTAACAACTAACCTGAATGATTTTATATGCTGTTAGACGGTTCAAGATCAAGGCAAGAAGCTTTGGACTTAGGTTTCATGCCTTCTGGCACTTATCAGCAAGACATATCTACAATCTTGACATTCGGTACTGCCTGTTGTCCAATCAAAGTATCTATTACAATCCTACAGGAGATGAATCGGGACCCAAATAGCTCACTGGTGACTTTTGAATTTGAGAAGCAACAAGAATTCCCTGAGCATTGAAGACACTGCTTGATGAAGAGTGTCAAGAAGCACGAATCCTAGGTCGAAGGCTTTCCACCGATTGCCTATAACTATCCAATAACAATCGAGAGTGTACGGTGATGGCAATCAACTTAACACGGTGACCATATTGAAAAACATCGGCTGATTAATTCAGTCTGTAACGAACAAAGGACTAGACATATTACATTAGTTACTACCTGGTATCCAGTCAAAAGGTTTTACGTCTAAAGAAGCTACATCCTGAAAATAAACCATTAACTGTTATTTTTTATATTAACATTACACTGCTGAAGAAATTATGATATTTATGTTACTATTAGATATTTTTCTAATGGACATACTGAAATTATTATTTTGTTATTGTTATTTTCTCTTCTGTTAATAGTTGCTACGTCAAAAGAATGGTCAGATACGCGTAAAACTAGCTGATTTTGGATTGGCAATTGTTGTAAAAAGAAATATGTTCACTGTATGCGGAACTCCAACATATATTGCCCCTGAGATTCTACAAGAATCAGGTAAAGTTATTTGCTTAAAAACCTTTTCTACTAAACACTGTTGCTTACTGTCAATTTTTGTTGACATTAAGTCATATGTTACTAATACTTGTTACGAATAGCTCACTTTATTGTGATAAAATAATAAATGTATTGTTCGAACCTTAACTAATTCACCGAGGAACATACAAACTCTTTGTGTTCCATATACAATGTATAGGCTAAATGTATACTTTGGCCAGCCAATTTTCTGTCAGATAAGTAATGTCACCACGGAATCGTGATACTAGTTTGAATGAGAAATTCAACCTTGATGTTTTCTCTACGGAAAACAGTCATTCAATTTTTAAGAAATACTTTGCCACTATTTTTAGATTGGTTTATGAACCGATATAAATTAGAGAAAACACTGAAAACAAACGAGCAGGTAATAGCTGTTTCGTTTTACTATAGGACTCTACAGCAATAAGCACTCACGATCACACCAAGGAATGAACCCACAACATTCAGGTTGCGAGACCAATATCGTTCATCATTACGCCATTCTGGTGGGAATTTAGTGACTGGTGAACTCTTATAACTTCATCATTTCTTGATACACTCCTGCCCTAAACCGGTGCCCTAGATGAGCATCCATTTCATTTTGACATGGTTAATCCTTTGGTTACGACTTCGCTATACAGCCTAAAGACAGTTATTCATAAGCCATCGATGAGCTGGCGATTGATATTCAGAATACAGGATTCTTGGGGATTTGGATTAACTTCAATTGTTAGGTTTTTCACGAGCCAGTAACAGTGAGAGGGTAACTGAAGGTCACCGATCTGATCCTTGGAGGAGTCTTAGTTGTGCACTGGTGAAAAGTCCCAAAAGGGAACGAAACAACTCCCTAGAGCACTCTGGTTTTCAATGGTCTCTGTAACTGAGGTTGGCTGGTGAAGAAATCTAACAACTGAGATTAAACCAAATTTCGACAAATCCCATAGTCTGAAAATATATTATGTTTTGAATTTTTCACCCTGTCTTAAATTAAAGTCGAATATTTCAGCTCAGCTCAAGATACTAGTACTCATCGATTACTAGTTGTAATGATCCTGTGTGCAGAGTTATTCAGACTAATTATTTTTCTTGGAAAATAATCACTTGAGCAGATAACAGAACTGGTTATTTTTTAAAATTTTTTTATTCCTATAACTGATTGCATTTAGATCAAACAGAACGATAGTAATTTAAAAATTAAATTTCAGATAGATAGACTTCGTGTGAGTATCAACATTTTTCAAACTTTTGGGTTACGCTTGACGCTTGAAGTTACATGGTGGTGTATTAGGATTTTTTAAGACTGGTAATCGGTTATTTTTCTAAGTGTTTTAAGTTTTGTGGCGCCTGTTCTATGAACTATGGTTTCATGTGACACCTTTACATGCTAACTGCATAGGACTAATTTAAATTCAGCTTTTCATGTTACATCTTATCAGCTTATTATTGTACCTCCATGTTTTATGTTGGTGTGCCTCAAGAAAAATCAGTCACGTTCGCTTTTTTAAAATTTTATTTTATTCACTGCATCAGTTTTTTCAATGATGTAAAGACAATTTCTGAATAATGGAGGAAACTGGTATCTCGGGTAGATGATTTTAGTAGTGTCACTTTCTTCTGATTCAGATGTTTTAATTGCATAGCTTCCATAACAGGTTATGTTAATTTCGATTAATTTCCCCGAAGAAGTTCAGACCAGATTGCCGAACGAAACGTTTGAATTAATCATTTCAATTTCGCTGAGATTTTACAAATATAACTTTATAAATGTCTACTTCTCACTCAGCGCTCAATTATTTTGCAACTATCCGGTCAAATCTTGATCACAGTTTATATGTGTTAACACATGTTAAAGGATTTTCAGAGTGTTTAAATTGAAAAATATCTACTTTTCTTACAAGGCCTCTATGCTGAATAATATTCGGAAGTACATAATTCTGTTGTTCCGTCTGAAGTAATATTCACTCTTCTTCTACGTTTCTTCCTCATTTCCTTCTAGAAGTGCTCTGTGTTACGTTGACAGCATGCAAAAACTCTTTAGGAGTTTATTCAGAGATCCAAAAACATGAATAGGTGCTATACAATGACTGGAAATTTAGGTAGCCCAGTGATTCACGCAGGTCACCTACAACACAAACTCATGAAAAAACAATTTTATATATTCAACTTTGAAGCACATATATGATTGGATGAAACACCATTTACTGCTACAGACGCTAGCAAGCCGTCCACTTAAATAAATCATGAAAAAGTTTTGTATTTTCGAGTTTAATGCTAAATATCGAAGAAACACACTAATGAAAACAAAAAGAATTAGAGGGAAAAATTGCTTTTAATAGATTTTTCTTCAAGCTCTACAGTTATAAGTTCACTAATTTAAACATACAATAGCCGTAGAAGGCCAACTAGAATCAAATCAGAAAGTGTATTGTGCAACAAGTACAAGATGGAATAATACTCACTTTCGATTATCGACTAAAATATGCGTGGTCAGTATGAAAATGAGGCAAAATGAAATAAATACATCTACCTTTGAGAAGAAAGCTTTACAAGATCTGGATTTTGCGCGTGGATGATTTATGTTTGACGCCACACAAACTGGAAAACGTGCAGAAGAAAACCAACAAACCTACTTAAGAGTCTGGCAGCGAAGACAGGACTGTAGGTGAAAATATGGAAGTTGGAGGTGACGTAGATAACCAAAGAACCGCGACAACAGAAGCACCAATCCTCATCAGCCGGAGATATTTGACAGAGGTTACTTCTACCACTTATCAAGGAAACACGGTTTCAACCACAGGTGGGCAAAACGAATGAAGATTTCAAAGCAAGCTAGATTCGGAAAGGCAAGGTACGCCTGCATTAACACGAAACCATTTCGCAAATCTTCTGCACTGCACTCAGCTAGCACTAACAACAATATTCTGAATCTATGCAACACAAATGTGAAGTCAGTCAGTCAATTCTTTTGTACGAGTCAGAAACTTGCACTGCACGCCCATTACGAAAAGCATTTCCAACAAATCCCTGCAGACTTTCACTAACAGCAGCCTCCTTCGATTGCTCCACACTGAGGATGAAATGGCTAGCCGACCGAGAGAAAGATTTAGCGACAAGAAACTCTGATTTGGAACAAATCAAGCAGGAACTGATCACTTAACAAATATGTAGGAGAAAATGGAGATGGATCGAGCTTTTATTGAGGTGGCCGTCAAATGGTATCGCTCTATCACCAGCACATGTCTCGAGTGGAGTCCCAATGGGAAACGACGAGTGGGTTGTCCTAGATTAACATGTAGGAGATGAGAGATTCTAGGCAATCGTGAATCCAGCTGAAGAGGACAGCAGAAAATATGAGAAAGTAGAGATATGTTTTTGAAGAGCTATGTTCCACTTGGAACCCAAGGGAACAACAATAATCGTTTGAGTGAAATATTTAGTAGGGGGTTGTATTTGTATGGAGACTTCAACAAGTAAACATGTACGAACAGCCCTTGGATTCTCCATTAGAGTATGATTCTGTCATCGAACGGTTTCATTTGCTAAAACTGGACAGTATTATTTATTGAACTGGTTTCAAGCACAATTTATTGCTCATAATCATATCAAGGCAACCACATTGCTTTCAAACTTAATTTATAAAGCCCCATCATTTTGATCTTATTGATAGGAAAATATTCCTATTTTTCATTTCCCTAGTAAATGATACTGTATCACTTTATGTTTTTATCGAGTAAAATCATTCTGTGATGAAAAGAAGTTAGACCTTCTTGGCTTAAACTTAATCTTAACCAGAACATTCGAACTGATGATTAACACTTACCTACTTTTACTGTCACTTACTCTGCCACTGAATTTACTCATACTTATTTTCTTACCATTTTCCTTTATATCAGGTTATGGTTTAGAAGTAGATATGTGGGCATTGGGAATTATAACTTATATTATGTTATGTGGATTTGCTCCATTTCGTAGTCCTAATCGAAGACAATCAATGTTATTTGAAAGTATTAAGCGTGGTCAATTTGTATTTCTTAGCCCATATTGGGATAATATATCTTCATGTAAGTTAAATTACGTATTTACGGATATTTTGTTAACATTACAATATACAGTGATGTAGATGATAGTCACACTTAGTCATATACCAGATACTTTTCAGTTAATCGGTATTTTGAACGCTTATTAGCCAACCTTGATGACATAAGCAACAATAATTTCATGAAAAAGCCTACGGCAACTCAATTTGTCGGTGCAATCACTATCGTATTTCAGTGGAACAATCTCAGGGAAACTAGTTTCATTTGTAAATTTTCAAGTTGAATGCAATCATTTCACAGTATACTTTGAGTATAACAAAATATGGTCAAACTAAAACGTTCAACGCACTTTTGTTTAGTTAGAATGAATGTAAACCAATATCACTGTCGGAAAGTATACTTAGTAGTTGTAATTCATATGGTAAGTAAATATTTACCACTCACCGTCTTATTTAGCTTCAAGATTTTATTCTTAAACATTTGGAAAGTGACTTATCTAAAATTAAATTCTATCAACTTACACTAAGTATTTGTAATGATTAATGATTGTGAGACACTGTTATTTTCTAAGTCATGCAGGTGTTCTAAACTGAAGTGAATACTCCGAGATTACGCACGTTAAGATATTTGTAAAACTTGGGCACTATGGTAGTAAGTAATTCTGCATTAGTTTGTTTATTAGAAGTATCACACAGTGAAACAGTATTATTTACTGGATGACGAGGTTTCGAACAAAACTTACTGTTCATAATCATATCAACTGTAATCACACGACCTTGAAACTTGAGTTTTATAGTTTTCTTTGTCTTCTCCTACTTGTCATAGGGGTAGTAGAATATTCCAGACATCTGGCACAGGTGTTGAATCATTCCTATTATGTGTATTTGCAGTTGATTCGATAAACAAAGCTTCTGTTAGCGATCTCTCACTCCACCCTGTTACATTAGATTTTAAAACTGTCATTCTATCCCACCTTATTGTATGGTTAATAAATAATAAAAAAAATAAATAATGATAGTAGTGATAGTAATAATAATAATATCAATAACTATATACATGTCAAAGATGCTCAAGATAGTGACAACACCAACAATAAGAAATCTAGATCATCACAGGTAATTCCATACAAGGAAGGAACCTCGGAAACCTTACGCAGAATTCTTAACAAGGCAGGAATAAAAGTGGCATTCAAACCCAAAATCTCAGTTAGAAACAAGCTTTGTCGGTTGAAGGATCAATCCTGTGGAGCCTTCAAAACAAAACAATTTAGTTTATCTAATACCCTACTTGAATGATTGTCAGGTCAAACACATAGGTCAAACTGGTAGAACAGGGGCAGTCAGACTAGCCGAACATAAATACCTAGAAAAATCTAGATTGGTTGATCCGAATAAGATAATAAATCTAGAGAATAGTTCAGCTATAGCATTACATGCAGTTACACACAACCATAGAATAGGATAGGATAGAATGACAGTTTTAAAATCTAATGTAACAGGGTGGAGTGAGAGATCGCTAACAGAAGCTTTGTTTATCGAATCAACTGCAAATACACATAATAGGAATGATTCAACACCTGTGCCAGATGTCTGGAATATTCTACTACCCCTATGACAAGTAGGAGAAGACAAAGAAAACTATAAAACTCAAGTTTCAAGGTCGTGTGATTACAGTTGATATGATTATGAACAGTAAGTTTTGTTCGAAACCTCGTCATCCAGTAAATAATACTGTTTCACTGTGTGATACATCTAATAAACAAACTTATATGGACTTACGCCGATTAAGCCCTTGAAAATAACACTAGGTTTCCATCCAGTAGATATGAACCAAGGAACAGTTCTAAGTGATTCTATTGGGTTTGATAACTGAGTCCTGTGAGAAATGTTGGTATTTCAGTCTATTCTGAAAAGGTGAACACATTCAATCTCTCAGTAAAATAATCTTGTAAAGTGAAGAGAATTTAGACTTAATTTACATACTTATTTCATGTTTATTCTGTATTGTGTTTCTTTCTCCATTAACTAGGCGCTAAAGATCTTATCTCTGCCTTATTAGTCGTGACGCCAAAGTCTAGACTAACAGCTCGAGAAACCTTGATTCATCCATGGGTATTCGGCCTAGGTTCACCGAGTTCATCTGAAGAATTTGAAAAACGTAGACTAGACTATCAAAAGGAGTTGGAGCAAATACAACATACAACTAAACAATCAAACATTGAAAAAATCACGGGCAATTTACTCAATCACTACAATACTACTAATAAAAATAACACTAATGAAAATAACATTAATGTTATTAAAAAGATAGAATTACCAAAGGTTGTGAAAATGAGTGGCATGCAAGATTAAATCATTTAATTAGTTTGAAATATTTTCATACTAAATGTGAACACACACACAAACACACGCCCACCCAACTACTTAAAAAGCATATGCTGGAGACGATCTCAGCCTACTTTGTAATTCTGAGGACATCAAAAGCATTTATCACTGTTATTACAAAAAAAATAAGAACTGTTTGCCGCTTTATTGTTCTCTCTCAAAAGTTTCTACTCAGATACATTGGAGTCGAGCAAATAAATGTGTGTAGATTTTCACAAATATTTAAAAAACAAAAACAAAACTTCTTTTTCTTTCTCCTCACTATCTTTCAACCATCTTATTTTTTTTCTATTCATGTCTTATTTTACCATGTCTTTCATGTGATGATCATTGGTTATTCAATACACATAGAGGTTGTTTTTATCCTTAGAGAAAGAGAGAGATAGAAGGTATCAGTTAATCTACAAAGGTATCCTATTTTCTCTTATTTAAACAATCAAATAAATTCTAATGTAAAGAGAGAAGAAACACAGAGTTTATGTAAATGACATCAAGACAATTCAGCGTGGGCTTCCTTTCACTTCTATTGTATTCATAACGTTGAAGTATTTTTGCCCATTGAATCGTGTAATTATATTTATACTGGGTTTTTTTCAATGCCATATATATATATATATATATATATATATATATATATGCACAATCATTTGTAATAATCATGTTCAGGTGTCTTCTTTTGTTATGAATGCTGGTCTTCTTTGATTTACTTCTTGATTTCACTGATTTTAGATTATGATGTATCATCAAAGGGATTTTGAATTTATCACAGTATGTTTGTACTTTATCATTTCACTTGATTATTTTCAAGAGTTATTATCATTTTCAAATCAGATTATTTGAAGAAGTGTAAACAATTAAATGCTGAGATAATATGGAAAATTATTATTATTATTCTCTTGGGTTTCAAGTAGAAGATAAGGCTTCAACAACACATCTCCGATTTCTTGTATTCTGTGTCGTCCTCTTCAGATGGCTCTCCGATTACCCATCATCTCTGATCTCCTCCTCAAGTTCATACGATCTCTTCCATGTGAATCCCAATCTCACGGACGATCCATTCGTCGTTTCCCATAGAGATTCCACTAGAGCAATGGCCTGGCGATACTGCTATGTCATTCGATGGCATCTTCAGCGTGTGGCCAGTCAACCTCTATTTACTCCTACATATTTGTTGAGCAATCGGTTCTTGGTTGGTTTGTTATCACCTAGAGTTTGTTGCCGCCTGGCCAGCCATTTGATCTTCATTGTGGAGCCGTCGAAGGATGCCGAAGGTTGAAAGTGAGACAATAACTCACCGAAAAAGACATTGCTAAGTGGTCGCGCTATGTCATGAATTGGCAGAGGTTAGGATTCATGGACTGGTCATTGGATCGGGTCCCAGTGTCTGAACGGTCTAAGAGCTCACCTTGTAACCAGAATATCCTGAGTCCGAACCTCAATGGTGAGGGCATTCTGTTGAATGGTTGTAAAATATGAAGAAACAGTTGTCCAGAACTCCCACATGGTTTTTTCTAATGGAAATCTAACCTATGTCAGCTCATAGTGAAATTTTCCAAACATTCAAACCAACAAATCTCCACAAAAAAACGATATCTATAAAACACAACATAATCGAGCAAAGAATATTCTTTTCAATAAATTCCTCTTCTGGCTCTACAATTATGTACATGTTTATATACACAGAATATTCAAGGTTGGTAGTTAATAACAATATTAGTGTTTTTTAAATAATATCGATTTGTAAAGCAAGATCAATGCAATTACAGTTCACTATTTTGCTATATTAAAAAAACGATACTTGAAAGTGATAATTATTGTCTTATAGGAACAAGATATCAGTAGCTGTCAACGAACTAGGACCTCCCATATATATTTCTTGTTCATACCTGTACAAAAATCACAGATTGAAAAACCAATAAGAAGTTGATACAATAGGGAAAATGTATAAATTTATGTAACTATAAGAAGGAAATGGGGGAAAAAGTATTATTAAATAATTTTAATTTATAAGAATATAGCAAGTGTGCACATACGCTATCGTGGTTGATGTTTAAGTCACAAGTTTAGTTATCTCGATAACCTTAACCATAAGGCCTACAAAACAAAAAATCCTCAATTACAAATGGAAGGGTTTGTTTTTTCTGTTTAGACCTAAGTTGTTTTCATACACTGAAGAAATACTCTCTGTCATATAGGCTGATTAATTCCATTTATAACCTGATCTGTTCTACCAAGTTGATTATGATTATATGGGCGCGCTAGAAGTTAGAATTCATGTACCACTGAGTCATGTCTTAGTGTTTGAATGGTCTGCGAGCTCGTCTTGTAACCGGAAGATCCTGAATCTAAACTCTGGTAAGTGAGTACTGCTGATGAGTCCTAGACTACGACGGAACAGCTATTCAGTACTGATTGGTGTTTCAGCGATTTTCCAATCAAAATCAAATCTGTGATCAAAGTTGAAACAAATCAGATTCCAGCATACTAACTCTTTAAAATGTTTTCATTAGCTAACAAGTTAAATGGTCAACCTATTCATCCTCTGAATCTGCTGATCCACGTCCTATCAATACACTATTTTGAGTGGTCTAAATTATCAGCTAGGAATGTCTTAACCTAACTAACTTTTCTTATTCGTCTTAAGTTTCAAACTATTTTATCAATACATACATATAGGCGAGTAATTAGTATAAAAATCACTAAGTACTTCGTCAGAAATGCAATTTCGTACTTCTGTAAATATGCATTAATCATAAAGTAACAATTACATGAGACAGCTTGATAAATTTATCAAGAATACAAGAATAATCTGTGGGTTGAAGATGAATGATTCACGATACTGTCATTTGGTATACAGACATCAGATGGAACTAAATACGGGACTTTATTCTTAAAAATGCATAATTAGAATACTAGGTGTTATTATCGAAACATTACTAGTAATCACGTTAACAACATTGATTTTTCACTTGTGTGTAAGGTCATTCTATCCATTCACCTATTCGAGGTCATTGATGACACAATTGTAAAGTACGAAAATTTTAACTTTTGTACTTAAGTAGTTATCAGTTAGTGCTTACTTAAAAAGATTAATCGAATTTCATTAGGATAGAGTACTTATTAGGAACAATAGTGTAAAGGTGCAGTTTGCGGTAATTAAAACAAACAACGCATAGATTTCTCATTTACAGAAGTAATAAAATAAATGGTAGTTAGGACTCATTTGAACTTGATGGGACAGAAATCATTCTGAACAATTTTATATAGTTTTCTGTTCCATATTAGTTGATCTTATGATATTAGATAGTTGGAGGCAATCGACAGGAAGCCTTCGACCTAGGTTTCGTGCTAGTTGGCACTTATCAGCAAGACGTATCTGCAGCCTCGGATGAATTCATGTTCCTTCCGAGATTCGAATCCGCGTCACCCAGTGCTGCAGTCAAAGACGTTACCACTGAGCTATTCGGGCCTGCGATTGACCTCAAAATAGTCGATCTAATATTGCATAACCTAACAAGATAATATCTAAGTTAACGCAATAACCTGAATTTGGTTTATGTAGCTGTACTGGTTCTTTTTATTTCAGTTTCTAGTGATATTGAAATCTTTCCTAAATCCTAAATCGGTATGGTGTGCTTTAAGCAGTGAACGTTTCAAATCCAAATCTGCTTGGTTCCAAGACTACAGTGCAGTTTTATTCTGTGTCTTTGAAAGCATAGTAAACGGTGGTGTTGGCTTTAATATGTTACTGATCATAAACTGTATTGAATACCATGAGGATTATGATTATTAATCCCTTCAGTTATAAGTTGAACAAATAGCTTCAACAGAATATTTCCATTTCCTCCTGCATATTTGTCGAGCAGGAGGTTCTTGGTTGGTTCATTCACAGAGTTCCTTGTAGCTAATTCTGTCTGACCACTGATCTGGTCTTCATTAAGGAGCACAGGCAGCTGTTGACAAACGTCTGTGTTGACCTGCTAGAAATGCGTTTTGTGATACTTCAAGTCGCTGACCCATATTAAAGAAGTGACTTACCACTGGTGTTGAAAACTCGAATTTTATTCATTATGCCGAGGGAAATAGACCTCCACGCTGACTTCAGAGTAACGGGAGTTCATTACTCTGAAGTTGGACTTTTTCAATCCTGGTTATGACATCCACATCTGTTCTGTCGCCTGCAGCTGAAATAATGCTACACAGATTGGTGAAAGAAGTTACTTCCTTCAGATTTCTCCTGCTAATAGTGATTGGTGGTTGTTCTTCATAACCACTATCTTTTCTGTATTCACTTGAAGTGCTGTCTTCGTTACCTGCTTCTTCCGCGACCTGTTGATTTTCGCCAGTTGATTTTCAAGTTTTTTTTTGACATTAGACATAACTCATTTGCGAAACTCAGATGTTTTAGAGTTTTCTTATCAGTCTGGCTTATTCATATCTTCTCGCTTCTCACAGATTTCTGCATGGCTCAAGTCCACCCCAATGAACAGTCACAAACAATATCATCGGTAATAGTGGACAGTCTTGTCTTATTCCTCTCTTCAATTCAATGTCTGTCTTGTTTGAGTTTACTGTTATGGATTGCTTGATATGCGGCATTGTCATATAGTTGTTAAATAAGGCCGACAAGAATTTTGAGCACTCCGTAGTGTTGAAGCAGTTTCCCAATCTCTTAGTGATTGACGCTGTCGAAAACTTTTTCAGAATCGATGAAGTTGATGTGGAAATTTACCGTCAGGAAACAGTAACAGAAACTGTACCTTAATTATGATCACAAAAAACTGTCAAAGCACTGATGATTACTTGCGAGATTCTTGTATACATTTCATTACACTCTAAAATGTGTATTAGTAAGCCTTCCAAATACTAGAACAAAATAAATATGAATACTTTTCATTTCATTACTGGTTGATTGGGACTTATGAAATTACGCTAGCCAATGTTTGATAGAGAAAATTACTTAATCTTCAAATGTTTCTAAACGGATTTCTAAGGAACTGTAATGTATAAAGTGGCTAAAAATCCATCATAATCTAGCACTTCAGATCCTGATTGGAAGTGAGAGTATAGAATTTACTCATTTCAGTCTAGTAACAATGGAAAATTCTGCCTGTATGCAAAGCACAGTCCATTTCACAAGCTAAAGGATAAATGAAAAGCGAGTATAACCAATCTTCAGATGGATGTACGACAGGTGAAACCGCTTATTAACAAGCAAACAAAAACATGCGACAAACAAAAAGGCTTGTAGCATCTTCATAAGTCTCTATTTCTCCATTTTCTAGCTGATTTTTCCCGGTATGTCATGAATTATTGCTGACTGTTCTTATTTTATATATGTCCAAACCAAGTTCGCTTTTAACGGTAACTGTTCTTATTTTAGTTCATAAAAGGTGATATGGAAGGTGATTAAGATACCAAGGCAACTTCCAGCCTCATCAATGAATGAAAATGCATCATGAATTTAATAACACAATCCATAGGTTTATTTCAACTGTGGGAAAAATTTGTAAAAGTAGGATGCAAACTCCATAACACAAAGAGTATCGCCAAAGACAACATATTCCCATGAATGCGCACTGATAAACCATTTTAGTATCTTTATAATCAGGCATGAAATCAAAGCAGATCAATCACAGTCATTACATCTTTTATTGTATAAAATATATGTATAACACATCAGTTTGAAATAAATACATTGAAGTAATCAGGTCAATAATCGCGTTAAGTATACAATTACAAAAAATATCCACATTTGCATAACATTTGATAAAATTTATTATTATTATTATAAATTATTGATCGTAATCAGTTCAATATAGTATTCTTAAGAGAAAAAATACATTATATATACAAGAAAGACATTGTATCTCACAACCAAACGCATGAACCCACAAAGATGGACAGATAACACCAGAGATAATGAAAGTATTGGTAAAAACGAAGAAAAAAGAGAACCAAGAGTGCAAAATGAGTAACCCTGTCTGTATTAATATCAATAACTATTGTCAATGCGATTCGAGCATATGATAAATCAACCTGATACAACTTCTAATCATCTATCTCCGAAATACGCGTGAAAACAGAATATAAACTAAGAGAGGTTATCGTGAAAGATAAACACCGATAGCACATGTACGTTTAAAAAATATACGTATTTAAATTGTTTTCTATTGGAAGAATACGATGAAAAAAGAAATGTACAAGGGAAGTTTGAACCTTTTTAATAATTTCGGTTTGAAGTTAAGATGCATTGATTTGAAGGGATCCATGCGTTTCTTACTACTCAGAAATAATCAGCATACAGTGTCTTCTGGATAAAAACATTATTTATCTGTAAATCAGAATTAATGATATCAATTGCTGATAACATTATGAAATATCACCTTAGTTTTCTTGTGACCTAGGGTGAATAGGTTAATACTGTGTTCAAAAATCAAACTCAGCTGCTCTAGGAATTGGAAAGTACTACCTGGATCAGCGCAGTCTTACATATGCATTCTGTACACGAAAAAGAAATTCATTTATGGATGAATAGTTAGGTAAGAATTATCAATGTAAAAATATCCACTATTTTAGTTGACTGCTGAGATTATGTAAGTTTACCAAAAAACTCTGTTTTAAAATTAAAAATGAAGTAAATAAATAAAAATAATGACACACATAATATGAATGTGAAAATTCTAGTTTCCCAATTCATCGTCACAGTTGAATTTACATTTTAACATGAAGGTGAAAACATTGAATGCAGGTGAATGATTGATGTGTTCATTCACTTACTTCACAGTTTTTTTTGTTCATTTTTTTTAACTAACTTAAAAATGCTGGATCAGAGTATAAAGTATACCAGTGTGTATATGTGTGACCGGGACGAATCGATTTCAGCTGAATATAAATCTGTCCAAAGGGGATATTTTCACCGATATGAACAGCATGCCAAGCAGAAACTTCAACAAAACCACATTGTATATCATTCGGTATAAGATCGTAAGTGAACTAGCATTTCACCAATCACAGCGACAACGAATCCGTCCGTAGATAAATACACACATATGGAAAAGAAAAAGAAAAGTAATTATAGAATTTTAAGCATAAATGATGACTAAATGAGCAAACCATTCATCCAAAGCTTCTCAAAGGAGAAACATTAAGCAATAAGAACACAGAGGGTGATTTGGTTACCTAGGCATTATTGTGAACAATAAATGATGCTCAAAACTTAATCTAGTTAATGTTTCCGCATCTCTGGACGCCATATCAAATAAACTATATCCTTGCACAGTGTTCTAGGTATGCTCCCGCTTGTAATGTCTGTTTTCTAACTTATATGGAGGATCTCATCATGAGCTGACATCAGTTAGAGAACCACTGGGAAACCACCAGCGAGAACTGGACAGCTGTTTGGTCGGCCTAGTTCGGGACTCTTCATCAGTACGCACCCACCGACAGAGTTCAAACCCAGGACCTTCTGGTGACAAGGCGAGCTAGCTCGTACACAATTGAGCCACTGGGACCCGATCCAATGGTCCTTGAATTCCAGCTTCTACCAATTGACGACATAGCACGACCATTTCGCAATGTCTTCTTCGATGAGTTACTGCCTCATCTTCGACCTGCTGTACCCTACTGGTCACGGCTTCCCACTAGAACCCCAGGTTAACTGCCTGAATAGGGCCAGTAGCTAGTGAGCATCAGATTAATTTTAAAGTATTGCTTTCGAAGGGATTTGTTCGAGTGTATGGAGGATTTCATCGTGATCTGAAATCATTTAGAGAACCACTGGAAAACCTGGGAGTACTGGACATCTGTTTCGTCCTAGTTTGGGGCTCTTCATCAGCACTCACTCACTGAGGTTCGAACCCAGGACCTTTCTAACTGATCACGTCAGCTAGAAGGACAGAATATATCCAGTACACATATATCTCTGTTGACAGAAAATTATCATCCCATCGAACACAACCTATTAATTTAGCTTACACATTTCTGTAAGTATCACTTCCTGAAAGTATTCCATACAATGTCGTTTTCTTACTGCGTTCAATTCCAGTAGTTTATCATCAACACTGCATATGGATATGAAGTCGCACACAATATAATCTATACAAAAACCAACTACCAGAAAAAGAAATTAGAAATATACATTAGGTTTATTTCCTAATCACTGATAAGGACAATCTCGATATCAAGAAAATAAAACTTGAACGCATGGAGTCTAAGAAGGCATAAAAAAAGCGTAACACGATGACGGCTTTAAACCCCACACAAATAAAAAGACATTTCTGAAATAATGAAATAATTCAAACGACAAAACAAATGAAATCGAAACGCATTTTGTAGTGAATATTAATGAAATAATGTCAACATACCATAACATTGAACGATGGAGAGCTGGAACGTTTTACAACGCTTGTTTTACGTTTAGTTGTTTTACGACGTCGACCAGAAAGTAAATAAACTTTTATATACACGTCTGGAGGTTCACTAGATCCAGGAAGGTACTAAATTGTTGAGAAATAATAAAAACAATGGGAACAATGAAGTCTCTAACAACAAAGATCATTTCATGTCATTTTCTAAGTGGAAGAGAAGAACCTAAGTAATTATGCGTCGGTGGCTTGACGGCAGAATGCTCATCAACCATGCATGTGGTCTGAGGTTCGATCCCTAGCCGATATATTCCTAAACCTCACTAAGCCAGTAGTAAGCCAGGTGAGGTTAGCGACGTCATGCCATAAAGACAAAACCACTGCTACCGAAACTTCAAAGCTCAAGTTTGCAGCTCCCATGTTTCACCCGGAACGTATGATTAGCGACGGTTCAGTTTGAAATGAAAATCTGGTTCGCAACAGAATTTGAACCACTGGCCTAGCGGACTAGCAGTTCAAAGGCCATCGGTTGAAATATATCTGCGAGCCAGATTTATTTTACCGTAAAATGAATCATATTAATAGTTGATGCCTTTGCTTATCAACGTCTAATAGAATTCGTCTAGCTGATGTATAAATATTATTCTGTAAACAAGACAATCTCAGCTGAATGAATGGAAATAACAGTCTTGTTCAGCCTAATAAAGCTTTTCATACCAAAACATTTTTGAAGGACATAACCACTACTAATATTAGGGCGGGAAATTACACGAGTCTTACCAGATGGGAAGAACTGCAAGCCGTATTCGTTTACAGGGTGTCTAGTGCGATGAAGCTTACGATCTCTATGCGCAAATGTTTGTTGCAGTTCCCACTCAATTGCATTTAGTAAGTATTATCTGGTTCTCACTGATTGAATAACTTAATTTGTTATAAACCAGTTAACAGTTGTGAAATGGCGTGAATTAAAAGTAAATAAACAAGAATGTGTGTACTAACAAAGTCAATAAAGCTTATAGACATACACTACTACAAAGTCAGTAAATAGTCTCATCTACAGGTAATATTCACTTGTGATTTCTTACTATGTATTACAAGATATACTAAAAGATTCTCATTGATCAGGAATATTTTATTTCGCCTTCATTAAAGTATTTATGTTGTATGATTAACACCTTACATAATTATAAGTGGATATTCACCCACGCAAAGATTTAATTTAATCAAAATACGAAAGTGACGAACGCACCTGTTAAAAATAAAAGAAAGTTATGCAACCTCCTGTTGTTTAAAGTGTTCATGTGTCATTTTTTTGTGCTGAGTAAGGTCTGTATTTATGCAATCTAGTTATACTTTGTAACAATAGTATGTTGTGTAGATTATGAAGGAGAAATGGAATAAGACAGAATGAAACCTTTAAATACTTCAGTAGACTAATTACACTCTATTTGAGTGATACACAACCAGTGAGGTCCATTCAGTCGGGAGCGAGGATGAAGTTCTAGCCAATGAAATGGGTTGGTAGCGCTAAAATCACAAATTGTTAGAAGTTGGAACTCATAGGTTGGCCATTGAATCGGGTCCCAGTGGCTGAATGGTCTACGAGCTCGCCACGTATCTAGGAGGTCCTTGATTCGAATCCCGATGGATGCGTACTGTTGAAGAGTCCCAAACTAGAACGAAATAGCTGTCCAGTACTCTGAGGATTTCCAATGGTTCTCTAACTAATGTCAGCTCATGATGAAGTCCTGTAACCAATCAAATCCCTGCAAACCAACACTCGAACTTTCAGTGTTAATTTGCAGGGATTTGATTTGACTGGTTATAGGATTTCATCGTGAGCTGACATCGGTTAGAAAACCACTGGAAAACCCGCGAGTACTGGACACCGGTTTCGTCCTAGTTTGGGACTCTTCAGAAACACGCACCTCAGTGGCTGAATGGTCTGTGAGCTCATAAGCTTTGTAACCGGAAAGTCCTGGATTCGAACCATAAGTGGTGTGTACTCATGAAGAGTCATAAGTTAGGACCAAACCGTTGTCCGGTACTTCCAGGTTTTCTAATGGTTCTCTTAGCGATACCAGCACAGGATGAAATTCTGTAACTCACTTACCAATTGATGATGTAATCAAATTCCTACACTATGAACAAATTATAACACTTCTCTTCAAAGATTTCGTCAGTTTTATTCCTCTGCTAGACGTTTTGTCTGTCGCTATGTGGAATAATACCTCAAAGTCTTCGAAATCAACATTTTGACCCAAGACTAGAAATTTACTCAGTAGAAATAGATACATGCACTTATTTAGTAAAACACGCCCACATATACTTTCTTGTGTTGGTCATAATAAAAATTAGAATCTACAATTTTACGGAATTCATCGGTGACAAGTTCATTTCAATAGACCAACGGCTTTCAAACACTAACAAGTGACCAGTTGACTTAATGTTCACTTGAAAGAATTAAGTTTTATCATTCTTATTATCATGAAAAAAAAAGTACGATCACAAGTTGATTTCGATATTATAAAGTAAAGTTCAAATGTTGCACATCAGTTTACATATTTAACTATCTTGTGAAAAACAAGACTTTAGCATATGTAGTACACTAAATACCCTTTGAGAGAGATGAAACATTAAGCATCCTAAAGACTATTCAGTACAATGAAAGAATATTAGCTGAGATTTTTCAGTACACTCAAAAAATTTAAAAAGATATTCGAACAGCTGAGATCTTTCTTTACAAAAGCAAAGAAAAGAAAACAAACAACCTGACAGTATCATTTCTCGTATGTGCGTATACCATCAGGCCTGTATATTCTTTTTTTTTGTTCAAAATGTTTTATGTCATTGTTCACATGGTAAAATCATATGTGGTTAGTGAAGTAATGAAAAATAACCCTTTTTAATTAATTAATTTATTTATCTGCTCTATGATAGCAAATAAATGCCAAAAGGTAATAACGAAATGAATAGAATAATTGGAAATTAAGTGTGTGTTTTACCGTCTGCATGATGATGATTTATGCTGAATGTTTTTGTTGAATAGGAAGTTCTAATTGCTTCAGATTTGCAGATGATACGGTTTCACTGTAATCAATATGGATGTTTACGTCTTTAATAGCTTACAGTGAGTAGTTAGCCAGTTTACTATTATTACCTTCTGAGTGAAAAGTTTAGGAATGTGTTGGCGGTGGATCTGGCGTCGGTGGCATAGCGGTTAGCCCGCTCGCCAACCATGCACATGGTCCGGGGTTCGATCCCCGGCCGACTCACTCCTTTAGCTCACTTATGCAGTAATAAGACTGATAAAGGGGGAGGTTTTAGCATGCGGCTAACAACCCCATCCTGTAAAAAATAAACACTGCTACAGAAACTTCAAGCCTCCAGCTTGAAGCCCTATGTCCCACAGGGAACGTAAAGGAAATAATAAAAATAAATGGCGGCGAATCAAACGCTAGACCACATACGTGGTCAGTAAGCATTCTACTATTGAACGTCTGACGGTAAATATTATTTTTGTTTCCTGAATTCCGAGTGGAACATAAAGCGTTGAGCTTTAAAGTCTCAGTAGTGATGGTGTTGTTTGTTTTTACAAGATGAGTATGCGCTAACCTCATGACCAACCTTCCATCTTTTTTAGGCTAGTAAAGTAGGCAAGATTTAAGAGTACGTCAGCGGGGGCAGTGAACCAGGACAAGCTAAGCGGTGGGTTGCCATTGTACTATTGAGCCACCAGTGTCCTTTATAGAAGTCACAAAACTTTTTAACATTCCTTTACTTTACGGGTGGAATTTAGGTTTTGAAGTTTTGGAAGTTTCAGTGGCCATAGTATTCTTTATTCATGGAATGGGGTTGCTGGCCTCATTACTACTTACTAACAGATTATTTGTACGATTATCGACTATGACAAAGCTATATCGCCAAAATATCTTCATTTCCAAGATGTTCAATTTTTGAGAAGTATATGTCAATATTTAGTCACTGTATTAGTTTTATCATTTTCTGTAATACAGGCTGAAGCAAATTATTGCTGTTGTAAGTTGTTGATAGAAACGTGATTAATGAAACTGTACTATTGCTATTTATCAAACATATACAATTTTGAACTGTGCTACTGGCTTAAAAAACCATCGAATTTAAAAGTGTAAATATTTTTTGGGTTTTTTTTGTTTTTTTATTTATTTATAATATGAGTGTTTGTTGACAGTCCGTTGCTTGGTGACATATATCCATATATGTTTGTTGGCATGTCTGCTATATTTGCTATGTATAATTGGATCGACACTCCATTATAATTAGCCATTCATGTTAAGACTGTCTAATGATTTTTCCCACGCTTGTCTGAATTATTTATATATATTCGCATTCACAATTTGTGTGAACTACTTTACTTTACAACTACTTTACTTACTGACCACTTTGGTGTGAGACCATTTATTTTCGTCTCCTTGTGTTTGGACAATAGAAGTATCATCACAAACCTAGTGGTCTTCTGATTTCCGCCTTCTCGCGTCAGGATTATTAGTTTCTCGACCAGTCCATAACAATAATTTAGCGACGAGTACATAACAATTTGGCGACGGGGAAACTAGAACATAACAAAAAGTGGTTTATACGCATCGAAAGGACCTGTTGAAATCACCCATTGAAAGATGACTCCTTTTGTATAACCTGGCGGAACATCATGTTGTGTATTGAAAGCAAATATACCTAAACATATCTACACCATTACATGTTATATTCATTTGTTCTACTATGAAAATTACCTTTTAAAGATGTATGTGGTAGAGTAGAGTTTAAAAGGCAAAAGACAGAAGTTATGTAAAAGAATTTGGTGTGATAAGGTCCTTTAAAATCCCTTTGAAAAATATTCAAGTATTGGTTTGCATGGATTTAATTGATTGGTAACATGTTGACATGGGTTGGAGAACCATTGGGAAACCAGGGAGTACTGGAGAATTGCTTCTTTCTAGTTTGGGACTCCAGCAGCATGCACCCACACTACAGGGTTCGATCCAGGAACGTTTCAGTTACGATGCAAGCTCACTTGTAGACCATTAGGCCACTAAGACCCGATCCAATGGCCAGTCCATGAATTGCAACTTCTGCGAATTCACGAAATAGCGCGATCAATAGCCAATGTATTCGGCAAGTGTTTGTTCTCACGCCCAATCTGCCGTACTCTACTGGTCACGACTTCCCAAAAGAAACCCAGGCAACTACCTACCTGAATAAGAGTGATAGGTGCGTACTGATGAAGAGTCCAAAACTAGGCTGAAACAGCTGTCCAGGACTTCCAGGTTTTCCAGTGGTTCTCTTTGAAATAATTAACGGAATATAATCGAATTAATAAGCAACCAAGAAGAAGCGATGTAAGTGGTAATATATTGTTAGGGAAAATCGACTCGTGAAGGTTCTTATCGTATGGTTACAAACGATTAGTAAATCATAAAGGAGAATAAAACATAAAACCATAAAGACCAGGTTTCTAGAAGAACAGCTACACCATTGTTTGCATAAATAGATTTAAACCTGACACTAACAGAAAATCAAAACAGTGATTACCACCTGTCTAACGAAAAGCCTCTGTTACTTATACATTCAAAACTAACTTTCTGATCATGACTACTGAACCTAATACAAAGCACAAAATAGTAGAAAACAAAGAAGAGAAAATGTTAAGGGAATGTAACTTATTCGGTTGATTTAAAATATCGTTTCGGCCACGTTCAAAATAAAGTTGTTATTACATTTGTATTTGAAGAAATGTGTTTTGTTATAATAAGTTGTGCAGTAAAGATCCCATAAATTGACGATAACAGAAGCTTTGTACCTTTGTCATTTCTAATTTGCATTTCATATACTGCTCAAAACATCGACTGTGCTTTATAACCATGTATACTGTGAACCGTTTACGATGTTCATTAATCATAAATAAACTTATTTCTTATTGTCATGATGGCTTTTATCCACTCCACTGAAATGCCATTTAATAAATCATACAGTATAACTATGTATGAGGTATATAAGAAACAAACTAAAGTGTATGTATGATCCAATGACAGATCCAGTCAAAGGCAAAAAAGTAGATAAGCATTCTGGCAACAAGCCAAATTTATGCCTAACAAAGATGGCATTCAGCATGAAAAACAAGATCCGGATTTTCAACTCCAATGTGAAGTCAATGCTACTTTACGTACCAGAGACTTGGCGCATCACAAAGGTCACTTCGAACAAACTACAGACCTTCATTAAAACAGCTGTCTTTGCTCAAGATCAGATGGCCAGCAAGAAAAGATCACCAACAGGGAGGGATCTCTGGGAACGAACCAACCAGGAACCGATTGTGCTGTAAATATGCAGGAAGAAATAGAGGTGGATCAGCCACACTCTGAGAAAACCATCAAGAGACATCAGAAGACATGCCCTCAAGTGGAACCCAAATGAGAAACGGCGAGTTTGTTGTCAGTGCGAGGGTGACATGGAGGAGGTCATGTGAAGAGGTTATGAAGGAATGTGGGTAGACGTGGAGCCAGGTGAAAACGTTGGCAGAGAAGTGAACACAATGGAGACGTGCGGCTGAAGCCCTGTGTTCCTCTGGGAACAAAAGGAAACAATAATAATAACAAGATGCAGAAAGAAATGAAGATCGATTGGATATACGCTGAGAAGACCATTGAGTGACATCGCCCTTCAGGCCGTCGAGTGGAAGCCAAATGGAGAATGATGGATTGTGCCTCCGATGGTGACATGAAGAATATGTGAAGGAGAAATAAATGAAAGCTTATAGGCAGTCGTGAAGCCAGATAAAACGGACTACATACATGGAACTGAAATGGAGATATCCCCCTTGTAGGTTTATTTTTAACTCGGAAGTCAAGGAATGATGATAATGATGATACTTATGCATAATTCTTTCATTTTTCAAGTACATTTGAGCTTCTAGGCGAAAAAAGATACTTATCAGACTAGTACCGCACGAAAATTAAATATTTCTTGGAAATTTCACTCTTAGAACAGCAACTAGCAAATGAATGTGACACTTTGGAATGTAAAATATTAAAGCAAATATATGTAATGCGGATTTGTGACATACTGAAATGCCGTAAAAATTCACTACTTTTCAAAGTTTGTTTACCTACAACAACAACAACAGCAAAGAATTAAGTAGGTTGTTGAACAACGAGGTGGTTTTGTAAACCTCACACTGAAAGTCATCTGTTCATTAGCACACTATGAATCTCTTTTTCAGTAAAACAACAACCGTATAATTATTGTAAACTGAAAATATGTTAACTAGATGTTAACTAATGTAAACAAAACTAAGAAATGATGTAATACAGAACAAATTGAAGTATAAAATAACAAAATAAACACTACGTAACACATAAAATAAGCTTACTAGACATCGTGCATGTTTGATAACAACATCCAAACGTCGTAATGTCTCACTTAGATACAATTGAATTTGTACAGCTGGTAAATAATCGATACTCTGTGTTGTTGCCAACAGATCATTCGAGTTATTAGGAAACAATGGGAATGATGATGAGAAAAGCAGGGGAGTTGTAGACTTTTCAGTTAAGACTTCATTAAATAATGTTGGATTCCAATATTTAGATAATGCGGAGGACGATGAAGAAGTATTGTTGATTTCTACGAAAAAAACAAAACATTCAGGTCAACAGAATGAAGCTATATGAAAGTGTACACATTAAAATGTGAATGATGTCAGACAAAATAAACAGAAATCGTTGTTAGTATTAGTAACTTTTAAGTATTACATTTTGCAACAAACTAACACCGAACGAAGTCTTTAACTTTTAAATAATCAATGCACGAAAGTAATTAAACATGTAAGTAATGCAGCTTATTATGTGTAAGAAGGCACTGTATTGTTAAAATAAAGAGAATTAGGTTAGTGAGAAATACACCAAGTATAGAAAAGTATACCAAACGTCAATTTCAGTACAGTTACTCAAAGTCATTATATTGTTTCAAACGTTTTTGTGTTAGACATTTTAATAATAATAATAATGGCACTATTCTAGGAATTATGTTCAACACAATACAGAATTCTCAGAATAATTTATTGCAAAACATTTACTCCCATATGGATTCTTCAGTTACAGTATTCACCAACAGTACGTCTTAAGACGCAACGTCATTCTGTTTGAAACAAGACTCATTCATCTACGGCATTTATTCCTCTTGAAGTGCACAAAGTTAGATTGGAAGCCGATTAAACATTCACGTGAAATCATGTTACTATTCAAGGACATAACTGGAAGATTAAAACAACAAGAAATTGATTGAAATTTAAGTAGCCTAGTGATTTAAGCAGTCCACTAGAATCCAGGAGGCCAAAGAACTTATGCGTCATATACTGCTAGGCTTTTCAGAGTTGAGTTTAGGATGATATCTCTGTTTTCATTGTTATGTCACCGATCGGAAGATTGCGTTTCAAGTTTTACTTTATATTTTATTATAGCTTGATTCCACACAGTATTTTTCATACAAGTATGGAATTTTCAGCAAGTGATATTGGTAGCCCAAATTTAGCAGGTCGACCATTGATATCAGGTGTGTGTCGACCGGAGATCGAACTCCGGACTACAACCATCCTAGCCGCTATGTCACCGACGCACGCTTTGGCGTTTCACAAGCAGTGGATATTTTAAAAAATCTTTTTATGGGGTCAAGTTGTTAGTCTCATTCTCAGCCTTCCCCCTTGATCAGGCCTACTACTGAGTAAGAGAGGTTTGAGGGTGAGTCGACTGAGAATCGAAGCAGGACCAGGTGCGTGGTTGACCTCATG
Organism: Trichobilharzia regenti; assembly: GCA_944472135.2. Taxonomy (NCBI): domain Eukaryota; kingdom Metazoa; phylum Platyhelminthes; class Trematoda; order Strigeidida; family Schistosomatidae; genus Trichobilharzia; species Trichobilharzia regenti. The sequence goes on along the minus strand of OX235262.1, from coordinate 130,461,575 downwards.
CTTCATGCTGTTATGAAATAGATGTATGCAGCTGGTATCAGGTTAGATTCATTCAGAATGTTTTTGTCACAGGGTTTCAAGATCATACTTTAACCTAAAGAAAATGTTATTTATCAAGAAATTAACTTAAGTTTAATTTATTATAAATATTTGAAATCAATGAAAAGTAGAAATTTCTCACAAAAAGCACGGTGTATAATAAAACCCAAAACCAAGTGAAAGGAAAATAGTTAAATGAATAACTACTGAGTTAGTAACTTTGCGCAAACACCCCGTTTAGCAAAAAAAGAAAAAAAACTAAGACATTATTTGTTAGTAAATAATAACGAGAAAAACAAACAATTTTTTTAGATTTATTCAGTTGAAAAAATTTGTAGCGCAAACTGATTTGCTTGAACTTATAGTCGAAATATTCATTCATCTACTTTTTACTCAAATACGTTATTCTTAGAATTTCAAAAAAAATTACTGGGTATATCGATCACTCATTTGAACAGGTAAAAAACTATGTGTAGATTCTTAAAATACATGAGAAATGTCATTTCTATTTCACACTAGTTGATAGTTATATTGGAAATTACTTACTAACTAGTGTCAAGCGGGAGTATCCAATACATTAGTGAGTCCGAGTAGTCCAGAGGTAACGTCTTTGAATGCGACATTAGATGACGCGGGTTCGAATCTCAGAAGGGTTATGAGCTCCTTCTAGACTGCAGATAGGCCTTGCTGGCTGGTGAGTTTCAACAAGTACAAAACCTAGGTGGTCCAAGGCTTTATGTGGCCGACTGTCTCCAACTATCAATTAAGACACTGACTGATGATATACGAATCAGAATCACTGCTAGCATTGCATAAGTTGAAATTAGCACTCACTTAAATAAGCTGCTTAATCAAACAAGCATTCTTCAACTTCGACCCCTCTATCTTATTCTGTAAGTGAATGTATATCACAGAAACTTCGGATCTGTGAATTCTGTTTACAAAAGGTGACTGAATTGGAAGAACATTGTTGATGCAGTAGATTATATCCATTAACGCATACCATGGAGTACATCTCATATGTAATCCACTTCCATAAAAGTAGAAGTTTCAGATGAATTCTATTACTTGATAACATCAATATAATAGTCTCTTAGGTTTGCATTATTCGAGTCAAAGGTTAGATATTTTCAAAGCAACATTTCAACTGTCTCAATTCGTTCAAAGGAGTGACCTCAGCAATAATGAACCACAGAGAAGACAAGCTAATCCAGAAACTAAAGGATATATATATATTAAAAAATCTGTTACAAATTTTTCGGCAGCTATTTAGGCTTACTGAATGAAAGTGATTAGACAGCTGTAAGGAAGAAAACACAGTTTGCAAATAATAAGTATCATTTGAACGCTAAGTAATACATATTGAAAAGATGTTAGGTGCATGGAGATGTAGAATTACCTAGTTAGTTGGACACAATACAGAGGTAACTAAAAGAGGTTAGTCAGTCAGCACCACTACTCAGGACTAGATACACGATATAGGTTACTCCGTAGTGATCAGTTAATATTGCTGCGTCGGTGGCACAGTGGTTAGGACTCTCGCAGGCCATGCCCTTGGTTCGGGGTTCGAGCCTGATATCTATAGTTGGCCTGCGAATTTCGGGCTACCGATATCCGCACTGAAAATTCCATACTTGTACCAAAAATACGGTAATACTGTAATCAAAAATAAAAATTATAATAAAGATACCCTAGTTAACTTTATATTTAATGGTCTCAAAACATTTAAGGATTCAATATTTAACGTCCACTACTATTAAAATCTTTTATCCATCGGTGAATGAAAAAAGACAGTTTTTTCACTGATTTCTCATTATTCACGGCTAACCGCTTCCATAAAATAGTATTACTTTAAGAAAGTTGAGACAAATGGCGCTCAAGCAACAGTACAAGAACACTGAGTGAATGCAATAGGAGTTGAGAAATAATAAGATTGATAGATGACTAGCAGTGGATTCCAGGATGTGTATTTAGTTCTCATGTTCCTACTGGGATTCGAACCCTATACGGCAAAGCATAGTCTGGTAAGCCACTAGGGGCGCGAGAACCACCTCTTGTTCATAGGGTATAAGTCGTCATATGCTTTTTGGTCAGTTCACATTTCACTATGGTTGATTATGCTTGACCAAAATACTCAGTCTCTGTTGATATGTTACCATAGATAATTCTTTGATGTTTGAAACTATGGGTAGTGGATTTGATTTTCAGTGGAAACACCACCAGTCACTTGAAATGCAAGTACCTCCAGTCAATGAACAGGAAGATATGCACACTGCTGATTCAACTGCTGGTCACAATCAACAAAAATAACATCAAGTTAATCTTCACACATCGTAGAAGAGTTCACGCTAGGAGACGACATATCAACGGGGATCGGAAATTTCGGTCCAACATAATTAGTCGATCGGAAATGAAAATTAACCCAAATAGATAGTGAGCATAAAGTTGATGTTAATACAGCATTAAAAATTATCTGCCGCATTCCTAATAATCTTAATTTTGCTTTATGAGTTCATCTCCTAAATACAGTTGAAGCCATGGGAATCCAACAGAAGAAGCCAAATCTGTGCGTTCAGAGGAAAACTGTACAGCCACTTTCCTCACCTTGACCATCGTTACATGAATGTATAAACGGACTACTCACCCCTTCTCCTAAACCTTATAAAAAGTATTATTATCTAAATTATTTTATTCTTATGACTAATTCCTCTTTGAGCAGAAGTTACTATCGTCCAAATCGTTTTATTTTTCTTTAAAAATCTGTTACACAATCAACTTGACACTCATTATTCCTTAGTTACTCTTCATTTTTAAAATTATGTATCATGCAATCTACGTGTTTAAGTATTTTACTTTTAATTGTATGCATTAATTTTCTTCGTTAATTATCATCCCATTGACATTGTTGATACTGAATAATAATAATTATTATTTTAACAAAGATATCGACACTTGATTGGTAAACTGTTGTGTATTGTAATAAAACTTCTAAAATAATAGAGGCAGAGATCAGGATCTAATTGAAAAGTAAATTTTTTTCTCAATCCTTTTGCTTTCTAAATGTCTAAACAGGGATTTTTTTCTATGCTAAATTTATTGGTCATGTTCACGCGATAATTTCCTTTATGAAACTGATGTCAAAAAGATGAAACATCTTGTAACCGGAATTCTTTATGAATACCGAAATGTGGAGTATGTCTCTACAGAATTAAGAGGACTGTCAATCCTCACATTTTGTTTATCTTAAAAGAAAATGATAAAAGAGTCCAGACAAAGTTTACAATCTATGACCACTAACAATTTCATTCATATGAAACTAAATATTCTGGATTTCACAGTCATCCAGGGATACATGGCTTGTGTGAATCATCACTTCATTAAGAAACTCTACTGATACATAATCTTTTGAAAATCCACCTCAATAAAGAGATAAACTACAATTCACCCATCTTTTAACTATAAAACGATATTATTACATAACGAATGTTGAGAATACGTGTAACTGCTGACATCACTTTTGAATTTCATCATCAGTTATGTGGATATGTATATTTTTCAAGGTGAATTTCATCTCAATCTAATATTATCCAATGAACCACTGAATGGCGAATGTTTTGTTCAAGTCTAAGACTCTTTAGCAGTAAAAGCACTTACACTTTAAAGGCTAAGTCTTTTATATTTTTTACTATGATAATTTTATATGTACTACACTCAGCTTTTCTGGTTCTCCATAATCAGTTGTCATATTCACTGCTTGAATAGACGATAATGTTAAACTAAATATTATCGATCTACAGAGAAGACGAAGAAGTTCAAAGACAGTGATACATGAATATTAGCATAAAACCTGGGCATTGAGGTAGAGTACAACTCCATTATGGGTAAGATTTTATTTCGATAAATCACACAGTGTTATACAGTAATTTTAACTGATAACTTTTCGATCACAAATTATTGCTCATATTGTCATATAAAGTCACTCGCACAAAAGCAAAAAGTTGTGTTAGTGACTTGATATGATTATAAGCAATAATATTTGCTCAAAACATCATCACTTAATATTACTGTGTAGCACTGTGTGATTTATCAAAATAAAATCTTACGCATAATGGATTGATATATGAAATAGACAGAAGAGTGTAAGAAGTTCAGAAAAGATAACTTCCCGGAGATTTTATTCACAAATGTTGAACAATCGCATTTGATACAGATAAGTTTACATAGATACAATTATTTACTTAATTCCACATAATAACAAAAGAGTACTAAAGGTGATAATACTTTTCAACTTGAGATGAAAGTTCGAAAGTGTGAAAGCAGATTATAAGAACCTAAGAAACAAATTTACAGAAAATTAGAAAATAGTTGCGTTATATGTATTATTACCGTATGTTGTTATCATTATTTTATTTTATTCCTTTACGTTTCCAGAGGAACATGGGGCTTCCAAGCTATGCCTTCGGTAGCAGTGGTGTTTATTTTTACCGGGTGAGGTTGCTAGCCTCATGTCCAACCTTCCCTCTTTACCAGTTTTATGAACGGCTTAGCGAGGGAAAGGAGTGTATTGGCCAGGGATCGAACTTCTAACCAAATGCCTGGTCAGTGAGCATTTCTAAATCTGTGCCACCGACTCACTCAATATACGTAAAATAGTTTGCCGAGATTTCTTCGCTGATATTCTTATTGTTTTCTCTCTAATATCTTTTTGCGTATTTTCTACATTACACGAAATAAATAATATATATATATCAGCGAGCTATTTAACTGAATATCTTTGCAACTGAGTTTCCAGCTTCATTTATTGGCCAGCTAGCAGTATATCAAAAGAGAAACCACTCTTGCAGTTAGTAATAGTAGTCTGCATGACTTACTGCTGTTTACCTTAAATAGTGTATTTCACAAGTTTGTATCTTTCTATATCACCAGTTTGCGTGCATATTCTGAAACTTTTCAGTTTTTACTAATCACTACAGGGTAATTTTAAAATTTAAGAAATATCTGCCCTAAAATATGCTTTTAACAACGTCAACTGTTCAACATGAAGGAACCAGTTTTTCTATTACCATTCACATGGGTAAATACTGATTACTGGTGTTTGTATGTTCAAAGTGTTGTGCGTGTGAGTGAATGAATGATACAAAGAACAAAAAGGGCATATTAGGTTACAAAATGAAAAATGTAGAGATTTTAGGAAATATTCTCTACGCCTGATTTTATTTAATCCTAACCTTCTGCTACTTATGTATATATATTACGAATACAACATACAACTTACTTTCATTTTAAAAAACAAGGTCAAAATGTTACTACAATTTCGTGTTTATTCATTTGTGTTTAAGGTTTTTATTCTAGTCAATAGAAGTGTTTATCTCACCTTAGTACAGCCATAACAACAGTTCTAATACTAATAAGTCCCAATTAAAAGGATAACATTAATGGTAATAATAATAATAAAAAAAAGAGCTTATAGACCTGAACAAAAGTTACAGACAGGACAAGGTGGGAATTAAAAATCATATGAGAGTAGAAATGTTCACTAAGCTGTTTTAACTGGTAGATTAATAGAATCAGTGTTAAGCAACATTTGAGTTCAAGTTTACGCATATTTGTTAAGCGATAGGTTCCTCCTTAAGGATACAAATAACTCAGCTCGTAGCATACTTGATTTATGATAAGCTTTCGTAGTTCTCAAATTTCTATTTGGAGCATATTCTTCTCAGAGAAGGTTAATTATGGAAGACTCCCTTCGGTTAATTTTACTAGTATACTGTAATCAGTAGAACTATGAACTTTGGAATAGGTTAAAATAACTATAAAAAAAATACAACACATGAAATTATTTCTAGTCAAAACTTAATTCAGTGCTAAATGGTCGCAAATCCTTTAGAATAAGGTAAAATATTTATTATTTTTTTAAATTCATTCACGTTCCTAGTGGAATATAGGGCTTTAACCCATAGGTTTGACGTTTCGGTAACAATGGTTTTTGTATTTTGACGGGGTGGGGTTGCTAGCTTCATGCCCAACCTTCACTCTTTACCAGTCTTATTACTTACTGGTTTAGCGAGGTAAAGGAGTGTATCGGCAAGAGATTGAACCCCGAACCACCTGCGTGACTGGCGAGCATTCTGTCGTTGTGCCACCGACATGTAAAAAAGCTGGCAACAAGTGGTATTCATATTCAAACTCTTATAAAATTCAAAAATATGATCACATTGCAAAATATTACTTAAGATAATTTGAGTTCTTGATAAATTTGAAAGGTTTAAACAAATTAACAACATCAAACTAGGGAATGATTTAACGGAGTTATTTAGTTGTTAAAAAGTGATTCAAATAAGATTGTTTCTCTATCACAAATTTATTGATGAAAAACTAGATGAAATCAAACCACATTCCTCAGCAGCAAAAAAAACAACGTTGTGTTCCCTCAACAGTTCTTACCTTTATTATTACACAAAAGCAGATTCATAACTTCTACAGCATCGATAAGGACACATTGTTTTCATCAAATTCCTTCATAGTGAGTAATAAAAATAGATAAATGTCTAGTGACATACATAGGCGCATGCATTTATCTTTAAACTCATTGGTGGCACTGACTAACTCAGTTTTTGACATAGAACTATGCACAAAAGTTCAGTTATTCAAAGTGCTACACTCCACATAACACAAAAAGGTAGAGAAAACTTCAAAGAAAATGTAAGGAACGGGAATGTACGGGACAAGAAAATAATTATATGACGGGTAACTAGTGGATACAAGAGTTCCTCGAGAGTGACTGTATCTACCCCATCGACAAAGATTTTCAGTCCTATCGTCCACACTTTCAAGCTGTTGGTTCTTAGAGTCTCGAATAACCTCAATCGGGCATTCAACAATTAATATGGCTCAAATCAACAGTCAAGGACTTCATTAAACCGATAACAGGCTTCGATTTGACCGCCTTCATCTCTTTCCAACCTAATTATGAGAAGACATATACTGCTTCACGTTGAAGGGGATAGTTTAGCATGAATAACATGTGTTATTGTCTCTTAATTCGATGCAGCTTCATAGTCTTATTGAATGACTTCCTCTCACTAGCTACAACCAAGCCTAATCTCGGTATTATTCCCCACACTATATAACTTGACATAGGAGGTAGAACGTAAACACATTTGGTCAAAGACAGTTAACCTCTTCAAGTTTTCTGCCTTCAACAACCATACTTCACAGCAAGAAAGAAGGACATGCGAAAGCCAATCATTGAAGAGTACTATATATATATATATATACTTCAAGATTATGGTGAATACCAATCACAGGCTATTATTCTGTCAGTGATAGAGTACTAGGCATCATTAAACATTAATTACATATCTTTCTTATTAATACAACTGAGAACATATGAGTATGTTAAATTTCCATCAAACTACACTTGGTTGTTATCAGTAGAACCATTACAGCAGTACAGGAGTAGTTATCTTTCTTATCAAAAGGAAACAATGAATATTAGAAAAGTTCTTAATGTGAAGTGTTAGTGCAGCACGTGAGTATGTGACGTGTACTAATGGCAAGATTTATCAGTAGTCTATAAAGAGACGACACTAAATGTAATGAGAGAAGACAAGAGACTTGGTAACGGAACGTGGGATTTGGTGTCTCTGTACATATATTGATATTATGTACAGCTTATATGAAAATCGTCATTTGCACAGATATTCCGTGTTGTGTTAGCTCTGCCATTCCATTGTGATTCTGTCTTCTTTTCGTGTCTTCCATACTTTGCTGCATTACCGCTTCATTTTCTCTCTTTGACGTTAAATCTCTCTCTCTTATTTTATGTTTTTGTGCTGATGAATGTCCCTTCACATACTGCTGATAAATTTTGTCTGTAGCATACGACAGAAGTAAATCTGATAGTGAGGTTTCATTATAGTCTGTGCATCAAAACATATTAATCAAGGCACGATGACCTGACGACTTGACAATGAGTTAAATCAATCACTAGTACTTGTAAATAGCAGCAGTCATTTGGCGATTTATTTCATTTGTGTATACACAAAAGTTTTGTCCAATCCCTAGAAGAGCCATAAAATTTATTATTTTCCATCCAGATTAGATTGCAATTGTTGTCTTTACTAGCCATGTTGCATATAGGTAAATGTCATCTTCATTTATACTATTTCCACTATAATGTTCAATCTTAGATTCTCAACTCAAGATTTTCTCTAACTATAATAAGACAACAATCGCTCTATTTTCTGTTGCTATCAAGACACTTCAATGAGGGTTTTATTGTTATTACCAACCAACAAAATGAATTTATTAATGAAAATTAATTCTCGTGCTCTTAACAAAATTTACCACCATTCTTAACACAGTTTATTATCCTTACTTCCCAAAAACCTCTTGTAAGAAGTGTTCAGTGATTCAAACAAAAATCGGATAAAATATTCTCTCCGCATTAATAAGCTAGAAGCAAAGAAAATATGAATCGTGTGCTGATCAAATTGGAACTCTACGCATCATCATCGAACAAAACATAGAACGGCAGTCAAACATCTCTCTGCTTTCACTTTATCGACTTCAAAAAGGCTTCCCACAGAGAGCGTTGACTGAGAAATAATTTGCAAACTGCTTTGACACTACGGCGTGCAGCGCCCAAGTCTTCATTAGCCTCATTCAACAGCTGGCTATAGGACAATGCCACGTGTCAGGAGACCCACAACAGAAAACTCAGTGAGGCGTTTAGAGTGAATATAGAAGTAAGACAAGGCTGCTTATTATCACCGATGATATTCTTAATTGTAGTGGACTGGACTACGCATCAGACTGCGCATGAGGGTGAAAAGACAGGAACACGATGGACCAATAAGAAGACTCTAGAAGATCTGGATTTCGCGCCTGAATGATTTTTGTTTAATGTTACACAAAACTCGGAAATGTGCAGGCGAAAACCAATAAACTGACTGAAGAGGCTAGTAGCGAAGACAGGACTTCAGGTAAACATAGAGAAGACAGAGGTGATGAAGATAACCGATAAACAGCAACAACAACATCAACCAGCACCAATGATCATCAACGGGATAGAATTGGGAAAGTTCACTTTCAATACTTATGTATGAAGCAAAGTTTCTACCACAGGCGGGTGGAACGGATGAAGATATCAAAGCAAGCCAGCCGCCCAGAATCTAAAAAGCAAGATACGACTTCATCAACCTGAAACCAGTTTGCAAATCTTCTGAGCTGCACTTAGCCAGCATGAACAATAAGATTCGGATTCTATACAACACAAATATGAAGTCAATGAGTTCTTCTATACTGGTCAGAAACTTGCACTGCATGCCCGTCATGAAAAGCATCTCCAACAAGTCACAGCAGACGTTTATCATCAGCTGTATCCTTCAACCGCTCCATACTGAAGATCGAATGGCTGGGCAGAAAAATTACCAACAAGAAACTCTGGCTCACAACAAACCAATTAAGAACCAAGTGCTCAGAAATATGCAAGAGAAAATGGAGTTGGAATGTGCATACATTGAGGAGGCCGTCAAATAACATAGCGCTATTGCCAGGCCATCGCTCAAGTGGAATCTCAGTGGGAAGCAACGAGTGCGTCGTCGATGCGAGGGTGAGATGGAAGCAATCTATTGTTGGGAGAAAGAGATGAGATATTATGCGTGATCGTGGACCCAGCTGAAGAGAATGGCAGAAAATAGCAGAAAGTGGAGATGTGTTGCTGAAGCTCTATTTTACACTCGGAATCCAAGGGAATAGTAATGATAAAGAAACCATGAAACTGCATAAATTTGGACAAAGATGAAGGTACAACAGATAAAAGGAATTCTAATGACCTCATAATTTCTTCAGAACAACAGTAATTACATAAAACAATTTTTAGTAAATTCTTCTTCAAACTCTACAATTATAAAACCATCTATTTTCGCACACAATTACCAGGAAGTGTATTGAGGTATAAGTACAAAATGAAATAATAGTCAGCGAGTTCTTATCATCATTTAAATGCATTTAAACCGTATAACCAATAAGAATATGAGATAAAATTAAGTGAAATAACCTAGTGACATTTTTGCATGTATATGGTCAGCAAGAAAGTGCAGGTGTACACCATGTACATGCTCATCTATCAGTAGCCAAAGCGGCAATAATAAATACCAGAAGACCTAGTCTTCGTATCCAGAAAAGTATATGTTCAACCGCTTTGTTTACCTAGGCCTGAAGTAAGGTAAACAAATTCTTGATAAACATTGAAAATTATCACTTTAAATCCCTCTTTAATTTTTTCTTTTCTCCCTCTATTTCATTGAAAAACTTTTACCTCAGACATTTCACATCAAATGATCTTTCTCATTATGTTTATTACCTCAGGGTTATGTGATGCTTTGCAAATATCTTATTGTATACTTTGGTTGGACACTAGTATTTAGTGTGATGTGTTCAATCAAAGTATCTAAAACAGTCCTACAGGAGGTCAATGGTGAGACCTAGTAGCTCACTGGTAACGTCTCAAACTGCAGAACTGGGTGACGCGGGTTGGAGTCTCAAAAGGGACATTAGTTTCTTCAAGGTTGCAGATACCTCTTGTTGGCTGGTGAGTGCCTACTAGCACGAAACCTGGGTCGAAGACTTCCTATCAGTTTTCAATCTCATTAATGTTTCACTAATAGTACTTTTGTGTCTACAAAACCCCATTTTCATTTTGTCACCATTGTCGCTGTTTGTCACTCTTATACTTACATCTAATCTATCCCATATATTGACTTATTTCCCCTTATTAATATTGTCTCTCGTACCACTGATTACACTCATTCCTACAGACCATTACCTTTTTTTGGATTATTTATACACAAACACATTAATGAATTATTACATTTCATTCTATCTCCTGTTCTTAGTGACTATACATTTTATATACATTTCAATAATGATCATAACTCGCCGACCATTATTTCCTCTTGCACTTATACCACAGTACACTTCCTGGCGTGCATGCTAAAATTTATGGATTTATAGTTGTACAGCTTGAAGAGGAATTTGTCGAAAACAACTGTTCTTTTTGGCTATTACTTTTCTGAATGCATAGAAGAAACTTAAAAGCGGCTCATTCACCATAGAAGTGACTGTTTACTACATATCAGTTAACATAAACCGTTTAAAAAACATAACAGCAATATAGGTAAGATAATCAGAAGTGAAATATCAATTGCTTGGGTGACAAAAAACCAGTTATATATTTGCTAACTAAAAGGATGTCAGTTGCAGCAATTATCACCTGAGGGGCTTAAAAGTATCATATATGATATTGACTGAAAAAGGCTTTCCAAAGAAACAGATTACACAATATAAACACATTTAATGTTCTAAGATGAAAGACAATTTTGTTTACAGCTGCCGTTATGACCAGCTTGTTATCTTGAGGTCAATATCATCATTCATGTTTAACAGTAATTTAGACCAAAGAGTAAAATAACCCCTTAAAACATAATCCTGGAAGCTGATGATGATTGGCAGACGCTAGTTTGATGCAACCATTCGCTAATTTTATGACTCCATTTTTGTAACACATTCGTTATGTGTATTTTCAGAATCAATAGCCCACTAAGCAACTCACCGATCTTGGGTTCCATAAGAGATGTCTACGCCGACTGGAGCGGTTGTTAGTTGCTTTTTGGTTTGTGAAAGAACCATGAAAACATAATCATTGCAAGGCTTGTTAGAAAAACATTAATAATAACAATCAAAGACCCGTAAAATATAGCAAGATTGAATAAAGAACGCAGAAATGCTAGAATACTCCTGTTATTCCGTTTTGCTGGACGCTTTATTACATTAAGGTTGTAGAAGGAACTTTAAAATGAACTAGGAAAGAAACAAGATACAAAACGTGATAGCGTTTTCAAAGAAAAGTGCTTCTTTAGTAGAACTATGTATCAACTATTCTTAAAATGACGATATGAAAGACATAATACATATTATTAAAAGGCCAGTTTTGAAATACGATAACCAACCTTGTGATGACATGTCTTCAGCAGCAAATCTCTCATCGAATAATACACTGTGAAAGAATGTGTAGACAATATCACTCTACAAAAATAAAAAGAATTTAGAAAAAAGCATATCAAGTGTAAAAATAAAGTTACTTCAAAGTGCGGAATAAGATGCATCAAGTTGTCATGAAATTGAACAGTAACCAATATTATCATTGGGAGAAACAAATCATATTAAATTCAACGATTTTTGATAATTTCAAAAAGCAGCCTAACGAAATATGTGAATTCAAGACAGATAAAAGTATACATCGTGAAGAAAAGGGGAAAAGGTATTTTATTCTTGCAACACCTAATATATTTAAATGAGAAAATGCATGGTGAATGTATGAATCAAAAGAAAAAGGGAGATTTGCAAAATCTTTCACACACTCAATAGTTTGATTAGATTTCAGATCAAAATGGCTGGTAAAAATAGACAGCAACTTAAGTACTTTTGATTGGAAATTAGTCAGTAACTAGTGCAATGTGTCTAGTCCTTTGTTTGGTGCAAAATGAATTCTACCAGTCAAGTTTGCAATGTGGCCACCATTCAATGGGCTCGCTATCACGGTGCATTTTGAATCGTTAATATTAGATAGTTGGAGGCAATCTGCAGGAAGCCTTAGACCTACGTTTCATGCTTGTTGGCATTCATCATTCAGCAAGGCGTATCTAAGACCTTGAAGGAACTTCTGTTCCTTCTGAGATTCGAACCTGTGTCCCCTGGTGCTGCAGTCAGAGACGTTACCACTGAGCTATTAGGGCTCACGATTGAGCTGGGTGACGCGAGTTAGAATCTCAGAGGGGACATGAGTTCTTTCAAGGTTGCAGATACGTATTACTTATGAGTGCCCACTAGCATCAAACCTAGGTCCAAGGCTTCCTGCCAATTGCCTCCAACCATCTCGCAGTATTGAAGCCAACAGTAGTTGGATTATCATAGCACACACAACTACACGGATATCAATTACATGGATAAATCCCATGCGTTTGGCTTAAAACACACCCATGATGATCTATACTTTGCCATTATCAATCCCATGATCCCACATGGTAAAAGCACATTTATGCGAATACCATTAACATGTGACAGTATAGTTACTTAGTTAATACAACTAGTACGGAAAACACAAAGATCGTTTCTGCAATAGCAGTAAGGTTTTTGACTGACTGTGTGTACTGAAAACGATGAAGAAATTTCGTCATAAATAGTTTAAAAAACTTTTGAAAAGTGTAAACGTGAAATGATTTCGTGCAAGCATGTGGCATTACTCAGTGTATACAACAAGTCAACTAAATAAAAGTAAATACTCTGTTTAAACACTAAATCTTTGAAAGTGAAGTACCCATACATTAAGGGACCATGTTATCTGATCAAGCTGAATACTTTACACATCATAAATGCCTATCATGAAAGTTGCTTCAGCTCAGTATTAATAGTAAACAACTATATTGTAATTAAAAAGACAAGCCAACAGAAAACAGTAAACATACACAAGGTATATGGAAGACATTTTCAGCGGTAAAAAATCACAACACTACAAAAAGTGAAATTATCATAAATAGTAATTTTACCTAAAATACAGTAGAAGCTTTATCAGTAGCTGACAAGGAATTAAGTATAAATCAACTAGGTAAGGACAAGGAGCAGGTTCTTTTGTGTCACTATGTGAACTTTAGAAAGCTCCACTTAATGTGTCATCATAAACTCAATTTTTCCGACAATGTCACTCTATTAAAGTGAGTAAACAAAACTCGATTTTGTATTTGATTTGAGGAAACTTAGCATAAAACTCAGACAATGGATGTGGTGGTCTTCACAGGTCACATTCTTGTCCATTATAATTTGATATGCTGACAAAAAGCTTTAATTTGTAGCTGGTGATGTAATTTCAAGAAATTGACGGGGATGCAGCGTAACAGAGACAAGGGGGAATAATGTATAGCAAAATATTTTATGTTTGTAATCTACCTAAGTTCTTATTTACACAAGGCATCATAAAATTAGCTGGTTAAGGAGCATACTTAAGTTCATTTAGGGTAACAGACATTATTTATTTTATTTAGTTCCTTTTTGGTTCCAAGTGAAACCATAGGGCTTCAAGGTAGAGCTTTGAAGTTTCAGTAGCAGTGATGTATTTAGGGGATGGAGTGTCTAACCCCTCCGCCAAACTTCCTTCTTTGTCAGGGTTACGAACAACTAAGGGAGGTAAAGGTGTGCACCAGCCATGAATCGAACGCTGGATCACATGTATAGTCGACAGGCATTCTATCACCGAACCACCGACGCAGTGTACGACAAACATCACTCGAACCTAATCAGAAACTCACACATTATGTAACAGCATAAGCAGATTTGTAAACACTGTTAATCAGACTATTACTAAATGACAGCAATTAAGATTTACATCAGACACCGCATTCGGAATTCGTTCCATCGTCTCTAACTAACTATGTTTTGGTGAAAGGTCAACAAGCTGGTCCCGTAACCTGAAGGTGCCAGGTTCGACGCGCAGGTGAGCACAGCAAGAAAGTTCAAAACTAGAAATAAATACCTGTTCCGTAATTTTTAGTTTTCAATGATTCTTTCTTGGTTCGTGATGAAATTTATATTAAAACATATTTACATAAAACTTACTTTGGCTACTATTTCATCATCCGAAAGTAGACTGTCAACCAATGATTGAACATGATCTTGTGATCGACTTGAACTAATACTAATAGAATTCAATGAGCTGATTATATGCGAAACAGTTTTTGTAACACCTGAATTAGGGAAATTCTCTTGTAAACGAGCTTCTAATTCTTCTAAATCAGGAAGACGTCGATATATTCTTGTCGGTACACGACAATTTTCTCGCCAAATATTCATAGGAAAATAATAATCCTGTTTTAAAAAATATTTTGAATATTATTAGCACATTTTCGTATCATTTATCCAACGATTATTTTTATTTCATAAATAAATATTATTTTAACAATTCTTCAGATGAATTGAGTTCATTACATCATAATGGTATTGCCATTGGTATTCAGATGTATCCATAACAATCCAGAAGCTAATTTTTTTCTATTTCGATACAGTATTGTGAAATCTTTGATTTTTATAAGATATCATGATGAGTGAACTCAAGGAGACTAAAACAGAAGTTCATTACAAAATGAATAGTGTTCCCCTTAACTTATTTAACATCGTTATCACAAGCTAGCTTCCCTTGTACATCAAACTAAGCATACAAACACCTTATGATAACATTAATTCATACTTAATGCTACATATAAATTGGGCAGTATCAGAAGTGTGAGCAAGGTGCATTTTTTTATTCTTTCAAATTCTAAGTAGGACATTAGGCTTCAGCTGCGAAATTTCGCTCTGTCTGGACTCAACATAGAACTTGGCACCGAAGTGCAACAGTTCGAGTTGCCACGTTCCACATACCACACAAAGGTAGACAAGAAGATGAGTGAAGAGAATCAATACAGTCTGACAAGTTTAAAAGTGAGACAGAATGGGTAATGGTTAAAAGGGAAAGATTACAGAGACTGAATACATCTGCGCTGGCCATTGACAACGATTTTGAGCCATGTCACCTATTGTCTCCAGCCATTGATTCCTAGAGTCCCGAGGGCCCCAAACTGGAAGTCTGCATCTCCCTACCTGACTCAGTTTAACTGTCAAGGATTTCATGGATTGATGAGGCCATGTTTTTGTTTGGCCAGCACTTACTCTTTTCCAACCTGCACCTATATCAGCTGGTAATGCCCGTCGAGGGAGGTGATGGTTAGCCATGCGCAGCACGTCACCTAGCCATCTTAATCTATGTAACTTTATAGCATCGTCGATTGATTTTCCCTCTTCGCCCAACACTCTACGCCTAACGTCAGCATTACTTACCTTATTAAACCACCTAACATGAGACAGAGATCGCAGACATCTATGATCGAAAGCAGTTAACCTTTTCATGTCTTCAACTCGTACTGGCCATGTTTCAGAGCCGTAGAGAAGGACGGAGCGAACTGATGAGCAGTACACACGTCCCTTGGCTGATAGCCGGATGTCACGCCTACGCCAGAGATGGTGTGAGTCAGCGAAAGCAGCCCGAGCGTTTTGGATCCATGCTGATATTTCGTCGTCAATCAGTCCGTTGGTGCTGATACAACTACCCAAATAGGTGAAGTGGTCAACATGTTCTATCACTTCACTCCCTATCAATAAGCTAGGAGTTGACGTAGTCTATTCCTGTAGCAGCATCTTACATTTGACAGGAGCGATGAAATTTCGGTAACGATGATATCATTCTTACGGAGTGAAGCTGCTAAACTCACACGCAAATTTCTCTCTTGACTGGCCTTACTATCAGCTTAGCAAGGTTTAGGAGTGTGTCGGCTGGGGATCGACCTTCAGATCACATGGCGGATAACTGCTAGAAGCTATGAAATACTCAGATATCAGTCTCTATAAAATAGACCGCCTGAAATCAATTCTGATGTTAGTACAAAGAATGAAGTAGTCATTTAAAGAAGCATATTATAAGCTTTAGTAACATTGAAAAATAAATTGGATTTTATTGTACAATGTCTTTAATTTTTTTGGGTATTAGCTTTGTTTGTTTGAATACAACCCTTTTAAATCTAAACACGTTATTTGCTGTAATTTCATGGTTTGCTATAGCATACTCAAAATAAAAGGCAGGCCATATAATATCTGTTCAGTTGTATTCACTTTCGATGTTGTTTTAATTCGACAATTCATGGTAAACACTAATTTAAAATGTGTTTTCGAAAGAATCTAGACTGCTTTACTGTACTAGTCAGTCAAATCTCAATTTCTTCGAAGTAGATAAGAACTCTTAACTATACTGCCAATATGATAATCCTGTTACACTGTAATTTCGAAATGTAAAAATATAAAGATGAAAGCATAGAAAGTTGATTAAAACCTAGACAACTTACAGAATGTTTATCATCAGTCTTCTTTTTCACTGCTATCTCGACTACAATAGCATCCATATTTCCATCTGAATTACTTCTAAAATGAAATGTTGATTTTAAAAGATGAATTTAAATAAAGTCAATCGAATGAATAACTCATCTGATTAGAAGTAATTCGTATTTTATTTAAACATCTTATTCTAAAGGATTCATTGATGCATAAAAAGCATTACAATTGTTCAAGAAAAGACAGTCATTATGTAAGTAGATGTTAGACCACACACATAAAGTATGTGTGTAGAAGAATGCACAAAGTATGACTGATCAACTGAACAATGTTAGCTAGTAAAGTCGTCTTAAGTAAGAAATAAACGAAAGGAATTCAGACGTGAACATCAAAGTTTACTTGATTGATGTGTTTCTGATCCATCTAGATGAATAAATAACAATTACAGAATTGTAACATACTAAGTCAATTGTGAAGAAAGCAACACAGGTGTTGATTACTCTTAAATCAATGTGAAAATCTCATTAAACTAAGATAAAGGCAGTTTATCTATACGATTTAGAGAAGAGTTTCCAACAAGCTGTTTCATGCGTTCAACAACAAATACCTTCTCTGGTTCAATCGTGATGATCAGTTGGTCAACCATAAAGGATAGGCAACAAGGAACCACAGTAGTTAGGTGACCGAAAAGATATGGAGACGGAAGTGGAATTAAATAAGATATACGCTGAGGAGAATTTTGATTGACATTAGGCACCGAGCCTTCAAGTGGAACTCAAAATGGAAGTGGCCAGTTGAGGAAAGGAAAGCTTGCAGGCAGTCGTGAAGTCAGTTGAAAGTGATGAAAGAGAATATAATGCAGTGAACACGTGCTGTTATAACCGTACGCTTCCTTTAGATATCAACAAACGAATAATATTGTTTTCAATTAGATCTCACCAGGCTTAACTCTAATATATATAAGTTTACAAAATGAAAATTCAAATATAAACTAATCATGGTGTTTTGTTTATAGGATAATACGGTGGCGAATATAAATTGTGCAATTAGTCATCATAGTAGTAATGATAATAATAGTGGTTTTATCAATAATAAGGATGAAAAAGTGAGGCAATCTGTGATAACACGAATAATGAAAAACAGCATGATTAAACAAACAAATGTTTAGGTGGAAGTAGTCGATAAAGGCAAGTAAAACCAAATGAACTGATTAAGTAATGCCAGATTGTTTTTTTAATTTTCCTTCACGTTCCCCAGTGGAAAATAGGGACTCAAGCTAGCGGCTTGAAGTTTCTGTAGCACTGTTTATTTTACAGGATGGGGTTGTTAGCCTCATGCCCAACCCTTCCTCTTTACCAGCATTATTTCTGGCTTAGCGAGGTAAAGGAGTGCGTCGGTGTCTGGGGATCAAACCCCGGATCATGTACATAGTCGGCGAGCGTCCTAACTGCTATACCACCGACGCACGGATTGTAAGGGAAGTAAATGAGACACATTTTCAATGAAGATGCGATAAGATTAAGGAATGATAAAAAGGGATTGAAAATATAAACAAGGCGTGGTGTAGAAGTCATTAGTTGGTTATTTTTTAATAGGCCAAAGGAGGGATAATGGCTGTACCAACTTCTTTTGAATGCATAGTTGAGGTTTAATAGTTCGAATGCCTATCGCCTGCCTCAACTGTGTGCAGTAGAAAAATACGAAGTCTATTTGAAAGATTCGGTGGGATACGATGAATTACTTTGAAAGCTCTCGTTTTCTCCACTACAGGACCGCTATCAATGAAATGTGACAGAAATGAGCTTGATTTATATTTGAATTGTATTTGTAAACTTATATATATTAGAGTTAAGCCTGATGAGATCTAATTGAAAACAATATTGTTCGCTTAAATGTGTTGTTCTAAACGAATAATAGTAATAGTTTTTAATCAGGCGATAGCGTTTACGATTAGCAGAAGACTTTACTGATAAAACTCTAAAACGTCATGTCAAAGGATTAATCTCAAAAGATTTAAAGTTTTCAAATGTTTATCGATCAAAAGTAGGTAGACATAAAAACAAGAAGGTTGCAAATCTTTAGAAGAAATGATTGTTTTGTTAGCTATAGGGTTTTCCATCCTTTCTCTACAAAGGTTAGTCATACACTAAAATCTAGGCTACATACTCAAAGATCAAAGTGTTATAGAATAATGACCGGTGTTACTGCCAAACATTTTGGTTACAGCAGGATTCAAATAGTTGTTTGCTTCTTACAGGTAAGATTATCAGTAGTAATTAAGTGTAAACATAGGATGTAATTTGAGCATCTGGGACATTTGTCCACAACTTCACATTGGTTAATGATCACCTTACACATATATTGTGATCTGTTCAATAAACAATTTATTTTTATTAAAATACGTACTTTTATAAGATTATATGACTCGTGTGGCGAAGGAAGGCTTGAATTAATTAGACAAGTGAACGACTATTTTATACAAAGTTATTCAGAAGAAATAATAGTACATCGAAATGCACATTCACTAGCTTAGATAGATAATAGACAGTTCACCTAACACTTTATTTGGTGAATGCGATAGTACAATAATGATGAATATTTAGCATATTGTAGGTAACCATGATTTTTTAAATTCTCGATTATGAAACACAATTATTTTGTGTAGATAGTAATGAAATAATTAATAATTAATATAACGATTTTTATTTAATGAATAAAGTTAAAACATATAACCTTTTTCTTAAAAAAAAGCATCTAGTTTATGAATAATTTAATTTTTTGTTTTCCGGGTAACAAAGGAGAAAGAAAAAGCTGTAACAAGTAAGAAGTACACAATGGATGAGTGGTGAAGTTGAACGTATTCAGACTAAGAAATGAATTTTGCTTCAGTATAAGGGGCTTGAACCAATTACATAGTATTACTGTAACTAGATTAGACTACAGCGTCTATGTTACTTCCCAGAGAGAGAAGGAAGGAGAGACGGGCAGAGAGACAGCATTCTGATTACAAGCAGTGGAAAAATTCTCTTCATTTTGGGGGATAATATAAGGTAATGGCGACAAATATGAGCTTGATGATTAATTTATGGAATATCAGTTGGATAGAATAAAGCCTACCCATAGACACCTGCTATATTTAGATGTATTATGCTGTAGTTACATCATTATTTTTAAAGTGAAATTGTGTTCTATTTATAGACATAAGGTTGGTAGTTGAAAGAAAGAAAGTCTTAGAAGAATACTCCTGCAGCTGGTTTTTTTCATCTAGAGTTTGTAAAATACAATTTTTATGCTTCACAACGGTAATTACAGATAATTACTTGAATTTTCCTTATTCAGGATGACCACAAAAAGCTGTTAAGCCTTCTTTAGACAACCATTGACAAATAATTTTACCACATTCACAGTACAAACACTCTATATCCCTAAAACCCGTCTTAGAGGAATAAATAGCAATACTACTTAGTATTTCAGTCACATAGTTGCCATCCAAAAATATCTTCAGCACACTCAAATATTTCTGAAAACACATGTTACAAGATGTTTACTTTTCAATCAAAAGCTTTTTTATTTCATTACGTCCGCAGTGGAACATAGGGGTCCAAATTAGAGGTTTTAAGTTTCGACAGTAGTGGTGTTTGTTTCTATTGGATGGGGTTGCTAACCTCATGCTCAACCTTCCCTCTTTACCAGTCTTATAACTGGCTTAGTGAAGTAAAGGAGTGCATCGGCCGGGATTCGAACCCCGGACCACATATGTGGTCGGCGAACATTCTACCGGTGTGCCAATGACGCACATTCAATCAAAATACAAAAGAAGAGTGTGTGGAAATATTTTATAGTGTTAGGCTGAGTTTTCTTGAGTGAGTTTCGACTTCAAAAGCCACACTGTACCAGATATTCTTCTGAATATATTTCATAATCATTATTATTACTTATTTTATTCATTTACGTTCCAAGTGTAAGAAAGAACTTCAAGTTTCAGCGAAGCAGTTTCGGTAGCAGTGGTTTTATTTTTATGAGGTGAGATTACTAGTCTCACATCCAGCTTTCCGTCTTTACTGCCGGCTTAACGAGGTTTAGGAGTGCATCGGCTGAGGGTCGAACCCCAGTCCATGTCTGTGGTTCGTAAGCGTCCCACCACTAGACAACCGACACATTATTTTGAATAAACTGTTTTAATTCCTACAACCCTTCAACACTAAAATGTTATGAACGGTCTTGAAACGGTAATGACTCATTACTTAGTGTATGAAGGGAATATTGAGCAAAGTAGCAACATTTTGAGCACAGCTTATTTAATCTAGTGTCAGTTACAAATATCTTGTGTTGAGAGAGTGAAACGGGGCTCAAATGTATCGTATACAAAAGAGGTTCAGTTGTTTCAAATGTAATCCTCCATTCCAAAGTAAACTATTTAACATCAGTGATCATATTGGTGGCTTGCTTGAATCACGAGGCTATCTGAATTTCCACCGAATACAATGCATCATATTTTCTTTAATTGTCGTTCTTTTAATCATTGAATTATATCCCTTAGTCGCAAAGTTTATTCATGAACACTTTCAACTTTCGGAGATGAAGAAAATATACCATGAGAGATTGGTCGATGCTACAAATCCAATAGTATTGTGATGCATGATATTTTTTTTTCCTTCACGTTCCCAGTGGAACATAGGTCTTCAAGCTAGAGACTTGAAGTTTCTGTTGCAGTGTTTGCTTTTACAGGATGGGGTTGTTAGCCTCATGCCTAACCTTTCCTCTTCATCAGCTTTACTTCTGGCTGAGTGAGGTAAAGGAGTGCGCCGGCCGGGAATCGAACCCCGGACCATGTGCATGGTCGGCGGGCGTGCTAACCGCTATGCCACCGACGCACAATGCATGATATACTACAAATTATTATACTTGAAGATCCTAAATGAGAAGAAGCATATGTTCTACAATAAATTACACTAAAAATTTTGCCCACTGTCACAATTTTGTCCAGACTAAAGCCTTTATTATTTCAAGTTTGATCATGAGGTGATATTGTGGTGTAGGCTACTGGTAATATTTATCACTAGTCTATACAGAGACGTTTATCGGCATAAAAACATCAAATAGCAAGGAGATACATTTGAATTCAGAGAAAGCAAACGATAGAGCTTTGCAGAGAAACATGAGAGATGTAAAAGGAATACAAAGAAATACAATATGAAGACCAGAATTAGTACAAAGCGATACAAAGAGATACCAACTTGCAAATAAACATTTTCTCGTCTTCCACCGCTAGCGAACCACTGAAAACAAGGAAGTACTAGATAGCTGCTTCGTCCTAGTTTGGAACTGATCGGCAGCAAGCACCAACCGGGAATTGCGGTGGGTACCAGTGTCTGCATGGTCAACGAGCTCACCCGGTTAAGAGTGAGGACAAAACTCGTCGACGATGTTGGCTGGTGGCCACGCTAAAATCATTAATCGATAAAAGTTGGAACTCATGGATCGCATACCAACGGCTTAATGGTCTACGAGTTCACCTTGTAACCGCAAAGACCTCGTTTTGAAAGCCAGTGAGTCCCAAGCTATGACCAAACAGTTGTCCAGTACTCTCTGGTTTTTGAATGGTTCTCTAACCGGTATCAATCTATGATCAAACTTGGAACATTACTATTATAAGACGTTATTACACATTTGTGCTGTGAAAAAATATTTGGTGTTCTTTCATCAAGTTTTCCCTAAAAGAAGCTATCATTTCTGAGCTTCTGGAAGTTTCAACGTGCTCACAATTTCGACTTTTAATATCAATCTAAGCGTTATCACTAGTAGTATTTTTCACTGCCGTTTTTTTTAGGCAGTTATCTTATATTAAACACGTTCAGCTTTCTTATTCACTCTTTTATCTACACTGTTAAAAATTCTATGATATAGCTTCTACTAACATCTTATTAACATATTTCTAATTTCTTGATAACTTTCAGTACTAGATAGAAGAATTCATCCTAGGCTCGTATTCCCAGTTTTCAGATTGGGAAAATATGCTCATTAAAAAAAAAAGCTATCTTCCCTTTTTTACACAGTGAACTCAGCGTAATTAATTACTGCTGATAAAATTTGTGCAGGCACAACCATAGTAACATGAGAGTGTAGGTGTCAATCTTTAGGCGACTATTCATCTTACAATGATATATGTGGGAACAAATTTGAGAATAAATATCAATCACAAGCTATGGAAATTACAGATGACTTTATTACACCAGAAATAATAGAAAAAAAAGAGATTGTAACTAAAAATATTCAAGTCTGGAGAGAATTCAGAAAATGAAGTCATAAGATATACAGATTTCTCAATTTTTTAGATTAGGAATACATACCTAAAAGAATAAAGACTTTCTTTAAAACAATCTGTAAACTAATCAGATGACATTAAATATGTTTGTATAGGATGTAAACAATTGTAAATCATACCGTTCAATCAAAAGTGAAATATATTTATATCCTTTAGATAATGTTGAATGGAATAACTTCAGTACACTTACGCTTATTGTGAATCACGAAAGAGGTAACACCGCGCTCACTGTTTATACTGTACTGTACCCCGCTTAATTTACTAAGTCATAAAATGAGGAAAGATGAATCAAGTGATGATCAAATAGCAAGCCTATGCATCATCATGACAGAACAAAGCATAGAATGTCAGTCGAACTTCTCTCGACCACAACTTCAACGACTACGAAAAGGCCTTCAACACTACGGTATGCGGTGCCCATGTCTTTATCAACCTCATTCAACAACTGGTTGTATGACACAGCCACGTATCAGGTGATCCATGACAGAAAACTCATCGAAGCCTTTAAGGTGAACACAAGAGTAAGATAAGGCTGCCTGTTGTCACGAATGATATTCTTAATCGTGGTGGACTAGATTATGTTTCAGACTGTGCACAGGAAGTGAGAAGACAGGAATACAATGGACTACAGATTGGGAGACTCTAGAAGATCTGGATTTCACGCCTGGTTGATTTATGTTTGATGTCACACAAACTAGAAAATGTGCAGGCGGAAACCGACAAGCTGGCTGAAGAGGCTGGCAGTGAAGACAAGACTCTAGGTGAATACAGAGAAGACGGAGGTGATGAAGATAACCAAACAACCACAACAACCCCAAAAACCAGCACCAACCATCATCGAAGGGAGAGATTCGACAGAGGTCGCTACTTTCATTTATCTGGCTAGGGAGCACGATTTCAACCACAGGTGGATGGCACAGAATCGGAAAGGCAAGATGCTCCTTCATCAAAATGAAACCAGTTCGCAAATCTTCTGTTTCACTGATCGCTGATTGCTCAGCAAATATGTAGGAGAAAACTGAGATGGATTGGTCACACGTTGAGGAAGCCGTCAAATGACATAGCGCGGTAGCCAGGCTATAGCTTGAATGGGACCCCAACGGGGAGGAACGAGCGCATCATCCGTGCTAGTGTGACATGAAGGGTATCAGGTGTTGGGGAGGAGGAGATGAAAGATTATGGTCACTTGTGGACCCAGATGAATAGGATGTGCTGTTAAAGCTCTTGTTCTACTCGGAACCCAATGGAATAATAACACGTCTTAACATGTGTCCCTTGTGCGGTTTTGATGTCAATTATCCATTAGGCAGTACTGCACTCAATCTTTCTGTTAACAATTTAGAGAATTAGTTCAAACTTCTTCATCAGCTAAGCAAACTATGACATTATGCTCTTTCTTATTTCCTTAAAACTTCTTTCTTTGAAAGTTTTCTATTACCGCTGCTTTGTCAATGATTAGTAACTGTTGTTGCTGCAGTGTCACGTTATGTATGTTTTTGATATCCACCTCATAATTATTTGTTTAGAAATCTTGCATTATGCTTGTATCATTTAAAGTGAAACAACGGGTTGAAAGAGTTTTACTTGGGCTACAACCTGAGGAAGCCGTATGGTAATGTTTACTGAAATGTGAATTTCTGAGTATTTCTCTTTATCAGGCAGAGAGAAGTCACCCTGATTCAGTCATACGGATTGTTGGAACTAATAACTATAACTTAAATGCAGTAAAACTAAATCTTCGAACACCCTTATTTCAATATAGAAAAATCGATTTCCTTTACACAGGAATATTGCTTTCACAGCCCAGTATTCAATAACGGCTTCGCATTCGAAGCGATTGGTACTGCACTACCTACCTCAAGACAAGTAAATCCATGCATCAAGTCCAAAGTAGGAAAACACGTTCGTCCTGAGGTCAGCTTACAATAACAGACAATCAAATAACAGAATAGGAAATCCAACTTTTTCAAAGATATTTCGTTTCGAAATGTTGACAGGAATCTTTGAATTACTTTGCGTAATACAACCTCAGAGTTAGGGTGGCAAGATTAAACTAAAAATGGATTTTTCCTTGGTAAAGATTAACCCAGATAGGTAGATTGGGATTTTTTTAAAAGTACTAGAGATTTCCAAGGTTTTAAAGAAAGACTTTGTGTTTAGAAAATGGTTTTGTGACTCTTTTTCAAGATTAGTGAATATTCCAACACATTAAAGCATTTCAACAATTCATTCAGTCAACATGGGTTAGAAATCAGATATTCGAATTTTATGAATTAGTTTCGGGTTAATCTGTTTATGTTGAAATCTAAGGTAAAATTCTTCGCGAAGAAAAATGTTCATCGTGTGAAATCAATTTTGATAAATAAACTAGAGTAAAATAAAAAAACAAAAATTATTATCTAATATATGACGGTCGTGGATTATTCTCCAGGACAGATCACTTTACAATACACACTTCATAAGATAAGACTTACGTGAAACGCTTTGGATTAAAGCTAAATATTTGTCCAATTCCAGAATAGCTTGCACTTGAAGGATTTGTAGGTGGAGTTGATCGAGATTTCGAATCATTGACAAATCTTCCAGTAATACTTGAAATGTTAGAATTATTACTGTTATTAACTGATGTGAAATGGTCATCAGCTGCACTGTTTATTTTCGAAGGAGAACCTCTTTCAGATAAATTTGAAATATTTGTATTTGTACCAGAAACTCCTCCTCCTAAGGAAGCTTGCTTAACTTGGGCCAGTCCATGTACAAAGAAATTAAAACTGGAAGATTTCGATTGTAGGGTTTTACGAACTAGTCTGTGAAAATAAAGATATATTACTTATTTGAAAGATTTACTAAAAACTAATGAAATGCAAAAAATTTCTTAAACACATGCCTTAAATTGTGTCAGTGAAAAGAAGATTGTCCCTTCAACTTCTGTTCTTGTAATAATTCCACAGTTTACGCTACGTCATTCTATCAATAAACTGTTTCAAATTCAAAGAAAAATATCAGAGGAGATAAAGTGAATCTTTAACAATCATGGCATATGAAATCGTTTTCATGCAAATAACACCTTACGTTCATCACTGGTGAAGGTCAAGGATAAAATAGAAGACAACAAACAGAACTGTGTGTACAAGGTCGATTGTGGGGATTATGACACCATATTTGTAGGAGAAACTTACAGGCAGGTAAATGTAAGAGTGAAAAAGCATGAACAATGTCTAAAGGTGGTTCCTAAGATCTCTGCAGATTAAAAGAAACTAGAGAACAGATCAGCGATTGCACTACACTATACAGAAACGGGACACAAGATCGACTTCAGTGGGACTAAAGTTCTACAGAAAGCTTTTGGTATGAATAAAGAAAGACTGAATGCAGAAGCCCTACATATATGGACGAATCCCAAATGTTTGAACAGACGTGAAGATGCAATGTTAGTTGATTCATGGCAAGTTCTGATTCATAAACAAGAATGGATATGTATCACTAATCAGTCATAATTTCGAGGCGGTATTTTATTTTTGGGGTCCCACTTCTTCTTTGGAAGCGCGGGACCCGGACCATATGCATGGTTGGCGAGCGTCCTAACCGCTATACCACCGACGCACTAATCAGTCATACTTGATCTAAATTCCCATTTGTTTATAACTTCATATGCAGCGGGTAACAAACGATTAACCATTGTTTCCCCATACACACATGCACACACACACTACTGTATACCGCATATACACAAATATTTTTTTCATATTCACTTATCTGCCACTGCGGACTTAAGTCGACCGTAATCACTAAACATCTGATGAAAAAGTACACCTTACGCTCATCATTGGTGAAGGTCAAGAGTAAAGTGGAAGAAGACAACCAAACTCGAAAAACAAATCAGCCCTGAAAATTAATCTGATGCTGGCTAGTGATTTGCTATAGGATGGAGTTTTCTGCAGTTCTAGTGAGAAGTCGTGACCAGTGAGGTTCATCCAGTCGAGTGCTAGGATGTATGTTCCACCGATGACAATGGTTGGTGGTCGCGCTAAATCACGAATTCATGGACTGGCTACTCAATCGGGTACCAGTGGTTGAATGGTGAACGGGCTTGCCTTGTAACCTTTAGGTCCTGGGTTTTAACTCTTGTGATGAGTGCGTACTACCAAATAGTACGAAACAGCTGTCCAGTACTCCTTGGTTTTCAACGGTTCTCTAACTGATATAATTCCGTGGTTCAACTAGAAAAGGTGCACACCGTTTACAGTGTTAAACAAAAGTAGACTAATATACATACATAATATATATATATATATATATATATATATATATATAAACCTCTGTTATTTTAATTTCGATTAATTTCCCAGAAAAAGTTCAGACCAGTTTGCCGAACCCAGGAAACGCTGGAGTTACTTATTTCAACTTCGCTGAGATTTTTACAAATATAATTGTTACATATGTCTACTTCTCACTCGGTGCCCAAGTATTAATGATCTATTCAGTCAAATCTTGATCACAGTTCACATGAAGAAGTGTTTTCATCTAAATTATTTGTGTACCTGATTAAATACTGTAAACATGTCATTTGTAACGGATATTTTGATATATATCAAAATTTACTAAATACTAAATAATGTGATCCTGAATACCTGGATAAATGTATAAACAATTGACATGACTGTCTTTTAGTTCAACAGTTATGTATCCATATTAGTTAAGAAATAATTGTTATCATTAGCATTATTGTTCTTCAATAACATCGAATGATTAAGATGGAAACATAAAAGAGGTACATGTGAGTGAATTGTTGCCAGGTTACAGTTCAAAATATATGCATGTGATAATATAAATAAGCGTGGCAATAGATTGAACGTTCGATATTAGAGTAAATTATTATGAATGATAATGAATGGATATACTAGTGAATACTCGTGATTAGTGGATGAAAGGAACTCTATTCTGTTTGATTACATATTCTGTACTGCAATGTGGTAACACTTAACTCACATAAATCTCCCGGATGTTTTGATCTTAATGATTCCATGTTATAAAAAAACAACAAATATTATTTCAAGTTTCATCACGAGATGATATCACTTAGAGCACCATTGAAAACAATGGAGTGCTAGATAGCTGTTTCGTTCTAGTTTAGGATTCATCGGCAGTACACATCCACCAGGTTTCGAAACGAAGACATTCCAGGTTCAAGATAAGCTCGCAGACCATTCAACCGTTGGTATGCTATCCAGCTTTTAACAATTCAGGATTTCAGCATGACCACCAGGCAATCTCACTGCCGAGTATTCGTCCTCACTCCTGACCAAGTGGCCCCGAATAGTCATGACTTCTCACGAGAACTCCAAGAAACTTCTTCCAGCAACCAGTCACTAGCAAGCACCAAATTAATTTTCAAAAGTAAGTTTGTAGCAGTTCGGAACAAATCAAATCCATACAAACACACTCTTGAAAATTAATGTGATTGATAACAATTATTCCTAATCTAATATGGATATATAACTATAGGAACTGAAGAGAAAGTTATCGAAAACTATTTTATCTTTCTCACTCATCTGTGATCGATTTACAATGGGCAGGTATAAAAATACTATCAGAATGAAAGGTCAAGGTCACAGCAAAACGAACAATGCTCTTCTACTACACACATATGCAGTATGAAGTCTATACTAAACGAAGTTTGCTATCATTCTATCCAAAGGTGGCTTAGATCTAAGGGGTATATCTGATTTAGTAAAGTATATAAGGTGAAAAGAATACGATGAATTTACCCCTGGTAATGTGTACTATAATGTGTACTATTCACTTTGACAAATTGTGACAACCAGAAGGGGTTAGGCTCGTGTTTACCACTAATTTATTATTCTAATTCAAAAATGACTTTTTATTTAACAGAGTCAGGTAGGCAGACTGTAGCTTACTTCGTTGTATTTTTAGGATAATAAAAGCCATTAACTCCATATCACACTCGAAATGGTTTAAAAGTATTGAAATTTGAGTTGTTGTATTGACACTATATCGTTTCATAAATTGTGAACTGAATGTCAGACATGTATATAGCCGTGATCTGTCTTTTTCTCTGATACTTTCCATATAAACATAAAACAGATCTGTATTAATTCATATACAACAATTCATATTGTTTCTTCAGTGTGATTTAGTTTTTAAAATTACAGCACTTTATATACAGTGGCAAATAGCTTTTTGAAACAAGACGGATCACCCTCTCGCCTGACAAACGATACTTCAAACTGCTATTACTGAAATGAAGTTACTGATCCGGTGAAATGTTGTAATGTCTTACTTTTTGCGCATGGTGATAAAACTTACCACCTTAATGCACATTGTGGTAGCATCTGTAGGCAAAATCCTATTTAAAATACCCATCACCGTTTGTTTCCATGATGAGAGTTACCAGTGGTTTAATTAAATGCAGTAAGGCACAATTTTAAAAGGAAATTATTCGGCATCTTACTCAGTAAAATATTGGCTCGCTTCTTGATCGTTTAATTCTGGCCTCAGAGCCCTCAAGACAAATCGAACACAATCACGGTTCAGTCCAGGAATATTCATTGATAAACTCTATATGAATAAAGTGAAAAGGTCATATTTCAGTGTCTGGAATATTTGCTTGAATAATAGATTAATAAATAGAACAATATGATAGAGAAAAGTGAATGTGTTTAAAATCACCGACGGTTAACAACCAGGCGCTACACAATTTCAGTAATTGGGGTTGTTATAACTCGGTGATGAGGTTTATGACCTATGTTCAAACTCCTAGGAAAAAACTATTTTTCTCAAAATCATCGGGTACTTATTCTTGATGAGTATAAAGTATTACGAATTCTAGTGTTGGTTTGTAGGGATTTGATTGATTACAGGTTTTATCAAGAACTGACACTGGTTAGAGGTCCACTGGGAAACCAGCAAATAGTGGACAGCTTTTTCGTTTTAGTTCGGAGCTCTCCATCAGTACTCAACTGTCGGAGTCTGAACTCAGAGTCGCTGGATCTCGTCTCGGTGGCGGAATGGTCAATGAGTTCACCTTGTAACCGGAGGTCCTGGGTTCGGACACTGGTTGGAGAGTACTGCCAATGAGACCGAAACTATGATGAAACATCTGTCCAGCACTGCTGGGTTTTCCCAGTGGTTCTTTAACTGATGTCAACATGTGATCGAACCGGTAACCAATAAATTATTACTTAAATACATACAGAGCACTTCATCATAACACGTTGCTAGTTATCACTCCAGATTAATAAACATAGCTTCATTGGTCAGTATCACAATGGTTAAAAAGTTATTTCGCAGTTAGCACTTTCAAATTTTACAGAACGTCACTTACAGCATTCCAAGTAATGGGAGTCCTTGTTGTTCTATGTAAACCTTCATTTGTTTAACATTACAAATATGGAATTTTCAAGAACTCAATAGAAAAACCAATACTTTTGTAAGAAGCGATCATTTACTTTTAATTAAATATATTTGCTTTGAGCGAAGTTCATAAGTAAGTCAAAATTCAAGAAAAATCTCAAACTTTCATGCACAAA
The DNA here is from genome assembly GCA_944472135.2 of Trichobilharzia regenti. Classification (NCBI taxonomy): domain Eukaryota; kingdom Metazoa; phylum Platyhelminthes; class Trematoda; order Strigeidida; family Schistosomatidae; genus Trichobilharzia; species Trichobilharzia regenti. Next base: position 130,430,687 of record OX235262.1, on the reverse strand, counting down.
TGTACTACACTTCATGATTTGACTTCTTAAGATTCCAAGCTTTACTGCAACTGTAATAGTTATGCTATCTGACAAAATACGTAGTTAGCTATTACTCATTTACCCAGTATTGGGCCATGAGCCACAATTTTTGTGTGAGTATTAATGATACTAACGAGGTGCCCAGGTTGAAGTGGTCGAAGCTGAACTCGAGTACGGAGCCCATTGTATGAAACCTGAGTGCTTAAGCCAATGGATGATCATTATTTCTTTGGATCTCGAGTGGAACAAATGGCTTCAACAAGACATCTCTACTTTATTTTATTTTATTCTGTCCTCTTCATCTGAGTCCCGGGTTGGCCATAATCTTTCATATCCTCCCGAACACCCGATACCCTCAATGTCATCCTAGCACGGATGACCTACTGGTTTCTCCCCACTGAGGTTCCACTCGAGCGATGACCTGGCGATAGCGCGATGTAATTCGACGGCCTCCTTAATGTATGCACAATCTATCTTAATTTTCTCCTTCATATCTGTTGAGCGATCGGTTTGGTTTGTTCGTAGCCATAGTTTCTTGTTGCTAATTCTTTCTAGCCGGCCATTTGATCTCTTCAATATCGAGCCGTTGAAGGAGGCAGGTGTTGATAAACGTCTGCAACCTGTTGGAAATGCTTTTCATGACGGGGGCGCAGTGAAAATGTCTGACCCGTATAGAAGGACAGACTTGACATTCGTGTTGAAAATCCGAATCTTGTTCTTTATGTTGAGTACAAAAGACTTCCAAATTGTTTTCAGGTTGATGAAGGCGTATCTTGCCTTTCCGATTCTGGCTGGCTGGCTGGCTGGCTGAATTTGACATCTTCATCCATTCCGCCAGTATTTGAAACGAGGCTTCCTAAATAAGTGAAGGAAATCACCTCTATTAAATCTCTCGCGTTGATGGTGATTGGTGCTGGTTGTTGTTGCTGGTCTTGTTCCTCTTGGTTGATAATCTTCATCACTTTCGTCTTCTCTATGTTCATCAATTGGAGACCTGTCTTCGCTGCCAGCCTCTTCAGCCAGTTTGTTGGTTTTAACCTGCAGTATTCTTATTTTGTGCAACTCTAAATATAAAAATTATCCACGAAATCAAAACTTTCCACATCTTCTCTAGAGCTAACGAACTACACCTCCAAAAAACACTATTTCATAGTAAACACTGTAAAAATAAAATGGAAGAATAACTTATGAAACCCACTGAGCACTTACCAATTCAAGTAGTGAAATAAGCTGATATGAACGATGCCTAATTAAGTTATATGCCTCACAACATTTTTCTATAAACAGTTGTACACCTTGTTGTGGATGATTAGAATTATGACCAGGTGTATAACCAAATCCTGATGAATTGTTTAAATGATGCATTGAACCTGTCATATCCTTAGAGTATGTATTTAATACATGTAACATATCTTGTGTCAAAACAAACGGCACACGATCTCTGTAGAATGAAAGAAACAAAAAGAAAATTAGTGAGAATATACAGTATGAGAGCAAAATATAAACTTAGTAGGTCTGAAGATTTTTAGCTTATAGATTAACAAGTAGTACAGGTTAGATAAATACTTATTTGTAAGTTGAACGAATTTTACCTTGATATTCTTAACAGGTTGTTAATTAAAACAGCAAACAAGTAAATGCCTATAGTTGGTTGGCAATAACGAAAAACGATTTTTTAACTTCTGGAGTTGAAAATATAGTCTGGATTGAACACTTTAGATGTAAAAGTCAGTCAGAATGGGGGAAGGCAAGACACGTGGTCAAAACTCTTAAAAGTATGTAAAGATCTACAGCTCTTAGAATAAGGAACAACATATGAATTTTTAAAATGAATGTAAACTTAGCGCTTCTGTATGCTTCACATAAAAAAGCATTTCTGACAGTATACAGACTTTCCACAACATATATCATTCGTTGAATACTGAAGGTAAGATAGCCAGTCATAAAGTATAAACAACAAGAAATTATGGCAGCTAGTGAACGAGCCATTGAATTATTGACCAACATATACCCAGAAGGAAATGGAAGTGGCCTGGAAATACCCTGAAGAAACCTTGTAACGAAATGATAAGACAATTCATCTAGTGGAACTCGAATTGGAGGCGACAGGTAATGTGTAGCTGCAAAGGTGACTTGGGGGTGATCATATGAAGAAGAAACGAAAGGTTATTGGGCAGTTTTTTTTCCTTCACGTTCCCAGTGGAACACAGGGCCTCAAGCTGGAGGCTTGAAGTTTCTTGTAGCAGTATTTAGTTTTACAGGATGAGGTTGCTAGTCTCATTCCCAACCTTTCCTCTTTACCAACATTATTCCCGATTAAGCGAGGTAAAGGAGTGCGTTGGCCGGGGATCGAACCCCGGACCATGTGCATGGTCAGCCAGCGTCCTAACCACTGTACCACCGACGCACTGGCAGTTTTGTAGCCAGTTAAAAGTGATGGAAGAGGACCAAACACAATGGAAATGTATCCCTGAAGCTGGGAATGTACTTTATTAATTTATTACTTTATAACAGAGCTATAGCAAAGCTAAAGAATAGCGACTACGGTGCGCTGATGAACCAATCACCTTGTAGTGACCATTGAGAAAGAGTTGTGTATTTACACCAAAAAGGTGTTTATTTACGAGAAAAATACATTAAAATAATAATGGAACACATTAAAGACGATATTTTACGCTGATGTGGCTGAAAAATACTTCCTATTTACATTGAAGGGCCTCAGTTTTCAAGTTCCATATCAGTCAAAACAGTTTCAGTATGAATCGTGACACACTTCTCTTTTTTACTTGCTTGCAGATAAAGGCAGATAACAGTAGTTGTAATAAGACACACTAACCGTGATCTACACCCTATTACTTAACCATAACCCTGACCCTGATACTAATCCTCACGTGCTATCAACCCATTATCCAAGCAGGACCTAAAAACGTGATCAAGATGACATTTGTACATCAAATCGCACAAATACTGGCTCAGTGATAACGGCAGGGTTTTTGATCCAAAGAACAATATGCGTTCTAAGTCATTGGTCAGTTCGCACTCCTTGGTCGTTATTCTTTAGATTAACCAGTGTCAACTGATGAATTATAGCCACGCAAGTGATAAATTCATGAATAAATAGGAAGATATCTGTCTACTGATTTCCATAGCCTATACAAAACAACATATATGTATATTCAACTAACCGTTTAATACCGGCAAATGTTTGACTATTTCCAAATACTTTAGAGAAATCAACATGGAATACATGGCCAGAATAACGTATCATAATATTGTCATTGTGTCGATCGCCAACACCAAGTATATACGTTGCTACACAACATCCAGCCAGTGAACGAAGAAAATTGTCTAAAGCCTTTAATGAGAATGCAAAAACACATACGCAATGAAAGAATCAATTGATAAACTGTCATAAGTATACTTGAGACTTGGTAGATTTGTTTTACTGTAAAGATTTGGAAAAGTTGTCGGCTGCTTTAAATGCTATCTTTAGTGATGATGATATTTATATTTCTTTTATATCACCACCATCTTTTATTTGGTTGTTTTCTATAAATTTTGATTGTATTGTTTCCAAGTTTTCATCTTTCCTCCATTTAATTTTCCTTACTTTCACGTACAGATATAAGATTTGACACGCTGAACTGCTAGACAGTACTTTTAGGCTTTAATGTTGATGGTATATCTATCTGTTTGTCAATATTTGTCTATCTGGCCCAATATTCATCACATCCTTGTAGACATGTCGACGTACAGCTCTTTAAAGTAGTTGCTCATGCACAATATAATGCATTCCTAATCCCACTTACTTAAAACGTATTCAGTTGGGTTGTATGAGCAGCTCTTTTATATCCAGCTGGAACTTTGCCGAGTTTACCGGCCAATCCTAAAGTCGGAGAATGAGGGACTAGCATCCTTAACTCAGAAAATCCCTACAATCGTTATAGAATGTTCAAAACACTAAAGAAGAGACAATTTAGTATGCTTATATGCTTTATTTTAAACATGCATATTTTTTCCAGGCGTATAAAGTAACTTAGTGATGTGGCAGTACGTTTTGCGTATAGGTGAATCAGTGATACGGAGATATGTTTGAAGAATAACCGCACAGTTGAACACCTTTCATACAACATAAATGGAAGACGAAAACCACATGCAAGAAGTGGTCGGTGAGTAATATAAAATAATATAGTTTTACTCTTTGTAATCTAGTTTGAGGATTTCATCATGAGTTGATATTAGTTGGGAAAATATCCAAAAACCTGAGAGTACCTAACAGCTGTTTCGTCCTAGTTTGTGACTCCTCATCAGTACGCACCCACCCAGGACCTTCTGGTTTCAAGGCGAGCTCGTAGACCATCAAGCCACTGGGACCCAATCCAATGACCAGCCCATGAATTCTAACTTCTGCCAGTTCATGACATAGGGCGATCACTTCGCAATATCTTCTTCGATGAGTTACTGTCTTACCTACAGTTCAAGTAATATAATTATCTTCAAATATTCTCTTCATTTGTCTTCTATAAATAATTTTTTGATTAAACTGCTTTTGAAAAAGAAACCCTTATACTAACTCGTTTATAATCCAATTCAGTGATATTTTGAGATTGTAACCATTTTGTGATAACACCTTCTTTAAAAGCTCCTGTTAAACCGCCTCCTTGTTGTTGAATTTGACGAAGTGTACTACATTCAGATACCTAAAACATAAACAAAAATAGGGTACTAAGACTTTTTTTAAGAATAAAATTCACATAATCTTATGTACAAATTTTTTTTAAAGTCTTATTGAGTGTTGTTTATTTGTTAGTAAAAATTAAAAAGGATACAAATGTATCATTAACTTTTATTGTTCACGTGTGTAACAGAAATAGATCACATGTGGTATATTCCTTTTCTTTTTATTGTTGGTTGATATGAAATACCACACTGGGAAATTAGTTCCCCATAATATTATTATATTAATATTATTCCCTTGGTTTCATTTCACTGTTTCCATCTGCTCCCTGAAATCTTTTTCAACTGATTTCACGATTGCCCACAACCTTTCATTTCACGTGACCGTCTCCATATCACCCTCAGAGTCAAGTCCAACTCGTCGCTTACCATTCTGGCCCTACCATGGAACATGGAGCGTGAATTCCATTGCAAGTCTCCTCAAGGTGTGCCCAATCCATCTCTATTTCGTATTATACATATGTTGGGCTAATGGTTCTCTGTTGATTTGTCAGTAGAGTTCCTGGAGCGAAGGTAGCTGTTGATGGAAGTCTACAGTAAGTTGTTTGAAATGCTTTTATTGATGTACCAAGTCTCCGAACCACACACATACTTCATATTCTCTAAATACATACTGATGGAACTCAATAAGTTAGGTTAAACGCCTTAGTGCAGAATATTAATGAAGGGAGACATTGGTAGGGAAAGCAAATGAAGAACAGATAGTAGTACAACAACACTGAGGACTTAATTTCTAAGAATGACCCATTCATAACAGAAAAAACTTAGCAAAATGCAAAACACATTATGAATGTTTTCATCAATCTATAACACAAAGAATACCTAGTAATTTGTTTAAATTAAACTGTATCCAGATAAAAAAAGAAATGCAGTAGGTCTTTGAAAGTGCACAGAAACTTTTCTACGACTAGATAGTATGCTTGCAAGGTACATTTATTTAGAAAGGAAATAGCCATAAAACTAATTATTATCGTGGAAGGTAAAAAGCACAGATATATCGACAAAAAATGCTGGAGATTCAAGATTCCTATCGGAAGGAAATGGGATGGATCGGACACAAGCTGAGAGACTGCTGGATGACATCGCGCGCCAGGCGAAACCTCAAGAAGAACCAGAATAGGGAACAATGAGCTGGGTGTCCGAGGTAACATGGAGGCGGTAGCGTGGGGAGAAGATGACAGCCTATGAGCAAACGAGACGAAATGGATATGTGCTGTTGAAGCTTTATATTCTACTCAAAACCCGAGGGAATAAATAAAATAGGAAAATTTAGAAAAACACATGCAAACAAACAGTACTGTTTTCACCGTGATTTGTTTATATTTAGTATTTATTTGTAAAGGTGTTTACGCTGGAGCAAATCCTGGTGAGATCTAATTGGAAATAATATTCTCCGCTAAAATGTGATAATCTGAATAGGCAGTAATAGTAGACATTTGCGTCAAACACCGATCATTTGTATTAATATTTCCATTACACACGTATTCTATTGAAGAAAATGTTGCTAGTTTTTTTTATAAATCTGAACACTTGACGAAGTATTCTCTGAATTCACTGAATGTTATCAAAAGGGCAATTACATTTCAGACAAGCTAGACATTCACTACCCGTTAGAATTTAGTTTAAGACATATTGCGGTAAAAAAGTATATTTGATAACCGCATTGAAAATATATATATTACATATTAGCATTTAGACGGTGGATTCTTTGGTGGTCTAAAATAAAAAGCAATTCATACTGTTAACCTTTAAATGAAACTATATATATATATATATATATATATATGTCTATGAATGCATCTGTTTCCTTTTGTTTCTACCGGCGAACAAAACCCATATACATTTCTATCAGAATACATCAGTATAAATGAATACTGTGGCTATTACTGGTACAAAATGATAAAATCGTCTTATTTGGATTTCCTCAGCTGGATGAATTCGCCTCTTAAAACGTAATGTTGTTGTGTGTGGACGGTTCAGTGGTAGGATGCTCGCCAACCACGCATATGGTCGCGTACTTCTATATTTCCCCTTAGTCAGTTCTCATCTCCATAAGGAGGGGGAAGGCTGGTTGTGAGATTATCAAACGGATCCCTTGAAATATTCCCATTGCTACTGGAACTTAAAAGCTCAAGCCTCAAGCCCTATGTTCTATCGGGCATGCAAAGGAATGAATATTTAAAAAAGTACTGCTGTTGAAATGACTTCAGCTTGCAATCCATTAAAATGCAAACACTAAACCACTGATACACCTCCGACATGTCTTCTAGTGAATAACATCAACAACAAAAACTATTGACTGTGTTATTGACTTACCAGTTCAATAAAGCCTTTCTGCTCTTCTGTTGGTATAATACGAAAGTGAATCATACGTAAATCTAATCCAGCGTCTAACCATATTCTATCCATAAGAAATGTCAGTTGACATATTAAACTGTCAAGGCGTAAATCATCACCAACCTGATCATAACAAACAATATCAAATGAATAATAAACATTATAGTATTCCCTTTCCACGGGTTGAATGGGAAATAAAAGCCTTCTAATAAAAAGCATAGATTTAAACTGACTAATACTAACTATAGCTATTTCAACCAGTTTGTTTTCACAATTCCTTGACACAAATTTTAAACTTTAGACCATATATATATATATATATATATATATATATATATATATATATATATGAAATAATTCCCCAATGTTCAAATCACACTCACAAGTTAGGTCAAAGCCCTACAAGTCAATGTAAATAACCTAAAACTGCCTACATCAAACTGTTGTATATTATGAAAATCCATAAATCGCCTATGAGGTGTTGTTAATCATCACCAGTTGATTTAGAAGAAGCACCTAGACGATAATGTAAAAAACTACTCATCTGCAAAAACTTTCAACACATTTTAAGGGGAAGAAACACCTAGACAGGATGCACCTGCTAAACAGGGTTCAAGAATACTGTCCCGCTTGATTGCATAAAGGCGACAATAGCTTTAGTGGAGTACAACAGTCAAACACTTCGTTACAGCTAGTCATTTTGTCTCAACAGACTCCTACTTCAAAGCGATCTACAAAGTGAAGAACGACTTGCCAAAGACAATACACTTTCGACTCGTCTGCATTGCTCAAGCCCTAGTCATTCACATAGAGAAACCGGAGCTCTGCATATAAAATACAATTATTTAACCATTTCTACTGTTTGCTTTTTATTTCTTACGTATTATCACATTTTCTTTCTTTCAATGTGCACGCTGATTACAACTCAGGTACTAAATTATTAATCTCATTTGGTTACTCAAATGTCCCAATTCGACTACTCTCATATATTGAATAATATTGGCAACTACTTCTATGACAGCTAATTACTTTCGTTACAATCCTATTTCATGAAAAAATTGTACATGAATGCGACTGTATAACTAAAGAAAAGCAAATTCGCCAAAAAAGAACCACTTCCATGTACTACTTGTTTTCAGTAATGTCTGGGTGCAGATAATTCCTGAAATAAGTTTTGTATCGATTTTATAAGATATCCGGAGATATAGTTTTTGAAAAGCCCTGCTTTTCACTGCTTTTCCCTTTCATTATGTGTACTCATCAAAAGTTTTTCTATCTGCGATATCATACAAAACATCATATTTAAAAACACCAGCATGTTTTAAGTTGATGCATTACTTGGCACATTTCACATTTTCGGACTGCATGTGGTGCAACAAATTTCCATGAAGTCATCCGGTAAACAGTTATCAGCACAGAAAAAGTAATCTTTATATATTAAAATAGGGTTCATGTTTGTAATGTTTGAAGGCATAAAGCAACAGCTAACAACACTTGAAAATATATTTTGCACAAACAAAACTGTCTACTTATAAGTAGTCCAAGAGGATGACAAAATAATTTTACTAAGTATCTCATCAACCCCTTTGACGACAGCACACCAGATAGTATATACCGAAATGACATCCTTTGGAGAATCGCTAAACAGTGAAACGCAACAGACAGTTGCTTCGTCATCGTTTCGGTACGTTCAGTAGTGCGTACCTATGACACCAGTACGGATCGAACCTGTGATGCAACAGATGCTGGTCGACGACACAGGTTGACGTTATACTCACACTAGAAGAAGTTAGAATTCCCAGATCACTGATTTCTAAACCAGTGGTGGAATAGTTCCATAAACTTAAAGTCTATGGCGTTATCTTTGATGCATGCCGTTAAAGAGTCCCAAGCTGGAAAAAACAGCTGTCCAGTATTTCTTGATCTCCAACGTGTCTCTGTGTGATGACCGTACGTGACTCAATCTAAGTTGAAATCCATCGAAATCAAAACAGAAACTTTAATAATGCATTCAGTAAAATTTTTTTACCAAGTAAATTGGCTATTCACATCTAAAGAATCATATAATAACTGGAGAGTAATGAATGAATGAAGTCAACAACATTTTTTTCAACAAGATTTAATAAATTACCTTAAACATAACCATAAATGGTTCGATACCAGCATCCAACGCGTGAAAGACAAGTCTTAGTGGACAAGTGAATGAGGTAAAATATGAACATGCCTGTAAAATCACAAAGTACACACATAAACATTTAGCAAATAACTGTTCTAATCTTTCATTTCTTTGTTGTTGTGAAAAAATGTATCTTTTAAGGGAATTGAGAAAACTTACAAAAATCAGCCGTCAAAAGTACAAGGTTTAAAGTATTTCTTTCCTATATCCCATTAAACTTGTTGTTGCGAAGTACTCACTTTGACAGAAATAAACTGGATAAACTGACAGTCAATTCGGGTGCTATATGTCGGCATTCAGTCTCTCGCACTAGATGAGCTTGTCTGACTTGAAATTCATATTTGTTGATAATATTTAACTAGACCTCTTTTTCGACTTATGTTTCTTATACCCATACCGATGCTGAAAAATTCTCTGCCAGTTATATTCTGAGGACATAAACTCATATAGACCCGACGGTTAACTGACTTATTCTCAAGTGAATGTTTTGAATTTTTCAATTCTTTAGCGGATGATTGAGCAGCCGAACAATTTTAAAAAGTGAGAGTTTTAGCCGCTATTCCTAAAGTTTTCTTATCTTGCTTATGTGATTTAATAAATACACAATTTAAAATGTTTGAAATCTGTCGTTGTCAGCTTACAACATTGTCTTATAAAGGGAACCAGATGATAATATTTGACTGACTTCTTAAGCTTAAATACATTACTTTCTTATTAAATGATCTGTAGACTAAGGGAAACGTTTTCAGATAAGTGAACTAAGGCTTCAATTAAGCGGTCATAAATTTCACATGAATCTACTGGTATATCAGTTAGGATATGCGATGATATCGCAGTATGCTTAAAAAATTACCTATGATCCGGATATTCTTACGAATATGCGTATACACCTTAAGGTCACAGGTCGAATTCAGTGTTAACACTTTAGGATATATGAGACAAGATATTAGAGAATAACTTCAGTAAGACTTCTTTATTAATATTCACGAACGCAAGGATAGGAATTTCAGGTAATTTACAAATCCAAGAAAAACGTCAAGGTTGGGACATGTTTCAGATTGAGTACTTTTCTTTTGAATGATATACTTTAGATCACCACTTCAAGACCCTAACTAAAACGAAGGTCGACATTTAATAATAAAACACGCTGGAAATTCTGTAATGTATATAAAGGTATTTTGCTATTATACAAACAAGTTCAGTGTGCACAGATTTTCCATCTACAGAAACAGAGGTAAATCATCTGGAAACAAAGTTGGTCTTATAAATACAGTCACCACCATAAAGTTGTATACTAAACTGGTTAATGGAAGAAGAGAGTGACATTTCGCTTTGCCTTATCGACAAACCTACTACTACTACTACTTATTACTATTATTCCCTTGGGTTCCGAGTGGGACATACGGTTTCAGCAACACATCGCCACTTTTTTCTATTTTCTACAGTCCTGTTCAGCTGTGCCTGGTGCGCGATATCATTTGATGGTTTCCTTAGTGTATGTCCAATCCATCTCCATTTACTCCTACATATTTGTTGAACAATCGGCTCTTGCTTGGTTTGTTCCTAACCGGAGTTTCTTGTTTCCAATTCCTTCTGGTCAACTGGCCGGCCATTTGGTCTTCATTATGGAATCGTCGAAGCAGGCAGCTGTTGATAAGAGTTTGCTGTGACTTGTTGGGAATGCTTTTCGTGACGGGCGTGTAGTCCAAGTGTCTGACTCGTATAGAAGCAGTGACTGACTTCATATCTGTGTTGAAAATCCAAGTTTTGTTCTCTATGCGGGCTGTGAAGTGCAGATTTCCAAATTGGTTTCAGGTTGATGAAGGTGTATCTTGCCTTTCCGATTCTGGCTGGTTTTTAAATCGTCATCTCAGTCATCCGCTTGTGGTTGAAACCATGCTTCATAGATAAGTGAAGGAAGAAACCTCTCCCGTCGATGGCGACTGATGATGGTTGTCGTTAGTTGGTGGGTATCTTCACCACCTCCGTCTTCTTTATATTCATCTGGAGTCCTGTCTTCGCTACAGCTTCTTCTCAGCTAGCTTCTTGGTTTTCGCCTGCAAGTCTTCGAGTTTCTGTGACATTAAACATAAATCATCCAGGCGCGAAATCCAGATCTTCTAGAATCTACTTATCGGTAGTGCAGCGTATTCCTGACTCCTCGTCCCCTGTGCATAGTCTGATGCAATTAAGAATTTCTACCTTACAAAGATAATTGAATTTGACTGTAAATGTAACTAAGCCTATGACATAAATCGTACAACTACAGAGTTATATGAGAAAAAGAATAGAGTTTTAAATTACTATTATTACGTGATTTGATATAATACAAAATTCATAATAGGTTTACTTCATTTATAAACTATATATTATAAACCTATAAATGAATACACAATGGATGTACAATTTGATAGTTATGCTTAGGTTTTTTTTCATTCATTTGTGTGTGCTCTGAGTGGAACTCAAGACTTTACGTTTGAGCCATTAAGTGCCAGTAGTATTGTTTTCACCGGTTGGATTTTCAGTCCTACAACCAACCTTCTGTCTTAATCGAGCTTAATATAGACTGAGTGACATTTAGGTACTCTCGGGTTGGGAATTAAACCAGGATCACGTGGGTGGTTGACCAACATTCTATGATTGACGCTATGCTTAGGTAGGAAATTAAAAAAACTAAACCTGTTTTCCACTGACAATATTATCGTATGAAATATATCACATCGTATGAGTTGGTCACACAAATACATGACGATTCTGAGACAACAGATTGAAGGTCAAGTTTATTAATGTTCTAAAAACCTGTCACATTAAACGGGTGGTATTTTAAAAGCAATTCATCAGCACTATCATAGAGATATATTCTCTAAGTTCACAGCTTAACAGCACCAAAATGAGAGTTAACCTTCTTTAGAAATCAGGAAAAACAACCAGTCATTGTAACCACTTACAGCTATGGAGATGTGACAATGTAAACTAAGTGGATTAATGATCTTATTGCTGGTTTCTCTAGTTTGTCCAGAGACGTAGGTAGTTAATGAGTGTAACTGTGTTTCATTGTTATGCTACTGCAGAAAGGCTAAAAGTTAATATCATTCTGTTTAATTAATATGTAGTCTTTAAATTTACAGAAAACTTATAAAAGTCAATCAATCATATATACAAACGATCACAATAATATTATTATTGTCTTTTAAATCACCACAAGTTCTCATTTTATTCTTATAAACATCTCTTCACAAGATTCTTCACCACTTTATGTATTGAAATAAATACATCTTCAGAGGTAAGGCAGGTATAAACAGTTTCCAGTACATCTTGACTAAGTGACATAGTCAGTCAAGACGAGACTCCGTGCTGGTTGTTTCTTCTTCTGCATACTTTACGAAAATGAAGACATTCAAGTATGATTTGACCATGGCAACTACAATATCAAGTTTTGGTTTTCATCATTTCTTTTGAAAATAAATCTTTTGATAACTTCATCAGTATCATTTTATTGCGTAATGCCTTTTACTAGAAAGCTCTGAAATTCTAGGCTATCAATCCAATCCCTAATTTTTAGCAATAACCAGGTGTTGATGCTGTCTAATCACCTCAGTTTTTTTGAATACAGAATAAGAAGAATAAGCAAACGATTTCATTGTCAACTTACTGCTATATCAAGTCTGTGTGTTAAAAGTCCAGGATTATATGGCATCCTTAGACCAAAATCATACTGTGACACTGGTAATTCAGTATTTGGCTCATCTGATGGCTTTTTTCTCAAACAGTCTGTATCAGTTTTAAATATTTGACTAGTTGATTTATCATGATTTATCCATGTTTGTGAATTTGATAGAGAAGGTGACTTTCGGTCGACAGACAGTTGATCTGATGATTGCTGACATTGTTCTGACAGCCCGGACATGAATTGTTTCAAATGACTGTAGAGGATCTCTTCACGAACTGAAGCATTTGGTCTAGCCTGCTTAACTTTCGTAGCTGATTGTGCATTAGAAAGAAGTTTTTAAAAAAAGAAATCGAGCATGGAATTCACTTTGAATAATGAATATGTTTGTAAAATAATACTGATTATATACAAAGGTCGTTGGTTAAGAAGTATAACTACATTTACTAATAAAACATACTGCGTAATGCGTGATAATACATACCAACAACTCAAACATATCATTCTCAATAGATGTTGAATTTTAAATCATTTACACTGACCACTACCTACACACATTACACTATGCATTTTGAAAACGATTAATAAAAAGAAAAGAAGTAGAGTTCAAAACAGAATATGGCACAATTATATTGTTCATTCTAAGATATCTGAAAAGAAAACTGAACGATTTATGAGAAATCGACTGAGTAAAACATAAATCACATCAGGAACAGCAATCAAATCAGAAATTCAAAGAACGTGTCATTTATGAATTCATACGAGTAGTCCACACAGAAAAACAAGTCCAGCCACTATTACTAACTCAGTTTACTGTGGAATCTACATACTCTTTAAGTTAATTTCTACTTACCACTGGCTGGTTATTTAGGGCCTAAAATGGTTGGCCTCTGTTTACATGACATCTCCTAGTAAGGATGATCCAATGGTTTCTGAAGATAAACATGATGATACTTGGTACTTGATCTTAACAGAAACCCAGTATTGCAGGTTTTGGGGTTTTCTTTCAGAGACTTTCCAGAATTATACGAAGAACATTTTGCGCAGCAAACCTATATTTGTCATTCTCAAGCAAATAAATGCTTGCAAATGAAACGAAGGATAAGCTAGATAGTTTGCCACATCTATGTATATATATCAATTCAACTGCACCTGCGGTGACAGTTGTGTTGGGCTTTCTACTAGACAGTCTAGTCAACGTGAACACCTCTCATCATGGTTTGGCGAAAGAACAGGCAAAAAAAATCCGTAGCTCCGTTTTGTCACATTTAGTTGACAGCGGTCATGTTCTGGAAAAAAACGAAAAGCACTCAAGGTGATCCTTAGCATTCCACTGGATCTTTCCGATAGACTCTGTATTCGTCTACTGCATATAACTGGGGCGATAGACATTCGAACTATTAAGAGTAAACGAGGCATTCAAAAGAAGTTCGTACAGCCATTATCTTTCACTTGGCCAATTAAGGCCTAACTAAGTGATAATGTCATCACCATCCGTCACTTTTACTATCAGTCCTTCTGTTATCATCCCTTAACCTTATAAAATCTTCATTAAAACATAGTTTGTTTTCTTTTCTTACAATCTAGCATTACTTGATTGGACTATTTGTTTTTCTTAGCCTTTATTGACTACTTCTACCTGAAAATTTGTTTGTTTAGGCATGATGTTTTCCATATTTTTGTTACCACAGATCACTCCACCTTTTTAGCTTTGTTGCTGATAGAATCATTATTACTATTGTGAATAGTCGAACAATCTATATACAAAATCTTATAATTCTGTAGATAAATCACAGTGATTGGTTTATATTTGAATATTTATTTGTAAATTTATGCATATTACAGTTAAGCCTGATGAAATCCAATTGACAACAATGTTGTTCGCTTAGGTATATTGTTCTAAATAATTAATAGCTGATACTCATTGTACAATAGGTAAGTTTCGAGGCCTAGTAGCTTACTGGATACTACTTAAGTTTCTAAAAAAGTGCGCTTTAGGTTCCAGTTTTGGTTCTATTTATAAGAGATGCAGGCACCTGACAAGTCCCAAAATAGGGTGAAATGAGCATTGTGGATCTTATCACTAGCTACGTTATATCTCTTAAGTAGGACCTTTCATCCTGTATGCATATTTTACTCCACCCGCCATCACTATTCTTTCCATTTGCATAGATAAACGTTTTAATTTCTTAATTTAACTTTGCTTGTTGACATATACACTGATGCACAGCCAAACATACGCATAACCACCTGCTATATTTTCACTCCCCCTGCTTCAATGTTTTCAATCATTCATATGAAGTTGATTATCATATTGCATAAAATTCATACTCTGAACATTAGTCATGCACATTCAGTTCTCCAGAATCATTGTTATTCATAATCATTTACTTGATCTGATGAATACTTAAGTATTATATTTATGCACAATTTGTAACAATGTATCAGTTATGTAACAATTTGTTTACATATAGATCTATTTATGATTTTAGATTAAGCGATAAGATGTATTTTGTCGGAATTGTGTAATGTATTTGCGCAACACGTTCTGAACAATCTGATCACACACGGACTTGTCATGGGAATATATTTATGAATTACTATCATGTATAATACATACATTATGTTCAAGCATTAGAAAAGTCTGTCTGGAAGACACGGTAGAGAATGACTTAAATTCATTACGTGAATTCATTACGGTGACACATCAAGATTCATAGGCAAAAACATGAAGGAAAAGCCTCAGTCATCAAAAATCACAACTGTTCCTAAGAAAACTCTCTTCACGAGCCTGGAATTCAAAAGTGACGTCAAAGCAGAGACTCTTAGAAACCGCCTTTTTAAATGTCTGAAGAAGTCATTTCAAACAGCCACCTTACGCGTTACGTTCTTCAGCAGACAGTTAATCCAGTCTAACTTTAAGGACAAGACTCCGCTTTTGGCCACCTCATTATGTATTTATCAGTTTACTTGTTCATGTGGAACAAAGTATGTCGGTCGTACCTAACGTCAAGTCCACAAACGTATTCTGGTACATTGTCTAGCTTGGCTAGCTGGTCAGAGGAGAAAAGAAGAATAGTAGCAGCCCTATCCTCGAACACCTTGCTAACTCTGAACATAGAGCATCCCCATTTGCATGGATGCTTCACAGTGCTACACAAAGTTCTCCAATATCGCAAAAAGAACCTTCGAAAAGGCCATCTGCAAACTGCTACATTATTGGCTATTAGGGATTTGAAACCCAATTTCTGCATTTAAAAGCACCACATTCACTCACTTGCCCTACCGTGACAAGAGTAACGTTCTTACTATAATTTTCCCTCCTTTTATTGTGTAGGTTTACTCTTATTATTCATCGTCCATATTTTATTATTACTCTACTACTGTTTATTAACGACATAGCGTTTTCATTCAGATTTTATAAAAACAATTTATCGTCTTTATCGTGGAACAATTTATCGTGGGAAGACTTCACTAGTTCTTGTCCACTCTACACAACTAAACTGATTAGTCATTTTCTCACACTTATTACGTCACGCCAAATTCTACCCCTTTTTCTTATTTCCAATTAGTTACCCCTTCTGGACTACACCTAACATTACTTAACACGATCTCGAGGACAAATTTTACTAGTATCTGATTGGTCTAATGAATTATATACTAGATAAAATTACATATTTTAATTAAATTTTTGATTTTCCCGTCGATTGATTGAACCGTGGTGCTTGTTCTTAGCTTGACATGTCAGCTTCTTGGGCAGATGCTTCAACGATGTCCGGGCATTTAATTAGTATTTAATTGGTAGATGGTGACTAGCAGTGGAATCCAGGATGTACATTTCGTCTTATTTGGGACTCGTCAGCTGGATGTGCCTGCATTTCTCAGTGAGTGATGATGTTCCCACCGAGGCTCAAACGCAGTGACCACAGTTTCGAACGCCAAAGCGTTATCCACTAGACCACTTGGGCCACGAAAGCCACCTCTTGTGCAACGGGTCATATTAATTATTGAATTGAATTTTTTGACTTTCCCGTCGATTGATTGGACCGAAGTGCTCGGTCTCAGGTAGACATGTCGACTTCTTGTGAAGATTCAATTCAATTAGTATGACCTGTTGCACAAGAGGTGGCTCTTGTGGCCCAAGTGGTTTAGTGGATAACGCCATGGCGTTTGAAACTATGGACACTTGGTTCGAGCCTCGGTGGGAACATCATCACTCACTGAGAAATGCAGGTACATCTAGCTGAAGAGTTAAAAATAGGACGAAATTCGCATCCTGGATTCCACTGCTAGTCACCATCCACCAATTCAATAATAATTACCTATCAATTTGTTTATTGGATATATCACACAATGAAACGTTAGTATTAACTGGATGACATTTCGAACACAATTTATTGTTCATAATCATATAAATAATCACGATTGTACAGCTAATGAAAATGAGTCGTCGAATTTTTATTCGCTGTTTACGTCGTTTTCTAATGACACAATACATAAAATAATAACTGTAGTATGAGATGCAATTAAAATGGATTTCATCATGAGCTGACATTAGTTAGAGAACCATTGGAAAATCTGGGAGTACTGGACAGCTGTTTCGTCCTAGTTTGGGACTCTTCAGCAGTACGCACCCACCGGAATTCGAACCCAGGACCTTCCGGTTACCACGCAAGCTCGTATACCATTAACCCACTGGGACCTGTTCCAATGGTCTTTGAATTCTAACATCTGCCAATTCACGACATAGCGCGACCTGGGTTCCAATGGGAAGTCGTGACCAGTAGGGTGCAGCCAGTCGGGTGTGAGGACAAATACTCGCCGAAGGCATTGGCTAGCGGTCGCGCTATGTCATGAATTGGCAGAAGTTAGAATTCAAGGACCATTGGATCGGGTCCAAGTGGCTTAATGGCATACGAGCTCGCCTTGTAACCAGAAGGTCCTGGGTTCGAATCCCGGTGGGTGCGTACTGCTGAAGAGTCTCAAAGTAGGACGAAACATCTGTCCAGTACTCTTAGGTTTTCAAATGGTTCTCTAACCAATGTCAGCTCATGATGAAGTCCTGAAACCAATCAAATCCCTACAAATCAACACTTAAAATTAAAATGTTTATGATTATAATCATAGTTAAATCTCAAGTTGAAAAGTAATGTCATTTGACAGAAGGATAGGACTTGGGCACTGTGGTAGAGTATAAATCCACTTTGAATAAAAGTTATTTTGATAAAGTCTTACAGTGTTTACTGATGACGTTTCGAGCAGAATTTACTGCTCACAATCATATCAAGGTCCTCACATAACTTTCCGACTGGTTTTATATTATTCCGCTATTTTTCATCTCAAAAGGAAAATAAAACTAATGGGGAAACTGATAATGATAATATTAATAAGAAAGAACATGAAGCATCTACAGTTTTACCAAATAAGGAGAGAACATCTGGGACCCTACGTAGGATTCTTCATAAAGCAGCAATTAGAGTGGTATTCAAACCTACAAACTCACTCAGGGACAAGCTCTGTAGGTTGAAGGACTCAGTTGACCCAATTAGACAAAAAAATGTAATTTACAAAACACCTTGCAATGACTATGAGTTAAGTCAACTACATAGATCAAACTACCAGATCGCGGGTAGTCAGACTGGCAAAACATAAGTATTCAGCTAAGGCTAGAATAGTTGACCCCGAGAAGATAAATAATTTAGAAAAAAGCTCAGCAATCGCAATGCATGCGCTAACACACAACCACACAATAGGGTGGGAGAGGGTTAAAATTCTAAAAAGTAATCTAGGTAGGTGGAGAGAGAGGTTGATTACTGAATCCTTGTTCATAGAATCTACACCTAACACGTGCAATAAGAATGACTCACCCCTCATACCAGAAATATAGAAGACATTACTACCAATCAAATCAAGAGAGGAGAAATAGTGGAACCATATAAACGAAGTTGGAAAGTTGTGTGGGTACCTTGATATGATTATGAATAATAAATTCTACTCGAAACGTCATCAGTAAATATTACTCTCTAACACTATGAGACTTAATCAGAAATTTTTTTATCCATAACGAAATAGTGTCATTTATCGAATAATTCATAGAATGCATTGATATTGGAAGGGGGTGTTAAATGATAGGATTGGTAGGCAAATAAAAACTTTACATAATATGATGTGAAGTTTGATAAGGTAGAATTTAATATTGTAAAAAAAGCTGATTTAGAATGGCAAGGTCGGCAAGTGAAATAATACAGGGGACAGTTTAAACTGAGAATAATAGCAGTAATAGTCGACGTAATTATTTCTTTCAACATCTATACATCCTATGAATTATTCTATATTGGGCATTATCTGCTTTGCCACTTGACATTTAACTATGATTATAATCACAAACACCTTTGTTTAAATTTCCTCACGGGATTTAATGTCTTAGAAACCTTAAATTTGCGGTTGTACAGCTTGATAATAAATTAGTTGAAAAGAGTTTCTTCGCTGAATCACTTATTTCGATTTTCTATTTGCCCCAATGGGAATTTTCCACGTACTCGATATGCCACATAGTAAAAAGTCCTATTTACTGTGTGATGTTTCAAACACAGTTTATCGTCCATAATCATATCAACTGTAACTTTACAGCTTCGAAGCTTTTCTTTTTTCCATTTGTCGTAATGGTAGTCGAATTTTCTAGGTATTCAGGATAGATGTTGAGTTATTCTCATTGTTCTTGCTATCACATGATTCGAATGATCGCGGAATATTCAATAATTTTCTACCTGATCTTAGTTCTTTACTGAAATGAATTTGAATCCTTTCACAAAATAACTATATAACCTAAGGAATAATAATTTCTTCACCTCATAGCTAACTATTCCATGCATTGGAAAACGGAATGACTCTCCCAACCTCATTACCTACTATTAGAAAAAGTGTATGGCAGACTGGAAAAAATACAAACCTGCAAAGATGGTCTGCTGTTCCGTTTGGAAAAGCACAAACATTCATGAACAGACATAAGAAACGCATAGTAGGTGAAAATTTTAATAACTCAAAAGTCTTTGGTATATATTCCCTCCTCACTCTTCATTCTTCAACAAAGGTGAACGACAGTAAGATGATACAATACTATTTATGAACGTGAAAGATATTTTTGGCAGGAAATCTTGTTTCACCTTGGTTACTTGCCTTCTGATAGGTATATGTGTGAATTACTTAAGGTACTCCTGTTTCTGCGTTACCCAACAGCGATGACACAAACTCTGTCACAATGCGTATGAATTAAGTCCGGTTACCGAACCATAATAGTTCCCTAAACATTATTCAGTAGTACAAGAGGTAATTTATGAACTTCAGTTCAAAGTATACGAAACATGACTACATATCTCGAGACTTTCAGACACTATTGGTTCATTACTACCAACAAGCACAAAACCTAAAGCAAAAAGTTTTCTATTAACTGGTTTCCATTGTAGAGTAGATACATCACATACGATTAGCAGATGGTTATTCACTCACCAGTTACAGACAAATGATTGATCATTTCTTCTTGACGTCTCCACATTGTAAGCAGTCTAGGATCAGCATTCCAGCACAAAGCAGTTTGAATAATCGAAAACGTTGTAATTTCCATTCTGATGAAGATGAACTTTGATTAAGCATCGGATATAAATACCTTCAATATTAAAAGTAGATTTTGTAAAAAAAAGTTAGAAAATAGCGACTTCAACAAATAATACTTTTTAGCCCAATTATGTTTTACTTCTTATTGCTGATTCAGCTATCAGTACATGCAGCCGTGCTCAACAAAGTTGATGGTTATTTCTGAGAAAAACTGGGTCAGACGATGCTATTTAAGTAATCTTTATAATATACTTGTGACTTAGAAGATAATACTGAGTAAATACCGCTCAATGATTATGATCAACTTTCTGAAATATCACGGAACATTTTGTGAGATTGATTGCCAACATCTTTAGAAAACTTACAATATCTTTAAAGATGCAAATATCTACATATAATGACTTAAAGAGTTATTTAGTGGGGCTTTCATCTGTTTCAAGTTTGACCACGAGTTGATATCAGTTAGAGAACCCTTGAAAACCAGAGAGTACTGGATATCTGTTTCGTCTCAGTCTAGGACTCATTGGCTAGAAGTATGAATTGACAGAAGTTAGAATTCATGAGCCACTGGGTTGGGTCCCAAAGGCTGAATGATCCACAAGCTTGCCTTGTAACCGGAAGGTCCTGATTTCGAACTACAGTGGACGTGTACTGAGATGGGTCAAGAACTAGAACGAAACGGCCGTCCAATGCTCCTTGGTTTTCCAGTGGTCCTCCAACTGATATCAACCCGTGATCAAACTTGAAATATGATGACTTTATTCTCCTTTTCATTCCTTTAACCTATCCAAATCTAACTTTCCAATAAATGGATAGCATTGTCGAACGGGATAGCATTTGAAGGGTGAAAAATGAAGTGACAGATACTTTGACGAAGTATCAAAATAAATCAACTAAACAAAATTCTTTGTTCCAATGAATGCATAAACGAAACCAATCTATCATAAATCCCATGTGTGCAATATTAATACATTTCTAGAGTGTAATTCCCGTGTGCCTGATGAAATGCTAAGTATTTTGCCAAAGAAAACAACATGTTATTGGCCAATGCATAGCTGTGACTGACAGTTTGATCAATCAATATTTTCTTTTGACGCCTGTCTTACTTCTTTACCCCGTCTTCTTCAGGCAACAGTGTTATGGATTATATCAATGCGTTATGTAATTTTACTTCCAATAATAAAGGATTACCACCAGGTGCACTGCTACTGGCTCTATCTACCGCCCTCTCTTAGCTCCACAAAAGGTTGGTCACATTTATTTCTTTGCTTAAACTAGAGCTTATATCTGTTTTTATAATAATGGTCATTCTATCTCAATAAAATCCTCTTTCAAAATAATCTGCAAAGTGAACGGCAACCTGCGAAGAACAGTCCACTTTGCATTACTGAAGCTCCAACTAGCAACTGGAGCTGTGCATACGAAATACAATTGTTTAAGCAATTCTACTGTCATAGTTACAATCTTGTATTTTTCAGCTAACTTGATTTTATTTGTTTATTTCTTAATTTCTTGTAAGTCTAGTACCTTTTCGATTTCCTACGGAACACCACATTTTCCTTCCTTCCAATGTGCATCACCCGCCAAATTATTCACCTTATTACTTAACTCTAATACACCTATTAAACTCCTCATATACATTGATTAATATTAATAACTAGGATTATGGCACCTCGTCACTATTGTTACTATCCTCTTTCGTAAAAGATTGTATATAAACACAATTGTGTAGCTAAAGTGAATTTGTCTTAAATAACCTCCACTGAATTAGAAGTTTTATATCTTTATATATCAACTAACCTTCTATCCAGTTCATATTTAGAGCCCAGTTAACAATGGCTAACGATAGTCTAAAGTTTTAAACGAAACTATCCCTAAATCATCAGTTGAAATCTTTAACATAGGGCATCAAGCTAGAGCTTAGAAGTTTCGGTAGCAGTGGTGTTTAATTTTACGGGGTGGGGCTGCTAACCACTGGCCTATCCATCCCTCTTTACCGGCCTTGTTACTAGCTTAGCGAGGTAAAAAAGTGTGTCGGCTGGAGATAGAACCGTGGACCACAGGTGTGGTTGGCAAACATTCTACTGCTAAGTCACCAAGTCTTCAGTTGAAATCGTACTGATTGGTATTTAAACTGCTAATCAGTATCATTCATCATTACATATTGGCTTATATCATTTTACACAGAACTGGCAATGAATCATATTCATTTTATGGTGGTTTTTTGGCTTCCGTCGTTTTTAGTGGACACAGAGTGAAGAGGGGGTGAGGAACCATCAAGTAGAGCAGTTGAATCAGTGGAAGGAAGGCAAGATGATAGAGATGAAGACAAAGATAAGTGAGTAATAGAGAGGTTTTGTGTGCATTTTGGATTGTGAGGACGATTGTTACTTCCCGGCTGCCCACACCGTGGAAGTTGGTTGCGTGAACGCAGAGCCCAGGGGACAACTGCTTGGGGCCGGTCACACGCGGCCTGTTTTTGTTTGTTTTCTTTTGTTTGGTGTGTCTCAGTAGCATACTTATCACTCCTGCCCGTGACACGGCAGCAGGAAGCGCGGTCGTTGTTAATCCGGGCCACGGCCGATCCGGCATGATATTTTGTGAATTTGTTTGATTGCATGGAGGATTTAATCATGAGCTGACATCAGTTAGAGAACCATTGGAAAACCTAAGAGTACTGGACAGATGTTTCGTCCTACTTTGAGACTCTTCAGCAGTACGCACCCACCGGGATTCGAACCCAGGACTTCTGGTTACAAGGCGAGCTCGTAGACCATTGAGCCACTGGGACCCGATCCAATGGTCCTTGAATTCTAACTTCTTGTTTGAATCATGGTATTGGATGGGGTAGCTGCTTTTTGTTTAACCGCTATCCAAACAACCTTTCTGGCATGGTAGAACCTCAAGAGACATAAGTCTCAGCCAGTATAGCTTGAATAGATCATTGCGGTGTTCAAGCCCGACCACCATGTCAAGGTAGCAGCTTTCGGTCGGTGTGTGCTATGTGTGCTATTTGGAGCGTGGCAACTCGAACTGCTGCACTTCGGTGCCAAGCTCTATGTTGAATCCAGACAGACAGATATTCATTTTATGGTATTATAAATTACTAAAGTGTGTTAAATAAAATAAGCCCCAATGAAAATGTACTGTTAAATAGTAAAATATCACTCCAAGAACTAAATATTCTTATCCACTTCACATTTCACTTACCAATATAAAGCATTGGCAAATCGCATTGAAAAAGCAGCTCGATGTAAAATCAAGCTTACTAGACCAGAATAATCAAGATACAAGTCATGATTTATTGCCTAAAAGAATAGAAATCAGTATAAAAAACAATTTCAGATATTATTGAATCGATAAAAAGATGACTACACAATACATATACGATAATGAAAATAAACGAAAAGTACTTTGGGTAGCCAGGATATAAGGACATACGATACTTTAACGGGAGTGCATTTAGTATCTGACATATTATAAACAATTATAAGTCTCAATTCAGTCTAAAGAAGAATCTCTGTGACTCAGTTTTGATAAGAACAAACTGCGGACACCAGTAAAATGACAGCACCACAAATAAATGACCTTCATACGCAGTAGTGCTAGGATGGAAGCACTTAACTTTGATATGTTGTTTAAACAATTAAAATAGACCTGTAGTTAATGAATTAATGTTATTAAAAACATCAATGTTGCTTCAATCATATGAAATCAATTTTAGTATCTATGGTTTAAAGTTCAGTAGCATTAACAAAATAATACACACTGAATATCAGAAAAATTAGGAAAGATATACGAAATCATACACTTATAGTCTCCACTGAAGCCAGGTCAGTAGTAGTGTATGGAATTGCTTCTTCTGCACAAAGAGAACCGCTTGTTTCAGGCGAATCACAATAGCCTCTGTTGTTTAGAGTATGTGGTACATCGATGTTTTTGGCAGTTCATTTGGTACCCGGTAGATGATAGAAAAAGATTCGTCAATGTTGGTTTTTTGGCCGGTTTGGACCAGGTGATCTGATATCGGAATGTTGATGGTTTTTACTACACCTTTACTTAGTCACACTGATAAATGTTCGCAACCATGAAAAATCAAGTTCCTAGAGCAACGGGTAATATAACTCGTTTCACAAGCGCAGTTGAATCGGTTGATACAGTTAGGGATTGTCTATTCTAGGTACTTCACTTCCACAGGAAACATCAGTCGTGTAGAGAATAAGAGTTGTAGTTTACTAGAATTAAAATTCTTTGAATAGATTTTCTTAAATTGTCAGTAATTATTTCACTAGGTGTGTCGCCCTCGAATTACAGTTGTATATATAAAGGCTTCTTATTTACCCATGAACAATAGTCCTTTTCTGCCCTCTAGGTCATGCTATTCTTGATGAACTTTTCTGGATACCTATTTTCAATAAGGGTGCCATAAACTCTCCTTAGTTCATTTCAGTTACTTCTTCTGAGCATATAGCTCTCACACTACGGCTTAGAGTCCTTATTAAATTTATTTTATACTGGAAAGGAACGAGGCAATGAAAATATGTAGTTACTTTAAGGTTAAGAAGTATAGGTGTATCTCAGTGAAAATTTTCGTTCCCCTAAAACATAAAACCAATTTTTGCAGATCAAATGAGTTAACATGACCAATCAGTGGAGAATAATAATTACCAGATCTTGTAGATCTAAGGAGTGACTGAGTTTCACATTAAACTGTTAAAGACCAGCAGTACTAGTTCATACAAGTCTAGTCTTTGAGCAGTGTTCTACACAACTCATCAAATATAAAACAGAGCTGATAGTTGAAGACAGTAAATACTTAATAACCTCAGGCTCTTAGTCAGAGCCTTGATAATTCTAAATCAAAACAAACCCTACACATCCATTCGATCCGATGATATGAGACTGAAGAAAGTTAAAATTGCATACAAATAGTATGCTTTAATAAGTAAATACTAAGTAGCTTTACTAAAATCCTACATATTGAACAAAGGCAGAGAAAAAATATTATTACAATGCAGGAAAAACGAAATGATGAAGCTAAAACATTTATGAATGAAGAAATACCTCGGTTATTTGAGGTAGGTACAGAAGAAGATTATCAGATGAAAGTAATGATAATGCTCTTGTCGCCCAATGACGTATGCCTTGATCAACAACATCCGGTGAAAGTAAACGTAGAACAAGACCAGGATAAGGCACTGGAGTAACTGTTAAAAGACTGAACAGGTATAAATAAGTGAATCAAAATCATGAAAGAAATTACGACAGAAAAATGTATTTAATCAAAATGTTTGATATAAGTGACCATTCAGTGAATATTGAGCTCACAAACAACAGTCGCGAGTTATTTATACGTGAATAACGCATTATCGGAAGGAACTTTCAATGCTATATATATATATATAAAACGTTTTTTGGTAAATGCAACTAAATGCCCATTAGACGAATTATTCTGATTCAAAACAAAATATTCAACGAAGAGACGCTTTACAACGAATTTATTATCAAGCTGTACAACCGTACAATCTTTAAGAAATTGTATCCTGCTCCACTAGAATAGGTAAACTGATAGATGCACATGGGGCGGCCAGATGGGGGAGCTTGTCTTTCACAGAGATGGAAAACAACTTGCGGCTGGTGAACGTCATTTGTAATTTTACTGCAAAGAACGTCTTACTGACTACTTTAGACAGACGGTTTTTGAGCATGTCTGCGGTAACGTACATTGGCCGTAGCTAGAGAACGCTTTCCACACGGATACGACAACATAAACCAGCATGGTTTTACAAGGGAGAAAGTAAGTGTGTGTGAAGCTGTATTCTGGAAAACCTGATCGACTCCTGTCACTCTACCAACCCTGACCGTGATTTTAAGATCATCTACCGAATCCATGCTAACTTACCGCGTTTTATTCGTTACAGACTTCTATAGACAGCGGAGGCCTTGGCAATTCATGACTTTAAGCCAGACCTTTGTGTACAAAAGAAGTATGTACTATCCTTACTTCTACCTTGGCCGTAGAGGAATAGACATTTATTTATTTTGTTTAATTAGTTATTCTATGTACTTTTCCCTTATTACTTCGATTATTTTTATTATTATTATTACGACTCTCACTCTGAATCTTTTCCACTTGACCCATTTGACATTTTAAACCCAACATTATTCATTTGTATACTTTTTATTTTTACAATATTATATTCTATCTTATCAAGTTTCACAGCATGTTATGTAACATTTTATATTCGTCTACTGATCTTATAATTATATACCTCTTTCCTAAATCTATACACCTTATGCATTATTCTATATATGACATTAATTATTTTGCCACTTGACATTAAACTATGATTATAATCACAAATATTCTCATTTCATACCATTATTATTTCATGTATTCACACCTTTGACCTAATTCCCTCACCGAATATAATTTCTTTATAAAACCATATATATATATTTAATAATATATAAATAAGTAGCACAGCGATTCTTTACGTTCTAATTTACCCCTGTAAATCATGGTTGCAGGTCTTTGACCATAGATGTTATGGTTTTGTTTTTCATGGCACATGGAGTACTGTGGTAAGTATTATTTTTGTTAACTGAAGTGGAATCGGAGTGTGTATTGCCCCGCAGTTCACTCCGTCCTTCTCTATGGCTCTGAAACATGGCCAATACGCGTTGAAGACATGAAAAGGTTGACTGCTTTCGATCATAGATGTCTGCGATCTCTGTCTCACGTTAGGTGGTTTAATAAGGTAAGTAATGTTGATGTTAGGCGTAAAGTGTTGGGCAAAGAGGGAAAATCAATCGACGAAGCTATAAAGTTACATAGATTGAGATGGCTAGGTCACGTGATGCGCAAGCCTAACCACCGCCTCCCCCAACGGGCATTGTTAGCTGATATAGGTTCAGGTTGGAAAAGACCAAGTGGTGGACAAACAAAAACATGGCCTCATCAATCCATGAAATCCTTGACAGTTAAACTGAGTCAGGTAGGGAGATGCAGACTCCCGGGTTGGGGCCCTCGGGACTCTAGGAATCAATGGCTGGAGACAATAGGTGACATGGCTCAAAATCGTTGTCAATGGCGCAGATGTATTCAGTCTCTGTAATCTTTTTCCTTTTAACCATTACCCGTTCTGTCTCGCTTTTACACTTGTCAGACTCTATTGATTCTCTTCACTCATCTTCTTGTCTACCTTTGTGTGGTATTTGAAACGTGGCAACTCTAACTGCCGCACTTCTGTGCCAAGTTCTATGTTGAATCCAGACAGACAGATTCGGAGTGAAAGACAGACAAAGTCTGTTAAAGCCATGCTTAGCGACTATTATTTGTCTGTACCATATAAGAATTCATAGGCCATTGGATCAGGTCCCAGTGGATTAACGATCTAAGAGCTCGCCTTGTAACCAGAAGGTCCTGGGTTCGTACCCTAATGGTGGACGCGTACTGATGAAGAGTGCCAAACTAGAACGAAACAGCCGTCCAGTACTCCCAGTTGGTTTTCCAATGGTTCTCTAACCGATGTCAGCTCACAATGAAATCTTGTAACCAGACAACCAAATCCTTACAAAGCAATGCTTGAATATCTACGATTAAATAATGAACGAATTAAAATGACAGAATATTGAAGAATAAATAACACGACAGTTCAAGTTACCTGTATATTTCTTTCAGTAACTTTATCCAAGACCATTTCTCCGACGTATCTTTTAAATTCTGCCTAGTGATTTGCGGCCAACTTACTAAACAACTAGTAACAAATGCTAGCATAGCTTCAGGTACATCACAAATAGAATAACGTAAATTCCATAGCACTTCAATTGTTACTGGTGGTGGACACGGTAAATAACAGGTAATTGAGTTGATATTACATCCTTGGAAACTACTAGTACTATTACTGTTATTATTACCACTATTGTTACTACTGTTGCTGTTCAAAGCCACATTATTCCAATATTTCCACCAGTATGTATATTAACACCAAGATTACTGCCAAATGAACCAATGCTGTATTGATTAAAAGATGAATGCATAGAATTAAGAGTTGCTAACTGTAATACAGGAATACGAGCATGTTCTTTTTGACTAGATCTACGCACAGATGAAGATGCTGCACTATACGCCATCGCACAAGCATCTACTGATTTAAATGATAATTCTGGATTTAGAGTTTGAAGAAATATTGCAGATTTAGCTTCAAGAATTGATTGTTTTGCTTCTGGACAAAGACTGCTATATGGTGAAGAGATTCTGAAATAAAAAGAAAGTTAAGTTGATCAATAAAGTTAGGGAAGTAGTGCGAGAAAATCTACGTGAATCACTTCTAGAATTATTTTGATGCCATATTCACAATAAGGAATTAGCAAATATAACCCATATATTAGCAATTCAGTCAAGTATAAAAAATAAATTTTGCTATTAACAATGATATATTATTAAGAAGAGGTGAAGCAAGATATCAAACTCTAATCAGTTGTCATTTTATCAAAGCTAAACAGAAATCATTGTACTAATGACTACTTAAATCGACTTAAGTAACAACACTTAGAGAATGTTACTGAAAACGTTTAGTCAACCACTGTATTTAATATTTGATACTCCTCCATAACTTGATCTTATTAGTTACATTTGAAAATGAAGGCAATATGATGTACACTGATGAGCATATAAATAATATTTTAACAGGATAGTAAATATTTGTATCTTTGGCAGTGTGCTACAGACTGTTTTAATTTAACAGCAAATGGTTTATTTACAAGAACGTCACTGAAAGCTTTGTAATAATTGAAACCAGATTGACGGCTAGCTTATGTTCTTGGACATGAAGACGAAGGGGACGTCCACTTTGGCGAATATAGTGTTTTTTGCAACGTCCAAATATTAGACAGACGAAACATCAAGATCGCAAGAGAATTTATTAGAAGACCGGTATTCCACTGAATAGTCAATCAATAAACACATCGAGATAGACTAAATTTACCAACCAGTAAGAAGAAAATCTCACACACAAAGGGTCAAAGTTAAAGTCAAAGAAACAGTCAGTTTCAATATAAGTAGCGTAAAAGGTGTGAAAATACACAAAAACAACCAATCACATTCAGGGTCACACACTAGGAGAGATGACTAACAAACTCGTGGATAAATCTAACAGCTCACTTCAAACTGAAGTATGCGATGAAGATGTTGCCTAATAGGGCAATGAAAGCTTCGTAAATTGACTATATAGCTCAGAGAAAACAACCACATGAAAAACATCCACCTGAGCTACAAATCTTCTCCGTCGTATCTAAACTGAATTCTTTCACTCAAGTTTGCAATGTTGTTGTCATGTTAGCTGGCTCGCCATAATGATTCATTTTGCATTGTTGGTATTAGATGGTTGACAGAATTCACTCTGCACCAAAGATAGGAATAGACACATTACAATTGTTACTGACTAGTGTCAAATCGAAACTAACCAAAACAATCCTACAAGAGGTCAATCGGGAGCCTGAATCGCTCAGTAGCAATGTCTATAACTGTAACTTTAGACGACGTGAGTTCAAATCTCCGAAGGGACATGAGTTCCTTCGAGGTTGCAGATACGCCTCATTGACTAGTGGAAAGTAGCACAAAACCTAGGTTTAAGGCTTCCTGCCTACTGCTTCCGACCATCTAATACCAACAGGTTTGCTCAAAAAAATATGGATCAGTTTATTTCTGCAATTCCATACAATCGAGTTAATAGATTAAAACTGTCACTCCAAAATATGTTCATAGACTAATCAAACTCTCGAAACTTTAATCTTTTCGTGGTTTCTCTTGAAACACCCTTCCTTCAAAGATCTAATGCAAAGATATGGAGTCTAAAGTTCGCCAAAAACGCAGTACCTATTACTGTCTCAGCTATGTTCTCAAGTGAACTCACTTTGAAATTACTAGCACTTATGAATTTAGTAGCTGAATGATAGTCAACTTCTTTTGTGGTGCATATATTACAGATTCAAAGAAGCTAATATATCCAGATGATTTGTTATTCCCTGATGATTATCAAATCCAAGTTAAAGGACTCCTTTAAATATCCTTTCCAATATCAAGAGTATACGACTCTTATTGAAAAAATGAGATGAAAATACACATTTTTATTAGCACTACTAAAGAAACATTATCTGATATAATGAGTTTTAAAATAGTTTCATGAATAGTGATAATGCAAGAGAAAGAGAATAGATGACTTACTTTTCACTGGTAGTTCCAAATTCATTATTCAATTCGATGATAGGAAATTCAATCTCATATTGGTATTCGGGAAAACAAAGCTATATACAAAAAATAATACATATGTGAACAATATCTCTCATTTAAAACAAAGTAGTACGTTTATTCAAAACTAAATAGGAAATGTAACATCTATAGTTGAACAACAAGAAATATCAGTAGTTTATATCTAAACTAATGCATATACATATAGTATTTATAGAATGTGCAGAAATTTCAGAGGAGTTTATTGCATGTTATTTTCCCTTCGTACACTATATTCAAGTTAAATTAACTGACAGTATATTACGTAACACAATAGTCTCTAAACTGAAGCACAAGCCATTCCATTATGATATATCTGCTTTGTCTCCTTCAAGAAATCCACAATATCTAATTGAAAGCCATTTGTAAGTTATTTACAAATACATTTTTAGACACAAGGGCATAACTGAAGAACAGTTAGCTCATGTATTGGAAAACGTTGCCACCCATAATCAGGCCCTTCCTCAAGTTTAGTCAGAACTGGCAACTCGGAAGCTTGTAAATATTTTAAACACACACACAAGAGTAGATAACACCAATAGAAGTCACATCTTAATCGATTAAAACAAGTCGAACGAGAGAAAATATAATCAATAGAGAGATGGAAGTTTTTGTAGCCCAAGTTCTACGCAGGTCACCAATATAAGTAATGCACAGAATTTTTAGCGACAATTATTGTATAATAGTTTTTATTTGTCCAGGATCTTCAAGTTAAATGCTAACTGAGAGTTTATTGTGTGACACACTTCTGTATGACCCGAAGCTCACACCAATCCCTTATGATATTTCTTCTTTGCCACCATTGAGAAAAGCCAATTTAAAAAATGGGGCAGAAGTACATTTTTTGACCCAAAAACATAAAATAGCTAAATAATTGAAGATTGCGGGTGATTAGTTTTATTTCTCAGGCAGTACCAAACATTTTACGAACAGTTATCTCATATACTGAGATACGATGCCAACTACGGTATTTCTTTTTCTCAGGTTTGGTATAAACTACCAAATCAGCAGGTTTGTAGACATATTCGATGGTCACAAGAGTAGACGACACCATTAAGGGTAATATCTCAATAGATTAAAACAAACTGAACAAGAGAAATTATGCAGAGTATAATGATGGCGTATTTGGTAGCACAGGTTTTAAACAGGCCGCCATGAGAGCTAAAAATCGATAAAAACTCATAAATATTTGTTAACTGAAATTAACGAAAGCCGTTTATTGATGATAAAAATGTATAATTTCCCGATTTGTTCAATAAACTAAAAGCAACAGAATAAATACCAGCTTACCTGTACAAGTGGACAATCTGGTGAAGTATTCGACTGAGACCAAGTAGGCCTAAAATCATGCATCATTTCAGATGGTGGCCAAAGACCAACAATCGCTGTATTTTGTTTTAATCCACCATTTATATCGAATAGAGGGAAATTCACCCAACCAATTAACGTCCCATCAACTACAGAGAAATTATAAGTACATTTCAAAAGAAAAGATGTTATTCAAGTGTTGGTTTGTAGGGATTTGATTGGTTTCAGGACTTCATCATGAGCTGACATCAGTTAGAGAACCATTGTAAAACCTAAGAGTACTGGACAGATGTTTCGTCCTAGTTTGGGACTCTTCAGCAGTACGCCCCACCGGATTCGAACCCAGAATCTTCCGGTTACAAGGCGAGCTCGTATACCATTAAGCCACTGGGACCCGATCCAATGGTCCTTCAATTCTAACTTCTGCCGATTTACGACATAGCGCGACCGCTAGCCAATGTCTTCGGCGGGTATTTGTCCTCACACCCGACCAGCTGCACCCTACTGGTCACGACTTCCCACTGGAACCCAGGTAACTACCTACCTGAATAGGGCCAGTCGCATCTCATTGGTATTCAAGTGTTGGTTTGTAGGGATTTGATTGGTTTCAGGATTTCATCATGAGCTGACGTCAGTTAGAGAACCATTGGAAAACCTGGGAGTACTGGACAGCTGTTTCGTCCTAGTTTGGGACTCTTCAGCAGTACGTACCCGCCGGGATTCGTTATTTATCTGACGAAATGAAACTCAACAAGACAAAATTTAATACTCCAGGCAATGCAACCATGTAAACTTTTGATTAGTAGTGATAAAGCATTATAAAAATGTATCAGTTCAATCCTCATCATATCTAACGATCAAAAAGTATAATATAGGGAATTACCTAAAAGTCTGATCGTTAAAATAGCAGTCTACTGTGAGCAAATAATTTATAGGACTCCACTCAATACCAAAAGATATTCAACGGGATCGCATGCAAACTACGAGTACACAGTATGATCCACAGTAATATTACTATTTTGAAAATGAATGACTTCTAATCACTTCAATGCAACACAAGCAACACGCTCATGCAGAAACAAAAGTTGGGATTCATGAGCCATTAGATTCTAACTAAGCTGCTGCATAGTAAAAATGTGCTTACCACAAAACCTCTAGTTTCTGGGTTCTACCACTGGAGGCGTTGTCAGTAAGCACTACTGAGAAGTTCTAAAATCAAGATTAAACAACTCCCCAGTGTTCCTTGATTCTAATTACTCGTTTAAGACATTTCAGTTCTTGATGAAATCTACCTTGATAACAGTCAAATTTTAACAATCACAACATCTAAATAAACAGAAATATAAAACTTAAAAAAGTAGTGTTAACTTGATTCAACATAAGATAGGCTCTCCTCGAAATTCGACTAAATGAGAGGAATGAAATGAACTTAGAACTATAAATTCACCAAAAAACGCGTTTGCAGAATACACGGAAGATAACACGATAGCCGAGTTTTCGTGTAACATATTGACAGACGACAAATACTCCTACACTACAGCAGGATGTTGGCCGATATTTGAACACTAAACACCTACTGTGTCCTTAAAAGGAACGAAAACAATAGGCTATTAAAAAAGATATCTGAAATACTTTCCGTGTAGTTTTCCTAGAATTTACTTCTATCAGAATCAAGTATTCATCCAAATTATCTTTTTTTTCATCCCTTTAAGTTCAAAGTGGAACTTTAGGCTTTAGACTTCAGGCATTGAAGTTCTGTTAGCACTGGTGTTTTTTCTACAGTGGCGACATTTAATTTCAACGTTTCAAGACTATAAACATGTGGAAAGAAGCAATAACACAATATTTTAGCGTTAAAAAAAGATAATCGAAACACAGGGGATGGGCAACTACAGAGTTATTTTTCAAGAGCCAGTGTGTAAGGATTCGATGTCGGATTGATATTAGGCTGTGATCAAACTTCGAAAAAAAAAATAAATCCCTACCAACTAACTCTGGAAAATTAATCTGATGCCTGCTAGTGACTGGCTATAAGACGAAGTTTCCTGTAGTTGTAGTGAGAAGTCGTGACCAGTTGAGTTCACTACGTCGACTGTGACGACAAATACACACCGCGAAAATTGGCTGGTGATTGCGCTAATAATCGCTAATTGACAGAATTTGGATTTCATGGGCTGTTAGACTCTAATTCAGTGGCTTGATGGTCAACGAGCATGGTCTCGTAATCAAAGGCCCTGATTTCAATCCACAGAGGCGTCGTGAGTGCGTGATGAAGAGTCTCGAAAGAGGACAAAACATATGTCCATCGTTCCCTGCTTTTCAATGGTTCTTTAATTGAATTTAACCGGTGATCAAATCCGAAATAAAATGTCATTTCTGATAATTTCAGTATAATCATGTAAGTAATCGCTAGGATTCATCAAATTCATTACCGAGGACACTTATATTACGTCTTCATCCAATTTCAATTATACAAAATATTTTACATACGCTAATATGTGACATACTCTAGTCAGGAAGATGTATACTACAGACAGTATTTACTTAGACATTCGCTGATACATTTACTCTTGAATCCAACCAAAGCTACCTTATAAGAAGTAGCAAACTAAATACAATGAAACTATCGATGCTTTGCTGATCAAACAATTTTTAAGATAAATAACGCCAAAAGTGAAATATTTCGTTCACTTACAAACAGTGATCGTAACGAATAGGGACACTCAAGATAAGAATGAATTATTCAAGTGTTGGTTATAAGGGATTTGATTGGTTACTGGATTTCATCATAAACTGACATCGCCTGGCGACACATTGGAGTAGTGAGAGTACTGGACGGTTGTTTTGTCGTAGTTTGGCGCTCTTCATCACCACGCATACACCAGGGTTCGAACCCAGGACCTTCCGGTTAGAAGGAGAGCTCGCAGACCTATAATCCACTGGGACCCGATCCAGTGACCAGTCCATGAATTCCAACTTCTGTCAATTCACTACATAGCACGACTAGTAACCAGTTTCATTGGCGAGTAATTTTCTTCACACCCTACATGCTGTACCCCCTGGTCACGGAAGATTTAGGTGATGCCCCAAATAACTCAACATAAATTAAACTATTAGCTTATAAACATTTCATATATGTGTAATAAAACGAAGAAAAAATATCACAACAAGGCAAACGTATCTTATTTGTGTTAATTCATTTTAAACTTACCGTCCGAATTATCAGAATTCAATTTTTTACATGAAAACAAACTGATCGCAAGCATTGTTTCTCTCGGCAGTTGACTGATAGCAAAACCTGTATGAGTGGAGAACAAAAATACACACACATAGAGAACAAATAAATTTAAACTGATACAAAGAAAACAGAAAATTGTATTCCATTTATAGATAAGTTGTTCAATTAATAGACAACATATTTATTTGGTAAAGCCTAGCGATAATCTTCAGTATATATCAATAGTCTACTCACAAGTAGTCTAACTATTAATATTAAAAGTGCTAACGTGCAATGGCTGTTGAACTTATAATTGAAATGTAAAAGAACATCAGAAATAAATTATCTCTGCCAGTTTAGTTTGAAGTTATTTCAGTTGCATGTAATGGTTTATGTTTATTAACCAGCAGTTCACTATATGATAGCCTTTTTGAAGAAAGGAATTCCACAAGTACTCGACAGTCTAATAAGAAATATAACAACCGATAAACCCTGAGTTTAATGGCTATACTCAAATTACACTGCTGAAGTGAATGAAGCTTTTAAAAGGTTTAAAAATAGAAAAACACCGTCATAATTATGGTTTATTAAGAAATTTGTACTGAAGTTATACTCAGTCAAGTGTAGATAATTGGTGTCAGCATTTAACTTTCATCCACTCTGTCCGCTTTCCAACGCGGTAGTACTACAAGCACCAGACACAAATAGTGACTCACAACGCAGAACATGGTATGATGCATATGTCCAGTCTTCTAAGATTAGATCAAAGAGACTTTAAAAATAAAACCAATTGGTCTTCAAAGAAGCTTTCAGTGGTTGAATCTAGGAAATAAGGTCAATGATGAATTAAAAATCCAATGCACACATAATTTACCTAAGAAATGAACTATTATTATACACAGTAGGGCATATGTGCTTCGGCAGCATTTTTCCTTTTCATCCTCTTCTTTGAAGTCTTTCGTAGCTTACTCTGCGCCTGCTCATACTTTCGTATTCTCTTCATATGATTGCCTCCACTTCACTCTCGGATCCACGCACAGTTCACCATATCTCAAATCCCTACCCAGAAATCTGGTACATGACGTCACTCCGCATTCCTCTCCGTGTGTGTGTGTCCGACCAGTCTCCGCATACCTCAGTATATGTATTGGGTCATAAGTTCGTGGTTGTTTCGTTTCCAAGTTCGTATACCATTCAATGGCCCATGAATTCTAACTTCTACCGTCTTGGGATTATAGCGCGACCACCAACCGATTCGGTCAAACCGGTTACAACGCTTATGATCTCAGTCACAAATGAGCGAAATGGCCATGTGGTGTTTAGATAACTCTGACCTAGCTAGTTAGCACTACTGTTTAATGTGAATGGTTCACAACTATTACTGCTAAAGAGATACTCAAAGTTTCTCATCAAGATAGTCAGTGGTATGACTTATTGTTTCATTCATAAAACAATTGTTTATGAAAATGAAGTGTTTCCGTTATATTAAAGAAAAACATACTCGGAAATTTGAACCATTGATCGAATTGTAACACTTTAGGAAATCCGGACTGTATTGTTTGATAACGACCAGGATCACTGATAAAATAATCTCTAGTGTGTTTATTTTGACTGTCACGTGATGGAGCATGATTATTTGCCCAATAGAATTCTTTCGATTGTTGATTATAAGGCACTGAAGTGTAATGATTGCCAGTTTTATTCACTGGAGAATTAGCCATTTCACTAGGATATACTTTACTCAATGGTCTACCGGCATAAACCAGACCCAAACGTACACAATAATAACCATCTGTTCTGCAAAATATTTATATAAGCAGAAAAAATGCAATAAAAATAACTTAGAAAATATGTTGTATTAAATGAAAAAATAGGTGATTTGAACACTAATATAGAAACTAGTGCTCAGCGTCAATAAAAAAATGCATGAGTGAAAAATAAAACACCGGTAAAATTTAAGAAGCTAAAGAAAACTCAGTTAGTAGCTACTTACACCTCGGTTATATGCAATAAATTTTCATGTATCAGCCTATAAGTGATAATTGTGTGATAGTTGATGATATAATCTGATTGTCCAAACTGACATCTGAAGAAGGGTTCAAACCCAAGACACATTTGCTGAAATTATAACAAGGGAGCCAAGGAGTTTGAAAATTTTCGACAAACTCTGCTGTCGACAACCGTGGTACACAGGCTGACTGGTGTCAGAATAGAACATTGCAAACAGTTGAAGCATTTCGAGTAGTCACATTCCACTTAGTTCATGGATAATCCCCATTCAGGCATTAAGGAAAACAAAACACATAGATCAGCAAAGAGTCTCTTTTCGGCTAATTCATTTTCTTAGCTGTACAGTCGCAAATATAAATGTGTTATTTTGTATGTATGTGTACATTAAGTTTGTCAAACGAAATTACAATTGGTTATGGTTATTTTAACTAAACAGGTGAAGGTTGGTAATACAAGTCAAGGAAATTAGGTGTTAATGAAATTAGGGTAGTAACAAAGGTGATGAGGTATTGCCGAAAGAAGTTATGTAATGATATGAATAGTTTGATGAGTGAATTTTACTCAGGATGCACATAGGAACAAAGTAGATAATACGAAATTACGTAAGAGTTCTAAATGAAAACCAGAATTATAAACAATTAAAGAACAGGCAAAGAAACAAAATTAAGTCATCAAAATAAAAAAAATCTCAAGAGAAGGATCACGTCATCTCTGAGAAGAACATTCTTTGCAGCTATTCTAAGAATAGTGTTCTCCAGTCACCCACTGATCTGCAGAAGCCTCAAGGACAAGATCCCCCATTTGACCACTTCTATGTGCATATATCAGTTCACCTGCTGCTGTGAAGCCAGGTACATCGGTCGTTCGACGCGCACCCTGTCCAAGAGGATTCGAGAACACTATCCAGCATGGTTGCAATAAGGAGTGAGATAACTGAACACCTGGTTAACACTGATCATTCCATTTCAACAAATGCCTCCTGCTTCAAAGTAATCTACAGAGTCAAGAATAACTTATCAAAGGCAATGTGGTTTCGCCTTCTTTGTATCGCTGAAGCTCTGACCATTCATATAGAAAACCCGGAGCTGTGCATACAAAAGAAGATTACTCAACCACTTCTACTCTCATGGTAACAACTTTTTAAATTTGATTTGATTTGAGTTTTTTTTTATTTTGATGACTTAATTTTGTTTCTTTGCCTGTTCTTTAATTGCTTATAATTCTGCTATTCATTCAGAACTCTTAGGTAATTTCGTATTATCTACTTTGTTCCTATGTGCATCCTGAGTAAAACCCACTCGTGAAACTATTCATAATATTACATAACTTCTTTTAACAACTGTTTGTGACAATTGGTATAAGAATAAAACTTATGACAACTCATCACCTTTGTTACTACCCTAATTTCATTAACACCTAATTTTCTTGGCTTGTATTACCAACCTTCACCTGTTAAGTTAAAATAACCATAACCAATTGTAATTTCGTTTGACAAACTTAATGTACACATACTAAGCTTTCGTCGTCCTTCTGAGCAACATCTTCAGTGCAAGATTTAGCATAAAGTGAACTGATTTAAGTTCTCCAGGAATAATATAATTGTGTATCTTGGCTACCATCTTCGTGACTAGTTGGTAATTTAAGTCTCTATTGATCATTTTTATTGACTTAGAATTCAAACTTTATTGACATGTGATGATTTACTTTTTATATTAGCTAATAAATCTGGTCTATGATAGTATACTTGCTAATTGCTAATTCACTTGAGTGTTAGGCTTTTAGAAATTCCCCTGGCAGTAGATTTGGTGTTTCCTCTATTTAAAATTTCGACATTATCCTAATCAAATTGGTGTCCAGAATTATCTATATGCATTGATATTAAAGAATATATATATAACATGTATTTTCATAGCTAATTTGTGCTCTTGAATTATAATTTGAAGGGAACGCCTACTTTGACCGATGTAATGTCGATTGTAGTTCATACATTTTATATTTTGTAAATGGTATTAACTTTACCTTTTTTCCAGTTGGACCATTCGTTTTCCACAGTATCAAATGAAGTGATTGTGTTGACTGGCTTGGCTGGCTACATCTGCCTCAAATGGTCTTAATATTCTAGCCGTTATTTAAGAGATATTTTTTTATATATGGTAAGATGAATTTTCTTGTAGTCTTTGATGATGGTTTCTTGTTGGTGTTGTGACTCGATTTTAAACACTTTTTGATGCAGTTGTGAGGATATCTATTCGTTTTGAAGACAGTTAGTAGGTAACATATGTCCAAACCAAGTGCACTTTAAACAGTTTTAAAAAAAATTGGGCATTGGGTATATATGATATTCTCCAGTGTTGAAGAGAATGGAAGAGAAATACCTACTAACTGTATAGTAAAGGTTTTTGTATTTTCCAATGAATGAAAAACAAAACGATATTGTTTTCACTGACGTTTCGCTATTTAATGCTAATAGCTTTATCAAAGTATTAATAAACCGGAGTTTACAAAATCTCAGCCTATATATAACAAAGAGTTAAGGGGTGAGAAAATAGACTTAGATGAAGTTAAAAGGACATATTTTCTTACCCCGTAACTCTTTGTTATATATAAACTGAGATTTTGTAAACTCCGGTTTAATGATACTTTGATAAAGCTATTAGCATTAAGCAGTGAAACGTCAGTAAAAACAATATCGTTTTGTTTTTCATTCATTGGGAAATACAAAAACCTTTATTATACAGATAGTAGGTATTTCTCTTCCATTCTCTTCAACACTGGAGTGCTACAGTGTCTTTGAACTCTTTTAAACAATGCACACAGTTTATTTTGTGACTAATTGGGTTATTACTAATATAGTTGAGTATTTGGTCTGTGTGCGTTGATATTAAACCTATTCTGTTAGATTACAATAGGAATGATCAGGTTTGAAGCTTTGCTAAAAAGCATTGCAATACACATCACTGGTTACATTCTCTGCAATTTAGTTTTAAAATTGAATCTATTTAAAGCAAATTATTAGTAGTATAAAGAGAAAAGTTAACCCCTAAGTTTCTTTTTTACCTTGTCGAATTATTTACAAAAGCAGATTGATTAGAAGATGAATTGGATAGATTTGAAATACTACTACTTGAATTGCTACTACTTGTGTTTGAATTGTAAACTCCAATTGTTTTCCTAGGAGGTGGATTGTGTACAGCAATTAAACCGATAACTACAGCATCTAGACAATCTGCAGAGCTTTTAACTACTCTGTCTTGCTTTACTGAAAGGAAAACAAACAAAAAACATTAAAAGATTTATTAAAATGGTGCATATTGCATGGACAAAACAACTTACACAGGCTGAAAGTAGTTAAACACATATATGACATTGAAATGTCTTCAGTAAGTTTTAAAATTTTCAGCCTTGAGGATACTGATATTCGTATTGCAATCAGATGGTGCACTCAGCTCAATTCAGTTCCGATAGTTGAGTCAGTTGAAAACACTCGAATTCTGGTTGGTTTCCTGAGTGAACACAGTAGTATACTGGAACACATTCACAATTTTCACATACCATATTGTGACTTGGAAGACTTTGGTTTCAAAAGAACAACTTCAGTAAATCTTGAAGCGCAAATTAATTTGCAAATAGCAAGTTTGATCCAGTGTACTACAACAGTTCGCCCAAGTAGCTAGACAGAATTCGGGTGATTTCAGCTGATTCGGCTCTTTGAGCTGAGTCAAACCACGTACATTGTTGATTAATTATCTCAGCGCCAAAAGAAATAAAACCATATCGACAAGCTCAAATAGTAGAAAATCAGATGAAGTTGGCTACACATTAACGTAGCAAGGGTAAAATAAGAATAAAAG
Source organism: Trichobilharzia regenti (assembly GCA_944472135.2). NCBI lineage: Eukaryota > Metazoa > Platyhelminthes > Trematoda > Strigeidida > Schistosomatidae > Trichobilharzia > Trichobilharzia regenti. The sequence continues at coordinate 130,389,461 of OX235262.1, read as the reverse complement.
CTAAAGATAACGAGTATTATTAAACAAAACATTTAGGCGATAATGTACAAATTGCCGCAGGGAGAAATTCCCTAGTGATTAATCATAAAATTACATTATATATCTTTTTCTATGCATATATAAATAGAAAGAATCAATTTCACTGTTAAGGTGTTCTATAGAGACAGACAGTAACTGCATAAATTTTTCTCCTTACTTTAAAGGCATATGCAATGAAATAATTTGGCTTAATTAGTGAAATTAATAAAATATAGATAATGGGGAAAATTGCTAAACATTTTTAATGATAAATCTTCTAATATTCATCAGAAAAGTAGAGGGGACGATTGTGAGTAAATGAAGACAAGGATTATTTATTCACGCATGCAACTACTACAACTGAATTACACTGCAGTTGGATGCCACAGAGAAGTATACAACTGTCATGCGCTTTTTTTAGCCTGAAACTAAAGATACAAATGCCAACTCAGTTTAGTAATGCATGAAGAACAGAAATGTATAGTCGTACAACCGGTCCAGACATGTTTTCTAATTCACATTTAAATATACAAAAATAATGGATATTAAAAGGGGGCTGACAACTCGTAAATAGCTCTAAACAGAGTAGTAGATATAACGAAAATGTTCATTTAAACATTCAGAAGACAAAAAAAAATTCGATCAAAGAATATTCCCTTCGATAATTTCCTCTTTCAGCTCTACTAATTGTTTTTTTTTATTTCCTTCACGTTCCCAGTGGAACATAGGGTCTCAAGCTAGTGACTTGAAGTTTCTGCAGCAGTGTTTATTTTTACAGGATGGGGCTGCTAGCCTCATGCCCAACCTTTCCTCTTTACCAGCATTATTTCCGATTATGCAGGGTAAAGGAGTGCGTCTGTGGCCGGGGATCGAACCCCGGACCATGGGCATGGTCAGCGAGCGTCCTAACCGGTGTTCCACCGACGCACTTCCACCAATCACATAAATGGAATATTCTGCAATAATCTTCACTAACAATATTGGTGTTTTGATTGGATAATAGTACCTAGCGTAACGTGTCTAATCCTTTCTTTGGTGCAGACTGAATTCTATCCGTCAGGTTTGCAATGTTGCCACCAGTCTAGGTAGATCGCCATCATGGTGCACATTGATTTGATGATATCAGATAGTTGGAGGCAATCGACAGGAAGCCCAGTCTGACCTAGGTTTCGTGCTAGTTGGCATTCGTCAGCAAGGTATATTTGCCACCTTGAAGGCACTCATGTCCCTTCTGAGATTCGAACCCGTGTCATCCAGTGTTGCATTGCAAACTTGACTGATGGAATTCAGTCCGCATCAAAGAAAGGACTAGACACGTCACACTAGTTACTAGTGTCCAATCTAAGTACCCACTACAATCCTACAGAAGGTCAATCGCGAGCCCGAATAGCTCAGTGATAACATCTCTGACTGCAGCACTGGGTGACGTGGGTTCGGATCTCAGATGTGACATGAGTTCCTTCAAGTTTGCAGACACGCCTTGTGGAAGAGTGCCAGCTAGCACAAAGCCTATGTCGAAGGCTTCCTGTGGCCGATTCCCTCCAGCTATCTAATATTCGCTAAGATCAATGGAATTACACTTCAAGAAAGACGCTTAAGTTATAATAAGTATAAAAATGTATTAATAAATAGAATATCAGATAAAATTAGGAAAATTTCTACAAGAAATTAAGGATCATTAGAACCTTGATGGCCAAGGTAAGGATAGCATCTGAACCAATTTCTTTTGGATATATAGATTAGGCTCCTTAATGTAAATTTCAACAGCGAGTCTCAGTAATATGTAATAGCCTAACTCTTGAGGTAAAATTTACCATAGTCAATATAGGGGAGATGACTCTAAAGGCCTTGTTTACATCAATCTTTTGTTCTGTATCTACGAGGTGAGACAGTATAAAGCCATGAATGGACTTTGTTTCTCCCTTACTTAACCACTGTGCAGAATGGTGTTCGGCAATCGGACAATAAACACCTCCTATTGTACACCCTATGTAACTAGCTCCACAGGAGCAGTCAGAGTGATATATGTACATAAATGGGGCGAAATTAGATAGTTTATTTTTAACTCCGAAAAGCAAAATACGAGTGGTTTTGAAGACACAGCATACTTCAGTAGCACTGAATGCTCTTTTTCCTGCTGCATTCACTGATATTATCCCCGAGGAACTGAAGTTATAAGAACAAGAAACTCTTCGGAACAGCTGATACTTTGATTTACCCTGACTTTTGATTCAAATTCTTATCGACTCATTTCTTCATAATGTAGAATTTATGAAAGCTACAGAGACAATATTTAACACAGCTTTGTTTCACACAACAAGTCCTAGGTTTAAAGCAATTAGTTCCCTTTATGAATTTCGACAACACAGATAAGAAGACGTAGTTTATCTGAAACGTGTAATGTATTTGCGCAACCCATTTCGGACATTCTAGCCACACTTTTACTTGTCATATCCAGTTTTATAGAAGGCGAGAAGACATGAACCATTACAATACAGATTAGATTGTGTACAGGTCAAGGTCACAAATGATGGGTAGAGAGATGACTAAAAGGTGTGGGTAAGAAAGAAAAAACAAAGCAAAGAAGGGGTTGAAAATATAATGAAGTAAGTTGATCTTCGGTTCTAAATTGGATTACCCTATTCTTTAACACAGGTAATCACATAGTATTAACCGAAACCCACACAAATACACACACCAGAAATGTGAATCTTAGACTTTTTCTTCATTATTACTCTGATCTGCTGAAATTCACTGAAAATGGATGGTAAAAACACTGAAAACGGGATTGATGACCAATCCCAAGTGTCAATAACATGTAACAACCATAGATTCAAAACAGAAAAGGATAGTTAGGCCAGAAACACCTATTTGACAGTTTTATTTATGTAAACAATATGATAACCCTGTACTATATTTAATTGAATTTTTGATTTCCCCGTCGATTGATTGGACCGAAGTGCACGGTCTCAGGTTGATATGTCGGCTTCTTGTGCAGATGCTTCGATGATGTCTGGGCATATAATTAGTATTAAATATGTGGATGCTGACTAGCAGTGGACGGGGAAATCAAAATATCAATTAAACTAATGTGACCCGTTGCACAAGAGGTGGCTTTCGTGGCCCAAGTGGTCTAGTGGATAGTGCTTTGGAGTTTGAAACTATGGGCACTTGGTTCGAGCCTCGATGGGAACATCACCACTCACTGAGAAATGCAGGTACATCCAGCTGACGAGTCCCAAATAGGACGAAATGCACATCCTGGATTCTACTGGTAGTCACCACCCAGCAATTGAACCCTATACTATTTTAAATAACTCAGATATGACAATGATGAAATAAATTTCAAAAAGAGATCCCAAAACAAATTAAATGATGATCTGTGAGGAGATACTTTTAACTTACGTTGTTGTAAATCATTGAAGAAGACATCATCTGTTAAGAGAACAGCTTTAGGTCGTCCACTTGTAGTTAGATAACTCATTGATTCATCATAACTGTCATCATTGTGTTGCAGTGAATTATTTTTTATTAAACAGGGATTTACACAGATGCTAACCTGCCGCCAGGTAAAAAATGCATTCAACTGACAAAGTAGATTTTTATTCAAGGATAAAATTAGATTTTGTAATTTTTTTCTTGATTGTGGTTTTATATCACGTTTTAAGCTGACATGTTCTTTGTTAAGATTTTTAACAGTTTGAGCATTACGTATAGGTAATGGTGGACACTGAAATAAATTACGGAAAGTGATTAGGCATAAGAACTTTTGCGAATCTTATTCGAATAAATTGACACCACCGATTTGTCTGTTTTATTCACATAAGTATACACCTTTAAATTTAGTAGTCAGGTATGGAACAAAAAAGACGACCTGAAAATTAGGAAACTTTTTCGATTCGTTTGCCTTCCGGGTGGAACGAAGAGCTTCAAACTTGAGCTTTCAAGTTTCAGTAGAGATGGTATCACATGCCTCAAACCAGACCTGCTCTCTTCACCTGGATTGCAACCAGCTGGGCAAGAGTTAGGAGTGCGCCAGCCGAGAATCGAACATGGACTAAATGTGTGGTTGTCAACAATCCTACTAGTAAAGCACGGATACACAAATTAGGAACTTGATAAGAAAGAAACAATACAGCACGTGCTCAACAATGAGATCTATAACTGGAAATATGAGTCTCGAAATTTGTGAAAATTGTCGATATAAGTGATTCTACAGCTTTGCAACTTCATGGCGAAACATGGAGATGTGTAGCACGTATGCCTAAGACTGTAGAAAAAGGACGAGGTTCATCAACAAATACACTTCCTGAAAAATATTTTTGCTGAGATGGATACCATGAGAATCTTCTTAATACGACTACGATAAAAAGGACAATCAGTTGAACAGAATTGCAATAAGAAACAATTATTTCTAGGTGTTGAATTCACGAGACGTAATACAGTTGATCCACTAACTGTTGAATTACTTTTGAAGATAAGGCTAAGAGTTTCGCGAATACTACTCTTATACTTATTTAACTGAAAAGTTCTCAAAATTCCATGCAATTCATCCTTGCAAGCGGTACCACCTTTAAAGGTTAGGATTTCAATTACATTACACATTCACTCATATTTCTTCTTTCCAGTAACACCGAAGAGGTATTTTGTAAGCTAAGAAAGAAACCTTTAAAAACAGAAGTTTGATTACTTGCACACGTATTTCGCTTATCTGTAGGTAATGAACCATACCTGCATCAATAACTATGATGGGTTGGATTTCAGTAGAAATAAATGATGAATTTCATTGGGTTATTATTGAAGGTGAAGCAAAAATCTAGGTCAAGGCAGAACTCGAAGTAATGATTCCTGAATCACTACTCCAGAGGTTTAAAAGTTTAGCTAAGAGACCCAACGGCTAGCCAAATCATCATTACACTTCAATCACCATGAATAAATGGAAAGCCTCCAATGTAAATCTTATTATGACCCAGATTATCATTTCACATTCCATCATCACAAGTAACTGTCCCATGAGATCTAACTTCTGGGAACTAATCAGTGTTTGGTGTATGAGCAGTGGTCAGTACAACATAAGGTCACTGTAACAAAATCCATTTGTTCAAATCTTCTTGAGTCAGCCATTTTCGGGAGTTTGATAAATATCTGTTGAAACCAGTGTAAGTTTGACAAATTAAAGGTTACCTAATGTAGTCAAGTACCAAAATATCGTATTTCTTTCCAATGTGAGTCAAATTTTTCTATCACAACGACTTTAAAATTATTTGAAAAGTTAACAGTTGAGTCTCATTAGCTCATGCAACTCAATTTCACCAAGAATTAAAAGAAATTAAGGATGATTCGTCAAATCAGTTGCTATCCAAGTAAGGTAGTGCAAAGGTGATTTCCTATCATATATCACTTTTTATTTCTTTATGTTACAAGTGGAATATAGAGCTTTAAGCATTCAAATTCCAGTAGCGATGGTATCATTCTTACAGGATGGAGTTATGAGCCACACACACTCAATCTTTTCTCTTCTCTGTGCTTACTGCCGGGTTGGTGAACTAGGTTGTTTTTACGAGTTGATCACGGATTGATATCAGTTAAAGAACCATTGAAAATCAGGAAGTACTGGACAGCTGCTGTTTCATCCTAGTTTGGAAATCATCATCAGTACGCAACCACCACCCAGGACCTTCCGGTTACAAGGCAAGCTCATATACCATTCAGCCACTGGAAGTAGGAGTGCATTGACTGGTAATCGATGGTAGACCTCCTTGGGTGACTGTCGATCATTCTATCATTGATCTACAGACGAAGATGTCTTAAGACTTCAAACACATATGCGCCTGTGGTAGCTCCAAGAACAAGAGAAAGCAGATATTCGAAAATGCTGCAAACACGGAATACCAATAGTGAAAGCAAGTTGTAGATAGGTGATACTGTCGCTTATACACATAGCCATAGTATGTTTAAACAGTACATATGATCATTAGTAGAAATAAAGAATTCTGATGAGAGCATCAGAAATAGGAATAAAGATAACTCTTATATCAAAGATAATTCTATCCTTACCTTAACCGGTTTTCGCCTAATTGATGAAAGCCAATTTTCTTGATTGTAATTATTATTATTATGTAGATTATTATTAGTGCCGACAGTATTGTTATTATTATTATTATTGATACTGTTGTGACGTTTCAATCCAATTACTTTATGATTTAAACCTATATCATATACAATATCCATAATGCATACTTGTACGTTGCCCAATGCATTGATAACATCAGAAAAGGCTATTCCATAACAAACTGCAGTTAATACAGCTTTAACTGACTGACTTAAACTTGAACTGACACAATGCACCTCTTTCAACCATGATTCACTGTCAACCTGAAATAAAAAAAGTAAACGGAATTAGATTTTATTCCTGTTGTTTTGTTCGTCTTCAAATTGCATCATATTATTATTACTATCCCCTTGAGTTCCTAATGGAACATAGGACTAAAACGACATGTCTCCATTTTTGTACTGTTTTCTCCACTCCCCTTTAACTGGCTCCATGACTGTTCACAAGTTCTTATCTCCGCCTTCATGTAACCCTCAGTTCTTTGGTCCTTGTTTTTTATTCTTGCCAACCTACTATCTTGTCTTTAGTATGCAGCGAAGGCAGCTGCTGATAACAGTCTGGAGTCTGTCCGAAATGCATTTGGTGCACAAAGTCTCGAAACCGTGTATATGAACTGACTTGACATAAGCATTGAAAATTCTAATCTTGTTTTTTATGTCAAGTTCCGCAGATTTGCACACTGATTTAAGAATAATGAAGGTCAGTCTTGCATTTCAGTCCCGACTTTGACATCCTTATCTGTGCCGCTTCTAGTTGGAATGATGCTGCCCATTTAGATGACACATGAATCCCTCTAGATTTCGCAAGTCAAGGTGAGTGATACTTGGTGTCTGTTAGGTATCTTCATCAAATATGTCATTTCTGTGTCCATTTCAACTCCTGTTTTCGCTGCCTCTTCTCCTAACTTTTTTGTTTGTACTTGTAGATCTTCAGGTTTGTGCGACATTGCATACATGTGGTTCGTAAGGTTCAGATCTTCCAGAGGTTTCCTTTCGGTCCAGCGTGTGCCAGTCTTCTCGCTCTCCATGGTCTTCTCAATCATCCAATACACCACAATCAGGAGTATCTTCGGTGATAACGGGGAGAATTGTCTTACTCCTGTCACCAATTTAAATGTGCCATCATAATACAGCTGTTGAATGCGGTTTATGTTTTGGGGCACTCTATAGTACTGAAGTAGTTTTCAAATTACTTCACCTCATATTACATCATACTCAGACATATTCTACGCCGAAAAAAAATATCATTTGGATAACTAATGAATATGCACTAGTGTGGAGTAATTATTTGCGTGTTATCTAAGAAAGATTCGAGAGTTCTGTACCAAGGCTTAAAATCCTGGGAACTCATTTAAATAAATACCTTAGCCTTTAAAATACAAAATGGTCTTAACATTCGCAGATACACAAAAACTCAATTTATAAAACTGAAACTCTTTTCATCATCATTGTAGGTAGATGCATAAGAGAAAGAAATCAGAGACCTGACATATATGTGAATAATAACTGACCCTCCATATCACAGATAATATGAGATAGAAATGGTGCCAGTAATTTTTATGGGATCCACGATATCAGATGTGAAGACAGTTGTCTACCAATGACATTGCGTTGCAGATTATGGAGCAGTAAGTTTCAGCCACTTAGCCAAACGATATGTTCACCTTACACTAGACGGTTCACAGCTCAAATGCCTGAAAACTCATGAGTTCGCATTGTCGAGGAGTTCTGAACGAAAACCAAAATGGCTAATCAATGCTAACTGGTGTTAAATAGTAGCTCTAGCTAATGTCAACTGATAAATACAAGTTTATTGATATAACACAGGCTTCCTAATTCAAAACAAATATAATCAGGACTGATTACAGAGTTTTTTCAAGAGCTGACATCGGTTAGAGAACCACTGAAAAACCAGCTGGGGGTACTTGACAGCTGTTTCGTTCCAGTTTGGGACTCTTCATTATCGCGCACTCACCCCAAAGGTTTGAACCCATGACCTTCTGGTTTCAAGGCGACCTCGTGGATCATTAAGCCATTGAGACCCGATCCAATGGCTAGTCCATGAATTCCAACTTCTGCAAGTTCATGATATAGCTTGATCATCAATTAATGTCATCGGCGAGTATTTCTTCTCGCGACCAACCTGCTGCACCCTAGTGGTTACGCCGTCCCACAAGAACCCCAGGTAATTACTTACCTGAATAGGACCAGTCGCTAGTGAGCACCTCACTAATTTTCTAGTATTGGTTTGTAGGGATTTGATTGATTGGTTACAGGATTTCGTCATGAAGTGACATAGGTTAGAGAATTATTGGAAAACCTAGGAGTACTGGACAGCTGTTTCGTCCTAGTTTGGGACTCTAATGGTCCTATGGTTCTCTAACCGATGTCAGCTCATGACGAAATCCTGTAACTAATCGATCAAATCCCTACAAACCAATACTCGATAATCAGGACTGGAAGTCGTAACAGTTGTTGATTACATACAGACTCATTTACTACACATTAACCTCTATTAAAAGGAAAATCAGTGTTTTGTCTGAGACAAAACAAAAGTTGGCTTTTATAGTTACCGGATGTTAATTCATACAATTTTTCATGTTATTTCAATTAATAAGAATAAACAATTGACCTTCAGTTTCATACTGGATTTATCCATTCTGTCTTTTAGACTAATTTTTCTTCATTAAATCAATTTGTGTTTAAATATACTGCTGATGAATAATGATTTAATTTAGTCAATTTATTTGTTTAAATCCTTCATTTTAAACATTTTAATCCAATATTGTTTATACTTTCTATTTAAACACGATTTTCAAATGTTGTACACCAATAGGATAATAGTAATGACTCTCTATATGCACACAGTACAAAGTAAATAATTCAAAATCCACTCTATATAACATTCAACTTTTATAGCGTGTTTGTATATTTAGCCAAAGTTTACGGCTAGAGATTAGTATAAACATGCTTTGTCTGTATCACATTTGGACAGTAACAAACAATTGTGCTTACACTACTTTAGACACATTACATATATATATATATATATATATATATATATATATATATATATATATACTTAGTCACTTGTTTGCAATAGACTGTAAATAACAAGTAAACTAGGTGACATGAGAGATATTATGATCTCAGGATATCGAAGGAAATCAATAGCGAGAATATTTAATCAATCGCATAAGAAATTATATTATGCTAAGCTAGTCTTTCTAAATTGAAATGTGTTCAGCCAAACTATTGAACAGAATATGAACAAGATTTTTCACCAGTTTGACAGGATTTAATTTTTAATATGAAGGGTAATTTTAATATTGAGTACTCTTCAGGAACATATACAAACAAATTTATACAAACAAAATTGGAATAATGGTAAACCCATTGACTGGGTATAGGTATTCAGGGAGACCAAAAACACCTATCTTTGCTTCTTGAGAGACGAGATTAAAGGTATTGCTTACTCATGATATCGACAAAACCATTACTGATAAAAACCCTGTTTATCGATCCAGGTTATTCTAGCCATCCTATTGAAGTTTGATTCAGACAGTTAATGGACTTTTTTTACGGTGCCTACTTGTTTATAAATATATCTTGGACAAAAAAGCAGTTTGTAAAAGAGATCTTGCAGTATGTGACTGAATGTTTTCAAAGATGGTTAACATATTTATTCACACTGACGTTTGACACCTGCAACAGTTGACTCATTATCTACAGATCTCAACTGATATTATCATGAGGTTATAGTCCTAGAAGTTTTGATGCATTCAGATAACACCAGTCTATGAGTATCGAAATACCAAATTTTTAATAGTCTGACAGTGCAAACAGTCCGATTTGTCATTATTTTTGAAAGCGATCTGTACAAGCTGAATACATTCATTCACACTACACTACTCACAAATGCATAAAGAGTATTTGAAGTTAGTTTCCGGTTATAAAACTACTTTTTTAAGATTATCACTGAATACGCGAAAAAACCGAAGGAATCTACTAATGCCTCAGTAGTAGAACTGAAACATGCCACATAGGGAGATCCGGCTACGGTAACCGACCGGCTTACTACGAGCCTCTTCTAGTTTATCAACTGATGGTAAGTTCAGAAAAGTGAGAAGGTTGAGCGTGAGATTAGCAGCTTTGCCCTGTAAAAACAGCACTACCGCTAGTGAGACTCCAAAGCTTCAAGCTGTGTGTTACATTCAGGAGGCAAGGAATCAGCAAAGATTTATTATTTTTATTTTATTTTTGATTACAGCTTAACTCCACACCGTATTTTTGGTACAAGTATGGAATTTTCAGCATGGATATCGGTAGCCCGAAATTCGCAGGCCGACCATAGATATCAGATGTGCGTCGGTGTGGGCTCGAACCCCAGACCATGTTCATGGTCGGCGAGAGTTCTAACCACTGTGCCACCGACGCACTAATGAAGCACATTCACTAAACAACTGATTAGATAGTCTTCTAACTAAAAACAAGCATCATTTATATATATGAAAACAAAGAATACAATGGTGTTGTTCATCGTTTCTGGCAATAATATCTCACCATATCAAGTGACTATGAACAATGTACATTGCTTATAAGGTCACCCACCAAATAAAAACATTGTTATGCCATCTCAGAACTAAGATACGAAGTTGGCAATCGATCGTATATATAGTAGTTTTTTGTTTAGAAAAATACACCTACACATCTATAAAATAGCTAATCAAGTTTATGTTATAAGTATCACTGCAAGCTCAAAGTTATTTTGTTCAATTATTAATCTGCACTGATAATGTTATCTAGTAATATATGACAATGTTTGCGAACTAAAACCTCATCTAATAGAATAACTCAATTTGAATCCAATGTGTATGGTGACGCTATTATTTATGAGTGGTACCTCTATGAAACAATACAAATGTACAGTGAAACAAGAAAACGTAGCATTAAGATAAGTATCCTTGAATAAGGTTTAATATTAGACAAATTCAGCTCAAACAAAACTACTCAACACCATTAAACCGAGAATGAATCAAACCGAAATGTTTCAGTACTAAAGCCACTGTGATCACTATGCCAAATTAATTACAAGATTCTATATAAAAATAATGCTATTTCGGTGTAGTTTCTGCGTTCTCTGGGCTGGATAGTCCAATTGTAAAGTTGTCACTCCTCTTTTGGATATCTTTAACTTTGACTTCAGTGAGAAATGAGTTTTTCGAACTCCAGTCATGTTTGAAAAGAGAATGAAAGTTTCACATTCAAGCCATCTCGTCTGCAAGAATAAAAGAGCATCCACTACATACACCAGGACTATAAATATTCCCCCCATCATATCGAGAATACTAATACAAACTAGTGATAATATTCAATGATTTTCAAAATAAAAGTAATCCCTGTTCAGTGATTTTCATGTTTAGAATCATTCGTTGTAGGAAGAACAGTCAAACATATTTAGGCATGTATGTCACCATCAGAAAAGTCAGTTGAAAGGGCTTCGCCGAGTCTACTTTTTCTGTGTGACCAATACTAATAGACGTAGAAATCGAAAAATTATTCACTGTAAGACTAAACACCACTCTTCACTTAGTAGCTATACATTAACTTCACTTAAAGCGTTTTCTAATTTCGTAGTTGGCTTCACCAGGTCAGATGGAATGCGCCATATTTACACGACTTTGTGAACTCTTAAAATTGTAGAAAAAAATTTCTCCTCTGAAGGATTAGGTCTTATGTTTAACTTTTGAAATGCTGGCTACTAGGTAAAACAGCCTTAAAATGACTAACTAATACTTGTGTAAGTGGGTATACCCAATGGCAAAACGAAAGCTTGATTAACAAAAGAATTCCAACAGTGGATCACAGGATTTCTAGCCAGGAGATATCTCAGCTAAGTTGTGAGATAGTGGAAAAAAACAACACGCGATGTTATCAAGGAATACAAAAGTGGTTGTGCAATGGAAAGCAAAACTACTTATTAAGGATCATACTTGTGCATAGTTCTCCACAATACATAACCGTAACTTCTGCAAGGCATTCTGAAATACACTGTAACTAATAAATATATCCTCCCTGTAAAGCAAACAAAAGAAACAAAAACAAAGAGTAATTAGACGTCAAGTTATGAAATGTATTTTAATCAAAAGTTTTAAATAGGTAAACGTATATTAGGTAGTATCGAGATATGTAGAACTGAAGCATAACTTGAACTAAACATAGTTGAGTATTCTACTTCGAGTAGCATTTCAGTAAGTCAGTGATCAGGACATTGCTGACAAAGGTCTTTTCAGATTTGGCTTTCTTTTTAGCTTCAAACCATCACTCTTGAGTATCAGTAAACTAGTATGCAAAGTTCTAAGTAGCATATATGACAGTAAACTTTAACTTTCGGATTAACTACTATTTGCTTGACAAATGGGGGGAAATCGGATACACGCAGAGGGGACCATTGATTGATATCACACACCAGGCTCTCAAATTATTATTATTTTATTCTTTAATTCCTAGAGAAACATAGGGCTTCAACCGCGCGTCTCCATCGCCTTCAGTTTCCTGTCAACTTTTTCACCCCACTCCAAGTCTGCCCACATGCTTTCATCTCCTCCTCGCCTGACCTCCTCCAAGTCACGCTTGCACTGATGACCAACTCGCCGCTTCCCTCCCGGGTTTCATTCGAGCGATGGCTTGTCTAGTGATGTCACTTGATGGTTTCCTGAGAGTATGGCCAATCCATCTTCATTTTTTTCCGCCTATTTGTTTCACAATCGGTCCCTGGTTGGTTCGCTCATTGCAAAAGATCCCTGTTTCTGATCTTTTCTGGCCGGCCATCTGATCTTGAGTAGTGAGCGAAGACAACTGTCAAATGCTTTCCTAATAAGAGATGGCGAATTGAGTGTGGGTTCAGTGGCAACATGGAAGAGATCGTGCAAGGAGGAGATAAGAGCTTATTTGTAATCGTGAATCCAGCTGCAGAGGACCGTGGAGGATGGGATGAAACGGAAATGTTCTGTTGAAGCTTTATGCTCCACTCGGAACCTAAGAGAATGATAATAACAGTTATCACAATCAGTCTTAAAACCGAACTTTAATTAAATAGAATACTAGGATTGGCAAGTTTCAGATGGGAAAACACAAAATCATGCATAGGAGTGCATCATGTCAACTTGCTGCAATTTATAACAAAACGTACAACAATGGAATTTAGGGTGGAAATCAGTGTGAAATAAAAGTAATAAGGATATTTTTTAAAAAGATAAAGAGAGGTTATATTTCTACCACAGTAAATGATTTCAAGTCATGCCACTAAAAGCCTTCAACCACTGACCTGTTACAATTTCGGTGATCATAGTTGATATTACGAAGATGGGCACAGGTAGTTAATACTTAAAATTTATGAAATAATAACCACTAACATTCCACATTGAACATAATCACACAGAACAATGTTGATGGTGAATAGAATTGCAGATGAATTACAAAAATGCTGAAGTGTCATTGACTGTGTTAACTTTGATGAATAAAGTCAAATAACAGGAACCTTTACACCTAGGCTTCATACTTGAGCGCACATATCAACACTATGATCGTGAGGAAATGAATGCTCCCTTCGAAATTCGAGCTTTCATTATGATCAACCAATGAAGTAGACTTTTGTCACAGTGCTAGATGTTGCAGATGCAAATGATATTACCTACTCCAGTTTTGGACAAACAGACTATTACTGATATAATGGATGCTGGTTGACAGTAAATAAAATGAGAATCCTAATCATGGCAAATTGGAACCAGAGGCCTCCTAACTGGACAGCCAAGCACTTTAGAAGGTGAGCTGTAAACCAGCTTACCATTTCACTGTAATCGATACGGGTCATGTAGGATACACGATTCACTTTGAAACACAGTTCGTTTGAAGACATGCTATGATCTTACATATAGAATTAAAATTTACAACCAAACACTAAGCATCGTTTTCAGTTTTCATTCTTCCATAAGAAACGCAAACGACATGACTCATAAAGTGATAAAAACTAGATTGTATCAGTGAGAGAAAAAATGACTTTGAAGGATTATTTCCGTAACAAAATCGATAGATGACAGATAGTACCATTTGCAGCTACTGCTTTTAGTAATAGTTTATTTCAAATGTTTAAAAAAATTAGTGAGACAATTCCTATAATATGAATAGTGAGAATGTAAGTGAATTATGCAAATTCAAGATGAAAACTGGTACAGGAAGCGACGTATCCTCCAGCGCAAAAGTATGCTGATTTTTTGCATGGATAAGACAGACTAACAAACGAATTAAAATAGACTTTTTTTTGTATTTTGCTTTAAACAAATGCATTTCCAAAGTTATAAAGTGTTAGCGGGGGATTAGAGAAAAAGGCGTATAGTAAACGTGCAGAATCATCCTCGAATACACTACATCATATGCGATGTATAATTATCTTATGGTTATATTTATAAGCCTATCTTCATTCCATTGATTATTGCTATGCGACTTTATTGTTGACAGTCATTGAAAGAAACGTATGTCACTCCAACTATTGATCTAACTGTCACAAATATCTTTTTCAATATGTTTACTTATTTAAAAAACACAAGCTTGATTGAATACGGTTACCAAGAGATTCGCCACAAAATATTAAAACAAGAATATGCAGAAAAGAGAAATAGAACAGTTGTGGGACAATAGAATGAAAATGGGAAGGTATGCGGTTATGATGGACAGTCAATAAAAGCATTCATTACTTCATAGTAGCCAGAGAAATAAAATAAAGGAGAATATTGTAACATATTCATAACTGATTCTCATTCTGAACCGAATGTAAGTCATGTAATCTAAAGGGATTCCATCAAAAGAGTCATGATGCACCAAAAAATTCTTATCTATGACAAATATCATTTATGTTAAACGTCAACTACCGTTTGGTCTTATCCAGCTAATCTTAGAGATACTGAACGGTCAACGACAAGAAAGATGGTGAAAACATAACCGTAGTTCACAAATATGTCTTTCTAAGTGACCGGAAAGAATCACTAACAAGAAACTATGGATGAGAACAAACAAAACAAGAACCAGTCGCCAACCAACAAATATGCAGGAGAAAGTGGATATGGATGGATTGGATACTCACTTGCTGAGGAGGCCGCTGGGTGACATTGCGCGCGTCAGGCCATTGCTCGAGTGGAACCAGGCCGAAAGGGAAGCGGCGAGTGTGACGTCAATGCTAGGGTGACATAGAGGAGATCGTCTGAAGAGGAGTTGAAAGAGTATAGACTAACATGGATGGAGGTGAAAAGTACAGCAGAAGACAGAAGTGGCAAGTGGAGACGTGCAGCTGAAGCCCTATGTTCCACTAGGAACCCAAGGGAATAATAATAAGTGACTGTGAGTTTACATATTTTGCCCAGATCATAAATCATTATGATTAAAAGGATTGCAAGAACAACAAAGTTCAGCAAAGAGTCTCTTTTGGGTGAACTCATTCACTTAACTGTACAATCACGTTTATATATAATTATTCCGTGTGTGTGTGTGTGTGTGTGTACAGTAGGAGTATCAAAGAAGTGTTGCGTAATATGAAATAGGATGTTAACGGAGACACGCGTCCGAAAATAGATTGCGAAATAGGTAGAAAGAGTAAACAAAGGTTTGGTTAAGAAGAAGATCTTACTAGGATGGTGTACAAAAATTCAAAAACAAAAAAGGAAGAAAACAAAACATTCTTAACAAAGTCGTAGAAGTTTGAATTTTATCCAAGGTAGAAGAACGGAGTGGAGAAGTTTCTTCTGTGTGCATACATCAGGGTGTTCTACCGGGATCGCTAAGGCCTCAGTAATGCAAAGTATACGGAAGCTTACCGTTTTGGGGAGGCTTCTTTTTACTTTGCAGGTGACTTTGAAAGAATCCTCCTTACATACGGAGTGACCAGTGTTGACTATATGTTCGGTGACAGCACTCTTTATTTATCCACTGTTACCTTTTCATAGCCACGCAGGATAATGTAATCTGATTCTTATTTGCTCTTTCTGCCTATTACATAACTTATTTTTGGACACGTGCCTCCATTAACATCCTACTTCATATTATTCATGGATAATCCCCATCCAGGCATTAATGAAAACAAAACACGTAGATCAGCGAAGAGTATCTTTTCGGAGAATCCATTTTCTTAGCTGTACAATCGCAAATTGCACGTAAAAAGAAACTCTATATGTACTTGGATTTCAAAGGAGATTTAGCAAGCGATTTTCTCAGGAGAAGGATCACATCACCTCTGAGAAGAACATTCTTTGCAGCTATTTTAAGAATAGTGTTCTCCAGTAGCCCACTGATCTGCAGATGCCTCAAGGACAAGATCCCCCATTTGACCACTTCTATGTGCATATATCAGTTCACCTGCTTCTGTGAAGCCAGGTACATCGGTCGTTCGACGAGCATCCTGTTCAAGAGGATTCAAGAACACTATCCAGCATGGTTGCAATAAGGAGTGAGATAACTGAACACCTGGTTAACACTGATCATTCCATTTCAACAAATGCCTCCTGCTTCAAAGTAATCTACAGAGTCAAGAATAACTTATCAAAGGCAATATGGTTTCGCCTTCTTTGTATCGCTGAAGCTCTGACCATTCATATAGAAAAACCGGAGCTGTGCATACAAACGAAGATTACTCAACCACTTCTACTCTCATGGTAACAACCTTTTTAAATTTGATTTGATTTGAGTTTTTTTTATTTTGATGACTTAATTTTGTTTCTTTTCCTGTTCTTTAATTGCTTATAATTCTGCTATTCATTCAGAACTCTTAGGTAATTTCGTATTATCTACTTTGTTCCTATGTGCATCCTGAGTAAAACCCACTCATGAAACTATTCATAATATTACATAACTTCTTTTAACTACTGTTTGTGACAAATCATCACCTACCCTAATTTCATTAACACCTAATTTTCTTGACTGATTTTGTATTACGTAACTCCAATTACCAATCTTCACCTGTTTAGTTAAAATAACCATAACCAATTGTAATTTCGTTTAACAAACTTAATGTACACATACATACAAAATAACACATATTTATTTGCTATTGTACAGCTAAGGAAATGAATTCACCGAAAAGAGACTCTTCGCTGATCTACGTGTTTTGTTTTATTTCATATTACACAACACTTGTTTGACAATTCTAATGTACACGCACACACAAAATAATTATATATGAATGCAACTGTACAGCTAAGTGAATAAATCCACCGGGAAGAGACTCTTCGCTGACCTTTGTAGTTCTTATATGCATGTCTGGATGGGTATTTTCCGTGAATTAACAGCAACCTAATTTTGGGTTTATTTACATCCCCCAACTGCATGAATACTATTGGAGCACAACAGTGGATATTGTTTAATAATGACAACTTGGCCAACCATGGATTCTCAGACTCCTAAAAACCCTAAATAGCCATTTCATACTACGGTAAAGTAGGATAGAGTGAAGTTCTGTTCAGTGTGCATACGTCCTTCAATGGATGATCAGAGAAAGATACCTGTGTCATAGATGGTGTGGTGTAGCAAATTCCAAGCTTCTATTTTTAGTCTTCTTTAAATATTCCAATATTTCCTCTCTCTTCTGCTGATACACAGTATAACGTGTGATGATCACAGCCGACTGCTCTTCATCAAGATTCACATGTTTTCATTTTGTAGGGAAATCGAAAATTCAGTTGATTGAATAAACATCAGTGTCAAATTTAAATTCTCAGACAGGACTGATATAGATTAGTTGAACTGATAAGAGAAAACATGAAGTTGGGTGAAAATGTAACTTCACAATTATGGGGCGGATCACACACACTATCATTAATCTCTCAATGTGTAGTATTATATATATCAGTTTTCTGTCAATAAAATAATTCCAATAAACAGGAAGAGCCATTGAAGAGGTAGATTCAAATTATTCACAATAAATCAATGTAGCTTTAGCTTATCTATGTCATACATTGTTTCCATTGGTGTACTTATACAGATGAAACACTAGTATAGAACAAGATATATACTATCTTTTGTAAGAAAGTGGGAAAGGAGTAAGTAAGGTAGGTAGGTTAGAAAGTTTGAATATCAAATTTAATTTTTCCATTAACTGGTTCCCAGTAAATCTACTCAAATTTTTGAAGATAACACGATACTATATTACACTGCGTTTCTGAATGACAGATAGTATCGAAGTTGGCAAGACATTTCTGCCTATGCTTGTATTTCTTTTAAATATCAATCAGCTAGATGAATCCATTCCAGCAAGGGATAACACGATAATATACAGTTGAGTTTAAGCTGTTCTCATACAGGAACAGCCTATCAGGTGGCACAAATGAGCGAAACAGCTGCCCAGTGTTTAGATCGCCTAGATCTGGCTAGCAAGCCCTACTGGTTAATGTGATTGGTATTCAACTAGTCAAATCGATTAGTCAGTAGTGTACAGTGCTATACATTTATTCTTGTTTTCTTTACAGTCATTTATGGTATCAAAGAGATCACATATTGGGATTTGAGTAGTTTCAGTTTCCAAAGGAAACTGTGGTAAACATTCATCTTGGAACCGTATAAACTGCTGCGAATTGGATGCATTAGCTTCAAAATCTGAAAGAAACTATCTGTTGAAATAATAGAGATGTGTAGCTCAGGTAGGTGATTTGATTTTGATTTGATTTTTGATTTAAAGCTTGATTCCACACTGTATTTTTGGTACAAGTATGGAATTTTCAGCATGGATATCGGTAGCCCAAATTTTGCAGGCCGACCATAGATATCAGGTGTGCGCCGGCGTGGGCTCGAACCCCGGACCATATGCATGGTCGGCGAGAGTCCTAACCACTGTACCACCGACGCACAATCAGTAGTGTTCTCTGAGCTGGTTGGTTTAGTTACGGAGCTTTCGTTGTCCTTCTGGACAACATCTTCAGCGTAATCTTTAGCATAAAGTGAACTGAATTCAATTCTCGATGAATGACAGAATTGCGTCTCCCGGTAACTACTTTTACATATGTATTGATCATTTTTATTGACTTGGATTTTAAACTTTCTGGTCGTCTGATTTAATTTTTGTTAGTTAATGTATTTGGTCCATATTAACATGTTTGTTAATCACATATTCAAGTGTTGGTTTGTAGGGATTTGATTGGTTTCAGGATTTCATCATGAGCTGAAATCAGTTCGAGAACCATTGGAAAACCTAAGAGTACTGAACAGATGTTTCGTCCTAGTTTGGGACTCTTCAGCAGTACGCACCCACCGGGATTCGAATCCAGGACCTTCCGGTTACAAGGCAAGCTCAAAAGCCATTAACCCACTGGGACCTGTTCCAATGGTCCTTGAATTCTAAATTCTGCCAATTCACGACATAGCGCGACCGCTAGCCAATGTCTTCGGCGAGTATTTGTCCTCACACCCGACCAGCTACACCCTACTGGTCACGACTTCCCACTGGAACCCAGGTAACTACCTACCTGGGTTCGAATCCCGGCGGGTGCGTACTGATGAAGAGTCCCAAACTAGGACGAAACAGCTGTCCAGTACTCCCAGGTTTTCCAATGGTTCTCTAACTAATGTCAGCTCATAATGAAATCCTGAAATCACATATTCGTTTGAGTATCAGGCTTCTAGGAATTCTCAGG
Source organism: Trichobilharzia regenti (assembly GCA_944472135.2). NCBI lineage: Eukaryota > Metazoa > Platyhelminthes > Trematoda > Strigeidida > Schistosomatidae > Trichobilharzia > Trichobilharzia regenti. Next base: position 130,369,662 of record OX235262.1, on the reverse strand, counting down.
TACGTTTGGTGTTTCCTCTGTTTAAAATGTCTACATTATCCCAATCATATTGGTGTCCAGAATTATCTACATGCATAGATATGAAAGAATATTTATCATGTCTTTTCACAGCTATTTGTGTTCCTGGATTATGATTCGAAGGGGACGCCCAATTTGGCCGACGTAATGTATGTCACAGTTTATACAACTTACTATGTAAATACTATTAATGTTATCTCCTTTTTCTGTTGGATTCTTCGGTTTGCACAATATCGAATGAAGTGATTTGACTAGCTTCTGTGTCCAGAAGGACGACGAAACCTCCGCAACTAAATCAACCAGCTCAGAAAACACTACTAATTGCAAGAAACTAACTGTGTTTGAGGTTATAATCACTTACCTATCAACTGTTAACTAACCACAAGGCCTTGGCCATATGACTATTTAACATTAGATATGTGTATACAGCGAACAGGTCTCAAACAGTCAACAGTTTGGATATGAGGAGAAGGAAAATGCATTACATTCTTTTCTAATGCTTTCTATCACTATACAAGAAAAAAGTGGCGACTTACTCTGTAGGTGTAGGACGATTGTTTGAAAAATTATTTTGAGGTGTAAACTGATCCGTATCACTGTAATCCTAAACATTTTTTAACAAAAACAGAAAAAAATGTATCGATTAAATAAAATTATTATTGATTTTTTAAATGTTCATATCAATGTATGATTAAATATATACAATAGAAATGCAGTCAACTGATTTTCCGGTCAAAACTAGTCATCTCTGTATTGGTGGTGTACAGTTGGCTAGTTTAACTCACAAATAGTGCTTAAATTTACTTTTACAACAGAGCAATTCGTTAGTGTAGAGCGGCTTTTAGTAACTTGTTCATGCATGTCCGTAGTATATATGTCGATAAAGTAGATAACCAATGATGATATTTATTTCATGACACATTTGGAGCCAAAATAACTCCTTTTTGTATTTATACCATAAAAAAAGAGACACATCAAAACACTATGTCTTTTCTGTCTTGTTTATTGACATATACTAGTATTTTTAGAAGTGTCAAGTTTTTGCACAGTTTTCAGCCAAATAAGGAACTGGTTCGAAGCTTTAGCTATTGGTTAAATTTTCAAAGGGCAGGTTGTCAACTATTAACAATTAAAGAACAGTTTTTGGATTGTAAACAGCTTCTCTATCACATTACCAGTCGTGCAGTCATTGCTTATTAGTCTGAGTGCTCAATTTCCAACCATTGGGTACCATAGTACCACTGACTGACTTCACATTGGAGATGAAAATCCGGATCTTATTTTTGATGCTGTGTGCTGCTGACCTCCACACAGACTTGAGAGTAATGAAAGCTTGTCTTGCTTTTCCGATTCTTGCTTTGATATCCTCGTCAGTTCCGCCTGTAGTTAAAACTATGCTTTCCAGGTAAGTAGGTAAAGGAGGCTGTTTCTTTCAGGTTCCTCTCATTTATGCTGGCTGATTGTTGTCTGTTGTTGCTGTTGGTGTTGGCCAGGAATCTTCATCACCCCTGTTATATCTATGTCCACTTGAAGTCCCATCTTTGATGCTTCTTCTTCCAAATTGTTGCTTTTCACTTGTATATCTTCCAGTTTGTGGGAAATCAGACATATACATCACATCGGCGAAGTCCAGATCCTCCAAGTTTTTTGTGTGAGTCCATTTTATGCTCATTTCACATAGACCTATCTAATGTGGAAATATATTCTACCACAGTGACCAAATCCCAATCTTACATCAATAAGAAATCTTTGACTTATACAGCAAATTCAAATTTCTAGAGGCACAGAAACAACTTAGATTACGTCACATATTAATAACTATTCTGCTAATACAAAACAATGAAAAAGGTCAACGTTTTCATATCAATCCATCATACAGAGATGGCCAACTTCTTTTAAGTTGACCCCCCTGCCAACCTTTACTAGCACAAATCCCTGAAAGTTACTCCTGTTAAAGGATTTCATCATGAGCTGACATCAGTTAGAGAACCATTGGAAAACCTAAGAGTACTGGACAGCTGTTTCGTCCCAGTGTGGGACTCTTCATCAGTACGCACCCACCGGGGTTCGAAACCAGGATCTTCTGGTTACAAGGCGAGCTCGTATATCACTAAGCCACTGGGACCCAATCCAATGGCTCATGAATTCTAACTTCTGCCAATTCGCGATATAGCGCAACCCCTAGCCAACGTCTTCGGCGAGTATTTGTCCTCACACTCGACCTGCTGCACCCTACTGGTCACGACTTTAAGATTTGGTTGACTGGTTACAGGATTTCATCATGAGCTGACATCAGTTAGAGAACCATTGGAAAACCTAGGAGCCCTGGACAGTACTGGACTCCTGTTGTCTCATCATTCTGCAAACAGATGATCAAGATGCGTGTATGCGCCACTGATGTAAATAGTCACAAGTAATCAAGTGTGTGTATATGCACTGAATACATCGACGGTTTTAGTTGATCATGTGATAATGTGAACAAATTGGAAATAGATTATCTGGTGAAAAAACAAATTATATTGTACAGAAATAGAAAGACAAGAGGAGAGAGAGAGAGATATGATATACTTATAGAAACGCTACACTCTGCTCAGTAGTATTATGTAAATCTAATCGATTGATAAGAGTTCTTTCTTTGTACCTTAATGAAAATGAAGAATTTATGTTTATTAAGCGATTTTTTTTGCTCTCCGCCACAAACACATAAGTAAATAGATAGTTAAAATAAGATTACATATATAAAAATAAAATACCTTTTTAACAGATGGTTGGTCAACGTCTTTAGGCTCTAAGATTAACTTCAATGGTTGATCCAATCGATGGCACAGTTGAACTTGATAACAGTCACACAAACGAGCTTCTCTAAAACCAAGAAGTAAAGATAATTAAATTGTGTAGAAATATAGGCATTCTATTATGAAACACACTTTGAAGGTTGATTTTAAATTTTGTTATGTGAGACATTAGTCCTACGACCACCTTCACCATAAAATGAAAACTAGAATGAAACACGTTCCTACTGGATCATTACATTTTACATTGTATTGGCGTAGTATCAAAGTTATCTACATTATGAAAGCGATTCGCTGTATTGATTAAATCACAAATATCTGCTTATTGTATATGGCTAATAAAACAAACAAACAAACAAACATGCTGTTTCTCAGTGTCTTTTGACAACCTACCAATGTCTCCTTAGTGTACAAAATATAAACATTTGACCCCTGAGCTTTAAATATTTAGGTGTACAACATTCTGAAAACTCCTTACAGTTCCCACAAATATGAAAGTTCTTTTACAAGTATTGGTTTTTTGAAGGGATTTTATTTGATTGGTTGGAGGATTTCGTCATTAGCTGATATCATTTAGAGAACCTTTGGAAAACCTGCAGGGAGTACTGGACGACTGCTGCGTTAGCTTGGTTTGGGACTCGCCGTCGGTATGCACCCACCGGGGTTCGAAACCAGGACCTACTGTTTACAAAGCGAGCTCGTAGACCCGATCCAGTAGTCAGTCCATGAATTCTAACTTCTGCCAATCCATGATAAAGCAACTATTTCGCAACGTCTTCTTCGACGAGTTACTGCCTCACCTTCAACCTGCTCTACCTTACTTTCACGACATCCCACTAGAACCCCATTTTAACTGCTCGAATACCGCCGGTCACTAGTGAGCATCAGAATAATTTTCAAGTTTTGGTTTTTCGCAGGAATTTCGTTTGATTGATTGGAGGATTTCATCATGAGCTGACATGGTCTACGAGTTCACCTCGTAACCAGGAGGTCCTGGATTAGAACCCCGGTGGGTTCTTACTTTGAAGAGTCACAAACTAGGACGAAACAGGTGTTAAGTATTCCCAGTTGATTTTCTAATGGTCCTCTAACTGATGTCAGGTCATAATGAAATCGTCTAACCAAATGTGAAGGTTATTTTTTTGTCTAGGGGGATGGATATTATTGACAAAAATAAGGTGCCATTTTGACTTTCTTTAACCAACATACAAACGTATGTGAATGGCGTGTTAAGTCTTTAGTTTTTCTCTTTAGTCAGGACAGAGAAATGCAATTCTATTTGCTTCTTCTACTCTTGTCATGAAGCGTGTTCCTTCAGCTTGTTAGTCAGTAGTGATGCCGGTTGTGCTTTTATCCAAGGTATTAAGCTTCAAAACAATGGGAGTATTCCGCAACTTCAGATAGGATTGTAATCCACTCGATTATCTCTAAAGTTTGATATCAACTAGACATAATGAATGACATACACATCCAGATGCCTAATGATTGTTTACATAAAGTTTTGGAGTATTCAGTTTATTTTCATATATGTTGAATTTCCCTGTCAAAGTATTAAGTAGATGATATAGTACAGATAAATGGATGAGAAGTACAATTTATTGCTTATATTCATATACAATAAACTAGTCTAATATGAGATAATATCCAACCCTAGCGCCTAAGGTTCCCTGTTAGAAGTAATGGGACTCTTTTACTTATCTCAGTTCATTTTATTATTGATATAACTTCCAAAATCATGTTTTCAGCTGCCGCACCTGGCAGACACGACAGTAATTATTTTTCCTTGCGTTTCAAGTGGAACATAAGGCTTCGAGAGTTTGAAATTTCGGTTAACAATGGTGCTTTTATATGGGGGACTTGCTAGTTTCACTACCAACCTCCCCTCTTTTCCAGGCTTACTACCTACCAGTTAACTAAACGAGGCTTAGCAGCTATTTCACCGGGAATCGAACCTAAACCTCCATGTGTGGCTGGCTAATTATCCTGTCATTGGACTATCGATTCACAGGAAGGAATTTTACTTGTTCATGTTAAATGGTTGGAGACAATCGACAGGAAGCCTTGAACCTGACACTCACCAGTAAGGAAGACGTACCTGCAATATTGAAGGGACTCATGTCCCATGTGAAATTTGAACCCATGTCACCCAGTGCTGCAGTCAGAGATGTTATCACTGAGCTATTCGGGCTCACGACTGGTCTCTTTAGGACTGTAGTGGATACTTTGACTGGAAACTAGCTAGTAACTAGTGTAGTGTGTCCAGTCTTTTGTTTGGTACAGACTGAATTCTATCAATTACGTTTGCAATGTGTCCACCATTGCCTCCAACCATCTAATATTAACAATTCAAAGTGCGTCATGATGACGAGCCACCTAGAATGTTGGGCACATTGCAAACTTGACTGATAGAATCCAGTCTGTATCCAACAAAGGAAAAGACACACTACACTAGTTACCAATTAGTTCCGATTGAAGGAATATCAGTATAATCATACCTAACATAGACAAACGATCTAGCTCACAGCAATCTAAGAGATGGTAATGCAGAGCAATAAATTATAAACTTTAATCAGCCCAAAACAGTGAAATTACAATCTGATGAATTATTCTTTTGTTCTATTTATTTATTTATTTATTTTATTTATTTATTTATTACAGCTTGATTCCACACCGTATTTTTTGTACAAGTATGGAATTTTCAGCGTGGATATCGGTAGCCCAAAATTCGCAGGCCAACCATAGATATCAGGTGTGCGTCGGCGAGGGCTCGAACCCGGGACCATGTGCATGGTCGCCGAGAGTCCTAACCACTGTGCCACCGACGCACATTCTCTGCAATTCTCCAGTTTCGTCAGAATACACGAGATTGGGAAAGTTGTGTTAAGGCAGTTACTGTACTATACAATGCAGCATTAAACTAGACATTACTTCACGTCGTACAAAAAACCTTTAACAGAAATTATTCTCCAACTATATAGATTTGATGCTACCCATAACACATTAGTAAATCAAATCATTTTGAAGTTCATGGTGGTTCTTTTTGCTGGATAGCCTTTATAGATTATGAAAACTTTAAGTAAATTTGAATCACTTACGGATGTAACAGTTCAGCTCTTCCTTGAAGGCGTAATTGAAATTGACTGGCATCTAGAGAGATTTCATTATGAGGAAGTAGATCATTTGCAAGCGCTTCTAGCATGAGTTCATTAACTAGTGTAGTTGTAGCTTAAAGAGAAACATGGAAACAGACAGGATTTAGTATTAAATATCAAGTAGCTATGATGATATGCTTAAAAATCGATTTTATTCATTTAGAACAACAACTCATTATACTCAACTTACAGATAATCTTATGCATTAAAAATAAGGCAACTCCCTTATTTGATTATAACAATGATATATATATATATATATATATATATATATATATATATATATATATTTATACGGTTGGCTCTGCCTCTCTTGTAGAAAATCATAAACAAATTGTAGTTTCAGTATGGTTATGGGTCTTTGAATAGTGTGACAATATGCTTAAAGTGTAAAGTGAATTGAATACAAAACAATGACTAGTAGGCAGGTAATCAATTATTCAGGTTAAAGATTAACTTTTCAACTTTCAATATGCAGGGAAACATTTTCTTTCACTAAACAGTTAGTTTACTGGATATGGAACACAATGACACATTAGCATTTATTGGATGAAAACTCAAACACAATATATTGCCTAACAGGATATTGCCAAGAGGGATAACATTTGCTCAAAATTTAATTGAAGTGTATTATTATGCACCTAACTCAGGTAATCTAATTTCTAAGAGAATTTCACTCTAACAAAGTATCTTTAATGCCATTCTATTTCGCTTACTTGAAGATTTCTAGTAAACCTTAGAACATGAATAACTTATTTCATGTATGACAAACAAATACCTTTTAAGGTCTGATAATGGATTGATACTAGTCAGACAACCATTGAAAACTACAGCGTAACAGAGAGATTTATCGTCCCCACAGGTCACGACTTCTTACTACAGATCCAGGTATTTACCTACCTGAATACGCCAGTTGCTAGTGAGCACCAGATTCATATTCATGAATTGGCAGAAGTTGGAATTCATGGGTAACAGTTGCTTAATGCTCCACGAGCTCGCTTCGTAACTGGAAGGTAGAGGGATAGAAACCCAGTGGGTGAGTGCTGATGAATAGTACAAGACTCGGGAGAAACAGCTGTACAGTACTCCCAGCTGGTTTTTAAATGACTCTGTAACCAAAGTCAGATCATGATGAAATCCTGTAATATCATCATATATTACCGTATAATATTACATATAATATGTATGTTATATATATATATATATATATATATATATATATATATTACCAATAATATAATAAAAATGACTGAAGGTAAACAATTGTTTTAGAAATACTAGGCATTCAATCACTCAAAATGCTGAAAATGATGACGATCCGAATCAATTGCAAACGATTGGTAAACAATCAACTGAATGAATCGAGTTATCTTTAAACTACATTTATAAAAGAAAATCAATATTTAATTTCTTAAAAAACACACACACATCAATAATGAAAAGAAGAAATTGTTTTCAAACTCACGATCACAAACTAAGCGTAGACGAGGAATAACTGGTGGACTGTTCACTGAACTAGCAGATACACTTTGACGCGATCTCTTCCTACCAGCTAGATGTGCTGTGATGCGTACTTCTAATTGTGGAATACACCATCTAGGCGTATTTGTCCAATGAGTAGGAGTACTTTCTTGAAAGTGAGGGTTTTCTTTTACTTTAGGATATACATGAGATACATTGGAGGCTCCAGTTTCTCCCTCCCATGACGGATTAGACTGTTGATTAGATAATGAACGTGCAGATGCATTGATTCGTGGAGTCGTTAGTATTTCATTTGTTAAAGTATCATTATATACACTGTCGAATGCCCATGAATCAGGAGGTGAGTAAAAATCCTCTGAGAATTCTTTATTCTGTTCACTTATGTCACCAAGATCACTGATCAGTGTAGAAACTCTCGGTCTGTTGTACTTTTGTCTACGCAGGCTATAATATAAGTAAAATTATGACTGATATGAGTGAAGAACACAGAAATTAATGTATGCGCAAAGCTTAGACAGTTATGTAATATGTAATTCTGTTCCAGTTTACTTGTTAACAAAAAAAACTATGCAAAAAATGTGTTTCAGTTAATTACCTTTTTAAACACCAGTGTGGAAACAAGGAAGTTTAACACAAGAAAGAACTATTAGAAAACAGATGTAAGAAATTCTAATTATCGACTCATATCATCATACATTTATTCCCCTTAATGAATAGGAATAAAGCAAGAACAACAGCTTTTTGCAGAATAAAATGTTATCATCATTTATTTCTTTGTCTTCTCATCAACTGCTTGCAGCTTTAACAAAGAAGTGCTTATCAATCTTTCCTTGCTCTGATAACTGGGTACTTTCATCCCATCTTTCATCTGATTAAGTAATGTGGAAGGTTTTCATTGTGTGTGATCATTATTGTTTGGGATAAAGTGTTTATTATCACTATTATTAGCATTGTATGCATATATTGACTGAATGATTTTTGTTTAAAAATGAACTCTGTGAAAGTATTTTAAAATTTCGATAGAGAAAGAAAGACCAGATTTGCCGTATAAAATGATATCATTCTATTTCACAGGTACTCATCAACTGCAAACTACCCGAAATTACAATATTTATTAAAAATAACATTTCATACTATACAGTACTGCATGATCTATAAACCAATCGAAACTGGATAAGTACCCTACTGATGTTACCTCCAACTGCATTTATAAATTTACGCGCACCTGCGGCAGCAAGTAGATTGGAAGGACAGAAAAAAGGGCTTCTATCGGGTTTTCAGAGCATATTTCAAGAAAATTATGCCTGGAAGTAAGCAGATATTCACAAAGTGCAATTACCAGACACCTTGTGGATACCAGTTGTTTTGTCGAGATTTCTAAATCCTTAAAAATATTGAACATAGAAAGTACAGCAAATCTACTACGATATGCTGAAGCAACTGAAATCGACCGTCCCATACCAAACTTATGCACACAGAAACAGTATGTAGTCAAATCTCTCACTACCTTGGTAACCATATCACTTTCATTACACTGATTAGTCATACACACTAGTGAGCTCAACTCACTAAGCAAGTTTTCAAATTCATGAACTTTGACCTTCTTGAGTTGCTATGTTGACATCGTTTATTAGATTTTTCTGTCTTCTCTCACCACCACCCGCTGGCTTTTTGATTTTCCATAGTTTGATAGTATATAAATTGATGGTAACTTAAACTATAAATTGTAACACTTATATTCCAGATGCGTTCACCTTACAATGTTTTTTCTATTACCTTTCAAACAATGAAGTACGAAATGTTATTATTTATAACCATTGTAATTTCAGGTAGTTTGCAGTTAGCTGATGAGAACCTGTGAAATAGAATGATATCATTTTACACTACAAATTTGGTCTTTCTCTCTCTATCGAAGTTTATCAAGGGGACCAAATGTATGCTAAACCAGTCGATAAACTTAGAGAGCATATAAAACTCTGAATACACAGATTTGAACTTATTCTAATCTTATTAATTTTCATTAAATGTCCACCGGACATTATTACACATTATTAACTGAGTAGTTTTTAAGCTACTTTTATAAAAGAAAAATCAATATTTACTTTTGATTAAAGATCAATAATAAACTGCTTATAAAAATACTTTCTAAAACAATCAATCAATGTAATGTAAGCAGAAAAAATGCACACACGTACACGTGCACATTTTTAACACATTAATTTGGCTACTGCATAATAATCGATTATTATCAGTCCTTTACAGTAATATATATATATATATATATATATATATATATATATATATATATATATATATATATATATATATATATAATAATACAAAGTACTAGCTGTACCTCATTTCAATGGAATAAAGTACAGTCGGTGCATACGCAATCACTGAATTATATTTCAATTGAATTATTCTGTTTTGAAGTATTCCTGTTTTGTATGTGAGAAGATGAGTGAGAGTGTGTATGTGGGTAATATCACAGCTTGTAGAAAAGTAATTATGATAAATTTTGTGTAGAGAAATATCTAAAGAGGATATTTTCTCACTTTGATGACAAAAACAGTTTTTTAGACATCCTTATAATATCTATCATTTAGTTGAACATAAATAGCACAGGTATAAAACGATAAGAAGATTGATTGTACTGTTAGGTGAGGTGATAAGGCTAACTACGTACTATAGAGCGAACATAAGAGGCTGTGAAGAGTCTTTCAAGTAAAATACTAAATATCTGTTAAAAAAGACTTTGTTTAGTGTAGCAGACACTTTTATAAGAAACCTCTTTTAACCTGAAGTTTGTGGATTCCATCACTAGTGGGGTCATGGATGCGCACTGATGAAAAGTCCCAACATAGGACGAAAGAGCTGTCCTGTCCTAGAGCTGTTTCTCCAGTGATCTTTAACTAATACTGGTTCGTGATGAAATCTCTGTTGAAATCGAAGAATGCATTTGATAGTGAAAAGTCAGAAGAGATTTTCACCTTTGATAGAGTAAGAAGATTAGAAAACCGCATCATTGTACACAAGCTTTATGACAGTAACTCCTATAGTGATACTCAAGGCATTACTTTTTACCTTATACGAAAGGTAGCCATCATTGATTAGATGCTAACATACTTGATACTACTGCTCTGGAATGCAATCAACATCTCTTGAACAAAAATAACTGGGCAATAACAGATAGAATGTGATATTGCATATCTACGATTTTCTGAACATCTACCAATAAGCTTATGTCTAAAGGGAAAAAGTGCTTTAAACAGTGCCATCGCCAGCCATCTCCTTAACACGAGTTATGTGGTGGACGTCGAAAAGTCGTCCAAAATTATCAATAGACAAAAGAGCTCAATTCTCCTCAAGTTTCCCGAAGCCGTTTCCACCAAGCGCCTGATGGAAACCTGATTTGTGTGTTCAGAAAGAAGCAGTTATCAGTCTTTCTTTCCCCGGTTACTGGATATTTTGATCTCTTTTTCATCTGAATGCAAAATGCTAAAATGATTCCATTGTTTATGCTTACTATTGTTCGGAATAGTGTTTAATACTGGATATATATATATATATATATATATATATATATTACTATATGCATATATTGACCAATTGATTTTTGTTTAAAATGAACTCTGTGCAAGTATGTTAAAATTATTTCTGTAGATATATTTATTAATGTCTTTGACCTGTAAGCAGCTGACGAGAAGGCAACGAAACTGTAGTTCCTGTTTTGTTCAAAAAGATAATTCTGTTCAATTCTGAAAATATTCGTCCCCTTCTCCTTCCTCCTTCGTTTACAGAAGTGTGGGGAGGGAAGGTGGGCTAGGAAAGGAAACTAATTGATTCGTCAGGTCTTCAAGAATTCTCACTGTTAGTTAACCAACTGAAATTTACAGTCGATTGCAAAAAATTTTTAAAAATCAATCCATGTTAGACTTAAGTCAATGGTAAGTTAAGGAAAGCATTGCCAAGGTCAACTAAAATGCAAATTTGTCCAATTTGGTATAAAAACAAACAGTAATAATAATCATCAAAGTGAAATCAAAACTCTCAACCGCTGATTAGTAAGAATAGGAAAAAACATTTTGGTAGAAGGTTGTGATGACAGGTCACAACTTGGATTTCTACCGAGTGAAACCATTAAGGAAGAGAAATGCTAATAAGTGGTGTTTTTTTCATCTAACCAATCAGTATTAACCTCTTCCATTACTCGCGAAATATTCGTTAGCTCTAATTCTTCAAAAAAGTTGACTGACTATGTTACCTAGGATGACATCTTAAGTTCTTTGGATAAAAGAAAAACGAAGATAGTAGAAAAAACTGTTCATTTCAAAAATTAATTCCATGGCTGAATACTGTTATATAATGACATTCAGGTTATTGATTAGTCTATAAATATTCATCTCCCGAACAATATGAGACAATTTACGTCGTCGCCAGCCCTACGACTAATGTTTTGGTGCAAGAAACTATTCAACCAGCACGTGAAAGACAAGTTGTCGCATTGGACTACCTCAGCATGCATGAATCAATTCACTTACTCTTGCGGAGTATACATCCATGATTTCTCTTGTAAAAAGCACTCGCTAGCAAAAGGAGCAAGCCGGTGTGTATTGAACTCGATAGTAGGATATCTACTGAACTCATGACATTCAGTTCCATTTGAATAGTCCTTCAAAGACGCATACAAGATCCATTCAAACCTCTCAAAGGGAATGAGCTCAAGGCATCTGAGCAAAGCTAAGGCATTAACGATCCCGAAGTTCAAGCACATGATGCTTCTTATTTAAAAGAAATACGTTTAGCATTTGTCCCTAGCACGACCTTCATAAACAGTCATTTCTCTCAATAGTAATTATCCGATTGCGTTTCTAATCAAAACTTCATGTTTAATTCTGTTATTTTTGAAGTTTTTAATCTCTATTTGCACAACTACGTCTTTTTATCCCAACCTCTGTCCATTTCATTATTAACTACGTTATTAATCCCTAATAGCACAAAATATCAATTTTCTTAATAATTATGATTCTTGAACAAAGCAAGAACTACAGTTTTAGCAGAATAAAATGGTACCATCTTTTATTTTGTTGCCTTCTCGTCAGCTGCTTACATGGCAAAGACATTATTAAATATATCTACAACAACAATTTTAACATACTTGTACAGAGTTAAGTTTAAACAAAAATCAATCGATCAATATACTCATACACTAAATATATATATATATATATATATATATATATATATATATGCAATATTAGCCACTATTCCGAACAATAATAATCAAACACAATGGAAACTTTTAGCATTTCACATTCGGATGAAAGAGAGGTGAAATTATCCAGTTACCAGGGCAAAGAAAGGCTGTTATGCTTTTATCGGATCTTGTTGTTTAATTTGTTATTATTATATTTTTAGTCTCTATATGTAATCTGGTTAATTGGACCTATGACAGGAAATAATTCTGGAACTTTCTCACCCAATTACTATAAACCTGGTAGCGTTGGTGGTACAGAGGTAGGATGCTTGCTAACCATGCATTTGGTTCAGGGTTCGATCCCCGGCCGACTCACTCCTTTACCTCAGTAAACCAGTATTACGACTGGCAAAAAAAGCAAGGTCGGGTATCAGGATAACAATCCCGTCCTGTAAAAGTGAACAACACTGCTACCAAATTTCTAGCTTGAAGCCTTATGTTCCCCTGGGAACTTGAAGGAACTCAAAAAACAACCTGGATGATGACTCCATCTAAAAGAAAATTTTCTTCACTACAATCATCGTTAAGAAGAAAAATCTGAGTGAGTGACTGAACTAACGCTAGGAAGACTTGATACAAAATGAGTCTGTTGATATTCTCTAGATAAACAACACAGTTAGAAGTACTCTTGTACAAACAAAGTCCATGTACACGTTCACTAGAACTTTTAAAGCATACTAAGTAAATAATGCAATCATTTGTTTTCATGTTTAATTAATTGATTACGTTGAATTGACTAAATTCAAAGTGATTCCATACAATTTATTAAAAATAAAGTCAGAAATGAAAAGATGAAGGAGCAAGGGTTACAAAAACAATATTAGATTGTCCTTTGTTCTTTATTATAAAGAAAATAGTGATTTACTCACTGTTATTTTTATGCACAAAATCATACTAATTGACAGTCGTATCTGTCAGACCATGGTATATGCATAGTTACTGCATTCACAACTCAATAGAGTATACGAGATCAATCTTACTTTGAGAAAGTAGCCGATAAAGAATTAGACAAATGAACCTATTCTCACCATGGCTGAGATAGTCGTTTAATATTTCGGTTGGTTGAGAAGTAAAAGCGTAAGGAATTATCAACACGTCAACTAGGCAACTTTAGTTGGAATCGGCTAAATTTTATCTATCACTCATATGATTCCTTAAAAAATTGTGGAATGCTTTTAAAAAAACATTTAAGTTTGTTTTTCTATATTCTTTATTGCTTTCTTTCTGATTCACTCAATTGCTTTCTTCTTTCATGCTAAATATAAATCAATTGAACAATCAACACTGAAGTACACGTGAGCATAGGTAACACACCTAGTCGGTCAATTGTTTGTCCAGGTTGCTGGACAATTAAAAGAAAGTTGAAAGTGATGAAACTGTTACCATGGTGATGTGATCTGATTGTTCAACTTTATTTAGGCAAACTTTCAATAGGAATGTAAGCGTATGTGTATTGTAAATTCTTATCTACTGAAATTGAATTCATCTAAAAACTGCATGAAATCATCGTCATACAGTTTACATACACAGTGGATTTAACTGAATTTAAAGTCTCCCTAAAATTCGTATAGGAATGGAATGGACAGGGATTTTCTTTTCTATGCAAAGGGATATGCTGTGAATTATGTACTAGTCAAAGTTCAGTTAGATGTGCTTTCAAGAACGTACATGAATAATATGCGGCCTGAGCATTGGTGACTTTTAGGGTATCTAGCTGTCCTTGAACAGCCTAATTATTTAGGTTTGTCAATAAAACAAGTCATTTTGTGCTCGTGATTATGATATTTTTATCCAATTATTATCCAAATCTTAGTTTTGGATTACTGGCTATATATATATATATATATATATATTCATATTGATCATTGAAAGGAAGCGGTAAATTTAAATTTTCATCGAGTATTTCTTCTTATCTTGTATATTAATGTGAAAAGTGTAGATTTCGTTGATACAATGTCATATCCATAACTTTGACGGTTATCAGTGCACCAGTAGTTAAAATAGTAATAAAAATATACCTTCTTTTTGTTAAAACAGTGGTGTTTTAAAAACAGAAGAACAAAGAGAATAATCACAGGTAGAAGAGCAAGCTACTGCTTAGAAATGGGCTCCGTCCTCCTTTATGGCTGTGAGACCTGGCCATTGAGAGTAGAGAGCATGAAAAGACTAGCTGTCGTTGATCACAAGTGCCTGCGCTCTATCTCCCGTGTGAAGTGGTATCATAAGGTGAGCAATACTGAAGTTAGGCGTCGAGTGCTAGGTAGTTGGGAGGGGAAATCAATCGACGAGGCTGTGAAATTACATCGACTGAGATGGTTAGGACATGTGTTACGTATGCCAAGTCATCTCCTCCCTCGACGGTCAATGTTACCTGACATAGGGTCAGGCTGGAAAAAAGCTAGCGGTGGTCAAACCAAAACATGGCCTCACCAGTCAATGAAATCCACAACAGTTAGTTTAAGCCAGCCACGTAGGAAGGTGTAGACTTCCTGACGGGTTGGGTTCCTCGGGACGGTAAAAACCAATGGTTGGAAACAATTGGTGATATGACTCATAATCGTTCTCAATGGCTGGCGCAGATGCATCCACTCCTTGTGACTTATGATCTCCAGTGAAACTATATTATTCTTCCTTTTGTCTCACACTTCTGTTTATTGTCTCTATTATGCATTTCTTCTACTTTCTTCTCTTGCTTTACGTGCTGCATGGGGTGTGGTGACTTGAACTGCTGCACATCGCTGCAAAGTTCTATGTCGAAAACAGTGAGACAGACAGAAGAGAAAGCAGAGACAAAGTGGGTATATAATAAGTTACAGCAAAACAAACTTGCCGCGCTTTCATTTCTGTCTAAATCGCATAGGTACAATGGAGGCGGTCAATTATGATTTGAATTTCCCAAGTAGTTGGTCTAATGTGATTGTGTATTACATGATTAAAGAAATGTGATAATCTTATCAAATGTTACTGTTGGCTGTTTTTAAGGTGTTTTGTCTACCTTTTTTAAATTGTTGGAGTATCCGTTGTAACCTTTTCCATCCTGTAGGCAAAAGCACCACGTGATAGCTTATATCTTCAGCTGTTTGAGAGAAATCAAATGCAGTAGTAGTCATCTGAGTAGAGCAATAATCTATTTATTTTTTTTTGTTTTCTAATTGCGTATTACTTAGTAGTCATGTCAGTTTTACCTCATAAGATTATTTAATTGTCAGGCAAATCATTAGCCAGTGTGTAGTCAGTCAAGCATTGAAAGAAGCACTTCTAATCCAAATGTTAATCTGGATTTAACATCCATTCAAATAAGGTTTTTGTTTGAATTAGTTCAAAAGCCACAAAATGTAAAACATTATGTTTCAGATGCTTCATATTTTTGAACATTACAAATCTCACGTATCAAACAATCAATAAGACAGAATAAAGCACACTGTCAGGTGTTTATAGGTATTCGTCAGTATATAGGAATCAAATCCATATCGCAATTGCTGTTCCTTTGACAAACAAATAACCAAACTTGGTCAGTTGTTAGACTGTGCTTACACTACCTTCACCCTCAGTATTTTCTATAGGCTGAGATTATGTTTAAGACCAATCATTACAAAGTGATAACAGCTATAAGATAATGAACTGGGTAATAATATAATATATGACAATTAACAAACTATGCTATTTTATTGGATTAACAATAAACAGAGAATAGACACTTCAGAATTATCTGAACAATTCAAACACTAAAGTTGTTCACTTCACTTATTTCCAACATTAATGTCAAGCAAATTTTTCTATGTGGTTTAGAGACTCGAGGCGTCAATAACAGCATTTCCAACAGGCTTCAAACTTTTACTAACAGCTGCCTTCGCTTCATACTGAAGATTGGATGGAAGGTCAGGGAAAAAATTTGCAACAGTGAACTGTGGGAACAAACTAACCCAGAAGCTATTGCCCGACAAATATGCCGAAAAAAATGGAGTTACACATCGGACATATGCCGAGCAGACAGTTGAGTAACATTGCGCCCAAAGCCCTTGAGTGGAACCAGAATATGGGGCGACGACTTGAAACTGGGTCTAATGAGGACATGTATGAGATGAAGGACTATAGGCGATGATGCAACCAGCCAAAAAGGACTGTAGAGAACAGGATGAAATGAAGATGAGGTGTTGAAGCCCTACGTTCCATTAGGAACCCTAAGGGAATAATAATAACAATATAGTGTAACCTTGAAAGAAATAAGCTACACAAAAACTTTTAGGGAAAACAAAAAGGAATTAAAGTTATATTACGTCACGAACAACATCATTTAGATAACAACTGAAAGTCATCGAGTCCTGGACAGCTGTTTCATCCCAGTTTGGGAAACTTCAGAGGTGCGCGCTCATGACTCCACCACAGATAGGATTCAGTATAGTACGTAGCTTCAAAAACCGGGAGTTAAATTGAATGCTTCCTCAGTAGATAAGTCTATTGCATTTAACACACAGTGCTATGATATCAGTAACTGGATGTCGTTTCACGTACAGTGTTATCAGTAACAAAATATTCCGAAAACTTGATAATTTCCTTCAATTATCCTCATTCTCTGCTGTTTCCTAATCCAATATTCTATATAGCCAGGATGGGTATTGCATCACTTTGGTTGTATGTGTTTGGTGTTGATTAATCGAACGCAGATTTAGTGATTAACCTTTCTCTCCGCTGTGCTACTTACTAATACTTTAATCCTTTCCCACCCTATCTTGTGATCACATTGAAGTGACTGCTTTGCAGTAACAGATTGTCTTATTAAACAACTCAGTTCATCAGGGTCAATCAATCCAGCTTTACCTGAACTACCATGTGCGTCGGTGGCACAGTGGTTAGGACTCTCGCCGACCATGCACATGGTCTGAGGTTCGATCTCCTGCCGACGCACACTTGATATCTATAGTCGGCCTGCAAAATTTGGGCTACCGATATCCATGTTGAAAATCCATACTTGTACCAAAAATACAGTGTGGAATCAAGCTGTAATCAAAAATAAATAAAAAAAAAAAAAATAATCTCCCCCTATCTGCTAGCTCCACCTATATAACTGACGTTGCTGTCACTCATGTCATTTGCTAATTTACACTACCTTTTCCGATCGGATCTATCGGGCCTTTAGGTCAAGAAAGTTTGCCTCTAAGTAGGTTGATTAGTTTCACTGTCATTCTAGTTCAAGTTTTATCAAGTATCCTGCTTAGAGTGTATGATGTTCCTTCTTTATATGACAATACTACCGCGACTTCGAATTCTTCACTATTTATATTACCACTCTTACTTTGTTTATTGGTTCTGATCGATTTTTGAATAGGAAATCTCGTAGGTGGTTATTCACTGGTAGTGTTTTCAGTATTTATTTGATTTCATTATTCAAATCTTCTGACTTACTCGTTAGACGCGTGTCTCGAACACACAAACATATAGCAAAACCTAACTCTACAGAATTGGCTACGATGATTTAAAGTCTAAGTACCATTAAGAATGTGACAGTTTCCCATAGATGCTATTATCAAACTCATTATCAAGAAATAGGGAAAGTAATAGTAGTTAGGAAACATGAAGAAAATGTGAGTTATATTGTAAACTAATTAATTCTATTTCAGACACCGAAGCAGTATAACACAGTGTAACAAGCAAAGTAAACTACCCAGAAGTCAGAAGTACTCTGTACAAACGATAAGAAGACTCTTATGTTTAATGTCACGCGAACTCGAAGACTTGCAAGCGAAAACCAAAAAACTGGCTGAAATAGCTGGCAACGAAAACAGCAGTGCAAGTGAACACAGATAAGACGGAGGTCATGAAGATAACCAGTCAAAGCAACAACAACTAGCACCAATCATCATCAACGGGAAAGATTTAGCAGAGTTCACCTCCTCCACTCATCTCGCTAGAAAGCATCGTTTCAACTACAGGGGGAACGGAAAAAAGACGTTAAAGTCAGAATCGTAAGGCAAGATACGCCTTCATCAACCTGAAACCAGCTAGCAAATCTTCTGCACTCCGTCTCACCATAAGGAACAATATTCGCATTTTCAACACCAATATGCAATCATTTCTTGTATACGGGTCACCAATAGCTGCCTTCGCTCCATACTGGAGATCAAATGGCAGGCCAGAGAGAATCAGCAACACGAAACTATGGGAAAAAACCAGCCAATAGCCGATCGCTCAACAAATATGTAGGAGAAAATGGAGATGGATCGGGGATACATTGAAGAGACCGCTGAATGACATTGCACGCCAAGCCCTCGAGTGAAATCCAAATAGGAAGCGACGAGTGGGTCGTGCGAGGTGGAGATGAGAGATTATGGGCAATCGTGGACCCAGCTGAAGAGGACGGCAGAGTATAGAACAAAGTGGAGATGTGTTGTTGAAGCCCTATGTTCCACTCGGAAGGCAAGGGAATAATAATAGTAATGATAATGAGACAAGTGATTACAAATAATAAAAATATGTTATCATTATTCATAGCCGATACAGAGAGTTGCTCATTATAATTTATACCCTTTTTTATAGTCATTATTCATTTCAGATCGTATGATAACAATATAACGCATAAACGTTAACTTATCGGCTTATTTTATTTCATTTTGCTCATATTTTGTTTTTATAAAAGTACAATGTAATAAATAACAATTTTATTAGATAGTTAAATCGATCGGTATCCTAAAGGGTACAAACTACGAATCACCAAGTGCGTAAATATTGACAGAATTAATTAGCTTTGTGAAGTAGCTACATATATATATACGAATCAGACAGTTTTACAACCCCTTAATCTACCAAATCTAGTTCATAATGTAGTAAATAAAGCAGTCACTGAACCAGATAAATAGATTCTATTGTGGCAGATTTCCATGCCTAATTATTTTTATTTTATTCCATAACGTTCTCAGTGGAACATAGGGCTTCAACCTAGATGCTTGAGGTTTCTGTAGGCAGTGATGGGGTTAGGGTGGGTTGCTAGCCTCATATCAAACCTTCCCTCTGTACCAGTTTTATTAGTGGTTCAGTGGGGCAAAGGGGTGCATCGGATGGGGATCGAGCCTCGAACCACTAGCATGGTTGGCCAACATTATATTGCTGTGCCACCGACGTACTTTTAATGCTCACGGTATAGAAATGTTGCGTTTAAACGAAAAATTACAGCAATAGTAATAATAATATTAATATTCTGAAAGTAGGTCTATGACTGATAAGAAGTGTGATCGAGATTTGACCGAATAGTTCCAAAATCAATGTTGGAATTACGCATTTCATTTTCGCTGAGATTTTACAAATATAACTTTTACAAATGTCTAGATTTATAACGTTTGATTAATTTCGTGTTAGATTTTGTCGTACACAGATATTCTCTTCAGATTCCGAACCACTTTCATGATGAAGTTCTTGAAGTTTTAATCAATAGCTTCTACGAAACCAAGTATGAGGAAATATAGTCACCAGTAGCTTCGGCTGGTGGTTGAACTGAATCACGAATTCATAAGATACTGGATTTCAATGCAGTAGCTGTTTTCTTTCTTAACCCGAAGGTGCTAGGTTCCAGTTCTAGTAGCAGCATGGTTACGCCTGACTGAAAAATCTGAAACTAGGACGGGACAGCTGCCTAATGCTTCTTAGATTTCAAAGGTTGTCTAGCTGAGATTTCTTCCCAATAAAACTTACTCTGAAGTTATAGTAATAATAATCATAAACTTTAGTCCAAATTTCTGAGGAAAGTAAGAGCTTCACCTTAATTCGACTAAAGTTCAAATCCTTAAACTAATAATCATCCATGGATTCCTTTGAATCAATGGACAATGAAAACTGAATCCTACGTAGGGTCTCAGATGTCCCGTGCTTATGTGGTATAACAGTGGATGCCTTATATTCTCTCTTATTTATGTTATCATTACTAGCTTCACAATTATTTTTATTTTGGCTTTTTTCGGTATTCCTAATGAATTTTTATTTATTTATTTTTGATTTTTGATTTACAGCTTGATTCACACTGTATTTTCGGTACAAGTATGGAATTTTCAGCATGGATATCGGTAGCCCAAATTTTGCAAGCCGACCATAGATATCAGATGTGCGTCGGTGCGGGCTCGAACCCCGGACCATGTGCATGGTCGGCGAGAGTCCTAACCACTGTGCCACCGACGCACACCAACGCCTCTTCTATCTGTTTTATTTCATCATTTAGGTCTTTTCATGTGCGACTTGGTGCTACTGCTCGGTTTGTTAGACACTTGAAAAAGCCTGCCTTAACAGTTAACAGATGAGATGAATTAAAGTCTAAATATCTATTAGAATGAGTTGGATTTTTGTACACACTAGTGTGCAGTTTACCTTCTATTCGTTTTATTTTACAATCTAACATAGCTAATTCTCCTTGTTCATTTTCCGACTCAGGTGTGAATTTTATTCCAAATAAAGCAGAAATTAGGGTGGCATTTAAAAAACCTACAAACTCACTCACAGACAAGCTCTGTAGGTTAAAGGACCCTGCTGACCCAATTAGACAAAATAATATAATTTACAAGATACCCTGCAATGACTGTGAGGTCAACTACATAGGTCAAACTAGTAGGTCAGGGGTAGTCAGATTGTCGAAACATAAGAATTTAGCTAAGGTAAGAATGATTGACTTAGAGAAGATAAGTAATTTAGACAAAAGCTCAGCAATTGCACTACATGCATTAACACAAAATAGGGTGGAAGAGGTTTAAAATTCTAAAAAGTAATCTAGGTAGGTGGAGAGAGAGGCTGATTACTGAATCCTTGTCCATCGAGTCTACACCCAACACATGCAATAGGAATGATTCACCACTCATACCCGAAATATGGAAAATACTACTACCAATCAAATCAGGCGAAAATCAAGTGGAAAGTAATGGAACTATGTAAATGAAGTTAGGAAGTTGTGTGAGTACCTTGATATGATTATGAGCAATAAATTTTGCTCGAAACGTCACCAGTAACATTACTGCATAACACTGAGACTTTGTCAAAACAAATTTTACCCATAACGAGAAAAAAGAAAACTTTCAGTTAATATACCCAGTGAATAACATGTTGATTTCAGGATTTCATCATGAGCTGACATTAGTTAGAGAACCATTTGAAAACCTAAGAGTACTGGAAAGCCGTTTCGTCCTAGTTTGGGACCCTTCAGCAGTATGCACTCACTGGAAATCGAACTCAGGACCTTCCGATTACAAGGCGAGCTCGTATACCATTAAGCCACTGGGACCCGATCCAATGGTTCATGAATTCTAACTTCTGCCAGTTCACGACATAGCGCGACCGCTAGCCAATGTCATCGGTGAGTATTTGTGAATTGGCAGAAGTTAGAATTCAAAGACCATTGGATCGGGTCCCAGTGGCTTAATGCTATACGGGCTTCCCTTGTAAACGGGAGGTCCCGGGTTCGAACACTAGTGGGTGCGTATTGCTGAAGAGTCCCAAACTAGGACAGGACAGTTGTCCAGTACTCCGAGGTTTTCCAATGGTTCTCTAACTAATGTCAGCTCATGATGAAATCCTGAAACCAATGAAATCCCTACAGACCAACACTTGAACATGTTGACTAATTTATTTAATAAATATGGCATGAATTGTGGATACTATTTGCACACAGTTATGAGAAAGGAAACACTATCAGAACCTACATTAAGACTTCTGTTTTTAACTATTCACTTTATCCCTTGAAGAACTAGATGATGTACAATAAAGTAGTACCTACTGCTAGGCAAAGCAGCCAAATGGTTGAAGCCTATCGATCACATTTGAACTGTGTCTACTAAGCTTAATGATACGATAATGTCATGTACCTATTAAGAGAGTATTTCAGATGTCACCTGAACTTCCATAATATCAGAATCTCCACACAGACAGACGCCTAGCTTAGACACTAGCATAGCCACCAGCTAATGTATAAGCCAAGTTGTAAATATTTACCAGTAAAACATAAAATTCATCATGTTTCGAATGATAATAATAATTTTAAACCAGACAAATCATTCATTTGTGTTGTCGCGTTTAGTTTTACAAACATTTAACACGGTACAAAATGTACCATTTTGTGCATAGAACGAATTTTGTATAGATCATTACTATACAAATAAATTAGTTAACCATTTAGTAAAATGATTTTACACGATAAACCCATTGACTGGGTATTGGTTTTCAGGAGAACCAAACACACGCATCCTTGCCTCTTGCGAGACGAGAACGGCATGCAGGATCAACCTGTGGCGCAACCACTCGAGAGCCCTCTCTCTCGTGCATCTGAACCAGTGCCCATTCGAGTGTGTTGACTGGACTCCAGATGATGCTAAATGGGTAGTGCAGATGTAGGCGTTTGATTGATTGGTTGATCGTGCTGTGCTCTGCGACAACCGACCGAAAGCTGCTACCTTGACGTGGTGGTCGGGCTTGAACACCGCAATGATCTATTCAAGCTATACTGGCTGAGACTTATGTCTCTTGAGGTCCTACCATGCCAGGCAGGTTGTTTGGATAGCGGTTAAACAAAAAGCAGCTACCCAATCCAACATCATGTCCAATACAAAATCACAAAATTTCATGCCGGATCGGCCGTGGCCCGGATTAACAACGACCGCGCTTCCTGCTGCCGTGTCACAGGGCAGGAGTGATAAGTATGCTACTGAGACACACAAAACAAAAAGAACAAACAAAAACAGGCCGCGTGTGACCGGCCTCAAGCAGTTGTCCCCTGGGCTCTGCGGTCACGCAACCAACTTCCACGGTGTGGGCAGCCGGGAAGTAACAATCGCCCTCACAATCCGAAATGCACGCGAAACCTCTCTATTACTCACTCATCTTTGTCTTCATCTTCATCTCTATCATCTTGCCTTCCTTCCACTGATGCAACTCCTCGACTTGATAGCTCTCCACTTCCTCTCCACTCTGCGTCCACTAAAAACGATGGAAGCCAAAAAACCACCACCGACAGCCTCTTAAAGCCGCGCCACCAATTTCATATAGGAGCTCTTAATGTTAGGACACTTTGCCAAATAGGACAACAAGCATCACTAGCCAAGACCCTGGCATCACGAGCCATTGATGTATGCTGTGTTTCAGAAACACGCATACAAGACCCAAGTGTGGTTATTCACCTAACCCCACCTGGCCAACAGGTTGAATCTGCAAAATTCACCTTGAGGGTGTCAGGAGATGCCACAGCTAGTTCACGAGGATTAGCTGGCGTAGGGATAGCTTTGAGTACTAGGGCAGAAAAGACATTGCTTGACTGGATCCCGGTAGATAGCCGAATGTGTGCTGTCCGCCTGAACGGATCAGTAAGAAGGAGAAAGGACTGCACTACTCGCCGATGCCTTTTCGTAATCTCCGCCTACGCCCCCACTGACTGCAGTTCAGATGAAACGAAGGATGAGTTCTACCAAAAGCTGTCTAGTTTGGTGCGAAAGGCTAAACGCTCAGACATAGTCGTTCTAGCTGGTGACTTTAACGCTCAAGTAGGGAAATTGTGTCAATCTGAGAAGGATGTCGGTGGCACCTATGGAGTTCCGTGCCAGCGAACCGACAACGGTGACCGTCTCCTACAGTTCTGCTCTGATAATCATTTGTTTCTTGTAAGCACTAACTTCAAACACAAGGAGAGACACTGTTTGACTTGGAGACCCCCTTCATCAAACCAACGCTGGACACAAATAGACCACATAGCAATAAGCTATCGTTGGCGTGGGTCGGTAGGAGATTGTCGCTCCTTCTGGAACACGTGCGTAGATACCGACCATGCACTGGTCCGCGCTCGGGTGTGCTTACGACTGAACGGACGTAGGAAACAGCTGGCGGTAAAACCATCACGTCCCCAGCTCGATCAGGAAACTAAATCCGTATTTGAGGAAGAACTAGCTAAACACATATCTGTGTTCGACAGCTGTGCTCACCCTGAAGAAGCTTGGAAAAATATCCAGGCAGCCATAGATACAGCTGTAAAAGCTGTGAATAAGGTAAACCCAAAGGTGAGTAAAAACCACTGGATCTCCACCGCCTCATCCGAACTGATAGATGCTAGAAGACTTATTCCGGCGAGCTCCGAATTCAATGAGGAGCGAAAGCTGCACAAGAGGAAACTTACGAAAAGTCTCCGCAAGGACCGTGAACAGTGGTGGGCGACAAAAGCCAAAGAGATGGAGAAAGCTTCGAGGATAGGCAACACCAGGCAACTCTTTAGACTCATCAGGGAAACGGGTGGGAGAAGACAAATCATTAGTGAGACAATCTCGGAAAAAAATGGCACTATAATTAGCTCCCAGGATAGACGACTGGATCGTTGGAAAGAGCATTATGAGGAGCAGTTTAATTTGCCCACAGCCACGCTCAACCTTCCGAGCATCCAACACCTCCCTGAATGGGATATAGACACAGGTCCTCCGTCCCTAACTGAGGTTACTAAAGCTGTCACCAATCTGAAACTAGGCAAAGCAGCGGGACCTGATGGAATGACTCCAGAGGTATTTAAGTACGGTGGAGACAGCTTACTGTCTGCATTAACTGAGGTACTAGGCAGCGTCTGGGAATCAGAAGAAGTCCCATCGGGTTGGTGTAAGTCACTGATTATCCCCATATACAAGAAGGGAGACAAGTCTTCCTGTGATAATCACAGAGGGATTAGCTTGACTAATATAGTATCTAAAGTCTTAGGCTCAATAATCATGCGTAGACTGAGTGGTGCTCGGGAGGCACAAACACGAGAGAGCCAGGCAGGCTTTAGACCAGGAAGAGGGTGTATTGATCATATCTTCACCCTCCGACAGATTCTAGAACATAGGCATTCCTACCGGCGTCCAACAGTCATTATATTTCTTGACCTAAAGGCAGCATTCGACTCTGTCGATCGAGAAGTTCTCTGGAGATGCTTGGCTGTAAAGGGAATTCCGAGAAAATATATTGCACTGATTAAGGCACTCTACTCGTACTCATACAGCCAGGTGAGGGCTTACGGCGAGCTGTCATCTGAACTGGTGACGACTAGTGGATGCCCATTATCCCCTTTTCTATTCAACTTCATCATAGATGTGTTAATGGACTTAACCCTAGGTGACTTCAGCGACTCAGGGATTGACTTGCTACCGGGGAATAATCTCGTTGACTTGGAATATGCAGACGATATAGTCCTTCTAGGCGAAGACGCTGACGAAATGCAGAGTCTTCTAAACACCTTGAGCCGCAATCTACGAATGTTTGGCATGCGATTCGCTCCCGCCAAATGCAAGATGATGTTACAGGACTGGACTACATCGACGCCTAGTTTAAAAATAGGAAGTGAAGTGGTAGAGCACGTTGACCGCTTCACTTATTTGGGAAGTACCATCAGCCCCAACGGGTTGATCTCTGACGAAATCTCAGCACGAATACAGGGGGCTCGTTTCGCATTTGCCAGTTTACGCCGACTCTGGCGTAGACGAGATGTTCGACTATCGACCAAAGGGCGGGTGTACTGCTCATCAGTCCGCTCCGTCCTCCTTTATGGTTGTGAGACCTGGCCACTGAGAGTGGAAGACATGAAAAGACTAGCTGTCTTTGATCATAGGTGCCTGCGTTCTATTTCCCGTGTAAAGTGGCATAATAAGGTGAGCAACATTGAGGTTAGGCGTAGAGTTCTAGGTAAACAGGGGAAATCAATCGACGAAGTCGTGAAGCTACAAAGACTGAGATGGTTAGGACATGTGTTACGTATGCCAAGTCATCGCCTCCCTCGACGAGCAATGTTAGCGGATATAGGGTCAGGCTGGAAAAAAGCTAGCGGCGGTCAAACAAAAACTTGGCACCAGTCAATGAAATCCACAACAGTTGGTCTAAGCCACGTAGGAAGGTGTAGACTTCCAGGCTGGGGTCCTCGGGACGGTAAAAACAAATGGTTGGAAACAATTGGTGACATGGCTCAAAATCGTTCTCAGTGGCGCAGATGCATCCACTCCTTGTGACTTATGATCTCCAATGAAACTGTTTTGTTCTTCTTTATTACTCCTTTGTCTCACACCTCTGCTCACTGTTTCTATTATGCTTTTCTTGTACTTTCTTCTCTTGCTTCGCGTGCTACACGGAGTATGGCGACTTGAACTTCCGCACATTTGTGCAAAGTTCTATGTCGAAAACAGACAGACAGACAGAAAATGTTTTTACGATTCACTTACTGTTGACTAGGCGTTAAAACTATTTAATTCAATTAAGATTTTTTCTGTCGATTGATTGGAAAGAAGTACTCGGTATCAGGTTGACATATCGTCACCTTGTGCAGGTGCTCCGACAATGTCCGGTCATGTCACTTGAAGTCAACTTGTGGATGCTCACTAGCAGTAAAATCCAGTATGTGCATTTCATCCTGTTCGGTATTGGCTCTCGTGACTCGGGTGGTCTAGTGAGTAATGCTTTGACATTTGAAACTACGGACACTGGGTTCGAGCCTCAGTGGGGCCACCATCACTCAATGGGGAATGCAGGTACATCCAGATGAAAAGTCCCAAATAGTCACCATCCACCAGTTGGTGCTAAAACTATGCTTACATTTATCATAACTTGGGGAATACCATTTTTCATTATTTGTCCTCTATTTTAAGGTGGCGCTATTTTAAAATCAAACAGGATACATATGAAGGCCTTTCATTCAACGGAAATGATGTATAGTAAATGACAGTCTGATTTTTCTTTGTTCATAATTATCAATGGAATCGTCAGTATGAAAATCACTGAGAAGATTTATTTGAATGAATTTGACTAATTCTCAATGGATCCGGTAAAAACTTTATTTCAAAAAACAGATAAAAATGGAGGTCAAGTTCCACAAGCATTGTTTACACATTAACTGCTTTAAGCATCAGTTGATGAAAGCATTTTTGACAGCTGATATTTAAGCATCTTAGATAAGTTTCATTTAAATTGCGGAATTTTATAATAATTCTTTGAGTCAATATATTCTTGGTCAGAAATCCAAGTTGGCTAAGACTCAGAGATTACTTGTTAACTTCTTGTGTTATTTACTACAAAAAGGATCCTAACTATAACCGAAGACCTCACAAGGTCATGAGAATGACCTCTCAGAATCTCCGTTCAAATGAAATATATTTAAAGATAATATAATATACAGCTTAAAAAACAAAGCTGAATAAAGCCAGGTTTCATTTCCGAAACGTCAGCTGCACATTCACATGAAATAAGTTAGTTTTGTAACTGCACAGGTAATTTGAGAATTTATTCCATCAACTGTTCTAACTTAATACCGGTTGATAAAGATGAAGAAAAGCTGATTAAAGATGAAACATATTGACTTAGCCAATCAATACCGCAAATCAACAATTAGGCTGTTAAAAATCCTTGCTAAAGAGCATCACAGTTCAGCTTTAAAAAACAACTCCAAAAAAAGAAAGAATTAATTTGTTTGCACATGAAAAAATGTTCTGATTTTGTTATAATGGCTAAAAATGATTTGGTATCAGTGTCTTTTACTTTGCAAAGAATTTATTGTAGAGAACTAACATAAAAAATACCGCAGTCTTAGTAGATTTATTTGTAACTAACATCATCATTACAGTTTTCAGGCACAGATCATTCAAAAAATTAAATTGTTCATACTATGTAAAGGTGATTGCATAGTTTGATACAGTTGATAGGAAGCTTTCAATGAATTAATTCAAGTTGCCGTTTGATTCATGGATAATCCAGCAGTGAGGATCTCCTAGAACGAACCAACCTTTGAACTATCACCAGACAAATGTACCGAAAAAGATGGAAATGGATGAGAAACACGTTAAGGAAACCACTGAGTGACATCGAGCTCCAGAACATCAAGCAGAACTCAAATTGAGTATGATGACTCTAGAGTAGGTGAGATGGCGACATGGAGGAGATCGTGTTAGGTGGAGACGAGGGCTTATGGACAACCATGAAGCCAGATAAAGAAGACTGCAGAAAACAGTGTGAAATAGGGACGTGCCGCTGAAGCCCTGCGTTCCCCTTAAACCCAGGGGAATAATAATGTAACCGTATTCTTAATGATCATAAGTGCAAGTGTTACGAGATTAGGAAAACAGGTATAATAGATATCGACGATGAAATGTTGCTGAATATATATATATATATATATATATATATATTTAATTTGAAAAAAAGTGTATTCAAGAAGAGAAAACTAACCTTTGAACAAAGTTAACAAATATTTTCAATTCATTGGTAGGCTGACAATTGGGCATAAAGTGATTTAATGGTGTTGACAATTCTTGTTCATTTATAGTTAAGGTATTATTCACACTTTCAGCATCATTTTGGCGTAGATAAGGTGGTGATGTGGGAGGATATGAAAATGGTGAACAATCATCTTGTTGACGGTCATTTGATTCAACTTTCACAGTTGCATTACTAACCTATTTGTTGATGAGAAATGGATATATGAAACAATTTAAGTCTAATCAACAGTGACAGACACATTAAATTAAATAGTGTAAAAATTGAGTGGAATAGACTTACAGGTCCTTTTTGTGCTTTTCAAGTCGACTGAACTTATAAATAAAGATATTTTACTGTAAGCTTCATCATCGATGGACATCAGTCGGGGAATCATTAAGAACCAGTGAACACAGGAGAGATGTTTCATCAATGACTGTGAGACATGGCCGTTGAAACTAAAGGTATGAAGACACTGGCCGTCTTGGACAACAATTGGTGTCCACATTGTATCTTTCATTTTTTGCGATATAATATAGTGAGGAATATTGGGGTTAGGTACAGTGTTAGGTGGTGAGGGAAAACTAATCAACTGAAATGGCTAAGACAAGCATTACGCAAGCCAGACTATCGCCTTCTTCGTACAGCAATGTTAACTGACATAGTACTAACTTGCGAAAGGCTGAAGAATGTATAAATTAAAATACAGCATCGATCAATGAGTTCTCTAGCTGTTGGTTTGAGTCATATAGCGAAGGGAAGTTTCCTCAGGTGAGAGCATTGACACCTCGAAATCCAGTGGCTGGGGGCTGTCGGTGACATGGCTCAAAATTATTATTGATGGTAAAGATTAATTTATTTTGTAATCTCCTAAATCTATTAGGTTCTTATTACTCTCGTGATAATTATTCTTTCTGCCGTCTGTCTGTCTGTCTGTTTTCGACATAGAACTTTGCACAAATGTGCGGAAGTTCAAGTCGCCATACTCCGTGTAGCACGCGAAGCAAGAGAAGAAAGTACAAGAAAAGCATAATAGAGACAGTGAGCAGAGGTGTGAGACAAAGGAGGACTAATAACGAAGAAC
Organism: Trichobilharzia regenti; assembly: GCA_944472135.2. Classification (NCBI taxonomy): domain Eukaryota; kingdom Metazoa; phylum Platyhelminthes; class Trematoda; order Strigeidida; family Schistosomatidae; genus Trichobilharzia; species Trichobilharzia regenti. The sequence goes on along the minus strand of OX235262.1, from coordinate 130,339,665 downwards.
AAAACAGTTTCATTGGAGATCATAAGTCACAGGGAGTGGATGCATCTGCGCCACTGAGAACGATTTTGAGCCATGTCACCAATTGTTTCCAACCATTTGTTATTACCGTCCCGAGGACCCCAGTCTGGAAGTCTACACCTTCCTACGTGGCTGGCTTAGACTAACTGTTGTGGATTTCATTGACTGGTGCCAAGTTTTTGTTTGACCGCCGCTAGCTTTTTTCCAGCCTGACCCTACATCCGCTAACATTGCTCGTCGAGGAAGGCGATGACTAGACGTGCATACGTAACACATTTCCTAACCATCTCAGTCTTTGTAACTTCACGACTTCATCGATTGATTTCCCCTGTTTACCTAGAACTCGACGCCTAACCTCAATATTGCTCACCTTATTATGCCACTTCATACGGGAGATAGAACGCAGGCACCTATGATCAAAGACAGCTAGTCTTTTCATGTCTTTCACTCTCAGTGGCCAGGTCTCACAGCCATAAAGGAGGACGGAGCGGACTGATGAGCAGTACACCCGCCCTTTGGTCGATAGTCGAACATCTCGTCTACGCCAGAGTCGGCGTAAACTGGCAAATGCGAAACGAGCCCCCTGTATTCGTGCTGAGATCTCGTCAGAGATCAACCGTTGGGGATGATGGTACTTCCCAAATAAGTGAAGCGGTCAACGTGCTCTGACACTTCACTGCCTATTTTTAAACTAGGCGTCGATGTAGTCCAGTCCTGTAACATCATCTTGCATTTGGTGGGAGCGAATCGCATGCCAAACATTCGTAGATTGCGACTCAAGGTGTTTAGGAGACTCTGCATTTTGTCAGAGTCGTCGCCTAGGAGGACTATACCGTCTTCATATTCTAAGTCAACGAGATTATTCCCCGGTAGCAAGTCATTCCCTGAGTCGCTGAAGTCACTTAGGGTTAAATCCATTAGTACATCTATGATGAAGTTGAATAGAAAAGGGGATAATGGGCATCCACTAGTTGTCACCAGTTCAGATGACAACTCGCCGTAAGCCCTCACCTGGCTGACTGTATGAGTACGAGTAGAGTGCCTTAATCAGTGCGATATATTTTCTCGGAATTCCCTTTACAGCCAAGCATCTCCAGAGAACCTCTCGGTCGACAGAATCGAATGTCGCCTTTAGGTCAAGAAATATAATGACTGTTGGACGCCGGTAGGAATTCCTATGTTCTAGAATCTGTCGAAGGGTGAAGATATGATCAATACACCCTCTTCCTGGTCTAAAGCCTGCCTGGCTCTCTCGTGTTTGTGCCTCCCTAGCACCACTTAGTCTACGCATGATTATTGAGCCTAAGACTTTAGATACTATATTAGTCAAGCTAATCCCTCTGTGATTATCACAGGAAGACTTGTCTCCCTTCTTGTATATGGGGATAATCAGTGACTTACACCAACCCGATGGGACTTCTTCTGATTCCCAGACGCTGCCTAGTACCTCAGTTAATGCAGACAGTAAACTGTCTCCACCGTACTTAAATACCTCTGGAGTCATTCCATCAGGTCCCGCTGCTTTTCCTAGTTTCAGATTGGTGATAGCTTTAGTAACCTCAGTTAGGGATGGAGGACCTGTGTCTATATCCCATTCAGGGAGGTGTTGGATGTTCGGGAGGTTGAGCGTGGCTGTGGGCCAATTAAACTGCTCCTCATAATGCTCTTTCCAGCGATCCAGTCATCTATCCTGGGAGCTAATTATATTGCCATTTTTCTCCGAGATTGTTTCACTAATGATTTGTCTTCTCCCACCCGTTTCCCTGAGGAGTCTAAATAGTTGCCAGGTGTTGCCTATCGTCGAAGCTTTTCCATCTCTTTCGCTTTTGTCACCCACCACTGTTCACGGTCCTTGCGGAGACTTTTCGTAAGTTTCCTTTTGTGCAGCTTTCGCTCCTCATTGAATTCGGAGCTCGCCGGAATAAGTCTTCTAGCATCTATCAGTTCGGATGAGGCGGTGGAGATCCAGTGGTTTTTACTCACCTTTCTGCCGTACTTTTGAGTTTATCTATTTTTTTCTGTATCTTTCCCCTACCTTTATATGTGCTTTATGAAATGTGTTAACTTAAGCCGCTGGACTTCTGTGCAAAGTTTTTGGGGAAAATTCGCTCCAGTTCAGTTTTACTCTACTTAGATCTATCTCTATGCATCTGCTCAACGCCCGGTGGTACTCACCCGACCGAAAGCTGCTACCTTGACGTGGTGGTCGGGCTTGCACGTTGCGATGACCCAACAAGCTGCACTGGCTGAAACTAATGTTCCTGCAGGTCCTACCATACCAGGAAGGTTGTTAGGATAGCGATCAGACTAAAAGCAGTTACCGGCTTTGTGTAAGAATCTTTCTTACACTATGCTGGGGGTCTGAGGGCGATGTCGTACTGCTGGGGAACAGGGATGTAACAGCAGTGAGGTGTTTCCCTCAGATGACCAGCATGCCAGCTATGCTGTCTCTTCACTCCGGAGAGAGGGGGTTAAAAAAGGTCGACCCGAAAATTGTACATCTCAACTTACCCTACGGTGGTCAGTAACCGGCGGTAAGTTTACTAATACGGAACCAGTCTCAGAAACCAATTCATACAGGCCGTGTGTGACCGACCTCAAGCAGTTGTCTCCTGGGCCCTGAGGTTACGCAACACTCTCTCTGTTTCAGGTACCCGGAGAATCAATCAACTTCCAAAATGTGGGCAGCCGGGAAGTAACAACCGCCCGCACAATTCCAAAAGCACACGAAGCCTTCCTGAGTATCATTCATCTTTACTCACATCACCTTCCTCATCTTGCTTCTCTACTACAGTTAGTACTATTCTTCAGGCTAGTGAATCATCTTCACTTCAACCTGTGACCACAAACAGTGATGACAGCCATAGAAGCACCCCAGATAGCCTTTTAAAGCCACGCCGCCATCTTCATATAGGAGCATTTAACGTCAGGACCCTCTGCCAAATCGGACAACAGGCATCACTAGCAAGAACTCTGGCATCTCGAGCCATGGATGTATGTCATGTTTTGGAGGCACGCATACAAGACCGCAGTGTGTTCATTCATTTAACCTTACCCAGTCAACAAGGTGAATCTGCAAAATTCACTTTGAGGGTGTCAGGAGACCCTTCAGCTAGCTCGCGAGGACTCGCAGATGTAGGGATAGCACTGAGTGTTAAGGCGGAAAAATCACTTCTTGACTGGATCCCAGTAGATAGTCGTATGTGTGCGGTCTTTCTGAATGGGTCCGTTAAAAGAAGGAAAGACGGCGCTACCCGTCGTTGCCTTTTCGAATCTTAAACCACTGGATGAATAGCACAATAAGAGAGAGGAATATTTACGAACATTTAAGATGAAAAAAGGCCAGTAGTTTTTCTCCACATCTTTTGAAACCTTTTGCAAAGATTATTATCTGATTGTAAAAACAGTGATCAGAATACAAGGAGCAGTTTAAGCCATCATACAAGAATGTGTTTCAGTATGGTGGGAGAAAGGCACTAATAAATAGCGACTCTGACCATAGATGTATATACTACTAATACTACTACTATTCATCCTAATACATTTTTGCTTTTATAACCGTCACTTCCTGTAAAGTACATGGACATATCCACATCTTAGAGACAAGTAGAATGAAAATATACCAGCGAACCCAGGTGATCGTCACCTATCGCTCTTAAGACATGGCCTAAGTATGATCCTATTAGCTTAGATACTATTTTAACTCCTTTATATTTTTATTGAATTCACTATCAGTAAAGAATGGAGTTTTATTTGTAGGTAGATGACTTCTGTACACTGGACCTCAGTATTCACAAATATTTTATGATATAATCAAAAAATAAGCAGTTATCATGATGAATATTTCTGGCTTTGACAGATTTGACAATTCAGTGTCAATTTAAAAAAGAGAGTGAGAGAGGCGAAGTAGAAACGATCTAAACTTGGCAATTTTTCTAAAATTTCATTTGCTAGAAATTACTTTACTGTACATAAAACTGGTAATGAAGTGAATATTTTCAATTCCACTCACATAAATCAAATTTCAATATAGTCAGTCAGATAGGTGAATAACCATAGCCGAACAGTCCGGACTTATGTTAGATAGTTAAAGGCAATTAGCGAAATGCCATGGACACATGTTTCTTGCCTCTTTATACACATCAGCAAATCGCATCTGCAATCTTCAAGGAAGTTATGTTACTTTTAAGATTCAAAACCGCGTCACCTAGTGCTGCATTCAGAGACACTACTACTCAGCGAATCTGGCTTACGATTGACCCGCCATAGGACTGTAACGGATTGATCCATCGGACACTGATGAGTGACTGATCGCATGCATCTAGTCACTAATGTTTATATGTCATTTGTTTGGTAAAATATGTTAGAAACAACTCACTGAGCAATATTGTTATTCAAACACTTTTATCCTTAAAAAATAGCATAGACAAATAAGAAAAGGGAGGGAAACTTCAAACACAAATATCAAACCAATGTTTAGTTCACACTAATTGCAAAATAGAAATTGATCAACTATTCTGTACGAAAACGGATTAAAATTATGTAGACACTAGTCTGAACAAATAAATAAACAGACAAATATGGTTACATTTTCATTCTTGAGTCAATAAAACTTCACATCATGTATATAAACATTCATGACTGTTTTTCAATTGAATAGGAACCATTGATGATTGACACAAAGTTTACGGAACCAACTGAATATACTATGTATAGTGACGTCACAACAAAAGTAGTTTAGTTAAGTAACCATGACGCACTATTCGGTGGATAAGTGCTGCAATCCTATTGCTATTATTCGCTACACAGTAAATACAACACATACCTACATATAAAACAAGCCAATGACTTAAAGTGTAAACACGTGCCATCCGAAATAAAATAGAAGGGGGAGAGGACATTTTATTACAGTTTGTAAAGACAGCTTTGTTTTATAATTCAAAGTCGAAACCAGAAATTGATTTTCTATAAGCCGTAAAACGTAAACACCCGTAATAAAGTGGAATATCATTTGAAAAGTTTGTGGTTAAAATACAAAATATCAAGGTAGATTCTTTTACAGATTGATGAAAATTACGGAACCATTAAAAATCTGAAAGCACTGAAAAGCTATTTCCCTTCTAATTTACAACTCTTTATCATAACCTGACTGGACATCAAATCAAAGACCTCCAGATCATCAGACCAGTGTATCATGAGAAAATAGAGGAACAAGGGAATCAAATGCCTATTGTCATTTATAATCACTTGATTTCATGTAACCAAATTGCTAAAGGGATTTAGTCAGATCGTGAGTATCCACTTTACCCGCAGCTTCCGCCTTGTATTACCTCAGGTAAAACAAGAAGTCATTTCAAAAGACTTTATCCGTACACATCTAAATTCAAAAATTCCGCGATACCATATTCGACACGTGTTTTATGTGATGAAAATAGTGTCGGGCACGAAATAGCTAACCTTCGTACCACTAGTAAATAAACAACTTCCTCCACCCTTAATACATCAAGCTTTACTGTTATTATTATTATTCTTATATTTATAGTCCTCTCAATTTTGTAAACATTTAAGCTCTGTAATTTCTGTTATTTTTTTGTTTTTTCTTTCACAATGACATATCAAAAGAAAATAAGATTCAGTGCTCTATAAGATGCTTAAATTACGATACTGAAACGGGAGTATTGTTTGAAACAAACCCACTGCTATCATTATTACACTTATTATTCTCCTTTTGTACCTTACACATTTTCGACTTTATTTCTACTGTAAAAGTGAACAAATTCCTGTAGTCACTTTTATTTATATTTTGAGGAAATTAGATGCAATATTGTAACAAACGCTGAGAATTACACACTGTATTACAATTACTGTCTCTTAGAGTACGAAACTGGCTTTGTCACTTATAAATGGTAATCTGATCCTGAAAACTATCATTGTCATGTGGGACACTTACAGGGTTAATTAAAATCCACAAAACATAACTATACTCAGTTGTCTATAAAGCTGTCATTCATTAACTCAATATTTCAACGGTATCGGTACTTCTAGAGTTTTCGTGGAAATGGATTATGAAATACTTTTATTTTTGTGATAAAAACTAATATCCTAAGGTGAAATTGCTGACAAAAGGTTTGGAAACAGAAATGAAGCTAATTAAAGTCATATAAAACTGAAAGGAACCCTGTGTTTCTGTAATGGAAATGCTGGGAGTACTCAGCGACCATTTCCTGAAACCATCCATTAGTAAAAAGTGAATAAAAAACATTAAATGTCTCAAATAAAATAAGCATATTCACGAGATTGACATGGAGCCATAATTGAATGGCTTTTGGCTTTTGATTACAGCTTGATTTCACACTGTATTTTTGGCACAAGTATGGAATTTTCAGCATGGATATCGGTAGCCCAAATTTTGCAGGCCGACCATAGATATCAGGTGTGCGTCGGCAGGTGATCGAACGTCGGACCATGCACATAGTCGGCAGTTTTATATTACACTCACCAAAATACACTATTAAGTACTACTCTGTCAGCAGAGATGACTATCATCGACTAAGGCACTTGTCTTTCTGGCAATGAGCTTCAAAGTTCAGATTCAACTTCACCAACTTAAGCTTGAAAACTTATTAGAATCACCAGTTCTGATACAACAAGTACTACTCATAGCCCAATACCTGAAAAGTCCGTTTCAGGTAACTGAGTTATCATCAACACTACTGACGACGGTAAAAAAAGTAGTTCATGTGTGACTAATTTGCCATATTCTTCACTAAAACAAGCACACATTGGTAAAGGCTCTATACAACTTTGTTCTCCATTAGTTAGGATGCCGCGAAGTCACTACACCAACAGACTGTTGACAACCCAGCTAGCATTTTTTTCGGGCGCATTGCAGAATTTTTGGGGCAGACTTCGGGCAAATTGCAGAATTTTTGGGTAACTTAGAGACTTTTAAAAGTCTCTAAAATAACAAAAAGCACGTTGTGTACCCTGCACTAAATATATTGCAAATCAAGTAAACCCAGTGTGTTCGTACTCTAAATATTACATGGTATACCAACAATAAGAATCCCTCAAAGACTTATTTTTAATAGTTACCAAACAGGTAGAAATTTGGAGTACAAGGAACCTATTCCAAACTTTTTAAACAGCATATATTGAAAAATATTGGCAGTAACAATATTGCATATCCTCTATTTTTTGATCAAAACTCTGAATCTCTTCTTGACCTTACATTTTTTAACGTGTTAATAGTCTCTTTAGTAAAGCAAGGTGAATACTTCCCATGTCTTTCACACCACGTTTGGCACCAGAAGTATAAACATCAATCTAAAATACATGGATAACAACTTATTTGTCCTTCAATATCCTTGAGACAAATACCAGATGTCTAAAACATTTATAAGAAGCACTTACGCTGTGTGCACTAGAATACATAACATCATTTGGCTTTACACCTGACTGGTTGGTTGACTCATTTGTGAAAAGAAGATCGTAATCGCTGAGCTTGTCGATGGCACCAGCACTTACGACTGGGAAAGATGTCGATCCACTCAATTCATGAAATCCACATTTTTCGGACTCAGGATAATTTACCAAGTAGTCAAATGCAGAAAAACTCTTACACCCATAGTTTTCTGAGTCCTTTGAATGTTTTGCAAGGGAATCAAGGAGTGCTATGTTACTTTTTGCACTGGAGTCTGTTGGATTCTTTGTGGGAATTAAAGGGTCAAACAATAACTGAATTTCCGAAAAATTTTTGATGGAGCAGTTAACATCCCCTTCAAAATCAATTAAATCCTTCGACTTTGTAATTTCATCCTGCCGACGAGGCATTATTAAGACTGAAATTCATGCTATAAAAATGCTGCACATGAACACGTTGCATCAAAAATTCAAAATACACACTAGTTACATGTAACGGTCATGGTGTAATAAAAGCAAGGTGACCTAGAAAACTATGTTCAATATCAATGGTATTCAGGTACAGAAACCCAGCTAATTACTTGCCGCAATGCCCAAAAATTTGAAGAGTAAGCTTCAGTTAAATCTTTTATTAGGCTTTCAATACAGCTTTGGGGTTATTATTTATGATTTTTTTTCCTTTCACGTTCCCCGGTGGAACATAGGTCCTTAAGCCAGTGGCTTGAAGTTTCTGTAGCAGTGTTTATTTTAAAGGATGGGGTTGCTAGCCTCATGCCCAACCTTTCCTCTTTACCAGTCTTATTTCTGGCATAGCGAGGTAAAGGAGTGCGTCCGTGGCCGGGGGATCGAACCCAGGACCATGTGCATGGTTGGCGAGCGTTCTAACCACTGTGCCACCGACGCACATTAGTTATGAATAAACTGGAGTAATCCGACGTGGAAGTGAATATTCGCGATGTCTTACAATTTCGTTGTTTTTCACGACACTGGTATGATAAGAGTGAGTCTAGAAATTGTGATTGTAATCTGTAATTTTAATCTGTAAATGAAGTAAATACTCATTTTCAGAATCTGCCGGTGGAAAGAGCATTTACAGAAGTCCAACTAGTAAGATGTCTGTGACTGTTGGACTCGCATGGACCATTCTTACTGACTGTAATAGGTGTTTGTTGTTGATTTGCAGGGCATCTTTATCACTTCAAATATCCAATATCGTTTTTACGAGCAATTATATGCCAATTTGATTTCTTTGTGCTCTCTTCTTGATTGTAAGGTTCCTGATCTTCGATAAGCTTCTGCGTAGTTTGCCCCGCCAGACGACCGTCGTAGATTTGGTTGACTCCAGAAGGATTGTTGCTGGGATTAATTGTATATTGTTTGTAGTATGGGATGTGTTAAGACTGTGACTCCTGTGAATGGAGTTGATCCTTTCGCCAGCAAGTCCTCCGATATCGTCCTTAAAAAAAGAGATAATAATAAATATAGATATAATTAGTGTAAGTTATTCAAACTAAAAGACAGAAGAAGAAACAAAGAAAACGCAAAAAGAGACAGCTAATTAAATTTGAAGTTGATGTATGTAATATCGGTCTCAATAATAATGAGTGTAGCAGTTGAAGTTGTTAGGAGGGAATGCGTAGAAGTAAAACGACAAATTTAGTTGACTGTCCTGAAAGGTGTATGGGATTTTAAGGGGATAGGCCGCTTAAACTCAGTGTTTGTGTCTCTGCCTGACTGCCCAACACTCGCTTAAAGATGTCTACAGACTGTGCAATAGCTGCATCTGCCGGTAAGGAGTTCCAGGGACGGCAAATCCGAACTGTGAGCGCACTCGGGTATTTGCTCTCTGGTGAGCTATCCCTCTTGCGTTTCCACGTGGGAGCCTATACCTACTCAATGGCGGAACACCTCTGTTTGGTCGATTCTGGTCGTTTGTGATTTTGACGGCGGTGATCGAATCCCCTGACAGTAGCTAAGTGTGAATAGGCTTAATTTCTGTAGCCTTTCATCATATGGTTTATTTCCGAGACCAACGACTTCTTTTGTCGCCCGTCTTTGGACTCTTTCCAGGAGGTTGGTGTCTCTTCTAAGCAGAGGAGGTGCAATGATATTATGCAATTCAAAGTGTGGTCTGACGTATGTTTTGTACGAACTTGGAAAGAGCTCAGGAGTGAGAGCACATAACTGTCTATGCGTAAAGTGTTTGGCTGCACTACGTTTCCCGTGTAATTTACACCTTTGTTCATTTCTTCCGATAGAACTGCACCTCAGTCGCGCTCCAACGTAGTACAGGACAAGCTTTCGTTGCACGGAGTGTAACTTGCATTCTGTAGCCAACTGGTGCGCGATTTAACTACTTTGCACTTTTTCAGGTTGGAAGTCAGGCCACTGTCCACCCCCCAATCTCCCAGAAGCCTTCGATCAGCCAGTAGACTATCTGAGTCTTCCGGACACTTTATTGCCCTCCATATCTTTTCCTCGTCAGCGTACAGAAGAGTCGGACAGCTTAGACGGCATGGTAGGTCATTGAGAAAAATCAAAAAGATCATTGGTCCTAGGAGAGAACCCTAAGACGCTCCTGATGGCTAGCTGTGCCAAGATGATCGGACTCGATCGACCTTAGTTCAAAATTGCCTCTCAGCTGGGTAGTCCTTCAGCCATGACAGAAGTGGCTTACCTATATCTGCCTGACTTATTTTGTGTGGGAGGTCATGATGAACTGTGTCAAATGCCTTCTCAAAGTCTAGGAAGACCATAGGGACTGAAACATTCATATCCCAGCATGATGTCCAATCGTCCTAAGCTGATGGCAGATTTTTTGGCACAGAATCTTCCTTTCCTGAAACCGTGTTGGGTCTCATGGAGTCTGTTAGTCCTATCGGGGTGCTCCTTGATGTGATCATCAATATTCCTTTCCATTGCTTTTGCTACCACTGGGAGTTAGGCTACCGGTCTACTACTACTGGCAGGGTGGCGTTAGCTGATCAGTAGATATGGTGGTGGTCACTAAGGTGAATCGCCCCATTCTGCAGGAACAGCAATATACAAATTAAAGGCTCGAGATATTTCTGATTTTTATGAGGGCTTAGATCTTTATCTTGAAAGAGATAATAGTGAACGCCTTGACAGATCATGCTTCTACCTTTAAATATATACCATTCGCTCAGCCTATTGTTGAGATGCGACCACGTGGGATCTGCACAGATTTATGGGGCATCTTATAAATTAACTTGCTATCCATTGTCAGATCTTTAAATGCCACTTCATAATATCTTGTCTCACTTATTTTCTAATAACGTCTTTACTTGATTCTCATTATATTCCATTAAACCTAACATTTTATAGCTCTTTATGAATTTGATTCGACTTATTCTATTCCTATTCTCTAGAGGGTACGGTTGTGCACCAAATAGAAAAAAGACATGAAATAAAAACAACTGGCTTGAAAATAATTGTATTAAAGCCAAAAATGGACATCATGATAGTATAAAATATATTGGTTTCATTATACATTGCAAATGAACGTTGTCGGCCTAAGGATTAATTACCTCCCCATTCTGTTTTCTATATAAATGTGTTTATTAATGATATATTTCACTCACTTAATCTATTACACTTTAATGTTTCACCACAGCACTTCAATTTTACTAAAACAGCTTCCAATTCCTTATAAACGTATTACTTACCTCAATATTGGTTGGTTATCGTATGCCTACAACCACGGGATGAAAACGAAACGAAGTCGATTTTCCCGCTCAACCTGAAGGACAACTGTACAATTCAATAACTATACAGCCTAGTTCAGACAATGTGTATTTATATATATATCAAATATTTAACTGTTGAAACATTATTAAATTGTAGACAATTTAAGATTTGACATTATATCATCCTTGATCGTGCCTGTAAAAATGGCATGCATTTTCATGTAAATTTATGTTTATATGAAAATAAATTATTATTATTATTATTATTATTATTTTGCTTACTCCAACTGTCAGCCACGTCTCGTAAACCGTTAATGCCCAGCTCTTGCTACGCTCGGGCTCACGCTGTTCCTTGAAGTTTCTCAGAAACGCTTAGTAATAACGGACGAAAAAACCAAAACACCAATTGCTGACTCGAGGATTCTTTATTGTTACACCAACATATAAAAAATATTTCCACTAAGGTCTGTGAACAAATATTACAATAATAAATCACAATATTACTTCTGACAGTTTTGGCCTGACTTCTTTCTGAACAGCGACCGATGAGACGATGACTGTCGTATTGATGCCTCCGCGAAAATTGGGGAAGTTGGTTTTGAGCAAACAACCATGAATTGATCGTTCAATCTTCAACTACATTGACACCAACCCTTATAAATGGGATAAAGAAGGACTATTTTTCACTCCCTTGGCAGTTTTCCCGAATCCTTGAGTATCGGCATAAATCGCATACAGAGAGCTTTGGCGCGCTATTTCAGAGCAGAAGGCCTGATGTTACAACCTGGGGACTTTCTAGATGAGTTTCTGTTGCTATTGCCAGGTTTATTTCGGGATTAGCCACTAGGTTTTTAGTAGTGCCTCCATTTGGTCCTCACCACTTATGTCAACGTCGTTGTTTAACTATTTGGCGAAGGCTAAACTGAATGCTTAAGCCATCTCGAGACCAATGAGTTATTGACCTACTAGGCGCATGCCCCCTGGTTGGATTTTTTTTTCCGACACGAATCGATTCAGGTTTCTTGGGTTAGCCGGGAGATTTTTCGCAAAGTTAGCCTGAATGACTTCCTGTTACTCCTGACTTTTACGTTGCACCGTTTCCTGAGTTCCAGGCCTGGGTCATGGTCGGTCTAACTCCTAGATACCCGCCACGTAAAGCAAGCCTTCCGCTTTACCTTCAGAATGCGTTGTGTACCTGCCGTCATCCATGAATAATCTCTTTAACCACTTTTTAATTTTCGTCCTGTATTTCAAATGGTTTTCAGTGGATTTCAACCGAATTTTCCTGAACACACCCCGAGCCAAGATTCAGCGATGGGGCATTGAAATCTTCGGGTATGGTGATTTGGTCATAGCCCGAGTCACGTATCCCTGCGATGGTCCTGAGCAGTAGTTGGTTTTGCTCTGCCCCACAAGTGGGTGGTCGGTAGATGCTACCCAGTAGGTGTTTGGTGAGGCTTACGGTTAAATGACACTTTATAGAATTTGGGAGTTCAATAAGTGGTGAGTCCACTGCACGTACACATTAAAGTCAATTGCCAAAGAATGTGGCAAATCTCCGCTTCCTTTTTGTCCCTATCTCTCCTGACCGTAACCATGTTTCTTATACTTATTTCGTTGTCGGCGGTAGTAGGGTTAGCCAGGTTTCAGTGAGAGTGATTATTTTGGGGTGGAGGTATAACTGAAGGTTTCTGAGTTTACCTAATTTCCCTCCCAATCCTCTCACATTGCTCCAAAGGCAGCTCACAGTGAGTCTCACAACCTAAGCGTGTTGTGGCTGACGTAATGTTGTCTGATGATAGGGGACTTAATATTGGGACTAGTTGGCTGATTGCGAAGGAACCGGCCCATTGTCTGTTTTCTTTGATTCCGAAAGGAAACTTGGGTGACACTGACTACCATTCTCTTTACCGATTTAATATTGTGTCACTGAGACTTAGGGACGTATTAAGGCCCCAGTTTGCTGCCTCCTTATTGTTCGGGGTCTGCTTTCGAAGCGTTAGATTTGTCCTCTCATTTTCCCATTGGTGCCGCACCACCGTTGAAGTGCTAGAGCCAACTGTTCCTAGGGGCTGAGTTTGAAATTTAGCAGCCTTGAGGGAACTAATCAGTGTGAGAGGAGCAAGTTCAGGTAGTGGTGAAATGGAGATTCCTCCAGAAGCACCAAAGACCATCTAGGATGAAAGCCATTCAGTTGTTGTACGTCATGCATGTGTTTTTCACGAGCAGAGTCACTTTCTTACCCCCGGAACACCCTTTATGACCATAGAGGTAGAATGCACCAGTCCCGGTGACTCCCTCGATATTCGCCTTTTAGCCATTGCCTATCATGTCTCACGCCCACGCCAGAACCCCTGTCGATAGCTAGTACCTGAGCCACTAATAGTATCCTTTTAGCCTCTTCGGCGGACCCCAGTGTAGCCCTTAATAGGGTGGCTTACCCCGAAGTACGTGGACACCCCTGCACAGCCTGCACAATTTCGTTGAACTGGTGTTCAGACCTAATTTACCGGACAAATCGGACCACCGTTTCTGCTCAAACAGGGCCCGTTGTTCAAGCAAGCTATCATTGCATACAGGTACACCAAGCAGGATAAGGGAAGTAGACCGACTGACCTCAGGTTTGGGTTTGGCGTTTTGCTGATTATCCTCCTTTGCAGAGTCAGTAATTTTGAACTTCATAAGGTTCTGACTAGCCTTTGATATGTTGCCAAGCTTGCTAGTAGATGTAAGTGGTGCTTTGGAAATTTCATCTTCTACTAATGTTGTAGGTATAACCTTGGGAGTCTTCATTTTATGAAGATTGGTATTTCCAGTTGGTTGGGCTGGAATACCCTTTTTACTGTTTTACCAAGTTTCGGTAGCGTGTGGTTAACAGATGTAGAGCTGCATGAGGCTGCGTCAAGACACAAGAGTGGCGTGCTATTTCTGTTATCCACAGACACACTGTATGGGACTGTGTCAAAGCGACGAATCGGGCAGATTGAACAGGACCATGGGCACGGGTTATTTAGCATATACTCATATTATGGTCTTGGCACCCTTTTACCACAACGGTAGTGTAACCATCGTTTGCAAAATTTTCGCTCAAATGCTGAATCAGTTTGAGAAATGATAACACAACAGGTCTAACATGTGTCTGCTTTTCTAGATGACGCTTTCCAAGTTTTATGACGTCTTGAGCGTTTCTTTTCTTATGGTCTGTCATGCACTTGCTTACGGTGTATACAGTTGTAGTATCATGTCCACTTGGTAATGTCTATGCTATTTCAGAGCTAGACTGAGTCAATGTAGGCGTAGTATCAGAACAGGCGAGATGTGCAGGGGTCTTTAGAATCGGTATGCGAGATAAGGTTACTGTCCCTGGGTCTTTACCTTCTCTGACTGCGGGGTTGATATGGCATATCCCCTATTTGAAGTGGCGCCTCTGGCTTAACCTTGACGGCATTTGCGTGGTTTAGTTGATTCGAGTTGGAGCTAGTCGTCCTGGCAAACGCAATAGATGCGATTTCGGTGTTTATTTCGCTATTGTTGGATGAATTTACGTGAAAATTTTTGTTCGATTTGTACTTGAGCATTTACTGATTGCTCGTGTGACAGGTTGCTTAACTACATGGATCATGCAATGATTATTTGGTATACCGAGTAAGCTTCGCGTACATTTCGACGACTGTCATTCGATAAATTTCTTTGCAGCTTGGGGGAAACCTGTACTCGATCACAAATTTCCTTATCAGCTATTGTTCAGTACCTATTACTGTTGCAAGAACCAAAGAATGTGGTCGATATCGAATTCGTGCATCCTTCAGCACTTTTGTGTGGTGTTTTGGTAGCTGAAAGTCAATGGAATGGATAGATACAAGCGAAAATTAGTGTTCACAAATAGGCAGAAACTGCAATATGTTTTACCATCACTCACAACATCACTGTTTTCTGTCAAAATTCCTAAATGAGTTGAATGCACACTGCAACATTCTGGTAATTTAGTGGATTTGAATGCCATCTTCGCAATCAGGTATGCAAAGACATATGAGGTGTACGTCATTTTGTCCCATTATTGATTTTAGCTTTATAAACTTCCGATTTTTGTTGCTGTCCTGACGCCATATTATTTGCGTTTGTTCGAAGTTGATTTGCAAAATTATTTTGAAATCGCGTAGAAGTAGTGTCCGATATCCCTTAAAGCTATGGATGTAAGGTTTAGAAGCGGTTGCTGTGTCCATTTGGGGAGGACTCATCAATTTCTGCAAGTAAAGGCTATGCATCATATTCCTAAATGGCTCCAGAAGCATCACTTGTGACCACAGAATACGGTGATTTAGTGATTTTTTTAAGGCTACTTTCAAAAGTCACATTAACAATCACTATAACTTATGGTATATTAGAATAAGAGAGCAATAGAATCTGCCCAAAAGAACAAGAATAAGACCAATAAATCACCAGATAAGGAAAAGAAAATGTTTTCGGCTTTACCTAGTACTTCTTGGTTAATCGGCCTCACAGCAGTCACGTGGTAGACCAACAATTCTTGTTTATGCGAACGAGTGAGGAAGACGCTGCTACAGAAGTAGCACCTGAAGCTTTGGCAGTAGTTCGAGACAGCTGGACTTACCACACAGAGATATGTTATGTAAGTAATGGTTGAATTAAATTCACTGGCTAGGAACATTGGGTTTCCCGAGCAGGTGATTCACAAAAAAGGTATTTCCCGGTTGAAGAGAACAAAGCACATCTTATTCACGGGCGCGCTGAAGTCTTGTCTAATCGCTTTTGCTATGTCAGGCATGAATTAGCTTTAAAGTAGATACATTCATCAGTATTCCTACGGGTTCAACGTATTCCTGATTTATCGCTCTCAGCAGTTGGTTGCATTGTCCAGTTCGCCACAGTCAAGGGGAGTAATAAGCAATATCTTACTGTCATCTTCGCTTCTAAAGCTTTGCTGAGTTTCACACTGGGAGCCGAATCGTCCTTTGTTTCTGAATTATGTTTGTACATGTCTGCTGCACTGCACCCCATACTATCGAGTCATATTCGACAGTGTAAAAAGCATTCTCAGAGTCGATGAAGTTTAGATGCAGAGAGGGATGGTACTCTGTGTTCTGTTGTCAGCCCGGAGTTTCTTATAATTCACCTGTTTGGTAATTACTCTTTCTTCAATACACTTTCGTGGCTGTCTCTGATTTGATCTTTCCCGGATGGCTATGTGGTTTTTTGGTGCGGTTTTGTGAGGTCTCCCTTTGCAGCAATATGGTCTACCTCAGTAGCCAATAAGTCGTAAAAGCGTCTTCTGTCTTTCTCTCTTCTGTTCTAAGTCTAGTCATCTACATTTGCACTTAGTTTCTGGCTAACAACTCTTCCTCCGAATATCTGTAAAGAGCCATTCCCTACATTGTCTGCTATTCTTACCTTAGATGTTTGCACAAATTCACCTAAATTTCTCTTACGGTGTTGCAGTTCTCTTTCGTGGAGGTTTTGCCTGTGATACTGCTTGATGCCTCAAACATTTTCTTTATGTCTGCAACGATATGATTTGTAGCGCCATCCTGCACTTTCTAATTGTTAAGCTTGAATTTTGGCCTGTTCCTGGATGCTTTGATGGCTTTCCACTTGCTCCTGAAGCTTACTTGCGCTTGATTATGCTCTGAATCCACACCTTCTATTCTTCGTTTTGTGTCCAGCGAACAGAATCTTAGTTTTATTGAACCTGAGGTGAAGTTCATCCCATTTTTGGTGTGTTATTCTGGTAGAATGTCTGCCGATCTGTGCTTAGACTTGTGCCTGTACACGCTGAAGTTGCATGAACATATAAGTGATCATTCGTTCTTAATCACTTCAACAAGCAGCTGTCTGCAGGCTATCCTGTGTCTTACCACTCTATCCGACCCTAGTCCTCCTCCAAATCACCTATTACAATTTCAGTATCACAATATCGCATGCGTCTCCTCATTAAGAATATACAGTTATCTGCATAAGTCCAACTCTACCTCCTCCGGATTCAAGTATTATAAGTAGCACAGCTGATTATGGCTGTAACATGCCGTCCTTTTAATTGTTGCATTTTCCTTTAGTAATCCTGAATGGACTTAATTGAAGGTATGGGTGGCCAGAGTAGATTAACCAATTTTAATGAGTTCATTTTTCTGTCACTTAAAGTTTTAGCAGAGTTTGTGATATCAAAATACTACATAAGGTCTTCGTCTCCATCTGCTTTACAATAGGGTTCGAAATGGCTAGTAAGCTGGGCGAGGTTACAGTTGTTGTGAAAGTGGAGGAAATGTATCTGAATAATCTGAACAACGTACTGGCCAAATCAGTCGGTTGATGTGTAGTTATACGAAGCGACAGAATAATATAGTGTTCCGCAAAATGATATACAGACATTCGAGCAAATTATCAATCAGTTTCTGTGAAGCTGAAGTAAGAATAGTCCAAAATACAGTTTGAAAACCGCATAAGATTAAAGAATGAAATATTATTGTCAGCCAGCTCACATAAACTGTCAATGTCCAGCTCTTACTACGCTGGACCTCACGCTGTCCCTGGAAGACTTTCAGAAACACTTTGTATTAACCAACGCGAAAACCAGAACACTGATTGGTGGCTCAAGAATCCTTTATTCTTACGCCAACATGTAACCAACAATAGGGTTATTACACAAGGTCTAAGAATGAATGTCATAACAGTAAATCACGATGATACTTCTGATAGTTTTTTATCTTCTACTGAACAGCGAACGATGAGACGGTGACCGATGGATCGACGACTCCGCGAAAAATATGGGGGATTTGGGTTTGAGCAAACAACCATGAATTGATCGTTCAATCTTCAACTACATTGAAAGGCTTGTTCGTCCGCATATAGACATACAGACGGAAGAAGTCCATAAAATCGATTGCTAACAGTATATATATTTAGTGTGCTTAAAATACTTTCCACTATAATTTTGTTTGTAATTGTCGCTAAGCGACAAATCCTTTATTATGTCTATGAAGCATTATGTGACTACAACCTGAAAATTAAATTTTGTTTTAACGGTTAAACGTTGGCCCCCAAATGAAATTATTTCACTATAACTAAGGGAAAACCAACTGTCAAGAAATGACGTCACTATGTTTATACTCTGACGGAAGACTAAATTGAGCGTCAGACACACAACTGCTCATTAAGGTCATGTGCATTACTTACATTTTGAACTAAAATGGTAGTAATCTGTCATCTTACACAAGCACTGCAAACAAATATTTTCTGTTGTGGGGTCCCCTACATTATGTAAGGCAGCTCTAAATGCTGTTAATATAGACTACCCATAGAAGTTGTCCTACGACATTACCCTGTACAATCTCAGTTGTGATTTTCCTAGAAGAAATAAATACGGATTCAACTTAGGTTATTTAAACGCTATTGCTGATTAATATCATCAAACATCTGAGTAACAGATTACGAATTCGACATCTGAAAAGGCTCTCAAAGTGAATACTGTGATATACAATGTGAAATACCTAGGATTATTTCGATATATAAGGACCTACCTGAAAGCTGTAGACAAAACTCTGTGCATCAAGAAGTTATGCGTAGTGTTACTTATGAAGTGAGAATGAATACTGTCACAGTTTTTAAGTCAACAATGAATGTCATAAAAAGGGTTTTGGCATTCACCGATAGGAGTTTAAATTCCGACAGAACCTTGCAGCCTCAATTTTTCTGATTTGAAGATCAAGCACGAGTCGAAATAGAAAGGTGTAAGAATGATACAAGAAGCAAGACCATATCTGAGGACCTTGGGCTTTAGCAGAACAGACACCTCCAGAATCATAGACTGAACATTAAAGGGGAGGTAAATAGAGAAATGAAAATCACATAATCCGTGATTTAGCGAGACCACTAACCAATGTCATCGGTTGGAAATCCATTCTCATACTTGACTGGTTGGACCTGACTAGTCACCACTTTTCACTAGATGATTGCCAAACTAGGATGATATAGCTGTCCAGCACTCCCTAGCTTTCAATGGTTCTCTGACTGATATCAATCCGCGGTTAAACTTGTAGAAACAAATCTACTGCTTTCAAACCAACTCTTGAAAGTCAACACACCACAGTATGCAGTGGATTTAAGTTTAGTATTCATTACATTTCGGGGAGGCTAGATGTTTTATGAGCTGCTTTGCAGAAATATCGAACTCAGATCCTCCTGAAAATAGAAACCATTTATTTGTCATGAACTCATTATAGAGCCAACCATATTAAAGAACTTAAAAGAGCCAATGATCTAAATACAAGAAAAAATTTAATATTTTACTTCTATGTGTGTAAGGAGACCCTCAGCTACTCGTTGTAAAAATTTTTCACTTTTGTTTACTCGCATCAGTAACTCTATTCGCAGCTCTATTCCCAGTTTTGAGATGGATAGTTGCAACGCCCTTAAAAGACCTTACTTAGATGCGTAAGAATCCTTTACTAAGCGTAACTTTTTCAGAAAATATTCATGCTGGGGAATAACTCAGTGTCAGTATGACGGGAAAAAATGCCTGATTATTCGAGAAACCCCGACGGAGGAGCTGTTAAAAGACTTAGCTGTTATTCAAGATGCTGATATTTTAATAGTACAAAAGTCCAAAATAATGCAGCTGGAACGGCTGTTAATAAAATTTCAATGCATACAGATGTTGGTTATCAATGAAATGTCTCTTAATACATTGCCTCCTTGCATTTGTTCTTTTAACCATCTATCACTGCTAGATGTCTCTAACAATCTTTTATCCAGTTTGCCAGATGAAATTGTTCAGTTGACTTCACTAACTGTATTAGACCTTTCAAAAAATCGACTCAGAAACATAGATGCTGTATGTGGTTTGTCACATCTTCAAACTCTTGATGTAACTGAGAACAAGTTAGAAGAGCTCCCTCGGTCTCTATGGAAACTCGAAGGTCTACAGACTTTCTCCTGCTCGCTCAATCAACTTGTTTGTCTTCCGGAAGAGATAGGATGCCTGAAATACCTTATCATACTTCGGCTTAATAACAACAGGCTTTCATCTGTCTCCCGGTCATTTTCAAATTTGACTGGCCTGTTGCTTCTACAACTTGATGGGAACTGTTTCGACCATATTCCTTCTCAGCTTTTCAGTTGCACTTCATTGTTAGAGTTAAGCCTGGCTCATAACAAAATTGAAGGGAATCTTCCCTCTAGAATAAGCTCCCTAGTTGCTTTGCGTACTTTGAATTTAGCATGTAATAAAATATCAGACTTCCCAGTAGAACTGGAGCAACTACAATCTTTGGAGTACCTAAACGTCAGCGACAATCCAGTTAAAAATTTTTCACTCCCTTTAGGAAAGCTTAATCGAATTCAAGAATTCTCTGCTTCCGGATGTGGATTAGCGTTTGTCCCAGAGGATCTTGGTTTGTGCTCCAATCTTATTATCCTTGATTTGAGTGAAAACAAGATCGAAAGACTGGCTAATGAGAGCCTTAGTTTCCCACAGCTAACCTCTCTGTGTTTAGCATATAACATTATTTCCAGCCTGCCGGTTTCCATCTGTGACCTAAAGAATTTAGTCGTTTTGGAGCTACAATTTAATAGATTGAATTCACTTCCAGATGAGTTTGGGGAGTTTTCATGCACTCTTCGTCAGCTAGACCTGGGACACAATGTGTTTGAAGTGATTCCCATATCTGTGTTCCACATCAAAAGTCGTTTATCTTACCTATGTCTTGATTCCAATCCAATCTCGGAAGTTCCGGATGAGATAGGTAATTTGAAAGAACTAACTCATTTGTCTGTGTCCGACTGTAGTCGACTGGTGAGTTTACCAGAGGGTATAGGACTATGTTCAAATCTTCGTATGCTTAAAGTTTCTAAGAACAAGTTGTCATCGCTTCCAAAGTCTATGGCTAAGTTGCAGTCTCTAAAATATTTGGATCTCTCAAACAATGATTTTGAATATTTTCCCCTGGTTGTATGTTTTATACCAAGGCTTCGTGTGCTTCTTTATGATCAGAAAGAAGGAAGACCACTATTACCTGCTAAGATTCCCGACGGCTGGTATCATAAAAGCTTGGCTTTATATCCTGAGGCAAGTAACTACGAGCCAGAATATATTGGAAAGTCTTACAAAACTATAGACACTTCAGTAGAAGACTTTTTATCAGAAACACGTACAAGTGAAGGTTTGCCGTGTATGATTGGAAATCTTGTACACCTGGTTCACTTATCTCTTCAGCATAATGGACTGTTTGCATTACCCGATGTATTTCACAACATGAAGTTACAACGACTAAACCTGAGCTTTAACCGTTTGCGTTTCCTTCCTCCCAATTTCCATAAGTCTAAGCATCTAACTCACTTATACCTGCACAACAACAACATTGATCAACTTGACCAAAACTTTCGGAATTTGAAAACTTTGCGCATTTTGACCCTCCGAAATAATCCCCTTTGGTGTCCTCCCTTGGATGTTGGATCCGATAAAGCTGTTTTCCCAGTGTTTTTCTACTTAAAGCAGCAAAATTTATATGAAGGTAAGCTTTGCAACTAAATATCTACATTTTGTTATATTGTTATCTTATTTTTCTAAAGTTTGTTCTTTCTGACCTTCGGCACGTGCCAAAGCTTATTCATATCCCTACATCTAGACGGATTTTCTTTTCGTCAGCCATGTGCTTTAGAAAGGGTACAAAAGACATTGATTCATTGGCGACTAGAATTTCATAAGAATAGTTTTTCCATAAATTTCTTATACAAAACATAGTTTGACCACGCAAGACGGTTACATACACCTATGCACATTAATTTTTGCTTATTGTGCTAAATTACTGCAACCATGTCTTCGGTTGCCAAAAAGTTGTGGAACTTATTGTAATTATTTACCTTTCAAACACTGAATCTGTGGATATAATCTTGTTGACCGATAATACCTATAACTGTCTGCTTGCCATTTTGTGACTGTCTAACACTATATAATATCTATAAATGTGTGTACATTGACGGATTTGCATGTCTAAGTTGGCTGAAGTCAGTGAGTCTGTGATTTCGGTATCATTTTTGTTAACTGTATATGACTGTGACAATACTGTTAAGGTTATTTTCTATTGTTGTTGTCGCTTATTGCCCTTCCTGTTGTGAAGTATTTTCCTCTTGCTGGTGTTTTCCTGATTTTAAGGGGAGCAACCTACAAGGTCGCTCCTCTGTGTTTTAACGTAACAACCTCCTTCTCAGGCGTGAAGCTAGCAACACCACCCTGTAAACAAAGTTGCTACAGAAACTTCAGCACGATGAATCTCCTTGCGACAAAAGAAAAAGTCTTTATGGGGACATGGGACGTTCACATCATGTACGAGATTGGTAAGGCTGCCCATATTGTAAGCGAGATGAAAAGATACGGAATTCAAGTACTGGGAATATATGAAAGCAGATGGAACGGGAATGGACTCACCAAATTGTCAACTGGAGAGTCAGTGATCTACTCCGTTCACCCAGAAGACAACCATATGCACATAGAGGGCGTGGCTATCATGATGTCACCAACGGCGACGAAGGCCCTAATGCAATGGGAGGCGATCTCGCTCAGGATGTCTTCGGTCAAAGCCGAAAACTATACTGATCTAGACGTACAGAGAATGTTTATACTGTCATTCTATTATTCATCATCTGTTTTGCAAAATACACTCTGAATACCTAAGTAGAATATGGCAGGGGAATCCAGTCACTCCACTTAACAGCCATCATTCTAAAATCCTTGAGGCAAATGTCGCAATTATGTCAGTATATTTAGCAGTAACACTGGAAATTTCACCAGGTAAGTTTATTTTAAACATCAAAAATCATTACTTAACAATTCACTGATACAGTTAAACATCAATGCACATTGGGATACAAAACTCTTTTTTAGCTCGTATCAGAGAATACAAACCTTTTAAAGCCAATGTTTATCGTGACTTCACCTCAACACATTTAAGAAGATTAAATGGTCTTCGTTTCAAAGTTCATAAATGATATGATTATGAGTGATAAATTTTGTTTGAAATGTCATCCAGTAAATGTGACATAACATACTCCCTCTGTGGCGATGCTGCACACATATTAGGAAATAAAGCTCATTTGCTTGCAAGGAATCACGATAGGGATTCTTCTGATTACGATTTTAACGAATATACATCTTACGCAATTCATCCTTACTTAAATCTTATTCTTTATTCAAACTATATTGAGGACTTCCAAGTTTTAATAGAGCTAACACTATAAGCATCTAGAGAAGAATAAATGCCCTCAAACGTTGGTCAATGAAATTTAAAAATTTGCATGGGACTTTTAAATTTCCTTACTGAATTAAAAACTTTGTTTTTCCACTGCGTCATTGTTGTTTATAAAGTCAGATACTTTCTGTGCAATAACATTTGATTACAGTTTCGTATAATTTTGCATCTTAGAAAACATCCCTTTTGATGATACGGGAATGTGTTATATGTATGCCATTGTACAGCTTGAAAATAATACCACTGCAGGGAGTCACTCTTCACTGAATGTGCTTATTGTTTCTTGAACAACAGTCACTTATTTTATTGTTCTTAAGATTGGAGTTATTTAACGGTGTTAGGTGGGTCTTCAGCTTATCAAGCGTATCAGTCAGTTTGTTGAAAAACTTTCAAGTTGCTTTGGCCCTTTGATATTTTTGGATAGTATGAAGTGTAATTCGTGGTTTTTCTAAACATGTTGTCAGGAAATTTCTATGTTAACATTTTCGTAGTGTTACAACTATTGCTTCATAAGTCGAGTAATACAAATCACAACAAATAGTGATCTATTTTATATTTTCATTGTTTTCAGAGTGTTTGTGCATAAAATTTTAACTTAGTTCTTAATTTCAAACTGTTGATATATTTTTAAGCGATTGAGAATTTGGTACACTAGCTTGCTGAGGAAAGAAGTATTTCTCAAGTCTCCAAGGTCTACGAAAATAACTGTATTCTTCGACAGTGCTATAATGCATTTGGTCACATTTCAAAATGGTCTGCATGTAGTTCTGTCTTTTCTATTTTAAAATCTCTGAGACAATTTCTAATTACTTAGTGATATCTTATGAGCTTGATAGACCGTGAGCCTTTAAGTTTTGGTTTCCCCTCTTTATAATTTGTTGGATCAATGAAAATATTTGCAAGAACTGTCAAGCATAACTATCCTTTTCGATTTTTACCGGATAGAGTACCTTACTCGTGCGCCTTGTTACCTAGCCACAAAATGGTTTTAGTGTATTGAAATACTGCATTGAAATTCCCCAAATTGCATTCACTAATGTGTAAGTGTCAATTGAATGTTGATGAGCGTTTTTAAATGGTTGGACGTATTCTTCTGACAAGATCAATTCTGCCCAATATAACTCCAGTTGCTAGATGTATGAAAGAATGTTTACTCAATTTCGAGAATCTCATCTAGTTGAATTTCAATTTAATGACATATCTGTTTCGTTGAAATTGATGTTAAACCTAATCCAGGGTTGCAATAGCCAATAATTTTCACAGCCTGATGAGGCAGTGCTTCCGTATATTATCGTTTGTTTTAGTTCTGGTAAAATCAGTCCATTTGAATTTACGGGTATGATGAACATGAATGTGAATTAAACAATTATTTCTCAAGGAAGTATTATTTGATTCTTTATCGTTTAACTTTTTCATTAATCTACAGCTTATATTTTGAAGTCACTGTGTGAAATAGTGATAAACAATTTGCCGAAAGAAAACACTCATAATTTTCTACGTAAAATTGGATTTTCGGATATATTGATAGAATCCTTGGAAAAACAATTTCCTGGTGGTTATAATCATGTGAAACGTTTAAAAATAGCTATGTCAGCCTGGTCAGGATATCCTTTCGACTCTGACAGTTTGCATTCAAATGAAAGTCTAGCTGAGCCATATCCTATTCAACAAATAAATTCTAGTAAAAATCTTATTCAACCTGATAAAGTTACTGAATCAGATAAAGATTTATCTATTGGATTATTTCAGGAGAAAAAATCTCTTTTCTCAAGTAATAAATTATTTAAAGAATTGCATTTTGATCCACCTCCAAGTCCATATCGTCTTCTAGATATTGTACGCTTGATTGGTTTAGAAGAGTTGCATTCAAAGTTGATGGAATACTATTTGAAAACTCAACAGTTGAGATTTTAAACAATTGAGTCAGTCAACCATTAGTATATGATTGCTATTAGTCACCGTATTCCATTATACCTTCCTTGTTATAAAACATATGAATCCCTTTAAATAAAAACTATCCTTTTTTGTAATTTTATTATTGTTATGCGTTCTGTTAAAAAGACTTTGCAATTTTAAAACAGATGTATGTCATTGGCTAATTTATCCTAGTTTTTATTAATATTTTGTATATTTGATCCAACTATACAAAAAACGTTTATGATCACCACTGTGATTCGAAATTTTCTTTTAAGTAGTTTCTACATATACAGCTTTAATCTAACAAAAAATGTCTTCCATTGAACTATATCAGATATTTGTTACAATCCCCCCATGTTTGATACAGGCGGATAAACTGACAGATATCAGCATGACTTGCAGCACCTTTCAGTCTACCTATTTCATATGGTAATTGCTGACAATCGAACAAACAGTCAAAGGGTTGTAAGATGGCTGTGAAACAAAGGATGAGGAAGAAGGATAACAAGTTTGGAAGTGAGCCATTAAGAAAGCAGCTGAATATGACATAAATTACTAGTTATATCAGATTATTGACACATGTGTATTAATGGAATTTCATCACTGTTAGCTATTCTTACTAAGCAGAGTCATTTTGTCTTATTTAAAAAGCATTATACGCACATTTTTGTTTATTATATGTAAATTTCAATGTTATACTTGCCTAACTGTAGACGTAGACACTTGGAAAAGAAGTTCATTTGATGTTGTTTGCTCTTTAAAACAAAATCAATACTTGATAAACCTATAAAAACAATTCAATGTAATATAAGATAAATTTAGGCAAGTTAATCCCTGTTTAATACGATGAACAGGAGATTTTTATGTTTATTTTTATAAAATAAAATGATTATTTCAATAATTCAATGTGTAAAACTTCATCATCTGATAGTTCACGTGATTTCATCCTTTGTATGAGTACAAAACTTTCAATGGACTCGATAGATAACTCAAGAAGGTATTTTAATTTACAAATTGTACTTTAAATACTTTATTGTATAGAAAGTGCTTGGATATTATCACTGAGATAGTTTGTTTAATTCTCTATTATAACAGATTTTTGAATTTAATTCACACTATCATTATATTTCATATTTTTCTTTGCGAGAAGTGTTCTTCTTTAGATTTTGAATTATTATTATTGTTTCCTTTAGTTCCTAGAGAAACACGGGGCTTCAACTTCACGTCTTCATTGCGTTCGTTTCTTCACCAGCGTTTTCACCTGGCTCCACGTCTACCCACGTGCTTTCAACTCCTCTTCACGTGACCTCCTTCATGTCACCCTCGCACTGACGACCAACTCGCTGCTTACCATTCAAGTTCCACTCAAGGTATGGCCTGTCGTTTGATGTCACTTGATGGTTGATTTTTCCAGAGTATGACCGATCCACCTCCATTTCTTCCTGTATATTTGTTACATAATTGGTTCCTGATTGGTTCACTTCCATAGATCCTTGTTTCTGATCTCTTTTGGCCACCTGATCTTGAGTGTTGAGCGAATCAGCTTTTATTATTTGTTGTCCCACTTAGGCTGACTTCGCAGAAGGCTAAACTGTGATTTTATTGAAATTTACAAGAATTCATTGACCGCCTACTGACATTTGTATAGTCCATAGTTAATTATTTATTGTCTTGATACGTAAATGACTATTTATTCTAATATAAAGGGTAAATAGCGATACTTACTTTTCTAATCTTTCAAGTTCTGAATTATATTCGGTTGGATTTTCAAAGTAATCATCAAATGAGCATAATCAGCCGGAGTAGTGGGATCATACTCATGCGGTCACCGATTTTTGTACTGATTGGATTAAGTGTCTACACAGTATCGTTGTGAGATATTTCTAACCTGATTCAAATATTCAAGTACCTTATATTCTTTTAAATGTTTCATTGAGTTGCACTCTTTAAAACACCCTTAACTTATCAAAACTAGGGATATTATTTGTGGACAATTTAATGTGCCCTCATTACTGACTGATTTCTATTCAAATTAGAAAACATCCAGTTCAGATTGTGTCAGTGGATTGTTTGTTTACACAAGAATAATGCATATCTAACTTAGACTTGTGTTAATCGAAAAGTATGCTAGATAATTAAGCCCCAGGGTGTACTGTGTTTGATATATTTAGTGCGGATGCTAAGTGATGCTTTTTTATATCTTCGAAATCCTCCTTCTTTTCTATCAGTTGCGAATAGGTTTAACCTATAAGGAATTATTAATATGAGACTGAGATTTAGTATTTGTCAGTTAGTTAAGAATAAGGTAGTTTTGAAGTATTCTCACAGTTAAGGGTATACATTTCACTAATGAAGTCCCCAGTATGTTTGGATCTTATCTCAAACTGCCGCAGAGTTTAGAGAATGAAACTGATAATCTTCTGTACAGAATTCTTGGTTGAAAACTTTGCCAAACCTATGTGAGTTACTTTGCTGGATATTGTCACTTCCCATTTCCTATAGTTTGTTCAAAACTTCCCAATTTTTATATAGCAACATGCCAACAAGTTTTGCCAGCTTACCTAAGTTTGAGGAATAAAATAGGCATTTAGCTAGTGTGTATCTATAGCAACCGTCACAGTTGGAAAATTGGTACACACTGGAGTCCTGGATGGCTCATTGATCTTTTGTCTAGGCAGACATACCTACTCTTATTTTATAATCTTCTAATAGGCTACATTTGCGTTGGTGGCACAGAGGTTAGGACGCTGCACCATGCACATGGTCCAGGGTTCGATCCCCCGGCCGACGCACTCCTCCACCTCACTAAGCCACTGATAAAGCTGGCAAAGAGGAAAGGTTGGGCATGAGGCTGACAACCCCATCCAGTAAAAATAATCACTACTGCTAAAGAAACTTCAAGCATCTAGCTTGAGGCTCTATGTTCCACTGGGAAAGTGAAGGAATAAAATACAACGGCTTCCAATCTTCACTGAGTAATTGTCGCATTCCGTGGAAACTTTTTTTCACACCTAGTATAAATAAAACTTTGAAATCACTTGTATAACCTTGGTATTCTTGCATCACCAACTTCTTAAAATGTATGAGGTCTTAAATTGTGTGAACTAAAATGTTAGAATTAAATAAACAAAGAAACCTGAAGCTCAACAGGTATAAACAATTATTATATTCACAATTTCATCAAATCGATATCTTTACCCATTTTTTGTTTAAATTATTTGTCCTTAACAAACATAATAATTTAAATTTATATCAAAATGACAATACGTTTTTTTATTTGTCTAACTGATAGGAATGTTCTACTGACAGAGGTTGTATTCAATTATAGTTGTTTGACTGACTAACCTATTAGTGTAAAGAGCATAGCTAAGAAACTAAGTGAAGCATAGGACAAAAACGTTCGAGTATAGAATAAAGCAGATTTTCGAAACTTGGAGTCAATGAATCTGCGGTAATGTGAATAATTGTAAGCCATTTCATCGTCTACAAAAAGTTGATTATTATTATTATTATCTTAAAGTCCTCAACCAAACAATCTATACCTTCTTGAGTGACTGTTTCTAACAGATTCTAAGTTGAAATACTGAAGAACATCTGTGGTATAGGATACAGTTGATATCAGTTAAACCGTCTATGCATATTAGTATAATAAGCGGCCTGGTCATCCAAATCACGTCTAATACCACAGAATAGCACTAACATGTAATGCTTATTCACTAGTCCTTCACACAGAGAAGACGACACTATCTAAGTGTCTGGCTGGGAATAGTTCAGAAATTGAGAGCCTATTATCCAATTGTAACTAGTGTGGATAAAAGATCCAATTCTACAAGATGTCAGTCAAGGTCTGAATAGCTCAACGTCAAGGTCCCAGACTTCTGTAACAAATGATACAGGTAGAAGAGGAAAAAGGTGATTTTCTCAAGACTATTGACACACATTACTGATAAGGGATAACCAGCATGAAAACGAATCTTAGATGTCTAGCCATCTGGGTTTCAGAATTATTCAAACGTATAAATTCAGGATAAGATAACAGCTTGTAGATTTAGACAAATATTATGAGCAAACGAGAGTCAGATTCACTATGACAAAATATGAAGTGAAAATAGACCGAACTAGCAAGCTGTAGGATGACATAAATTCATATCAAACCTACAAAGTACCAGGCTAACTGACTAAGTTATCTCTTGCTTCTTTATTTTAACTAGAAGATTATTATTATTTATTATTGTTTCCTTTAGTTCCCAGAGGAACATAGGGCTTCAGCCCACATCTCCGTTGTGTTCGGTTCTCTGTCAACGACCAATTCGGCGCTTCCCACCGACGTTCCACTCGAGAGCTTGTCTAGTGATGTCACTTGATGGTCTTCTCAGAGTATGGCCTCCACTTCTTCCTGCATATTTGTTGCACAATCGGTTCCTGCTGGGTTGGTTCGCTCATTGCCAGAGATCCCTGTTGCTGATCTTTTCTGGCCAACCATCTGATCTTGAGTATTGAACGAAGACAGCTGTTGTTGAAGGTCTGCTGTTTGTTTGAGGTGCTCTTTATGGCGCTCCAAATCTCTGATCCATAAAGTAGCACTGACTTCACATTGGAGTTGAGGATTCGGAACTTATTTTCATTTTCATGCTGAATGCTGTTGATCTCCACACAGATTTGAGAGTAATGAAAGCTTGTCTTGCTTTCCTGATCCTTGCTTTGATATCCTCGTCAGTTCCGTCTGTAGTTGAAACGATGATTCCCAGGTAGGTAAAGGAGGTTGTTTATTTCAGATTTCTCCTATTAGAAGATTATGAAATAAATATTTTTGAAAGTGACAGAGCTAACCAGCCCAGTAAGAGATTCGTTTGGTATTTTTCTTCAGAGGAGTAGCCAAAAAACAATCAAAAGGTCATCATCTTGAAAATCAGAGCGTCATAATCAATCGAAACTTAAGTATTCAGTTGTTGAAAGCAGCTTTTCACAAGAAAGCCAAGTAAAACATCTTCCAGACTGTATTCTTCTAACGTATAATAACTAGAAAAAAGGATATGGAGTAGATTAAGTTTCTGACCGGCCATTTAAAAATCAATCCCCTTCATGATCTCTGCGAAAACTGAATTCCAGCAATGGTTTTCAGTTTTTGTATAACTGGAATAGGATTCGATGATGCGCTACCATGGTTATCAGTTAAAACGACATTTGTGTCTATTTTGCTTCGTACAGTTGCATTATTTCATCAAACAGAAATATTATAGCTGAGTGAACTTTGTACCTTTTACATCTGAAAATGTTATTGCAAAATTACTCATTATACGCTGAAAGACTATAGAAGCCTTTTGCAAGACACTGTTTGGTTATGCCCTTCGTAAGCTTCATGAAGCATTAATCAAAAGTATCACCGTACTGCTGAACTAATCGAACGAGTTATTTAAAAAATTATAAATATTGGCTATTTTTTATGAAAACAATTGTATTTAAGATGCAAAATAGCATTGTGACAGACTACTTCGACTGGGATATTGTACTGCTACACAAAAAGCATCTGTATATTACTGTTATTGAAGTCTCACTGATTTTCATAATTCTGGGAATTATGGTATTTTTTATACCGGTTTGATTTGCTTATTACATAAACAGAGATATTTACAAACTGATATTCATTTTGTACCAAATATCACAATTTCAATAACACCCCTCCCCCAAGACTGCTTGAGTTGGAGGTAGCAGCAGTTTTGTGAGGTTAAATTTCATTCCTGTAGAAATTCACATCTCGAAGCCACTGATCGTTGGTAGTTTCTATAGGCATTAATAGGTTATACAGAGCGTCTTTACGTTTAACAACTCTCCTTCTTATCCTATATGGTTCCACTATCCACGATTGTCTCATATGAACTGTGTGTCGTATCTGAAGACGTCAACAACTTTTGGAAGGCTTATTATTATGATGAAGACAATCATGCATATACACATAAACTCACATAGTTCTAGCTCATCCTGCAGACAAGGTGAGAAAAAGATTCAATATTTCGGAATACACTTCTGCTTACTTAAAACAAATAAGTAGCCTCAATTGTTAAACAATACAATCTATTGAGTATTCTAAGCTTCATGACATCGACAAGTCTATCATGATGTTCAGATTACAAATCTTATTATTACTATTTCTTTTACGATAATAAAGTCCATATTTTATTTACATGAAACAACCAGTTCAT
The DNA here is from genome assembly GCA_944472135.2 of Trichobilharzia regenti. Classification (NCBI taxonomy): domain Eukaryota; kingdom Metazoa; phylum Platyhelminthes; class Trematoda; order Strigeidida; family Schistosomatidae; genus Trichobilharzia; species Trichobilharzia regenti. The sequence continues at coordinate 130,308,144 of OX235262.1, read as the reverse complement.
TCCGAGTCAACAGCGAATTTCAGTGAAGCCAAAAGTTGAAATATTTGGAAAATCCAAACACTTATTCCCCTTCGTGAATATGAATTAAGCAAAAATAGTAGTTTACCATACATTTGTCTTCACATTGTTCCACTGAAGGTAAATGTACATTTGATGTACATCTCAAAAGCAAATTTTTTTTTCAAATTTGTTGAGCATATCCCTCATATTCAGCTTGTTGCCTTCAATATATCTCTTATAAAACATATTCTTCCTGTCAATGGAATGTTCGTAAATAGGAATTTTACATCAAAAGACAACATGTATTTAATCATGAGCTGACATCAGTTAGAGAACCACTGGAAAACCTGGGAGTACTGGACAGCCGTCAGCTCATGATTAAATCCTCCATGCAATCAAACAAAATCCCTACAAAAACCAATACTTGAAAACATGTATTTATTCGAAGCACTTGTATTTTGTATCCATTAGACAAATTCGTAAGTATCATGAATGGAGTGAATTGATAATTGTCCCCAACGAGTTCAGGGATTTCAAACAAAAACCCCGCTATTGAATGGTAAGGGGAGCCAAACACATCCAAGATAGTGTGGAGTAGTAGGCTAGCGTTTTACATCTTTGGTCGACAATAGGGTCTTGGCATTGATGACTATGTTGGAATAAACGTTTTGTAATTTACTTCATGAATAAGATTATCGTTCCTCAATCTTTTTCTTTAAGTTGATTTTCAATTCATTCCCATTCATTTTACTCGTTTGATTTCTAAAATTTAATGCTGTCTCAAAGTAGATGTGACATATCATTGATGAAATCATTAGAACCTAGGATAACAACAATTGCACACTTGTCAGAGCATCTAATTAGTACATTCTCATTGTGTATTTATATTTGAAGCACTTCTTTGGTCTCCTGTGCTAGAATTTGAATTTTTCGTTGGGCATTAAACCACTGAATCCAAGAAACATCGATGGCAAATTTGAACCATTGAAAACATTGGTCAAAAGAAAGAAGGATATCACATATTGCCTAAAAATATTTCTTCTCATTCTAAGTAATTCCACTATCGAAGATTGTCTCATATTAACTATGTATCGTATCTGACGACGTTATTTCACACTGAAAATAGTTCCAATTACTATGCTACAGCACATCTACGTTTCTCACGTTCTAATATGTGCTTACGCTGTACACGGTTAACGACGACGCAACGTTGTGTTAAAAAGCATGGGTGAAAACTTGAAAAGAGGTATTGTTAACGAAATCGAATTTCAAAAAGCGCGAGGTGGACGAAAAAGTGAATATCCGCGTAAAATTTATATATATATATATATATATATATATATATATATATATATATGTAAAGGTAACAAATGAAAAGCAATATTCAATAAAACAATGGCAAATATTCAACAAGCATATGAAAAATTAGTTTCTATAAGCGTATAACATGAGAGTACAGTTAGGCTCACTATAGGGATTCTATAACGCCAACCATTTAAGGAAGGCTTACTATTCTGACAATCATGCATATACACATAAACTCACATAGTTCTATCTCATCCTGACAATCATGCATATACACATAAACTCACATAGTTCTAGCTCATCCTGCAGACAAGGTGAGAAAAAGATTCAATATTTCGGAATACACTTCTGCTTACTTAAAACAAATAAGTAGCCTCAATTGTTAAACAATACAATCTATTGAGTATTCTAAGCTTCATGACATCGACAAGTCTATCATGATGTTCAGATTACAAATCTTATTATTACTATTTCTTTTACGATAATAAAGTCCATATTTTATTTACATGAAACAACCAGTTCATTCCGAGTCAACAGCGAATTTCAGTGAAGCCAAAAGTTGAAATATTTGGAAAATCCAAACACTTATTCCCCTTCGTGAATATGAATTAAGCAAAAATAGTAGTTTATTTCGTCGACTTCTCATCGAAGGTGATCGAAGGTTCTTGAGAGAAGACAGTAGTTTGTAAGTATGTAGCACCTTAATACGTTGGTGACGACAGTAGTGAGACTGAAAGCGTTCAATGTAAAACTTCAAATGAGTTGCTCCTCTGGATATTCTGCAACGAATTGTTACCAAGTAATTCATTGATCTGAAACATTGTTCAGATGGGGCGAGCGCCCTCTCAGAAAATTTATACACCGTCGTGTCTAGCTGATGAAGAGCTGACGAAGTGAACTATGGCACTATCTGATTTCGCACAAACTGCTGCATAGAATATGTTGAATCCAAGATACTTAATTATCTAATCATCAAATGTTTATTGACTATAAACACTAAGGATTATGTACTAGTTAAAGCATTTTTAAAACCTTAATAACTAGAAGTGGAACGGCCCACTATCATGAATAATGAATTCCTGTAGATATTAAGTCACTATACCTTTTTTAAATCAGTAATTCTAAGTGTATTCGTCATACTGAAGTAGTTTCCTAATAACTATCACATTTTAATGTAATCACTAACCTCACTGATGGAATACAGACTTCCTGACCTAGATAGGTTAGTGAAAATTATTACATATTTATTGATGTCTCATAAGCACAACCTAAATCTTTATTTAGGAATTTGTACTTCAATGCTGAATTTAAAAGTAGAGGACACTCACTTTTAGAATATGTAATTCAAATGGCAATTTCTAAAGACTGAAATTGCTATTTCATAATACTGAGTCATAAATGTGTACTGCATATCTGAATAAAGTTCAGAAGGTAACTAATGATTGGGCTGATGATAATTATCCGAGATTCAATTGAACCTGAATGTATCTAGGTGACTATAGTCACTAAAAGAGAAGTTGAAAGATTTTATAGAGTCTCACTAAACTAGGAAGGTGATCACAAAATCTAAAGGAATATCTTGAAAATAGGCATCTGACAGTATCAGTTTTTTCTCGTGCTCAGATAAGGTAAGTGTATAATTAGGTGTAATTTCTAGCATTGCTTCCATTTTCATTCAGCCTTAAATCCATGCCTTTTCACTCAGTCCTCCTTATCTTTCTCCAAGTGAGAATAGTAGCCTAATGATAAACATTCCATTATTGTTGTGCTGAAGTGATAGTAAGAAACAACCCAAAATCCAGTATTATCACAACTACAACGTGTTAGTGACAGTGCGTTGCATCATGTCCTTTACATTTGAATAAATGCAGTTAATGTTACAACAGCAATATAAGGAGTATGAAGAAACTCAAATAAAACTCATCGAAGACATTACTGCTAGCTTATCTCCTCAGTTTTCCAGTCTTTCCTATCCTAAGCAAAGTAAGCTTGTTCTAAATTTAGTCATGGAATTTATTTATAATTTCGGAATTACCGTCGATTCATGGCTTTAAAGGTTTGAAGAATTATTCAAAGTGGAATTGCTAGAACTGAATATGGAAGCGAAAGTTTGTGTTCTGCTGCACAAATTTGAATTTGGTGAATGTACTGAATATTTCAATTGTATCTGGATGAAATTTACTGATGGTGTTGATAAAATACTTCACATTTTTCTTGGAAGTATTTACAAGAAACGCATGATTATTTGGTATCCACTGTTTTCTCTACAACTAGTGATTTATCAGATGAAGTTTATCTCATGAACAGTTAAATGTTTGTAAATAGTATAAAATTATATATTTATTATATGACATATATTTGACTTTAAATTAGACAAAATGCCTGCCACTTTAGTAATTCCGCGATCTGCGAATAATGTTTTTCATGTATAGGACTTTAAGTGTTTGCATATTAAGTGTATTATTCTGGTAAGTTCAGTATTGCCACATAACAGAGTGCCGCGCTGTTATATCAGTAAGGTCAGTGATCACATTAAAATCTGAAAAGTATTAGGATATTACTTCAGCATGACGAATACTAACATCACCTAGTTAACCAGTTTGCTAGTTTTCTAGCCGCTCTTAAACTCAGGTAAAGAGAAGGGGTTGGGCATGAGGCTAGCAGCCCCACACCACTAAACCTATCAAACTGCTAGAAAAACCCCAACGCACAGAAAATATTTTGAAAGTACAAAAAATTCAAATAACAACAATCTTATTCTTCGCTCGAATTTGAGAGGCGAAATGTCGTGGGCTGGTAAAACGCTGCCTTCGAAAAGCCGGTCAGCCAACCAATGTGTTTCTTCCCTATGAAAGCAAGAATAAAAAAGAGGAAGTGGAATGTCCGTACAATCGACGAGGAAGGCTGAACTGGCTGCCCAGGTAATCAAAAAAATGCGAATGTACGACATGGAAGTGCTGCTTTTCTGCGAAAGCAGATGGAATGGATGTGGATTATCCCAATTGTCAACTGGAGAGTCTGTAATCTACTTCAGTCACCCAGACAACAACCACCAGAACACCGAGGCAGTGAGTGGCGATCATGTTGTCACCAGTGCCAGCCAGAGCCCTAATGCAATGAGAAACAATTTCATCCTGCAGGATTATGACACTAAGATTCCACTCAAAATGAAGGAAGGAAGATCAAAATTATTCATTGCTACACACAGTGCAGCAAATAACGCGGAACAAGGGAAGAAGGAAGACTTTTATAGACAACTACAAACAGAGATGGACAACATCTTAACTGGAGACATTAAAATCCCTATGGTAGACAGAAACGCCAGCTAAATGGGAGTAGATAATGCAGGAAGAGAACTCATCATGAGTCAAGGGGCTCTGGCTCGGCGAAATGAATAAGAACAGAGAGCTATTTGCAGTCTTCTGTGCTTTTGATGATTTGGAGATCGGAGGGAGCGTGTACAAACACAAGGATATACACAAAGTAGCATGGATTTAGCTTGATGGAAAAACCAGACACCTGACAGACTTCATTTCAAAGCAGCCTGCTGGACATAAAGTCAAGAAGGGGAGCAAATGTGGGCTCAGACCATCACCCAGTCCAAGGAACATTCAAGATGAAGCTGTAATCTCTAAAAACAACTGGAGACAGGCCACTGTAATTCAAGTTCAACATTCGGAAACTGCAAGACAAAACTACAAGGGATGCCTTCACTACAGATCAGATCACAGCAAAGTCGGAGACACTGAATGGTATAACTGAGGAAACCTGTGTGGGAGAACACTAGAACCGTTTGAGGGCGATATTCAAGGAAACGTGTACAACTGTTCTAGGAAGAAAGAAACCGTTGCTTTTGCTTAATTCATATTCACGAAGGGGAATAAGTGTTTAGATTTTCCAAATATTTCAACTTTTGGCTTCACTGAAATTCGCTGTTGACTCGGAATGAACTGGTTGTTTCATGTAAATAAAATATGGACTTTATTATCGTAAAAGAAATGGTAATAATAAGATTTGTAATCTGAACATCATGATAGACTTGTCGATGTCATGAAGCTTAGAATACTCAATAGATTGTATTGTTTAACAACTGAGGCTACTTATTTGTTTTAAGTAAGCAGAAGTGTATTCCGAAATAATGTATCGTTTTCTCAGCTTGTCTGCAGGATGAGCTAGAACTATGTGAGTTTATGTGTATATACATGATTGTCAGAATAGTAAGCCTTCCTTAAATGGTTGGCGTTATAGAATCCCTATAGTGAGCCTAACTGTACTCTCATGTTATACGCTTATAGAAACTAATTTTTCATATGCTTGTTGAATATTTGCCATTGATTTATTGAATATTGCTTTTCGTTTGTTACCTTTACATATATATATATATATAAATTTTACGCGGATATTCACTTTTTCGTCCACCTCGCGCTTTTTGAAATTCGATTTCGTTAACAATACCTCTTTTCAAGTTTTCACCCATGCTTTTTAACACAACGTTGCGTCATCGTTAACCGTGTGCAGCGTAAGCACATATTAGAACGTAAAAAACGTAGATGTGCTGTAGCATAGTAATTGGAACTATTTTCAGTGTGAAATAACGTCGTTAGATACGATACATACTTAATATGAGACAATCTTCGATAGTGGAATTACGTAGAATGAGAAGAAATATTTTTAGACAATATGTGATATCCTTCTTTCTTTTGACCAATGTTTTCAATGGTTCAAATTTGCCATCGATGTTTCTTGGATTCAGTGGTTTAATACCCAACGAAAAATTCAAATTCTAGCACAGGAGACCAAAGAAGTGCTTCAAATATAAATACACAATGAGAATGTACTAATTAGATGCTCTGACAAGTGTGCAATTGTTGTTATCCTAGGTTCTAATGATTTCATCATGATATGTCACATCTACTTTGAGACAGCATTACATTTTAGAGATCAAACGAGTAAAATGAATGGGAATGAATCGAAAATCAACTTAAAGAAAAAGATTGAGGAACGTTTATTCCAACATAGTCATCAATGCCAAGACCCTATTGTCGACCAAAGATGTAAAAAGCTAGCCTACTACTCCACACTATCTTGAATGTGTTTGGCTCCCCTTACCATTCAATAGCGAGGTTTTTGTTTGAAATCCCTGAACTCGTTGGGGACAATTATCAATTCACTCCATTCATGATACTTACAAATTTGTCTAATGGATACAGAATACAAGTGCTTCGAATAAATACATGTTGTCTTTAGATGTAAAATTCCTATTTACGAACATTCCATTGATAGGAAGAATATGTTTTATAAGAGAGATAAATTGAAGGCAACAAGCTGAATATGAGGGATATGCTCAACAAATTTGAAAAAAAAATTGCTTTTGAGATGTACATCAAATGTACATTTTACCTTCAGTGGAACAATGTGAAGACAAATCGATGATAGTGCAATTAGTTCTCCCTTGGATCACCTTCTTGCAGATTCTTTTATGACCAGTATAGAAAATGACCAGTTGAAGTCAACAATCCAAGGTTTTTAGATGTATACAAAGATATATAGACGATACTTGTATTATTTGTAATAATGATTATAATTTGAGTAATGTATTAAGTGCATTTAATGGTTGCCATCCAGTAAAAAAAATTCACACTCCAAATGGTGAAAGAGTTTAGCACTGATTTCCTTGATGTAAACTGATCAAGGAGGACAGAATTCTTCAACAGTTTACTTGTAATATATACTGCTTTTTATAAATTTGGATAGTGTTATTAGAAGATGGAGATAATCTGAGAAATGTGATGTATTTGCGCAAAACAATTCGTAACAATCTAATCACATATTTATTTTGTCAAGTCAGTTTTATGACAAGTAAATCTGTGATCAGACTGTTCGAAATGTATTGCGCAAAAATACATCACATTACATTCAGATAATCTCCGTTTTCTGTTAACACTACCCAGCTATATTTGTACCCCAATACCTGTTACCGTGTAATTTTGATTCGCTTGAATTGGCTATCGTACATTAACATTCATGTATTAATTACCATATATCTCGAAGGCAAAGTTATTAAAGACAACTGTTTTTACTCAAATTTCCATGTTCTGATTGTAGTACAGCATTGTGTAAACTAATGATAGACTTTATAAATCAGTTCTCCATTTGGCCATTCATCTATAATCTCTTCAAGTGTCAAAGTTTTCCGGTTTATTATTTTTAAAATATACAATCAAACTATTGACATTTGATTGACAAGATATCATATTATTGCATAATGAGAATATATGTGGAGACCGGAAGTTACTCATTAGTGGTGATGTTAAACTACTTGTGACTGAAGTACTTTCAGTTCGATAAATTTTAATGTCTAAAATTCATTAGTCTTGTTTTTGGCTTATCTTCTCTACTCACGTACGAATAGTCCATGGACTAGTTATGCTATCACACCAACGATAGGATAAACTTATTTTCGAAGGTTCCAGACATTAAGGACTCAAAATATCTGTACAACATACCCATAGAGAATAGTATTTTCAACTAAATAAATTCAGCCGAAACACACAAATGACTTTAATCGCTTACTAAGTAAGTCATGTATTTGAATCAGCACATAACTTATCAACAATAAATGTTTCATTCTAATTGAGATTGCGTCGGTGATTTAGTGGCAGAATTCTTGGCAACTATCCATGTGTTCCTGTTTGGATTCCTGGCCGAAGCACTCCTAAATCTCGCCGCCTAGCAAGCTGTAAACTGGGTAAAGATGGAAGGTCGAGTGTGAAGTTAACTACTTCATCACGTGAAGAAAATTCCATCGCTATCAAAACCTCCGAGTTCGAAGCCTATGCTGTGTTCACTCTGAACAAAAAGGAATAAAAACAATCGGAATTAAATATGAAACCAATTCTGGCGTTCTTCTAATAGACCAACTTTTCGTGGGATCACATCATTGTCCAAGTGATAAACATTTTCAGCATAAGATAAGGATGACAGGTATCCATGAGTTTTCAGATATCGCCCTGCTAATAGGCCAAAATCTGAAGTAAAGTATAACTATCTGCTCGTTCGCATGTGAAAGGTAGTATTAATAAAACTAGTTCGCGCAATCTCACCATATACATTATTGCCCACATTACACACTTTATAAGTATTGAATAAGCACTGAACATGAGAAAATAAGGCATTTGTACGACTGTAAAACTTTTATTTATTACCCTATAAAAAAGACGACAAACTTTTAAAAATGTTGAAATTGCGTAAATAAGTTTGAGTGAAAGTAATGCAGATATGCTACAGAAATCAGGAATGCTTGAAATCAATTTCTCGCAAGAATAAATGATGCAGCTTTACTTTTTTACACACGAATGTTAAAGGTAAATTCTGGACAACAAATATAAAACTTTTGAATATAATAGACTTTGTACTGGTTCCAATTTTTATTACTTTACATTCGCAATAGAAATTAGAGCTTCAAACTAGAGCTTTGAAGTGTCAATACCAGTGATTTTGTTTTTACAGGATGGGGTTGCTAGCTTCATGCCCAACCTTTCCTCTTTACCGGTCTTACTAACAGCTCAGAGAGGTTTAGGAGTGAGCCGGCCTATGGCCGATCCTGGAACGACGTGCATAGTTGGAAAGCGTTCTACCGTTGAAACACCGATTCCGTACCACAGCTTGTATTAACTTGTCATGTGACGGGAGCATTTTTAAATGATCTTCTTTTGAACGTTATTTGAATAGCTGAAAGAATCTCTAGTACACACTGTAATCGCAATCCATGATAAATATTGCCGAATGAAGGAGAGATTAAAAAAAACGAGCAAGTTCATCTTGTCACAGGTGAGAAATGATAGCTCCAAACTAAGTAATCAGGCAACAAATCTCCTGTGTAACTAGATACTCAGGAAAATCCCTTGCTAAGTGAAGAAATGAAGAAACTACAAGAAAATACAGTGAGATAGACTAAAAAAATATGTAAGACATCGTTAAGTGGTCTAAAAGAACTCCTGGTGAGTTTTCACTCAGAATGTGGAACATGCAAATAATGGATTTGATTTTATGCATTGTTAGTCTGTCCTAGTAGGTAGGCAGAGTTCGAGTGTTTCGAAGTGATTTTGCTCCATGAGTCAGTCAGAAGACACCACAGATGACTATGGCCCCAGGTGAATGGAAAGGCCTCTTTATAGTTATATTTGTTCGTCGGTGGCATAGCAGTTAGGGCGCTCGCCGACAATGCACATGGTCCGGGTTTCGATCCCCGGTCGACGCACTCCTTTACCTCACTAAGCCAGAAATAATGCTTATATAGAGGAAAGGTTGGACATGAGGCTAGCAGCCCCATCCTGTAAAAGTTAAACACTGCTATAGAAACTTCAAGCCACAAGCTTGAAGCCCTATGTTCCACTGGGAACGTGAAGGAAAAAAGTAGTTACGTTACTTTGATCTGAATAACCAGTATTAATAGTTGAGCAATCATACGATTGATTTAGCGTCAAAACGTAACAGACGAATGCTTGTTTAGATGTTATGATTCATTCAAAATGGTATTCGAAGCGTCTATAAGCGACAAGAGTGTGAATAATAAATCATATATGAGCATTTGAACATTTAACACTATTATTCCGTTATGTGCTGTATTTGACAAAATAACTTTTGTTGATCGTTTTAGCTAATGGTATCAGAAGATTTTAGTAAAGCTGGGTAAGAATAAAGGTTGAGTATCATATAAGTTGACAATAAAAATATTCTTCTTTTGAGATTTATTGTTCAAATGGAAGTTTATGGTGTGTTATACAACTGTAAACTCATTTTCTCCCAGCCGACTAACAACAAAAATGACAAGGTACCTACTTACTTACTTATTTGCATAAAATCAAAAGTCCGTCTTCAACTTTGTAATAATTGGGTTTAATGAGTGATTTATAAATGATATGAAGTAAAATCATGAACTTATATTATTCAGAGACCAATTAAAAACCAGAGTGTATTGAACATTACTTTCGTCCCAGTTTGGAACTTTTTGGCCGTACGCTTCCGTAACTTCACCAGGGATAGATTGCAAGGCCTTTGGGTAATGAAAAGAGAGACTTGCGTATTCAAAATATGCGAATTAGATGATTTCCTTGAAGAAGCTTCCTCTTTTGAGCTCCTTATCATAAATGCAGCAAAGGGATCATTTCAAAATTAAAAAAAAAACAAAACCTTATTAGCTATATGATACAACATCAGAGAAGATATGGTTATACAGCTGAACAGTGTACACACATCTGTTTGGCATTTTGTTGTTATGTAATGAAATGAAAATTTGAACAGAAGGTAGATATGAAACGTTCATTTATACCTAAAATAAAAATTTCATGTTCATTTCAAACATACCAGAAGTAGATGAATTGTTTATTTCTTCTACTAAATTAATTACAGATAGTAATAATAATAATAATGACAATAACAAAACATAAGGTAGATGAACATTTGACCTTTTTTTTTATCCTTTTTTGTTTTATTCAAAATAAAATTTAATAAATATTATCAATCAATTTATTTATTGTCTATTGAATAACTAACTGATAAACAAATCTGATCATCAAATATTTATTTATCCATCCACGTTTTTTTCAAATTATCCTCCCATTAGCCAGATAAACTTCCAGTTTATTTGTCTTATCAAAAATGTTTTTTCCTATCATGATTAGTTTTTAATTCAGTCGAATGACAAGATAAACTTAAACATGTTTTTTTATAGACATAAGGTCATACATACATGCGTGCCTACATACTCTGAATTTTTAATAAATCCAAAAGAATTTGTGTTTTGATAATTATGAGTGGAATGCCTCCGATTTTCTGAACGTGTACCAAAAAGCCTATGTCTAAAGGGAACAAATGCTTTAAACAGTGCCATTGCCAGGCATCTTCTTGACAAGGGTTATGAGATGGACGTCGAAAGATCCCTCAAAATTATCAATAGACTGAAAAGAGTTCGATTCTTCTGAAGTTTGCTGAAACAATCTCTATGAAGCGCCTGAAACCCGACTTATGCGTTCAGAAAGAAGTGATTATCAGTCTTTCCTTGGTCTGGTAGCTAAGCACTTTCATCATCTCTTTCAACTGATTACGTAATGCGGAAGGTTTTCATTGTGTTTGATCAATGTTGTTTGGAATAAAATGTTTATTATCACCATTATTATTAGCATTGTATACATATAGTGACTGAATAATTTTCGTTTAAAAATGAAATCTGTGCAAGTATTTTAAAATTGTTTCTGTAGACATACTTAATAATGTCTTTCAGTTGTATGCAGCTGATGAGAAGCCAATGAAATAAATGATGGAAACATTTTATTCCGCGCAAAGTGTTGTTCTTGATTTAGTCAAATTCATTAAGGGGAACAAATGTATAAAATCTCATGACATGGAGCTAAAAATAAATATTATTGATTAGTAAAACAACAGCAGCAATAACACCACTACAAAAATGCAAACAATTGAGACAGGAAAAAAAAAACTTTTTTATTCTTTCAAAGTCTAATTAAGTGCACTTAAGTGCATTCATTACTGTAATAAGATTATCCTTGAAGCTGGAAGAAAACTCAGCATTTTCGAGCAACGATTTATTTGGTACTTCATCTTAGAAAAGACTTCAGCTATCAAAGTCTGATTAGATGAGGTGAAATAATATGAATATGGTTGTACAGTTTTGATGTAGGTGCTTATCCTAGCCATATCATCTATAAATTAGTTTTTATTACAAGTGAGAGGGAATCAAACTGAGCGTTACGATATCTACAATGACTATGCATTTCATACAACCCTTTCTCTTGGGTAGTTAGAACATAGAAAGGTTGAACATATTTTGCAGATCATATTATAAGCTCCTTTTATTTCGTGGATTCTTTTCAGTTTCATACCTTCTAAACAATAACCAATTATATATGCTACAAAATTTTTCAACGTACCTGTCTAACAATGGCATATAGTTATAGGCAGAAAGAACGCATGAGGAATATAATTCCAAAATGATGTAAGTAGACAAATTATAGTGTAGTCAGACAAGAGAGGGGTTGATAGGGTTCAGATTTCGCTTGGAAACAAGAATGAAGTCGGAGAAAAATACAATATTCAACAACATAGTGAATTTATTTATATTATAGTGGAGATTTCAAGTGGATGGGTGTAAATAGTAAAGTAAAATTATGTCATAAACAAGTAGTGAATTCAACTCAGTAAGTGGAAATCAGAATCAAAATTAATTGGAGTGTTACATAACAGGACAAACTAAAAATAACACGGACAAAACAGTTACAATTATCAGGGTCGTGAGAGATTAATCATGCTTTCTCTATGTATACAGACGTCGGGTTGAATTCTTGATAGCTATGCCTTCTGAGAAACGAAGTAACCAGGGTTAGTCTGTATATTGGTTATTTTGAAACGCTGACATATTTCCATTGTATATCCGGTCTCTGGCGATTGCATGTGAGAACAATTTTCTGTCTTCCATACGGAGAATTTCAGGGATATGCTCAAAAAATCCAGTAAATGCTCTCCCCTCAGTCCTACTTGTGTGGTTGCTACCGCAAGTGCCAATCAATTGGTAAATGCATTTGAGATTGTCATGACCAGGATACTTTACAGTTTTTGACTGATTTATTGACAATATCACATATTTAAGTAGAATCAGTCTGATGACAAGAAATGTTCCCTTCTATGCATCCTTGATTCTTCTTTCGGCTCTTTTAGAGACTTCTTCCTCTTTGTACTCTAGATAGGTGTTTCGCGCTCCATTCTGAGTGTTTCTTCACTTCTACATTTTTATATGAAATTTCACAGATACCGATTTTCGATAGGGTTCTTTGCATTTTTCGCCCGCTTTTATGAAATCCCTTAGTAGAGTACAATTTAGGACAGATCAATTCTTGACTGAAATTCAACTCTATGGCTGACACTTTGAAGCAGCATCTTTATTATGATTTAATTTGATGGAAGTCAGATATTCATTTAGTGGAATATTCAGATTTATGTAACCTTGTTTTTACAAAGCATGAATGAAACATCTGTCTGAAGCCACATTATCCATGAAAAACGAATTATTAAGTGTTTGTTTGTAGGGATTTGATTGATTCCAAGTTAGATCATAAATCGATATAAGCTAGAGAACCACTTTAATTCAGGAAATACCTGACAGCGATTTCCTTCCAGTTAGGGACAATGCATCAGCACACACTCGATACTTTACATGAGATTTAATTTAAAATTTTCAGGTTTAAAGGCTAGTCCATTGACCATTTAGCCACAGCAGTAGAGTTTAGAGGCTTGTGAATTCTGACATTTGTCGATTTACGGTATTAATCAGTATCATCTGCCACTGTCATCTACGAGTGCTTAGTATCACACAGGACACTTTAGATCTCATTGTTTACGTCTTCTCATTAAAACTTCAGTGAATCTATCTTTTAGCTAGTCAGTAGTGAGCATTTTATTGATTTTCAGGTGTCGGCTTATTACCTAGTGATCTAATTCAAAAAGAGTAAACTTCTTGCAAACCACAATTTCAAAGGAAATCTACTGTTCACCAAGTGAAGATAAGTTCTGTTAATGTGTTCCGTAGTAGGGTATGACGAAAATAAATTTTAAAACGTGACGAAAATTTTCTATGGTTGGTTTGTAGGAATAAGTTTTGTTTTTACGAGTTGATCATGGATTGACATCAGTTAGAGAAGCATTGAAGACTAGGGAGTATTGGAAAGATGTTTCATCCTAGCTTGGGAATCACTGGCAGTACGCACCCACTGCCAGGGTTCATTCCCAGGACCCTCCACTTACAAGGAAAGCTGAACGGTATACGAGCTTGGGATCGGACTCTGGCAGTGGGTGCATACTGCCGATGATTCCCAAACTAGCATGAAACATCTGTCCAATACTTTGTGGTCTTCAATGCTTCTCTAACTGATATCAATCCGTGATCAACTCGTAATAACAGAACTAATCCTTACAAACCAACCACAGAAAACTAATGTGATGCCTGCTAGTGACTTGCTACAGGACGGAGTTCTATGGAGTTCTAGTGAAAAGTCGTGACCAGTGAGGTCCAACAAGATGTTACGAGTGAGGATGGATGTCCCATCAACGACATTGGTTGGTGGTCACGCTAAATCACGAAGTGGTAGAAGCTAGAATTCATGGACTGGCCATTGAATCAGGTCTCAGTGGCTAAATGAAGAAAATTACTCATTCCACTATTTGCGTGGAAGCACAACATTTAGGTGCATTCTATCATAAGTTAAAAACCCTTAATATTATAATTAGTAAACCCTTATTTTTGCACAATACCTTAAATACCGATCTGACACATGGTTTCAGAGACTACAGTTTATGTATTTAATTACTGATAAGTAGTTAGATATGAGATATGTGTACGGCATGATTTCGGCGGACTTTTTTTGAAGAATTAGTGATTATACAGTTATACTATAGTCCACGGAACTAAAGAAAACAGAAAGAATTAAGTCAGCTTGTGGCCTGTATGGCTAATACGATTTACCAGTACTGTATAAAGAAACATTCATCGGTATGAAAACATCAGATAGCGGAGGGGTAAATTTCACGTCAAGGACACGAAATGAAGCAGCGTCGCGTCAAAATATGGGAGACACTAAAAGAAGACAAAGAAACACGGAAGATCTATGCGACTTTATGATTTAGAGATAGGGTGTAGATAATTTCGTTATGTAGAGGTACCAAATATCCTCACCAAGTCTCTAGTCTTCTACTGTTACAAGATCACTTTATTATTCATTTTATTTTATACACAGGTTTACT
The DNA here is from genome assembly GCA_944472135.2 of Trichobilharzia regenti. Taxonomy (NCBI): domain Eukaryota; kingdom Metazoa; phylum Platyhelminthes; class Trematoda; order Strigeidida; family Schistosomatidae; genus Trichobilharzia; species Trichobilharzia regenti. The sequence goes on along the minus strand of OX235262.1, from coordinate 130,293,030 downwards.
TGCCCAGGAATTTGAAAATTTGTTTGGTCGTAAAACTACAAGCTTTAAATAAACAAAAAATTTGCCAAAGATTTTTTTTGCTTTCACAATACCATATATAAATATGAGCATTTGTTTTTCTGCTTGTTTGGTTTGCAAAAAAATGATTTCAGTAAGATTTTATCTGTTTGAAATTGATTCCTCCAGTTTTGATATTGTTTGCATTCGACGGTGTCTTTCAAAGACAAATACAAGTCACCTGATAAAATATCTCAGCTTCATTAGTAGTTCCTATTACAAGACAGTTATTTGTTAAAGTAATGAATTTTACAGCAAGTTACTTGTTAAATCCATCCGCTTTTGAATTCTAGCCTTCACTTTATATTACTTTCGCCCTTGTAGTGTCTCAATTCCTTTACTTTCAGAATGGCATAAACGGATTCAAACTTAACGGTTGAAGTAGCATCATTAGTTTCATGTTCAAGCTATCCTCCTTAGCGGACTTACTGCCACCGAGTAAACTAGGCGAATTTCAAGAGCTCACAGGCTGAAAAATTGGACCTAGACATTCACTGAAGTTGGTTACCACTTGACCATTACACTTGCTATAAAATGCTTTCATTTATTCCCTGATAGTAAAAATTTAACAGAATTTCACAAAATTTCAGTCTGTATTACTGTTCTTCGCCTTAAATTACATTGCGTTACCGAGGTAATCAGATCTGAAGCAACAGTTTAAACATCATTAATATTTCATTCTCTGTCAACTTATATTTATATATTATTATTATTGTTTCCTTTAATTCCTAGAGGGACATAGGGCTTCAGCTGCGCGTCTCCACTGCGTTCGGTTCTCTGCCAACTTTTTCACCTCTCCCCAAGTCTGCCCACACGCTTTTATCTCCTCTTCACATGACCTCCTCCATGTCACCCTCGAACTGACGACCAGCTGACTCACCACTCCCCATTCGGGTTCCACTCAAGCGACGGCCTGGCATGTGATTTCACTTTATGGTTTTCTCAGTGTATGGCCAATCCATCTCCATTTCTTCATGACTGTTTGTTGCACAATCGGTTCCTGCTGGGTTGGTTCGCTCCCAGAGATCCGTGTTGCTGATCTTTACTGGCCATCTGATCTTGAGTACTGAGCGAAGACAACTGTTAATGAAGGTTTGTAGTTTGTTTGAGATGCTCTTAATGACGCGCAGTGCAAGTCTCTGATCCGTATAGCAACACTGACTTCACATTGGAGTTGAAAATCCGGATCTTATTTTTGATGCTGAGTGCTGTTGACCTCCACACAGACATAAGAGTAATGAAAGATTGTCTTGCTTTTCCGATTCTTGCTTTGATATCCCCGTCAGTTCCACCGGTAGTTGAAACGATGCTTTCTAGGTAAGTAGGTAAAGGAGGTTGTTTCTTTCAGGTTCCTTCCATTTATGCTGATTGCTGTCTGTTGTTTTTGCTGATGGTGTTGGCCAGGAATCTTCATCACCTCTGTTTTATTTATGTTCACCTGATGTTCTATCTTCTCTGGATGCTTCTTCTGCCAACTTGTTGCTTTTCATTTGCATATCTTCCAGTTTGTGAGAGATCAGACATATATCATCGGGGAAGTCCATATCCTCCAAGTCTTTTGTGTGAGTCCATTTTATGCCTGTTTTCTCATTGCCTGTTGTCCGTCGCATTATCCAATCTACTGCAGTCAGGAATATCATTGGCGATAGTAGACAGCCTTGCCTCACTCTTATCGTCACTTCGAAGGGTTCTGTAAGTTTCCCGTGAACAAAAATTAGTGGATAACATAGAAAGTGTAAAGCCAAAGCATATAAGTTGAAGTAAACAAAGTACCTATTTAGGTTTTATTTAAAGAAACAATGCCATTTATCTATAAATGTTAGGATCAATATCTAAGATGACCAGGTCAAGTAAGTAGAGCATTCGACAGATGGTGATTTTCAAAGAAGAAGTAGGTTTACTTTTATTGTTATGTGCAGTTTCATGACATTTGCTTCCATAGGTAGAAAAATTTTAAAATTAAAATAAATCAAACTAAATTTACAATAGTTCCATTCGAAAATATAGTTTTAATTTCTTTTACAAGAATAAAAATTCTCTAACAGGACTTATCGAACAGTCCATTTGAAGTAAGTGATTTAGGGTCAAGTTCCTAATGTTATTTTAGTAGTGGTGCTTTTGCTGTCATTGTGAAGTGATTGGAAGTACTGTGTGAATTGTTCTAGTCTGTTATGATAAATAATTCTCCAAAATTATTAGTCTACAGCATTCAACACTGGATACTGACATTTACTGTCTAAATCGACTGGTTAAGCTAAAGGCACGTGGCTAAAGATCCATTCCATTATGTTACGTTCGGTTGTTCGTGCACAAACCCCAGTTAGTTAAGAAGTCATCATCGCTACACATTTCTGGTTCTGAAATGTATCTCGTATTTTATATCTGTGGCAGAATGTAACGTCATACTAGAGAAGTTTATTTCAAATATAGAATCTCGTATTTTAGACGGTCAATTCGGTGTTTTGTTTTATGTCCGATTTAATTAGACCAAGTACTTAAGGAGTTGTTAGACAAACAACTGCATTTGCATATAGTATGTCTCACTTAACTGTCGACATTACGTAACTTTTAAAAGTCTTTTTAAGAAGTTATGACCACATGTTCAGACTTTAAGTGAAACTATCATCAGTAAATTTTCCCCGATGTGACTACGTGAAGTAAATTCACTTCTGCATAAATATAATTTGCCGTTCTATGTATTTTGTGATAAAAATTTGTTTTTTTATGATTCAACTAACCATTTATATGGAATCCTACTTAATTGTTTTAACTGTGCTCTGAGTGAACAGTGAAATGGACACGTGATAGTAAGAACTTCCTGTGATATTTATTTATTTTTCCGAATGTAGAATATTCTGTATATTTTTTGAACATAATTGTTACTGTGCAAATTGCTTAATACACTAATAATAATAATAATAACAGTCTTTAGTTCAAATTCAAAGACTTGCAGGCGAAAGCTAGCAAACTGGCTGAAGAGGCAGAGAAGACTGGACTGCATGTGAGCTTATAGAAGACGGAGGTGATGAAGATAGCCAACCAGCAGCAGCAACAACAACAACAACAACCAGTACCAATCGTCATCAACGGGAGAAACCTGAAAGAGGGCACTTCTTTCACCTATCTAGGAGGTAGGCTTGCAACCACAGGTGGAACAGATGAAGATGTGAAAGCTAGCCAAAATTCAAAAGGCATGATACGCCTTTATCAACCTGAAACCATTTTGGAAATCTTCTGCACTCGGCATAAAGAATAAGATTCCTATTTTCAGCACAGATGTGAAATCAGACAGTTCCTCTTTATGGGTCAAAAACTCTCACTGCGTGTCACGAAAATGATTTTCAACAGGTTGTAGACTTTTATCAACAGCTGCCTTCGCCGGCTCCATAATGAAGATCAAATGGCCAGAAGGAATCAGCAACAGGAAACTATGAGAAAAAACCAACCAATAACCGATCGTTCAACAAATAGGTAGAAGAAAGTGGGGGTGGATCGGGCATACATTGAGGAGGCCGCTGAATGACATTGCACGCCAGGCCCTCGAGTGGAATCCAAATGGGAAGCGACGAGTGGGTCGTCGATGAGAGGGTGACATGAAGGAGATCATATGAGGAAGAGATGATAGAGTTTGGTTAATCACGGACCCATCTGAGGAAGACGGCAGAAAACATAACAAAGTTTAGATGTGTTGTTGAAGCCATATGTTCCATTTGGAACTCAAGTGAATAGTAATTAGTTCATTTCTATGTTGTCCATATACCTTTCCTTATGATAGCATGTTATTGCCCTTGTATACACATAGCTTAGTCTGAATATGTTTGCTACATGAAACATTTTGAATAGCTTTAACTGTGATGGCTGGTCGTTGATTGATGAACTCGAATTTATGGTTGCTTCAAGTCTGATTATTCAGTCGTCAAATATCCAGATCCCAAAGATCCTGGACCTATCACTGGTTTCAGAAGACTAAGCCTTATACACAAAACACTATGCACAGTAACCAACGTGGAACAACAGAGAATCGAAAAGCAATAAGATTGTTTATTCTTTTGCTGAAAACAAGACAAAAATACAGGTTACTGTCAGCAAAGTCTGTAAATAAACGTAAACAGAATGTATAATTGTACTTCTGATCGTATTTCACGCTCTTTTTGCCAACCTGTATACGACTAAGCAACGAAAGTCTTCTTGTCTTCTGTCAAATGGAGACCAGTCCGAATAAAAAAACGAATCAATGCTCACCAGCATTGACTTAAGTCTATGAATAGCAGCTGTGCACTTTTAATTCCCACGTGGATGTAATACACAAATATAATAAACTGAATTGTTTAACAGCTCAAGTTCATAACGAAAAAAGTATAAAGTGGTTTAAGCGCACTTTAAAAAAACATACAACATAAACTTGACGTATATTTACACCAGTAACAGCTGTTTCACAAGAAAAATGTTTCAATACATTTATGGAGACAAAACGTAGAAATCTTTTTAAATCAATTTTTGACGTCTATTTTTTTCTTTTGCATAAATACTTTTTCATTTTTGGAAAGAATTCTACACTGAATCTATCCAAAACAGTAGAAAAGATTTAGTGACAGAATTTAGGCTTGTAAAATATCGTGGTGTTTCACTTAATTAATATTTGTGCCGAAGACTGCTGTGTGAGTGTGTGAGTGTACGCAAGTAAACGTTAGACGACGCTGACATTTTAGTTGTGATAACTTTATGCAAGCAGTGTTTCCTGGATAGTAGTGTTAGAGAGTGATGTTTAACATGCATTGTAATACTTTTCATCATTCCATATGGCTTTGTAGTAAATTTATAGCACTGAAATGTCGTAATGATATTTTACCTTTACATTTACATTCAGTAAAATTGCATACATTTTGCACTTTGAGAGGAGAATTTAGAAAATGAACAGGGTATATGACGATAATCATAGTGAAATGAAAAAAGACAGTTGTCATGGAAGTAATACAAAACTTTACTGTCTAAAAGTCACAATAAATATCAATACAAATGAATTTTTCTTTAGAGCTTACAAATAGGCTTAGAGCGAAGAAATGAATGATCAACTCTTTCATAAACTGAACCCAAAGGGGTATTGTCATCAGCCACGTATGAGTCTATTCAACCAACGGGTACCAATACTCCACTTCTTTACGCTTTTCTCAAAGTGCACAAACTGGGTCTTCCTCTTCGCCCTGTTTTAGATATGTATAACTCTCCATTTCACAAAGCAGCGGAGTAGTTAGTTAAGATTATGGGACATTTGCGCTGAGAAATCGTGCAACATAGAATCAGTGATGTCTTCGATTTTATTTGCAAAATACCTGACACTAATGTGACAGATAAACGCATGTTATCCATGGATGTATCGTTGCTATTCACAAATGTACAACTTATGGAAACGGTAGATTACAATTGTTAAGAAATCACTGAAAAGAAATTGAACTTAGGAATTCCATTGTGTAGCCTCAAAGAATTACTGCTTAAATGCACAGTTAATGTGTACTTCATCTTCAATAATTCATACTACCGACAAGTAGATGGAATAGCCATGGGTTCACAATTAGGCCCAATATTAGCTGACTTCTTCCTCGCAAAGCGTGAAAGTGGAAAGCTGAAAGAAATCATCAAGGGGTTTGATATGTATTACCGTTATGTCGATGATACATTTATCTCAGCTGATGGAAAAGTAAAGATAGACGAATTGTGGCTGAAATTCAACAACGTCTGCCCTCCTCTTACTTTTACTTGTGAAGAGAAGCAAGATAGTAAATTACATTTTCTGGATGTCTTGCTGAGTAGGCGAGAAAATGGGTCACTTGGGAGAAGTATGTATGAAAAAAGCACATTCACAGGGCAATACACACACTTCCTTAGTTATGTGCCAATTAAATATAAAAGAAATGTTGTTAAAGTTCTTACGAGTAGAGCAAGAAAGATATGTACGGATGACTTCTCACAAAAGGAATTTAAATATATATTCACGATTCCTTGATGGAGATGGGCTATCCGAGTAGTTTCATAAAGAAACATATGAAAACATCAGAGAGAAAACCTGAGACTCGCACTGCATGAAAAAAGCCTCTATTTATTAAGTTACAATTTAACGGTGACTTATCTAGTGAGACTTTGTTCTAGAGACTATGCAGGAGTATACAGAGAACGTTTTATGCAGCGCACCTATGTTTGTCATTCTCTAGCCGACGAATGATTAAGGCGTAACGAAGGATAAGCTAGATAGTCTCGCCGAATCCATGTGCATTTATCAATTCAACTGCACCTGCGGTGAGTTATATTGGGCTTTCTACTAGACAGCTTAGCTAACGTGTTAGTGAACACCTCCCATCGTAGTTTGGTAAAGGACAAAGAAAAAAATCTGTAGCTCAATTTCGTCACATTTAATTGGTAATGGTTATGTAGTGGAGAAAACGAGAGCTTTCAAAGTAATTCATTGCACCCCACCGAATCTTCCCAACAGACTTCGTATTCGTCTGCTGCACACAGATGAGGCTACAAGCATTCGAACTATTAAGCCTAAACTATGCATTCAAAAGAAGTTCGTAGAGTCAATATCCCTCCCTTGGCCTATTAAGACATAATCAACTGACGACTTCTACATAGTCCCTTACTTATATTTTCAACCCCTCTCTTATCATGCCTTAATTTTATTACTTCTCCATTAAAAACGTGTCTCATTTACTTCTTTTACAATCTAGCATTCCTTAATCGGTTCATTTGTTTTTATTAGCCTTTAGTGACTATTTCTAACTGAACATTTGTTTGTTTAATCATGCTGTTTTTCGTTATTCGTGTTATCACAGATCGCCTCACTTTTTCATCCTTATTATTGATAAAACCATTATTATTATCACTATTATCATTACTACTATTATGACTAATTGCACAATTTATATTCACCATCGTATTATCCTACAGACAAAACACCATGATTGGTTTATATTTGAATTTTTATGTGTAAAGTTATGTATATTAGAGTTAAGCCTGATGAGATCTAATTGAAATCAATATTTTCAGCTTAAATGTGTATTCTAAACATGCTTATAGTATCTCATCAGTTGTCATGCTTACAAAGCAAAAAGTGCAATATTTTTCTTTAATAATATCCAGTAAGACAGAGTTCATCAAAAAATTTCCTGGTAGTTATTATCTATGTTCTTGATGAACAACACACGGTTGAATAACTAGCTACATCGATGACAGTTGAGCAATCTACTTCGACTACTCATTCTGAAAGATAGGCAAAAACAATAAACTGGGCACATAATTTCTCACATACACAAAAAATAATTCGTAAAAGTTTTACTAAGTATTTTCATGCTTTCGACCGGAAAATTTCTATTTTCATCAGACTGGAAAGAGAAAAACAAGCAACAATTTTATGTCCTCCGGACATTGGTGATTTTCATCAACCAGCGTGTACAACGAAAGCATATATATATATATATATGTACTATAGTGCAGTCGCCTACTAGCAAGTTCGGGGTTTACTTGCATCCTGGTTTAGGCTTTACTTTTATCAAAAAAGAGTACTGTTAAATATATCAGTTTCAACTAATCATATCAAATTTCAATTTTAGATAACCGTTTTCAAGAATTAAAGTTTATGGATTCCATTTGTTTCAGGTTAGACCACGGATTGAAACAAGTTAGAGAACCACTGAAAACCAGGAAGGAGTACTGGACAGCTATTTCATTCTACTTTGGAAATAATTGACAGTAGGCATCCACTAGATTTCAAGTCCAGGATCTTTCACGGACGACCGTTCAGTCACTGGGACCCAACTCAACGGCTAGATATCAGCAGCCACGTGGTCGTCATCTATGCAACCAAAAAGTGGTTTTCTAAAGCTTAACCCCGTTTAAGTCTGCCTGCAAGATGTCATCAGTTTACTGAAATAGTCAAATAAATAATATTATGAAAGAAAAAAGTTGATCCCTAAACCAGCCGGTGTGTAGATCACTCTGATCTGACTAACAAACACTACTCATTGATATGAGTGGTATCTATTACAGAAGTATCTGAATTTCAATATCACTAGACAGTCATTATTGGTCCAAGAAATAGCACCTGTGATCGAATCTTCTCTATAACAGCTCACCAATGAGGAATCACAGTCTGTACGTCAAAAGGTATCACATATATTAATCACACAACCAAACATACCATCTTATCCCACCAAACAAGAATATGAAACCCTAAGAAATTTGAAAAGAGACAAAAGCATCGTTATAGCTAAAGCCGACAGATGAAACGTCACTGTGATAATAAACGGGACGAATTATGAAAAGAAGGCTACTGAACACCTATCAGAAGGACCATACTTACTCATTGAAGAGAAGAAGAAACCCGCCGAATTCAACAAAATGAAACTAAACACAAACAGACTTCTTCAAGAAATGGAACCCAAAATCGGAAATTCCCTCTGGCTTAAACTAAAACCAAAATCTTATGTACCTTCAAAATTCTACAGTCAACTGAAGATGCATAAACCCAGAGTTCCATTAAGACAAGTAGTAGATTTTACCAACTCACCGATATACAACCTCCCTAAAAACGTACTCTCGGTATTACAACCACTGCAAAAGGACACTCAAAATATTGTAGAAGTTTCATATAATTTCAAATCTCAGATAGAACACAGAGAAATTGATTAAGAAGACATTATGGTAAGCTACGATATTAACTCATTATATACTAGTATCCCTATTACCGAAAGTCTTGATATCATTTCCAGTCTACTAGAATCAGATACAACGCTACTACAAAGATGTCCACTGGACACCAGTGAAATAATTAATAGCTTAAAATTCTGTCTAGAAAATAATTATTTTACATTTAAAGAGAATTTATATCGACAAACAAATGGTGTTGCTATGAGTTCACCAGTTTCCTCAATATTCGCTAACCTTCACATGAACAGATTCGAAAAGAACATCTTTTCAAGCATACTCACTCCTAAAATATGGTTAAGATATGTAGATGATACTTTTGTAGTGCTAAAATGAGATCTACCCAGTTCATCATTTGAAATACTAAACAATCTATTTCCCAGAATCCAGTTTACTTCGGAAGTAGAACCAAACGGCAGTGAACTACCATTTCTGGACTGCCTAGTTAAGAGGAGGGGAAAACGCACATTTTAGTATGTCTACATTTGTAGGAAGAAAAACCAATCCAACAAATATTTAGACCGAATCATCACACCCCGTCAGCGCAAAACTATCAGTTGTTTCAGGTCTTCTTAGACGAGCGCACTCTGGTAACGGATGAGAAAGAAAAAGAAGAAGAAATATCAAACATTACTAAGAACCCCAGGTAAAACTACTACCCAAGGAACTTCATCAACGAAATCAACACTGACGTTAACTAAGGTCAAAAACTCATTCCGAAAACATGGACCGCAACAATTGTCATTCTACATAGAGTGGAAATGTCAGACGATATCAGAATAGTGCTCATAAGCTTGACATGAATTTTCTTCAAAACATCAGACACACTGCAAAATAACCTTGTCCATATAAAAGACCAAATCCCTAAAGATACTCTATCTAATTGTGTCTATAAAATAAAATGTTTGGAATATGATGAGATATACATTGGACAAACATCTCGAGAAATCAAAATCAGAAGAAATGAACCGCATAGAGCATCTATTCAACCGGTGAGAAATCCAGTTGAACCAGAAAAATTTAAAAATCATCAGCCACGCTGTAGAATCGAGACAAAATTGATTTTGACAATATTGAAATAATCCAGAAACATTTCGGAAATCTTTAAGAACGTCTGATATCAGAAAAACACTTCATATCAAAGGGAATCTAAACTGCCTGAATAGGAATGATGAACTAGAACAGAATTTGACCTGGTTACAACACAGACGCACCCCATGAAATGAGAAAATTATCACGAATGTGATAAACAATTGGATTATGTAAACACACACTGCTTTTATAATTTAACACACTTATTAAATCCAACAATCTGCACCTGGCTTTGTTATCCTTACCAATAGGCCAATTTGACGACGAAAAAATGACCCCATGCTGAGTAACAATGATTAAGTTGTTTTATATAAGCTGAGATTTTATAAATTCTGGTTTAATAATACTTCGATAAAGCTATCAGCAGCATTAAATACCGAAAAATCAGTAGAAACAATATCGTTTTGTTTTTCATTCATTGGGAAATACAAAAGAACCTCCATTATAATGAATGAGTGGTATTTAACTACTCATGTCACTTAAGCAGTAGTATATGCCACTATAGAGAAATTCCGCACCTCTGAATAACAATTCAGCGTTAACATAACAAATGAAGGAACTGTTGGGAAACGTTTAAAACATTTGAATCGTTTGGAGTGAAAGGCAGTCACATGGATGTATTTTAAAATGATCAAACACTAACAGAATAAAATTTCTGTATAAAGCCGAATTCTAAAATTCACCTAGAATGCTTCTTATCATACTAGATTCATGTGTTAAGATAAGTTAATAATATAAATAAAATCTAAGATTGACGAAGATAGGGTAAGCAAACGCGTTATGCTTTAATCACATTCAATTGAAAGAGAATTTATGCATTTTATTCTAGAGATAAAAGGAAAACAGAATTATTTGATGCTTTGACCTTTCATTATATTTAATCGTGATTTTCAAATCATATACTGATTACTTCTTTTCGATAATGTTATTTGACAGTGAAGACTTTTTCAAGAGTCAAGCTTAAAATATTCACTCTAGGCTAGTGGATGAATGATACTGTAAATAATAATTCTAAAATAGTAGCTTAATATACTCAAAGACTTTTTGCTCTTAGTTACCCATAGTGTTTTAATAAATGAAGATATATAAATGGTCTATTTCATACTCTATTACTGTTTGCTTTCTTGAAAATGTACACTTTACTTATCTAAGGTTATTTTTGTTTTGCTCTGTAAAAAGTGCCTTTCATCTATGCTGGGTTAAATAAGGTTAATATTAGGACAAATAATATTAATATTAATATGCTTTTAATTATTTTTGCACGCATTTATTCCGTTTGTTTTTGCCTACTGTTCTTTGTCAGATAACACTTGTTCAAGATTTTCTTTTAAGGTCGAACAGGTACTCATAATCAGGTCATAAGTTGTCAATATGATGTACACGTTTCATCTATACTTACGTATTATAAACATGCATGTACTCAAATATTTTAGATGTTTATTTGTACATGCGTAACAGAAATGATTGCTTTCATTTTTTTTTCTATAGTTGGTTTCTAAGGATTAGTTTTGTTTTTACGAGTTTGACCACAGATTGATATCAGTTAGAGGAGCATTGAAAACCAGGGACTACTGGACAGCTGCTGTTTCATCCTAGTTTGGGACACATTGGCAGTAGGCACTCACTGGGGTTCTATCCCAGAACCTTCCGGTTACAAGGCAAGCTCGTATACCACTCAGCCAGTGGGACCTGATTCAGTGGCCAATCTATGAATTCTAACTTCTACCGATTCGTCATTTAGGGCGACCACCAACCAGTCTCATCGGTGTGAAATCCATCCTCATATTTGACTGGTTTGACCTCACTGGTCACGATTTCTTACTGGAACTCCAGGAAACTCCGTCCTGTATCAAGTCACTAGTGGTCATTAGAATAATTTTCAGGAGTTGGTTTGTAAGGATTAGTTCTGCTTTTACGAGTTGATCACGGATTACTACAGGATTTAGTTTCCTGGAGTTCTAGTGAGAAATAGTGACCAGTGAGGTCCATCCAGTCAAGTGTAAGGATGGATGTCCCAATGATGACATTGGTTGGTGGTCACTTTCATTTTTGTTTGGCTTTACCTGCAACATTCAGATTATGATTGTGGTTGAAAGAGATGTAGCTAATGACGTCTGTTTATTAGAAAAAAATCGGCATGTTTTAGGCTGTTTTTAGGGGTATGTGGATCAGTTATATTTTAGTCAGTAGTCCACTCGACATACTCTTGGGCTGGCTGCTGCCCAACACTGGTCAACGCATATTTCAAAAATGTGTACAGTTTTGTTTTGGTGCACAATTAAGATGGCATTCCATAAGTACTCTGTAATATTTTCAAATGACTTGATACCTTAATCGTTCACCATAACACCAGAAAGTTACAAGTTCATAATATCTTATATGAGATTCTGCTAGTGTTAATATGTTTTATTAAAATATACTGTTCATATGAATTGTTTATTAATTTTATTAGTGGACAACACACTGACTGAAGACTTTAAAAACACTGTGGTGAATAATATTCTGTCTGAAGAAGCTTCTTTTTTCTATATAAACTCATCAAAGTAAATTAATTATTTTTCCTTTGTTTGGCCACGTATTACCAAATTGTATTATTTGAAATTTGAGAAAGTTTGAATACTACCTGGGCAAAGGTTTCTGTACTGGTAATTTGATATCTACTTATCAATATGGCTTAAGTGTGTGCACTAAACTACGAATGAATTACAATTCAGAATGTATCCCTATATGGCTTCAAAAGCAAATACAATCCCCAGAACCCATTAACAGTCAAAACAGACGATCTAGCACTTCTGTTGTAAAACGTATTATAGAGACAGGACATAAAATTGATGTTCACACCTCTTTCAAACCCATTTATAAGAAGTGTTTAGGGAGTAACCTAAAGTTTGTGGAAGCCCTAGCAATTATGAAGTTTAAACCACCTGTATGCATTCAAAAACAGCTCGTCATTACATTAAATGTTCTAAAGTAAATGTTGGTTTGATACTAGAGCAGATGTACTATTGTCTCTCTACTTTGTTTTATTGATCTCCATTGTTATTTTGACCATCAATATAGCATTTTGATTTGACCTATGTCTATTCTCTAACCCCATAACGCTTTATTATTTTCATGTATATTCCTATGGCAAGTATATTTGCCATTAGATTGTTCGCAATACGTTGACCGATTACATTAGAAAATTCAGACAAATCGCCTTACCTTATTGTTTTGTCGAAATTAATAAAAGGAAAGAATTCTTCGAAATTTTAATTCAAATTTATGAATGGTTAGTTTGCAGGGATTTCGATTAGTTACATGATTGGTCAGTAGCTGACATCACTAAGAAAACCACTAGAAAAACTCAGGGTATTGGACAACCATTTCGTCCTGGCTTGGAACTCCTCAGCATTACACACCCCTTGGGTTCGAACCCAGGACCTTCTGGTTTTGAGCAGGTGGGGTCGGAATCAGTGGTCCATGAATTCAAACTTCCGCCAGTCCATGAGATATTTATTTAGCGCATCCGACAACCATTGTCACAAGAGAGTAACTGTCCTCTTGCTTGCCTTGGTGGAACCCTCTGATTGCATCTTTTCACTAGAATCTCAGGTAACTCCTATGTATGGCCAGTTGCCAGTTTATTCAATTTCGATCAATAATACTTTTTTAGTTACATATGTTTCGTTCAACCTTGAAATGCATTTAGCGGTAAATTTTCACAAGTTGAGGTTTCTACCATAGATTTTTATCTTAATCGATGAATAATTCACATTCACTGGTATTATTATGTGTAGTGGTCTTCCCTTGAAATTCTAGTGGGACGCAGGGCTCCAATAGTACAACTTCATTTCACTTAGTTTTCTAAAGTCGTCTTAAGCTGTTTCCACTGTTTATCTGTAATTTCTTATCTCCTCACATAATATGAAGTCACTCATCAGTCTTCTCAGCGCCATTCCCATTCAACTATATTTACGTTTGCATATTTTCTAGTTGATCGGTTCTTGGTCGCTTCGCTGCTCTTTCAGAGTTCCTTGTTGCCTATCTTTGCCAGCTGACCATCTGATCTTCAGTACCGAGTCTCAGAAGTCAGTCTGCAGTGGCCTATTGGGAATGCTTTTGGTGATGTATGCTATAATTCTCTGAAACGTTTCTAGGCAATTACTGACTTGGCGTTAATGGTAAATATTTGGGATGTGTTCTTTACGCTGAGTACAGTAGATTTCAACATTGATTAAAAAAAATAAACGCCTGTTTTGCTTTTCCTGTCCTACATAGCTTCGACATCCTAATACGTACCAATTGTATTTGACGCGATGCTTTGCAGGTAATTAAAATACACTTTTTTTTACAGATCATATAGCCGCTCAACGAGATTTATAAAGGTTTTCAGCAGTGCAGTCGATACTGTTGAAGCATTTTTGGAATTTGTATACAGCTGATGTTATGAGTGGTCATTTCAAAGTCATCTAGTTTGCCAGTTCATTTGTTTTCTAACCCGTCTTCGGCCAGGGAATACAGAGAAGTTTTGGGCATGATACTAGTGAAACTAACACAGGAAACTAATCCGATTAATACAGAAACTTAAAAGCTCATTCAGTGATAATTTAAGTATATTAATACTCAACTGAGGTATAACCAAAGAGCGTTTATACGCAAATGCAATAACCTTTGCATTTTTAAATACGTGGAACATTATAATAGTTCCTCTAAATAGGACAGCACAACACTTAACAATCTGAAATGAAAATAAGTCTTGCTAAGGCATACTTCAGACTATGGAAGTAAATTACTATCGTGAAGTTTAATTTTCATTCCTAGATTATATATGTGACAGTGTTGTGGTCTTTTTTTTAATAATAATAATAACCTGCTTCATTCCAAAAAGAATACTTATAATACAGAATGGAACTCTATGCATTTGTCACAATATTGCATCTGATTTACTTAAAATATAAATAAAATTAAAAATTCAAACAAAAGTAACCAGAGGAATTTGTCCACATTTAAGATATACAGTCAAAATATTCGAAGCACGAACTGAGAATATTAAATATAATAATAATAAAAGTGGACTTGTTTCAAACAGTATTGTCGAATGAGTTTGGAAATTTTAGCATGTTATAGATTACTGAATCTAATGTTCTATTGATATAGTATGGTGAGGGGAAATACAAAATTAACAGTTATAACACAGCTTCAGTGATGTTTATACTTCTGAAAAAATAAACAAATAAAAACAAAAATTGAGAGGATCATAAATATAAGAAGTACAATAACGGTAAAGGTTGATGTTGCAGGAGTGGAGGTAATGGTTTATTTAGTAATGCAAAGAAGGTTAGTTAGTTCATGCCTAACACTATTTTCATCACATAAGGTACATGCCAAATATGGTATAGTGTGATTTTTATACTTAGACGTACGTGCATAAAGTCTTCTGAAAAGACTTCTTGTTGTACCTGAGGCGACACAAGGTTGGAGCTGCGGGTAGAGTGGATGCTCACAGTTTGACAAAATTCCTTTAGTGAATTTGTTGTACGACATCAAGTGCCTATCAGTGACAATGTCAACGATATGGCCCAACGGGATACCACTCGTCCTACTGACAGTCTTCAGAGTTCTACGAAGTATGACATAGTCTTTTTTAAGCAATCCAGGAAAGAATAAGGGTGAACAGTACAGAAGAATAGGTACAATACACGAGTTGACTCACTGTAAGAGGAGGGGTTGGTCGAGTTATGCTTGAGTGCCTTAACTTCCTAATGTAAAATGTCAGACGAAATATTCTTTTAGACATCGGTAAGACATAGGAAAACCAGGATAGGACATTAGGAAGAATTAATCCAAGATACTTAACTTCAAACTTGATTTCTATATCACTATCATCAATTTCTCAACAGTCATAGGAACTAACAGCTTCACATGACTCTCTTTTACATCAGAAAATGAAATTAACAATCTGACATTTGGAATGATTTAGTTTAAGGCCATTAGACGAAGACCCTTTGCTAACTCCTGATAGAAAGCTGTTCATCTTAATAGAGTCTTCAAATATAAACAATAAATGTTAATGTCTTCAATATCAAAATATATGTCGAATCTAATTTCCAGCCTACTTTGAATTTTCTGTATTACATTACTTCAGGCAATCGGCAGAAAGCCTTGGAACTAGGTTTCGTGCTAGCTGGCACTTTGAATTTCTTAAAGATATGTTAGTATACGAAATTTGTCATTACGTATCAAATGCAGCGTTTAAAAAACAGTTTAAATTGGGCGTATGAAGGCAGTGCATGATGGGACAAAATAATTTTAGGAAGAATATAGTAGATTATTGGATATCCACTGACGTTGATTATCAGTGGACGAATCTTTATTTTCAATAAAATGCTCGGAACAACGGTTTTTTTTAAGTTTCATATAAATATATAAAAACATTTTTAAAAACAACAACAGACAGTGAGTGAGGAGCATTTGTGATAAGTTAGTCCATCTATTTGAAGTTACTGGAAAGAATTCTACCCACGTTGGTAATTTCTCAGGATAATGAAGTGAATTTTCTCATAATAGTTTTTTAAGTTGTTGGTATGAAGTGTTTACGGGATTGAAGTATTTTAAGTAAATAAAAATTAACTATTGCTATGCATTATGTACATCAGAAGTATTTTAAAGAGAAAGCTGAAGGAACAGTTATTTAAAAAAAGCCGACTATAATTTATGCAGAATTATCCCTGTTGGAAAAATCAGTGACTAATCAGCAAAAACCAGGCGAACACAAAACTGTAAAAATACAATTGTTTACAATATTATTATAGTACCTAAACAAATAGTCTAAATCCTGTGGTTGGTGATCAACTGAAAAATAGAGTTAACTTTTGATAGACTGTCAAATCTGAACAAGAGATACGTATAATTTACTTTATTTTCTGTAAGTCTTGAAAATATTAATTTTGAAATATAAAAGTGACGTAAACAAAACTTTAAAAATATCTGAATAAAGCAAGAACAACAGTGGTTTGGACAGAATAATATGGTATCATCATTTATTTCGTTGGCTTCTCATCAGTTGCTTGCAGCTTCGAAATTGTTCATGACGTTATTGAATTGAATTTTTGATTTTCCCGTCGATTGATTGGACCGAAGTCCTCGGTATCGTAGATAAAGCTTTGGCGTTTGAAACTATGGGCACTGGGTTCGAGCCTCAGTGGGAACATCATCACTCACTGAGAAAGGCAGGTACATCCAGCTGACGAGTCCAAAATAGGACGAAATGCGCATCCTGGATTCCACTGCCAGCCACCATCCACCAATTGTATGTTCATGATGTTATTTGACAGGAGGTTCCAAACTTAGTGAACAGTGCTCAGAAAATTACGCCTATATAGTTTTTACACAGGCTGTTCAAGTTTAAACAAAATAAATGTATGCATACGATGGTAAAGGAGTTATGTAATAAAATTGAGGGATGCGTAAGACGATGAGTAATTAATAAATTGGGTGACAATGTACTGAGTTCAACTCAAATCATAGAAACAAGAGACAAGTAAAATTACACTGTATCAAAGAGGTGCGGTTAAAGCTAAAGAATACGTAATCAAATAAGAGAATAAATAAATCCAATTACCGGGGCAAGGAAAGACTAATAACTGGATCTTACTGAACACATAAATCTGGTTTCAAGCGTTTGATGAAAATAGCTTCGGCAAACTTGAGGAGAATCGAGATGCTTTGTCCATTGATAACTTTAAAGAATTTTTCGATTTCCACCTCATGACCCGTATCAAGGAGATATCTGGTAATGGCGCTATTGTAAGCGTTTGTTCCCTTGAAACGTAGGCTTTTCGGTACATGTTCAGGAAATCGGAGGTGTGTCCTTCTTTGAGTTCTCCCGGTGTGGCTGCTCCAGCAGACACACATGAATCTGTATTAATAGTCAAGGTTAATATGTGGAGGTATCTGTTGACTTTTGACTGCCCCAAAAAGGATGTTGCTCGATAGATGGGAAACAACTCAGATGCATGATAGGATCTGCCTAGTGACATCCTCAGCCTTCTGTTGACCATTGATGCAATGTTCTCACCTTAAAACATCGAGATAGGATAGCGGCACAAATGGCTTATGAGAGGCTGAGCACTTCAAGGTCACTTATGCACGCTGTGATTGGATAATTCAAGCGTGCGTAAACGCAGCGGCAATACGGGATAGGCCTTATTTGCTGAAAATAGGTGTTATTAGCTATGTGTGACGACGTGCTGGGATTATTCAACCAAATTTTAAAGAGTAAAAGTTATAACTGCTGGGACGCATTCGTGGATGCTTTCAAAGAGTTTAACAGAGTTGCACAAACTCATTATGTTGTCAGAAGTAGTCGGATAGACAGGAATAATCCGATTTTGAGATACGAACGGGTAGATTATGTGTGCACATTTGGTCAAAAAAGAAAAAGCCGATCAGAAGGAGTCAGACGTGGAACACCGTAAGTGTATAAAATTTAATGAATTCTTTTTTTCTCAGTTTTAAGAGCATGGATTGTACGTCAGGTTTTAGCGTGAAGAGTAATAATGGATGTGTTGTTGTTGGTGATCTGAGGGTGAACATAATCATCCGTGTACAGAAGGTTATATGATGGCTGACCGTAGTAGACGTCAGCTCACAGGAATGCAGAAGGTTATAGTGGATGGTCTAGTACAACATATGATTTCCGTTGTTGAACTGAGAAATTCAGTTTTCTTGAAATTCGGGAAATATGTCACGAAAAAAGATGTTAAATGGAAGGAGCAAATTTTTGCAGGTAAACATATAGAACCTAATAGCTTTATCTTTCTGAAGGTATGAATAGTATGGATTCTGTGCTCCAGTTGTTACGGTCGACAGGAGAGGTTAGGACGAAGACCTCAAACGGTCATATTGATGTGATATGTTTCAGTCTTCAAGATCAAATAAAGTTTTGTGAGTCTTTTCCGGAGGTAATATGTATTGACTCAACTTATAAAACTAATAATACTGGGTAATTTATGGATAATTTGTAATGTTTGCAGCTTCAGTCTTTTTCAGTTAGTTGTCACTGACGGATGTGGAAAGGGTGCAACTGTTATGTTTGCCTTTTGTCGACGAGAAACTCTCACTGACATCACATACGTCCTGAGGGTGTTTCAGTCTATTATGGGATATATGGATGACACAAAAGCATTTTTCATGGATAATTGTCAAGCTGAAATTTCTTCTGTAAAGGAGGTCTTCCCTCGGTGCAAAATTATCCTTTGTTCATTTCACGTTCTTCGAGTCTTCGGTCGTAAGGTAATTGTGTAGTAGTAATTATTGGTGTCATTGTTCAGTTTCATAATCCTGAACTACGCTATGCACTGAGAAAACTCGTTTTCACTCAAAACAGAGCAAAGTAAGTTATGTGTAAAGCATAAAAATGTTAAATACGTAGGCTGTCATACTTTCATTGTTACATAGGTAGTTCATTCCCCCAAGCATACAATTTCTTAAATGGGCATTGGATTAATACGAGGCAAATGAAGGCTCGGTGTTTCTTTAGAAAAACATTGACATTAGGTAACCACACCAATAACAGGGTAGAAAGCGCTCATAAGTATTGAAGCGACACCTCCGACGAAATGATCCATTAATGTTGACATTATGGAAAGTTCATGATGCGGCCATGAAACATTGGAGACTGAGGCCGTACGATACTGTATTTGCATTACAGAAATTCCGTCATTTCAACGTAAGTGTAAGTTTACTCTAGCACTATTATTTAGGTTCCTGATAAAATTCAAAAACAATTAGACAAATTAACTCCATATGCAGCTGCGCTTGTCAATCGAAGTTACGGACGTATTCGTGATCTCAATCATGTAGTATTAGGAAGCGGCATTATTGATTGCTTCGATGGAATACAGGGCTACATGGTTGATACTTCCTCTGGATTGTGTACCTGTCACCACTTCCATGACTACCGTCTCCCTTGTAGACATGTCCTGTACGCCTACTATAAGGGATTGTTCACTGGAGGTAAGAAGAATTTGCGTAAAACATACGTATACACTTTCAGATATATTGCAACA
Organism: Trichobilharzia regenti; assembly: GCA_944472135.2. Classification (NCBI taxonomy): domain Eukaryota; kingdom Metazoa; phylum Platyhelminthes; class Trematoda; order Strigeidida; family Schistosomatidae; genus Trichobilharzia; species Trichobilharzia regenti. The sequence goes on along the minus strand of OX235262.1, from coordinate 130,273,132 downwards.
CAGCAGCAGGTGGTCTAGAGAATACCACCTAAATGTTTCCATGAGGACAATGCAGCGAGTTAATGTCACAGAGTGTGATGTAGATGAATATGTACAACGAGTGTGGCAGTGTCTTCATCACCTAAAGAAGACTAGTGCTGATATTGCGCTCAACCTCATCCATAGACATTACAGTGAATATGAAGGCATTTCAAATGGTTTGCATACGTAAACTTAACCTTTGGCTTCGTAATCATCATTTTCATGCAAACACAGGCGTAAACCTATACAGGTTAATTAAATTCCAACTTCATTTCCATGAAATTCATTGATACCACTGATTACTTCCACAAATCTCATTGAAAGATCATAACTCCATCTCAACGAGATGACAAATTTACGTTCTCTCATGTAGAATAAAAAAGGAACGGTAAGCAAGATGTAGGATTTCTAACTTTTAAAGTTAGGTTAACACATCCATACCTTCCTAGGTACTTTATTCATTCTTAATATTATTCTTTTTCATGTAGCCATGACTTCCACTAAAAACAGTATATAATAATTTTCGTCAACAATATTGTAGTACTATACTCATAATTTTTTTTACGGTTCTTTAATTACAATTTGTAGTTTATCATGTGCAACAGATATGCCAACAATGAAAATAGAGGCTTTCATGTCCCTACATGACCCAAGTGCATTGAAAATTTGGAGACACGGTTACATCATATTACGCAGTAAAAGTGTACGCAGGAATGCTACGCTTTCTTATTATATTAATAACAAGAATGTACATTCCAATAAATATAAATTTTTCCCATAAGCAATCTTTTGTTCCATTTCACAGGCTTGCGTCGGTAGTACGGCATGCTAGGCCGGTACTTCCTTAAGTGAGAACTTGCGAGGATACGTAGGCGTTATCCCTAGGACTTGGAATATTTAATATGTATTGCATTTAACTTTTTGCATCTCAAGTAGCAGGATAAAATATAGTATATGCCTAGTAGTTATACTGCGTCATACGCTAAGTGTGCTCTACAGTAGTTCATTATTACTGCTTCCATTCCAGCATCCCTAAATATATCTAGAGAATCGTAAATTATCCTTAGAAAGATAAACCGCATTGTCATTAGGGCATCTACACTATGTTAACATGCACCTTTTCTTACTGGTTAATAAGACACACTAAGGGTACAGTAGCTTCAAACTTTATTTTTTTTTCACGCACCTATAATCCATCAACCAAAGACTTGGTTTTTTTGATAATGCGAAGACAATACTTCTGTATTTCCTGATGTGTTGCACTCACTGACAATCTAGCAGACTTCTCCAACTGTGCACAGAAATGACTGTGCATAATTAAGAGGATGTTTCATACTGTTGGGATTGACATTTATCAAGTGTATGAATAATCTCCAGCGTACATGTAAAACATATTTTGCTATCGATTGTAAAATGTGACTGAGTAATATGGTCCTATTTCTGTAACAATTTGATGATGCATGTAAACTGTACTGTACTATGAGAATAAATTTATTTATTTCTTCATTTATAAGTCCTACGTAGACACTTTCTTGTCAGTATAAACATTTTTACAGACTAGATGCATCTCTTGCAGGTTAATCATTTACACGACATATCGTACTTAACAAGAACGGTAGACAGAGTAGTAATCTTTTCGTGAATGCCTTTCCATTCTTAGGTAGTCAATATTTCCTCAATGCGTCATTATGCTTTACGTCAAGTCATTCAACTATGAATAGTCCAGTTGCCTATAATACAATTTATTGACTGCTGTTAAGAATACAGTCGTTCAACACCCGTTTAATATGCACTAAGAAGTATAAATGAGATTACATAGGTCATAAATGTACACGACCTCTTTCGGTTTACTACGTACTCGAACTTAAGTATGATAAGTGTCCTTTATGCATCGCACGTAATCTAATATTATTCTTATACTGTTCATTAAAATATTGTCTCAAGGGAAATCACCAGGCGATGAAATTATTACTACGCTCTTACACAATTATAGACGCACTTACAGTTATTTCACACATGTCAAAATCAATCTAATTCCTTGACTACTTCTTGTTACTAGGAAGTACTACCTATAAAGTAGCATGTCACTGTAAAAACTCATATCCTGATTACGAAAAATATTACTTATTACGTGTTCGCTATAACAGAACTTACAACAGTGGAAAACAATAAGTACAATTATTACAAACTCATGAACAGTTCATCGTCAGTTATTCTGGTTAATACATACATCATATCACAAATATTTTCTCAAAGCCATACGTATATTTCACGTTTAGTATTCTTTAGAACGTCTGAACATATAAAGGAAATTCACGAGTGATCACCGTAATCTGCAAACAAAAATTGCAAAAAATTAAGTTAATAAATGATAATTTAAATAATAATGCTAAAACATTTTCCAAAAAATTAATGATCACTTTTCCAATATTATATCACCAGTTATTCAAATTAATCCATCTTCTAACCATGAAATGTAAAAAATTTTATAAACTAAGAATGACACAGTTGTTCAAATAATTTACTCATCACCACATAAAATATGCCTCATTTACTAAAATTAGACAGTAGATATTTTCATAATTAACACTTTCCAATAATTTCTGATATGCCATATATACATACGCATGTCATTGCCATCAAAATACAGCATTTTGTAAACACATTAAAACGACCAGTTTTCTCACTTTTTACACGTTTTTTCGTTAAAATACGATTTTTAAAGTGCATTTCTGTCGAAAAAAGCAGTAAAAACAACGTAGAATAGCCAAAACGCAACGCCAAGATAACGCCTTAAAACTGCAGAAATCAGCTGATTTGTGCCTCTATCCTATCCCTAAAACATCCCCGCTTTAAATATATCTACTTTTGAAATAAGAGAACTGACGTGAAGCCTACACATTCAACACTCTTCGTGGTTGAATACAAGAAATAATAAAATAAGTTCATTTGATTTAATTATGTATGAAAATAAGTTCATTCGGTTATTGTTGTACACAGTCAAACATGCCTTGGACATGGTTCCTGTGTCAGCCATTTGTTATTTGCATATGAGTGCGGTGTTCCATTGGAATCTCACTGTAGTAAAGGGTTTCTTAAACGTTATGCTGAGTATTTCTACAACTCTTGGGATGAAAACATATGTACATAAACTTCATTTCTGAGTAGTTAAATATATGATTAATCCGTAGATTTATGGCTTGATCAACTAAGATTTAGTGGTTGTATACATACATGGGTGTAATTCCTGTCTTATACTTATTGATGAATAGTAGGTTTCTTATAGTGAGGCAATGAATGAAGCTTTCAAAACTATTCATTTCAAAAGAATGGATATTGAACAAAGAATACTCTTTTCGATAACTCCCTCATCAAGCTCTACAGTTATATATACATTATAGTGAATGAATGAATGAATGGTAATATGAACAACATTAGTGTTTAAATAACATTGAGTCAATAATATCAATAGATTACAGTTCAAAAGCATCAACATAAAATAAGCTGAATGTCAGGAAAATGGGGGAAGATAATATTAAAAATTCATGAATGTATAGCCTCTACTGAATGAAGGTCAGGGCAGTAGTAGAGGCTGAACTTGCTTCCTTTGCACACAGAGCACTGGTTGTTTTGGGTGAATTGCAATAGCCTCTGCTGTTTGAAGCATGTGGTGCTTCGATGATTTCAGCAATTTATTAGGCACACGGTGGATTCTAGAGAAGGATTCTTCCACGCTGGCTTTGCGGTTAGTTTGCACCAGATGGTCCAATATCGAAATTTTCATGCACTAGTTTTGTAGGGATTTTCTTTGATTGTATGGAGAATTTCATCATGAGCTGACATTGGGTCTCAGTGGCTCAATGGCCTACAAGCTCACCTTGTAACCAGAAGGTTTCTGGGTTTGAATCCCGGTGAGAGCGTACTGCTGAAGAGTCCTAAACTAGGGTGAAACAGATGTCCAGTACTCCTAGGTTTTCCAGCTCATGATGAATTCCCCCATACAATCAATATCAAAATGTCAATGTTTTTACTACAACTTTATATTAACCATATTGGGAGATGTTCTCGAGCATGAAATATCAAGTTTCTAGAGCTGCGATATAACTTGCTCCACTGTTACAGTTGAATTGTTAAATACAGTTGGAAGTGATTAGTCTAGATACTTCATCTTTCAGTTGAGGAGTCACCATTGGTCGTGTAGACAATAAGACGTGTAGTTCGCCAGCACTAAAAGTTCTCTGAACTGAGTTTCTAAATTTCTTCTACTCATTTAACTAGCTTGTCATCACTTCCTTCTATTAAGGAGAAGACAAATTTACGTAAATTACTAGAGAACAACACAATTATTTATTCAAGTGATGGTTTGTAGAGATTTGACTGGTTTCAGGATTTCATCATGATCTGACATTAGTTAGAGAACCATTGGAAAACCAACTGGGAGCACTGGACAGTGGTTTCGTCCTAGTTTGAGACTCTTCATCAGTGCGCACCCACCGGGGTTCGAACCCAGGACGTTCCGGTTACAAGGCGAGCTCGTACACAATTAAGCCACTGGGACCCGATCCAATGGTCCTTGAATTCCAGCTTCTGCCAATTCACGACATAGCGCAACCGCCCTATTCAGGTAGGTAGCTACCTGGGTTCCAGTGGGAAGTCGTGACCAGTAGGGTGCAGCTGGTTGGCTGTGAGGACAAATACTCGCCGAAGACATTGGCTAGCGGTTGCGCTATGTCGTGAATTGGCAGAAGTTAGAATTCAAGGGCCATTGGATTGGGTCCCAGTGGCTTAATTGTGTACGAGCTCGCCTTGTAACCGGAACGTCCTGGGTTCGAACCCCGGTGGGTGCGCACTGATGAAGAGTCCCAAACTAGGACGAAACCACTGTCCAGTGCTCCCAGTTGGTTTTCCAATGGTTCTCTAACTAATATCAGATCATGATGAAATCCTGAAACAATTATTCATTCTTTTCTTCAAGATGAATTCTGTTTCCAAAATAATAAGAATAGCAGACATATACAATAGTTGTATATTCAAATGAATAAAAGTAAATTTAGGCCACACAAAATCCTCAGAAGAGGGGAGTGATTCTGTACACTATATAATTTACATTTCTGAAAATTATCTCAAATAAGGTACCTGAAAAGCTACACGCCTAGATGTCAGTTAATCAAACGAAAGTTCCATTTTTTATACTGTTGAATTAGGAAATTAAAGTAAAATAACAAATTGGACAGAATTAGTTAACGATCAGTGCATAAATAGCCAATACAAACTAACATTTCACATTATTATATAAATAGCATTTCATGAAACAGACGAAGCGTAAGTTGTCTGCATTTTACACGACAAGCAATTTTATGAAATAACATGACTATAAAGCTGACGGACAGATTAGTGATTTTTATTATTTTTTGACATAAGAAAAATTCAATTGCTGGAATTATGTTCTTCATACTTCTGCTGAAATTCGATGTATCGTTAACATAAAATTAGACATAACTACTATGCGCCCGAAAAATTTGATTAGTTATATTAGTTTTTGACCACCTGAAGGGTTATACTCGATGGATAATAATTCACTCTGTGAATGATGATTTAGTCGTCAGGATGTCAAAATCCATTCAGATTGATTAAAAGAAGAATTAATCGGCCTTAATGGACCAGTGGACTATAAATACCTGACCACTTATTTTAAATGTTTTGTTGGTACAGAGTTTTCCAGCTTGTGAATAATATCTGATTTACTTAACTGGAGTGTTAGCAAGCTGGTTGTGTGATATACACACATTGTTCAGTGACCACATGCGCTGTTTTTTAAACGACTGTGTCTAAGCGATCGCCATATATGGCCTGTGACTAGTCGATTTCTCAAAGGCATATCGTTTATTCCATATTAGTTTGCTTATTAGAAATATCACACAGCAAAACACTATTATTTACGGGATGATGTGGTTTCGAACACAGTTTATTTTTCATAATCATATCAATTAGGATCACACGACTTCGAAACTTGAGTTTTGTAGCTTTCTTTGTTCTCTCTTATTTGTTGTAGGGGTAGTAGAATTTTCCAGATATCTGGCACGGGTGTTGAATCATTCCTATTAAACATGTTTGCAGTTAATTCGCTGAACAAAGCTTCCGTTATCAATCTCTCTCTCCAACCTGTGACATTAGATTTTACAACTGTCATCTTAACCTATCCTAGTGTATGGTTGTGTGTAACTGCATGTAGTGCTATAGCTGAACTATTCTCTAGATTTCTTATCTTATTCGGGTCAACCAATCTAGATTTTGCTAGGTTTTTATACTCCGCTAGTCTGAAATCACCTGATCTACTTACTACTTTAAACTATGTATTTGACCTGACAATCATCTCAGGCAGGGTATTAGATAAACTAAATTGTTTTGTTTTAAAGGCTCCACAGGATCCTTTAAATAACAAAAATTGTTTCTAATTGATTTTGTGGGTGCGGATGCCACTTTTATTCCTGCCTTGTTAAGAACTCTGCTTAGGGTTTCCGAGATTCCTTCTTTGTATGGAATTACTACTGATGATTTAGATTTCTTATTGTTGGTGTTGTCATTATCTTGCACATGTTTGTTATGCATGTCGTCACTAATATTACTATTATTATTTTTATCCCTATCACTACTATCATTATTTATTTTATCTTTACATATTTCTTACATATTTCCCGACCAATATATCAGGGTAATTGTTAAGTTTCAAGGCTTCTCTTATATGTATCACTTCCTGTCTTAGGCTTTCCTTGGTACTACTTAGTTTTTGTGCCCTGTTACTTAAACATTTCACCAATCCTATTTTTCCTGATATAAGATGGGATGATCGGAAGTCCAAATATCTGTTTGGATGTGCGGGTTTCCTGTAAACACTAGTGTTTAACTTCCCACGTTCTTTCCCTTTTACACTGTAATCTAACATTGGCAGTTACCCTTCCTGACCTTCGATTTCTTTAGTGAATTAAATCACCTCCACCTTTGAGGGAATATACTCGAAAAATCTATCTATATCTTGTGTTCTAAGTACAGTGAATGTGTCATCTACATACCTACACCATACTTTTGGGTTGGGGGTGAACGTTTCAATCTCTATGTTTTCCCACCTATCCATGAATATATCTGCTACAACCGGGATATTGGTGATCCCATGACAACTCTATCAGTTTGTTTGTATATTTTCTCTTGGAATTTAAATACTGTAGAAGTTAGGCACAGCTGCACCCCCAGCATTATGTCCTCAGGTTGCGCTTTTGTCCTAAGTTAGAGTTCTTAGTTAGAAATGAGTTCGTTTCTGACTGCTTCTGTAGCCATATCGTTTACATCAAAGTGGGGCAGTGAAGGATTACTTCATCTGGCGAAGATATCACAAAATTCCCAGACGAACTATTTATCAATTTTGCAGTTCAGAATTTACACAATCTTACGTAGAATTTCACCACACCCTTCTCTATAAAACAAAGTTATTCGGATCAAAATATGTTATTCACTTCATACTATAAATAGCATTTCAGAAGCAAGCATGAATCATTATGCTATAGACCACTGATTGAGTGATATAAGTAGCTGAATAATAGTCATAACAATTCAGTGTTTAACTACTTCAACCTGACCAGCGGCTGAAGCCCTATGTTCCTCTAGGAACTAAAGGATAAAATAATAATAACCTGAACAGCAAACACTACTGTTCGATGCAAATGGTGTTCAACTATTCACATCAGTAGTATATGGCCTCATACATTTGTTATATTATTTTAGATAACAGTTATCAAACTGCAAATATAATCAAAAGTACAGTTGTTCAAGTAATATTTTAAAATACGGATACAATTGTTGGTAGTTGGCCAATTAAGGGTATCTTTGATGAGAAAGCACTTCTTGTACAGTTTCGCAACTTAAATCAAAAGTGTAGGAAACTTAGTAAGTATTAAATTCACCAGAACATATATTCATATACCTACAGCCTACCGTCGCTTATCATAACTTCAGGAAAAAATGAGCCGATACCAAAACCTTGTCTAAAGGGATGATTTTAGATAAGGATTAAAGTCATTCAATTGCAAAGGTATAATGACAGAATACTAAGTTGAACTGTGTCTGATTTTCAGTGACCTTTAGCTAAAGTCTACGCAGTCAGTCATAGGCAGACTTTGTGTTTAATACCGATGGCAGCCCACAAATGATCATAAGAAATATTTACACTCATGAGGATTTAAGCAGCCGTCTGTTGTGTACAAACCGTTAATGAATCTATACTCTGAAGACGAGACTATCTACAAAATTAACATTAGGATATCAATTAAAGTGGAAGAAGGCCGCCATTATTGCTTTTTGAAGGTCTTACTCAACTTGCTACAGAGTGAACAAAAATTAAACATAATAAGAAACTCACTTAAAAGGTATCCTTTAAATTAATAATCATTTACTTTAAACCTATGATATAAATATATTTGCCTGTTTCCATTATTTGGTTCAAGTGACTGATCAACTGTTGGTAGAAAATGATTTTGTCTTATTCCTTAGTCAGTTTCTTCTCTTATTTCCTTTTATTCTGTGGTGTATATCAGTTGAAATCTAGCCGTAAGTAACATTGAAGACTTTTCTTATGAGTCTCCTCCTATGGCTAAGTGAAGGTGAAGTTAAAACCATTAGCAGTTCGATATTGGAGCATCTGCTCCAAACCGGCCACAAGGCCAGCGTGGAAGAATCCTTCTCTGTCATCTACCGGGTGCCTGACAAATTACCAAAAACATCGAAGCACCACATGCTTCAAACAGCAGAGGCTATTGTAATTCACCCAAAACAACCAGTGCTCTGTGTGCAAAGAAGCAAGTTCAGCCTCTACTACTGCCCTGACCTTCATTCAGTAGAGGCTATACATTCATGAATTTTTAATATTATCTTCCCCCATTTTCCTGACATTCAGCTTATTTTATGTTGATGCTTTTGAACTGTAATCTATTGATATTATTGACTCAATGTTATTTAAACACTAATGTTGTTCATATTACCATTCATTCATTCATTCACTATAATGTATATATAACTGTAGAGCTTGATGACGAAGTTATCGAAAACAGTATTCTTTGTTCAATATCCATTCTTTTGAATATTGTCTTCACAACAAAAATAGATCGAGCTGATTATTCATTAATGTCTGGAGACCCTGTGTTTAACAAGATGCTTCAGATGAAATCCTTTCGTATGAATTAATTTGGATGAGAACAAATACATAAAATCCATTACACAAACGTAATTTTTACGCGTTCAAGTTATGTTTGCTGTTATAATTTTGTTGACTAAACACTAGGATTTGGAGACCATATGAAATATGAAATGAAAACTTAATTTACCATGCATTACCTTGCATACGTCATTAAAAACCAAGTTGGAAGGAAGACAGAATCAAAAGCTTTTGTTATAATTATTGGTTTTTTCTTCAAAACTGTACTCATGCATGCGTCTTAAAATTGAGCGTGCTATCAGGAATGATCTATTGTGAAACATGTAACCTAAAAATTATTTGGAAAATCCCTCTGTTTATATTATTGATACTTACATGATATATATCTAATGTCACACAAACTAGAAGACTTACAGGCGAAAGGTGACAAACTGCCTGAAGAAACTGGCAGAGAAGGAAGACGGAGGTAATGAAGGTAACCAAACAACAACAACAACAACAGTAACCATTACCAATTGCCATCAACTCAGATATTTGACAGATGTTGCCTCCTTCAGTTATATAGGAATTACGGTTTCAATCATCGGCGAATGGATGAAGATGTCAACATCAGTCAGAACCGGAAAGGCAAGATATGCCTTCATCAACCTGAAACCAGTTTGAAAATCTTCTTCATTGCAATCAGCATAAGGAACAAGATTCGAATTTTCAACACCACCATGAAGTCAGTCAGATCTTCTATACGGTTCAGAAACCTGGGCGTCACGAGAAGCTTTACTAACAGTTTTCAGACCTTCATCAACGATCGCCTTCGAAGGTTGGCTCCATACTGAAGAATAAATGGTCGGTCAGAGAGAATTAGTTACAAGAAACTCTAGTTAGGAACAAGCCGACCACGAGCTGATCCTTTAACAAATATGTAGGAGAAAATGGAAATGGACGGGACATACGTTGAGGAGGCCGTCGAATGACATTTTGTGCCAGGCAACCACTCGAGTGGAATCCCTATGAAAAGCGACGAGCGGGTCCTCGGTGAGAGGGTAACATGGGGGAGATCATGTGTGGTGGAAGAGATGAGAGGCTATGGTAAACTGTGGACCCAGCTGAGGAGGACGGCAGAGGAAAGAGAAGAGTGAGATATGTTGTTGGAGCCCCATGTTTCACCCGAAACCTAAGAGAACAATAATAATATGGACTTTTCAAATAATTTTGTAATTATTATCCTCTTCTCTTCTAGACCATATATAATTGTTCCGATGTTCGTGTTCTACCTGTTGACTTAATCTTTATTATCTTTCTTTGTTTGTCTTTGATTCCTGATTTTAATGCTTCTCTTTGCGGTTAAGGGATGATGCTGATAATATGTTGTTTAACGATTTTGATTCTTTTTTTTTCAAATGAATTGAAAGTTGGCTGTTGAGGGTTTTGATCTAGTACTGACTGAAGGAAGTGTTTGTACATGATTCCTACTGACAGAGTTTTAATGCCACCTTGTTAGGAATATTCTACTTGATTCTCAGGTGATTCTTAAGGCTGTTAACTAATTTCGCTGTGCACTAATTACTTTGAAAGTGATAGTTTCCTGATCTGCATAGCTGCCTAAAAGGATTGTTGACGTAATTTTATGTTTTGATATGTTATTGTCGAATAGGATCACATATTTTATGGAGAATAACTGTTGTCAAGGAACCTAACCCTAAGTTCCTATTATTTGCGAAGACTCTCCGAACCAACAACTACCAAGTATGATTATCGACTTTAACTCCAAAACACAAGAGGTTGTTATAAGAAAATATATTCTTCAGCAGTTAAATTAAATCTATCATTCAGAGTCCATAAACAAATGTTTTACAATTAATGTATAGTACTTTTATTCGTATTCTTTAGTCTTCTTCCAGCTTGTGCACGAATGAATCATCCACGCCTTCCGGTTGCTCACCAATGGCTACCAAGGTCAATAAACCAACCTTCAATGTTCATTAACATTTGTCTTCGCTCAATACTGAAGATCAGATGGCCAGAAAAGATCAGCAACAGAGATCTCTGGGAGCGAACCAACCAAGGACCGATTGTGAAATAAATAGGCAGGAAGAAATGGAGATGGATTGGCCATACGCTGAGGAAATCATCAAGTGACATCACTAGACAAGCCATTGCTCGATAGGAACCTGAAAATGAAGCGGCAAGTTGGTCGTCAGTGCAAGGGTGACTTGGAAGAGGTGATGTGAAGAGGAGATGAAAGCATGTGGGCAGACTTGGAGCGGGGTGAAAAAGTTAGCAGAAAACCCAAGGCAATGTAGACGCGCAGCTTAAGCCCTATATTCCTCTAGGAATTAAAGGATATAATAATAATAATAATCAATGTTCACAGCGCTTCACAACTGTCTTTTGATCTATACAGTAGAAAGCAAAGTTTGCTTTCCTGCAGTGAGAGTAGAACACCTCGAATTCAGTCGCTACGATATGTATTTCCTCTAATACAGCTGACATCAAAACACGCTGTGGTGGTGTGATACAGACAATGTTTTCCAACGGAATACTGTTCTCAAATATTCTCACAGTTCAGAACTGTATTAGCAACAGAGTACTCTATATGTTTGAACATTTTATTTCACGTCGTTTAATCTAAACCAACATCACAAGCTTAATGACAGGTTAAAGAACATAAGCTGTATATATATATATATATATTTACATATATATATGGGTTCGATCCATGGAAAATATACCTTTGCTTTCGTGTTTTGCCTTCTGGTGTTACAATACCTTTCATAATAAAGGCGAACGTATTATTCTGTACTTAGTAATTACTTGTAACTCTAAATTTTTTTTTCTGATTTTGGCTTGATTGCACACTGTATTTTCGGTACAAGTATGGAATTTTCAGTATGTGATATCGGTAGCCCAAATTTTGCAGGCCAACCATAGATATCGGGTGTGCGTCGGCGGGGGCTTGAACCCCGGACCATATGCATGGTCGGCGAGAGTCTTAAACCGCTGTGCCAACGACGCACTTTTGAAACGCCCGTAGCTCAATAATAGTAATATCAGGCCGAATCCTCAAATATCATCGGATGCTGTATGCTAACTACAAATAAGAAGTTGTGAAAGGTCCCGAGTGGCCTAGGTCTACCAGTTTGCGAATCTGTAATTCATCTGTATCATCATTAGACTTTCATAATAGTCTGTTCTTAGAGTAGGTTGCACAAAGTTAGAAAAATCCCCTTTCAATTGTTCCCATGCATATAAAAAAGTACGGCATATAAATATATACTTATAATTTGTCATCTAAAAAGTTATATTTTGTTCCAAACTCATGAAGTAGGCCGGCTAATTTCTCCATTATGGATAAAAATTTATTTCGATAAAGTCAAACAATGTTATATAGTAATATTTACTGATGACATTTCGAGCACAAGTTACTGCCCATAATCATATGAATCTACTCACACAACTTCCTTACTTCATTTATAAACATCAGTAAATATTGATTAGACCTTTGAATAAAATTAATATGAGACTTGCGTGAGTTAGAAACGGAGATAAATTACATTCGGAAGTAATATTAGTGTTTTCAATAAAATACAAAAGAATGGGAAGCAAGAAAGTTGTGTGAGTAACTTGATCTGAATATAAGCAATATAAATGTGCTCGAAACGTCATCAGTAAATAATACTGTAAAACACTGTGTGGTTTTATTAAAATGAAATTTTATCCATACTGGTTAATTCTATTTTCCTACGAACTATGTTCAGCTCAACTTTGCATCAGTTTTACAGTGATCACATTTAACAAAGATTATATATCTCACATTTTAAAACTGTGGCAAATATTAATTACTTTGAGTTTAAGGAACAAGCATTACCAGTTTCATTTATAATGAAATTTACTATATTATTATTGTTTCCTTTAGTTCTTAGAGAAACACCAGGCTTCAGCTCCACATATCCATTGGATTCGGTTCTCCATTAACGTTTTCACCTGGCTCCACGTCTGCCCACATGCTTTCATCTCCTCTTCACACGACCTCCTCCATTTCACCGTCGCACTGACAACCAACTGTCCGATTCCCGCTCCGGTTTCACTTGAGTGATAGCCTGGCATGTGATGTCACTTAATGGTCTTCTCAGAGTATGACCGATCCACCTCCATTTCTTCCTGCATACTTGTTGCACAATCAGTTCCTGCTGTAATGATTCGTTCCCAGAGATCCCTGTTGCTGATCTTTTCTGGCCATCTGATCTTGAGTATTGAACGAAGGTAGTTGTTAATGAAGGTCTGTAGTTTGTTCAAAGTGATCCGTATAGTAAGTAGCACTGACTTCACATTGGAGTTGAAAATCCGGATCTTATTTATCATGCTGGTCGCTGTTGACCTCCACACAGACTTGACAGAAACGAAAGCTTATCTTGCTTTCCCGATCCTCGCCTTGATATCGTCGTCAATTTAGTCTACCTGCAGTTGAAACGATGCTTCGCAGGTTGGTAGGTAGGTAAATTAGGTTGCTTCCACCAGATTTCTCTCATTTATACTGGCTGATTGTTGTCTGTTGTTATTGCTATTGATGTTGGCCAAGAATCTTCATCACCTTTGTTTTCTCTATGTTCACCTAAGGGCCTATCTTTGATGTTTTTTCTGCCAACCTGTTGCTTTTCACTCGCATCAGAATTCAATGGGAAGAGATAAACTTTTATTCTGAAATCTTACATTTATTGTTACTCTGTTTGATTCACAAAAAATACATATAGAATGCATATGATTAACTTATATAATTCTCTTGTTTATGTTAAAAAAGATACAATACTTTTATGCATATAATCAAAACAATGAGAAAATAAGAACAGATCAGAAAGTGTGTTATTTACGAGAAATGCTAAGCTTTTTTTAACAGATATCGCTAAGTCAGTAGGATTTGTACCATTTCTTTGCTTTATTTGCTTCCAGCATACTGATATTTTGTTATGTTGCTTCTCAGTGATTTTATGACAAGTTAACATATTTCAAACTAGGACGAAAAGAGTTACCTTGGTTGTGTGCATTGATGTTGAATACATTACTGAAGTCTAACAAATCATGGTAGAGTAAGTTTAGTGTTCTCATTGAAGGAGAAGATTTCAGTAGTATCCTGACGGTGTCGCTCAAGTGGAATGAGATATTTTTATTTCAGTAGTTTAAAAATTCCCATTCACACATTTAGAAACAACAGCAAATTGAGCAAACACACGTATTCCTTTACAATCAGTTCATCTTAAACAGATCCACACTAATAAATAGTTTTATATTAAAATTATATTAATAATGAGTTAATGTTAATCAATAAGGATCATCATTTTCGAGGTACAGGAAGAGTAAAAAATGACTAATTACAGAAAATCGTGAAGCATTCAACGACAAACTCGAAAACATTCGTGATCTTCTAAATAAAAACGGATATCCAATGAAATCTTTGAATAAATTCCTGAATTTACTAAATATGAGATCAGGAGTGCTTAAAGTTTCGAAACAATTAGTCCATCAAAGACTGCATTTCACTAGAGATGTAACAATGAAATCATTTTACAATGTTTCAACCCAGGGAGGTTAAGCTAATTATTCATCAGCCAAAGAATACTTAGTTCATGAAATAAAGAAAAAATTCTCTAACTTGCTTCTTCCATGTTTACTTACAGGCTTAACTGTTACTATGGAACTAATCAGATTGCACGTAAGATTAAACATGTGCATCTTGGAATATCTAGTAAGTCAGAGGACCGCACAAAATGATACTTAGCTCTGTATTAGGGCAGTAGGTCTCTTAACTAAAAAAGGATAATTCTTCAACAAGTCTCTCAATCACATTGGCAATGCAAACTTAGGTTACTAAGATGAATCGTATGTTCATATAACAGCCAAAGCTTAAAAAACTGACAAGTGACAGTCAAATTACCTTCAGATAAAACTTAAAAAAATTTTCAACTTGTCAGTTTTTCATTAAATTGAGGCGACTTAAAGAAAACACCAACAATGTCATTTAGCTTGGTGGTGAAACAAAGACTGAGTTCACTTGAATAAAAAATGATTAATACTTCCGTGATTACGTAATTTCCAACTTTTGATGGTCCACATTTTTACCTAAAAATATAACGGAAATAGAAATTAATTACCTTTTGGTGAAAACCCATTTTAATTTTATACGGCCGGTTCCCTTTATTAGTTTGAATAAGGAAAGAACGAGCATATTTACAGGCAGGATAATGCAAGCTCGTTTTGTCTCGTCGATTCTCCTCAACCGCATACATCCTAAATAAATCAATTATATGTTAGAAAATGGTTTCTCAGCATACCTTTTACAATGATTTTAAGTTATAGGTAGAAAGCATAAGCAAAGTAATTTGAAAGATGACGTAAGTAGACAATTATTTAGTGTTAAAAGAGTAACTATTTATATGGCAATTAGACAAATGTATAGATTCAAATTTCTTTTAGAAACAAGGATGGACTAGAGACAAATTACAAGAAAAAACACGAGAGTTAATTTATACGTATTATGGTGAAGAGTTCAGGAGAGTGGGTTGAATAGTGAAGTAAAATTATGAAATAGGTAAAATAATTTTATTTAGTAGATTTGGAACCCTAATAGTAAGTTTAAGTCAGTGAGTGAAAACCAAAATCAAGAGTGAGGGAAATTTTAAGCAACGGAACAAAACACAAAATCACACGAACAAAACAATTACGGTTACTAGGGTAGTGAGAGATCACTCAAACTATCTTTCTGTATGCATAGGTAATGTCGATGTCTTTTGATGATAGTGGCCTCTGTGAACCGAAATAAACGTGTTTTCCTTCGTGTAGTGATTATTTTGAATGCCACTGTATGTCCAGTGTCAATTAGGTGTCTGGCGATTGCAGATGAGAATATTTCGCCACCTAGAAAACGAAGACTTTTAGGGATATGCTTAAAGAGTCTATTAGACGCTGTCCTCTCAGTTGTTCCTACGTACTTGTATGTTTAGTGTTGTTTTTTTCATCTGCGATGAATGCGTGAACTGTTTCCTTATGTTGAAATTGCATTTAAACTGTTTTCACTGGCACTGAACCTCACTAACTGTGAACAGAACCTATGCATAAATTCATCATATAGATAAAACCTAAATACCAACTGAAACCTAATTGAATGAATGAGGAAATGCCTCCTATTAAATTGCATACACGTCTACGGCCCTTCTATAATACTGATAGAAATTTTAATACAATACGAAAGCTTATCAATCCACTGGTGATAATTGACTATTTAACATATTATAGTTAATTGACTTATTGTATACTGCACAAGTGTTTCAGAGATATAAGTGGTGATAAGTTTGTCAACAAGATTTAATCAATTATTGATATAAGTATAAAACTTGAGCATAACTCCATTATGGCAAAGATTTTATTCTGATAAATCACACAGTGTTGTACAGTAATTTTAACTGATGACATTTCAAGGATGTCAAGGATGTGATAATTAACGACGAAAATTAATACGAATATTTGCAGAATTAAAAATAAATGGATAATTCTGGAAAAAAAGAGGCAGAGAGTAGTGTTTAGACTGATTAATTATCACCCTGATATGCTGATATTGACTAATTATGATAAACAAACTTATCACCATGACAATCGCAAATGTAATGTTTCAAAACAAGTATATTTGTACATTAAAGTAGGGCCATAGATGAGGGTCTAAATGAAAAGTAAGTATTTATTCGCTCAGTTCTAAGGCTTTTTTAAACGCTTAGATGGGGATTACTGCTTTATTAAAACACAAAATAGCAACTGAATTCATGCGTCCACAGAGTGTCAAATTTTCCAAAATGTTAATAGACCGCTTTTCTCGTTTCGAAAAACACATCTAAAATGCACTCTGAAAAACACTTCAAATCGAAATTTTAAACATACCAGACAAAATTTTCTTTTAAAAAATGTGTTTAAATAGGTAAATTACTGTATGTGGGAACTTTCATCAACATTTTCAAAGCGTTTATTGTAAAGAAGCATTTACAAACTTCGGAAGAAGCAGAGATTTATGGCATAGAAACACAGAAAAGTTAACTTAATTTGTGAAAATAATTACAATAGGTCTGTAACATTTATTCATTTTACAGGAAACTGTGATTCCCTCTATCAAGTAGAATTATGAAATAATAGGCTTTATGTCTTCTTATTTTGAAATAAATCTGCATAAATCAAATGAAAGTGTGGCATGATGCAGATTGAAAGGAAGCGGCTAAAATTGAAGTCAAGATTTAAAGGCGATGGAAGAAGAGGTAGTAATCGTTGTTCTTCAAATCTGGATTTGGTTACTGTTAAGGACATGAAATGTGCGTCGGTGGCACAGCAGTAGAATGCTCACCAACTCCCTTACCTCGCTAAGCCAGTAATAAGAACGATAAAGAGTGAAGTTTGGGTGGAATAGAGGTTAGGTGTAGAGTATAAGGTAGACTGTGCGTCTATGACACAGCCGTAGACTGCTCGACACCCACGCAGGTGTTCTGAGGTTCGAATCCTAGCCGACGCGTTCTTTTAGTTCGCTTAGCCAGTTGTAGGACTGGTTAAGAGGGAAGGTTGAGCATGAGGCTGGCAAACCTATCCCGTAAAAATTAACATCACTACCACCGAAACTTCGAAGCTCTACGTTGAAGCCTTATATTCCGCTGGGTTAGTAAAGAAATAAAATAAATAAAAAATGTGGACATAAAACAATCTTAATAGACAACTTGTTTAACCTTGGGTCGATTTCTAACCAGTGAGAAAATTCTATTCTCCTTTAACCTAGCCAAACTTTAATGCGTCTAAAATGTATGAATATGATGTATTTTTCTATAATAAAGAACTTATACCAAGTTTCTTATTGCCTCCCGGTAAAATAGTAGTATATGTGAACTTGACTTTTCGAAACTAACCACAATTTTGCGTCTAAATATCTAATGAAATGAACTTAACTATTTTACCACGTTGATGCTAAGTGAGGTGGATTCTTTGAATTTTAAAGTAAACAGCTACCTCAACACTTCTAGTCTGAAACTGCTTACATTTAAATTAGATTTTAAGATTTAGTAACAATTCGCCAATCTGACAGCCATCTCTTTGCGAAACACATACATGTAGATATTTTATCAGACTATTGCTATCAAGTATAACATGCCGCTAATAATAGAATAAAAAATGGCGATAAAGCATACAATGTGAAGTGTATGACTGCCATTTCGGTTAACTTTAAATAAGATAAATCACAAGTAAATGTTTACATTACTTCATATTTCTATTCAAGTTAGCATACTGTCATGCTATCAGTTTACTGAATATTAGCTGGAAGTGTTATTTGACTACAACCCTAGAATCTGCTTTAATTGGACAGAAGTTAGTAACAGGTATCATGCATCTCGTCCTTTGTTTGGTGTAAACTGAATTTTATCAGTTGTGTTTGCACTGTGGCAGCCACGCCAAGTGGCCTTCTGCCGATCACCTACAACTATCTAATATAAACGGTTCAGAGTGCACAATAATAGCGAGCCACCTAGAATGACAGCAAAACAATGGACTAGATGCATGATACTAGTTACCAACCAGTATCCAATCAAAGTATCTCATACGGTCCTACAAGGTGTCATTTGTGGACCCAAGTAGCTCAGTGGTAACGTCTCTGATTACAGCACTGAGTGACACTTGTTTGAATTTCCGAAGAGATGGCAGTTCCTTCAAGTTTAAAGATACGCCTTGCTGACGTATGTCAAGTAGCACGAAACCTAGGTCTCAGACATCCTGTCAGCTGCCTCTGACCATCCAATAATCCTTGAGTCTCATTATAAAGCTGAAACAACAACTTTAATGTCAGTCAACTCAAAAATAATATACCTCCTAATAGGTGTTAGCTTTATTACCCTTAGACAATTCAAGAAGTAGAAACTCCCACCGATCGAAGATGCTTCTAATGCAGAGTACACACTTATCATAAGTGACACATGTTTAGTAATTATAAACCTATTATCTGCTGAACGTAATAGGGTATTATATGAATTTACTGGTGCACATCACTCTCAGTGACTTACTGACATCGAAAAATCATCATAATTAACGATATCTTTACGAGCACTTCAACTTTTACATTGTTTTTTAAATTAAAAATATGAAAAAGCATTTGTAGTGTGGTTCAACCATCAACAGTATATCGTCTGTCATTTAGGTTCAAATAATCCTCATTCTAATTCACTTTTTCTGATGATAGATAGTTCGTGGTTCATTCGTTTTAACCCCCTAGGGCAAACCGATCAAAAATATTTAGGGTTAGTTAGCGTTTGATGTGAGTTTGAATAACTTCAACTTTATTTGGCTTTCATGACATTTAAAGAAATTCTGAGTGTCACCAAAATCTTTTTGGTATTTTTCGGTAGCTCACTGCACCATAATCTACTATATCGGCATTTTTATTTGGTATTGTTTATCAGTATATAGTGAATATATAAACTCAATTAGGGCTTGAGTGTTTATGTTTTCTCAAAACTAATCGTATTTCAAGTGTTTTTTTCTGTGGAAGTAAAACTTGTATTCGTCTCTGAATAAGTTATTTTCAATGAACTGTTGTTTTTATAGATAAGATTGATTAAACCTGAGAAGTAGAAATGTTTTGACTTACTTTTGTACTTTATTTGACCAATAACTTTAAATATCTAGTTGAGTTAAACTGTAACTTACAGGAAAGCATTTTCTGGACTTGATGTAAATAGAGTTTATATCTTTTTGCATGTAAGTATGAGGTCGTGGTTGTTTAAAAATACTAGTCAATAGGATTCTCAATAAAGATGACTATGATAAAAAAGCTTTGGAACATATCGAAGCAGGTACCAATAAACAAAATGTCTAGTACTATGAACAAAATAAAAACACAAGTATGTAATCTGCTTAGAGAATTGGAACCAAAACTAGGGGATTCAGTTTGGTTTTGAATACCTCCCAAAACAAACACGGCCATGAGATTTGATGGAAGGCCGAAAATACATTAAATAAATGTTCCTTTAGGACCAATAGTTGATTTCACCAATTCAGTGACACATACTTTATAAAAACAAATATCAGGAATAGTGAAACCACTTTAATACAATATTCCTTTGAACACTAGAAATATTGAGGAGTTTAAAAGGAAAGTAGTGGACATAACAATTGAAGAAGATGAAATTATGAAAAGTTTTAATGTGGCTTCTTTATTTTTTACTAGTACTTCTATTTGTGATTCACTTGATATTATGAAATACGAACTTGAAAACAATTAGGAAATATTAGTTAAATCATCATTACCAATAAAAAACACGTTATAAGATTCTTAAAACTTCGTTTAGAATCTACCTATTTTACCTTTAAAGACAAACTATACTGTCAGACAAATTGAGTTGTAATGGGATCATCAGCATCTCCAATTGTAGCAAACTTGTGTACGAAAGCTCTAGAAAGAAAAGTACTGACAAGGTTTAGTTGTTATCCACTTATCACCACTAAGAAAGCTTAAAAAAAAACTTTCTAACAGAGATGAACTTAGTCTCAGGATATATGGAGTTTAGTAATGAAGTAGAATCGGCTGACGCAACTCTAAAGTTTCTTGATTGTCTTGTGAAAAGACAAATTGACGAGTAACTAAAGTTCATGATATACAAGAACCCGACATATTCAAACAAGTATTCTGATTTCCAGTCACATCATCCAATGGAAATGAAAGTCTCAGTAGCTTTAAATCTCGTTAACAGAGCTAGAAACATTATAACAGATAATGATGATATGGAGAACGAGATCTCCTATATAAAACATTTTGATTGGAAACGGTTATCCAAAACAGCCATTAAATAATATTCTCAACAACAAAGGAGCAGAAGGGAAAACAGAAATTTGGAATATCTTAGCTATCGACGATAGCCGTTCCATATAGAAAGGAGACAGCTGAACAACTTCAAAGACTTCTTGCTTCATAAAGTATTATTTTTTATTTTATTTATTTTTTTTATTAAAGTCTATTTCAAGCCTTAGGGAGAGCTTTGATGAAAGTCGAAGATATGGTTCCCAAAATGTTGCAAAATAATTGTGTCTATAAGATAAAATGTTAGGAGTGTGAAGCTTGCTATATGAGGAAGAACAGTAGGCAAGTGAAGGTCAGAATGAATAAACATAGGCTGTGCAAGACACGTTCACCTAGAAATAAAGTAGAATTAAAAGTGTAGAAAAATGATCAGTTGTAACAGTGAATGCCAAAGATAATGGACATAAGATTGATTTCGACAATGTCGAAATTCTAGGAAGATGCTCCGTTTCATTTAAAGACAGGTTGACCTCTGAAGCCTTGCATATTTTAGCCACATCGAATTAAGTAAATAGAACAGAAGGGATAGACTTATCCCCCAAATGACTGATTCTAATGAAGCAAAACAGATGCGAGGAAAAATACATATTCAATCTCATGTTATGACCATATTATGAAATACTGTCATATTTTGACGCATTTCCCAGAATACAAACAACATACTTACCCTCATAAAGTCAAATATGCCCAAACGACAATTCGGTATTAGTTATTACAAATATGTGGTGACTGTTTACACTTTTATATTGGCACAAATATCTACCGACAGGTGACATTCAAAGGATCCCACTTCATGTTATTTTTGACTATACATTTCGATGGTTAATAAAATTCTGCTGAAGAAACTGTGTCTTACACCACAAAACGTTCGGAAAAACACACTGGGATTATTGTAAATAATTCATAATTCTAGTTAGCGTCTTTGAAACATGCGATACAAACTATTTTGTTGAAATATTGCATGAGCTATAGTCGTGCAAATCAAAAGTTATAAGGTTCCCTTCAGTGATCAAAATTGACAAGATATTCTCGAACTGCACACTCTTTGTCATTTTTACAATACCAAAAGTGTGATCGGAGTTAATTAGGTATCATAAAAGTTCACCTCAAATATTATAATGAATATTCAAGAATTGGATCGTAGGGATTCTATTTGTTTCATGTCAGACTACGGATTGATATCAGTTAAAGAACCATTAAAAACTAGGGAGTACTGGACAGCCAGCTGTTTTGTCCTTAAGTGGAATTCATCGGCAGTACTCATCTACCACCCAGGTCGATTCCAGGATCTTCCAACCATAAGAGGAGCTCCTAGACCATTCAGACATTGTGACCTGACACAATAGCCGGTGAATTCTAACTTCTATCAATTAACGATGTTGAGACGACCACCAGTCAATGTCATCGGTGGATATTTCCCCTCACTGCTGACTAGATGGCCCCACTGGTCACAACTACAAATCCAGGAAAATTCGTTCTGTAGCCAGTTACTTGCTCGTGTCAGAGTTTAGTATTAAAGAGTTTGTTTGCAGAGATTTAGTTTGTTTCAACTTGGTTTTCATTGGTTCGCTAACTGATATTAATCCATAGGCAAATTGAAACAAATGAAATCCTTACAAACCAACTCTTGAAAGAAATGCCTACCAACAGAATAAGGTATTTTATTCACCCCTGAAAGTTTACTCATCTACAAATCAACTTTTTATGAGCCCATAAATGCAATTAAGCAACAGTAATCACCTGAATACTTGAATTTAACTGTTTAGGAAGTTGTATATGAAAACCGTTTAGTTATTTTCAAAATAGACTTAAATTCGAATGCAGATGTCTATAACATATTAAAGATTACTTAAACGCAGTAACATCTAATACAACATAACCGCTACATCGAAGTACTGAACTTCTTATGGCATAAAACATATTCCCATGCCGTTTTATTAGAATTTTGGTACATTTTTTGTCACCTATATGAATAGCTTAGAAATGTTGCTTATACTGTCAATCACTCTCAATACTATGAAAAGACAGTCAAGTGTATAGTTCCTCATGACATTTTTCAGTGGTATGACAAGATTTCTGACTTGCGATACATTGCATGCGTAAGTTATATTCGATAAAGGAGATTTGTTTTATCTGGTCTATATACTCAGTTATGTTTGAAACTCCATGAATTTTTATTAGATTTATTGATTTTGCAAAAATTCATGAAATAAAACTGATATATGATAAGTTAACCGTATCACATAACCGGAATTCACTAACATTCATAAAATATATTTCCAGTGAACTCACTACTGTTATCGTGTAGTCAATGAAAGACTATGAAAGAGTCAAGTGTCACTTTATTTATTTGTTTGTTTATTTGTTAAATTTAAACAAGAAATTTAATTTCACTCTATGTTTCATTGAAGTTTGAAAAGAAGTTCACGATAAAATCTACGGATATCAACAAGCATTTGATTTATTTTTGTTATAAGTATATATACATTCAAGAATGATATCAGCAAAGACAGTGTTCTCGCTTCTTGTAACCTAAACAGTCAATCTTAAAGCCTACTTTATTTTAACGAAAATCAACGAAGAAAGAAGATTTCCCGAATGAAATGTTTACATTCTTTAATCTTGTTGTTTTGATACTCTTCTGTTGGAGTTACTTGTTTGTTGGTTTTATGTTATATTTTCTTTAGTCTTCATACAAATCTAAATTATTCATTCGACCATTATTAGTCAATTATTTAGGTCGTTCCTTTTTAACACACAGGGGTAAACTGTTTATAAATTTATGCCTTTATGACTTCATCTTTTTCTTTTAGGCTCTCAGTATATATATATATATCAAAACATCTACTAAACTCTTTGATGGTAATCGCATTCCAGTGTGAAGAAGTGATAACAATAAGTAATTTACTGAAATAAATTTTATTATGTGGAACTTCAATGAACACCTACTGGTCCATGATTATGTATTCTAGTTTACATTTAACCACTGGCTATATTCATTCTGTTATGTAAGTCTGATATAAAATTCAAGGCCTTTTCACACTGTATTTTAATTCAAATAATGGTTAATGGGAAAAAAACTGAAAAGTTCAGAAACTAGGACAATGTAGACAGACTTCTGGTGCTTTATTCAGTTTGTTTATTATCTATCATAGCATCTTTACAGCCTTTAATCAGTCTCTAATAAAAGTTGAAGTTTTAGAAAAATCCACCTGTGAAATGCTTAAGATAAAGTAAAATGAAAATTGCTGTTTTAATTTAATTTTGTATTTCCCATTGACTGATGACATGGGAATGAAATGTCTTGTCATTGTAAATATGTCAGATCCTATTACAGAGGCTTCAACAATGTCTAAGGATTATCATGATATCATTTATTGGATGATGACTAGCAGTGGAATTCAAGATGTACATTTCGTCCTATTTCGGATTTGCCAGCTAGATGTAGTTCCTGTCCTTTCCTCAGTGAATAATGTTTTCTTTTTCTTTTTTGATTACAGCTTGATTCCACACTGTAGTTTTGGTACAGGTTTGGAATTTTCAGTATGTGATGTCGGTAGCCCGAATTTTGCAGGCCGACCATAGATACCAGGTGTGCATTGGCAGGGGATCGAACCCCGGACCATATGCATGATCGCCGAGACGCATACTGAGACTCGAACCAAGTACGGATGGTTTCAAACTTCAAAGTGTTATTCACTGAGCTACATGGCTCGACTTGTACTGTTTTATGAATAAAACTTTATTTTGACTATTATAATTTAATAATCTTAAGGTAGACACCCATGCTTTTTGTATGAAATGTGTCACTGAAATAAAAGCGAAGTTAATTACAGATTTATTACAATTCTAGTTTGAGATATATCAGATATTTATTCTTACATCTTGAAGATATGGTTTGTTCAAGTATTTTTGAAAAAATATACTTCGTGTTTGTATGAACTCAATAGTTTTAAAGTCATTTATAGGCATTATCTTGGATGTTTTATTACAGACATAATTGGTTTATTAATAGTTGATTTGTAAGGATTATATTTGTTTCTCGAGTTTGACCACGGATTGATATCAGTTAGAGAACCAAGGAGTACTGGCCAGCTGTTTCATTCTAGATTGGGAAACTGATGCTCGCCAGTGACTGGCTACAGGATGGAGTTTCCTGAAATTCTAATGAAACACCTGCCCAATACACCCTGGTTTCCAACGGTTCTCTAACTGACAATTTAGTCAACATGAATTCGGTAAACATTGGGATATTTTAGTTTGAATGGGAAATATTTTATTTTCACCACCTACAGTCAATAAACTTTTTATCCCTAGTTGCCTAGTCATCATTAACCGTGTTAACTTCTCTTTTTCTATATGGAATAAACAAATGAACAATGGAGGTAAGAATCAGTGTTTTTCTTGGTTTGACTTCCTGTAGCATTTTTCGAGTAAATTAAAGTTTCAGATAGCACTGTACTTTAATACAGATAATCGAAAGTCATGCATTAAGAATATCCCAACCACATTCATAATGTCTAACATGTGAACTGCTGAATCCATTACAGACTGCGTTAGTAACCCGTGTATTTTCCACTTGATGCTGGACCGACATTAAAATG
The DNA here is from genome assembly GCA_944472135.2 of Trichobilharzia regenti. Classification (NCBI taxonomy): domain Eukaryota; kingdom Metazoa; phylum Platyhelminthes; class Trematoda; order Strigeidida; family Schistosomatidae; genus Trichobilharzia; species Trichobilharzia regenti. The sequence continues at coordinate 130,247,442 of OX235262.1, read as the reverse complement.
ATACGAGGATTCGCAAATTCATGCTTTAGAGACAAGCAGATTATTCGTATCCAGTATAAGCAGATTTAATGAAATCTTTACGAGCGATTGCTGAGTAAGTGCTAAAAGCTAGTCTCTCTATATACATATTTACAATGTAACGCTGAGGCTACATGATCCTTTTATATTGATATGTTTTAAGCTATCCATATCAAGTTGCATTCTTAAATGTCTACACAACCATATGCAATAAACTAACAATTATGCTCAGATTTCATCTTATATTATTTCAAAATATGACTAAATTGTGATTTAATTGGGATAAACAGGATGCCAAGTAGTCTGAAAAAAAGTTACGGAATCACTCTTTCGATTTGTTGTCCCTTGTAAATTAAATCATCAAAAAATGAAATGCTAAATACAAAACAAATCAACCTGGAGATGCGGAGATGTCTATTCCACACATGTATATAAATAAAGGAAAAATACGAATCAGTAAGGCCTTAGAAGCAGTTAAAAGAAAACTAACTGTAGATCCTGAACTCAGTCATAGGACAAAGCTGCGCATTGAACAAATTATTTTAGCAATTTAGTCATGTTTCACGTCTACTTTCTTTTAATTCCAAGGTAAAATATAAAGGTAAACAGAAGGTGTAGCAATGGGGTTACCAATATCCCCTATTGTAGCGGATATATTTATGAAGAGCTGAAAAAATATTGCTCTAAATACATTTTATTCTAATCCAAAAATATGGTGGAGATATGTGGATGACACTTTCAGAGTGTTAAAAATAGAACATATCTCTAGCTTTTTGACACGTATGAACTCACTAGTAGACGGAATAAAGTTCATAATTCAATCGAAAAATGAACAAGGAGAATTAGCTATGTTAGACTGTAAAATAAAACGAATAGAAGAAGGTAAACTGCACACTAGTGTGTACAGAAAACCAACTCATTCTTATAGATATTTAGACTTTAATTCATTTCATACGTTAACTGTTAAGGCAGGCTTAGTTAGGTGTTTGGTGAACCGAGCAGTGTCACTAAGTAGCACAAGAAAAGACCTGAATGACGAAATAAAACAGATAGAAGAGAAGTTGGTGTCAAATAACTAACTATCCTATAAGATTCATTAGGAAGATCGAAAGAGGCCAAAAGCAAATTAAAAATAATTGTGAAACTAGTAATAATAACTATTAATGATAACATAAATAAGAAAGAATATAAGTCATCTACTGTCATACCATATAAGGAGGGGACATCTGAGAAACTGCGTAGGATTCCTAATAAAGCAGGAATTAGGGTGACATTCAAACCTACAAACTCACTCAGAGATAAACTCTGTAGGCTAAAAGACCTGGTGGACCCAATTAAACAAAATAATATAATTTACAAAATACCCTACAATGACTGTGAGGTCAACTATATAGGTCAAGCTAGTAGATCAGGGATAATCAGATTGTCGAAACATAAGAATTTAGCTAAGGTAAGAATGGTCGACCCCGAGAAGACAATTAATTTAGAAAAAAGCTCAGCAATTGTACTGCATGCATTAACACATAACCACACAATAGGGTGGAAGTGGGTTAAAATTCTACAAAGTCATCTATGTAGGTGGAGAGAGAGATTGATTACTGAATCCTGATTCATTGAGTCTACACCCAACACACGCAACAGAAATGACTCAATGCAAATACCAGAAATATAGCAGATATTATTACCACCACTCAAATCAGAGGAGGATAATAAATAATCTAAAAATTCTATTTCAATTCAAGCACATCACAACATTTTAACAAGTTCCTTATTATGGCTACAAAAACATTCGTCTTATTTCCATCTAATTTTAACTGATCAATTACACTCATATTGTTATTTCTGAATGTACATTATCCTATATTGAATTTTACTGAAATATCTAATTGATTCCACACATGTATACAAATGAAGTAAAAAGTTGTTTAAGTAACTTGATATGATTATGAGCAATAGTTTGTGCTCGAAACGTCATCAGTTAATATTACTGTATAACACTGTGTGATTTGTCAAAATAAAATCTCATCCATAATGGAGTTATGCTGTACCACAGTGCCCAAGTTTTATACTCATATCAACCTGGAGATCACATTATTTTTCTACTATTTATTCGTTGCACTCCTAGAAAGACATCGGGCTTTACCAACATTGTACTTGGTTCTGTCATTACTTTCAGCTAGCTAGAAAACACCCCACAGGCTTTAAATTCCTCACCACATGACCTCTCTCAGGTTCCCCACAGAGACCGAACCCATAACTTCTCATTTAGGTTCAACTCAACAAACTGCCTAACTTATGATTTCTCCTCAGTGTATGCCCTATCCATTCCGATTTCCGACTGCATATATGTTAGGCAGCAGCTTCTTGGTTGGTTAGTTTCTAGAGTTCTTTGTTGGTAATCCTTTCATGCTGGATATCTGGAATTCATTTTAGAGAGAAAACTACTTTGGATAAAAGTCTACAGTCTGTAGGAAATGATGAGACATACCAAGTTTTTAAACCATATGGAAGCACTGGCTTGGTATTCATATTGAAAAATTTGAATCTTCTTTACGTGAAGATATTCAACCATTTTAATTTTTAAGTATTTCATTGTGCTTTTTGTGAATAAAGTACGTGAGTTTGAGCCCTTGTGAATCAATGCATTATTTTCATTTCTTAGTATCTCTTAAATGAAATAAAATGAATTTGAAACATTTTGCATGTACAATGCATTTCTGTTTCCCTATTTTATTTGATGATGCACGACTGGTGACGGTAGCGGAGAAAACTTGACAGAAACGTTGACACATATTTAAAATTTTATTTAATGTTAGCAATAAAGTGGGGAACGACATTTGCATTAGTAATGCCACTGTGTATTTTTTTCTCAATGTGATCCAAATGTCTGACAGAAACATTGAACTGTGTTAGGCTTCCGGAGAGATATTTCGTGCTGAAGACACAGGTGCTTTTAGGGAGACTAAAATTTCTTTTTGAATTTAATATTGCAAAAGTTAGTGGTATAGACCATAAGTCATTCAGATGACGACAAAATCCTTAAGGGTTGATCAATATACAGTGTTTTATCTGCATAAGGCATATACACACACGAGTACCCCTGTACAAAAGCAACAGTCTGCAATCACCAAACCAAGAAGCACTGAGAAGAATTAAAACAGCTGAGATACGACAAAGAACAACTAGTAACCCGTCCTAACAAAGGAGCTGGAGTAGTTCTTTCAACTGAAAAGACTATGTGAAGGAAATAAAGAATGTATTCTCCGACGAAAGTAAATTTTTTCAACACTCCAACGAAAGAAACAAAACTAAAATGATTGAGAAACAACTTACAGAAAACTGATCAATTAATTATCTGTGATCTCTATGATTGAATCCAAATGACAGGTTCGATAATACCAAGGCTTTATGCTTTACCAAAAATACACAGAGTTGATCATCCGCCATGTCCAATTATAGATATGTTAGGTCTCTTCTATCATTCTGTTGCAAAATGGCTAGCTAATATTCTGGAACCTGTAGGAAACATTTAAGCATATACTCACTTCGTGATACCTTTCAATTCGCCGACTGCGTACAAGATATGAATGTTATTGACAGAAGTATGCTGTCTTTCTATATTAAATCACTGTTCACTAATGTCCCACTTGGAGAAATTGACTAATTTTTATGTAAATACATAGATGACAACCAGCTAAACAGTGGAATACCAACAACATGTCTGAGAGAACTGCTACTGAGGTTTACTCTCAAATATACAATTTACTTTCAATGACGCTATCCACTGACCAACAGCAGTGGGATATCCACTGGTTCCATCACTAGCAGACTGATTCATGGCTAGTCTTGAGAATGGTCCACTCAAGTCATCCACTGACAGTTTTCAATTGTACAAACGATAGTAGATGACATTTTCGTCGTTTGTGACAACAGTTACGATCAAAGTCAGTTGCTAAAAATATTCAACAACTGCCGTCCGGCAATAAAATTCACTCTAGAAATCGAATACGAATCTAAAATTCGCCTTTCTTGATGTAAGACTAACAAGACGACCTGACGGAACCCTAAGAATATCAATCCATAGAAAACTCACTTGGAACGGTGAAATAATAAGTTTCCACAGTTGAGTACCTATTGAGCGAAAACAAAATCTGGTTAAGTCCCTTACCGCTCGGATAGGACGCATTTGCAGTCCTGACGCCCTGAAAGCAGAACTGTATCTTCCTAAAGAAAAATTCATCCAAAATGAATACCCCTCATGATTCATTGACAAGAATATCAAACTGAATGTCCACAGTGATGAGGCATCACTTGTTTCAAATGAGCATTTTACATGAATTTGCATTTCAAGGGAGACTTAGCCTGAGGTATCCTCAAGAGAAGAATTTCAGCATCGTTGAAAGAAAAATTCTCCGCAGAAACGCTAACCGTGGTGTTCCTCAGTAGTCCATTGATTCGGAGAAACCTTAAGGACATGATTTCCCATATGGCCACTTAGATGTGCATATATCAGTTCACCTGTTGCTGTGGAGCCAGGTATATTGGTCGTTCGACGCGTATCCTGTCCAAAAGTGTTCAAGAAAACTATCCCTCATGCCTACAGAAAAGTAATAGTGGCTGCATAAGGAGCACAATAATCGAAGATCTCGTCAACACTGATCATTCGATCTCAACAAACGCCTCCTCCAAAGTGCTATACAAAGTAAAGAATAACTTTCCAAACGCAATATGCTTTTGTCTACTTTGTAATGCTGAAGCACTAGCCATTCATTTGGAGAAACCAGATTTATGTATGGAAAAGAAAATCATACAACCACCTATATTGTCATGGTAACAAACGTGTTTGCTTCTACTAAAATGAAGTTAGTGTGCTTTTTTTCTTGTCTTCTTAACTCCTTATTACAGTCGTAAGTTTCGGAGTTCTTACACAATTCCGTATTTTCTATTGTTTCTTCGTGCATCCTAATCATAAATCGCTCACTCAACTATTCATCTTATTACGCAACTGTATTGCGCTTATTCAACTTCTGTCAAGTGCTGATTAACACGAATAACTATGTTTTTCTGACGAAACATCAGCACTACCTTCTTACAAATCTTCACTCCCTCAGTTACACTTTGATTAATACTCACATTTCTGAAATATCTTGACAAAAATAACCCTAACTTATTTTTATTCTTATTGGACAAAGCCTAATGGATACACACGGAAAAATAAGTATATATAATATAGCTTGGTGAATGAATTCGCCGAAAAAAAGACTCTTCAATGAGCCACGTGTTTTGTTTACACACCTCGAAGACCCTAGCACAAATAGTTGTTTCTTTTTAACTGTTGTCACTTTCTCTTTATTGAACCTCGTGTTCAGGTGTCTCCTTTAAAATCTAATGGGATAACCTATTTGAACCAGCGTATTTTTGGATGTGATAAATCATAGTGTTAAAGACGTTATTGAATTCATTTCCAATATACATAAGATTAATGTAAATGGGAAGTAAATGCTATTCTTAGATGTTTCATCACTGTTCACCAATACACCATTTATGGAGACTGTGGAATTTATATGCCAACAGATGGTAGAGAAACAGTTTGATATTAGAATCCTAGTTCTTAGTATGAAAGAGTTGCTTTTAAGATGTTTTATGAATGTACACTTCCCATTCAATAATTTTTATTACAGACAAATCGACAGTATTGCCATGGGTTCTCCATTGGGGCCAATTTCGGCAAACTTCTTTCTTGCTAAGGTTGAAAATGGTCCATTGAAGCAAGTCCAAGGTTCGATCCCCCACCAACGCACATGTGATATCTATGGTTGGCCTGCAAAGTTTGGGCTACCGATATCCATGCTGAAAATTCCATACTTGTACCAAAAAATTTAGTGTGGAATCAAGCTGTAAATAAAAAAATGATAGATAAAACTGACTTATTTTCGTTATGTTGATGATGCGTTTATTATTCTTGATGTGGAAGCTGACAAGAATGAAATGTTAATAAAATTTATTGATGCACATACATAGCTCATCTTCACTTGTGAAGAACATGATGGTAGACTACACTTCCTTGATGTTCAGTAAAGCAGAAGAGAGGATGCTTCACTCAAGAGGGATGTCTATAGGAAACCTACATTTCCTTAGTTTTGTAGCAATCATATGCAAAATCAATTTGGTTAGATGACTTACGAACAGAGCAAGACGGATCTGCACAGATGACTCCCTAAAAAATGATTTAGGAATATGACTTATTAGAATAATCAAATGTGTTTATAGGCAATGAAATATTAGGGATTCTGAATCCTTCAATAAAGTGATAACTTTACACTGATATCGTTCTTGAAAAGAAATATGCTCACTAAACATTTCATTTCTTGACCTCCCTGAAGTCAGATCAGATGTGGGAATAAAATATTCATATAAAGGGAATGACGTTCAGCGAAGAATTACTCTTTTCGCTAATATCATTCTCAAGCTCTACAATCGCAGACATATAGTTTATTGTCTTGAAAAGAAAAGGAATATTTTCAGAGATTTGTCATTAGAATTGAAAATTTTAGATAACGAATTTCGTTAATTGGTTGAAAATTAAAACAATATTAAATAAGCCAGTTTATGACGTAATCTAATTGACGGAAGTGAGTAGAGCTCAACTAAAGTTAAAATTAGACAAACGCCAAGGTAACAACAGTGGTAATAGGGAGGTAGAGATTTAGTGCTGGTGGGAGAAGAAAATACTATACAATCAAGAAACAAACAAGCAAAAAAAAGACGGAACAAATATTTTGTATTTAGTGTTAAGGTAGATCAGGTCTACTGTAAATTTAGTGACTGGACAAGCTTCTTTGTATGCAGAGTTTAGGATTTAAGATTATCTTTACTTCTGCGGTTTGAAGAAGTTTGATTCGTAGTCTTTTAGCGAGATTCACAAGTATTCTGTAGATCACTTTGAAGTTGCTTCGTTGTTTAGCATGTGCTCTGATTTGATCAGCTGTTCCAGAATAGAGCTTCTAATGGGGGGGGGGAGGGAGAATCTACATCCTCCTTTATTAAACCATGAGGACAAATGTTCGATGATACGTTTGGATAGCAAACTCTGGATACATCCGATATACCTAGCTCCACACGAGCTGGAGAATTGTTAGATGCACAGTGATGAGGCGAACAGTGGTAGATTATCCTTCACATTCATCCGAATCATTGCTTTCGTAGAGAAGTTTATTCTGATAACTACATAATAGGTGAGACAGTTTATTATTGGACTAATCTACTTCATAGCATAAACATATTTCAATATGTATACTTTTGACATCTTAAAAACCAAACAAACTTATTTAAAACAAACTAAATTAAAAACTAACTTTGTCTGATGATTTCTTGTTTGACAGTTCATGAGGATTAAACTTTAATTTATCAAATTGCTTTTCCAATTATATTATTTTCGGAAATCAAAATAAGTTGAGTTTGTCTGTCAAAATGAAAGAAAAAACAAAAGAAACGGAAACGATTTAGTGTTATTTTGTATGTCAACTGTCATCACCTGAGATATCAGTTTGAAAAATCTGCTAAATGTTAGTTAAGCTATCAGTTTTTTTCACCTCATGATAAATTGTCGAAAAATTGGTGTATCACACAGAAAAAAAGTTACTTTCAAGGTTGTCTGGCTTTTTCTCTGGAGCTAGCTAAACAAGGTTTGCTACATTGTTCTAAAATTTCAGATTTAAACATCGAGCTTGTGAATAGACTTTATCTACAAACATTCCTTAAAATTCCAGAAAAATCTTGCTTTAATTTGCTTTTATCTCTTAAATGTGTCTCTTCTTAATAACTTTTTCATCCACATGTTAATATCAGTTTATAGATTTTTGTGTGCTTTTTTGTATTAGATCTAAGGTCCTCTGTGACTATTTATAATCTTTTATCTCAACTTTATTCCTCATTACATTCTCAAAACAAGCACAGTTTTCAAGTATTGGTTTGTAGGATTTGATTAATTAGTTATAGGATTTTCATCATGAGCTGACATTAGTTAGAGAACCATTGGAAAACCACCTGGGAGCACTGGACAGCTGTTTCGTCCTAGTTTGGGACTCTTCAGCAGTACGCACCCACCGGGATTCGAACCCAGGACCTTCCGGTTACAAGGCGAGCTCGTATACCATTAAGCCACTGGGACCCGATCCAATGGCCCATGAATGCTAACTTCTACCAATTCACGACATAGCGCAACCGCTAGCCAATGTCTTCGGCGAGTATTTGTCCTCACACCCGACTGGCTGCACGCCACTGGTCACGACTTCCCACTGGAACCTCAGGTAACTACCTACCTGAATAGGGCCAGTCGCCAGTGAGCATCTCATTGGTATTCAAGTTTTGGTTTGTAGGGATTTGGTTGATTGTTTATAGGATTTCATGGATTTCGTGGATGAAATAGTCCGTTGCTTTCAAGAACGTAAAATATCAACCTTCTAAAAATATCAGTCAATTTATTGGTTAACATGAAGCTGTCGGAAGATACGAAGACCTAATCACTTAGTAATAAGGAAGGCTTTTCTCGTAATTTCCCTTTTCATTCGTTTTGTAGGACACAGGACACAGGAAGATAATTAAGGTACGTCAGTGAGATGTAACATTGATGTTTAAATATAATTTACAAATTTTCTTTCGGCATTTTACACGTAGTCTAGGAGCGAATAAAATTAATGTTTATTCCTTCTCATTATCACTTCTTGAGTTTATCTAGTGAAACAGTGAGCTTTAAATTTTCAGTATCTGTGGTGTTAATTTTACAAGTTAATGTTGCTAACCTTACAGCGACCTTCCTTCTTTTATGCACTTACTACCACTAGGCGAGGTTCAGGAGTGATTTTGAGATTCTTTTAGTATACGCTTATATATAGACCCTATAATCTCTAAAGTTGTTTTATTACTACCAGTTACACAATGAAGACTTTCGTGAAAATAAATTAGTTAAAAAATTGAAATTAATTCTTTTCAGCAATTGATGATATTTTAAAGAAAAAACAACTCCAGAAACAAACTTATTTTCACCAGTAGAATGTATATTTAAAAAATTGTGAAATTATTTCATATATCAAATCAGTGTCAAGGTGGTCTTGATTAGTTTTAAACTATAGACTAATTTGTCAAGTAAACAAAATGAAAATACTGAAATTTTTTAAATTGTCCAATTAACCTCCCATCAAAAGCACTGCTGAAATCCCTGAACACACAGAGTAATGAAACTTGACAGACTGAATGTTGAAGACTGTAAAAATCAATTTTTAATAAAAAGAAAAAAAAAATCAATGGTAACCAAGGTGATAGGAATTTAGGTGACATTTATAAAATGTATTGTGTGTAACCTTAATCAAAATTATTTTACTATGATGAATGTCTGATTGGTTTCAACTTGAAATCATATTTTGTCGGTAAGTTTTAACCAAATCAAATCACTTTATTTGAATAATTGACCTAAATAAATCTACATTTAAAGAAATGGTGTTCTCATCTATTGTTCAGAGAATCGACTGATCACATTTATTAGTTTTACTGAAAGTAGTATAATGTTAAAAAGCTTTTTCAAGAGATTTTAGAAGCATTTTTCTTTCTGGTAGATGAAAGGTTATAGGCTGTAAATTGTCAAAATCAAAACTTTAAAATCCATTCGTAAATTTGCAGCTATATTAAAGTTCATATCTTGGCGTAATAGATATGCTGAACATGGAAGTGTTCACAAAATCTTTCATTAATACTAATAGGATATAACGGTGAAAATACGAAGTTGTACGACAAATTGCCATATTCAAGAAGAATACCTGCCTATGAAAATAAGAACGAATAGTTCAGCGAAGAGTCTGTTTTCGGCGAATTCATTCGCTTAGCTGTACAATCGCAATTATATGCAATTACTTTTGTATATGTATGAACATAGCACAAGCATAAAAACAGTTTGTGGTATTGTTTACATCACAAGATTACTTCAAAACAGTGATGAATAAGCAGGTTACAACTAGGAAGTGAAGATTTGTAAGTTCAGTAGAAGGGGTGGAGACAGATTTTTCTAAACATAAATCAGTGTTTTTCATCAGAAGTCAAAGGTTACAGAGTCAAAAGAAACCTCCCGAAAACGGCATACTTCCGTATGCTTCGCATTACTGAAGAGTTGAGGTTTGGATGAAAAAACCCTGATTTGTGTACACAAAAGAAAATACTCCATCCCCTCTTTGTATCTGAGGCGAAATTTCAAGCTCGACTGTTGTCAGTATTTTGTCAGGTATACGCTTTTTCACTTTTTGTTTGGCATTGATTCAAATCATTTTCCTAACTAACCTTTATTTCACTTTCTTCACCTACTACATAATATATTTTGGCAGTTGTCTCCATGCTGTTTTATTAGCATCTAGTGTTTTCTTACTGTTTGCGCAGCCTTGCTCTAAAATTACTGATCTTTGCCCTTTAGATACAGCTGAGTTTACGCTGTTGCATGGACAATCAGTTTTCGATTGTACAACATTTCAATTTCATGATCGGACACTAATCAGTAACTAGTGTTATGTGAGTGTTTAGTCCTATCTTTGGTGCATATTGAACTCTATCAGTCAAGTTTGCAATGTGGCTACTATGCTAGGTGGCTCGTAATCATGGTGCACTGTGAATTGTTGGTAGTAGATAATTGGAATCAATCAACAGGAAGCCCTCGACCTAGATCCCTTGCTAGTTTTTTATCATACAGCCAGTTCCCTTTATTAGTCTGAATAAAGAAACAACGAACATATTTACAGGCAGGATAATGCAAGCTTGTTTTATTTCTTCAATTCTCTTCAACTACATACATCCTAAATAAATCAATTATATGTTCAAAATAGTTTCTGAACATACTTTTGGGAATGATTTCAAGTTATAAGTAGAAAGTATAGGCAAAGCAATTTGAAAGATGATGTAAGCAGACAATTATTTGGTGTTAAAAGAGTAAAGAGTGAAGTAAAATTATAAAATAGATGAGATAATTTAATTTTGTATATTTGGAACCTTAATAGTGAGTTCCACTTAGTGAGTCAAAATCGAAATCGAGATTGAGTGGAATTTATACAATAAGCTCATATTATCCTGCAAATATCTTCATTATTTCTTTAGCGAAACCGTTTACTTCATTATCCGTGTTGTATGTGGCCGACATTGGTGCTGATAACATCAAAACGATTCGTTTTATCCTGCTACAATCGCTTTTGTTAGTATACTTCAACTCGTTGATTATTCATGATACAGGTTCAGTCAATTTCACTAGGAAGAAAACAAACAGTTTTTCCCAAATATTTGTGAAAATTATTTATAAGAATGGCCTTAAATGGCTAGTATTTAATACGCATAAGATGTAACCCAGAAGTTGTATAAATTAATAAAACTGTTGTGTAACATACTTTTTCTCTGCTTTTCTTGTTTTCAATTTACAATGATTCCCAGTCTGAGAGATTAAGCATTGGATTTAAAGCTTCCGAATCCCACCAAAAATAGTGAAGGAGATCTCTTCAAGAATTCAATCTCTAAGACTACAGAATCCAATAAGATAATGAAAAAATGACCAGACATATTCGTTCTATGGGTTTAATCATATTAACCGACTTGTTGAAGTCTAGAATAGCAACAACAGAAGTCTTAATGTGAGGCTTTTTTCTCCAAGTTTATTAACAACCAACTGTTTCAAATTTTGCAGAATAAATTCATTTTTGGTTGTCATCTTGACAGTTAGTGACGTTTACCATGAGTAGAAATCTCTGTTCACCATTATTGCTTTGCATGTGTTTTTTGAAAGACATTGCAATTCATTGTGGAGTTTTATAGGGCTATTATTATCACCAAGAGCGTTTCCAATAGGCTGTTTCAACCTCCAACAAAATCTACCTCCAGTAAACCATACTGAAAAAATGAGATGATCGACCAGAAGGGAAAAGTGACAAGGAACTCTGTCAGCAAACCAGAAAGCTAACTACTGTCCAACAAATATGCAGAAGGAGAAAGAGATGGATTGCCCATCAAATTAGAAGATCTTCAGTTGACGTCGTACACTAAGTATTTTAGTTAATCCAGATGGAAAGTATTGGGTCGAGGGTCTGAGAGTGAAATATAAGTCATGGTAAGATAAAATGAAAGGCTGTTGGCAGCCCAGTGCTAAGTAAAAGTGAGCCAAGAGGAACGAGGGCTATGTGGATGTGCCAGTGATGTCGTACATTCCACTGGGAATTCGATGAATGAACAATAATAGTTTCTTTACTTTTCCATTGATTAAAACAAATATTCTCGCTCATAAAATGTTTCAAGTATTTATAAGATCAATTGATATTTGAATTCATACAAAATGAATTCAAGATAATAGTAGGCAGAGTTGATGACTAGAATAACTCTCCAATAATTCATGACTTCATTTACATGTGACAGTTATAATTTCTGTGAATTTATCTTCATTTGTTTTACTTAGTAGACACAGTAGTCGTCGGTTATTTGAAATTTGCAAAAGAGAACAAATAATCTTTGTGTCACCTGACGACTTATAACTATGTATTATTCTGTCTTTCATTTCATATCAGTCAATCATTTATAAATCATCGCGTGATTAAGTGATCCATGACAACCTACTTTCTTACTAGTATTCGTTTCACTTTTAGTAATTCCCACAGAGTGCAAATATGGAAACCTCAAAAATATCGGTTTTTCAAAATACCTGTTGCAACAAACAAAACAGATGGTATAGTGGACTAGTTTAGTGACAAGAAACATTTATGAATAAACTCTAAGGATATGATTTAGACTGAGTACAATTGATAAAAGTCTGAATAAATTTGTTAGAACACGAATAATTTTTTAATGAGATCAGATCATGAACTGGTATTTGTTAGAGAACCGTCGAAAACTAGGGTGTACTAGACACCTGTTTTTATCTTCTAGTTCGTGACATTTTAGCAGTACACACTAATAAGCTCACCCACGATCAAGACCAGGACCTCCAGGCTACGAGACAAGCTTATTGACCGAGTTGAATGTAAAGACAAATACTCACCGACGACATTAACTAGCAGTTGCGCTAAATGTAACAAATCGGCAGAAGTTAGAATTTAAAGATCACTAGATTCTGTCCTTATGGTTGAATGATCGACTACTGGGTCTCGTAAACTAATTGCCTTGGGATCGGTGCTCAGGTTAACTATGAGGACGCATTACTCAAGAGTCCTAAAATAACATGAAACAGCAGTCTAGTATCCCCAGACTTTCAGTGGTTCTCCAAGTGATATCAGTTTGTGATTCGACTTGAAATCATTCAAACCCTTACACTTGTGAATTTTATCATGCAACTGATTAATCTGTAAAGTTAAAAAATGGCATTAAACACTGTTTTTGCTTTGATTTATTATGTTTTCCTTTGTGGGTAGTGTAGAGACATTTAATGCTGATTACTGCACAGACTTCATTTAAATAATTTATTTATTTAACATTATTCAATTTGTTACAAAAAGCGACAGTCTTCGTTCGCTTCATTATCAAGTGTTCAGTAATTACTACAGAACTACGATGGAGTGTAAAAACAATTGAAAAAAAGTTTACATTAAAAAATCCCTTATTATCTAAACTGAATTTTAGTAATTGGCTCACTTAGTTCCTTTTTTTTAAAGGACAGATAAAAAAATTGCTTGGTGGCTTGTTTCACTTATTAGATATGAAAAGTGACAGTTCGAAACGTTGTCCTTACAGCTTTGTACACATACCAGGCTTGAAAAAAGAAATATGAAGGAAAAGTTATTAGTCCGACTGCTCTATAGCCTTTATCACTTGAAGAACTTATGTCACGGTATGTATTCACACAAATGTTTACCTTTAAAGTAAAACCTTCTTGAGTGCTTTTACACAATAAATGATTGTTTTCATTTTATTCAGAGCACAGTAAGTTACACTGATTGGTTAATAGGGGTTACCAGAGTCATAGGTTCATTCCTTTGTGTGGGAACTCGCCATGGATTATTATTATTCCCTTGGGTTCCAAGTGAAACATAGGGCTTCAGCAACACATTTCCACTTTGCTTTATTTTCTCCTGTCCTCTTTATTCAGACCCACAACTACCCGTAATCCCTGATCTCCTCCCCCTCAAACGACTTCCTCCATGTCACACACGCACCGAAGACTCACTCATCACATCCCATTGGGATTCCGTCGAGTAATTGCCTGCTGCGCGATGTCATAGTATGCTCAATCCATTTCCATTTTCTCCTATTTATTTGTTGAGCAATCGGCTCTTGATTGATTTGTTGCCAGCCAGAATTTCTCTCTACTGATTATTTCTGGCAGGCCGGCCATTTACTCTCCAGTATGGAGCTGTCGAAGACAGCTGTTGGTAAAAGTCTCTTATTCGTTGTAAATCTGTCTAGCCATTGAGGTGTACTCTAAATTAAAATTAGGCGACTGCAGGCAATCAGCAGAAAACTCCTTATTTAAGTTTTCTACTCAGTGACACTGGTAAGCAAGACATATATGCGAGTTTGAAATCTAAGTGCGGAGCTTCCTACCAACTGCTTTGAACCATCTAAAATAAGTTGAAAATAAGTTGTTGATTATAAATGTCACAAACAGATTTACCGGTATTGGCTTTTAAGTATTACATCTTCGAGAAAACCAGTATAAATAACAAAAAGTACAACAGAGATCCATCATTAATTTTACAGTACTCATAACAGTGATAAATTGCAAGTGTAAATAAATATTAATCAATGATACCCACTGCCTATGAATTAGATTTGTTTTTACGAGTTTGACCACGGACTGATATCAGGTAAAGAAACGATGAAAGCCAGGGAGTACTGGACAGCCAGCTGTTTCGTCTCAGTTTGGGAATCATCGGCAGTATGCACCCACCACCAGGGTTCGAACCCAGGACCTTCCCGTTACACAATAAGCTAGTATACTGTTCAGCCAACGGGATCCGATTCAATCACCAGCCCATGAATTCTAGCTTCTACCGATTTATGATTTAGCATGGCCACCAACCAATGTCATCGTTGGAAAATCCTTCCTCACACTTGACTGGTTGGACCTAACTGGTCATGACTTCCCACTAGAACTCCATGAAACTTCGTGCTGCAGCAAGTCACTAGCGAGATCAGATTTATTTTCAAGAGTTGGTTTGTAAGCATTAAGTTTGTTTTTATGAGTTTTAGCACGATTGATATCAGTTACAGTACCATTGGAAAACAGGGAGTACAGGACAGCTATTTCAGACATCCCTGTAACAGTTGGCATAAATGAGGAAATGTCACTGCTCAGTTAATACTAGTTGACACGTGTTAAATAGAGTAACAAGTAACCTGTAGTAATTAATTGATATTCTATCTGTCCTGCCTATCATCAGTAAATGTATCCATCGAAAGAATCTTCAATATAACTAAACAAGTAATGAAATATATTCATTACCTTTCAATTTCACTACATTGCTCATCACAGTTAAGTAAATATGACATATCCAGGGCTCTAAAGGCCTCTTCTCATATCAGATTTCAAGATCACTGTTTCCAAGTAAGGTCGAATATACTCTTGAGAGATACATTATGAAATCATGAATTATTAATTCTAAGACAGGTAGAAAAAGGAAAAGCATCTGGTCATTTCAAAGATTTTTCTCATTACTCCTGGTAGGTCATCTTCTCTCCACATCGAAAACCACAGTAATTATAAAGATAATGAATAATCTTGAGACAGTTGTTGTTAAACTGATTTCTTTTTCACTAAAAATGCTGATTTAAATTACCTTATGAAAATACTAAGCGCTTAAAAATTGTTTAGCTTTACAAATGACGCAGATTGTTATCAGGCCTTTATAAAATATTTTTCCCCACATTAAAACGTCATTCGCTGGTCAGTAAATATTATTTCATCTGTTGCAAAAATATCGAAATTTAGGTGGTAATTCAGATGGCATGATAATTAAAGTGTATTCGTTTTTAACGCAATAGCCTTTTAGGTGGGAGGTGGGTGTGTGCAGATGATGAAAATAACAATTATAAAGTGTCAACGTCTCACAGATACACAAATCTTTCTGTTATCGTATATAGAGATCTGAGAAAATAGAAGTTTGGTGAAACAGGAAAATAAATAAATTAGTGACACTACAGTTTCAACCACATCACATGTGACAGAAAGAATTCAATCAGTTAATTTCATCAGAAAGACGTATAAACTGCATTTTTTCCCGCCTACAGTTAATTTAAAGAGAAACTGACACATTTAAATTGCACTACACACTGATTAAAATATGACTAGTGATTACGCTTGTAAATCACTGTGGTAATTCAGAAGTCTGGAATATCATGGAAAATGTCATCAAGACATACCATGATGACTTGATATATTCTGCGAAATGGGAGAAGCTGGAATTCATATGCCACTGAGTCGGTTCACAGTGGCTAATGGTTTGCGAGCTGGCTTTTTAACCGGAAGGTTTTGGTTTCGGATCACGGTAGTTAGGTACGGTGAGTAGTCTCAAACCAGGACGAAGCAGCTGTCCTGGTACTCGGTGGTTCTCTAACCGGCTTAAGCTCGTCATCAAACCTGTTGCCAATAGAATATCTAAAAACCAAAATTAAAATATTAAAAACAGTTAGAAGGCAATAAAGGCTGGAGTTTTATAGTGATTTCGATAATCTTTTGAGCAGTAAAACATACAATGTCAAGGGAAGTGAAGTCATCTGAACTTTTCTCACATAGTGTACAGTGGAATCAAGTGTTCTGAATCATTATCAAAGTAAATTTGTTTTACTTGACAGATTGTTTTCTGTTAAAGCGAATTGTCTCCCCATCCTGATGAGAGTATAAAACTTTTCAAGTATTGGTTTTGTAGGGATTTCGTTTGATTGCATGGAGGATTTCATCATGAGCTGACACCAGTTAGAGAACCACTGAAAAACCTGGGAGTACTGGACAGCTATTTTGTCCTAGTTTGGGACTTTTCATCAGCATGTGGCCAGCGGGGTTCGAACCCGGGACCTACTGGTTACAAGGCGAGCTCATGGAAGATGAGGCAGTAACTCATCAAAGAAGACGTTGAAAAATGGTCGCGCTATGTTGCGAATTGGCAGAAGTTAGAATTCATTGGCCCTTGGGATCGTGCCCCACTGGGTCCATGGTCTACGAGATCGCCTTGTAACCGGAAGGTCCTGGGTTCGAATCCCGGTGGGTGCGTACTACTGAAGAGTCCTAAACCAGGACGAAACAGCTGTCCAGTACTCCTAGTTTTTTCAATGGTTCTGTACCGATGTCAGCTCATGATGAAATCCTCCATGCAATCAGCTTGAAAGTTCGCTATCACAGAAATAAAATAAAATTTCAAACCAGCTGGCTTAACAGTTCATCAGTGCTACTTACTTGTGTCACTAATTCAAGTAAAACTAGGTGGCTTGTGAATTTTCGTTTGTAATATAATCCGTTAATGGACAATAATTTCTTATAAATGAACTTCAAAAACATGTCACAAATGAATTTTACATTCTTAAAATTCATCATATAACTTTAACTTTCATAATGAAGTCAGTCAATTGAATTTGTATGAACACTGATGAAAAAATGGATAGATTTTTATGTTTCCATCGTGCATTACATGTTTATGATTCAAGGTGTTTACCTTTCTATTGTTGTTTTTCTGTCAAACACAAAATCATCACAGTGTGAAATTTATTATACCTGACAGTTTAATTCTATTTAGCCATGAATTCACTTTAATTTGTTTCAAAAAAATATCAGTTAATCTTTTCGTTTGATTAACTTTCCCTTTTTCTCAAGGTGTTTAGAAATCAAGGAAACAGAGGAAGTACCAAAGTAACTCTAATTTCTTCACTGTAATTCAAGTTATATCTGGGAGTCATTCGAATTACCTGAAATTTGTTATCATTATTATAATATTATTATTCCCTTGGGTTCCAAGTGGAATATAGGGATTCAACAACCCATCTGCACTTCGTTCTATTTTCTCTTGTCCTCTTCAGTTAAGCCCAAAACTGACCATAACCTCTCATCTCTTCCTTCCCACAGGATATCCTCCATTTCACCCTCGCACCTACGATCAACTCTTCGCTACCAATTTGTACTTGACTTGAGCGATGGCCTGGTGCGCGGTGTCAATCAATGGTTTCCTCAGTGCGCGCCCCATCCATCTACATTTTCTTCCATATATTTGTTGATCAATAGGTTCCTGGTTAGTTTTTTCTTACAGTTTCTTGTTGCTAGTTCTTTCTGAACAACCAGCCATTTGATCTTCATCATGGAACCGTTGACGGCAGTTGTTGATAAAAGTCTTTAAGCTGTTGGAAATACTTTTTGTGATGCCTCCTCCAAGTTTATGACCCATATTGATGAGGTGACTGGCTCCACATCCATATCTTGTTCTTTATGCAGGCTAAATGCAGAAGATTTCCAAACTGCCTTCAAAATGGTGAAGGTCGGTTTCACCTTTCCGACTATGTCTTTCTCAACTTTATCCGTTCTGACTGACTGCAGTTGAAACCGTGCTTCCTAGATAAGTGAAGGAGATAACCTGTGTTGAATTTCTCCCATCAGTGATTATTAGTACTGGTTGTTGTTGCTGTTTCTGTTTTTGCATGGTTATCTTCCCCACTTCTGTTTTCTCATCTGGAGTCCTGAGTTCGCTGCTTGCTTCTTCTGCCAGTTTGTTGCTCTTCGGCAGCAAGCCTTTGAGTTTGTGTGACATCAAAAACAAATCATCTGCGAAATCCAGATCTTCCAGAATTATTAAGTAAAAACGTTAGTAAAACAGTATTGCCTTGTTTTTCATTCGTTGTGAAATACAAAAAGTTTTATAACAATGTGTTCAGCTACTACACTCCTTATGGAATTGCTGCTACCTTTCAATGACCATAAGAGACAGTGTCACCAAACCCATTTAGACAGGATACGCGTCGAACGATGTATGTACGTGGCTCCACAGGAACATTGTGGACTGATGCATGCAAACAGAGGTGGTCAGACGGTGATATTGAACATCAGGCCTCTTTAGACCAGTCACTCACCGGAAAACATCACATTCAGCCTCCTAGAGAAGAATGTTTTCCTTGAAGATTTTGAGACTCTTCTCTTATAGACATCACAAGTTAGAACACTTCTGAATTCAAGACTAACATAAATTTTCTTTTGTTTGAATTTGTGTTGTCCCCTGTTTCTTATGTTCTTGTCTATATATCTCTATAGATATTCATTTTTGATATAGATTTCTGTCAGAAGGATTAATTGGTCTTCCTAAGCATCAGGACTGAAGATAAGTCACATGCGAACAACTAAAGGAAAATAAATTGATTGAAATAGGCTCTTCGCTGTATCACTTCTTTTGTTTTTGAATAACACAGTTAGTTATCAATATCAAAATGTCGGCGGACAAGTAATGAACGAAGCCACTTAAGATGAAAAAAACAGGTGGAAATGATTTAGCAGTTTAAGCATTTTGCATGGAAGTAATAAATGCGAAGTATATTTAATTGGTCAAATCAAACGATGAAGTCATCAGACCAACCCCTTCTACGAAAACAATGATCCGGATGATCATGAAGGATAAGCTACCGCTGTTCACCTCAACAAGGTGCATCTACCAATTCACCTGCTCGTGTGGAGCTAGGTATGTCGACGTACCCAGATTTGCTATCCAAACGTATCATCGAACACTTATTCTGATGGTTTTATAAAGGAGGGTGTAGATTCTCCCTCCCCCCGCCTGAAGCTCTATTCTGAAACACCTGATCAAATTAGAGCACAAGCTAACCAACAAAGCAGCTTCAAAGTTATCCACAGAATACGTGAGAATCTCGCTAAAGGACCAGTAATCAACCATCTTAAGACAGCAGAAGTAATGACAATGTTAAACCCTAAACGCTGCTTACAGAACGTGATCTGTCTTAACACTGAATATGCAATACCTTTTATGTCTTTTTCTTATTTGTTTGGTTCTTAATTGTATGGTATTTTCTCCCCTACCCCCCGTTAAAATTCTATCCCTTATTACCACTGTTTTTAACTTGGCCTTTGTCCAATTTTAACTTTAGTTGAGCTCTACGCACTCCCATCAATTAGATTACGTCACTCAACTCGCTTATTAACCTTATTTAGTTTCTGACCCATTAACGAAATATGTTATCTAAAACTTACATTTGTAATCACTTTATTTTAGTTTTTTATGTGATAACATTACGTAATTTGCTATCTAAAATTTACAATTTAAAATGATAAATTTTTGGAAATATTCAGTTTGTTGCTAGGAAAATTGACTATATATATGCGATTGTACAGCTTGAAAATGATATTGCTGAAAAAATCAATTACATCAGAAAAATACAGATTAATAAGACCGCTAAACTATACTGATTATGAAATAATCGCTTGCATTTTAATAAGGAGGCGCAAATGTTTATTTCATATGACTTATAAACACCATTTTGAGTAGGTGTTTTTGGCGAGACAAACAACTGCTGAAAAGTCTTTCAGATGTAAAGTTTTGGCATATTCCAGGGAACATCGATTACTTTTATAGGTTAGAAAAGACACTGTCGAGAGAAATCAAGGTGAGACTGAATGCGATATGAAACTATGCATAAATTGGCATTGTCATTTCTACTTTCACTATTGACACAAGTCCACCTAAAATCTTTTTACCTACCCATTTCCGAATCATCTAGTATGTGGCTGGAAATCCAATGATGAAAATGTTGAGCTGTATACTAAATGTCAACATTGGAAAAGTAAACGAAGACGATAAATTTATTTTTGCTTACTTGCATAACTCGGTGTTGGTTGTCAGACATACGTCGAATACCCAGGTGGCAGAGATCCTGGACCTTTCGCTGGTTTTAGAAGACTAAACATAATAAGCAGAACACTATGCACTGTAATCAACGCAGAAGAGCAGAAAACGGTTGGTTGATACGATATTTTATATTTCAAGCGAAAATGAAACAGATATCCAATGGATAACCAGTGCTAAAGTCCTTAAATAAACATTAATATAATGTACAACAATACTTCTGATCGTATTTCTCCAACCTTCCACCAACCAGTACACGAATAAGCAATGACAGCCTTTTTGTCTCCCACCAACACGGAGACCAGTTTGATTAAAAAAAATTGGTTCAGCGTTCACCAGTTCTGACAACATACTTCAGATGCTCGTTATAATAAAGGTTTTTGTATTTCCCAATGAATGAAAAACAAAACGATATTGTTTTTACTGACGTTTCGCTATTGATTGCTAATAGCTTTATCAAAGTATTATTAAACCCGAATTTACAATATCTGAGCATATATAGATCACTATGTATACACACACTACTTTTATAATTTTACACACTGATAAAATCCAATAATCTACACTTGTTTTTGTTATCTTTACCAACTGACCAGCTTGACAACCAAAAATGACCCAAGACTAACGAACGATGATCAAGTTAGTAAACTTTGTTTTGATGTCATAACAGATGTACTATTACCTTTGATATTTGGTTAAGTGATCTTCATTGTTATATTGACTTTCAATATGTCCTTTTAAGTTGACCTAAGTCTATTTTCTCACCCCTTAACTCTTTGTTATATATATATATATTGAGATTTTGTAAATTCCTGTTTCATTGTGCTTTGAGAAAGCTATTAGCGTTAAATAGCGAAACGTCAGAAAAAACAATATCGTTTTGTTTTTCATTCATTGGGAGATACAAAAACCTTTATTATAATGAATATCATATACCCAATGCCCGAATTTTTTCAAACCATGAAAAGTGAACTTGGTTTGGGCATATATACTTCAGATGCTGTTACAATTTCAAGGAAACCGATCTGCTAGCTTTGGTTATCTTTTTAATTGTTCCATAAGTTTGTTTAGTCAATACAACATCTGAGAATATGGTAGTGTGCTCTTTATTTATTTTTTATTACAGCTTGATTTCATACCGTATTTTTGGTACAGGTATGGAATTTTCAGCATGTAATATCGGTATTCCAAATTTTGCAAGCCAACCATAGATATCAGGTATGCTTCGGCAGGGAATCGAACCCCAGACCGTTTGCTTGATTGGCGTTAGTCATAACCGCTGTGCCACCGACAACTACAGAAATTATGTTATTTTCAAAACGGAGATTTCGGAACTCCTCATGAATGAAATGAACGTGCTTCCTGGTTAATCTGACTGTGATAGCTTGTCTTCGACGACCTTTCTGTAGTTGTATCCATTTGCATGGATATTAATCTTGAAGAGTTTCATGGCCACGGTATAGGTGGAGGATTAACATATATGGCTGGGAGAGAAAACAAATATTTCCATGACAATAGACACAAAAAGCGTGATTATGTGAATAGTTTTCAGTGGGATTAAAAAAGTGAATTGAGATTAACTTCCTTTTATGAAACCCTTTACTTGGTTACATTGCAATGAATGCTTTACAATAAACTTGGAGACAGAAATTTTGTTTATAAGCTTATATAAGCAGTAGTAAATAATTCTCTTCCTCCAGTCGACAGTTGTTTTAAAGCGTTTTTTTCAACTAATAAACCAAGAAATTGAATTACTATTTAGATGTTGCACTAACTAAATTTACTTCAACTTTTCTTCATCTGACAACTTAGTATACCCAAAGGGAAAAGATTTTCAAATTATACAGGAAATGCAGACTAAATCAACATAATTCAGGTGTCTAAAGTTAATTTATTAAATTTATAAATTAGCATGAATATATGCTGAAATTTTTAAAATGTAGTTCATTCAATATAATGTACATATTAATAAACTCAGCTGAGATATATGAAACATTGTGAAGCATAAAATCGTGATATTTCTATAATCGCTTATTTTATGTGCATGGTGACACATTTTGTTAACTAGATTTCTGTATGCTTCTTGAGTTCATAAATTGCGTAATATGTGGTGTCACCTTTTTAAGACAGCGGGAATTCGGGTTATGTGACTATTCATATTTATTCTTGGAGCTTAGTGAAGGATTAATTTTGCATCCTTCATATGACATTGACGGAAGGGGGTTATTGGGAAGTATTTGCATTCACATGTCTCCTCTTGTTGATCATTTATTTTAGTCTACCACTGGAGGTACGCCTCAGCATAACCAGGAATCCCGTTTATATATTTGTAGCGACAGTGTATTCAGATATTAAATGAAATGTATATGAATGTACTAATGTTTGTCTGTATATCTAGTAGTGAGTCAAATTCACAAAAGTAATGAAGACTAATAACTCATTCTTTTTAAAATCGTTCCACAGGTCGATTCTTTGATAAGAGTTTCTTATCGCACAACCGGGTTATTTAATGTCTGAAAGAAGAGTCGTTTTCAAATTATCATACGCATGTCAAACTTTAAAAAGGTTAAGCAGAAGCAAAGTTTTGATTGGACACTAACCAGTAACTAATATAGTGTATCTTATCCTGTGTTTTGTGCAGAATGAATTCTATCAGTCAGGTTTGTAATATGGACACCATTCTAGGTGGCTCGCCATCACGGTGCACATTGATTTGATGACACTAGATGGTCAGAGGCAATAGGCCACAGGAAGCCTTGCTTCACCTAGGTTTTGTGCAAGTTGGCACTCACCAGACAGCAAAGCGTTTCTACAACCTTGAAGGAACTCATCAAGTGCTGCAGTCAGAGACGTTATCACTGTGCTATTGATCTCCTGTAGGATTGTATTGGATACTTTGACTGCATACTAGTAACTAGTGCGAACAGAATAGATCCTGATGAATAAAGTACAGAATTTTAGCTGAACGCGTAGAATAAATATTTGTCTGCAAAGTAAAGTTAAGTTGGTTTTAGAAAATGAAACTTTTTGATTTGTATTCTCCACATAAACTTCTGGCTAAATTAATCGATCACTAAAATTGCGTGTAATAGAAATGCAAATCCAAGAAAATGACAAGGCAGTATTAATTTTTCTCCGGAATTTTCAATCGAGCTTATATTTTTGTGTGTCAAATGATTTCTGCATTACGCAGCCGCACTGGATTCCGACGAAAATTAATTTATCTTGAACAGAAGATATTTTTTTAATAAGTAGAGTATGCTTTCCCACAAGATATGCATTTCAATGGAAGCAAAATTTAACCTTCCATCATTTTCACGAGTTTACTTGAATATCAAAGGATCCAGACCACAATAGCAGTTAGTTATCCTTTTTGAGTTAGCTAGTGGAATGCTTAAAACTGATTCTTAGAGGTGTACTTTGATTGGATACTAGTAACTAGTGTGGCCACATTGCAAACTTGACTGATAGAATTCAGTCTACACCAAAGGAAGGACTAGACATATCACACCAGTTACTAGTGTCCATTCAAAGCTTCAAACAGAGTCCTAATAATTTTTTCCTTCACGATCCCCAGTGGAACATAGGGCTTCAAGCTAGTAGCTCGAAGTTTCTGTAGCAGAGTTTATTTTACAGGATGGGGTTGCTAGACTCACGCCCAACCTTCCCTCTTTACCAGAATTATTTCTGGCTTAGACAGGCAAGGGTGTGCGTCGGCCGGGGATCGAACCCCGGACCATGTGCATGGTCGGCGAGCGTCCTAACCGCTATACCACCGACGCACACAGAGTCCTACAGAAAATCAATCACGGACCCGAGTAGCTCAGTGATGACGTCTCTAACTGCAGCACTGGGTGACGCAGGTTCGAATCTCAGAAGAGACATGAGTTCTTCCAACGCTTCAGATACGCCTTGCAGACTGTTGAGTGGCAACTAGCACTAAACATAAGGGAAGCAAGACTTCCTGTGACCAGTTGTCTCCAACCGTCTAATAAGTTGAAGGAAAGACACTTTATTTGTGTGCAACATGAAAAACATTTGATGAATAAAAAATGGTATAGCAGTTCATCATAAGCACCTTATGTTAAGGAGTACTACTCACTGCTTTAATTATTTGATAATATGCATTATGGTGCCGTGATGCTAGCCATTTTTGTTTAACTTTAAAATGGCATAAAGCATCTCAGTTAAATAACTGTAGGAGAACTGCTTGATTCATCAAGACATACTGGAAAGCACATACGAAGATACATTATTTTCAAACAAGTAGCAAATAGTTTGATTTCCACCAAAGCAATATTTTGAGAAATCTGACATTCACTAACGAGAATTCTTGTCATATTCTTCTTTCTAAACTGATAACTACAAAAACCTGATGGCACAAACTAGTTTAAATTTCCACAGTACTGACCGTTTAATGTCACTCATTATATAAAAATGTTTGGAATGGTCTGCTGACTATTGCTCCATAGTTTTTTTCAAAAGAATAGTAAATCAAATGCCTTTCCAACAAGGCATACAACAAACTTACATTAATTTTTATTCTGTTCCCTAATAGATGATTTATGATAAGTCTTTTCAGTGATTCCTTTACTACTTTACCTTGTTATCACAAAATCTATTTGAAGAATTACTACAATCACCTTTTGCTTAATGTGACAATCACTTTCTTATATGTGGTTTATCAAAGCTTAGTAGTACTTGGTCCTTCTCAATATTTGTTTCGAATATACTGAGTAAACACCTTATTATAAACACCAAATGTGTTGGTGCAAATCACAGAATTTCAGTTCCATATCCAATTTACTATAATAATTTATGAAATACATTTAAAGCCATCTAGCTGTTGAATGTCGAATGTTACTAGACATCATTACTCAGTACCACATTTATATATATGTATATATCCTACTTGTTTCTTTACTGAAATGATTAGTATTCATAAAGAAAATCTCTAAAACCATGTTCGAATAATGTTATTTTAGATAAGATTAAGTTTGATAGTGGATTTAGATCACTTATTAAACCACTAAAAACCAGGGAGTTGGGAACAGCTGTTTCGTCCTAGTTTATTATTATTATTTCCTTTATTTCCTAGAGAAACATAGGGCTTCACATGAGCGTCTCCATTGCGTTCGGTTGTCTGCTAGAGTTTTCACCTGACTCCAAGTCTGCCCACATGCTTTCATCTCCTCTTCACATGACCTATTCCATGTCACCCTTGCACTGACAACCAACTCGCCGATTCCCTTTCGGGCTCCACTTGAGCAATGGCTTGTGATTTCACTTGATGGTTTCCTCAGAGTATGGCCAATCCATCTCCATTTCTTCCTGCCTCTTTGTTTCATAGTCGGTTCCTGGTTGGTTGGCTCACTTCTAGAGATCCCTGTTGCTGATCGTTTCTAGTCGGCCATCTGATCTTGATTATTGAGCAAAGACAACTGTTAATGAAGGTCTGAAGTTTGTTTGAGATGCTCTTTATGACGCTCTGGCCAAGTCTCTGATCCGTATAGTCAGTAGCACTGACTGACTCCACATTGGAGTTGAAAATCCGGATCTGATTTTTGATGCTGGGTGGGGTTGTTGATCTCCACACAGACTTGAGAGTAATGAAAGCTTGTCTTGCTTTTAGGATTCTTGCTTTGATATCCTCATCAGTTCCGTCCTCCTGTAGTTGAAACGATGCTTCTTAGGTAGGTGGGTGAAGGAGGTTGTTTCTTTCAGGTTCTGTTATGTTCTAGTTTCCCCGTCGCCAAATTGTTATGTTCTAGTTTCCCCGTCGCCAAATTGTTATGTTCTAGTTTCCCCGTCGCCAAATTGTTATGTACTCGTCGCTAAATTATTGTTATGGTCTGGTCGAGAAACTAATAGTCCTGACGCGAGAAGGCGGAAATCAGAAGACCACTAGGTTTGCGATGATACTTCTATTGTCCAAACACAAGGAGACGAAAATAAATGGTCTCACACCAAAGTGGTAAGTAAGTAAAGTAGTTGTAAAGTAAAGTAGTTCACACAGATTGTGAATGCGAATATATATAAATAATTCAGACAAGCGTGGGAAAAATCATTAGACAGTCTTAACATGAATGGCTAATTATAATGGAGTGTCGATCCAATTATACATAGCGAATATAGCAGACATGCCAACAAACATATGGATATATGTCACCAAGCAACGGACTGTCAACAAACACTCATATTATATATAATATAATATAAGGAGAATACACATTATTAAAGGAGACAAGTTCATACAAGTGAAGTGGTCATAGACTAACCGAGCAAACAGAAAGAGAGACCAACATGCACACACACACATAAATATATATATGTGGATACATATCAGTCCCATTTATGCTGGCTGATTGTTGTCTGCTGTTGTTGTTGCTGTTGATGTTGGCCAGGAATTTTCTTCACCTCCGTTTTCTCTATGTTCACCTGAAGTCCTATCTTTGATGCTGTAACAGTACATGCCCACTAGGATCTAAACCCGGTTACAAGACAAGCTCGTAGAACAGTCAAACACTGAGTCGGATCCAGCCGCTTTGGAATTTTAACTTTTACCAGTTGGTGAATTCAGCATGACCGTCAGCCAATGACATATGCGAAAATCTGTCCTCACTTCCGACTTGGTGGACACTACTTGTCAAGACTTCTCAATAGAACTAAAAGCGAATTCTCCTGGTAACCAGTCACTAGCGAGCACCACATTAATTTTCAAGAAGTTGTTTGTTTCCATTGGTTCATTAGTTGAGATCAATCCGTGATCAAACTTGAAACAAACCAAATACTCACAAACCTACTCTTGAAAATAAATAAGATTATTCAATAAAACAATTAACTGTTCTAAAATTCTATTCATCTCGAGAGATTTCAGATTTTCTGTCTACTTGTAAGGCACTTGCATGCCAACCAATCTGCTAGTGTATTGGTTGGTTGGTTGGTTAATTAATATCAGTAAAAAGTTTGAGCATTGTGGATTAGATCAAATAAAGTATAATTATATTTTAATAGTTTACACACAATGATAAGTTTTGTTATTGGTAATATTTTGAGCAAAATTACTGCCCGTGTTCACACCACTGTTGGAATTGTTTTATTCCAAATTGTTTTATTTTAAACAGTGGTTGGTTAATCCCTAAACAATCAGACTAGTTCATTGACTTGGACAAGAATATGAATCTAGTTTTATGATTTCTACTCTGAATGTGAATTTTGTTTAATTGATACTTTGTAGCTATCATACTGCATTTTAGATATGAAGCGTATTGCCTTATCACCAACTTAAATTCTGCCAGATAGTGGAGATTGTCTTATTTAAATACAAGTAAAAGCAAGTCAGCTCTTTAAATAACACCAAATTGACAAACTTATGACGAATTATGTATTATTCACCGGAAGTGAGTTATTCGGCTTCAAAATGTTTTCATTGAGACTATAAACACGTTCATATATAATTATCCAGTTCCATTATCTCAAATCATGTGTGAAAATAATTTTTCGCCAGAAGCGTAATTTCAGTTGACAATTTAGCTTTTTAAATGTCTGAAGGCAGTTGGCACTAGGCTTTGAAATCAGTTTTATTGCTCGTCGGAACACATTCAAGGCATGCTGTCATTTGCTTCTAAATACTTGACAACACTTCTGCGTGCACCATGATGGTGAATCACCTGTCTTAGGGATTACATTTCAAAATTCACTGATGGAATTCAGTCTGCACCAAATGAAGAACTAGATGCGTGACACTAGTTATCAACTAGTGTCCACTCAAAAGATACAGTTTTTTTTTATTTGTCACTTATAAGACTACAAACTGATCCGTCTTATTCTTGGTGTTATTGTTAACTGAATGATATCAGTAAAGTTTATTGTATGAAAATTAAGCTATGAGATCTACAATCGTGGCGCACTTTCAAGTACATATTACATTAGTCTGCAGTAAGGCCTTCACTTAACCGACAGATTTCTGTAAGCAATTACATGAAGGACTAGACGAACAGAATTGATTACTTTCCATTGACCAATGAATGAACCCATTTCAGTACTATAGAAGCTCGGTCATGTTCCTGAACACCAGCGCAGGGTAACTCTCTGACTGCAACACTGAGAAACACATTAGAAGTTGACTGAATGGTCTTCATTCTTTCGGAATTCCACTGACTAATATTAACAAGCATGAAACCTAGGTGCAAGAATTGTTTTCAACCGTCCAAAAAGCAATACTTTGCACATACAATGTCCATATTTGTAACAAACGCATGATTTTATTAAACTCAAAATCTCAGTTGTGGAATTTATATGGATTTGTATTAATTTGATTTCACTGGTAAGGTTTCAACACGAACCAACATCACTTAATCAGGTCATTGAAAATCAGGAAGACTGGACAGCTGCCTCATCCTGAGTTGAGACTCTTCATCAATGTACACACATGATCCCAATATTAATCAAACCCGGAACCTTCAGGTAATGAAATCAACCTTACTGACCATTCAGTTACTCCACTTTGACATGGTCAATGAGCAGTGGGAAGAATTCAAACACTACACGAAACAGCTTCTTAGTGCCCCCAGATCTCGATAGTCTCTCTAGCTAGTGTTGGCTTTTGACGAAATCTAACAACTGAAACAATTAGTAAATGACATTGAGTTGGCTTCTACTTTGATTGACGCTAAAACACAGAAACATTTAGACTGAGCAATAAGAAGACGTAATTTGTCTGAATCGTGTAATGTATTTGCGTAACAAATTTCGAGTAATCTGATCACACACTGATTTGTCACAGAAATATATATGAAAATAATAAAGAGGTGAGAAAATAGACTTAAGTCAAGTTAAAAGGGCACATTCAAGGTCAAAATAACAATGAAAATAATTAAACTAAATAAGAGAGGTAATAGTGCATCTACCCTGGCCGGTATCAAGACAAAATTTACCAAGGAAGGTTCAGTATGATGACGAATTGTTTTTGAACGCATAAACGTGGTTTAAACTTTCTAGTTGCCAGCTACGGCTTCCACAAACTTTAGGATACTCCCTAAACACCTTTTATAGATAGGCTTAAAACATGTGTTAACGTCAATTTTATGTCCTGTCTCTATAATATGTTTCGCAATAGAGGAGCTAGATCACCTGTTCTCTCCATAAACGGGTTCCGAATATTCTATTTGCTTCTAGAGCCATTTAGGAATATGCTCTGAAGCGCATGTCTGACAGAAACATTCTATAGTAAAGTTTTCATTTAGTTTACCTTACCCAGCTAAATTAGGACCGATACATATCATGTATGAGAAATGAGATAATAGGGACTAGTTAGAAAGTAAATGTATGTAGCACAATTGTCAGATATTGTTCTATGAAGTATCTTTTTATTTATTAAAACTGACATGATAGTTAAGTATGAATGTTTTTCCTCTCTCTCTACAGATCTAACTATTCATCAACCAATTATATAGATTTCATTCTTCACTTCACCAATTATCCTACTCGGTAATTAATCTCAACATTATATTTATGAATGTCTTTAACATCTATGCACAAACCGCCTCGTTAAGCAAAAGTACCGCATGTTTTACAGATATGTGTACATCTTTTTTCCACGTAATTCTGTCAATTTATGACTTCACAATATAAGACATGAAGTCACAAGACATGTAATATTTTCTGCACGACCTACAAATAACTTAGAAATAGTTACAGAAAGAGAGGAGATTCTCTTCATGTGATTTCATCTAAGTAAAGTTCGTTACACTTTCAAATCTATACCAAAGGAATTTGTTCTAAAGCAAAAAAAACAAAATATATCCCCAAAAATTTTGTCACTGTGATGACAGTTCATGTTTTTTAATTCTCATTAATGAATGAAGCTTTGATTGAATTTGAAATGCTAAAAACTAAAGCCTATTATATTCAATTTTAAAGGAATAACTAATAAACCTCGTTCTTGACAAACAGCATTTTTTTCTTCGTGTAATTCATTTCCCAGTAGTCTTATGCAATCGCTACTTCATTTAGGAATTTTCAAGTAATACTATTTCAAAAAAGGTCACTACAAAATAGGCTGTGAAAATCTACTTGAAATTCACTATCAAAAGAGATTCGCTTTCTTTGAGATTCGATTTTTTATGTGAGAAATCAGTCGTTTCATAATAACATAACAGTAAATAAATCAAAAGAAAAAGTACGGAAACATAAATCAGATGAGTTTAGGAGAAAAATTACTTCCTGATTCTAATACCTTGTTAGAGAAAATATATATAGGAATATATAACTTAAAACGTGAGCATTGTCGGCTATCGATTATTTCATTCAAATATTCATTGATAGCAGGCAGTTCAGTGATCTGTATTTCCTCCATACATATATATGCATGCATATATATAAGCAGCTATTGCTCAATGTCTAACGTTAAACACGTTCACTTATAATATAATGCCGAAAGAGAAATAAGCCTAAATCGATCCACTTCCTGTTGAATCAATTAAAGCGTCAGAATGTATTACGTCAGTTCTAGTAAACATTTCTTCAGCAGTTAATATAAAAAAGTAGACACTGTCAGGAACAAAACTTCGTATATTTACATGATTAAATACATGATTAACAATTATATTGTAATTAGTATTTATGATTTGTACCGTGGATTCCGGCTGAATTATGGGGCATCAGTTGTACATATCCACTGTATTCTGTTCTCTGTTTGCTTTTTCGCTGGCTGGCTGAATAATTTTGCAGGTTCTGTCATATACCCCATACATTATCGTTTTCAGATCATCCTCAGATGCCCAAACTATCCCTTCACACACTGATTCCATTGACGAGTCTAGGTCGTTGAATTCCATGTCTGTCTACATATTTGTTAGACTACAGTTTCCTGATCAGTCCGCCACTACAGCCCCATGTTGATTATCTCTTCTGAATGGCCATTGAGACAGAGAAAACAACTACTGACGACAGTCGGAAGCAGGGTGTTGAAAAATGTTTAAACCATGTAAAGCAATAACTTCGACATTAGTGTTAAAAAACTCAGAATTTCTTCCTTGTGTTAACTGGGTACAGAGACGTTAACACTTATTTCAATCTAATAAACGTCTGTGCTGCTTTCCACTTCCTGTCCAATCGGTTATGATATCCTCATCCCTTTAACCTGTGGGTGAATAAATGCGGCATTGGTAAATGAAAGTGACTACTTTGGCTAAATATCTCGCATTCATACTGACTGGTACTTGCTGTTGTTTATTGAGTATTATTATCATCTCTGTATTCTCAACTGTTTCCTAAAAACTGACTTAGTCAACATTTTGGTTTTTCCCTATAGATCTGCGAGTTCATGAAACATTGAATATATAATCCACAAAATAAAGATTTTCTAGGGTCTGTTCCTCAATACAACATATGCCCGTCTTCTTAATCTCCAACCAACAATCATACATTACTCATATTTACTATTCGAATTGATTCAACTGTAAAATAAGTTTAAACCTTCCCATTCAGAGACATTATTCAATATTTTGATAACTTTTCAAACAAAAGTTGAAAATTTGAACAAAGAAAGAAGAAACATTGGCACAGAATAATCTGGATCCATTTTATTTCGTTGGTTCTCATCTGCTGCGTACAACCTGAATTTTTTCAATAAAAATAAAAAGTGTACAATTTCAACTAACCTTTGTCTATTAGCAGTCATACTATCAGAGCGTCAAAGTAAAATAAGGCGTTGCGATTTACAGGGTGTCTAAATTGTTACGACATATATATATATATTGGTAGAGAGAAGTTTCTTGAAAAAATTTATTAACAGTTGTGTTGTCGGGGTGGTAACAAAAAAAATTGCAATAGTTACATAATTAAATAAGAGAAAATCAAAATTTTACAATTTCGGTGCACACGAGGTCAGATGAGAAGCTGATGATGTAATACAGTGAGCAGAACTCAGAAGACCAAGAGAAATTATCTCTTAAGAGAGCCAAGTGAAAAATAGAGGAAGGGGGTGGAGTGAAAAGATAAGCTAACAAAATTCACAAAACTAGAAAACACAGAGTTGCTAAGAAGTGAGTCACCAGGGTAATTGAAGTCCAACAACAGATTCTTTTTGGACACACAAAAAGGGCTTTAATCATTTTATTGCTATAGCTTCAACACACCTGAGAAGACTCGAGGTATTTTGTCTGTTAATTATTTTGAATGATTCCAGCATATCTACTCAGTCTCCTGTGTCAATCAGGTCTTTGGTGATTGAAGAGGTTAAACAATTCGATCACTTTAACCAGAGACTTCTTGGTACGTGTTCGCAGAATCTAACGTAGGCCCTCCTCTCTGTTCTTCCAATGTAACTGCTCCCTCAGATACATGTGAACTGGTATACACAGTTGGAGGTAACATGGAGATAGGTTTGTTAAAATTGTACACTTTTTATTTTTATTAAAAAATTCAGGCTGTACGCAGCTGATGAGAACCAACGAAATAAAATGGATGCAGATTATTCTGCGACAATTTTTATTCTTTCTTTGTTCAAAAGTTGGAAAGTTTAAACTCACAACTCATGATGTTTTCATTAAGATAGCTTTTGGATTTTATGTATTCAGTAGACCATAACAGATTTTATCTTTCATCAGAGGAACCAAGTACATCTATGCAGGTCATCGATTGTTTGGACAGGTATTTTCTCAGTGTTAAAATGTGACCCGAACATGTTTTTTTTGAATTTGAAGACTGTTACTTAGTAAATCCGAATATTCAAATTACTGTGTCACCTTTTTATACATGTAAAAACAGTTCGGTAGTCACACGAACTCTATGGCGGCCTTTCTAAAACTCTGGCTACCGGAAACCTCCATCACTATATTGCGCATAACTTGTTTTGTTCAGTTTCTTTCTGTTATTTAAAATATGAGCTTTCATGGTAGAATATTAGCAACTTGCTTTAAGTTTGGGCTGCGGTAAGCTTCCATCAATATACTCCATATAGATTATTTAAATCCAGTAATATATGACCTATAATCATTTTGTTTACTTAGGCGGATATTTAAAACATTTACAGCCCACTGGTTACAATTTTCTACAGAACATGTGAACAAACATTATTCTCAACGACAGTTTATCCCAATACATGAGATGATCTTTCCTTAGTAGTGTGCCTGGTTCACAGTATGTACTTTCGAACTCTCCGCAATCAGCATTCAACAAAACGTCGTTTATTTCTCGAAGGAGAGAAAGAAGACATACCATAAAGGATTGATTTACACTTCAGGTCAGACAGAACTGTGTCGCACAATCTGCTGTGAATTAATCTTCTATTTTGAAGATTCTGGACGATGGGAAAATAACGTGCGATAAACTCCCTTGAAAATTCGTTACATTGTATAAACACAGTTCAGAAAAAAGCTATTATTATTTTAACTATTAAGGCAATTTGCTGTGCTGTCAAAATACTTACTCCCACCAAATACATACTACTTCAAATTACTGACTTGAATTGTGTTTTGATCAATGAAACACGTCACCAGTTCGTATTGTTTTTTACACCGAGGCGCTTTTTCAACCTTTTCACTTTTTTCATAATGAATAACAACGAGAAGTGGAACAAGCGTCAAAAAAGGAGAATCAAATAGCTATCCGTAAATGGATTAGCAAAAAATTCAGATTTCGTGATCCCTTCAACTGAAATTTAAAAATTCCCTCCTGCATAAAATCACTGTTTAGAATAAACTGATCATCATTGTTATTAATATTATTTATTATTATTATGAAATAGAAGCGAATGAATCATATATTTAATATTAAGAAGAAGCCTATCCACAATACATTTCATATACATATGGTGTTTTATCTATGATAGGTTTTATAACAAATGGATAAAATTGAGATTGGGTTTTCTTTTCATGCTTTTAAGGTAATGGCAACAGAATACAAATCCAGAGTATCAGAAATGAAACTGTCAGTTTCCATCTGTTTTTATAACCAGTAAATAAAGTATACACATATCTAACCATACGTTTCTGTCAACTCACGGCGATATTTCATCTGAAAGATTATCATCTTTAGATTAGTTATTAATCGAAATAAAGTATTTTTTGGCGTTACATTGTATATACTCACAAGATTGGAAATTATTCTGATAGATAACAAATAAATCAAGGAAACATCTTCAATTTTCCATGTAATTAAAAGCATCTTGTTATAAGAATTCCTATGAGACAAAAATTTCAACTGATAAACACAATGTCTTCTATGCATATATTTGAATGATGATAAGTGTTCAATGGTGATGTTTTAGTCAGTTAAAAAGGGAATCATGTCATTATAAGGTGATAAGGCATTAGGCTGTTGTAAGTGTAAACAACCAATAACGAATTTATTTATTATTCTACTGTATTTTTATATTCCGTAGCACATGAATTTTATGAAGTTAATTTGCAGATATTCAAAATCTGTAAATGTCGATGTTGGCACTGAGGTTTTAGTTTTATCTGAAGTATGCACAGATTCCTTTAGATGCTTACTGCATTTTGAGGAATAAGTAGTGGATTGCATAAATTTGTTGACAGGTTTGTTTTTCTTCACAAAAGCAAGTCTGGTGTTAATTAATTTGTTTTCATAAGTCTATTTGACATTGCGTGCACTGAACATTTCTAGGGCGATAGTTCTCCCATGCCTATATCAGATTAGTCATAATGATTGTAAACTTCCATTGTTTGACTTTATTTTCCAATATATCTCTCTCCTAGAATTATACATTGCATGTGTTGAGTGTTTATTAACCACTGCTTAAAACTTGGGCTACCAAAAACTTTCATCTCTATATTGCATATATTTTCTTTCGTTCGGTTTGCTTTAATCGACTAAGATATGATCTCTAATGGCACTGTCTACCCTGGTGTGTATTTAGAATGTTTACAAGCTCTTGATTCTAACGTTTTTACTAAACTTGAGGAATGGCAGCGGGTTTCTATACATGAGATAAATGTTCTTCAGTTATGTTATGTACTTCTGAACATCTTACAATTGGCTTTCAACTAGATATCGTGGATTTCTTAAAGGAGGAGACAAAACAGTTATATCATAATTGAGTGGTTTGTGCTTCAGCTCAGAGAGCATTGTGTCCCAGGATATAATGTCAGTTAATATTTTACTTGAAGATATCGTACGAAGGGAAAATATCATACAGTAAAACTACTCTGAAAATTCTGTAGATTTTATAAAAACTGTTCAGAATAAAGATGTTATTATTATTATTAATTAAAGTTGTCAGGAAAATGCCCGCAAAATACTTGTCGAAACTATAAATATCGTTTATGAAAATTCTGAGAGACGAAAAGAATACAATAAATGGCAAAGTAGACAAGGATTATTAGACAGTTCTATTCTTATTCCATTAGGTTCCAAGGGAAGCGTAAGGCTTCAACAGCACATCTTCATTTCACCCTATTCCCTGTTATCCACTTTGCATAGCTCCACAATTGTCCATCAGCTGTTATCTCTTTCTCCTTGTTACCGTATGACACACAGCCAACTGATTTCCCACTCGGGTTCCACTTGAGGGCCTGACGCACGATGTCACTCAGTGGTCTTGTTAGAGTGTGATTGGTCTATCTAACTTTATTTTCTGAATTTTTGTTGCACAATAGGCTATTGTTTCGTTCGTTGAAACAGGTTGGTTGTCATTAATTCCCACTGGTCAGACAGTTTTTGATGGAAGTATAAGGTCTATTGGGAATGCTTCTGATGACGCGCCAAGTCTCTCAGTCATATAGAAGAAGTGATCTGACACTGGTGTTGAAATGTGAATCTTGTTCTTTATGATCAGTGCAGCGGATTTCCATACTGATTTCATAGTAATGAAGGCCTATCTTGCTATTTTGATCCTGGCATAAACATCCATCCTTATTCAATCCGCTTCTAGTTGAATCAAGGCTACCTAGATAAATAAAAGAACTGAATTCCTTTAAAAAATCTCCCACTGGCAATGATTAGTGTATGCTGTCAGTGTTGTTAGTAGTTAGGTAACTTCATTATCCCTATCTTCTATGTGCTTACTTGATGTACGGTATTCACTGCTCCTTCTGCCAACATATTGGTTATTGCTTGTAGATTTTCGGCTTTGTTTTGACATTAGATAGGCAGGGCAGGCATAGAAAGGCAAGACAGGCCTTTATTAAACTGAAGTTACCGTAAAAAGCTACTCCATTATTCATTAGAGATAAGGATCGGATTTTGAGCACTTATGGTAGATCAGTTCTTCCATATAGTTCAGAAACTTAGCGTGTCATCAGAAGCATTCTCAAAAGGCCCTAAATTTCCACCATGGACTACCTTCTTTCCATAATGAAGATTTGTGTGACTGGAAGGAGCGAAGATTGAGCTCCCACCGATGGCATTGGTTGATGATTGCGTTAAAACCAGAAATCGGTAGAAGTCAGGATTCACAGGCCATCCGATCCAGTCACACTGTGTGAATTTTCTACGAGCTTGTCTTTTCACCGAAAGGTTATGCGTTTAAGCTCTAATGGGTTGGCAGTGTTAAAGAGTCCCAGACTAGGATGAAACAGCTATTCACTAATCCCTGGTTTTCAATGGTTAGCTAACTGATATCATTCCTTGGTCTAAACTGAAAGAAAATTAGTACCAATGCTCACTTGTGCATCTACCTCACATGTAAGAGATACAATTAGGTTTATGTAAAAAGCTGTTCATATCATTCTAGAACATGTGGATTCAAAACCATTTTATTTTCGTAGGTTTTCCTATCAGATAAACAGGCATGTTGAAAATCGAGTTTCACGTTTCTTTTATTTATCAGTTGAAAATCTATTTTACTTGTTCATCATGTCAAATTGTAACGCCGACATTGTTAGCTACATACGTAGGTACATTGTCCATTTATATTCTTTCTAGGGTAGGGTCTGTTGTAATATTCCATTCACATTGAACAGAATAACTTCAAATGACCATTAACCGATCAATAAATCCACCTGATTATTGTCATATCAGTTAGACATATTTGGTTATGAATATAGTCAAAAGTTCTTTTAGTTAATACAAGGTTACTTTTTTGTTTTATTTCGAAAATGTTTCATATGACTTTTAAATGTTGAATGCACAGTTGTTCTTCTTCCCATTGATTACATTTCATGTAGACAAAAGAATATTAAACTAAAAAAGCAGTTTATTCCATTTCTGTTGAAATTCAAATAATTATTTTTTTTGGTTTTGGTGAAAAGTTCTAGGTATGTACCTGTAAAGTGAATACTGAATCCACTTTCCTTGTATTCAGCTTAATCCGCTTTCAGTATTTATAAATAACTCACTATTGACTGGATTATTAATCTGCATTAGGATTTCAGGTCAGAATCAAGAACAGAAGTGTATGACCATGCACATGGTCTGAGGTTCGACCCCCTACAGATGCACACCTGATATCTATTGTCGGCCTGCAAAATTTGGGCTACCGATATCACATGCTAAAAATTCCATAAATGTACCAAAAATACGGTATGGCGTCAAGCTGCAATCAAAAATAAAAATAAAATAAATAAAATAGAGGAATAAGCAGAATTAGGGAAACAATATCGAACAAAAGAAGAGTGTAACGAACAAGAGTCAAATATTTCTGAACTCAGATACTACTCAGTGTCATCTTCTATAGAGCTCAGCAAATTTATGCAAGCCGCGCACAATTCAAAATTATTCCAATATAATTTAAATCATAGTATGTGTGGTAGTATCTCAAGAATACAATCAGGTAGCTGTATTATCGAAACGTTTTTCAGGTACAAAACCCCATAAAGTTAATTTACTAAACAGAAATGTAAATTAACCGAGAATCAATAAGAATATGTTTTCAATATAGTGGGATCAGAACATTGTCTGCGAGAATCAGACAGAACAAACACGTGATCTGCAGGCAGTGAAGCATTCCCTGTACTGAGAAACCTAGACTTTAACCAAACAAAATCGCAGTCATAAAACGATCCAGGTCCTCCGAGGGTGACATGAAGAAGGGCATGTGATGAGGAGATGAAATCATATGGGCAGACGTGAAGCCAGATGAAAACGCTGGCAGATAACCGAGCGCAATGGAGACGTGTGGCCCTATGTTCCTCTGGGAACTAAACGAGATAATATAATAATAATAATCAAAAACATTACACAACAACAAAGGTGAGCGTCAAAATAAGAGAGTGACCACAGACAATGACAAATACTAAGAATTAAGTCAAGGAGAGATACGTAAATGTTAGAACAATGATACACAGGGTATGATTAATATTCCCTTCAGCTCCGAATAGAACATAGGTCTTCAACAACATATCTCCACTTTGTTCTATTTGGTGCTGTCCACTTTGGCTAGGCCCACGATTGTTCATAATCTCTCATCTCTTCCTCCACACACGATCTACTCCATGTCACCCTTGGACGATGCACTCGTCTCTTCCTATTGGGTTTTCACTCAAGCGATGGCCTGCATCACACACGACGTCATTCGATGGCCCACTTCAGTGTATGCCAAATCCATATCCATAGCATCCCACATTCTCTTTTGATCAATCGCCTCTTGGTTAGCGTATTGACAGCCAAAGTTTCTTGTTGCTAATGCTTGCTCGCCAGCCATTTGATCTACAGTATAGAACCAGAGTGGATCACAGCGGCACATGTTAAGTGATCCACAACGGAAAACTCAGCGAGGCGTTTGGAGTAACCACAGGAGTCAGACAAGGGTGCTTATTATCACCAATGATATTCCTAATTGTGGTGGACTGACTGGATTATGCGTCAGACAGTGACAGGGAAACGAGAAGACAGGGATATCCTGGACCAACGTGAGAAGCTAGAAGATCTGGATTTCGCGTGTGGATGATTTATGTTTGATGTCACACAAAATCGAAGACTTACAAGCAAAAACCGACCAACAAACTGGTCGAAGAAGCCGCCGGTGAAGACAGGACTCCAGGTGAACATCGACAAGACGGAGGTGATGAAAATAACCGAACAACAACAAGAACAGCAACATCCAGCGCCAACCACCATCAACAGGAGGGATTTGAAAGAGGTCACTTCATTCACTTATCATCTAGAGAGCATTGTCTCAACTACGATGGGAACGGGCGAGGATGCCAACACATTCATCAACCTGAAATCAATCTGGAAATCGTCGTCACTCAGCCACCATCAACAACAAAATTCGGTCGGATTTTCAATACAGACGTCAAGTCAGTCAGTTCTTCTATACGGATCAGAAACTTGGCGGGCGGGCGGGTCACAAAGAATATTTCCAACAGCCTGTTGCACACCTTTATCAACAACTGTCTTCACTCTATACTGAAGGTCAGATGGCCGGGCCGGACAGAATCACCAACAAGAAACTATGGCTGGGAACAAACAAAACAAGAACCAATCGCCAACCAACGAATATGCAGGAGAAAGTGGAGATGGATTGGACTTTCGCTCACTGAGAAAGCCGCTGGGTGATATCGCGCGCGCGTCAGGCTATTGCTCGAGTGGAACGAGGCCGAAAGGGAAGCGGTCAGTGGGACGTCAGCGCAAGGGTGACATGGAGGTGATCGTTTGCAGAGGAGTTGAAAGAGTATGGACTAACATGGATGCAGGTGAAAAGTAGAGCAGAAGACAGAAGTGGCAAGTGGAGACGTGCAGTTGAAGCCCTATGTCCCACTAGGAACCCAAGGGAACAATAATAACAATAAAAATAATAATAGAACCACAGTAGGCAGCTGCTGATATAAGTCTGCAGTAACCTGTTGGAAATACACCTTTCGTCATGCACCACGTCTCTAACCTATATGGAAGAGCTGGCTACACATTTGTGTTGGAAACCTGAATCGTGTTCTCTTTACTGAGTGTAAGAAATACAGGTTAGTAATTACAAAGCTAATTGAAATACCAAAATAAGTATCCATATTTCAAATGGCGTATTCATTGAAAGAGATATTCAGCCTGATTAAACACAGAAGAAAAAGAAAATGTTCTCTCGGCAGGTTTCAAGCATTTATCAGTAAATCAATCTTAGCAGTTAGCTTTGATACATACTGTTGTCACATTCAATACTGCTATCATGATATAGTCGAATAATTTTCTTTTTGTTTGAATTATGACAATCAACATTCCTCTGATTTCATCCTGCGTGGTTTGATGAATGATGTCTCGCTGGTTTGTTTGTTTGATTTTTTTTCTCTCTTTTGAATTTTTGTTTTTCACTCATTTAACAAAAACCTGAAACCCTGATGAGTTAACCTAGTTTGAATTCATTTTATTTTATTCGAATAAATTTTTATCTTGTTTTTTTAAAAATCAGACAGTGAGTTTATTTTGACAGGTGGAAATTAATTTCAATGTTATTCATTTTTGGTTAACTGTTGTTGTTGTTTTTTTTTGTTTTACTTTTTCATCTCAGTCAAATTTCGTAATCTCAGCTGAACTGGTTTAAAATTGCTATTGATATACTTTTGAATTTCAAATGTTGTCTGATAAACAGTATTCAAAAATGTTTTTCATACTTTGCTAAGGTTTTCAATTTTATGGTTTTAAATGAATATTTGCAAGGGGGTGGAAGCTGAAATTTAAGTAAGTGATTAACTAGTTGATATTGGATATAGTTGAAGCATCGCTTCAACTACAGGAGGACGGAACTGATGAGGATATCAAAGCAAGACAAGCTTTCATTACTCTCAAGTCTGTGTGGAGATCAACAGCCCCACTCAACATCAGAAATAAGATCCGGATTTTTAACTCCGACGTGAAGTCAGTCAGTGCTACTGACTATACGGATCAGAGACTTGGCCAGCGCGTCATAAAGAGCATCTCAAACAAACTTCAGACCTTCACTAACAGTTGTCTTCGCTCAATAATCAAGATCAGATGGCCGATCAGAAACGATCAGCAACAGGGATCTCTGGAAATGAGCCAACCAACCAGGAACCAACTGTGAAACAAAGAGGCAGAGAGAAATGGAGATGGATTGGCCATACTCTGAGGAAACCATCAAGTGAAATCACTAGACAAGCAGTCAAGGGGAGCCCGAAAGGGAAGCGGCGAGTTGGTTGTCAGTGCAAGGGTGACTTGTAGGAGGTCATTTGAAGAGGAGATGAAAGCATGTGGATAAACTTCGATGGGGAGGAAACGTTGACAGAGAACCGAAGGCAATGGAGACGCGCGGCTGAAGCCCTATGTTCCTCTGGGAATTAAAGGAAATAATAATAATAGTTGATAGTGGTGTTCTTAGTTCTTTAAAATAAATTACTGGCCATTATTTAAAATTAGTTGTGCTCTCTGACCTGGTTAACTTAATTGCCAAGCTTTTGGCGTCTTTCTAGACAACATCAATTCAGCACAGGTTCTAGTGTGAAGTGAACTTATTTAAATTCTTCATGGATAATGTAACTGTATCTCTTGGTAACTACTGTCGTAACTGGTTGTTAATTGACGTCTCTACTCATCATTTTTATTGGTTTGGAAATCGAACTTTCTTGTCATCTAATAAATTTTGTCTACAATAATGTGTTTGTTAATTGCTCATTCATTTGAGTACCAGGCTTCTAGAAATTCCTTGGCACTTTCGGTGTTTCCTTCACTTAAAATTTCTAAATTATCCCAATCAGATTGGTGTCTATAACTATCCACATGTATTGATTGATACAAGAGAACATATATCATGTCATTTTACAGTCACATTGTTTTCTTGGATTAGAATTTGAAGGGGATGTCCACTTTGAAAGATGTAACGTTTATCTCAATTCATACATTTCATTTTGTAAATGGTATTAATTTGGTCTTCTTTCTCTTTTGGATCTTTTGGTCTGCACAATACTGAATGAAGTGATTGTGTTGGCTTGTGTGCTATATCTATTTTAAACGGTTTTAATATTCTAGATGTTATTTTGGAGATATTTTTTATATATGTTAGGAGGAATTTACTTGTCGTCTTTCATGATGGTTTCTTGTTGGTGTTATGACTTGAGTGTAAACACTTTTTGATGAAATTGTGAGGATATCAATTTCATACTAAAACCTGTGCTGAAGATGTTGTCCAGAAAGGCGACGAAAGCTTCACAATTAAATCAATCAGCTCAGAGAACACAAATCATTTCAAACCATCCACTTGAGCTACAAATCTTCTTCACTACTACGCACCATTATCAACAAGCCTTGAGGAATCTTCATTCTCTTAATCTAAAATATCGAAAAATAAACATTCCAGTAATAAAGTCAGACAGACAAAGGTTGACTGTAACTGGGTATTTGTAAACTAGAGTTTAGATATAAACTAAAAATAGTGATATAATGTGTTATTTGCTGCCGTATTCTATTGTCTGTGTTACTCACTATGTTCCCTTGGGTGTTTTCTTTGTAGTTGATAAGTACATAAATCGTGGAAAAATTGTAGTATTCCACTGATGTTTCAGAATAAAGAAAATAACTATCTATTTTACTTCTATGAAAAAATATTACTTGCTCATACGTCTATATAATCACTATTTAATGAGTAGATTTTTATATGTATTGATGCTTTTTATAAAAGACAGAAGACCAGTAATTCAGCAAAGAGTCTCTTTTCGGTGAATTCATTTTCATAGCTGTATAATCGCAAATATATATATCATTGTTTTGTATGTCTGTGTACATTAAATTTATCAAACGAAAATACATTTAGTAAGTTCAGATGAACTGGATGTTGATATAAGAGGATAATAACAAAAGTGGTGAGTTGTCATAAATGATTATTAAATCAGAGTTACGTGATGGTGTAAATAGTTTGATGAAAGAGTTGTGCTCAGGGTGTGCATGGAAACAAAATAAAATGCCAAATTACACATGTGTTTTAAGTAGTTATAAAAATAAGCATAGAAACAAAATTTAAGTCAAATCAACGGAGTTGTTACCATGAGAGTAGAAGTGATTGAATAATTTCCTTTTGTATGCATGGTTCTGGTTCTTACAAATGAATGGCTAGGGCTTCTGCGATGCAAAGAAGATGGAATCGTACTGTCTTCCAAAGACAGGTAGATTGAGATCAACTAGGTAACTGGAACATAGAAATTTAGCCAGACCTCGAACGATTGACCCTCCTAAGTTAAATAACCTAGAAAAAGGCTTGGTAACAGCATCACAGTCATTTACCTGTAATCACACAATAGGATGAGGCAGGGTGAAAGTATTAGAGAGTTTACATAGTTAGGTGGAGATAGAGGTTAATCCCTGGATCTTTGTTCATCAAGTCAACACCAAACAAGTGACTTAAGGTATTGCAACATCTTCAACACATATATGGTAAGGTGCAATACACAACAAGGGGGAGAACATATATACATATGTGATGATGTGATATAGACAATGTGTGCTAACGGAACATTATTCTCACATATTCCCACCGTT
Source organism: Trichobilharzia regenti (assembly GCA_944472135.2). NCBI lineage: Eukaryota > Metazoa > Platyhelminthes > Trematoda > Strigeidida > Schistosomatidae > Trichobilharzia > Trichobilharzia regenti. The sequence goes on along the minus strand of OX235262.1, from coordinate 130,203,211 downwards.
CAATTCATCATTAACAACAGAATACGATATATCTATCTGAACATTCTATTTGATGTTATAGTCGAATTGCTATCCCCACAGTTCAGTATTGCAATGGTAACATAATACTATGTATATATGAACATTGTATTTCATGTCGTTTGATGTAAACCGAAATCACACGCTTCATGATTGGTTGAAGAATATAAACCGAATATATGGGAACAGCGGTTTGATCAATGAAAAGTTTACTTTAGCTTCTGTGTCCTGCCTTCTGTTGTCACACATATACCAAAATTATGAAGCCTTTTAACTAAACTAATATGACTGTGAGCAGTAAACTATACTCGAGACTTCATCCAGTTAATTATAATGTATCACTGTTCACTATATCAAATAAACTAATCTGATATGGCATTATTCATGTATTTGTTAATTTAAGCATCGCAGTCATACATTTTGAAGATAGTGATTTCAAACTGAGACATTATGATACTATTGTGGCCTATCCTTTTATTTTTAGGAAATCACATATCTCAATGAGTAATTCTTGGTGTGAAGGACTCGCTGTTATATCAGTATTTGAGATATCTGATACTGATATCATACTGGTGGGTATAAATTTTCACCTAACATACTCTCATTTTTCTAATGACTTGGTGCTACTTCACTTTTATGCAGTAAAAACAAAGAGGGAAAGCCGTTTTCAGATGACTGAATGGAACATATACAACACAGAATCTAGTGATGCATTACGACTTCACGATGTTCAAAAAGTTTCAGAAATTTTTAGATTTTTCCGAGTTGTTAGTCACTACAAAACAAAGTCTCCAAAATAGAATACATTTCTATATTTTCTACAGTTGGTTTGTAAGGATTAGTTTTGTTTTCACGAGTTGATCACGGATTGATATCAGTTAGAGAAGCATTGAAAACCAGGAAGTACTGGACAGCTGTTTCATCCTAGTTTAAGAATCATCGGCAATACGCATCCACTGCACCGGGGTTCGAACCCAGGGCCTTCCGGTTAAAAGGCAAACTATTATACCATTCAGCTACTGGGACCCAACTCAGTGGCCAGACTATGAATTCTAACTTCTACCACAGATGACATTGGTTAGTGGTCGCCCTAAATAGCGAATTGGTAGAAGTTAGAATTCATGGCCTGGCCATGGAGTTGGGTCCCAATGGCTGAATGGTATACGAGTTTGTCTTGTAACGGGAAGTTCCTGGGTTCGAACCCCGGTGGAGTGGATGCGTATTGCCGATGATTCGCAAACTAGGATGAAACAGCTGTCCAGTACTCCCTGATTTTCAATGGTTCTCTAAGTGATATCAATCCATGATAAACTCGTTAAAACATTTTTATATACTTTGAGTTATATAACTGGAAAACTAGTAGATGAAACTATTTCACCAAGAATATTTATTGTTCATTCATGCATTTTATTAATCAAGCAATATACTTTTTCCTCATGAATGATTTAATTCGTAACTACTTGTTTAAAGCAACTTACATAATCCTTTTTCAAATAAATTGTGAAATGATTGATGTACAGGGAAAATATCAACTTGTATCTTATCCTAGAATTCATTCACTCTGCTTATCGTTTAACACATTATGCTATCTAACAATCAAACAAATGTATAGAGTTTTTTTCGACAGACAACTATGCAAACATGAATGCTGTTCATTGCATGAAAGACAAGGAAGGAAATTTTCACTAACAGAGGAAAATATGTCAACATTCATTAGTTTTCATTTGAGATTTATATGTACAAATGCAATCTAGATTGTTTAGTTGATAAGTTATTTTGTAAAAATCCAAACCGAATAAAGGTTGAGATGCTCAGTTAGTTTCGAGATGAAATCTTGACACGAAGTATGTATTATTCATTTGGTGTGTGTACATTGAAGTAATTTAATATGAATGATGACTGTCAGTGGAATCCATGATACGCACGTCCTCCTATTTGAGACTCTTCCTGTACCTGCATTTCCCAGTAAGACTCGAGCCCAGTGCCAATCATTTCAAACAACAAAGCGTTATCCAGCAGACCCCTTGGTCCATGACAGCCATTTCTTGTGCAACGGAACTTATCTATTATTTACGAGTTTTTAATTCACTTTTGATTTCCTGGCTGACTGACTAAACGGAATTGTTTGTCCTCAGCTAACATTTTGACTCCTAGTTTGGACGCTTTAACGACGTATGAGGATTAATTTTAATGAAAACAAAACACGTAGATCAGCGAAGAGTCCCTTTTCGGCGAATTCATTTTCTTAGCTGTACAATCCCAAATATATATGTGTTATTTGTATGTATGGCTACATTAAGTTTGTCAAACGAAATTACAATCGGTTAATTTAACTAAACAGTTGGAGATTGGTAATACAAGTCAAGAAAATTAGGTGTTAATGAAATTAGGGTAGTAACAAAGGTGATGAGTTGTCACAAACAGTTGTTAAAAGAAGTTACGCAATAATATGAATAGTTTGATGAGTAAGTTTTACTCAGGATGCACATGGAAACAAAGTAGATAATAAGAAATTACGTAAGAGTTTTGAATGAATACAAGAATTCTAAGCAATTATAGAAACAGGCAAACAAACAAAATGAAGTTATCAAAAACCAAAAAAGTTGTTACCATGACAGTAGAAGTGGTTGAGTAATCTTCTTTTATATGCACAGCTTCGGTTTTTCTATGTGAATGACCACAGCTTTAGCAATACAAAGAAGACGAAACCGTATTGCTTTTGATAGGTTATTCTTGACTCTGTAGATTACTTTGAAGCAGAAGACGTTTGTTGAAATGGAATGATCAGTGTTAGCCAGGTGTTCAGTTATCTCACTCCTTATTGCAACCATGCTGGATAGTGTTCTTGAATCCTCTTGGACAGGGTGCGCGTCGAACGATCGATGTACCTGGCTCAACAGCAGCAGGTGAACTGATTCAATGTGAGTTTTTTGAATGGTGACTAGCAATGAACTAAAATAAATTCTCTGTATATCTTTTAACATACGAAACATAAGTGTATTATAACCTAGAATGGAATTCTGTCAGTCAGTAATATATTCTACACGAAATGTGGAGAAAAAACAGATTGAGACAAATGTATAGGGAATATTTTATTAAACTGAAAGCTGTTCACCTCATGAAAGATAATGGATGAAATTTTTATAAATTGAAGAGTGAGTGAAATACTTCACCTGATAAAATGACCTTCTCAAACTAAGCTTATTATGATCATAATTTAAATAGTTAAAATGTTAACTGTCATTTCATTTGTTGATATACAATTAATTTTTCGAATAAAGAGTCTGTAAATTCATATTTAATTGTAAAATTCTCATTTGACTACGACTCAGATAGGTATTTGCTTGAGTTCTCCTTCAGGTAGGCCTATGAGTTTCTGCTGTCTAAGCTAACTCTAATTCTAATTGTTTATCTAAGCGATGTAATTGAACTGTAATGCATTTTGTCTTAATTTTAATCTCCCATACTTCGTTCCGCTTATCTATTTGAACACAACATGAAAAGCATTAACACGTTTCAATTTCAGCGACTAATTGAATATAGTTTATTTGCTTATCGGTCTTATATCTTCCAATATATTTCTAATGGTATATATATATATATATATATATATATATATATATATACATAAATCCCTGTTTGAAGGGCATTCGGCTAAAGAGTTCTACCGAAATTTGATGAATTCATTAAGTCCCGCTTCATTAACCTTTGTTGCTTCTTTTGAATCCATATCAGGAAATAGGTATTTCTAGTTCTAGACCAATAGGCGGCTGACGACTTTGATTCAGGATGAGCGAGGCAACCATCTAGTATGTAAATCACTTCCATGATGACTGTAGCTTTCTTAATGTTCTGAAAATCTTGATTCTAACTACTCCTTATACAGAGTTTTCAAGTAAAACAGTGAATCACAGTATATCTTTCGACTGAAGTTTCCTCTTTCTGTTACATGCTTCGACCATCAAGGTATTTTCCTCTTCAAAACAAACCAAGCGGTATGGTCAAAGTCATTCAAAAAAGTACAAAAGTGCAGACTAATCTTTAAGGAGGTAAACTTGTGATAAAAACAAAGTGCGTCGGTGGCACAGTGGTTAAGACTCTCACCGACCATGCACATGGTCCGGGGTTCGAGCCCACGCCGGCGCACACCTGATATCTATGGTCGGCCTGCAAAATTTGGGCTACCGATATCCACACTGAAAATTCCATACTTGTACCAAAAATACAGTATGGAATCAAGCTGTAAATCGAAAAAAAAGTATGACTAAGTAAATCTGACGCACTGTGCTCTGTAGAAAATTAAGCAGTACAGTGATTTAAGAAGTCTAACAATCTCCACTACTTGACGTCAGTGGTTTCCACTTACCTACTTAAACTGAATCCATCTAAATGTCATGTTGTTGATTTTAGTATCAGATGCGAAAAAGACTTGCGTGGACTGAGTCACTTCCATGATTCCTGTAATGTTAACGGCACCGTAAATGGGGAGTAAGCCGAATATTTCTCATCTCAGGATCAATTTCTCTTCGAATCTCTGTTAGTTGTCTCATATCCTGTTGATTTCTAATAAAGTCTTTTGCTTGACTTATTACATGAAGAAAGTGAAACTTTCTAGCATAACTCGAACTCTTCTCTTACAGTTTATTAATTCATGTATTCTACCCATTCTCGTTTATTATTAGCCCCCATTCTTTCCTTCACTGTGTAAAGGTTAACAGCACCCACTCAGCATCAAAAATAAGATTCGGATTTTCAGCTTTAACGGACCAGAGACTTGGCGCTTCATAAAGAGCACCTCAAACAGAATACAGACCTTCATCAACAGCTGTCTTCGCTTAATAATCAAGATCAGATGGCTGACCAGAAAAGATTAGTAATAGGAATCTCTGGGAGCAAACCAACCAGAAACCGACTGTGAAACAAATAAGCAGGAAGTAATGGAGATGGATTGGCCATACTCTCAGGAAACCAAGAAGTGATATCACTAGACAAGCCATTGCTCGATTGGAACCCAAAAGAGAAGCAGCGAGTTGGTCGCCATCGCAAGGATGATTGGAGTAGGTCATGTGAGAGGGAGATGAAAGCATGTGGGCAGACTTGGAGCGAGGGGAAATCGTTGGCAGAGAACCGAAGGCAATGGAGACGCACGACTGAAGCCTTATGTTCCTTCAGGAATTAAAGGAAATAATAGTTATTCCTCCCTTGACTTTTCAGAAAAGACCATATCATAATACGTAGAACACTGAAGGATGGAAGTGGGGTTAATTGTGTGCCTTCGACTCAGCTAACTGACATTATTGCCCATAAGCATTTCACTTCTTGTAAGCAGTCAGCTAAAATTATCCTGTCTGACACCGAACATTCTCCTTCTTATCAACTTTTTCCTTGTAAGTCTTCAAATAGAACAAAAAGAAAATTCATAAGAATTGATGCTCGTACAAATAAATATAAAATTGCTACCATACCGTATTTAGTATGGGTTTTAAGTGAAGAGTCGGATGTCAGAAAAGAATTGATTAACTTTTCAAAATCAGTAAGTGAACTGCAAAGTATAAGCGAACATAATTGCTACATATGTTAACCATGATATTATCTACTTATAATTCATTATGTTTCCGCAAATCATCAGTTTTTTGTGATTTCATCATTAATACATTTAATTACATATATGTACGTATTTATAAAATGAACTAAACCATTGTGATATGCATAAAAATGCTGAAAATTCAATTCTGTAAAATGGATACCCTGAGGGATTTATACAGAAGTATAAAGCAGAGAAAAAGATAAGAAAGAAAAACATCCAACTGTAGAAAAGAAAAAAGTGTTTCTTTGTCTCTCATTCAAAGGAGATGCAGTGTCACAAAAGATTGACAAAAGACTGGGAAGTGTAATAAAATGAAGCTTCCCGGCATCAAAACTCATAACATTATACGTCACCACTTCTATAAGCCACTCAAAATTGAATAAATACCCTGCTGATGTCACCTCCAATTGCGTTTATGAATTAACATGCACTTGCCGCAGCAAGTACATTGGGAGGACGGAAAAAGGGATCGTGTTCTAAGTGACAGAGACAATGTTAGGCGCGAAACCTTTGACTTGCTTTGTTGTTAATAATATAGTTTTGGCCCTTTTATTTCTCTCTTCTTTGTATTCTATAGTGATCAACCTTCTTAAACATACTTGCCTACCTAAATTACTAACATTGGCTTACCTTTTTATACTTTATTCTATTCCTTCTTTTGTGTATCTACTGGTCCCGACTATATTGTCACTATGAGTATTAAAAAATTGTCCTGTCATTAACCATCATGTAATATTAGTTTTGTGGTTGTTTTTTGTTCGGCAATAATAACTGACAATCTTGGTTGTGAATTCTATTATCACCATCTTAAAATTTTTTACTATGCATGATTACTCACACTACCACTACAAACACCGCATTAGAGCTGAAAATAAAAACCATGAAATGTTTATTTTATGATTGTTTAGTGTTGCTCAATCAAATTAACTGATCATCTAGGCTATAAACATTCTTAATGTCATTTTCATAACTTTTTGTATGATTATAGCTGTTACTGTTCACCACGTATACACATATCATAGCTTCCACTACTAAATACTGAAATATTATTTATTATTGTTGTTTATCTTCCTTCCTACTTGGTATTTTTATTTTCATTTTTTGTTATTTTCGTGTTTCTTTTTAGTTTTTGTTGTTGTTTTTGATTATTTATTTTTGTAATACTGCTTTTAAATGTGCAATGAAATTGGATGCAATATTGTAGATTTGTGTTGAACGAGTGATAAACGAGTGATTTCTAAGTATCCACCAGTCTTCGATTGAAATGCACCGAGTTTCCAATAAACGAACGCAAAATCATTAGAAGGAAACAACATTAGTTGCACATCTTCAAATTAAAAACATGTTAAAGATTAACAATACCTGAAGGCATCAATAAATTTCAGTAATTAGAAAGCGGCAAGTTGACAAATAGTCATAATTTTGGAATAAAATAAAATTTGGTAGCAACAAAACCAGAAGCTAATAAACAAGATAAAGAAACTATGATTTCATCATAACCAAGAGTAATATGTTGTGTAACACTGCCCAACGTGAAGCAAACATTTTTAACAAAACTTCCATCCCGGATATACGGCCTAATTTCAATACAAATATGTCCACATAGGAGGGTTAAGCCATACTACAGTTCTCCCTGAGCCCTTCTTGCTTCAAAGGATGTAGTACAATGAAAACTGTTTGTTGAAGGTTTGCTAACTGAGTACTAAAGAAAAACAAAAAATATGAAAGCTTGATATTCCCATCAAACAAGGAAGGCGTAGCGTTGAAAATTATTAGAAAAGAACATTCGAAGGATGGTAGAACTATCAAAAGATGAATTAAATTATAAAAAATATACTGTGCGTCAGTGGCACGAAGGTAGAATGCTCACATCTGGTCCGGAGTTCGATCATTGCAGATGCACTCCTTTACCTCGCCAAACCAGTAATAAGACTGGTAAAGAGGAAAGGTTGAGCATTAGGCTAGCAACCCCATCCTGTAAAAACAAATACCACCGCTACCGAAACTTCAAGCCTCTACCTTGAAGCCCTGTGTTCCACTGGGATCGTAAAGGAATTAAAAAAACGATTTGGAAGTTATGTGTTCGGAAGACAGTGACATACTTCGACCATCATGTGAGGACGATGAATTGAAATTCAGTAAAACTTTGGTAGTATGGTATATCTCCGCAAATCTCCAGTTTAACGGACACATCTTGCAACAGGTGATATTTTTCCTTCATGGAGTCGCCTGTTCGAGATCTCAATAAAACAGTGACTTCAGTCAATAAAGCCACCTGTGTTGGTGAAGAGTCCCAGTCTGAGACCGACCGGCTATCCATTACTCCCTGATATCAGGTTGTGATTAAACTTATAACCAATCAAATCCCTCCAAATCAAAACTTGAGAATCTAAAATCAATGGAGTACACGCTTTGCGTGAGGTGTATGAAGTATACTGAGTGCACACTTTCAGAATATCTTCATTTGATAAATTGATCATCTGTTCTAGTATAGAATGTGTAATTATGCATCGTCTGTGTGCCTTTAGGAAAGTTGACTTTGAGAAATACATTAATTGTGCCTTATTTAATACATCGCTGATGGATTACTGACACAACAAACTTTTTCTGTTAAATTAGTCTCCTGATGCAGCAGTATGAAAGACAAACTGGAATGTTTACTTTTCATCAGTTTAGTTTTGCATGTGACTTTGTGCCATTAATTGGCTGTTATTCTCATCCAACATAAACATTTATTCCTCATGTGTAACTTAGGAAATATACATTTTTGTGATTTTCGTCTATGAACAGCGTTGTTGGTTTGCCTGCGGATGATAAGTTTCATGTGTGACAATATTGAACTTTAGGCGAATACATCGCATAAACTAATGTCAGGGGTACTATTTGTTGTCAGCAATAATTTGTATGTATATTCGTTTCCCCTCCAGTGTGGGTGTGTGTTATTTATGCAAAATGACAAAGAAAATATTTTGTGACACTTCCTAAGAGCACCATGTCAAATAAACACAACACACAGTACACCATAGCTGAACATTTGTACACATATTTGAAAACACGGTGTTATACGATTCCATGGAATGAATGAGATGAAATTTGCTTACATCTTACGATTTAGAATAATTTAAGCATATACGTTTTAAAAAGTGCCTGTTTCAAAGATCTAATCTATAAAACAGTTACCCTCTAAGCATTCACTTGCGCAAAAATTCTATATCTACTCGTGAACGAAGGACAAACGGATGTATCTGAGAATAATAGCACCTTCGCATAGATAATTGATGGCGTTAAGAAAGAGCTAAAGCTTTAGTATAGAAAATTTCAAACCCAATTACAGTCACAACCCAGTGATTAATTGACACTAAAAATTCTGCCCCGCCAGTTAACCAACTTCTTCAAAAATGATTCTCTTTTTATTCCTTTACATTCCCAGTGGAACATAGGGCTTCAAGTTAGAGGCTTGTAGTTTATGTAGCAGTGTTTATTTTTACGGGATCGGGTTACTAGCCTCACGCCCAACGTTCCTTCTTTGCCAGTTCTACTACTGGCTTAGCAAGGTAAAAGAATGCTTCGGTGGTCGAGGATCGAACCCTGGACCAGGTGCATGGTCGGCATGCGTCCAAACTGCTGTGCCACCAACGCATAAATGATTAAGCCACTACATAACTGCTTAAATTAAACAAACTCCATGATATAAGGGAAAGACGTGCACAGTGAAAGAATTTTTCTTTTCGACGACTCATTTTCATAACCTGCACAACCGTAATTATATTTAATAAAGAAAATCAATCAGCTCCTGGTAATCTTAGGTGTAGGTGACCAGTTCGAATTTAGAAAAGGGGGCAGAATTTGGCATGACGTAATAGATGGGAGAGAATGACTAATCCACATGATTGTTTAGGATGGACAGGAAGCAGTGGAAGGATGATGAAGAGTTCTTATAAAATCTTTTATCTTTTATTATATTATCTGTATGAAAACGCAATTTTATTTTTTAAAAATAATAGAATAGCATATAAGGATGATGAGAAATATAATAATAAGAATAGTAGACTTACATAATAAAAAGGAGCTAAATTACAGTAAGAACGTTAATCTGGTCACGGTTGGGCAAGGGAATGTATGCGGTGATTTTAAATGCAGAGGTCCAGCTTCAGATCCAGAATAGCCAATGATTCAGCTATGTAAACATGGCGTATTCGAATTCTTTTCCTACGATACTGAGGGACATTCTTTTAGCACTGTGAAGTATTCCTGCAGGTGAGGGTGTGCGATGTTCAGAGTTGACAAGATTTTCAAGGATGCAGCTGCTTCTATTCTTCTTTTATCCTCTGGCTAGCTAGCCATGCTGGATACTGTTTCAGAATACGTTTGTGGACTTGACGTTGCTTGCTGACGATATACTTTACTCCACACAAACAAGTAAACTGATAAATACACACTTAGGTGGCCAATGATGTATATTTCATTGGAAAACAAGTGATTGTGTAAGATTTTCAAAGTTCCGAGTGACACTAAAAATCCCACAGAATGAAAATTTAAACAATTTAATATTATTTTTATAACTTTCAATAACCCTGAAGATTAATATTTTCAGTGATTAATTGATTTTATTTTAAAAAGTGATCTATCTTACATAGGCATTCTGACCGTTTTAAATCTCATCATTAGGAGTATTACAGTAGATTTTGCAAGGTCCACTCTGGATTGAATTTCTACAGATGTTATATAACCTCAGTGATAATAAGTGGACAGTGTTTACACCGAAGTGAGTGCACCCGAATGAAAACATTTTAAGAAAGTTTATAGTTCACCAAATACGTTCATTATCAAAGATTTTACAGTCGGTCACTTTCAAAACACAAAAGCCAAGAAGCAAATGAAATTTTATTGAAAGACAAGCATAGTTTCATTAATTTTCAAATCCTTACTTTCACCGTTGTAATTTTATTTATGGCTACTTCATTAAAATATTTCTCGATTACCAGATCGATGACATCACTACCCCCGTATTCACCAGTGGCAAACTGTTCTAAGTTTCGGTTAAATTATAAAAAGACTTCCTTCGCTTAACTGACTTTCTTTGTCTATGACATAAATTACCACTTTCCTTTTTTATTCAAATCAGACAATATTTTTAAAAATGTTCTGCTCAGTTGAATTCAGACTTCGTTTTTTGTGTGCTGTGAATTCGACTGACTAATTTCTTCTGCATATTTCTCCCGTATTCTATCAAAAAAATAATAAAAGTGATGTGGAAAAATGGAGTTGAATAAACTAACTTCACATTTCAAAATACTCGATGTGGGCAGAAATACGCGTAATATTTTTGTTCACCACTCGGTCCGTCTATCGATTCACTTATCTACGCTAACAAAGCATTTTGGACACTTGAGATGTGCACAGTTTTTAACTCAAAACGTCTATTTGGTTGATAAATAGAAATACATATTCTTATACACAACATCGCGTGCAAGAAGGAACACGGAAAGACAATTAAGAGTTTGATAGTAATGTTCTCAGAGTAGATGCATTCTTATTTAATGAACTAATTGCTTTCAAGAGCAGTTTCATCGGATTTAATTCTGTCCACTGGAATGAAGTGTTCGAATTCACAGACTTCAGTCCTAACATTCTTTCTAAAAATATGTAGTCCATTTATTACATATGTAAATTTGGTCGAAGAATGAAATACATCAATGGACTACTCATCCTAAATAGATACGAGGACTTATTTTAGAACAGAATACATAATTAAGTTCTCAACCGTTGGTTGTTACTGTGACTTGGTTGAACTTGTATACTGCAACGAATCAACGAACTTTACTGGCTGGAACTAATACTGCTGCCAGATTGCTTGGACAAAGATTAGACTAACAGTAGTTATCGTCATAGTTTAATTTGTTTACACAATGTTAGGGGCATGTGGGAGAAGCTAAACTGCTGAGGATCGGAACATTTAACATCAGGATCCTTTGTCGAAGTGAATCACTTGTATCAGTAACCAGAATTCTAGCACCCCGTGCCATAGATATGTGTTGTATTCTGGAGAGACTCACACACAGTGGCTAGGACTCTCGCCGACCATGCACATGGTCCCAGGTTCGATCCCCTGCTGACGCACACCCGATATCTATGGTCGGCCTGTGAAACTTTGGGCTGCCGATATCACATGCTGAAAATTCCATACCTGTACCAAAAAATACGGTGTACAATCAAGTTGTAACCAAAAATAGATCGAAGTGTGGTTATTCACTTAACATCATCTAGCCAACAGAGTAAATCTGCGGAATTCACCTAAAGGGGATCGGGAGATTCTTCAGATAGTTCACAAAGACTCGTAGGTGCTAGTGCGGAAGTTTTCCTACTTGATTTGATCCCAGTTGACAGTCGTATATGTGATGTCCATGTGAATGGATCCATTAGATAAAGCAAAGTTTGCGACAACTGTTGTTGCCTTTTCTTAATCTCTGCCTATGGTCCAACAGACCACATTTGAAAAGAAGTGAATGATGAACGTTTTTAATCCCTGTGACTTGCTGTTAAAAGCAAAACGCTCAGATACGATCACTTTAGCAGGATAATTCAGTGGTGAAGTAGGGAAATTGTGTGAGTCTGAGAAATATATTGGCTGTGTAGATGGATTTCTATACCAGTGAACAAACAACTGTAATTGTCTTCTACAGTTCTGCTCAGAGAACCATCTATTCCTGGACAGCACTAACTCCAAAGGCAAAGAGAGATACTGCCTAACCTAGCGACTTTCATTAAAAAATCAACTGTCGAATCAAACAGACCATATAACGATAAGTCGACAATGAGGTGGGTATGTAGAAGACTGTCTTCCCTCCTAGAATACTTGCACAGACTCCAAACACACCCTAGTCCGCCCAAATATATGCACACGATTAATCGAATTTAGAAAAAGGATAAAAATAAATCCGTAATGTCTTCAGTTTGACTGGGACATAAAGTCATTATTCAGTGGAGAAATGGATAAATGAGTATCTGAGTTTGACAGCAAGATTTATGCTGAGAAATTGTAGTAAAATATCCCGTCGGCTCGAGAAACACTTATGCAGGCTGTTGATAAGGTAAAATCAAAGTTTGGTAAGTGACAATTGATTTCTGCTGCTTTATCTGAACTAACTGACGCAAGAAATCTGATTCCGGTGGGCTCCAAAAACGTTAAGGAATGGAAGCTGCTCAAAAGTAAGCTGACTAAAAGTTTCTGCAATAATCACAAACAGTGGAGGGTGACAAAAGTAAAAGGGATAGTAAAGATGTCGGAAACAAGCAACACCAGATAACTAGTTGGGCCTATTAAGGAGGTAAGTTGCAAAAGGCAAATGATGACGACCGAGAAGATTGACGCCTTAATTAGCTTTTGGCGTAGATAACTGATAGGCTGTAAGAGACATTGTGAGGAGACATTAAACTGGCCTAAAGCCATACTAAACATCCACAGCATCCACTACCCACCTGAATGATAGCATCCCTACATCTATTGTAACAACAGAAGACAAGGGCCACACACAGATCGTTTATTTAGGAAACCAACACATATTTATGTATTTTCATGTACATTATCATACATTATTATTCTAAGCAAACGAATACAGTCTTCTGATTGGTGGTTTCTCGCTGAACGTTAATCTTTCATCTCTTTGTGGCTTTTTATTGAAGTTCAGATTATCTATCTGCAAATTGTATCCGCTTACGCAAAGTCTGCTGTGATTGTTTGTTGAATCAGTCTTTGTTCTTATTGTTCTCACGACCAATACTGGGGACGTAAACATTGACGTAAATTACTGTCTACCAACTTGGCTAGCAGCCAGCTCTCACCGCACTATAACTAGCCTCAACCAGCTTACTGGCACGCTAGTTTTCCAGCCTGTCCCAAACCCAGGGAAAGAAGGAGGGTTAACCGTGACGCTAGCGACCCTACTCCGAAAAACCGATCCAAATTCTGTAGACACCTCAAAGCACATGATAAATATAAAAGACGAAATTACTATTCTCTGGAATCAAAGAAACGAAATGATGTAGGCTGGTGAAAGCGTTCAGGAAACCAGTCAGCCAATATGTCTTCTTCTGATGAAAGCAAGAAAATTAATGTGGACATGGAATATCCGTACAATGTACAGGTGTGGGAATGCTGCCTAGGTAACCAAAGAAATGCAAAGATATAACATAGAAGTGCTGGGTATCAGTGAAGGCAGATTGAATGGATGTGGATTGTAATAATTGTCCACTGAAGATTCAGTAATCTACTTCAGTCTGGTCATCCAGACGACACCCACGACCACATTGAAGAAGTGAGTGGCTATCATGATATCACTGGTGGCAGCCAAAGTCCTAATACAGTAGGAACCAACTTCATCCTGCAGGATCATGAGAGCAAGATTCAACTCAAAAGGAAAAGAGGAATGTCATATTTATCCTATGCTTCGCACCATACTACAAACAACGGGGAACAAGAGAAGAAGGAAAACTTTCACAGACATCTACAAACAGTGTTGAACAAAATCCCAGTTGGAGACGTCAAAATCCTCATGGGTGATGTGAATTCCAGTAGTACTGGGAGCAGTAATAGAGAAAGAGAACTCATCGTGCGTCAAGAGGCTCTGGCTCCGTGAAATGAAAGACATTGGAGAATTATTCGCAGACAATGTGCACAAGCACAAAGATAAACACAATGCAACATGGATTTCTCCTGACGGACATATTACAAATCAAAAAGACTTCAGCTCAGCGTTGCTCAAGAAAGTGGAGACTCAGTCAGTCAGCTTGACACAAAGTCGATAAGGGGAGCAGATGTGGGCTTAGACCATCATCTAGTTCAAGGAACCTTCAAAAAAACGCTGAAATCCATGAAAGCAAATGGAGATAGGCCGCTGTAATTCGAGCTCAACATTTAGACTTTGAGACATTATATCAGATAACCAGGCTGCTCGCTATCCGGGAAGAGATCAACTCAGATGATAAAAGCAATAAAAGAACTTCCTTTCAGGGGATACCTATCATATAGTGAAAGCAGAAATCCTAAATGCAATCAAGCTACCAAAGTACAATCGGGAAGGCAGCAGGACCCGATTGGATTCCCCTAGCTCCAAGCATTGAAAACGGACCCAGAGATTGTGTTAGATGTGCTCATGCCATTATCGCCAGTGGTTTGAAAGGAAGGAAAGGTAACTATCGATTGAAAGAAAGGCTACCTCATCAAGCTTCCAAAGAAAGGCGACAATCGCCTCACTCTGAAGAACTGGCGTGAAATAACGCTATTATGTAAATACTAGGTAGCATCATCCTGGAGAGAATAAAAGATGCACTAGTGAATACAGAACTCCGCCCTCCACTAGGAACAAGCTGGATTCAGGTAAGACAAATCATGTGCTGATCAAATTGCAACTCTACTCATCGTCATCAAACAAAGCAGAGAATGGCAGTCAAACTTCTACCTCAACTTCATCGACTTCAAAAAGACCTACGACGGACAGCGCTGACCGAGGAGTAATTTGGAAACTACCTCAACACTATGGCGTACGTCAAGTCTTTATCAACCTCATTCAACAACTATGTGACAATGCCACGCGTCAGGTGACCCACAACGGAAAACTCAGCGAGGCGTTTGAAGTGCAGGAGTAAGAAAAGGCCCCTTACTGTCACTAATGACATTCCTAATTGTGGTAGACTGGATTACGCATCAGACTGTTGGGGTGAGGGAAGACAGACCTACCTTGGACCTATAAGAAGTCTCTAGAAGATCTGAATTTCAGGGATAATTCCATAAATAATGTCACGCAAACTCGCAGACTTGCGGGCAAAAATAAAAAAAAACTGGCAGAAAAGGCTGGCAGCAAAGATAAGACCTCAGGTAAATATGGAAAAAACAGAGGTGATGAGTCAGAAAAATTTACTCACGCGACACAAAAAGCATCTCGACAAAGGCACTGAATACTTTTATCAACGGCTACCTTCGCCCTATATTAAACATTAGATGGTCACAGTGAATTAGCGACAAGAAACTCTGGGGACGAACTTGCCAAGAACCTATTGTTGAACAAATATACTCCGGACACACACTGAGTAGATTGTCGGTTGACATCGTGCTCCAGGCCATCTCTAGAGTGGAACCTGGATGGAAAACGAGCAGTTGGACTTCCAGGTTTGACGTAGAGGAGATCATGAGAGGAGGAGACGAGAGCATAAAGACAATCGTAGGTCCAGCTAAAGAGGACTTCAGAGAACATGATGAAACAGAAATGTGTTTCTGAAGCCCTGTCTTCCACTTCAAACCCAAGGGAACAATAAATAAAAATAATAATAAGCAATTGTAACTGAGACTACAAGAGCTGTCTCCAATGTGAAACAAGACAAAGCAGCAGGACTTGATGTAATGACTCCAGCGGTGTTTAAGGACGGTGGTGAAAAGCCTTTGTCTGGGTAAACTGAATCATTTAGTAATGTGCGAGAGGCAGACGTAGTTCCATTAGGCTAAGTTAAGTCACTCACTATTACAGTTTGTAAGATGGGAAATAGGTCTTCCTGTGATAGTCATAGGATCACAAGCCTCACTAATTTAATATCTAAAGTTTTAGTTACAGTGATCATGTGCAGACTAAGTGATGCTTAGGAGTAAAAAGCCTGAGAAAACCACTCGAGCTTTAGAACCGAAGAATGGTGTATTTGTCATATTTCTGTCCTTCTACGGATTCTGGAACATAGACAAACGTATCAGAGTTTCACATCTGCCATAGTTCTTGACCTGAAGATGGCATTCAACTCAGCCGAACAACAGGTGCTTTAGCAGTATTTAGATGAGAAGGGAAAGTCGAGGAGGTATGTCACAATAATCAAGACGCTCTTTTCGAACTCATACAGCCATGTAATAGCTTACTCGGAGTTCTCATCTGAAATAGTAACAGTTAGTGGAGTCTATCATAGATGCTCACTGTCCACTTTTCTGTTTAATTTCATCGTATATGTACTAATTGATCTGGCCCTAAATGACTTAAGCGATTTAGGGACTGACTGGTTACAAGGAGACAGCACTGGCGCCTTTGTATTTGTGGATGATATACTCCTCTTAGGTGAAGGAGGGTTGTAAAATGCAGTGTCTTCCGAACAATATCGAGCAAAAATCTCCGAATTTTAGGCATATGGTTTGTTCTTGTCAAATATAAAGTGATGCTACAAGACTAGACTGCACCCACTGTACTTAAAGATAGGGAATGAAGCGGCAGAGCATACTGACCATCTCACTGATTTGGGAAGTTTCATCTTCCCTGACGGACTGATTGCTGACTGAATTTCAACACTTATAAAAGGCTCGTATAGCACCTGGCAACTTAAGTCATCTTTATTGTAGACGTGATGTCAGGTTATCGATAAGAGATTGTTTGCACTGAATAGCATTTCGCTCTATGGCTATGAGACATGGCCATTGAAGAAAAGCATATGAAAGGACTTGCCACCTTTGACAACCGATCTGTGCGTTCTGTCTCCCGTATCAAGTGATATAATATGGTGAGTATCACTGAAGTTCTGCGTAAAATGTTATAGAAGGTTGAATAATGAGGTTATGATGCTACATTGAATGACACGGCTGACACACATGTTGCTCATTCTGAGCGATTGCCAACATCAGCGAATAACTCTGGCTGACATAGGATTAGATTAGAAAAGAGTTGAGGGTCCATGAAGTCATCGACAGTTGGTTTTAGTCACATAAGGATTTGCAGACTGCCTCGTTTGAGCCTAGGTTTAGCAAGATCCAGCGTTTGGAGACCATTGGTGATATAGCTGAAATTCGTTTTTAGTGGCGCAGATGCATTTACCCCTTACATCTACTAAACCCTCATGTTTACCAGAGTTACTGTTCTGCTTATTATAGTCTTTTGGAATCTTCTTACTCCCTCTATATCTTTAGCCCAACTGTGGGTGCTACATGGAGCGCTACAACTCACCTAGTTAATTTAAGCAGTCAAAACTCAGAGAAACATTTGCTCTTTGCTCATTGATGTTTTATTCTTCTTGTTTTCCGAAAAAATTAAAATTTTGCCAAACCAAACTTTACAAATAATTCATATGTCTACTATTAAATGACTACAGAAAGGTGTTCCAGAAATTATAACAGCCGTCAAGATCACTGGTTTCCACCATATCGGGAGTGAAGACAGACATTTACTGATGACAATTCATGGATAATATAGTCCGAAACTTTACCTCCAAATAAACCTTTACTGAGCATTAGATTATTTCTGAAGTGCTGGTAAGCAGCACAGTACTTGGGTTTCAAATCGGTTGTGGGGCAAATACTTGATGATATCATCAGTTGGCGGTGGTGCTCTATTTCAGGAAAAGGAAGAAGTTAGAATTCATGGATCACTGAATGCCAGCCTCTTGGCTGAATAGTTAACAAAACTGCCTGACAAGCTGAAGGTCATTGATTCGATCTTCAGTGACGTCACTCAAGAGTCCTCGAAACAACATCCAGTTAGTAGTACTGTATCACTCTGTACTATATCAAATAAAATTTTTCAAATTTTTTTTTACAGCTTGATTCCACACTGTATTTTTGGTACAGGTATGTTGTTTTCAGCATGTGATATCGATAGCTTAAATGTCGCAGGCTGACTATAGATATCAGGTGTGTGTTGGCAGGAGATCGAACCTCGGACCATGTGCATGGTCGGTGAGAGTCCTAACCACTGTGCCACCGACGTACAATGGCTCTATCATAGCATTGCACTCTTCATAAGTGGCCGAATTATATTTTTACTGTAAATTCTATGTTGACTTGCAACGAAAATTTGAAAATAATCTCAAAGAATCTGTAGTAGTAGTAGTTGGTTTGTTCTTTTATCATTTATTCGCTTCTTGGCGGAAATGCAACCCTCTTCAAGGGCTTCTTCTTCCCTGTCTCTACCCTTGACATAAAAATTATCAATACTTCTCAGAAAACGCCGCCTAGCATGCTGCTTAAATATATTTATAAGTAATGCAGACCAAGATATACCAGAGAAACCAATGTGATATTATGCAAATATGCTACGTGATTCATCAATACAACGATCAGAATAGAAAGACAATTTTCAGATGTATTAATTTAACATTAAACTCTCAAAATAATGTACAAATTCACATTAAGTACAAAAATAAGTACTACGAAATCACCAGTTGTGTACAGAACAATCGTTTCTGTGCCAAAGCAAACTGTCATCATTTATGCAACTGTGATCTGACGCAAATGCGAAATCGTTTGTTTTGTTTTCTACTGCAAGTCAGACTATCATAGATTGCGTGATTAGGAATCAGGATAAAATAAGCGGTGATAAAATTAGAGTATTGCATTTGAAAGCGACGAATTCTTTAGAAGTAAAACTGAGTCCGAATATCGAATGACTCTTTGTGTTTATCATTTAATAGTCGGTTTAAATATTTGTCGGAAAAATTGTTCAAAATACATTCATGTTGCTTTGAGTTAAACGTAATAAAAAGAATGATCTAAATCAGTTGTTTCGGAATCATAGTTAGCATATCTTAGTCTTTATTACAATAATTTTTACTATGGCATTTCGTTGATAAGCATTATCAAACCATCCGTATATTTATTTGCATCAATATGTTGACTATTTTGCCTAATGTTTGAATACAACCAGGCATACTTATTCAGAGAAATACCATTAGTAAGCCTACATTCTATTTTTATTTATTGAAGTTAAGAGGAAACACTGAGATGCAAGTACATTCAACTTACCAGTTCAGATAAGACGAAACGCTTTTAACGGATTCCAATAATACCCTTCATCAGGCACAGTAGTTAGGACTCTCACCGACCATGCATATGGTCCGAGGTTCGATCCCCTGCTGATGCACACCTGATATCTATGGTCGGCCTGAAATATTTCGGCTACCGATATCCATGCTGAAAATTCCATACTTGTACCAAGAATACAGTGTGGAATCAAGCTGTCATCAAAGATAAAATAAAAAAATATTATTGTTCCCTTGGGTTCCGAGTGGAACTTGGCGCTTAAACAATACATCTAAACTTTCTTCTATTTTCTGCCATCCTCTTCAACTCGATCTAAGATTGACCATAATCTATCATCTCCTCCTTCCTAAGTGATCTCCTCCATGTCACTCTCGTATCGACTCGTCGCTTCCTACTGAGACTCCACTCAAGCGAGGGTCTGAGGATAGCTCAATGTCATTCTACGGTCTCCTCAATGTATATGCCATCCACGTCCATTTTCTTCTACATAACTGTTGAACGACCGGCTCTTGGTTGGTGTGTTACCAACTAGAGTTTCTTGTTACTAATTATTTCTGCTCATTTGATATTCAGTACGGAACCAGCGGAGAAAGGTGTTAATGAAAGTCTACAATTTGTTGGAAATCCTTTTCTTGACACGCAGTGCAAGTTTCTGACCCGTATAGGAGGACCAACTTCGCCTTGGTGTTGAAAATTGGAATCTTGTTCTCAATGCAAGCCATGGAGTGCAGAAGATTTCCAAGCTGGTTTCAGGTCAATAAACACGTATCTTGCCTTTCCGATTTTGGCTAGTTGTGACATCTTCATCCATTCCAACTGCTTGTAGCTGGAACGATTTTTCGTAGCCAGATAAGTGAAGGAGCCCGCTTCTGTTGAATTTCTCCCATTGATGGTGACTGGTGCTTGTTTTCAAATAGTTAATGGAAAGCACTACCCGTAGAAACTGTTGCTTAGAGTGAGCAATGTATACATAAATCGGTTTTAACGCCTCGATTCTCACTGATTTCATCATATACCAACGTAAACTTCATAGGCTGTTTTTATAAACAAAATACTTGGCAAAAATTATTACACAATACTTGTTTAACTAACATTATTCTCAGTTGCACAGACTGATTGCTGCCGCTGTAGCCCAATCATAAATTGTGCAATGGCAACATCGATATAAATGAATATTCGTAAACCTCGCCTAGACTACTAGCTTTCTAGTGTTCTAGCCGGTCCCAAGCCCGAATAAAGAGGGAGGGTTGGGGCGTGGTGCTAGCAACTCCACCCCCGTAAGACAACCAAATCGCTACAGAAACTTCAACGAACAAATATATTAAAAATTCTAAAAATATAAACAGTGACCTTATTTTTCGCTGGAATCGGGGAAGTGAAATGACGCAGGCTGGTGAAAGCCTTCGGGAAGCCAGTCAGCCGATGTGCCTTCTTTCGATGAAAGCAAAAGTAAGGATGGGTACCTGGAATGTTCGTACAATGTACGAAACTGGAAAGGCTGCCCAGATAGCCGCTGAAATGAGAAGGTACAGAATAGAAGTGTTGGGAATCTGCGAAAGCAGATGGAACGGAACTGGAAGGTGCCAACTACCAACTGGAGAGACAGTAATCTATTCCGGCCACCCGGAGGACAACCACGAGCACACCGAGGGAGTGGCCATCATGATGTCACCAACAGCAGCCAAAGCTCTCATGCAGTGGGAACCAATCTCCTCCAGGATAATGACAGCCAGGTTCAACTCAAAAGGAAGGAAAGTTACAGTCATTCAATGCTATGCGCCTACAAACGTCTCAGAACAAGAGAAGAAGGAGGCGTTCTACAGACAACTACAAGCAATAATGGACAACGTCCCAAATGGCGATATCAAAATCCTGATGGGCGACATGAATGCGAAGCTGGGAGGAGACAACACAGGAAGAGAACTCACCATGGGTCGTGAGGCCCTCGGTGAAATGAACGACAATGGTGAACTCTTCTCAGACTTCTGCGCCTTCAATGATTTGGTGATTGGTGGCAGTGTGTTCAAACACAAGGATATACACAAGACGACATGGATTTCACCAGATGGAAACACCAAAAACCAAATAGACTTCATCTCAATTTCAAGAAAGTGGAGACGGAGCCTACTGGACACAAGGTCGAGGAGAGGAGCAGATGTGGGTTCAGACCACTATCTAGTACAAGGGACTTTCAAGGTGAAACTAAAAGCCTCGAGGATAGCTGGGGATAGGCCACAATGCAAGTTCAACACTCAATTACTGAAGGACACAACCACAAAGGACACATTCACTGCAACTGTCAGAGCAAAGCAGGAAACACTACGCGACATCACTGAAGAATCATGCGTGGAAGAACATTGGAAGTCTCTGAAGGCGATTCTCAACGAAACGTGTTCAACGGTTCTAGGAAGAAAGAAGAGACAAGACAAGGAATGGCTCTCAACGGACACTTGGAAATTAATAGAAGAGAGGAGAATGGTGAAAGAGAAAATGATTCAATGCAAGGACGGACAGGAGAAGGAGACGCTGAGCTCAACTTACACAGCATTGGACAAAGAAGTGAAGAAGAGTGCTAGGAAGGACAAAAGACGATTCTACGACAACCTGGCCACTGAAGCTGAAAAGGCAGCAGGCAAAAGGGACCTGAGGACACTATATCAGATAACCAAATCTCTATCCGGGAAGAGACCAACACAAGCGAAACCTATAAAAGACAGCCAAGGGAACCCAATTACCAAGGAAGAAAAACAGATTAAACAATGGGCGGATCACTTCAAAGGACTCTTGAACCGACCATCACCTGCAACCCGTCCAGAAATACCAACAACAGCAGCACACAACTGCAAGTTGACACCAATCCTCCAACGAAAGCTGAAGTCTTGAATGCAATCAAGCTTCTGAAAGCTGGAAAAGCAGCTGGACCAGATGGAATACCCCCTGAAGCACTGAAAGCGGACCCAGAGACGACAGCAGACATGCTGACTCCATTATTGCAAAAGGTCTGGAAGGAGGGAAAGGTGCCTACTGACTGGAGGAAAGGTTACCTCGTGAAACTACCAAAGAAGGGCGACTTAGGACTCTGCAAGAACTGGCGAGGAATCATGCTGCTGTCGACGCCAAGTAAAATCCTGAGTCGCATCATCCTGGAGAGAATAAAGGACGCACTGGATACAGAACTCCGACCAGAACAAGCTGGATTCAGGAAAGGCAAATCATGTACTGACCAAATTGCAACTCTACGCATCATCATCATCGAACAAAGCATGGAATGGCAATCAAACCTCTACCTCAACTTTATAGACTTTGAGAAGGCCTTCGACAGCGTTGACTGTGAAGTAATTTGGAAATTACTCGAGTACTACGGCGTACCCCAAATATTCATCAACCTTATTCAACAGCTGTACGACAACGGCACATGTCAAGTGATCCACAACGGAAAACTCAGCGAGGCGTTTAGTGTAAACACAGGAGTCAGACAAGGGTGCTTATTATCACCAATGATATTCCTAATTGTGGTGGACTGACTGGATTATGCGTCAGACAGTGGGAAACGAGAAGACAGGAATATCCTGACCGACCGACGTGAAGAACCTAGAAGACCTGGATTTCGCACGTGGATGATTTATGTTTGATGTCACACAAAATCGAAGACTTACAAGCGAAAACCGACAAACTGGTCGAAGAAGCAGCGGCGAAGACAGGACTCCAGGTGAACACAGACAAGACGGAGGTTATGAAAATAACCAGCCAACCAAAACAAAGACAGCAACATCCAGCGCCAATCACCATCAACGGGAGGGATTTGAAAGAGGTTACTTCATTCACTCACTGATCTAGGGAGCATTGTCTCAACTACAGGAATCGGAACGGACGAGGATGTCAAATCGAGCGAGAATCGGGAAGGCGAGCGAGAAACACATTCATCAACCTGAAACCAATCTGGAAATCTTCGTCACTCAGCATCAACAACAAAATTCGGTCGGATTTTCAATACAAATGTCAATTCAGTCAGTTCTTCTATAGGGATCAGAAGCTTGGCTGGCGGGTCACAAAGAAAATTTCCATTAGCCTGTTGCAGACCTTTATCAACCAACAACTGTCTTCGCTGGCTCTATACTGAAGATCAGATGGTCGGGCCGGAAAGAATCACCAACAAGAAACTATGGGAACAAATAAAGCAAGAACCAATCGCCCAACAAATATGCAGGAGAAAGTGGAGATGGATTGGACACTCGATCGCTGAAGAGGCCGCTGTGTGACATCGCGCGCGCCTCAGGCCATTGCTTGAGTGGAACCAGGTCGAAAGGGAAGCGGCGAGTGGGTCGTCAGTGCAAGGAGATCGTGTGAAGAGGAGCTGAAACAATATGGACTAACATGGATGCCGGTGAAAAGTACAGCAGAAGACAGAAGCAAGTGGAGACTTGCAGCTGAAGCCCTGTGTCCCACTAGGAACCCAAGAGAACAATAATAATAATAGACATCACTTCACAGCCTTGGCTTTGTTAAATATGTCGCATTCAAGAGACAAAGAGATCATATAATTCTGTGTAAGGAGTAACAAGATCTGATTTTTATCTTTTACCGTTTGATTCCACTTTCTTTTTCTGAAATAGCTACAGACAGTTCTCCAGTGTGAACTGCTACAGGGGAACTGAGATGGAAAAGCTCTATACAGCTTTGGGTATGATGTAACTAGATGTAATAGTTCACACATTAACGTTAATTAATGGCAAACTTTGACAAATTAAATCCAGAAAATATTTTGGGATAAAGATTGTATGTGAAGAAATTTGACAGTGCGGAAATAGATGTATCAACGCAGTACATGAGGCATTGTTATTGATTTTGCCGAAATGATATGATTCATATAAAATTCAACCATATTATCACACTCACCTGTTGAATGATTAAGTCAATCATGGCTTGCACGAACTTATGAGAAGAAAGGATTGAAGGTAAAGGACACGTTGCTAAGTTTAATCAGCTGTCATTTAGACACAGTAGTCCTTTAGTGAAAGAAATTAATTTAAATACATTAAAATAAGTATACAATTGGTGGATGGTGGCTAGCGGTGGAATCCAGGATGCGCATTTCGTCCTTTTTGGGACTCATCAGCTGGATGTACCTGCATTTCTCAGTGAGTGATGATGTTCCCACTGAGGCTCGAACCCAGTGCCCATAATTTCAAACGCCAAAGCGTTATCCACTAGACCACTTGGGCCACGAGAGCCACCTCTTGTGCAACGGGTCATATTAATTATTGAATTGAATTTTTGATTTTCCCGTCGACTAATTGGACCGAAGTGCTCGGTCTCAGGTAGACATGTCGGCTTCTTGTGCAGATGCTTCGACGATGTCTGGGCATCTGCACAAGAAGCCGACATGTCTACCTGAGACCGAGCACTTCGGTCCAATCAGTCGACGGGAAAATCAAAAATTCAATTCAACATTAAAATATGCTCAACGTAAAAAAATCTATTGAATTAAACAGAATAACCAGTCGACATCATAAGACATTTATGATATTCCATCTGGTTGTACTGTCTTCAAGTGTACGAGCATTCTAACACGTTGTCAAATGTCTTGCTTATTACAAACAGTGCGACAAACAGATTTCGAGTTCTGAAAAAAACGCTCAATAGATAAATGTTCTCCATATCAGTTTGTTTATTAGATGTATCACAAAAGCAGTGAAACGGTATTATTTACTGAATCACGCTTCGAACACAATTTGCTGTTCATAATCATATCAGTAATAATCACACGACTTCGAAACTTTCGTTTGATAGTATTCTTTATTCTCTCCTATTTGTTGCAAGGGTAGTAGAATTCTCCAGATGATTGGGATAGGTGTTTAATCGTTCCTCTTACATGTGTTTGCAGTTGATTCGATAAACAAAGCTTCTGTTATCAATCTCTCCCTCCATCCTGTCACATTAGATTTTAAAACTGTCATCCTATCCCATCCCATTGTATGGTTAATAAATAATTAATAAAATAAATAATGATAGTAGTCATAGTAATAATAATATTAATGACGATTTGCATGTCAAATATGCGCAAGATAGCGACAACACCAACAATAAGGAATCTGAATCATCGGTGGTACTTCCATACAAAGAAGAAACCTCGAAAACCTTACACAGAATTCTTAACAAGGCAGGAATAAAAGTGGCATTTAAACCCACAAATTCAATGAGAAATAAGCTTTTTCGGTTAAAAGATCCTGTGGAGCCTTTAAAACAAAACAATTTAATTTATCTAATACCCTGCTGGAATGATTGTCAGGTCAAATACATAGGTTAAACTAGTAGAACAAGGGCAGTCAAACTAGCGCAGTATAAATACCTAGCAAAATCTAGATTGGTTGAGCCAAATAAGATAAGAAATCTAGAGAATAGTTCAGAATAGTTACACACAACCATACAATGGGATGGGATAGGATGACAGTTTTAAAATCTAATGTGACAGGATGGAGGGAGAGATTGATAACAGAAACTTTGTTTATCGAATCAACTGCAAACACATGTAACAGGAATGATTCAATAGCTGTCCCAGATATCTGGAAAATTCTACTACCCTTATGACAAATAGGAGAGGACAAGGAAAACCATAGAACTGAAGTTTCAACATCATGTGATTATAACTGGTATGATTATGAACAATAAATTTTGCTCAAAACGTCATTCAGTAAACAATACCGTTTCACTGTTTTTGTGATACAGCTAATAAACAAACTAATATGGAATTACTTATTACCACAGTGCCCAAGTTTTACACATATTAAAAATATTCTCCTTTTCTTTTTTTTACCCTCTAATTGTTGCTATTATTTGCTTCGCTAATCGCCATCCACTGACTTTTTAACACTAAGTAATGATTACTCAGAAACTTGACACCACTTGATTAACGAATTATGTAATGGGTTGGAAACTCCTATATATATATATATATATATATATATATATATATCACTGTTATCGATGAGGATTTAATTAAGACGTAAACACTTACTCTCCTAATATATTGTTGCCTAAATGTTTAATGAGGAATTTTCTCTGGACTAAGGGTTTTCTTAATGAGCATAAATATTCGAGCTGTTTCTTTGTTGTTTTTTAATGTTTTCTCGTCAAGGTCATCGAAAATTGACAAAACACATTAACGTTGAATGTCACGATCAAGAAAAGCAATTCTAAGTCCAGTTATTTTAGAAGAAGTACTAAAGAAAACTGTCGGTATTTCCAAGAATGAAATTTAAAAAAGTACTCACTTCATTGTATGAAGCAAGAACAACAGATTTCGCAGAATAAAATGGTACCAACATTTATTTCGTTGGCTTCTCATCAGCTGCTTACATGCTAAAGTCATTATTAAGTATACCTACAGAAATAATTTTAACATACTTGCACAGATTTCACTTATACACAAAAATCAATCAGTCATTATATGCATTCAGTAATAATATATATAGTAATAATAAACGCTTTATCTTGAACAATAATGTACATACACAATGAAAACTTTTGGCATCACGTAATCAGATGGAAGAGTGGTGAAAATACCCAGTTACCAGGCCAATGAAAGACTGACAATTGTTTTTTCCTGAGCGCATAGATCAGGTAAATGTAAATCAGTTGAAAAACGAAGATATCTTAATCAGCCAAACCTTCTAAGTTAGACTGTAAAGTTACCGGGTAGGCCTCCACTTTAACACCCAATGACTCAAGTTCTTTCCAACATTGTCAGTCCTTTCATAGAAGGTATTTTAGGTAATTGTATCAACCATTAACTTTTTTATTTAATATATCGGTAAAAAGATAAGTAAAACAGATTTATTGTTATTAATAATGTGTAGGTTTAGCTTAAACCTCTAAAGAAAACAATTAAATATCTTTCATTTTATGTTGTCAAATATGAAAACACTAATTAATGATAAGTCACATAAACAATGTGCTTTATCATTTACTTTGTAGGGCGTCGTTTATTACACTACAGTGTTTCATACTAATGGAATGCATATCAATGTAAGCTTACATCTATACGCCTAAAACCAATTTGTTGTGGAATAACTGAACTTATATTAATAACATGTATATTAATATCCGTTTATGTGCATTTTTATTACCAAGCTTGTATATATCTACTCATATAGATGAATGTGCATCATAAAACTTGGTTGAGAAAAAGGCGCTTTAATTACATCAGGATATTAAGCTTTGGTAGCATAGTATGATACATAATTTAATAAAATACTAGATAGGGACACTGATAATTATTGTAGATAATAACAGTACAGATTACTGCATGGGGAAGTGAGATAAAAACCCATACACATTTCAGTGTTTATAAATAAAATGCTACTCCTAAAATGTTTAGTAAATCAGTGTACTTGGAAATTAGGCGATTTCGTCTCCTTTACATTACCGAAGCTCTAGACATTCACGTAGTGGAACCTGAGCTTTTCATGCCAAAATATTATTCATCCACTTCTGCTATCAGGGTAACAACCCTGTAGGTTTTCGCTCTTAATAACTCCTTCATTTCTATCGGACTCTCGTGTAATTCCTTATTTCCTTCGTTTCTATGTGTACTCTGTATACAAATCATTAAATTATTTACCTTTTTACACAACTCTAATATCCTTACTTAACTCGCCTTATGATGGACTAAAATTAACAACTATTACCATGACAACTCATCACCTTTGTTATTACACTCTTTCACAAAAAGATGGTACAAAAATGCGACCATACAGTTAACGAAAATGCATTTCCCGAAAACAGCCTCTTCTCTGAACTACTTGGTGCATTGTAATTGTGATCAAAACGTATTGCTTAACTGTTGACAGTTTACTGTTAGGTTAATAGGTGAACTTAATCAGGTGTCTTTAAAGCATGAGTTTTGTATTTCGCGCAAATTAGTAATTTTGTTTCAAAAAACGCCTTGACTATTGAAATAGAAAAGCCAGAGCTCTGCATTCGAAAAATTTCTATTCAGAATGAATTTTTATGTCAACTGATTAGATTTATTATAGAAAAAATATTCATTCACACATCTATAAAACACAAAATAATTGAGGAAAGAATATCCTTTTTGATAAATTCCTCTTCTAGCTCTACAATTATATATATGTTTATATACACAGAATACTCTAGAATAGTAGTTAATAACAATATTAGTGCTTTTTAACTAATATCGATTTGTTAAGTAGGATCAGTGGAATTACAGTTCATTAAAGATGCATAAACTATAATTATTATAATAATAATAAAGATATAGTAGCGAATAATATATCAACTAAAATTAGGAAAATTCCACAAAAATCCAGCATCATTCAAACCTAGATGGCCAAAGTTATGATAATGTCTGAACTAACTTCTTTTGGATGTATAAATTAGGCTTGATAATATTGATCCCCACAGCCTCAGCAATATTTAGTAGTCGAACACTTAAGGCGAAATTGAGATTCCTAGGTATGCGGTAAATGACCTAGAAAGCATGGTTAACGTCAATCTTGTGTCCTGTATCCACAAGATGAGATGCAATAGCGCTTCGAATAGATTTTGTTTGTCCATTGCTTAACCACGCAGGGTGATGTTCGGAAATTTGATGAGAAACACGCCTTATTGTATGGCCTATGTAACTGTCTCCACAGAAGCAGTTAAATTGGTAGACACACATGGAAGAGGCGAAATTAGGCAGTTTGTCTTTTACTCCCGAACGCAAAAGAGGAGTGGTTTTGAAGACACAGCGTAATTCAGCAGCAGGAATGCTCTTTTTTGCCGCATTTCTAAGGCGCTGTATTAGTACCTCGCTGTTGTTTTCCCCAAGGAACTGCATCTGTAAGAATAAGGCTTTTTTGGAACTGTTGGTAGCTTGGGCTGCTTTGATTTTAGATTCATGTTCCTATCAATAAACTTTCTGGATAACCATTTTCACTTAGCAACCTTTTATTATTATAAGAATAAAACTTGCGCACTGTGGTAGAGTGTAATTTCATTATGGGTAAATTTTGTTTTGATAAAGTCTCACAGTGTTATACAGTAATGTTTACTGATGACGTTTCGAGCACAATTTATTGCTCATAATCATATCAAGCTTTTAATATTATTAAGTTCCTCATCAAGAAATTCATCCAAGTAAATTGCTCTTGCTCACAAATTTTTACTAATTAGCAATGTGAAATCAGTATACTCTTGTAGATAATATGACCGTCTTGAAATATACAGCTGAAAAGGAAACAAACCACGAAAAATTTATTTAATCATTTGGCCATTTTGAAATTGATTTAATTTTGCCAAATTGTTCCCAAAGTGGACATTTTGATGTTAATTGTGTCTGAACTATTGACATTAAATGCTCTCTATAACCAGAAGTTTCTTTCATGTAAATCCCCATCTAATATGTGGAAGTTATTAAAGGAAATCAGAGGTGGTAAGCAAATAATGAATGATACTTCTGTCGATGTTGATATGCTTAATAAATCCTTCTTAAATATCCCTGCAGATGTTATGATTCCTAACTCTAATAGTGTAAATGATGGCTGATTCTCATGCTTTAATACGAATGATGTCCTCAAGTGTCTTCAATCTTTCAAACCTACTCAGTCCCTTGGTCCTGATAATGATCCTGCTGTTATCTTTAAGAAGTGTGCTGACATCTTATGTTCCCCATTAACTGACATTTTCAACGAATCTTTTTACAAAATTATTATACCTGACTCATGGAAAAATATCAAGATTATTCCAGTGCCTAAATCAACAGGTGGACCTAATGTTAAGTTTAGACCTGTTGCTATTACCTCACCTTTTTTGAAAGTTATGGAAAGACATATTTTACTTAATCTTGAACTCTCTTTAAAGCCTTTCAATTACCCCAACCAGTTTGCTTATAAACATAGTAGGAGTACGTTAGATGCCGCTGTTGTCCTACATCATATTATAGTCTCTAGTTTAGATAAAGGAGCTAAATACGTTCGCTGTGCCTTCTTTGATTACACATCTGCATTTGACTCTGTTCCCAGGTCTCTCTTGCTAAGTAAGCTTGCTGCAACACAGGTTCAGAGCTGGACAAATAAGTGGCTGCATTCATATTTTTATGATAGGAAGCAGTACACCGTCTACAATGGAAAGTCCTCCACTACCTCAGTTACTTACTTTAGCTGGTGTTCCTCAAGGTGCTGTTAATTCTCCTTTTCTGTCTTCTTTTTTCTTACATGACTTGCCTCATTCTGATGTAGCCACTTTTGTTAAGTATGCTGATGACCTCTCTGTTTCTATACCTGTCAACTCTCAGTAAGATTGTTCCAAATTAAATAACTTTCTTTCGGAAATTAGTCAGTGGTCCTCATCAAACGGTCTTAAGCTGAATCCGTCTAAATGTCAGGTAGTCCATTTCGCTTTCAGACGTAAACGCGACCTAAAACAACTAGTTAGCTCACATGGCCCCAATATCATTGACGGCACAGAGGTTGAAATTACATCTAATGTCAAGTACCTTGGGCTGAGTATTTCCTACTATCTTTCCTGGTCCTCCCACATCTTGCTAGTTACTAGAAAGGTGTTTCGCTTAAGGTTCTACGTTAGAAAGTTTAGGCAGACTGGTATAAAGCAGTCTTTGCTTTCTCAGTTTGTCAATTCTTGTATTCTACCCATCCCTCTTTACTGCTCCTGATTAATCTTTCCTGGACTACTTAAGAAAGACTTTGCTTTGCTGAGAAAGGCACTAAAAGCCGTAGGTAGGGCAAGTGGGATATCGTTAAACCAACTGCTTAATACTATTGCAGATAGACATATAATGTCATGTAAAAAAACTAGAGAATACTATCTTGTCAGACCCCAAGCATCCTCTCTATACGCAGCTGTCTCCATGCATTTCATCTGGTAGAACTAGAAGCAACTATAGGAGGTTGTATGCTAGGACTACCAAGTACAAAAACTCCACAATACCATATCTGACACAGCTGTTATATGATGAGAAATCCGTTAGGTACGACACGATCAACTTACTGCGGCACTCTAACAAATAGTCCCATTAGTTTTTGTTTTCCTTTCTTCGTTGCTATTACACTGTTGTTCACATCTTCTATTACACACTAATTTTATATTTCATATCCTGTGGTGCTTTGTTTAAAATGTGAACGCAACGCTGTTCTTTTTATTTATCTATTTTTTGGTTGTTGCTTTTTGATTTTAAAATCTTATGAAATTTATGAGGTATTTAGATGCAATATATTGTAATGCACGCTGAAAATTCCATACCTATACCAAAAATACTGTTTGGAATAAAGTTGTTTTTATTATTATAAAATTGCTTGCATCCTATAATTTTCACCTATCACTTCAAAAGACGAAGGTTTATTAGCCTAGAAGATAATGTTTTGGCATTTGAAGTGACGGGGTACCGAGTAAGAGTATCACTAGGAATACTATCACTCAATGGGCAGTAATTACATCATGTTAACTAGGTTGAAATAGGACGAAAGGCCTATCTTGTATTATACTGTTATCGAACATGTAACTTTACTCCTAATTAGTAATTATTGAGCGAAAATTAATATGATGAACTCAAAGTCAGCTTCTATAACAATTCCCTTCAGTAATTATTAGCTAATATTCACAGTTCTAATTAATTTCGATTATGTTGATTCGTCTTAGTTATTTGGTTAGTGATGGTAATGAACACTAATGTAAATAAATTGAGCAAATGAAAGCCAAAAATATAATTATACTTTATCTGAAAGCCAAAGGGTAGAGAATATTGTATTTATCATTGTAAACATTTAGTTATCAGGTATTTAAAGTTCTCATAAGTAGAACTCTATCAATTTCCAGAAAGAAGAACTGAGTTCTTCATAAGTGCGTTTTAATTTCAAAAGTCACTTTTGATTAATTTTGTGACTACGCTTCACTTATCTCCAATGCTTCAGTTACCTAAAATAAATATTGATAGAAAACTAAAAATAGAATGAGTTATGTTTTGCTAAAGCTCACAAAGCCTTTTTGTGAGTGATTTGAAGTTTTGTGTTAATTTTAGACAAAACTATGCTGTTATTAGGGAAATGGTCTCTTTGACAATGCTGGATAAAAAGTGTAACAAAGACCAGTTCTCTGATCTGGAAGTATTATAAGTGAATGTTTCGGTTTTTCTTCATGTAACATTTTCAGTGCCAGACAAAGTGAGCTACTGTAATTTCCCATGAAAAGCCTTACTGATGAAGACACTAAAAGTCATTGAGTGTCTTCAAAGTTTTCCTTATCCTTTTTTTAATTTGTATTTCTACAAGTCTTTTGTTGACCAATCGTTTTACCATCTGTCCATGCGAATTTTGTCTTTATTATCTAATACATTTCATCTGTATTATTATACCTGTTAGTTCCCTCTTATAAGTGTTTGTTTGCAGGGATTCAATGGGTTACTGATTCAACCACAAGTTAATATCACTTTGAGAACTATGGGAAAGCCTCGAAGTAATGGACAACCGCCTCACCTTACTTTGGAACTCTTCATCAACATGCATCCACCGAGGTTCAAACATAGGGTCTTCTGGTTACAATGAAAGCGCATTGACCATTTAGTCACTAGGAGCCATTCCAATGACCCATAATTTATAAATTTTGCTAGCCAATGTCATTCACTTATATTCCTTCTCGTACCCAACTCGGTCGTAGCCATTGGGGTTACTCTTTTTATCGTGAATTGATAAAAGTTATGGTTGTTATGCTTTGCTAAAGTAATAGTCATTAAGCGACTAAAATCAAACTTATTTTTACATTCGGGAAGAAATTGTTGTTAATCCCATTCTATTATGATAAATATATTTCATTTTATTTAGATTTCTTTACTTTTTGTTATTTTCGTTATTTTATTCATATTTTCTCAGAGAATGCAATTTCATTCCCTTACGTTTTTTATCTGTACTCTTAATCCAAGCTTTCTGGAAATTTTTCACCTCTATTCAATTCTGAATATTTTTTCCTGATTCTAGAGTACTGAATGATTATATATATAAATATATGTGTTAACAAACCTAACAACAGCTTTTAATTTTTACATTTTATTACTTTATCGCGTGATATCAATGGCCGTCACCTCCATAAGTTTATTTGTTACATTCACTTTAAATCGATTACATATGGTCACTTAAAATTCCCAAAGACCGATTATTAAATAAAGAAAACTGTTTTCGATGACTTTCGTTAAGCTCTATAGTCATATGCCCATATTAATTAAAGAATTCACAAAAGAGGAACTAGGTCTCCTGTTTACACTAATAATGGGTTCTGAGGATTCTGTTTACTTCTGGAGTTATTTAGGAATATGCTGTGAAACCCTTACTTGCAGAGATCGATGAGTCCTCACTATGAACATTTTGAGACACATGACCAGGGAGGACTCATCGATCTCTGCAAGTAAGGGCTTCACAGCATGTTCCCAAATAGCTCCAGAATTAAATGGAATCTTCAGAACCCATTAATGGTGAGAACAGGAGACCTAACTGCTCTATTGCAAAACATATTATATAGACAGGACATAGAATTAAAGTTAAAGAATTATTTATATTGACAGCAATAATTTTTTTAATAATCATTGGGCTTTATAAAGATGCAGTGAAAATAATCAACAATTTGATATTTGACCACCAGGTGCAAACAGGCCACACAGCTGGCATTGAAGAATCTTTGTATATCATCAATCGAGTACCGAATAAGTTGTCGAAGGCCTCTAGGTACCTAATATTCTGAGCAATAGAGGCTATTGCGATATGATTAAAACAGAAGATGCTCTGCGTGCCAAAGAAACAAGTCCAGCCACTACTGCTACTCTGATCTACTGAAGAATTTATAAATCGATAATTAATTTAATATTTAGAACCTTTAAGATGTGACCTACCATCCCGTATTTATAAATTCTGTCACTCTTATTACTGTGCTTGTATACACAAACCCTTTACTTGCTTATCTTAAGCCAGTAGTTAACTTACACCTTGACACACAAACACACACATAAGCTTCTACCCCACTTTCTCTTCCTGTCTTTTTGATATTATCATTCATGCATATGAAGCTTACAATCATTATTCATAATCATTTACTATAGAAAAGTGGTGTTTAATTCACTGTTACCTTTATGCATACACATGTTTTGAATTATCATCTATTAACATTTTATTTGCATGTAACTCTGGAAATTTTGATGTCGATGATTCCATGCTATTTCATAAACGCTAAAAAAATTCTGTAATTATTCAGTTTTCTTAAATCTTCTACCTCACTGATTCCATTCATAAATTACTACATTCTAATCCAAAAGATAATCTTTGTGAAACATAACTGATAATGTGACGTGATGTAGACTAATGGGAAGCGACGAAAATTGAAATCAGCATTTCAAGGCAATGGCTGCAGAAGCAGAAGTTTCTACTCCTCAAATCTGTAGTTAGTTTACTCTGTGGACATGAAATAGTCTCATTGGATAACTTGTTTAACTTTGAACCAATTCCTCTAACATAGCCAAACTTTAAAATCACTAAGATTGTATAAATATGATATGTATTTCCTTAATAAAGATCAGTTACCAAGTCTCTTATCTTTTGCCATTACAATAGATTTTATCAGGAATGGCGTTCTTTACGATTTTTCAAGGTGGATTGCGAAATTGCTCAAATGAGATATCCCAACCTTGAAATAATAAAGAAAGTCTGTAGCTCCAATGGATGGTTTTAAAGTAATTGTTTTCTCTGAGCCGGTTGATTTAATTGCGAAGCTTTCGCCGTCCTTCTGGACAACATCACTTCAGTGCAGGTTTTACCATTAAAGGGACTTATTTAAGTTCTCCATGAATGATGCAATTGTATCTTCTAACAACCACTGTAGTGACCAGTTGTTAATTTACGTCTCTATTGATCATGACAACAAAGTTCGAATTCCAAGTTAATAAAAATGACCAATAGAGACGTAAATTAACAACTGGTCACCACAGTGGCTGTCAGGAGATATAATTACATCATTCATGGAGAAGTTAAATAAGCCCATTTTATAGTAGAGCCTGCGCTGTAGTGATGCTGTCTACAAGTATGACGAAAGCTTCGCAATTAAATCAGCCAGCTCAGAGAACAAAAAGGATTCAATATCATCACCTAATTTTCAGGCTACTATTTAGATGAAACAGTAAAATCAAATCAAAGTATATACATTTATCAATATCATCAAGTATCTAAGATGACAATTCCAAACTAAATTACCAACTGTCTGAACGCATTCAACACTGTAAAGACAACAATAAGCTTGTAAACGAAATCAAATGACATTAAGTATTTTGCACAGTTTTCCAAACTGGTGTGACGCTTTTACAATCTCAAAAATGTAATAGTGAAAATAACTTCAAACGCTACCACAAAACGATCATAACGCATAAATTAAAATAATTAATACTGAAATACTTTTATCACTGGTTATTAAATATCGTTGAAATATATAAATAAATATTTACATATATATACGTATATAATATTGATAAATAAGTATAGGAAGTATAAGGCAGAGTGAGATAGGAAATGACAAAATTCTAACAAGAAATCAGTCTGTAGATGTTAACACGACCATAAAACAAAAACCATGTGGGTGTAGACATTTGTGTTTACAGGAATTGCTGACCTCAAATCTATCACCAGAATGATAAACAAAAACTTTTTCTTTTGATAAATATACACATGTAAACAATGGTATCCCATTGAATAACCTCATTCATCCATTTAAAACAAAATATTATTTCTTTGAATTTTGATAAATTCCCTTAAAAGTTATTTTGAAGATTATAAAAGTTCATAACAAGAGTAGTCAGTAGTAGGGTTACCGAGAATACGTAACATCTCAGTGAAAATATTTTCGTCAGTGGACAGCGTCATTCTTAATGAATATAGCCGGTTTATAGCACACAAAGCAAGTAAATGCAAGTATGATACAGGAACAAAGAGTTTTCTGGGCATGCAGCCTACTTAAAACATATTATTTTATCTACTATTGACACTCACATATATATTCGTCTCACCAGATATTTTCTTTCATCCCATTTCAATTCCTGTTTTTGTCATATTAATTTTCTGTAAAAGATTTAATTGTGAATTAGGAAAATTCATAGTCCACTTAATGAATAAAGGGAAATATTGACGATTGGTGTATAAGATGATATGAAGTTCGTTGACTTAACACTGCAAAAAGATATCATTCCTCTGAAAATTGCGAAAGGGATCAACATCAGAATATAAATATAGAACAACTGTATTCACTTCTAGCAGACCCTCAAAGTGTCTAGGAACACACCGTAAACTGTACCTTTGATAATGAACTCTAACCGCATGCATACCATAAGTGCAGTGCTACTGTTAATACATTGAGGAGATAACTCAAAATGGTTTTATGAACACACTCCATGTTTTTGTTAGACATTTATTCTGTGGTGGATCTCATAACTTAAAAATAATGTTCTATTTATGCTTTGGTACATGCTGTATAACGGTTTTAGTGAATATTCCTAAAACGATAGAGTGTTTACACATTGTTTATTATTCCCTTGTGATCCAAGTGAAAAATGTGCCTTCAGCAGGACATCTCAGTATCATCGACTTCTCTGAAGCTCTCTTTCCCCGTTTCAACGTTTGTCCGTAAAAACCATCCCCCCATTCCACACAGTCTTATCCGTATCATTCTTGGACCCTCGCCTAACTGCTCACGACACATTCATATTCCACTTGATGGCCTGGAAAACGGTGTGACCTAACGATCAACTCAGTACGCATCTGATCCATTTTCGGTATATGTATTAGGTTAGAAATCAGTTTTAGATTAATTGTTACATGCTGCTAATTCATTCTGCCATCTCACCGTACGCATTGAGGGAAAGCAGTTGTTGATGAAAGTGTGAAGCCTGTTGAAAATGCTGTTGATGATGCACCGAGTTCCTGAGCTATGTAGAAGAAGAGACATAACACTAGTGTTGAGAACCTGAGTGTTGTTCTTTGTGCTAAGCGCATACGATTTTCGAGCTGATTTCAGATTGAAGAAGGTCTGCTTTGCCTTCCTTACCCTGGCTTTGACATCCTCATCCCCCCTGAATAATCCATTTACATTTTGTTTAATTGTGTAATTATCATCCTTTTCTACCTCGACCTGTTTATCATCGTTATGATTTACACATTTTTTCTTTTGACTTAATTCTTAGTATGGGATTTTACTTGTTGTTGATTCCTATTCCTAATGTTTCACTTCTCAATTCAGTGATAATTGACTGCTTAGGATAATGCGCTTCTCTGTGATTACGACTTCGTTTCAGTGAATTCATATTTGTGCCACAGAAGCCCTTTGACTCTAGACTGTCAGCGGAAAAACTGTTCCGTATGTCTGATTCTCGCTGACACAGATTCGATCCCGACTGGTTGTAAATATTTTGTTTGATCCTCAGGTATTTCTGACAGTTGTTTATTTAGTTAACTCATTTGGTTATACTTTACTCCTTATCCCGAATAGCTGCCTAACGGAATTGTTGAGAAAATTTTCCATTTTTAGTTGTTATTGTTTTGCAATATAAAACTGTGTTTTTGCTACCATCGGAACATTTTTGTGACTGTGAATCACTGGCGGAATTTCAGTCAGCTATACAGAAGAAGGTATAGATTGGTTCCCTAGATTTGCAACAGAATACTTTGACTCTGATCGCCATTCTCCCTTTATCCAAGCCTAAAATAACGTGATACTAGTAATTTATGTTCACTTCAGGTCGATATTTGCAACAGTAATTTTCACTAGAAGAATTTTATTATTGTTATGGCTTCAGTTATGAAAAGTGGCAGAAAAATTAGAAAAATTAAAATTGGAGTCAAGATACAAATAGACAATGACTCATGTCACTTTTAAAATGGAACAACAACTATTTATTCAACTAACAATGGAGAATGTAGTACAATAATCAACTCTAATAAAATTCTCAATCTTGAAGAAACGTGTGTTTGATCACCCTGGTCACCTGAAACACATAATATCTTTTTATGTACCTCCAGATTACTCACGTCATCATCGTTAGATTGAAGGATGTCAGAAACAAACTAAATGCTAACTATACCAGATAAGTTCGCTTTGATAAATTCACGTTTAAAAGCATGCAGATTTTGAAAATCCCCCTTGAGTCATATAAAAGAAAAGGCGTTCATCACACAGTCACTCTTTTTGGCGACGTCATTTCCAAGCTGTACAATCGCATATATATTTAGACTTTTCAAAGTGACAAAAAGAATATTTCCAAAGATGTGTAATTAGAATTGTAAATTTTACTAATATTACATAATTTGTTACCTAAAATTTACATTTCTAATGACACTTCTTTGGAAATATTCGCCGAAAAGAGTGACTTTTCAATGAACGCCTTTTCTTGTATTCAGATTTGCTGTCATGATGTACATGTAAAAACTAAAAGGCTTCTCAAATCACTTAAATCAAAGTGCTTAAGTTATTAATTCGAATTTCGAGCCTGTATCCATACTGAGATAGCAGTCCTACTTTAAATATCCTCACTATTCACCTATAATTTCCTTCAATTACATTTTGATTTTGTGATTACGCGTTACACATTTAGTCTTTGCGTCATCATACATTGTGATCAAGATTCTACGGTTTAGGGAATTCTATGAAGAAACATCTAGCACATAGGTATATTTTAGTATGCATAGGCAAAATATCTAGTGAATGAATGAAATTAAGTCATTAACTGCACATGTGTTATTTTCCTTATTTGAAAATAGTATGCTTTTAAAGTTAACTCAATAAAATTGATGTGCAACAGAATCCTGAAAGTCGACCACTAAGTAAATTGTTGCAGATCACTGAAAATGTAAGGTTCTGTTATTTCCATAATATACTAAACTCTTTGCTGCTTTATTTTTACATCGCGTCACTTAAGACAAATGCAAAACAGAACTATTCATCTGTCTGTTTATTTAACTGAATACAGTGGCACAGTGGTTAGGACTCTCACCGACCATGCACATGGTCCGAGGTTCGATCCTCTGCCGACGCACACCTGATATCTATGGTAGGCCTGCAAAATTTGGGCTACCGATATCCGTGCTGAAAATTCCATACTTGTACCAAAAATACAGAGTGGAATCAAGCTGTAAATCAAAAATAAAAAATAAAAAGTTAACTACGGTAAAACAAATGGGCATCGTTATATTCTAGTCAAGAATTTGTTTCCAGAATTAAAAAAGTGGTTTATAGTTTAGAGGCTGACGATAGTGACGTTCGAAAATTGTACGGAGTATACTAACGCAAGATCTTATACCAACAACATCTATAGTATTCGATTCTCGTGGACTAAAGGCAAAGCAAAACAACAGAGTTGGTCGACCAAATTACAAGTTATATTTCAGGATTAAAACGGATTGTCAAGTGATAGTCTAACTGGCATGAACGTGACACGACGGAGTACCAATGGCATGGATGTTTGGTTGGAAGCCTTCAGTTAAACAAGTCAACTTAAACAGCGAGAGTCAGCATCCAATGTTCAGTGATGATTGTTGTGGTCAATAATTTTGGGGAATTATTTACCACTACAAGAGTATCTTCATATCCGAAACGTTTACATAACTTTCTACAACTAACTCTCATATTTCATATACGTCATATTATGGCAAAGAGAGAGAGTGTGTATGAAACGTAAGTTTACAATAAAGATATGACAGCTAAATGCGAACTCCACTTACTCTTCATCCTTAATTGAGAGTATACAAATCTACAAAGTATCTTCCAGTTGTCCTCAATTCGAAAACCGTGATGTAGTGAGATATGCATGTGTTGATATGATAAACTTATTGGACATTTTTTATTCGTTTATTGCTGGCCCTATTCTCTGAGCAATTTTAGTGCCAAACAACTAATCAGATATGTTCTATTTATAACTAAAAGTTTTGAGTGTTTGTTAAATATAATATACCATGTATTTTGTTCACCAAAGGCTGTTATTGTTGTTGTTCTGGTCGTCGTTTTTCCTAGTCAAACTTTTGTGTCTGTCTCAGTATGGGAGATCAGTTGATTATGCTGTCGTGTTTTGGAGGCGCATGATAGTCACGCCAGACGAACCCACAAACAAGTATGACTCCGTCATAACATTCCTCTCTCTTAAGTGTTTTGATAAATCCATAGAGAATGTCTAGAGGTCTGAAATGTTATTAGATGTGTTTATTCTAAGGTGGTGGTTTTTTTTAATTTTCAACAAGTATTCTCAAGATATTTTCAGATGTTTAGTCGTTTATATATCAGTGTGCATTTCTTTAGTAAGTTGATGAGTCAACATCGAACTCATTATTCCTTTTCTGCTGACTACTTTGAAAGAAACACTAGAAACAATCAGCGAGTGTTGAATACATGCTACTACGCAGTATAATAAAACTCAGCATAACTTAGCTTAAATTTTAATTTGCCTTCTAATTGCGCTTCTCACAACTTTCATCATTTCTGAGAGCCTTCATTGCGCATAGTTTTACGAAATGTTTCGGCCTAGAAAAACGTTTATCGATATGTGAGAAATAAACGTATATTTGAGTCGGAGTCCTGGCCTCGGTTTGAGCACTATTATTGAATTTACATGGATTTTCTCTGTGGATTGAAGTTTGGAAATAAAGGCAGGATAAGGAAGTGACCAGTTGGAGTATCTACCTCTAAGACTAGTAGAGATAAAATTTGGTGAATGGATAAAGGAACTAAAATGACCCCTCAACAAACTGCAACAAGAATGGTAGGTGTTTATAATACTGTTTTCACAAAGGACCGATATTAAGATTGCGCGAATGTATGCAGACTGTCAAACGGAGGTCAAACAAAGCTTAAGGAGACACTTATTACACAAGTGAAAGCATCTTCACTAAATACGCATTTATTCATATATATATATATATCATATATTTGTCGATAGTTTCACATGTAGGGTGGTCTTAAATCATGAAACATTAAAGAGTGTTTTTGATAGTCAGCATTTCAAAAGATAAGAGACTTTGATAATCAAATGTTTGTTTCACTTTGTAGCTTTAATTTTATGCATCAGTTAGCATGATATGATTTAACAGAATTGAATCACTCCCCTGAGATGTTACTTTTTTGTAAACAAAAACAAGTTTAAAACAAAATAAAAAAGCTTGTAATATCAAATGTTTAAGAAAAGACACTGTCGCTGAATAAATTATATTCCTTTATATTTTCACATTTTAGCAGTGGATAATTATTTCACATAAAGAGCATCTCAAACAAACTACAGACCTTCATTAACAGTCATCTTCGCTCAATACCAATCAAGATCAGATGGTCAGAAGAAATCAGCAACAGGGAGGGGTCTCTGAGAGCGAACCAACCAGGGACCGATTGTGCAACAAAAAGGCAGAAAGAAATGGAGATGGATTGGCCATACTCTGAGGAAACCATTAAGTGACATCACTAGACAAGCCATCGCTCGAGTAGAACCCGAAAGGGAAGCGGTGAGTTGGTCGTCGAGGGTGACTTGGAGGAGGTCATGTGAAGAGGAGATGAAAGCGTGTGGGCAGACTTGGAGCGGGGTGAAAAAGTTGGCAGAAAACAGAAGGCAACGGAGATACGCAGCTGAAGGCCTATATTCCTCTAGGAATTAAAGGATATGATGATAATAATATAATAATAATTTCACATATGAAAATAACACGCAAAAGGTAGTACCATTAGAACTGTAATGAAAAGAAAAGTACTGATGTTGCGTAAATCTTTTACACAGATAAAATTCGTAAAAATGTTCATTAAACTGCTTAGTGTGCTGCATAAAGAAAAAAAATTAGTAAATTTATTTGTTAATTTGTTTTTCCTATTATTCTACTAAAATGCTCAATCATTTTCGACATACAGGTTCCAAGTATGAACGGTTTGTTGATGTCTGAACTTACAGTGGATATAATTT
This sequence comes from Trichobilharzia regenti, assembly GCA_944472135.2. NCBI lineage: Eukaryota > Metazoa > Platyhelminthes > Trematoda > Strigeidida > Schistosomatidae > Trichobilharzia > Trichobilharzia regenti. Next base: position 130,160,863 of record OX235262.1, on the reverse strand, counting down.
TCCCAAACATTTTCTCTTTTGTCACTTCTACATCCATAGTCTTTGAGAAACTAATCTTGTATAAACGTTTTCCCCAGATTTAAATGAACTCTACTAAATCCCATCATTCTACTTACTAAATTTTACTTTAGTCTTTGTTCAACGAAACTAACACATTCAAGTAGTCCTCAGTTCCATAAGTGTAGCGTGTGTGACGACAAGTGTCCCAATTTCTAAAGAAATATTACTTTTATCTATTAATAAGTGACTCCATCTAGCTACGTCCCAGCAATAACTAATCTTTTGCCCTCAATCTTCAGAAAGCTATAGTCTTTAGGTAAAAACTTCGTAAATAATCGGTAGCTTGTCTGTCTTCCTTTCATTTTCTTTATTCTGCTCACACGGATGAAACATGATGAGTGAAAAAGAAAGCTGAGATGGACGAATGGAAACTGAGTGTCATTTCAAAAATGTATTGTGACATCAAGCTGAATTGTCATATCATGAATACAACTTGTAAAACTCAGTCAAACTAACTATTTGAGAATATTTAATTGGTTACACTATGTAGCGGGAAAACAAATTGAGGTAAAGTGCCTCCAAAAGAAATTAACCAGCTATACATTAAGCTAGATTAGCCTTTTTTGCTTTATGTGCTAAAACATGCGATATATTTTCCACCTAACTAAAGACATTTCATCTTCATAGGTATTTTAGTGAAAAAAATCAATAGGTGTGTTTAGAAAACTTTTTGTGAGCACAATAGTTTGTTTTCCAATTCTATTCATTATTATTTTATTCATCCTTTGGGTTCCCAGTGAAACGTAGGGCTTCAACAACACACCTCCACTTTCTTCTATTTTCCACCACCCTCTTCAGCTGGATCCAAGATTGCCAAAAATATCTGATATCCTCATCCGCACACGATCCCCTCTATGTCTCCCTTGGGTCCATGCCGGAATCGCTGTTTCACAATCAGATTCCACTTAGACTATGACATGCATTCCTCACGATGTCGTTCAATGGTCTCCTCAATGGCGTATGCCCGATCCATCTTCCTTTTTTCCTACATATTTGATGACTGATCGGCTCTTGGTTGGTTTGCTCGCAACCAGAGTTTCTTGTAGCTAACTCTTTCTGGACAGCTGGCCATTTGATCTTCAGTATGGAGCCAGCGAAGGCAGCCGTTGATATAAGTCTCATATAGCCTGTTAGAAATCCTTTTCGTAACACGCTGGCCAAGTTTATAACCTGTAGAGAAGGACCGACTTACCATTTGTGTTGAAAATCCGAGTCTTGTTCCTTATACTGAAACATTAAAGAAGATTTCCAAACAGATTGATGAAGGCGTATCTTGCCTTTCCGAATCCGGCCACTTGTGACATCTGCATCCGTTTTAACTGCCTGTAGTTGGAACAATGCTCCCTGGGTAAGTGAAAAAAAGTAACTTCCGTTAAATCTCTTCTCTTGATGTTGATTGGTGCGGGTTGTTATTTTTACAGTTGGTTGGTTGTGTTCATCACCTCCGTCTTTTCTATGTTCATCCGCAGTCCCATCTTCGCTGCTTCATCAACCAGTTTGTAGGTTGACGCTTGCGATTCTTCCCGTTTGTGTGAAATCAGACACAAATAATCTGCGAAATCTAGATTTTCTAGAGTCTTGTTATTGGTCCAGCGTATTCCTGTCATCTCCCTCCTCTCGCTCACTCTGACGTAAAATCCAGTCCACCACAATTAGGATTACATGCACTTTAATAAATAATTTCTGGTTTTCAGGTAATTATTCTCCAAGATGAAAGGAATGCAGCTTTTAGACTTCAATCTCCAAAAAGAACATTAATAAATTTTGAAACGTTATAATTAAAATATTACTGAAACAGTGGGAATTAAATCATGAAATAATAACATAAAAATTGGTTAATGCTAACAGAAATCATCCCAGTACAAAGCGTTTTATAATTTGGGTAACTTTAAGGCCCATTTACTGTAGCCTAGACAGAAGACAAAATAATATTTTGATTGTGTTTATTTAGAATGTAAATTTTATGAAAATGATAAAAAAAAAAGCTGAAGGTAATATGCTTGCATTCTTTCCTTCTTATTTATTGAAAATACCAACAAGTGGGACAGTATTATTTTTTAACAAAAATTAGCTGTAATTACAAAAAAAAATTAATTTGCACTTGAAAAATGTGATGCTTTTAGTATTATTGGAGTTTCTTTAGGAAAAATAATCTGCAGAAAGTACTTTGTGGGGAAGTAAAACTGTCTAACATTTCAGATAATTTGGTGGTTAATATTTTATAAATATACAAAAAGCCGGCTTTGTAAGTCAACCAGCAGTTCCTGCAGAAAGCTGGTCTTTTACTTCTCGTAAGTCACCAGCAACAAAGGGTTACTGCATAACTGAAGGAATTTATGTTACTTTTGCTATGAAAGCTTCGCCAGTAAACCGTCCATCTCAGAGAATACAACTACATCAATGTCATTTACATGAGCTAAAGATCTTCATTATATCTCATTTATGTAACTCCCTTTTATAATTTCCTTGCGTTCCGACATATCTAGGTTGCACTTCATGCTATATGGTTACTTTCAGCTGACTCAATTGACTACCAGCAAGCTTTCCTTTCCTTTTAATTTCTTCACTTCAGATAACTAACCTATCGGTTTCTAATGGGTTCTACTAGATGACCTGGTGTATCATATAATCTCAATGTTGTCTGTGAGTGTTCTGAATACTATTCCATTTTCCTCTGCTATATGCGCTTTCAAGTTAGCCTACACATGGAGGAAGCCAACAAGCTCTTACTGTTTTCGAAGTTTTCTCAGTTTCAAACTGAATGGTTTACTTACAGCTCTTATAGCCTATTACATTTGCTGGGTGCGTCGATGGTACAGCGGTTAGTACGCTCACCAACCATGCACATGGTCCAGGGTTCGTTCTCCGGCCAACGCACTCCTTTACCTCGCATAGCCAGAAATAATGCATATAAAGAGGAAAGGTTGGGCATGAGGCTAGAAACCCTATCCTGTAAAAATTAAACACTGCTACAGAAACTTCAAGCCACTAGCTTGAGGCCCTATGTTTCACTGGGAACGTGAAAGAAAAAAACATTGGCTGGTGGTCACGTCAAAATCATAAACTGGTAGAAGTTAGAATTCGTAGACCATTGGGTTGGCTTTCAGTTACTGAATGGTCTATTGGCTATCCTTGCAACCGGAAGGTTCTAGGGTCGAAATTCAGTGATTATGTACCGATGAAGAGTCCTAAAGTAGGGCGAAATAGCTATCCAGTACTCTCTGGTTTTTCACTGGTTCTCTACCTACTGTCGTCTCGTGATCAATCCTGGAAACTTTCTACTATATGAACATTAATAATTGAGTTTAGTCTCCAATGTTTTCTCTGTTGGCTTTTTATTTGGATTTTAATTCCTTTCAACTTTCAGTAATTAGTTTTGCTTTGTTTTATGTTTTATTTTTAAAATGAAGAAGTGATATCGTTTAGATATCTTGTCCCAAGATAATAAATCCGCTGATCTTATATAAAACTTTTTCAAAATCCTCTCAAGGTGAGTAAGTCAACATAATTCTCAAGTATAATAATTCTTCACTGTTTTTCCTCCCAGGGTTATTTAGAGTATGTTTCTTCATGGGAAAGAATTATGTTTTCTCTCATTTCTGTATGACCGGTGGATTCAAAATCTGTACAGATTTTGGTATAAGTAGGAAGAATTTTGCTTAGAAAATGGATAAAAGTTCACAGTAGCAAAGCAAATGAAGCAAAACATGTTTTTCAATGATGTAACTTTAAAGAATGTCAAAAAAATGAACTTTTCTATGCTTGAGTTGTTTTTTTTTTCAAAAAAGATATTACACACCATTTTTTAAGGTTTAAAATTAGTGACATTATATGATAAGCATTTATTAAACATTTTTAATAAAGCGCGCAAATTGAACAAATGAGCTTTTTTTCTCTCATTATGCTAAACTAAAACCTTCTACTAAAAATGGATTAATACACACCTCACATTCAGACTTTCTTATAATAACAGTGACTCTGAAATCTCTCTTCATAAATATACAACTTGAATATATTTATTGAACAGCGAAAGTAACAATGCAGATGCAATACCTTCAATGAACAATAGCGATTGTGTTCAAGAAGTCTGTGAGTTATTGTGATGTAAACAAAGTTAACTAACTATATGAAAAGAGCCATCTTTATCGTTTTATTAAGGTTATAAAAAGTTAAATTGTTGCAAAAGTGGAAAAATAAATTTCACTCTTGGGAACACCTACCGGTATGGCTGAAATAAAGGCATAGTGAAGACCATAAACAGTTTAATACTAGATCAGATGAACCAAAGCGACCACGAAGTTAGCACTGAACAATCCTTCTCTATCATCTATCGAGTACCAAATGAACTACCAGGTAACGAATACTCCAAACGGCAGTGGCTATTTTAACAACCGGTGCTCTGTGTGCAGAAGATTTAAGTCCACCCATTATTACTGCATTGTTCTGCTGTGGAATCTGTATATTCATAAATACCTTATTATGTTGGCCTTTTGGGTATAGCCCTCCATCTTATAAATATAATTTTCACTAACCCTTGTCATTACACATGCAAAACTAACCTTTTTGTTTTCTAATTCAAATGTAGTCATCAAATTACACACTGGCACACAACAACCACAACAAAAAAGCATAACCTATGCAATCCAAGGGAATAAACTTGGTGCTACCACTCAAAATATAATGAATCAGTAGGAATCACTCTTTGTCGAAAATATGTTTTCAATTTTTGATTAATAAAACCACTGTTACATAATCGTTCTTAAATTCTATGACAGTGAAATCGTTTACAATCTCATTTAAGATTGTTTACATTATTTGCATTAATTATGATTGTGATTCCTAAAATACGTTAGGTTTAATAGCATAAAATCAACTTGACCATACAGTTACCAAGCTGATATCAAAACTCCCATTAGGACGTAGAAAACTTCTGCCATAAGAACTGTAGAACATGATTAATGTGAAAACTGTTTCATTTTAGCCGTGATCAAAAACTTTCTGTCACCAGGCTCGGTTACGTCTTTAAAACTAACTCCTTAATTTTAGAGAACACCTTTCAATTTTTAATTCTTGCAGTCTGTTTATGAATAAAATATTTGTAAGGCTATGTATAAATATTTAGATGTAATACGGAAGACTCATCGATCAGATGGAGGATTTCGGTGCACTTATGTTCTCTGAGAACCAAGTGGTTAATTTACACCTCTAAGTGATATGAGATGATTGTAGGTAATCAGTAGGAAGCCTTCTACCTAGGTTTCGCGCTAGTTGGCACTCATCAATAAGGCGTGTCTGCAACCTCGAAGGAACTCATGTTCCTTCTCATATTTGAATTCAACTCACACAGTACTGCAGTCACAGACGCTACCACTGAGCTATTCGGGCTCGCCATTGACCTCCTGTAGGACTGTATTAGATACTTTGATTGAACACTAGTAACTAGTGTAATGTATATAATCCTTTCTTTGGTGTAAACTGAATTCTATCAGTCAGGTTTGTAATGTGGCCACACTAGTTACCAGTATTCAATCAAAGTACACCTCTAAGAATCAGTTTTAAGCATTCCACTAGCTAACTCAAAAAGGATAACTAACTGCTATTGTGGTCTGGATCCTTTGATATTCAAGTAAACTCGTGAAAATGATGGAAGGTTAAATTTTGCTTGCACTGAAATGCGTATCTTGCTAAAAAGCATACTTTGCTTATTAAAAAAATCTTCTGTACAGGATAAATTAGTTTTCGACCGAATCCAGTGCTGCTGCGTAATGTAGAAATCATTTGACACACAAAAATATATGCTCGATTGACAATCACAGAAAAAAATGAATACTACCCTGTCATTTTCTAAGATTTGTATTTCTGTTACATGCAATTTTAGTGATCGATAAACTTAGTCGAAAGTTAATGTGGAAACTAAAAATCAAAAGGTTTTATTTACTAAAACCAGTTTACTTTGCAGACAAATATTTATTCTACGCCTTTATCTAAAATTTCGTTTTACATTTATTCATCAGAACCCATTCTATTCATGAAAAAAGTGGTGCTTTTGAGAACAAGTCTGAATAATATCTAATCGCAGACGCTTAACGAGTATGTTAAAATACCAACAAGTCAGTTTTTTGGACATAATATCACCGATATTTGCAACGACCAGAATTTAAATATCTTGATGTGAATTCAGGGAACCAACCGTTATGGCCTTCTGTATGGCCAACCAAAATTCTGCCAGTAATTCACAGTCACAAATATGCCCCGATGGTAACAAAAACACAGTTATACGTGACAAAACAATAACAACATACCAAAAATGGAAAATCTCCTCAACAGTCCCGTTAAGCATCTATTCAGTTCAAGAAATTCTCAGGTACACATTTAACTAATGTATAACAAAATGAGTTTACTAAATAAACAACGGTAAAAATATCTGAGAATCAAACAAAACATTCTCAAATACATGGGATCGAAACTGTGTCAGCGAGAATCAGACACACGGACCAGGTTCCCGGCTGACAGTCTAGAGTCAGATATCTTCTATGGCATAACTTTGAATTCATTGAAACGAAGACGTAATCGCAAACCAAAGCATTATCCTCAGCAATCAGCCATCATTGAATGGAAAAGTGAGACAATAGGAATGGGAATCAACGACAACCAAACACGAAATAATAAGAATTCAGTCAAAAGAAAAGATATTTACACATCGTAACTATGATAATCAGGTCGAGGTAGAAAGGGTTGATAATTACACAATCAGACAAAATATTCAAATGTGCATCAATATTGTAAATAGATTATTCAAGACGGATTTCCCCATCAGTTATTTTACTACAATATTGTTGACTTACAATTTTTTCTTTAAGTTTGTTTAAAAATGGTTGAATGATTCATCTGATCCTATGTGATGTATTCAAAACAAAACATATATACGGTGTTGAAAAGGCTATGAGAATAAATCGTTCGCTTATAAATGCGTATTTAGCTTCATGCGGTAACACTACGAGTTATATAATATCACGTTTAACAGTTGTTAGATAAAATGAAATACGATTATTTGAAAAAAACTACTGAAACAGAAATAATTCAACCGAAAATTCTTTTTTTGTTACAGAACAACAGCTGACTTTTAAATCTTTTCATATTTCACCTCTTTACCTATAACTAAAAGGATGTTTTGCTTGACGTCTGAGACTTTTTCCACTTAACGCACATTTATGATTGCTGAATTTTGTTTAAATGAATCCCCACGTAATCTGGATACACACGTGCCATTTGTAAGCTGTTGCAGTGAATGAAATAAGTCGGCTGTTTTTATATTTTTTTTTAGCTTTTGCTTTTTGAATAGAATAACTGTACCTGAATAAGGTACTTTTGAGAGAAAAAAAACTGCTTCCTTGGTAGTAGATGTTTTTAACAAAAATTTACTCTAGGCTAATCATAAAGAAGAAAATTCTTTCAAATTAAGATTCAGGTATTAAAAATTCATTAATCAAATGGTGAGGTTGGTGGTCAACTCCTCTCATCAATTCACCCGTGCACTGAAGCTTGAATAAATTTTCATTTGAGTTAGGTTTTTCTTCTATAGTTGGTTTGTAAGGGTAATTCTTGTTTTTACGAGTTGATCACGGAATGCTATTAGTAAGAAAAGCATTGAAAACCAGGGAGTACTGGACAACTGTTTCATCCTAGTTTGGGAATCATCGACAGTATGCACCCACTGGGGTTCAAACTCAGGAGCTTCGGGTTACAAGGCAAGTAATTTAACTCAACAACACTTCAAATGGTATAGTTTATTTCAGTTTATTTCTGGAAGTACTAGAGGTCTGTTTCCTCCTAGTTTGAGGCACTTCATTAGCACACACCCAGAAAGGTTCAGACTTAGTCTTTTTCAGTTACAAGGTGTCAATTGCTGAATGATCTATGGACTCGCCATATGACCGGGAGGTCGTGGGTTCAAACCCCACTGGATGCTCATGAAGTGTCAAACTTGGACGAAACGACTATCCAGTATTACTAGATTTTTTAACGCTCCTTTAACTGATGTCATCTCGTGATCAGATCTTTATTATTTAAAAAAGAGAACTTGCATCAGTAGGAAAACTTCCAGTGATAAAATTATAACCTTAAAGAAAAAGCTTACACCTCATCCCATATTTTTTATGGTTGATGTAAGTTCGTGTCTTCATTTGTAGAGTACATTAAAGAATAAACCGCTGCATACTCCATCTAATTCTCCTGTTTATAACCCACACGAAACAAATATGTATCCCTTTGTAACACCACTTCATTATCGATGGATGCTGCCTAAATACTCATTGCTATAAATACTATTCACTTGCCCATTATTATTATTCCTCTAGGTTTTAAGTGGGACATAGGGCCATAACAGCAAATCTCCATTTCACCTATTTCCTATTGTCTTCTTTACCTGGCTGTACGATTTCTCATAAACTCTCATCTCAATTTCACACGATTTCCTCTATGTAACCCTTGGATCTAGGCCTTACTAGTAGTTTCCAAAACAAGTTAACTCAACCAGTCTCGCCTTCACCTGATATCACTCATTGACCTCTGCATCTTTATTTTCTTCAGGATAGTTGTTGAGCGGTAGGTTCTTCACTGGTTCATTCCAACAATTTCTTGTAGCTAATTTTCCTGGCCAGTCTATTTTCAATATGGAACCACAGCAGCTGTTGGTAAAAGCCTGCAGCGTCATCAAAATGCCTCTCATGGCGCCTGATTCAAGTATCTGAACCATAAAGAAACATTGACTGAAAATGATATTAGTAATAAAAACCCTGATCTAGTTGTTTATGATGGATGCAGAAGATTTCCACAACGGTTTTAGAATAATGAATTTCTGTCATAATTTTCCTATCCTACCTTCGACATGCATATCTGTGTCATCTGTAATTGAAATGAGAATGCCTTCTAAATTCCTCCAATGGTTTTCATCAATTCTGCTATCTCTATGTTAACCTGAAATCCTGTCTTCGCTGCTTCTTCGAAAAAAATTGTTGGTCCTCAAGTGTTTATGATAATACACACAAATTGTCGGCTAAATCCAAATTTCCGAGAGTATTTTCGAGAACAGTATCTTAATTACCACAGTTTCTGCCCTGTTCGGTACAAAAGAGCCCTAGTAAGGTGCCTCTTCAGTAGAATCCAACTAATATGCACTGTTGGCAAACACTTGGTGAAGAAAAAAGAAAGTTGACACAAACTCTGGTTGATAACAATTATCCAGACAAGTTCATCAAGTGATATAAAGTAGTCAGAACACCAAGACCCGATCTCCAACTAGCCCCTAAGAAAGACGTGTACATCAAGCTACCCTTTATGGGGCATCGAAACAGCTTGATAACTAGACAAAGACTGAACGCTGCTGTTAAAAAGACTTTTTATGCAGCTAACATCATAATAATAGAGAATGTAAAGCCATTATATCTATCTAAGCCCTTCGAACATGAGAAAATGACGTCTCATCCCACTGTATTTACCAATTTGAATGTACGTGTGGACACACATACATAGGGAGGACTCATCCATCTCTGTAAGCAAGGGCTTCAGAGCATATTTCTAAATGGTTCCAGAAAAAAATGGAATCTTCAGAACCTATTACTGGTGAGAACAAGAGACCTAGCTCTTCTATTGCGAAACATATTATAGAGACAGGACATAAAACTGATGTTAACAGATCTTTTACTCCTATCTATAAAGCGTGTTTGGGGCGTATCCTAAAGTTTGTGGAAGCCCTAGCAATAAGAAAGTTCAAGCCACCTCTATGCGTTCAAAAACAATTCGTCATCATATTAAACCTTCCTTGGTAAACTCTGTCTTGATGCCGGTCAGGATAGATGTACTATTACCTCTCTTATTTGGTTTAATGATTTTCATTGTTATTTTGACCTTGAATATGACTTTTTAACTTGAAATAAGTCGATTTTCTCACCTCTTACCTCTTTATTAATTGCATATATATTCCTATGACAAGTGTGTGCTGGATCAGATTGTTCGAAATGTGTTGTGAACGCAAATACATTACACGATTCAGACAAATTACGTCTTCTTATTTCTTTATCTATATTATTATTAAATGGATGGTGTTTCGCATATAATTTATTGCTCACAGTCATGTTATGTTGCTCACGTAACTTTCAGGTTTTACTTATATAGTTCTGTTGTTTCTAATTTCATGGATTTTATTGCGAATAGTATTTTCCACATATCTAATATCAGTGTTACGTCATTCAAATTGTATGTGTTAATCTTAACCGATTTAAAAATAGTTATGAGCGATAAACTGGACTTGTAGCCTTACCGGAATGTAAATAATACTGTATCACAGTGAGTTTTGTTCATTAAAATCAAACCACATTTGTCTGATAGTATTGGTGCGTCATATTAAAATTTTTTTTAATTTTCAGGCAAAATGTTCAACATTCCAATGCAGTCTTCGATGATAAACAAACCTTCCTTAATAAAAAACGATAGGTTACAGGATTTCATTATGAGATGACATTGGTAAGAGAACCAACGGAAACCCTGGGAGTAAAGGATAGCCGTTTAGTCCGTCCTCGTTCGGGACTGCTAATCAGTACTCACCCAACAGGATTCGAACCCAGGATCTTCTGGTTACAAGGCGACCTCATAGGCCGTCAAGCCACTAAAACCCAATCCAACGGCCCATGAATTCTAACTTCTGCCAATTGACGAGCTCGCCTTTGAACCGGAAGATCCTGGGCTCGAACCCCATACTGCGTACTACTGAAGAGTTCTAAACTAGGCTGACGAAACAGCTGCCTAGTACTCTCAGGTTTTCCAATGGTTTTCTAACCAATTTCAGCTCATTATGAAATCCTGTAACCAATCAACCAAATCCCTGCGAGCCAATACTTGAAACAATGATAGTATATAAGCAAAATCTTTTTGAACATTTATTAATTTTTTTTCTTGATTGTCAAAAGTTTGATCACTTAATAAGGATGAAATTGAGATGATTTATCAAGCTTCAGGCTTTCATTTATGCATTTGAACAGTAGACTTTCCTTCATCTGGGGTATCAGCCACTAAAACGTCTAGAACAGACCTATAACTTATTTCCTCTCTCAACATTCCATTTCTGTTGACGCAGTTGATCGATTTTTTTTATTCTTATTTCTACTTTTCTCATGCTTCATTTCTCTTTTCACAGACAAAGGGATATATCATATTACATTATTTTTGTGATAAATGAAGTTGGTACGCAATAATAACCAAATGACTAGAAGAAATTCATTAGAAATAGTGTGTAGGCTAACGTCTGTTAAATGAATACAACTATAGAATTATATTTATTTTTTTAAGCGCAGGTGTAAAACTACGCATATATCCGCCATGCTCAAAAACACTGCAAACTGTTGAAGTATCTATATTTAGTTAAGAAATACAGATTTTAATATGCGGATGGTTAAGAAACAAACCATGTCTACCAAAAGAATGAATCTGATGCTCAGTGGCGACTGGTCTTAATCAGACAGTTCTAGTGGGAAGCCGTGACCATTAGGGTACAGCAGGTTGAAGGTGAGCTAGTAATCCATCGAAGAGGACATTGAGAAGTGATTGCGCTATGTCATAAATTGGCAGAAGTTAGAATTCACGAGCTGGCCACTGGATCGGATCCCAGTGGCTTAATGGTCTACGAACTCGCCTCGTAATTTGAAGGCTCTGGATTCTAAATCCTGTTGTAGTTGCGTATAGCTGAAGAGTCCCAAACTAGGCTGACAAAACAGCTATCCAGTAATCCCTGCAGGTTTTCCAATGGTTCTTTGACCTAGATTAGTTCATGATGAAATCCTCCAAGCAATCAAACAAAAATCCTTACATAACCAATACTTGAAAAGGACGAAAGATTCTAGTTTAGTTACCGAAAAAGCCAGAAAAGTATTTTAGATTGAGAAAAGCGAGGCACACAAATTAAACGCGAACCGCCATTTCATTAACACAAAAATAGAAATTCTCACATCCTGGTATAATTCCGTCACCGAGTAATTTTTACCAAATAAGATTATTCTCTGAAGGAATTAAACTAATACTGTTTAACTAGAAAGGAGTAACTGTGTAGACAAGATGAATTTAGGAAGTTTACTTAAATAAACTGCCTATCTGAAACGTTAATCTTATGTGGATTGTTTTCACTGAATATATTGAATGAGTGTTGACTTAACTTTTGTTTGAAAAGTCGTTTAAATTCCAAATGATAAGCTCTTCATATAAAAACACTTTGACAAAAGGTTTATTTAACTTTATGAAAATGCAGGAATCAAAGGAAAAAGTTTACCGTGACTAAAAAGATGATGTTCAAAGACTCAGTGAATAAAAGATATCCTAGCCAGCCTACTGACAATTCAAAAGAATTTTTACTTCAAGACTTGATACGAACTCAACGTAACTGATACACTTTCAATAAGATCTTCGTGGACAAAGGAATAGCTCAGTAATTTTTAAAATGTGAAAAGGTTGCACTTTGGCCTTTAAAACTCATAAATACTTCGTAAGCCTTATCAGCAACTGAATCAAATAAACATTGGAAATGTTATTAACGTCAATTATATCTGCATGTTCTCTTCTTTTGTCAGTATAAAGACTTCAGATAATGTGATAGAATGAAGATTCATTGTGATAATGCTAAGTGTTTGTATAACAAGTAAATCATGTCAGTGTACTGTAAATATTCATGAACTCAAGGGAATCAGTGTATAATTATAAGTAACCGCAGATGAGAGGAACAGGAATTGATGATTTTGGAAGAAATATGAGCAGCAGCACTTGTAAAAGGAGAGAATAAATACTGTTGAGTTGTTGAAGAATGCGTGTTTCACCAATAATCCATTAGTGGAACTACGGATATATCCCCATTTTTAAGATGTAACATGTAGATGAGATATAATCCATTCGATTAGCAGAACTATATTGAATCAATCCTTTGAAAATTAATGCTCAATTACTTTCTACGAATTTGTGTAGATTTTATACTGAAATATCATAAAAGAGTAATATAAAAGTGCACGAGAGGATGGAAGTGTACACAGACATAAAGAAAGTAAAATATACCCCGATAATATTTCCTATCAACTGAAAATTAAGTTAAAATATCAAATTCCGTAGGAAGATGGTATTTTTCTTTTTAAAGACCGTAATTATTCGCAAACACTAGAAACAAAGGGAATTTAGAATTATTTCGCTTTCGAAATGAATGACAACCCATTCTGAGAAACATTGTCTAAATATTTGTATAGCATTAGTAGATAAAGTTTATTCACCAAAATTACTTACAACATTCAACGTCATACATTATGGGTCATTTTTAGAAGTAAATTTTGAAATCGAGTGAGTTAGACTATAAAGTATAGTAGACTAAAGCTGAATGAGTGATTGTTTTTTCATGCGTCGCAATGTGTTTCTTGAAAATCTGCTCACAGCAAGTAAATGGAAACAGTTTAGTCATAAGTGCGTGCTGTAGTGCTGTGTAACTAAGACTGTGTACAACTGTGTACGAGTAAGTTTCTTATTTGAATTGATGCATTGCAAAGTAAGCATACTTTGGAAGGTAGGTATCTTCACGAATCGATATGAGATGCATAATCAATGAAAACCAGAGAGCATTCAATGTCCAAATCGTTCCAGTTCGAGTTCTATGTATAGTCCTACTTAAGATAACACATGAGCGCTATCTACAAGTCTTGAATTACGGTAGTTGTATTGTTTTGGGATTCAACAAGATCTCACAAACTAATATTTGAAGAAACTGTATTTCTCAATGTCTTTTAGGTTCATGTAAAGCGTTGTTACATACTTTCATATTAAGGTCCGATTTTGTGTTAGTAATTCTGTATTTATACTTATTTCATTCCTTCAAAGCATCTCATATAAAATGAATATGATATAAAGATATACTACGAATAATTTCTTATCATAAGCTTTTCTAAACATTTGTTCTAAAATTTCTTGTATTAGAAGTGACTGCTTTGTTCCATCTATTTTTTTCACTTTTCGGTTTGCATGGATCTACGTGGTTTCGAGCTAGATCGCAAACTGATATCTAACAGAGAACAACTGATAACAAGATATTATTGTACAGCTGTTTCATACCAATGTCCTGTTGGAGGTCTAACCTAGGATCCTGAGATTACTAGGCGAGACATTTGGTCATTCAGACTCTTCAGCAAAAACCAATAACCCATTGGTTCTAACAAATGACAATTTGCGAAATATAGCGTCTCGGTTAGCCAGTGTCAGCACACCGAATTTTATCAAGCTCAATGGTCACGACTACTCAGCAGAACGTGACGCATCTCCATCCTGCAGTCAATTCCCCCCTTTTTACGACAAGGAGTTCAAGTTACTTACAAACAGTACTGTTACTTAATATACATCATAGTGTAAGTTACTCTGTTTTACTCTTCTAGGAAAATAATCCGTTGAGACTGCAAGAAGTAAATTAATTTTCTACCAAGCTTGCTCAGATTAAAAAAAGTTAAGAAAGAAAGTTTAATTATGCTGTTAAAACGTTTAGAAAGCTGGCATTAGTTAGACTAACTTGTAAGACTCATCAAAACTATTTTCAAATGAAATTTTGCAAACAACCAATAATTAGGAAGCTTTTTATGTTCTCTTCAAACAACTGAATTATAATTATATGGTAATAAAAACTCTAAATCAAAAACCAAATATTTCGCTTAGATGATTTTAAAACAATCGGGGGCAATTGTTAATCTTACATGTCATTTTCACCTACAACAGGGAACTAGACAGAAGCGATACAGTCGCCTAATCGCTGGTTTCACCTGTTGAATATCTGCAAAATATGAAAAGATTAGATGGTTGGAGGTAATCGACAAGAAGCCTGCGACCTAGGTTTTTTGCTAATTGGCACTCATCCACTCACCTAATTCCAACAGTTCATGGTGTACTGTGATGGCGAGCCACCTAGAGTGGTGGCCACACTGCAAACTTGACCGGTAGAATTCAGTCTGCATCAAAGATAGGGCTAGCCACACAGATTACACTAGTTACTGACTAGTTTTCAATCAAAAAAGTAAAAATATTTTCACACACTAATCTTTTATGATCGTCTCATTTCGTAATATAACATAGGTGAAAATGTCAACGTCAGACAAGATAGGATTGGCAAATCAAGAGACGAGTTCATTACCTCGAAATCATTGTTTAAATTCAGACACCGAAATAATACATGAAAAAAGACTTGAATTTCCATTAACGGTAGAGATTAGATGGCTGATTAGAAAGGATAGACAACAAGGTAGTCTTACAGTGCAGCCAGTAGTCTATTGCTTGTTCAACAAATATACAGTCGGAGATAAAAATGGATTCAACATAGGCTTAGCGAACGCAACCTTATGTTTTAAAAATAGGCAAATGAGTTAGATTTATTTGCCCGCTCTCATTTAGCTGTATAGCGAATAAGTGCCTGTACTCATTACTCGTTAAAAAAAACATTGTTTTCTCTCCTTATTATTATATATATAAAACTAGGACAATGTGGTAGTAAATTAATTCCGTATTAGTTTGTTTATTAGATGTATCACACAGTCAGTGAAACAGTATTATGTACTGGATGACGAGGTTTCGAACAAAATTTATTATTGTTCATAATCATCATATCAATTATAATCACACGACTTCGAAACTTGAGTTTTACAGTTTCCTTTGTCCTCTCCTATTTGTCGTAGGAGTAGTAGAATTTTCCAGGTATCTGGGACAGGTACTGAATCACTCCTATTACATATATTTGCAGTTGATTCGATAAACAAAGCTTCCGTGGTTATCAACCTCTCCCTCCACCCTGTGACATTAGATTTTACAACTGTCATCCTATCCCATTTAGTCTTTTGTATGGTTGAGTGTGACTGCCTGTACTGCTATAGCTGAACTATTCTCTAGATTTCATATCTTATTCGGGACAACCAATCTAGATTTTGCCAAGTTTTTATGCTCCGCTAGTCTGAAATCACCTGTTCTACTACTTTGACCTATGTATTTGACCTGACAGTCATCACAGGCAGGGTATTAGATAAACTAAATTGTTTTGTTTTAAAGGCTCCACAGGATCGTTTAACCGACAAAGCTTGTTTCTAATTGAGTTTGTGGGTTTGAATGCCACTTTTATTCTTGCCTTGTTAAGAATTCTGTGTAAGGTTTCCGAAGTTCCTTCCTTGTATGGAATTACTGCTGATGATTTAGATTCCTTATTGTTGGTGTTGTCACTATCTTGCGCATATTTGACATGCATATCGTCAATAATATCACTATTATTACTAGTATTATTATTGTTATTATTATTATCATTACTACTGTCACTACTACCAATATTTATTTTACTTTTGCGTTTCCATACATACTTTCTGACTAATTTATCAGGGTAATTATTAGGTTTCAAGGCATCTGTTATATACAAGATGTATATATATATATATATATATATAAAGAAGAGATATATACAAAAGATTGATAACAGAAGCTTTGTTTATCGAATCAACTGCAAATATATGTAATTGGAATGATTCAACACCTGTCTCAGATATCTGGAAAATTCTACTAACCCAACGACAACAAATAGGAGAGGACAAAGAAAACTGTAAAACTCAAGTTTCGAAGTCGTGTGATTATAATTGATATAATGATTATGAACAATAATAAATTTTGTTCGAAACCTCGTCATCCAGTACATAATACTGTTTCATTGACTGTGTGATGCATCTAATAAGCAAACTAATATGAAAGTGTTTTGTCTCCTCCTCTTCTTAATGAAAATTTATGATGTGAATATGGTGAATATGTTAAACTAAATCTTTCTTTCATGACACATTAAGATGGTTATGTTTTCTTGTGTGTCAAAATCAACTTTTATTTGAGTTCAAATTATATCAGTTTAAAAAGTATTAATAATCTTTTCATATTTATAATTAAATCAGACGTATATATCGCCTGGAATGAACGAGCATATTTCTAGTTAGTTTTGAACCACTGCAGTTATGTTTATTTGTTTTGATTGAACTAATCTTTTACAAGGACCTTTCGTATTTACCTACACCGAGGTTTTTAATGAATGTAGTTAAATAGATTATTGAAATTCAGTCAGGAACAGTTTTGAAAAAAAAGTTTTTTCTACCCATGTCACCTAATCTTTGATGTAGGTTAAGCATCATATGACTGTGAGAATACTCAAAAAAAAATATTTCTGATATCTCATTGTGTAAAACCATGTTATGCTACTCAAACGCAATATCACTGCTATAAAGACTATTTTCGGTAGGAAATTAGCTTGGAGAGTATGTGCAAAGAGTCATGTCATCATTTATATGCTTTAACCCATCGCTTCACATTCGGCTATCACTCGATGAGCTGACTGCTGTGTGGTATTAGTTGAATGTCTCCTGAGCAGATGCTCAATCTAACTTCATTTCCAGCTGCATACTTGTTAAGTCAGGCATACTTTGTTGACTGGTTCGCTTCGCCACAGGGTTTTCTTATTACTTATCTTTTCCAATCAACCATCTTATATAAAGTATAGAGGCGGCGAAGAGAGGTGTTGATGGCTGTCTCCAGCAAGCTTTTATAAATGTCGTCTGTAATGCATCCACCTATTCGCTGAAGAATATGTAGTCATCGATTTGACTGATATTACTGTTGAATGAAATTCGGATGTTGTTTGTTGTGCTAACTTAGTGTATGTATTTTTACACTGATATGGAGATATCTTCTAGTTAGATCAGGAATTGATCTCGTTTATAGAACCAGCGAAAACTGTTTTGTCCCAACTTGAGACTTATCAACAGGATGAACTCATGACAAAACCTGGGAACTTTAGATTTTAAGGCGAACTTTTTGACCATTCCTTTTTGCGCATTCTCAAAGGGTCACATTATAGGACGAAACGGCAACTCCTTGGTTTTCAATGATTCACTAATTAAAATAAATCCGTGATCTTACTTTAAATTAATGAAACTTCTTGCTGGTTTTAACATTCTCATTCATGCAGCCTGTATCTGGAATGGATTTGAGCATTTGTGTGGAAGAGGCAGTTTACTTCGGACACCTACTATTGATGATGATGATGGATGTTTGTTGTTCGTCATCAAGTGAATTCACCACTTTTGTTCTTTCCTTGTTCACTTGAAGGCCTGAATTTCTTTTCTAGTCTTTATGTGACCTCTTAATCTAACCGCCAGTAGCTTACTAAGTAAAATCTTTTTATTACTCTTCCTAGAAGTTTGAAGTTCATAACACTCTGCCCGAAAATAACCTAATTTATTGTTTCAATAAATAATTATTTTGTCTCCCTACTTGCATATAGTAAAAAAAACAGACATAGGGTAATTCCATTCCTTTAACGCTCAACTGAAAAATAAAATTGACTCGAAATATTTTCCTTTCTATAGAACTGAACAACTTTACCTCGCTTTCTTGCCAGTTATGAGCAAAATATTGTTCACTCATTTTTTATGTTAGCTTCTGGTAAGTTTTCTTTAAAAAAGATGTATACTGTAACAATTTCGAATGAAGTGTAAAACAATTTATGACATTCATGATGTATCATTATTCCTGATATTTAAATATCAGTTACAGAACCATTAGAAAACCTGGGAGTACTGGACAGCTGTTTCTTCTCAGTTTGGGATTCTTCATCACTACACACACACCGGGGTTCGAACCCAGCGTACTGATGGAGATTTCCAAACTGAGATAAAACAGCTACCCAGTACTCCCGGCAGGTATTACAATGGTTATCCAGCTGATTTCAACTCATGATGAGATCCTCCAAGAAATCAAACAAAAGTCCCTAAAAAAACCGAAATATCAGTCTAAATCCAAACTACAGTCATGAGCAATGACAATATATAAAGCATAAAATTATACATTTTCGACAAAACAAAATCTGCTTATTGGAAATAAAAACATTTTTTTAATTAAAATTTTACTTGCTTCATATTATCAGAATGCTATTTTTATTGACTGTAAAATTAATATATGCAAAAATATTTCATCAATGAGAAAAAACAACCCTTTTAATTAATTAAAACTTATCTACCTGATCATCAGGAGAAGCAAATGTTTCATTTCTCATAAGTGTGAATGTAAATTCCTTTAAATATATAAACAGATATATATATATATATATACATGAAGATTCAAACATATATATGTTTCAGTTCCAACTGTTTCTACTTTATTTTTGACGATAATTTACCTGCGTGTGAGCATGTTAAAATGAATATTTATTTTGTTCTCAAAACTAGTGTCATAAAAATATCATATCTCAAAGGATAATAAATTTCCCCTCTGTGTTTAGAAGCCTACTGTTAATTTAAGTAGTTAGAAATGTGGAGAATCACCACTAACTAAACCAACATGTATGTAATAATACAAAAAGATTGTTTAAATCCATTTCTTTTGCTACGGAAATATAACGTGTCAGTATGACTTAGAAAATAGCTTTTACCATCTCAGTAAACATACTCACTGGTGAATTATTAGATATCTTGTAGAATAACAATCTTGTTGTTAAGATCGAAACTGATTCGTTGTAGTCTGAGCTCAGGAAACTGATCTCTGCATCCTAATCCACAGCTGCCAAAACTTCTGTGAGAAATGCGCAGTCATAAAACGCTACACAGACAGGAAAAAGATAATTGATCCAAGATAAATTTGCAGTTCTATTCAACAATAACGACATAAAAAAACTGAAAATTACTTCAACAGTGCCGTCAGACAAACATACAATCCAATCTAAGTACAAAACGAGTGTTTAGATTCAGATAGAATATTTCCGAAATAGTGGGATTAAAAAATCTGTCCTCAAGAATCATAAGCCAACGCTTTCCGTGAACAGTCCACCGGTCAAAATGACATTCATTCACTCAGACAAAATCACATCGTATTAAGAAATTAACAATTTATCACACGATCACAAAGATAAACATTAAAACATGAGATTAAACAGGAACGGAGAAAAATAATAAGCAGGAAATCAACATCCGATAGGCAAACATCAGAGCAATGATATGCGAACTTTCAGAAAAACGGATAATCACTACGAAATTAGTGGAAATGTCTAAATAAGTATAAATAATGTGATGAGATTGTCCGGGAACTTGTTTGCAAACAATTTTTCCGTTTCCCTTATTTGAAGCCGACAGAAAACGTTTGACTGTATACTGTTTCTCCTATCGTAGATTTTTTGTAATACAATTCAAATGAAATATCTGTAGAATGTTTTCAATTAATAATATCCCTTAATTTGGTGAACTGAAGTGAACTTTACACAAAAATGTTTTCAGTACAGATCGCCAAAACTTCCTAAAACTACACATAAACATAGGAAACAAAGAAAATGTAATCAGGTTAAATTTAAGAGAAACGAAATAAGCACATGAGGATACTGAGAATTTAATGGATCTGATATGTCACAATTGGTGGATGTGTCTGGTACAGTGAGAGCGATTTCAAGCCATGTCACAAAATAGCATCTGGCCACTGAATTTTAACATCTCAGCTATCCTAGTTAACTAGTGTGCACCTCCTTACGTGACGCAAATTCATAGTCAAAGACCAGACAGACGGATGCTATGATTTAGCTTAACCATCCTTAACCTTTTTCAAACCTAATCTTATTTCACTTAACATCCCTCGATGAAGAAGACAATAGTTTGGAGTGTCTAACAAGTGTTTCCGCAATCACATGGATTGACTTTTACTCCTTACCTTATTTTTTATTCATCCGCGTTCCCAGTGGAACAGGGCTTCAAGCTAGAGCTTTGAGGTTTCAGTAACAGTGGCATTTACTTTTACGGGATCGGGCTGCTAGCCTCATGCCCAGCCTTTCTTCCTTACCAGTCTTACTACTGGTTTGGCGAGGTAAAGGAGTTCGCGGGCTGAAGAACGAACCCCGGACCGCATGCGTGTTTGACAAGCATTCTACCTCTTTGCCACTAACGCACTGCTTATCTTATACTCTACACCTAACCTCAATATTACTCACCTTAATATATCACTTATCGCCAGAGGTTTAACGCAAACATCAATGGTCAAAGATGACTAGCCTCTTCGTATCTCCTAATTTCGATGGCGATGTCTTATTTCACAAATAAAGACGAAGCAAGCTGCTTCACGATACATCACGCTTAAATCAGAGATGACGTAGGTTGGTAAATGCTACATCAGCCGTCTGTACCCATGATTAGATTCCGTCAGCCAGCAGCCTATTAGGCTGATGCAACTTCTCAAATAAGTGAAGTGGTCAACATACTCAAACAGTTCCGCTATCTTTAAACTTGGAGTCGATGAAGACCAATCTTGCAACATCATTTTACATTGATGATTGGCATGCCAAACATAATAAGATCTGTCTGGATTCAACATAGAACTTGGCACCGAAGTGCAGCAGTTCGAGTTGCCACCTTCCAAATAGCACACAGAGGTAGACAAGAAGATGAGTGAAGAGAATCAATAGAGTTTGACAAGTATAAGAGTGAAACAGAATGGGTAATGGTAGAAAGGAATATGAAAGATTACAGAGACTGAATACATCTGCGCCATTGACAACGATTTTGAGCCATGTCACCTATTGTCTCCAGCCATTGATTCCTAGAGTCCCGAGGGCCCCAACCCGGGAGTCTGCATCTCCCTACCTGACTCAGTTTAACTGTCAAGGATTTCATGGATTGATGCCATGTTTTTGTTTGGCCACCACTGGCTCTTTTCCAACCTGAACCTATATCAGCTAGCAATGCCCGTCGGGGGAGGCGGTGGTTAGGCATGCGCAGCACGTGACCTAGCCATCTTAGTCTATGTAACTTTATAGCCTCGTCGATTGATTTTCCCTCTTTGCCCAACACTCTACGCCTAACGTCAACATTACTTACCTTGTGAAACCACCTAACGTGAGACAGAGATCGCAGACATCTATGATCGAAAGCAGTCAACCTTTTCATGTCTTCAACGCGTATTGGCCATGTTTCAGAGCCATAGAGAAGGACGGAGCGAACTGATGAGCAGTACACACGTCCCTTGGTTGATAACCGGATGTCACGCCTACGCCAGAGATGGTGTAAGTCAGCGAAAGCAGCTCGAGCTTTTCGGATCCGTGCTGAGATTTCATCGCCAATCAGTCCGTTGGTGCTAATACAACTTCCCAAGTAGGTGAAGTGGTCAACATGTTCTATCACTTCACTCCCTATCACTAAGTTAGGGGTTGACGTGGTCCAGTCCTGTAGCAGCATCTTACATTTTGCAGGGGCGAATCGCATGCCAAACATACGAAGATTGCTGCTCAAGGTGTTCAGAAGACTCTGCATTTTGTCAGCATCCTCCCCTAACAGGACTATGTCATCTGCATATTCTAAGTCCATAAGATTATTCCCTGGTAACAAGTCGATTCCTAAGTCACTACGTTCAGTTAAGGATACTTCCATTAGCATATCTATGATGAAGTTAAACAGAAATGGGGAAAGTGGACATCCCTGTCGGACACCACTGGTTGTTACCAATTCAGATGACAATTCCCCATAAGCCCTTACACGACTACGTGAGTTTGAATAGAGTGCCTTGATTAGTGCAATGTACTTTCTTGGCACTCCCTTCACAGTCAGACATTGCCATAGTACCTTTCGATCCACGGAGTCGAAGGCCGCCTTCAAGTCAAGAAATATGACAATTGTTGGACGCCGAAAAGTGTGTCTATGTTCTAGAATCTGTCGAAGAGTGAAGATATGATCTATGCACCCTCTACCTGGTCTAAAGCCTGCTTGATTTTCCCTTGTCTGTTCCTCCCGAGTTCTGCTTAGTCTATGCATGATTACTGAGCCTAGGATTTTAGAGACTATGTTCGTTAGGCTGATCCCCCTATGATTATCACACGAGGACTTGTTTCCCTTCTTGAATATCGGTATAATAAGTGACTTACCCCAGTCTGATGGCACTGTCTCTGATTCCCAGACTTTGCCTAGTACCTCAGTTAATCTACAAACTAGTATGTCACCCCCATATTTAAACACCTCCGGAATAATTCCGTCGGGTCCTGCCGCTTTGCCTCGTTTCAAATTACTGATAGCTTTTGTGACCTCACTACAGACGGCGGACCAGTGTCTATATCCCATTCGGGTGTGTGGATGGCGGGGAGGTTCAGTGTGGCTGTAGGCAAGTTAAATTGTCCTCAAAGTGTTCTTTCCAGCGTTCAAGGCGTCTATCCTGAGAGCTAATTAAGGAGCCATTTTTCTCAGAAATAGTCTCACTTATGATTTGCCTTCTCCCACCCGTTTCGTGATGAGTCTAAAGAGTTGCCTAGTGTTGCCTATCGCCGATGCTTTTTCCATCTCTTTTGCCTTTGTCACCCACCACTGTTCACGGTCCTTGCGGAGACTTTTAGTAAGTTTCCTTTTGTGCAGCTTTCGCTCCTCATTGAATTCGGAGCTCGCCGGAATAAGTCTTCTAGCATCTATCAGTTCGGATGAGGCAGTCGAAATCCAGTGGTTTTTACTCACCTTTGGATTTGCCTTATTCACAGCTTTTACAGCTGTATCTATAGCTGACTGAATATTCTTCCAGGCTTCTCCAGGGTGAGCACAGCTGTCGAATTCAGATATGCGTTTAGCTAGTTCTTCCTCAAATAGGGATTTAGTTTCCTGATCGAGCTGGGGACGTGATGGTTTTACCGCCAGCTGTTTCCTACGTCCGTTCAGTCGTAAGCACACACGAGCCCGGACCAGTGCGTGATCGGTATCTACACACGTGTTCCAGAAGGAGCGACAATCTCCTACCGACCCACGCCAACGATAGCTTATTGCTATGTGGTCTATTTGTGTCCAGCGTTGGTTTGATGATGGGGGTCGCCAGGTTAAACAGTGTCTCTCCTTGTGTTTAAAGTTAGTGCTTACAAGAAACAAATGATTATCTGAACAGAACTGTAGGAGACGGTCACCGTTGTCGGTTCGCTGGCACGGAACTCCATAGGTGCCACCGACATCCTTCTCAGATTGACACAATTTCCCTACTTGAGCGTTAAAGTCACCAGCTAGAACGACTATATCTGAGCGTTTAGCCTTTCTCACCAAACTAGACAGCTTTTGGTAGAACTCATCCTTCGTTTCATCCGAACTGCAGTCAGTGGGGGCGTAGGCGGAGATTACGAAAAGGCATCGGCGAGTAGTGCAGTCCTTTCTCCTTCTTACTGATCCGTTCAGACGGACAGCACACATTCGGCTATCTACCGGGATCCAGTCAAGCAATGTCTTTTCTGCCCTAGTACTCAAAGCTATCCCTACGCCAGCTAATCCTCGTGAACTAGCTGTGGCATCTCCTGACACCCTCAAGGTGAATTTTGAAGATTCATCCTGTTGGCCAGGTGGGGTTAGGTGAATAACCACACTTGGGTCTTGTATGCGTGTTTCTGAAACACAACATACATCAATGGCTCGGGATGCCAGGGTCTTAGCTAGTGATGCTTGTTGTCCTATTTGGCAAAGTGTCCTAACATTAAAAGCTCCTATATGAAATTGGTGGCGGCTTTAAGAGACTGTCGGTGGTTTTTTGGCTTCCATCGTTTTTAGTGGACGCAGAGTGGAGAGCTATCAAGTAGAGGAGTTGCATCAGTGGAAGGAAGGCAAGGTAATAGAGATGAAGATGAAGACAAAGATAAGTGAGGATTAGAGAGGTTTTGTGTGCATTTCGGATTGTGAGGGCGATTGTTACTTCCCGGCTGCCCACACCGTGGAAGTTGGTTGCGTGACCGCAGAGCCCAGGGGACAACTGCTTGAGGCCGGTCACACGCGGCCTGTTTTTGTTTGTTCTTTTTGTTTTGTGTGCCTCAGTAGCATACTTATCACTCCTGCCCTGTGACACGGCAGCAGGAAGCGCGGTCGTTGTTAATCCGGGCCACGGCCGATCCGGCATGAAATTTTGTGAATTTGTATTGGACATGAAGTTGGATTGGGTAGCTGCTTTTTGTTTAACCGCTATCCAAACAACCTGCCTGGCATGGTAGAACCTCAAGAGACATAAGTCTCAGCCAGTATAGCTTGATTAGGTCATTGCGGTGTTCAAGCCCGACCACCGTCAAGGTAGCAGCTTTCGGTCGTGTCAGTTCAAAGTGTTTATAAAATTCTTCATTTTGTTGGAGTCTGCACCAAGAAGAAAAATATTATCGACAACTTAGTTGCCTAGTGAAATATCTTCATTCAAATAATTATGAGCATAAAGCTTCAAATTACATTGAAAGAGTCCAAGAAACATGCTCTCTAGTGAGCTCCGATTTCGTTTTGTGGGTAAGCATACACAAAAGTCATGTTATTTAAGAAATAGGATACATTTTTGAGTGATATTTGAAGAGACATCATCACGTAATTCATTTACACATGAAAACGATTTGCTCAGATACAAATTCAAGTTAATTTTACTGTTGAATTTCGATGATACACTAAAACTCAAATCTGTTAGAAACATTCTAAAGCCAAGTTCATCTTGACTTTCAACGACATCTATCGATTTGAAAATGAAATTAGTTTTAAAGACAACTGTTTTGAGAGTCAAAAATACATAAAGCTTATTGAAACGATTGCCAACAAAATCTCGACATTAAAACATAATCATTCTTAATCATTTTACAATTTGCATCATCTCTGAAATCAGACTGATATTCTGCTATCCATCAAAGGGTGTGTGAATTTCACAGCATTTCGTTTTATCCTACGAGAACAAACGGTTGTAAAAAGTGAAACACATTGAAAATTTAGCCATTTTTGACCATGAGAAAAAGTTAGACTGTCAGTTCAAAGCACATCAAAAGGTGTAGGCTGTAGTCCATGAAATTCTTGGGTTTCCGTCAATGAAAAAGGACATATGTATTCACTCCTTCTCTTCCTCAAGATTTTGAAAGTTTTCACTAATCTCCGTCTTATTATTCTGTTTCCCTTGAATTTGAAAATTCTCAGTAGTTTCTTTATGCTCTTTTTCTTCGAGTTCATATGCTTATTTTGAGTAAATTCACTTGGATTGCTGCGTTTTCTTTGCAAATATCTACCCTTTTAAGTCAGTTAGTTAGGTTTCTTTAGATAGAAAGAAGTCTTTTGTTTTGCCTTTAATTTTGAAGTAGTTGTTTATAAATAAGGAGACAAGATTTCTCACACCTGAAAAATAAATAATAAGCTGTCTACTATTCATACTGAGAAGTGAAACTGTTTAGCAAATATCTTAGAAATTTTGGTAATTTACGAACAGATGTTCACCTGTTTATCTTATAAGCAAATAAAAATATCTTCTAAAGGTTTGAATTAAGTTTACATTATAAGAATAGTCAGCTGGTGCCATTTCAAAGTAATCTCACTTAGATATAGGCTTAGTTTTATCCTGACTTCTCATACTTCTCATACGAGTTTTGTGTTTTGAAGAATCAAAATAAACTTATAAAAAATACTGATTTTCTTAAGAGAAATGATGGTATGTATCAATGTCACAGATAATTTCATCGCCGTAGGCATTTGCATAACTTTTTTTAAAATTCATACTAAATGGAAGATAATCGCAGTTTATCAATATAGGACAACTGAAGCTCCTGCATATCATGTTGTGATTTCAGTGTTTCAATCCAACAGACCTTAATTTTTTCAAATATCTATCAGCTACTATCTTTTGTAAACTGCTCAAGTGAACTAGATCTTTTCATTAGTATTTTCAGCTCAATTACGAAAATAAGTAAACTAACCTATATTCAAGAAGTATAATAATGGTTTTTCCTCTATATGGTTACAACTTTGCTAATTTTTAACTGAACGCAAAAGTGACTGAGAGACAGTTCACAATACACTGATAAGGTCAATTTAAGTTTTAAAATTAATAATGTCCTGTGATATAATAAAAATTAAAATTTATGAAGAATTGTAAGACTTGCGTTTGTTTAAAAATAAATAATTGCTCATTTTTTAACCAGATAAAATTGCAGTAGGAGAAAGTGGACATTTTCAAACGTTTTTATAAGCAAACTGTAAATAAAGTGAGCGTGGAGGTACATATGCTCGACAGTTTGTGAGTTAAAATCGCCTCTGTCTAGTCTGATCATGGACTAATATCAGTTAGAGAACCACTGAAAACGAGTAAGTACTGGATAGCCGTCTTGTCTCATTATCAGTACGCACCAAGCCGGGTTTCGAACTCACCACTTTCCGGTGAGTTCTGAGTGCTGCAGGATGTTATTTGCTGGATTTCTAATGGCACGTCTTGACCAGTGTGGTTCCCGCGGTTGGGAGTGAGGGCGAATATTCGCCGATGACACCGGATGGTGGTCGCGTGAAAATCACGGATTGGTCGAAGTTACCATTCATTGGTTATTGAGTCAAACTCAAATAGCTTAATGTTCTGAAAGCTTGCTTGTAACTGGAAGGTCCTGCCTTCAAACTTCAGCGTCGCGTACTATCTATGAGTTGCAAAACAACGACAAAATAGCTTTCCAGTACTCCCCGGTTTTCAATGGTTCTCCAACTGATAACATTTCGTGGTCAAACTTCAAAAGTAAATCAAATCCCTGCAAATAAACTCTTCAAAACTGGTTTTGTGATATTCGAGGAAGGGTTTCAACTCACAAAGAAATAGTAACATGTACTGCAAGCAAAATAATTACCAGTTGGTAATGCCTGTTCAGAGAATTCCCTTGCATAGTCACAAATAAAACATATCTCTAATAGAAGATATGGCATTGTGAAAATTGTTTTTTTCCTTAACGTTCCTAGTGGAACATAGAACTTCAAGCCACTGGCTTGAAGTTTCCGTAAAAGAGTTTAATTTTAAAGGATGGGGTTGCTTGCGCCATGCCCAACCTTCCCTCTTTACCAGCATTCTTTCTGGCTTAGCGAGCTAAGGGATTGCGTCGGCCGGGGATCGAACCATGTGCATGGTCGGCGAGCGTCCTAACCTTTGCGCCACCAATGCACTGTAAAAATCTTTACGTCTTCACAAAAATTATACACGAAGTAATAAGCTATATAACAGAATAGTTTGCTTATTCCAAAGCGGTACTAATGTTACAGTGTGGAATTTTTAGGGTTTGGTACAATATTGTCTCTAATTTTATCGAATAACATTTTTTTTTTAATTATAAAGGTAGTATTACAGGATTGTTAATGGCAGTTCTTATTTGGTATTGGTAGTGACAGTAAGGTCATAGATATACCGAAAATTGCAAATTAGTGATAATGATGTTAGTAGTTAAGATTACCAGTTAATTGAGGTAATGTCACCATAGATTACAAATAGGAGATAATAAAAGAATCAGTTACTTAGCTAACAGAGTAATTCATAATTTATATGCTTAACATTGCCTCTACCTCATAGAACACGGGCCTGTACTTGAAAGTACGAGCATATAATCTTTTCTACTGACTTCTAGCTCTACCATATAAGATACTAGGGGAGATCTGAGAATAGAAGGGCTGTTTAGGGTCAGAAAATATAGATTTAGACCAATTCTCGCATGAGTTTAGATGTACTGGTAAGCTGACTAGGTTGTACACCACTTGCCTTGCAAACAACCTTTAATACCCTTCTCAAAATGACACAGTCCTTTCTCACTAGACCAGAAAAGATTAATGAAGAACAGTAAATAGGTTACTTCACCCACATAAAAATTGATTCAACAGGTACGAAATGGAGATGAAGAAAAACGTAGCAAAATTTCATATCTTTAAAATTACTTGAATTATTTATTAAGCCTTATCAAGAATGCCGATAACCAAATGTATAAAAAGCAATTTCTTAAAAAAATGTGGAAGGAATTCAAATTCAAATTTTCCTAATTTTCATTTAAAAACGATAAAACGTCCATTTAAGTAATAGAATTTCCAACTGACAGTCACTGAATTCACTTTTAATATATTGGTATGGAAGGTTTCAGGTAATTTAGCCCATTCATTTGTCTTTGTGCACGTTACCATTCGATTACTTTCAGATGAATCCTTCTGGGGGAAATTTTAGTGATTTGTGTGACACATATTTATGACAGCCTCAAAAAACAAAACAATTTTATTCCACTATGAGATATATATACAATGATACGAAGTAAACTTTATATAAAATAAACTGCACAGATAAAACAGTTGGGTGAACTGGAAAATATCATCAAACCGTATTAATTCTAAGTAAACACAAGTTAAAAATGACTGAAAGGTGTCTTATTAAAGATTCATGAGTTATTATCCCTCTAAAGAATTTCAGGAAAGCTTACAGGCGGAAATCAACAAGTTGACAGAAGAAGCAGGCAGTGAAGACAGGACTTCAAGTGAGAAGAGAGAAAAGAAGATAAGGTGGATTTAAAAATCAGCAAATAACAACAAGCACTAGTCGCTATCAGAGGGGAAAATTTGAACGAGGACACATCATTCGATTCCCATAAAAGCATCCTCTAAACCACAGGCAGAACTGATAAAGATGTCAGAAACAGGATCCGGAAGGCAAGACAAACCTTCATCACTGTAACATCGATGTGGAAATATGCTACAGTCAGCAAAAAACAAACTTCGGATTTTTAACACTAATGTTAAATTTGGCAGTTTTCCATAGGGCTCAGAGAATTTTACGTCACCAAAAGACTTTTTCAGCAGGTACCTTCACTGTACAGATACTGAGAACCAGATGGTTGACCGGAAAGAAGTAACAAAAAGGAACTCTGAGAATGAGGCCACGAAGAGCCTGTTGCACAACAAACACGCTGAAGAAAATGGAGGTTGGTCGAATACCCTATGAGGACGCCAATGATTGACATCGCACAATAGGCAGTGCCGCAAGTGGAACGCAAATGAGAGGCGAACGGAGAGTTTGGCGTGTGTCCGAGGGGGATATAGAGGAGATCATGTGTGTATGAGGAGAGGAAAGCTCACGGGCAATCGTAGAGCCAGCTGAAGGGGACTGCAGAGAACGGGATGATATAGAAATGTGCTGTTGAAGCTCTGTGTCTCACTCCGAAATCAAGGGAATATTAGTAAATACAAAATATCCAAGGTTATTGCGGATGTTTGCGTAAAATCAGAAGGGTATATCGCTGCACTGCAGCAAACAAATCTAAATTAAACTTAGCCTAATAACATTTTACCAGCAGATCAACAAATCTCATGAAATTTAACAGTCTCAGTAACTCCTAGATGGTGATCAGCAGTTGTTCTCGTAAAATGTTGCAAACACATGTTAAATACTTTCCTAAAGTTTTTCTTCAGTTTTTAAGGAAACCTAACGTAAGTAAAATAATTGAAAGATACTTACTTGAAAACTTAAAAATGACAGCATGCTTAAGTAAAACTATTAGGAGACAAAAATCAACCGTTAATAATAATAATAATAATTTGCTTTACTCCAAAACAGTACTTGTGATACAGTATGGAATTCTCAGCATTTTACTACAGTATTGCATCCAGTTAGTACATTATCAATAAATAAAATTCTACATAGATTAAGGAAATCTCAGTTCATTATGACAACAACATATTGCTATGTCGGTAGCAAAGCCAAAAATTGAACAGAGTGTTTGAAGGTGTTAGAAAAGTAGATGCTAGCATATTTTCTGGCGTAAGCGGAAGAAAGAAACAAAGGAGCACATAACAGAGAAAAAACGAGGGAGAGAGAGAAATGAAAGAAAGAAAACGTTGTACTTATAAAAGATATGAATTGGAAAAACGAGATCCAGTTGTCCTACTGACTATTTAATAAGTTATAGGTATCACGGCTAATGCTTTCTTAAGGTCAGATATTCCAGTGTTTGTATGTCCACCCTTCTGCTGCTCACGATCTGTTGCACTATCCAGTCTACTACAGTCAGAAAGGTAGCAGACAGCAGACAGCCTTGTCTTACTGCTGCCTTCAGTTCCAATGCTTCACTCGGCTTTCCACTGTGAATCACTCCGTATGAGGAATCATCGTTAAGCTGTTGAATGTGGTCACTAAATGTTTACAGTAATTCATAGTGTTAAAATGTCCGCCGAATTACTTCCCGACCGACGTTGTTGATAGCCTTTTCAAACAATAAAATTTAAGTCAACAGTTGGCTACCATTCTGTACTTTTTTCAATGATGACGTGAAGTGTTGCAATCTCATCTCCCCATGGTATTTTTTTCCTTAATGCATACTGTCTGGGACGAAGTCTTCCATTTTTTAATCTTTCCAGCATGGTACAACTTGAACTTATACTGTAGTGGACAGCCGCACGACTCCGAGCCATTTCCTGGATAGATGAAATTCTCCATCCTTTAATTAGCTGAGCGTCTGAAAGTCAAATGGCGGAGATGGTGTATGAAGGACTTACGAACAATCAGGAAACTAGAAAACTAGGTGCAATTGTGTTAGATTATTAAAGTTCAACGTGTCCTTAAATTCATTATTCTGTATAGCAAAAGGGCTATTAATTAGTTTTAGTTAACGGTAAAAATACTACTGTTCTACAAAAAGTTGTATCGCGACTACAAAGTGCAGACAGAAAATCATCATTCAAATGATTAGTATTCTGATGACCAAACTAATGAAGAATTTCACATTATACTTACTTTTTAGTGCCACGCATACGACTGAGATTATGTTCCAATAAAACAAATGATGCATGGCAAATGTGTTCATGTTATTTAGTCTTTCGGAACACTGATGACTTCAAAAAATTAGGTGAAAGTCGTCATTCGACTGTTTAATATGCCTGCTTTGTGAAAAATTTATAGACTATGTTAAAGCTGCCATCACATACATTTTCTTGTTTCTTTTTAAACTATCACCTAAGTTAGGTTGCATAAAATAACGGGCATCATTTATTAGAGGCATTATCAGCCCTTGTTCAGTCTGACAAAAGCATTTGAGAGTTTTCTTTTCAGATTAGTTTATGAATAAAAAAAATTCGGCTATTGCCATTGCATTCAAGTTATGAGAGACGTGCACTTTTTTAAAATACAGTCCTCTTTCATTTAAATGCCTAGAGTAACTTAAAGTGTTCTATCTGATGCTTGTTATTTAGTAATATACATCGTCGTACCACCAGCTGACAAAAGAAGAACTACAGTACTCATGGACAGAGAAGAATACACAGAGAAAGCTGAAGAGCTAATCAAAGATAAAGATGTATACCAACAGCTTACAACAAACATTAGACGACCGCATCCAGAGAGCCCTAAACATGGTCACTAAAACTGGTCAGATCACAAAAGGAGATAAAATGTGGATGAAATCCAGTGAACCAGTTCTACCCGATTCTATGGCAGACCTAAAATACACAAACCAAACATCCCGTTACGACCAATCGTATAACTCCCGGGAACCCGAACAGAGAATTTATCCAAAGAACTCTACAGAAAACTGAAATTCCTGACAGAATCCTGCGAACATTCTATCATATCTGCAACCCATTTTCTAGAGAAAACTAAGGCCATTCAAAAGATGACGAAGAAATAATGGTATTCTCCTATGTCACGGCATTATATACTTCATTTGGGCAGAAAACGACACAAAAACCATGGAGAAATTATATAGCAACAACTTTCACTCTCAAAGCACTCAAAAATGTAGCATATAAGTTGAATGGAATGCATGTGGATGAGACATACGTGAAAATCAGAAGAAATGACTTAGACGAAACTCACAACCTAATAAGCAACCTCGATGACAACAAATTCACAAGAGAAGAGGAATTTGAGGAAAAAATTCCATTTTTAGACATCTTAGTCAGACAAACAACCACAGGAAAATTAGAAACTAAAGTATACAGAAAATCAACCAACGCAGAACAAACACTCAATTACAACATCAAAAACTCAAAAACACACAAAAGAGTTGCATACAAACATTATTCAAGAGAACCAGGACTCATTAAAGCATTCTTAACCTTAAGGAAAGTTGAAGAAAGATACCTGAAGGACGTCTTTCAAAAGAATGGATACCCACGGAATTTCATTAAAAGACAACTAACCTCAAGTCAACCTACTAAATCACCCTACCATATATAAAGAACGTCTC
Source organism: Trichobilharzia regenti (assembly GCA_944472135.2). Taxonomy (NCBI): domain Eukaryota; kingdom Metazoa; phylum Platyhelminthes; class Trematoda; order Strigeidida; family Schistosomatidae; genus Trichobilharzia; species Trichobilharzia regenti. The sequence continues at coordinate 130,127,784 of OX235262.1, read as the reverse complement.
AAAATCACTGCGAGACTCTTCAAATCTTTAGGAATTGATGTTACACATAAACCAACAGTGTCGCTCCACTCAGCTCTGCATCAGCCAAAAGACTCGACAGCGAACGAAAATGAAAGCAACATAATCTACAAGATAAATTACGACTACAAAAAAACACCACTTCGGCCAAAGTGGACGCTCTCTTCATCTTCACATCCATGAACACAAACTAACCGTCAAAAACATGAGGTCCACTCTCTCATACCACTGCATACAGACAACCACAGACATCAATTCAATTAGAACAACGTTTAATTATTAAGCAGAGGAAACACTAAAAACACCTGATAATTGTTAGAAGCTTGGTATTCCAGCAAGGCGGTAACTAACAGGCACATTGATATAGATTTACCAATCCATAAGAGGAAAATCTCATGCACAAAAGTCAAAATTCAGGTCAAGGAAAAAATCAATATTAATACAAGTAGACTCGAGGATGTGAAAACAGACTAAATCAACCAACCACGTTCAAGGTCACCAGGAAAGATGACTAATAAACTCGTAGAGAAATTTAAAAGCTCACTTCAAGTTGAAGTATACGATGAAGATGTTGCCTAGTAAAGCAATATAGATTCGCAAGTAAAACATTCAGCTCCGAGAAAGCTGGTTATTATTTATTACGCACTAATTATGGAAGCTAAGATGCTGTTCACTGCAGAGGTCTCCGAGGCAAAGTATCACTGTATTAATTTATAAATGGTGCAGTAAGCAACATAAATATCGATTTAAGTCAACATTATGGTGATCATTATGGTTGCTTCATTTGTGTGATAGTAGCAACATCATGACTCCATAAGAACACACATATCTTTCCACAAAAGAAATATTTTCATTACCAAAATCTACTTCAGTAAATTTGAAAGCCTTCAGAAAGAAAGTGATTTGTTCCAAACTGAAATGTTGCATCGACAGACAGCCATGCCTAGGTATATGTTGTGTTGTTAATTGCTAGGCATGAATAATTCCATTGTGGATAAAATTTTATCAAAATAAATTTTATCGACAATATAATTATAGTGTACCATAGTGCACAAGTTCTCTTCTTATATCTAGGCGTGAATAATTTTCATTAATACAGCTCACTTCCATTTTTTTATAACTCTGAATAAGACAAGATTACTTTTTGTTATTAGAATAGGCTTTGTTAGTAGACAGATAACGAAAACACCTCTAAATATGACAGTAAAATAAGCCTAGTAACAAATACTACAAAGCATAACTTTCCATCTTCTAAGACAACGTGGATAGTCTACTTACTGTTCGATGCGAATAATAATCCTATGTACTTAGCTGTGTAGATTATTTACGGAAACATCTCCTAAGAAATCCTTCGTACCCATAGAAAATTTATGTACTATTAATGTGTAACTAAAACAGATGATAACAGTGACAAAGGCATTTGTTATGAATTATCTTTCAACTGACATTAAAGGTGTCTTACAGTGAACAGTGATTTAATTTCATTCTTTAGATATATGTATATTACCACAGACATTGTAATCAGCTCACTAAATCCTATTTGCAAAAACTTCAATTGGAATTAATTATACGATTCATTACAGGATTTCATCATGAGCTGACATTGGTTACAGAACAATTGGAACTCTTCATCAGTACGCACCCACGGGGTTAAAACCCAAGACCTACTAGTTACAATCAATCCCTACAAACCAGTACTTGAATGTTGACAACATGCTCACTGGCGACTGGCTCTGTTCAGGTATGTAGTTACCTGGGGTTCTAGTGGAAAGTCGTGACCATTAGGGTGAAGTAGGTTGAAGGTGAGGCAGTTACTCATTGAAGAAGATATTGCGAAGTGGTCACGCTATGTCGTGAATTGGCAGAAGTTGGAATTCATGGATCATTGGGTTGGGTACCAGTGACTTAAGGGTCTACAAGCTTTTCGTGTAACCAAAAGGTCCTGGGTTCGAACCCCGGTGCGTGCGTACTGATGAAAAGTCCTAAACTAGTACGAAACATATGTCCAGTAATCCCAGGTATATGTATATTCTGAGATAAATAATGATTTGAATTCTTAGTCAAAACTTTGAAGATATTTGTTTACAGGATTTCATCATGAGCCGACATCGGTTTGAGAACCATTGGACCAAACTAAGACGAAACAGATGTCCAGTACTCCCTGTGAGTTTTCCAATGGTTCTGTAACCAATGTAAGCTCATGATCAAATCCTGTAACCAATCAATCAAATCCTTACAAATCAATACTTGAATTATACGATTCATTGTTTCAATGTATGAACTATAAGGACATTCACTGAAAGAAAACATTTTAAAATGATGGCTTTTAATAAAATCTTAAATGAGGATTACGTTAGTTATGTCCTAAATATTTGGACGTTTTGGTATGTACCTAAATTTTCTTTATAGGAAATCACTATGCATAACGCGGTTTATTCTGAACTGCATATAGTTGATGCTACTTAAAAGGTAAGTAAATAGATGCATCAAGAAAGTAAACAGAATGTCATTAATCTTTTTTGTAGCTGTAGACGAAAGTGTGACATGTCAGCTATCAAAATAAATTTCGTTGAAAGTTTCCAATTTTCAAATAGATTTTTCTCCTTTCAATAACAGATCATTAAATAATGCTATTCAGATTTTATTAATCATTACAACTACGTAAATCATCACAAGTAATATAGTTTTGAGATAGAAGAACCCTTATTTATGAAATATTTAGCAAAAATCTTATCAAGAAACAAGAGCACTTGAAAAGTAAAATTAATCAATACAGAATGGTTCACTGCTTGATAGAATACGTGGTGCACACAAAATGATCATTATAGTGTAACAAGAGAAGACAAGGGCCAGGTAACAGATCATTTATTAACGAAATCAACACATATTTATAGATTTTCATGTACATTATTATAGATTATTGTTAGCAGAAAAACACAGTCTTCTGATTCGTTGTTTCTCACTGAAAGTTATTCTTTCATCTCTTTGTGGCTGTTTCTCGAATGTCAGATCATCTCTCTGCTAATTGTATCCACCTACACAAAGTCTGTTATGATTACTTGTTGAGTCAGTCTTTGATCTTGTTTACACATGACCAATATTTGTGGCATAAACAGTGACGTAAATTCCTGTCTAACAATGCAGCTAGCAGCCAGCTCTCACCAAAATAGCAAATAAACCGTGATGATAGCATAGGACTACACTCTCAGATCTTTATCTTCAGTGATAAGACGAAAATTTAAACAATAAGTTGCTGTCAGTTTCCAAATATTGTCGGCTTACTGATAAAACCATCCTTCAATGGAACGTTTTTTCCTTGGAAAGAGTTTGAGTGTTATCACACCCCGGGTTCCCAATCGAAAACCGAATGAGTAGTGACGAGATGGGGCTCTGAAGGTGATATGAAGCAAATCATGTGATGAAAGTCTATATACCTTTGTGAAACCATTTGAAAGTGATTGCAGAGAGGGTATTCCAATGTACATGCCTCTGAATCCCAATATTCCATTCAGAACGCAAGAAAATGTGATAATATATCAGTTTATTAGACTTTCGATTACAAAATTATATACTGACGAATCGTAACCACTTGTTTACTACCAAAAAATGAAAGGTCAAATTTAAGAGAAAGTGAACGATTTTCATAGTTACGTTATGGGACAGTGCATACCACACACATTTCACTTCTGATTGCGTTTCAAAACCTTAGTCACTAGTAGAAAATTTGACAAAAATTTAAATTAAATTAACTCGAAAATACTAGTAACTACAGGATATAATATTTTTCAAATGAATACAGTGAAACAACTTCTATTTTCTGCTAAGTCAGTTTCATTTTGACAATTACTCACAACAGAACAAAACTTATAAGTTTCACTAAAATGTAAAACAAATAACTCTCTATACACCGTTTTTTGTCTTTCTGTTTTCCAACAAAAAATTCCTTTCATTAAAACTAAACCTAAAAAAATATCCACAACATCATGTTCATTATCTTAGATTCTCAATGTGGCCTACTGACAAATTCACATTCTTAGATTTAGTTGTTCGATAAACTGAAATGATTCACTTTTGCTTGGTTTTACAACAACGTCAGTCAAAATTCCTTGTTGAATAGCAGGCATAATGACTAACAGTGTATGATAACTTTCTATGACAGGTTAGAAACTATTACAGGGAATAATCTTCTGCAACAATGACTGGGTTTTGCTTATAAAGAAGAAATCTCATGAGGTAATAATATCTGATTAGTTTTGTATGGAGTTTTAGAGAAGAAATAACTGCAAATCACGTCAATCAAAGATTAACAAACTTACCTAGTAATACGCAGTAAATAACAAGTTTATAGTCACTTTTTCCAGACACGGTTCATTGCAATAGGCTTTTAATTATTATTTCTTATTATTATAGCTTGATTCCTCATAGTATTTTGGTACAACTATGAAATTTCAAGCATGTGATATCGGTAACCTAAATTTATGAGGCGGACTATTGACATCGGGTGTCCGTCGGCCGGCGGATCAAACATCAGATCATGTGCATGGTCGGTGAGCTTCCTAACCACTGTACCACCTACACACGAAGCTAAAATATATATTTATAGGTGTCGACTTTATGAAAATACACAGAAATGATCGGTACTCACATTGATGGAGAGGGATACTAAGCTAGGTGGCCTACTTAAATTAGTCGGCTACTTGAATAACCATTCACTATAATTTGATTGGTGGATGGTGACTTCCAGTGGAATCAAGAATGAGTATTTCTTCCTACCCAGAACTCGTCATTTGTGTTCGAGCCTAGATGTGAACATCATTACTCACTGCGGAATGCAGGTAGATGCAGATGGCGAGTCCCAAACAGGACAAAATGCTCATCCTTGATTTCACTGCAAGTCATCGTCCACCAATTAGATGCCTGGACATCGTCAAAGCATCTGCACAAGAAGCCGATATGTCAACCTGAGACCAAGCACTTCGGTCCAATCAATCTACAGGAAAATCTAAAATTGGATTAAATAATTTGGTGTAATGTATAAAATCTTCTACATTTTTTACTGTTTTAATTATCTAATTATGTTTTTTGATCACTGCATAAACTCACGCACAATTTAAGTTTACTGTCAACGTTAGATGGAATACTTCGCAGAAGAAATAAGAAAAAATATCTTACTGGATTGGATATTGCTTTACGATAGAACGACACAAAGTCATACAATGCACAGCCGAATATTACTTTACTTGACGATCCTGAATGAAGAGTAGATATTCTGTATTTTAAATACGCTGAAAATTCTGTACTCTGTGCAAACATACCGTCTAGAATTAAGCCGCTATACCTTACTACCTACATACTACTCTACTTCACTGTGAGTTTCTAGCTCATCACTTTATAATTTTTGTGTCAACGATATTTCCAGTTGTCTTGATAGCAAAAGTTCTCGTAATGAATTTCATGACACTCTTTTGGGTCACACTTAAGATTTACAGTGAAACTGAAAACATGCTTCAAGGTAAAATCATAATCAACCACTGACAATGAACTGTTCTCAAAATTAAATGTAAGTACAACACAGGGTTTAGTAAAATAACCCTTTTATAGAGATATATACTTCACGGGTAACATATAATTCCTCAAATGAGATTTGTTTAATTTTGTCTTCAGGTTAATCTAAAAGATGTTCTATGAAATTCAGAATTTATATCTCTGAAAATACTCAGACACAATATAACGAACTGATCGAATTCTGTAATCTCTTACTTGGTTTAAAATCTTGAAGAGAATTAGGTGTTCTGAAGGATATTTCTAGAATAGTCAGTTACTTGTCTACTAAAATTCACTGATTGCTTAATTCACAATCATCCTGTCTTGTGACATAACCATTTAAATCGAAAGAAAAAACATATGATTCATTGAAGAAACACTTTTCAGCGAAATCGACAGAATCTGTGAAGTAAGGTGGTAAACTCTTTTTAGGATTTTTTTCATTTTTAAATGTCCCGTCACACTTTTACTATGTAATAAAAGTCTAACCCCTTTTGATGTTCGAAGTGTTGTTTATTACTTTCTTTTTATTCATATATTTCTACATCATAGTACAGTGAACATAAATATTCTATGAACAAATGTTGCAGTATTTCAACTAAAAGATTTGATTAGGATAACGTCTATCTAATTTCATTCTAGAATACCAAAGTAAAGATGATGCGGTAGGTATACAAAGCATTCCTTTAGAAATTCTTTCTTTTCGCATGCTTGTCAACATTTTCAGCGGTAAATACTGCAGAATACAACTATAAGTTTGCAAATACAAAAAGTCTTTTATAATAATAAGAATTTAAAGGATAGGGTAACTGTATGAGTAAAATGGCAGTCTAGTGTAGGTTTTCCAACAAAGAACTATTCAGTCTTGTTGTAGTATCGAAAGTTAATTGCATAGTAACTAAAATCTAAGACTTACTTTGTTCTTTGATTCAGTTTAAGAGACACAAACATGAATCCTCACTCTGTAACTTCTTTCCAAAATTAGTTTGAGTAAAATAACTGTCAAGTAATTTCATGTTTCTCTTATAAATTCATGGATCGATTTTGCATGTAAGAAGTACTTTCTAACACAATGATGATCGGGAATCATAGTAATGTGCGTCGGTGGCACAGTGGTTAGAACTCTCGCAGACCATGCACATGGTCCAAGGTTCAACCCCCTGCCGACTCACACCTGATATCTATGGTAGGCCTGCGAAATTTGAACTACCGATATCCATGCTGAAAAACCTACACTTGTACCAAAAATACAGTGTGGAATCAAGCCGTAATCAAAATAAAATTAAACAATGAAATTGGATTAAACAGCATTATATTGTCAAGTATTGGCTTTTGTAGAGGGTTTGTTTGATTGGTAGGAGTATTTCATCGTGAGCTGAAATCAGTTAGAGAACCACTGGAAAACCAACTAAGAGTAAAAGACAGCTGTTTCGTCTGTCCTAATTTGAGACTCTTCATCAGTACGCACCTGGCGGGGTTCAAACCAAGGACCTCAAACTGATGTCAGTTCATGTTGAAATCCTCCGGCCAATCAAACAAAATCCCTACAAGAAATCCAATACTTGAAAATCGATCTGTTGCTCACTAGCGACTGGCCCTTTTCAGGTAGCTAACCTGGGGTCTAGTGGAAAAAGGGCGCAAAGTTTTTTTAAAAAAATTTATATTTTAATTTTAATTGTTTTTGAAAGGTTTGGTTTTTGGGTTCTTAAAAATTCTATTTTCCTTATTTTTTGGTTGTTGGTTTCGCCCTCACTAATTCACCAACGCCCCCCCCCCCCCGTCAAATACGTGCGACTGAAGTCGGCTTGATCTACTTGGTGCAGGAGTCATCGTTGGCTTGTCTCGCTGTATCCATTTCTGGAGCTCGCTGACGTTCACGCGCCTCTCATTGTTCGCCATTGCGACTGTGTCTGCGTAACCCCATCTCGAAGTGACCATATATGGTCCTTCCCACTTTGGAAACTGTTTGCCTGACCCTGTCGAACATTCGTCCATACTTCGGCCCACACCTTCATATGCTGCTTTCGCCCGACCTCCCAGCAGCGTCCCAAGTAGCAGCTCCATCGCTGACAGATCTTGAACGCCACTCAACTGCGCAGAAGCCTTGAAGTCCTGCCCGAAGATCCATATGTCTCCATCAAAAACTGCAGGGTATAGGCTTTTCATTTGTCGGTAGGCAGCGACACCAAATGTAACAACAGAAGACAAGGGCCAGGCAACAGATCGTTTTATTATGAAAATCAACACGTATTTATACATCTTTTAACTACATTATTATAGACAAGCGCAGTCATCTGATTGGTTGTTTAGGTAGACAAACGCAGGCTTCTGATTGGTTGTTTCGGGATTCCTTGACAAATAGAGTTCTCTCTGCGAATCATATTTTGCCACGTTAACTTTGCTGTGATTGGTTGTTGACTCAGGCTTGTTCACGGCCCATATTAGTGACCTAGACCTTAACGTAGATTAGTGCCAACCAATCGGCTAGCAGCCTGCTCTCACCACAGTGGGAAGCAGTGACGAGTAGGGTGCAGCAGGTTAAAGGTGATGGGGTAATTCATCGAAGAAGATATTGCGAAGTGGTCGCACTTAGTCGTGAGTTGGCGAAATTCAGAATTCATGAGCTGGTCATTAGTTTGGGTCACAAAGTAGCTTTATGGTCTACGAGCTCGCCTTTCAACCAGAAGGTCCTGTGTTCAAACCCCGGTGAGTGCGTACTGTGGAGATTCTTAAACTAGTACGAAACAGCTGTCTAGTACTTCCAGAATATTCAGTAGTTCTGATGTCAGCTCATGATGAAATCCTCCAACCAACTCTTCGGTTTATATTTGGTTTTATTGCGATGACATATTAAAATGATTTTATTTCGCAGATAACTGAAGACTAAGGATGGTTATTATTGTTAGTTGAATAGTAGGGCCTATCATACATCTTTTTCAATTAAAAACACGTCGGTGGCTCAGTGGTTAGGACTCTCGTCGACCATGCACATGGTCCGAGGTTCAATCCTCTGCTGACTCACACCTGATATCTATGGTTGGCCTGCGAAATTGGGGCTACCGATACCAATGCTGAAAACTCCATACCTGTACAAAAATAGAGTGTGGAATCAAGCCGTAATCAAAAAAAGTGATAGTGATATTGTGGTGAGAGCAGGCTGCTAGCCAATTAGTAGACATTAGTCTACGTCAATCTCTAGATCACCAATATTGGCCGTGAGAAAATATGAGCAGGGCTGATTCAACAGCCAATCATAGCAGACTTAAACGTGGGCAAATATGATTCGCAGATAAATGGCTCTACTTTCTGAAAAATCTCGAAAACATCCAATCGGAAGACGGCGTTCGTCTATTTGCATAGGCTATAATAATGTACAAGAAATATATATAAATACGTGTTGATTTCCGTAATAAAACGATCTGTTGACGGCCCTTGTCTTCTGTTGTTACAATATAACCGTCAACGCAGACTGGCAGTTTACGGGTCTTTTTCTCCAGTAAATTCTTTTAGTTGAAGCCTAAATCTCTTGTCTTAAATTCACTCATTAGCTGTAACCTCTATCAGAATTTTACAAACTGATTTTACCTATACTCTCAGAACATAAATAATTATTGTTACAATTATGATTTATGTCTTCTCATATCATTCTACTTATGAAGATACTGTATATCACATTTCTGACTCCTGAAGCTGATTCCCGACTACAATCTAATGATAGTCACCTGATTTACTATAGTTAATATCTTCAGTCATATACACAAACCAGCAAACTGATACGATGGTCAATACAATGTGGTAGTTTATGAGACTTTCGCTAACGAACCTTTTCTACCTAGTAGATTTATGAGATTAGTGTACTAATCACTACTCGCAATGACAGCCACCGCTACAAGATTCTACTGACACACGAAGCCAGAAAGAAAGAAGACAGAAAGATGACAAGAGAGATTTTACTACGTAAAATTCACAGAAAAAAGCTTGACAGAAATTCCACATAAATAAATTTTCAGTAACCTTGAGAGATACTGGTTTCATCGGTAAGTCAAAACAGTTGACATCCAGTATCGTTCAGACGTCAAAATATGTGGGTTGACGGGGAATACTAACCTGTAAATAAAGCCAGTAGTTAAAGGCTTCTGAATAATTAGGTGTGTGTAACACTTATTCTAAGGCAGATACTGCTCTCAATTCAAAATGTCTTGCGCAACGTAACATCCAAATCCTGACGTTCAAAATTATTTAGTGATAACATTCTATAGCCGGTACTATCTACAATAGCTTATCTGTCACAACACTTTCAATACGTTTTAACACGATCTTTACACATTTTCGGAATAAAGTGAGTCAAAATGGATGAATTTAAAGTGTGCATAAACCTTAAAATTTTATATAAGTCAAACCAACATCCCACTTATCGACAGTTAAACTTGCTGTCAAATAAGCTACAAGATCCTACAGCAATTAACATCTAATCTCATTCCACCCATCAAACTTTAACCTTGCTATCCAGTGAATAAAAGCTCAATCATAGATCATTTTACTAATTATTAGCCGAAAAAAATAATAAAAATGAGTACAGGTTAGACTACAAAACAAAGAAAAGAAAGGAAGGCAAATAAAAGAATAGTCATAATGTTTATCATCATTAATCCAGATAAAATTCCAGTGAGAATCAAATAAAAAACAGAGACGGAAAGATCATTAAAAGATGCCTGTTAACATGAAAGCAAAAGACAGTATAAAGTCAAGGACAACCTAACATAAACATGAGGAAATTTCGTATAAATATGTCAACATTTTTTTTAGAGCAACAAATAATGTGAATGGCAGAATAAAAGATGCCAGTGCATACCCACTGAAAATAAAGGACAAAAAGACGTTAATGTTTATGATTAAGATCCATGTGTGCATGTGAGGAGGGGGTTTCTTTCTTCATTGAAATATCTATAAAGAAACTTTATATATACATATGCATATATATAAGAGAACGTCTTTTCATGTAAGTATTTACCCACTTGCATGATAAACACAAAATCGAAGACTTACAAGTGAAAACCAAGCGACAAACTGGTCGAAGAAGCAGCCGACAAAGACAGGACTCCAAGTGAACATAGACAAGACGGAGGTGATGAAAATGACCAACCAACCAACAACAACAACAACAGCAACATCCAGCGTCAATCACCATCAATGGGAGGGATTTTAAAGAGGTTACTTCATTCACTTATCTAGAGAGCATTGTCTCAACTACAGGAAGTCGGAACGGACGAGGATGTCGAATCGAGAAACACACTCATCAACCTGAAATCAATCTGGAAATCTTCGTCAATCAACCAGCATCAACAACGAAATTCGATCGGATCTTCAATGCAAACGACAAGTCAGTCACTTCTTCTATACGGATCAGAAACTTAGCGCGTCAGTCACAAAGAATATTTTCAACAGACTGTTGCAGACCTTTATCAACAACTAACTGTCTTCGCTCTATACTGAAGATCAGATGGCCGGGCCGGACAGAATCACCATCAGGAAACTATGGCTGGGAACAAACAAAACAAGAATCAATCGGCAAACAACAAATGTGCAGGAGAATGTGAGGATGGATTAGACACTCGCTCACTGAGAAAGCCGCTGGGTGATATCGTGCGCGCGGCAGGCTATTGCTCGAGTGGAACCAGGCCGAAAGGGAAGCGGGGAGTGAGGGGTTTCAGTGCAAGGTTGTTATGGAGGCGATCGTGTGAAGAGGAGTTGAAAGAGTATGGACTAACATAGATGCGGGTGAAAAGTACAGCAAAAGACAGAAACATGTGGAGACTTGCAGCTGAAGCCCTATGTTCCACTAGGAACGCAAGGGAGCTATAATAATGTGATAGTAATAATGATGTACATTATCCCCTCTCACAAAATGACTTTAGAAACAGTAAAGTCACCAAGTGTATTTTTTTTATTCCTTTATGTTACCAGTGGAACATATGGCTTCAAGGTAGAGGTTTGACATTTCAGTAGCAGTGGTGTTTATTTTTACGGCATGGGGTTGCTAGCCTCATGGCTAACCTTCTCTCTTTACCAGTCTTATTACTGGTTTGGCGAGGTAAAGGAGTGCATCGGCTAGGAATCGAACCCCGGACCACTTGTAGAATTGGTAAGTATTCCACTGCTGTGCCACCAACGCACTAAGCATCTAAAATATATCTCGATGCAAATATTAAGTCAAAAGTGAGCAAAAATACTCCCCTATGACATCGACTGAAGGTATATGTGTCGTGAATCGGCAAAAGTTGTAATTATAGGACTGCATGGTAAACAAAAGCTCGCTTCATAGACTAAACGTCTCGCGTTCGATGCATTCAGCCGTGAGGGATGAGAATTGATACATAGCCTCAAACTAGGACGAAACAACTTTCTATCACCCTGGGGTTTTTATTGTTCTGCTAACTGACCTTAGCGCTATAAATAAACTTGAAGGCAACAAAATCCCTACAGACTTTATATAACTTTTCAGTGAACGAAAACCTGTCAACTTTTCTAATTTTCTGAAATATACCTTTTCCATGAAACATTCGTGCAACTTAAAATTTTTACACATTATATATATATATATATATATATCATACGTAACAACTTTCAAATATTATTATACTTATGTTATGTAGCTTGGTAGTAATCCATATTCTACTTAAAATACAATGAAATACAAGCTGTGAAGTGGTCACGAATTAACTACTTATTTTCTAAACTTATTTAATTGCAAAAGATGACATTTTTAAAAAAGTGTTCAAACTTCTAAAAGTTAAAGAAAATAAGATGGCTTCACACTGAGCTGATTGATATAGTCAAATCTTTTTTAAAATATGTTATTACTTTGCATAAGTAGATGGTGAAGTGAATCATTCATCTGTATCAAGATTGAATTTGTAAAATAAAGCCACTGACAGAAGGAGAGAGAGTTTCAGTAAACTTCTAATGCTTTAAAAGAAAAAATGGTTCCAAGTTTTGTCTAGTATGCTGTAATCAAATACAAAGTAAACGAAAACATTTCTGCATCAAGTGTTTCTACGTTTCTAATACTGTATTATTTTAAGCATAACATCCTAGCCTATCTGTTTGTTAGAAGTTACCAATCTGTTTGTCTATCTGTTGTCGACATAGAATTTTGCACCGATGTGCAGCAGTTCAAGTCGCCACACTTCAGGCAGCACACAAAGCAAGACAAGAAAGTAGAAGAAATGCATAATAGAGACAGTAAGCAGAGGTGTGAGACAAAGAAATAGTAATAACAGAGAACATTATAGTTTTATTGAAAATCATAAGTCACAAGGAGTGAATACATCTGCACCAGCCATTGAGAACGATTTTGAGCCATATCACCAATTGTTTCCAACCATTGGTTTTACCGTCCCGAGGACCCCAACCAGGAAGTCTACATCTTCCAACGTGGCGTAAACTAACTGTTGTGGATTTCATTGACTGGTGCCATGTTTTGGTTTGACCCCCACTAGCTCTTTTCCAGTCTGACCCTGTAACAGCTAACATTGCTCGTCGAGGAAGGGGATGACTAGGCATTCATTCGTAACACATGTCCTAACCATCTCAGTTTATGTAACTTCACAACCTCGTCGATTGATTTCCCCTCCTTACCTAGCACTCGACCGAGGCCTTACCTCAATATTGCTCACCGCTTTATACCACTTTACACGGGAGATAGAGCGCAGGCTTTATGATCAACGACAGCTAATCTTCTCATTTCTTCCACTCTCAATGGCCAGGTCTCACAGCCACAAATGAGGACGGCGTGGACAGGTGAGCAGTACACCCGCCCTTTGGTCGATAGTCGGATATCACGTCTACGCCAGTCTTTCCTGAAACACATGAGAAAAGATACTGAGGTCATGAATAATCCTCTATGCAACCAAATTACTTATGCAAACAAACAATATATATACATACATTAAGTTTCGTTGGTGAATTCAAATAAAACAGTACTATCAAGTGGAATCATGAAGTGATGTCATTTAGAGAAACTCTGGAAATCAAAGGACATTGGAAATCTATTTTGTCCTAGTTTTTGGGGCACTCATACTCTAACCGGCAAATGAACTCAGAAACTCCAGGTTGTGAGACGAGAAAGTGGACTATTCAGCTATCGGGACAGAATAGCATGGTCTATGAAGTTTAATTCTTGTTTATTTGTGACACATAGCACTACTGTCAGCTATTTTCACGGTCACGTATGTGATGTCAATCCGTGATCTAACTTGAAATGAGCTAAATCCATGCAAATGAAGACTTGAAGATATGGCCGTATATGTTTACATGGTATAAGGTTTTAGTGCTCCGGTAACCTTTATCTTCACGATAAATTCTTTGTATTCCTTTGCGTTCCCGTTGAAGCATAGAGCTTTAAGTTAGAGAATCGAAGCTTTGGTAGCAATGGTGTCTATTTTTATGGAATAAGACTGATAGCCTCATGCCCAGCCTTCATTCCTTACCAGTCTTATTACAGGCTTAATGATGTTTGGGAATACGTCAGCCGAGAATCAAGTCCCAGACCGCATACATGACTGGCCACCATTCTACGTCTAAGTCACATCTTTGTAATAAATGACTTGTAGAAACTCATCAGCGTCTTGTTGAAATAGAGTAGCTAATATACCAGTAAACGTAAAACCTCATATCCCTTTGAATAATAATTTTTATTACAAATTAGTTGAAGTATAAGAAGAATGTATTTTGTAGGTTTCTAAATTGAATATTTAGCGTGAATATCATCTTTATATCATGAAACAATTGAATTCTAACAAATTTTTATGTAGTCTATCGCTAAAAAATTGACAACGAGACAAAAACATTTCTTCAAGAAGAAGCCTAACTTAACAAACAGCTTCTTTCGAATAACTTGTATTTTGCTAAGATTTCCACTTCGAAAGAACAAATGTTGAAAAACGATACTACATACAGCTATAAAAAACAAATACATTAAAACAAAACAACAGTGATAAAGATAATTTGCCTTTCTGACGTCATTTAAAACGCTCTCATCCAACAGTAGAGTTGTGAACAAAATAAAACACGGACTATTCAAATTCTTGATAAAATCTTTGCGTCACATTTATAAACTTATCATTTAGTGTCGACACCTTTACTCAATGAATAGTGAAATATTCATTAAAGTTACTTTTATGCTGAAGTTAACTGGATTCGTACAGATTGCTTCTATCTGCTTATGTAAATACCATAAATGAAAATAATATAAAACCTTCTTAGGAACACTATCCAGCATGGTTAGCGAAGGTGGAACAAAAAAGGGGATACAGTTCGGTAACAGGACACCTGGTGAGTTCTAGACATTCAGCTCCATTTGAAAAGTCCTTCAGAGGCATATACAAGATCCCATCAAACCTATCAAGGGGAGTGAAATGAAGATATCTAGCAATAGCTGAGGCAGTGACGATTGAAGAGCTCAAGCCTGCTCTATGTGTTCAAAAAATATATGTTTAACCTCTATCCTTACTGTACCTATAGTGAAAAGTCAGACCCATCAGTAATGATTATCCAATTAACTTTATTGTTCAACCTTCCCGTTTATTTCTGTTATATTTACGTATTTAAATCCTATTGGCATTACTAGATTTGGTTGCTGTTTCTTTTTTAATTTTTATACATCCAAACCTCCGACCTATTTTGTTAATACTACGTCCTTAATCCGTAATTATACAAACTGACGAGATTTCCAGTGATTATACTATTATTATATCTTTTCCACCCTATCTTCCTGGTTGTTTATCTTTGTAATTTTAATAATTTGCCCATTGACAGGAAATAATTGTGGAACTCTCACATATAATCTAATTTTCTTCGCTGCAACCGTTTTTTAATAATTTCTAATGATCAAATGTAAAATTGATGATAGTAATATAGAAACCAAGTCTGAAGTTAACTATCTTGGATTAATTCTTTCTACTGACCTGTCTTGGTCTTCCTATGTCTTAGCGATTTCTAAGAGAATTTTTCGTCTGACATCTTATATTAAGAAGTTAAGGCACTCAGGCATAACTCGACCAACCCCTCCTCTTGCAGTTTGTCAACTCATGCATCTTACGTATTCTTCTTTACTGTTCACCCTTATTCCTTCCTGGATTGCTTAATAAAGACTATGTTATAATTCGTAGAACTCTGAAGACTGTTAGTAGGGCTAGTGGTATTCCATTGGGCCATATTGTTGACATTGTCACTGATAGGCACTTGATGCCATGGACAAATTCGCTAAAGGAATTTTGTCAAACTTTGAGTATCCACTTTACCTGCAACTCCAACCTTGTGTCTCCTCAGGTAAAGCAAGAAGTCTTTTCAGAAGACTTGATGCACATACGTCTAAGTATAAAAAGTCCACCATAAATAAACCATTTCCCCACCCTTGCAACATCAACCTTTACCGTTATTGTACTTCTTATATTTATAATCCTCTCAATTTTTGTTTTTATTTGTTTATTTTTTCATAAGTGTGAACATCATTTAGGTTGTTATAAATGTTAATTTTGTATTTCGCCTCACCATACTATATCAACAGAACATAAGATTCGGTAATCTATAACAGTCCAAAATTTTCAAACTCAATCGGGAGTACTGTTTGAAACAAACTCACTGTTATTGATATTCTTAATTCGTGTTTCGAATATTTTAGACTTTATATCGCAAATTTGGACAAATTCCTCTGATTAATTTTGTTTTAATTTTTAATTTTACTTATATTTTGTGTAAATCAGATGGAATATCGTGATAAATGCTGAGAATTCCATTCTGTATTATAAGTACTGTCTGTTTTCGAATAAAGCAGATTATTATTATACTCCGTGATTTGAAAATAATGCACATCTATTCATAAAGAAATTTTTTATTGAAACTATTTAGAATGAGTGAAATTGTGTAAATTACTTTCGCATACAGTATTACACTTGGGCTCCTTACGGAAAATGCATTTCCTTACAAAAAGCTGATCAAGAAGTATAATTGCGTCAAATACTCAAACTAAACAGAAATGAATTGAAGTGAATGCATAAAACTAAGGAAAATAAAAACATTGAAAGTTTTCCTCAAAATTGAACAACTAGCGAAATTTCCATTTCAGTTAATAATATTTTATATGCAAGAGAAAAACTTGGTTTTATAAAAAGTTATCTCACAAACCCACACTTCCAACAAATGAGGTTTTTCACATTTAATTTATGTACTGTATTATTAACAGGGTCTGAATTCTCTCACTCAGTACGTATCAATCACTATTATCTTTTTCATAACGCTTTTAGACTTCGTATACTGAGACTGAAAATTAAATTATGCGTATTATTCCATTATAAAAAGCGTTTAGTGTTAAAGTGATATCTTTTCTGAATGGAATACTCTCATATTGAGTGATAAGGAAAAGCCGTAAACAGCGAAGAAAATCTCCTTTTCGACGATTCATTTTCATAGGATTTACAGTCGTAATTATATTTACTTGTTTGGCCACATTATTGTGTATTTATCAGTTTACTTGTTCGTGTGAAACAAAGTATATTAGCAGTACGCAACGTCAAGTCCACACACTTGGTCTGGAACACTGTTCAAATAGGCTAGCTAGCCTGAGGAGAAAAGAAGAATAGTAGCAGCTCCATCCTCGAAAACCTTGTCAACTCCGGACATCGAGTAACCCCATTTGCATGAATGCTTCACACTGCTACACATAGTCCCCCAATATCTTACGAAAGGACTTCGAATACACCATCTGTACATAGCTGAATCATGGCCTATTCGAGACCTGAAACGGGACCTTTATATTCAAAAGCACCACATACACTAACTCGCTCTACCGTGACCAGAGTAACGTTCTCACTGTAATTTAGCTCACTTTTTATTATGTAAATCTACTACTATTATTCTCATCTTCATTTTATTATCACTCTATGGCTGTTTATTGATAACATTTTTCTCGAAGGTACTGCTTTCAACGAAGGCATTGATTCAGTGATACTATCCTCTCCGTTAATCTTAATCAAATGAAGAGTTGGAATCACTTTTATCTACACTGTACAGTTATTCAGAATATTGCTAGTGCACCTGGTGGATAACAGAACCACCTTTTCAAATGTTGGTTTGTAGGGATTTGATTGGTTTCAGGATTTCATCATGAGCTGACATCAGTTAGAGAACCAATGGAAAACCTGGGAGTACTGGACAGCTGTTTCGTTCTAGTTTGGGACTCTTCAGCAGTACGCACCCACAGGGATTCGAACCCACGACCTTCCGGTTACAAGGCGAGCTCGTATACCATTAAGCCACTGAGACTCGATCCAATGGTCCTTGAATTCTAACTTCTGCCAATTCACGACATAGCGCGACCACTAGCCAATGTCTTCGGCGAGTATTTGTCCTCACACCCGAGCTGCTGCACCCTACTGGTCACGAATTCCCACTGGAACCCAGGTCACTACCTACCTGAATAGGGCCAGTCGCCAGTGAGCATCTCATTGGTTTTCAAATGTTGGTTTGTTGTTGTCAGGAATACTGTTGACAAGTTCAAAGATGGTCTCATATACAGCTGGAAAGATCACAATTATGTTGTACTTACTGATGACTTTGAAATTTTTTAGACTTTTGGACACTTTGTGAATCATTCACCGATAATCATTGTTCATTCTGCATCCCTTATGTTTCACTTCAGCACCTGTACTAAAATGATTCTTACCTACCACAATATACGTAATCATTTACACTTCCCTCGTGAAATTGAAATGCCATTGGTAATTTTGTCACTTGAAATTTAGATTTAACGCTATGTCTTATAGCTTATTCGGTCGAAAGCATATTTCAGAAATTATCTATTTACTTGTTTTTACTTTTATTTCCCAATGTTTCTCTCACATAAAACAGTGTTCAATCTATATCTAAATTAAGAAATCGTATTATATATTCTACCAATTCTAATTAGCGTGCATGTGTTCATGCTTATAAAGGTGGTTGGTTTCTGTTCCAGAGAATAAATAAATTATTAATATTATTGCGTTTTCATACAGATATTATGGAAACACTTTATCGTCTTTCCATTAGTTCCTGTCCACTCTACAGAATCATATTCATAAGTCATCTCCCATCTATTACGTCATGCCAACTTCTACCCCCTTTTCTAATTTCCAATCAGTCACTCCATCTAGACTACACCCTACATTAAATAATACATTTTAGAAGTCAAATCTTACCAGCATCTGTTTGACCTTCAGAATTCTCTATTCAATATAATTACGATTACACAGCTTATGAAAATGAATCGTCGAAAAGGAAACTTTCTCCTTCGTTTAGATCCTTTTCTGATGATATCTTTTCACCAAAGAAATCCAAGAAAAGGTTTCTGACATTTTCGCTATACATCAATTTCATGATATACCAGTTTTGACCATTGGGTAGTAAACTAAGCTAAAATCAAGTTCTTAACAACAACACATTACGAAAACTGTATCAGCAAAACATCGGCTAATGCTTCCTTCCAGTTTTTCGTACATCTTAGAAGAAAAACACAAATGTATGACCTACACATCAGAAGCCTTATTCGATTTCGTGAGAAGAAAAGAGGGATTTGATGGATTAAACAAATTAACGATATTCTATGGCATGCAATTGATGCTTACAAACATTCACCTTCAGAAAATATTAAATATCATTTCTCAAAGAAAAGAAGATATCTGACTATCAACGCCTGAAATGAGGCTTCTCCACTTCCTATATACGAAACAGGTGGAGTAGTATTGGGCTAGGGGTTCCGCTTGGTCCTTTATTGGTTGATATTTTCATTTTACATCTATAAAAAATTACCTTCAAATATGTTATTATGGGAAATGCGTTTTACTCATGTCATGCAGATGATGTGTTTATTGTTTGTGACGATACTTATCATGTCAAAACACTGTTACAGAAGTTTAGTAGTACACATTCAAACGTCAAGGTTGTAGTGCAGCGCAAATTCAAAAACCAACCACGCCTTTTTTAACTCGTGAGTGGAAGGCGTATCCACAACAAAACAAGTTAAGGTGGTCAGTACTTAAAATTCAGCAGCTTCTATCCTGTGAGCTACAAGCGAAGTTTAATGAGGACATTCTTTCAGACAGCAGAAAAGCTATGCTGTTAAAAAAAACCATTGGAAAACGAAGTCAGTTTCATCGATGACTGTAAAAAGAGCAAAACTATTCATAGATAAGTAAAATTAACTTAGCAGCAGAAAGACAAAGTAGACTTTTGTTGGAAACAAATCAGCGTTCCTTATATTAGTATTTTTAGATTTTCTGAAATTAGAAATAGAATTACCAGACAAATAAGAAACACAACATAAATTGCTTATCCAGATGCCAAACTAGTCCTCTTGTATAAAACAAACTGTTCAGATACACAGAACAAACTATACCAACTTCGGCTCTCGCTAACTTCGGCTGTGTTTATGGATTCATACATACATACAATTGATATCTGGATGGTACAGTACACCAGATCAACACAACAAAATCATTCAAAGAAATGAATAGACATAACTTCTTCGATTTATTGAAGTTCTAAACAATCAAAGAGTTGAACTTGTATTATGCAGATAGAAAAGAAACTGTCGTAGACTTAATATTACTTTGATAACCACTGATTCTCATCAACTCATCAGAATTGCATTTCATTTATTCGACTTAATTTGATATTTTCTATTAATCTATTTTCTCAGTGATTTTATAATTACTTTTTTCCTCTTCAATCATCAACTGCGTTTATGAATTCACGTGCACTTGCGGGAGCAAGTACACATTGAAAGGACAGAAAGAAGGGCTTCTATCCGATTTTCTGAACATATTCCCAAAAACCTGTGCCTGAAAGGAAGCAGATATTCCCAGAGTGCAATTACTAGACACATTATTGATACCGGACATCTCGTAGAGATTTCTAAGTCCTTCGAAATATTAAACAGACAAAGGACAGCAAATTTACTACGATTTGCCGAAGCCATCGCAATCGAAAGACTTAAACCAGACTTATGCATATAGAAAGAGAGTGTGATTAAACTCTCACTCCCTTGGTAACAGAATTTTGATTTTGATTAGTCATCTAATTCAGTGATCTCAACTCACTGGCACAAATCTTAATCTCATAAACTGTAACCGATTTTGTTTCATGAGTTTCTATGTGAACTTAAAAGCTAACACTGTTCTGTTAATCAGTTTTTTCTGTTTTCTCTCTTACCCCTCCCCCTCTTTTCAACTTTAAAAGCGTATAAATTGATGATGAAAACTTAAACTAAAAACATTGTAATGCTTTCATTTAGATGCGTCAATTTTATAGTATCTCTTTTCTACCACCACTCGAACATTAAAGTATGTTATTATCATCTATATAACCATTGTAATTTCAGGTAGTCTGCAGCTGATGAGAACCTGTGAAATAGAATGATATCATTTTATACTACGAATTTGTTCTTCCTTTCTTTATCTTTTATTTTGGTTGAGTAATTTCTCTCATGATTAAGCAACCGTCTCCATTTATGCATGAATTACCCTTAAATTTCAGAATATTCTCCTCGTTAGAGCATACAGTATCCCTAATTTGATCACAACTGACTATTCCAACTCCCTGTGAAGTCGGTAAGTCGGCTGCATTGTAGTTACTTGATTCTACTGTAATAAAATGAACTAGCTATTTAGTTAAAGCATATTTAAATTGTTACACTGACTGCATATATACTTGATTATTCAAGTTGTATCCAAATGATGAAAATCCTATGAAATAAAATATATCCACCTTATCCCAATTTATCGACATTTAAATTAGTATCCACCCAAGGTGTATAAACTTAATACCTGATTCATCAGCAAGCAGTTTATAAAATTGATTTTATACTCATCAAACTTCTGCCATTACCAACGGTCTCCATTATTCAAACTTACTTGGTAGGTATTCATTAGTATAAATTTTCCTACTCTGTCTTTTGTCAAATAAATTAGACTTTTAGCAACAATTCTAGTTCGAAGATATGAATCAAACAGAAGCTTCTTTTTGGTTACTCGTCAGTTTTAGATAATAATCCAATGGATTACAAATAATACACTCAACAGATCGAAAGATGATACTCCTACTACTAGTACTTTGAGAATTTTTTGAGCAGACTACTGTGAGATAAGGTTCACTCTACTTCCACATACTTTAAACTTTGCTTTTAATTTGAGGGACCAGAATTTTGAATGAACCTGAATTCCAATAAGATGTGATTTGAAATTCTTTTGCGAGTTAATCCCTGAATTCAGATGATTTATGTTTGATGTCACTGTCACAAAATCGAAGACTTACAAGTGAAAACCAAGCGACAAACTGGTCGAAGAAGCAGCCGACAAAGACAGGACTCCAAGTGAACATAGACAAGACGGAGGTGATGAAAATAATCAACCAACCAACAACAACAACATCTAGCGCCAACCACCATCAGCGGGAGATATTTGAAAGAGGTTACTTCATTCACTTATCTAGAGAGTATTGTCTCAACTACAGGAAGTTGGAACGGACGAGGATGTCGAATCGAGAAACACATTCATCAACCTGAAATCAATCTGGAAATCTTCGTCAATCAGCTACCATCAACAACAAAATTCGGCATAATAAGGTGAGCAACATTGAGGTTAGGCGTCGAGTGCTAGGTAAGGAGGGGAAATCAATCGATGAGGCTGTGAAGCTACATCGACTGAGATGGTTAGGACATGTGTTACGTATGCCTAGTCATCGCCTTCCTCAACAATGGGCGATGTTAGCTGATATATGGTCAGGCTGGGAAAGAGCTAGCGGCGGTCAAACAAAAACATGGCACCAGTCAATAAAATCCACAACAGTTGGTCTAAGCCACGTAGAAAGGTGTAGACTTCCAGGCTGGGGTCCTCGGGACGGTAAAAATCTATGGTTGCAAACAATTGGTGACATGGCTCAAAATCGTTCTCAGTGGCGCAGATGCATCCACTCCTTGTGACTTATGATCTCCAATGGAACTGTTTTGCTCTTCGTTACTACTCCTCCTTTGTCTCACACCTCTGCTCACTGTTTCTATTATGCTTTTCTTGTACTTTCTTCTCTTGCTTCGCGTGCTACACGGAGTGTGGCGACTTGAACTTCCGCACATTTGTGCAAAGTTCTATGTCTAAAACAGACAGACAGACAAAATTCGATCGTATCTTCAATACAAACGTCAAGTCAGTCACTTCTTCTATACGGATCAGAAACTTAGCGCGTCAGTCACAAAGAATATTTTCAACAGACTGTTGCAGACCTTTATCAACAACAACTGTCTCCGCTCTATACTGAAGATCAGATGGCCGGCCGGACAGAATTACCATCAGGAAACTATGGCTGGGAACAAACAAAACAAGAATCAATCGGCAAACAACAAATGTGCAGGAGAATGTGAGGATGGATTGAACACTCGCTCACTGAGAAAGCCACTGGGTGATATCGCGCGCGCGTCAGGCCATTGCTCGAGTGGAACCAGGCCGAAAGGGAAGCGGAGAGTGAAGGGTTTCAGTGCAAGGTTGTTAAGGAGGCGATCGTGTGAAGAGGAGTTGAAACAGTATGGACTAACATAGATGCAGGTGAAAAGTACAGCAAAAGACAGAAACATGTGGAGACTTGCAGCTGAAGCCCTATGTTCCACTAGAAACCCAAGGGAACAATAATAATGATAACCCCTTAATTCGGTAGGGTAGGCGCTTTATTCGGTTCGATATTTACAATCACAAATAAATCTATGAAGATTGTCTAAACTCAGTTGCTTTTTGTGTCTTAAATCACTTCTACCAGCCACACTTTTATTATTTCAGTTTACTTTAGAATTCATATGCAGAAAGTGGAAGACCTTCTGGACATTCTGAAAAATTATAACAACTTTATTAGTCTTCTCCGAACTTCATTTATTCTTTGCAATCGTATTGTTTTTTTATGATTAAGTGAGTAATTCTGACTTATTTGATCTATTCGTAGCTCTGTTTTAACACATCTTGTAGATAGTAAGCATAAAGTTGATGTTAATAAAACATTTCAAATTATTTGTCGCATTCCTACAAATCAATCTTAATTTTGCTTTACGAGTTCGTCTTCTACATACAGCTGGAGCCATAGGAATCCATCTGAAGAAGCCAAATCTGTGTGTTCAGAAGAAACTCGTACAGCCACTTGCCTTAACTTGGTCGGCTATCGTTACATGAATGTATAAACCGGACTACTTTGCCCTTCTAACCCTAAACGTTTTAAAAATTATAACTTTCCAAATTATTTTATTATTTTTCTGACTACTTCATCTTAAAATAGAAATTATCCTTGTCCAAATCTTTCATTTTCCTTTTACAATCTATTATGTAATCAACTTGACCACTCGCTTACTCCTTAATTATTCTTCACTTTTCCAAAATTATGTAGTATACAGTTCAATTGTTTGTTAACGATTCTTACCTTTTAATTGTGTATATTGATTTTCTTCGTTAATTATCATTCCGGTTTGACATGTTGATACTGACAAATTATTTGTTAACAAAGACATCGTCACTTGATTGGTAAATTGTTGTGTATTGTAATAAAAGTGCTATATACAATAAAGTAGAGCTAGAGATGATGATTTAATTGAAAAGTAAGTATCTCTTCGCTCAATCGTTTTGTATTCCAGATTTGTTATTTCTTCTATTTACTTTTTGTCGCATTTTAATAATTAATTAGAATAAAATGTTTAGCTTAACGTTACTTCTGAGAAAATAACACAAGTGAGTGAGTAAGAAATCTTCAATACATTAGCACTGAAATAGAAATTCCTTTTTATGATTTCTTACTGTGTTTCTTTTTCTCACAAATCCGCTTAATACGAAAATAACTTTACCTAGAATATAAAGTTGGATATTGAGTAAATATTGAGTTCTACCTCTAAAATAGATGAATTCTAACTGAAGTCATATAAATTATTTATGTGTTTAAGACATAACTTCTACACATAGAAAGAAGAGTATTCCGTCACCAGATTTCAATCAGAATGGTTTAGAGTATTTGCAACTTACCTAATTAATTTGTATAGTATTGTACGCTTTAATCTGTATAGATTAATTATAAAGCTTTCACTGTCATTCTGAATGATATCCTCAAAAAAACTATGTCGGAAAAAGACTCTGTGATCTTAAATTCCTTTCACATTGAATTAGTTGAGTACAGTAGGAATTGGTTATAGCAAACATACTTTCAAGATTCCATCAGGAACTGACATCGGTTAAAGAATCATTGGAAAACCTAGGAGTATTGGACAGCCGTTTGTCCACAGACGAGAACGAAATAGCTGTCCAGTACTCCTAGGTTTCCCAATGGCTCTCTAACCGATGTCAGTTCATGATGAAATCTTGAAACCGATCAAATCCCCTCAAACCAACACTTGAAAAGCATATTTTCAATATGTTTGTCCCAGAAGATTGGTTAGCTTTACTCTAAAAGTGAAAGATATTCCTACTGATGTCAGAAATCATAAAGTGTTATTCAGTTTATTTTCTGGAAAACTGTAACCTGAAACAAAGTTGAATAAACTAGAGTGCAATAAAAAAAACAGAATGGCATACAAACTAATATACTGACAGATAGTATATATTAGAACGATTAACAGTGTATTCCATAATTTTTACAGGGAAATATTTATGCAAATAGTACACCATTACTGACAGTGAGATTGCTAGTGCTCTTCAATTAAAGCACATAGCTGTTACAATCCATCCTGCATTGCTTTCTATCAACTTATTTAATTTTTGAATGACATGTCATGAGACTTCATCGATTTCAGGGTTTTATCAATTTTGCCAGTAAATGAAAGTAATATACTCCTGGCCCGCTTAAAACTTGAGCCCCCAAAATCCTCCATCATTATATTGCATATAATTTTCCTTGTTCGTTTTGTTTAAATCCATTAAAATATGAACTCTAATGGTATCGTTTACTCTAGCGAGTATTTAAAATGTTCATAACGTGCTGATTCTTCTGTTTCTACTGTACTTGAAAAAACAACATCATCGTAGGTGGCGACGTATTCAAATACATGAGATAACTGTACTGATGTTACTTCCTTGAACCTCAAAATGTACCTCTGAACTTCTTAAAACTTATTTTCGACCAAATATAGTGCATTTCTAAAACGTTAGAAGTAATATTGTTGTGGTGCAATATAGACGATGTGTACCAACGGAATATTATTCTCACAGGTTCCCTCAGTTCAATTTGCAACAGAATACAATATACCTGTTTGAACATTTCATTTGATATTAGAGAGAAACTTTTCCCACGGTTATATGCTGCATTAATAACATAATACTATGTATATTCGAACATTCTATTTCATGTCGTTTAATGTAAACCGAAATCACACGCTCGGTGGTTGGTTAACAAATATAAACTGTAGATGTATGAACACCGGTTTGATTAATGAAAAATATACTTTGGCTTCTGTGTCTTGGCTTCTATTATTAAAATATCATAACAGATTAGTATGCGCTTCAGGTCAGACAACATTTTCAATCGATCTATCAATATTCTATTTGAAGATCATGAACGAAGAGGAAATGTTGTGCAATAAAAGTCGCTGAAAATAATTTTTAAAGATTATCTAGAATGAAGGTATTATTGTTAAATTAACCTTGTAATACTAGTGGAATGCGTTCAAAATAAATTAGGCGATTTTATTGGTCACATCTGAATGTGATATAGAGTGACATTTTCAGTATTCTTGTAAAACTAGATTGAAATGCAAAGAAAAAGATACAAAGATGCTAAATGTGGCAGTGTGGTTGATTTTGTAAATTGACAACCATTGCCACCAATCATTGGTTTCTATTACCTACACTGAATGCCTCACACATTCTTGTTTGGCTTCAAACAACAACTTGTACACAGATATCTTCAGGGCATAATGTTTAAAAAAGATGAAGGCTGGTCCCTATAATTGTTAAAAACAAATTCTGTTGGACAATGAATGTGCAATACCTTCTTGACAGATTCGCTTCATGAAACAAATTATGTTTACGATATCTACAAGTAAGCTCATTTCATTGGGTACTTCCGGTAGCCACAAACTGAGACCAGGTGAGACGCTGTACAACAATTTCCCAGTTTGATAGGTACGTTTGGCCAAATTAAACCGTTATATGGAGGCTAGGTGTTTGTAAAGTTGTCAACTGAACTTTAGGAATAAACGAAACTAATCCACTCATTTAAACCATGTCTAGGCAAGATTCTGAAACATTATTTCAATTATGACCAGGCCCACATGTATTACATGCATACCTATATCTCTGTTAAGATGATAACACTATCTTTCTCAAACAGTAAAGCTAATCTCATCTACCTTAAGTGGAATCTTTTCTACTAGTAAATAC
Organism: Trichobilharzia regenti; assembly: GCA_944472135.2. Classification (NCBI taxonomy): domain Eukaryota; kingdom Metazoa; phylum Platyhelminthes; class Trematoda; order Strigeidida; family Schistosomatidae; genus Trichobilharzia; species Trichobilharzia regenti. The sequence goes on along the minus strand of OX235262.1, from coordinate 130,100,797 downwards.
TTATTATGCCGTAATAGTGGTAGCCTAATTAGTGTCATCAATAACATAGTGAAAATCGTACAAACCACCACATATAAAAATTTCGTTTCGCTTCTCATTCGATCATGTTAGTTTCATCTATAATCCTTTACTTATAAACACACTGCTACAAAACCTCACATTTAATTAAGATCAAAAAAATCACAATCAAATAAGCATAAAAATAATCTACTTAGCGTTGACATGCTATTTTCTAGAATTTCTCCGCACAAACTTCCTTTATTAATTCATATTTGAAGCTAAAAGTTAGATTTCTGCAAATGTAATGATAACAGAAAACTCTGATTACTAGTTGTATATGCAAGGAAACGACTGATATTTTAGGTCGACCCAGCCACAATACTTTTATTTCAACCTGTTTTCTACTGACCTATTTTGAAGATTTCTCAAAATTTAGTTTAGTTCAGCCTCGACGTTAAGAAGACAACAGGCAGTTCAGAGAGTGGGCTCTTTTTTTGGCAAATTCACTTTATTCAGCTGTACAATCGCGTTTATATGCAATTTTTTCATAAAACTGATTAGCAACAAAAATGATGAGTTGTTAATACAGGTCAATGCATAATGGGAGTTAAGTAAGAGTATTAGAGTTGCACAGTAAGATGAATAGTCTAATAAATGACTTGAATTCAGAATGCACATGGAAAAACGGAAAATATAATATTACGTGGGCTCGAAAGAAATGCGAGAGTTACAAAGTTAAAAATAACAAACAATGTTCAAGTTGATAGGAAACAACATCAATACAATTTCCTATTGTATGCACGGTTCTGCTTTCCTATATGAATGCCTAGAGTTTTTGCAATGCAGACGAGACGAAAGCGTATTTTCTAAAGCAGGTTATTCTCCACTCTGTAGACGACTTTGACAGAAGAGTTTCTTAAGAGAAAACGACCAGTGTTGACAGGGTGTTTATTTATCACACTCCACATAGAGCCACTGCCTTTCTGTAATCATGAGGGATTGTTTTCTTGAACCTTTTAAAACGAGATACGCGTCGAAAGTGCAATATACCTGATTCCTCATGAAGCAGACTGTTTCATAGAAATACCTGAAAACGGTCCATTAAAGTTGACTACTGATTAATTTTCAGTTGTATACAAGACATGCGGACGACACTGATATCATTTTTTGACAATAATTATGACTTCAGTCAGTTGTTACAGGTATTAGGAAGACGATGGATGACTTTTACCAAAACAGGCTGTTAGAAACAAAATTTTCTCATAATCTTTAGTACAACTTTAATAGGGGATCAATATTATTAATGATTATTATTCCTTTGGGTTCACAGTTTGGTACAGAGGGCTTCAGTAATACATCTCCACTTTATTCTATTATCTGGTGTCTTCTTTAGTTGGTTCCACGATTGCCCATAATCTGTCATCTCCTTCTCCACATACGATCTCTTCCATGTCACCCTGGAAAATACGCCAAATTCGTCGTTTCCCATTTGTGTTCCACTAGAGCAACGGCCTAGTGTAAGATGTCATTCTACAGTATCCTCAACGTATCCCCGATCCATCTTCCTTTTCTTCTACGTATTTGTTTAGCAATCGGCTCTTGATTGTTTTGTTGTCAGCCAGAGTTTCTTGTTACTAATTCTTTCTGGCCTGTCAATTCATCTTCAGCAAGCAGCCAGAGAAGGCAGCTGTTGATAAAAGTCTCCGGTAGCCTTTTGGAAATGCTTCTCGTGACATGCATGTCAAGAAATCATTAGACACATGTGTTGAAATTTCGAATTCTGTTGAAAGATCAGTAAAAACTGGTGATTCCAATCAGTGGTATAACTAATGCTTCATAAGGCTAGCTGTCGTTTTTATTATAATAAAACTACCTTATGCAAATGCTTATTCTGTAATAGTCTTTCTTTATTCATGGTAGTCATCAGCTGCGAGGACGCCTTACAAAGTGACATACTATTGAAATCAAAAGATTATAGACATAAAGTGTGCAGTTGAAAAGAAGAGAGAGATCTGAAAACTGACCTAACGTTAATTGTAATCAAACACTGTGAAACGAAAAGTTGTAGAACTATTAATCTAAACAGGACTCTCAACATTTTAAATTTTACATTGTGCACAAATAATATTAAAACTGAGTGTTGAAAATTCAGAAATATGCTTATACGCCATTAAATTGAATAAACTGTTTGTCCACTTCTGGTTACACCTATCCTTTCACTCATCCTTTATAAATCCATACGCCTATTGCGTAATCTATATTATTATATTACAAGAAATAGGGTAATTAATGAAAGTTTGCTGAATAGTTAACACATTCCCGTATAAAAAAACAGCAGCTAAGAAAAACAGTTTTCAACACTATTTCTACAATCAAAGGAAAGTCTTCATTTTTTCTTAGATGTTAACACTTTTCTATAAGCCGCTAGGTTAAAATAAGTCCCATTCAGGCTACACTCGGCAGCCTGGCGTTTAAGATCACTTGGATGTTCTCTCACCGTGTGTCCAGTATATCTTCATTTCGTTGTGCATATTTGCTAGGCGACAGATTCTTGGTTGGTCCGGAGCATCTAGCTGGAAAATTTATTCTCATCAGATACTGTCATTCGATCGACTTTTTGTTATTTCATCGAAAGCACAATGACCAACTAAAATACAGAAGTAAAATTAGACGTCGTATGCTTTATGTCTCAAATATACACACAAAATCATCTCATCTTATGTAATTGCAAAGGAAATAAAAAAAAACTCAGGAAGCAAACTATTTCTTTAAAATCAATCACAGAACTAATCGTTTTCCTAGTGACAAATTTCTGTCACGTTTAGAAATTTCTGCAAAGTGACAGACTTTTTTTATTTTAACAAAAAATCATTAAACATTCAAAAGTTACTACCATTTTTTGTCAGTGTCAACCGTTTAATACCTTCATAGTTAGCAACGCATCACATTTCGGTTGTAAACAGAGCTTTCAACATATATTAATCTCATATCGATCAAATATGATTTGTTATTTCTCACTCAGTTTGACATTCAAAGGATTCGTTGTTTATCACTATCTTTTTGTTTCTCAAATAAACTTAAGGCAGCAGATTGGAGAATACTTAGGTCACCTTAAAGCAGTCATATGCAGGTACCTGGTATCAAGAGTTAATAGGTTGCCCACGATTATGACTATCCACATTCTACTAATTTTCTCCAGGTAACCAAGCTGAAAAATACTTAGGATTATGTTAACGGACTATCTGCTACCCACGATCGAACAATTTCGCCCTGTAAGACTTCAATATTTATAAGGAATGTTATTTTCACTCATTGTTGTTCAAAAATGCAACTTATCATGATGTAGACGGGACTAAATGACCCATTGCTTTTCTAGTTACTTAGAAGTATTCTTCTTTCTGCATAATTACAAGGTTTGGTCTTATACCTGTTTTTAATCACTTGAAATGGAAATGTTTTTTTCATGTCTGAAATTTTTTTCAATCAGCAAAACTTCAAATTTCGAGAACCGTGCCAACACTTATAATAAGTAGGAGTCTGAAAAAGTGTTCTGTCTAGAGGTAACTTCTTATCTGCTGCACTGCATGTTATTAATTCCCACATTAGTTTACAGTTTACAATTTATTTAGGATAGTAGGCTATATGCCTGTGTTAATCCTTTCGATTTATTGCATACAGGAGGTCCAATCTCGCCTTGAATGAATCAACGGATGGCGCTGATACGACGTGTTCCGGTAGGGAGTTCCAATGGTTCACAATTCGATGCGAAAAACGGATTTCCAGACGCAGACGATTCGACCGTGGTTTTTGAACCTTGAGGTGATGTCCTCGCAATTGGTTGGTGCTAGAAGGAAGAAATAATTTAGATAAATTAGCTCCAAAATCATTTCTTAGGATACGGTATGCTAGTATTAGGTCACCCCTAAGTCGTCTGTATGACAGTGGAAATAAACCCAGTCGACTTAACCTCTCCTCATATGACAGGGTTGAGAAACCCTTTATTAGCTTAGTTCCTACTCTTTGCACCCTTTCTAATAAGTCTATTTCGTATTTGAAACACGGGCTCGCTGCCTGGATCCCATATTCCAAATGAGGTCTGATATAAGTCGGATATAATATACGAAATATATCAGCGTCAAAGTTCGCAAAAGCCTTGCGTATGGCCCATAACATTCGAAAACCCTTAGTGGCTGCAGTTCTACAGTTTGTTGCTGTTTTCAAGTCATGCTGCACAACCACTCCCAAGTCCTTGTACTCAGTGACCACTGGGAGAGTAATGCCATTCATTGAGTAATTGTGCACGTGACTATGGGATACATGCATAACTACACTCTTGCTTAAGTTAATCTCCAAGGCCCAGTGCTTACACCAATCACTTAACAAGTTTAAATCTTCCTGCAAAGCAAGTTGATCACTGTCATCGTGCAAAGCCCTCCATATCTTGATGTCATCAGCAAACAGTAAGCAGGATGACTTAACTACCGATGGAATCTCATTAACATAAATCAGGAAAAGAAGTGGGCCTAGAATTGTACCCTGAGGAACGCCACTCTTAACCGATTCCCATGTTGATAAAACCCCGTTAACTCGTACTCTTTGTCTTCTGTCCTTTAGAAAGTCTTGAATCCAGTCGGTAACCACTTTATTGATTCCCAGACTACCTAACTTTACTAGAAGACCTGAATGAGAAACCCTGTCAAACGCCTTGCTAAGGTCTATGAATATGGCATCCACCGGTATATTAGCATCAGCTGAGCTTGCCCAACTTTCTCTGGCCAAAAGAAGGTTGGTCAAGCAAGAATGACCTGCTCTAAAACCGTGCTGTTCCACAGCGAAAAGTTTGTTCCCTTCAATGAACTGAATGATAGCATCACGAATTATTCTTTCTAGTAGTTTAACAACAATACTGGTCAAACTAACAGGACGATAGTTCTGAACTAAGTTTCTAGATCCGGTTTTGAAGACCGGACTAATGATGGCATCTTTCCAGTCTCTTGGACATTTAGACTGGTCCAGAGACATATTGAAGATTACCGACAATGGCTCGGCTATGCTTTCAGCCAATGCTGTTAATATACGTGGGTGGAGTTCATCAGGGCCACTGGACTTACCAGGATTGAGCCTTAGAAGCCACTTTAGGACAGTATCCTTTCCAATGTATAAGGGTGCCATTTTCAAGTTACCTTCTGGAAAATTTACAAAGCTGGTATCAATATTATCAGAGAATACTTGACTAAAGTGCTTGGACAAAGCCTCAGCCTTAGTCAAGTTATCCTCAGCCATGTTTGTCTGGTCATCTTCAAGCATAAGAGGTGGGATAGCATCACTCTTACGTGTTCTTCTCTTGATATATGAGAAGAGTCTTTTTGGGCAGCCTGGTGAACTTTTAACTAACTGGGTTTCGTAAGCTATCCTTGACTGGTGGATCAAAGTTTTACACTGGTTTCTGGTTTCACAGTATTTCAGCCGGAACTGCTGTAGCCCAGTAGAAACAAAGAGATTCCAGAACCTTTTTCTCCGTCTCAGGAGTGTTATAGCTTGTCTATTTATCCATGGTGGCCGATTTGTTGGCCTTTTAGGAACCCTCCAGGGGATGAGATCAGTGGTAACCCTCTCAAGTGTATTCTTAAATCTATCCCATTCATCTTCAATGGATGAGACAATGTTGACTGACCAGTCGGCAGTTGAAGCACGCTCCTTTATAGCCACTATGTCAGCATGCCAAACACTAGGCCGGGATTTGGGTTGAAAACTGACTAAATTGCCAGCCCTTAAGTTAAAATCTAACACCCCATGATCACTGTTTGCTAGAGGTGGATGAATAACTAGACCATCCACGTCGTCGTTGTCATGAGTAAGCACTAAGTCCAGCAAGGAAGATCCTTGGGTAGAACCGAATCTTGTACTACCTAAGACATGTTGTGTCAGGGCATTTTCCATGGTTGTCAAGAGTAACCGGCTGTCAAACTTATCAGCGGATCCTGGAGATGTGACAGCTACCCAGTCTATATGAGGTGCATTAAAATCACCTAGAATAAGACAGCTACTGTGTTTACTCCATTGTTTGAGGTGATCTAAAATGAAGTCATCACACTGACAATAGGGACTTCTATACAGAACTCCAATGAGTAGAGTGCCGGTTGCAAAGCTTACTTCACAGCTAATTACCTCACCTGTCCCACTGTCATGAGCTTCAGATTTCACGGAACGAACATGTAGGGAGTTGTTGATGTACAGAGCAACCCCGCCACCTCTACGACCCTTAACTCTGTCGCTGCGCAAGCAACTAAATCCGCATAGCTCAGGTGTGTCATCTAATCCCGAAACCAGCCATGTTTCAGTAATGGCCACAATACCTGGGCTAAGGTCTTCTACTAATACACCTAGCTCGTGAAATTTGTTCCCGATACTACGTATATTAGTGTACACTACCTTCAGGCTTCCTATGCGGTCTGGCTTATCCACACAGGTCTTGGAAGCATACGTTTCCAAGACCTGACTATTTGAAAACCCACCAGTTTAAGGTTAGTCTCACCATTTTTACGTCTTGTTTCTAGCTGGGACAAAACTTCTTTTCGTTTAAGTCTGTCTTCAAGAGATAAATCAGGTCTGGCTGAAATTCCTGACCCGGCAAGGTTGTGTACATTAGCCAGTAGATGATTCCGTTCATCAGGAGAACCTAAGACTACTTTAAGCAACCTACGCTGACTAGAACATTCATCATCTCTTTTGCCTATTCTAATCAGCTTTTTAATCGATACTCCAGGGAAATTCGCTGGGAGCATCTTCCTTATAATACTACTCACTAATTTAAGGTCGTGATCGTGCCTTTTCACGGGATCAGATTCTTTGGACTCTTCCAAATTTCCAACAATTATGTTAGAGTCTAAGGAGAGCTTGTCGTATTTAGCAGTGGCTACGTCCTTTCTCACCACTATTGATGCAGCCTGGCTACAGGTGACAGACGTTTGCCTACCATCAATATTACTATATTTCTTCCGACTGCTTATTTTTGTTACCCATTTATCATCTGCCTGCAGTTGCTTCTCAGGGCTGCTGCAGTTTTTGATGGTACAATCAAGATCAGTGTCTGCACCACCTTCATGGTGAACTTCGCTTACGGTGTTCTCTGGTTCTGAGATGCTGTTTACAGCTTCCGTTTTGTTACCTTTTCGCTTACTAAGACGCTTCGAACGCCTAGTAGGTTTTACTTCCGGGGTAACTGGGATAGTAACCGCCGGTGTGATAACATTCATGATGGCACTTACTGCTTCATCTTCAGACGGGCAGTCCGTGTCACTCTTACTAGCCACGCTATCATCAGGAAGTTCCATGGCTTTAGACAGCAGTTCGTGAGCCTCCCTTATTAAGGTCATCTTTGGGGAACAACACATTCTGCACATCCAGTGGGATGTTGGAGCAGTACAACGTTTGTATGCAGCTGGACGTAATCCAGTACACATCTTATGATACCACTTTTCACAGTTATTACACTGTATTCCATCATCTACCAAAAAGTAACACTCCGCCCTATTACATTTATGTGGTACTTTTGACATAATGAACTTCTACTGGAAACAGCCAAGACAATTTACCCAATATAGACTATATAAGTGGTTAAAATCAAAACTTAACAGACAAAAGTCAAGTTAAAGTTTTTTTTAAATGTTCTTGAAGTGAATAACACAACAAAACAGCGATTTGTCAAAAACGTGAAATACGTGAAAAAAGCACTCCCTTTCAAACAGCGCGCGCAAACTCTTATGATATCATTACGGTAATCTTTTTGCATATTATTCCAACTTACAAATGATTTGTTATTACGTTTATGACTTAGATAATCACCTTTCAACTAACTATAAAAAGTAAACATATTGTACAGTGACATTTAACTTCACTGGGAGGTATACTAACACAAAGATAAAATTAGAATTCTGTCGTCCATAATGACCCATACTTTCTTGTATTACAGTTTACACATATCTAAGGTAGTGTTTTTTAATATAACGAGCTATATTCATTATACGTTTTCCCTCATTGTATACCCTGGGAAAAAACTGAAGTGTAAGTAACTAAGTAATCATAAAATAATATCAAAAATGACAAAGATACTGAGTCATCTTAGCAGTTTGCAAACTTAACAAAAACATTCTGAGTGATCTGATCAATCAATTTGTCAAAAGTAGAATCACCTTTTATCACTCGACATAATTATCAAAACGCTAATCGAAGTCATTCTTCGGTAATATGTGGCTTCACTTTACCCCTATTTTAGAGCTGTGTACAAAGTAAGGCCGACTGTTACGAGTGATATTATGTTTTGACACTTCCATATAATGATCCTTCAACAAAACACTCCAAACTCTGCATGTAAAACTTATTCAATATCTTATTCTGCGATACTCTTAAATATCTCTCCAATTGCTAGTTTCTGGTTTTAAAAGGTAATTCACTATTATCAATGTTGTATGTTCCTTTCGGATCCTTTGGTAATCGACTTTTCTTATATTCTTTAAACCTACCAGCTTTCACCAGATCAAACTTCAAAGTCTCATTTATTTATTTTCACGAGTTTGACCACGGATTAATATCAGTTAGAGAACCATCAAAAACCAGCAAGGAGTACTGGACTGCTGTTTAGCCAGCCTAGTTTAGAAATCATTGGCAGTATGCAGTCACCCCCAGGGCTCGAATCCAGGACCTTCCAGTTACAAGGCGAGCTAGCTCGTAGACCATTCAGCCACTAGGACCCAATTCAATGACCATCCCATGAACTCTAACTTCTACCAACTCGTGATTTAGCGCGACCACCAAGCAGTGCCATCGGTGGGAAATCCATCTTCATACTTCACTGGTTAAAACTCACTGGTCACGATTTCTCACTAGAACTTCAGGAAATTCCGTCCTGTAGCAAGTCACTAGTGAGCATCAGATTAATTTTCCGGGTCCCTGGGGTTCGAACCCTGGCGGGGCGTGTGTACTTTCGATGATTCCTAAACTAGGATGAAACAGCCGTGCGGTACTCCTTGCTGCTTTTTAATGAATCTCTAACTGATATCAATCCTGGTCACACTCGTAAAAACAAATCTAATCCTTACAAATCAACTCTTGATAATTCCTCGTTACTTTTAGAAAGCACCTCTGAGTAACTATATCACTTGTGCTGCACAACCTTATTCCTCAATAATAAACTTCTATTCTTATTTAGTAAATACAAAAACGATTGTATAGCCTTTGTAGACCACTTCTTTGATGAGGAAAATTGTCTTCTCTAAATCGTCTTTTATTTTCCTCATTATTCAATGGGTGTATGTATTTTATTTCATTATTAATTAACCCAAGATAAATTTAGTGACCAAGAATTTACTTCTTTTTATATTCATCATTATGAGCGTAGAAGAGTTAACGACGTTTAAGTCAAGATTTTCAAAACAAAATTACGAAACAGCAACATTTGGTAAACAAAAAAGTTTCCTCAATTTATTTTTTTCTTGTGATTTTTCATTGTTTTAATATAAAATAAACATTATTTTCTTCGTTTGTTTACTGACGTATTTATCTCACATCAGGACGTCAAGTAATTTTTCAGGTAATTTGCACAAAAGTACTAAGGCTGCATCGTTATATGACACATCTCCAAGGCTTACGATACCATCAGTATATATATATATATATATGAATAATGCTAATAGGGAAGTTCTAAGTAGGACCTTCCATAAATAAGTATGGTCTACATAGAATTCAAGGGATTTATTTTTAAAGATACAACTATCTGCTTTTCTAACTGTTTTGTTCTATAGAAATTAAATCAATGAATGCATTATCGTCCATCATATCTCTCTCAATCATAGTACATAGCCTACAGTACTGTCTCTGTTAAGTAAAAAAGGATGTTGTCTTTAAACGCAACCATTTCATCTAAAAGAAACGTATGTTCCAGTGAAAATCCTTTAAAAAGTTCACAATAGATTTGTATTTTTATTAACAGAGAATAGAAGAGGCGCGGCAGAATATAATTTTATTCCCTCTGTAGTGAACACAGCTGAGTTACAAGTGAAAAGTCATTTAAGACCATTTTCGGCGCAGCTTGCACTAATTCTGAACAGCATATTCTTATATTGGATCATAGGAATTATTTAAACGACGGTTGTAGCGAAGAAAATTTTCTCCTTGATGAAATCATCAGCTAAGTCGCACATTCGTGCATTTATATTAAATGTGTGAGAATGTTCCAGAATTATTTCTGGTCAACGATTAAATCAATAAAATTACTAAGTGTAATAAACCGAAGATAGGTAGTAGTACTATTCTAGAAATATTTTCGGTGAAAGGGAAAATTAATTTTGGAACTTTCCCAAACATTTAATATTAATATACAAATGTACGTTCTTATATCTTTTTATGTAACATAGCTGCAGTGTATGAAATTCCATGCTGCAAAGTTGAGCATACCATTAGCATACCATCAGCACATAATCAACCTGACTGTCATTCATTCAATATTACCTAACTGAAAGCCAGGTATTAGTATGAAGATTAATAGCATTTTAAGAGATTCTTTGAGTAACATTACTACTAGACACTGTTTGTATAGTCATATTATCAATGGAAATGATGTAGAAGGAAGATGAGAGCTGTAAAATGTTTCGAAAAACCGATCATCTAGTCACAGATTACTGGTGAACAAGCTCAATACGAATAAGATCACCTTCAGCCTTATATATTCAAACCTTAATACAGTTTTTAAAGAAACATCATTATTTTTAGTAGTACTAAATTCTTACTATCCTTATATGTGTTGAATACAGAAATGAAGAGCGACTGACGTGGTGTATAGTGTGAGTTTATAACCTAAGCCGCCTAACGAGGACTTGCCTTGACTGATGTCAAATAACTCAGTATACCATTTGTTGTTATCGCTAGCCATCAGAAGGCAGTAGTAACATCCACTCTTTTTAGAAAAGTGTAGATCATCAACTAAATATCGTCAGTAAGTACAAAACTCTTTAGCATCGTGAAATCGTATATTTCTGCAGAACTTAAGAGCATGATGATTAAGACAACTTGTGTAAACTTCATGGATGAATTTCGATATACTGACCATAGAGACTGATTGAGGCTTTTCATTTGCTGCTTAACGCTGTGCGTCGGTGGCACAGTGGTTAGGACTCTCGCCGACCATGCACATGGTCCGGGGTTCGAGCCCACGCCGACGCACACCTGATATCTATGGTCGGCCTGCAAAATTTGGGCTACCGATATCCATGCTGAAAATTCCATACTTGTACCGAAAATACAGTGTGGAATCAAGCTGTAAATCAAAAAAAAAAAAAAATATAAGTGAATATCTAGACGTTCTCTATTTATGGAGGTTAAACATGAGCAATATGAAAAACAAATACTAAGAAAAATCTAAATAACTACAAGCAAAAATAAAATCGAATTCAGTTTGCCGTAGATGGGTACTGATAGGCAACGTAATTCTGACCATCAAAATTATGCTCTAGAATATACGAACATTTGCTCAGAAGAATATTTAGATTTCTTTTTACTTACTGATGGCATGTAGTGTCTGTTTCTTGAGCTGGACGTCTGCACGATTCAGTAAAGCTCTTACTGTTCTGTTGCCAAAATTAATCACTATATACATCTCATCGCTATATTCTAACGCATACACACGTTAGCTTTGCTGTTACCCGGAGACCGACTCTCAAACTATAGATCTAAACAACATATGTATAACATAAACTGATGTTTTTACATCAAACCAGTCCTGTGAGACATAACAGTGGGTGTATATTTTAACCTACATCACTTAGTCTTCTGATGTCTATTTTCTGATAATTTTTCTCTATAAACACATAACTGTCACACGGAAATTAGGTTTATATTAAGTATAAGTGGGCCTTCTTCCACATTTATTTTTTGGTGTTTATCTCATCTACAGAAAATTCCTTCATTGAAATTCTTGTCTCTCTGTATATTAGAATTTGACATCTATCTCATGTTCTTCGTTATGACGAATATATATAAATGTTTATTTGATTAAAATGTTTACTAGGATAATTTAGGCAGATAAATTACATGGGGCTGAGTTTCTTAAATAAACATATTCACAAATAGAATGCTTTTTCACTCTGTGTTCAAATTTTCACCGACAAAATCAGGTAATTCCTAGCTAAGCGTTTTAGAAGAACTCACTTACACCACACAGTCCAGTAAGCTGCGTAAGAGCATGTGAAAGAGCAGATGTAGACATTAGTGAATATAAGCCGTGGTTTGTCCAAATCATTTTCTGGATAGACAGTTCTAGGTGTTTAGCTGAAGAACTAGTTACTTTAAATGAACAATAATAAACAAATATGAAAGATTTAGTATTTTTGCTACGAATATACAAATAAAACAATATAGACTAAACATAAATGTCTGTCTCTCTGTCTGTTTTCGACAGTTCAAGTCGCCACACTCCATTTACCACACAAAGCAAGAGAAGAAAGTAGAAGAAATGCATAATACAGACAGTAAACAGAGGTGTGAGACAAAGGAATAGTAATAACGAGGAACGATATAGTTTAATTTGGAATCATAAGTCACAAACAGTGGATGCATCTGCGCCGTTGAGAACGATTTGGAGCCATATCACCAATTGTTTACGGCCATCGGTTTTTACCGTCCCGAGGACCCCAACCAGGAAGCCAGTCTACACCTTCCTACGTAGCTAGCGGAAACTAACTATTGTGGATTTCTCTGAATGGTGCCATGTTTTGGTTTGACAGCCGCTAGCTCTTTTCCAGCCTGACCCTATGTCAGGTAACACTGACCGTCGAGGAAGGTGATGACTAAGCATACGTAACACATGTCCCAACCATCTCAGTCTATGCAATTTTATAGCCTCGTCGATTGATTTCCCCGCCTTACCTAGTACTCAACCGAGCCCTAACCTCAATATTGCTTACCTTATTATACCACTTCACACGAGAGCTAGAACTCAGGCACCTGTGATCGAAGACAGCTAATCTTTTCATATCTTCCACTCTCAGTGGCCAGATCTTACAGCCATAAAGGAGGAGGGATCAGACTGCTGAGCAGTACATGCGTCCTTTGGTTGATAGTCGGATATCACGTCTACGCCAGAGACGGCGTAAACTGGCATATGCGAAAAGAGCCTTCTGTACCAATATAACCTGTGGTTATCTATTGTGAAGTAAATGGACGGCATATTTAGTCCTTGTGATGAAAAAATTTGATTGAAGGAAAGACTTGTGAATGAATTCCACAGACAATGATTGATAAAGGCTAGGAAATCACTCTTCCCTTTTCTAACCTCTGGGAACGTTTGTCACATGAATTTTCCTCTAAAACTAATGTTCTACTATGTTCTTCTCATAGATATTTACCCAAATAACTTGGGTTTGAGTCTTATTTTTTTCGTCGAATTTCCGAAAACCACTCAGTGTGGTTAAGGAAAGGACAAACAAAATCTATTCGAAGCGCTATTCTATCTCATCTTGTGGATACAGAACACAAGACTGATGTTAACCAGGCTTTCAGGATCATATACAGCATACCAACAAATCTCAATTTCGCCTCAAGAGTTCGACTACTAAATATTGTTGAGGCTGTTGGGATCCAGATTATGAAGCTTAATTTGTGCATCCAAAAGAAGTTAGTTCAGACATTATCCTTACCTTGGCCATCAAGGTTTGAATGATCCTCAATTTGTTGTGGAAATTTCCCTAATTTTAGTTGATATTCTGTTTGCTACTTTATTTTTGCTATTATAATAATTTAAGCATCTTTAATGAATTGTAATTCCATTGTGATCTTATTTTACAAATCGATATTATTTAGAAAAACACATATTGTTATTAACTACTATTCTAGAATATTCTGTGTATATAAACATATATAATTGAATAGCCAGAAGAGGAATTTATCGAAAAGGATACTCTTTGCTAAATTATTTTGTGTATTTTTATAGATGTCTGAATAAATATTTTCGCTGATTGTAAAACGTTACTTCCGCATAAGCTTGTATTTGATGATTTTTCGAATAGTCTAACACTCATTAATCGATTTTCTTCAGTTGAAATCTAAAGAATTCACAGATTAACTGATTAGAAATGCCCATTACAATTTTTCAAAAGAATATTCTTTTCGATAATTTCATCATCAGGATCCTGAAAGTTTATATGAAGAAATCAGGCCAAAGCGCGCGTACAGGCCATGATTGTTTGGCCTATCTAAAGTACATAAACTGGAGGTACCGTTAAGATCAATATCTGATATGCGAAATTCACCCTATCATTCTTTAGCTAGATGGTTAGTAAATATTCACAAACCTTTGCATGGGCAGATAGTGAAACATAGCATGAAAGATGTATCTGAATTCGTAGACAAAATCAAAGATATTAAACTGGTGGAAATCAACTAGCAGTGGAATCCAAGATGCGCGTTTCGTCCTACTTGGGACTCGTCATCTGGATGTACCAATACTTTTCAGTGAGTGATGATGTTCACACTGAGGCTGGAACCCAGTGCCCACATTTCTCAATGCCAAAGCACTATACACTAGACCACTTGGGCCGCGAGAACCACCTCTTTTGCAACGGGTCATATTAATTTAATTGAATTTTAGATTTTCTCGTCGAAGCATGTGCACAAGGAGCCGACATGTCAACCTGAGATCGAGCACTTCGGTTCAATCAATCGACGGGGAAATTTAAAATTCAGTTAAAATCAAAGATATTAATATCAAGGACAAAACTATGATATCTTTATATACATCTTTATTAACAAATATACCTCTAGTAGAAACAGTTGACTACATGTGTAAACAAGTGCATAACCAGTCGATACATATTAACATTTCAGTGGAAATCGTAAAAAAATGTTATTAAGATGATCCATGAATTTAAATTTCAAATTTGATGGCACATTTTACAGACAAGTTGACGAGGTGGATATTTCTTTTAAAGTAAACTAGAAGAAAGATCTTTGTACATGCTTATCAGAAAATTCTCATTTTATTGCCAGTACATGGGTGGCACCAATATTCTTTGTGATAATGGTTCGGATTAGAACACATTAATAAATAAATTCAATGAAGTTTATTCTGCTAAAAAATTCATATGCGAAGAGGAATCCCAAAATAGAATTAACTGTCTTCATATATGTTCTCCTAACAAGAAAATTAGGTGGTAGTATAAAGATAAATTTGCATAGAAAAAGCTCATGGAGAGGACAATATACACACTTTCATAGCTTCGTTCCTCTCCAGTACAAAAGAAATTTAGTAAGGACCCTCAGCCACATGGTCACAGCTATATGCTCAGAGGACGTAGTTGAAGATGAATTAAGCATCGTATACGATATCTTGATCGAAAATAGCTATCCTGACAAATTTACCAAGCAACACATGACAAAGAAAGCGGAAAAAGACTGCTTACTATCCGTAAGCAAGAAGCCTGTATACATATGGCTACAATTCGAGGATGATATACCTAGCAAAACAGTAACGAAGAAGTTAAGAAATTCAGTTAAAAGAACTTTTGAGGCCGACAAAATACAAGATTTATTTTCTAAATGACCAATGGTAATTCTCCAAATGAATGACGGAGTACCTAGAATAGACGCTCCCATTTGTATCTAACAATTCAACTGTGCTTGCGATGGAGTGAGTAATGTTGGCCGTTGTTGCTCTAGGGGCTTGACTTTTCGTGCTCAGAAACAACTACCTGTGTAGCTTAATAAGGGTGTAGAAAAGCCATCAACAGCTCGATATTAGACCACTTGGTTCAAACCAGCCACAAACCCAGCATCTACAGGGTAGCAAATAAATTGCCAAAAACATTCAGCTACCTCATGCTCCAAACAGCAGGAGCTATCGTAATTCTCGTGAAACAACCATTGCTGTATGTGTAGAAGAAGCAGGTCCAGACACTACTACTGCCTTAACCTTCAGTGGAGACTAGAAATTCATGAAGTTGTATCATTATTTTTCCCAATTCTTCTGATATTCAATTCATTGTTATGTTGATGCTATCGAACTGTAGTCTATTGCTATTATTATTGATTCGATGTTATTTAAAAAACACTGATGTTGTTATTAACACTAATTCATTGACTATTATGTAAATATAACTGCAGAACACGATGATGAAGTTATCGAAAAGAATATTCTTTATCCAACAACCATTCTTTTGAAAAATTCATAGATTACTTCTGATATCAGAAGTTAATTGATAGATGGTGACAGGCAGTGGAATCCAGCATGCGCATTTCGTCTTATTTGGGACTCGTCACTGAACATCTTTAAAGCATCTGAACGAGGAGCTGACATTTCAACCTGTGACCAAGCACTTCGGTTCAATCAATCGAAGGGAAAATCTAAAATTGAATTTAATATTTCTAATATCATTTGAAAATTAATAATGTTTCCTTTTCTGGGCTACTACCTTTTCCAAATTTAATTAGGCGTAGTCTATGATTCATGATACAAAGTTTTGTAAAAGACAACTAGATAGAGGCTGATTAAGAAAGTGATTTGAAGACACTGATGAATTTTATTTCAAACAGAATTTTATTCTAACCTAATTAGAGTACAATAACGCCTAGAAGGACTATAAATAGTTTATGTCTCCATCGTAAAGTATATATAAAAGTACTAAAGACGGTTTTATCACACACCTAGACACACGTTCACATACATACACATAATTCGCGTTAACTGGGACGAAGGTGAAAAAAAAAGGATGCAGAGAAATTGAAATTCATAACTTAGTTAAAATATTTTGTAGTCTGAATAAGGTGAAAGTGTTGTGCGACATACATTCAAACAGTTTGAATTGCAAATTTATTCCCAAAGTAACATTCATGTTTATGTATTAAGAAAAATACTACAAGTCATGTAATGGACAAATTGTTCGAAAATTCCAACCCAAACAATCTATTTATAATGTTTATAAAAAGACATCTCATGCACGTCTTCTAAAAAATGAATATCCACGGAACTTCATCAAAAGACATATACCCCCAAGACAACCTATCGAACCGAAAATCCCCAAGGAAAGTATAAAGAAAATCGCACTACCACATATAAAGGAAATCTCAGAAATAACTTCGAGACTCTTCAAACCTTTAGGAATTAACGTCGTACACAAACCAACAAAGTCACTTCACTCAATTCTATGTCAACCAAAAGCCTCAACAGCGAAAGAAGATAAAACCAACATCATCTACAAGATAAATTGTAACAACTACGAAAAACACTACATTGCCCAAATTGGACGTCCCCTTCGTCTTCGTATCCACAAATATAAGCTAGCCGTCAAAAGACATGATATCGACTCCCTCATATCACTACATACAGAAAACTATGGACATCAATTCGACTGGAACAACGTTCAAACATTAGACAGAGGAAACAACAAGAATGCTAGAGAATTTTTAGAAGCCCACCTGGTATTCCAGTGAATCATCAATCAAAAGACACATCGAAATTGACTAAATGTATCAGCCGATAAGAAAGAAACTTCACACACAAAGGGTCAAAGTTCAAGTCAAGGAAACAATCACTTCCAATACAAGTAACCTAGAAGGTGTGAAAACACACAAAAACAACCAATCACGTCCAAGGTCATTGACCAGGAGAGATGATTAATAAACTCGTGAGGAAGTCTAAAAGCTCACTTCAGATTGAAGTGTGGGTTGAAGATGTCGCCTAGTAGGTCGATGAAAGCTTCGAAAATTAACTATTCAGCTCAGAGAACTCAACTACATCAAAATCATCCACCTGAGCTACAAATCTTTGCTATCATATCTGTAATGTTTATACTTGTTACGACAATTCAACTAACTTTGTAGTTCGTTTACGTATTTCCCCCCTGACTGTGTATCATTAATTTAACATTGGCATAACACATGTTGATTTTCGATCTTTATTATATTTCTTTGTGCTCATGTGTGCATTGACAATGTGTTGTTTCACTATATGAGTTTGTTTTGGAGGTCATTCTGACCCGGGAAGCTTTAGTGTGTGACTTTTGTGAACACAGCTCGCGATCATACCTCGTTGGGAATATTCTCCTTGATTCTGGGGTACCTTTTAAAGTTGAACTTTGGTTAACTAATGTTCGTCTTCGATGTATACTGGACATACTGAACTCTCTTTATCTTTATCTCTTTAACAAAATGGGTCTCTGAAATTTATCTCTGCCAATAAGCAGACACTGAGTTATCACGTACTTCTGGTTAGTTAAATGAATCTAGCAAAGAAACCATAATCTTTAAAAAGCATTTAAACATACGAAACTTGATAAGTGAAATGCATCAGTCAGTGATGACATACGGATATTATTAGTTTAAATATATAGTGAATAATTAATGGGTGCATTTGTTATCACAGGTTCTAAATCCAGTGAATTCTGCGATTTAATTCCCTATTCCAGTTCGGATTTCTATTCATTTGATGGTAAAATATTTGTCAAACATATTAAAAATCTCACAATGTGTAGAAATTAAATCAGGTGGGGGTAGAGAACAGGAAGTTGAAAATGTAAAATGTTACAATTGTAAAGACAAAATAATACTAATGAAGAATGGTTATTTAGAACGATTTATTGAAAATCCATGATTCCTAGACCTCAAAAGCTATCCACGCTTAACGTCAGTTTGTATCTACCAGTTCACCTGCTCGTGTGAAGCCAGGTATATTGGCCGTACTCAGCGTTCGTTATCTAAACGTATCACCGAACATTTACTAGCATGGTTTTACAAAGGAGAAAAACGATTTCCCGCAGCTCTATCTTAGAACATCGGATAAATTCCCTACACCAAGCTGCACTTCAAACAAACTTCAAAGTCATCTACAGAATACGAAGCAGCCTTCCTAAAAGTATACAAGTCAGACTTCTTCAAACTGCCGAAGCAATAGGAATTCACTTGCTAAGCCATGAACTCTTCACACAGAAGAAGTTCGTTTAATCACTACACTTACTATAGACGTAATCTGTCTTAATATTCTATTTCATTCTGTCGCTTCATTAGTATTATTTTGTCTTTACAACTGTAATATCTTAAATTTTCAACTCCCTGTTCTCTCCCCCCTTCCCCATCCGATCTTATTTCTACACTTCATTACCACTGTTACTGACTTGACCAACGCTCAGTTTCTAGTCCTATATGTAATGTAATCTCACAATGTGTTTGCTTTCAGAGAAATAAGAATGACTTGAATTTATGCTGTGGTCTGTGTCTTAATACAAAACGTCGTAAACAGAAAGACAGTGAGGTAAGGAAAAAAAGATAGATTATTCCTGAAATGATTTTGATCCCAGTGTTTCCTGGTAATGTGGAAAAATAATTACTTTTCTCGAGTCAACCTAGTTAGTATTGAATAAAAAAAGATATAATTTCACACCTGAAACGTCATGTAGAGAAGACTTACAAGCTGTATAACCGTATAAGACTTCATTATAGAATAAAATGAAAATATCATACTGTGCTGTAACAACAGATTGTCATCCTGTTAAAACTAGTATTTAATGCAACTGAGTAATTCGACTTTTAAGGTAGTAGCGAACCGAAATCAATGAGAATACCACTGAAAACTATGCAGCACTGGAAAAATATGAAGTCTACAAATGCCACTACATCGATTCACTAGGATATTTATTTTCAAATTAGTCAACAATTGAACTTGAATTCACTCTTCATCAAACATTGACTTTTGAATGGACATTCTGAAGTTTTAATTGGAAACAGCAATCGATAAGATTCATTAAAAAGAATGTAATGACAATTACTCACTCATCACACTATGTGGTTGTGTTGCTATGATGAAAACTGACAGGTCATTGAATTTCAGACCATTGGCTGAATGGCGAACGATCTCTTTTCGTAAAACAAGAGTCTTGGGTGCAATGCCTATTAACATCGTCGGAGAAAACTGGTGATGCTTGTCTAAGTGGGATGAAGTAGCTACTCATTACTCACTGGTTTCTGACGGTTGACGAAATGATATCAGTTGATGATAAAATCCACCTACAACTCTACAATTCAAAGATCAACTGCTTTTTAAAAAGTGCTATTCCTAGACATTTTAACAGCACAATTGACAAGAAACTAAATATACAATGTCGGATAGCTTTTCTTATTTATTTTAGTTATATCGAATACTTCAAATGACTTTCTGCAACCTAATATGTCCTCAACATTTAAGTAACTCACATGAGACAAACAAAATTTGTACATACAGAAGTAGAAAACAGTTAAACAATCATAAATAGCGGTGCTTATTGAATCCATGAGCAACAATGATGTAGAGGGTTAAATGGTCAATATAATTTAATAATCGGTAATACGCGGTTTATTTTTAAACAAACACTACAAATAATTCATAAGAAATAAAATCTTTATCAGATGAAATGCCATGATACAGTATGTGTTCTCTTTATAAACAAAAAGAAAGAATATTACTGAATAGAAACAGGTATGATGTTAATCCTCCAATACACTTAATTGCATCAATGAAGTGTAACAGAAGTAAGCAGTTGTTCAACAAATATTTTTTTCATAATTTATCTTCATATATGTAAAAGTTATGACTTGCATCTTGTCCGACACAGTCCTTTTAAACATTCACGGAAATTTCTGTTTAAAGTCACATAGAGAAAAAAATTGGTGGTTGATGTAATTAGGCATAACAATTGGCTAAAGTGTTTATACAACGATGAGAATGTCCTACAATTCACGCATGATCTTGGTACAATTAAATTTAAGATATGAACGTAGGCTAGAGCTTGAGGAATTTGACCAATTATAAATAGAAATATCACAGTCATTAATAAAATTGACAACTTGTTATTGGCTTGTTGTGAACGTTCCAGTCGTCGACTTGCCAATGAGGTACGCTTTATTGCTACAGAATTGCTATTATTATTATTATTATCAGTAATATCTTTTTGCTTGTTATAACAATTGTCTTCAGTATTATTGTTATTTGTCTGCAGGCGGTTATCAAATTTCTCCAGTTCCTCTTGAGTATTACAGCCTTCTTTTTCATCATCTACTGAAAGTAATGTTTGTGGATCAGGCATAACTTGTGAAACTACTTTTGATTGTTTAACAGATCCATCAGTATTGACCACTTGAGGTTTTATAGCTGCAAGTACTGTCTGGGAAGAATGTTTCATATAACTCTGTTGTCTAAGTTGATGTCTCATTTGATTATGATAACTTGACCAGGTTAAACGTAACAGCATAACATTTGCTATGCATAAGGTTATCAGTGGAATGCATTGAACAAAGATAAACCGTAACCATGTGAATATGAGATAATATTGTGATTCACCAAACCATGTAAGCTTACCGTAATGAAAGCGTTTTGTTGTATTATTTGGTCCTGGTTTAACCGAATAATTTATTGTTAGTGTGAAAAAGAAAGGAGAGTTGAAGATTACTGCTAGACAGACTGTGAAAAGTATTTGCCATTTACCTTGTCTACGCGTGAAAAATAACTTCCCCAAATGTTGCCATTTCATTATGATATAGCGTTCAGCTGAAATCAGTACAGTTATCCATACAGATGAAGCTTCAAGTATGTTGCCTAATCCAAATCCAATATAAGTTGTGTAATATAAAAGTATCACCCTAAATTGTTTATATCCTTCACTTTGACAGATTTGAAAGTGTTGCCCACACCTAAAGGAGAATAAAAGGCACAAAAAGTTGAATTGTCTGTGTTTTAAATTGGAAAATATGATTACATGCAAAGAATTTTTAAAACAAAAGAGCTAATAATTTGAATTAATGGCACTGTTGCTTCTTTACATATCTCGAAAAACCACTTTAACTCAATCACTGCCTGATCATAGCATATTAATTTAATACAGAGGCAAAGTGTTCCAGAAAAACTGTCTTATCTAGCCTTCTCACATAAAGATGGAAATTTAGTGAGCTTGCAGGATACTGAAACGCTTACCACTTCATTTGAAAGATCCCTTTTTATGCAGAATCTTACAAACACTGTCAGTTGTCAGATTATTCCAAAGAGAATAAGAATCCTGAGTAGAGGTCAGTAACATTTTATCTTACCACATTTTATTCCTCATAGGGTTTCCGATGGGATAACTGTATATTAGCAAGTTTCATGTCATTGTGCATACAGTGGTAAATAGTACACACAGATCTCGACCAGTAAACACCTATTGGTATAGATAAATGATTAAGGTTAGGTCAGGGATTGATTTCAGCTAGGAAAGTTTTGACCAATAGGGTCTACCAAGTTGGGTGTGGAAATAGATACCCGTCAATGGCATTACCTAGCTTTGAACCTTTGTATTGCAAAATGGAAGAAGTGAAAATTTATAGACTATTTAACGTCATTCTAGTGGATGACAAGTCAACGGACTTGCCTGGTGACTTTACAGCCTTGGATTTAATCCCATAAGGATTCACGAGTGCGTAACGCTAAAGAATTCCAAGGTGGCATGAGACAGCTGTCAAGTGACTAATGACTTTCAGGAGCTATCTAAATGATATCACTTTGTGACCTAGTTTCATAAACAAATGCCTGCAAATAATATTCAAAAAGTAATCAGATTGTCTTTTAAACTCATTCACTTCGAAAAGAATGCCTAGAAGTCTGATGAAAAGCTGTAACTAGTAATGTCAAAGAGATGCACTGTTATTACGTTACCCGTAATTAATATTGGAGTGAAATCATCTTATATTTTGCATAGAGGAAAAATTAGAAATTATCATCACTGTTGGATTAACACCGTGACCATCAATTTTAAGGCAGAATACATTTCTCATTAGATTACAGAACATCTTGAAAACAAATTGTGTATACTAAAAATGAAGGAAATTAACTCATGTCTACACTGAGACAACAGAAAGAAGAGCACACCTGCGATTTCCTGAACATGTACCGTAAAGCCTACGTTTCAAGAAAACAAACGATTACAATGGTGCCATTACTAGGCAGCTCCTTGATACTGTCATGAGGTGAAAATCGCAAAATCTTTTGTCAATCGACAGAAAAGTTCAATTCTCCTCAAGTTTGCTAAAGCGATATCTACCAAACGCCTGAAACCCGATTTATATTGTTCAGAAAGAAGCCGTTATTAGTCTTTCCTTGCCGTGGTAAGTGGGTGTCTTTATTCTTTCTTTCATTTGATTGCGCAATCTTTGGCTGTAACCCAATCCCCTTTTGATATAGTATAATTCGGTTGTCTCTTGTTTCTATGATTTGAGTTGAACTCAGTACATTGTTACCTAATTTATGAGTTACTCATCATCTTACGCATCTCCCTCTTTATTATGTAACTCCTTTGCCATTGTACGCATGTTTACTTTGTTTAGAAATGAACTGCCTGTGTAAAAACTAAATAACCGTAATTTAATGAGCACTGTTCACTAAGTTTAGAACCTCCTGTCAACTAAAACAAAGCAAAATTTGCAAGTATGTTAAGACTTTTCTGTACGTAAACTTAAAAATTTCCTTAGGCTGTTAGCAGATGATGAGAAGCCAAGGAAATGAATGATGGTACCACTTCATTTTGTGTGCAGACCGTTTTCTTACTTTATTCAAATTTATAAAGGGGAATGAATGCATGCAGTAACTTCTAGCACTCTGTCATACTATAACAATCAATATTTATTTGCTAAGGTTTTGTTCTACAATAACTAATGTCAGTATAAATTGAGAGAGAAAATGCATCCACTGACTGACGTCAGAATTTAATCTATGCTGCAGTAATCTCTAGAAGACTTAGAAGTAAGTCAATATGGTTCAGTAAAACTTTTACACTGATCAGTAAACAGATCAACAGACATTCTTTAAAATATAGTGACTAATAATAATAATCAAATAATAATAAAAAAATAATAATCAAGTGCTTCGATGGTACAGCGGTAGAATGCTCGCCGAACACGCATTTGGTCCGAGGTTCGATCCCTAGCCGACGCACTCCTTAACCTCGCTTTGTCGATGATAAGACTGGTGAATACGGAAGGTTAGGCATGAGGCTAGCAACCCCATCCCTTAAAATAAATGAACATCACTGCTACCGAAACTTCGGAGCTCTAACTTGAAGCCCTATTTTCTACTTAGAACGTAAAGGATAAAGTAATAATAATATTGGAACAGTAAAAGTGAAAGCTGATTTTTGGACAGTTAATGGTTCATGAGCACTGGACACATAGTTATAAGATGAAGAAAGCAACATATATTCATGTTGATCATAATAAGTAATGACATTCAATCAAAACGTTGGTTATCTGTAACTTTGACTAGCTATTTTTATTGGGAAAACTTCATCTTTAATCCTCTAACTGAAAAGTTGTATTTAACATATCATTTTCACGAATATAACAATTTCAGATAACACTATAATTCCTTCTACCAAGTAATTCCAATGAAAGTTGTGGGTTATTCATCTTTCTCTTCAATTTTTTTTCACAGGAGGTCAGTCTACTGTGAATATTATTTAAAATGACAGATACAATATGAAACCAAACATGCTACCAATATGCAATAGAATTATTTAGTCATAAGGCCTACTTTAAGTTTTTATCATGTATTTTACCTGATTTACTAAAGAAATTATGCTTCCTTATTTAAACCATAGTATATGACTTTAGAAACGTGTTTCCTTTTCTAATTTACTTAGTTACTCTATTCAATCAAAATGTAATGAAATGAAATGTAAATATATCGTTTACTTAGATGAACCTCACAAGGGATGTTTGAAAAATCGGCATAATAAAAGTTTCCAATTTCGCTTAGTGAATAGCATGAATTGAATCCTTCAAATGGAGTTTTGGTCTACAATTAACGGATGTAAATTCGTGTTCAGCTGGACACGCATCGATGACACAGTAGCACATCATTCACCAGGCACGCACTTAGTCCAAGATACATTCCGGACCGATGTACTCATAAGCCTTGCCTAACTGAGCAACCGGTAGTATTTCTAGAATAAAAGGAAAATTTGACGTGAGGCTAGCAGCCAAACCTTTTCAAAATAACATCACCTCAACAGAAACTTTAAAGCCATACATTCCATTCTCAAAACAAGGAATGAAACAAGAAGCTGTGGCACGAGCAAAATCCATTTTACAGTTAACCATCTCTTACTTAAATTCAAAAATGTTAGACTAAAAACAGTGTAGCATACTTTCAGAAAAAGGAAATGAACTAATGTACTACAAAGTAAGAATCTGGTGACCAACTCATATATCAACGGGTGCTGAACATATTTACACTTCATTCAAAATCATGAAGTGCATTGGTGACCATGCCTCGGCCGACGCACTCCTTCACCTTTCTAAGCGAGAAATAATGCTGGTAAAGAGGAAAGGTTGGGTATGAGGCTATCCTGTATTATTAAACACTTCTACAGAAACTTCAAGTCACTTGCTTGAGGCCCTATGTTCTACTGGGAACGTGAAGGAAAAAATTTAATGAACTTTGTGGAAAGGTTGTACATAACAGCTGAAATAAACGAATTTTTACTATGATCTTTGACATACATTCTGAAAGAAGTATTAGCATACCCTATTTCATCCTTCCAGGTAGTTTTTAAAACTATTGAATGAAAAAATAGAGTAAATCTGAATAAACCACAGGGTCGAATTGTAGCCGGAAGTCAAATACTACAGATTTAAGTGTTGATTAATGCAAGTGAAGAATGCAACTGAAAGAAATAGTAAAATTTTTTCTAATTATGTCTTACAGGAAACTTAATAGTCTTGTTGGAATTGCGTTTTTTTTCTAACACACAAATAAAAGTCATTCATTTAGCATTAATGGTTGTGATCTTGACTAAAAACAAGACACTTTTTTTAATGTCAAAAACTCCATCTATTTTATTAGTGTGCATAATTACATTTGTCTAGTTATTAGCTACTGTTGCTAAGCCCTGAAAGGAAACACTTTGAATTGGTTTAAATTTGTTTAATTCAGGTAATGCGAACACATTAATAAATGTGTTTTCATTATCTTGATACAACTTTAACATACACGTCTAGTTTAATAGTCATAATTTCAGTCAAATTTCGTCTCAAAAATCGAATTTCTGTAGCTTTAGAATTTAGACCTTGTCAAGACAGATATCCGTTAGAAATTGAAGGACTACTGGCATATGTACTTCCTCATAGTTACGAACATCTCACTTAGATACTGGCATATGGTACGTAAAATCTCGGCATTCGTGGATTCATATCAAGAATACAAGTTGTTCGAAGTCGTCCAGTGCATTAAAAGCAAATGTCTGCTGCTTCTAATCTTTGAGTGTTTATTCAGGTGATGTGGATTAGTAAAATATGCTGCTATGAAACAGTCTGAGTGTGGTGATTGACAATTTCTATCTCTGTATTGTTTAAATACTTACTGTTGACTGTTGATATGTTTCTTATATGAATTGCATTCTAATTCCGCTAAATACAAATTACTGATTGCTGCCCTCTCTGGGTTTTGATTAGATTCCTATAATTCCGTCATCCCGGTATATTAATATTTCCAAGTACAATAAATTACTACAAATTGGCGTCGCGATGGAGCTAAGTAACCTGGGAAAATTTCCTCTTAATGGTTCTCCGCGGGAGATTGCTGATTATTTGGAATGCTTTGATGCGTGGTGCATTTCCAAGAATGTTCGGGATGATAAAATACCTGCTCATTTCATCACCGCTATTGGTCTTGATGCATATAGCCTGGTGAAGAATCTGGCGTTTCCAGATAAACCCATTTCTATGCCATATGCTAAGCTCCGTGAACTTCTTATAGATCACTTCCATGTAACTACTTTTGAGACCAGAGAGAGGGCTCAGTTCAACAAACTGGTACGTTCTCCCAATCAGAAGATAAGAGACTTTATACTACAACTCCAAATTCAAGCCTCAAAGTGTAATTTTGGAGATCAGCTGCATACACAACTACGTGATCGTCTAATTGCTGGAATCAACATTCCTAAATTAGAGAAGGAGTTAATTCAGATTCCTTCTTGTACGTTTCAAACTGCTAAAGACTTATGTATTACATATGAAGATGTCCATAATGAATACTCTGCTCCCACTACGTCAGTATCTGATGTCATGCTGTCCAAAGTCGAAAATACAAGTGTTCATGGAAAGAAATCCAAACTGCCGTCCACAGGTAATAGAATGCAGCCAGAGATCAAAAACATTAAACCGTGTTTATCCTGTGGAAAGTTACATCTACGAAGCACTTGCCGTTTTCGGAGTGCTAAGTGCTATAAATGTGGTAAAGTTGGACACATCAAGACGGTTTGCAGGAGTTCGAGTACTTATGTTGCTCAACATTCTTATAATTCTCCCAAGCTGTCTAGTAAAATGGAGTCTATGTGTCTTTCAACTTTTCAAAATACTCAAGCTAATCCAACGAAAACCTCCACTGCAAGTTCAGCAACGCAAGTATCAACTGTATTCAAAAATGAGGTAGCTAAGTTGCAATGTGAACTGTCGAAAGCACGAAAAGACCTGAATGAGATGAGAGAGCAACTGAATAAAATTGAGGAATTACTGCATATGCATAGACTACGTCTGGTGAATCCAGAGCATACAAGTTCTTGTGAAAGTCCTGCAAAACTATTCAAATCTCGAATTCTCAAAAAGCATCTGATGTCCACTACTTCTAATGTACATTATTACAAAGATAATAACTACAGACCTTCTGTTGGAATTATACTACAAAAAATGGGAAATCGAGTGGTGAAGATATTAGACATCAAAGATCACTCAGTTCATAACGGACACCTGGACAAAGTGACAATAAATGAAGTAGGTCGTTCCAATTATAATATTATTGATTCCGCTAATAATCCTGATTTTGTAGATAATTCCAGATAATACTGATGAAAATAATATCACAGAATCAGTTAGGCAGAAGCTACTTGCAAGCAAACCGAGACATCGTTATAAATACGCGAGGAGATATTCGAGGTGTGGCGGATGTGGTGATTGACAATTTCTATCTCTGTATTGTTTAAATACTTACTGTTGACTGTTGATATGTTTCTTATATGAATTGCATTCTAATTCCGCTAAATACAAATTACTGATTGCTGCCCTCTCTGGGTTTTGATTAGATTCCTATAATTCCGTCATCCCGGTATATTAATATTTTCAATTACAATAAATTACTACACTTTATAGAAGTCTGACAGCTTAAACAAAAAAACATTATTATGTGGAAACTCTCTAATTTATAATGAGCACGTAAAAGAATATTTAACTAATGTTACTCAAATGAAGTAACTCAAAAAACGCATCAATAAAACTTTTCATAGTCACAGATGCTCAGAAAATTTAAAGAAAAAACGAGGTAATAACATAGTCCGCAAGGCAGTAATTTAAGCTACCAACATTTTTGAAATCTCAATTAATACTCTAACGGTAGATGACAAGAGACTTGGAAACAGAATGTTTAAAAAGGGAGCTGGTATCCTAATCTTATTTTCAAATCATCATCTGCACAGATCTTCCGTGTTGTGCTACTTCTCGCCTTCGTATCGTCTTTCTTTGTGTTTCTTTCACGTCTCCCATGTTTATCCGTAACGCTGAAGCGTTTGCTTCCTCTGACGTTAAAACTATCCACCTGCTATTTGATATTTTGATTGCATGGAGGATTGTACCATCAGCTAGCATCAGTTAGAGAAGCACTGGAAAACCTAGGAGTACTGGACGGCTGTCTCCTCCTAGTTTGATACTCTTCATTAGTACGCACCCACCACAGGGGTTCGAACCCAGGAACTTCTGGTTACAAGGCAAGCTCGTAGACCACTGAGCCACTGAGACCGATCCAATAGTTCTTGAATTCGAACTTCTTCCGATTCACGATATAGCGGGACCACTTCGCAATGTCTTCTTCGATGAGTTACTGCCTCATCTTCAACCTGCTGTGCCCTACTGGTCACCGCTTCCCACTAGAACCCCAGGTTATCTACTTGAATAGGGCCAGTCACTAGTGAGCATCAGATTAATTTTCAAGTATTGGTTTTGTAGGGATTTTGTTTGATTGTATGGAGAATTTCACCATGAGCTGACATCAGAAGTGTAGGGGACTAATATCAGAGTTCACTAACATTACAAATATAAAAATAATAATCCAAGTCAATGGAGCGTTAAATCACAATATATTACCAAAAATGCAGTGACGAGTTGTATCAACAAAAAGGATTACTTGGATATAAAGTCTAAGTCCTCTGCTACAAATTATTTATATAATCCACGGGCACGTTAATTGTTTGGACTGCGTCTGCTGTAGCTGCTGTGTTCCGGTTGTAGAAATGTCTTCGGTTGAGAGTAGTAGACTCCTACAATAAATCCGAAGTATACAACACGGTGTGAGTCGAGCAAGTAAGCAGAAATAACCAGGGAGAAGACGAAGTCTCCAACAGCAGAGTGTATTTTCAATTGTACACGGAAGTTATGTATATTTCAACAAGAAGCGTTTTAAACAAAAATTATGTACAATATCTCGAATTTATACAAATAACCAAAAAGTGTACAATCACATTGTTACGTACTCCACAGAAGGCGTTGCCAAGTGGTCGCGCTATGTCGTGAACTGGCAGAAGTTAGAATTCAAGAACCATTGGATCGGGTTCCAGTGGCTCAATGGTCTACGAGCTTGCCTTGTAACTAGAAGGTCCTGGGTTCGAACCCCGGCGGGTGCGTACTGCAGAAGAGTCCCAAACTAGGACGAAACAGCTGTCCAGTACTCCTAGGTTTTCCGGTGGTTCTCTAACTGATGTCAGCTCATGGTGAAATCCTCCATACAATCAAACATAATCCCTACAAAGTCAATACTTGATAATTTTTGTACCGATGGACGTCCTTACATATACTATTGATAAATCTTCTCAGTAGCACATGCCAGAATACAAAATAACTCACTGTTTTCAAAACCGAGTGGAAAAATATGGAATGGTGTGAGTGGGTATAAAGCACCTTTATATAGTTATTTGATTATTGCGAACAACAAAGTAAATGAAAACAAGTCTCAACTGTTTCTCAAATATGGATAGAAAATGATGATTGCATTCCAGTTACGAGTGGAAAGCTATGGTAAACAATACCCCATGTAAATTGAATATCATACACTGAAATATATTCTATCAGACAAAACATTTCATTCGTTTTTATGATACTTGTCGTTGCCTAAGGACTTTGTAAATTGTTGACATAATTCAACCATAAAGTCTCCACATCTTAATGTTTACTTAAAACTTATATTATTAACAGCTGAAGCAATATGTTTCAAAACGAAGGAGAATAGAATAAGGTTTATCCACAGTCTTCATAGGAAGACATGCTTTTGTTTTTATCTTTCAAAATCACTAACAGAAATATTCTGTTACTCAAAATTATATCAAAATTTTCCTTAAAATAAGTGTCCAGTTAGTGACAACACAAAATAAAAAAATCTCTGAACAAATGAGTGTCTATAAAAATAACAGTAAATCCTTCTTTTCTGGTGAAAATTGAAAAAGAAGTATTTCACATAATAAAAAATGCGCATTTTAGAAACACAAAGACAGTTATTAATGAGTTTCCTCTCAGGATAGACTACGGATTGATATCTGTCAAAGTACCATTGGAAACCAGGGTGTACTAGACAGCTGTTTCATCGTAGTTTGAGATTCATCGGCAGTACACAACCACCTCCAGGGTTCGAACCCGAGATCTTCTGGTGACAAAGCGAGCTCGTATACCATTAAGCCAATAGGACCAGATCCAATGGCCAGCCCATAAATTCGTATTTCTGCCATTTCATGACATAGCGTGACCACAAGTCAGTATCTTTGGAGAGTATTTATCCTCAGGCCTAACCTGTTGTACTCTAGTGGTCACGGATTCCCGCTAGAACCCAAGTAACTACCTCCGTGAATAGGGTTAGTAGTTAGTGAGCTTCTCATCGATATTCAAGTATTGGTTTGTAGGGATTTGATTGATTGGTTCCAGGATTTCATCATGAGCTGACATTAGTTAGAGAACCATTGGAAAACCTGCAGGGAGTACTGGATAGCTGTTTAGTCCTAGTTTGGTCCAATGGTTCTCTAACGGATGTCAACTCATGATGAAATCTTGTAACTTAACATCTTCAATGTTCTAACAAAGAATTCAAATCATTATTTATCTCAGAATATACATAATGGATCATAAGAATTATTAAAAGGACGGCAGCAGAGAAGAAAATTTTCTCCTCGATGAAGTCATCAACTGTACGCTGTACATTCGTGTATTTGTAGTCACTGTGTGAGAAAGTTCCAGAATTGCTTCCTGCTAAAGCCTAAATTAACGAAATTACAATGTGTAATTATCAGTAAGATCGGGTAGAAAATACATAATAAGATCATAATTACTGAAAAACTTGACTCTAGATACAATTAATGAATAAGGATGTAGTAATAACAAAATAGTCAGGAAGTTCGGATGTACAAAAAACAGCTAAAAACAAACAAGTCTAGTTATGTAGATAGGAATTAAATATTGAATTATACATTCACCACAAATACACGAATATCAAACCTACAGTTGATGACTTCGTTGAAAAGAAAATTCTATTCACTGCAACTGTCATTATTCATTTATTATGAAAATAGAAAAGCAGTAATCAACTGGTGCTCAGACTCAGTTTATTGCGAAAAAATTCATGTAATATATAGGACACTAAAAGTTTATTATGTTTAGTATATTATTTAAAGTGGGGTTACTTCAAATTAATAACTGTTGGCGACGCAAATTAAAAATGCGACAGTGTCTGGATTTATGCATTGAACGCAAAACCCCTCTTTCTCTCGAAATTTAAAATCTGTTTATTACTAAAGTCTGTAAAGGTCTATTAAACATTATCAATTAGAATAAGGTATCAATACAACATGCTTATTTAACTTCAACTTCACCTGTTCGGAAATGCTTATCGTTAATCATAAGATGGGGTGATAAAAAAGCTTATCAATAAAATTTCAAGCACTAGTTTTCATTAATATGGTGCGGAATTAAGCACTAAATTCCACTTCCTTAACATTTAGTCGGTTTGAGAATCACTTGAACACTTCAAAAACGTCTAAAATTAATTAATTAATTTATCCTATACACTGCATATTACACCTACTTTACATAACAAAGATCACTGCCATATACACTTTAAAAACCAAACATTCGTGTTCAAAATAAATTTCAAGTTAAATCCTCAATCGACATCAGTTAGAGAACCATTCAAAACCAGTTAAAAGTTGTTTCATTCTACCCTGAGACTCCTCATCAGTAGCCTTAGTCAAGCATAAAAATCAAGAACTTCAACTTGACAGTGACTATTCAGCCACAGGAACGGAGTCCTGTACCCACTGACTTTTAATTTCTGTCATTTCGATGTATATAGCTCTGCCATCACTCAATTTTAAAGGTGTGAGTTTCTTCACACGCCCAGCTTATGCGATCAGGAGTGTCACGATTTCTCACTGGTGTAGGAATAAATACTCACTGATGACACTGAATAATTGTACCGCTATATATCGCAAGTTGATAGAAGTCAGACATCATGAGCTATTGGATTCCGTCCCAGTGACTGAATAACCAGCCAGATAGCGTTGAAATCTAAAGGTCCTAGGTCCGATACCTCCTGGTATGACAGCTGCGTGCTGCTGAAGAACCCCGAGGCACGAATAAACGGCTTTCAGTAAATTCATAACTGGTGTTAGTCATCTAATTTGGAGGTAATCACTTCTAGTCGATCCACGTTTCATAATGAATTTGTATAACTGTTCATACTACTTTATTCGTTAGTATACTGTAGATTCTAGTGCTGTTTTTACCTGTCTATTTAATGTAATTTTATCCACTAATTTGTTTTCTCTTCTTGTTTTTCAATAATAAATTTTTGTTTGTAGCTGACCACTTGACAAAACACTTCGTTCATCATATGAGTTATTTTGCCAGTTTTCAATGATAAATTTTGTAACATTATTATGTTTATTATTAAATTAATAGACAGTTACTTTCTCATTACTGTCTACTTAAACTTCTGAGAAAAAAACAAAATTTTTTGCTTCATTTAATAACAATCGTAAACTATAATGGATGGTTGAAGACGGCTGTTAGTGGCACATCTGTGAATCTCACAAGGGACATGGTTCATTGAATATTGCAGATATGACTTGCTGATAAGTATCCAAAGCTTTCTGCCAATTGCCTTCGACCATCCAATAAAAACAATTTAGAGTACACTATGTTGATAAGCCACCTAGCAAACCTGACTGATCGAATTCAGTCTGTATTAAATAAAGGAATAGACGCAAAACACTAGTTAGTACACAGTGTTAAACCAGAGTAATGTTAACCTTGTAAACTAACCTACTGTGCATATGAAATCAAAATCAAAAACCCAACCAAATAAAACTGGATGCATTTCAGCAAAATTTCAATCAAAATGTATTCCACTAATTTAAATATAACTCCAAAACAATGATTATATTGAAAATTAGTCATTTTACAAAGGCCTATAAATGCAGAGATTATCTCAATAACTCTTTTCTAAACCACGCCTATCATTGTAATGTGAAACGACAGAAATCAGGAGGAGTAAAGTGCAAATATCAGCTTGTCACATATTTCAATATGATTACAACATAGCATATAAACTGGATTTTCGAGAGTTAATTTGTAAGGATTCAACCAACGATTGACATCAATCAGAGAACCCCCAGAAAATCAAGGAGTATTGGACAGCTGGTTCATCCTAGATTGAAATCCTTCAACAGTACGCACCCATCAGGATTCACTAGTGAATGGCTACAAGACGAAGTTGCCTGGACTTCTGGGGAGAAGTCAGGATCAGTGAAGTTCACTATGTGAAAACAAATATTAGTTAATAACATTGGCTAGTGGTTGCGCTAAAATCACGAACTGATAAAAGTTGGAATTCATTGCATCCTTAAATCGGGTCCCGGTGGCTGAAAGGTCTACGTATTTGCTTTGTATCCAGAGGATCCTGGGCTCAAACCCTGCCGCGTGCTTACTGACAAAAGTCTCAAACTAGGACGCAAAAGCTGTCCCTGGTTTTCTAGTAATTCTATAACTAACGTTAGCTCATCATCAAACCTGAAGCAAATAAATTAAAACATTTACAAGAATTTATTGAACGAAGCCTATCCTTAAGATGTCTAGTTAACTTTTCATTTTATGTACACTTCTACGGTTCAGTAGAGCTAATGAGAAAAATTAATTGATCTTTATGTAATTGGAAAAGTAATTAATATCGGACTTAGAAGAGATAAATTACAAATGTTGAAAAAGATTTACCAGGCTACATAAAGAGTTTTCAGTAGACAATGAAACTTGCTAGTTTTTACCTCTCTCTGTATTTAATCTCTTTCCCACTACATATATGTATATATATGTCGTAAAATACACTAAATAAGGGAAGCAGCAGAGTGTAATAAAATTCTACACTGATCATACTAAATAACTAAAGCTAGTTTATATGACACATGAAATAATATTAATTTACCGAAATTTTTGAATGATTAATGTTCGGCTGTAATAACGGCTGTATATATATTGACAAAATTTTCAGACGTACTTAATTGGTCATAGAAATAAACTTCCACAGATAAATAAAGTCCTATAATAGAATTCTGTACACGTCGTATTCATGAAATACTAGTTCATAGTAAATCAAGGGACACTATTAATAATAACAATACATAGACGTATTGTATGCGAGTAAGAAGCCTTTTTATGGCATAAAAAATCCTCAAGAATATCTTAGAAGAACACTAAATGATATGCTGACCTTCATGGCTAGAAGAAGTTAGCAACAAAAAGCTGGAAATAAACCAGTCAATAGCCTATTACTCCGCAAATTTGTAGGAGAAGATAGAGATGGACAGGACACACACCAAGGAGACCGTCGAGTGACATAACGTGCTAGGCAAACTCTCGAGTGGAATCCAAATGAGAAGCAACGAGTTGGGCATCGGACCGAGGATGATATGGAGGAGATGGTGTTTTGAGGAGGAGATGAGAGATTATGCACAATCGTCGGGTCAGCTAAAGAGGAGTGCACAGAATAGGACAAAATAGAGATGTGCTTTAGAAGCCTTTTATTCCAACAGGGATTCAAGGGAATAATAATAATGCACAGAAAACATCTCACTATTAGATCGCTTTATAAATGTAGTTTTTCTATTATAGCAAGTGACTTATAGGTGCTATGTAATGAATTTATTCAGTACGTTTGTTGTAATACAAAAGCATTTCACTGAAAACTAAAATAATTTCTCGTTCCAATATAAGCTAATTGGTAGAAGTGAAATTGTCTATGGACAGTAAAAATGAGTACAACATATTGAAAACACCATACCAAACTGACATCCAGAACATAATTCACTTTAAATAAAAACATTCAAATTATCTATTTATATGCAAAACGAACCTCAACATTTCAGATTTTAATCTGATATATGAAAAAGCACAATAAATAATTTTACTTTTCAAGAGTTGGTTTGTAAGGGTTAGATTTGTGTTTACGAGTTTGATCGCGGACACATCAGTTAGAGAACCATTGAAAACCAGGGATTACTGAACATCCATTTTATCACGGTTTTGGACTCATCGGCAGTACTCACGCACCGCCAGGGTTCGAACCCATGACCTTCTGCTTACAAGACAGGCTCATATACCATTCAGCCACTGGGACCAGACTCAATACCTAGCTCATGATTTCTAACTTCCATCAATTCGTGATTTTAGCACGACTACCAATCACTGCTATCGGCATAAAATCTGTCTACACTCTCAACTCGATGGACCTCTCTGGTCACGACTTCTCACTTACCAGTACTCCCTGGTTTCCAATGGTTCCTTAACTGATATCAATCCATGGTCAAACTCGTAATAAACGAATAATTTTCGATAAAATATTAATTATTCGTTTTCACACTAATTCATTTAGAACTCACTTACGCGGTATCGGGCTGTGAACTACACTTATTGTGTGAAGGCTGATGAATGAAGTAGATAGGACGAGATTCCAACCCAGCACACATTCGCTGGAAGTCAAATGCTCACACCAATAGGCCACTATATGGTAAATATAAATTCTCAGGCTGTTAATCAGCAATGAACACTACAATATTATTCTTAGGTTAAAAGCAAATGTATTGCATGCATCACTGCTAATTCGTAAATACTACGATAAGAAACTGTTTATCAACTACAAGGCATCGGATAATGTCATGAGATCAGAAAACCAACTGAACTTTTCCACTGTCAACCTGAAAACACCATATATTTAAGCTAAGATTTTAAAGCAAATGGTTGAAACTAACAGCCGACGCTATTCTGACTAAACAGTAGCAGAAACGCACTCCTTCTACTGGAAAAGATGTCTATAGTGAATATAATATATGGTTATTCTGTCTAACTTATGGAGAATACCTTTTAGTAGATTCCAACTGTATGTATAAGGTCCAGTAACCATTTTCTTATGGACAGTGGCGTCTTAATTTTATCTGTGCATATGCCTAGACGACAATGAATTTTATTCTGCTTTAATCTACTAAGAATTTTCGAAGTAATTTTTAAAATGTAATATTATTTTCAACTTAACTGTTTACCAAAAGTGCTATTAATCATGAGTGTGGAATTTATCTACGAGATAATTTATTGTCAACAAGAACTACTACATCGACAGATATCAGTGGGTAAATACGTTCAAAATGCCGCTTATAGAGTTTTCTTTTG
This sequence comes from Trichobilharzia regenti, assembly GCA_944472135.2. NCBI lineage: Eukaryota > Metazoa > Platyhelminthes > Trematoda > Strigeidida > Schistosomatidae > Trichobilharzia > Trichobilharzia regenti. The sequence continues at coordinate 130,064,020 of OX235262.1, read as the reverse complement.
ACTTACTACTGACAAAGAATGACACCTAGAATAAGTAGATATTAATGAAATTCAAAATTAAACAGCATCTATCCACATTATTCTTTATAACTATGCAATAATAAAGATGGCTAAAGTTGTCTCCCCAATGTATGTTAACGAAAAACGCCACATTTTATACATATGGCTCTAATCGAATCGAAGTTGAAACGATGTATGCTCAACAAACGATAAAACTTCACCTGACTTATTCTTGATCTTAATAGTCGAATTTTATTCAGCGAAATGATAAAACCTCAATGAAATGTAACTACAAAAGGCTGTATGATCTTGAATTGCAAACTGTAAATACTGATTTGGTAAAAGAAAATCCCCCTTAGATACTGTCTGATATTTGGATCGAAAGACTTTCATTTTTATTCAACCACAAATCTGTGAATATTACAAAAAGGCATTTTTACCTGATCTTTAAAAATGCTAGAAACGTGTAGAATAGAATACGTAAAACTGAGACTATGATTCGTAATCTGTTCTATCCATAATTGGTTTGCAATATATATTTGATTTCTAGGAAATTAGAGTGCCTTCAGTGCATTGCTATCCTTTCAAAAGAACACCTGACAAATATTAAGATGAATTTGTATCCTTCTAAAACATTAAGGAGAAATAATATTAATGGGTTTGTAGCACTGATTCATGGGTTTTGACAAATATTTATCATGTGAAATCGAAATTAATTATTTGTTTATTTATTGCAGGTTAGACCACATACTGGCATCAGTCAGAGAACCATTAAGAATCAGCGAGTACTTGATAGCTGTTTCATCCTAATTTGGGAATAAAAGGTGGATATGCACCCAGAGACAAGGTTTGAACCCATGACCTTCCGGTTACAAGGCAACCTCGTATACCATTCAACCAATGGGACCCGACTCAATGACCATCCCATGAATTCTAACTACAACCGATTCGTAATTTTAACGCGACCACCAGCCAATGTCATCGGAGGTACATCCATCCCCCCTTCTGAATGGATGACCCCCACTGGTAACGACTCCTCACTAGAACTCCTATAGCCACTCACTAGCTAGCATCAGATTAATTTTCAGGAATTAGTTGGTAGGGAGTGTATTTGTTTCAGGTTAGACCATGGAGTTCCCGCCGATGACAGTGACTGGTGGTCTCACACTGAAAATCACGAATTAATAGAAATTAGAATTCATGACTGGCCACTGAATCGGGTCCCAATAGTTTAATGGTACACGAGCTTGCCTTGTAGCCGGAAGATCATGGGTTCCAACCCTGGCAGTGGATGCGTACTGCCGTTTATTCCCAAACTAGGATGAAACAGCTATCCAGTACTCTCTGGTTCTCAATGGTTCTCTAACTAACATCAATTTGTGGTCTAAACTGAAATAAATACAATTTTCACTAACTAATTCTTGAAAATACCTTTTTTGTTCAAAAGTGTTTTAAACTCAGAACAGCATTAGTCTCATTCGAATCCAGGACATGTCATTTATCCTTTCTATAGTTCATTTTTATCATAATTGATTCCGTTTTCTCCTTGAAAAAATCGGTGAAACTCGAGAGAGTAACGGCCGTTGCTTACTAAACGCATGAACACTGACTTGTCTATCAGCTGGAACATTTATTCCTTTCTCTGCATGATGATTTTAGCATAAATTGACAGACACATCAAAACCATGTCCATTTTGTTTATCCTTAAGTTTCAACGAACCAAGGATGATAATTCAATCTGAATAGAGAATTTCGCTTCTACTCTTCAAAAAGACCCGTGAAGTTTTTCTGACCATATCAAAAATGCAAAAACAACTTTCTCAGGAAATGAAGTTAGTTTTATTATACAACTATACCAGAATCTAGCAAGTAAAATAATAAGCACTTAACTAGGTTAAGACTACTGCTACTAAACTTTAAATCATATCAAACTTTCCAATTGACACTCAACTGCTTCAGCAGATTCTGTAAATTATCAAAAACAAACCTGGTGAAACCGAAACGTTAGATAACGAAAAAATCCTTCTATACAGTCTGACACTTCTCGTTCCTTTAAGTTGAAAAATTATAAACTGAAGCTTCATGGATAATCCTTATACAGCCTCCTCATTTAGTTGAGTAAAGATAAAATTGTTAAAACTGAATATTCCATACCAACCAAATGAATTTCTAAACTGTTAATCAAATTTACACGTTTTTCATTATTTTTATCTTAATTTATAATTTTTAAACAGTTGAAGTGTTGAAAAATAGTGTACACTAGTAGTATAGTTTAGAGTGAAATGTCTTTTAAATTTGCAGGTCTATGCCACAGTGTTAGTAATCACAAATGTTTCACTTACTGTGATAGACAAGAACATCTGCTAGTCAGTTATTGACTGAAGAGCTTCAAAATATAGTATTGGGATAATGAACAGTATATTCGTTAATGAACGTTAACTAACATTAATAGATGAATTTTAGATTTTCCCGTCGATTGATTGGATCGAAGTGCTTGGTCTCAGGTTGACATGTCGGCTTCTTGTGCAGATGCTTCTATGATGTCTGGGAATATTATTAGAAGTTAATTGGTGTATGGTGACTAGCAGTAGAATCCAGGATGCTCGTTTCGTCCTATTTGAGGTTTGTCATCTGGTTGTACCTGCATTCTGCAGTGAGTGATGATGTTCCCATCGAGGCTCGAACCCAGTGCCTATAGTTTAAAACGCCAAAGCGTTATCCATCAGTACAGTTGGGCCACGAAATCCACCTCTTGTGCAACGGGTCACATTAATTATATAATAATTATATATTTATTTTATATTCATATTGAAACGATGCTTCCTAGCCAGATAAGTGAAGGAGGTGACCTCTGTTAAGTCTCTCACGTTGATGGTGACTGGTTATGGTTGTTGTTGATGTTGCTTGGTTATCTTCTTCACCTCCGTCTTTTCTATTTTCATCTGCTATCTTATCTTCGCTGCCGCTTCACCTGCGAAATCCATATCTTTTAGAGTCTTCTAATCGGTGATGTAGCGTATTCCTGTCCTCCTGTTATCCCCTATAATTCAAGGTATTCTACGTCAGACTTTGTTTACCATATTTAGATTACCCTAGTACATAACTAATGATAACCAGCATCCGCAAGTTTTTTGAGTTTTTTGACTTGTTTTCTCTTGCAAATAGGATTCCCTAGTTTAATCAAAACTGTCTGATAGCATGAAAATAGTATGTCTGGTTTAAACCATAAAGTGAAAACGCGCTATAAATATTAATTTACATTCCATGATAATAAAGTAAATTATATTGCTTTCTGATGCGTAAACAACATGTTAAATTACCCGATAACATAACACCGAAAAAGTTGATAAAAACAAATCCACATATACTGAAGGCGTCAGTGCCTGCTTTCTTGTTAATCTTGATCCAAAAAATTACTTTTACTTTATTGCAATTTATACATTCTTCCCCAAATATAATGAGCGAAATTTAATTACACGTGTGATGAAAAAAAATAAAGAAGATTAAGGCAATGTCCAGTTTAATCAGTATTAAATCTAAATGTACTTTCAGCTTATCTTTAATACATTTTGAACATATAAGGTAATACGACGTGTCCTAATACTCGACTAACTATCCTACCACTATTTGGTGGATAGGGACTACAGGTGAAATCCAGGATGCATATTTCCTTGTGTTTATGATTAGTCAGCTGGATATACATGTAAATATCAGTGTGTAATTTTATTCACACTGGGACTCGGATCATGAACACACCTTTTCAAATGCAAGAGCGTTATCGGCTAGGCCTTTTGGGCCGCCTCTTGGACAACGAATATCAGTTATCATTTGCTTAAGTCAACAGAGACCGAATATTTTAATCACATATAATCAATCTATGTGTTGATGGTTCAGTGGTAGAGCGCTTGCTAACCACTTATCACGTGTTTCGAAGTTAGATCCTCAGCCAACGCACTCATAAACTTCGCTAAGTTGATAGTGAATCCAGAGGAGAGGGGAGGTTGCGTTTGGAGCTAGCAACACCGCCTCGTAAAGGTAAATGCCACTGCTACCGAAACTTGAAGCACTATTTTCTGGCGGTAACTCAGAAGAATAAAAACAACAATGATAAAATATAATCAATAGGAAGACGTAATTTGTCTGAATCATGTAGTGTATTTGCGCAATATATTTCGAACAATCTGATCACACACGGACTTGTCATAGAATATATGTGAGATTGATAAAGAGTTAAGAGATGAGAAAGTAGACGTAGGTCAAGTTAAAAGGACATATTGAAGGTCAAAATAACAATGAAATCCACTAAACCAAATTACAGTACATCTGCTATGGTATCAAAACAAAATTTACCAAAGAAGGTTTCATGTGATGACGAAATGTTTTTGAACGCATAAAGGTGGCTTAAACTTTCCAAATGCTAGGGCTTCCACAAACTTTAGGTTACTCCCCAAACACTTTTTATAGATAGTTTAAAAGATGCGTTAACGTCAATTTTATGTCCTGTTTCTATAATATGTTTCGCTTTCTGTAAATGCATAAAGGGAACTAATTTTTAAAAAAATATAATCAATCATTCAGTGAGAAAGTGTAAACAAAGAGTATCACCTCGTTGTGATGTAGTTCAGTTAGTGGCACAGTGGTTAGGACTCTCGCCAACCATACACATGGTCCGAGGTTCGATCCTCTGCCGAAGCGCACCTGATATCTATGGTCGGCCTGCAAAATTTGGCTACCGATATCCATACTAAAAATTTCATACTTGTACCAAAAATACAGAGTGAAATCAAGCTGTAATTAAAAATAAAATAAAATATTGGGAAACAGAATTTTTCCAGAATTTTAACATCTTAGTGCCTAATTACTATTATATAGTTTCAAATATAGATAAATGACTTCAAGTTTGCAAAATGAAACATTGAAAGACCATATACAAACACTGATATCCATGAGAGAAATTATGTACAATGAATTAATGGCTTGTTCACATTGAGTTCATATCTACGGCATACTTTCTGTGAACTTCATAAATAATTAAAGCTAATATATTCTTTATAAGTATTAATGAACGGTAGTTGAAATGCTGATTAATGTTAGTTTTCATTATGACCAATGTTAATACAGTCAAAAAACTAACTGAAATAGGTAAAGACTTAAAGGATAACAAACTTGGATAGTAAATGACAAGCTAACTAAAAAGTAAACTTACGAATCTGTAGGCTTTTCTTCGTCCATTCCAACAGTAATTCTTTTCAGACATATTTATAAAATATTTGTTAGTTTTACTTTAAAGTAAAGAATGTTAAATGAAACACTTTGATTGACATCGAAAGCCTGAGCAACTGTAAAAATACATAGGCCATTTGATTTAGTTCCTCTAATTGAATTTTAATGTGCTTATCCATGGTATCTACCACATGGGATTTCTACCTGACCGAGTTAGGGGTACGCAAAAATGAAAAGTCTCAACAGCTACCAAGTACTCTTTGGTTTTCAACAGTTCTATAAATAGTGTCATGTTGTCAAGAAATCAAGTCCTTACAAACTAACATTTGAAAAATGTTGGAATTACACTAAACTTCACTACAAATTTTTGTCACTAATATGTACCTATAAGGTTAGAATGTATCTACATAAGGCATTGTTTCAACTACAGGAACTCGGAAAGGATGAAAATCTCAAAGCTAGACAGAATCTGAGACCAGTTTGAAAATCTTCCGCACTCAGCCAGCATAAAAAACAAGATTCGAATTTTCAATGCAAATGAGAGGTCAGTCATTTCTTTTATATAGGTCAGTGACTTAAAATGCGCTTCACGGAAAGCATTTCCAACAGCCTGTTGAGGACTTTTATCAATAGCTTCCTTTGGCGGCTCCATACTGTAGATCGAATGGCAAGCCGACCAAAAGTAATCAGCAACGACAAACTAAGACTGGGAACAAACGAGAAAGAGTCGATCGCTCAACAAATGTGCAGAAGAGAATGGAGATGGATTGGGCATACGTTGAGGAGGCTATTGAATGAAATAGCACACAGCACAGACCATTGCTCGAGTGAAATCTGAATAGGAAGCCACGAATGGGTCGGTGGTGTGATGGTGACATGGAGAAGATTGTATATGGAGGAGGAGGTGAGAGTTTATTAGCATTTGAGGTCTCAGCTGAAGAGGAGAGGAGAAAATAGAACGAAGTGGAGATGTGTTGTTGGAATCTTTTATTCCGCTTGGAACCCACAGGAATAATAAAAATAGAACGGAGGTCATGTAAGACAGTCTGTAAATTATTGACATCTGAAACTCTTCAACAATGTCCACAATCCCTAACAAGTAGATTCACTACGTGATTCCACAACTGCTCCATATTGTTTCTTATCGTATCGGCTTTTGTCTAATTACACCTAATAAACATAATAAAAATTATTCTTTGATTATTTTTTTCCCGTTTATCTCATTTCTGACAGAAGACTTATTTGTCGCTTCCTGTTAAACAAAATGCTGTAAATTAAGGCATTTTATTTAGATGGCAGAGATTGTAAGGAGTAGATAGTGAAAGCTAGAATTTTCCTTCAAAACCATCTTAACACTTAAAGATATGCTTCATTACATAGTACGCCCCAATTAGGTTTTCCTATAGATAATAATGAAATGAGTACATAAATTTAGCTTTCTTTCTCTCTTTTTTTATTCTTATATAGGGAAGGTTTGCTGATGTGATTTCACACAAATGGAAGATTACCGCTTTGAAATTGTTTTACTTCAAGTCTCTAAAGAGCAGTTTAATTATGGGAAGTTCACAATAAACTCTATGTCTAAGATGTATGCTTCTTAAAACTCACTGACAGCGCATGTGTGTAATACTGAAGAAAATTATGTCCCTTTCGTAAGTTACTTAGGAAGAAAACATAGGCTTTCTCAGGATTTAAAATATATCATGATGATAAAAGTCAATATGTATCCAACCTCAGTCCAAGTTCTCATGAAGATTAACTCCTCTTAACACTTGTTATTTATTTCGAGTGAAATCCGTGCATAGTAGTATAGAGTCAGTTACCTCGGCGATCACACTGCCCTTCTATTTCATAAATTTGAAACAAAATTTTGAAATTATTTTTATCTGCTCTGATTGAGATCCAGTGACTAATTAATGTGAATTATCTGAATATATTAGATCTACATTCCAAAATCTTTATCTCCTTGATACAGAGAGTTTGTTTCTAACCCTCCTTTGAAAAATATGATCTTATGCCTCCTAAATAGACACTGAGTTAATATTTTTTCTGATTATAGCTTGATTCCACACCGTATTTTTGGTACAAGTATGGAATTTTCAGCACGGATATCGGCAGCGCAATTTTGCAGGCCGACCATTAATATTGGGCGTGCGTCGACCATATGCATGGTTGACGAGAGTACTAAACGCTGTGCTACCGACGCACTGTAGTATGCGGGAATATAGCCATCTGTTGGACTAATAAGAAGACTTTAGAAGATCTGAATTTCGCATGTGGATAATTTATGTCTAGTGTCACATAAAATTCAAAATCTTTAGACAAAAACGAACAAACTGACAGAAGAAGAAGTAAAGATAGCACTACAAGTGAAAATAGATAGGATGGAGGTGATGAAAATAACCAACAAACAAGAGAATCACTTTGTCACAAAATATTCATGTGATAAAAGCGGATAGATGAATTCTCACAGATGCCAAATTACACGTAGGCGACTACATACTGTTCTAACGTACTAGCGCATAATTCTGTAATGAAGCCTACACAATCTCCACTCATTGTCCATAATGTCAGTTGAATTCATATGAAAGAATTTTTAAAAGTTTAGACAGAAAAAAGGAAGTAATACATTTTGCCTCATATCCATTGTATCTTTATGTATATATATGAAGTTAAAGAAACAGAAGGGAAGCTTTAAAGTTGCCTGGTGACAACATTACATAAATATTTGTAGTGGTAACTATTGCAAGAGTTTCTTAAAGTTACAATCAATGCAGATAAAATATCATTATGAAGATAGACATATGCATAATACATATGTGCCATGCATATTCTTTACATTCACACACCTATCTGGTTTAAATCAACTATAAGATAGCATCACTCTGCTTATTCTACGTCATATTTAAAAGAGAAAAAAAGAAGACCAAAAGCTTGAATATGTGATATTTAAAAAATTCTCTGTTAGTGTAAAACTCCTTCTAAAATAAATCATCCTGTATAGACTTGACTGTATTATCCATAGAGGGACATCGCACAAAGATACTTTGACAAGGCTTACTGGTTTCTAAAAACTTTTAAACTTTTCAAGGGTGGAGGGCTGCAAGAAAAGTCAGGAGAAAACGAAATAAAATGAAATACTTACCTTATACACAAACAGTTACACAGGTAGTTCAACACTAAACCACAACATGACGTCTTTGGAGACGGCTATGGAATGGTTTTTCGTCATCATGACTTTTAAAGCACATAATACGAAAGTCTGTTTCATAAACGATATTTATTTTAGTTACATAGGTATAATACGATTTTATATACTCCTGACCATGGTACTAAGATTAATAACGTCATGTATATAAGAAATTGTAAAATAAGACAACTGACTATGAATACCTTAATATTTTTAAAGGATGGTCATAACAAACAAAGGTGTACTTCACTTATGTTACAGACCACGAAACTTAACATAAATGACCACTATTCTTACTTATTATTTTATATATTTTATTCCTTCAAGTTCTGAGTGGAACGTAAGGCTTCAAGTTAGAACTTTGAAGTTTCAGTGGCGGTGGTTTGTTAGCCTCACGCCGAACCTTCCATCTCTACCGGCCTTACTACCGACTTAGTGGGGTCTAGGAGTTCATTGGCCGAAGATCGATCCCCGGACCATGTGATACGTTACTGACGAGCATTCTACCGTTGAACATGCTGTATACTCTGAAAAATGTGAAATTAAGAAGATTATGTCTCTACTAGTATTGTCTAGACAAATGAGGTATAATCAACTTGTTTCAGAATTTGTCATCATGTTGTTGAAAAGGATAAAAAGATATACGAAATATTATTTCACATTAAAGTCAAGGATAAAGAAGCTGTCCTGTGGATTTAAGCTGTCCATCTGTTTCTTGATTAATAAGAAACTGTACACTCTATGCCTTAGAACTGAAGTCTGGAAGTGTTTTCTGAACAAGGGGACGAATGTGTTTTGAGAATAGTGAAGTTATTTTCCGTAAATTTTTGAATATTCAACCTCTTATTTCTGCCCTTTCTTAAATTTATTAAAATTCAGTAAAGTAAGATGAAATCAACTGTGTTCAGGGGTATTCTACCAAATATACACAAAATTTACCTCTGGTTGTTTATTAGCAAGAGTTTAGAAAATCTTTGAACAGTTTACAGGGTTTGACTGATTGTCATTTGGATTGATAAACTGACATCAGTTAAAGAACTACTGAAAACCAAGAAGAACTCAGCATCTGTTACGTCTGTTACGACACTGGTAGTACTCACCCATTACCCATCAGGTGTCGAACTCAGTAACTTCAGTTTACAAGGCGAGTCGGTTGACGATTTAGCCACCTGGAAGGAATCCAATGTCCCATGAATTCTAAGCTCTACATGCTCATGATCTCTAACGTCACTACTATTTTCATTAACTACTGTATTGCCAAAAATAATTATCAGATAAAGTTAAAGAATTCCGTTTCATTATTGGTATGATGGTGCACTGATTTTTTCGCTAAACAGAGGAGTGCTTTGTTTTGTAATTCTTTCAAAAATTGAGAAATTTTTCATAAAATACTTTAGCGAATAAGTTTTTAAAAACTACTGTGAAGCAAATTTCTTTTCGATTAGAAAATCTTAAAAATGTCAAGTTATTTTATATTTCTGTTTTGCTTTGAAATTTCTTTAGAGATTGGATTGATTTTCCGAGGTAGGTACAACAACGCCATGTACCAAGTGATCCACAACGGGAAACTCAGCGCAGCTTCTTTTTGTGAATAAAGGAGTAATTCAAGGCTGGCTTCCTATCATTACCGATGATATTCCTAATTGTAGTCGGCTGGGTTTTGCGGATAATTTTTGTCTATTGTCGCACAAACTCCAAGATCTTCAGATGAAAATGAACAAACTGGAAGAAGAAGCAGCAAAGACGGCACTTCAGTTAAACACAGAGATGACGGAGGTGATGAAAATAGCCAACCAACAATCACAAGCATCAATCAATAACAGCAGAAGAAATTTAAAATTACTTCCCCCACTTATCAAATAAGCAGCTACAGGCAGTCAGAATGGATAAAGATGTTACAGCCAGCCATAGCTGGAAAGGCAAGACAAACCTTCATCATTTTAAAATCAGTTTAGAAATCTTTTGCACTCAGCATAGAGAACAAAATTCGTAGTTTCAACCCAAATGTGAAATCAGTCAGTGCTTCTATATGCATAAGAAAAGTATCTCTAACAGGTTACGTCCCATACTGAAGATCAGCTAGTTTAACAAGAAGAACTATCTACTAGGAACTCTGGAAATGAACCAATTGAAAACTTAAAGCACAACAAATATGCTGAAGATAATGCAGATATACTGGACACACGCGACAACTACTCGAGTGGAAGCCGAGTAGGATACGATCGGGTGGGTGTCCCTAGTGTCGAGCACTTAAAACAACTACTTACCAATAAAAAGGCTGTTGATTTAGGAAGGTAGTCAAAATAATCTCAAATCATTTATCTTCCAGAGAGAATGAATGAGCGTTTATCATGAATTCATTCACAAAATTCTATACTGAAGTATTTTTTTGTCCATACAGGTTATGATAGTAATTTAGTCTTCACCGCACTAATCACTTGACAATGGACACTTATTTATAGTATAGCTAAGGTTATTTCACTTGACTTTGTGTTATTTTTCATTGAATTAATAATTATTTTTAACTTTTGACTATTTAATTGGATCTTCCTCTTCTTCAATCAATTTATCAATTAATAACCTTCCTGTATTATTTTTTTTCATTAACACAGTATAATGTACTCCCTTCATCATCTGTCCCCATTTCATCAAGCAATTAATTTCCCAGTTACCCCAGAACTGTATGCACCACTGACAAATGACCTGATTTCATTAAGTTGATACATTAATACAAAGTGTAAAGTCTTCGCTTCAAAAAGAGGGACAAGAAATATTTCATACGTTTGGATTTTTTTTTCTCTAAAAACTTTGTAAATCTATCAATAAAACTCAGTCATACAAATAATTATGCATCAGCCGAGAAATGTCTACTATAATTATTTGTGGTCACATTTGGTCAAAATAGGCAAAAATAATTCATCAAATTACAAAAGAGTAAAAACTTGGCGAACTTTAATTAAGGGTGATTCTGATTTTTTTTTCCAGGCTTTCTTTCACTGGTTAGGCGAAGTTTCAAAGTACATCTGTAAGAAATTGAATCTGGACTTTCTGTGTGGTTAATGAGCCTTCTTTTATTGAACTACCGATAGTATTTATCTAAAGTTAGTCATTTATGTGTGAATGTCGTTAATTTGAATGGTGGTATAATTCCACTTGCTTTCTGTACGACATCAAATAAAAATAAGTGCAAGTCACGGATAACTTCAAGCTGAGTTTAAGACATTTAAATGCGAACTTCTCCAACGTAATCAGTCCTGCGAATTAGTTTGGTTCTTATACTAATTTATTAATAGTCTTCATCCAAGTATACTTGAGAACAACAAAACATGTAACTCGCTAGGAGATTCTCTCCGGCAAATTCATATTCTTTAGTTGTACAATCGCAATTACACACAACTTTTGTTATGGGAGAGGACAGTTATAAAAGTGATGAGTTTTCATAATCATAGCTGTTAAAATTAGTGAATGCATAAATTGAGTTAGATAAAAGTACTAGAGTTACGTAATAAAATGATTGGTTTAACAGATGAGTTAAAGTCAGGACAAGGGAACGAAAGATAATATAGAATCACATAGGGACCTCAAAAAACACACGTTAGCAGATATCAACAAGATTGTTAACATTATAACAGAAGTAGTTGAATAGTTTTGTTCTGTATGTATAGTTCCGGTCTCTTCATCTGAGTGGCTAGAGCTTCGGCAGTACAAATGATACCAAAGCGTATTGCCTTTGGAAGGCTGTTCTTTACTTTGTAGGTTAATTTAAAAGATGTGTTTGTTGAGGTGGATTGACCACTTCAGTCTTTCTGCAGCCATGAGGAGAGCAAGAAACGGTACGCATCAAACGATCGGTATACGTGGCTTTGCAACAGCAGGTGAATCGATATATTCACTTAGAAGTGGTCAGATGCAAGATCTTGTTCTTAAGGCTTCTGCAGACCTATGGACTGCTGGAGGACACTACTCTTGGAGTAACTGTGAAGAATCTTCCTCTCAAAGGTGTCTAAATTCTTCTCTTTAGGATAAGGCAGCTTAATTGCCTCTTAAAATTGTACAGCTACAGAAAATGAATTCGCGGGAGACAGCCTCTTTGTTGAACTACACTGTCATTTAAATTTCTTATAAAAATAAATACTTTCTGTGAATTTAATGAGTCATGATATCATGTTCTTTTTAATCCACTTTTTTCTTCAAGATTTACACTGATACTCTTATTTTCCAATGTTTTCTCTCATTTGTATTAAACGCAAATTTATTAGTGATGTGATATTATGCTACAGTGAATATGTCAGGGAATAAAAACCAAAAATTCAAATTTTGTCATCATAACAAGGTAGTGTATTGTTTAACAATTGAAATCATCCTTTTTTTATTTACAGAAAATTAAAACTAAACTGACATAACAAACATTCGGTGAATTTAATTTTCAGTAGTCACGCATACCTTCTCAAGTCAATAATCAAGAACTTAGCTCTGAGTGTATATATATATATTTTTTGAACTTTTTTCTGAATAAAAGTTTTGGTTACATTATATATTTATTCTCAGAAGGAAGATAGAGAGAGAGAGAAACAGACAGAGAAAAAAGGCATACTTTGGTAAGCTGAGGGGATTATTCTAATTCTAATCCCACAGCCTAAAATAGAAAAATATATAGATAGATATGTATGACATTCGAGTTATTAGTTGAATAAACTTTGAAAATTTATTTCATATAGTGAAACGTTTTTCTTTTTTGTTGTTGTAAGAAATAAACACATTCTAATCCTTTCCTGCAACACCCTTTCCCCCAGTCCCACCACTCCACCATGGCTTAACTCTTCAGTTCATATACACGCACACAGATAAATAATAGCGGTTGCCTTAATGGAAAGCGTTTACCTAGCATTTGCTGAAAATCTATTGCCTTATTTCAAGGCTACTTGAAAAGAAAATATAACGTTTTTAATCATTTTGTTATTATGACTATCAGTGAATGTCCATTTGAATGGATTCCATTGCGTCAAAAAGAACTTTTTTAAGACTAGTAATATTATCAACGATGTCATTTTCTATTTCATTAAGTAGTGATAGGCAAAAATGAACAGATGAAACCACCCTGTGATTTGTATATATGTTAAAAATAAAGTTATAAAACTGAAACATGTGTTATTATAAACGCCATTTTAGGTTTGAAGATATTTTTCAAGTATTGGTTTTGTAGGGGCTTTGTTTGATTGCATGGAGGATTGCACCATGAGCTGATATTAGTTAGAGAACCATTGGAAAACCTAGGAGTACTGGACGGCTGTCTCTTCCTAGTTTGATACTCTTCAGCAGTACGCACCCACCACAGGGGTTCGAACCCAGGACCTTCTGGTTACAAGGCGAGCTCGTAGACCACTGAGCCACTGGGACCCGATCCAATAGTTCTTGAATTCGAACTTCTGACGATTCACGATATAGCGGGACCACTTCGCAATTTCTTCTTCGATGAGTTACTGCCTCATCTTCAACCTGCTGTGCCCTACTGGTCACCGCTTCCCACTAGAACCCCAGGTTGTCTTCTTGAATAGGGCCAGTCACTAGTGAGCATCAGATTAATTTTCAAGTATTGGTATTGTAGGGATTTTGTTTGATTGCATGGAGGAGCTGACATCAGGTAGAGAAGATATATATTACTGATTGATATGAGTAGCTGGTAATCAATTAGATCAATCACTGTCTTAAATTGTTTGGCTACTCTCATCTTTATTTTACTTTGATACTATTAATGATTTTAAACAAATCATGTATATTGTGGTTTCGCACCAATGAGAAGTTCAATTTCTCAGTGAACACTTAATTTTCTTTTAGATTGAAAGGTACCCTGACAATGATGTAAAATTTGCTGATAGATGGTAACTGAAAAAAAAATCAAATTTCTTCATGATTAACGGACTGTAGTACTGCGTTAGTACAGAACACATTCATACTTTCTAAAGACACCTCATATGAATAAATGACAGTTGTTAGTGTAATGTAGATGTGAAAAAAATACACTATCCTACTCTAAATGTGAATATGCGAATTAGACATTTTTGTCAACTGGTTAAATTCATAACATCCGCGAAGTAGTAACACAGCTCTTGGAGAAGGGAGTTAAAACAGTATTCAGTGTAGCATAGGCACGCTGTCTCTTGACAACCACTCCAGTTGTACATTCTGGAAGTAAGGATACACTAACTAATTTCGCCTCCTCTATGTAAATCTCCCAGCTTGACTGCTCGTGTGGACCTAGTTACACTGGGTGTACAGTTAGGTAGGTTCATCATCGTATTTCCGAACATCATCTTATATGGTTTAACAAGCAAAAAATAAGATCTATTTATATCTCTGTTGTAGCACACCTTGTATGTAGTGAGCATAAAACTGATAATAATAATAATAAAGCATATAAAGTTATTTACCACATCCTAACGCCGTTGGAATCCATTTGAACAAGCCATACCTGTGTATTCAGAAAAGATTCATGCAGCCGCTTTCTCTACATGAATGTAAAAAACTGATAACTTTCCCCTTCTTTTTAGGCCTTCTATAAGTTATCATTGTTACAATTATTTTACTATTCTGACTACTTCACCATTAATTGCTTATTACGTAATCAGTTTGAAAATTTATTTCTTAATTACTCCTTGTTTCCCAATAATTATGCAATACGCAATGCAATTATCTAATTTTCGCAATTATCTCTACAGTATAATCTCCAAAGTTTTGTTTTGGGTGGGTTTTTTTTTATTGCTTGGAGGATTTCATCATAACTTGAAATCAGTTAGAAAACCATTGGGAAATCTGCGGGAAGTACTGGACAGTTGTTTTATCCCAGTTTTGGACTCTTCATTAGTAAGCATCCACCAGGGTTCCAAGTGATCACGCTATGTCGTGAATTGACAGAATTTAGAATTAATGGAGTGGCAAGTGAGTTGGGTCCCAGTAGCTCAATGGTTTACGGGCTCGCCTTGTAACCAGAAGATCCCGGGTTTGAACCCCGGTGGTGGATGCATACTGACGAAGAGTCCCAGACTAGAACGAAGCAGACGTCCAGCACTTACTACAAGTTTTCCAACGGTCCTCTAACTTATGTCAGTTCATGATGAAATCCCCCAACCAATATAATAATATTTTTATGGTCAGTTATCTACCCCGTGACATGTTGATGTTGACTAACTATTGTTAACAAACTTATCACCAGTAGAATGGTAACACCTGTTTACTGTATTAAGAACATATATATGTATATGTATTAGAATAGAGTCATATATGATGGCCTACTTGAAAAGAAAATATTTCTTCACTCAACCGTTTTGTCTTCTAAATGTCTAAATACGGATTTTTGTTTCTGTATTCGTGATTCGTCAGCTGAATATACATCAATCCCCCGTCATTGAGGACCGATGAAACATTTCATTCGGGTTTTTGTAATATAGTTGAGACTTAAATGTGTGAATTTTATCATTTTGTTTTTTTCAAAACTATTTAGCACTTACCTATTTAAAAAGTTAAAACAACACTCAGGGTTTTTCAAATATTTCAAAAGACATTCTCTTCTGTTCATGCTGCTATCCACAATTTTAACACGCATTTAGTGATGTTTCAGAAATTTGATTTATTCCACATTGGTCAACTTAAGGGATAAGGGATAGCAAATTCTAACTGAAAATCTATAGACTTACACCTTTTTGACACAGACCTCTGTACCCATAACTAATAGCTATAAAGTATTGCCTTAAGAATGTTATCTTCATGGGATTTATATTATTGTATTCGTGGATGGATAAAAGGTCAAACAAAAATCGGAGTAGTATCAGGATTCAAGCCAGTGGTCACCACATTCACTGACCTACTCTATACGAGGAGAGATAGAAGACCTACAAGCTGATGGGGTCACCATCTTATTGCCATCACTACTGGTAATACCAAGCTCTCACATGAAAGAATGATAAGTAGCTGCACATCTAGGTTTTCCGTTGTAAAGCCTATTAAAACTAAATTAGAAGAAAGAGAGTGGTCCGTTACTTAATGCTGAGACTATCTGAGATAGTCATTGTTTAACAAACTTTTATTGATTTAGACATTGATTACTGAGGATGAAATTAAAGTCTCAACATTAAAGAAATGGCGTGATTTTCTTCCTAGAAGCATACGCTTCGGAAGTAGTCGTTATTCAAACGACTCGAGGACTTGCACGAAATAACCAGTCACAACACATCAATATGTCCTCACACACACCTATTTTAATATTTTAAGTAGCGATAAACTAAAAGAATAACAGATATACTCCAATACCTACATCGAACAGCTCACTAGTACAATTCATTAAGTAATGACCAACATACCCTATAATTACAGTAACAGTGCTAATATTCTGATACAGTTCGGCAAAACATAAGATGTAAATGACCGCGGACGACATCATAATCTTCACTATGCTCAAGTAATGGGATATACATAAAAACAGTTTACACATACGTCTGTGAGAAACATGACTGGAAACTTTGTTTAGTCGAAGGAAAGATCGTACACACAGATCTAGAACTTCAGATTAGCAACCTTCAAAAACCCATTGGGAAAGTTTTATTTAGAGCTTGGCTAGCAGTTGTGCAATACATATCGTATATTGACAGGAGCTTGAATTAATCGACAAAATGCCCCACCGGTTTGCTTGCAAGCCAACTTTGTGTAGAGATGATAATCAAAGATGGCCACATTCTCATGATTTTCCATGACATATTCAAATCATATTTTGTGGAAACGATCACATGCATGTCAAAAAAAGAGTCATTTACTTTCGAAATACTTCTGTCTGTAAAGAAAAATATACAAATGAAACTGTCTCATAGAAAACTCTAGTCTTATTGACAATCAACTCATTTTTTCAAACTGGTAGAAAAATAAATATAAACTCTTCTAACCATTCTTTTCATCTGGATTTCTAAACATTTTTGAAATAAAATCTTGAGTACTTCATTATTTATCAAAGTTCTTTCAAAAGAAAAGGAAAAGTCATACTCACTCATTAAACAATTTTCAAAATTCCAGTTCCAAAGAACTGTCCCATTAATCAACCATAAAGGTGTACTTCAACATACAT
Source organism: Trichobilharzia regenti (assembly GCA_944472135.2). Classification (NCBI taxonomy): domain Eukaryota; kingdom Metazoa; phylum Platyhelminthes; class Trematoda; order Strigeidida; family Schistosomatidae; genus Trichobilharzia; species Trichobilharzia regenti. Next base: position 130,046,498 of record OX235262.1, on the reverse strand, counting down.
ATTCATATCTATGTTTCCAGACAATAACAATGGCTAAACACAGAGAAAAATTTCCACAAGGAAAAACAAAAACCCAAAAGATTAAAAAACATATGTCTGGACGATATAGTAGAGTATATCACATTTATTGTTATCACTCCCTTGGGTTCCCGGTGGAACATAGGGCTTTAACAACACATGTTCACTTTATTCTATTTGGTGCTATCCTCTTCAGCTGGGCCGACGATTGCCTACAGTGTCTCATTCACTCACCATAAGTGTATTTCTAATGATCTCTATAGTCATCCTGCTCTTCACAGCACAATGGATAAGTAGACATTAAGAGAAAAAATCATTCTAAAAGATTTTAGCTCTTAGAGTACATGTTTTTTCCTCAGTGAATATAGTTCTAAGAGATGGCAAAAAATAATTTCAAATGTAATTTAGATAGGTAAAGTCTAGTGAATAGGCACAGAAACGAGTTATATAAGCATAAGGGAAATTTGTGATTTTTTTATCAGTTATTGTAATCTTAAAAATCTAGTCACACATTACCGACTGCAAACATCATCTTCAAAGACAAAAGTTATGATTAGGTGAAAGAAGTGGTTGTAACTGTAAGCTGAGAATATTAACAAAACAGTGATTAATGTATTCACACATCTACGTTTACTGATTGATCTTTCATTAATCATTTCAGATTTTGATATAGTAGAACTGTATGTTGGAAGTAATCAAGGAGCGGTATTCACTAGAGTTGAATTTGGATGTATTCCTGTAGATTTATGTGCAACGTGTAACCTCAACCTTCAAAATATCTTTCATATCCTATTTAGTATTCGAGTCTGCATCACTCTACGTTGAAATTAAATAATTTAGAACTTATTTATTTGGCGCCAGATCAATGGATTTTGATAACTGCTACCTTTTACCAGTATATGATGTCACGTTTCTTTTCTTAGGTAGATAGTTAACGACTCATTAGTATTCATTCTTTCAGTTTCCAGTGAAAAAAGTAAGTTAGTAGGTAGTCCCCACTGAACTTTGTTCCCTACGGTCACTCTGAGCTCAAAATCTTTCTTTTTTTCTTCACAAGATTTTTTCGATGTTATCCACGAACCTATACCCGACTAGTCAATTCCCATTCGGCCTTCGCTGTACAGTATGGCAAGGGATGTCACTTCAATATCTCTTTAACATATTTGTCAGGTGATTTGTTTTGGGCAGGTTCGTTGATTGCCTTCTTCCTCAGCCTTCTTCACCCATCATTTGGTCTTCAGTACCGGAAAAAGGTGGGTATCGATGAAAGTTTGCAACCTAATAAAAACGCTTTTGGTGACGGGACAGAAAAATCTGTGGGACACAAAAAAACGTACTGACCTAGTTGACATAATATTGTGGAATCTATGTTATTCCTTGTAATGAGTGAATGTCAGGGAATTCTACACTGATGTGAGAGTAATAAACACCTGTCTTGTTTTGACGATTTTATCTGGCTTTGAAATCCTAATCAGTGCCACTTGTGGTTGAAACAATGCCGTCTAAGTCAGACAAGTATAATAGACGACTTCCCATAGATTTCTCCAAATAATGATAATTGGTGCTTGTTGTTGGTTGATTGTATTCACCAACTCTGGCTTCTCATGTTCATCTGAAATCCTGTCTTTGCTGCCTCTTTTACTAACTTTTTAATTTTTGCTTTTTGTTCACAAAGTACATTTATTAGATAAGGTACTCACTAAAAAATTTTAGATACCTCCTAATATGATTAATCAGTGAGTACTGAAATTTCATTGGGCGTCTGTGGCGTAGTGGTTAGCACTCTCGCCGACCATGCACATGGTCTTGGCTTCGATCCCCGGCCAACGCACTCCTTTACCTCGCCAGAAATAATTCCGGTAAAGAGAAAACGTTGAGCATGAGGCTAGCAACCCCATCCTGTAAAATAAACACTGCTACAGAAACTTCAAGCCCCTAGCTTGAAGCCCTATATTCCACTGGGGAACGTGAAAGAAAAAAACAGAAATTTCATAGAAAACTATTAACTGCGGAATCTAAGTAAATTTTGAAAATCCTATAGGAAAATAGTTAAACTATCAGACTAAGCGTGCAATATCTTCTTTTTGCGTGAAGCAGAAGTCTAAAGATACTTTGTCAGTGGTATAACTGTTGAGAAATAAAGATCGTTACATACTTTGTAAAACTCAAAAATGCCATACACACACGCACACAGAGTGTATTATATTACTTTTTTCACACATGACTGAGTCGAAATAAGTGAATGCTATCACTTCCTGTCAAGCAGGAATAATTTCAAAAAAAATATCTGCACTGTTAAGTCTTATCGTCTCCAAACATATTTCAACTTCATTTTATGGTAAAAAGAATTAGAGAGTTGTTTTTAACAATACAGTGGTTTGTTCTGATCCTTTCTAAAGGCGATTCACATGACTAATGGAGTTTAAATGATAAGAAACTCAAGTCTTCCGATATACTGCTAGTTAGTTGTAAGTAGATAAGTAATATATAACAAAAAACAATCCGTATTAGGACTTTGTCATGTAGAATATATATATCAGGTAGAAAAACCAAATACACATATTTCCACCATATTACGACAATGTCAGTTACCTGATATCATTCATTTTCTTAATGATTCTGCATGCTACAGTGGACATACAGATATTCTTCAAGAACCTTTCACAATTACTGAAGCTTCCTTTCTTCTTTTTATTCTTCTGGAAACAATCACCTGATGAAGGTTATTCGAAAACTTTTGACATTCATAAATATATAACCACCGAATTTCAGGCATTAAACGCTAACTGCAGAAGTTCTAGCGTAGATGTATTTGCATGGGTTTAGAGGATACAATCTGTCACAAATCAAAATTGCCACACTTTTGTTTAGACATATTTGTATAGGCTAAATAACCATTAAAAATCAGGGAGTACCGGGGCTCATCATCAGTACGCACATACTGGGTTTCTAACCTAGGACCATCAGGTTAAAAGACTAGCGAGCTCGTAGACCGTTTAGCCACTGGGACCCGATCCAGTGGCAAGCCCATGAATTTCAACTTGTATTAATTCGTGATTTTCAGAGTGACCACCAATCCAATGGTTGCATGCTGCCGATATGTCCCAAACTAGGATAAAACAACTGTCCAGTACCCTCTCGTTTTCACTGGTCCTCTAACTGGTATTGATCTATGGTTTAACTCGAAAAACCAATCAAATCCTTACACATCAACCCTTGAAAATATTTGTTTAGGTAGAAGTGAGGTGATCATTTAAGAAATGAATTTCTTCAGATGGTTGATTTGATATTATGCGTTTGGAGGAATGCTATAATCATATTAGATGTTACATTTGGCTGTTTAAAGGTACTTTATCAACTTTTTTTTAGTAAGCCAGAATATCTGTTGTGATTTCTGCAATGCTATATGGGAAAACACCATCGTAATGGCTTTTTATCTCACTCACTTTTGAGTTTTCACCACATTCTGTTTTATTATTGATCAATATACCATAAGCCAGTGAGAAATTTATTAAAATCTCGATATAAAATATAGTGAAATAAATAAAATTTCATTTTTCTTTAATATTTTTAATTCAGCTGTACTTCTGTGGTTTTTTTTAAAGAATAAGTCATGTAAATATTCATGATAGACACAAATTGTTTGTTTTTTTGCTTGTATTTTTGTGGAATAATGTTATTTGCCCCAGATTAATAGAACTAATGCCTTACTTTAAGCAGAATAAATAAACAATGACATTTTGGGGAGAAATTCAACATATGTCTTTACTCATTTGAGGTCAACAAGGACTATTTCTCCTTAGTGTATCATCAATCCACTTATAAAGTGTCAACAGCACTTTCCACGTCAATAAGCTAAGGATACATTTCAAAATAAATTATTGTTATTACTATTATTTTAGAAATGAATTCATATAAGTAATGAATGAAAGGTGGATAATATGCTGCGAATCTACTGCTCACCAGCTGTAATAACACTTAATTAACTATAAAATGTATAAATTCTGGGAAATATTTCAGATAATATTTCATTTGGATGAAATAGAGCCTTGGTTACTGTTGAGTCAACTTTTATTAGCAGGGTTCAAGAGAAACCTACAGAAGTCATTATCTAGAAACAAGCATAATGTTTCACTAAAATATTATTATGTGCACCAACAGTATAATGCTTATCAACCATGGACGTGATCTGGGGATCAATCTCTGTGTGGTGCAGTCTTCAACTTCGCTTAGACAGTTGTAAGCCCAGTAAAAAGGGAAGGTCAGACACGACACTAGTGACCTCCACGACTTCAAAGCCTTAGCTTGAAGACCCATATTCTCCTAAGAATGACAAATGTCATTATATGGTAATTATCTTCTAAAGTTTATCATAAGATATTGGAACTTCATGCATTTATTCCCCTGGATGAATTTGAATAAAGCAAGAACAACAGTGGTTTGTACAAACATGGTGTAATTTTGCCTGCCTCTTGTTTCTGTGATTCAAAATTGAACCCACTACATTGTTACCTAATTTATTAATCACTCAGCATCTTACGCATCTCTTGTCTTTATTACATAACTCCTTTGCCATTGTTTGCATACATTTATTTTGTTTAAACTTGAACAGCCTGTATAAAAACTACATAAGCACAATTTTCTGAGCACTTTCACTAATTGCAGGACTTTCTGTCAACTGACATTATGAAAAATTTGCAAGTATGTTAAAACGTTTTTATACATAAACCTCATAATTTATTAAGGCTGTAAGCAGATGATGAAAAGCCAACGAAATAAATGATGGTATCATATTATTCTGCACAAGCCACTGTTGTTCTTATCTTATTCAATAGATATTGGCTTGTCGATTTAATTACGTTGGTAATGGAATGTTTTTACGACAGTGCAAGTGTGACTCACAGTATCGTTTACAAACTTTTACCAAAAACTGCTTAATGTAACAAGCATACATACATGCTATCCAGCAAAACTCATCATCATAGAAAAAATGAAACTTGTTTTCTGTAAAACCTTTCGTTAATTAACGATGGCGTTACATCCTGCTGCATTCGTCAATTTCAACTTGTGGTCAAGTAAAGAAGACACAAATATTCATAGGTCACAATTACAGAATGCATAATTGAGTGACTACATCAAAAAGCCTGAAAAATAGGTGTTCACTCTCATCTATCACAAAGCATATTATCAAGATCATTCATAAGTTCTAATGAACCATTTAAGGAAAATGCACTTAAGTTTGTAGAAATGGTTAAGTCTTTTTACATGATCAAAATTCGCCTAATATTACGTTAAACCAACATATTTTCTTCTTTTCACATATGGGTTTTAATCCAAATGATTTCATATCCCCTTCGAACTTAAATACTGTAAAAGTTAGGTTTGGATGCTCTCCTAGGATGACCTACTTAGAAGGTATCTTGCTTCTGAGTCTAAGTTCACAGTCACACTGGGGTTGGTCCATAACTGCTTTTAGACCCGTGTTTAAACGTCATTTGTGTACATGCTAACTTTCTTTGTTGAGTTCATAAAAATTAGTAACTTCGAATTTACAAGTGTTTTTGACAGCAATTCGATTGGTTACAGGTTTGGTCACGAGTTACCATCATTTGGACAACCGCTGAAAGACCATGGAGTACTTGATAAAAGTTTTGTCTAAGGTTGGTACTCTTCACAGTATGCCCTCATCGGGATTAGAAAAAGGATCCTCCGGTTATAAGACAAGCACGTATACCATTCAGCCACTGAGATCCGATCCAATCCCCTATGAACTCCAAAATTACCAATTTTGAATGACTTCTAATAAAACCGATTACCATAGTTAAATATTTGGATAATTTACAAATTAGAGTGTTTCCAAAATCGACTATAGATTTAAGAGGTCATGATTTATAAAAGTTCACAGCGCCATTCATGGCCTGTACTTGTTGTTTTATCGAGATTCATAAACAAGATAAATTGCTTTAAATAGTGTTTCAGCCTCAAATACTAGCTTAGAAGATTGATCTTACGTCTTTAGTTTCAATTCACAAAATAGCAGTCAGCCTGCACTCAGTTAAGAATGCTGATAAAAGATCAATAATCACAAACTGAACTGAAGATAGTGATATGTATTATAAAATTTGATTTTATTCTGTTTTGATAATAGTTAGGCAATAAGGACAACAAGCACCAAATACGAACATCGAGAGAAATCTAAAGGAAGTCATGTCTCCCACTCGTCTAGGCAGAACCCTTTCAACTACATGTGGCACCGTTTTGAAAACATCAATTACAAGATCAGAAAATCATTTTAGACAGGCTACTGAGACGTTCATCAACAGCTGCCTTAGCTCCATACTGCAAATCAGATGGCTGGTCAGAAAGGATTACCAACACGGAACTCTGGCAGGGATGAACCAACCGGGAACCTACTGGTGGTCCAAAAGATATGCCGAAAAAATGGAAACGGACAGCACGAATTCTGAGGAGACTGTTGGCTGACATCATGTGCCAAGGCCTTGATTGAAACCCAAGTTGGTGTCCAAAGGCGACATGAGGAGATTGTATAAAAAGCTTATGGTCAATATTTTAATTCTGACTATCTTTAAAAATTGTTCTGGTGAGGTAACGTAATTGCTTACATTCATTCATTTCTCTTTAATTTTTTTCAATACTGAATACTGCAGCGGTCTAATGACACAGCTTGTAACTGTTATTATTATGTTCTCAAGAGTTCCCAGCAGAACATTACCACTTTGTCCTCTTAAACGGGTCCTACGACTGCCCATAATCTCTCATATCCTCTATGTCACCCTAGCACTGACGACCCACTCATCGTTTGGCATTCGGATTCCACTCGAGAGTTTGTTTGACATGCGAGGTCATTCAACGGTCTCTTCAGCGTGTGTCTGACTCATATCCATTTTCTTCGAGATATTTGTTCAGAAATAGTTTCTCATCGCTAATTCCTTCTAACCAGCTATCAGATCATCAGCATGGAGGCGTTGAAGGCAGGTATTGATAGAAGTTTGCAACCTACAGGAATGAATCTCTTGTGTTTACCGTGAACACTCTGAATACTTTATTTTTATTACAAAGTAAAGGTTACATAAGAATTATATAATTCTAACAATCACTTCTTTCTTTAACATTTTAATCACTCTAATCCATAAATTCTTATCTAAAAGAATATTTATTTAGCTTTTCAGTATTATAAAAGATAGGTTTTGGTTACCATCACATACACACACTAATCGTTTTATAATTTACAGCAAGCTGAATGGGTGCTCCTGGCTACTCCTCTCATCTATTCTGCCAATGACATTTGCAGTGTAAAAACACTGTAAATATTTATAAAATGTTTACATATACATACATAAATTTGCAACAAGAATCAAGTGAATAAACTAATAAACACACAATCACATTATATATATATATATATTGAGTAATACAATTTCTCAGAACCATTTTCGAAGTGATCAGTAAAACAAGGCAACACTAATGATAAACTGACAACAAAACAAAGGTTTCCCCTTCCTCCCTATAGCTCTCTCTCTCTCTTAAACAAAACGTGATAAATACGTAAATTGAATTATGCAAATTGGTTGTTTTCTCTTTTTGTTTTCTTCAAGAAATAAGTGTTTGTTATAGTAGTAAAATGTGTAGTCATAATAATTACTTTATTCCCTCCCCTCAATTCTACTCTCCTTGACAGCCTCCGTCGTACTGAATAAGGTAAGATAATATTTTGTTTTTTGATTAATAATTCCTTTACTGAAATTTCTCAACTCTCAGAGTGAATAATTTTTACAAAGAGAAGTCTAATTTCTGAGTACAACTTGTTACGTTCGAAAATTTAACTTTAAAATGAGACAATGAATCTGAATCCCTATTCAGGTAGGTAGTTACATGGGGTTCCAGTGGGACGTCATGACCAGTAGGGTGCAGTAGGTAGGGTATGAGGACAAATACTCGCCGAAGCCGTTGGCTAACGCTTGCGTTATGTCGTGAATTGACAGAAGTTAGAATTCATGGGCCATTGAATCGAGTCCCAGTGGCTTAATGGTGTACGAGCTCACCTTGTAACCAGAAGGTCGTGGGTTCAAACTCCGGTGGTAGCGTACTGCTGAGGAGTCCCAAACTAGAACGAAACAGCTGTCCAGTACTCCTTGCAGATTTTCCAATGGTTCTCTAACTGATGTCAGCTCATGATGAAATCCTGTAACCAATCAAACAAATCCCTACAAACCAATACGTGAATCTGAAAAGTGTTTTTGAACTCAAGAAAAATTCTTTCCAACGAAGTCTAGTCAATTTTCCCATCTGTCTTTCATAAATTTCATAAAACATCATTCAGTGCAGTTAAGGTCTATTTGCTTTATCTAAAATCTCCACTAATACTATAGACATCTTTGTATATCATTAGTAATGATATTAATAACATCTTTATTCTGAACAGTTTTTATAAAATCTACAGAATTTTCAGAGTAGTTTTACTGTATGATATTTTCCCTTCGTACAATATCTTCAAGTAAAATATTAACTGACAGTATATCCTGTGACACAGTGCACTCTGAGCTGAAGCATAAACCATTCAATTATGATATAACTGTTTTGTCTCCTCCTTTAAGAAATCCACGATATCTAGTTGAAAGCCAATTGTAAGATGTTCAGAAGTACATAACATAACTGAAGAACATTTATCTCATGTATAGAAACACGCTGCCATTCCTCAAGTTTAGTAAAAACGTTAGAATCAAGAGCTTGTAAACATTCTAAATACACACCAGGGTAGTCAGTGCCATTAGAGATCATATCTTAGTCGATTAAAACGAACCGAATGAGAGAAAATGTATACAATATAGAGATGAAGGTTTTTGGTAGCCCAAGTTTTAAGCAGTGGTTATTAAACACTCAATACCTTCAACAGAGAATTCTACAAGAGAAATATTTGGAAATATAAAGCCAAACAGTGGAAGTTTGAAATCCATCTGTCTAATTTGATATTAGCATGAGAGAATTATCGCCTTAGATATGTTCAATGCATGCAATGTCAAATAGACTTATGAAAACAAATTAATTAATACCTGACTTGCTTTCGTGACGAAAAACAAACCTGTCAACAAATTTATGCAATTCACTACTTATTTTTGAAAATACAATAAGTATTTGAAGGAATCTATACATACTTTAGATAAGATTGTAAAACTAAAAACTCAGTGCCAACATCAACATTTACAGATTTTGAATATCTGCAAATTAACTTCATGAAATTCATGTACTACATAATATGAATACACTTGAATAATCAATAAATTCGTTATTGATTGTTTACTTTTACCATAGTCTAATATCTTATCACTTTATTATGACATGATTCACTTTATACAATGCAAGAACTACAGTTTTAGCAGAATAAACTGAACTCTGTGCAAGTATGTTAAAATTGTTGTTGTAGATATATTTAATAATGTCTTTGCCATGTAAGCAGCTGACGAGAAGGCAACGAAATAAAAGATGGTACCATTTTATTCTGCTAAAACTGTAGTTCTTGCATTGTTCAAATTCATTAAGGGGAATAAATGTATGAAATTCACTTTATAAATGACTAAAACACCACCATTGAACACTCAACATTATTCGAATACATACATAGGAAATGAGTCGAAATTTCTGTCTCATAGGAATTCTTATAACAAGATAGTTCTAATTACATGGGAAATTGAAGATGTTTTCTTAATTTATTTGTTATCTATTGATTTCGCCTCTTTTTCGCTATCTTGTGAGTTTATACAATACAATGCCAAAAATGCCATATTTCGATTAATAACTAATCTAAAGATGAAAATCTTCCAGATGAAATATCGCCATGAGTTGATAGAAACGATGCCATTTAAAATTCTGCAGCTTCATCAAATTCAGAAAATTTTCCCACCTTAGCTTTCATCTCCCATAAAGTTGGGAGTAACGAGAAAACATACAGTGATTTCATCATACAACTGAACGGATTTTATGATCATATGGCTAAACTGCGGTGCGTCGGTGACACAGTGGTTAGGACTCTCGCCGACCATGCACATGGTCCGGGGTTTGATTCCCGGCTAACGAACTCCTCTACCTTGCTAAACCAGAAATAAAGCTGGCAAAGCGGAAAGGTTGGGCATAAGGCTAGCCAGCCTCCAGCTTGAAGTCATATGTTCCACTGGGAACATGAAGGAATAAAAAAATAGTTGAACTGTAGGTACGTAAACAAGAGGATTTGAGACCGGCGCTAATATACAGACGCAAACAGAAATAACTAAAAATATAAAGATTATAAAAATGACTAAATTTGGTTAAATATACATGTTGTATTTCTCTTAAGCCTGAAAAGTTATTGAGGACAAAATCCTATTCGTAAATGATGAAAGAATGGATTGCTGAAGAGATATTATAAGTGGTATGATATACCAATTCCTCAACTGGAACTCGAATGAGGAGTGACGACTTGGGCGTCAATCAGAAGGTAACATAGAAAATATCATACGAAAGGAAAATGAAAATTGTGGGTGGTTGTGAAGACAACAAGAAAAGATGACAGAAAATAAAGTTTCGTTGAGATATGCTGCCAAAGCTGTATGTTCTAGTCAGGACCCAAAAGAATAATTATTATTATTACTATGATATCCTCTGACAGCAGATTATCCGTAAATCCTTAAAACACATACATGAAACAAGATAAACATAAGTGAAGCTATACAATTATGAAAGCTTTTTTCATCGGACACTAGTCAGTAACTAGTGTAATGTGTCTAATCCTATCTTCGGTGTAGACTATACTAGATGATTGGAGACAATTGTCAGTGACAAATGTGCGAATCTCAAAGGAGACCTGAATTCTCTGAATATTGCAGATATGACTTGGTGACTGATGAGTGCCGACTGCCATGAAACCGATGTCCAAGGCTTCCTACCGATTGCTTCCAACTATGTAATACCAACAAATCCGGGAAACTGTTTAGTGCTCAAAATCGTCCATGTCAAAATACAAGACAAATCACCAAAATGTGTGTTTTTTTTACTTAAGGCAGACGGTGTGTCTATATATGATAGTCTTGTTAAGGTACATCGATTAAAAAGTCGTCTGACAGATTGTCATTCATTCGAATTCATTTTTCATGTGCTAATCGCAGAAAACGCTTGTCAGTAGCAGAATATGGGGCAAAAGACATTTACGTTTCACCCTATTTACGTGAATAGTCAATGGTTTTCATTGGACACTAGTTACCAGTATGACGTGTGTAGTCCTTTCTTTGGTGCCGACTGAATTCTATCAGTCAAGTTTGCAATATGGCCACCATTCTAGGTGGCTCACCATCACGGTTCACATATCGATCTGATGATATTAAATAGTTGGAGGCGATCAGGAGGAGGCCTTGGACCTAGGTTTCGTGCTAGTTGGGACTCACCAGTCAGCAAGGCGTATCTGCAACCTTGAAGGAACTTATGTTCCTTCTGAGATTCGAACCCGTGAGCTACCTAGAATGGTGGCCACATTGCAAACCTGACTGACAGAATTCAGTCCGCACCAAAGAAAGGGCTGTAAACGTCACACTAGTTACTAGTGTCCAATGAAAATACCCACTGCAGTCCTACCGAAAGTCAATCGCGAGCCGAAATAGCTCAGCGATAACGTCTCTGACTGCAGCAATGGATGACGCGAGTTCGAATCTCAGAAGGGACATGTTATGTACTCGTCGCTGAATTATTGTTATGAACTGGTCGAGAATCTAATAGTCCTGACGCGAGAAGGCGGAAATCAGAAGACCACTAGGTTTGCGATGATACTTTTATTGTCCAAACACAAGGAGACGAAAATAAATGGTCTCACACCAAAGTGGTAAGTAAGTAAAGTAGTTGTAAAGTAAAGTCACAAGATTGTGAATGCGAAATATATATGAATGTTCCAGACAAAGTGTGGGAAAAATCATTAGACAGTCTTAACGTGAATGGCTAATTATAATGGAGTGTCGATACAAATATACATAGCGAATATAGCAGACATGTCAACAACCATATATGGATATATGTTACCAAGCAATGGACTGTCAACAAACACTCCTATTATATATAATATAATATAAGGAGAATATACATTGTTAAAGGAGACAAGTTCATACCAGTGAAATGGTCACAGACAAACAGAAAGAGAGACCAACATACACACACACATAAATATATATATGTGGATACATATCAAGTTCCTTTGAGGTTGAGGAGTGTCAACCAGAGCGAAACCAAGGTCCAAAACTTCCTTCAGATTGCCTCCTAATGTCTAATAGTTAATAGCTCCCTTTAAACTGGATAAGCTTCCAACTAAACCATCATGAGAATAAGAACTGATAATTTTCATGATATATGTGAGAGAGCTAGAAAACCTCCTTCAACTGCAAGGTTACTTCAGAATATTGCTTCCGGAAATATAGTATGACCCAGTAACTGTCTTACTTAATACGCTCAAAGAATAATCTTATTAACATTTTATCCTTCAGGTCAACATAAAAGTTAAGTTAAGCTACAGGTACTTGGGAAATAATCCTTTTACTTTGAACAAATGAAACCTAAGAATATTTTAATAGACAAAAAGAGATCTATAATGTGCTGTCCATCAAAAGAGAAGAAAAAGGAAAAACCTCTACTCTGCAAAGAAACTGTCTTCTCAATGAATTCTCTGTTAGCATTAATTATCCAGAAATTTGAAGTGTTTCTCATTGATATGATGAAGTATGCTTTATTCTCTCAATTGACGTTAATTATTCCGACAGATTGAAAGTAAACAAATTAAATAATTCTCCAGTTTTGTGGGCAGTTACCGATTAATGTAGAGTTTAAATAAATTTATGCTAATTACTTCTTTTTAGTTACCAGCTTTTCAATTTTATAATTTATTTATGCACTGACATCAGTTAAAGAACCATTAGAAAACCTAGGAGTACTGGATAGCCAGCTGTTTCGTCAGCCTAATTTGGGCCGATTCAGCAGTGCGCAACCAACGCCACGTTTTGAATCCAGGACCTCCTGGTTACAAGGCTAGCTCGTAGACCATTAAACCACTGGGACACGATCCAGTGATCCATGAATTCCAACTTCTGCTAACTGATGATATGGCACAACCACTAGCGAATGTTAACGGCAAGTATTTCTCTTCAAACCCGACCTGGTGTACACATGAAAAAGTGTCAAGTGACTGACTCAAAACTTGTGAATGGTTAAAACTCAGTATATTTTCTAGCCTCTTCATGCATTAAATATTCTTTTATTCCATATATCAAAATGAAAACATATGAAGATAAGTTTTTACAATAAATTCAAATTGACTAACACAATCAATAAGTGGAAATGTAACGCAAACAGAAGCCCTACTTATAAAGCAGTTGCTATGACGTTCCTAAACAGCTTCTGCATAGTGTATTTTAATTTTAAATGGGCTAACTAACTGATAATTCAGTCATCATCAGTACATTCAAGTTGTCAATAGGTTTTAAAACTGTCGATACTGTCCTTTTTAATACCTTTCTGTTATCATAATATCTGACTAGCAATAATGTTAGTTTTTTTCAGTAACAAAAATATTTGTCTTCTTAGTATCAAATAACATTTCTGTAATGTTTCGTAAAGTGTTTTAGGTTTCATATATCTACATGATAAGTGCATCGATGGCACAGTGATAGAATACTCACCGACCACGCAGATGCTTAGGGGTTTTATCTCTGGGTGAGGAACTCCTCTACCTCACTCAACCATTATTAAAAGTGGTAAAGAGGGAAGGTTGAGCATAAGGCTAGCAAACCCATCCCGTAAAAGTGAATGCCACTGCTACTGAAAAACCAAAGCTCTAGCTCTAAGCCTTATGTTCCACTGGGGAACGTAAGGAAATAAAAAAGTATATCTTTATAATTAATTAACTTTACTTAACATTATACTTTGTTTGGTCAGACAGAATCATGATTTCAGTGAAAAACTTGAAGAGTCTTTTATGAGTACATCTAAAACATCTACATATATTCCTACTAGTAAGAAAAACGATTTTATCCAATATAATTACTAAAAGTAAAAACCTTTTCTAATTCATTACTTCGAGATTTAAAGTTCAAGTAGCAATGATGATCTTTTTATGGCATGAGGTTGCTAGCCTCACCACCAACCTTCCCTCTTTTCTCACCCTGAAACCGGTTAGTAAACTAGACAAGGTGTAAGAATGCATCAGCCAGGAATCGAACCTAAACTTCTTGCTTGACTGGTGAGCATTCCACTATTGAAATATTGGTGAACTAAAACCAGCAAAATCCACTATTCCCAGCCAGTCTTCAATGCCAGTACTAACCTGGCCTGAACATTGTTCATCCATTGCTTTTGCTCGGAAACCTATACTTTCAATATGGTATACTGAAGAAGTGTTACAATGAATAATTAAAAAAGTTAACCAATGTCATTTTTCAAATTAAGTTTTCATTTATTGATGTGAAATAATTTATAACTACTGATTCCACTCGGTGCGTCGGTAGCATAGCGGTTAGGACGCTCGCCGACCATGCACATGGTCCGGGGTTCGATCCCCGGCCGGCGCACTCCTTTACCTCGCTAAGCCAGTAGTGAGACTGGTGAAGAGGAAAGGTTTGGTATGAGGCTAGCAACCCCATCCTGTAAAAAATAAATACTGCTACAGAAACTTCAAGCCTCTAGCTTGAAGCCCTATGTTCCATTGGGAACGTGCAGGAAAATTAAAAAAACTGATTACACTCAATAGTATTTATATTTTGTACAATTTACTAAGTGAAAATAAATTAATTTAAATTAAGATCTAAATATAAGAATAAAACTTGTGCACTGTGGTAGAGTGTAATTCCATTATGGGTAAATTTTGGTTTGATAAAGTCTCACAGTGTTATACAGTAATGTTTACTGATCAGTAAACATTACTGTATAACACTGTGAGATCTAAATAACTACAAAAATTTTAAACGGCAGATAAGAACCAGCTAAAAATTTGATTTTTTTTTCCCTTAATTTTGAATTTAATAGTGCTCCTTTCGTTAGTAGAAGAAAACCATTTTATCGTTGATGTTCTAAAACTCTTAGAAATACAGAAAGTGACCTTTGGTAATGAATAATGTAGCTGATTAGTAATTTCTTGTTGATCGAAGTCTGTCGATCGGTAGTACACTTGAGTCTTTTGCCTAAGATTTAAAGAGCCAAATGATTGGAAACACTATTTGATTCATATTTCCTGTTTCTGGGCACTAATTTACCAGGTATTTCAGTTTTTCGCTCAATCTATTGCCTGTCTGATCATAACTTGCATAAATATACATGTAAAAGCTGTGTATTCCTTAGCAGTTAGTGACTAACTTGCACCCACAGAATTGTCCTATGAAATGTCACAAAGAATCTGAAAAACTTCTTGGTAATATTCATGATCTTGACAGTGAAAACTTGCTTTCTTATTTAAAAAATTTACGGGTCTCCTTAGTGTTACAAACCGAAACTGTTGATAAGTGTCAGTAGGCAGAGAACTTACGTAAAAACAGAAACTTTCTATCAGTTGAAAATTACCTCCTGATATGTGTAAAGTATGAGTGGGGAATAAATTCATTAGGCAAGAGTCATCTTTACTTCAGTGAAACATTAGAGATGAAATCAAACCAACTAGAAACAAGCTGAATCAGAATTAAAGCAACAGATTATGTCTGGTAGAAGAAGCATCCAGAGAAAATAGGACTTCAGACGAACATACAGAAAACAGAGGTGATGAAGATTCCTGGCCAACACCAACAACCACAGACAACAATAAGTATATATGGGAGGAACCTGAAAGAAACAACCTCCTTCACCTAACTGAGAAGCATTGTTTCAACTACAGGCGGAACTGACGAGGATATCAAAGCCAGAATCGGAAAAACAAGACAAGCATTCACTACTCTTAAGTCTGTGTGGAGGTCATCAGCACTCAGCATCAAAAATAACATCCGGATTTTCAACTCCAATGTGAAGTCAGTGCCACTCACTATACGGATCAGAGACTTGCATTGTGCATCATAAAGAGCATCTCAAACAAACTTCAGACCTTCATTAACAACTGTCTCCGCTCAATACTCAAGATCAGATGGCCAGAAAAGATCAGCAACAGGGATCTCTGGAAATGAGCCAACCAACACAGCAGGAACCGATTTTGAAACAAATAGGCAGGAAGAAATGGAGATGGATTGGCCATACTCTGAGGAAACCATCAAGTGACATCACATGACAAGCCATTGCTCGAGTGGAGCCCGAAAGGGAAGCGGCGAGTTGGTTGTCGAAGGGTGACTTGGAGGAGGTCATGTGAAGAGGAGATGAAAGCATGTGGGCAGACTTGGAGCGGAGGGAAAAAGTTGGCAGAAAACCAAAGGCAATGGAGATGCGTGGCTGAAGCCCTATGTTCCTCCAGGAATTAAAGGATATAATAATAATAAATGAGAATTAGATTATTCAAAATATAAACAATGAAATTTACCTCACCATACCAGATGGTAAGTGGACAAGTAATATTCCAGTATCTGTTAATGACAATGCAGTCATAAATAAATATGGTGTAGCTTCAAATTGTCTACGACTCAATACAATCACATTTAAAATATTCAATATCGCTCCAATGATGCATACTGTTGTCTGTACAAAAAGTGTACTGTAAATTTCAATGTTATTTTCGCTGTATAAAGTTAAATCTGTATCTGATTTTCCAGATGTTGAATTAATTAGCGTCTTATTCATCATAGCTTGATATTTTGCTCTATGACTATTTTCCTTATATTAAAATGATTTTATGATTATCGTGAAGAGTGATTCTTGAAAACTTTGTTTAAACAGAGACCATATTAAGTGATTAAGTTTTTTAATCCCATTGGAAGTTATTAAAATGGAACCTTCAAGTTGCATATATTTAACGGATTTTGATAATATACCACTCATCGTTGTTTAAAACTGATATACATGGTAACCAATCAGAAAAGACATCACTGGTTTCTTTTCTGATTGGTCTGTTTATTATATGGACTATTCGCGTACGCATGAGACGATAGAAAGGCGAAATTATAAATTTAATATAAATGATTGATAACAAAACACTCATTATTTAAATTAATATTATAATTGAAGTCAAACTTTATTAATAACAGTATACAGTTTTGTAAACTATTCGAATATTGTCAGATATAAGCATTTATTGAATTCATATTATATCACACAATCAATGGTAACATTCATAAAATTAAAGTAGCATTCGAACATAAAAACTCACTCAGAGACAAGCTCTGTGGGCTAAATGACCCGGCTGATACAATTAGATAAAATAATAGAACTTAAAAAATACCTTGCAATGACTGTGAGTTAAGTAAACTATATAGGTCAAACCAGTAGATCAAGAGTAGTCGGATTATCAGAATATAGGAATTTAGCTATAGTTAGAATGATTGACCCCGTGAAGATAAGTAACTGAGGAAAAAACGCAGCAGTTGCACTGCACGTATTAACACACAACCATGCAATAGGCTGAGACAGAGTGAAACTTCAGAAGCTATTCAATTCAATTCACATTATAGCATCTTAACAAGTTACTTATTTTGACTATAAGAACATCTTATTTCCCATCTTACTGTATTTTGTTAATAGCACTAATATTGTTTCCGAATGTACATTATCTTCCTTTCTGATTCACACAAGTCTCATATTATTGTATTAGAATGTGTAATCAATTTTTACTCATGTATATAAACGAAGCAAGGAAGTTGTTTGAGTACCTTGATATGATTATGAGCTATCATTTGTACTCGAAACGTCATCAGTTAATATTACTGTACAACACTGTGTGATTTATCAAAATAAAATCTTATGCATAATGGAGTTATACTCTACCACAGTGCTCAAGTTTTATCCTTATATTCATAAAACAAGTACTGATGAACTGAATATGGGCATTTTGTAATTTTAAAATGCTTTCAAGTATTGGAGGAAATTTTTGATATTTTTTGATTGTGTTCTGAGAGAAACATAGTTTCAGTGTTTCACCTTGATCACACTTTATCCTCTGTAATCACTTTCAAGTGGTTTAAAGACTGTCCAAAAGCTTTCATTTCGTCTTTATACAATCTCCTACAAATCAACCTCAGACTCATAACTAACCCATCGCTTCCCTCCCAGAATATATCTAGTCCATCTGTATTTGCTTCGCTATATTTGCCTAACATCAGGTCGTTGAATAGTTTGCTGTTAGAATTCTTTGATGCTTAATCTTCTTGGCCGGCCAGTGAAGACAGCAGTTGATGACGGTCTGCAAACTGCTTGAAAAGCTTTCGATAAGTCCAATTCTATGAGTCAATACAGAAGCACTGACTTGGCATTGGTCTTGAAGATTAAGATATTTTTCTTTATGGTAATCATGATCTATGCAGTGATTTCATGGCGATGAACAACGCCCGTTTTGCTTTCCTGATGATGTCTGACTTTGACAATGTCGTTGGTGCCGCCTGAAGTTTAATTTTTTCTTTATATATGACCTGATTAAAAGTAGTTATGTGAAAAGAATCCTTGTACAATAAATTAATCTGCATGAAGTTACTACTATCCCGAAGTAGGACATCTTCCTTAACGTAGTCAGCTAACATGTTTACCACAGAACCTTATAAACATATTAACCTTTCCTGATTTATCATTTCTCAGACAATAAAGATAGGATTATCAGATAATTCATTATACTTAATGTGTTCTGATTAGGTTACAACTTCCTGTACTTTTCAAGCTTGTTAATAAGATGGCATGTGAGATACTAATTCCCTGTACTGTTTATTATTATTATTGTTTCCTTTAATTCCTAGAGAAACATAGTACTTCAACCGCACGTCTCCAGTGCGTTCGCCTCTCTGCCAACGTTTTCAGCTGGCTCCATGTCAGCCCACATGCTATCACCTACTCTTCAATGACCTCCTCCATGTTACCCACGCAGTGACGACCAACTCGCTTCCCATTCGAGTTCCACTCGAGGGAGAGCCTGATGTATGATGTCACTTGATGGTTTGTTTTCTCAGAGTATGGCCAGTCCACCTTCATTTCTTCCTGTATATTTGCTGCACAATCGGTTACTGGTTGGTTCGTTCCCAGAGATCCCTTTTACTGATCTTTTCTGGCTGGCCATCTGATCTTGAGTATTGAGCGAAGACAGCTGTTGATCTAAGTCTGTAGTTGTTTGAAGTGTCCTTTGTGATGCGCCAAGACTCTGATCCACATAGTAGCACAGACTCCATAATGAGGTTGGAAATCCGGATCTTATTTTTCATGCTGAGTGTTGTTGATCTCCACACAGACTTGAGATAAATGGATGATTGCTTTGCTTTCCGATCCTCGCTTTGATATCGTCATCAGTTCCACTCGCCTTTAGTTGAAACGAAGCTTTTCAGGCAGACAAAGGAAGTGGCTTCTTTCAGATTTCTTTCATTTATGCTGATTGTTGTCTGTTCTTGTTTCTGCTAGTCAGGAATCTTTATCACCTCTGTTTTATCTGTGTTCATGGTATGTCTCCATATACATATATATATGTGTGTGTATGGTGATCTCTCTTTCTGTTGCTCGCTTAGTCTGTGACCATTTCACTTTGATGAGCCTGTCTCCTTTAACAATGTATATTCTCCTTATATTATATATAATATGAGTGTTTGTTGACAGTCCGTTGCTTGGTGACATATATCCATATTATATGTGTGGTTGTTGACATGTCTGCTATATTTTGCTATGTATATATGGATCGATACTCCATTATAATTAGCCATTCATGTTAAGACTGTCTATTGATTTGTTCACACACTTGTCTGGACATTCATATATATTTCGCTCTCACAATCTTGTGTGACTACTTTGGTGTGATACCACTTATTGCTTCTCCTGGTGTTTTGGAAAATAGAAGTATCATCGCAAACCTAGTGGTCTTCTGATTTCCGTCTTTCTTGCATCAGGACTATTACATTCTCGACCAGTACATAGCAATAATTTGGCGACGAGTACATAACAGTTCACCTGAAGGCCTGTCTTTGATGCTTCTTCTGTCAACTTGTTGCTTTTCAGTTCCATTTCTTCCAGCTTGTGGGAAATCAGACATACATCATTGGCGAAGTCCAGATATTCCTAGTTTTTTGCATACTGATAAGTCAACAGTATCCGACTAAATTATAATAATCTACAAATGATACTTATTATCAGAAGTATATCTCAGCTTTTATGATGATAGAGTGAAAACAGTAAACAATGTTCACTGAATGTGATGGTATATACCTGAGAAACAATATAACAATTGTCTTTCAAAATGCTTATTGAATAGATTTACTAAGATTGGTGGGTTCACATTCTAGCGATCAGCACTCAATGAAGAGTTTTAAGTAGCGTTTTACTGTCATAGAAAGAACATTTTTTTCACTTATATATTTCTTATTGTAAAAGTCAAAAATTTGTTGAAACTGAAATTTTTACACTTTGTATAAGTGATAAGTTTACGTCTACTTATGAATAACATTTTCTGTACACACCAGACATCATCAAGTAGAATCCATTAGGAGTTCATGATTTATAAATAATGATGCTATTTAATCATGTACACATTTTGCAGTGTTTGTAAAATCAAATTGGTGTAAGTTAGTGCAGTTCTATTGGTCACTGTAAAATACAGACCTATTGACCTGGAAGCCAATGATTCAATTCTACTTAGACTCATATTTTCACTTTAACTCTTTTCATTTCTTACCGTACTAATAATAGTCTACCATTCTACACATAACTGAGTCAGATTGCACTATTCAGCAGACTGTAGGGAGCGAAGAGATAGGAATACGCTGGACCACCAATAAGAAAACTCTAGAAGATCTGGATTTCGCAGATTATTTATGTTTAACGTAGTGCAGACTCGTGGACTTGCAGGCGAAAACCAATAAACTGGCTGAAGAGGCAGACAGCGAAGGCAGGACTGCAGGTGGACATAAAGAAGACGGGGTGATGAAGATAATCAACAAACATTACCAATCCCAATCGTTGAGAGAGATTTGACAGAGGTTACCTCCTTCACTAATCTACGAAGAATCGTCTCAACCCTGAAAGATGGCACGGATGAAAATATTAGAGCCAGCTAGAATTAGAAAGGCAAGAAACCCCTCCATCAATATGAAATCAGTTTAGAAATCTTCTGCATTCAGCAAAGAAAACAAAATTCGTATTTTCAGCACAAATATGAAGTCAGTCACTTCTTCGATATGAGCCAGAAACTTGCACCGCGTGTCACAAAAAGCATTCACAACAGTCTGTTGCAGACTTTTATAAACAGCTGCCTTCACTGGCTTCATAGTGAAGATCAAATGGCCAGACAGAAAGAATCAGTAACACAAAACTCTGCATGGCAACAAACCAACCAAGATCCAACATCAAAGATGTAGAAGAAAATGGAGATGGATTGGGCATACACTGAGGCGGTAGTCGAATGACACCACGCGCAATGCAGGACAGTGCTAGAGTGGAACCCCATTGGGAAGCGACAAGTGAGTCTTCCTAGGGTGACATGGAGAAGATCTTATTTAAAGTTCATTACCACTTTGTTAAGCTTCTAAATAATGACCAATCATCAAAAGTAACTTCTTTATTGATGTAGCCAGTAACTGCGAAATATACTGGGTAGTGAAAACTCACATATGCATATACTATACAAAATACATTGTAAATAAAGTGATTCTTCAGTATATAGTGAATGGTCATTGTGTCCATTCCTTTATCTGCAAGTCTGGTCAAGATATCAGGTACAAACGCAAAAAATTTGGATTAAAAAACAATTGAGCAAAGAATATCCTTTTCGATAATTCCTTCCGGCTCTACAACTATATATATATACATATATATGTATACAGAATATTCTAGAATAACCATCATTAACAATAATGGTGTTTTTAAATACTATCTTTTTGTTGATATCAATGAAATTACAGTTCAAGAAGTACACCTAAGTTATACCAAGCATAAAAGTGTAATAGCAGATAGAATATAAAATAAAATTAAGGAAATTTTCGCAACAAACTGAGGATTATTAGAGCCTTCATGGCCAAGATAAGGAGAGTGTCTAAACCAACTTCCTTAAGGTAAAGTTAAGATTCGTTGGTATGTGGTAAATTACTTTGAAAACCGCCTAATTAACATCAGTCTTGTGTTCTCTACCCACAAGATGAAATAGAATAGAGCTATGAATGGATTTTGTTTGACGCTTACTTAACCAGACAGGAACGTGTTTAGAAATCCGATGATAAACACGCCTAATTGTACTTACTATATAACTGGCTCCACAGGAACAGTCAAATTGGCAGATACACATAGAGGTGGCTAAACTAGGCAGTTTATCTTTAACTCCCGAAGGTAAAGCAGGGATGGTTTTAAAGACATAGAATAACTCAGCAGCACAGAATGCTCTTTTTACTGCTGTATTCACTGATCTTATAGCCGAGGAAATGAAGTTGTAAGATAAACTGCAAATGGTTCAGCAATTCAAAGGTAAGGCAGTTTCACACATTAAAGAGTTATTACAACGAATTTTTATCAAACGTCACATTTCATAGACATTTGAAAATTAACTATTATTTTAATTTTGCTTGAGATTTTAAGTGTTTTATGAGGCTACAGCAACTACATGTAGTTACAGAAGTGAATTCCCTAAAGAATTTCATTTTTATTTCCAAAAACCTACATGAGATGTAAAACGCTGTATCCAATGAATAGGGTTACGAAATCCGGTTCATTATTACGTCCTGGAGAGTACTTATAGGGATAGAAAGATTCTTAGAATTCTTAGAATTTCACTAACATCCATCTTTCCAAGAGATACACTGGTGATACTTTCATCATTTGTGATGAGAACCTGCACCCTGAAAACTGACTTCAAACCTTCAGCAATGCCCACCAAAACACTGACTTTACTCTTGAAACTGAATCCCACGAAATGTTCCACTTCCTCGACGTCCATCTGACAAGAAACACCAACAACTCTCTGTAAAGGTCCACGTACAAAAAGCCTGCATGGAATGGATAATTCATCAATTTTCAAAGCTTCGCACACCTAGTCAGAAAAAGGAACCTTATATACGCTATTTTTTCGAGGATTCGGAATATATGCAGCGAGGAAGTGACTGACGAAGAACTGCGTAATCTCCGAGGAACCCTGATGGAAAACAGTTTTCCGCTTAGAACCATAGAGAAGAATGTCAAACCATAGAACACTTCTGAACAAGTCCAATCCGTCTCAAAAAAGATACTTCTGCTTAGTCTAGAATTCAAAGGCGATATTGAAGCAGAAATCCTTCGTAAATGCCTCTGCGAATCTCCGAGGAAAACATACTTCGCTAAAAGCCTACGACTGACGTTTTCCTGCAAGAAACTTTTCAACCAGGATGCGAAAGAAAATCTATCGCAATGGGCCTCTTCGCCGTGCATGTACAAGTCTACTTGCTCGTGCGGAGCTGAGTACATCGACCGTACCATGCGCCAACTTGAAAAACGCGCTGGTGAACACTATCCAGCCTCGCTAGTAAAAGCAGAACGAAAACGTATATACACTTCAGTGATAGAACATAAAGTCAATTCAAGACATTCAGCACCATTCGAAAAATCCTTCAAAATAATATACAGGATTCGATCAAATCTATAAAGGAAGTAAAATTAAGACATTTGGGCATAACCAAGGCAATAGCCATTCAAAAGCTCAAACTCAAGTTATGTATCCAAAAGAAATACTTTCAGCTCTTTTCCCTGCCATTGCCATCATAACACAGGTAATTCTTTTAGTAATGACCATCGCATCGCCTTTCTTATCCAAACTTCCTGTTTATTCTTGTTATTTTATTATTTCTACATATTTATTCCCTGATTGCATAAACAATTATTCATCACATCAGTTATGATCCCACTAGATTTTCTATCCAAACATCCTGTCTATTGTCGCTATTTCTACATTTCTAACCCCTAATTGCACAATCAGTGTCAATCTTCTCGTTCATTATGATGCTGCTTTGTTTGAGTCTTATCCGTCCCCCTGTGTATTATGGCATGCTAATTCCTAATTGTAATTTTATTAATTTGATCTTTGACCGGAATTTATTCTGGGTCTTTCCCACCTATTTATTATAAATACACGAATGTACAGCCTAGCTGATGTATTATTATTATTGCTCCCTTGGGTTCCTAGTGGAACATAGGGCTTCAACTGCACGTCTCCATTTTCTTCTGTCTTCTGCTATACTTTTCGCCTGCATCCATGTTAATCCATATTCTTTCAACTCCTCTTCACACGATCTCCTCCATGTCACCCTTGGACGTCCCACACGCCGCTTCCCTTTCGGGTTCCACTCGAGGGCTTGGCGCGCGATGTCACCCAGCGGTCTCCTCAGCGAGTGTCCGATCCATCTCCACTTTCTCCTGCATATTTGTTGGGCGATTGGTTCTTGCTTTGTTTGTTCCCATAATTCCTTGTTGGTGATTCTTTCCGGCCATCTGATCTTCAGTATTGAGCGAAGACAGTTGTTAATAAAGGTCTGCAACCTGTTGGAAATATTCTTTGTGACCCGCCCGCCAAGTTTCTGATCCGTATAGAAGAACCTGACTTGACGTTTGTATTGAAAATCCGAATTTTGTTGTTGATGCTGAGTGACGAAGATTTCCAGATTGATTTCAGGCTGATGAATGTGTTTCTCGCCTTCCCGATTCTCGATTTGACATCCTCGTCCGCTCCTCCTGTAGTTGAGACAATGCTCCCTAGATAAGTGAATGAAGTAACCTCTTTCAAATCCCTCCCGTTGATGGTGATTGACGTTGGATGTTGTTGCTGTTGTTGGTTGGTTATTTTCATAACCTCCGTCTTGTCTATGTTTACCTGGAGTCCTGTCTTTGCTGCTTCTTCGACCAGTTTGTCGGTTTTCGCTTGTAAGTCTTCGATTGTGTGTGACATCAAACATAAATCATCCACCGCGAAATCCAGGTCTTCTAGGTTCTTCACGTCGGTCCAGGATATTCCTGTCTTCTCGTTTCCCACTGTCTGACGCATAATCCAGTCCACCACAATTAGGAATATCATTGGTGATAGTAAGCACCCTTGTCTGACTCCTGTGTTTACTCCAAACGCCTCGCTGAGTCTTCCGTTGTGGATCACTTGGCAGGTGCCGTTGTCGTACAGCTGTTGAATAAGGTTGATGAATATTTGGGGTACGCCATAGTACTCGAGTAATTTCCAAATTACTTCACGATCAACGCTGTCGAAGGCCTTCTCAAAGTCTATAAAGTTGAGGTAGAGGTTTGATTGCCATTCCATGCTTTGTTCTGTGATGATGATGCGTAGAGTTGCAATTTGGTCAGTACATGATTTGCCTTTCCTGAATCCAGCTTGTTCTGGTCGGAGTTCTGTCTCCAGTGCGTCCTTTAATCTCTCCAGGATGATGCGACTCAGGATTTTACTTGGCGTCGATAGGAGCATGATTCCTCGCCAGTTCTTGCAGAGTGAGGCGTAAGTCGCCCTTCTTTGGTAGTTTCACGAGGTAACCTTTCCTCCAGTCAGTAGGCACCTTTCCCTCCTTCCAGACCTTTTGCAATAATGGAGTCAGCATGTCTGCTGTCGTCTCTGGGTCTGCTTTCAGTGCTTCAGGGGGTATTCCATCTGGTCCGGCTGTTTTTCCAGCTTTCAGAAGTTTGATTGCATTCAAGACTTCAGCTCTCGTTGGAGGATTGGTGTCAACTTGCAGTTGTGTGTGCGCTGTTGTTGGTATTTCTGGACGGGTTGCAGGTGATGGTCGGTTCAAGAGTCCTTTGAAGTGATCCGCCCATTGTTTAATCTGTTTTTCTTCCTTGGTAATGGGCTTCCCTTGGCTGTCTTTTATAGGTTTCGCTTGTGTTGGTCTCTTCCCGGATAGAGATTTGGTTATCTGATATAGTGTCCTCAGGTCCCTTTTGCCTGCTGCCTTTTCAGCTTCAGTAGCTAGATTGTCGTAGAATCGTCTTTTGTCCTTCCTAGCACTTTTCTTCACTTCTTTGTCCAATGCTTTGTAAGTTGAGCTCATCGTCTCCTTCTCCTGTCCGTCCTTGCATTGAATCATTTTCTCTTTCACCATTCTCCTCTCTTCTATTAATTTCCAAGTGTCCGTTGAGAGCCATTCCTTGTCTTGTCTCTTCTTTCTTCCTAGAACCGTTGAACACGTTTCGTTGAGAATCGCCTTCAGAGACTTCCAATGTTCTTCCACGCATGATTCTTCAGTGCTGTCGCGTAGTGTTTCCTGCTTTGCTCTGACAGTTGCAGTGAAGGTGTCTTTTGTGGTTGTGTCCTTCAGTAATTGAGTGTTGAACTTGCATTGTGGCCTATCCCCAGCTATCCTCGAGGCTTTTAGTTTCACCTTGAAAGTCCCTTCTACTAGATAGTGGTCTGAACCCACATCTGCTCCTCTCCTTGACCTTGTGTCCAGTAGGCTCCGTCTCCACTTTCTTGAAATTGAGATGAAGTCTATTTGATTCTTGGTGTTTCCATCTGGTGAAATCCATGTCGTCTTGTGTATATCCTTGTGTTTGAACACACTACCACCAATCACCAAATCATTGAAGGCGCAGAAGTCTGAGAAGAGTTCACCATTGTCGTTCATTTCACCGAGGGCCTCACGACCCATGGTGAGTTCTCTTCCTGTGTTGTCTCGTCCCAGCTTCGCATTCATGTCGCCCATCAGGATTTTGATATCGCCATTTGGGACGTTGTCCATTATTGCTTGTAGTTGTCTGTAGAACGCCTCCTTCTTCTCTTGTTCTGAGACGTTTGTAGGCGCATAACATTGAATGACTGTAACTTTCCTTCCTTTTGAGTTGAACCTGGCTGTCATTATCCTGGAGGAGATTGGTTCCCACTGCATGAGAGCTTTGGTTGCTGTTGGTGACATCATGATGGCCACTCCCTCGGTGTGCTCATGGTTGTCCTCTAGGTGGCCGGAATAGATTACTGTCTCTCCAGTAGGTAGTTGGCACCTTCCAGTTCCGTTCCATCTGCTCTCGCAGATTCCCAACACTTCTATTCTGTACCTTCTCATTTCAGCGGCTATCTGGGCAGCCTTTCCAGTTTCGTACATTGTACGAACATTCCAGGTACCCATCCTTACTTTTGCTTTCATCGAAAGAAGGCACATCGGCTGACTGGCTTCCCGAAGGCTTTCACCAGCCTGCGTCATTTCACTTCCCCGATTCCAGCGAAAAGTAAGGCTATTGCTTATGTTTTTAGAATTTTTAATATATTTATTCGTTGAAGTTTCTGTAGCGATTTGGTTGTTTTACAGGGGTGGAGTTGCTAGCACCACGCCCCAACCCTCCCTCTTTACCCGGGCTTGGGACCGGCGAGAAAACTAGTAAGCTAGTAGCCTAGCAAGCTAGTATCTGGCGAGGTTGCCTAGCTGATGACTTCGTCGAAAATAAAATTTCCTTCGCTGCAACTGTCTTTTTATTATTTCTTAGGATACATATATAGCCCCCATGTCAATAATTTCGTCTTCATTTGACATTTGTACAATGATCGCCTTATTCAATATTATAAAGTGTAAATTGTTAATATTTAATAGTACCAAAGTAATTGAAAGGGCTAGTTTTATATGTTACCTGAGTCGATTTTTTCTACTGATAGAATCTACTACTTTTATTTCAAGTAAATAGTCACTTAATATCAGTAGTTTCTCATCCTCTTATCAAGTTCTGAAATAGACACTTCTTGATGAGTTGTTAAGCCTTTAAAGTGAACTAGAAATTGATAAATTCATCTTTAGAAAATTATGTAAACAGATATACCTATTCAAGTAAATGAATAGTCCTCAAAATAAAGGGATAATTTTAGCCGCAAAAGTTAAGATATATATTCAACATATTCTCTTCACTTTAATCCTACTTAATCATAAAATCAACCTACTTTTGTAATATGTAGACAAAAAGGTGTGACACATTTCATCTGTCAATTTGTCAGTAGAATAATGTTATACACCTTCTTTTGATGTAGAGTTTATTTTTTCTTTACATATCCCTTCTCTTTATACCTCTCTCTTGTGTTCTGTTTTTCTCATAGTTCGTTGTTTAATTTATACGATCCCCTGTTTTTGCCTACTCTGACCTGAAATTCTCAATTGAATATATGTATATATATAAACTAATTCATTTGATAATTTGTTTATTCTTTTTTTTATTAAAGCTTGATTCCAGACCGTACTTTTGGTACAAGTATGGAATCTTCAGCATGTGACATCGGTAACCCAAATATTGCAGACCAACCATTATTATCAGATGTGTTTCGGCAGGGAGTCAACCACGTGCAGGTAGGCGAGTGTCCTAACCGCTGTGTTTTTTAGTTGGTGGATAAGTTATGCTTAGAACTAAGTTTTCTCACACCTATTCATTGAATTTAAAAGTGACTAAAAGAACATTTTACAGATGAAGCGACAAAACTTCAAAATTAATACGCAAAATAACTGAGTAAAATGAGTGTAGACAAAAAAAGAAAGTGGAATAGTTCTGAAACACAAAACTCACTCAATGTCTAGTGCTGTTATTGACTGTTTACCATACTGAAAGGGTATCGATAAAAGTACCTTCAGCTTAAATCTCTATGATGATGTAAGTAGTGCTCGTTTGGACTTTGGTCATAGTTTTAAAATCAAAACAAATACTGATATAGGAAGAAAT
This sequence comes from Trichobilharzia regenti, assembly GCA_944472135.2. Lineage (NCBI taxonomy): Eukaryota > Metazoa > Platyhelminthes > Trematoda > Strigeidida > Schistosomatidae > Trichobilharzia > Trichobilharzia regenti. The sequence goes on along the minus strand of OX235262.1, from coordinate 130,017,731 downwards.
TAGCCTAATAACTGTTATTATTAGTTATTTTCTACATTTCTAGTGGAATATAGAGCATCAATAGCACATTTCCACTCCATTTTGCTTTTTACCATCAACTTCAGCAAACTTAAGAACTGTTCAAAACCTTTATTTCCTATTAACATGATGTCTTCCATATCACTGTCCTATACGCAACCAAAGGCTTAGCATTCAGCATCGGAACAATTACTTTAAACAGTGACATTGCTAGGCATCTCATTGACACAACTCATGAGGTAGACGTAGCAAGATAGTTCAAAATTACCCATGGGTAGAAGAGTTCAGTTCTCCTCAAGTCTGTCGAAACAATCTCCATCAAGCGCCTAAAATTCGATTTATTCGTTCAAAAAGAAGCGGTTATCAGTCTTTCCTTGTACTGGTAACTGGATGTTTTCATCCTCTTTTTCATCTAATAACGCAATGTGAAAAGTTTCCATTGTGTATGATTATTATGGTTTGGGATAAAGTGTTTATTATCACTATTACTATTAGCATTGTATGAATATATCGATTGATTTTTGTTTAAAAATAAGCTCTATCCAAGTATGTTAAAATTGTTTCTGTAGATAAACTGAATAATGTCTTTGGGCTGTAAGCAGCTGACGAGAAGACAATGAAATAGATGATGATACCACTTTATTCTGTAAAAACTGTTACGCTTGCTTTAGTCAAATAAGCCACTTTTGTAAATCTCTAAGAAAAAACACGGTATGCACAAAATTCTGTTCCAGATAGTCAATAATAAATCATTATTAGACCAGTGGAGCAGAACAAGGAAGTCTTTCTCTAAAATACTCCAAAAACGTATACAGCAAATGATTGTAGGGCTGTAAGATGATTAATCACAATCAGCAAGAAGGTGTATCTGCGACTTTGAAGGAAGTGATGCCCTCTTTCAGATTCGAAATAGTGTCACCCAGTGTTGCGGTCAGAAACGATATCACTAAGCAATTCTGCATCAGAGCTGACCTCCTGTAGGACTCTAAAGGTCAGTCTGACTGAACACTAGGAGGTAAACCATGCCATTCGTTCAGTCCTTGATGTTGGTACATACAGAATCCTACCAGTCAAGCTTGCACTGTGGACACCAAGCCAGTTGACTCGTTATCGTGGGACACTCTGAATTGATGGTAGATAGTTGGAGGTGATCATCGAGAAGCTCTGGACCTAGGTTTCATGCTTATCAGCATTTATCACAAAGAACTAAAACTCCAACTTACTGGAGTTATTTGAAATTCTGATAATTTTTTCATATCTATGGAATTAGCTTACGAATTTTGACACCTGAAATTTTTACCAAAATCGACATAAAGAATGTTATCTTAAAATGTTTACAATTTACCATCTAAGTAAAGGCGTTTTAAAATTTTTTAAATGTTTATGAAGTTGTTTGGTCAATATTTCTTTTGTACTTTTGCTGCTCTCACCACATAAGTATCTGAGAAAATGTGAAGTATGTATATAAAAATGTTGTAATGATACTTTATTTGTTTCATCAGTAACAAACAAAATACACTCAAATAAGTAAATTTTAGATTTTACTAACCGTAGGTATATACTCTATCTATAAAAATAACCCTTTAGAACAGGAGAAAAAACGAAATCTCATGTTTACTAAAAGAATTCAAGTGTTGGTTCCCAGGGATTTGTCTGTTTTCAAGCTGGATCACTAGCTGACATCAATTAGAGGATCACAAAAAAAAGAGGAGTACTGGATACATGTTTCGTCCTATGTTAGGATTCTTTGACAGTACGTACCTATCACCCTTCCAGACAGATAACCTCAGATCTTCAGGTTGAGAAGTGAGTCGGTTGGCTACTTAGTCACTGGAACGGATCGGAATGCCACAGCTTCGTATTATAAAGTCAGGTTGACTACAAGTAGAAAATGAGTTTGCTTTTGTTTTCATAAATACTTTTCCCACAGACTTAAAATTCAAAAGTGACCACACATCACATAAAGTAAACAATTTCCTCTCCATATTCTTTAACAGAATAGTCCCCACTGAGAAATTTGATTGCTCTCGAAATATTTGGACAGTTCATTGCTGGAATAAAACAGTATAGTTTCACTGGGCGTTGGCTAGTTTGCCGACTCACTTAGAACAATACGCTGTTCAGGAGGTAGTTACCTGGGGTGCAGCAGGTCGAGTGCGAGGAGAAATACTAGCCAAAGACATTGGCTAGGGGTTGCGCTATGTCGTGAATTGGCAGAAGTTAGGATTCATGGACCATTGAATCGGGTCCAGTGGCTTAGTGGTCTACGAGTCAGCTCGCCTTGTAACCAGAAAGTCCTAAATTCGAACCCTGTTGGTGGATGCGTACTAATGAAGAGTCTCAAACTAGGACGAAACAACCGTCCAGTACTCTCAGGTTTTCCAATGGTTCTCTAACTAGTGTCAGCTCATGATGAAATCCGGTAACCAATAAAATCCCTTCAAACCAACACTTGAATAGCCATCTTTTGTGGTAGTTAAAATTCTATTCTACTGAGATTTTGTCAGTATAAAGAAGAAGAAGCGAATACTTGACTGATCTCAACCACTTGCCTAATATAATCGATTGTTTCATGACTTTTAATCGCATTTTGCTCAGTCTTTACAAAGATTACTGTCGATTTGTACTCCTTCAAACAACAGAAGCCGTAGAATTTCATGTGGAAGGGCTAATGTGTTCCAGCACAATGTGTATATTCATCATCTTTATTCCTATTAATAATACTATTTTAAACGTGATTATCGTTGTTAAATCAGTATGTAGAGATTGTTTTACTGAAACATTTATTACATATTACAGAAGTTAGTTTGATATAAGAGAGAATCGAAGACTAGACAACGTTTACACTACTATTTATAGTTCACAAACATGTCAGTTTATTCACATGGCTTCATAATTTACTTTATGTACATACATATTCTTTTACCACCTCCTTGTTTATTGAGATTTTCCATATATCCTGCATAGGTGTTGCACCAAGTCCATTGCACGTGTTTTGTACTGACTCGATGAACCTCCCCCAACATAACTGTATTGCTTTTGAATACTTCCATTCTGTAGCACTCTATTTTGTGATTACATGCGAGTAAAGGAATCGCAATGGTAGGGAATTTTCTAGGTTATTTAATTTAGTAGCGCTAATCATTCCGGTGATCTAAGTGACCCCGATCTACTAGTTTAAATTATGTAACTAACCCCGCAGGTATTATATCCTATGAGGTCCTTAAGCCGAAAAGGTTTGTCGCCCAGTGAGTCAGTTGATTTCAATACCACCTTAACGGCAGCCTTGTTAAGGATCCTACACAGCTCCTCTGATGTTCCCTCTTTGTATGGTAGTACTACTGAGGCTTTTAAATACCCCGCTATTTATATCATTTTCATTAGTTAAAGGCAACAGTTATCCCAATAGTCACTGTTACTTTTAATCTAGTTATTTCTTCCAAATAACGTTACTTTTTTAAATCAAACACCCACTCAATCCCTTTTTTTTTCTTATATGTATACATATATCATTGTTCAGAAATGAAATATTTTATGTCAATTTTGCTGATTATGTCATTTTTTTAATCAACAAAATGTTTTGTTGATGATGATATGCTGATAAGTCAATTTCAAATGTACAGAAATAGAGTGATATGAATGAGTTTTAAAAATAGTAACATATTTTACACGCATTCATTTCGATATAACAATCAAAACCACAGATAAGCAAAATTTCAGGAAAGTCTACCTTCAAATCTGGAATTATGACGGAATTTTTTTAACGGAAACCTTTGGTCATTATTTTGTGGGAAATGCGTTACGCTACTCACAAGTAGTTTAGTGAGCTTGAATTAAAAGTCGACCCGAACCAAGGACATTGAACCCAATAAAGTCTCTTCAGGTTCTAATAGTTATAAACTGTAATATTTATCGTTGCAATAATGGCGAGTTGTGTGATGGATGCAGTTTTATGTGGAACAACACATTAGTTATAAAGGGAAAAGACAAACATCATTTGTGCAACGAAAGTGATTGGCTGAATGCAATCACAAAATATTATAAAATGAGAGAGTACGACTGTGATCAGTAATAACAGATTCATATAATGTAGAGAAGGAAAAATGACAAGTCGGTTGAAAGTTGCAAAAAGTGTCCGATGAGTGGCTAGTATAAAATAAGTATTCAATAAAGAAGAGATACTAAGACTCCGGTGAATAGTTCATCATGAAATAATCATTATGTGAAATGTAAAAATTGGAATTGTATTATTGAGAAAAGAGATAATATAGAGTCTTGATTTAGTCTATCTTATTGCAAAAGCTTCAGCCACATGTAGATCAGTGTGTGATAACGACTTCGAAGTGTGATATATAACTCTAAAGGCTACGTTAGTGTCAATGCAATGCCTTACATCTACCAGTTTCGTTGAAATCTACTTTTAATTCATGATATGGAAGTATTTTACACTCTTAAATCTTATAACTAAATCGACAAGAACATTTACCCGGGTAGATATTATCAAGAACCCATTATCTGACAGAGGACGTAATTCCAATATAAATCTGTCTAAAGTAAATCAGTAGTTCAGCTGTAGAACGCTCACCAACCACGCACATCTTCCGGGGTACGATCCCCAATCTACGCACTCCTGAATTTCAGTAAGCCAGTGTTAAGGCCGATGAAGAGAGAAGGTTGAGTGTGAGGCTAGCAACCTGCCCCGTAAAATAAAACCTCTGCTACCTAAACTTCAAAGCTCTAGTTTGAAGACCTATGTTCCACTGGGAACTTCAAGGAATAAAAAGAAAACAAAAATCTGTCCGAAACCAAACATCCGAATATACAATTAAACACTCTCAAATAGATATTCAGAAAATAGCATTTGATTAATTGAGTCCACTCGAGTTTATCATTAGATGAAGCACACATCACTTTAAAGTATGAAGTATTCTGCGTTCACTTAGTACTCTAGAAGTCAATTCAAATGATCTGTAATCGTTTTCAAATATCTTATCTGAAAGCTTACCAGTAAATCGGTGTATACTTAAGTCTCTGTATATCTAATTACTTTCTTGAAATTCTGCAACTAATTTCCTTGCTAGTATTGGTATGTAGAAGAGATTCCCGAAATCAGGATGAATTGCAAAACAAAATCAACAGAGAATGAAATGAGAACGACCTGTTTTATTCTTTTTTTACAGTAGGCCCAAACTACAAAAGCCAGATCCCTCTCTGAGACCAGTCGTTTCATTATGTATAGTTGATCCAATGAACAACTGGGGTATTAATATATCTACCAGAATCCTTCCCCTCTATTCTCTCAGTCTTCGAAGATGTCACAGTGTTGTACACTCTACATGAACAAAACCTGAGAAAAGAAACTGTGCAACGATTGCTTGAGAATGATGAATACTTACCTAGACGAAGTACAACATTCAAGCTGGATTTGTCGTCCAAATAAGTAGCTGGATTATGTGAAGAGAAAAGAAACCACCTATTATTTTACCTATACCAGAGATAATTGCTGTAGCTATTATGCGAGAATTAAATCTGTCCCAAAAAAAATTATGAGTTGCTGTTTTCTCAACAAATACAAATAAAAGTTATTGTAGACTGATAAATGTATACTCATGATTATTAATGTGTTCATTAAGGAAACGAATTTCGGTATTCACCACGGTAAGTTTGACAGAGTAATGCAGGAATCCATTAAGTTCCTTTATTTTCAAGGGATCTTTGTTATTTTTTTAATTCATGGAAAATTCCCATTGAGATATATAAAAAATCAAAACAAGTGATTCAGCAGCTCAACTCGAGTGGGTGCAAGGACACTATTCTGCATAATTACGAAGAGATGAAAGTGGAGCGATAAGAAGCGCGATCATTTAACATCTGATCGATAAAGGTGAACCTATTTCCACAGCCTCCCTACCTAAAGTCATCTACAAGGTGAAAAGTAATTTTCCCAAATAGTTAAGTATCTACCCGACTCATCTGTATTACTGAAGCCAGCTTTGGTCATCGAAATAGAGGAACCAGATCTCTGTATATACAAAATAGTTAGTTCAACCCCTCCAACTTTCATTGTCTTAAACCCTCTGTGCTAAAGTATGGTAATTCCTAATTATGTATGTGCACTACCTATTTTTCGTTTTGTTTTTTCAGTTTGTATTCTCTCCCTTTATTGCGTAAATTGTTACTATTACTATTCTCACTATGAATTGTCCCCGGTATTATTTCACTTGTTCCACCTGTCATCCTAAATCAATTTTGTTTTTTAATGTTAATTTCATTTTTTTGTAGAAAAATTTAAAAAAAACCAAAAAAAATAGAAATAAATATATGGAAACAAACAACCAAATTATATATAATATAAGGAGAATATACATTATTAAAGGAGACAAGTTCACACAAGTGAAAAGGTCACAGACTAAGCGAGCAAACAGAAAGAGAGACCAACATGCACACACACACATAAATATATATATGTGGATACATATCAGTTAAATTCTATGTTATAAAATGTCGCAACATGTTACGTAACATCTTTATTTTGAATCTGTTTGCCTACTAGTCCCCATCCAAGTTCCATACATCCTATAAATTGTTGTATGTATGATATTAATTGCTTTGCTACTTCACACTGTGATTATAATCACAAACATTTTAATTGCATTTCATACTATTATTATTTTTTCATGTATTCACACCTTTGATTCAATCCCCTCGCCGGATATAATTTCTTTAAAAAAACCATATATATACGATTGTACAACTTGATAATAAATTCGTTGAAAAGAATGTCTTCACTGAATCACTTCTTTTGATTTTCTACATGATAAATGTTTATTCAATAAAGTCACTTCTCTGTCAAATTTTAGTGAATATGACACCGAACATTTTTGAAAATCTATACTTACATATGTTCGTAGAATATTCTACCGATAATACTGACTTACTGAAGTGATAACTACAAGTGTGCACACTATCTCCAAGTTTCTTTTCACTAAGTAGAAGAGTGGGGCTAAATACACAAAAATTTTGACAAAGTAATTCGCATTTCTAAAGCATAAAAAACTAATATGGTTAGTAAGTAACAATGGACAAATGATCCTGAGCACACCAACCACCTGATAAAGGCGATTTGTGCGAACAAAATACATATATTCATGAAAATAATGAAGAATTAAGAGGCATGAAACTGTTACTCAGGAAACCCTTCTCTGATATGTGACAAAAATACCTCTCAGTTTTGGATTAGAGTATCGGCAGAGTAATTTAACTACATTCTATACATGTAATTATCTAGGTCTTCTAACCCTAACGTGAAAATATCCCTAAACTAAGCCTAATCTGACTCGAACCAGCACTTATGTCTCCCATATCAGGTTAACTTAACCCTAACCTATCCTTAGCTTACACCTTGACTTAATTTTCCCCAGACATAATCTGAAACTTATCAGCTATCCCATTAAATAGCACAATACTTCATTAGGCTATGATAGAGAAGATTTGTAGCTCAGGTGGATGATTTTGAGCTGAATAGTTAATTTGCGAAGCTTTCATTGACCTACTAGGCGACATCTTCAGCTCATACTTCAATTTGATGAAGTGAGCTTTTAGATTTGTCCATGAGTTTGTTAGTCATCTCTCCTGGTGACCTTGGGAGTGACTGGTTGTTTTTGTGTGTCTTCACACCATCTAGGTTACTTGTATTGGAACTGATTATTTCTTTGACTTGAACTTTGACCTTTTGTGTGTGTGTGAGGTTTCATTCTTATCGGTTGATAAATTTTGTCTATCTCGATGTGTCTATTGATTGATGATTCACTGGAATGCCAAGCTTCTAAAAATTCTCTAGCATTCTTGTTGTTTCCTCTGTCTAATAATTCATTAAGCATACGTTGATTGGACACTAGTAACCAGTGTGATGTGTCTAGTCCTTTCTTTGGTGCAGACTGAATTCTATCAGCAAAGTTTGCAATATGGCCAGCATTCTAGGTAGCTCGCCATCACGGTGCACACGTGGCACACATTGCCATCACGGTGATTATTGATTTGATGATATTAGATAGTTGGAGGCAGTCGGCCACAGGAAGCCTTTAACCTAGGTCTCGTCCCAGTTGGCACTCATCTTCACGGCGTATCTGCAACTTGAAGGAACTCATGCCCCTTGTGAGATTCGAATCCACGTCATCCAGTGCTGCAATCAGAGACGTTACCACTGAGCTATTTAGGCTGGTGATTGACAACCTGTCAGACTGTATCGGATACTTTGATTGGATACTAGTAACTAGTGTGGCCACATTGTAAATCTGACTGTCAAAATTCAGTCTGTACCAAAGATAGGACTAGACACATCACACTAATTACTAGTGTCCAATCAAAGTATCCGATACAGTCCTATAGGAGGTCAATCGCCAGCCCAAATAGCCTAGTGGTAACGTCTCTGACTGCAACAATGGGTGACGTGGGTTCGAATCTCACAAGGGTTGCAGATACGCCCTGTTGATGAGTGCCAACTGGCACGCAACCTACATCTAAGGCTTCCTGTCGATTACCTCCAATCATCTAACAACTTCATTCCGCATATTTTATTCATGATGACAACATTACTTACTAAATTTCAGTAACTTGCTCACTGAGCGTTTCAAGATCATTGGTGCGGTCGCACTCCACTGGTATTTATTGGTGCTTAAAGTTTAACTTCCCGTCTGCATATCTTTTCTTTCATATAAAAAAAAATTTGTTCAGCAGTTAAAACTTATTCACCGATATCAATGCATGAGATACAAATTTAAAATAGACGTTGGAGTGTATCCCTACTATTTCATAATCTCTCGTGTTCATTCTGTTTCTAAATGTAAAGGAAGTTAATACCAAGTATGACTAATACTTGACAATTAGTCTGGTAAGAATTTATATACAAATAAAGGTATACCTGGAGTTATCAGTCAATTAGGTACTGTTTAAACAGCCAACTGTCCCTACATAACTTTCTGTTATATCACCCAATAATAGCTTATTCATTTATGAAGTATACTTAACTCACAGTGGAAATCTCTGTGGCAGATACTAAGAAATTATATTTCTAAAAATAGACTTTTTGAAGGGTCTCTTTGCTGAATATCGTTTTCTTATTGTTATAGTCGAAATTATTATATTTGTCTTAGTGATAAATAAGCAATAATTACTGTTAATAGAAGTAAACGCCTTCTTCACAAGCTGAGAAAGTTAACATAAATACCAAAATGAGAACAGATTGACGTCATTTTTTTTGGTTAATTAGGTGATGGCTATGAAAGTTAAAGTGGACTATAGAAAATCTCTGGAGGACGAGTATAATTGACACCCTTCTAAATCTTTCCCTCTGATAAGGAGAACAGGTTTTCTACCTAAAATATTGCTTTTCCTGAGAAATCCCTAAGTGCAATTATATATTGTGTTGTAAAAAGAGCAGTGTAATTTTAAACCTGAGCAAAACGTATACACGCTGGCCCACCGATAAGAAGACTCTAGAAGATCTGAACTTCGCAGATGAAATATGTCTAGTGCTACACAAAGTCGAAGACGAAAACCAACAAACTGGCCGAATAGGCAGCGAAGACAGGACTTCAGGTGAACATAGAGAAGACGGAGGCGGTGAAGACAACCAAATAACCAAAGACAACAACAACAACCAACACCAATCACCATCAACGGGAGATATTTAACAAAGGTTACTTCTTTCACTTATCTAGGAAGGATCATTTCAACTAAGGGCGGAACAGATGAAGGGATCAAAGCCAGTCATAATTGGAAAGGCAAGATACGCCTTCATCAACTAGAAATGAGTCTGAAAATCTTCTGCGCTATCTCAGTATAAGGAACAAGATTTGCATTTTCAACACCAATGTCATGTCCGTCCTTCTATACGAGTCAAAAACGTGAAGTGTGTGTCACAAAAAGGATTTCCAATAGCCTGTTGCAGACTTTCAACAACACCTGCATTCGCTGGCTTCATACTGAAGATGAAATGCCAGGTCATGAAGAATTAGTAACAAGAAACAGTGGGAAGAAACCAACAAAGAGCCGATTGCTCAACAAAACATGTAGGAGAAAATGGAGATGGATCGTGCATACATTGAAGAACCTGTCGAATGACATTGTGCTCAATGCAGGCCATTATTCGAGTGGAATAAGAATGGGAAGTGACGAGTGAGTCATTCCAGGGTGACATGAAGGAGATCGTGAGAAGAAGAGATGGGGGAATATGGTCGCTCGTGCACCCAGTTGAGGAGGATGGCAGAAAACAGAAGAAAGTGAAGATGTGTTGTTGAAGCCCTATGTTCCTCTCGGAACCCAAAGGAATAATTTAAAAAAATTATGATTTTATTCATAGCACTCTGATTATAAAATCAAGAAATGAAACCACCTGCTTTTGGTCAGATAGCGCTATCAAAACGTCTATTATTCAATAGATCCAAGAAGGTTCACCAAAAACTATACAGTCCCAACCATCAGATATCAAGTCACTTAGTCTTTGATAGTGTATACCAATGCAGTCAACAAGTTACAACTTAAAAACTCTTATATAATGATATTTTACCATTCGCATCTATTTATTTATATCGGCTGACGTCATAAAATCTAGATAACTCGTTATTCAACTGCGCTTCCTTTTATCTTTGCCTTTAAATAGGTATTTAAATCAGAAGTAGAACGAAATATATGTAATTGAAAAAAATCAGCTTTTCGTTAAAACTTATAGATGATTCACTTCTGATTATGTTCACCGTAAACTAGAGTTAAACGAATTATGTGTAAGTGATAAACATTATATTCACCTGAAATTATTACTGATTGGTTTCGATATGAAACTTTGCACAGATGTGCAGCAGTTCAAGTTGGCACACTCGATTTAGCACACAGCAAGAGAGGAGAGTAAAGAAAGATTCAAGAGAGAGATACTAAACAGAAATGTGAGGCAAAAAGAATAGTAATATGGAAGAACAATAGAAATTTATTAGATATCATAAATCACAAGGAGTGGATGCATCTGTGCCAGCCATCGATAACGATTTTCAGCCATATCACTAATTGTCTCCAGCCTTCATTGGTTTTTACCATACCGACGACCTCAACCAAGCTGGAGGTCTACACTTCCCAAGGTGACTGGCTTGAACTGACTGTTGTGGACTCTATTGACTGATGAAACCATGCTTTGGTTTGACCACCACTCACCAACTCTTTTCCAACCTGATCGTATATCAGCTAACATCATCCATCAAGGAAGGCGATGGCTAGGCTAGGCATGACTAACACATGCCCTAACCATCTCAGTCGATGTAGCTTCACAGCCTCTACGATTGATTTCCCCTCTTTTGCTAACACCAGACGCCTAACCTCAATATTTCTCACCCTATTATACTACTTCAAACGGGAGATATAACGCAGACACTTATGATCAAAGACAACTAGCTTTTTATGTCTTCTACTCTCAACAGCCATGTCTCACTCATAGCCATAAAGAAGGACAGAGCGGACTGCTGAGCAGTACACACGCCCTTTGCCCAACAACCGGATATCACGTCTACTAACCCAGAGATAACGTGAGTTGGCGTATACTAAGCAAGCCTTCTGTATCTGTGCTGAGATATCGTCAGAGATCAACCCGTCGGCACTGTCTGATGCAACTCCCCAAATAAGTGAAGTGGTCAACACGCTCCAACATTTCACTCCCTATCTTCAAGTTAGGAGTAAATGTAGTCCAGTCCTGTAGCATGCATCAACTTACATTTGACGGGAGCCTATTCGCATGCGAAACATTCGAAATTTTCTGCTCCTCAAGGTGTTGAGAAGATTCTGCATTTTGTCAGCGTCTTCACGTAGGAGGGAGGACTATGTCATCTGCATATTCAAAGTCAACGAGATTATCCCCTGGTAACAAGTCACCCCTGAGTCGCTGAAGTTAGTTAGAGTTAAGTCCACTACTATATCTATTATAAATTAAAGAGAAACGGGGACGGACACAACTGGTTGTCACCACTTCAGATGACAACTCTTCGTAAGCTCTCACCTGGCTGATTGAGACTGAGTAGAGTGCCTTGATCAGTGCCACTTGTTTCCCTGATAAATCTAAATAGTTGCCTGGTGTTACCAATCGCCGATGCCTTCTCCATCTCTTTCGCTTTTGTTGCCCACCACTGTTCACGGTCGTTACGAAGACGTCTTGTTAGTTTGTGTTTGAGCAGCTTTCGCTCCTCATCATAATCAGAGCTCGCCAGAATCAATCTCCTTGCCTACATCGATTCGGATGAGGCAGTAGAAACCCACTGGCTCTAACTAACTTTTGGTTTTAGGTTACTGACAGCCTTTACAGATGTGTGTACAGCTAACTGTATGTTGTGCCAGGCTTCTTCAGGAGGAGTCTTGATGTCGACCTCAGATAATCGTTTAGCTATTTCTTCCTTAAATAAGGACTCAGTGTCTTAATTTAGTTGAGAGTGTAACTGCTTCGCTGCCAACAGTATTTCATGCCCGTTTATCCGTAACCATAAATGTGCGCGAAACAGGGTGTGATCAGAGTCTACGCACGTGTTCTAGAAGCACCGGCAGTGTTCTATGACCCGCGTCGACTATCGTTTATTTGAGTCCAACGTTGACTTGGTGATGGAGGTCGCTAGGTTAAGCAATGTCTCTCTTTGTGTCTAAAGTTAATGCTGACTAGGAACAAACGGCTATCTAAACAGAACTGTAAAAGACGATCAACAGTATCGGTTCGTCGGCAGCGGACTCCGTACGTCGACTTACTGAGTAAAATCCCTTAGCACTTATAACGAGTATATATGTCCTATTTGATAAAATTCAACAACAATGATTAACTCTACCATTTCGAATAACGGTAAGTATTTTTTCGCATGGGTATTACTTTTAATTAAGTTTCACAGTTTTCGACAGTAGCTTACCTACCACATACTGAGAAAGGGTGTCATTTCGCTAAATTTAAAAAAAACAGTATGTTTAAATGTCATGAAGAAAATACACTATACAGTGGTATTGAGCCATAAAGTATTATTATCACAAACTGTGCCTCTTTCATTAGAGTTTACACCACTACTTAACACCGTCGACTTTATTACAACATTTAGCTACAATACTACCATGAATACTAATTAATAATAATAATAATAATAATAATGGTAAAGCTTTATTTAAGACAGTATGCGAGTATACGGTACAAAAATTTTCAGCGTGTTCAGTTCCAAAGTACTTTTTCCTTCACACAGGATTCACAAGTAAAGTAATAATCTGAAGTATGTCTTAATTTCGTTGAAGAATTGTACAGCGTTTACTTGGGAGCAAGTTAAATCATAGCGCAAGTTTATGTATAGGTCATTTGATATAACTGGAAGATTAAAACAACGATAAATCCAGATGAAATTAAGCATTTTGGAGGAAAGTAATTTCGGTAGCCCAATGATTTAAGCAGGCCACCAGTGTTTTAGACCCCAATCTCCATGGATTGCTAGTGACCAGTGTCATACGTCTAGTCCTTGGTTTGTACAAACTGAATTCGATCAGTCAAGTTTGCAATCTGATCTGACTCGCTATTGTACTACACTCTGAACTGATGTCACATAGTTGAAGGCGTAAGACTGTAATGCAGGTCAGTGACAAACAATCACAAGTGAGGGTATATATCAGTTTTAGTCTCTTTGACTGCAACACTGGATGACATGAGTTTGAATCTCAAACGGAGCAATGAGTTCCTTTAAGATCACAAATTCATCTAATTGTGATGGGTTGGCAACAGAAGAATGACACCTAGGTAGGTAGGTGTCCAAAGCTTCCTACTGATGCCCTCCAACCATCTAGCATAAATTTCAATCTCCAATGGAGAGAGAAATAAAGTGAAAACAAATAACGGCTAAAAATGAAATATTATTAATATTATTTATATTTTTCATACAATAAATAAGGATGTACAAACAATTATGCACTATATATATATGCACAAATACCTAAATGAATTCCCTTCTTGTAGGAATTCGCATGAAAACAGTAGAACACCACGTTTATTTAATTCAGCTAATAAATAAATAAACAAACAAACAGACAAATAAACGGAAAAATATTAAATGAAAACAAATGAACAAAAGAAATTTTTAATCAATGTGCAAATAAGTATGCTTGCGTGTGTGTGTGGGTGTGTGAATGTGTGTGAAGGAAGGTGTATTTTAGTTAGCTGTAGGCGAAATATTAAACTGTTTAACGATAAACCCCAGTTGACATGATAACAATCAAAAGTTAAAAGTTATATTGAAGAAATAAAGATGTTTGCGTGTGTGTGTGTGTGTGTATGCAGGGAACAAATAAAAAATATGCAAAGAATATATATGCTTGCCTTGTATATCCACTCAAAAAAACACAAAAAGAATGTTATTAATTATAAAACTATGTAGGAAGTTATCATTTGAGCAATAAAGCCAGGGAGAACAGGAGTTGGTATTGGGTATTGTTGAAGTATTTTATCAATAATGGATGATTGATGAAAAAGGCAACAGGCTATGATTTTTTTTCTTGATGGAGTAAGGGTCAAGTCAAACGACAGTCACAAATGACGAGTTTTTTAAGGTACACATCAGCAATAATAGTATTACCACTCACAAACAAACATCCTTGTGTATGCGTATGTGTGTGTGCGTGTTAACTAATGCATCCGTGGATTCACAGGATAATTGACAGAATACGCTGTAAAAACAAAAACACAAAAAAACAAATGAAAGTGTAAAAGTGTAGCACCTCGGTCAAATTAATCGATGGGAAAATCTAAAATTGAATTAAATAATTAATAAGACCCGTTGCTCAAGAGGTGGTTCTCGTAGCCCAAGTCGGCGTTTGAAACTATACAGCCTCTATGGGAACACCATTATTCACTGAGGAATACAAACACACCCAGCCGATAAGTTCCAAGTATGACGAAATGCGCATCCTGGATTCCACTGCTAGTCACCATCCACCAATTAACTTCAATTATAACGTTAGTTTGTAATTCCTATCAAGTTATAGAAACTGTCACACACCTAAAAAATAACACCATATTGAAATCACTGTGAATAAGATGAAGTACCTAGACTGCCTACCTCTTCTTGTATCTACCAATTCAACTGTGCTTGTGACGGAGCGAGTTATATTGGCCATTGTTGAGCTCAGGAACACCTAACAGTGTGGCTAAATAAAGGTGTAGTGAAAACCACCAACAGTTTGATATCAGACCATCCGATCCAAACCGGCTAAAAAACTAGCATGGAAGAATCCTTTTGTATCATCTATCGGGTACCAAATAAGTTGTCAAAGGCATCCAGGTATTGAATACTTCAAACAACAGAGGCCATTGCAATTTGGCGAAAAACACCGTGATCTATGTGCAGAAGAAACAGGTCCAAACACTACTACTACTACTACCCTGGTCTCCTGTGGAGTCTGCAAATTCATAAATATCTTATTACCTTGGCCTTTTTTGACATGACCCTACCCATCCTGTGCATACAAATTCCCCTAACCCTAGTTATCACACTAGCATTAAATAACTTTTTGTTTTCCTGTTTAAACGTAGTTGTTAACTTGTACACTGAAACAAATACTACGCACATATAACCTTCTAAGCCAAATTTTTTCTCTCCCGCATCTTTGACATGATCAATCAATATGACTTATTCAAATACGATTGGTCATTAGTATGTACTTTTGTTTTATATGACTAAGTAATAGACATGCATTTTATTTTATTCTATTATTATGAACCACCATGCTAGTTGTAAAGCGACTGTAGAGAAACTACGAAATGATATCAACTCGCGAAATTTGTCTTTTAAATGCCTTATTCAAATATGAATAGAATCTAATATAAACCTGACTCATGAGAATTCATAACCATAAATTTATTGTCATTCATAAACATTTACTTTGAAATATTGGTGTTCATTTGCTGTTACAACAATATATATGACCATAGACATATATTTTCGACTATAATCTATTAATCTATCGGCTCCCAGTGGCTTAATGGTTTATGAGGTTCCTTTGTAACCAGAAGGTCCTGGATTTGAATATCAGTGGATGCTTACTGTGGAGAGACCCAAACTAAGACGAAACAGTTGTCCAGTACTCCCTGCAGGTTTTTCAATGGTCCTCTAACCCCTGTCAGTTCGTGATGAAATCCTGAAACCAATCAAATCCCTGCAAACCAACATTTGAATAGTAACAATTTATTTGCATATAACTTTTGGAATTGTGACTTCAGTGAATCGATGCTACACTAATATTGTAAATAACAATCATTGTCACATTGTGGATATATAGCTGTAGAACCGGATGATGGCACTATCAAGAAGAATATTCCTAGTTCAGTAATCAATCTCTTCAAAATAAGCGGAGTTTCGCATCAGTGATTTTTATTGCATACCACCTGACACATAACTGCCACAAACAGTCAGTGGAAAATTTTCCACCGAAAAATTCTACCACAGAGAATAAACGATTACTTGGCAACTGTCTGTCTCTATTTGACATAGAACTTTGCACAAATGTGCAGCAGTTCAAGTAGCCATACTCCCTCCATGTAGCACACAAAGCAAGAGAAGAAAGTAGAAGAAATGCATAATACAGACAGTAAACAGAGGTGTGAGACAAAGGAATACTAATAAAGAAGAGCAATACAGTTCGAATGGAAATCATAAGTCACAAACAGTGGATGCATCTGCGCCAGCCATTGAAAACGATTTTGAGCCATATCACCAATTGTTTCCAACCATTGGTTTTTACCGTCCCGAGGACCCCAACCAGGAAGCAGTCTACACCTTCCTACGTGGCTGGCTTAAACTAACTGTTGTGGATTTCATTCACTGGTGAGGCCATGTTTTGGTTTGACCACCGCTAGCTTTTTTCCAGCCTGACCCTATGTCAGGTAACATTGACCGTCGAGGGAGGCGATGACTTGGCATACGTAACACATGTCCTAACCATCTCAGTCTTTGTAATTTCACGACTTCGTCGATTGATTTCCCCTGTTTACCTAGAACTCGACGCCTAACTTCAATGTTGCTCACCTTATTATGCCACTTTACACGGGAAATAGAGCGCAGGCACCTATCTTCATATTCTAGGTCGACGAGATTATTCGCCGGTAGCAAGTCAATCCCTGTGTCTCTGAAGTGAGTTAGGGTTAAGTCCATCAGTACATCTATGATGAAATTGAATAGAAATGGGGATAATAGGTATCCCTGACGGACACCACTAGTCGTCATCACTTCATATGACAACTCGCCGTAAGCCCCCATCTGGCTGCATGAGTTCGAGTAAAGTGCCTTAATCGGTGCAATGTATTTTCTCGTCATTCCCTTTACAGCCGAGTATCGCCAGAGAACCTCTTGGTCGACAGAATCGAATTCCATTATCGGTAAATTTTGTTTTGATAAAGTCTCACAGTGTTATACAGTAATGTTTACTGATGACGTTTCGAGCACAATTTATTGCTCATAATCATATCAAGGTAATCACACGACTTCCTAAATTCATTTATATAATTCTATTGTTTTTCACTTGATTTGGTTGGCAGTAGTATTTTCCATATTTCAGGTATGAATGATGATGATGATGAACAAGAACTCGTCGAGTCTACACCAAACACATGCAATAAGAATGAGTCATCACTCATATCTGAAATATGGAAAATACTACTGCCAATCAAATCAAGTGAAAAACAATAGAATTATATAAATGAATTTAGGAAGTCGTGTGATTACCTTGATATGATTATGAGCAATAAATTGTGCTCAAAACGTCATCAGTAAACATTACTGTATAACACTGTGAGACTTTATCAAACAAAATTTACCCATAATGGAATTACACTCTACCACAGTGCACAAGTTTTATTCTTATATCAAAGAATCGAATTCCGCCTTTAGGTCAAGAAATATAAAGATTGCTGGGAGCCGGTAAGAATGCCTATGATCTAGAATCCATCGAAAGTTGAAGTCGAAAATAAACACCACTGCTATCGAAACTCCAAAGCTTTAGGCTTGAAGTCTATGTTCCACTCGGAACTTAAAAGGAATATAAAATAACATAAATAATAATAATAATAGATTAGTTAATCTCAAAGAGAACTCACATGCATCACTAACGAATACGTTACATTACAGTTTACGTAGATCAACAGTTTTTTTGAAATTGGACAAATTTATTCCTTGCTAAAATTATTGAACATTGTGTGATAGTATGTGTGTTCGAGATTCAAATTATACTTCATGAGAAAAAAAAGTAGAAGTGAAATTGTTGTGAAACTGTGGCTGTCTGTTGGTTAATATTGATGATGATGATGTTGATGTTCGCCATGATGTAATTGCATTTGTGATTCAGATAAACTCAATGATTGTGAAGAAGGCAGACATGGCATTAATTGTGTAGAGTTATTATTATTATTATTATTGTCAATTGAACAGCTACTTGATAAAGAAGATATAGGCACATTTTCAAAATAGGATGATTTTGATACACTAGAAAATTGTTGACTATCAGAATAAGGAGTACGAAATGGTGCAGTTGTTGTTCCAGTATTGATGATATAACGATTAGAATTAGACCACACAATATTCGATGAAGTAGTATTATAATGAGCAGGTGCTGAAGAATGCGGCAAAGAGCCAAAACATTGAGAAGTATTATTATTATTAGAAGAAGAAGACGACAACGAAGAAGGGTGAATTTCGGTTACAGTATGTTTAGAATTATCAGCATAAGCTGCAGCATCAGATACAACATGAGCTATTACTTCATCCAAATGAGTTGTAGTCGCAGTAATAGTATCCAGGCTAGATGAAACGGATACTGGAGTGCTTGATATACAAGTGGTTGGAGATGTGTTTAATGGGTTCGATTGTGTTCTTGATGCGGCTAGAATTTAAAAGTAATACATAAATTTCATGAGACTTTCAATTGATAAAATTGACTAAAACACATTTATGTGTAGTTGATTACTACTACTACTACTATTATTAATAATAATAATAATAATAATAACAATAATAATAGTAGTAATAATGACAACAATAGTAAACAGTGGGACTTTTACATTTGTCAGTCATGCTATATCATCCATCCAATTACAACACACCAATAACTGAATGAAACAATAAACCAAGGGGAACAACATTTAACATACAAAACTGAATAGAATAAATAAATAAATATATGGGGAAGAGCACACAAATAAACATATAAAATTATTACTAACAGTGACAACATAGTCTTCACACAATTCTGTTACTTAGGGCAATATAGATTAAAAAAATGACCAGAGCATACACGCACCCACACACACATACACAAGTACATTAAGATAATAGAACAAACTAAACAACATTGAATGATGAATACAGATGAGAGATAGCCAAAACAGACTTTCAGCCAAATAGTAAATAAACGACCAGAGACGACATAGAAGTAAAGCGATAAGCGAGGGGTAACTACCACCATCATCATCATCATCACCACAATCGCCATTACCACTTACGAGGAATTTACTCGGCAAGTGAATTCACTTTTCTAGGACAAATTTATTTTAAAAGAAAAAAGGAAAATGTGAATGCGCACAAAGCAACAAAACAACAAAAGAAACATAAAAGAAAAGTAATGCTAAAATTAAAATATTAAGATAATTTATTAGTACGAGTTAATCACGAATTGATATCAGTTAGAGGACCATCAAAAACAAGAGAGCACTGGACAGCTGCTGTTTCATCCAAGTTTGGGAATCATAGAGAGTACGCACCCACCAAATATGGTTCGAACCCAGGACCTTCCGATCACAAGGCAGGCTAGCTCGTATACCATTCAGCCACTGGGACCCGAGTCAATGACTCAATGGTATACGAGCTTGTCTTGTAACCGGAAGGTCCTGGGTTCGAACCATATTTGGTGGGTGCGCACTGTCGATGGTTCCCAAACTAGGATGAAACAGCTGTCCAGTACTCTCTTGTTTTTGATGGTCCTCTAACTGCTATCAATCCGTGATCAACTCGTAAAAACAAAATTGATCCTTACAAACCAACTATTGATAATCATTAACACGCTAATCACATAAAATTAACAGTTAAGTGACTGTAAATATATATTTACAAAGACACTTTTTGAAAGGATATTTTGACAGGTAACAACAAAATTGTGTCAAAAATAAGATGTACGACAGCAAAAACAATCTGGAACACGCTTTAACGCCTTAAATTTTCGACTGATACCTACGACTGAATCCCACAACACAGTTTCAAAAGTGAATTCATGTTGTTCTTAATTATTGCCAAAATTTTTTAAAAAAAAACACAGAAATATTACCTAACACCTCACAATAAACACAACTCCTTACACTTTACAAGTATACATTAGGAGGCATCCACGATCCTACTAGAGATCAAACCCAAGGACAGGATAAGCCTGTTGACTGTCTAACCTACTATTGACGACTACCAAAGTCGGATGAAATAGCTATTCAGTGCTCACTGATTTCCAGTGGTTCCTTAACTCATATCATCAGCTCAGCTCGTGGTGTAATCTGAAACCAATCAAATCTTTCCAAAATCAATACTTGAAGACAACTCCTTCAGTTAAAAAAAGCAAACAACAAAGTATGATGATGTACACTAACAACCTGTAGGAATCACATGAAAGTCTGCCTATCCGTTCTCGACATAGAACTTTGCACAAATGTGCAGCAGTTCAAGTAGCCATACTCCCTCCATGTAGCACACAAAGCAAGAGAAGAAAGTAGAAGAAATGCATAATACAGACAGTAAACAGAGGTGTGAGACAAAGGAATACTAATAAAGAAGAGCAATACAGTTCGATTGGAAATCATAAGTCACAAACAGTGGATGCATCTGCGCCAGCCATTGAAAACGATTTTGAGCCATATCACCAATTGTTTCCAACCATTGGTTTTTACCGTCCCGAGGACCCCAACCAGGAAGCCAGTCTACACCTTCCTACGTGGCTGGCTTAAACTAACTGTTGTGGATTTCATTGACTGGTGAGGCCATGTTTTCGTTTGACCGCCGCTAGCTTTTTTCCAGCCTGACCCTATGTCAGGTAACATTGACCGTCGAGGAAGGCGATGACTAGGCATACGTAACCCATATCTTAACCATCTCAATCGATATAACTTCACATCCTCGTCGATTGATTTCTCCTCCCACCTACATAGCACTCGACGCCTAACCTCAATATTGCCTACCTTATTATACCACTTCACACGGGAGATAGAGCGTAGGCATCAATGATCAAAGACAGCTAATCTTTTTGATGTGGTTGTGTTCTCTAAGCTGGATGGTTAATTCGCGAGGCTTTCATCACTATACCGGGTGGCATCTTCAGCGCAACGTAACACATGTCCTCACATGAGAGTAACTCAGTTTTTTACAAATGGATGTCAAGGTGAAAATCAAAACTTGAAAAACCTAGTACTTAGCACAGCAAAACACCACCTCACATGATCATGTACACACGCAATGCATCACCGATCTTCCCATCGCAGGAACTTATGCGAATTGAAATCATTGACATTATATTCAAAATGATTTGCATAGTGAACAAGTCGATTAGACTCTTTCAATTTTTCATGGAATGTTCAAGTAACTGATTCTGTCTGTCTGTTTTCGACATAGAACTTTGCACAAATGTGCGGAAGTTCAAGTCGCCACATTCCGTGTAGCACGCGAAGCAAGAGAAGAAAGTACAAGAAAAGCATAATAGAAACAGTGAGCAGAGGTGTGAGACAAAGGAGTAATAAAGAAATACAAAACAGTTTCATTGAAGATCATAAGTCACAGGGAGTGGATGCATCTGCGCCACTGAGAACGATTTTGAGCCATGTCACCAATTGTTTCCAACCATAGATTTTTACCGTCCCGAGGACCCCAGCCTGGAAGTCTACACCTTCCTACGTGGCTTAGACCAACTGTTGTGGATTTCATTGACTGATGCCAAGTTTTTGTTTGACCGCCGCTAGCTTTTTTCCAGCCTGACCCTATATCCGCTAACATAGCTCGTCGAGGGAGGCGATGGCTTGGCATACGTAACACATGTCCTAACCATCTCAGTCTTTGTAGCTTCACGACTTCGTCGATTGATTTCCCCTGTTTACCTAGAACTCTACGCCTAACCTCCATGTTGCTCACCTTATTATGCCACTTTACACGGGAAATAGAACGCAGGCACCTATGATCAAAGACAGCTAGTCTTTTCATGTCTTCCACTCTCAGTGGCCAGGTCTCACAACCATAAAGGAGGACGGAGCGGACTGATGAGCAGTACACCCGCCCTTTGGTCGATAGTCGAACATCTCGTCTACGCCAGAGTCGGCGTAAACTAACAAATGCGAAACGAGCCCCTTGTATTCGTGCTGAGATTTCGTCAGAGATCAGCCCGTTGGGGCTGATGGTACTTCCCAAATAAGTGAAGCGGTCAACGTGCTCTACCACTTCACTTCCTATTTTTAAACTAGGCGTCGATGTAGTCCAGTCCTGTAACATCATCTTGCATTTGGCGGGAGCGAATCGCATGCCAAACATTCGTAGATTGCGGCTCAAGGTGTTTAGAAGACTCTGCATTTCGTCAGCGTCTTCGCCTAGAAGGACTATATCGTCTGCATATTCCAAGTCAACGAGATTATTCCCGGTAGCAAGTCAATCCCTGAGTCGCTGAAGTCACCTAGGGTTAAGTCCATTAACACATCTATGATGAAGTTGAATAGAAAAGGAGATAATGGGCATCCTTGACGGACACCACTGGTCGTCATCAGTTCAGATGACAGCTCGCCGTAAGCCCTCACCTGGCTGTATGAGTACGAATAGAGTGCCTTAATCAGTGCAATATATTTTCTTGGAATTCCCTTTACAGCCAAGCATCTCCAGAGAACTTCCCGATCGACAGAGTCGAATGCTGCCTTTAGGTCAAGAAATATAATGACTGTTGGACGCCGGTAGGAATGCCTATGTTCTAGAATCTGTCGGAGGGTGAAGATATGATCAATACACCCTCTTCCTGGTCTAAAGCCTGCCTGGCTCTCTCGTGTTTGTGCTTCCCGAGCACCACTCAGTCTACGCATGATTATTGAGCCTAAGACTTTAGATACTATATTAGTCAAGCTAATCCCTCTGTGATTATCACAGGAAGACTTGTCTCCCTTCTTGTATATGGGGATAATCAGTGACTTACACCAACCCGATGGGACTTCTTCTGATTCCCAAACGCTGCCTAGTACCTCAGTTAATCCGGACAGTAAGCTGTCTCCACCGTACTTAAATACCTCTGGCGTCATTCCATCAGGTCCCGCTGCTTTGCCTAGTTTCAGATTGGTGACAGCTTTAGTAACCTCAGTTAGTGACGGAGGACCTGTATCTATATCCCATTCAGGGAGGTGTTGGATGCTCGGAAGGTTGAGCGTGGCTGTGGGCAAATTAAACTGCTCCTCATAATGCTCTTTCCAACGATCCAGTCGTCTATCCTGGAGCTAATTATAGTGCCATTTTTTTCCGAGATTGTCTCACTAATGATTTGTCTTCTCCCACCCGTTTCCCTGATGAGTCCAAAGAGTTGCCTGGTGTTGCCTATCCTCAAAGCTTTCTCCATCTCTTTGGCTTTTGTCGCCCACCACTGTTCACGGTCCTTGCGGAGACTTTTCGTAAGTTTCCTCTTGTGCAGCTTTCGCTCCTCATTGAATTCGGAGCTCGCCGGAATAAGTCTTCTAGCATCTATCAGTTCGGATGAGGCGGTGGAGATCCAGTGGTTTTTACTCACCTTTGGGTTTACCTTATTCACAGCTTTTACAGCTGTATCTATGGCTGCCTGGATATTTTTCCAAGTAACTGATACAAGTGATATTCTTTGATTGAGAAATCATCAAACAATCGGCCCCTTTATGATGCATGTACGGATAAGGATGGAATCTTTTCCAGACAAAATCAGTGAATTATAACAATATAAAGATTACTTAAATATGTTTATTATTTATTTATTTAAACGCAGAAAAAAAACTTGGTACAATAATGCACCAAGAAAGATGCGCCACACAAAATTTCATCTGTTGTGTGAGGGCTGAGATACTACCCAGGCGCCCAGACCGAAGCAGGTAGTTTTTTTTTAAGGGGCCACCACCCCCAAGCTTTTCACTCGGAGTCTCATCCGCAAGGCAGTGGAGCAGCGTTATGAGCTGCATTCCCATGGTTCCCAGTGACCCATATGGGTTCATACGCCATTTGATCCCATTGGATTCTGGAATCCATGTGCCTCACGTTAACTGCTTTTAGTCTAACCGCTATCCAGACAACCTTTCTGACATGGTAGGACGTGCAGGAACATGGGTCTCAGCCAGTTTAGCTTGTTGGGTCACTGCGGTATTCAAACCCGACCACCACGGCAAGGTAGCAGTTGTCGGCCGGGACACACAGTGATACACACATTGACTGGGTATTGGTTTTCAGGAGAACCAAACACACCCACCCCCGCCTCTTGCGAGACGAGACCGGTATGTAGGATCATCCTGTGGCGCAACCACTTGAGAGTCCTCTCCCTTGGTGGACCAACTTAAAAATGACTAACAAAACAGCAAACAAGAAAGTGTTTCACAGGTAGGAAAATAAATAAAAAGAAATACCTTCAGAATTTGTTCTATATAGAAAATTTGTAGTATCACTACTACTACTTCCACCAAGTGGAGTAGCACTTGAATTGCCAGCGTTGTCAAAACGTTGTTGATCAACGATTTGATCATTTTGATAGGTAGACGTTGTAAGTAAATTCATACTGGTAGCTGGAGCGTATCGTTTTTCTTTAGCTGCAAGACGGCTGACTATTATAGGCGGCTCAAATCCAATTTCTTCAAGACCAGCAACAGATGGTGTCCGAGGTATGTCTGAAATCATTGAATTATCTATTGATCCCAGAGAAGATGAAGTAATAATATCCGTATGACGATAAGGATTCACTGGTGTAGGCTAGAGGTGTAAATAAAGATGAATAATATTTAATATATCTGTAAAAAATATGTATAGATCGAATAAGAGTACTGATCAAAAACTGTATGCAACATGCATTAAAGGACAGTGTAACTTTACACATACTCAAATACGGATTTATTAAAAATATAAATTAGAACGACATTAAATTATGAAAACTAAAGAGTAGTAAAACCAAGAATAATAATGAACGGTCATGTAAATGTGTTAATAATTAAGTGATTCACTATCTATTGCATAAAAAATGAGTCGTCATTCAATAACATTGAGAGATGTCTATAAGAACACAATTCATAAATACTGAATGATAACACTTACATGATCATTCCGCTGAGAAGTATTGCTACGATAAACCTGCATAGGATTGGGGTGCATTACCTGTTGATTACTGCGGCTGGTACCCATCATATTTTGGTTATTCATTCCATAATTGGGTGCAGCAGGTTCACCGAGCACTTGATGTGGATTTCCCATCTCAGACATATCTGTGTACGGCATTCTTGATGCCTTAGGTATAGGAGTACTTTGAGCACCAACATAATCACTTTGAACAGATGGATTAGTAGCCGAGACGTACTGACCAGAAACTGGTTGGTTCATTGAAGAAGCACCAGGGGTAACCGACGTCAAGACTCTTGACCCACCAGGTGAGATAGGCGCTGGTCTATTTTGAGATTGTTGATAATACATTGTTGGATGCTGTGCAGGAACCTGTTGTGCAAAATAACCATGTCTCATTGGTTGTTGCTGCTGTTGCTGTTGGTGGTGATGGTGAGTTTGACTTTGTGGTGATATGGAATGATACGGATCATGGACTGCAGCAGGATGCTGTTGCCATACAGGATTACTAATATAGTTATTATATGACTGCCCGTGTGATTCATTAAGTTGTTGGTGAACAACGTTACTAGACTGATTAAAAGATGAGTAAACAAGTCCTGAACATGAACCGCTTTGCGGTCCCACATTGGATTGAGCATGAGGGTGACGAGGCATTACATGTTCCTGCTCCTGTTGAATAAGATGGAGTTGTTGTTGCTGCTGTTGATGGTGATGCTGTTGTTGTTGCTGCTGATGTTGTTGTTGTTGTTGCATAAGCTGCTGATTGTGTTGATGTTGAACTTGACGTTGATGTACTTGCTTAGCTAAAATTTCTTTAAGACGCTGGCGTTCCAAATCTGTACCAGAATAATTGCTTTGCTGTGCATGAGACTGTGGATGAGAACCAGAATAGGAATTTAATGATGAGCCTTGATCAACAATCACTGCTACTGAAGACGATATATGTTCAGTGTTTGAAGACTGGGAAAGGATATTTGATGGAGGAACAGTCTGTGAAGCATCCTCTAAAGGCATTCTACCATTATGTATTCCTGAACTACTACCGGCAACAAAAACATTACCTGGATTTGTTGGAACAGAATGACATAGTACACCAACATTACCAGGGGATGATCCTGTTCCAGGAGTAGCAGGGGCTGAAAATGTGTTTCCTGGAGCACACTGCTGACTGTTAGGTGTACCTGGAGTAGCAGGATGCGAAGCAGCAAACGAATGTACCTGTTGTCGACCGCCTGGACTTTCTGAAGGGACCGAAGACTAAAAATAGAAATAAGAAATGAGTAATAATTATGGATAACACCAGAGATAATCAGAAAAGACACTTGAAAAAGACAATGAGATCAAAGTAACTGGACAAATGTGTGATTCTATAGTAATTCTATAGTCCCAGTGGCTGAATGATACACGAGCTTGCCTTGTAACCGGAAGGTCCTGGGTTCGAATCCCAGTGGGTGCGTACTGGTGATGATTCCCAAACTAGGATGAAACAGCAACTGTCCAGTACTCCCTGGTTTTCAATGGTTCTCTAACTGATATCAATCCGTGATCAACTCGTAAAATGTGAAATTATTGTAAAAAGCACAATACAACCAGGTCACTATCTGATAGAGGAATTAGTAATCATACGATAAGTCTGTTCATAGTCTAGTGTAATAATATACAATGCATTCAATCAACACAGAAGAAACAACATGTACATATATATCTTGATTTATTCACGTTTAAAAATTCCTCTGTATGTGATAACAAGATCGATTATCAACTGGGTTAAAAAAGCATTCATACTGAATTAACAAACGGGTCAACTGTAATTCATTAAAAAAAGTACTTACCTGAGATGAAATGTGATGGCTGCTAGGCAAATTCGTATGATGAGACTGAGACACAGGCGAAAGATGTGGTGATGGCATAGGTGTAACAGTCCCCGTGTTGTTATTCCTCATCAACTGGTTAATATTTGAAGGAGATTGAGGAGGAACAGGTGACTGTGCTGGACTTGTTAATGAACTTGTACCATGAGGTGGATATGGATGCGGAGCATGAAAAGAAGTTGGAGTTGGAGCATGTATTGATGCAGGGGATCTTATTGGTGCAGGAGACACTGAAGAACAAGCAGGTGGTGGAGTTGGCTGTTTTAAATTACTAGGTGAATTTACGCCAGCAGAACCAGTGTTCGCTGAATTCACATTTCCAGATGGAGGCCAGATCGGAGGAGGTGGCGGTAACGAAGTCTGATGACGAGATGGAGGTCTAGAGTTAACCGGTGACGCCAAATATGAAGATCCAGGAGACTGAGTTGCTAATCCTGGCACTTGTTGGGAGTTTTGGTGAGCTGGTATACTACCACCAGATGTATTCAGGTCACTATTGGAGAACGACAAACTCTGATTTGAAGGTGCCTGTGAAATACAAGTTGCATTAAGTGGAGAGGAAAGAAAGAAACATACTTAGATAACATCAGCACTTCACACCCAACATTAACCTATCTGAAAATAACTATTTTCACAGGGAAAAAAAGGTATCACTTAGTCGAGCTAGTAGGCTAAAACATGTTTCTTCTACGCAAATAAAAACTTCGACAATGTGTAAAACGAAATATCTTGGTGATACTACCGTGAAGAATGAAATAAAAAACACCTGACGATTGCAAATGCATAGTATAGGCTTTCTAATTTATTGTACTCGATGAACACGCATGAAATAGACTAAAAGCCTTAAAAACTTTTAAAAAATGTTCGACTAGAATAGTAACAATCAAATTACTGATTTCACAGTAAAAACAATAGCTGGTTTAAGAGCATTTATAAACACCCATGTTTAGATATGATAGAGAAGATTTGGAGCTCAGGTGGATGATTTTGATGTGGTTGTGTTCTCTAAGCTGGATGGTTAATTTGCGAAGCTTTCATCGCCCTACTAGGCGACATCTTCAGCGCATACTTCAATTTGAAGTGAGCTTTTAGATTCGGAATTTCATCAAAAGACATATACCCCCAAGCCAACCTATCAAACCAAAAGCCCCTAAGGAAAGCACAAAGAAAATCACCTTACCATATATAAAGGATATTTCAGAAATCACTACAAGACTCTTCAAACCTTTAGGAATTGACGTCGTACACAAACCAACAAAGTCACTTCACTCAATTCTATGTCAACCAAAAGACTGAACAATGAAAGAAGATAAAACCAACATCATCTACAAAATAAATTGTAACAACTACGAAAAACACTACATTGGCCAAAGTGGACATCCCCTTCGTATTCGTATCCACGAACATAAGCTAGCCGTCAAAAGACATGATATCCACTCCCTCATATCACTGCATACAGACAACCATGGACATCAATTCGACTGAGACAACGTTCAAATATTAGACAGAGGAAACAACAAGAATGCTAGAGAATTTTTAGAGGCTTGGCATTCCAGTGAATTATCAATCAATAAACACATCGAGATAGACAAAATTTATCAACCGATAAGAATGAAACCTCACACACACACACACAAAAGGTCAAAGAAACAATCAGTTCCAATACAAGTAGTCTAGAGGGTGAGAAAACACACAAAAACAAACAATCATGTTCAAGGTCACCCACCAGGAGAGACGACTAATAAACTCATGGAGAAATTTAAAAGCTCACTTCAAAATTGAAGTATGCGCTGAAGATGTCGCCTAGTAGGGCGATGAAAGCTTCGCAAATTAACCATCCAGCTTAGAGAACACAACCACATCAAAAACACCCATGTTTGCTGATTAATTACCCAAAATTGTTGTACATCCTAATAAAAAAACAACGAAGGAAGGAAGGAAAGAGAAGCACTAAAGCTGGATTTGCTAACTGATAACAATAAATAAAGGCAAAGAAAGACTAGAAATTTTATTAAATCAAAACAAAGAGGAATGTTTACATAATTATCAATAAACATATTAATTTGTACAAAAATTAACATTCTCAATGTAAAATTTCCAATGTAAGCGTATACTTCAGAATGATGTAAAAGAGACAATCAGGTGGATTGGAAATGTAAACGTAGTATGAAGTTGTCAGCATACCACTACCGTTGAAAAGAAAGTAACTCGTCAAAAAAAGAAAATTTTAAAACATACGGACCCTATTCTTCTATGCTACAAGTGACATAGTACACAAGTGTTGGTTTGTAGGGATTTGATTGATTTCAGGATAGTACAGGACATAGTACAGTCTAAACAACTAATAAAAAAACAAATATCCCCACAGTAATACATTCATATATTTTCTAGGATGACCAATGGATCTGAATACAAAATAAATCTCATTATTTGACAGGTTAATGTATTTTTATTCTCCTGCTCCTATTCACAAGTAAAGGTAAGCGAAGGGTGGATGTTGTTGAACTTAAGTAACAATTCGTTTATGTTAACCTTCTCATCAGCTAAGATAAATGTATCATCGACATACCGGTAATACATATCCAACTCCTTAATGGTATCCTTTAATTTCCCGTTTTCAAGTTTTGACAGAAAGACGTCAGCTAATATTGGGCCTAATGGTGAACCCATAGCTATTCCATCTACTTGTCCATAGTATGTACATTCATTGTGCATTTAAGAAGTAATTCTTTTAGGCTACACAAGGGGATTCCTAAGTCTAATTGCCTATCGGTGATTTCTTGACAAATATAATCAACTGTTTCCATAAGCGGTACGTTAGCGAATAGTGATGATACATCCATGGATAACATCCGTTTATACCTCACATTAGTCTCGGATATTTTAGAAATAAAGTCGAAGACATCACTAATTCGATGTTGCACGGTTTCTCTGTGCAAAGGACCCAGAATCTTAACTAACCACTTCGCTGTTACGTGAAATGGAGAGTTATACATATCTAAAACAGGGCGAAGAGGAAGACCGGGTTTGTGCACTTTTGGTAGACCGTAAAGACGTGGAGTATTGGTACCCGCAGGTTTCATGGACTCATACATGGTTGGTGATAATACTCCTATTTGGTTCAGCTTTTTGGAGGAGTCGGTCATTTGTTTCTCAGCTCTTACATTGAGGTCTTTGGAAATACCAAGCGATTGAAATTTAGTTTGATCACTCAAAATACCTTCCATTTTCTCAATATAATCGCTTTTGTCCAGTAAAACTATACCATCCATTAATGTATTCCGTAATATCCATGGACGATCACACTACACAAATACATAGAGAAACCGACGAAAATAACTTTCTCAAAAAGTGAATAAAAAGCAATTCGATATCGATCGTCAAAGTACAGTACTTTACTTCTTGCATATTATCCACCAACGCAACCTCTAATGGACAATTTACCTTCTCATTAAGGAACTGAACTGAGTAAAATCTAACTATCCAGTGAAACAATACTACTTCTGTAAGAAGTCATGATGAATAATATTTGCGGCTATAGTGTATTCGTTTCTGTTGGTAGCTGCTACTCTGATGTGGTGGCATATCGAGATGGCATATCGCAATGATTCCACAAGCTAGGCTACCTGGAGTATGTGTTTCCAAAGCTTCTATCATGCTAGAAACGTCTTTGGATAGTGGTTGGTTTAAAAGCAGTAACCATTATAATCCAAGTCAATCACACACTGTGTTAGGAGGGGGGAGTTGAGGATAAAGTTGTATTGCTGACAGATAGGGGATGTGATGGCCATGCTTCCTCTTCGCACTGCAGTCATGAGGTTAGAAAAGAGTAACCTCGAAAATTGTATATCTCAATCTACCTTGCAGCAGTCCATAGCCAACAGCAAGATATTCATATGAACACAATTCTGAAATCCATTTCAAACAGGTCGTGTGACTGGCATCAAGCAGCTGTCCTCTGCGCTTTTCAATAATGCAACACTAACACTTTTTCAGAAAGAAGAAATTAACTTCAAAGGTTTGAACAGTCTGTATGCAATCAGCGCTTACACATTTCTTGTATGCACGCAAAGCTTGAAAGTGTATTAAGAAAACCATTGCCTATCCTAATTTTAAAAATTTAGGACTGAGGAATCATTCAGTGCTAAGAATTCACATATACTTACAAAGAAAGAAAATTATGAACACACATACACACACACACAAATAATTACCTTGGTTAAAGTTTGATTGCACATGGAAGGATGATAAGGAACAGTGGGATCGACAATGCTAGAAGTTGAAGGTGTATGAGATGGTATATTACGTTCCTGAATATAGCTACCATTTGAAGATTCAGTAGTTAGTGAACTATGCAATTCTTTCGTCTGAATAACATGCTGTTGTTGTTGACTCTGTAGTTGTTGCTGAGATGATTGACTCGGCAACTGTTGCTGGTGTTGTTGATGGTGATGAGGGTGATGATGATGAAGAAGATTCTGTTGTGGAGAATGTGCAACCCCTTGGTGTTCAGACTGCATATGATGAGGTGTACGATTTTGAGGATGATTGT
This sequence comes from Trichobilharzia regenti, assembly GCA_944472135.2. NCBI lineage: Eukaryota > Metazoa > Platyhelminthes > Trematoda > Strigeidida > Schistosomatidae > Trichobilharzia > Trichobilharzia regenti. Next base: position 129,985,917 of record OX235262.1, on the reverse strand, counting down.
AAGTTGAAGGAGATTCTAAGCTATAAGACAAATCTGATCCAGACTGCAAAGAGACCGTTTGATCTGCCAATGTATTAGATTGACAGTATGGTTGTGTAGGTGATATTGTGTTAACTGTCCCTCCTGAAGCCATAGTTGTAGGAATATGAGTTTGATTTGAACGTAATGTTGTTCGATTGTTACGAGCTTGTATCTATAAACCAAGTAATTAAATATTATTCGCACTATTTTATACTCAAACAGACAATCTAATGAGAGAATCAAGGTTAATATTATGACCACTATTATCAATTAAATAAAACTAATAATTACTTACCACCCAAGTTCCACGTTCTTCACTAGAAAGTCGACGCCAGAGTTTACTTATTTCTTTAGCACGAACAGTAAATTCTGGATATTGACCGCGTAATGTAGGATGTGATATATTTGCGTGCAATACTGGAGCAATAGTCGACTGACCACCTAAACGTTCATCTTCTTCCCATTTATGATAATTAATTCGTCTACTAGCCGAACCCGAGGTATTAGAATTCGAACTAGACAGACATACTTGTGAATTGTTCGACACTGTACAGGGCAGAATGTTTTGTTGATTTGAACGATTTAAAACATGATGAGTGTTCCCATCAATGGTGGGTGACCTCATTAAGTCTGCAAAACATTGAATATAGATGAATTCATAATTTGAATTAGAGTTAACTGTATAATGAAGTTGAAAAAAACGATTACAACACAGAGATATATAAAGACAATCATTAAAGGGGAGGGATTACATCATCTGCTCAGTTGTATTTGATCATAGGTATCTGTGCTCTATCTCCTATGTTAAATGGCATAGTTGGATGAGCAATATTGAGGTTAGACGCCATGTTAGGTAGGAAAAGAAAGCCAATCGATGAGATTGTGGAGCTAAATCAAATGAGATGGCTAGGAAATGTGTTACGTATGCTGAGCCATAGCTTTCCTCAACGGGCAATGTTAGCGGACTTGGGATAAGGTTGAAAAAGCGCTAGTGGTGGTCAAACCAAAACATGGCATAGGTCCATAAGATCTTGAACAGTTAGTTCGAGCCATGTTGGGAGTTTCAGCCTTCATGGTTGGGGTGCTCGTGATTCTAAGAATTAGTGACTGAGGACAATTGGTGATATGGCTCAAAATCGTTTTCAGTGGCACAGATGCATCCACTCTTTGCGATATGTTATAACCACTAAACCCTAACGTTTCTCCATGTTACTACTCTTTCTTCCTCATATTTCTACTAACAAACGTCCTTTTAAATCTCCTTTTTTCTCTTTCTTGTCTTTCACTATGTGCTAAATGGAGTGTGGCAACTAGAACTATTGCAGAGAAGTGCAACAGTTCTGTGTTGAAAACAATCAGTCAGTCATTTTCACAGTTGCCTACACCATAAAATATTAATCCATCAAATTTGAAATCGTCAAACTACGCACCTTATAGAGAAAAATTAACTCATTTTAGCTTCTTTTCTTCAACATCTTTCATTAATATCCATCTAATGTCGATTTACTTCTCCATACTGTTAGCAAAACTAGATGAAATAGTTCCACATAACCAGAGTGATTTTAATTTAATGAGTTCTTTTCAGTGAACAAATCTAATTCCAATCAGAATCTTAGTCAACAGTTTATGTGTTATCAGTTAAGTGTTCTGCCAACTTCAGTATACGGGCCAACTTATAAGTTAGCTTCAATTTTGACTAATTATCGAAAGTTTTAAGCAGCCATTATTGATGTGAACAGATTTTATTCTAGTCTAATTATGTCAAAAGGTGAACCGAACAAAAGTAAATGATATTTCAATTTAAGTAATTAGATATGAATACATTGAGCCATTGTGATGGGTTTTCAATGAAACACCAACCTACAGTTTCAATTTCTTCATGAATTTCGACCTCAGAAACTACGCTGCTTAGAAAAATGAACAGCGATATGAAAGACTTGTGTCATTAATAGCCGCTGTTAGTTTTCATCTGACAAAACTCTATTTCACTCAACATGTTGTGAGTAATATGTGGGTATACTCTTTTACACTAATTGTACTTTAGGAATATTCATATGGAAGAACAAGGTACATTAACATTGCTGTCATTACTATCATCCATTTAACAACAAGCAAACCAGATTTAAATAATGGAATCAAACAAATAAAGGACGTATTACTAGTGAATAATTACCCGTTAGAATTTGTTCAGAAATATATAAAGAACCACAGAAAAAGTAAGACTAGCAATAAAAAAATAGCGAAAATAATATAGAATTCAAAGCCTCTGCAGTACTGCCATATAAAGAAGCAACGTCAGAGGTCTTACGTCGGATTCTCAATGACGCTGGAATCACGATGGCATTTAAGCCAACCAACCAACTCTCTCCAAGATAAACTTTGTCGGCTTAAGGACCCCCTCCCCCTCAACAGATCGAATTAAGAAAAATAATATAATTTACCAAATACCATGTGATAACTATGAGGACAATTACATAGGTGAAACTAGTGGATTGGGGTTAACTAGATTACTGGAACATAAAAATTTAGCTAGACCTAGAATAACTAACTATGATTCCATATTAAATAAGTTTATCTTAAACATCACACAGTGATGCAGTATTAACAATTGGATGATGTTTCGAGCATAAATTATTGCTCATCATCATATTCATTTGAGTCTAAACTAAAACAGACTAAAAAAGAATTTATACTCGAAACCTTGTCATCCAGTTGTTAATACTACCTCGCTGTGTGATATTTAAAATAGAAACTTATCTACCACTGTGCCCAAGTTTTAAACTTACACTCGAATAATTGACGCTGCTAAGTTAAATAACTTAGAAAAAAGCCCAGACACTGGATTGCATTCACTTGTATGTAATAATCACAAAATAATGATGGGACAGGGTGACAGTATTAAAAAGTAATATATTTAGGTGGAGAGAAAAGTTGATCACTGAACCTATGTTTATCGACTCAACATCGTAGACGTGCATTCGGAATGACGCAACGCCTATACCAGAGAGATGGAAAGTGGCAACAAATAATAAAGGGAAGTTGCAGAGAGAGAAACAGAGAAAATATACATAAGACAAATTGTGAAAACGTGTGGTAGTAATAATTTATGCTCGAAACCTTTTCATCCAGTTTTTAATACTGCATCACTGTATGATATTTAAAATAAACTTATCTAATAAGATATGACAAAAAATATAATTTACAACATTATACTCCTAAGAGAGTAATCGTATTCGAGCAAAACATTCGACAAATACACACTTACTAGGATTAGGCATATTACAAGGACTCTGTAATTCAGTAGAACATCTTAAGATAACTTCTTCAGAACCACTGTTAAAGCGTAGAACACCAGATGTAGTAGCATGCGGAGATAATGAATTCGGATGATTTGTAAATTGTCGAGAATTAGGTGAAGTGATATGCTCAGTTTGATAAACATGTACAGGTTGATTGTTGTGTAATGTATTCTGTCCATGTACAATCATTTGCTGTTGTGTTGGAGGGGTACGCTGAAGTCCACTGGAACCATGCACAGGATGTGATACACACGAACGTTGTATATATTCAACTGGAGTGTTTTGTTGACAACACACTGGAATAATATGTTGAGTATCCATAGTAACATTGGATTGTGGCGATGACATAAGTAGTTGGGTTGAATTCGATGCTTGTGGAACTAGACACTGTCCAGTAGGAGAAAGCATAATAGCACCTTGATTGGATGTAGAAATCAAACGTGAATGAGACTGTTGTTGTTGCTGCTGTTGTTGCCACATTCCAGGTCTTATCACTTGAGAAGGATATGGTGGTGGAGGTGGAGGAGTCATTGTGTTAGGTGATTTAGGTTGTAAAGGTTGAGAGATGAATTTTCCATGTCCACCAACCACTGAAAGATGTTGTTGTTGCTGTTGCTGATGTTGCTGTTGTTGTTGTGGGCCTGGTTGAGGAATTGGACTTTGTAAAACTATAGGTGAATTAGACTGACGTTGAATTTGTTGGTGCGGTGGTGCTGATGGTGGTGGTGGTGGTGCTGGTTGTTGCTTTTGAGACTGAGTCAACACACGTCCAGGAACGGGAACAACATGAGCATAGAAGTAGGATGGTTGTGAACCTCGAATTTGTACTCGACCACCTATAAACAAACATTAATATTCCAAAATGAATATATATCACTATTTACAGATAGATCAGTTATGGCTATACGTGTGTACGCCTGCTATAAAAACAACCAATACAAAAGATATTAGATATTAACCATCAATAAAGTTAAAATATATATATATATATATATATAAATTCGTAAGCGAATACGCCTACCTAGAATCAAATATTTCGAATCTTTATACAAACTCACAGTTTACTACTGAATAACTAATCAATACTATAATATTAATAAAATTATCTAAGGCTTAAATACTATTACAAGAATATAAAAAAGAGTATTCATCTCGTAATTCTATATCATACTGATGTATATAATTTTGTATTTTGTCATCATTTAAATAAAAAGCTGGATTATTATAGCAAAAAAACTATTTAAGATTTATTCGTTAATATTTTTCACGCTATAAATTTTATTCATAGACAGACAGTACACCCTATCTATCTAGGTAGGTGACCAAGACAAAAAATAGTATGAATGGCAGTACAATATTCACCTTCCATAAAAATAACTACTGTACTCTGATTATTACTAATAATAAGATTGGATTTAGGTGAGATAGAAACACTTTTAAACTGTTATAACAGGCTCTAAATATAAGAAGAAATGCTAACGGACCTATTTTACCTCGATTCTATGGTAGACCAAAACTATACAAACCAAAATTCCCTTACGACCAATCGTTACGCTTCCAGGAACACCAACATATAATCTACTTAAAGAAATTTTCAGGAAATTAAATTACCTAACAGAATCATGCGACCATTCTATCAATTCGTCAATTCAATTTTTAGAGAGAAAATTAAAAACATTCAGGTAGAAGACAATGAAATAATGGTGTCCTTTGACGATGTCACAGCATTATATACTTCAATTAGCCCAAAACTAGCAACAGAAACTATGCAACAATTGCTGTATAGTGATGAAAACATAAAAACGCAATGTTCAACTTGGATAGAACTCATAAAATTATGCCTTAAAACATACTTCCATTTCAATACTCAAATATATGAGCAAATAAAGGGAACACCAATGGGATCGCCCAAATCAGGATTAATACCTGAAGCCCTTATGCAAAGATTAGAATTAATAGCTCTACCTATAATTAAACCAAAAATCTGGGTACGTTATGTTGATGATACATTTGTAATAATTAAGAGAAATGATTAAGAATATACCCATAAATTAAGAAACAACATATTTGAAGACATCAAATCCACCAAAAGAGAAGAAGAATTAGATAGCAAAATCCCATTTTTAGATGTCTTAGTCAGGTGAACTAACATAGGAAATTTAGAAACACAAGTATATAGAAAATCAACGCACACAGATCAAATACTCAACTATACTAGCAATAATCCAATTACTCACAAACGAAACTGTGTGCAGACATTGTTTAAAAGAGTTCAAACACATTGTAGCACTCCAGAGTTGAAAAGAATGGAAGAAAAATACCTACAAACGGCCTACAAAAAGGTTATCCACAAAATTTCATCAAAAAGTGTTTAAAATCGAATCATAACACCAACAAAGAACCGTCATCAAAGACCACAAGAAAATTCATCTTACCATACATGAGAAATATCTCTGAAATAACAGCTAGAATATTGAAACGGCTGGATATAGATATAGCACACAAGCCAGTCAAATCGCTTAATTCGATATTATGCAAACCGAAAGATCCAACAGAAAAAGGGATAAAATTAATACCATTTACAAAATAAATTGTATGAACTGTAACAAGCATTACATCGGCCAAAGTGGGCGTCCCCTTCCAATTGGAATCCAAGTACACAAATCAGCCGTGAGAAGACACGATATATATTCTTTAGTATCAATGCATATAGACAATTACGGACATCAGTTTGAGGATTGGGATAATGTCAAAATCTTAGACAGAGGAAACACCACCAAAAGTGCAGTCAAAGAATTCCTAGAAGCCTGGTTAGTACTCAAACGTATATGCTATTAACAAACACGTTAACATAGACGAAATATACCAACTAATACAAAGTAAATCAGGTGACGAGAAAGTTTAAAATCCAAGTCAATAGAAAATGGTCAATACATACATAAAGATCGTTACCGGGAGACGCAATAATATCACTCATGAAGAAATTTAAATCATTTCACTTTATGCTAAATATTGCGCTGAAGGAGAATGTTGTCCAGAAGGTGGACGACGAAAGCTCCGCAACTAAACCAACCAGCTCAGGGAACACTATTAATCGCAAATTATCCACCTGAGCTACAAATCTTCTCTATTATTTCAATAAACTCAACTGCCTAGTGAGTTAACCAAACAGTGAGAAATGATCAACAAGTATAGAAAAGAAAATTACAATAAGTGATAAAAAATATATACCTTGGGAATCAACATGTTGTTGTTGCTGCTGCTGTTGCATCGGTCGAACCTGATTCTGAGGAATAGGAACTGTAACAAGAGAAGAACGAGATATTTGATGTTGTTGAATATTGACTGGTTGATTGCTTGATTGATATTCTAAACATTGTTCTACCACCGGCCGATGAGAATACGGTTGTCTAATTGGATCAGGATTTGAATGGATTATATTTTGGCGTTGTTGTGGTATACGTTGAACAGACATCTCAGACGGTGGAGGTGTTGTACTCAAATCATTATTGAAAACAGTATTTTGTATTATTGATTTTGGACTATCATCAGCTAGAGTCGGTTCACTAAGCTCAAAACCTGTAGAGGGTCCAAGCTGTGTTTCAATGTCACTAACAGATAATTCAGGTAGATTACCTGTTAGAGTATTAACACAATGACGAGGATGAGGTACAGGGACATTTCTTGAGGGAACAGGATCATGGTTACTGGGTGTTTCCCGGGAAGATAAATTATATGAACCCATAACTGCACTATTAGGGTGGTATACATCAGTAGAATTAGCCAACTGATCCAATGAAGCATCAGGAGGATCGTTAATTATATGAGATGCCGTTTTACGAACCTGAAAGTAAGAAATAGAACCAATTGTATGTGAAAGATTGTATGAAGTATGAGACAGTGCAATACTTAAATTAAAACCACAATAAACACTGAGTGGTAAATGCGAAAGATCACTCCAACGGCAATCATAGAACAGCGACGTTCAGGGATTTAGACGATTTGAAATCACCAATTGCCCCCCCCCCAGTTGCACGAATCCGGTCAGCACCCACACTAAATAATAGACACTTGAAAGTGGTTACTTTCCAATAATTGACCACTGTACTCATTATAGGCACACAGGTCAATCATAACTCAAATAGCTCTGAGGTAACGTTTCTGACAGCAGCACTGGGTGGTGCAGGTTCAAACCACTAGATTGACACCAATTCTATCGGGGTTTGAGATACAGTTTGCCAAAAAAATAGTCCCAGTAATCACAAAACCTACGTCGAGGTATTTCTGTCGACTACCTCCAACCGTTTAACATCAATTCAAAACACTGACAATTCTTCAACACGAAAAGTTTACCCTGAATTTTCAATTTAATTTAATTCATCGTAATCCATTGAACTAGCCCTATCATCCCAAATAAAACAGGTTGAGAATTACAATGTTTTAGTCAGAGTTCGTCGCATCAATTTGATACCATAATCTAACCACTTCCTTGTCACAGTAAAATACCAAAGTTAGTACACTTTTAAGGTTTGGTAGCAACAAAGAGGAAATGTAGAACTCAAGTCCCCAAAAGTTCATATAGATACTAGATCCTATAAAGAGTGAGGCCTTAGCTAATGGGGCAAAGTCGCTTGACGAACTGACTATGAAGATAAGTCTTTAAAAATTTACCGATTTGCCTTTTAAAAAAAATATATGATTACAAACCTGTTGCTCTTGACTAAGCAGATGTGACTGCGGTGTTTCTGTAATTAAATTACGCTGAACATTACTTGGATGTTGATCTTCCATGACTTGAGAATAGACAGAAGATGGATAATTATATTCTGCCTTCTCATAGAGAGATTTATTGACAGAGGTATGGTGATGCTGCTGTTGACTGTGATTATCAAACGGTGGATTTATTAAATCTTGTTGAGCAACAAATTGCTTTAAACACGTTCCTCCTTCCGAATTAGTAGGCTCTTTTATTCTTACAGACTCTGCAACTTCAGACTGATAGACAACTTTTTCAGAGTTTGGAAAACTTTCCATTGGTTGAGAATGCTGATTATTATTCTGAGAGTGAATAAATGATACATGAACAGGGCTTTCATCAGTTGAGGCTGACGGTTTCAATGAATTCTTCGATGGTTGCCCCACTGGTAAATGATTAGGATTTTGAAGTTGATTTGTTACAACATGATCTGTAGACACTTGTTGTGGTGTAATATCATTTAAATCAGTTTCTTCTGTAGAAGCCAAGTCTCCAAATCCAAACAAATAATCATCCATGAACATAAGATCAGCAGCTTCATTTAAGCCTGATGTTTATGAGAGAAAAAACGCAATTTATCAAGATACATTCAATAATTTCATAAATACTGGAAAAATTATACATATGAAAATAATAGTGCTATCAGAGAATGGCCGGTGGATCCACATAGGAATTAACCCACAAATGACCCAGTTTAAGTTGCTACACTTCCAAGAATTACACAAAATAACAAAACAGACAAAAATGACACTAGAGTATACTAAGATGGTTGTGTGATGAGGAGGATGATTCAATAAATCTTAGTGAAGATTTCCAGGATATGGAAAATGGTGTATCAGTAAATATACAGATATAAACACGATTTCATACATGAAACACATCAATATGTTTATATCATAAAAAGGATCAGTTATATAACGAAGCACTCAATTACACAAGGTTAGCTCCTAAGATTTTTACGTTATGATGGCACTGCCCTACTTTCTGTTACCAGACGTTTCTGGTTTACAGCTAAACGACACAACAACGTGTTTGACATTAAAACAGCATTGATGGGAGCCTAGTACAATCAACTACGAGGACAGGGAATGTCTGTCTCACACTAACATTTGTCTGCTGTTATTATTATTACAGTTCCCTTGGGTTCCTAGTGGAACATACGGCTTCAACTGTACGTCTCCACTTGCCACTTCTGTCTTCTGCTCTACTTTTCACCTGCATCCATGTTAGTCCATACTCTTTCAACTCCTATTCACACGATCTCCTCCATGTCACCCTTGCACTGACGTCCCACTCGCCGCCGCTTCCCTTCCACTCGAGCAATAGCCTGACGCGCGCGCAATGTCACCCAGTGGCCTCCTCAGCGAGTGTCCAATCCATCTCCACTTCCTCCTGCATATTTCTTGGGCGATTGATTCTTGTTTTGTTTGTTCCCATAGTTCCTTGTTGGTGATTCTTTCCGGTCCGGTCATCTGATCTTCAGTATAGAGCGAAGACAGTTGTTGATGAAGGTATGCAACAGGCTGCTGGAAATATTCTTTGTGACCCGCCCGCCAAGTTTCTGATCCGTATAGAAGAACCGACTGACTTGACATTTGTATTGAAAATCCGACCGAATTTTGTTGTTGATGCTGAGTGACGAAGATTTCCAGATTGGTTTCAGGTTGACGAATGTGTTTCTCGCCTTCCCGATTTTCGATTTGACAGCCTCGTCCGCTCCTCCTGTAGTTGAGACAATGCTCCCTAGATAAGTGAATGAAGTGACCTCTTTCAAATCCCTCCCGTTGATGATGATTGGCGTTGGATGTTTCTGCTGTTGTTATTATTGGTTGGTTATTTTCATAACCTTCGTCTTGTCTATGTTCACCTGTCCTGTCTTCGCCAGCTGCTTCTTCGACCAGTTTGTCGGTTTTCGCTTGTAAGTCCTCGATTTGGAGTGACATCAAACATGAATCATCCACTCGCGAAATCCAGGTCTTCTAGGTTCTTCACGTCGGTTCAGGATATCCCTGTCTTCTCGTTTCCCACTGTCTGACGCATAATCGTTGTGGATCACTTGACATGTGCCGTTGCCGTACAGCTGTTGAATAAAGTTGATGAATATTTGGGGTACGCCGTTTTTTCTACTGCGATAACTTTAATTCCCTGCTTTTCTATTTGATATGCTCTTCCCGATTGTATAAAGCTTTGCGTTGATTCATTAATCAATCATCAGAAGTGGAGAAAATCCTGCTTCCATGCGGAACAGTTTGCTATCAGAATGGAATATTTGCCCACACAAAGTTGTCAGGCCTTGAGAACATACGGTTCTCATTGTCTCCCCCTACTCTCTCTCTCTCTCTTTCTCTCTCTGTATACTCATGGAGAATATAAACTATGATATAACCCGACATTATCCAACATCTCTGTGTGACAATGACCAGAAATCAAACTCTCTTCTATGCAACATAGTATTAGTCCACGGTCATGTGTATTCGTTTCGTAGTCTTGAAAATGCATTAGACAGGTAAAACCAAAACTATTTAGTACTCTTTTACAGAAACTGGTAGATGCAAACACTCTTTAATTGTATTCACCTAATTGTTGGATAATGTTAAGTACAATATCAACCTACTTTTACTGTTTCACACTCCTGTGGAAAAATAAACAGAATTCAATAATGAAAAGTTTTAAGAAATACCAATAAAGGTTTACCTGCTGGAGTGGCAGCTTGTGGAATCGAATTCACACTTGGTCCTGCTACGCTGGTAGTTACAGATAAATCAGATGATTGCTCCTGAGGTAAATGGGTAGATGACAAGTTAACATGTTGTTCAAGTTCCTTATCCGAACAGTGCAGCACACCTGGAGTACGACTTGACTGATTAGACCCAAGTTCAGTGGAAGGATCGAGTGGAGTAACCAAGTTTTGTGATTTCGGACTTAGGTGACCAGCACTCGTTGAAGATATCTGGTAGTTATCACGAACAGTGGAATTAACCGAAGGCTGAGGTTTGGTAGATGGAGCTTGACTACTACTACTAGTGTAGTTCAACGCAAAAGACTCTCGAGACACATTAGTATCCAAACTATCCGCTAGTGTGGTGTCCGATCGTGTTTTTATTATATCTGAATCTGCTGAACTTTCAGCCATTTTTATTTCAGAAACTCTTTCAGTTAACTGGTGAGTAGCAGAGTTCAGTGTAGCTGATAAGTCTTCATCCTCCTCCAGATCCAAAGCTTCATTGTCCATTTCATCTTCAATGTCTTTCAGTTCATCGAAATCACATAAATCGCCATCCACATCATCATCTTCATCATATTCTTCATCCCCGTCATCGATGTCGTCTTCCTCATCAAGTTCTTCGGTGGCATTGTCAAATTCTCCATCTTTCGATCCTGATTCTATCCATTCTGTATCGAGACCCGAGTCTTCCGACTTAGTTCGATTCCCAAGGCGGGCAGCATTACTTTTCTTTACATTTACACCGCTCTACATTCGGAAAATAAAATGAATGGCAAATGTTAACAGGAAAGAAGCAATGAGCTCACTACAAAAACGATGAAAAAAGGACTTAATTTGCTCTTAGCTGAGGTTTCAGTTAGCAGATGCTCTAATTTCACCCCAGACATCGTGAACAGTGTATCAACGCTGCATCTTCCCGTGAACCCCAGCTCAAACAACAACAAAGTTTAAAAACTAACAACTCGAACCATAAATATCCCCCCTGTCAATTTGAAATTTGATTCCCGACTGCTTACTTTTGTCTGTTTTGAAGGACGAAATGAAGGAGAAAATCCCCCTTTATATTGCTTGGCTCCAACAACGGAATCGGATCCACCTGGACGAAGACGATTTCTCTTTTTTCTTAGTGGTTTTCTTTTGACTAGAAGTAGGCTAGCACCATAGAAAGCTTTCATTAAATAGTCAGGATAACTATCTTCCAACTGAGATTTCTTTTTGTTTTGGCGTCGACGTTTATTATCTGACGCTGGTGGGCCAACAAAAGGATCAGATGATGCCGCGAGTTGAAGTTTTTTCGCCTAAATTTAAAATTGTATAGGAAAAGAGTTAGTTGCATACTGTGAAATAAAAGTCCAGTGTAATACATTTAGAATAACTTGAAGTAAAAAAAAACCCGTCTAATCACAAAATTGAAACAACGTACTTGCTGTGCACGACTTGGTTTTGCTCGAAATCCGCCAATACCCAAATTTTTCAAATATCGACTATTTTTCGAATTGTTTGTTGTAATTTTACCGTTTGCTGATACAGAACCAGACGAACTGGTACGACTGATACACATCGATGTACGCTGAATACACGTAAGATAAATAAAGGATAATTAAGAACTCTCATACAAACAGGAAGCGATATCTCATGTCCATGAGAAACCCTAAAGAATCACTTGAATTTGAGGAATTATTAGTACTGAGGCAATCTATGAAGCCTTTGTGGGTATACATACATATATACATATTAATTTAAGTACTGTAACAAGATGCTCGTAGAAAATGAGATCTAAGCATTCACGACAACAGCCTTTAACCACTCCATAATGTCTATTCACACCGACTGGACGATCGGCTGCTTGTATAATCAACGATGATATAACATCAAGAGGAATGTGTTCTACACAGTGACCTAATTAGTATCGACAATTTTCGAATAAGTACCGTTGAAAATTGAAGTGATTTAACTTCGATATATATATATATATATATATATATATATATTATTATTATTATTATTATTATTATTATTACTATTATATCCTTTAATTCCTAGAGGAACATATGGCTTCAGCTGCGCGTCTCCATTGCCTTCGGTTTTCTGCCAACTTTTTCACTCCGCTCCAAGTCTGCCCACATGCTTTCATCTTCTCTTCACATGACCACCTCCAAGTCACCCTTCGACGACCAACTCGCCGCTTCCCTTTCGGGTTCCACTCGAGCAATGGCTTGTCTTGTGATGTCACTTGATGGTTTCCTCAGAGTATGGCCAATCCATCTCCATTTCTTACTGCCTATTTGTTTCAAAATCGGTTCCTGGTTGGTTGGTTCATTTCCAGAGATCCCTGTTGCTGATCTTTTCCGGCCATCTGATCTTGAGTATTGAGCGAAGACAACTGTTAATGAAGGTCTGAAGTTTGTTTGAGATGCTTTTTATGACTCGCAATGCAAGCCTCTGATCCGTATAGTAGCACTGACCCCACATTGGAGTTGAAGATCTGGATCTTATTTTTGATGCTGAGTGCTGTTGACCTCCACACAGACTTAAGAGTAATGAAAGCTTCTCTTCCTTTTCCGATTCAGGCTTTGATATCCTCGTCCGATAGGTACCTAGTTGTTTGGTAGAGTGTGGCGAGGTCTTCTTTGCCTGCAGCTTCTTCTGCTTCACTTGCCATGGCTTCAAATTTTCTTTTGTCTTCCTTGGCACTCTTCTTCATTCTTTTGTTCAGTACACTGTAGCTTGTATTCAACTCCTCTTTTTGTTACTCATCAGTGCACCGGATAATCTTTTGTTTCTCTATCCTTCTCTCTTCTTTTAGTTTCCAAGTGTCCGTAGTGAGCCACTGTTTGTCCTGCCTCTTCTTTCTGCCTAGAACTTCCATGCAGGTTTGACTCCACACCGTTTTCAAGTTATCCCAGTGCTTTTCGACGCCGACCTCTTCGCTAGTGTTGATTTGTGTCTCGGCCTTTTCCCTTATGTTTGCAATGAAGATGTCCTTTGTATCTTGGTCCTTCAGTTTTTGGGTGTTGAACTTGGCTTGTAGTCTACCTGCAGCTCCTGTTTCCCTGAAATATATATATATATATATATATATATATATATATATATATATATATATATATATATGGAGAGAGAAAGAGGAGGAACTTTACCCACAGGTAATAAAAATTACCATTGATTAATAATTATAATTATAATTATAGTATTATGAAAAACGACAGGATATTATATCACTGGAGAGAGAGAGAGAATGAGTCTTAGTTTTCAACCTAGAACTTCACACAAAAGTGTAACAGTTCAAGCAGTTCTTGAAAGAACCTTCGGAATTGGAAATCTTCAAAATATCATCAATTCCATATACTACAGTATTTGATAAAAACAGTAGCTAATCAATAAAGTACAACTAAATAACTCAAGTTATTTAACGAAAATAAGAATAAGCAATAAACAAACAAAAAAATACTGAGAACACACTAATCATGAGAAAATTACTTCAAGTAAACTGTAATAACAAAAATGATTATTAACATGAAAAAAAGGAAAATTAGAATACAATCAACAGTTAAACCTTTTTTCGTTTGTATACACCCTTTGACTTCTGAAACAATCATTAATAAGAGAATATATATATATATTTTGATTACAGCTTGATTCCACACCGTATTTTTGGTACAAGTATGGAATTTTCAGCGTGGATATCGGTGGCCCAAAATTCGCAGGCCAACCACAGATATCAAGTGTGCGTCGGCGTGGGCTCGAACCCCGGACCATGTGCATGGTCGGCGAGAGTCCTAACCACTGTGCCACCGACACACATATTGTTTGTTACTAATATTATGCACACTATATAATAGAATAGCGAAGAAAGGAACATATCTCGACAATGCGCTCTTTAAAATTTTACAGCTAAATGTACATATGAGTTAATTAGGTTAAATGAGTTACCCAACCATCAGAAGCTGCAACAGTTCAGTTGAAACCGTCAGTCAACACTTTGTACAAGAATACCAGGTGCAATCCCTACTACTACTATGACCTGATGTGAAATATACAAATTAATAAATACCAAATTAAATTATGCCTTTTAAGTTATAATCTTAACCAGTGAGAGTGTATAAATCGTCAACACTAATTTTCCTGAAGAATTCTATACTCACTTATGGCTAACACGAACACCAGTTTCACTCAAATGAAAAATATATACTAAATAAGACAAGAGGCATGATATCTGCAATCAAATTCTGGATGAAAAAAATGGCTGAATGATCCAAAAGTCTGATCTCGTAACCTAAAGGTCCTAATTTCGATCACCAATGAAGTCGTGGGTTCGTGCTGATGAAGAGTCTCAAACTAAGATGAAACAGCTTATCAGTACATCCTAATTTTCTATTGTTCTCTAACTGACATTATAATCCGTGATCAAAGCTTTTAAAAAACAACAAAAACTTACTGTACTATCTTGAACTGAACTATTGCCATCCTCTTCTGATTGTAAACTAGGTGACTTCCAATCCGGATAATTCGATAAGTCGTTTTCAGCATCAACTCCAGAATGTAAAGAAGCATCTTCGTCAAACTAAAAACAAAACGTATGCAAAAATTAAACCAAAAAAGCGTTAAAAAAACTATCAATTCGTTAATATTCAAGTATTGGTTGGTCTACGAGCTCGCCTTGTAACCAGAAGGTCCTGGGTTCGAATCCCGGTGGGTGCGTACTGCTGAAGAGTCCCAAACTAGGACGAAACAGCTGTCCAGTACTCCCAGCCTGTTTTCCAGTGGTTCTCTGACTGATGTCAGCTCATGATTAAATCCTCCATGCAATTCGTTAATAGTTGGTGTAACCCGTAAAATAATGAAATAATAAAGTGAACACAATTCTCTTTTTGTGTATGTTCTGGACTGTCAAACAGATTGAGTACAATTCATTTTCCTCTTGAATAATTTTATTATCGTTAACAATTTTCTCATGAGAAGTCATCAAAATTACATTACTATTAATGTGGACTTAGCAAAATCCTCATGAAACACGATGAAAGCTTATGGACTATACAGATTGTACTCTTGTAGAATCAGGGAATATCACTTAGAAATACAGTATTATCCAAAAGAAACCAAGAAGTATACGTGTAACAGGTGATATATATTAAAGATAAACAGACTGAATAATAGGAAGACGTGAATGTTTCCCGTATCAAGGAAAAAAGGTAAAAGGATAAAACTTGGGCACTATGGTAGAGTATAATTCCATTATGAATACAATTTTATTTTGATCAAGTCACACAGTGTTACACAGTATATATTTACTGATGACATTTCGAGCACAATTTACTACTCATAATTACATCAAGGTACTCATACAACTTTCTTACTTCATTTATATTTATGAGTAAAAAAAAACTCATTTGACGTATGAATAAAATTCAATAAAAGTTCAATAGACATACGCGAAACAGACAGTCTAAATACCTATTGGAATGCATTGGTTTTTAATAAAAACTAGTGTTCAGTTTACCTTCTTCCGTTCATTTTATTTTGGCATAACTAATTCTCCTCGTTCATTTTCTGATTAAAATGTGAATTCTAGAGCCTCTACTAGTGAGTTTATATGTGTCAAGAAGCTAGAGATATGTTCTGTTTTCAACACTGTGAAAGTATCATTCACATATCTCCACTATATTTTTGGAGTAGGATTAAATGCATTAAGAGCAACATTCTCCCAGCTGTCCATAAATATGTCTGCTACAATAGGGGATATTAGTGATCCCTTCGCTACACCTACCGGTCTACATATTTTTCCTTGGAATTTAAAGGCAGTAGATGTGAGGCATAACTGAATTCCCAAAATAATTTTATCAATGGGCAGCTTTATCCTATGACTAAATTCGGAATAAGCAGCCAGTTCTCTTTTAACTGCTTTTAAGGACATATTTGACTGGAAAATTAGTGTAGAGCCTGGTTATATCAAAACTAATCATTTTTTCATTAATCTCTAATTGAATTTCATTTAGCTTCTTTTTCATCTCATATGAGTTAGTTAACCGAGAGTTTGAACGATTTATGTAGGGTGCTTGAAACGCCACCAATAAATATTAAGACTGTGTAACTTCAACAGAATAAATTTTATCCATAATGGAATAAGAAAAAGGTACTTTTTAAAAACAATAGTCTTTAACCTCTACAAGTGTTCAGATGACTAGTTCGATTCAGCATTTTACAATTCAATAAAAGTTAAAAAACCCAACCCAACTCAAGGAACTAATTTCAGTTGGTTGTACTGCTTAGTAGCCCAAAGATTAATACATGGAACAAGGAAGGTTTAAGACTAAAAAACATGATTTAAAATCAAACACCTGGTGTAACTTGTTAATGCTTCATCATAATTTATCAGTTACACATGAATGATAGATCACACCCCCTGCATATGAAATCAGTCAGTAGGTAAAAATGAAGTGTAACTCACCTGTCCATGCGGTGCACAAGGAGTTAATTCAACAGGTGTACTATCGCCTAAAGAACAAGCTGAAAAGGAAATAAGATGAGGGATATATATTACCATTATTACTACTATTAATGGGTAACAAAGTACTCCAAGCATAGAAAAAAACATTTCGAGTTAGTGAAAAGTGATTGATGATGTGCATACCTTTTTCATGCTCTAGTTCAATTACAATACGATAATATTTGGGTATAAATTCTAGGCAAATAAAAGCATATAAATTTAATAAAGCTGTCATAACAGGTATTTTCCACTTTATGCTAAGACTGAATCGAGTTTATACAAATCATTTGTGATGTAACATATACATGTATTGTTGATAAGTGAGAACCGATTCAATTAAATTGTGATTTTATTTAAGCTAATTATTACTAACGGCTTACATTATTAAATTAGAGTTCTGTTGCATAAACACTCATCCAATAGAAAAGTAGTAGTATTACAACAGTACAAATAACAAGTGTTTGTTCTATAACTCTAACTATACACAACTACATAAAATGAAGGTCGAAACATACAACTGAACGAAGATACACCTCTGACATGTATCCACATATATATATATATATTTATGTGTGTGTGTATGGTGATCTCTCTTTCTGTTTGCTCGCTTAGTCTGTGACCTTTTCACTTTGATGAACCTGTCTCCTTTAACAATGTATATTCTCCTTATATTATATTATATATAATATGAGTGTTTGTTGACAGTCCGTTGCTTGGTGACATATATCCATATATGGTGGTTGTTGACATGTCTGCTATATTTCGCTATGTATATATGGATCGATACTTCATTATAATTAGCCATTCATGTTAAGACTGTCTAATGATTGTTCACACCCTTGTCTGAACATTCATATATATATTTCGCTCTCACAATTTGTGTGACACTACTTACTTACTTACTTACTTTGGTGTGATACCACTTTTGCATTCTCCTTGTGTTTGGAAAATAGAAGTATCATCGCAAACCTAGTGGCCTTCTGATTTCCGCCTTCTTGCGTCAGGACTATTAAATTCTCGACCAGTACATAACAATAATTTAGCGACGAGTACTTAACAACCTCATAGACTATAAAAAGCCGCCAGACAGCAGTGACATGTACTTTTCAGACAGACAGACTATTAAGGTAAGTGCCTTCCATTGACACATTTCGAAAGAGCACATACAAGCATGAAGTTACTTATTATGCAATCATATTACAATGCATCAAAATGATTATGAAGGGCAAAAGAACTAAAGACAAAAAATGAAAGTGAGTAGGAAGTTTTTTTCAAAAAAACATCTGTGTGGCTATAAACAACTTTTAGTCATCTCATCCAGAATCCCTTAGTCCCAGACAGAGATGTTTAACATGTCTGTTACTCTAAATAGTGAACGCACACTTCACTGTCTGGTGGAAATTCTACGAGTTAATACCATATTATGAACAGTCCTAGTTGAGGTAAAGACAAATCATAATCCAACTAAATTCCTTGTTCAGATATGCTGTAATGTTAAGACAGCATTCAAAAAGTACATCTAAATTACATAATAGTCCACTTATTGACTAGCTATTGGTTTTCGGGAGAATCGAACACACCTATCCTTACCTCTTGCGAGACGAGATTAGCATGCAGTATCATCCTGTGGCGTTACCACTCGAAAGCCCTCTCCCTCGGTGGATCAATTCGACTGCTTCATTACCTGTAGACAGATAAGATGCAACTGCAGATCACGGGAAGAAAACGACTCCAAATAAAGATTTTGAGTCGTTATACAGAAGAATTCAGTTACCTAACCTTCTGAATTCAGGAAGTTTCTGGTATGAAAACAATAGCATGAAAGATGATTTGTTTTCCTATTTTATTCCTTTGCGACCCAAGTGGAATATTATGCTTCAGGCTTGAACTTTGAATTTTCAGTAGCAGTGGCGTTAATTTTTTATGGAGTGGGGTTGCTAGTCTCCCACTCAACCTCCCCTCATTACAGACCTTACTCTACTGGCTTAGGTTTAGGAGTGTGTCGGTCGACAATCGAGCCCAAGATCAAGTAGGTGGTTGTCGAGCATTCTACCACATGAAAAATATTCTTTCCAAAAAGAAATTGGCAATCAATAACAGTTGTTACTGAGTACGAATCACATTTTATGACCAAAATGCAAAAGATAATAAAAACAAGAATATGTATATTACGTGTCATAACTTACATCCATTATCAGTGTTCAACTGATTCTGTTGGTCGGAAAGACGTCTTTGATTTGAATGTCGTTTAGGTTGACTTTTCAGTAAAGCTTGTTTAATGGTATTTAACCCACTTTCACTGAGAACAACACCATCCATGAAAAATTGACTGTGTAATACAGAAATACAAAAACAAACATTCAAATTAAATAAAAAAGTATAAAGAACAATATATTAGTTTATAACTTATCAGAAGTATACACCTACCGAGTATCATTTAAGCTATTGTCTTCATCTGCTTGTGAACGTGTTAAACCAGCCATATAAGCAGAATATGGAAACAGTGAAGGCTAAAATGAAGAGATGAAAATTGTAACTCTCATATTTCATTTGCCGTAGAGTACACCATTAAAGCACATAAAAGTGAATAATGATTTATGATAAGCAAAAGAAAAAAAATATTCATTATGCTTTGTGGTTAGAATTTGATATTCAGGTATTGCTGTATTCTCTGGATAGGATAAATGAACTGCAAATTGTGGAGAAATTCCACAAGTTAATGGAGAGGATTTGGTTGAAGATAACATCTTATGGAATGCAACTAAAGATAAACTGTGCACTCAGTAATCAACCCATCTAGATGTCTGTCTGTTTTCGACATAGAACTTTGCACAAATGTGCGGTAGTTCAATTCGCCACACTCCGTGTAGCACGCGAAGCAAGAGAAGAAAGTACAAGCATCTAGATACCTAAAATAATCTTGCGCAATCATCATTTACCCACATATAACGAAGAAGCTCATCCTGTAATATAGTTACCAAATAAAATTCATTCTTAAATGGCCATGATTAATATATTGAAAATAAAGAGCTATTAAACATCACAACTAGAGTAGATGATGTATATATGATATCACGAATACAAATATGGCGTGTGCTACTAACAAGCTTTAGAAGTAGTATATAAATACAGATAGAAATATGTATGTCATCTACAAAAAATATCGAATAGCGGAGAGATGAAGTTAATGGTGATGAGAAGAAATAAACGATGTTGGTGTGC
The DNA here is from genome assembly GCA_944472135.2 of Trichobilharzia regenti. Taxonomy (NCBI): domain Eukaryota; kingdom Metazoa; phylum Platyhelminthes; class Trematoda; order Strigeidida; family Schistosomatidae; genus Trichobilharzia; species Trichobilharzia regenti. The sequence goes on along the minus strand of OX235262.1, from coordinate 129,965,407 downwards.
AGCAACATTGGGACCCTACAATATGGCCGATGCACTCATTTAACTCGATAAACCAGTAATAAGACTGGTAAAGACGGAGGGGTCGGGCATGAGGCTAGCAACCTCATCCCATAAAAATAAGTACCACTGCTATCAAAACTACAAAGGTCTAGCTTGAAGCCTTATGTTCCATTGGGATCGCAAATAAATAATAAAAAGTATGATAGACATATTTCGCCTACATCTGTCTATAGAGTTGCCAATGAACTGATCCGTTGCCAAATACTCTTGTGTTCTGCCGTTACACGAATGTCATTATTGCTCAAATGATAATACAATTTAAACACTAATCATGATAATGAATAGTTTTAGAATACATTGGTCTTTTGAAGCTCGTACACTAATCATTTTAACAAGTATATTTTCCTCAATAAACTTAAGAGGGTCAAGTTAAAGTATAGCGATCCAAGGGAGCGAACACACCAGTGAGAGGAAAAAACCATATTCGCGAAGAAATGCTGGGAAAGGGCAGTACGTCTGAATAGGGTACCTTTCTTTATGTTTTTCTACCTTTATTTGGGATGCTTATCTCTGTTTCTCTTCTGTCACGCGAACTGGACGGGTTAATACTATTGGTCGTTTGAAGGCCACTGGTGCGTCCAATCCCCTTGCGTCACTATTCCTTACCGTTGTCTTTAAGAGAATTAACTTTACAAACTAACAACATGTGAAATGCTAGAAATACTCCATAAAAAAAACTTGGTAAAATCAGTTATTTAAGCGTATATATGAGTAGTCATGGCTATATTATTACGTTTCGAGTGAAAGCAAATGTGAATTGTACATCATAATAAATCATAAGACTTACTAGTTTATCAGTGAACAGATTTTCAGTAATTTCACCAAACTTTAAGTTTTCTAAAGCACTAAGATTACCATTAGCCGCCTGTCTATAAGCCAATACCTAGAAGTGAATTCAATAACAGAAAGAAGTGCAAAGTTAATTGTGATCACTACACAGGTGAAAATAAAAAGTCAATAGTAATGGCATACACCCGGAGTTTTTATCTAAATAGCATCCCGCTAATTGTCATGAATTTTATCGTGAATTTCTTAAAAGCCTTTTGAAGGCATTTTTCTATGCATATGATAAATCAGCAAAAACGAAGACACCGAAGTCCAGTCACTTAGACAGCACAATAAGCTGAAACTATAGAATTGTGATCAAATGAGTGACAGCCTTTTGAGCTATATTTTCTTTACTAATAAATACAATTTCACTAAAGGCACTGAGGTGAATAGATAATATACTTATTCATATGCTTGGCTAAAAGTATCTACGAGTTTGACCACGGATTGATATCAGTTGGAGAACAATCGAAAACCAGGGAGTACTGGAAAACCAACTGTTTCGTCAGCCAAGTTTGGGAATCCTCGGCAGTACGCACCCACCAACGGGGTTCGAACACAGGGCCTTCCAGTTACAAGGCAAGCTCGTATACCATTCAGCCACTGGGACCCAATTCATTGGCTAGTCCATGAATTCTAGCTTTTACCAATTCGTGATTTAGCGCGACTACCAAATAGTGTCATCGGCGGGAACTCCATCCTCACGCCTGATTGGATGGACCTCACGACTTCTCAATAGAATTCCCGGAAACTCCGTCCTGTAGCAAGTCACTAGCGAGCATCAGATTAGTTTTCAAGAATTAGTTTGTAAGGATTGTGTTTGTTTTTACAAGTTTGACCACAGGATCGATATCAGTTAGAGAACCATTGAAAACCAGGGAGTACTGGACAGCTGTTTCATCCTAGTTTTTTGGGAATCATGGGCGGTATCTCTAATAATTTTTTTAATGTACTCGGAGTAAGTCTTCTCAAGATTACCAACGGGATGTCTGCCTGTCTGTTTTCGACATAGAACTTTGCACAAATGTGCGGAAGTTCAAGTCGCCACATTCCGTGTAGCACGCGAAGCAAGAGAAGAAAGTACAAGAAAAGCATAATAGAAACAGTGAGCAGAGGTGTGAGACAAAGGAGTAATAAAGAAATACAAAACAGTTTCATTGAAGATCATAAGTCACAGGGAGTGGATGCATCTGCGCCACTGAGAACGATTTTGAGCCATGTCACCAATTGTTTCCAACCATAGATTTTTACCGTCCCGAGGACCCCAGCCTGGAAGTCTACACCTTCCTACGTGGCTTAGACCAACTGTTGTGGATTTCATTGACTGATGCCAAGTTTTTGTTTGACCGCCGCTAGCTTTTTTCCAGCCTGACCCTATATCCGCTAACATTGCTCGTCGAGGGAGGCGATGGCTTGGCATACGTAACACATGTCCTAACCATCTCAGTCTTTGTAGCTTCACGACTTCGTCGATTGATTTCCCCTGTTTACCTAGAACTCTACGCCTAACCTCCATGTTGCTCACCTTATTATGCCACTTTACACGGGAAATAGAACGCAGGCACCTATGATCAAAGACAGCTAGTCTTTTCATGTCTTCCACTCTCAGTGGCCAGGTCTCACAACCATAAAGGAGGACGGAGCGGACTGATGAGCAGTACACCCGCCCTTTGGTCGATAGTCGAACATCTCGTCTACGCCAGAGTCGGCGTAAACTAACAAATGCGAAACGAGCCCCTTGTATTCGTGCTGAGATTTCGTCAGAGATCAGCCCGTTGGGGCTGATGGTACTTCCCAAATAAGTGAAGCGGTCAACGTGCTCTACCACTTCACTTCCTATTTTTAAACTAGGCGTCGATGTAGTCCAGTCCTGTAACATCATCTTGCATTTGGCGGGAGCGAATCGCATGCCAAACATTCGTAGATTGCGGCTCAAGGTGTTTAGAAGACTCTGCATTTCGTCAGCGTCTTCGCCTAGAAGGACTATATCGTCTGCATATTCCAAGTCAACGAGATTATTCCCGGTAGCAAGTCAATCCCTGAGTCGCTGAAGTCACCTAGGGTTAAGTCCATTAACACATCTATGATGAAGTTGAATAGAAAAGGAGATAATGGGCATCCTTGACGGACACCACTGGTCGTCATCAGTTCAGATGACAGCTCGCCGTAAGCCCTCACCTGGCTGTATGAGTACGAATAGAGTGCCTTAATCAGTGCAATATATTTTCTTGGAATTCCCTTTACAGCCAAGCATCTCCAGAGAACTTCCCGATCGACAGAGTCGAATGCTGCCTTTAGGTCAAGAAATATAATGACTGTTGGACGCCGGTAGGAATGCCTATGTTCTAGAATCTGTCGGAGGGTGAAGATATGATCAATACACCCTCTTCCTGGTCTAAAGCCTGCCTGGCTCTCTCGTGTTTGTGCTTCCCGAGCACCACTCAGTCTACGCATGATTATTGAGCCTAAGACTTTAGATACTATATTAGTCAAGCTAATCCCTCTGTGATTATCACAGGAAGACTTGTCTCCCTTCTTGTATATGGGGATAATCAGTGACTTACACCAACCCGATGGGACTTCTTCTGATTCCCAGACGCTGCCTAGTACCTCAGTTAATCCGGACAGTAAGCTGTCTCCACCGTACTTAAATACCTCTGGAGTCATTCCATCAGGTCCCGCTGCTTTGCCTAGTTTCAGATTGGTGACAGCTTTAGTAACCTCAGTTAGTGACGGAGGACCTGTGTCTATATCCCATTCAGGGAGGTGTTGGATGCTCGGAAGGTTGAGCGTGGCTGTGGGCAAATTAAACTGCTCCTCATAATGCTCTTTCCAACGATCCAGTCGTCTATCCTGGAGCTAATTATAGTGCCATTTTTTTCCGAGATTGTCTCACTATGATTTGTCTTCTCCCACCCGTTTCCCTGATGAGTCAAAGAGTTGCCTGGTGTTGCCTATCCTCAAGCTTTCTCCATCTCTTTGGCTTTTGTCGCCCACCACTGTTCACGGTCCTTGCGGAGACTTTTCGTAAGTTTCCTCTTGTGCAGCTTTCGCTCCTCATTGAATTCGGAGCTCGCCGGAATAAGTCTTCTAGCATCTATCAGTTCGGATGAGGCGGTGGAGATCCAGTGGTTTTTACTCACCTTTGGGTTTACCTTATTCACAGCTTTTACAGCTGTATCTATGGCTGCCTGGATATTTCCAAGCTTCTTCAGGGTGAGCACAGCTGTCGAACACAGATATGTGTTTAGCTAGTTCTTCCTAATACGGATTTAGTTTCCTGATCGAGCTGGGGACGTGATGGTTTTACCGCCAGCTGTTTCCTACGTCCGTTCAGTCGTAAGCACACCGCGGACCAGTGTGGTCGGTATCTACACGTGTTCCAGAAGGAGCGACAATCTCCTACCGACCCACGCCAACGATAGCTTATTGCTATGTGGTCTATTTGTGTCCAGCGTTGGTTTGATGAAGGGGGTCTCCAAGTCAAACAGTGTCTTCCTTGTGTTTAGTTAGTGCTTACAAGAAACAAATGATTATCAGCAGAACTGTAGGGTCATCGAACTGCAGTCAGTGGGGGCGTAGGCGGAGATTCGAAAAGGCATCGGCGAGTAGTGCAGTCCTCTCTTACTGACCGTTCAGGCGGACAGCACCGGGATCCAGTCAAGAATGTTTTTCTGCCCTAGTACTCAAAGCTATCCCTACGCCAGCTATCCTCGTGAAGGTGAATTTTGAGATTCAACCTGTTGGCCAGGTGGGGTTAGGTGAATAACCACACTTGGGTTTGTATGCGTGTTTCTGAAACACACATATCATGGCTCGGAAGGAAGGCAAGATGATAGAGATGAAGATGAGTATGTACTTAGATTTTGATAGGCTACAGTCTTTACACTCAGTTAGAGAAAGAAATTAAAAATGCCAATTAAAACATCATACATTCAGAAAACATACTAAGCTATCCCAGTTTTACAATTAAAATAAAAAAGCCTTATACCAGGCTGAAATTGATATGCTTTAAAACAAAGTTAACAGATTACGGTAGCAGTTAGTTCCAAGAATCTCGAGGGCAAGAACTGCTTAAAAAGTGTATGCACTACTGAAAAAATAAACCAAATCCCCTAAGAATATTACACGCCAGAAATGAGGGCACATCTGATGTATTCACATTACTGCAAACAGAAATTTTAAAAGAATATTTCACGAAGAACTTACCTGAGCATGTCCTGCTCCTATTTCAGCACCCAAATCACGACAAAGAAGACAATTGTAGCCTAAATCCGTAGCTAATTCTAATTCATCTTCAGTACGCAACTGATCACAGTTAGCATGAGCCCATCGAGTACATAAAGCACATCGAATGAGTAATTCTTCTTCACGATAGGCTAGATTACAAACAGGACAAGTAGTAAGTGATGCGCATGGTGCACATATTGAATAATTAGCATGCCATTTTCCATTTACACCTGGATCCCGTTGACCACAGTTAGTACACACAACACAATCGGCACATTTCCAACCACCCTAGATAAAATGTGGAAAAGATACATTTAGAAAGTATGGGGGAAATTTTGTCGCTAAATAAATCTATTAATAATGGGTTTATGTTAGATAAAAGTTTAAAGGACGCTTCCTAATTAATCATTTAAAATTCAATATAATATAATACCAAAGGTAAAAATGTTTGTAAACATACTTTTGGTACTTCTTTTAATGGAGGATCCAAGCAATAAGTATGAAAACTGATATCACAATCATCGCACAAGAGTAAAAGGCTTTCGTTTGAAGTTCCCCCACAACCTTCACATACTGTACAATCTAAACATCGCCAACCTCTTTCAATCATAGTTCGAGTTATTTTAGGGACATCTGCGCAGAAGGAATGATAGCATTGACCACACTGTGAACAAGCCAGAAGTGGAGTATCCAAACCAATTGATCCGCACGCAATACAAATATCCTGTTCCAGCATGAATTTATCATCGGAGCGACAAAAAACTACAGTACTAGGATGATCATCTTTCTCGTCAGGTGTTTTTGATTCATACTATTTGAAATAAACAAATTTAAATATATTAAATTAATAAAAACATTTATCTTGACTCTGACAAGAATAAGTAAAGAACTAAAATCAATGAACAGCTGAATAAATTAATTATTTTCCTAATGGTTGGCTGAAAAGGCTGAAATAAACAACGAACAATCGAATTAGATATCCAATAATACATCATCTGGGCAACTAGTAAGTCGTAACGAGCTCTGAATGGACTACATCTATATATATTATAATATATTATATGAGTTGATTTTACTAATCCTCTTTCTAAATACACAGTTAAATACTAAATAACACATATCTTAAGCCACCTGAGTAGTTAGCACCATATAGCTTTGTTCAAATGAAACCCAATGAAAGCCGTAGTATACGCTAATAATTCATAACTGCAGAGTAGCTGAGTAGCCAAACTTAATCATGCATACCTAAGTTTTTACAAAAGTAAAGCAATATAAAACTAAATATAGACTCATACCCTATTTTATTTATTAATTTTTTAAAGTGTTGGTTTGTAGGGATTTGATTGGTTACAAGATTTCATCATGAGCTGACATTGGTTCGAGAACCATTAAAAAACCTGAGAGTACTGGGCAGCTGTTTCGTCCTAGTGTGGGACTCTTCATGAGTACGCACCCACCGGCGTTCGAACCCAAGACCTTCTGGTTACAAGGCAAGCTCGTATACCATTAAGCCACTGGGACCCGATCCAATTGCGCATGAATTCTAACTTCTGCCAATTCACGACATAGCGCGACCCCTAGCTTGATTGCACACAGTATTTGGTACAAGTATGGAATTTTCAGCATACGATATCCAGACTCACCATTGATATCAGGTGTGCGTCGGCCGGAGACCGAATCCCAGACCATGTGTGTGGTTGGCGAGCGTCCTAACCGATGTGCCACCGACGCACTACAAACAACATATAAGGGTTACTAAATTCATTAGCTACTCAAACCTTAATGAGTTCAATCATTTAAGCCAACAAGTAGAACCTATCCATGAATAAAATAATTCTCAAATAAACTGAAGAGGTAACAGAGAAAAAAAACATAAAACCTACCGTTGTCATTTTCCGAGTTTTTGTACGCCTGGATCTGTTAACACTATTTGAAGTTGCTGATGTGTTCGTCCTTTTCAATGCACCAGTTTTTGTAGTCGTTGTAGGTGTTTGAGCATTGGTACTGTTCGACTGAAATCAAGAAATACTAATGCTTTGATTCATAGAAAATAAGACTAACTAAAAAATATACCAAAATTGTAAACCATACTATTCTGTACCAATTTGAGGTAGGTATAAAGTAGCAAAACAAAACAGTCAAGATAAGGGTAACGTAGCTAGATAATTAAAAAAACACAATTCTTTACAATTCTCGTTGACAATTTTTACGCATAAATGAATAGCAATCATTCAAATATGATATCAGTAGTGTCTAAACACTTATGAAAATCTAGCAGTGTTTGATTAGCCTACTTTCAATAGCTGACTGCGAATTGACAATAAGCCTATGAATAGATTGCGCTGATAACTGATAAAAGCCAAATGTGTATAATATAGAGGGAGAAATATTTATTTTTCCGTGTATATTGATCCAAAAGTAGAAGTCACGATTCACAAAAGGTGAATTACACTAGAATAGTGAAATATTCAGTAATTTTAATTCAGAAAAAATTTACTGATTTTTTACCATGAGAATTGTGAGTCAGAGAGTCAATGAACTCGAGCTTATACAGAGTTTGTTTTCCGAAAATGTTCTACTGCAACATCGCTTTCTGATTTCTCCTACACATTGAAGACACTAAATCGTTTTATTTGAAAATAAATCAAACAGAAATTCATTCCAGTAGTCGAAATTCTCTATTTATGAAAAAGACATTTTAAAACCGATAATCTGTAAATTAGGGATGCAGATAAGGAAATAAGTGGTTCGTAGATAAAACCAAGTGACTAGTCACGAAGAAAATTCAATTGAAAAAAAGGAATTTTTGACAAAAAATAAACCGATTTCACGAACCCGAGTTGCTGAATTTGTTTTAGTTGAATTGGAGTCGTTAGCTTGATTACTTCCTCGTCTACGTCCAGTACTATTACTACTACTAGAAGATTGATCTAATGTGGACCGACTAGTTGTAGAACTTGTTACAGATTGTTTACTGTTATTAGAAGTCACTTTAGAATGAATTCGTGGAGATCCTGGAAAATCTTGATTAGTTAACTGTATCTGTTGTTTCCCTGGTTCAGTGTTTGGAGTTGTTGAATTCGATGTTGAACTAGACGGTGTATTCACCCATGTACTTCCATTAGCTCCAGGACAAAGAGAACCTGACGAAACACATTGACGAGCATTATCATCTAATAATTCTCTGCCGCCTTGTGCGAAAGCATCATCAATCATGTCCCCACAACTGTTACTGCTGTTACCGCCTCCGGGAACTGGACTCGCTCGGAAAGATGCGGTAGTTGAAGCAACCTATAAATATCAAAATTAAATAAATCGAAATTCCACTGAGGACATCTTACCACTTCAGTTTGATTGATATCACTTACATAGGTACTTTATACAAAGGGATTTAAACACAATGAAATAATAGTAGTGAGTGAATTAATCAAAGGTGTGCCTTCACTGAAGTGACATCGTATGCACTAATTGAATATACGATACATATCTAGAAATATTCCTCCTTTATTTTTTCAAACAATCATTCAACAGTAAATACTAATTTTAGATAACAATTAAAATGATTAGACTGGATATTTCATACACAAGGTAGGGATATATTTTATCCTTCAAACACTTATTATAAACTGCATTGTACGCTGATAAAATTTCAGTGAGATTTGAGACTAGCGAGACATAAACTACATAAATTTAGATCATGAACTGACTTCAGTTGAAAAAAGTACCAGAAACCAGGTAGTACTGGATAGGTGTTTCGTCCTAGTGTGAGACTATAGCATGGCCCTGGGCTCAAGCAGACCTGCCAGTGGGGTCATCAAATCCTTTAAAACTAACACTTGAAACCTGCATAGAGGAATTACTATTCCAGCCATCGAATTGCCACTTTTACAAAAAAAATCTAAAACCCATCGAAAACTAATTACCAAAGGTTATCAAAAAACAAAACTAAATTATGATCTAACCTATACAACTTAGATGAACCGAACTGTATTATAAAAACCCTTTTGCAATGAAGAGCATTATCATCTTATTCGGTAAAAATAGAACACAAGTTCATTCATTCCTGTGATACACATAACAGAAGTTAGCTAGAAGCCTTTAGATATCAAATGATATAATAATACATTTATCAGTTTAAAATTACCTCGCTTGGTGTCGTTGATCCACGAGCCCGACAAACAGGACAGACATAATTCAACCCACAAGTTCCATTTGTCTCTTCACTAGTAGCAGATAACGGTGAAACTGTAGTCTGATTAGAAGACGGATCACACTCTGCATGAACCATACGAGAACACTGAACACATTTTTTTCCAGGCCAAACTAGGAAAGTACTATTAGAATTTCCAATAGAATTTTCAGGTAACTAAAAGCCAATAAAAATTTATTATTTGTTTGTGCAAATATGGTTATTAGTAATGCTATATAGAATATCTTATAGACCTATTTGAGTACTGGGATTCAGAACACAAACAAAACCGCATATTTATTGGTTAGAATTCACTGTGTCGGATGGTCCTTAGGATTATACTCGAATAGATATTTTATATTGAACAAGCGAGAGCATCGTAGTAATATAATCCAAAGACCGAAACAATTACTAAATTAGTATCACTCAGGGAAAAATATTTGTTTTATACTGCAGATGTTTTGAGTAGATTACTTTTCCGGTTAGTAATTTGAGGACAGAACACACTTAATGGCATTTTACTCATCATTTTCTGTACAACGTGAAAGTCTATACCCTTCATAAAGAATTAATAATACTGAAATAAGCCCTTGGAAAACAAATAAGACTCAAGTGACTCTACAGATCAGTTGTGTTCTGTACGACTTTGTGATACAGTCAGTGAGTGGTGCAGGTTCGACGGACAGAGAGAATATGAATTTCAACAACATTGTGTGGTGAGAGCTGCCTGTTACTCAAAATTGGTGGACAGTAATTTACGTCAACGTTTATGTTGCCAATATTGGTCGTGAGAAAAATGAGAACAAAGACTCTGTGTAGGAGAAAACAGTTAACATATGGATGATCTGACATTCAAGAAACAGTCACAAAGATATACAAGGTCAACTTTCTGTGAGAAACAACCAATCGGAAGACTGTTTTTCTGCTAACAATAATCTAGAATATGTACATGAAAATCTATAAATACATGTTGATTTCTTTAATAAACGATCTGTTGCCTGGTCCTTGTCTTCTGTTGTTACAATTGCAGATCACCCTTATTGGTGAGTTTTAACAAGCATGAAACCCATGCCCATGACTTTCAGCCATGAAGTAACAACTTGATAGAACATCACCACTCTGAGAATTAAAAAGTTACAAGGAGATTAACCGCTAAGATGAAAGGTGTAAAATTATATTAAGTATGACAAAATTCTTCAAGAATTTGTAGGCGTATTTTGAACTCACTAGTAACAGCAACAATCTAAGGACAGGATAGCTAATACTCGATAATCACTGAAGCTAAAGGTGACCAAATCTCTTTAATGAAAAACAGTAAAATGATAGAATTGGACATATAATGCGAAAATACCTAATAACTTTCTACCTAACAATGACTTTGTTTCAGGTTCATAACCCCTACAATACTAAGCTCAATAAAAAAAACGAATAAGTGTCCAAAGTTATCATGGTTAACCATTAAATTTAGAATATTTTACCATTTGTCTTAAACGGATCAGTGGCCATCACACACTAGTCAGACAGCTGCAAACTAACGAGAGTTACATAGAATAAGTACACAAATTCACTGAATTAAACGTATTTTGATTGAAAATATTATTTTCACTATGAAGAGTTTCAACTAAGCATAACAGTGACTGAAGCAAAAGGAAAGACAAAATAACAGAGTATATTATATTTCACTATTTAACCGATTAATTAAAACTTACGGGTAATGAGCACCGCCAAGCCCTTTCGCATACCGGACAACATGAATTGGGGCGTTTATGCGTATGAAAACAACGGTCACATAAGGTATAGTTGATGTGCCAACGGATATTTGGATTCTGTAAAAAGAAAAGACATACACATATTAAGACTGTTCATTTTGAATAAGATATACCAATATAGACTGTAATTTACCAATTCATTGTTGAAGGGTACAGGTCCTTCTAGTCCACTTGTAGCAGAAACACGCCCACCTCCACAATCAGAGCAAACACGACATCGTTCACATCGGAATCCATTCTTAGGAATACTTGAAACAGGAGGCTTTAAACAATAAGTATGGTAACCCTTGTCACATATGTCACACACCAACATTTTGTTTTCATCTTTACTTTCACTAAAATTGCACAAACATAGAATTAGTAAAAGAGGAGTTAAAAATATAAAGGCTTATATATACGCACTGAAGAAATATATAGAAGCAATGCTAATGAAACGAATTCATAAGATGTAACAGTAGCTACCACGATTTAGAGATATGTTTTTAGGTCTACGGCAGACAGAAAGACATAAACAAACATCTGGACACCGAAGCCAGTGTAAGTTGAACACGTTGAAGTATTTCTTTAAAGCTTAATCAACACAATACTCCTTCAAATTCTTTAGTGTTTGTGAAATTAAAAACCTCAAACACATTTTGTTTATTATTTTGATCAAACTGCAGAACACAGTACGGATGTGTATGCTGGTCTATGATGAGCCAAAGCTAACTCACGAAAACGTACGGACTTTACTCAGCTGAAATAAGTCTAGTGCTTAGTACTTCCATCATAAAATTACAGCACTAATGTACAATGTTTAACCATTTTCATTAAGTAATAGAATACCTATTAGATATAATGGACAAGAATTACTTTTGCTACTCGACAAGTTCAAAACTCACTTGCATATCAAACAGGTCTTACACTCCGCACATTGCCATCCAATGCGAATTGTAGGGCTTGGCTGAAGAGGTGGTTCTAAGCAGGAAGCGTGATAATGGCTACCACAACTAGTACAAAATAAAAGTTCGGTCAAATCACCCAGGGACTCGCACAGAATACATTGCACTGAAGCACAGTCTATAATTTAATGAATTTAAAAATATGCACTGACATTTCAGGAAAAAACAGCAATGGAAATCCCAATAGAAGGTAATATTTAAAAAGTGTTTAGATAAACATGACTCACTACGTATACAAATGTTCATCATCTGAAAGTAAATCCGTTCACGTGCTGGAAGTGGTACCCACCTGTTGTGTAATGAGTCTACCAGAGGATTATTGCCTCAATTGTTGATGAGTCTTTATACAACACTGTAAAAGAACTGGGAGACCTGAATATATGCAATATGCTTTCACGGCAAACGAGACATCCTACAAACGATGAACCAATTAATTTCAGTGACAATGTCGGTGGAAAATATAAATCGTCAGTTCATAAAGTCTTCCGAGAAACCATTCACACGCAACTAGTTAGTGATCGCATACGACATTAACGCTTAACAACACAAATGTAAATTCAATAAAGCTGCAAATAATTAAACAAGCTCAGGATAAAAACGAAGAATGGATACAAAATACAATGAGGTTGCTTTAATTGCAGAAATAATATTAACGAAATATCTCACGAATGATCTTACTTACTCGACGTGGCAGATTCTGAAATATGTACTGGACATAGTAACTCTAACGTTTCAATATCCTGCAGACAACCAGCTCCTGCTGCACATAAGAAATGAAAGACTGAGTTGCATCCACTAACACGACAAGATATACTTGCTCCATTCCGGAGACAAAGTGAACAACTCTGGGACAATGCAATATTTGCTGCATCCTCGACACCTTCAAGAACCATCTGAATAAACAAAATAATGGGAATTTAGTTGAAATTAAAGCATTACAGACAATCAGTTATCACTGGAACAGTCAATTGTATTGTTTGACAGCCAGAAATTCACAGACGAACCACATGTTTACATATCTCAACAGATATTTTAACTAACTTAATTTCACTGAATCCGGGAGTTCCGATATGAACAAACATACGTGAAAGAACTCCACACTCTATTCAACTGCACCTTTATTGAAAATAAAGCGCACATGAGTATAAACATTGGTCTAACCCAAACAAACTTTGTTGGAGGTATTACGTCGTGATTTAGAAATGTATTCACTTTTAAATCTTACCACTTGTTATTTATAACACAGGCCATTATAATATAAGCGCCAAGAGATAAGTCACGAAATAAGACAAGGTAAAAAATAAAATAGTTTTGGGACAACTGAATGAGAACAGGTAAGCGTAATTTTCGAGAGCATTCAAAATGGCGTTTATGTGATATTACTTTCACATAGATAAACGAGAAAACTGATGTGCGCTCGTCATTGGTTTCGATTCCGAACCAAATCTGATCACGTCTTGAGACATCAAGTTACACGAACTATCATCTTCATCCAGAGGATCAAGACAGGCCGGAGGACATTGACCAAACTCAACCATACTTCACTCCTTGACTCCTTATCACTGATCACTTCGCTTTTTTATCTAGTCCCATAGCTAGGAAACAGTAGGCACTATGAAAGTCGCTCGGAAGAAATTCGTAGCACATGTCTAAACTATCGTAACCCATGTCTAGAAGTGACATCAGTCTTACTAACCTTGAAACTACTCGCAAGAAACATCAAGGTCTACCTCCCACTTAGAGAGCGATCACCGTTAACCAGCTTATACCATTTCTTACTACGATTACGTGCAGGAATATAACTTATCAATGACGAACCTCACTAACTTTAATAAAGCTTCTGTCAGTGGGCCCTAGATTCGAATTCCATTTCACCAACTTCAAATTACGTGCCTGAATGGTACCACCAAGAAGTGTAGCATATAGCCCGGTATGCGATAAATCCTGTCTGAGTATCTGATTAAAAAACAATACGCAATAAAATAGCTCCACCAACAACCAGTCAGGTTGCGACCATACCATTAAACTTTGAAAATAACTCAGAACAGATGCCTTGCAGTTCTTCCATACTAGTTTGTTTATTATATATATTTTCAAGTATTGGTTTTGTTGGGATTTTGTTTGATTGGATGGAGGATTTCATCCATTAAATAACACTGTTTCACTGTGATATATCTAATAAACAAACTAACATGGAATTACTTACTACCACAGTGCCCAAGATTTACACATACATTTGACAAAATTAAACTGTAACAGTGTTAAATGAGATGAGTTTAAGACCCGAAATTTAAAATTGTTTGAATTACTTATAATCACAATAAATTGGATACTGTGATAATTTAAAAGGAAGAAGAGCACCATTGGAGGTACATTATACAACTAATTATCCTAATAATCCATAGCTCCATAGTTTACTCAAAAAACTTGATCATGCTTACAAAACCCTTGGAATATATTTATTAAAATCAACCAGAAAAACCTGCAACCAGTAAAAGAGGAATTTTCTGTTGCAAAATATACTCACCTGTTCGTTGAAATGGACACCGTTCGACCATGATGCACAACAATGGTGTGCATAAATCCAACCACCTTCTTCACCTTCACGAGGGGTACACTTGACAATCAAATTACTAAGCTGTAGACATTCACTACCAGTTACAGCAGCAGGCCAGCCAACATAATTCAACTCTTCCACTAGACCAAATGGTCGACCGTAACAGTCAAAAAATGGCGTGGGCATTCCCGAAAGCCAAGGTTTACAGTCATAACTATGGATTATATCATCACGTAAACTGAACATACCCGAAAGAATTTTTGTTCTGGCCTCGTTGACTCCCATCAAGAGATAAGTGGGGACCCACTTTACAGGCGTTTGAGTCAGTAGGTAGAGTTGAGCAGGTGGCTATAACCACTCTACTATGTTGATTTCGCCGATTTGTATGTGTCAAACGATTTGTCACCAAAATATTAGTACACCTTTCTTGCCTCAGCTTTACTTTGCTAACATGATCTTTGTACCATGCAGGAGGTTCGGAGTATTCAAGCTTTGTATGGAACCGAATCAGTTCACCTTGCCCGAGATTTAAATGTTCACTTATTCCACAGAAGACACAACATGCTGAAGATACATCATTGTAACTATGTGATGGTTGTATTTCATCTGAAGGTTGACAAGGAGGTGTTGAAATTTTGCTATCGCTACATTCATTTTGTTTATCCCTGAAATTCCATAATAATTAAACATTACCAAACTAACCCAACTATATATTTCGTAGGGTCACCAGGCTCATTGTCATCAACCCCCATGCTGCAGCACACTTAAACCACACGTAGAACAGTTCTTATGTTGGTGATGAGAGCGACAAAGGTTCAGAAAAATCACTTCGGACTGACCATTTGGGGCTGATATTAACAGTAATTCAGGTTACCTTTCAGAACATTAGCAGATAAGGAGCAAACGTTAAAGTCAATCAAAGCCGTAACATTTATGACATATATATGTTTGTGAGTGAGAAACCGTATATTTGATAGTAAAAGCAATAATGCAAGGATAATTACAAATAACAATTACAAGTAGACACTTACTTCGCACTTCGCGGGTTGCTTTCGTGTGGGTCTTAAACAAACTGCACAAGCAAGCTATCTAGATACGAAAATACCAACCCATCTTACGATAAAATAAAGGATTCCAAACGAATTCAATAAATTCAAATGGACTTGAGACTGCTATCGGAGAGTTTTCTGAACTGCACAACTTTTACTTGTTAATTTATCTTCGCACTTTAAGATACCCTATTCCGAGCAAACAGGAAATGGGTTGCCACGGAAATATTTCAGAAGTCAAAGAGTGAAATGCAGTTTGTTTATTTTACTTGTACTGCACAAAGGTGGCAAACACCCCAATACTGAAAACCATCCGACTACGTGAGATTTTTTACCCATAAGCACCTGATCTGTTTGAAGGACTTCTTTTAAACCAAATTTCGTATTAAAATGACTAACAACAGGATGATAAAAGTTTTTCATAACATTTAATATGACCCTGGTATTACATGTTTGTTTTATAGATTCTGAGAAAAAATTATTGATGGTAGTTAGCAAATGTGCTAGGATTACCCTGAAGGATGCCAAAGTACCCTCCTGGTAGTATGCCTCGGATACAGTAACTTAGATCTTAAGTTGTTTGGAATGCCACGATTAGGTCGCCTTGGTTCTACAGTACCTAAAAGTATCTAGGCTCAGGTTTTGGAGTCAATCGTCAAGCAGTTATCATTCCAGCCTAGGCAAAGTTTTCCAGCTGTTCTCCAATGAACGTGTTCTAAGAGGCTAGCATTGCCTTTTTTTAGTGGAGGTGCAGTGATGTTATGGTCTATATATGGCTGCAAGGAAAGTCTAGCTATAAGAGCACTCAGATGCGTTCACATGAATTAAATTGCTTTGGCGGAATCTCTAAAATGTTTAATGCTTGTGCCTAGTTTGTCAGAAGTTATCAGAGTATATTTGTGAGACACAGGCTGCGTATGAGCCACAGAAGGATATTTTTGGATTAGTGCACAAGCAATTGTTACCCAATGCATCCTGACATTAAAAGCTAGCCCATTTTCTATATCCTAATTTTTCAGAGAAGGATCTTGTTAGACACCAAATCGAAGACTTTCGCAAAGTCTAGAAACAAATGCGCACCGGGACAATCTAGTCGAGGTCCATCTTCAAATAGTTTAAGCCTACAAGATGAATTGTGGAGCGGGTCCCATCCATCACTCAAACGCATTCAAAGTAATGCACAATACTGTTTCTGTTCAGAAGCTGCTTGACGCATTCATCGGACAGGTTTTCCATCACCATGAGTATAACTGGCAGCAAAGCAATAAATTCATGGCGCCTGGGATATTTAAGACCCCACCGCTGATGAACAGTCCACCTCAAATCCCTCTGTAACTGTTATCTGTCTTATAAATGTATAAACACCTAACTATATTCGACGATAGTGTAGAAATTTAATCTCAAAAATATCTAGTTGAGCTAAATTGTGCCAAGACTTCAGGCATACCGGCGTTGTTAAGCAGACTTCACAGCTCATCGTTTAAAGATTTGCCTGCCTCTAGGTAGCTTAGAATCCTTAATTCACGGTACATACCTCCTAAACAGTAGCTGTCCTTTGATACGGTCCATACAGGTCTTAGAGTTGGTATACGGTTCCCAGGATAGGTTTGGCCGGGATGTTCTCCTATCCACTCGAAATTCAGTAATGCACACATTTCTTAGGGCCATGTATGCGGCGTAATCTCTGTCCTTTATCTCTAGTCTCCATTTGTACCACACCTTCTGAAAGAGACACTCTGTACTCTTCTACATCTGATATTTTCTTCATGGGCTGTGAGATAAGGAATCGATTGCAGTTTTCAGGACGCCCCCCTTCACACATACACACATCCGGTGCTCCATCACTGTCAGTGAATGGTACACTCTTGGTCAAGAGGTCTACTTGGGAGCTTACATCAATTGGTTAGAATCTGGTTTTACTATATCAGCACAGTCAATCGTGACTAGTGACCACGTAGGGCACCTTGAATGTTTGAACTTCTGTTTCAACGCATTCATGTAATGTGGCCCCGGGCATTCACTGTTCTTCCGGCGTGAGTGCTCGTACATAGCTTGCTTCCTCGTTTGCCGTCATTAGGAGTAGTCTTGAGCCAGCTGATCCAGGCAACAGATGAGTTGTACAGCATTCTTATCCATTAAATTTGACACTTAGTCTGTGGTAAAACTATAATCGTCATATGAGCACAACACCCAATCACAAGCCTTTTCACTTTGAGTTCGCTTATCGTTACTTACACGTTAGGTAGGGATCTGATCAAGGTTGCCCGATAAAAGCATGTTTAGTAGTGTCAGCCACGTCTCGTAAACCGTTAATGCCCAGCTCTTGCTACGCTCGGGCTCACGCTGTCGCTTGAAGTTTCTCAGAAATGCTTAGTAATAACGGACGAAAAAACCAAAACACCAATTGTTGACTCGAGGATTCTTTATTGTTACACCAACATATAAAAAATATTTCCACTAAGGTCTGTGAACAAATATTACAATAATAAATCACAATATTACTTCTGACGGTTTTGTCCTGACTTCTTTCTGAACAGCGACCGATGAGACGATGACTGTCGTATTGGTGCCTCCGCGAAAATTGTGGAAGTTGGTTTTGAGCAAACAACCATGAATTGATCGTTCAATCTTCAACTACATTGACACTCCCCGGCAAAATGGGATCCAACCTTTTTTTCCATCACGACCAATACACGTTGACTTGGATGCCATTGCGAGAACCTGGGTCACACGGACAGAGCTGAAATGGAAAACAAACAGAAAAGCCAACACACCACAAGCATACCCACAGCACAATCTCACACATCAATGACGACCTGCGCCTTCCAGTTAAAGGCATCCTATTGCAACACAATCGCCACTTGCTAGAATGACTCTTGCAGAATGCAACGTGACCATAGCACCACCTCATGATACTCCACGCACATCCTCTTATCTACTCACTACCAATTACCACTGCAATCGCTTGTCACTCATTCTGCCTCAGTTCTAGTAACGGTGACGTATGCGAGCCTCAGTCGTTTACACTCTTTCTCCCCGGCGTGTGGGACCGCAGCTAACAATTATCTCCGTATGCATTTCATTCTCAGCAATAGCCTCCCCGGCGTATACGACCCATCTGCTGTCTTTAACATCAATCAATTCATTCACGGATGTAGAAGACTAGAAACAACTTCAGAAGTAATCACGACGAAAATTTTAACAAAATTACGCAATAACAACAAGGTACGAAAACAACGAGTAAACACAATGGATCCAAAAACACCAATTGATAGGACACACCACACGTATATACAAACAGTACAAACAAACTCGCGGATCATGTCTTGATGGAATTCCTTTGAAGAATCGCAGGACTTACACCAGTACGCCTACAACCCTTCTCAGGTTGATGATCCAAGTGGAAGTCGTCCGGACACAAACAGAATTACCAACAGCTAGATGACAGATGATATCAATTCAGTATATACAATATGAACATATGTACAAAATCACACACCAAGCACATTGGACTGCTCACTGATGCGCTACCCTTTGAAGAATTGTAGGACTTACAGCAGTACGCCTACAACCCTTCTCAGGTTGACGCTCTAGGTTGGAAAATCGTCGCAGAGTTCATTTGCTGACTTCCTTCTATCAGCTATATCCTCAAATCTGAACGGTAACACGCTCATGTCATTGTATCGTAGAATATAGATGACGAACAAACACACGACGTATCTGGTCAACCAAGCGTAGGCACAGAGTAATTTACACCAAAGATAATAGCATTCAAATAGTAACTTGAAACTAGAAATGCCTTTATTCATGCAAGTCAATTTAACAATTACTCTCTCGTTTACACTTGGCTTATTCTCACTAAACTGAGCAATATCTTTCGTCTTTTCAAATGCACCAATACTATCAAAATCATTGCACAAGATACTTGAGTTGATGGGCGTCTGTTTCATTGTGGATGACAGCACCAACGACGACTGATTGATATCAGTTGATGAAGTTAGCGGTGGATCAAAAGCTGTTGTTGCTCGACTTTCAGAAAGTTGTCTACCTGCAAGACCACCACCACTGCTGTCTTTTACTATCAGCTCAGGTTTAGCACTAGCATCTGATGATAGGTGGGCTACATGCTGATCACTCACACTGACGGTCTCACAAGTATGCATGCCTTCTGCAACTGCATCTGCATTTATTTCTACTTCACGTTCAAGTTGTACAGAACCTTTATTTAACTTAGCAGTAGTAGGCATTCCCTCCATTTCATCATGATCAACCAAAGACAAATCTGCACTATCATGATCATTATCACAAATATTCAATTTACCATCAACTTCATCATTTTCAAACTCTTTAATAACAGAAGTAGACAATTTTGGTTCCTCCTCACAAATCATTAAAGGTTTTATATCTTCACTCTGACTAGTAATACCTTGTAAACTTGTGGAGTCAGAACTGCACTCTGAAGCAGCAACTCTATTCTGTGACACTCTATTCAACAATGGCTTACCAGTTGCAACTACAGACTTCTTGACCGCACCGTTATCGTCACACAATTCGGAGTCAGGCCTGGATTTCACATTTAGCTTATCACTGAACTTGCTCACTGGTTCACAGTTCACCTTTGTATGCACTTCTTGCAAACGTGTAAAACACAACCGTGTTTGTCTTGCATCTTGTAACTTATCTGTTGAGGATGTACTACGAAACCTGTTACACTCACTAGGTCTATATGCATTACTAGACATCATGGAGCCTTCTCGATATCCACCTCTCTGAGGCCTATTCGTCATCAATGATTGCGTTTTACCCTCAGACTGCTCTATTCTAGGGGTGAGATTCAATATACTGGCAAACTTGCTCATAGATTGATTGACACTATCTTTTACTAGTTTCAGGATATCATCAAATTTTGGCTCGATACCCTCATCCTCCATACGGGAGCTTATCTTCACCCACTTCCTTTGCAGTCGAGTAGGTAGGCGTCTTGCTATTACTTCTAGTATAAAACTCGAGTTGAGGTCACTCATGCAATTCATCGAAATCAAGGTATTCTTATAAGTCATAAGATTATCTAAAAACTCAGTAAGTGCCTTGGAGTCATCTTGAAGTTGACTGCCGTTACCTTTGACAGCTTCGTATACGTTCCTTACAATCATTGAAGGTCTTCCAAACCTTTGACGTAATATGCTCATAGCCTCAGCGTATCCCTCATTAGGGGGCATGAGCTTACAGCACTGTATAGCTCTTGAAGCATCTCCAGTGCAATACCTCATCAAATACATCAATTTCAATTCATCACTTAATAGAAAACTACTCAACATGATCTCAAACTCCTTTACAAATTGTAAATAATCAGCCGGGTTTCCATCAAAACACCGTGGTTCAAATTTAGGGAGTTTGATGTTCCTATTATCCCTGAACGGCGAAACAGTAACATCAACCATGTCATGCTTAACATCAGACACATCGTTACAATTAACAGACAAGTCACCATGACTTACTTTCCTGTTTGCATCCAAGACACTCTGTCCCTTCTTTGACCCAGGCATTGTTGAACTTGACCCAATTCCAAAAAAGTTCCAGATATTGCTTGTTCAAAGAGGACTTGACCGGCACCAGGAAAGATGAACGGTGACTATCCAAACTTTCACCAACTGTCTGAATCCGCCAGAATCTGTTTCTACCGTCAGAAACTGTCAGCCACGTCTCGTAAACCGTTAATGCCCAGCTCTTGCTACGCTCGGGCTCACGCTGTCGCTTGAAGTTTCTCAGAAATGCTTAGTAATAACGGACGAAAAAACCAAAACACCAATTGTTGACTCGAGGATTCTTTATTGTTACACCAACATATAAAAAATATTTCCACTAAGGTCTGTGAACAAATATTACAATAATAAATCACAATATTACTTCTGACGGTTTTGTCCTGACTTCTTTCTGAACAGCGACCGATGAGACGATGACTGTCGTATTGGTGCCTCCGCGAAAATTGTGGAAGTTGGTTTTGAGCAAACAACCATGAATTGATCGTTCAATCTTCAACTACATTGACAAATAGTTGCTGTCGTGTAGGACTATCTAGACGTTGACATCGGCACTCACCACTTCATCAAACACTGACCTACACTGTCGATTCTGATTGTGGATTCCCTTAACTAGACTGGTCGCTATTAACAAAGTGATCAAGCTTGTATTGCGTTGGTGCTTCAACTTGACTGAGTTTTCGTTCCTATGCAGAATAAACCTCCTCCACTCTCTTTCCGTTCTCACTATTTTCAGCATTTTTATATTTTCAAACCACACGAAACTCGAAGTTCATAAAGGTGTTGTCGTAAGAAATACTAATGTAAAATGTTTGCCGGAAATCGGTAGCAGGAAGGGTGTGCCAGTTATTTTTTGCCACTGCCTTCACGACAATCTTGCTGCACTGTAAAATGATACGTCCTAATGAAATCTCTTCTAGTATTCCACGAAGTGATACAAGGAGACAGCTATAAGTTCAGATGTTGTGTAACGTGACGCAGGCTGGTAGGAAGCAAACAATGCTAAAATCAACAATTTAAGTCAACAGTTGCAGAGTTAACTTTGTAGATATCAATTAACGGCAAAGTTAAACTTTCAACACCACTAACAACCAATCAGCAAACGACCTCGAACGGACCAATCACATTAAAGAGGCATATATGATGAATGGAAATGTATATTTGTAGAAAAAAAGCATAAAATAGATAATAGAAAAGGTTACATGGGATATCTTTCTCGAACATGTGAGAGAAAAATCTCCCAGTTTAGCATGGGACTGTCAATGGAGAAGTTACACCATATCCTGTACATATATTCATCCAAATAACTATAAATGAGATCCTTTTGAGATCCATTTGTAGCCCTTATCCTATTTTCCAACCTGCCCCAAAATCCTTCATTAGAATTTGTATGTGTCCTCGTAACGGGATCCACAAAATCACTTGAATGGTTGTCTCTATGATGAATATATCCCAGAGATGACAGCGAACTGTAGCCTTTCCGTGCGTATACTTGACCCCCCCTTAGCAATTCTGGTAACAATAGGTATAAGAGTAGTTGCTTTTTATCTGCTATCCTTAGGGAGAGAAGCGACCTGGCGAAAAAAGCTCCTACGAAATAATAAAATTATCAGCATACCCTCTCTAGTGTTAGTAGTCTTCAAACATATAGCACAACGATGAACAAACCCATCAGTTGATTTGGTATAGCTTTTTAAAGTCATGATACCACCACACAATCAAATTCGTTCTTTCCGGAGCAACTCAAATCTAGGAAATAATGGAAAACACTAACCTCCTCGAATTGCAACAATAGCCTTGTAAAGTCACGCATTAGAAATGAATCAAGCGCTATACAACATTGAACTGCGTTCGTGAACCTCATTGGATAATTCGACATCGTTCGTGAATCTCATTGGATAATTCGCTGATTGGTAGTTAGTGGTGTCGAAAGTTTAACTTCGCCCAATTAACCTTACTGGACAACTTAACTTACATTCGGCCAATCGCCAATCAATCAATAATTTATTATACTTCGACCTAAGCAAACTGTGGGGCTACGAATGTATAAATAAGATTTATTTTTCCCTAATAATGGACCGTTACTAAATCTTTTGTCTTCAGTCGTCATAAGTGTTCAGTATCGAACAAAATGAATTCATTCATTCGCTGGGCCAGGTGCGCACACAATTACGGCCTGAAAAATCCAAAGTAATAGGGCAAAGTATTTTTCCAAAAGCGCAGCAGAGAATGGGTAGAATAGTAAAACTATGGCGCTATATATATGAATTATTTATTTTGTAGAGTAAGAGCTTGAGTTGAAACAAGTTTCGACTTCTTTGTTTAGTGGGTAGAAAGTAATTTTTGAACTGCGGTTATCAACCTTCCGTCAAATCAAACTTATTAACACATACTTCTCACGAATCCACACATAAACAGACAAAGTGAATACACTGAAAACTTTAGCTATTTACATATCTTATTTAAAATGCTATCTCAGTGAACAATTTTTGTTATGCTTCCTTAGTTTATTTCTAAGCGAAAGTGACTGCCGGCAATTGTGAATTTTGAGATGTTTAAACTCCGCCGATAACTAAGTTAAGCTTTGTGTAGCCAAAGTAACACCGACTGACTGTCTTAGTGTGGACATTCCAAAAACATTTGTCAATTCAAGTTGAAGCACTTCATGAAAACAAAAATGTGAGGGTAAGTAAAGGAAGAAAGGGAATTATAACAGAAATGTACATGAAAAAGAAGACCAATTACGCAGACAACAGTGAGCACTTAGTAAGTCTAGGAGGTCACAAAGGGGAAATTAAATTGGGCGAAAGAGGACGCGTCTGAGCTCTGTCACAAAAAGCCTCCAGTTATTGATTCTTGACATTTCGTGAGCCTCAGCCAGGTAGTTTATTCCCCCCTATGAGACTCAGCTAAACCGTCAAAAACCCAATGGGTGGGTGTCATGTTTTGATATGGACATCTTCAATTCTTTTCAATCCAATCCTGTGTCGGCCAACTCCAGTGAATGTGGAATGCAACGAATTCGAATGCGTAATGCATGTCTCAGCTACCTCGACTGCTGCATCTTCTAAGCCCCACCGGTTGATTTTCGTCCTCACCTAATACTCCACATCAAAAAACATTAATACCCACCAAATCATGACACTTACTATAGAAGATAGAACTCAAGCCTCCGCAATGAAAGAGAACTAGCCTCCACTTTCAATGGCCATTTGTTGCAGCCATAAAGGAGGGTGGAGCGGGCTACTGCTCAGTATATGCTACTTATGAGATGATGTCAGCTAGCAATCACCAGCCTTTTGTATCCACGCCAAGACTTCGTCGCGAACTAGAACATATGGGCTGATTCAGCTTCCCAGGCAAGGGAGGTGGTCAACACATTCTACCACCCAATTAACTCTATTTAAACCAGTGGTCCTGCAGCAAAATCTCACATTCGACATAAACGAACCGCATGGTGAACATTCGAAGATTTCTGCCGAAGGTGATAAGAAACTTTTCATTTTAGCAGCGTCTTAACATAGGTGGGTAATATTACTCACAAATTCTAAGCCAACAAGACTGTACCCTGGTAATAAGTCAATCCTCAAGTCGTTAATGCAATTGGAATCATTTCCATTAAGACAAATATGACGAAATCACAGCAGACTTTGCGTACGCAGATATAGTTAACATATAGATGACCTGACATTCAGGAAACACTCACAAAGAGATGCAAGGTCAACTTTCTGTGAGAAACAACCGATCAGAAGACTGCGTTTGTTTGCTTGAATAAGCTATAATAATCTACAGGAAATATATATGAATACGTGTTGATTTCCTTAATAAACTACCTGTTGCCTGACTCTTGCCTTCTGTTGTCACAAGAGTTCTGGTAAGTAAGGTCTGTTTTCCGATATGGCAGGGGATCCGGACGTCGAAACCACCAAAATCGAGTTGACAGTCTGTCTTTACGGCTCTGGCAGTTAACACTGGTCCCACAGTATCGACGGTAGAAAGTCAGCAGAAAGGTGCTGGCCGGTGACTAACAAACCCCTGTGTGCATAATACTTTGAGAAAGCTATTAGCATTAAATAGCGAAACGTCAGTAAAAACAATCTCGTTTTGTTTTTTCATTCATTGGGAAATACAAAAAGCCTCTATTATAATGAAACCCCTGTGTGCCTTAAGTAATTTGTAGGTGGTCACTGCTTTCCGGTTGCCCATATCATGGAGGCTGATTTCTTCCTGGGATACAGGAGCATTAATGCCGCGTGATTACAGAGCCTATAGGACAATTGTTTGAAGCCATTCACACACGTGTTTGAAGAATCCACCACCGGCTACGGACTATCACAGAGAGTGGGGATGTACAATTTTCGTGGTTGGTCTTTCTTAAGCGCCACTCCAGATGACAGAAATATAGCAAAACTGGTCATCTGAGGGAAATGCTTTAGCCTCATTGCATCCCTATGCATCAGCAGCATACATTTTCGCCCATATGCTCCTAACACAATATGGGTGACCTACGCTGTGGTTAACTAATTTTAGTCCGACCACTATCCAACGACCTTTCTAGTATGGTATAATGTGCAGGAAAATTTAGAGCAAACAATCCAATGAAAGTTTCGTAGGTCTTAGCCGATGTAAGTGAACTATCATCAGCTGTAACCTTTAATTCAAAATTGTTGTGTGACTTACAAGCTGACGAGACTGCAGGACTCATCCGATTTTATTCGCCTACAAATTTTCTCATTTCTCACAGTTAATGCTCAGAAAACACATGCAGCTTGGCTACAATTAAAACACAGATGACCTATCTTAAAACTCCACGCATATCTAAGACACCAAAACATCAATGAATACAAGACAATAACCTTTTAAAACAAATAATTCGGAATATTATTGACGTGTGCAATGAGTTATGTTACACACTTTGAGAGAAAATTCATTGGGAAATAAAGAAGAATAATCCTAGACTGCGTTCAACCACATAAGTAAAACCATGCATTTACATGAAGGTGTAAGTTGTTAACCATAGTTAAAAGGAACTATGTGGGATTTAATTAATAGATTTCCAAGTTAGTTATCTTTGTGATTAACACTAGGAGTGAAGTCTATTGACATCAAGTATAATCATACTTGCTAAATAGTGATATTTTGAGTATAACCTTTTTTGTACATTTCAATACAACCATGTCAAGTTATTTTTTGATAGGTAAGTTCGAACAGCATGTGCCAAAGAATTGAAGCAACTTTTCTCCCCTAGAACTTTATTTATGAATGAATTTCCTGATTTCCACTACAACAGATAATTGATATTGAATCCTATAAACTCATAAGTAAAATACGCAACCCATCTCCAAAAATCTATATTACGAACAAATGCTACGGCTGTAGGATGTCCGTGACAGTATCAGATACTAGAAAATGCTGGAGAAACACATCTATATATATAATAAATCTTTAAAAAACTACACAGGAGTACATTTAACAGTTTAGTTAAAGAAAGAAAACAAGACATAGCTGATCATCAAAAATATATATTAAGAATATATACATAAATGTACGTCTTAGGCTCCAAAAACTTTTCTTAATAATGGTGACGCCAATTGGAGAGCTATGTTTCCAGAGTGAATAGAAATAACTGCGAGCTCTGACTCCGATAGAACTTTAGCTTGAATGATACTCTAGAAAATAAAACAAACAATGTTAGAACATAATAACAGGAGTATGGATAAAAAGATAACGCCTCCTTCTAAGCATCAGCAATGAGATAAAATCTCCTGAGAAAAGTCAAATATGATAAATAAGTAACTATGCGGAATCACAACTTCACCTAAAAAGTTGTAAGCCACACACATCATGATATGATGTTTATGTTAACACTAATCAAGTAAGCCCATAGGTGACCAAGCAGTAGGATGCTCGCCAACCATGCACGTAGTTAGATTCCCAGCCAATGCACTTCCTTACCACCCTTAGTCAATAGTCAGCCAGATAAAGATGGGAAGTTGGATATGAGGTTAGCAATCCGTAAAAACCATCACCACTACTGAAACATCCAGGCTTAAGCTTTAAACCCCATGTGTTCCGCTCGGAATGCAGTGGGATGAAAAAAAGTCAAACATGTAGAGTGAAGTTAAAATGTCATAAGATGTGATCCGAGATGGTTTAAGTTTCATTGAAGCATAAACAATATATACTGTGTACACTCAGTAGGCTGATGAATAAAATTCACTTTCATCCGGAGGTGAATATTTCAATTTCTGATACAAAAATGAGCTTTAAGGACAAACTAATTCAAAATAAACATCTACAACAATGGGAGGACGTTTATATAGCATAAATTCTCCAAGCATACCTTGCATTTGTTTCTCAAATTTCGACGTGAATATATACATATATATATATAATATATATATATATATATATATATATATAAACGTTATGTAGATGATACTCTCATTATTGGTAATAATAGTAAATCTATTGAAAACTTTATCACCCTATTTAATCATATTCATTCAAATATCCGAGTGACTTCCGAACTAGAATCGAATAACAAACTCTGTTTCCTGGATATTACAATGACCAGGAGAGATAATGGAAAGATTCAGCGATCTATTTTCCGCAAACACACATGGAGTGGACAATATCTTCATTTCACCAGTTTTGTTCCTATCCAGTATAAACGTTCCCTAGTGAAATGTTTGTTTTCAAGGACCCGCAGAATATGCACAAGTGACACATTGATGGATGAGCCTCGACATAAACATTCACTTTTATTAGCTAGTGGTTATCCGGAAAACTTTATCACTTGTCACAGTAAAGAAAGATCACACATCGGAAAGACAGCTTCTGTGCCAAAGAAAGCTATCTTTATTAATCTACCATTCAAGGGCGACCAGATTACTCAAAGACTTCGGTCAGCCAACATACGCACATTCTACGCCGCATCTCTTTTTCTCACTTGCCAAACATTTTCGATCCCTATACCTACGATTAAAGGACGAAATTCTGTGGACTCTACTTAAAACTGTATCTACAAGTTCACCTGCAGCTGCGGTGACACCTATATAGGCAGAACCAACAGAATGTTTCAATGTCATCAAAAAGAACATGTTCCAAAATGGCTACTAAATCATATAGAAAATCCCAATGCGATTAATCTGAATAGAAATCCAGCATCATCCATTGCAAAACACTTATTAATGTCTGGTCACAAAATCAATATTAATGACTGTTTCACAATCATTTCACATAACTCTAATTCAAGGTTATTGAAGGTGATGGAAGCACTTTGAATTAATCACATACAGACTAAACTGTGTGTACAAAAAACAATACACTTCAATCTTCGCCTACCATGGACAACATGACCTATTTAAATATGATTGGTCATTAGTATGTACTTTTTTATTATTTTATTTTATTTATTATTATTTTTGATTACAGCTTGATTTCACACTGTATTTTTGGTACAAGTATGGAATTTTCAGCATGGATATCGGTAGCCAAATTTTGTAGGCCTTTTATTTAACTGAGTAATTGTCATGATCTTTATTTTATTATTGTTAACCATGTTAGTGGTAAAGAAGTTGTAAAGAAACTACAAAATGATATCATCTCACGAAATTTGTCTTCTAAATGCCTTATTCAAATATATACAGTTATCCCATTCAGAAAGGAATTACAAAACGTTGCATAGCCTCGCTAGCAGACCAAGGATCAAAGTAGTGTTGACACCCACAATCTTACTTAGAAACAGGCTATTAGTTAATTAATTCAAATACTTTCGATTAATAAATAGAATGTGTTGAGCCGCAGAATTATGAATCAACAGCAGTTTACTGCACATTCTGTTAACAAACCTACAAAACTGTGTGGAGATCGCTGGTAACCAGAAACAGAAATAATAAGCAAATGAATAAAAAAACAAACTAAAAAGCGCGGACAGAGGTGTATTAACTCAAGTTGAACAATTTGAAATACCACAAAGAACAGAAGTAGTGTTGTGGTGAGAGCTGTCTACAAGCCAAAATTATAAACAACAGTTTACGTCAGTGTTTACGTCCCGAATGGGGGTAATGAGAAAAAACGATAACAAAGCTGAACTTTGAGGTACTCACCAACCAATCACAGCAGACTTAATGTGTTCAGATACGATTCGCAGATATATGACTTAACTTTCTAAGAAACGGTCACAAGCAGTACAGAATAATTTTCGGCAACAAAACTACCAATCAGAAAACTTTGCTTCTCTGTTAACAATAACGCTAATAATAACGTGCATAAAAATCTGTAAATATCTCTTGATTTTCTCAATAAACGACCTGTTGCCCGGCCCTTGTCTTCTGTCGTTGCAGTGTATCGTGTGTGTGTATGTCCGGGCACATAGCAGTCATAAAGCATAGGTGAACTTGAGACACTGTTAACGACTTTTTTCCAGCATACTCATCATAGACATTATATAACAACAGGAGATGGATAACATTGAAGATCCCACTACCGGCTACGGACTATCACAAGATACGTCAGGATGTACAAATCTCATGATTGATCTTTTCTGACTGCCACTCCTAAATGTAGAGACTGTAATCCTACTGACATATAGGAACTTGAAGTGACAATCAATTATTATTCAATTATGAATACTTTAAGTCTCTTACTGAAAAAAAAAGAAACATTGGAGCTTCTGCGTGATCTTACAACGAAGAAACCTAGTAGCCTAACCTAATGGGCGTTATTAGGAAATTATAAAGGCCTTAGAAACGTTGACAGAGAATACACTCTATAACTCGCGATGAATTTTACTTAAAATACGTTTATACAAAACACAAAATATAGTATTATAAAAAAACTCAACTTTATTAAGCTTATTAATGTTAGTCTAAAGCATGACTGGTACACTTACCTTTATACTTGCTGAAATATACATGCAGTAATCTTGGTCTGGAGTTCGCTTTTTTGAAAGAATCTCACTAATCATACCAGGTTTAAAATTCTAAAAGATCAGGATTTGCAGAAGTTAAACATAAATGTAAAATACATAAGAAGGAAATTATGAAATAAACAGTAATGTTTCACCGAAATAACTACTCACAAACGGCCTAAACACCGTTTTTGGTTTTAATATGCAGTTCGAATAACCGATAGAAGGAAGCTGATCTTTAAAATAGCTTTCTAAGTGTCCTGCTTATATATATATATATATATATATATGTTCTGTTTTGTTCAATACAAATTAAATACGTAAAAACTGGGAGCTGCCCTTGTAAAAGTAATGAAAAATACTTAAGATAGACTAAAACTAGCTAAGTTTGAGAAAAAATTACTGACATGCAATTAATAGTGTTCTCTGAGCTCAGAGAACACTATTAATTGCAAATCATCCACCTGAGTTACAAATCTTTTCTATTATTTCAAAATTACCGATAGCCATCTTAAACAGCCTTTTAGTTGGTAAATTTCGACAAAATGAGCAATTATTATTTATTTAGGTTAATTTTGATTCTACCGTTGGTTGAGTGGATCAAGATATTCCAGTTTTTGTTGAAGTGCCGACTCCTAGTGTAGACGCCTTGACGATGTATTTTGCACAAAAGGTGGTTTTAATGGTCCAGGAGGTCCGGTGGATAACGAATTGGCATTTGAAACGATGGGTACTCAGTTCGAGTTTCACTCAGAACGCAACCACTCACTGGAGAATAGAGCTACATCCAGATGATAAGTCCCCAACGGGACGAAGTGCACATCTTGAATCCTACTGCTTATCACCACCCACCAAAATGAACTGACAAAATACCGAAATTTCAATAGACACGACTGATATATATCAAAATTTTAAATTGAAAAAGTTACTGCTCAGTCATCAGAAATAATCACTTACTTTGTGAGGAACTAGAATAATTAAATAACGATCTGAGGCCAACATCCACTTGTTCGATCCAATATAATCCACACTATGAAATACACCTAAATTGCGTGAAATTTCATTGCCCATAGTACGCCAGAGTTTAACCAGCCACTTATTTAGTTCAACATTAATATGTCTTGTTGATAATGCAGGAGGAACTGATGAGTGGTCAGAATCAGCTGATTCTGTTGAATTATCAGTCTGTTTAATAGTTATAGTCCATTCTCTTAATTGACTGTTTGTATACAAAACAGAAAACTTCATCCTAGACACCTGATTCTCAGTTACTGACTGTTGTTCATTAATGGATGGAAATACAATAGACACTGGTAAAGGTGAATGTCCAGAAACAGAATCAACACATGAACAAATGAATATCACAGAGCCAGTTAACGAGTCGTATAAGCGTACACGTCCATCAGAGCAACCAAGTGCTACTAAGTAACCAAGATCCATGGCAAATTTTGAAATTGAAATTATATGAGCTCGAACAGTTGAATTATCTAAAGTGGCAAATAAATAAATATTTCTTTTTGCTACTAGACGGATATGCGTAAGAAAATATTACTCGCAAAGCAAATCGCCTTCATAGGGGAGAAATGGAAGATAGAAAACACACAAGTTATGCTACAAAAATGCTAGGCGATCTTGGCATACACGCAGAAAGCTTCGAAAAAGACTATAGATTTAATGGAATTGATCACCATATCATTTCTATCTGGATACAGCTCCAGAAATAACTGTCTATGCATACAAAATTAACGCCTCTGGAACACTAAACTTCAAAGCACTAGTGCAACAACACCAATCATTAATTTTTTATTTATTAAAAGAAAAACTTGACATATATTGTGGATACCAAAAGATGCGCAACACAAATTGTTGTCTCGTAGTTTGTGAGACGGCTGAGACACTGTCTGAATGCCCAAACCAAAGCAGGTGGTTGTTTTAAGGGGCCACCCCCCGCAAGCCTTTGTCTTGAAATCTGCTCCATAAGGTAGTATTGTAGAGTCAAGAGCTCTGTCCCCATGGTTTCCGGTGACCCAAACGCCAGTTGATCTGTTCAGATTCTGGAACCCATGTGCATTATAAGTCTTGGAGTTAAGATCTTCCAGCTCCCCTAGGTAGATATGTAAGCGCCAGGCATTCATTTTAGTTAGGAACATCTCCGCCGCGTGAAGGCAGTGAGTAGGACTTCCTAGTAGAAACTATGAATGAGTGGTTATATAAAGGCATTTATAGAGGAAGACTGAAGTCTACTCACTCTTGGCCGATAATTATAGATCTAATGTATGGAAGATAATCCAATCATCATTAAAATACGGAATAAAATAGCCTTAAAATCTAATCCATACATTAAGAGATGTAAAAATTCGCATCAGCTATTAGTCACAAGAACTTGGCAGTTCTAGGTGTAATAGTACCGATAGACGAGAAAGCTGGAAAATATAAATGTTAGGAAGAGGCAAAACACATGCAATTATCAGTCATTATCATGTCTCAGTCAAGTTATTATCGCGTTATTAACAAGTCGTTGACATGCAATTGTTCCTGCTTCTGATTGGACGCTTGCACAATTCCAACTCTCAACCGGATTGGTTGATTTCCAGTCTACCTTATTTTCTGTATAAATACAGTCACTTTTGTCATAATAAATGAACCTGGTTTTACCGCTGATTCTCGCGTGTTCTGCTTTACCAGTTCAGTGGGCACTGGTCAGTAGTTAAGCAGTGACCTCGTGACAAAAGATCTAGCATCATAACAATAAACATAATTCTAACAGGAATTAACTCATTCAAGTCAGATTCTATACTAAAACAGCAATTGAGAGGAATTTCATAACAATGGTCACATGAACAACAGAGACACGGAGAAGGTTCACTTTGACATAGTGCTTTAGTGGAGTCACTCTCCGAATTGCATGTTTACTAAATACCGCTCGAACTTTTAGTAACTTAACATCCAACTTCAATAGATGAAGTTATATCAAAAGGCAACCTATAAAAATATGAACATACAACAATAATGGCAAAAGGATAAGTGTATTTTAATAAACAAAAACAATTGGAAACATGTTTTTCAGCTCAATCAATGCCTACAGAAAGATTAAATAAGGAACGTTAGGTAAACTGCTAGGAGACTACCAAAGACTGACAATATGACCACCCCATTACATAACACATGGAGACACGGCAGGGAAATGCCATCATATAAAGTCATGCATTCCAGCATCAAAACTGACAGCGACTTTAGTAGGGAAAATTTTGAAACCAGAAAATATGCTAATTAAAAGTAGGCATAGGAATTCTTTGAAGTACAGCATTCAGGCAAACATGTAATCATTAAGGGCAAATCTAGGTAGCTTCTGTAGATTAAGGATAAGGACAACAGTAAAAAGCTGTTAACTTCAACTCCCGTGTCAAGAAAATAACAGCTCATATGCAAAAAGGTTTTCGATGCTTCCCAGCAATGCTGATTGTCGAACACAAAGAAATAAGGAGAAAAATTATTGAAATGACCATCTGAAAACGAATCCAACGGATATTCTTCTATTGTTGGATTTTCGTCACGAAACAACATCATTTGGAGAGATGAATGAAAAGCAGGGAGCACTGGACAGCTGTTTCCCCCTATCCAGGACTCTTCGTCAGTGTGCATCAAGACACCAGCAGATATCGAACCCGGGACCTTCAGGTTACGACAGTAAGCTCGCTGTCCATTCAGTCACTCCGACTGGAATTTAAGGACCTCGAAATTTCAACTTTATCAACTCGTGATAAAGCGCTTCCTTCACCAACGCCTTCGATGAACATCTACTTCATCTTGAAATGATGGATCCCACTGGTTACAAACTTCCATTGCAGCTTAAGAAAATCCATTCAGTAGCCATTAGTGAATTGGCGATTGATACTCAAACTGCGAGTTTTTAGGGAATTCGGATTGATTTCAAAACTGTTAGATTCTCGTGACGAACCAACATCAGTTGGAAGACCATAGAGCACTGGACAGTTGATGGTTCGTGAGGAAAATTTAACAATTGAAATCAATCCGGATTCCCCACAAATTCTATAATTTGAATATTCTACTGTGAAAACGGTAAAAGGAGAGAAACTATTAGAAACTTAAACCAGTCTAAGTGTACAGCTCAAAGGTCACCATAAGAAGTGTATCCTTTTACAGAAGGCAAGAAAAATCAACCCATCTTGGAAATATTTCGAAGATCAATTTAAATGCTGAAGAAAAGCGATTAGTCGTGATCTGTATTCAGTACAACACACCAGTAACCCGAAAGGAGTTATCATTAATCAATACAATGTTCGAAGGTTAAGGAACTCAAACCAATAACGATAGAAACATTAGGAAAAAAGGACTGAATCATACATTTTGAGACAGGTGCTATATAGATTTATTTTTTCAGTTAGACAGTTGAATATGACACCAAGATGAACATTAAAAAATCCAATTTCTGCAGAGAGCCGGCTCGAACAGTAGCAAGATTATTAGAATATTAGAAATGCAGACTGCTAATATTTACCATTGTATTACATACTAAGGCAAGCATTGTTTTAAGAGCAAAAAAACTTACAACAAGACAGTCTTTTTACTCTGGGCATAAAAGTAATAATTGCATTAAATCAATGATACATTAAATCTGGTATACATACCTTGATCAACATTACGCTCCCATAGGATACTGCCATCACCTACAGAAATACACATGAATTTTCCACTTTTTTGAGTAACTAGTAATAAAAACTCTGAATTCGGAGTAAATGTCATCGAACAGGAAGGCGGGATAGATATACCAACAGCTTTGTTTTGCTCTGAAGAGGAAAAGTCACATGAATCATCAGCAGATGAAAGTACAATTTGTTCCTTTCCAGTAGACGAATGAAATGACTTATCCATGGTGAAGTAACTCAAGATATCATCATCATTTAAAACTTCATCTGTATCTGTTTCAGTCTCTGAAGATGAAGTGTTTGACGATGATTTGCCATAGCTATCTAAACGCATTCGTTTACCACGAAGTTTATTACCGACAATAGTTGAATTCTGTACACTAGTCTGCCACTCAACTGGTTTAACTTTCGATTTGGATATACATAACTTGCCGCGCTTGTTTTTATATGCCTACATGATTTTGAGGTGATGATAGGAACAACATAGATTTAGAAATATTTTAAATAAAACATAGTCATAAAATAAAACAACTATTATTATCAGTAACAAGTTACGAATAAAAAGTATGCGTTGTTTATTCTTCATTTATTAATGTTAGTTGAAACCGGGTGACAAGATGAACCAGATGTGCATTCCTTACTTGTTGGCGATAGTAGCAACCTCAATGAAATTCATTTTCTACTCAAATTCAAATCCATCATGTCATTTAAAATGTCAGAGGCAATCAAGTTATATTAACCTATGTGATTTTCAGTAGTTGTGCGTCGGTGACACAGAGGTAGAACGGTCGCCAATTACGCATGTATTCCTGGGTTCGATCCCCAGTCGACGCACTCCTTTACCTCGTTAAACCAGTAATAAGACTGGTAAAGAGGGAAAGTTGAGCATAAGGCTAGCGACCTTATTCTGTAAAAATAAACACCACTGCTACCAAAACCTCGAAGCTCTGGCTTGAAGCCGTATATTTCAATTAGGAAGTAAAAGAATAGAAATAATTGTTTTAGCAGTACAGCCCCTAGTTTCCAAAAACACCACAAAAGTTGGTAAAACCTCATATAGTTCCATTAAACTGAGTTTTCAAAACTACTTAGTTCAAAAGGTATATACATTTTACTTCTACGTTAAGACGATACGAATGAAATCTACGATAAGCTCAGTAGGAATCTGATTGACAGAAGACTTTTATCATTCCAAGCTTCATTGTATAAATATCTCCGTTACTTAACCCTCCACTTAGTTGAATGCGACTATCCACCAAGAAAATTGTATTAGTTGACCGTTTGTGGGACAAAAGATAGAAAGTTTTGTTAACATGCAATTAGCGAGGGAGAAAATTTAGCGAGGATGACGATACGAGTGAAAATCCGCAACATACCATTGGAAAGTTTGGGAAAAAGCAGTGAGATAGTTATGTTTCATCCAACTGACAACCATCAATATGATGAGAGTTTGTGGTACGATTTCCATTGATTATTCATAGTTAAGTACGAGTCGAATCTTGGAAGAGAGTGGATCTATAATAACTTCATGGACGGTATTGAATATCTTATACCTGCCTATACTAGTTGCATCATTCTCTAACCTCTTCAATCTTTTTGTGCATTACGCTGTTAACCCCCACTGAGAAGGACCATAATTTTATTTTGAGTATTGCCTAGAATAAATTTCAGTAACTTTGTTCTTGTCTCCTATTTAGATGAGCGTGACGTAGCTGGGTTCTAATAATCATTATCTTAGATTTGATAAGTTAATCAATGTGAAAGATCTTATCCGTTGATAATGATATCTCGGATGATGATTCAGAATGTTAAGACTACATTGAGAAATTCACCAACCTGTCGTGAAAAGGGGAAAATCACCTGTCAAAATCTGTTACGCCAAACGACGAAGTAGGTTCTGTAGTAGCACTTGAGAGGATTTTAGAGAACACAGAACGTTTGCTCTTTCTTAAATATCCTGTCTAATTAAGTCAAAATTACAGAAATTCTCAACACTTCTAAACATCTAAGATGTAATTTATGTATGTTCCTACAGTTTTCCAGTGTCCAAACAAGTATCATAACTCTAAATTTAAGCAATTTTAAACTTACCACATCCAAATTGAGCAGCCGAGTTCGTTCAAAGTCACTATAGGCGATAAAACATCCACACGAAGATAAGGTGGACTCAATAAATTCTATACCTTTTGATGGACGAACTTCAACAATTTGAAGGGGACCCAAACTAAGGGAATGAAATCTGTGGAATGAATTCTTCCGACGAGATTCATCTGATCGACCGAGACGTACTAAACATAATTGTCTCTATAGTGCAAAAGACATAAATGCCGGGAAGCACCTATCTGATCACCAAAAGCCCCATGTGTCGACTCTTCAGCTAGAGTTATAAAACGTGCAGGTAATGGGCGAGCAGATGCAATAGAAGCAGGCCAAAATGGCAGTGCAGCAGCATAGGCAATATGACCTTTCTGTCGTTTACGTGGTCTCCCAACATTAATAGCTAAAGTTTTTTCAGCTCGAGCAAAACCTCCAACACCTGTTTCAACTGATTCACATGACAGCACCTGTAAACGAGCATCTTGTCCAACAGCAAGGAGGCGATGTGGTTCAAACCGATGATCTGAGACAGAATCATCTGTACTGGGATCATGATGATGACCGGGAATAAATGCTATTCCATGAATATCACGTCTACATCCTCTTATCAAACCACTACATTGCCACTGACCTAGGGACAAAAACAATTGTAACAAAAAGTAATTAGTAAGGAAGTATACAGAAAAAAATGCAAAATTAAAAGTACTAGGATTTGACCTGACAATCAACCTTCCAAATAGCATAAATTCGAGTTAAAACGTCTCCTAAGCTCAGGACTGTTTAAGACTAAACTAGAACACTGGCCTTGCAATACATACTGGAGAAGATCCTAATGAAAAATGTATCTATTAAGTTGGAAATAGAAATTCCCACCAAAAGTTGAAAATTCAGTTAATTTACTTTACTAGACAACAACTTTATTGATTTGGATTTTAATATGAAATGGATAAACATGTGAAGAATAACTGTTTCCATTTTCTAATGTAAAAAAACAAACCCAAACCACAAAACACGGGTAAATCAAGCATAGAATACACCACAGACCGTTTATCATCGTATCGCAATAATATATGACAAACAACACATTATAATACTTAATTTCAGTATATACGCCATTCACTCCCTCTAAATGAAAACTTGAGAAAACGACGTTCAATATCTTGTCAAAATCAACGCTTCTATGAGGTCTGTAGAAGCTGCAGACTACTAAATATTAATGTGTCATCAACTGATATAAAGGTGATTGTGCATTAATTATGCACACCAAATATGTATAAAAAATAAACTGTGGACTGCTGGCCCAATGAACGCTGGATTAAGATGATTAAATGGAAGTGTGTTTGTCACCTAGAAATTAACAATACACTAACCATTAAATATGTAAACAAATGGCAACACAGAGTTACTAATGAATTATTTCAGTTTCCTCTAAGGGTGACAAAGCCAAACAAACTGTCACCTATAGGTAAAAAAAACATGACCAAGACAGAAAACAACTAACTGACAAACAACTAAGGTTAGGTTGGGTATAAAAAAGGTTGTTCACTAACTCCACTGATGTACAATAGCGAAAAAGTAGTTAACACTGCTTAAATATAGTTTAAGTTATTTTTAAAGAAGTGTTTTAGAGTGACTGAGTTCCCCTGGAGAACTTTGCACAGAAGTGCAGTAGTTTAAGATGCCACGCTCATTTACCACACTAAGGTAGGGGAAGAGAAGAAAATTCCAAAGAACCGTAATGAGCATAAATGTACGATAGAAAGAACAATTAGATGGAGAATCATAAAGAATTGATGGACCTGGGTGACTGAAAACAGAGATTTCACCTAAGCCCTTGAGGATGGCTTTGAGCCGTGTCACCGAAAATCTCAAACCATCGGTTTTTAGAGTCTTGATGAGATTAACCAGGCAGCCTACACCTCAGAATCCAAACTAAAATATGTAGGGGGGTTATCCCATCTCAACATACCTTTAGGAAATGGATCTGAGCCGAACATTTGGACAGGACGGAGTCCAGCATAAAGTTAAGAAACACCCACCGTTTAGGCAATTTTCTGACCGACGCGGTGTTAGTTAGGCAGGGAAAGCCAACCCATGAGGTTGCAGTGTTTTGTAGACTGAAATGGTTAGAACACGTGTTACACATGCCATCATCTTGCCCGAACATTATAAATTGATACATGATTGGCTTTGGAAAGAAATAATGACAGTCAAATCGAGAGCTGGTTGCAATTCATGAAGTTTTTGATTGTTGGTTTGATACACATGGGGAGGTGTAAGCAACCCGACAGGGTCTTAAAGGCTAAGAACCAACGATTGGACACTGTTAGTGACATAGCTTGGAATCGTTTTCATTGAGACAAATGCAATCACTTTTTGTGATTTAGATACAATTAATTCTTATTATTCCTTAATAGTTATTTTTCCTTCCAAATTTAGTTTATTAGTATGTTTTATCCCTACCGTTTGTGTTTCATGAACTGTAGTAACTTGGACTGATGCACTTTTTACAAAGTTCCACGTTGCGAATTCAATTCATTTTCAAACTATAATACCATCAGTGGAAGAATCCCTAATCTTCGCATCCCGGCCGACAACTGCTACCTTTTCGTGGTGGTCGGGCTTGAATACCGCAATGACCCAACAAGCTAAACTGGCTGGAGTTCATTTTCCTGCAGGTCCTACAATGTCAGGAAGGTTGTTTGGATAGCGGTTAAACTAAAAGCAGTTACCATGGGGTACATGGGCTCCAGAATCAAATCGGATCAAATGGAGTATGAACCCATATGGGTCACCGGAAACCATGGGAATGCAGCTCCTGACGCTGCTCCACTGCCTTGCGGATTAGACTCCAAGTCAAAGGCTCGGGGGTGGTCCCTTAATAAAACCACCTGCTTCGGTCTGGGCGCCCGGGCAGTATCTCAGCCCTCACACAAAAAATGAAATAAAATTGTGTGGTGCATCTCTCTTGGTGCCATATTTGTACCAAGTTTTCTCTGCGTTTAAATGAAATAAAATAAATAACCTTCGCATAAAAGTTCGACTCATATCTGACTCCTAAGAATGAAAATGATACAACCAAAATAGAACTTTCTTAGTTTACAAATTCACAAAAATAGCTTAAGGAAGTGCCATATTTAGTGACTATCAAACAATCCATTTCAATTAAAAATTTACTAATAAGTAACATACCTTCTCCATTTTCGGATATGGTATATTCAAATCTCCTTATAATTGCATCTGCTCCACCACTAAAAATAATGGAGCCATCAGGGTTGGAGGCCAAAGTGAGAACATCCGCATGGTGGCAAGAAAAACTGAAAAGTTGACCGCCAACAGATATATCCCAAATACTTACTACGCCTCTACTATCCCCAGAAAACAGTAGACCACTGGAAATGAAATTAAACAATTAAAAATTCACAGACATGGCGAAAATTAGATTATGTATATTGATGAAACAAAGGAAACCTACTAAAACTGGTGTAACCTGAAATGGTTATCATTTGTCTGTACAAAATCTTACAGGGAAAAAAACATGAAAACTAAATGAACCAACATTTTCTATTTGGATGAAAGACTGATGCTACATAAATTGTATCTGTTCTCCGAATTTCCCACTGATTGTGAAAATTCCATAGTTATAATAAAATTGACGCCATCACCTAACCACGATACCCACAACCCCCACTCATCGTAACCACCATCTGAAAAATTCATATCCAACTTAGATTGTTTTGCTTGCCTTTAGGAAGTCAGAAGCTAACATTGGTTTGAATACATCATTCAAGCACTAGATGATTTGAGCTTTTACCACTGTTGTGGAGGCAGACCACATATAATACCAGGTCTTCATCAAAAGGAGACAGACGATTAATTATTTCGTTAAGATCATTTTTGTTTGGTTCAGTTTACTTGCTGGATCCCTGAAGTCACCAACTACCGTGTAAAACTCGACGATATTAAATTGGTCGATCAGACTTCCTGACTGTTGATCCTCCACAGTAATTCTAAACTGAGATCTTCAAGAAAGTAGTATTTGGATCTACACCCTTCCATGCCGACATCAGACTTAAAATAAGGTTATGAAAAAGTCAGTTATCGAGGTTTGGATAAATAAAGTAGTACAATAAGCAATGCGGCTTGCTGTTTATTATATAAACTTGCAAGTTCATTATTCATTACTTGGCAACTACTCCTAGTAGAAAAATAATTACGCATTTGAAGCTGAATTTGAGTTAGGCTGCCATTACCCGAAAAATATTAAAATAATCTGTCAGAAGGGTAGACAAGAGTTGTTGATTAACAGAAGTGAATGGATGAGTGACATTTCTCAGCTGTTCTTAAAGTGGAGGCTAAGTCGAAGTACTAAAGGAAAGGAAAGTATGCTAAGCCACTGATCATTGTAATAAAAAGAATGGTTACCTAACAACTTTGCGAATCAATCTTTTACGTGACTTGTTTAAGGATGGTTTAAGGATCACTTCACATGTTTTTGTTTTCCAATGACAGAGTCAGTTAATGGATCCTGTGGAGCCTTTAAAACAAAATCTAGTTTATCTAATACCATGCTGGAATGATTGTCAGGTCAAATACATAGGTGAAACTAGTAGAACAGGGGCAGTCAGACTAACCGAACATAAGAACCTAGCAAAATTTGGATTGGTTGACCCAAGTAAGATAGGAAATCTAGAGAATAGTTCAGCTATAACCATACAATAGGATGGGATAGGATGACAGTTTTAAAATCTAATGTCACAGGGTGTATGGAGGGAGATTGATAACAGAAGCTTTGTTTATCGAACCAACTGCAAATACATGTAATAGGAATGATTCAACACCTGTCCCAGATATCTGAAAAATTTTACTACCCCAACGAAAAATAGAAGACAAAGAAAACTATAAGACTCAAGTTTCAAAGTCGTGTGATTACAATTGATATGATTATGAACAATACATTTTGTGAATCGTTATCCAGTAAATAATACTGTTTCAATGTGATACATCTAATAAAAGAACTAATATGGAATTACTTACTACCACAGTGTCCAAGTTTTACACATACATTGTGTCAGAGATCCAAAAGGCTAAAGAACTACATATGACAACGGATATCGGTCATTATTCAGTCTTCCATAAGAAAATGTGCTGTTTCATTCACTTTGACTAGTTTTTGAGGGCTATCACAAGCATCTGTTTTGCACAAACCAATTGGTACCATATATATATATATATATATATATATATATATATATATATATATATATATATATATATATATATATATATATATATATATATTTCCATTACATTTCACGTGCGCCAACCAATACATACCGCTTATACGCAAATTAGAGCTCCAAATTATATCGGCAAATCAGGTGGAGTATTGTGTCATCACGAAATCCTAGGACATCTTGAAAGCCTTTCGGAGGATATTTGAATCTTGACAACAACACCTTATTTCTTAGAGCATACACAAAGACGGCCTGAACATATAATATTAACTACATTAGAGCTATATGTCAAAAACATCATATGTGCAAACCCCCTAATCCCCTAAATCAAGTGGAAGAATACGCAAAAGCAGTCAACTTACCGAGCAAACAGTAAAGTCCAAATAAAACAAGACTTAGATGATTCCGTTAGAGTGAATCTCAGTTTAGAAACTTTATCTCGGATGGATATAAGCAAAAGTGAACCTGTGCTTGTCCCAGTTGCCAAAATAGCTTTCTTTTTACCAGTGCAAGCAAGAGATAATATTTTACCTTGAAATGTTATTAAACGGTGTGGTCATACCTGGAAGCTTTGGAATGGTGAAAATTGGGGCTGGTTCAGAACCTTCAACTGAAAAGAATGTTATAAACCCCTCGTCGTTGCCTACCTAAATAAAAAATTAGCCAAAAAATACAACACCTACAATTATCTGATCTCCAAATACAGCCATACATCGAGCAGCAGGACTTCCTACCAACAAACAGGAACCTTTTATATTTGAAGTCCGCATATCAAGCTCTACAAGACGACCTAGTGCTCCTGTGCAGAATAATCTGGATTGTATCCATACCAATGATTCTACAGAACAACACACTCCGCATGGGAAATGTCCAACCATGAAAAAATCGCGGTTTTCATCATAC
Source organism: Trichobilharzia regenti (assembly GCA_944472135.2). Classification (NCBI taxonomy): domain Eukaryota; kingdom Metazoa; phylum Platyhelminthes; class Trematoda; order Strigeidida; family Schistosomatidae; genus Trichobilharzia; species Trichobilharzia regenti. The sequence continues at coordinate 129,922,426 of OX235262.1, read as the reverse complement.
ACATCAACCGAGCCATCCTCTCTGCCAGCGGCAATTAAGCCAAACTCGTTTTTAGCAAGGCACAAAAATGGAGATGGCTGATATTCATAAAAATGGATACGATGACAAGAAATACTATCCATCACGTTTTCCATTCATAAGATGCGCTATTTGGAAGGCCACAAGACAAGGTCAATCGCCCACCAATGAAGCTTTCCCTTTCCTGATTGTAGCCCTACTATCGTGATCTTCAGTGTGTAGTTTATAACTGAATTCTGTGAACCGACCGAATATAGAAATTACAAGGACGTAAGGAATGATTAGGATTTTCTTTCGGCTGCACGCTTTCTATGTTGGGAGACGAAGACAGGTACATACTGTCTGAGAAGACCGGACATATTTTCCATGCTGAGGGATGATTTAAAATTTCAACAGATTCATTGAATGTTGTTTAGGAAGGCCTATAAAAAGCTGCGTTATCAGATCTGACTGAAGCTCTTTCTACAAGCCATACCCCGAAAGAGTTAATTGTGATTTGACAATTCGCTACATTAATAAGGTAGTTCAGTAGTGTATTCTCCAGATTAAAAAATTATAGATGGTATTATGAATTTGTTTGAAATAGTTTGGTAAAGGATAACTATGAAAACTGTAACTGCATTGTTTCTTTTCAGACAGTAACTGGTGAAATATAAGTAACTGCAACTATTCTCGGTGTTCATGACCCTCCACCCCTTTAAGACTAACAACTAAGTAGTTTATCAGTACTTACCTAAGGAGTTTTGAGCTTGTCTTGACCAGGAGTGGGACGGTCGTAACCAGTGCTATGAGGGTTACCTAATCATGTTTTGTTGGTGTTGGTGGAGAGTTTAAAGGCTGTATCTCCGTAACTTTCATGCCCCAGGTAACCTGATGACATGCTGTCTTTTACTTTTATTTTACCAATCCTCATTTCCGAAAAGATCATCTACTCTGAAGGACAACAATATTTTTCATTAGTTCACCTTTCAGTCCATAGAACTGTCCTGTCCTAGGGTTTAAAACAACAGCTCCGACTTCCAAAAGTAATGTAGTCACAAACTGTTCTGACAGTGATTCTTATTATAGCTAGACAGCGCGATTTATGCGCTCTGATAACTTAAAGGGAGATACATGCACAAATTAACGCAACCTTCCATAACATAATTTTGTAGTGAATTGCGCTGTACAATTTATATGTTCATCGTTTTCGCTGCCACTGCATAAAAGACTGACAAAAGATTTCACATATAATTTTTTTTGATTTACAGCTTGATTCCACACTGTATTTTTGGTACAAGTATGGAATTTTCAGCATGAATATCGGTAGCCCAAATTTTTCAGGCCGACCATAGATATCAGGTGTGTGTCGGCAGGGGGTCAAACCTCTGACCATGTGCATGGTCGGCAAGCGTCCTAACCGCTACACCACCGATGCATTGCCCTCCGTCTTTGGTTGAGCGAAAAATTACTTGGATGGTGTTTCTAAAGCATTTGACGTGGAAGAATGAAGTCCTAAGGCAACGCCAGTGACGGCCACCAGTTTCTTTTATTATCAGTTTGAATTGAACTCTCTTACCGAAACAAAAAAGTTACTTGACGTCTGAAGTTGTATTATAGCTAAAGACTTTATGAAGGTCAAAAATCTAGGAAATACATAAAGGCTGAAGCTGCACTCGCTTTTCCTAAGTCTCTCACCACTAGACCTGTGGAATACATTATCTGAAATGCTGTTCTAGTCATGACGACCTTAATCAATTTTTAATTTTTGTGCACTGTAAGCACTGAACACCTGCAGATAAACCCCAGCTAGAAATATTGGAAGCCTATGAAACTGTAGCCATTCTATCCAATGAGGTCACTTTAATTTTCCGTTGCAAGTCGTCCTGTACCACATTCGGAGTGCTCGCTGTTTCTTTCCTGTTAATAATTTTTGGTGCGAACTTTTAAGCTAGATATCGGTGTGTGTCAATGGACGTGAACATTGAATGTTTGTTTTTGGAACTGGTAGCCATTGGTGGGCAACTCGTGTACAAGTTCGACGAAGGAGAACGAAAATGAACAAAAGTACATAATAATTTCGTATAAAACGTTTGTTTATAGACTTTTATTATTCTCCGCTTTAATTGCCAAACAATATAACTCCCTTCTTACAATACTGGCGTTTTTGAGTTGAAGTCGAAGAAAGTACATAGTATCTATCGGTTCGGAGCGTCTTCGTAACAATAGGAACTTAGGGATAAGCTCCTTGACAATGTAAATCATTTATTAATGCCAAGTTTATCTTCTTTTTGACGCTGGTCACTGTTTAAGTCCACACTTCAACTAATTCTAAAACTTAAAAGGGTTTATGAATACACTTGACCTTCAGACATTTTATTTTCGATGATGTGTGTGACTGTCTCTCCCGTGAGACATCAAGAAAGAGGGATGGTGGCGAGAATTTTATTGAGCACCATTTTGGAAACGAAGACGGCCGATGTGAAGATTGCACGAAGGCATCCAATGGTCCAAAGCAGCCTAGCTCCTTTCGGTGTATAAACTCGATTGCTTTTTTGTATTGTGATAACTGTTGTTACTGTTGAGGTCCCTTCAAACATTATGTATTCCGCAAATCCACTGTGGACTTATGTGGCATTATTGTCTTCTGATTATTTCTTTGTGTGTTGCAAAGATTAAAGCCACTGCGACGTATTCTAGCATATAGTATAGCAAACGTTAGAACAGATGTTTCAGCTGTGAAACAGCCAAATATAAGACAGCGTGACTATAGAAATCCTCGAAGTACAAAACCGCATAAAACCAACTGCCTGAGTTGTTTCAAATGGCAAGTGATCGCCTTACCTTCACCTATTCAAGTATATGGAGACGAAATGGAGACAGGTTTGTTTCACGGCAACCTATTTACCTACTCATATTGGTTGAGATTGATATGCATGCCTTATAACTGTGAGATATCCGTATTTCATTCTCTTATGTTTTTCTATAGTTCGGTTCGTTGAGTTGATCACGGATTGATATCAGTTAGAGAACCATTGAAAACCAGGGAGTACTGGACAGCTGCTGTTTCATCCTAGTTTGGGAGTCATAGGTAGTACGCACCCACTGGGATTCGAACCAAGGACCTTCCGGTTACAAAGTGAGCTCGTATACCACTCAGCTACTGGGACCCGATTCAATGGCTCATGAATTCTAACTTTTCTCTTATGTTGTGAATATGGGCCATGTGAATGTGGTGAAGCAATGATCAGACGACCTAAAGTGACTGAACATAATTATTTGAGCAAAAGACCAGTACTTCTAATTTGCCCACCTAAAACTGGCTAGTTCGTTAATTATGATACACTTGCTTGTGTTTCTGTTGATGTTTCTTCATTTCTATTTGTTGTATAATCGTTGATAAACATGGGCCAAAATTCTGAAACCCGTGTTTGTATGTACACAAATAATTCCTTTGGTAAGCTAAGCCAGGTTAGTAGCACAATGGCCCCTCACAAGGCGGTTACACTTGGTAGCTAACTAAATTTAGTAGGTTCGAAAATAATGCTCACTATTTTAATACAGGTGAGAACTTCCCGCTTTATAGCTTAACCTGCCTTATCAACAACACAAAAGGTTGGAGCTATCGGTTGCATATCCAAATGTCCCAAATGTCACAAAATGTCACTCTGATATCGTACAAATAAAGCCTGCGATGGATACAACTCAGAGAAAGTTTGCAAACTTATAACCAGTCTCCAGCCTCTCGTAGGAACATCTCAAAACTGTTCCGGATAACTCATCCTAGAAGAAATTTGGGATGGCTTGTTCACAGGCTACAGTTTATAATATGCCATACTCAATGAAACAATCAAAAACGAAGTTTCAAATCGCTGTGGTACTGTAGACGAAACCCGTGAATACAAAGCCACCCCGTTCTAGCGGCCTAAACATTGTTCGTGTAGTAATTCTTCTGATGCCTTTGTGAAAATTTCAATACCATTTAAGACTGAAAAGCAGTTTTAAGTCCGTCACAGGAGCTCAGGACAGAACATTTTGTCAACTGAGAAAAACGCGTAGCGATAAATTTGTTACCAAAGGTTAGTTGCGCACCTGAAAGTCACAAGCTGCATGACTGTCAATTCGACTAGATACTGATTTAAGTATTGGTATTCTTGTGGTCAAGTCTGTACAAGAGGATACTAAAATAGCGAGCACCAGCGTATGTTGTTCTGATAGGGGCCTACTGGAAAGTAGTAATAACATTACGATAAATTATTTTCTCCAGACTGTATCTAACAATGGAGAAGATTGTTTTGTATTTAATAAGCACATCAACAAATCCACGCCGAATGTAAGGTAAACTTTTCCAAATATGTTTATGTGTGACTATAGGACCTATAAGGCGCAACGGTCGACGATTAAGGAATACATAAGGACAAGAAGAACAGCCAAGTAGGATCAATACCTTCCTAATGATTCGTAAGGTCCTTTTCCCCTGCTGAGTGACGAATGTCCTTCTGTGAAAATCCCGGTTCATAACCAAATGCTGTCTCTCATCATCATACGCTATAGTGCTCAGTAACTTTGCTTCCGTTTTAATATTATAGCGGGTTATGAAATCACACTGTCGGCCAACTCTCAGAAACTGTCAATGTCCAGCTCTTACTACGCCGGACCTCACGCTGTCCCTCGAAGACTTTCAGAAACAATCCGTATTAACCAACGCGAAAAACCAGAACATAGATTGGCGACTCGAGATTGTGTATGTAACCAACAATAAGGTTATTATACACAAGGTCTAAGAATAAATGTTATGACAATAAATCACGATAATACTTCCGATAGTTTTTATTCTTCCTCTGAACAACGAACGATGAGATGATGACTGCCAGATTGATGACCCGCGAAAAATATGGGGGAGTTGGCTTTGAGCAAACAACCATGAATTGATCGTCCAATTTTCAGCTACATTGACAGACACCTTTCAGCCAATTCCACCTTCCGGGTAAATGTCCTTTAAAAATCCGTAAGCTCCTCTTCTGAACAATTCAATCCAATGCTCCTGAAATTTTTAACAGCTGTCCACCTGCTCTCTTACCTTCACATACTCTGACGCTTTCACATTGATTCGAATACACAATTGAGCTCCCTGACCCCAAATTTAACAGACGACGTAAAACTTCTTGGTCATCTGCTTGCAACCTGAAATATATCTCCGAACATATCTACCACTACTAATCAAATCACGGAGAAAGAAAACACATTATTCATCTAAAATGGTTCCACCTGAGTCTCCATGTCTGGTAATTCAGCTAGTGTCGCGGTTCATCGCGCTCAAAGCACTGGCTTCTTTTGACGCTTAATCATGGTCCCATTACTTCTAGCTACAAATTTTCGACTCGGTGGATGGTTTTCGTTAGCTTTCATCGCAACTAAGTTTCTCCTCAATAGTTGTCTGGTTACCTACGCTACCACACCAACGTCCGTGGGCTGTGCGTTAACTAGATGTGGCTGATGGGAAGTGGCGCCTGGGCCACTCAATAAACTATGAGGCCAATAACCTTGCTCAAGACTCTACACCAAGCGTTCGAAATGCGTAATGATGCAGATTTGTCATTTTCACTGCTAAAACTAGCTAGTTACCGTCTGATCCAAGCCTAGTGACACGGGACTGCTGCATTACCTGGTGTCTGAGAATCGGACTGTCGAGCTTCACCACCAGTAAATTCCAGGTATATTTAGTACCTGCCCGGTCCACACTACCGTAATCCGTCTTCATTCAACTTCACAGTGTCTTCGCATCACTGATGCTCACCAACTCAACAACAGCCATGGAATCCCACAAGAAGCACTGTATTCATGACGCAACCACTTTATGTGATTTCAGTAGTAACCCACCAGTTGAAAACCTGAAGATACAAGAAGACTACCATCGCTCAAATGTAGACTGTTGTCTGAAGTAGACTATTACTACTTCTTGAGGCGTTGAGTCAGCAACTATCTGTGCAAGTTCCAGTATAGAGAAAATTTGCTTACTGTACTAATAACCAGCGCATATGCCAGATAAGGTTAGAGACAGTGTTTCGTTTGAACAGCTTCAAAAATGAAGGAAATCCATATGACTAATAAATTTTTATTACTGCAGTATTCTGGAATGCTTGCCAAAAAATCTTTTGTATGGCTGACCGAATAAAATTCCGCATGAATTTTCAAGAACAAAGATATTTCCTTCTATCTTGTCGCTATTATTACGCTTTTTCAAAATATGCTGGAAAAGAAGACTTTTGTTTAAAAGTACTGATCATTTTCCTTCACTTGGTCTAGCTTACCACTCGGGCCTAGACCCGGAATAGAGGGAAGATGGAGTGTAGAGCCAGTGACCGTACACCGTGGAACAGCCACGAAAACTCAGAAGCGCAGGCAGGCCGATGAAAGTCTTCAAGAAAGCAGCCAGACGACGTGTCCGCTTTCAAAGAACGTTAAACTGAGAGTGGGGGATGGATTGTAGGTACAGTGTTCGTTGCTGCTGCTCATTGGTTGCTTATATTGCTAAGGAGATGGGAATTTGTGCTACAGAAGTTTTGGGAACCTGAGAGGGCAAATTAAATGAATATGGACCGTCAAAATTGTCAACTGAAGAGTCAGTAGTCTACTCCAGTCAGGCCACCCAGACGACAACTACGAACACACTGAGTCGGTAAGTGGCTACGGTGATGTCACCAGTGGCAGCCAGATCCCTGATGCATTGGGAACCAATCTCCTCATCCAGGATCATGACAGCAAGATTCAACGCGAAAGGAAGGAAGGTTACAATTATCCAGTGCTACAAACAATGAGGAGCAAGACAAGAAGGAAGACTCATAGAAAACTACAAACAGTAATGGATAACATCTCAAATGGTGACATCGATATGATCATGGGCGAGATAAATGTTGAATTGGGAGCAGATAATACGGGGAGAGAACTCGTCACTGGTCTAGAGGCTCTCACTCATAGAAATGAATAAGAACGCAGAATTATTGACAAACTTGTGCGATTTCAATAATATGGTGATTGGAGGCATCATGTACAAGCACAAGGATATACAGAAAGCAACATGGACTTAGCTTGATGACTAACCAGACAGACTTCATTTCAATACAGCTGAAGGAAGTGGAGACGCATCCTGCTGGACAAAAAGTCGAAAAGAGAAACATATGTGAACTCTGACCATCATTTAGTTTTAGGGACCTTCGGGGTGAAGCTGAAATCACTCAAAACATTTGGAGACAGACCACTGTAATTCAAGTTCAACATTCAGAAACTGAAGGTTAAAACTAAAAGGAATGACTTCACAACAGGTCGCATCATGGTGAAGTCGGACACACTACATGGTATCAGAGTGGAAGGACATGGGAACTCTCTGAAGGCGATATTCAAGGAAACCTGTACAAGTTTCGTAGGAAGAAAGAAGAGACAAGACATGGAATGCCTTTCAACTAACACCTTCCTGGAAGCTAATAGTAAAGAGGAGAGGAGGATGGTGAAAGAGAAGATGATCCAATGCAAAGATGGGCAAAAGAAGGAGAAGCTGAGTCCAATATACACTGCGCTGAATAAAGAAGTGAATAAGAGTGCTAGGAAAGGCAAAAGAAAATTCTATGGCACACTGGAAAATGAGGCAGAACAGGTTTCAGGTAAGCGAAACCTCAGATAACTATGCCAGTGGGAGATAGGCGCAGATGAAACCAATAAAAGATAATGAAGGGAGCCTCTCTACCAAACAGGAGAAACAAAGAAAACAATAGGCTGACCTATTTAAATCGCTCTTGAACCAACCACTAGCTTCAACTTGTTCAGAAACGCCACTGACAGCCACACAACTTTCACTGAACAACAATCTTCCAAAAAATACAGAAGGTTTGGGTTCAACCAAGGTTTTCAAGTCCGGAAAGACAGCAGGATAAGATGGAATTCCTCTTGAAGTACTGAAAACGGATCCCTCACTATTACACAACAATTCGAAGCGGGGAAAGATACCTACTGATCTGGGGAAGACTACCTTCTCAAAATATAGAAGAGGAGAGGCGCGAAACCTTCCAAACCCTGTCTCAGAATCATTCTCCTGCTCATTTCTGACAAAATATCAGGTTACGCCCTCCTGGTGAGGCTAGAAGGTTCACTGGATGCCAAACTCCCGAAGTAACAGGCTGGATTCAGGAAGAGTATATCGTGTGCGGATGAAATCTCAACGCCGCATATCGTCATCGGACAGAGCATAAGATAGCAGTCAAAGTTCTATTTCGACCTCGACTTTGAAATAGACCTCGTCAACAAGGTAATTTAGAGACCGCTTCGACACTATGGAGTGCTTCGCACCTTTACTAAACCCATTCAACATCTATATGATGATACGACACGCCAAGTGGCTCACGAAGGAAGATTCACCGATTAGCCTGAGATGGAAATAGGAGTGAGGCGTGGGTACCGACTGTCTCCGATGATGTTCTAGATTTTGGTGAACCGGATCATGCGAAGAGCCATAGCTGAGGAGCGAGAATATAGAAACAGGTTGCACCGATAAGACGATTCTAAAATATCTGAACCTTGCTGGTGATTTATGCACGATGTCACGAAAACTAGAATATCTACAAGGAAAAGCCAACAAGTAAGCCCAGAAGGCTGGAAGAGGACACAGGACTTCCAGTGAACATATAGAAGATAGAGGGATGAATATAACTTACCAGTAACAACAAGTGTCAACCACAATCAACTGGGGACGGGTGATTCGAAGGAAATCACTTACTTCACTTATCTGGCTAGCATCGTCTCAAATACAGATGGTAGCACGGATGAGGATTTTAAGGCCACTGAGGGTTAGGAAAGCAAAACATACTTTCACTACTCTGAACTCAATCAAAAAATCTCCTGCACTAAGCACGACGGACACGATTCGAATTTCCTACAGTAATGTGAAGTTAGTCCTTGAATGGAGTTCAGAGACTGGGAGTGTGATTATAAGCATTCCCAACAGATTTCAGGCTTTTATCAGTAGCAGACTTTGCTGTCTAGGTAATGAACATCAGCTGACCAGAAAGAGTAAGCAGTAAGGAAATCTGGCGACGAACCAACCAGCAAACTGTCGCCCAGCAGAAGATAATAACTCTACAATATAGCGATCAAAACCAAAATTAACCAATAAACAGACTCGATGACCTTCGTCAACCAATCAGATACAATATATGAATCACGTCACAAACCTTATCAAGAGGTAGTATCTGGGTACTGTCGCAATTATAGGCCTGTAGGAGTCGTGTGGATGTGGATGAGTAGTGTGTTTTCAGAGGTACGCATTCGCTGTTCACAGATATGCATACAGATATCCAGGTTGCCACTACAGAAAATCTATCCAAGAAGATATGTCGCTCATTCGCTAGGATCACGTGTGCTGCAGGATAGTGAATAGGCCACGAAACAGCATGAAATGCAGTTATCTGGATGGATTTGTATACAGAAATAGGTTTGGACTATCACTGAAGACGGCAAAGTTCAACAATAGCTTCCCAAGGGATGCGAGCGCACGAGTGACCTTCAGCCAACCAACCATTAAAATGAGGAATTCTTGCACAAAAAATCACGTATATTTACAAGAAAATGCATGAAAACGCATTAAACAGATTATCTTTCTCTTACATGACTTAAAAATACGTCCCAGTTATGATTAAGAGTATCAACTGCTAAGTTGGACTAGTTTCTGTAGATTTATTCACCGAGGTAAATGAAGATGTGCTGTTTTGTGAACCGTTCATCTCTCTTCTCTGGCTGTACAGTCCTCTCCAAAGCCTTCGGTTAAATTACTATAGTTTCGGTAATAATAATAATGGTAAAGCTTTATTTAAGACAGTATGAGAATATACGGTACAAAAATTTTCAGCGTATTCAGTTCCAAAGTACTTTTTTCTTCACACAGGATTCACATGTAAAGTAATAATCTGAAGTATGTCTTAATTTCGTTGAAGAATTGTACAGCGTTTATTTGGGAGCAAGTTAAATCATCGCGCAAGTTTATGTATAGGTCATTTGATATAACTGGACGATTAAAACAATGATAAATCCAGATGAAATTAAGCATTCTGGAGGAAAGTAATTTCGGCAGACCAATGATTTTAGGAGGCCGTCTTAATCGACGACTACATACAAGGAAATGAGGATAATAAAACAAATTGAAATAAACGACATTAACTATAAATCTATCCCTCATCGCAAATTTAACCTTAATCCTAACCCTAATGACAGTCCTTATCCTGCCGTAAACCTAACCCTAATCCCAATTATAACCGTAACCCTAACCCTAACCCCAATACTTAACTAAACCCTTATCCTAACCCTAAAGAGATATTAATACATTGTCCAAACGGTGATTAAAAGCGTGATCTGGGTGAAACTTGCTCCTTATTTGATGAATAGCGTTGATATTTCAGCTATGATAATGAAAGGTGCTGTTAACCAGCGACTAGCATGCGTTCAAGGTCATTGAAGCGTTCGCACGCTATTGTTGAACTTCGCCCTGAAGACTGCAATAAGGAATTAGTAGGTTTTCGTAGGACACATACCAAGAGATAATCTAGTGTAACTATTTTTTAACACTAAATTTAATGTCCATGAAAGAGGTTTTAAATTACTCACATTTACTATGGGCTCATCTGATTGGTTGATCAGGGCCATTACGTCTGTTTATTCGGTCGTTTCATCTTGGGTTGCTGTAGATCAGAGCTACCCAAATGATCAGTGTTGTCTGGAGTCAGTGAACACATTCAAAGATATCAATAGAAGAACAATACTGAATTACAAAAAGTAGTACATTTAAACACTATGGATATACCGTAAATACTCAGCAATATTTGCAAACCTCCAAACAGAGATTACAACATAACTTTACAGTGGAAACTAATAAATGTCAGCTGCATTGAAGAAAGAGAATACTAGTGCTTATCACATCAAACTGAGGCAATGTAGTCATGTTTTATAAAAAGTACGTCAGTTCCATGGGGAGACAGGTGTTAAGTAATATGATTGAGAACTGATTTAAATACTACTAGCTCATAGAAACCATAATTCTTGAAGATTTTATAATAGCATATTCGATCAGCTATATGTATAGTGCTAATTCTATCGGCTAGCTTACAAATTTTAGACGTAAATGAAACAATAGAGTGCCTAAGTTTTTAGAAATGAGCAAAACTCGAGTCCTGATGATACGTCTTGTTTATAAAAGGAAGCTAAGTCCATTGTGGCAATATTTTTTATAATATCTCCCTTTCCAAAGAGAATTATTTTGGGTGTTTCTCATTCATTACATGAACAATTTTGTCAGAATCCGTGTTAGTCATTACCACATTAACATGATCCACCAGTGACATTGCTGCGTTTAACTAGACTTTCTTTTATTACAAGTCATTATAAACGAAGTCGCATAATTTACCTTTAATCTGACGAACGCTGCCGTATCGAATTATAAAGTGAGTGATCCAATTCCACAGTATTCCTCTAAGAGGTCCTCTTAAAGCAGGTTAGCTTATCGAATTCAGATATCTTTACATTCAAGTGTTGGTTTGCAGGGATTGGATTGGCTTCAGGATTTCATCAAGAGCTGATGTAGGTCAGCGGGCTGATGAAGAGTCCTAAACTAGGACAAAACGACTGTCGAGTACTTCCAGGTTTTCCACTGGTTCTGTAACCGAAGACAGTTCATGATGAAATCCTGATATCTTTGCATTCGTTATTTATTTCTAAGTTGATTTTGCGGGGCTGAAATTCAGAGTCATGCACTGAGATACAATTATATACGAATGACGAGGGCCGAATAGGATGACAAGAGCCTCCTGGACTCCTTTGTTAGCCACTACCAACTAAATAATTTCACCATATTTGTTGCTTGTAAGAGAAAGATCATTAATAAAGGCTTTAAACAGTAAATCAATTATATGACGAATCAAGTTATGTGAAAGCACTTCCCACTGTATTTTATTCCCACTACTATAAAGCGAATGTCACATATTTATTTAACATTGGTCATATCTATCTGGAACACTTCTACTGCATTAAACAACACTGTTTTTTGACATTTACCACTGAAAAGAAGTCAGAAAGAAATCAGTTGGCTTCATTAACAAATAAATCATCAATGATGAAGTTAAAAAATATGAAACTATTTCAAAATTATATACAGAAAAGCAAACATATTATCTCAGAAAATATTGAAACTATAAAGAGCATAGTTAAGTATACAACTATAAAATTCCACTCCTTAAAATCATTTCATATCGTTATGTGAAGTGGATTTACATCAAACCACATTGTGACCTTATTTCAAATCAAGAATGATTGGTTAATCATGAAAATGAAAACAAGTGGCCACGTAGTTTCAATACAGCATAGGGGACAATTCTTATGTCACTTAAATACTAACTAACAAATAATCGGATGATAATTACCCAATAGAATTTCTTCGTAAAGTCAGGACATTGAAGGTAGGTCGATTTTTCTAAAAGCATAGGTTGATCAATGACCTTAGTAATCAATATCCTACGTCAGAATAATGTTGGGAATTCTGAAAATTAGTTTTAAGCCAGAGCATAAATTATATATAGGATAATAGTATAAAGAATATTTCTAGACTGTTCAAACCTATTAGTATGAATGCACCCAAATTCTAGTTCTCCTATAATTCTGTATGTTTCAGTCGCTGAATAGTATGCCTTATACCGTCAGCCCCTAAGTTCCCTACTTATAAAACGTTTCAAACTGTATGAATGATATAATGTAAAATAAAGCAGGCGATGGACATCATTTCAATGTATATTTCGTGACGGATTGATATCAGTTAGAGAACCATTGAAAACCAGGTAGCGCTGGATAGCTGTTTCGTCTTAGCTTAGAACCCTTCAGCAATACCCCCTCCCCACTACATCATCAAGAGTCGAATTCTAGACATTCACATTATAAAGTAAACTCGTTAATCATTCAGCACCATTTGATGGCATAGATTAAAAGAAATATCATGAAAATCAAGTGGATTGCATACAAATTCGAAAAACTTCCTTTTCGTAGATAAAAGTCTACTTCTGTAGATGCCAAACTAGAGATCTATGTTTTTCTCTGTTAACTAGTTATGGTGTGCGGTGTGCGACTTTATACCTCGGTCTAAATATACTTTCGTATACACATTAGTGAGTAGGTGCCAAGTAAAGAGAAATACCAATTACCACATTTTACTCTCAATTTACGATGAACACTTAACGTTTTCTCGCTGAGCTCTTGATGCTACTACGTCGAGATTTTCATTCAGTATTGTTAAGGTTATAAGTTAAGATGACTTGTGCCTACGATGGATTATACAATCTAGACTAATGTAAAAGTTAGTCTTTGTTAATGTGATGATTATTTCTACAGTTGATTGAAGCGAAATATTGTGAGAAATATTCAGCCACTGCACTCAATTATTCAATAAAATATAATGATGATTATGCAAATTATTCTTCGTCGAAATACTCTTGAAAAAAAAATGACTGACTATGAATAAACCACATAGGCTATCTATACTGTAAATTTGTAGAAAGTTAATATTCTGTTACTCAGACAATAAGTCCAGCTAATCTGTAATGAATAAAATAGAAAAGCACATTGTTTTAGTAGAACACCACAAAACAAACGACAGTGGAGAAAAACTGACACAAGTGACTTGACTAGTGAATTAAAATGTCGCTGATTTCTGCCATATTAATATCATAAAAGACCAGCTTCGAACTCTGTTCAGATTTTACATATTTTATTAGTGTTGATTGTGAAGAAACAGAAAAATGAAGTTTCTATTTAAATTTCTATTCTCTCTTTTGAGAAAATAATATCGGATGAGCATAGTATCTCCCATTCAATTACACAGTCATCAAGACCCTACAGAGAATTTTGTGTGTGCGAACCTCAATCACACTTGCAACTTTCTCGTTATGATCAGTCTAGTTTAGTGGAAAAACGAATCCACAAGCTTCTTTCTTTGATATTTACATGTTTAGCAGTGAGAAAAGTTGCGGAATCCTATTTTATGGGTGGGAGGGGAATTCTACAGTTGGTTATAATAAGGTATAACAGTAGCTGGAATAATTTCAAATATATGGAAAAACATTAATAAGTTCACTCCTCTGTTATTACAGCAGCCTGTAGAATAAAGACAACCCCCAGAATGACGTCGTTTCAACTGCCTTGTGGTTACACAGCTAGGCTGTCGTTGAGGTGAAGTGTCTAAAATTATATGAACAATAATGGGAAAATAAAGAAAGGTTTTAGGAAATGTGTCTCAACAGGAATGATTTTGATATGACCCGTACCCAATTTTGATGTGACTGTTGATGCAGTTGGTAGTCGATTCGCAGCCCTATTGTTCTAACCCCTATTGGCAACAACAACGCGGTACGATACCATCGAAAATGTGACTCAAGAAGTTAAGAAAAGAAGTTTGACGTGAAGAGCTTTTACTATCTCGTATCAACAGCCAAACCGATTGTCCGCGTTTGCGTTTATAAATGGTTTTAAATGAACCAACAGAGACACTAATGGCATCGATTAATTGGAATAGTCAACAATCGAAAGAATTTCAGAGGTCATAAATAGGGTGAGACAAATACAAACACACATGTAGAAAATTTGGTCTATATATCCATCATTTAATGGGATAGTACTGAAACTACAGAAAAAAAATTCTAAAACATTATGAATGGTCATTTTTCTAATTGTCTATTCTTTGCACTACTACAATTATAGTTAATACTCTGTGAGTTATTCAGTTAGAAAAACCCAAACTAGATTGCATCAAAGTATTTTGCAGATAACAACCATTAGACTATTTCGGCCTACCTACTTATTTGAATTGACCAATGAGTATTAAGTGGTCTGAAACTATCCCACTGCATTGGTGATGACAATAATGGCTAGGTTAACCTACTTCCTTCTTAGCCATGGGATATTGAAAGTAACTTTTATTAGCGTCAAGAGACTTCATCAATGGATCTGAATTACTAAAACACTATAACTGTGAACTGATCATTAAAACATTCTGGGGAATCATAAAAAAGTATTCCTTATGGAAACTATTCATCTTGAAGGAAAATGACAATATCACAGTTTGCTTACATATGTCAATAAATTAAGTTAAATGTTGTAATTATTTGTAATAGTAGTATTAGTATTTCGCAATGACAGAATTACAAGAATTCAACCAAAACACTGAGAGTGATGAATTTAGGAATTTGTATTTGGCGGAATTATTATTCAGTTCATATAAGAAATATATTAACAAGCAAGAATAAGTATTTAAACAATACAGATATAGAAATTGTCAATCACCACATCCGCCGCACGTCGAATATCTCCTTGCGTATTTATAACGATGTCTCGGTTTGCTTGCCAGTCCTGATTCTGTGATATTATTTTCATCAGTTTTATCAGGACTTATTTCTGAATTATCTACAAAATCAGGATTAGTAGCGGAATCATTAATTTTATAATTGGAACGACCTACTTCATTTATTGTCACTTTGTCCAGGTGTCTGTTATGAACTGAGTGATCTTTGATGTCTAATATCTTCACCACTCGATTTCCCATTTTTGTAGTATGATTCCAACAGAAGGTCTGTAGTCATTCCCTTTATAATAATGTACATTAGAAGTCGCAGACATCAGATGCTTTCTGAGAATTCGAGATTTGAATAGTTTTGCAGGACTTTCATGGGTACTTGTATGTTCTGCATTCAACAGACGCAATCTATGCATATGCAGCAATTCCTCCGTTTTAATCAGTTGCTCTCTCGTCTCAGACAGCTGTTGACGAATGGACAACCAGCCAGCTTCCATTTCACTCACTTTTTTTCGAAACACTCCACAGTGACGTTCTAAATCCTTTTGCACACCTGACCCTGACTCAACGAAACATTCAAGTTCACGGATCCTTTCACTACTTCGCTTATTCTCAGATTCCAGCTCAACGATTTGAGTTACCAGTCTGCAGATTTCTTTCTCCTTCATTAAACAGGAATTCTCAGCAGCTGAAAGTTCAACTGTCAAGTTTTTATTCTTCACCTGTAAACGACCAACCAATTCATTGCTACTTTTCAAGCTCTCTTCAACCTCTAACAAATTGTTTCGTGTTTTAGACAGATCGCATCGTAACTCGGCTACCTCATTTTTAAAAACACGTGATACAGTTGACGCTTGAGTTGCTGAACTTGTAGTGAAGGTTTTCATTGGATGAGATTGAGTATTTTGAAAAGTTGAAAGACACATTGACTCCATTTTACTGGACAGATTGGGAGAATTATAAGAATTCTGAGTAACATAAGTATTCGAATTTCTGCAAGCAGTCTTGATGTGTCCAACTTTACCACATTTATGACACTTAGCACCCGAAAACGGCAAGTGCTTCGTAGATGAATCTTTCCACAGGAAAAACACGGTTTAATGTTTTTGATCTCTCGCTGCATTCTATTACCTGTGGACGACAGTTTGGATTGCTTTCTATGAACACTTGTATTTTCGACTTTGGACAGCATGACATCAGATACTGACGTAGTAGGAGCAGAGTATTCACTGTTGACATCTTCATGTGTAATACATAAATCTTTAGCAGTTTGAAAGGTACAGGAAGGAATCTGAATCAACTCTTTCTCTAACTTAGGAATATTGATTCCAGCAATTAGACGATCACGTAGTTGAGTATTGAGCTGATCTCCAAAGTTGCACTTTGAAGCTTGTATCTGAAGCTGAAGAATAAAGTCTCTAATCTTCTGGTTGGGAGCACGAACCAGTTTGTTGAACTGAGCCCTCTCTCGTGTTTCAAAAGTAGTTATATGGAAGTGATCTATTAGAAGTTCACCGAGCTTATCATATGGCAGAGAAATTGGTTTATCTGGAAACGACAGAGTCTTCACTAGGCTATACGCGTCTAGCCCAATAGCAGTAATGAAATGAGATGAAATTTTGTCATCCCGAACATTCTTTGACATGCACCATGAGTCGAAGCATTCAAGATAATCGGCAATTTCCCGCGGAGAACCATTTATAGGAAACTTTCCAAGGTTATTTAGTTCCATAGCGACGCCAAATCGCTGTAATTATTTGTAATAGTAGTATTAGTATTTCGCAATGACAGAATTACAAGAATTCAACCAAAACACTGAGAGTGATGAATTTAGGAATTTGTATTTGGCGGAATTATTATTCAGTTCATATAAGAAATATATTAACAAGCAAGAATAAGTATTTAAACAATACAGATATAGAAATTGTCAATCACCACATTAAACCAAATAATGCAATACTGTTGTCTTCCAAAGTTATCTGAATTCCCTAGTAAAATGAAGTAAATAATAATACCTGCAAGAATATTCAGTTCTCTATTTCTTTGCTTATTTTACGTTACGACATAAATGCATATCGCTAACCGAGGTATTGCTGCAAAAGCCAAAAGGAATAAGCATTGCAAACGCTTTTATTGTTGTCATCTAACTTCAATGCTACTTACTGACGAACAAAACTGATCAGAATTGAAATTTGTTCACTTTTGCATTTACAAGAGTCTACCAGTCTTTGTTATAAAGCCAAAGTAGTTAAGGGAAAAATAATGATTATATATTTATATGATACGTGACTGACTCTAAATACTGGTTTTTAATTGTTTGACAATCTATCAACTACTTATGTAGTACAGTAGTATAATACGTTTGTGTAAAAGATGTTATCTAATGAATCAGTTTAATGTGTTATACACGAAACTTAAAGTAAGACACAATCTAACTGACAAATCTAGGCAGGAGATATGCTATATATAATTCATTTTAGGCATTACAGCAAACGAAAGCATACTGTCAAATGTTGGTTTGCAGAAATTCGACTGATTTGAAATTATGTGTCATTAACTGAAAGAAGTTAGCATTCATGGGCCACTACACTTCATCC
This sequence comes from Trichobilharzia regenti, assembly GCA_944472135.2. NCBI lineage: Eukaryota > Metazoa > Platyhelminthes > Trematoda > Strigeidida > Schistosomatidae > Trichobilharzia > Trichobilharzia regenti. The sequence goes on along the minus strand of OX235262.1, from coordinate 129,904,462 downwards.
AAATGGCTGAGTGGTCAGCAGTTGGGCTTTTTCGACCCCTGGTTGGGTAGTGCATGAGTAATGCTGAGGACTTCTTCCAAACTAGTGCGAAATAGTAGTCTAATATTCCCTAGCTTTCAGTGACTATCTAACTGATTTCACTTCCTAATCCAACTTGAAAGGCTATTACATAAAAACTTCATAGAGTACAAAAACGAGTACTGTATCTTAGATAAAATAAGTGGAACATCTTTAGATGGATATGAAATCTCTGAATATTTCAAATACTGGTTGTACAACTTGGAAAACATGCGAAATTTGATAGCCAACTTTGTATTTGAATTTCGAATTCGGCTACATGATGCATTATCTCAGACTCACACTTGTTAGAATGTACCGAAAATCGATGCTGAATTGACCCTAAAATTATAGATGACATTTATAAAATGTTCCATCTATGATCAACTCACTAAACAGTATTGATCGTTCAAGAGGTTTAAATCACCTTCAGGATCTTTTGTTTGATTATAAAAATTTATTGTGAGATAAAGACAACCATAACGCTCATAAACCAATGGGAGGTTAAGCTTATGAGTATGAGACGTATTATAATTCACTCAGTGGTTAGAGATACAATTCTTCACATCTCTTAGCCTTTGGTAGTTCATGTTATTGGAAAGTCATAGCTCAGTATCACTAACGATTTATTATCCATGTACCTAAATTGATTGAATCTTTGGATAAAGAATTTACATTTGAAAGATGGGAAATGCATCTCATTTGATCGTTTTCAACATGGATTAAAATAAATCAAATAGCCATTGGGAAACCGCTGAAAGCTATCTTGAGGCCAATCAATATTCATTCGAAAGAGAAATGTTCTATTTTCATGTCACTCCGCATTCACCTGATGAATAAGAATTGTCTTCGGGATTAAGCTTTAATGAACGTGTCAACAACATTTCAAAAGAAACTACTACAATCTTATACAGTCTATTATTTGTGAGCTACAGATTATGTGAATCAACAGTTCTTAGAATACTTCTGTTGTCAAAATCTGAGGTGTGTTGGTAAAGAACACATCACTGTTAGTTGAGCTATCCAAACCAGAAGAGTCATCACCTGTCCCTGATATCTGGAAAATTCTACTACCCTCCGCCAAATAGGAGAAAACAAAGAAAACTATAAAACTCAAGTTTCAAATTCGCGTGATTACAATTGATATGGTTATGAACAATAAATTTTGTTCGAAACGTCATCCAGTAAATAATACTGTTTCACTGTGTGATATATCTGATAAACAAACTAATATGGAATTACTTATTGCATTGAATTTTTGATTTTCCCATCGATTGATTGGGCCGAAGTGCTCGGTCTCAGGTTGACATGTCGGCTTCTTGTGCAGATGCTTCGACGATGTCTGGGTATTTAATTAGTATACAATTGGTGGATGGTGGCTAGCAGTGGAATCCAGGATGCGCATTTGGGACTCGTCAGGTGGATGCGCCTGCATTTCTCAGTGAGAGATGATGTTCCCATCATAGCTCAAGTGGTCTAGTGGATAACGCTTTGGCGTTTGAAACTATGGGCACTGGGTTCGAGCTTCGGTGGGAACGTCATCACTCACTGAGAAATGCAGGTACATCCAGCTGACGAGTCCCAAATAGGACGAAATGCGCATCCTGGATTCCACTGCTAGCCACCATCCACCAATTGTATAATATGGAATTACTTACTACCACAGTTTTATACATATATTAGTCTGAAAACCTGTTGTTTCATTGTATAAATGACAGGATAATCAATAAATATCTCTAACCCGTCATCTATTTTTAGTTATCAGCTAGCAGTCTACAAAGAGAGAAGACAAACTGTATTATATTTCTGCTAATCACGTGCTCCTTTATGGTATGATATGAAACAGAATTAAGCCAAATGATTTAGAGCTTTGATAAAAGTATCTGGTAACAACTTTCTCGTAAGTTAAAGGATCCATTAAACATTTAACGTATCACGTTAGTATAAGCAGAAATTTCAAAAGCAGAAGCGTGAAAATAAGTTAAGCAACCATTTAAAATAAAAATTGAAAAATGAATTAATGTTAACCGTCTTGCGTCTAATGTCGCTGGCTTTCATCTGCAAAGAAATATGCCGAGCTCAATTCTGTTCTTCTTATCACGAGTATATGTTCTCTTTTGTTTTCAAACTTACTTTCACTGTGAATTAGAAAATTAAAAATAATTTTTTTAATAAGTGTTCTTATTATGACAGTAATTTTATATCTTGTACTTAGCGCGATTCAAACAGAAGCCAATGAGAGACAATAAAAACTTTTTACACTGGATGCATCGTTCATTCCATGTTGTGTCTCAGTCTATCGATAAAAATATACATTGACGCATTGCATTTCTAGGTGTCTCAGAAAAACTATATAAAACATCATTAAAGTTAGCTAAGGAATTGATTTCAATATCGTTTCCAATTGAAGGTGTATAACTGTGACAAAAACATTTTCTGGTAGTTTGTAAAACTTACAATGCCAAATACATCTTTACTGGAGTAGTTAGTACTATAAAATAAACACATTTAGTAGTAGCAAGTACATCCAGACGACGAGTCCCAACTAAGACGAAACGAGCATCTTGGATTCCATTCCTAGTCGCTCTCCACCAATTGATTTCACATTTAGTAGGATCCACTCTGAAAAAAACAATCTGAATGATCACTGTGAGTCGGTTTCACAGGGGTTAGAACTCTCGCCGACCATACACATGGTTCGGGTTTCGATGCCCTGCCGATGCACACCCGATATCAATGGTCGGCCTGCAAAATTGGGCTACGGATATCTTATGCTGGAAATTCCATACTTGTACCAAAATACGCTGTGGAATCAAGCGATAATCAAAAAAATAAATATATAACTTGTTATAATAAATTCCCGTAGACATTATTGATATAAGGATAAAACTTGAGCGCTGTGGTAGAGTATTATGGATAAAGTTTTATTTTGATAAATTCACAGTATAATACGGTACATATTTACTGATGATATTTCGAGCACAATTTTATTGCTCCTAATCACATTAAGGTACTCACACAACCTTCTGATTTCGTTTATATGCATGAGTAAAAAATTAATAAGACGTCTGGATAAAAAATCAGAAAGTACATTCGGAAACAACATTACTGCTATCAAGAAAATATAATATGATGGGAATCAAGGCGAGCGTTGTTAGTCAATAAGATAGGAAATAAGATGTTTTTATTGTAAAATAAATAACTTGTTAGAATGTTATCATGTGAATTGAATACATTTTAACATTATTTACTACCCACCAATTTGACTAGTAATAGTATCTTCCATATCTCTGATATTTGCGTTGAGTCATTCATTTCTGTTGCATGTGTTGGGTGCAGGTAGACTCGAAGAACCAGGATTCAGTAATCAATTTCTCTCTGCATCTACCTATATCACTTTTTCGAATTTAGACTCTGTCCCACTTACCCTATTGTGTGGTTGTGCGTTAATGCATGAAGTGCGACTGCTGAGTTTTTTCTGAATTACTTATCTTTACGGGGTCAATCATTGTAACCTTAGCTAAATTCTTATGTCCTGACAGTGTGACTACTCGTGATCTACTAGTTTGACCTTCGTAGTTGACCTCACAGTTGTTTCAAGGTACTTTGTAATTTATATTATTTTGTTTAATTGGGTCAGCCGGGTCCTTTAACCTACATATCAGTACCAACTGACATTAGATTCGAAAGTGAAGCGAACAGTAACCCTGTAACAGTAACACGTTAACATAAAAGGTGTCAATAGATATCACTTATTGAATAGATTTTTACTCATTAAAGTTTATTCATTATAACATTAAAGTTTTATAACTCCGAATCCAGATACTTTTCATTAATCTCCAAATTTACATTACCCCCCCCAGTTGATCCGCTCCACATTATTTGTATCAGTATTTCAAGTGACGTCAAACTGCCTCGAATACCGGATGCTTACAGGTGTCAGAAGGTCAGGGAGGCTAGATGGTTATGCGACATCAATTTTTTTCGATGACTTATTGATACTACTTATTAAGTCAAGAAAATAGACATATCTTTAAGATATGTGCCAAACTATGTGAAGTCTCAGTCACTCAGGAATTTATGTTGTTTATTTTTCAACCATATGGTACACTGAAATATTTAGTCAGTTTATTTCTAGGTATATGTGAAGTCAGTTTCAATAAAGTAATTTTATACTCTGAAAACTTAAATGACTGATTTTTTCGCTTTTACTGATATCAGTATTATCTGTGCTTAACTAACATTTTGACTCACCCGTTAATTTTTCAATAATATTACTGTTAATATTTAGGTAGATGTTAATAATTTTTGTTTTGAACACTAATCAATAACTAGTGTAACGTGCTTAGTCCTATCTTTGGTTCAGACTGAGTTCTATCAGTCAAGTTCACAATGTGACCACCATTCTAAGGGGCCCACCCTCACGGTGCACTATCAATTGTAGATATTAGCTGGTTGGGAGGCAATCTGCTAGAAGCCTTGCACCTAGGTTTCGTGCTAGTTGACACTCATCAGTTAGCAAGGTGTATCTGCAAGCTCGAAGGAACTCATGTCCCTACTGAGATTTGAACCCGCGTTACCGAGTCCTTCAGTCACAGCCGTTACCACTGAGCTATTTGGGCTTGCGACTGACCTCCTGTAGGACTCAGAAGGGACATGAGCTGTTCCTTCAAGGCTGCAGAAACGCCTTGCTGATTAGTGGGTACCAACAAGCACAAAACCTAGATTCAAGGCTTCCTGCCGATTGCCTCTCAACCATCTAATAGAAATTGAAGTTTATAAGTTTAACAAAATTTGGCAAAGTATTACACCTGTACATTTGTATGAAATCTGAACAACATAATTGTGATACATACACTATACAGCATGTGAAAAATTCCCTGTATTCACTGTAAGAGACTTTTGTAGTTACCGATTAAATATTAACTAAAAGAATCATTTCTCTAGTCGAGGAATAACTTCAGAGTTAGTCAGTTAAATATATTTTTGCAGAATATGTGGGAACTGATGATAAGTTACAAATGAGATAACATTAATGGTACGAGTATAACTTTTATAAATTCTATTTCAGAGTCATTTTAGTAAGTTGTAATGGAACTGTTTCTATCAGTAACTGTGATTTTGAATCAATAACGAGAATTTGTAGACTATTACCATTACCAAATTTAGAATAAAGATGAATTTAAAATTGTAACATTGAGTTAGGTGTAGGTAATTGTACATTATCAAATTTGACTAAAATACATAGAGTACTAGTGATGCAAAGGTGTTACTTGATAAGTGGTTGACAAACAGTTGAATTTGGGACTAACAGGTGAAGCAGTATTCTCTAAACAGGATGATTTAATTATGATATGGAATTAACATTGCAGTCACAACGGCAAATTTTGATTAGGGAAGATAACCAAAAGTTCGCAAAATAACCCCTGTGAATAACAGAATACACCTGTGTCGGTGGCACAGTGGTTAGGACTCTCGCCAACCATGCACATGGTCCGAGGTTCGATCCCCTGCCGAAACACACCTGATATCTACGGTCGGCCTGCGAAATTTGGACTACCGATACCACATGCTGAAAATTCCGTACCTGTACCCAAAATACGGTGTGAAATCAAGCTGTAGTCAACAATAAAAAAGCATCAAAATCAACCAAGAGACAAATTTTATCCATCATTTCCCACAGGGGGCTTGTCCTACTTTCTTCCTCCTGTTTATGAGTTGGATGTACACTGCTTTCTTTGACAGTAATTAGACTGACGTGTCGGAAACATCATCACTTTAGGGTCAGTTCCAGTAGACCGTATGCTATCAGACACTGATCGTTTCGATCCAGTTAAACAAATGACAGCATATCACATATTCCGATGATTAACAGCAGAATTTGTGTATTTAGAGGTCTGCTCCTCATATTAATTAATCAATATTCATAGCTCCTCTCTCTATTTACAAAGTTCCATGTAAATTTTTTCATTAAATATATCATAACATAATTCGCCTGGTAGTGCTTCGAACACAATTTATCTTTCACATATTTATATTTGGTAAAAAGTTTCAAAACTGTTAGAGTTCGCCTATTCCGTGGTCTGTCTATTTCAATAACATAATAGTGTAGTCTGTCTTTACTAGGTCTAGGAGATAACAGTGGACTTGTGGCGAGAGCAGGCTGCTAGCCAATTGGTAGACATTAATCGACGCTGATTGGTAGATATTAATCTAGGCTGATTCAACAACCAATCACAGCAGACTTAAACGTGGGCAAATATGATTCGCAGATAAATGGCTCTACTTTCCGAGAAATATCGAAAACAACCAATTAGAAGACTGCCTTTTTTCTGTTTGCATAAGCCTTATTAATGTACATAAAATATATATACATACTCGTTGATCTTCTTTATAAAACGATCTGTTGCCTGGCCCTTGTCTTCTGTTGTTACAGATTTATCAGTAAGAATACACTGACAATTATTGATTATCCCTAAACTACACAAAGACACAAAATCAGTTATGTGGATCATATGATCTTTAGATTAATTTGGTATAATTTGGAACTAGGGTAACCAGAACAAGGGTCGTATGCAATAAATACATGTCATTCAGCAATTAACAAACATGTCCTCTTCATGTTACTTCTACAGTAATAACAAAAATGGCACTGTATAATTAGTTTTATATTATTACGATCCAGTCTGTTGACACCTAAATTTATTTGACCTCACCTCATGTGAAAATCAATTTTCCCTATGTATCGTCAATTTAACTGTTTCCAAAATTTTATCTTTCTAAATTCTGTTTTAAGATTTCGTCAGAAGAAAGCATACCCTGAACGCTGAATGAATGTGGCTTGGACCATTTATGATATTTTGGCAAACGAAGCTATCTTTCAATAAGCAATCCCGCAGTATGGAGAAAATCCACTAGAACTTTCATTCACTCAAGGATCATGTATATATAGAATCAAATTGTTTGATTAGACACTGGGGTAATAACTGGTATCAGGCGTCTAGTCCTTTGTTTGGTGTAGACTAAAATCTGTGTCCGTCATGCTCAGTGACTGGCCATCATCGTCAGGAAGTCTCGTATCTATGTTTTATGCTTGTTGGAACCCATCAGCGACTTGCAGATTAATTCACCGTTTGTAATGTACACAGTCCGAGTTGAAATGTCAACACAGGTTTCTGTGGAAATCTAAATTACTCGTGTCACAATGTGTGATCTGCTCTATACCATAAATAGTAAACATATATGGTTAGGATAAATGCACGATGCCACAAACTACTTACTGATTGGCTGTTATGATTAGCTGGCTACCACTCACATTGACCAATAGTGCTTGCTAGCGAGAAATCTGGTGGTTTGAACAGATTCAACTCTCTAGACTCATGTTAGTTTGGTGTTTAGACCACTTCGATTTGGCTAGCAAGTCCTGATGGTTGATATCAGTGGTATTCAACTACTCGTAGTAAACAGTCAGTAGTATAAGACATCATGTATTTATGCCTCCTGTACATGCATGGAGTTTAATAAAATAAATTCTTTCGAAATCCACAGTACTTATTTCATTACAAAATTTAATACACTTGAATGGAGGTTAGTATACTTCTGAATTTCAGTGAAGTATGCATTAATATTTGTATTAATGTGGTGGAGACTATCATCTATGCATCTCAAGGCCAACAATCTCAATCTTTTGCATAAAGAAGGAAGACTGCTATCAGAGAAATTCAGAAGGCATTAATAACTTCTGTTTAAGAAAATGTTGATCGAAAATCGTTAAACAATCTGGCATAATATTAATTTCTTGCCATAATCTTGTGTTCAAGTTGGTCACTTTAGTCATTAGGAGTTCAGGAACGCATTGATTAAACTACTGTGCATTGGTCAAAGGGATTTTTATTCGTAAAATTAAAACTTCCAAAGACAAAACAGGCTCATTGAATGGATGAATGGGAAAGGTAACTTTCGATACTCTACATATGAATAAACCAGTCAAGCAAAATTTATAATTTTATCGCTTACAACGCGAAATAATTTATTTCACAATGAAGATTGCAGTATGATGTTGTAACTGTTCAATGAGTCTCTCAACATATTCTGTGGTCAATTTGTGATTCAATTACTACCTGTAAGATCAAATAGGATGCTAAATAAAGAGATGGTTTAAAAAAAGCTTGACATAAATCAGTACTCACATATGTCATGCCATATTATTAGACAGAGAGTTACCTTACACGAAAGGTGCATAAAACAGCATTTAAAGCTCAGGGACTATTAACCAGGTCAGCAGATGAAATTCATTTATGACAGTCGGAATTTATAAACAAAACTGAGCTGTGCATTTTACCTTCGTCAGAAAGGTAAATAATAAGTAGTCGTAATGTTGTACAGTTTTTTGTTTATCAATTCCGAACAAAAGACGGAACTTGATAAAGGAAGCTATTTGAAGCAAATAAACTGATGGTTCTGTAGATTTTAGGTTTTAAAGAAATTAGTGACAGGGATTTTCAATTCTAAAACGTGAGTGATGAATTATAAGCGTAAACTAGTTGAATACCAGAGGGGATAACAGTCCTTTCAAAGATGCTGGCAGGTCTCACTGATGAATGCCAGTAAGTACGACGCTTATTTCTAGGATTTTCACCGACTAACCCAAACAACTTAACAATGATATCAAATCAGAATTTCCTCTGGACGACTGGTAGACTCATTCTTAAAATAAAAGAGATAATTTTGTTTTTGGGGTTTGAAACACTCCTTCTCTTGTCAGTGTAATACAGAACCAAACCACAACTATTACTCAGTTTTTTAAAGGATCAAAGCACATCTGTCACTAACAAATTAATTGAAACTGGCACATATCCATGTGATTTTGGGCATCTGATAATTGATTGGTTTATCCTGTTGAATAGTAACAATGTTATTTCTATTAAACTTTATTTGGAAGTAAATGGTTTTTATCCAGTATTTTAAGATTACCTGGAAAGTTTTCGTTCTTTTCATTCAGTGAAAAATATCAGTAGTCAATAATTTCTCTTGAATTCTTTAAATTGTAGTACTCAGTATATTTCCAAACAGTTATGATTGATTTAACCGCTTTCCACTTCCTAGAGGACAGTAACAAAAATTCATATTCTGGGTCTTCTTGGAATTACCATTAATTTCAAGGTAGATTTCGTCACTGACCGAAGGCAGTTAGAGAATCATTACAATCAAAGATCACTGAACAGGTGTTTCATCCTAGTCTGATATTCTTCAGCACTAAACATCCATGATGTCGTTAGAGAAGAGAGAGTTCCATCTAATATAAGAATTGGGACTGAATAGTTCAGCTATACTACTCACTACATGCAATTACACACAACCATACAATAGGATGGGATAAGATGACAGTTTTGAAATATAATGTATTAGGATGGAGGAAGAGATTGATAACTAATTCAACACATGTCCCAGACATCTGAAAAATTCTGCCACCCTTACGATGAATGGAAAAGAATAAAGAAGTTGTTTGGCTATAACTGATATGATTTTGTACATTGCATTGTGCTTGAAACTTCATCAACCAGTAAATAATACTGTTTCGCTGTATGTTATATCTCGTAAACAAATTTTTATAGAGTCATAGTAACATAATCTACAAAATGTTGTGTATCAAATGAAGCTGAATAAGCTATGATTTATCATAAAAAGGCAGAGCGTTAGTCTTTGAAATATAGTCAAAGAGTGTAAGGTCCAGTTGAAGTGTCTGCAAATTACTCTGTACATAGTTTTAATCAAAATGAAAAGCATAACTTAATTCTGGATTATTTTGTTTACTTGACAGGGAATAACAGCCACAGTCTGTTTGAGTTTCTTCTAACGTCTACTTTACGACCTCCGTTTAGAACTCTGTTAGGGGTCTGCATGTAGTGAATTCCTTGAAATATTCTGATCAAAATTAGTATTTGTTCGAGTGTCTCTAACATATGGACTTTCATTTTGTGATGTGTATAATTGAACCTAAATTGTTTAACTTTCAGAGGATGATGTGAATGATTGGGAATATGAGTTATTGCAAAACAAACTTGGCACGCTTTCGTTTCAGAATACTTGAACGAAGGCGGTGTGTTACTATTTCAATTTCCGCGGGTAATTTGGATTTATGTAATTTTGAATTATATGCTTAGAGAAATGTAATAATATCAAATGTCATGCTTGGCTGTTTTAAAGGTGTTATGTCAACGTTTTACACAGTTAGAATATCTGTTATGACATTTGCTATACTACGTGCAATAGCACTTACTCTCACCCGATATATATATATATATATTTGCTTCTTAACCAAATCGACTTGTGTTTGCGTGTTAAATTAAATTCTACTTTTGTTTCCAGACAGAAATCGGTCTCTTTTTCTGTCATATATGACTCATGTTTAATCTGATATTGTTTGAATGAATAAAACACTCTGAAGCAATGTATATTGATCGCCATTTTCAAATATTCAAATATGAACGTGAGCACAATCAGTAATCCTTAATTGATATGCCTGTTTTAAATACTGCTAATAAATAGATTGGTAAGATGAGTGTAAACTTATTTACAAGAGAAACTTGACTAATAACTATCAAACACCAAAATGGCTATGGTTAAATTTCGCTTATACATACTGGCATAGTTTTATCAGGAAGCTTATTGTTCAAATGCCAAAATAAGGAGCTGTTCACTTAGCTATACATTTGAACAAATAATGGCTCAAAACATACAGGAACTCTCGAGTTGCATGAGATCACAACTATTCATGTCGATAAGTAATTAGTCTGAGATCTTTTATGCATTAAGAAATTCAAACTGGTGAAATCTGTCAGTTTTAGAGTTTCTCATGTACAGTATATACTTCTGGTTGATGTAAGTGATACCAAAATCGAAAGATCAAACTGCAAAAATAAAATTTACACGAACTGACACTGAAATGTTTGTATGACTTACAGTCTAAAATTATGCCATCATTTGTGCATTTTGAAGCCAAAAATGTTTTAAAACAACTTCAGAAAAGAAAAGAAAAACTACAGATATTTTCTAGACTGATTAAAATCTCACAGTTTGAAAATTCTGGAATCATTTTCAATTAGTTTTGTAACTTTTATCTATCAATTTATCAATGTAGAATATAGATGAAGAAAATCAATAACCGTGATGTAGTTTATTTTGGTTATTTATAAACTGTGGTATATTTTTTTAATCTTATATAGCTCCATCTAACTTTTGAATAGAAAAAAAACTTTTAATATTTAGGCATACGGCCAAATTTATGCCTAATTGATTTCTTCTGTTTACTATTACCAGTCAATTTAGATACAAGATTTGTTGTCTTCATATTTCTTCTGTTGTTGAGTCTTAAGATAGTTTTTTTTTGCTACACTCATGATGCAGTTCTACTATCATCCGGGTATTACGTTTACAGTTTTTTTGACCACCTAACCTGTGAAGCCTTACAGTTACTAACAAGAAGGATTAGTGGGGACAAACAACAAAATAAGCACACCTAGTGATCTAATTCATATTGTATATAAAGCTAAAAGTTCCAGTATTTTTATGCTTTTGTAAAAATATCTGTGAGTGAATTACGAAAGTTATGTACGATAGTCAGTAGCAGGCTCCCCTTGTAATATAATCACAGTCTGTATACACATCTTCTTGCCCTATACCAAGAAATCTCTGACCAATACAGTACTGGAATATGAGTCAATTAAATGAATGGGAAATTTAGAGACTACTCACTTATTTCCTTTCGTGCACTAGAACAAAATCATGGAAATACATACCACCTTCTAGTGGTGATATCACTTTTATACATTAAAAAAGAACTTTTTAGACATAATGGCAAATATGTGTGGCTCAATTATATGATTTTGGTTTAGTTGTGTTCTCTGAGGTCAAAGAAAACCAGCACCGAAACACCAGTATCACCTAGCTCTACAAGAGCAAGTGAACTAGCAAATACATTTAAAGTTGGTAATTTGAGGGATCTTGTTCTTCAGGTTATGAATAGTAATGATCGACAGAGAAACACTATCCTCAACAATTTTGCAATGAGTGTACTTTTCTAAAACTATGAGATCCTAATTTTCAGGGTATTGGCAACTAGGAAACCTTTTAATTCATTTGTAGTGTCACGGTTAAAGACGGAAGACTTGGCAATTATTATTATTTTTGTTTATTTTTTTTTAAATTCCTACAGGAACATAGGGTTTCAGATGCACGTCTCCACTGCGTTCGGTTCTCTGCCAACGTTTCCACTTGGCTCCACGTCTGACCATATGCTTTCATCTCCTCTTCACATGACCACCTCCATCTCACCCTCACACTGACGACCAACTTGCAGTTCCCAATTCGGGTTCCACTGGAGATATAGCCTGGCGTTTGATGTCACTTGATGGTTTTCTCAGAGTATGGCCAATCCACCTCCATTCCTTCCTGCATATTTGTTGCACAAATGGTTCCTGCTCGGTTGGTTCGCTTGCAGAGATCGATCCCTGTTGCTGATCGTTTCTGGCCATCTGATCTTGATTGGTACCGAGTGAAGACAGATGCTGGTGAAGGTCCGTAGTTTGTTTCAAGTGCTCTTTATGACACGCCATGTCTCTGATCCATAAAGTAGCACTGACTTCACATTGAAGTTGAAAATCTGGATCTTATTTTTATTCTGAGTGCTGTTGATCTCCACATAGACTTGAGAGTAATGAAAGCTTGCCTTGTTTTCCCGATCCTTGATTTGATATCCTCGTCAGTTCCGCCTGTAGTTGAAACGATGCTTCCAAGGCAGGTAAAAGAGGTTGCTTCCCTCAGATTCCTCCCATTTATACTGATTAAAGACTTGGTAAAGGAATCTTTATTTGCAAATTAGTATCTTTATATAGCGAAATTATGTACACCTCATCTTCAATGCACAATTTCTGCTACTTCTCGCCTTCATATTGGGTGCTTTTCTTTGTGTTTCTTTCATGTCTCCCAACACTTTACTAGTTGCCTTCTCTGACATCAAATGTATCTCCTTGATATTTGACGTTTTTATGCTGATGAACGTCTCTTTATATACTACTGATAAATCTTATCAGTAGCAATCGCCACAGTAGTAATAATAAATGAACAACTTATCCAGCTACTTATCGATTTTCATCAACATCAGGTGATGATTAACCAGTGGAGAAAAAAAAGGTGATGAATCCTATAACGCATCAACACCATCAGCTTAAGTGATGATAAACAATCATCAGAATATTTTGTTGACGTATACGAAACTAAGTAAATGAGATTTGTTCGACTGAATAATGTCTAGGAAAGTTAATAACGTTTCAAATGAAATTATTGAATTGAATTTTTGATTTTCCCGTCAATTGATTGGACCGAAGTGCTCGGTCTCAAGTTGACATTTTGGCTTCTTGTGCAGATGCTTCAATGATGTCTGGGCATGCATTTAGAATTTATTTGGTGGATGGTGACTAGCAGTGAAATCCAGGATACCTCTTTCGTCCTATTCGGGACTCGTCATCTGGGTGTACCTGAATTCGAAGCATCTGCACAAGAAGCTGACATGTCAATCGGAGACCGAGCACTTTGGTCCAATCAATAGACGGGAAAGTCTAAAATCCAATTAAATAATTAATATGACCCGATGTACAAAAGGTGACTCTCCTGACCCAAGTGGTCTAGTGGATAACGCTTTGGCGGTTGAAACTATGGGCATTGGGTTTGAGCCTCGGTGGGAACATCACCGATAATAATAATTTGCTTTATTCTGAAACAGTACTTGCGATACAGAATGGAATTCTCAGCATTTTACTACAGTATTGCATCCAGTTAGTAAATTAACAGTAAAATACAATTCTACATAGATTATGGGTAATCTCAGTTCGTTTTGACAACAACATATTAGCATGTCGGTAGCAAAGCCGAAATTAAACAGTGTTTGAAGGTGGTAGAAAAGTAGGTTCTAGCATATTTACTGGCGTAAGCAGAAGAAAGAAACAAAGCAGCAAATAACAGAGAAAAAAGAGAGAAAAGGAAAAGAAAGAAGGAAAACGTTGTACCTGTCTGTCTGTTGGAAAGACGGGATCCAGTTGTTCTACTGACTATTTAATAAGTTATAGGTGTCACGCCTAATGCTTTCTTTATCGTACAGAACACGAGCTAAGTAGGGTATGGTTGAGTTTTTGTACTTACTAGTGAGAGCATATAGTTTTCTATATAGGTTTCTGGTTTTGCCTGATGAGATACACTGGAGAACGCATGTACATCCAGTTGACGAGTCCCAAAAAGGGAAAAATGAAAGATTTTTATGCAATGATATCAGTGTCATTGAAATTCAGGTGAAAACATTTCATTAAACTTCTCATAGCTTGTAATGATGTCTTTCATGTCTAAGTGAGATATGCATTTATTATGCATAAACATATAATATTATAAGTCAATCTAAATAACATTACTATTGTTATTATTATTATTATCATGCATAGTACTAATGACAGTCTTAACAACTAGTATAAACTATTTCTTCATAGATAAACACGACATAAATGTTGTTTATAATAAAGATTTTTTATATGCTATCCTTGAACTAAATTGGTGGCTACACAACCCATATCACACAGGCACGCACACAAGCACAAACACAGAGACATGTAATAAACACACCATCATCACCAAAGTATATGGTGTTGTAAGCCACACGTATCAGTATAACCATTTCACATAGGCCTACGTGTGACTATGCGTAAACAAACCACAAATAACTAAGGCATAGTAACATCATTTTAATGTTTCAGTGTAAAAAGGCTGAAAGGTTAATCTTAACACTAGTGAATATCACTGACGGTATTTATCTTATCTTATTCTACTGAACTGGTTACATTTTTATTTGACTGGAATATATTTCACATTAGTTAACTTAGAAAATAGTAAGGTGAATGATGGTGATATTGATGACAGTGTACAAAATTAAACAAATTAAACTTGAATTTCTGCACAATTTTGTTTCGTATATTTTTCATTAATTGTTTAAAGATAGAAATCGCATCACTCCGAGTGCTGCTGTGTGTTTATTCTTGTTAACCTCTGCAAACTTTTAAATTATTACTGTGACACAATTCCGTTAGATGATAATAAAAATTTATTGAGAATTAATCAAAAGTGATTTAATTCCATATAGTACTTGTTCTTGAGGGAGACTTTGATTAGCATACGTTTAATCCTAGTGAGTCATTAAGATACCTGTGTCTGTGGCATGGCAGAAGAATGCTCTCTGACTACACATGTGGTTCGGGGTTCGATCCCCGTCCACCGACGCACTCCTTCACCTTGCTAACCCAGTAATAAGACCAGTAAATAGGGAAGGTTGGGCATGAGGCCAGCAACCTCATCCTGTAAAAATAAACATCAGTGCTACCAAAACGTCGAAGCTCTAGCTTGAAGCCCTATATTCCAGTGGAAGCGTAAAGGAATAAAATAAAATAAATTAACATTAAGATACGATACTGCCATATCAGTGACTCAGATTAGAGTTTAAGGCATGGATTTCACTGTTCAGGCTTTTAATCAATCATTAACTAGAGAAAGCTAAAGTATTTCAAAAGTTATCCAGTATGCTTATAGGTGAGAAAAGTTACACCTTTTCGTTATATAAAAATGTATACTACTGACTGATCGGAAAGAGTACCTGCATACCACTCAAATTGATCAGTAGTGCTTGCTAGCCAGTAAGATAGAGGTGATCTAGACACCAGACGGTAGTTTTGCTCGTTTGATGTCGAGCTATTCAGCGGTATATTTGGTTTTGACTCAAATCAAAAAGCTGAATTACCACCTGATTTCTGATTGACTACTTGGGTGAACTGGCGATATCACAAATCAAAGTCACAATTTGCGAATTAGCTAACAATCTCCGGTGTACACAGTTCTAAGGGTAGGATTTTCACCAGAGTTTCCTCAGGAAACCAGGTTATTC
The DNA here is from genome assembly GCA_944472135.2 of Trichobilharzia regenti. Lineage (NCBI taxonomy): Eukaryota > Metazoa > Platyhelminthes > Trematoda > Strigeidida > Schistosomatidae > Trichobilharzia > Trichobilharzia regenti. Next base: position 129,888,429 of record OX235262.1, on the reverse strand, counting down.
AGATCACAGTACGTGATCTGCTTGATACCATAAATGGTAATCAAGAAAGCAAGTATGTTCGCATAAGCCACATCGGTTGAAACGAGTGCTTGTATACCATTCACATCAATTATCAATGCTTGCTAGTCAGCCAGATCGAGGTGATCTAAACACCGGACAGCAGTTTCGCGTGTTCGAGGACCGACCTCATCAGTGGTGTATGCTGTAGTGGCTTAAGTTGATTCCGCTCTCTGACGACCGTTCAAGCTGTACATTTCCTGCAGACAAGTCATTTAATTTAAGTTGAACCACTGATGGTGGTGGAACAACATAGAATAAAAGTACACTATTTCAACTTGCCATACTCTGGGAAAGCATATAAAGTAGAAGGACAGGAATGGAATGATACTCAAGTGGACAAACATATAAGCCACAGGAAGGATACCTAAATAAACATAAGTAAAGCCTCTAGCATCTGAAAGATGACAAGGATTAAATATATCAGCGCCACTGTAAACGATTTTGACTGATTTCAATAAAAGCCTCCAGACACTGATTCTTGTCCCCTATAGGACCCCATTTAAGTAGTTCAGATCAACGGTCAGTAACTTTATTAATTGGTATTGTGTTTTCATCCAATCATCTTTAACTCTTCATCAACCTGATATGACTCTGGCTAACACTACTCATCCATGAAGGCAGTGGAACGATATTCTTAATACATTATGTAGTATCTTTATTCAGTGTGGCTTTCACTGTCATTTAAGGTTTTTCGGATATCCGATTTATTGTTGAAGTTTTCCATTATTTTTATGTGGTGTTTGCTATTGACAAGATTTATCAGTAGTATATAAAGGGACATTGATCATCACAAAAAACATCAAACAGCAAGGAGATAAATTTGGCTTCAGAGAAAGCGAATGATACAGTGTTGCGGAGATGCATGGGAGACTTGAAGGGAACGCAAAGAAACCAATGCAATATGAAGGCGAGAAGTAGCACAGCACAAAAGATCTTTGCCAATGACGATTTTCAGATATGGTGTACATAATTTCGCAAGAAAGAGACACTGAATTCCAAATAAACAATTCTTGAGCAAGTCTTTCGTCTTCTACCGTTAAAATTATATTGGTCTTAGTTTAATCATTCCCAAGATGCGTAACGAAATTCTATATAAACTATCTGCACAACATTAGAAGGTAAATTACTGAAGATAAGTAGTCTCTTATTGTCTGCAGACAGTAATAACTTTCGAGGTCAAAAACACGCCTTTCAAGTACTGTGTTCTACAGGTGTATATTGACATTTTGTGATTGTAAAGTTACTAATGTTTTCTTTAGGTTTTTAAGGAAATACTCGTGTAGTCATTAAAGTCACTTGTATTCCTCAAAATATACCAGGTACAATGAGTCATTACTGGCAGTTATTTTCAACAAGGCAGCATATGAGTCAATCAAACTAGGCGAGAAACATTTAAAGGCCGAGATCATTTTAACCTTTGGCTTTTGTATACAGAAATTTGATTCATTTTACTTTGTTAAATCAATCAGTATTCTTAAACTGCTCATAAATAAATAAGCAGGAATTTGATACACCAGTATTCCACTGTTCTAAAATTGCATCTGAAAGATTGAACTTCAGTTAGCGATTTGAACTTATTGTACTAATCGTATATTACTTATGTCCTACGAAATAATCATAAGTGATTTACTTCCATATACAAGTTGGATTCGAGAGAAAAGCCTTCCTTTGCACTTGCGTATCTCTGTCTGGTCTACAAGATTCAGTATTGCCATGTGACTACACAAGACAATAAGAACCTCGTAATATAACTTCAATGATAGTTGACTTTTTTTGAAAGACTTACCGAATATATATTAAACTGCTTGTCTGTTTTTGCTAACTGTTATATTATTCAGTGCAGAAACGTTATCCATTGTAGAATCGAATTTATACATTCCTATGTCACAAATCAAAATAATGATCGTGGAAATGAATGTAACAGAACCGATAAGCTCTTCATGAAATCTAACTCTCGCTTATGACATGTTATTTAGGCATAAGCCACAAGTGTTGCGGATTGTATAAGAATTTCAGCATCACTTCAAATTATTCCACTGGATTACAGGATTTCATCATGAGTTGACATCGGTTAGAGAACCCCTGGAAAACCCGGGAGTACTGAACAGCTGTTTCATCCTAGTTTGACACTCTTCATCCTTGTACACCCACCACAGGGATTCGAAACCAGGACCTTCTGGTTACAAGGGGAGCTCGTAGACCACTGAGCCACTGAGACCTTATCCATTGGCCCATGAATTCAAACTTATGCCAATTCACGACATAATGCGACCACGAGTCAATGTCTTTGGCTAGTATTTTTCCCCACGCTCACTAGGAACTGGACCTATTCAGGTAGGTAGTTACCTGGGGTTCTAGTGGGAAGTCATCACCAATAGGGTATAGCAGTTTCCCGACCGAAAGCTGCTACCTTGACGTGGTGGTCGGGCTTGAACACCGCAATGACCTAATCAAGCTATACTGGCTGAGACTTATGTCTCTTGAGGTTCTACCATGCCAGGCAGGTTGTTTGGATAGCGGTTAAACAAAAAGCAGCTACCCAATCCAACATCATGTCCAATACAAAATTACAAAATTTCATGCCGGATCGGCCGTGGCCCGGATTAACAACGACCGCGCTTCCTGCTGCCGTGTCACAGGGCGGGAGTGATAAATCTGCTACTGAGACACACCAAACAAAAAAGAACGAACAAAAACAGGCCGCGTGTGACCGGCCTCAAGCAGTTGTCCCCTGGGCTCTGCGGTCACGCAACCAACTTCCACGGTGTGGGCAGCCGGGAAGTAACAATCGCCCTCACAATCCGAAATGCACACGAAACCTCTCTATTACTCACTCATCTTTGTCTTCATCTTCATCTCTATCATCTTGCCTTCCTTCCACTGATGCAACTCCTCGACTTGATAGCTCTCCACTTCCTCTCTCCTCTGCGTCCACTAAAAACGATGGAAGCCAAAAAACCACCACCGACAGCCTCTTAAAGCCGCGCCACCAATTTCATATAGGAGCTCTTAATGTTAGGACACTTTGCCAAATAGGACAACAAGCATCACTAGCCAAGACCCTGGCATCACGAGCCATTGATGTATGCTGTGTTTCAGAAACACGCATACAAGACCCAAGTGTGGTTATTCACCTAACCCCACCTGGCCAACAGGTTGAATCTGCAAAATTCACCTTGAGGGTGTCAGGAGATGCCACAGCTAGTTCACGAGGATTAGCTGGCGTAGGGATAGCTTTGAGTACTAGGGCAGAAAAGACATTGCTTGACTGGATCCCGGTAGATAGCCGAATGTGTGCTGTCCGCCTGAACGGATCAGTAAGAAGGAGGAAGGACTGCACTACTCGCCGATGCCTTTTCGTAATCTCCGCCTACGCCCCCACTGACTGCAGTTCAGATGAAACGAAGGATGAGTTCTACCAAAAGCTGTCTAGTTTGGTGGAAAGGCTAAACGCTCAGACATAGTCGTTCTAGCTGGTGACTTTAACGCTCAAGTAGGGAAATTGTGTCAATCTGAGAAGGATGTCGGTGGCACCTATGGAGTTCCGTGCCAGCGAACCGACAACGGTGACCGTCTCCTACAGTTCTGCTCTGATAATCATTTGTTTCTTGTAAGCACTAACTTTAAACACAAGGAGAGACACTGTTTGACTTGGAGACCCCCTTCATCAAACCAACGCTGGACACAAATAGACCACATAGCAATAAGCTATCGTTGGCGTGGGTCGGTAGGAGATTGTCGCTCCTTCTGGAACACGTGCGTAGATACCGACCATGCACTGGTCCGCGCTCGGGTGTGCTTACGACTGAACGGACGTAGGAAACAGCTGGCGGTAAAACCATCACGTCCCCAGCTCGATCAGGAAACTAAATCCGTATTTGAGGAAGAACTAGCTAAACACATATCTGTGTTCGACAGCTGTGCTCACCCTGAAGAAGCTTGGAAAAATATCCAGGCAGCCATAGATACAGCTGTAAAAGCTGTGAATAAGGTAAACCCAAAGGTGAGTAAAAACCACTGGATCTCCACCGCCTCATCCGAACTGATAGATGCTAGAAGACTTATTCCGGCGAGCTCCGAATTCAATGAGGAGCGAAAGCTGCACAAGAGGAAACTTACGAAAAGTCTCCGCAAGGACCGTGAACAGTGGTGGGCGACAAAAGCCAAAGAGATGGAGAAAGCTTGAGGATAGGCAACACCAGGCAACTCTTTGGACTCATCAGGGAAACGGGTGGGAGAAGACAAATCATTAGTGAGACAATCTCGGAAAAAAATGGCACTATAATTAGCTCCAGGATAGACGACTGGATCGTTGGAAAGAGCATTATGAGGAGCAGTTTAATTTGCCCACAGCCACGCTCAACCTTCCGAGCATCCAACACCTCCCTGAATGGGATATAGACACAGGTCCTCCGTCACTAACTGAGGTTACTAAAGCTGTCACCAATCTGAAACTAGGCAAAGCAGCGGGACCTGATGGAATGACTCCAGAGGTATTTAAGTACGGTGGAGACAGCTTACTGTCCGGATTAACTGAGGTACTAGGCAGCGTCTGGGAATCAGAAGAAGTCCCATCGGGTTGGTGTAAGTCACTGATTATCCCCATATACAAGAAGGGAGACAAGTCTTCCTGTGATAATCACAGAGGGATTAGCTTGACTAATATAGTATCTAAAGTCTTAGGCTCAATAATCATGCGTAGACTGAGTGGTGCTCGGGAAGCACAAACACGAGAGAGCCAGGCAGGCTTTAGACCAGGAAGAGGGTGTATTGATCATATCTTCACCCTCCGACAGATTCTAGAACATAGGCATTCCTACCGGCGTCCAACAGTCATTATATTTCTTGACCTAAAGGCAGCATTCGACTCTGTCGATCGGGAAGTTCTCTGGAGATGCTTGGCTGTAAAGGGAATTCCAAGAAAATATATTGCACTGATTAAGGCACTCTACTCGTACTCATACAGCCAGGTGAGGGCTTACGGCGAGCTGTCATCTGAACTGATGACGACCAGTGGTGTCCGTCAAGGATGCCCATTATCTCCTTTTCTATTCAACTTCATCATAGATGTGTTAATGGACTTAACCCTAGGTGACTTCAGCGACTCAGGGATTGACTTGCTACCGGGGAATAATCTCGTTGACTTGGAATATGCAGACGATATAGTCCTTCTAGGCGAAGACGCTGACGAAATGCAGAGTCTTCTAAACACCTTGAGCCGCAATCTACGAATGTTTGGCATGCGATTCGCTCCCGCCAAATGCAAGATGATGTTACAGGACTGGACTACATCGACGCCTAGTTTAAAAATAGGAAGTGAAGTGGTAGAGCACGTTGACCGCTTCACTTATTTGGGAAGTACCATCAGCCCCAACGGGCTGATCTCTGACGAAATCTCAGCACGAATACAAGGGGCTCGTTTCGCATTTGTTAGTTTACGCCGACTCTGGCGTAGACGAGATGTTCGACTATCGACCAAAGGGCGGGTGTACTGCTCATCAGTCCGCTCCGTCCTCCTTTATGGTTGTGAGACCTGGCCACTGAGAGTGGAAGACATGAAAAGACTAGCTGTCTTTGATCATAGGTGCCTGCGTTCTATTTCCCGTGTAAAGTGGCATAATAAGGTGAGCAACATGGAGGTTAGGCGTAGAGTTCTAGGTAAACAGGGGAAATCAATCGACGAAGTCGTGAAGCTACAAAGACTGAGATGGTTAGGACATGTGTTACGTATGCCAAGCCATCGCCTCCCTCGACGAGCAATGTTAGCGGATATAGGGTCAGGCTGGAAAAAAGCTAGCGGCGGTCAAACAAAAACTTGGCATCAGTCAATGAAATCCACAACAGTTGGTCTAAGCCACGTAGGAAGGTGTAGACTTCCAGGCTGGGGTCCTCGGGACGGTAAAAATCTATGGTTGGAAACAATTGGTGACATGGCTCAAAATCGTTCTCAGTGGCGCAGATGCATCCACTCCCTGTGACTTATGATCTTCAATGAAACTGTTTTGTATTTCTTTATTACTCCTTTGTCTCACACCTCTGCTCACTGTTTCTATTATGCTTTTCTTGTACTTTCTTCTCTTGCTTCGCGTGCTACACGGAATGTGGCGACTTGAACTTCCGCACATTTGTGCAAAGTTCTATGTCGAAAACAGACAGACAGATAGCAGTTTGGGCGTAAAGACAAATACTTGCCGACGATATTGGCTGCTGCGAATCACGCGATGTCGTGAATTGGCTGAAGCCGGAATTCATGGGCCACTGGGACGCATTCCAGTGGCTTGGTGGTCTACGACCTCGCCTTGTAAACAGAAGTTACTGGGCTTTAACCCCTGCGGTGGGAGCGTACTGCTGAAGATTCCCGAACTAGGCTGACGAAACAGCTGTTCAGTAGTCCCATAACCAATGTGAGTTCATGACGAAATCCTGTAACCTATCAGTCAAATCCCCACAAACCAAAACTTGAAAATTCCACTTAAATTAGCACATTTACATACAAATATGTCAAGATGTGTGTTTCGAATACTGACAGCACGCTGAACTTTCTTCACCGTGAACCTGAGACAGACTTCGTATATCTTCTGCCTAACAATGAACTATCTTTGTCATCGAATTTCAGATTCATATAAAAATACAAAGGATCCTATCTTTAAAACCTTGTGAGCATAATTCTGTTAGAAAAGAATTATTATCACGTGGATGGCAAACTAAACTAACTAACGCATTAAATGCGAAACTAAAATTCACTTAAGTCATTTTTCTAATCTAATTTAGTTTGCTTTTTCACTGACTGATTATGCTGAACCAATGTGCTCGACCTCTGTCAACATGTCGCCTCCTAGTACGGACGTTTTGACGATATCTGAAGATCAATATAATGTTATTTAGTTGATGAGGTACACATTAACTTAAACGAATAACAACAAATACCTACTACACAAGGAGTGGCTACCTTGACCTGGTAGCCTAGTGCAAAACTTCTTGGCGTTCAAAACAATCTGTGCCGGGCTCTAGTCTCGTTGAGAATTTCATCACTCATCATGTATGCAAGTACATTTATCTGATGGGTCCCAAACAGGACAAAATGTATATCCAGCGTTCATTTGGTAAACAGGATCAACTAAAGCAATCAATTTACATTTTATTCACTTCTGTTTTTTAATCGATAGTAAAAATATTTGAGATAACATTGGTTTGACAAACGTTTACCGATGTAATAGGTGGTGGTTGAAGGTGAACGAAAAATATAGGCCACGTGAGGTGTCGAAAAAGAGACCTCCGAATCACTAGTCCGGCGTTACTAAACCTAATCGCGCTTCTGAAGATACATAGTCTAGATTGAAAATTCGCTCCATTGTCCTAGTTACTGAACTTTCAAATAATGTACCCAGGTTTTACATTCCATTTCATCTATTACGGATTAAGTAGACGATTAACAGCATAAAGACACTAGGTGTAATTGTGGTGAATCAGGCCAATATAAAAATTCATATTAAGTATCTTTATTCCCATTAGTTAAATTAATTTATGGAATAAACGCGCTTACCATCAGGTTGTCTGAGACTGTCGACTAACTCTCCTTGGGAAATTCAAACTATAATTTACTCATGTATTTTAGTAATACAGGTTATATCCCTCCTATGTAGTGAAATTTCTTTCCCCTGCCGCAGTTCCTTTTGATCCAGTACTCATTCTACACAGTCAGTAATAGTCAAGGATGATAAGGTAAGTCAGCTTTTTTAGGATTAAAGCAATTCCTCCATAATTCTTACAGAATGATGTTATAAACCCCCTGATTACTGCTGCCTAACTAAATGTCTGAAAGCCAACTAACTGTTTTTAGAAACTAGGAAGAGATATTTTGTCCGCAATACTGAAAAGTCTCGATGTCAACAAAACACCTACCACAGAATACCAGATTTTAGTGTTAACTTTTCTGCAATATATTCTAAAATGCCTACACGGATATTAAGTTAGTTACAGCTGTTACACAATGGCATCAAAACATCTCTCATTTGGTAATGACATACCTTGGTGAAATATATCTGTGCCAAACAAAAATCGACCACTATCTAGTTCTCCGATCAAAACAAACTAATTATTATCCAAAAATTGAATATGACATTATACACTTTAAATAACACAATTATCGTTATACATGGCAACGCTTCAGTAAATTGTTGATTTCAACTCATTATCTTTGTGTTCACTTCATTAAACAGCGTGGAATTTCGAACAATCCATTTGAAAATATGCTAAATAGGAGTGTTATGGATTGATACACATTGATGTATGATAAATATTACCATTTGTAAAACAAGCAGTCTTATAATAATGCTAAATTTTGCATATTAAAATAGTTGCTTATGCATTTTCGGTTGTTTTCTCTTTGTATTCCTCTTCTCTAAAAAATAAACGAGTGCTCATCAAGACTGAAGTTTGTGTGTGCAAAGAAGCAAACAGATACCCTGTCTATAATTTAAACTTTATGATTTAATAGATTAAACATGAAAACTGAATGAATATATTAGATATCATTTACCAGTAGTTAAGACTTATCGAAAAAATGAATCGATGTGCTTAAAACCATTTACATCACCCTATGGAATGTATTTCTTTGTATGTATTTTTTTCATTCCTTCACGTTCCTAGTGGAACATAGTACTTCAAGCTGGAGGACTGAAGTTGCGGTAGCTGTGGTGTTTACCTTTACGGGATGGGGCTACTGGCATCATACCCAACCTCCCCTCCTTAACAGTCTTACTGCTGGCTTAGCGAGGTGAAGGAGTACATCGGTCAGGTATCGAACCCCGGACCACATGCGTGGTTGGAGACCGTTGTACTGCTGTGTCACCGAAGCACAACTACTAAAAATGACATAAGTTAACGTAACTTGATTGCCTCTGACATTTTAAATGACACATAATGGATTTGAATTTGATTAGAAAATGAATTTCATAAAGGTTGCTAATATCCTTTGCTGGTGATCAATCATCAACAAGTAAGGAATGCACATATCATCTCTTCTAAGGATTTCCCATCGGTTATATGATAGTAGTTATGATGTTACATTGAATAATGGCAACTGTGAATATATTTTATTTCATTAAGTTTCGTCAAACAGACATTTCGAAGTATAGAGTATTGTTGACGTTGATAACAGTAATATCCAGAGCTATATATTAGGTCAATCCATTTTGAAGGCGAAACACTCATTATACATAGTATATAATGTGTCTGAAACAATAAATGGCAGTCAAGAAAGATAGCATAAATGCATGATACTGCATACTACTGACTGACTAATATGAGTAGTTTCAATCACTTTATTCTGTCTAGCAAACACGACTGGTTGATGTGAATGGTACACAGTTACTCATATCAATGAATCAGTAGTATATGGAGGGATCAAGTCATTAAGGTCACTGGATTAAGGTATTTAACAAATATCATAATATGCGTAAATATAACGCTAAACTGAACATTAGGAAATTAAAAAAATAATAAAAGCTTTGCAATAATAAGTAAGGGATTAAGGAAATTTTTAAATACATATCGGAAGGTCATACCTAAAAGCTTTGAAACAAAACAATATTTGTGAATTCATAGATTCTACGACAGGCAACAGTGTCAATAGTATCTGGAATTGTTTCTTTCATACAGAAAGTTCTATCTGTTTTAAATGAATTTCGATGACTTCTGTTGCTTGAATTATTCGATAGGTCGTGGGATTTGACAGTTTATTCAGTAGAAAGATTCACTGATGTTGTTAGGCCTATGACGTGTTTGAACTAGGTCTGCTGACACTGAAATGTTAGTGCTTTTTCACTATCCTTTTATTTGACCACACTGATAGGTGTTTCAGAGCATGAAAAATTCAGTTTCTAGATCAACCATCAATAAAACTGGCTCCACAGGAGCAACTGAACTGATAGATACAGAAAGAGTTGGCTAGTATGGGTACTTTGGCCTTAATTTACGGGATAACTGGCGAGAGAGCAAAAATTATGTGCTGCAATTTACCTGCAGCAAAAGAGTCTTTATCGAATTTCTTTTGCACTTGAGAGGAACAAAGCTATAGAAATTTGTACATTAGCCACTCCATGTGCTTTTCTTATGAAAATTTCTCTTTATATTACCGCCAAGAATTGTAGAACTACATATCCTAACAGTAGGAAGGAAATATTGAAACAGTTTCTGGTAATTACTCATTACATGAATAGAAGTTAAGTTTGAAATTTTCCTAAAAGTAGTTTTGTGAAGTTGAACCATGAACAGCTTATCAATAATTAATAACAAATGAGTGATTAGTTGTGTGGTATCATATGATACTGACTTAAGATGAATTAAATTATTCCGCTTTTAACCTTTGGTCTACTGCCTTGTCGTAATAATGTCTGCCACAGAAGTTTCTGGATAGCATACAGTTTTAGTCTCTACTAATCATATCATTACTATTATTTGTCTCTTACTTTCCAAGTGGTGAACATCGACTCAACAACACTCCTTCATTTTACTCACTCCTCAATATCACCTTCACACACATACCCAACTCTTAACTTCCCATTCACATTGCTATCAGTAGCCTGCATGGGATGTGATGTCACTTCAGTATACCCTCAGTGCTTGTCTAATCCATCTTTATCTTCTTCCGCTTATTTGTTAGACCATCAGTCGGTACTTGGCTGATTCATGACGTGCCAGAATACCTTTCTTTGTATGCCTTCTGATTAGTCATCTCATCTTCAGTATGAAGTGAATGCAGTTGTTGATAAAATTCTATAGATTTCTGTTCGGAATGATTTTGTTGACTCCATCATCAAGTCTCTGAATCGTATAAAATCCCTAGATTGATTGGATTAGTGTTAAACACATATTGCCTATTGGTCTTTCCGTCCTGAGGACCCAACCAGGAAGTCTACACCTTCCTAATTGGCTTAAACTAATTGTTTTGGATTTTATTGACTGATGTCATACTTTGGTTTAACTACCACTAGTTCGCTTCCAACCTGATCCATCCTATGTCAGATAACATCGCCCATCGATGAAAGCGATGGCTAAGCATGCTTAACACATTTTAACTATCTCAATCGTTGTAACTTCACCACCTCGTAGACTGATTTCCCCCCTTTGCTTAACACTAGACGCCTCATCTCAATATTACTCACCCTATTATACCACTTCACGCGGCAGATAGGATGCAGGTAAGTAAACGAGACCAGTTCTATCATGCTGGAGCTTTTTGAAGATCTGATCTCTCTTTCAATCAAAAAACCTCTTATTATTGACATAAGCCGATAGCCGTTAAATACCGAAAGCAGAAATATAACTCCAGAAACAAATGTTATTAGCTAACCTATGTAGTGTATTCCTTGAGGTTAACACACGTGTACAGGTCTACTTATACGTCTTGTTACCATTTGCAGAGCAATTTACAGTACAGGGGGTACAGTATTATGTGATGTGTAACTTTTTCGTACATTTCGCAGTATCTACTTTTTCATCGCATATCAGTGTAAACTATTTTAGACAGTAGTTATCCTGGATGTTTAATCACGTGGCAGACTTTTAAAAAACACAGTTACAATGCATGCTTATATGTTAAATTAAATTATTACTTGTATGCTGTATACATTTACTGATAAACATCATTTAAATAACAGTAGTTTACCAGTCAATCATGGTACACCTCCAATAATACACTACTTAATAAGCACTTCATTACCACTAATATATATGATGGTGTACAATACATGTATCAAAGCATTTATTTCATGCCTATCTACGTGTGACTATGTATAAACAAATCTCAATTAAAGAATGCATAGTAACACTGTTTTTTATTATTTCAGTGTAGAATAAGTCTGAAGGGTTAATCGTTAAACTACTGAAATCATATATCAACTACTGTGTACATTTTAACATATACCATCATGTAAGAGTAATAATGCAAGACTTTTCACTGGTTTAATTTATCCCATCACGAATGTTATAAGAGTAGAATCCGATATAATTCCACATTAAGTAAGTTAATTTGATGCAAAGAAAAAAAAACAGAGATATAGTACTAATGCCTGAATCCACTCGATAATACCTTGTTACATCACATTCACTAATCTAATATACACTGAAGCCGTTGTAGGAAGTGCTCTCATTCTGATAAACTATTTAGTATGGTAACTAGTAATTTGCCCCCTAGTGTGAAACTACTTGTTAAACAGCAAAGTAATCAATAAAAGCAAGGAGAAAGATGAAGAATAGTTATCCTACATAGAGTGAAAAAGAGCCATCCATCAAAACATTTTCGTATAGAATACACATTGTGCAGATAAAATAATATGAAGTAACCGAGTAAGCTTGTAGCTAAAGATGGAGATTACAGAATCTTTTATTTAACCTCAGCTGTATCACTTAATCGTGCATATTACATCACCAGACCTAAAAATTTCATTAACAAGGCCATTCATCATCTATGCTACTAATAATTCATGCAATAAGCTATATGTTTATGAATCTGAACTAAAATTGTGTTCAAGAAATTTTTCAGGTTTAAAAATATAAGGGAATGAATGTCTTTCGTAATTTAGTATAACACTTTTTGTCAGTTATAAGAAAAAATCTTATCAACGGTAAATTATACTTACTATAATAAACCTTCAACTGAGGGAAGTTAAACTATGGCGGCCAAAGTTACACTGACTTTGAGCAATCAGTTAGAATTCAGATGAAAAAAGCTGCATTATTGTTTAAAAAATGTATCGAAAAAAAATGCAAACATGATATTACAATGGATAATGGTCCCTTATGTGTTGTGAAAATATCTCACAGTTTCTCCAAGAATAATCCGTTAAGACATCACATCTCACGCGATACATATATTCATCCAGCTAAATGTAGATCATAGTACTCTGGGGTCCACTGATATTCCTCACTACGTCCTTCAATTTACTTCAAAATCCTTCTATAGGTTTTGTGTGAGTGCCTGTGATTAAATCCACAAAGACTGAGGAATGGCTGTTACAGTGGTGAGTATAACCTAAAAATGACAGTTGGTTATATTGTGACATGTGCTACTGACAAGATTTATCAGTAGTATATAAAGAGACACTCATAGTCACAAAAACACCAAGTAGTGAAGAGATAGATTCGACATCAAAGAAATGAAATGATGAACCAGTCTGGCGGAAAAACACGGGAGACACAAAAAGAAGACGAAGAAACACAATACCAAGTACAGAAGTAGCACAACACAGAAGATCTATGTAAATGACCATTTTCAGATAAGGTATACATAATTTGGTTATATCGAGATACCAATGCGCACCAATGCCAATACCAATGCGCAATGTGCACCCACATTACGCAAAAGTTCGAACCTGGCAAATTCATGTTACGAGACCAAGTTTCAATCCCTGATGAGTTCATGGATGTACATGGCTCAGTAGTCCTGGAACAGGATGAAACAGTTGTCCAGTACTTCCCAGTTTTCAATGACTTTTCTGACAGATTTTGTTTCGTGAAGAAATCTAACAAGTGAAAATAAGTTACAGATCGAACGATCCACCTGATTACGAAACAATATAAGCTAGTGTGTAAATCTCCACACTGATTTGAAAGTAATCAACACATATCTTGTTTTTTCGATCCGAAGATGGTTGAACTTGACGTCGTCATCTGTGCCTCTTGTATTTGAATTTATTTGGTCCAGATAAGTGAAACAGTTGATTTCTTTTAGATTTCTTTATTTGGCGCTGGTTGGTTTCGTTATAGGAGTACTGATATACAGACTTATGTATTCAATATTATAAGATCTGGAATTTGTAGGTATTTTGATTAGTTTCAGTGCAGATGTCATTACGAACTGTCATTGATATAAGTATAAAACTTGGGCACTGTGGTAGAGTATAACTCCATTATGGATAAGATTTTACTTTGATAAATCACACACAGTGTTGTACAGTTATATTAACTGATGACGTTTCGAGCACAAACTATTGCTCATAATCATATCCAGTTACTCACACACATTATCTCACATTGATTTTAATCCAATATCTAACTGATTCTACACATGTATATAAATGAAAGAACAAAGTTGTGTGAGTAACTTGATATGATTATGAGCAATAGTTTGTGCTCGAAACGTCATCAGTTAATATAACTGTACAACACTGTGTGTGAGTTATCAAAGTAAAATACGAACTGCCATTGTTTAGAGAATTATTAATATTCAAGTATCAACTGATACTTAGGTTTGAAATTCTTTACTAGTGCATATCGATGATCCCACTAGAGATGGAATTCATGGGCGGCCGTCTAAGGGGGCAAGACTAGTGTCATAGATCCTATTAGGTGTGACTTCCCGCACATTTCATAAAACAGTTAGCTTTATAGGTGAATTTGAATCACTGACCCCAGACGTCAGTTTCAAGTTGGATGACACTGTTCAGAAAAATCCAAATGTGTTCCTAATACTTACATTTTCTTTAAAAAAGTTCAAACTTCTGGACTTCTTATCACTGAGTTTACACGTATAAATTATCACTTTTTAAAATCTCCATGTAAGCAGTACCGAGAATTCTGTAGCGGTAAATAATTCCCCAAAATTATTGACCATAGCAATCACTCACCATTGGATGCTGACCACCACTGTTTAAGTCGACTTGTTTAGCTGAAGGCTTCCGGTCAAGCATCCCCGCCATTTGGTACCCCGTCGTGTCACGTGCACGATCACTAGCTAGCTAAGCGTTCGTCTGAAGGCTTGTTTTGGTCCCGAAGTTTGGACGATCAATTATTGGCTTTTGCTTTGTTTTCGGTACGCGAGAATAATTTAGAGGCTGTGTAAGATAATTCCGCAACCCTTAAAATTCCATCCATTTTTCTCCCAAGTTAAATGCTACAAACTGAGAAATAAAATCTACTACAGAACCATAATTTTATTCACTTAAAGAATTCTTATGTATATAAAGATTGGTTTGTATTAAAAATATCAACTAAAGTTTGAAGATTCACTCTTTTACTACTAATTACTGGACAGTCGAATTTCACACATCCGTGTTTTATGATAAGACTTTTAATATTACTAAATTCAAAGTGGTTACTAACATTGAATAAAAGAAATTTTCATGTTTTTTATTGCTCTAGTTTAACCATACAGTCATCTAATTTCTCTCGCAGTTGTTGCCTGAATATGACATTTCATCTGGTGAGTTTTAGCCAAGTGGTCTGTTTACCTTACTTGAAGGATAATCATTAAATTTGTTGCTTGTGAATTGAAGTGCATGGTGAGAATTTTAAATTGTAAGGCTTATTCACTACCACATACGCACACACTCAAATCTATGTTTATATTGTCAGCTTTCTCCTACCTAGTATGACTGGGTGTTTGCCATAATGTAACGGTTGAAGCCGAGAGACTTGGGTAAGGGATGTTTATTGCCGGTTCGATATCTCTATACAGCAAAATGACGTACACATTATCTGAAAATCGTCATTTTCACAGATCTTCTGTGTTGTGCTACTACAGCACTTCGTATTGTGTTCCGTTGTCTTCTTTTCGTATCTCCCATGTTTTTCCGCCAGACTGGTTCATCACTTCCTTTCTTTGATATCAAATCTATCTCTTGACTATTTGATGTTTTTGTGACGATGAATGTCTCTTTATATACATACTACTGATAAACCTTGTCAGTCGCACATACCACAAAAATATTTATTTGTTTTCAATCCACTAACCATATCATGAAGCTTAACGCAGTAAGGTAAGTTTAGTAGTGAGAGATGTGATACGTTGTAAAGATGGTATGTGATTCATTTAGATCCGTTAAGCAGAAATACACAGTAACCAAAGTTAACATTTAGCACTTGTCTAGTTTCTTCAAACAGTACACAATATTCAAGTACTGGTTTGTAGGAATTTGACTGATTGGTTACAGGATTTCATCATGCGCTCACATCGGTTAGGGAACCATTGGGAAACCAGATGAGAGTACTGGACAGCCGTTTCGTCAGCCTAGTTTGGACTCCTCATCAGTACGCACCCACCTCCGAGGTTCGAATACAGGACCTTCTGGTTACTAGGTGAGGTCGTAGACCATTAAGTCACTGGGACCCAATCGAATGGCCAGTCCGTGAATTCCAACTTCTGCCAATTCATGACATACAGTGACCGCTAGCCAATGTCGTCGGCGAGTATTTTTCCTTACGCCCAACCTCTGTACCCTACTTTTCATGGCTTCCCACTAGAACCCCAGGTAACTACCTACCTGAATAGGGCCAGTCGCTAGTAAATAGGTCGGGCGTAAGGACAAATACTCGCCGACGACATTGGCTAGTGCCAATCGCTCTATATCATGAATCAGCAGAAGTTGAAATTCATGGACTGGCCATTCAGTCGGGTCCCAGTGACTTAACAGTCTACGAGCTCTCCTTGTAACCAGTAGGTCCTGGGTTCGAACCTAATGGGTTAGTAAACACTATGGTGCTAAGTCACTTAAAATACACAGGAGTGTGAGTAAACTAATACTTGAACACATTTATCTTAATGTATTTGTTTAGACAAGCGACATGTCATTTATTTTCAGACCCCAGTTTCTTATGTCTTAATTTTAAGTAATGATTCTGCCTATCATTCTAGTAGACGGCAGACAACGCCATAGTCTTAAAATAAAATTAGGAAAATAAAGAATATTAACTTTGGCAACTTCCTCTTTAAAGTTCATGTTAAACTTGATAGTGTAAGTAAAACATATGTCGTTGCTAGACATACTTCAGTTAAATATTGTCGTTCAATTGAATTTCATCAGTATTGGATCCAGATTGTGTCATTCATATCCGCTTTACATTTATAGAGAGAATTTTCTGACTGTAAGAACAGAAGAATTTTTCTATGTCTGAATTAGGCTGACTCTCACATTTAACTAACATGGAAGTATAACTGTGATATTGTTTCCCTAAACTCTGACCAGCCTCATTCAACAGTTATATGACAATTCCACAAACCAGGTGATTCACAACAGAAAACTCAATGACGCCTTTGAAGTGAAGACAAGGCTGTCTACTATCACAGATGTTATTCCTGATTGTGATAGACTGGATCGTGCAGTAGGCTTTGCGTAGGGAGGGAGAAGACAGACAATAAGACTCTAGAAGACCTGGACTTCGCGGATTATTTATGTCTAATGTCACATAAACTCGAAGACATACAAACAAACAACCAACAAGTTGCCAGAAGGCCCAGTTAGCGATGACAGAACTCTAAAAGAACATAGAGACGACGGAAGTGGTGCAGATACCTGTCAACCAGCCAACAACAACAACAAGCACCAATCACAATGGACGGGAGGAATTTGAAGGAATTCACTTCTTTCACTTATTTGGACGATATCGTTTCAACACTACGTGTTAGCATGGATTAGGAAATAATAGGAAAATCAAGGAAGACCCTCATCTTTCTGAAATCAGCGTGCAAATCTGCTGTACTAAGAATGAAACATAAGATTAGGATTTTCAACACTAATGCTTATTCAGTAATTCTGTGTGGTTCAAAGACTTAGTGCGTCACGTAGAGCATTCCTAACAGAGACGGCAGATTTTCATCAACAGCTACCTTCGTTATCTCGATAGTGGAGATCAAATTACTGCTCTAGTCTGATCTCTGGCAACTAACCAACCAACAAACTATTACCCAACAAATATGCAGGACAAAATGGAGATGGACCGGACACGTGCAGAGGAGACTGTTGATCATCACTGCTCTCCAGACCCTCGGGTGAAGTCTGAATAGGAGACGATGAGTTGGATGTGTGTCCGAGAATGGCATAGAGGAGATCGTGTGAGAAGGAAATGAGACCTTAAGGACAATCTTGTACGTCGGTGGCACAGCGGTTGGGACGCTGGCCGACTATGCACATGGTTCGGGGTTCGATTCCCGGCCACCGTTGCATTCCTTTACCTCACTAAGGCAGAAATAAAGCTGGTAAAGAGGAAAGGCTGGGCATGAGGCTAGCAACCGCATCCTGTAAAAATAAACACTGCTACAGAAACCTCAAGCCTCTAGCTTGAATCCCTATGTTCCACTGGGAACGTGAAGGAAAAATGGACAGTCGTGGACATAACTAAAGAGAAGTGAGAGAGTTGTGCTTTCTGAAACTCTATGTTTCACTCGGAGCTTAAGGGACTAGTACTAACAGCTATGGAATCTGATAAAGACATTATCAAGGGCAAGTACTCCTTATTCATTTAACTAATGGTTTTTTCATTACAATGATGATTTTACACACAACAGTGTTTATCTGTATACACGTAGACTAAATATTCACATTTTTACTTAACCATATATGGAGCTTAGTTTAACTTCATATGCCTAAATAATGTACGTATAAAATATATGCAGAGAAAAACAAATAAAGGACAACTGAACACATATACGATAAACACAGAGAGAAAAATTCACTGAAATCGACTAGAATTTCAGCCAATAGAAATACCTATTTACGTACATTATAATAATACTGAATCGATTGATCGATCTGTACAAGCGTTGAAAAAAAGACCAAAGTTTACTAGTGAAAAAAAGGATTATATTATTACCAACAATGTATTTTCAAAAAAAAATAAAAACCCAATCGAGATTGTGTAGTGTAAAGTTCTCACAGAACAACTTCATTCTAGTATATACATCGCCTGATTAATTCAAACAAAAATGTAGCTTAGTTTTATTGCACATTGAACATCCTATTTATTAAGAGACTAGTACGTGTGTAATACTATTATCCATGTACACCACTCTATTCACTGTTCTCTACAATGTGTTTTTTATCTATATGCCATGCAGAGTTTCAATACATTTTCTAGTTAAAGTATATTTCTGAATTCTTCTGTGAATAGTTTAGACAATTTACTCGCCATTGTAATTCACTAACCTTCTCTACTCTTAAGACACTTAAGGTACTCTGTCACTATGTGGGTTAAAGCATATATTACAAATGAAATTCAGTACATATGCACTGGGCTTCACTTAAATTATTATTCATTTGGTTTCCGAGTGGAACATAGAGCTTCAACAACATATCTCCACGTTCTTCCATTTTATGCCATCATCTTCAGCTGCGTCCAGGGTTGCCCAGACTCTCTCATCTCCTCCTCACTACTCGATCTCCTCCATTTCACCCTCTCACTGACGACTAACTCATTCGATCCCCATTGAGATTCCACTCAATTGATGGCCTGCTTTGTGCGCGATGTCATTCGACGGTCTCCTCAATGTATGCCCTATCTATCTCCATTTTCTCCTACATATTTGTTGAGCATGCGGCTCTTAATTGCTTTGTTCCCACAGTTTCTTGTTACCGATTCTTTCTAGGCTGGCCATTTGATCTTCAGTATGGAGCCAGCGACAGCAGGCAGCTGTTGGTGAAAGTTGCAACTTGTTGGAAATCCTTTTCGTGACACACTGGCCAAGTTTCTGGTCCGTATAGTGGAACTGATTTCACATTTATATTGAAAATCTCAGTCCCCTTAATATTTCCAAAAAATAGTTCCAAATACAAGTTAAATTTCCTAATACACCGACACTAGTTAGAAAAATAACAAGGACGATCAAAAATAGCTGAGATCCGTCTAGAACGTTTTAATCAGTCAAATTCCTAATAATTAACACTAACTTGAAAACATTAAATTCGTTTTCATTTAAAAAGGGTGATTTGTTTCATTCAAAGGGTTTACGAAAACTATTGAGTCTTATTTACTTTACAATACGAGTTTCAACAGATGCCACTCATACCACCTACCCAGAGGATCAAGGAAAACGAACGACTACTCAGTAGATTTCTCTTCTTCAACTTCTATACAGCTAAGTTTTAGACAGTAAGACATTGGCGTAAATGGATAAGTAATCAGCTACTGAATGAGAATCTAAGCGTCATAAGCTTTACTCGTAACCTTTTCAGTGCTTTACAATACCTAGTAATTCGTTAACTAATATTCTCTCAGTATGCAATTTATTTTGAAGATAAATGATGCCCTCATAACAATGGAGTTATAGTTCACGAAGTAGATTTATGTCAGCTTACTGGATTCTATTCTGACTACTATCTGAACACCACGTGTACTCATGCATATAATGTTATCATACAATATGTTGAATGGTGAGAGAAAGTTGTCTGGAATCTCTTAACCTGATTTTCGCCCTTGATGGCACTTGTTAGCAAGGCATATCTGCAACCCCGAAGGAACTACTGCATCACTGTTCATTTGAAACAAATAATTAATGAGGGTAACAAAAGGGCTTTAAGCTTCAGCTTTGAAGTTTAATTTTTAAGAGGTGTTCACTTATTCAGCGCAAATTTCTATTTATATTTATATAAATCACTTTATGCTCAGAAATTTTACACAACTACTTGTCACCTCGCTGGCTTTAAGACGGCCTAAGAGTTTAAGTTCCCTGACAAAATGAGGAACATGAATACTTTTGCGACGGTGGCACAGCGGTTAGGACTCTCGCGGATCACGCACATGGTCGGGGGTTCGATCCCTGCCGACGCACACCCGATATCAATGGTCGGCCTGCAAAATTTGAGCTACCGATATCGCATGCTGAAAATTCCATACTTGTATTAAAACTACGGTGTGGAATCAAGCTATAATAAAAAAAATACGTTCAAAATATTAGTTAACACTGATGTAACTCTTTGATTGAACACTAGGGGTAGTGACTAATGTCATGAGTCTAGTCCTTAGTTTGATGCAGGTTGAATTCTATCGGTTAAGTTTACCATGTGGTTACCATACTAGGTGGCTCACCAACATGGTGTACTCTGAATTAATCATTGGATATAATTTCCTTCAAGATTGTAGACATGTTCTATTGCTCTATTTGACCAAACTAGCCTACACGTATATCCTAGTACTTCTTCACGTTTTATTATTGTATCCTAACGTTGTCATTACTCGACATCCACAACATAAATCAAAAGGCACTTGACAAAGAGTACAAACGTGTATTCTCGCAGTAGTCAAAATTCAGAAGTTGAGCGAGTATCATGTACAATTGATAACACGCAGTCTTTAGAGTGATAAACAAATCAAAGTCTAATTACATAGTGAAAGTATACTACGATGATGAATAGTAAAATGTGTAACTACAATAGCCCTCTCCGTAGAATGCAGGTAAATGAAGTTTACCAGTATTCGGAATGTTATTGTAAACTACAAGGACGTCAAGTCGGTCCTTCTATACGGGTCAGAAACTTGGCCAGCGTGTCACGAAAAGGATTTCCAACAAGTTGCAACTTTCACCAACGGTAGCCTGCTGTCACTGGCTCCACACTGAAGATCAAGTGGCCAGACAGACAGAATCGGTAACAAGAAACTGTGGGAAAAAATCAACCAAGACCCGATCACTCAACAAATATGTAAAAAAAATGGAGATGGGTAGGGCACACATCGAGGAAACTGTCGAATGACATCGCGCACAAAGCAGGCCATCAATTGAGTGGAATCTCAATGGGGATCGAATGAGTTAGTCGTCAGTGAGAGGGTGAAATGGAGGAGGTCGAGTAGTGAGGAGGACATGAGAGAGTATAGGCAATCGTGGTCGGGACCGAAGATGATGGCATAAAATGGAAGAACGTGGAGATATGTTGTTGAAGCTCTAGGTTCCACTCGGAACCCAAGGGAGCAATAAATAAATAAAATAAATGTAACTTGAACTAACAGTCAAAGAGTTCACGGGTGCCGTAATTTGATGTAATCGCTCTTATATCTTTTCCAACCTAATATCATTTCAGCTAACATTACTTATCGTGAAAATCAACTGATTTATCATTTTCACCTAACACTTTACGTCTAACATCACATTGGCATTTCGCATCATTTGCCTGTAACTTACTCGAACAATCGAAGAAGGTTTTACCTATGGTCTATTCCTCTAAATCATGCTTCAGAGATCGTTTTCAACATCTTTACAGTAGGAGGATGTAAAATAATGCGCAGTACAAACGCTCTCTGATAATAATACGATGTTGCACACTATTGATAATTAATGTCACAGTCAATGACGGATATAAATCAAAGTGTTTCTTTAAACCTTATACAGCTATCTATTAGTAAAACGAATTCGATAAATATATTTCAGGTATTGGTATGTAGGGGGTTTGTTTGATTGGTTGGAAGACTTCATCACAAGCTGACATCAGTTAGAGAACCATTGGAAAACCACCTGGGAGTACTGGACAGCTGCTTCATCATCAGTCTAGTTTGTGACTCCTTGGCAGTACGCACCCACCAAGATTAGAGCCCAGGACCTTCTGGTTACAAGGTGAACTCGTGCGCAATTAAGCCACTGAGATCCAATCGAATGGCCAGCCCGTAAATTCTAACTTCTGCCAATTCACCACATAGATCGATCATTTCTCAATGTCTTCCTCGATGAGCAACCGTCCTCAAAATCTACCTGTTGTACCCTACTGATCATGGCTTACCACTAGAACCTCAGGTAACTACCTACCTGATAAAAGCCAGTCTCTAGAAGCGGTGAAATGACTGGAGTTAGAACTCATGGGCTGGCCATTGATTTGGGTCCCAGTGGCTTTATGCCTGCGAGACCTAGCCATTGAGAGTGGAAGACATGAGAAGATTAGCTGTCGTTGATCATAGGTGCCTGCGCTCTATCTCCCGTGTGAAGTGGT
Organism: Trichobilharzia regenti; assembly: GCA_944472135.2. Taxonomy (NCBI): domain Eukaryota; kingdom Metazoa; phylum Platyhelminthes; class Trematoda; order Strigeidida; family Schistosomatidae; genus Trichobilharzia; species Trichobilharzia regenti. The sequence goes on along the minus strand of OX235262.1, from coordinate 129,865,684 downwards.
ATAATAAGGTGAGCAATATTGAGGTAAGGCCTCGGTCGAGTGCTAGGTAAGGAGGGGAAATCAATCGACGAGGCTGTGAAATTACATCGACTGAGGTGGTTAGGACATGTTTTACGTATGCATCACTAGTCATCGCCTTCCTCGACGACAGGGAATGTTAGCTGACATAGGGTCAGACTGGCCAAAGAGCTAGTGGTGGGCAAACCAAGACATGGCACCAGTCAATGAAATCTACAACAGTTAGTTTAAGTAAGACACGTAGGAAGGTGTAGACTTCCTGGTTGGGGTCCTCGGAACGGTAAAAACCAATGTTTGGAAACAATTGGTGACACGGCTGAAAATCGTTTTCAATGGCTGGCGCAGATGCATCCACTCCTTGTGACTTACAATACCCAATGAAACTATATTGTTCTTCGTTATTACTATTCCTTTGTCTCACATCTCTGTTTACTGTCTCTACCATGCATTTCTTCCACTTCTCTTGCTTTGTGTGCTACAAGAAGGGAGTGTGGTGACTTGAACTGCTGCACATCGGTGCAGAGTTCTATGTCGAAAACAGACAGACAGACATACCAGTGGCTTAATGGCCTACGAGCTCGCCTTGTAACCAGAAGGCTTTAGGCTCTAACCTCGGCGGGTGCGTATTGATGAAGAGTCCCAAACTAGACTGACGAACTAGCTGTCCAGTACTCCAAGGTTTCCCCAATATATTTCATTTTAATATGTTAATGAATAGTTAACAAGTGTTATTTTTTACATAAAACTTGTGCCTGTACATCAAAACAAACAAGCAGATAAACTAGGCAGTACTTTTGACACAAAAAGAGTATTTGTTTGCAAGAGCACCATTAATTTTAATTACCCTTCAAAAGATGTCGAGTAAAACTCAAAAGTAAGTTGAATTTACTGGAGTAAATCTCTTTTTCATTGAATAACAGGTTTATAGAGATGGTATACATCACAGTGCACTTTGCTATGAGATGAAATCAATCATAGAAAAACTGAAAGCAGAGCAACACTGCACGACTGCTTCAACCAAGTTTGAGACTCTTCATAAGTGTACACTCATAAATGACTAACCACTCTAAAGTGTCAGCCGTACGTATAAAAGTCACTAAGTTTCGACTGAATAGGTGAATACAAACTTGCTTGACACAAAAGTTTATACTTCTCTACACAATTCTGTATCAAGCTTTGGATATGCATTGGCAAATGGTTCCAAGTTTAACTGAGCAAACTGCTCAGTTTACCCTAGTTTACATTGGTTCTGTAAATAATACTGATATGTGATACTCATTATATTGATATTACCACTGTTCATTGTTTAAATTTAAAATATTATTTAAGATTTTCTAATGTATCCTATATTATTATTATATCTAGTGAAATGATCATAACAGTAATAATAATAATAGTACACTAAAAAGTTCATTGACAAAATTGTGTGATAAACAAGCAAACTAAAGTACTTCAGCACTTAATTAGCTTTGTTTTATTACGCAGAAAACATATAACCAACCAATCAATAGTACAGTATAGCATGATGCATCTATGCTTGCTACATCTTGACTGCCCTTCATAGTATCAAGCAGCCTATGCATTATAATCTGAATACTGTCGGTAGTGAGATTTCACCTCGAACTAATTAAATTACAAATAGCGAATTAAAATTTGGAAATTTCCAATTTCACTTCATGTATTACCAAATCACTCAAGTAGGTAGCAAGGAATCAGGTAGTATGAACTGATTCGGCTCCATAAGCTCAGTCCCTAAACGCACGACACGGTTGTCCGGTATTCAATTCAGATCATCTCGACCTGGCTAGCAAACACTACCAGTTGATGTGACTGGTATCTAACTACTCATAACAATCAATCAGTAGTATGCAGTGTTACGCTTTTAATATCCTTAGTTTACACAACTCTTGTCTAAAATGAAATATGATAAAAATGCAGACAATAGCTTTATCATGTTATATCATGCGACAGATTTTGGCTCAGTAGCTTCCTGGTGAACACTGTGTGTTGGTGGTTCACTGTTCGCCAGGTGTACCAGGGACCAGAGTCAGACTTCCAGCAGACACACTGCTAAACCTTGACTTGTTTACCAACTGGTAGAAGCAGTTTCTAAAGTATTTAGGCAGAGACTGTAATATCTATCAAACATATTTGTAAAAAGGGGAATTTTTTAGCGTTGAATCTTGATTATTCCATGAATGAAATATCACTATTCTCACCGATAGACACAGCAGTCAGGATGGAAACAGTACATACGTGATATTCATTTCTACAATTTAACATGACCAATTTTCATATGCTGCAAAGCCAGTCGACCTGTGGCTTGGCAGTTCAAGTCTTTGTATTCCAAGTGAAGAAGAAGACCACAACCCTAATAGCCTAAATGTATGCTGGTATGTTTCTACAATTACGCGCATCAGTCATATTAGGCATGTTTCTTATCAAAGTAAGATTTTATTTTATGCATATAAATGATGAACAAAACTTAAAAATTATCCAGATGATAACGACAATCAAATAGGAAGAATAGAAACGTAGAATGTCGAAGTAGCTCTTTTGAGGTCATCTTCAGCAGCCGTGTATCGGTTAAACTCAGCTCAGAGAGCCTAATCAGTCTGCACGATTTAAATTTTGACTAGCTGCCTACCTGAGAGAAATATAAATACGAAGAATCTAACCTGTCGCAACGTGTAATCCACCTGATACTACAAATGGACTCGAGGGAACGAAATGGCCATTTAGCTCATTTCAGTCTGGTCAGCCAGCACTTATGGTTGATTCATGTCTGTCTGTTTTCGACATAGAACTCTGCACCGATGTGCAGCAGTTCAAGTCGCCACACTCCCTCCTTGTAGCACACAAAGCAAGAGAAGTGGAAGAAATGCATGATAGAGACAGTAAACAGAGATGTGAGACAAAGGAATAGTAATAACGAAGAACAATATAGTTTCATTGGGTATTATAAGTCACAAGGAGTGGATGCATCTGCGCCAGCCATTGAAAACGATTTTCAGCCATATCGCCGATTGTTTCCATCCTTCATTAGTTTTTACCGTTCCGAGGACCCCAACCAGGAAGTCTACACCTTCCTACGTGTCTTACTTAAACTAACTGTTGTGGATTTCATTGATTGGTGCCATGTCTTGGTTTGCCCACCACTAGCTCTTTGGCCAGTCTGACCCTATGTCAGCTAACATTCCCTGTCGTCGAGGAAGGCGATGACTAGTGATGCATACGTAACACATGTCCTAACCACCTCAGTCGATGTAATTTCACAGCCTCGTCGATTGATTTCCCCTCCTTACCTAGCACTCGACCGAGGCCTTACCTCAATATTGCTCACCTTATTATACGACTTCACACGGGAGATAGAGCGCAGGCACCTATGATCAACGACAGCTAATCTTCTCATGTCTTCCACTCTCAATGGCCAGGTCTCGCAGCCATACAGCAGGATGGAGCGAAGTGCTGAGCAGTACACTCGCCTTTTGGTCGAAAGCCGGATATCACGTCTACGCCAGACACAGAGTAAACTGGGATATGCGAAACTAGCCCTGTATCCGTGCTGAAATTTCGTCGGAGATCAACCCGTTGGCGTTGACTGATGGTACTTCCCAAATAAGTGAAGTAGTCAACGTGCTCTACCACTTCACTCTTCATTTTTATGCCAGGAGTCAATGTAGTCCAGTCCTGTAACATCATCTTACATTTGGCGGGAGCGAATCGCATGCCAAACATTCGTAGATTACAACTCATGTTGTTCAGAAGACTGCATTTTGTCAGTGTCCTCGCCTAAAAGGACTATATCGTCTGCATTTTCTAAGTTAGCGAGATTATTCCCTGGTAGCAAGCAAATTCCTGAGTCTCTGAAGTGAGTTAGGGTTAAATCCATTATGAATTTGAATAGGAATGGGGATAACGGGCATCCCTGACGGACACCACTAGTCGTCACCACTTCAGATGACAACTCGCCGTAAGCCCTCACCTGGCTGATGGCATGAGTTCGAGTAGAGTGCCTTGATGAGTGGAATGTATTTTCTCGGCTTTCCCTTTACAGCCAAGCATCGCCAGAGTACCTCTCGGTCGACAGAATCGAATGTCGCCTTCAGGTCAAGAAATATAGGGTCCCAGTGGCTTAATGGTATACGAGCTCGCCTTGTAACCGGAAGGTCCTGGGTTCGAATCCCGGTGGGTGCGTACTGCTGAAGAGTCACAAACTAGGACGAAACAGCTGTCCAGTACTCCCAGGTTTTCCAATGGTTCTCTAACCAATGTCAGCTCATGATGAAATCGTGAAACCAATCAAATCCTTACAAACCAACTCGTGGCACAGTGGTTAGGACTCTCGCCGATCATGCACATGGTCCGGGGTTCGAGCCCACGCCGGCGCACACCTGATATCTATGGTCGGCCTGCAAAATTTGGGCTACCGATATCCATGCTGAAAATTCCATACTTATACCAAAAATACAGTGTGGAATCAAGCTGTAAATCAAAAATCAAAAAAAATATAGGGATTGTTGGACGCTGGTAAGAATGTCTATGTTCTAGAATCTGTCGAAGGGTGAAGATATGGTCAATACACCCTCTTCCTGGTCTAAAGCCTGTCTGCTTTTCTCGTGTTTGTGCCTCCCGAGCACCACTCAGTCTACGCATGATTATTGGGCCTAAGACTTTAGATACTATATTAGTCAAGCTAATCCCTCTGTGATTATCACAGGAAGACTTGTCTCCCTTCTTATATATGGGGATAATCAGTGACTTACACCAACCCGATGGGACTTCTTCTGATTCCCAGACGCTGCCTAGTACCTCAGTTAATGCAGACAGTAAACTGTCTCCACCGTATTTAAATACCTCTGGAGTCATCCTATCAGGTCCTGCTGCTTTGCCTTGATCAGACTAGTGACAGCTTTAGCAACCTCAGTTAAGGACGGAGGACCTGTGTCTATATCCCATTCAGGGAGGCATTGGATGTTCGGCAGGTTGAGCATGGCTGTAGGCCGATTAAACTGCTCCTCACAGTGTTCTTTCCAGCGTTCCAGTCGTCTATCCTGCGAGCTAATTATGGTGCCATTTCTCTCAGAGATTGTTTCACTTATCATTCAGGTGGTATCCCACTACTATTTTTATATCAACTAATACCACATACCACTCAGCTACCTCTCTTTCTTGATTGCTACCTGTAGTATCAAAAAGATCACATAGAGTGATTTGAATACTTTTGGCTTCTGAAGGCAACCATGGCGTATTCTTCCCTCGAGCTGTGTGATATGCAAACGAGAAAATGTGATAAAATTTTCTTATTATAAGCTCAAACTTTATCCAGTCAGCCAATAAACATACGCCAACAAGACATCCATCCCTACCATGTGGTAATTTACTTGTTTTTGAATACCGACTCAAATTTACTTAAAAATTAAAGCATAGGCGATACTATTATCACCAACTACTAACTACGCGCAATCCAAAATAATTCATTGACAAAGATAATCAGTCTCAGAATACTTCACATATCAACAAGAAAAGCCTTGTCAACTGCCTATTTCCACACCTACCCAGTCAGAGAATGTATGTGAAAAAACAGGCAATTTCTTATTGGGTGAGAGGTGGGCGAGATGTAACGTGAAATAACCACTTTCCTCAAGTTGTCGCCTACTTTCCTATATTCTCCGGAGAAAAATTATTTACACACTTTCCCCACGTTATCAACAAAGAAATTATCTACATTTTCCCCCGTTTCTCACGTGAGTCCAAAAATCTACCCAATTTTTCCTATGTTATCTATGTCATTTCTAGTAATACCTCCACCTTACAAATGTTCACGAAAAAACCCTCCAACAGTGTAGGCAGTCAGATGGATATTTATGAACTTGATATTAAGAACTAACGATACTATCTGGCTCTTAAAACATCAATAAGTGAAATGGTGAAAAAGTGGGACAGATAAAACTTATGGTTAACTTAATAATTCTTTCAAGTCTTGTAATATTTTAGAAAAAAGACGTTGAACACAATTCATGTATCATGATTATACAGCTGATGTTAAAACTTTTTGTTAAGCCATTTAAATTAAATATAATAATTCGAATAGCTTAGTGACATATCTAATACAATTACAATCTGATTCCTCAATTAAATGGTAGTAGATTACGAATTCCTTTTTTATGAGACCTTATGAATACAATATCTAAGCAAGTGAATTCGATTAGACAATAGATATCGAGTAATCATTCACAAAGTGCCTATTGGATACATCGGTGGTTCACACCAAAGGTACGGGTTCCATTCTCCTCTAACCCACTTAATTTAGTAGCCGGTAGTAAAACTGGAAAGGAAGGAAGAATAAGTTTGAGGCTAGCTACCCACCAAACAAACCCTTGAGTATTGAAACTTCAAAGATTGAAGCTCTATGTTCCTCTCGGAAAGTAAGGAATGAGACTGAGAACTATTTATTGAATAATAACTAAGTTCATTTGATCACGTATTCAAAACGGGCTGAGATCTTTTAACCATGTGTTCAGTAACATCCTTAAACTAGACTTGGAAACATTTTAATTCACTGGATTGGATATTGAGAATATGAATTAATTGAAACTGTTTATCTTGAAAATGATGATAAGGTAAGATCATGAAATCAATTAATCTCGAATATAGACGATTAGGACATTTTTCTCCTCACAAATATACATTGATGAATTACAATTATGCAGTTAAATAACATGAAACTGTTTTACAATATTTATTAATTCTATTCACAACTTGTGAAAGCGAAGAATAACATGGATTCATTTCATTCCGCTGGGTGCTTCGGCTGCTTAGAGTCTTTAACAATCAATAATAAAATGCCTAACATCATTATTCCTTTGGGTTCCAAGTGGAAGTTAGGCCCTCAACAACACATCTCTACTCAGATTGGACACTGGTAACTAGTGCGACGTGTCTAGCCCTTTCTTTGGTGCAGACTGAATTCTATCAGTCAGGTTTGCAATGTGGCCAACATTCTAGGTAGCTCGCCATCCATCACGGTGCACATTGATTTGATGCTATTAGATGGTTAGAGGCAATCGGCCACAGAAAGCCTTGGACCTAGGTTTCGAGCTAGTTGGCACTCACCAGTCAGCAAGGTGTATCTGCAGCTACCTTGAAGGAACTCATGTCCCTTCTGAGATTCGAACCCACGTCACCCAATGCTGCAGTCAGAGACCTTACCTCTGAGCTAGACACTAGTTACTAGTGCCCAATCAAAATATTCACCGGAGTCCTACAGGAGGTCAATCGCAAGCCCGAATAACTTAGTGATGAGGTCTCTGACTGCAGCATTGGGTGACGTGGGTTCGAATCTCAGAAGGGACATGAGTTCCTTCAAGGTAGCTGCAGATACACCTTGCTGACTGGTGAGTGCCAACTAGCACGAAACCTAGGTCCAAGGCTTTCTGTGGCCGATTGCCTCCAACTATCTAATAGCATCTCTACTTTGTTCTATACTCTGCCATCCTCTTCAGCTGGGTTCACGATTGCCCATAATTTCTCATTTCCGCTTCACATGGTCTCCTCCATCTCACCCTGAGACAACCTACTCATCACTTCCCATTTGGAAAATGCCTAATATACCTTAGCTGATTTATTAGGAATTAGAAATGTCATAGTAAACGCAAAAAGACTGTTCAGTATGAGGTCAAATTAAGTAATTTTAAGATGTTTCATATGTACAGTCTGTTAAGAAAGGAATTTCCTGCAACACTTAATCTTTTAGAATGGAAGTAATCTGTATAACTTCGAAGGATTTTGACTAAGTAACTGGATGATTTCATGATGATCTGAAAACAGAATATACTAAATCAGACTGAATAGAATTCAGAAAATCAAAGTTGAAATTTAGTGTGAACCATGCACTCTACTACCGTAATAAATATGAAGCTCTGTAAATAGCATGTAACACTTCAAAACAGTTTAGAACAACAAACCAATAATCTCTAATTTGCAATCACTTTGTTAGCTATTACACTCAACGAAAAACTTCTTCATCCATTCCTCAGGAAGAATGCTATGCTTTCTAAACAAACTGTAAAGGTTTGACGATAAAAAGGGAGAAGAATGACTGACTTTAAAGGCACGTACGTACATTTCAACTCCACTTATTCAAGTGCTATCAACTGCGTTTCTCATCCTGAAAGTGGTATCAGCGTCCCGGCAAGCGAACATTTTCATAGGGACCTATTTTCATGAATTATCTTTTCAACCACAATAGGAAAAGCAAATCATCAGCCATTCGATTACAACCCAGTAGCTAAATGATAGTTCCCTTATAATCTGGTTTAGATTCGTGGTATGGTCTCGGGTTCACACTGTTGAATAATAACAAACTAGAACGGAATGGCCACCCAGTGCTTTCGGACTCGCATAGTAAAGCAGGTTCTTTATGAAGTCTGTCTTCACATCTATGAAATCCTCAAAGATTTTTAACCACAGTCAGAAAAGCTAGCCGAAAGAAGCCAGGATGAAATTGCGGGGGTTAAATGTAACAATTACCCTAATCAACCTCACCACTGATCTTAAGCAACTAACGAAAATTAAGGAGCAATAAAAGTCGCAAAATTGTTTAGATGGCTGTGTATCATGGTGTTCTGGGATCTGTTTGTGATTGGGCTCTTTAATCTACCTCGAAATCGAACTCCTCTTGAAAGACCAGTTATCCTGGTAAGCTTCCCAGTATTCGTATGTTTTACTAACCATAACTATTTCATTGCACACACAGCAATCAAACTCTCGATGTCCCGGAACCCGTCAAGCGAACATAGGACAGAAGGCATGGTTTGATTCGATTATATCATTTGTAAATCTAATTGGTTATCGAAGGTCATGTGTCAGGGTGATTGCTATTGTGTGACTTCGCCAATAATTGTTCATAACATGACTAAGATGGTGTGAAAAATAGAGGAATCCGGAAGTGATATGCAATGCACTAGTAATTTACAGTGGCCCGTGGTTCATGGAACTAATGGACTGATATTTGAGGTGCACAAAAGACTGTGTATACATTTTATCATTTTCCATTTCTGAATTCCAATAAAATCATCCATCAGGTACATCTTTTGGCAGTTGCAACATTTTAGATGTACACCAGCTAAGTGTCTAAGCAACAGGAATAACACTGACGATAAAATAAACCAAGGGCCCGAATACCGGTCATTATCTACCAAGTAGTCAAGTTTTGTTTTACTTATCGACGAAACATATAAAACATACCAAGGCATACACAAATCTTGTTTCCATTTACCTGAGTACTTTAGAAACCAACCATAAAAATACAAGGGCTGTAAAAGGTATCCTATTCTGCACCAATTACATTTAAACGATAATTCCAGAACTAATGCGTGCAAATTAGAAAAAATTTCCTAAGCAATATTGGGCAGAATGAATGAGTCATGGCTTAAACTGAACACCAACAGCAATATTTACTATAACCACATATCGTACAGCGACCTAGCTTCACAATCGACTGAAATTACAACAAACATATGTTAAATAAACACTTTATTGCTTTTTCTATTACTTGACAAAAAATTACCGACTACAGTGAGGACTATTTCATTATGCATGATCAACCTTGTGCATGTGAGTAATCAAATCAACGACTCGGCAACTGTAGCCAAACTCATTATCATACCTAAAAATGAAGTGAGGTCAGTAAGTGAAAATATGTAACATACCAAGCAACCAGTTTCACGAAATTATTATTGAGTGATATGCCAGCTTTAGCGTCAAAAATAGAAGATGATGTGGACCCTATAAAGTCTGAGCTAACCACCTCATCTTCAGTGTATTCCAAAATGCCTTTCATTGGCCCCTCAGCTGCAGCCTTTACAGCAGCCTTGATTTGATCATAGGAAGCTCCTTTGGCCAACCTACATGTAAGATCGACGACTGAAACATCCGCTGTGGGGACTCGGAAAGCCATTCCAGTCAACTTTCCTTGCAATGCGGGGATAACCTTGGAAACTGCCTTGGCTGCACCGGTAGAAGCTGGAATTATATTTTGAGCAGCTCCACGACCGTCTCGCCACATTTTCTGAGAAGGACCGTCAACAGTTTTTTGCGTAGCTGTGTACGAGTGAACGGTAGTCATAAGGCCTTCAATTATTTCGAAGTTATCATGGATGACTTTAGCCAAAGGAGCCAAACAATTTGTCGTGCATGATGCGTTTGAAACCACCGTCATCCCCTTTTCATACGACTTCTCATTCACGCCAACAACGAACATTGGAGCATCAGCGGAGGGAGCTGAGATGATGACCTTTTTGGCTCGATTATTCTTAATGTGTGCCTGAGGCAAAATAATAAAAATTAGCAAACAATCTTACACTGGCTTTATCAATAGTTGTGAAAATTCCGGTGGACTCTACCACATACTCAACACCATCTTTATCCCATGGAATAAGGGATGCGTCCTTTTCATTGTGGACAGATATCAACTTTCCATTAACACATAATTTTCCGTCTTTAACGCACACGTCTCCTTTGAATCTCCCATGTGTGGAATCATACTTGAACATATACACCAAATATTCCAAATCAATGAAAGGGTCATTCACAGCAACAACATCCACAGTGTTTTTAAGAATTGATGCTCTAAGTACAAGTCGTCCAATACGACCAAAACCGTTGATACCAACTTTAGCTCTCGACATTTTCGGGAAATCTGTACGTGACCGTAAATGTCTCAACAAAACGAAGAGAATTTATACTTTGCATGATTAAAACAAATGTCTTTATAAATAGTGATGACTGGTATTACTTTATATTAATTTTTTATAATATCTAATCAGCCTACCAAACTAACTTTTAGCACAACAAATCATGATTTTTTTTCTCTTTTTTCCCAAGTTCAGCTTAACGTTACCTTCAGTAGGCTGTATGTGTACACCCTTACAGTTCGAGGTTAGAGGCATTAACCAGATCAGTTCTGAAATATCCCCCTTTAAAAACCTTAGCATCTTCTCTATTCAGATTTACTGCTCTTCGCATTACATTTCTAAATGACTGAGTCTCTTTGATTCATGTTTGTTATCCGTACTATCAAGTCAGTTGAGGTGGTGGTTAGGCGGGCACTTGAGCATACACTATCTGGTAAGACAGGGGAAGAGTAAGATATCAAAGGCACAACCACTTATATTAAGTAAGCCCACTTCCTGACCACACCTCGTTTAACTTACTCATACCTTTACTTCTTAATTAGTTCTATTTTAGTTTTGCATGACTGATTCACACTTCGAGTACCTTAAATTATTGATCGTTTACTGTATTTCATCGCTACGGCGTATGATACGGCTGCGTTTTGCAGGAAATCCTCTGGGAGGATGGAAGTTACCCACCAGCATTGCACCCTCTGACTACACTGTCTATATGCATGGAGTCTCAGGAAACTAGGTCTAACTTGGTTACTGTGAGTGTGGGTGTCTCAAATGTCGTACACAACCCACTCTTAAAATTGGTTGACTTCCTGAAAACTGCTTTTATCAGCAGATTTCGACTTATGTGCAGAAACAAGCTGTAAGATCGCTTCAGTGAATTAGGTCTTTGAGACTATAAGTCCTCTCAGCAGCCTCGTAGGATAAATCAGCTAGCCACTGACTTCAAACAGTTGTCTATTTCCTTTGACAACTATGGTTATCACGATTATGACAGACAGGATAAGGAACCCTGGCATCTTATCACAAGTAACCTCTGATGGATTTACAGAGGTGGTTCACATGGTTGTAGAGGCTACCAGTCTAGGTAGGAACATTTCAGTTATGGTTTCTATTCTCGCTGGCTGTAAAAAAGATCTTTGCTCTTCTGTAACCAGTGAGTTTTGACAGCAGGTCCCATATCAACAAGCCTCGTGGAGGTTCTGTGTCATTAGGAGGATTGTAATAACCCGCAGCCCGTGCACCTCGCCCCCTCAGTAGGTCAACCTCACTTTCCTTAAGCAAGCTATCATGGTTACGACATTCGTAACCCTCGTCGCGCCGGCAACATGAAGGGCTAATGCCAAGACTTATACTGAATACTGCACATTCGGCGCTTAATGATAGGAAAGTGCGTTGGCTGGCACGTGATGGTAACCACCGTCGCCGATGAATCACTTTCTGGACATTGACAGTTTATGATAGTCGGCTGACAATTAGTTTTACTCCATTGTCGTGTGAGTTCCTTAGTATGCATACTTAAATCATCCTCGACTTTCTGGTCCGCTATGCCACTTGCTCAGAAAGCGCTAAGTCAATAGAGTGCCTGAGACCTAAGTTAATGGCTTTTTGAGTTCTATGTAGATTGGGGGAATGAAGCGTTGATTTTACGTCAGCCACGGGTTCGCAGAAGCAAGCTTAACTACATTTGTTCAGACTGTTCAGGTTTAATAAAGATGACCATGCAGTCACTTTGTGGTGAGAGCAGGCTGCTAGCCAATAGGTAGACATTAATCTACGTCAATGACTAGGTCACCAATACTGGCCGTGAGAAAATATGAGCAAGGCTGATTCAACAACCAATCACAGCAAACTTAAACGTGGGCAAATACGATTCGCAGATAGATGGCTCCACTTTTCTATGGTTACCCGAAACAACCAATCGGAATCCTGCGTTTGTTTGCTTGACTTCTGAGAAACAACCGATCAGAAGGCTGCGTTTGTCTACTTGAATAAGCTATAATAATGTATGTGAAATATATATAAATACGTGTTGATTTCCGTAATAAAACGATCTGTTGTCGGCCCCTGTCTTCTGTTGTTACAACTTTATCTATTTCATTATGCGCAACATCATGAAAGTACCTTAGGTCACCATATTGGAATGTGTAAGCTACTCACAGATCATCTACGAAGATGAACGGTGTCAATGGAGTTGAAGATTGAACGATCAATTCTTGGTTGTTTGCTCAAAATCAACTTCCCCAATTTTCGCGGAGGCATCAATACGACAGTCATCGTCTCATCGGTCGCTGTTCAGAAAGAAGAGTGAAACATCGTCAGAAGTAATATAACGATTTATTATTGTAATATTTGTTTACAGACCTTAGTTCGCTTATTCCTTTTATATGTTGGTGTAACAATACAGAAATATCAAACGGCAGATCGGTGTTTTGGTTTTTGCGTCCGTTATAACTAAGCGTTTCTGAGAAATCTTCGAAGAACAGCGTGGGCCCGAGCGTAGCGAGAGCTGGGCATTAACGGTTTATGAGACGTGATTGACAGTTTCTGACGATAGAAACAGATCTGGCGGATTCAAACAGTTGGTGAAAGTTTGGATAGTCACCGTTCATCTTTCCTGGTGCCGGTCAAGTCCTCTTTGAACAAGCAATATCTGGAACTTTTTGGAATTGGGTCAAGTTCAACAATGCCTGGGTCAAAGAAGGGACAGAGTGTCTTGGATGCAAACAGGAAAGTAAGTCATGGTGACTTGTCTGTTAATTGTAACGATGTGTCTGATGTTAAGCATGACATGGTTGATGTTACTGTTTCGCCGTTCAGGGATAATAGGAACATCAAACTCCCTAAATTTGAACCACGGTGTTTTGATGGAAACCCGGCTGATTATTTACAATTTGTAAAGGAGTTTGAGATCATGTTGAGTGGTATTTTATTAAATGATGAATTGAAGTTAATGTATTTGATGAGATATTGCACTGGAGATGCTGCAAGAGCTATACAGTGCTGTAAGTTTATGAAGCCAAAAGAGGGCTACTACGAGGCTATGAGCATATTACGTCAAAGGTTTGGAAGACCTTCGATGATTGCAGGGAAATTATTCGAGGCTGTTAAGGGTAATGGTGGTCAATTACAGGATGACTCCCAGGCACTCACTGAGTTTTTAGATAATTTGCTAATTTACAAGAATGGAATGATTTCGATGAATCGCATGAGTGACCTCAACTCGAGTTTTATACTAGAAGTAATAGCAAGACGTCTACCTACTCGACTGCAAAGGAAGTGGGTGAAGATAAGCTCCCGTATGGAGGATGAGGGTATCGAGCCAAAGTTTGATGATATCCTGAAACTGGTAAATACTAGTGTCAATCAATCTATGAGCAAGTTCGCCAGTCTATTACATCTCACCCCTAGAATAGAGCAGTCTGAGGGTAAAATGCAATCATTGATGACGAAAGGGCCTCAGAGAGGTGGATATCGAGAAGGCTCCATGATGTCTAGTAATGCATATAGACCTAGTGAGTGTAACAGGTTTCGTAGTACATCCTCAACAGATAAGTTACAAGATGCAAGACAAACACGGTTGTGTTTACACGTGTGCAAGAGGTGCATACAGAAGTGAACTGTGAACCAGTGAGCAAGTTCAGTGATAAGCTAAATGTAAACTCCAGGTCTGACTCCGAATTGTGTGACGATAACGGTGCGGTGAAGAAGTCTGTAGTTGCAACTGGTAAGCCATTGTTGAATAGAGTGTCACAGAATAGAGTTATTGCTTCAGAGTGCAGTTCTGACCCTACAAGTTTACAAGGTATTACTAGTCAGAGTGAAGATATAAAACCTTTAAGGATTTGTGAGGAGGAACCAAAATTGTCTACTTCTGTTATTAAAGAGTTTGAAAATGATGAAGTTGACGGTAAATTGAATATTTGTGGTAATGATCATGATAGTGCACATTTGTCTTTGGTTGATCATGATGAGATGAGGGATATGCCTACTACTGCTAAGTTGAACAAAGTTTCTGTACAACTTGAACGTGAAGTAGAAATAAATGCAGATGCAGTTGCAGAAGTTATGGATACTTGTGAGACCGTCAGTGTGATTGATCAGCATGTAGCCCACCTATCATCAGATGCTAGTGCTAAACCCGAACTAGTAGTGAAAGACAGCAGTGGTGGTAATCTTGCAGTTGGACAACTATCTGAGAGCCGAACAAGAACAGCTTCTGATCCACCACTAAGTTCATCACCTTGTGTCACTCAGTCATCGTTGGTGCTGTCATCCACAATGAAACAGACACCCATCAACTCAAGTATCTTGTGCAATGACTATGGTAGTATCAGTTCGTTTGAAAGGACGAATATCAATGGTCAGTTTAGTGTGGATAAGCCAAGTGTAAAGGAGAGAGTAATTGTTAAATTGACTTGCACGAATAAAGGCATTTCTAGTTTCAAGTTACTATTTGAATGTTATTATCTTTGGTGTAAATTACTCTGTTTCTATACTTGGTTGATGAGATATGTCGTGTGTTTGTTGGTCATCTATATTCTACGATACAATGACATGGGCGTGTTGCCGTTCAGATTTGAGGATATAGCTGATAGAAGGAAGTTAGCAAATGAACTCTGCGACGATTTTCCAACCTAGAGCGTCAACCTGAGAAGGGTTGTAGGCGTACTGCTGTAAGTCCTACAATTCTTCAAAGGGTAGCGCATCAATGAGCAGTCCAATGTGCTGGTGTGTGATTTTGTACATATGTTCATATTGTATATACTGAATTGATATCATCTGTCATCTAGCTGTTGGTAATTCTGTTTGTGTCCGGACGACTTCCACTTGGATCATCAACCTGAGAAGGAATGTAGGCGTACTGCTGTAAGTCCTACATTCTTCAAGGGAGTTTGTCTGCCGAATCACAACATTTGATGTTGATTGTACATAGTTTGTGTTAAATATTGTGTGAGAATTGAATTGTTGGTTTGTTGTGTCCGGACATTCCACAATTCGTCAACCTGAGAAGGTGTAGGCGTACTGGTGTAAGTCCTGCAATTCTTCAAAGGAATTCCATCAAGACATGAAATGCGAGTTTGTGTGTACTGTTTGTATATACGTGTGGTGTGTCATATCAATTGGTGTTATTTGAATTCATTGTGTTTACTCGTTGTTTTCGTACCTCGTTGTTATTGCATAATTTTGTTAAAATTTTCGTCGTGATTACTTCCAATGTTGTGTCCACTCTTCTACATCCGTGAATGAATTGATTGATGTTGAGGACAGCAGATGGGTCGTATACGCCGGGGAGGCTATTGCTGAGAATGAAATGCACACGGAGATAATTGTTAGCTGCGGTCCGACACGCCGGGGAGAAAGAGTGTAAACGACTGAGGCTCGCATGCGTCACCGCTATTAGAACTGAGGCAGAATGAGTGACAAGCGATTTCAGTGGTAATTGGTAGTGAGTAGATAAGAGGATGTGCGTAGAGTATCGTGAGGTGGTGCTATGGTCACGTTGCATTCTGCAAGAGTCATTCTAGCAAGTGGCGATTGTGTTGCAAGATGTCAAGAGGAGGTCTCTGTCTGGAGGCGCAGGTCGTCATTGATGTGTGAGATTGTGCTGTGAGTATGCTTGTGGTGTGTTGGCTTTTCTGTTTGTTTTCCATTTCAGCTCTGTCCGTGTGACCCAGGTTCTCGCAATGGCATCCAAGTCAACGTGCATTGATTGTGAAGGAAAAAAGGGTTGGATCCCTTTTTTGCCGGGGAGTGTCAATGGAGTTGAAGATTGAACGATCGATTCTTGGTTGTTTGCTCAAAATCAACTTCCCCAATTTTCGCGGAGGCATCAATACGACAGTCATCGTCTCATCGGTCGCTGTTCAGAAAGAAGAGTGAAACATCGTCAGAAGTAATATAACGATTTATTATTGTAATATTTGTTTACAGACCTTAGTTCGCTTATTCCTTTTATATGTTGGTGTAACAATACAGAAATATCAAACGGCAGATCGGTGTTTTGGTTTTTGCGTCCGTTATAACTAAGCGTTTCTGAGAAATCTTCGAAGAACAGCGTGGGCCCGAGCGTAGCGAGAGCTGGGCATTAACGGTTTATGAGAGGTGATTGACAAACGGTTTACCATGTGAGAAGCAAGAACATATATTGTTTGTACGAAGTGCAAATAGGAGGGATCCTAAGACACTGTTTTGTACTTTTTGAACTACACCAGAATTGACTGGGCTAGGTTAGGAAGCCAAAAACCCAAGTCTAACTACTTAGGACTCGTTGTTAAGGGGTGATTCAAGTGGTTCAGCTTATGCATTAACAGCAGGTTGTCGACGCAGTCTGATGCTTTGTAAATGCCGAAGTAGGCGGGGAGTACTGTTTGTTGTCTCCCACGGCTACTGGTAACAAAATTATTGAAATCTAAGTGTCAAGGTTAACACGATCAGGATTTTGGGAATTCGTGTTGCGGCTAGGCATATGTTTGGGAATGTTATCTTTGATACGTCTCTCCACAACTCGAGATGCTATAGGTGCAATGATGATTGACATGTAGTTGTTGACTTCTGTTTTTGCGCTGCAATTGTGCTTTGGTATAATAAATGTCATTTTCCATTTATCTTGGTTGCTTTGAGTTTTTAATGAAATGGTGAAAATTTTAGGCAGTAATGGGGCAGCGTCAGTACCATCATACTTACAGAAATACTATGGCATACCGTCTGTCATATCTACTGCTTCTACTTATGGACGCTAAAGTTGTATCTTATATACATTTTGCATTTTGTGTTGATTAGAACACTTGTAATTCAGTGGACTCTTGTACATTTCTTACTTGAATCAAAATTTCGTTGATTTCGAACTAATTTTGTGTCCATCTATCGTACTCTATATGTTTGAACGTCGGATAACCTCATATTTGAAGGTTTGTACCATGCTTATCTGGTGGATTTCGTTCAACAGAACAATAAGCATGCAGTTCCTTGACATTCTGTTACCAGTGTAGTTCTATCTGAGGCCATTTGGTTTTGTTTCGGCTTTGGCTGAGTTTATTCGGACAGTTTGATATTTCGGTTAATTCGAAGACTGCAAACCTGCGTCCTTGAGGGTTATTCGTGCGGCGCCTTCAACACCGTTTTGGCAACGCCTTTGGAGATTTTTACTGTCTTAATGCCTTAGTCAGTTTTAGCATGCGTGATCTCGACGGCACTAATTTGTTTTAGTGTGCCAAAGTCGTGGTGTTTGAAGTAACTTGCTGAGAGTTCCTGCAGTTTCTTGAGATCCTCTGGTCTTGAAAATGGATTTCTAGCGTTTACAGTGGAATGGGACCATCTAAGCATGTATTTGAATTCTGGTGGAAGATTATTAGAACTTTTGAGAGGTCACCAGAGAATTATCCTGCCCATTCAGGTGATCTTAGCACTGATCTTACGAAAGCCCAGCCTGCCTTACTATCATAATGTATTCTTAGTTTAGTGCATGAGGGATGCCAGTTCAATATGATAAATTATATTTACATGGGGGCGACCTTATTGCATATCTCCGCAATGACGCTTGTTGGTATGTTGCTATTGGTTTCAAGTGGCCTTGTTTTTGGGGGAAGATTTAACTGATGTAATATTAAGAATTCATAGACATAACTCAGGCTCACAGGTGAAAGAAAGTTATAATCCTAGAATATGGACAAGTTGTTCATAAAGTGAGGAAGACATTATTTTTCAGTTTGTTTGTATATATACTATTGTGCATCGAGTTGCACTGAGTTCTTAGTGCAACTGTGTGTAACTGCATTTACATAAAGTAAAACATTACGAATGCTCCTGTTTTTAAAATAAAAATCATGATTCTTTTCATTCAGTTTAGTAATGAAGAATGGAATTTCTCCCACGTCAGTGTTATTTAATTGAAGTTTTAATCTCTGTAGGCCCTTAAAGAAATAAATTCGGCACGGGGAACTCCTATGGAAACCGAAAGTTTACTAAATCTCACCGACCTCCTGTATAAATTTGATATCTGTCAAGTGTTTATGTAAAGTCTGCTAGAGTATTCGGTAAAGTGAAGGTTGTAGTGCATAATTCCTAGACTTGTCGTAGTCATTGATATTGATAGGATATCACTTACTCGTTTTATGCAGCCGAAATATCCAATTCTCACTTTACTGAGGAAACACTATATTGCCTGCAAAAGTAGTGCGTCAGTTTATGAGTTTCATAAAGCCTACAGAATGTTTTCTATTCAGTGAAAACACATTTCCGAGTGGGATGTAACACAGGGCTGAATTCTTAAACTGTCATCCTTATATCATTTCAATTCAATCATACATATATTAGTAGGATAGTCTGCGACTGACTTTAGAGACTTATCAGGGGATAGTCTCATCAACTTACAGTTTGCTGATGATATTGTCCACCTAGACTATGAGAAGTAACTCCTGATGCTGGAAAATATGAAAATAATACCGGTGTTTGATTATAGGTGTCTGCGTTCTATCTCATGAGTAAAGCAGTATAATATGGTGAGTGATGTTGGGGTTGCGCATAAGTGTTTAGGCGGGGAGGGCAAGTTAGTCTTCAAGGTAGGGAAACTGAATACGTTGAGACGGCTAGAACACGTGCTGGCATACCAAGCCATCGCCTTCCTCGAGGGACAATGCTAGCCAGCACATGTTAGGGTTTAAAATGTGTTTGGGTCGGTCAAATGAAAAACTGGTATTGGTTCATAAAATCGTTGACAGTCAGCTGGAGGAACTACTAGAGATATGATTGCAAATCTTTGTTACTGGCACAGGTGCATTCACTCTGTGTGATCTCACGTATCTATTCAACTCATGTTTTCCCTTGTCACTATTTATTCTCTCTCACATTTTTGCTCGGTAAACTTCCATTTGGTTTTATGTCTCTACCTTTGTGTGCTACATAGAATGTGGTAAATTAAACAGGTGGACTTCTCTGCAAACTAATACTGAAAGCTAGTCAGAATGACACAGACTAGGCATAACTAAATGCGAAACATTGATAAGTGATCTCCAGAATGTCAACAAATGATAAGTAGTTCTTAACTTTGTTCTTTGCTAAATGAAAAATAGATACCTTTCAGTAATTTCTTCTTCCACCAGGGACTCGCCTCCCACTTTGCAAGTGTTTTTTGTGCCTTGTCACTTTTGTGCTTTAGTTAAATAAGGTTTCGATCGTGCAAACTTGGGTCCTGGGCAGTTGATTGGTTGCTTTATCATTTCTCAAATGGAATGCAGCATACTGTATATTAGGGTAAATCTTCCGCCTCGCTTGCTGAAGCTGGTGTTCCTCAGGGTATTGTTATCTCTCCTTTTCTTTTTTCTCTCCCGTCTGACATGACTTTTCTCTTTCTAATGAGAGCAACTTCGTCAAATACACTGGTGATCCGACCGTCTCACTTCCTGTCGTGTTACAATGTGACTGCAGCAAACTTAACTGGTTCCTGTCTGTAGTCTAAGGTACATGGTCTTACGTTAAATCCCTCTAAATGTCAGGCAGTTAACTTTCCCTTTACTCATAGGCGTGAACTACAAAAACTGTATCGTTCACAAGATGCTTGTATCAAAGAGGGCACTGAAAGAGACACTAAGTCTAACATAAAATATCTTGGAGTAGTTCTATCCTCTGGTCTTTCTTGATCATTCTATATCTTGTCGATTTCTAAGAAAACCTTCACTCTAGCTTACCACGTTATGTAGTCAAGACAGTCAGGAATCATTCAACCTCTCTTTTTACCATTTGTTAACCCTTGCATTGGTCTTTACTGTTCCCCCTTATTCTTTTCTGAAAAACGACAATGTCGTATTGTGCAGGGTATTAAGATTATCACGAAGGCAAGTGGTGTACCATTTCGTCAATTCGTTAATGCATTAGTTGAAAGACATCTAAACTCATGCGAGAAATGGTCTAAATCTATACCGTCTAACCCTCAACATCCCCTCTGTTCTCAGCTCTTCCCTTTAATTTCATCTGATGGAACCAGAAGTCGTTATCAAAGATTATATGATCGTTTTTGGAATTACGTAATTCCAAAAACTGTTGTCTTTTTCATTGGCAGCAGTTCACAGCGTATCGAGTTTACACAAGTACAATGCCCATTTCTCACTTTACTGAGGGGGCATCAACTAGGATTCCAGAAACGTAGTACGTCAGTATGCGAATTTTATGAATCTGCAGACTGCATTCCATTCACTTAATACTGAAACTTAACTATGAGGGAACTGATATTTCCAAGAAGGATATAATACTAGGCTCATTTCTACAACTGTCGTCCTCATTTTAGTTCACTTTCCTCACACATGTATTAACCGAATTGTCTGTCATTCACTTTAGGGACATACCAGGGAACTGTCTTATCAACTTAGTGTATGCTGATGGTATTGTCCACTTAGGCCGCGAGAAGTGACCATTGAAACTGGAAGATATGAAACGCCTACTGGTTTTTGATCACAGTGTCTGTACCCTTTCTTCTGCGCTAAGTAGTCTAATATGGAGAGATAAAGTGTGCAGATGAAGTGCACCAGAAAGGAAAACATAAACCAAAAGTCAGTAACACAGACATAAGAAATAGTGTGAATGGAAGTGAATGAGATGAGTGACCTTCTATCCCTGTAGTACGTTTAAATAAAATACTCATGTGTATGAATGAGGCAAAAGTTGTGTGACCGACTTGATATGATCATGAACAATAATTTGTGCTCAAAACGTCACCAAGTAATATTGCTGTACAACACTGTGTGATTTATCAAAATAAAATCGTATCCATAATGGATTTATACTCTACCACAGTGCCCAAGTTTTACACTTATATCAAAAATGCTCATCTTGCGCGTTATGTGTCTCCTAATTGTTTCATTTTTGTCTTCATCATTGCAGGTCGTCAGTCTTCGTAGAAATTCTATTAGATGTCGTCATACATAGCGTCTGCAAGCAGTATTTCAATTCATCTACCTCTCGCAAAGTTGTTATTACTATACCTCCCAAAAATTTGTTGGTATGAAGCCTTTAGATTATTTACATTTGGCCGTTATACAATTAGTATGCTAATATTACTGATGCAATGACATGCAAGACTTGTACATGTTACTGTGAAGTTTGCCTGTAATGACATTCCCTCCATGGTAAATACAGTGCTTGTGATAACAATTCGTCATTATCTTTTCATTGCGTTGATAGGTGCGTATATATTAGAAAAAAGCTAACCTTGTCGTATTAGTTCTCTAAATTACAATCACTAAGTGCCCATACCTCTGCTGAATACCAAGTGCTACTCGTGGCCCATGAACTACTTATTACTGCATTCGTAAATAACTGTCAAACTATTATTACATGGAGTAGTGAGACAGAAGGAGTATGAAATTTAGATACTAATGTGTATCCGAAGTTAATGACACAATATATATGTACATGTTTCATTTCCAAACAAAAACTTTTATAGGGTAATGTGGGGAGGAGCTCAGTCAGTTAATAGTGTATACATATTATATGAGGGAAATGCTTCTATTCAATTTTCGACGAAGCTGCAGTGTCACCCTGCAGGGTTTCTTCGAAGCACTCTCATGGGGAATAATACTTGGTAACGAGGAATACAGCCAAAAGCATCTGTGACACAGTCGAAAGACTTTCTCAAGTAAAAGCGGTAATACTGATATCAAGTGTGCTTTACCTGCAAACTGAGGGATTCTAGTGTAACACAGCACCATATCCCAGCAGGCTATTCTTTGTCTTTTACAGGTACAAGTACAATTCATGAACTGAGAACTTTTTAAGTAAGGAGGCGACACATTGAGTCATTTAGACGAAAGGCTGACGAGATGTGATACCTCACACACGCACCTTCAGATGTAGGCATGTGTCAGCCACGTCTCGTAAACCGTCAATGCCCAGCTCTTGCTACGCTGGGACTCACGCTGTTCCTCGAAGCTTCTCAGAAACGCTTAGTACGAACAGACGAAAAAACCAGAACCCAGGTTGGTGACTCGAGGATCATTTATTCTAACACCAACATATAATCAATGTTACAACTAAGGTCTATGAACAAATATTACAATAATAAATCACAATATTACTTCTGACGGTGTTTTACTCTTCTTTCTGCACAGCGACCGATGAGACGATGACTGTCGTATTGATGCCTTCGCGAAAAATATAAGGAAGTTGGGTTTAAACAAACAACCATGAATTGATCGTTCAATCTTCAACTACATTGACAGCATGTGTCCCTTCACATGAACTCTGGGCCATTTCGAGTATTCGTTCCTTTAAATCTACTCTACCTTGTACGCTCAATTATTGTTCGTATATATGTGATGACTTGGTGCATTTCCCAGTTTGCCTATAATTACGGAATGTACATTAAGGAACACAAATGGATTTTGTGAAAACCAGTGGTGTTCCGTCTCTTATCTTAACTGATACCACATTGATTGACACGATTAAAGGAATAGATTGTAACGTGGTGTTGCTGTGAAACTTAGTTACTTAGTTTCGAATTGACATCATGCGTCTAGTCCTATTAACCTATAGATATAGTTCTTCCTTCTCGGCCATAGAGACAAACAAATTACTCTAGGAGAACCTAAGATTTGCAGATGACTTCATCGCTCCAGTAAGACTTGTGAAAACGAGGCCTGAACAGCCCGACTTCATCCCCGTAAAGATTCGAAACCGACTGAGTAAGCATGCCAGGCAATTCTACAGATGTAACGACTTTTCATCACTCATTACACTCAAGCAAACTTATGATTCATACAAGTCTAATCAGTTACCTGAGTCCATCAAACTAGAACGCATCCTCCACTCACGACCTGATAATACAGAGGCATTAGTTAAACTAATTAAGTCACTAATTAAAAGCAATAGAGTAAGTATCCCTAACTTATTACTAGATGGAGAAAAACTACACGAAGACCTGCAGGAGATATGTGAGTTATTCAACTCCCACTTTTCTAGCTACTTTAGTGTGGAAGAAACAGTAGATAGTCTTGATGTTCCGACAATACCAAATCACTTTTTGGATAATATAACATTCACCCAACAAAAGATTTCCTCTGCTATAGCATCCCTCCGGACATCATATAACGCTGGACCTGATGGAATTCCATCTATCTTGTTGAAAAGAGGTGGTGAGGACATACCCATTATCCTACTAAAGTTTTTCAATCTGTCCTTAAATAATGGCGGTTACGCAGAGTGCTGGAAGCTGCCGTTTATAACCTCTGGGCACAAACTTGGACCAACTTCTAATATCGAAAACTACCGACAGATCAACATCACGTCAGTAGTTTCCAGGGTTATGGAAAAGGTTATAGGGCAAGACATTGCTTCATACCTCCACCTTCACAAAGTGTTTACTCCAGCACAACACAGCATCTTGAAAAATCGATCATGCTCCACCCGCCTGCCTGACTACTTTGATGATGTTACCACTAAGCGTGATCATGGTTTGCGTATCGCAACTCTCTTCTTTGACTCCAAAAAAGCCTTTGACAAAGTCCCACACAATAGACTAATCCTTAAGCTGGAGTCGTACGAGTTCCAAGACCCCTTGTTATTCTGGCCCATTTCTTTCTTGGAAGATCGTTCCCAAGTTGTGAAATTTGCAAATAATCACTCGTCATCCAGACCTATAGGAAGTGGAGTGATTCAGGGTAGTGTGCTAGGTTCACTGCTTTCCGTAATCTACATTAACGACATCTGCAGCGTAATCAAGCGTGGTACCCCATACCTTTTTGCTGACGACTTAAAGATTGTGTACAGCTTCCCCCATTCGACACTGAACGAGGGATTCACACATATTCAAGATGATCTGGATAGGTTAAATAACTGGAGCAATGACTGGCAACTGCCATTCAATTCTGATAAATGTGGTGTCCTATATTTCAATAACTCCCATCCGAATTTCAGGTTACACCTAGGTAACTCTTTTCTCCAAACCCTCAGTTCCATAAAAGACCTGGGAGTTGCTTACGCACAAAACTTAGCGTTTAGCCAGTACGCAAAAGCACTTGTTTCTATATGCCGAAGACTCACAGGCTTGTTACATCGAAAAATGTACACAACTGAGGCTAAAGTCCTTTTATACAAAGTCATGGTTCTTCCAGTACTTGAATACTGCACAATTGTCTTCGGTTTCGTGCATGGGTATGACAGGGTTCGTATTGAAAATATTCAGCGAAGTTTTACACGACGCCTATTATACAAACATGAAGGACTGACTTACACTGATAGGTGCAAAATATATGGGCTTCAGCCGCTTTGGTTAAGGCCCCCGAAACTCAACCTTACATTCCTCTTTCGTCTTTTACACGGCTACATCAAAAGCAGTAATTCAATAGCTTTCAACAGTTTACCCATATATACCCATAGGAATCATGAAAATACTCTATCCATAAGCCGGTACCGGACAAAACTGCGATCACGTTTCTTTAAAATACAGTACAGTGCATTATGGAACGAACTTCCACTTACTGTACGTAGTTCCGATCTCCTACTGAATTCCAGCGTCTCCTTAGCGAGTTCCTGCCAACAAAAGAGGTTCGGTCTACTTGTCCATACTTTACCCATATGGGCTGCTCAACTAGCTTCAGTGCTACAGACCCCAGTGAAATACCGCCAATTTGAGAAAACTCATTTGCCCCGGCAATCGTGCCGCATCTATAACGTGATAAAACCAACTCAATCCCTCACACATGCCTTTACTTAAAGTTCGGTTATTCGGCTTATTAGAGATCCTATCAATATTACAACAATCCGGCTTATAAACCCATAAGATTATCTATAATTATCCTGAACGTATAATCCCAACTTAGTTGTGATAGTTCTTCCATAATATAACCAAAATGGTACCTTGTAATCTCTAAAGCATGCCATATGAAATGTGGGAAGGATAACCTAGGAACAAAAAACTCAGCTAAACAACCATTTTCCTCAAGTTCATTCAACCTACCTGTCAATGTAGTTGAAAATTGAACGATCAATTCATGGTTGTTTGCTCAAAACCAACTTCCCTATATTTTTCGCGGAGACGTGAATACATCAGTTATCGTCTCATCGGTCGCTGTTCAGAAAGAAGTCAGACCAAAACTGTCAGAAAACTTAGTTAAAGCTTAGTTTTAAATTTGGCTATTTATTGGTGTTACAATAAAGAATTCTTGAGTGGGTAATCGGTGTTTTGCTTTTGCGTCCGTTATTACTGAGCGTTTCTGAGAAACTTCAAGGAACAGCGTGAAGCCCAGCGTAGCAAGAGCTAGGCATTGACGGTTTAAGACACGTGGCTGACAGTTAATGACAATGAAGTCAGCTTCTGACGGAGGAAATATTTTCAGATGGATTCAGATGGCTGGTGACAGTTTGAATAGTGACCGTTCATCTTTCCTGGTGCCGGTCAAGTCCTCTTTGAACAAGCAATATCTGGAATGTTTTTGGAATTGGGTCAAGTTCAACAATGCCTGGGTCAAAGAAGGGACAGAGTGTCCTGGATGCAAACAGGAAAGTAAGTCATGGTGACTTGTCTGTTAATTGTAACGATGTGTCTGATGTTAAGCATGACATGGTTGATGTTACTGTTTCGCCGTTCAGGGATAATAGGAACATCAAACTCCCTAAATTTGAACCACGGTGTTTCGATGGAAACCGAGCTGATTATTTACAGTTTGTAAAAGAATTTGAAATCATGTTAAGTGGTTTTTTGTTAAATGATGAAATGAAGTTAATGTATTTGATGAGGTATTGCACTGGAGATGCTTCAAGAGCTATACAGTGCTGTAAGCTCATGAAGCCAAAAGAGGGGTACGCCGAGGCTATGAGCATACTACGTCAAAGGTTTGGAAGACCTTCGATGATTGCAGGGAAATTATTCGAGGCAGTTAAGGGTAATGGTAGTCAACTACAAGATGACTCCCAGGCACTTACTGAGTTTTTGGATAATTTGCTGACTTACAAGAATGCATTGATTTCGATGAATTGCATGAGTGACCTCAATGCAGGATGAGGGTATCAAGCCAAAGTTTGATGATATCCTGAAACTGGTAAAAGATAGCGTCAATCTATCTACGAGCGAGTTCGCCAGTCTATTACATCTCATCCCTAGAATAGAGCAGTCTGAGATGAAAATGCAAACATTGATGAAGAGTAGGCCTCAGAGAGGTGGATATCGAGAAGGCTCCATGATGTCTAGTAATGCATATAGACCTAGTGAGTGTAACAGGTTTCGTAGTACATCCTCAACAGATAAGTTACAAGATGCAAGACAAACACGGTTGTGGTTTACACGTGTGCAAGAGGTGCATACAAAGGTGAACTGTGAACCAGTGAGCAAGTTCAGTGATAAGCTAAATGTAAAATCCAGGCCTGACTCCAAAATGTGTGACGATAACGGTGCGGTCAAGAAGTCACTATTTGCAACTGGTAAGCCATTGTTGAATAGAGTGTCACAGAATAGAGTTATTGCTTTAGAGAGCAGTTCTGACTCCACAAGTTTACAAGGTATTACTAGTCAGAGTGAAGTTATAAAACCTTTTAGGATTTGCGAGGAGGAACCAAAATTGTCTACTTCTGTTATTAAAGAGTTTGAAAATGATGAAGTTGACGGTAAATTGAATATTTGTGGTAATGATCATGATGGTGCAGATTTGTCTTTGGTTGATCATGATGAAATGGGGGGAATGCCTACTACCGATAAGTAAAATAAATGTTCTGTACAACTTGAACGTGAAGTAGAAATAAATGCAGATGCAGTTGCAGAAGGCATACATACTTGTGAGATCGTCAGTGTAATTGATCAGCGTGTAGCCCACCTATCATCAGATGCTGGTCCTAAAGCGGAGCTGATAGTAGAAGACAGCAGTGGTGGTGGTCTTGGAGTTAGACAAATTTCTGAAAGCCGAAAAAGAACAGCTTCTGATCCACTGCTAAGTTCATCAACTGGTATCAATAAGTTATCGCAGGTGTTGTCATCCACAATCAGAAGGACGCCCATCAACTCAAGCGTCTTGTACAATGACTATGATAGTATTGGTGCGTTTGAAATGACGAAAGATATTGCTCAGTTTAGTGAGAATAAGCCAAGTGTAAACGAGAGAGTAATTGTTAAATTGACTTGCATGAATAAAGGCATTTCTAGTTTCAAGTTACTAATTGAATGTTATTATATTTAGTGTAAATTACTCTCTGCCTACGCTTGGTTGACCAGATACATCGTGTGTTTGTTGGTCATCTATATTTTACGATACAATGACATGAGCGTGTTACTGTTCAGACTTGGAGATATAGCTGATAGAGAGAAGTCAGTAAATGAACTCTGCGACGATTTTCCAACCTAGAGCGTCGACCTGAGAAGGGTTGTAGGCGTACTGCTGTAAGTCCTACAATTCTTCAAAGGGGAGCGCATCAATGAGCAGTCTAATGTGCTCGGTGTGTGATTTTGTACATACGTTCATACTGTATATACTGAATTGATATCATCTGTCATCTATCTGTTGGTAATTCTGATTGTGTCCGGACGACTTCCACTTGTATCATCAACCTGAGAAGGAATGTAGGCGTACTGGTGTAAGTCCTACAATTCTTCAAGGTTAGTTTTTCATGCCTGAATCCACAACATTTGATGTAGTGATTGTACATACGTTTGTGTTAAATAGTTGTGTGAGTTTCAATTATCGCAATTGTTGGTTATTCTAGTTGGTGTCCGGACATTCCACAAATTACAATCGTCAACCTGAGAAGGAATGTAGGCGTACTGGTGTAAGTCCTGCAATTGTTCAAAGGAATTCCATCAAGACATGAAATGCGAGTTTGTGTGTACTGTTTGTATATACGTGTGGTGTGTCATATCAATTGGTGTTATTTGAATTCATTGTGTTTACTCGTTGTTTTCGTACCTCGTTGTTATTGCATAATTTTGTTAAAATTTTCGTCGTGATTACTTCCAATGTTGTGTCCACTCTTCTACATCCGTGAATGAATTGATTGATGTTGAGGAAAGCAGATGGGTCGTATACGCCGGGGAGGCTATTTCTGAGAATGAAATGCACACGGAGATAATTGTTAGCTGCGGTCCGACACGCCAGGGAGCGGGAGTGTAGACGACTGAGGCTCGCATGCGTCACCGCCACTAAAACTGAGGCAGAATGAGTGACAAGCGATTGCAGTGGTAATTGGTAGTGAGTAGATAAGAGGATGTGCGTAGAGTATCATGAGTTGGTGCTATGGTCACGTTGCATTCTGCAAGAGTCATTCTAGCAAGTGGCGATTGTGTTACAAGATGTCAAGAGGATGCCTTTAACTGGAAGGCGCAGGTCGTCATCGATGTGTGAGATTGTGCTGTGAGTATGCTTGTGGTGTGTTGGCTTTTCTGTTTGTTTTCCATTTCAGCTCTGTCCGTGTGACCCAGGTTCTCGCAATGGCATCCAAGTCAACGTGTATTGGTCGTGAAGTAAAAAAAGGGTTGGATCCGTATTTTGCCGGGGAGTGTCAATGGAGTTGAAGATTGAACGATCAATTCTTGGTTGTTTGCTCAAAACCAACTTCCCCAATTTTCGCGGAGGCATCAATACGACAGTCATCGTCTCATCGGTCGCTGTTCAGAAAGAAGTAAGGAGAAAACCCTCAGAAGTAATATTGTGATTTATTATTGTAATATTTGTTCACAGACCTTAGTCATACGTGATTTATATGTTGGTGTAACAATAAAGAATCCTCGAGTCAACAATTGGTGTTTTGGTTTTTTCGTCCGTTATTACTAAGCGTTTCTGAAATCTTCAAAGAACAGCGTGGGCCCGAGCGTAGCGAGAGCTGGGCATTAACGGTTTATGAGTCCTGATTGACAGTTTCTGACGGTATAAACAGATTTTGGCGGATTCAATCAGTTGGTGAAAGTTTGGATAGTCACCGTTCATCTTTCCTGGTGCCGGTCAAGTCCTCTTTGAACAAGCAATATCTGGAACGTTTTTGGAATTGGGTCAAGTTCAACAATGCCTGGGTCAAAGAAGGGACAGAGTGTCCTGGATGCAAACAGGAAAGTAAGTCATGGTGACTTGTCTGTTAATTGTAACGATGTGTCTGATGTTAAGCATGACATGGTTGATGTTACTGTTTCGCCGTTCAGGGATAATAGGAACATCAAACTCCCTAAATTTGAACCACGGTGTTTCGATGGAAACCGAGCTGATTATTTACAGTTTGTAAAAGAATTTGAAATCATGTTAAGTGGTTTTTTGTTAAATGATGAAATGAAGTTAATGTATTTGATGAGGTATTGCACTGGAGATGCTTCAAGAGCTATACAGTGCTGTAAGCTCATGCCCCCTAATGAGGGATCCGCTGAGGCTATGAGCATACTACGTCAAAGGCTTGGAAAACCATCAATGATTGCGAGGAACGTATACGAAGCTGTAAAATGCTAACGGCAGGTAACGGCAGTTAACTTCAAAATGACTCCAAGGCACTTACTGAGTTTTTAGGTAATCTTATGACTTTTAAGAATAACTTGATTTATATAAAATGCATGAGTGACCTCAACTCGAGTTTTATACTAGAAGTAATAGCAAGACGCCTACCTACTCGACTGCAAAGGAAGTGGGTGAAGATGAGCTCCCGTATGGAGGATGAGGGTATCGAGCCAAAATTTGATGATATCCTGAAACTGGTAAATACTAGTGTCAATCAATCTTTGAGCAAGTTTGCCAGTATATTGAATCTCATCCCTAGAATAGAGCAGTCTGAGATGAAAATGCAAACATTGATGAAGAGTAGGCCTCAGAGAGGTGGATATCGAGAAGGCTCCATGATGTTTAGTAATGCATATAGACCTAGTGAGTGTAACAGGTTTCGTAGTACATCCTCAACAGATAAGTTGCAAGATGCAAGACAAACACGGTTGTGTTTTACACGTGTGCGAGAGGTGCATACAGAAGTGAACTGTGAACCAGTGAGCAAGTTCAGTGATAAGCTAAATGTGAAATCCAGGCCTGACTCCGAATTGTGTGACGATAACGGTGCGGTCAAGAAGTCACTATTTGCAACTGGTAAGCCATTGTTGAATAGAGTGTCACAGAATAGAGTTATTGCTTTAGAGAGCAGTTCTGACTCCACAAGTTTACAAGGTATTACTAGTCAGAGTGAAGTTATAAAACCTTTTAGGATTTGCGAGGAGGAACCCAAATTGTCTACTTCTGTTATTAAAGAGTTTGAAAATGATGAAGTTGACGGTAAAGTGAATATTCGTGATAATGATCATGATGGTGCACATTTGTCTTTGGTTGGTCATGATGAAATGGGGGGAATGCCTACTACCGATAAGTAAAATAAATGTTCTGTACAACTTGAACGTGAAGTAGAAATAAATGCAGATGCAGTTGCAGAAGGCATACATACTTGTGAGATCGTCAGTGTAATTGATCAGCGTGTAGCCCACCTATCATCAGATGCTGGTGCTAAAGCGGAGCTGATTGTAGAAGACGGCAGTGGTGGTGGTCTTGGAGTTAGATAAAATTCTGGAAGACGAGCAACAACAGATTTGATCCACCGATAACTTCATCAACTGATATCAATCTATCGTCGTTGGTGCTGTCATCCACTGTCAATCACGACTCATAAACCGTTAATGTCCAGCTCTTGCTACGCTCGGGCCCACGCTGTTCTTTGAAGATTTCAGAAACGCTTAGTAATAACGGACGAAAAAACCAAAACACCGATTGGCCGCATGAGATTTCTTTTTTGTTACATCAACATATAAAAGGAATAGGTGAACTAAGGTTTCTGAAGATGTTTCACTATACTTTCTGAACATTGACCGATGAGACGATGACTGTCGTATTAATGCCTCCGCGAAAATTGGGCAAGTGGATTTTAAGCAAACAACCAAGAATTGATCGTTCAATCTTCAACTCCATTGACACTCCCCGGCCCAATAAAGGATCAATCCATTTTCTCCATCACGACTTGGATGCCATTGCGAGAACCTGGGTCACACGGACAGAGCTGAAATGGAAAACAAACAGAAAAGCCAACACACCACAAGCATACTCACAGCACAATCTCACACATCGATGACGACCTGCGCCTTCCAGTTAAAGGCATCCTCTTGACATCTTGTAACACAATCGCCACTTGCTAGAATGACTCTTGCAGAATGCAACGTGACCATAGCACCAACTCATGATACTCTACGCACATCCTCTTATCTACTCACTACCAATTACCACTGCAATCGCTTGTCACTCATTCTGCCTCAGTTCTAGTGACGGTGACGCATGCGAGCCTCAGTCGTCTACACTCCCGCTCCCTGGCGTGTGGGACCACAGCTAACAATTATCTCCGTATGCATTTCATTCTCAGCAATAGCCTCCCCGGCGTATGCGACCTATCTGCTGTCTTTAACATCAATCAAGTCATTCACGAATGTAGAAGACTGGAAACAACTTCAGAAGTAAACACGACGAAAACTTTAACAAAATTATGTAATAAAAACAAGGTACGACAACAACGAGTAAACACAATGACTCCAAAAACACCAATTGATATAACACACCACACATATATACAAACAGTACACACAACCTCGCCGATCATGTCTTGGTGGAATTCCTTTGAACAATTGCAGGACTTACACCAGTACGCCTACATTCCTTCTCAGGTTGATGATACAAGTGGAAGTCGTCCGGACACAATCAGAATTACCAACAGATAGATGACAGATGATATCAATTCAGTATATACAGTATGAACGTATGTACAAAATCACACACCAAGCACATTAGACTGCTCATTGATGCGCTCCCCTTTGAAGAATTGTAGGACTTACAGCAGTACGCCTACAACCCTTCTCAGGTCGACGCTCTAGGTTGAAAAATCGTCGCAGAGTTCATTTGCTGACTTCTCTCTATCAGCTATATCTCCAAGTCTGAACGGTAACACGCTCATGTCATTGTATCGTAGAATATAGATGACCAACAAACACACGATGTATCTGGTCAACCAAGCGTAGACAGAGAGTAATTTACACTAAAGATAATAACATTCAAATAGTAACTTGAAACTAGAAATGCCTTTGTTCGTGCAAATCAATTTAACAATTACTCTCTCGTTTACACTTGGCTTATCCTCACTAAACTGAGCAATATCTTTCGTCTTTACAAACGCACCAATACTATCATAGTCATTGTACAAGACGCTTGAGTTAATGGGCGTTCTTCTCATTGTGGATGTGAATAAAGTTGAAGATTGAACGATCAATTCTTGGTTGTTTGCTTAAAATCCACTTGCCCAATTTTCGCGGAGGCATTAATACGACAGTCATCGTCTCATCGGTCATTGTTCAGAAAGAAGAGTGAAACATCGTCAGAAACCTTACTTCACTTATTCCTTTTATATGTTGATGTAACAATCAAGAAATCTCAAGCGGCCAATCGGTGTTTTGGTTTTTTCGTCCGTTATTACTAAGCGTTTCTGAAATCTTCAAAGAACAGCGTGGGCCCGAGCGTAGCGAGAGCTGGGCATTAACGGTTTATGAGTCCTGATTGACAGTTTCTGACGGTATAAACAGATTTTGGCGGATTCAATCAGTTGGTGAAAGTTTGGATAGTCACCGTTCATCTTTCCTGGTGCCGGTCAAGTCCTCTTTGAACAAGCAATATCTGGAACGTTTTTGGAATTGGGTCAAGTTCAACAATGCCTGGGTCAAAGAAGGGACAGAGTGTCCTGGATGCAAACAGGAAAGTAAGTCATGGTGACTTGTCTGTTAATTGTAACGATGTGTCTGATGTTAAGCATGACATGGTTGATGTTACTGTTTCGCCGTTCAGGGATAATAGGAACATCAAACTCCCTAAATTTGAACCACGGTGTTTCGATGGAAACCGAGCTGATTATTTACAGTTTGTAAAAGAATTTGAAATCATGTTAAGTGGTTTTTTGTTAAATGATGAAATGAAGTTAATGTATTTGATGAGGTATTGCACTGGAGATGCTTCAAGAGCTATACAGTGCTGTAAGCTCATGCCCCCTAATGAGGGATCCGCTGAGGCTATGAGCATATTACGTCAAAGGTTTGTAAGACCTTCGATGATTGCAGGGAAATTATTCGAGGCAGTTAAGGGTAATGGTAGTAAAATACAAGATGACTCCCAGGCACTTACTGAGTTTTTGGATAATTTGCTAATTTACAAGAATGGAATGATTTCGTATGCATTTCATTCTCAGAAATAGCCTCCCCGGCGTATGCGACCTATCTGCTCTCTTTAACATCAATCAAGTCATTCACGAATGTAGAAGACTGGAAACAACTTCAGAAGTAAACACGACGAAAACTTTAACAAAATTATGTAATAAAAACAAGGTACGACAACAACGAGTAAACACAATGACTCCAAAAACACCAATTGATATAACACACCACACATATATACAAACAGTACACACAACCTCGCCGATCATGTCTTGGTGGAATTCCTTTGAAAAATTGCAG
This sequence comes from Trichobilharzia regenti, assembly GCA_944472135.2. NCBI lineage: Eukaryota > Metazoa > Platyhelminthes > Trematoda > Strigeidida > Schistosomatidae > Trichobilharzia > Trichobilharzia regenti. The sequence goes on along the minus strand of OX235262.1, from coordinate 129,831,511 downwards.
GACTTACACCAGTACGCCTACATTCCTTCTCAGGTTGATGATACAAGTGGAAGTCGTCCGGACACAATCAGAATTACCAACAGCTAGATGACAGATGATATCAATTCAGTATATACAATATGAACATATGTACAAAATCACACACCAAGCACATTGGACTGCTCATTGATGCGCTACCCTTTGAAGAATTGTAGGACTTACAGCAGTACGCCTACAACCCTTCTCAGGTCGACGCTCTAGGTTGGAAAATCGTCGCAGAGTTCATTTGCTAACTTCCTTCTATCAGCTATATCCTCAAATCTGAACGGCAACACGCCCATGTCATTGTATCGTAGAATATAGATGACCAACAAACACACGACATATCTCATCAACCTAGTGTAGAAACAGAGTAATTTACACCAAGGATAATAGCATTCAAATAGTAACTTGAAACTAGAAATGCCTTTATTCGTGCAAGTCAATTTAACAATTACTCTCTCGTTTACACTTGGCTTATCCTCACTAAACTGACCATTGATATTCGTCCTTTCAAACGAACTGATACTACCATAGTCATTGCACAAGATACTTGAGTTGATGGGTGTCTGTTTCATTGTGGATGACAGCACCAACGATGACTGAGTGACACAAGGTGATGAACTTAGTGGTGGATCAGAAGCTGTTCTTGTTCGGCTCTCAGATAGTTGTCCAACTGCAAGATTACCACCACTGCTGTCTTTCACTACTAGTTCGGGTTTAGCACTAGCATCTGATGATAGGTGGGCTACATGCTGATCACTCACACTGACGGTCTCACAAATATCCATAACTTCTGCAACTGCATCTGCATTTATTTCTACTTCACGTTCAAGTTGTACAGAAACTTTGTTCAACTTAGCAGTAGTAGGCATATCCCTCATCTCATCATGATCAACCAAAGACAAATGTGCACTATCATGATCATTACCACAAATATTCAATTTACCGTCAACTTCATCATTTTCAAACTCTTTAATAACAGAAGTAGACAATTTTGGTTCCTCCTCGCAAATCCTAAAAGGTTTTATAACTTCACTCTGACTAGTAATACCTTGTAAACTTGTAGAGTCAGAACTGCACTCTGAAGCAATAACTCTATTCTGTGACACTCTATTCAACAATGGCTTACCAGTTGCAAATAGTGACTTCTTGACCGCACCGTTATCGTCACACAATTCGGAGTCAGGCCTGGATTTCACATTTAGCTTATCACTGAACTTGCTCACTGGTTCACAGTTCACTTCTGTATGCACCTCTCGCACACGTGTAAAACACAACCGTGTTTGTCTTGCATCTTGCAACTTATCTGTTGAGGATGTACTACGAAACCTGTTACACTCACTAGGTCTATATGCATTACTAGACATCATGGAGCCTTCTCGATATCCACCTCTCTGAGGCCTACTCTTCATCAATGTTTGCATTTTCATCTCAGACTGCTCTATTCTAGGGGTGAGATTCAATATACTGGCAAACTTGCTCAAAGATTGATTGACACTAGTATTTACCAGTTTCAGGATATCATCAAATTTTGGCTCGATACCCTCATCCTCCATACGGGAGCTTATCTTCACCCACTTCCTTTGCAGTCGAGTAGGTAGGCGTCTTGCTATTACTTCTAGTATAAAACTCGAGTTGAGGTCACTCATGCGATTCATCGAAATCATTCCATTCTTGTAAATTAGCAAATTATCTAAAAACTCAGTAAGTGCCTGGGAGTCATCTTGTAGTTGACTACCATTACCCTTAACAGCCTCGAATACTTTCCCTGCAATCATCGATGGTCTTCCAAGCCTTTGACGTAGTATGCTCATAGCCTCAGCGGATCCCTCATTAGGGGGCATGAGCTTACAGCACTGTATAGCTCTTGAAGCATCTCCAGTGCAATACCTCATCAAATACATTAACTTCATTTCATCATTTAACAAAAAACCACTTAACATGATTTCAAATTCTTTTACAAACTGTAAATAATCAGCTCGGTTTCCATCGAAACACCATGGTTCAAATTTAGGGAGTTTGATGTTCCTATTATCCCTGAACGGCGAAACAGTAACATCAACCATGTCATGCTTAACATCAGACACATCGTTACAATTAACAGACAAGTCACCATGACTTACTTTCCTGTTTGCATCCAGGACACTCTGTCCCTTCTTTGACCCAGGCATTGTTGAACTTGACCCAATTCCAAAAACGTTCCAGATATTGCTTGTTCATAGAGGACTTGACCGGCACCAGGAAAGATGAACGGTGACTATCCAAACTTTCACCAACTGATTGAATCCGCCAAAATCTGTTTATACCGTCAGAAACTGTCAATCACGACTCATAAACCGTTAATGCCCAGCTCTCGCTACGCTCGGGCCCACGCTGTTCTTTGAAGATTTCAGAAACGCTTAGTAATAACGGACGAAAAAAGCAAAACACCGATTGGCCGCTTGAGATTTCTTTTTTGTTACATCAACATTTAAAAGGTATAGGTGAACTAAGGTTTCTGACGATGTTTCACTCTTCTTTCTGAACAATGACCGATGAGACGATGACTGCCGTATTAATGCCTCCGCGAAAATTGAGCAAGTGGATTTTAAGCAAACAACCAAGAATTGATCGTTCAATCTTCAACTTTATTCACATCCACAATGAGAAGGACCCCATCAACTCACGCGTCTTGTACAATGACTATGATAGTATTGGTGCGTTTGTAAAGACCAAGGATATTGCTCAGTTTAGTGAGGATAAGCCAAGTGTAAACGAGAGAGTAATTGTTAAATTGACTTGCACGAACAAAGGCATTTCTAGTTTCAAGTTACTATTTGAATGTTATTATCTTTAGTGTAAATTACTCTCTGCCTACGCTTGGTTGACCAGATACATCGTGTGTTTTTTGGTCATCTATATTTTACGATACAATGACATGAGCGTGTTACCGTTCAGACTTGGAGATATAGCTGATAGAGAGAAGTTAGCAAATGAACTCTGCGACGATTTTCCAACCTAGAGCGTCGACCTGAGAAGGGTTGTAGGCGTACTGCTGTAAGTCCTACAATTCTTCAAAGGGGAGCGCATCAATGAGCAGTCTAATGTGCTTGGTGTGTGATTTTGTACATACGTTCATACTGTATATACTGAATTGATATCATCTGTCATCTAGCTGTTAGTAATTCTGATTGTGTCCGGACGACTTCCACTTGTATCATCAACCTGAGAAGGAATGTAGGCGTACTGGTGTAAGTCCTGCAATTCTTCAAAGGAATTCCACCAAGACATGATCGGCGAGGTTGTGTGTACTGTTTGTATATATGTGTGGTGTGTTATATCAATTGGTGTTTTTGGAGTCATTGTGTTTACTCGTTGTTGTCGTACCTTGTTTTTATTACATAATTTTGTTAAAGTTTTCGTCGTGTTTACTTCTGAAGTTGTTTCCAGTCTTCTACATTCGTGAATGACTTGATTGATGTTAAAGACAGCAGATAGGTCGCATACGCCGGGGAGGCTATTGCTGAGAATGAAATGCATACGGAGATAATTGTTAGCTGTGGTCCCACACGCCAGGGAGCGGGAGTGTAGACGACTGAGGCTCGCATGCGTCACCGTCACTAGAACTGAGGCAGAATGAGTGACAAGCGATTGCAGTGGTAATTGGTAGTGAGTAGATAAGAGGATGTGCGTAGAGTATCATGAGTTGGTGCTATGGTCACGTTGCATTCTGCAAGAGTCATTCTAGCAAGTGGCGATTGTGTTACAAGATGTCAAGAGGATGCCTTTAACTGGAAGGCGCAGGTCGTCATCGATGTGTGAGATTGTGCTGTGAGTATGCTTGTGGTGTGTTGGCTTTTCTGTTTGTTTTCCATTTCAGCTCTGTCCGTGTGACCCAGGTTCTCGCAATGGCATCCAAGTCGTGATGGAGAAAAGGGATTGATCCTTTATTGGGCCGGGGAGTGTCAATGGAGTTGAAGATTGAACGATCAATTCTTGGTTGTTTGCTTAAAATCCACTTGCCCAATTTTCGCGGAGGCATTAATACGACAGTCATCGTCTCATCGGTCGCTGTTCAGAAAGAAGTAAGGAGAAAACCCTCAGAAGTAATATTGTGATTTATTATTGTAATATTTGTTCACAGACCTTAGTCATACGTGATTTATATGTTGGTGTAACAATAAAGAATCCTCGAGTCAACAATTGGTGTTTTGGTTTTTTCGTCCGTTATTACTAAGCGTTTCTGAGAAACTTCATGCGACAGCGTGGGCCCGAGCGTAGCAAGAGCTGCGCATTAACGGTTTACGAGACGTGGCTGACAACCATTACATTAGCAACCATATCTTTTAATATTTTACAAATATACTTATATTAGTAGCATAAGACACTGCATTGTTTTGTGTTGAATTGACTGTCTTCAGTCAACAGTTACCCATTTCTATATAATTTTCTAAGATTCATAACGTTTTTAAAAGTAACCCCTGAAATAATTACAATAGCAACCACACCTTTTAACATTTTACATATTTATAGACTAATATAATAATACTTAATAATTTCGCATGTCCAATTCTTGAAATTAGATTGTTATTAAAATACTTAAAAGGATTAAAATATTTTTGCAGCAAAGTTTCTCATGCTTTACCACGCTTGTTTCCCTTATAACACTCAATTATTGAGTCTAATATATTCTTTGATAATACGAGTTATAATATTGATTATACTCTTATCATTAATTGTTTGATTTACTTTACGGCTCCCTGTAAGTATTGTTAACCAAATGCTGAAATTTTGTTGGGTCAGTTTTAATATCTTTTTACAATATGTACAGACAGGTTACCCTGCAATGTTAAATGTTTACTATATACAAGATTGCCATGATAATTTTGTACACTAAGTCCCGCCAACCGACCTTGCCTTCAGTTCATACTATCTACATTGAACCAACTATAGTGTTCTGCTGTACCTTGCTCTACTATTCACAAATCCTATTCTTTTTACTCTCTAAGGTTTTAACTTCTCATAAAGCAATCTGTTCATTAGGCTGCATGCATACACACATAACATGTTCATAAAGATGCACGTGGGGACCGATTGGAAGCAATCACTAAGAAAGCTAGGGAGATGGAATATGAGGTACAAACGTGTCTGGCACCAAGCAATATATTCGCTGTAGCCATAAGAATCACAGTCTCAGAGCCTAACATCATAAAAGGAGGGAAGGTGTCGCTAGCTGATCAGTAGATATGGTGGTGGTCACTAAGGTGAATCGCCCCATTCTACGGGATCAGCAATATGCAATTTGACGGCTCGAGATTTTTCTGATTTTTATGAGGGCTTAGATCTTTATCTTGAAAAAGATAATAACGAACGCCTTGACAGATCATGCTTCTGCCTTTAAATATGTACCATTCACTCAGCCTATTGTTGAGATGCGACCACGTGGGCTCTGCACAGATTTATGGGGCATCTTATAAATTAACTTGCTATCCAATATCAGATCTTTAAATACCACTTCACAATATCTTATCTCATTCATTTTCTAATAACGTCTTTACTTGATCCCCATTATATTCCATTAAACCTAACATTTTGTAGCTCTTCATGAATTTGATTCGACTTATTCTATTCATATTCTCTGTACGGTATGGTTGTGCACCAAATAGACAAGAAGGTATGAAATAAAAACAACTGGCTCGAAGATAATTGTATTGAAGTCAAAAGTGGACATCATGATAGTTAGACATATATGGGTAGCATTACACATTACAAATGAACATTGTCAGCCTAGGGATTAATTACTTTTCCATTCTGTCTCCTATATAAATGTATTAATTAATGATATATTGTACTTACTTATTTTATTACACTTTAATGATTCACCTTATCACTTTTACTTTTCTAAAACAGCTTTAAATCCCTTGTAAACGTTGTACTTACCTCAATATTGGTTGGTTATCGTATGCCTAAAACCACGGGGTGAAGGCAGCCTGTCGACGGCCGTAGTTTTGAGTGACCACGAATGAGATAAACAAGCAATTTGCTCAGAAGTGATTGGCCAGTTTGTCATTCGAGTTGAGGGTAGTGAGGCTACTCGAATACAACGTGCTTTTTCCTCTCTAACCGGAAAATACCAATTTTGTGAATTATCCGTTTGGGAAATCTGATATTCCTAGCCGGTGAATTAAATTCAGCCATTACTTACATGATAAATCTCTGCGTCGTAAGTCCAGCTGTCTCGAACTACTGCCAAAGCTTCAGGTGCTACTTGTGTAGCAACATATTCCTCACTCGTTCAGATAAACAAGACTTGTTGGTCTACCACCTGATTGCTGTGAAGCCGATCATCCAGAAAGTACTGATAAAGTCGAAAACCTTTTCTTTTCCTTGCCTTGTACTTTTTCAGTCTTATTCTTGTTCTTTTGGATAGATAATGTTGCTCTCTTGGTCGTATATGGCATAATTTATAGTGATTGTTAATATGGTTGTCGATGTGCGTCGGTGGCACAGTGGTTAGGACTCGCGCCGACCATACACATGGTCCGAGGTTCGATCCCCTGCTGACGCACACCTGATATCTATGGTCGGCCTGCAAAATTCGGGCTACCGATATCCATGCTGAAAATTTCATACTTGTACCAAAAATACAATGTGGACTCAAGCTGTAATCAAAAATAAAAAATAAATTAGCCTTAGAAAAACCACTAAAACACCGTACTCTGTAGTCACAAGGGTTTCAACCAGAGAAGGAAAAACCCAGGGACTTCAACCCCTTCCCACATACCGATCCTAAAGGCTCGTGTAGCTTTCGTCTGCCCTGATACTACGCCTGCATTGCCAGTCTAGTACTGAAACGGCACAAGCAATACCAGAAGGACAGGATTCTACACCTGCATCAACTGTAGGCCAGTATGTGAAACACAGCAAGCCTAAAAGGAAACGTTCAAGACGTTATAAGACCTCGAAGGCGTCATCAAGGAAAGGAGACGAATTTCAGGCATGCAGTATCATAGTTTCTAAAACTGATTCAGCGTTTGAATGCAATTTTCGCAAACGATGGGTGAACTGCTGTTGTGACAAAGAGGTACCGAAAGCATACTACGAGTTTATGAAAAATAACCCATGCCCATGGTTTTGGTACGTTTGCCCACTTTGTCGCTCTGGCATAGTCCCACAAAGCGTGTCTGCGGATAGCAGAAACAACACGCTCTTGCGTCCCAAAACAGTCTCATGCAGCTCCCTCCTGCTAACATCACACTGCCAAAACTGGGCAAAGACATTAAGAAGGACACACCAGTCCTACAGACTGGAAATGTCAATTTTCACAAGGTGAAGATTCTCAAGGTTGCATCCACATCAGGGGAAGGCAAAATTACAAAGGCACCACTTGCATCCACTAGCAAGCCTGGCAACACAAAAAAGGCTGTCCAGATACCGATGAAGCCTAATGTTGCTAATGATGCAAAGGACTGCAAGAAGCCGAAGGCCAAACCTAAGTCTGAGGGTAGTCGGTCTAACTCTCTCATCCTCTTTAACGTACCTGTGAGCAAGGATAGCTTGCTCGAACAACGGGCCCTGTTTGATCAGGAACAGTGGTCCAACCTGTGCAGCAAACTAGGTCTGAACATTAGTTCAGCAAAACTGTGCAGACTGTACAGGGGTGTCCACACGCCTCAGGGTAAGCCACCCCCATTACGGGTTACACTGGACTCTGCCGAAGAGGCCGAAAAAGTACTATTAATGGCTCAGGTACTAGCCCTGGACAGAAGTTCTAACATAAAGGTGCGGCAAGATAGACCATGGGCTATCAGAAATATGGCGAGGGAGTCACCGGAACTGATGCCTTCCACCTCTATGGTGGTACACGGTGTTCCGGAGCTGGAAACCGGCACTGCTTGTGAAAAACACATGCACGACGTACAACAATGGAGATGGCTGTCATCTCAGATGGCCCCTGGCGCTTCTGGAGCCATCTCCATTTTCCGACTACCTCGTCCCGCTCATCTAACATTGATTAACTCTCCAAAGCTGCTGTGTCACATTCAACTCCCCGGAGCAGTTGTCCATATCACTTCAACGGTGGTATGAGACCAAGGGAAAAATTGGAGGACACATCCGATGCTGTGAAAGCAGACCCCAAAATATAAGGAGGCAGCAAACTGAGGCTTTAATACGACCCCAAGCTTCGGTGACACTAGAGCGATGCAGCTCTGAGAATAATAGTCTGTGTCTCCCAAGTGTCCTGCCTAAATCCATTGAAAAAAACTACAACGGGCCGGTTCTATCGGAATCGGCCAACTAGTTCCAACATCAAGTCCCCCACCAGCAGACGGTTTCACGTCAACTACCCCACAACACTCTGAGGTTGTTAGACTCACTGTCAGTTGCCTATATAGCAATGTGAGGGGGCTGAGAGGAAAGTAGGTGAACTCCGAAATCTCCAAGCACACCTTCAACTGAAAATAATCATTCTCACTGAAACGTGGCTAAACCCCACTATCGCCGACAATGAAATCAGTATAGGTGATATGGTACTGGTCAGGAGAGACAGGGATAATAAGGAAGGAGGGGGAGTTGCTATATACTTTGATAGGCAACTTAAATGTGTGCGCGCAACGGACCCACCACTTATCGAACTCCCAGACTCCATATGGTGTCATTTCACCGTAGGCCACACCAAGCACTTACTGGGTGGCATCTACCGATCTCCCACCTGTGGGGCAGAGCACAATCAGCTACTGCTCAGCACTATCACAGGAATACGAGATTTGGGTTACGACCAAATCACCATAGCTGGAGATTTCAATGCTCCATCACTGAACCTCGGCTCGCGGTGTGCTAAGGGAAAATTTGGCCGAAACCTACTGCAAACTATTCGAAACACGGGACTGACTGAGAATGTTGGAGACGACACTAGGTGGGGCCCTAGTGGAAAGTCATCAAAACTAGATTATATTCTAACTAGTGACCAGCTACTCGTCGAAAAGGTCCAGATCATGACTCCTCTGGGAAGCAGTGACCATGCAGTCATAGGTTTCGATCTTGTCCTCCGTGAGCGTTTGCAATGGGATGTTACGCGACCATGTCTGTGCTACAGCAAGGCTGACTATGCTGAAATGCGGAGGCTCTTGTCCGACGCAGACTGGCCCTTAGCATGGGACGACCTATCTGTGGATGAACACTGGGAAGTGGTAAAAAAGATTATCCATACAGCAATCTCGGATACCGTCCCTTTAGTCACAACACAGCCCAAGAGAAAGACGTCATGGTTGAAGAGAGGCACGCAACGTATTCTGCAAGCAAAGCGGAAGGCTTGGTTTACGTGGCGTGTATCTAAGAGTCAGACCGACCATGATGCATACCTCGAACTCAGGAACCGGTGTAATGCAAGAGTCAGGAGGGACAGAAGGTCATTCCAGGCTAACCTTGCTAAAAAACTCCTATCAAACCCTAAAAACTTGTACCGATTCATGTCGGAAAGAAAACCGACAAACCAAGGGGCATGCGCCTTAGTAGGCCCAAACGGTCAATATCTCACTAGTCTGGAGATGGCTGAAACATTCAGTTCAGCCTTCGCTAAACAGCTAAACAGCAATGTGGATATTACAGTTACGGACCAAAATGGTGGCACCACTATTTCAGAGGAGGAAGACCTAGCGACTACTCCCCAAATAAACCCCGCAATAGTACTAAGGAAGCTACAGCGACTCATACCTGGGAAGTCCCCAGGTTGTGATGACATCAGGCCATCTGTTCTGAAACAGTGCGCCGAGGCTCTCTGTAGACCCCTGTGCGACTTGTTCCAACACTCAATGGATTCGGGGACCCTGCCAAGGGAGTGGAAAAGAGCCATCCTTTCTCCAATCTTCAAGGGTGGGGACAGGCAAAACGCTGCTAGCTATAGACCAGTAGCTCTACTCCCAGTGGTATCAAAAGTACTGGAAAGTATTATTGACGACCACATCAGGGAATATTTCGATAGGACTAATATACTACATGAAGCCCAACATGGTTTCAGAAAAGGCAGATCCTGCGTCACTAACCTACTGTCAGCTTGGGACGACTGGACATCATGCTGGGATATGAACGTACCAGTCCATGTGGTCTTCCTAGACTTTGAGAAGGCATTTGACACTGTTCACCATGACCTTCTCCTACATAAAATAAGCCAGGCAGGTATAGGTGAGCCACTTCTGTCATGGTTGAAGGACTACCTAGCCGACAGGCAATTTTGCACGGTTGACGGTAAAGTGAATATTCGTGATAATGATCATGATACTTCACAGTTGTCTTTGGTTGATCAGGATGAAATGGAGAAAATGCCTACTACCGCCAAGTTAAATAAAGGTTCTGTACAACTACAACGTGAAGTAGACATAAATGCAGGTGCAGTTGCAGAAGGCATGCGTACTTGTGAGACCATCAGTGTGATTGATCAGCATGTAGCCCACCTATCATCAGATGCTAGTGCTAAACCTGAGCTGGTAGTAAAAGACAGCAGTGGTGGTGGTCTTGCAGGTAGACAAAATTCTGAAAGCCGAGCAACAACAGATTTTGATCCACCGCTAACTTCATCAACTGATATCAATCAGTCGTCGTTGGTGCTGTCATCCACAATGAAAAAGACGCCCATCAACTCAAGTATCTTGTCCAATGACTATGGTAGTATCAGTTCGTTTGAAAGGACGAATATCAATGGTCAGTTTAGTGAGGATAAGCCAAGTGTAAACGAGAGAGTAATTGTTAAATTGACTTGCATGAATAAAGGCATTTCTAGTTTCAAGTTACTATTTGAATGCTATTATCCTTGGTGTAAATTACTCTGTTTCTACACTAGGTTGATGAGATACGTCGTGTGTTTGTTGGTCATCTATATTCTACGATACAATTACATGAGCGTGTTATCGTTCAGATTTGAGGATATAGCTGATAGAAGGAAGTTAGCAAATGAACTCTGCGACGATTTTCCAACCTAGAGCGTCGACCTGAGAAGGGTTGTAGGCGTACTGCTGTAAGTCCTACGGTTCTTCAAAGGGTAGGGTATCAATGAGCAGTCCAATGTGCTTGGTGTGTGATTTTGTACATATGTTCATGTTGTATATACTGAATTGATATCATCTGTCATCTAGCTGTTGGTAATTCTGTTTGTGTCCGGACGACTTCCACTTGTATCATCAACCTGAGAAGGAATGAAGGCGTACTGGTGTAAGTCCTGCGATTCTTAAAAGGAATTCCACCAAGACATGATCGGCGAGGTTGTTTGTACTATTTGTATATACGTGTGGTGTGTCATATCAATTGGTGTTTTTTGGATTCATTGTGTTTACTTGTTGTTTTCGTATCTTGTTGTTATTGCTTAATTTTGTTAAAATTTTCGTCGTGATTACTTCTGAAGTTGTTTCGAGTCTTCTACATCCATGAATGAATTGGTTGATGTTAAGGACAGCAGATGGGTCGTATACGCCGGGGAGGCTAGGCTATTGCTGAGAATGAAATGCACACGGAGATAATTGTTAGCTGCGGTCCCACACGCCGGGGAGAAAGAGTGTAGACGACTGAGGCTCGCATACGTCACAGTTACTAGAACTAAGTCAGAATGAGTGGCAAGCGATTGCAGTGGTATTTGGTAGTGGGTAGATAAGACGATGTGCGTAGAGTATCGTGAGGTGGTGCTATGGTCACGTTGCATTCTGCAAGAGTCATTCTAGTAAGTGGCGATTGTGTTGCAAGATGTCAAGAGGAGGTCTCTGTCTGGAGGCGCAGGTCGTCAGCGATGTGTGAGATTGTGCTGTGGGTATGCTTGTGGTGTGTTGGCTTTTCTGTTTGTTTTCCATTTCAGCTCTGTCCGTGTGACCCAGGTTCTCGCAATGGCATCCAAGTCAACGTGTATTGGTCGTGAAGTAAGAAAGCGGTTGGATCCGTATTTTGCCGGGGAGTGTCAATGTAGTTGAAGATTGAACGATCAATTCTTGGTTGTTTGCTTAAAATCAACTTCCCCAATTTTCGCGGAGGCATCAATACGACAGTCATCGTCTCATCGGTCGCTGTTCAGAATGAAGTCAGTAGCAAACCATCAGAAGTAATCTTATGATTTATTATTGTAATATTTGTTCACAGACCTTAGTCATACGTGATTTATATGTTGGTGTAACAATAAAGAAATATCAAGCGGCAGATCGGTGTTTTGGTTTTTTCGTCCGTTATAACTAAGCGTTTCTGAAACTTCAAGGAACAGCGTGGGCCCGAGCGTAGCAAGAGCTGGGCATTAACGGTTTATGAGACGTGGCTGACATCTGTCATGGTTGAAGGACTACCTAGCCGACGGGCAATTTTGCACTAAGGTTAACCGAGTCCGATCATCTTGGCACAGCTCGTCATCAGGAGTGTCGCAGGGTTCTATCCTAGGACCACTGATGTCTTTGATTTTTATCAATGATCTATCACGTCGTCTAAGCTGCCCGGCTCTCCTATACGCTGACAACGTAAAAATATGGAGGGCGATAAAGTGTCCGGAGGACTCAGATAGACTACAGGAAGACCTAAACCTTCTGGAAGACTGGGCGGTGGCCAGTGGCATGACTTTCAACCTGAAAAAATGCAAAGTAGTGAATTTGCGCACCTGTGGACTGCTTAATGCAAGTTACACAATGTGCAATGAAAGCCTGTCCTGCACAACGTCGGAACGCGACTTAGGTCTAGTTCTAACGGAAAAAATGGACACAAGCGTAAGTTACACAGGGGATGTGGGGAGGGCATATGTGGTCATACACTTTACGCATAGATAGTTAGATGCACTCACTCCTGAGCTCTTTCTAATGTTGTACAAAACATATGTCAGGCCACACCTTGAGGCGCATAATATTATTGCACCCCAATGCTGAGAAGAGACGTCAACCTATTGGAAAGAGTCCAACGACGGGCAACAAAAGGAGTGGTTGGTCTCCAAAACAAACCATATGATGAAAGGCTGAAGAAATTAGGCCTGTTCACACTTAACTACCGTCGGCCTAGGGAGAGTTCGATTACTGCCTACAAAATGGCAAATGATCGGAATCACCCAAACAAAGGTGTTCTGCCATTGAGTAGGTATAGGCTCCCACGTGGAAATCCCAGAAGGATAGCTCACCAGAGGGCAAAGACCCAGGTGCCCTCCCACTTCTTTTCACTGCGGGTTTGCCGTCCCCGGAATTCCTTACCGGCAGATTTATCTGTAGCACCGTCTTTGGATGCCTTTAAGCGAAGGCTGGACAACAATGCAGCGACACAAGGACTGCATCCAAATGGCCTATCCCCTTAAAATCGCATACACCATTCAGGGGTAAACAATTAAACTTGTCGTTTTACTTCTTTACATTCTCATCCGTCTTACTCTCCTGACAACCAATTAATATAATAATTATTATTACCGTTTTATATATATATATATATATATATATATATTACTCTTCAAACCTAATCAGCTGACTGTTGTTACGCTTTCCTATTTCCGTTTCTACCTCCTAGTCTGAATGACTTTACTAATTATATCTACTATTAGCATTATTATTATTATTACTATCTTTTCTCTTGTCGACGATACCGGAGGACTTGTGGAGTCCTCAAAAATAAACTTATCCAAATTTTACTACTATGTAAATAATGAACATATTGTACACTACTTTGTTTTAACCATAAACTCTGTACTTTGAACTTTACCTCGGGTTTTGAATAAATATATAGTTCTGCCTTCGACTCTCCGTCTTCTCCACCATCTCAACTGCCGTCGATCAATTTTAAGCACCTGCTTTCTATCTCAAATTTTTGCAGGAGCACCGTAGTTCTTCCTACGTACTTTGGTCGACCTCCGGCAACGTCAACATTGGAGAACTAGTACTGGAGCAGACTCCCCGCAGCACCTGGAGTCTATAACGTTTATTGTGGACTTTGGATCTTTGTAAACCCAAGTAACCAAACTTTAATACATTCTTCCCGTAACTAAACTGATTTGGTACTTTATTTTCTATTTGAATTTGGGTAACTGAACTAACCGAGTGAAAGGTCCACCACAGACTAACTGGCGAAAGGATCAACTCCAGTCACAGTAGTAACAGACTTAACACACCTCATACTAGAAACCACATACAATTAATCCCAGCACTACTCACTTTGGAGTCAACCAAAGGTACAACAGTCGAGTGGCGGGACAAGCTACGCAGAAGTTTACCGAAGATCAGGAACTTATAACCTACAATCAAGAAGCGAGCACAAAGAAATCAAATTGGTTTATACTAGCTCGTAAAAACGAAATTGGATATTGGAGGTAATTTCAAACATCCTTTTGCTGCTTGATTAAGTTCTGAATTTCCGGGAGCGTTTTATCAAGTCGAATAGATAACTGACAACACAAACTATTACAGCTCGGGAGAGAAATGATATACCACTGTATTTATTTGCTGAATTAAATGAATTCATGCCATTTCAAGATATAAAGACTTCACACCCAATTCGACAAAAATGGGGACAAATTGGGGACATTCCATTGACTGAAAATGGAGAAAAATGGGGCGATAGTAAGACTTTCCCCATTTTCCCCGAAACCCCACATTGTCCAGTTTTTGGCGCATTTTCCCCTTTTTTCAAATTCAGGTTTTCCCGAAATCAGCAGAATTTCTCCATTTTTCTCGCATATTGTCCCCATAATCAGCAGAATTTCTCCCCCTTTTTAACGCATATTTTCCCCTTAACCCGCGGAGTTTCCCTCCTTATACTCGCCTATTTTTGCCTTATTTTGTTTACCCCAACAACTCAAAAGTCAAATAAAGGTTCGTTAAGGAAATAAATATATTTGATTTGTTTATTGGTTAAAGGAGAACAGCTAACAACACTTCGGCAAATTAATACTTTACGATTAATGAACAGTTACAGTTCCGAGGAGGTCATGCGAGGAGGAGATGAAAGCATGTGGACAGACCTGGAGCAGGGTGAAAAAGTTGTCAGAAAACCGAAGTCAATGGAGGTGCGCAGCTGAAGCCCTATGTTCCTCTAGGAACTAAAGGATACAATAATAATAATAATATACAGTTCCGAATGATACACAGAAGTAGAATGATTGCCTTGTAATATGAAATCTGAATCCAGTTTTACTGTTGTAGGGGACTAATACTAGAGTTCATTAATATTACAAATATGAGATTAATAATCCAGGTCAATGAAATGTTTAATAACAACATATTACCAAAAATGCAGTGACGAGTTATATCAACAAAAAGGATTACTTGGATAGGAAGTTTAAGTCCTCTGCTACAAATTAATTATATAATCCACGGGAACGTTAATTGTTTGGGTTGCGCCTGCTGTAGCTGCTGTGTTCCGGTTGTAGAATCGTCTTTGGTTCAGAGTAGTAGACTCCTAAAATAAATCTGAAATATACAACACGGTGTGAGTTGAGCAAGTAAGCAGAAATAACCAGAGAGAAGGTGAAGTTTCCAACAGCAAAGTGTATTTTCAATCGCACACGGAAGTTATATATGGAGAATTCTGGAACCGACCTCAGCACCATTTGATGCAGTAAAACAACTTCACATGACCTCATCTAGTTTTCGCATCCCCGATCAAATTTCTTTCCTGTTATAAAACTACGATAAGACTACTGAAAAAATGGAATAAATATATCACTGATCTCAACATAATACATCAATAAACTCTAAGCCAAGGGTGCTGTTCACAACAAAGTTATGTAAGAGGATTGACTTCAAGCTTTTTTTCCCAGATATTTGTATTACATTCATCTGATGTCTGGGTTTTTTTAATGCGAAGACAATATCTCTATATCTCTTTATGTGCTACACAAACAGACTTTATAGCAGACTGTTCCGTCTGACTCTAATGTCAGAAAGAACAACCAAACTGTAAATTCATCATACATCAATTTGTGTAATTTATATAATAACTTATCCATGCCTGTACAATTGGTATGTTCCTGCATAAACAGGAAGAAATATATTATTATTATTATATTTTAACAAGAAGCGTTTTAAACAAAACTCATGTACAATATCTCTAATTTCTACAAATAACCAAAAAGTGTACAATCATATTGTTACGTACTCCATACTGTTGCCCCCCATCATCAAGTAGATCCATTGAACTATCCTGAAAAGGAAGAAAAAATAGTAAGGTAGTAATCCACTGTGACACTTATACAGACAATTGACATTATAATAATGATACACTAAACGTGTTTATTCAGCTTTAAAAATTTAATTATTGAGTATAAATCTAATCACTTAAAGACCTTAAGTGTCAGTATTTTTTAACGTCGAATTTTCCAGTTAACATACAATAAGAATTTAGTCATTATAGACAAACTATGTACTGTTGAACCAACTGTCTACCTAAACACATAGTTGATATAATTAACAGCAGTAGTTATGATAACGTTGACTATAACACGCTACCGACAGTAGTACTATAGATTTTTACAGCATTAACTTAGTTAAATTGTCACTTATAGCAGAGATCCTCTGGTTACTCTTCTTATTGTCAACAGCAACCTGTAAAAAATAAAAATAGAATTTAGTTGATTGATATTTTTACCATGAAACGGTTTTTAGTATAGTAACATTAATTTAACAAAACTGTTTACTTACTCTTCGCCGGCTCCCCCTTTTTGCTACACGATCACGTATGTCGTGGAAGTAGGCCTTTGCAGTCTCTGTCAAATTTTTCATAACTTCGTCCTCGGGTATTTTAGCAGAAGCGAACTTGCTGACAATGGCGGCTGAAAGAAATATTTAAATAAAGCAAGCTTACACGTTATAACTTAATGGAAGTAGCATTTTGTGATGGCTAACTTCTTTGTTGTTTCGAATGCTGTGAAACGACTTGACAGCTTAGGCTCCATAACATAATTAAGCGTTCATCTCAACGAAGACTGCGGATTAAAAGATAAATTCCCAGCCAGTTTCGTCATCTGAACGTAATGGAAGGTTCATTGTAAACTTACGAATGAATCTTATAATTTCGGGTTTTTCAATAATGCTTCCAGTTGGCTAAACTCTTCTTCAGTCGCCAGGGGGAATTCCAGTCAACTGTTGTCAATAGACGACTCCCGGTTCCCAAGACGGTGACGTCGGTCGACTTATTTGCTGAGACCAACTGCGCCAGCAGTTGACCAAAAGACTGCATACGTCTTTTAAGGGACTCCACTCCTGCAGGAGTGTCAAGAATGCAAACAGTGTTCTGAAGAGGTAATAACTTCAAGCAACTTCAATTATCGCTTGACCATTATTTTCAAAGATCCTTAAATAAGTATAATATACACAGTGGTCTGGTTAATCACGATAAAAACGGCATGGTTGATGCATCATGTACGCATACTTATGTTTATGTTGGTAAACCTAGATAAACTGTGTTCTTGTCACGAAGATCGGAAAGCAGGTATCAGATGTCTCAGTAAGCAGTGCGATACATGTAGGCTACATGTTTTTATTTGACATAAACTGGATCTCTATTCACTTTCAGGATTAATCTTGAGTCCATTTGGAGTAAGCTAGTTGACCACATCAGTATTGAGAGAATACATTGAAAGTAAGTAAACACATGCTTCTCAAGATTAAGTGATGCATTTATTTGATATGATTGTATTGTTATTAGTTGTCTATCTATGTTAATGATGAATTCGTTGCGATAATAATACCTATTATTATTTGAATAAAGCGAGAACAACATTGATTTGTGCAGAATAACATGGTACCATCATTTATTTCGTTGGCTTATTATTATTATTTTTATAGTCACTATGAACATGAACATTATTGTTATTATTGCTGTCAAGACCTATTACTTGTCATAAAGCCGTTGTCATTTTTGCTAAAATCTTTGTACAAGCTTTGGAAACTACTGCATAAATTGTCGTTGAATAACTTTATCATTTCATGATGCTTAGATGGACCTATTAGATATCGGTCAGCGATGAATTGCGAAGTCCTTTAAGTTTAGTGAAAACTATTTCGCTACTTATATATATTTTTTGTTAAGTGATTACTTGTAAATGCTTATCAAGAAAAGTTTTTTTATTCAGGTCATACATGTTGTCAATGTAGTTGAAGATTGAACCATCAGTTCTTGGTTGTTTGCTCAAAACCAACTTCCCTAATTTTCGCGTAGGCTTCGATACACCAGTCATCGTCTCATTGGTCGCTGTTCAGAAAGAAGTCAGACCAAAACTGTCAGAAGTAATATTGTGATTTGTTATCGTAATATTTGTTCACAGACCTTAGTTGTAACATTGTTTATATGTTGGTGTTAGAATAAATGATCCTCGAGTCACCAACCTGGGTTCTGGCTTTTGCGTCCGTTATTACTAAGCGTTTCTGAGCAACTTCAAGGAACAGCGTGAGTCCCAGCGTAGCAAGAGCTGGGCATTGACGGTTTACGAGACGTGGCTGACAGTTTCTGACGGTACAACGTCAGTTTTTAAAAGGTTTTGGACAGTTGGCACGACTTTGGATAGTCACCGTTCATCTTTCCTGGTGCCGGCGAAGTCTTCTTTGAACAAGCAATATCTGGAACGTTTTTGGAATCGGGTCAAGTTCAACAATGCCTGGGTCAGAGAAGGGACAGAGTGTCCTGGATGCAAACAGGAAAGTAAGTCATGGTGACTTGTCTGTTAATTGTAACGATGTGTCTGATGTTAAGCATGACATGGTTGATGTTACTGTTTCGCCGTTCAGGGATAATAGGAACATCAAACTCCCTAGATTTGAACCACGGTGTTTCGATGGAAACCGAGCTGATTATTTACAGTTTGTAAAAGAATTTGAAATCATGTTAAGTGGTTTTTTGTTAAATGATGAAATGAAGTTAATGTATTTGATGAGGTATTGCACTGGAATTGCTGCAAGAGCTATACATGTTGAGTACGTAACAATGTGATTGTACACTTTTTGGTTACTTGTATAAATTCGAGATATTGTACATAATTTTTGTTTAAAACGCTTCTTGTTGAAATATACATAACTTCCGTGTACAATTGAAAAATACACTCTGCTGTTGGAGACTTCGTCTTCTCCCTGGTCACTTCTGCTTACTTGCTCCACTCACACCGTGTTGTATACTTCGGATTTATTGTAGGAGCCTACTACTCTCAACCGAAGACATTTCTACAACCGGAACACAGCAGCTACAGCAGACGCAGTCCAAACAATTAACGTGCCCGTGGATTATATAATTAATTTGTAGCCGAGGACTTAGACTTTATATACAAGTAATCCTTTTTGTTGCTATAACTCGTCACTGTATTTTTGGTAATATATTGTGATTTAACACTCCACTGACTTGGATTATTACTTTTATACTTGGAATGTTAGTGAACTCTAATATTAGTCCCCTACAAATTAATTGGTGAGCCCGATAAGAACACGGATTATTTTGGCATATTCATATTCTTATTTTTGCTATTTTTATATTCATTGTGATTTTGTGTGTGGTTTATATTTGTATCCTAATTTGCACCAATAACCTCATATATATAATGTCATCACCTCAGTCCGGTACATCAAACGAGCAGACAACTAATAGCGAGACAAATGCCACAATAAATGCCATCACTGATTTTCGTTTACCCCAATACGGTTTCGCAGAACCAAGGATTTGGTTTGCGGTAATTGAACCGTTGCTAGAAGCACGGGGCATTAAGTCCCAAATAGCCAAATATGGTATGGTGCTGGCAGAACTCCCTCCGTCAGTATTGACAGAAATCAGCGATTTCATCGAAGATCCTCCGACGGAACATCAATTTGATAAACTTAAAGCCCTCCTCATACAACGTACCAGTTTGTCGGATGAGAAAAGAATCCAACAATTGCTCACAGGCTGTGAACTAGGCCCACGTAAACCATCCCAGCTGCTCAGGCACATGCGCCAGTTAATCGGAAATCATAAAGTAGACGAGGTAGTGCTGAAACAGATGTGGTTGCAACGTTTACCTAGAAATGTCCAGCAAATTTTAATCATCTCAGGAAAGTCGTATGACTTAGACCAACTAAGTGACATGGCAGATAGTATTTTGGATGTTTTATCCGATAACACCATAAGTCACGTAGCATCTGATAGTGCCACACCGTGTCATTCCACACCCACGGCAGACACACCGATACTCGCCGCCATTGCAGACTTAGCGGCAAGGATTGACAAGTTGGAAACTAATAAGTCTGATCGACAAGTCCGGAGACGGAGTTCACAAAGAAGGTCACCATCACGACGACGATCCTTCTCACGACAGCGTTCTTACACGTCTTCTCGGGATAGCAATATATGCTGGTATCACTGGAAGTTTGGACGTCATGCCCTGAAATGTGTAAAACCGTGCAGCTTTAGCGAAGCCAACCAGGCTCAGGGAAACGCCTCAGCCAGACAGTGATGGCGACAGCTGTTACTGGCAAGCAAACAAGTCGCCTCTTCTATGTGAAGGATAAAACTTCAGACACTTTATTCCTGGTAGACACGGGAGCAGAAGTTAGCGTAATCCCTCCTTCACTATCCAGGCGATCTACACGGACACCCGGAAAACTGTCTCTCCGGGCAGCTAACCACACAAGCATACAGACGTATGGAGAGCAATCCCTCATACTGGATCTAGGTTTACGTCGGCGTTTCACATGGATTTTCATAGTAGCCGACGTCAGTCACGCCATCCTCGGAGCAGATTTCTTGAGTAATTTCAACCTGTTAGTTGACGTCAACAATAAAAAACTGATTGATAACAACACCCATCTAAAGATCCATGGAATTATCTCCAGCTATTCTGTCTATAATATCAGTATTGAAAGACCAGCAGATTGCCCTTTTTCCTCCCTACTTCACCGTTTCCCTAAAATTCTTAAGCCGTCGTACAACATCGAGGACGTCCCTCACACAGTTACTCACAAGATAGTTACTACGGGTCAACCAGTTCGTGCTCGTCCCCGTAGATTACCCCCGGACAAATTGGCAGCAGCCAAGGCAGAATTTGAACACATGATGCAGCTCGGCATCATCAGACCCTCCAATAGTCCTTGGTCTTCGCCCTTACACATGGTGCCTAAAGCTGATCATGATTGGAGGCCATGTGGGGATTACCGACATTTAAACAATGCCACAGTTCCCGACCGTTATCCTATTCCTCATCTTCATGATTTCTCCCTGACATTACACGGAAAAACCATTTTTTCTAAAGTAGACTTGGTCAGGGCCTATCACCAAATACCAGTTGCCCAAGAGGATATCGAAAAAACGGCCATCATCACACCTTTCGGTTTGTTTGAATTTCTCCGCATGCCATTTGGCCTAAAGAACGCAGCACAATCCTTCCAACGTTTCATGGATCAGGTCACACAAGGTTTGGACTTTGTATTTGTATATATCGATGACGTTTTAATTGCTAGCTCGTCGCCCGAAGAACATACTGATCACCTCACCATCTTATTTCAACGATTTGAGCAATATGGAGTCGTCATTAACCCCAAAAAGTGCATATTCGGTGTCTCCTCTATACAGTTTCTGGGACACCACATAACCGCGAATGGTATTACGCCTACGGAGGAAAAGATAGAGTCCATCAAAAACTTCCCCGAACCAGATTCACTCAAGAAGGTCAGACGTTTTTTGGGGATGTTTAATTTCTATCGGCGTTTCATTCCTTCGTGTGCCTCCATCGTCCAGCCGTTAACCGACCTCCTTAAAAATGATCCTAAAAAGTTTCAGTGGTCAGCTGAAGCACACGAATCATTTTGCAACGCAAAAGATGCCTTATCCAGAGTCACTATGCTATCCCATATCAACCCCGAAGCGTCGCTTATTTTGTGCACAGATGCCTCCCAAGTAGCTGTAGGGGCAGTATTACAACAAAAGATGAAGGGCGAAGTCACCCCACTCGCATTCTTTTCTAAGAAGTTGGAACCGGCTCAGACACGATACAGCACTTTTGGGAGAGAATTGCTGGCCATATATCTTGCAGTGAAGCATTTCAGTTACTTACTACAGGGCCGGCATTTCACTATTTTTACTGACCACAAGCCCCTGTGTCATGCTTTCACTACTTCACTCGATAAACACTCCCCTAGAGAAGCCAGACAGTTGGATTATATCTCCCAATTTTCAACCGACATTCAGTACATCAAAGGGGATGCGAACGTGGTAGCCGATTCTCTTTCAAGAAGTGACATTAACCAGCTCCAAACGTCGGTAGACATCAGTCTTGATCGTATGGCTCAATTACAAAAGATGACGTTGAACTCCAAACCTGCCGCAGAAACTCTTCCTTACAGCTCAAAGATGTGCCTATCCCCTTATCAGATGCAACCATAGTCTGCGATGTATCTACCGGCACTAATCGTCCATTTGTCCCTCTCAGTTGCCGAAAAGCATTGTTCGAACATTTACATTCGCTTTCTCACCCTGGAGTACGCGCCACGGTCAGACTGATCAGCGAACGCTTCGTGTGGCCTAAAATGAACTCTGACATTCGGAGATGGGCACGAGAATGTTACACTTTATTGTTTCACCTTAGCACTTTAACTTTTCTAAAACAGCTTTCAATCCTTGTAAACGTTGTACTTACCTCAATAATGGTTGGTTATCGTATGCCTACAACCACGCGATGAAAACGAAACTAAGTCGATTTTCCCGCTCAACCTGGAGGAAAATTGTACAATTCAGTAAATATACGGCCTGGTTCAGACAATCAGTGTATTTATATATATCAAATATTTAACTGTTCAAACATTATAAACTTGTAGACAATTTAAGATTTGACATTATATCATCCTTCATCGTGCCTGTAAAAATGGTATGCATTTTCATGTAAATTTATGTTTATATGAAAATAAATTATTATTATTAATGTATCCAATGCCAATGCTCCAAAGTACACCACCACACTATTACAACCCCGAAGACGTTTAAATTACCCGAAAGGAGATTTCAGCATATCCATATAGATATCGTGGGACCATTGCCAACATCAAGGGGATATACACATATCCTGACAGCGATTGATAGATTTACTCGTTGGGCTATTGCATGCCCCTTAAACGACATATCTGCTGAAAACGTTGCTTTAGTTTTTCTCGACCGTTGGGTGACAAACTAAGGTGTACCAACTACTATTACATCCGACCGCGGTCCTCAATTCCAATCGACACTCTTTCGCGAACTGACGAGACTTCTAGGAGTGAAACATATCTCCACAACAGCCTATCATCCGGCAGCGAATGGTCTAGTGGAAGGATTCCACAGACAACTGAAAAGCTCCCTGATGGCGCAGAATGATACATCTAAGTGGAGTGAATACTTACCTTTGATTTTACTTGGTATCCGATCTACTATCAAAGAAGATTTAGGATGTACACCGGCTCAACTTGTCTATGGCACCAACCTAACCTTGCCTGGACAGCTAGTCCCCTCAGCCGATTCCACAGACGTGAACATTGCCGACTTCACTAACCGATTAACTAGACAAATGCTTCAACTTCAACCAACAGCACCTCGACAATCTCCCCGAAGAGATCAGATCAACGAACATCTACAAACTTGCAAATTCGTCTTCATTCGAGTCGACGCCATCAGAAAAGGATTGCAACCTCCATACGAAGGACCCTTTCAAGTTATTAAACGTTCAGACAAACACTTTATAGTGAGCAAGAATGGAAGACGAGAGACTGTTTCAATTGATCGAATCAAACCCGCATACACCGACAACGACTTCGAATCTGCATTGGCAGCTGCGCAATCAAATAATCAAACACCCGAATCCCCTCCTCCGGCACCAAGTCTTATCCTCCCTCCATATCAAACACGTAGTGGTCGGCAAATCAGTAAACCGGCTCGCCACGTTCATTTTGAGGACTAGCAAAAGAAAAATAATTAAAAATTATTATGATCTTTTTCGTTTAGACATTATCATCATGACCGTTAGTATTTCGTCGTAAACTTTGATGTTACTATCACTATTATTTATTTATATGTACCTCACCTAAAAAACAGGTATTGTCCTTTCCAAAAACTATTGATCTTTAATCCATATTTTTTTTAATGTTTCTTTCCCCTCCTTAATTACTGTGTATTTACATATTTTTCTTTATACATTAAAAATCTATGTTTATGGTTAGTGCAAATTTAAGTGACATGACTTTCTATTTCAATTTTTATTGCTGAACTCATTGTATATGCTTTCAGACTTTACATCATTCACATACCTTCTCGCGTTTATGCATGTTGTAATATATCCCTATTTTTATCCAAAAGTTGCTATTACTATTATTATTTACTTCACAGTTTCACTTATCATTTTCCGGTGGTCTCTCCGGACCTCTAGGGGGGGAGCCGTGTGGAGTACGTAACAATGTGATTGTACACTTTTTGGTTACTTGTATAAATTCGAGATATTGTACATAATTTTTGTTTAAAACGCTTCTTGTTGAAATATACATAACTTCCGTGTACAATTGAAAAAATACACTCTGCTGCTGGAGACTTCGTCTTCTCCCTGGTCACTTCTGCTTACTTGCTCCACTCACACCGTGTTGTATACTTCGGATTTAGTGTAGGAGCCTACTACTCTCAACCGAAGACATTTCTACAACCGGAACACAGCAGCTACATCAGACGCAGTCCAAACAATTAACGTGCCCGTGAATTATATAATTAATTTGTAGCCGAGGACTTAGACGTTATATACAAGTAATCATTTTTGTTGCTATAACTCGTCACTGTATTTTTGGTAATATATTGTTATTTAACACTCCACTGATTTGGATTATTACTTTTATACTTGGAATGTTAGTGAACTATAATATTAGTCCCCTTCATACAGTGCTGTAAGTTTATGAAGCCAAAAGTGGGGTACTACGAGGCTATGAGCATACTACGTCAAAGGTTTGAAAGACCTTCGATGATTGCAGGGAAATTATTCGAGGCTGTTAAGGGTAATGGTGGTCAACTACAAGATGACCGCCAGGCACTCACTGAGTTTTTAGATAATTTGCTAATTTACAAGAATGCATTGATTTCGATGAATTGCATGAGTGACCTCAATGGAGGATGAGGGTATCGAGCCAAAGTTTGATGATATCCTGAAACTGGTAAAAGATAGCGTCAATCTATCTATGAGCAAGTTCGCCAGTCTATCACATCTCACCCCTAGAATAGAGCAGTCTGAGGGCAAAACGCGATCACTGATGACGAATAGGCCTCAGAGAGGTGGATATCGAGAAGTCTCCATGATGTCTAGTAATGCATATAGACCTAGTGAGTGTAACAGGTTTCGTAGTACATCCTCAACAGATAAGTTGCAAGATGCAAGACAAACACGGTTTTGTTTTACACGTGTGCAAGAGGTGCATACAGAAGTGAACTGTGAACCAGTGAGCAAGTTCAGTGATAAGCTAAATGTAAACTCCAGGTCTGACTCCGAATTGTGTGACGATAACGTTGTTGTGAAGAAGTCTGTAGTTGCAACTGGTAAGCCGTTGTTGAATAGAGTGTCACAGAATAGAGTTACTGCTTCAGGGTGCAGTTCTGAATCCACAAATTTACAAAGTATAACTAGTCAGAGTGAAGTTATAAAACCTTTAATGATTTGTGAGGAGGAACCAAAATTGTCTACTTCTGTTATTAAAGAGTTTGAAAATGATGAAGTTGACGGTAAAGTGAATATTCGTGATAATGATCATGATACTTCACAGTTGTCTTTGGTTGATCATTATGAGATGAGGGATATGCCTACTACTGCTAAGTTAAATAAAGGTTCTGTACAACTACAACGTGAAGTAGAATTGAACGCAGATGCAGTTCCAAAAGGTGGGAATACTTGTGAGACAGTCAGTGTAATTGATCAGCGTGTAGCCCACCTATCATCAGATGATAGTGCTAAACCCGAACTAGTAGTGAAAGACAGCAGTGGTGGTAATCTTGCAGTTGGACAACTATCTGAGAGCCGAACAAGAACAGCTTCTGATCCACCACTAAGTTCATCACCTTGTGTCACTCAGTCATCGTTGGTGCTGTCATCCACAATCAGAAGGACGCCCATCAACTCAACTGTCTTGTACAATGACTATGATAGTATTGGTGCGTTTGAAAAGACGAAAGATATTGCTCAGTCTAGTGAGAATAAGCCAAGTGTAAACGAGAGAGTAATTGTTAAATTGACTTGCATGAATAAAGGCATTTCTAGTTTCAAGTTACTAATTGAATGTTATTATCTTTGGTGTAAATTACTCTCTGCCTACGCTTGGTTGACCAGATACATCGTGTGTTTGTTGGTCATCTATATTTTACGATACAATGACATGAGCGTGTTACTGTTCAGACTTGGGGATATAGCTGATAGAGAGAAGTCAGCAAATGAACTCTGCGACGATTTTCCAACCTAGAGCGTCGACCTGAGAAGGGTTGTAGGCGTACTGGTGTAAGTCCTGCGATTCTTCAAAGGAATTCCAGCAAGATGTGATCCGCGAGTTTTTGTGTACAGTTTGTATATATGTGGTGTGTCATATCAATTGGTGTTTTTGGATTCATAGTGTTTACTTGTTGTTTTCGTAACTTGTTGTGATTGCATAATTTTGTTAAAATTTTAGTCGTGATTACTTCTGAAGTTGTTTCTAGTTTTCTGCATATGTCAATGGAGTTGAAGATTGAACGATCGATTCTTGGTTGTTTGCTCAAAATCAACTTCCCCAATTTTCGCGGAGGCATCGATACGACAGTCATCGTCTCATCGGTCGCTGTTCAGAAAGAAGAGTGAAACATCGTCAGAAGTAATCTTATGATTTATTATTGTAATATTTGTTTTCAGACCTTAGTTTGCTTAGTTCGCTTATTCCTTTTATATGTTGGTGTAACAATACAGAAATATCAAACGGCAGATCGGTGTTTTGGTTTTTGCGTCCGTTATAACTAAGCGTTTCTGAGAAATCTTCGAAGAACAGCGTGGGCCCGAGCGTAGCGAGAGCTGGGCATTAACGGTTTATGAGACGTGATTGACAGTTTCTGACGATAGAAACAGATCTGGCGGATTCAAACAGTTGGTGAAAGTTTGGATAGTCACCGTTCATCTTTCCTGGTGCCGGTCAAGTCCTCTTTGAACAAGCAATATCTGGAACGTTTTTGGAATTGGGTCAAGTTCAACAATGCCTGGGTCAAAGAAGGGACAGAGTGTCTTGGATGCAAACAGGAAAGTAAGTCATTGTGACTTGTCTGTTAATTGTAACGATGTGTCTGATGTTAAGCATGACATGGTTGATGTTACTGTTTCGCCGTTCAGGGATAATAGGAACATCAAACTCCCTAAATTTGAACCACGGTGTTTTGATGGAAACCCGGCCGATTATTTACAATTTGTAAAGGAGTTTGAGATCATGTTGAGTGGTATTTTATTAAATGATGAATTGAAGTTAATGTATTTGATGAGATATTGCACTGGAGATGCTGCAAGAGCTATACAGTGCTGTACGTTTATGAAGCCAAAAGAGGGGTACTACGAGGCTCTGAGCATATTACGTCAAAGGTTTGGAAGACCTTCGATGATTGCAGGGAAATTATTCGAGGCTGTTAAGGGTAATGGTGGTCAATTACAGGATGACTCTCAGGCACTCACTGAGTTTTTAGATAATTTGCTAATTTACAAGAATGGAATGATTTAGATGAATCGCATGAGTGACCTCAACTCGTGTTTTATACTAGAAGTAATAGCAAGACGTCTACCTACTCGACTGCAAAGGAAGTGGGTGAAGATAAGCTCCCGTATGGAGGATGAGGGTATCGAGCCAAAGTTTGATGATATCCTGAAACTAGTAAATACTAGTGTCAATGAATCTATGAGCAAGTTCGCCAGTCTATTAGATCTCACCCCTAGAATAGAGCAGTCTGAGGGTAAAACGCACTCATTGATGACGAATAAGCCTCAGAGAGGTGGATATCGAGAAGACTCCATGATGTCTAGTAATGCATATAGACCTAGTGAGTGTAACAGGTTTCGTAGTACATCCTCAACAGATAAGTTACAAGATGCAAGACAAACACGGCTTTGTTTTACACGTGTGCAAGAGGTGCATACAGAAGTGAACTGTGAACCAGTGAGCAAGTTCAGTGATAAGCTAAATGTAAACTCCAGGTCTGACTCCGAATTGTGTGACGATAACGTTGTTGTGAAGAAGTCTGTAGTTGCAACTGGTAAGCCGTTGTTGAATAGAGTGTCACAGAATAGAGTTACTGCTTCAGAGTGCAGTTCTGACTCCACAAATTTACAAAGTATAACTAGTCAGAGTGAAGTTATAAAACCTTTAATGATTTGTGAGGAGGAACCAAAATTGTCTACTTCTGTTATTAAAGAGTTTGAAAATGATGAAGTTGACGGTAAAGTGAATATTCGTGATAATGATCATGATACTTCACAGTTGTCTTTGGTTGATCATTATGAGATGAGGGATATGCCTACTACTGCTAAGTTAAATAAAGGTTCTGTACAACTACAACGTGAAGTAGAATTGAACGCAGATGCAGTTCCAAAAGGTGGGAATACTTGTGAGACAGTCAGTGTAATTGATCAGCGTGTAGCCCACCTATCATCAGATGATAGTGCTAAACCCGAACTAGTAGTGAAAGACAGCAGTGGTGGTAATCTTGCAGTTGGACAACTATCTGAGAGCCGAACAAGAACAGCTTCTGATCCACCACTAAGTTCATCACCTTGTGTCACTCAGTCATCGTTGGTGCTGTCATCCACAATGAAACAGACGCCCATCAACTCAAGTATCTTGTGCAATGACTATGATAGTATTGGTGCGTTTGAAAAGACGAAAGATATTGCTCAGTTTAGTGAGAATAAGCCAAGTGTAAACGAGAGAGTAATTGTTAAATTGACTTGCATGAATAAAGGCATTTCTAGTTTCAAGTTACTAATTGAATGTTATTATCTTTGGTGTAAATTACTCTGTTTCTACACTTGGTTGATGAGATATGTCGTGTGTTTGTTGGTCATCTATATTCTACGATACAATGACATGAGCGTGTTACCGTTCAGATTTGAGGATATAGCTGATAGAAGGAAGTCAGCAAATGAACTCTGCGACGATTTTCCAACCTAGAGCGTCAACCTGAGAAGGGTTGTAGGCGTACTGCTGTAAGTCCTACAATTCTTCAAAGGGTAGCGCATCAATGAGCAGTCCAATGTGCTTGGTGTATGATCTTGCACATATGTTCATATTGTATATACTGAATTGATATCATCTGTCATCTAGCTGTTGGTAATTCTGTTTGTGTCCGGACGACTTCCACTTGGATCATCAACCTGAGAAGGAATGTAGGCGTACTGCTGTAAGTCCTACAGTTCTTCAAGGGTAGTTTGTCATGCCGGAATCCACAACATTTGATGTGTTGATTGTACATATGTTTGTGTTAAATAGTTGTGTGAGTTCCAATTATCGTAATTGTTGGTTAATCTTGTTTGTGTCCGTACATTCCACAAATTACAATCGTCAACCTGAGAAGGGTTGTAGGCGTACTGGTGTAAGTCCTGCAATTCTTCAAAGGAATTCCATCAAGATGTGATCCGCGAGTTTTTGTGTACAGTTTGTATATATGTGTGGTGTGTCATATCAATTGGTGTTTTTGGATTCATTGTGTTTACTTGTTGTTTTCGTAACTTGTTGTTATTGCATAATTTTGTTAAAATTTTCGTCGTGATTACTTCTGAAGTTGTTTCTAGTCTTCTACATACGTGAAGGAATTGATTGATGTTAAAGACAGCAGATGGGTCGTATACGCCGGGGAGGCTATTGCTGAGAATGAAATGCACACGGAGATAATTGTTAGCTGCGGTCCCACACGCCGGGGAGAAAGAGTGTAAACGACTGAGGCTCGCATACGTCACCGTCACTAGAACTGAGGCAGAATGAGTGACAAGCGATTGCAGTGGTAATTGGTAGTGAGTAGATAAGAGTATGTGCCTTGACTATCATGAGGTGATGCTATGGTCACGTTACATTCTGCAAGAGTCATTCTAGCAAGTGGCGATTGTGTTGCAAGAGGATGCCTTTAACTGGAGGCGCAGGTCGTCATCGATGTGTGAGATTGTGCTGTGGGTATGCTTGTGGTGTGTTGGCTTTTCTGTTTGTTTTCCATTTCAGCTCTGTCCGTGTGACCCAGGTTCTCGCAATGGCATCCAAGTCAACGTGTATTGGTCGTGAAGGAAAAAAGGGATGTGTCCCTTTTTTGCCGGGGAGTGTCAATGTAGTTGAAGATTGAACGATCAATTCTTGGTTGTTTGCTCAAAACCAACTTCCCCAATTTTCGCGTAGGCTTCGATACACCAGTCATCGTCTCATCGGTCGCTGTTCAGAAAGAAGTCAGACCAAAACTGTCAGAAGTAATCTTGTGATTTATTATTGTAATATTTGTTCACAGACCTTAGTTCAATATTATTTTTATATGTTGGTGTAACAATAAAGAATTCCCAAGCGGCCAATCGGTGTATTGGTTTTTGCGTCCGTTATTACTAAGCGTTTCTGAGCAACTTCAGGGAACAGCGTGAGTCCCAGCGTAGCAAGAGCTGGGCATTGATGGTTTACGAGACTTGGCTGACGCATATAATACCCAAGTTAATAATGCCTTTATTAAACCTTTTCAGACATATGGAAACACATATATGTTCCGTGTACGCAGATGGAACTTTCTGGCAGTAACAGAGGACTACTCATCTGAATTACCTGTACATTTGTAATCTAATTTTTGTATAATAAACAATTTTTCAATGAATCTGTATTCCTTCTGTTGTAATGCGATTGTGTTCCGGTAACATAAGTAACACGTGCTAAGTTAGGAGTTGAGGGTAAACTGTTAGGAGTAAATGCGGCGTCTGGAAAACTTTTGTTTACGTGATTATATGAGCACATAGCGACGTATCGTGTCCTGTGGCTGAGAACCCTAGGCATTCTGTCTTTAATTATTGCGATAACCGTAGTTGCACTAAGTTATACATCTAACAGCATATGTATAGTCTCTCCTTATGGTACATTGCAATATGCAGAAATCACAAGCAGACTATCTCAGGTAGATTTATTTTCACTTTGTGACTATGGATCGCGAATCAGTATATGTATTCTGCTAAGACGACAGATAACTCGAAACGCTTTATAATCGCGATACCTCCTCTACGATTTAGACATATTTACTTTATCTGGCTACAACATAATCTTTTACCAATAGGCTTCTCCTAATATCGACATTTTGAACTTTTGCGCTACAGGTGTTCAGTTTCTGCGTGAATCATTTTTCCTTAATATTTTGGAAAAAGGCGTGAGGCTAGCAACCCCACCCTGTAATCAAAGTTGCTACAGCAACTTCAGCATGATGAATCTCTTTGCGCCAAAAGAAAAACTCCGTGTGGGGACATGGGACGTTCGCACTATGTACGAGACTGGGAAAGCTGCCCAGGTCGCAAACGAGATGAAAAGATACGGAATCCAAGCACTGGAAATATGTGTAAGCAGATGGAACGGGAATGGAATCACCAAATTGTCAACGGGTGATTCAGTGATCTACTCCAGTCACCCAGAAGATAACCACACGCACACCGAGGGCGTGGCTATCATTATGTTACCAACGGCAACAAAGGCCCTGATGCAGTGGGAGGCGATCTCGTCCAGGATAATAACCGCCAGATTCAACTCCAAAGAAAAAAATGTGTCAATTATACAATGTTATGCACACACAAACAACGCAGACCTCGAAAATAAAGAAGAATTCTACAGACAACTACAGGCAACAATGGACAATACTTCAGCTGGCGACAATAAAATAGTAATTGGAGCATGAACGCCAAATTGGGACCAGACAACACAGGAAGGGAACTCATCATGGTTAGAGAAGCTGTCGGAGAAATGAATGAAAACGTAGAACTCTTCGCCGACTTCTGCGCCTGGCAGCGTATACAAACACAAAGATATACACAAGGCTACATGGGTGTCACCAGACGGGCAAACCAAAAACCAAATCGACTTCGTCTCAATCTCAAGAAGTGGAGGCGCAGCCTACTGGACACAAAAGCAAGAAGAGGAGCAGACGTTGGCTCAGAGCACTATCTCGTACAAAGGACGATCCAAATCAAAATAAAAGCTTTCAGGAAAACAGGAGCTGCAGATAGACCACAAGCCAAGTTCAACGCTCAAAAGCTGAAGGACCAGGCTACAAAAGACATCTTCATTGCTAACATAAGGGAAAAAGCTGAGACACAAATCAACACCAGCAAAAAGGTCAGGGTCGAATTGCACTGGAACAACTTGAAAACGTGTGGAGTCAAACCTGCTTGGAAGTCCTGGGCAGAAAGAAGAGACAGGACAAACAGTGGCTCACTACGGACACTTGGAAACTAATAGAAGAGAGAGGGATGGAGAAACAAAAGATTATCCGGTGCACTGACGAGTAAAAAACCAGGAGATAATGGCGTCAGTAAGTGCGGACTCGGCCGCCTCCTTGTTCGATTGTCCAACCGGATTGAGGAGGGTGCGCGAAAGCGTCACCATTCCCATTCGGTATGGAGGAACTGGCCTGTGCTGAGCGGTTAACCATAACCATGCTTTTTATTATCAATCAAAATAACCCGACAACAAACAACACACTGTCAACAATTAACACAACACACCCTACTTACACTAACAATCATTATCAACATACAACATTCAACAGGGAAATGCAATCAAACACAACACAATACAACCAAACTCAACGCAAATAAACGCTCCGGACACACAATAATCACCATACTAATTGAAACACAAACCAATTATTCATCAATGCACAATACCCCATGTCCTCTGCGAAGTACGATCTCAGCCTGCACATCAGACACTCATCCAGCCAGCTGAATTCCACACACCTCATCTCAAACGCACCATCTGCACATCATTCACACTCCCTCTAACAACCCCATTTTCTATCGCCAACCATCACTGTCCACATGAAATCAAGCACTACAGACAACCCATCAAGCACACAACTTCTCACCAACAGGCGAAAATCCCTCTTGTAAACCCTCATGGTGCACTCGCTATATACTACTCTCCACCTTTATCAGTAGATCGCAGTAAATACTGGAATTGAATTCTCTCAGACTTAATTGCAATGAATCAGGCGGCGTGTTGATGTCGGTCGTCTGAGTGATTCAGTCAGTCTGTGTTGCCTTCAGTGTCCCTGTTTGTCAGTGTGTGATATCTCTTGCCACTTCTTCAAAAGAAGTGGTCGTGACGAGGTCTCAGGCGGCCAGGAATGATCTGTGACCATGGTATAAATATATGTATATGTCTATATGCATATATATATATATATTTTGTGTGTGTGTGTGTGGAGTTGTTAGTGGTGATAGTGTCGGTGAGAGTGCAGTGTCAGTTGTTAGTGCGATGAATGTAAGAGTGTTGGCTAGTTATTGAGTGTATTGTGTGCGCTGGCGTGTGTGGTTGTGTGGTGAAGGGTATTGGGAGGGTTGAATGCATGTTGAGTGTTGCGAGTTGTCAGTCACGTCTCGTAAACCGTTAATGCCTAGATCTTGCTACGCTCGGGCTGACGCTGTTCCTTGAAGTTGCTCAGAAACGCTTAGTAATAACGGACGCAAAAACCAATACACCGATTGGCCGCTTGGGAATTCTTTATTGTTACACCAACATATAAAAATAATATTGAACTAAGGTCTGTGAACAAATATTACAATAATAAATCACAAGATTACTTCTGACAGTTTTGGTCTGACTTCTTTCTGAACAGCGACCGATGAGACGATGACTGTTGTATTGATGCCTCCGCGAAAATTGGGGAAGTTGGTTTTGAGCAAACAACCAAGAATTGATCGTTCAATCTTCAACTACATTGACACTCCCCGGCAAAAAAGGGATCCAACCCTTTTTTCCTTCACGACCAATACACGTTGACTTGGATGCCATTGCGAGAACCTGGGTCACACGGACAGAGCTGAAATGGAAAACAAACAGAAAAGCCAACACACCACAAGCATACCCACAGCACAATCTCACACATCGATGACGACCTGCGCCTTCCAGTTAAAGGCATCCTCTTGCAACACAATCGCCACTTGCTAGAATGACTCTTGCAGAATGCAACGTGACCATAGCATCACCTCATGATACTCTACGCACATCCTCTTATCTACTCACTACCAATTACCACTGCAATCGCTTGTCACTCATTCTGCCTCAGTTCTAGTAACGGTGACGCATGCGAGCCTCAGTCGTTTACACTCTTTCTCCCCGGCGTGTCGGACCGCAGCTAACAATTATCTCCGTGTGCATTTCATTCTCAGCAATAGCCTCCCCGGCGTATACGACCCATCTGCTGTCCTTAACATCAATCAATTCATTCACGTATGTAGAAGACTCGAAACAACTTCAGAAGTAATCACGACGAAAATTTTAACAAAATTATGCAATAACAACAAGTTACGAAAACAACAAGTAAACACAATGAATCCAAAAACACCAATTGATATGACACACCACACATATATACAAACTGTACACAAAAACTCGCGGATCATGTCTTGATGGAATTCCTTTGAAGAATCGCAGGACTTACACCAGTACGCCTACAACCCTTCACAGGTTGACGATTGTAAGTTGTGGAATGTCCGGACACAAACATTTTTTTTTTTTTTTTTTTTTTTTTTTTTTTTTTTTTTTTTTTTTTTTTTTTTTTTTTTTTTTTTTTTTTTTTTTTTTTTTTTTTTTTTTTTTTTTTTTTTTTTTTTTTTTTTTTTTTTTTTTTTTTTTTTTTTTTTTTTTTTTTTTTTTTTTTTTTTTTTTTTTTTTTTTTTTTTTTTTTTTTTTGAATTACCAACAGCTAGATGACAGATGATATCAATTCAGTATATACAATATGAACATATGTACAAAATCACACACCGAGCACATTGGACTGCTCATTGATGCGCTACCCTTTGAAGAATTGTAGGACTTACAGCAGTACGCCTACAACCCTTCTCAGGTTGACGCTCTAGGTTGGAAAATCATCTAGTGTTTCATCCTCCGACTCTCTACTCTCAGCACCTTCCAGTAGACACAGTTTTCTGATATCTCGCACCAACATGCCACAACTAGTTCTCACCTCAACCGTCCTCACCAATCCATCACCACTACAGATCAGCCTTACTACCACTCCCAAAGGCCACCTACCTGTGGCACATTTATCTGCTACTAATACTATGTCACCAACCTTTAAGTTTCGGCACAACTTTTTCCACTTGTCCCTGGTTTGCAGTGTTAGAACATACTCCTTTAACCATCTTTTCCAAAATATATCTTTCATGTGCCTGGCTTGTTTCCATCTTTTAATCGTAGGTATTCCTTCCCCGCTTGCGTCCTCTATGCCAGGGTTGCCTCTCAATAACAATAATTTATTTGGGGTTAACACATCAAAATCCTTGACGTCGTCCCTCACAGGTGATAACGGCCGGTCATTTAATATTCGTTCAGCTTCACAAAAAAATGTCTCCAGCGTTTCGTCATTCAAACTCTGGTTTTTAATTATGGAGCTTAAAATACGCTTGATAATTCCTATAAGTCTTTCCCATAGCCCACCTCTATGGCTGGCATGTGGTGGATTGAAGTGCCACTCGATGTTCCTTTTCAGTAACTCTTCCTGAACTCTCGTTTGAGACCTTCGAAGTATTCTTTAAGCTCGGCGTGACAGCCAACAAAATTAGTCCCTCTGTCGCTGAACATCATCTTCGGTACACCCCGGCGATTTATAAATCTATGTAATGCTAGCACGAATGAATCAGTAGTTAGCGAATGAACCATCTCAATATGCACAGCTCTCATTTTCAAACAGGTGAATAAACAGCCATATCTTTTACATAGGGTTCTGCCTCTCTTCACTACAAAAGGTCCGAACAAATCCACCCCAACGTACTCAAATGGATAATTCCCTTCAGAAGCTTGCCACGCTGGGAGTGGTGCCATCATCTGCTGTACTGGACGAGCATTTCGGAGTTTACATTCCATGCACTTATCAATTATTTTACGGACAGCAGTACCTCCCTTCACTATCCAGAACTTACATCGAATACTTGATAGTACTTGCGAAGTACCCAAATGACCTTCAAGAACATGGTAGTGTCTTATAATGAGATCAGTGACTGGATGGTAGCAAGGTAATAAAGCCGGATGACGGGTCTCATATGACGATTCTAACATTTGTAGACGTCCACCAACTCTAGCGATCCCTTCGGAAACTATCGGAGATAATCTATCTAACCGCACCTTGAAATCTGCGAAATCGGGACTATCCTCCTTGGCAATCTCACCCCACGCTTCCCACTGAGCAGCCCTCAAAATCGCTAACTCTGCATTTCTAATATCTTCGACTCTCAAAGGCCCCACATTCATATTTTCGTATCCCGCAAGATGCATGACCTTTAAATACGTAACATATCGTGTCAACCACGCAACCGCTTTCAGTAGTTTGTACCAAGAAGAATAATATTTAAAAAGTGGATGTAAACCTGAATGTCTTTCTTGAGTAGATGTTAAACTGACACTTGTCTTCAACTCCAAGGCACACTCGTTTATCGGTGGTTCATCTTCTCTACGAGGCCACATACTATCAGCCCTTAGCAAGAACTCTGGACCTTTCCACCACTTATTTTTAACCACATTCATATCAATAACTCCTCGCGAGGCTAGATCAGCTGGATTTTTTCCAGACGGTACGTACCTCCACTGCTCAACAGTTGTTAGTTCACGAATTTGAGATACTCTGTTAGCTACAAAACATGCATATCTTGCTGACTCGTTGCGTATATAATATATCACAGACATCGAATCAGTCCAAAACGTTACGGGATGCTTGGGGTAATCCAACTCTTTACACACCGTTGTGAATAACTGCGCAGCTAGTAAGGCGGCATTAAGTTCTAATCTCGGAATCGAAACCGTCTTTAGAGGTGCAACTCTAGATTTACCCATCACCAGGCTAACATCTATATCATTCCTTAAGGTGGTTCTGATGTATACGGCTGCACCAAATCCAACCTCAGAGGCATCAGAAAAAACATGGAAGTCAATTATATCATGATTTCTCGACGGCTTAAGTGGACGTGAGACGGAATGTAGATTCAGCATTCTTAAACTGTTAACCCACCCCTTCCACTCTTCTCTCTGCCTCTCACTTAATGGTTCATCCCACTGTAACCCTTTCCTGCATGTCTCTTGAAATAACCTCCTAGCCGGAAGTAGATAAGGTGCTACTAATCCAAGTGGGTCAAACACGGACGACAACACAGAGAGCACACCTCTCCGAGTAACTGGCTTATCAATATCACCAACACTAAATCCAAAGGTATCAGAGTTCACATCCCATCGCATACCTAATGTGCGTTCAACTGGTAGAGTATCAACAGGCAAATCTCGTACGGTAGGTGCTCTGTCTTCTGGATCTATATGCTTCAAAACGTCTAGGCTGTTCGAGACCCACTTAGTTAGACGAAAGCCGGCCTTAGCTAACACTTCAGTGATGCTTGTTGCAAATCTAACTGCAGACTTATCATCATCGAAGGAGGCTAAACAATCATCCACGTAGAAGCAACAATCTATGACGTCCAGCAAATCATTAGAACCAAATGTGGACACTGCCTTTCGTAGAGCAAAATTAGCACAAAATGGGGAGGATGTGGCACCAAATGGATGCACTGTCATCCTATATTCTGACACCTTACCACAAGGACCGTCATCAAACCACAAAAACCTCAAGTGATCTCTGTCACTCTCTGGCACCTTCACCTGTAGGAACATTTCCTCAATATCCGCCGCGACAGCAACTGTAAACTTTCTGAATCTCAATAGCAGTCCCACTAATGAGCTCACGCAATCTGGGCCACTATACAGATTATCATTTAAAGAGACTCCTTCGTGTTTCGCAGAACAATCAAACACCACACGGAGTTTACCTGGCTTCCTCGGGTTAAAGACGGGATGATGGGGCAAATACCACTTCCCTGGCTCACTCTGATCAACTAGTCTTTCAACGTAACCCTTCATTATATGTTTATCGACGACTTCCTTATA
Source organism: Trichobilharzia regenti (assembly GCA_944472135.2). Taxonomy (NCBI): domain Eukaryota; kingdom Metazoa; phylum Platyhelminthes; class Trematoda; order Strigeidida; family Schistosomatidae; genus Trichobilharzia; species Trichobilharzia regenti. The sequence continues at coordinate 129,793,424 of OX235262.1, read as the reverse complement.
TTTGGACCAGAGTTCTGCATCTGACAGGAATTTCTTCTGTAAACCCATTAGTCTCTTAAGAGCAACTTTCCTATTACAAACCAACTGTCTATCTTTGAATCTCCATGGTAGGCCAACGCTGAAACGCCCGTTTTCGTATTTACAAGAGTCCTCGGCTATTTTAACTGCTTTTAAGTCTTCTACAGAACGACCCTTCCCTGGGACACCGCAGTCACAAAACTCCTTGTCATACATATTTTTAATCATAGTTTCTAGTTTGTCCCCATCGTTTGTAACTAATGATGATATGTGGACTATGGGTATAGGTCCTCTCACTGTCCATCCCAGTGGTGTTTTCGTCGCAAACAGATCATCTCTACCTCCAAATCTCTCTTCTAATACCTTGTGAGCTTCTGGCACACTACATCCAATGAGTACTCTCACTCTTCCATCTTGCAATGTTGGAAGAGGTATGTCACACAGGTATGGCTTACCGACAACCGTTTCACGACTAGGTACTATAGCTTCGCCAAGTTTCATACTGGAGGTAGTGTAAGCAGTATCCACTTCCACGGTCTCCCCAGTAGCCAAGGATTCTAACTGAAATGACACTCGCTCACATACTACTGTTTTCGCAGAATTGAAAGTATTTACAACCAAGGGTTGCTTTGGGCCTTTAATACCCAAGCAACCAGCCAGTTCAGCATCTATCAATGTAACGTCTGAACCATTATCCAACAATGCATAAGTCTCTACTGAAGATTTCGGTCCTTTCACCTTAACTGGTAATACCCCTAAGAAAACTTGTGGGATGTCAAGGGGTCTAGAGATACTATTACAATTAACCGAATTCCCAGGTTCGTTCACTGTTCTCAGAAGTGGGTGCATATCCGTTAAACCACTACTTCCTTTATTTGTCGCCTTACAATTCCACTTTGTATGCCCAATCTTTAAACAACTGAAACACAGCCGCTTCTGCTTTGCCATTTTTAACCTTTCTACGGGTGACATAGCGATAAAGCGATTACAATCACTCAATTGATGCATGTTATGGCAGACAATACACTCATCCTTTCTCGTTGTGTCTTGAGACTTCACCACAAATGCCTTCCTTATATTCACTGGTTCCTTAGGTTCTACCTTAGAATGCAAAATGCTGGCGAATTTGCCCATCGCCTGGTTGACACTGTCCTTCACCAGTCTAAGAATATCATCAAACCTTGGCTCGATACCCTCCTCCTCTATACGAGAGCTTATTTTTACCCATTTCCTTTGCAGCCGAGTAGGTAGGCGTCTTGCAATTACCTCTAGGACTGAGCTGGAGTTGAGGTCACTCATGCAATTCATAGAAATCAAGGTATTCTTATAAGTCATAAGATTATCTAAAAACTCAGTAAGTGCCTTGGAGTCATCTTGAAGTTGACTGCCATTACCTTTGACAGCTTCGTATACGTTCCTTACAATCATCGAAGGTCTTCCAAACCTTTGACGTAATATGCTCATAGCCTCAGCGTATCCCTCATTAGGGGGCATGAGCTTACAGCACTGTATAGCTCTTGAAGCATCTCCAGTGCAATACCTCATCAAATACATCAATTTCAATTCATCACTTAATAAAAAACTACTCAGCATGATCTCAAACTCCTTTACAAACTGTAAATAATCGGCCGGGTTTCCATCAAAACACCGTGGTTCAAATTTAGGGAGTTTGATGTTCCTATTATCCCTGAACGGCGAAACAGTAACATCAACCATGTCATGCTTAACATCAGACACATCGTTACAATTAACAGACAAGTCACCATGACTTACTTTCCTGTTTGCATCCAAGACACTCTGTCCCTTCTTTGACCCAGGCATTGTTGAACTTGACCCAATTCCAAAAACGTTCCAGATATTGCTTGTTCAAAGAGGACTTGACCGGCACCAGGAAAGATGAACGGTGACTATCCAAACTTTCACCAACTGTTTGAATCCGAGAGATCTGTTTCTACTATCAGAAACTGTCAGTCACGTCTCGTAAACCGTTAATGCCCAGCTCTTGCTACGCTCGGGCTCACGCTGTTCCTTGAAGTTGCTCAGAAACGCTTAGTAATAACGGACGCAAAACCAAAACACCGATTGAACGCTTGGGAATTCTTTATTGTTACACCAACATATAAAAATAATATTGAACTAAGGTCTGTGAACAAATATTACAATAATAAATCACAAGATTACTTCTGACAGTTTTGGCCTGACTTCTTTCTGAACAGCGACCGATGAGACGATGATTGTCGTATTGATGCATTCAAAAAAATTGGCGAAGTTGATATTGAGCAAATAACCATGAATTGATTATTAAATATTCAACAAAATTGACACGAGTATCGTGGCTAATGTGGTTTGATGGGGTGTGGCAGAGGACATGGTGTATTGTGCATTGATGAATAATTGGTTTGTGTTTCAATTAGTATGGTGATTATTGTGTGTCCGGAGCGTTTATTTGCGTTGCGTTTGGTTGTGTTGTGTTTGATTGCATTTCCCTGTTGAATGTTGTATGTTGATAATGATTGTTAGTGTAAGTAATAATAATAATAACAATAATCACTTTATTCCACAACAATAAAAATTTACAGCATGGAATTTTCAGCGTTTCTTTTACATATTGCGATGGTTTAGCTCTGTTTATAATTATATAATATATAAAATGTTAAAATATTGATAGTTAATAGGAAAAAATAATAAAAAAAAAAAATAAATTAAAATAAAAAACCCAACAAAATCATACCATTTCTAGGTCATAGTGAATAATAAATAAATAATATAACAAATAACACTTGCATTAATATGCATCATTTCATTTTATAGTTTAGTTACTGATTCAAAAGTTGTAAAAGTTCTTTTCTGATATTTGTCTCTTCACACAATACTCGTGCCAAATATGGAACGGTCGAATTTTTATATTTTGTAGTACGAGCATAAATGTTTATAAAATTTCTTCTGGTCTTACCCGAAGAGATACAAGGAAACAATTGTGAATAAAGAGGATGTTCACTATCAGATAAGATAACTTTAGCTAAGTGTTTACAAGAATTCATATGCCTATTGACAACAGTGTCATTTAGTTCAGTCAAAGGGATAGCACTGACCCTACTTACAGCCCTCAATGTTCTTCGTAGTATTATATGATCTTTCTTGAGTAGCCCAGGGAAGAATAATGGAGAACAATAAAGAATGATAGGCAAAACACATGAATTAATAAATTGTATGATAAGAGATTGAGTTATACCTGAGTGTCTCAACTTCTTTATGTAATAAGTCAGACGGAAAACTTTCTTAGAAACTATAAGAATATGAGACGACCAGCAAAGATTTGACGAGAAACTAATGCCAAGATAAGAAACACTTGACTTACTCTCTATCGTGGTACCATCAATATTACAACAATCGTGAGATCGAATCAATCTATGCATGTCTTTTTCACTTCTCAAGCTAAAATCAACAGTGTTACATTTAGTTGGATTGAGTTTAAGACCATTTGAGCGAGACCAATCCTTAACTTCAGCTAGGAAGCCAATCATATAGGAACAATCCGATGTGGCAACTACAGGGACAGAAACGGTCAGGTCATCAGCATACTTAATGAAGTTAACTTTGGGTGAGTTAGGAAGGTCATGCAAAAAGAAAGAGAAAAGAAATGGAGAAAGTACTGCACCTTGAGGCACAAACAAAGTAGGGTGTGTTGTGTTAATTGTTGACAGTGTGTTGTTTGTTGTCGGGTTATTTTGATTGATAATAAAAAGCATGGTTATGGTTAACCGCTCAGCACAGGCCAGTTCCTCCATACCGAATGGGAATGGTGACGCTTTCGCGCACCCTCCTCAATCCGGCTGGACGATCGAACAAGGAGGCGGCCGAGTCCGCACTTACTGACGCCATAAGCAGCCAGCCAGACGGACAGCCACACACCCGCTTCACGCTCGGGACTAGGCCGCACTGATCATCATCGCGGTTGGTTAGCCAGGGTCAAGTTTGTTTGACGTCCTGGTGATACGTACTATAGGACTGATCCCTAGAAGTACGATCTCAGCCTGCACATCAGACACTCATCCAGCCAGCTGAATTCCACACACCTCATCTCAAACGCACCATTTGCACATCATTCACACTCCCTCTAACAACCCCATTTTCTATCGCCAACCATCACTGTCCACATGAAATCAAGCACTACAGACAACCCATCAAGCACACAACTTCTCACCAACAGGCGAAAATCCCTCTTGTAAACCCTCATGGTGCACTCGCTATATACTACTCTCCACCTTTATCAGTAGTTCGCAGTAAATACTGGAATTGAATTCTCTCAGACTTAATTGCAATGAATCAGGCGGCGTGTTGATGTCGGTCGTCTGAGTGATTCAGTCAGTCTGTGTTGCCTTCAGTGTCCCTGTTTGTCAGTGTGTGATATCTCTTGCCACTTCTTCAAAAGAAGTGGTCGTGACGAGGTCTCAGGCGGCTAGGAATGATCTGTGACCATGGTATAAATATATGTATATGTATGTATGCATATATATATATATATTTGTGTGTGTGTGTGTGTGTGGAGTTGTTAGTGGTGATAGTGTCGGTGAGAGTGCAGTGTCAGTTGTTACTGCGATGAATGTAAGAGTGTTGGCTAGTTATTGAGTGTATTGTGTGCGTATGCGTGTGTGGTTGTGTGATGAAGGGTATTGGGAGGGTTGAATGCATGTTGAGTGTTGCGAGTGTTGTTGTGAATGTGGTTTGATGGGGTGTGGCAGAGGACATGGTGTATTGTGCATTGATGAATAATTGGTTTGTGTTTCAATTAGTATGGTGATTATTGTGTGTCCGGAGCGTTTATTTGCGTTGAGTTTGGTTGTATTGTGTTGTGTTGTGTTGTGTTTGATTGCATTTCCCTGTTGAATGTTGTATGTTGATAATGATTGTTAGTGTAAGTAGGGTGTGTTGTGTTAATTGTTGACAGTGTGTTGTTTGTTGTCGGGTTATTTTGATTGATAATAAAAAGCATGGTTATGGTTAACCGCTCAGCACAGGCCAGTTCCTCCATACCGAATGGGAATGGTGACGCTTTCGCGCACCCTCCTCAATCCGGCTGGACGATCGAACAAGGAGGCGGCCGAGTCCGCACTTACTGACGCCATAAGCAGCCAGCCAGACGGACAGCCACACACCCGCTTCACGCTCGGGACTAGGCCGCACTGATCATCATCGCGGTTGGTTAGCCAGGGTCAAGTTTGTTTGACGTCCTGGTGATACGTACTATAGGACTGATCCCTAGAAGTACGATCTCAGCCTGCACATCAGACACTCATCCAGCCAGCTGAATTCCACACACCTCATCTCAAACGCACCATTTGCACATCATTCACACTCCCTCTAACAACCCCATTTTCTATCGCCAACCATCACTGTCCACATGAAATCAAGCACTACAGACAACCCATCAAGCACACAACTTCTCACCAACAGGCGAAAATCCCTCTTGTAAACCCTCATGGTGCACTCGCTATATACTACTCTCCACCTTTATCAGTAGTTCGCAGTAAATACTGGAATTGAATTCTCTCAGACTTAATTGCAATGAATCAGGCGGCGTGTTGATGTCGGTCGTCTGAGTGATTCAGTCAGTCTGTGTTGCCTTCAGTGTCCCTGTTTGTCAGTGTGTGATATCTCTTGCCACTTCTTCAAAAGAAGTGGTCGTGACGAGGTCTCAGGCGGCTAGGAATGATCTGTGACCATGGTATAAATATATGTATATGTATGTATGCATATATATATATATATTTGTGTGTGTGTGTGTGTGTGGAGTTGTTAGTGGTGATAGTGTCGGTGAGAGTGCAGTGTCAGTTGTTACTGCGATGAATGTAAGAGTGTTGGCTAGTTATTGAGTGTATTGTGTGCGTATGCGTGTGTGGTTGTGTGATGAAGGGTATTGGGAGGGTTGAATGCATGTTGAGTGTTGCGAGTGTTGTTGTGAATGTGGTTTGATGGGGTGTGGCAGAGGACATGGTGTATTGTGCATTGATGAATAATTGGTTTGTGTTTCAATTAGTATGGTGATTATTGTGTGTCCGGAGCGTTTATTTGCGTTGAGTTTGGTTGTATTGTGTTGTGTTGTGTTGTGTTTGATTGCATTTCCCTGTTGAATGTTGTATGTTGATAATGATTGTTAGTGTAAGTAGGGTGTGTTGTGTTAATTGTTGACAGTGTGTTGTTTGTTGTCGGGTTATTTTGATTGATAATAAAAAGCATGGTTATGGTTAACCGCTCAGCACAGGCCAGTTCCTCCATACCGAATGGGAATGGTGACGCTTTCGCGCACCCTCCTCAATCCGGCTGGACGATCGAACAAGGAGGCGGCCGAGTCCGCACTTACTGACGCCATAAGCAGCCAGCCAGACGGACAGCCACACACCCGCTTCACGCTCGGGACTAGGCCGCACTGATCATCATCGCGGTTGGTTAGCCAGGGTCAAGTTTGTTTGACGTCCTGGTGATACGTACTATAGGACTGATCCCTAGAAGTACGATCTCAGCCTGCACATCAGACACTCATCCAGCCAGCTGAATTCCACACACCTCATCTCAAACGCACCATTTGCACATCATTCACACTCCCTCTAACAACCCCATTTTCTATCGCCAACCATCACTGTCCACATGAAATCAAGCACTACAGACAACCCATCAAGCACACAACTTCTCACCAACAGGCGAAAATCCCTCTTGTAAACCCTCATGGTGCACTCGCTATATACTACTCTCCACCTTTATCAGTAGTTCGCAGTAAATACTGGAATTGAATTCTCTCAGACTTAATTGCAATGAATCAGGCGGCGTGTTGATGTCGGTCGTCTGAGTGATTCAGTCAGTCTGTGTTGCCTTCAGTGTCCCTGTTTGTCAGTGTGTGATATCTCTTGCCACTTCTTCAAAAGAAGTGGTCGTGACGAGGTCTCAGGCGGCTAGGAATGATCTGTGACCATGGTATAAATATATGTATATGTATGTATGCATATATATATATATATTTGTGTGTGTGTGTGTGTGTGGAGTTGTTAGTGGTGATAGTGTCGGTGAGAGTGCAGTGTCAGTTGTTACTGCGATGAATGTAAGAGTGTTGGCTAGTTATTGAGTGTATTGTGTGCGTATGCGTGTGTGGTTGTGTGATGAAGGGTATTGGGAGGGTTGAATGCATGTTGAGTGTTGCGAGTGTTGTTGTGAATGTGGTTTGATGGGGTGTGGCAGAGGACATGGTGTATTGTGCATTGATGAATAATTGGTTTGTGTTTCAATTAGTATGGTGATTATTGTGTGTCCGGAGCGTTTATTTGCGTTGAGTTTGGTTGTGTTGTGTTGTGTTGTGTTTGATTGCATTTCCCTGTTGAATGTTGTATGTTGATAATGATTGTTAGTGTAAGTAGGGTGTGTTGTGTTAATTGTTGACAGTGTGTTGTTTGTTGTCGGGTTATTTTGATTGATAATAAAAAGCATGGTTATGGTTAACCGCTCAGCACAGGCCAGTTCCTCCATACCGAATGGGAATGGTGACGCTTTCGCGCACCCTCCTCAATCCGGCTGGACGATCGAACAAGGAGGCGGCCGAGTCCGCACTTACTGACGCCATAAGCAGCCAGCCAGACGGACAGCCACACACCCGCTTCACGCTCGGGACTAGGCCGCATGTTATAAATATATATATATATATATATATGTTTATGTATACGTATATTTGCATATATATATATGTATTTGTGTGTGTATGGAGTTCGTATTGGTGATAGTGTCGGTGAAAATGCAGTGTCAGTTGTTACTGCGATGAATGTATGTTTGTGGGCTAATTATTGAGTTGTGTGACTGTACTCTTTGCTTATTTTACCTCTAATTCCTCTGTATTTTTCCTTCGTGATATTTGAATTTTTTTGACATATTATTTTTACTATTATTGGTAGCTCATCTGTTAATTGTAACATTTCATCATAATCATACACCTACCACCCATACATCCCTGTTTAACTCTCAGTCAGGAAGTTTGGTACTTATGCTACCGATGGCATCCTGTAAAAACCACATCACTACTACTGAAAGTTAGAAAGGTTAATAACTTATGTTCCACCTGAAACTTAAGAAATGAAAAAAATTAATTCACTGCGCACAAATGAGCCTTATTATTTTTGGCCATTTAACTTTTTGGGATCTTCCCTTCCCTTCGGTTATCAGACACACTTATTTGGCAATTGATATCTCAAGAGCATGCTTTAACGTCCATAAAACGAAAAATATCGACTGCATAAACCTATTTATATGCGAAATATGTCATTTTTTAATGGAAAATGAGTTAGTCAAAGCGATTTTTAAAATCTGTGGTATTTCTCGCATTCATTATTATTATGATATACAAATAAAGTATAATTACATTTTAATAGTTTACACACAATGATAAGTTTTGTTATTGGTAATATTTCGAGCAAAATTACTGCCCGTGTTCACACCACTGTTGGAATTGTTTTATTCCAAACAAAACTTATCATTGTGTGTAAACTATTAAAATATAATTATACTTCATTTGATCTAATCCACCATGCTCAAACTTTTTACTGATATTAATGATATACAAAGTTTTCCATCTATTTATTTGCATAATTACGTATGTCATGACATCTAAAATTTTTCGAACGATTTATCTGGGTTCTTTTACAGATGCTCACTAGCGACTTGCCCTATTCAGGTAGGTAGTTACCTGGGGTTCTAGTGAGAAGTCGTGACCAGTAGGGTGCAGCAGGTCGAGTGTGAGAACAAACACTCGCCAAAGACATTGGCTGGGGGTCGCGCTATGTTGTGAATCGGCAGAAATTGGAATTCATGGGCTGGCCATTGGATCGGGTCCCAGTGTCTTAATGGTATACGAGCTCGCCTTGTAACCGGAAGGTCCTGGGTTCCAACCCCGACGGCTGCGTACTGCTGAAGATCCTAAACTTGGACGAAACAGCTGTCCAGTACTCCCAGGTTTTCCGGTGGTTCTCTAACCAATGTCAGCTAATGATTAAATCCTGTAGCCAATCAAATCCCTACAAACCAACACCTGAATTAAATTTTTCATCATTGACTTGTGAATTTGTCAGAGGTGAATCTGGCGCTTTGTTATTACTGTTGAAAAATATTATTATCTTTGTGATTTCCCGCTGATATATCTGACTGGATTGTTCAGCCTTATCTTGATATATGGGTTGCTAGAACGAATGCCTCGATACTTTGACAATTAATAACTGTAAGTTACTTGTTTAATTCTGGCTAGCAGCAGAATTCAGAATATCCGTCTCATCATATTTGTGACGTGGCAGCTAGATGTATCTCCAGTGAGTGATGGTAATCCCTGTGTAACTAGAACCCAGTAATCATTGCTTCTAATGACCACCAGGCTACTTAGCCAATTGAGCCACCTCATGTGTGACAAGTATAATTTGACACTGTTTATTTATACCTCTGGTTTGTGGTGGTATATCTGACCGAATTGGCCAACTGACGACTGACTTATCAACCTTGAAGTGGCCAATCACAATGAGCCAGGCTGATTCAGGTCAAAAAAGCAAATAGTATCCTTACGAAAAACATCTAAAGAAATTCAAGGTTATAAAACAGATGCCTTACTTCAGACTGTCGCAAGAACAAGTGTCTGTATTGATCTAAATAACTATCGTTCAGGTTCAGGAATTTGGAGTTATAGTTAGGAGTTATCGCTAAGACTTGGTTTAAAACACTTTTTCTGGATTAAACCTGCACTACAAGTACAGAAGACCATTCGTCATTAATAATAAACTCAATTTCTTGTAAATCATTATGTTTGTGAATTATTTAAATATGATTTGAAACAAACATCAATGTTATTACATTTTATTGGAACGTAACTACTTTACATAATGGTGACCCATCTACATATGTAGACAATTTTAGGTAATGCTTTATAGTCAAGCAAATTTAACTGAGATCAGCAGGGAAAAATCAGTCTATACATTAAGTGAATAAAGGGAAAATTGGCGTAAACTCTGAAAGATGATAATAAAGGTGAACAGTTAAATGTATAGTTTGTAATGTATCACGACAAGACATGATAAGTAGACATTTCGTATTATTTGTTATTGATTAATATTTCTTCTATTCCTTCACTTTCCTGGTGGAACATAGGGCTTCAAGCTAAAGGCAGTGGTGATTACTTTTACGGAATGGAGTTGTTAGTCTCATGCCCAACCTTCCCTCTCTACCAGTTTGATTACTGGCTTAGCGAGGTGAATTTGTGAGCCGAAGGGGGATTGAACCCTGGAAGACATGCGTGCTTGGTGAGCATTCTACCACTGTGCCACCGGTGTACTTTATTGACATAGGAAGTTAATAATCTAACTATTTGCTAGAAAGTGTTTTTGGCATTCAATAGATGAGTTACTGACCTTTCTTCAGAAAATCCATCATATTTATTGTTGATACCTTGTAAGCAAATGTTTGTCTGTTTTTTTAACTTGAACTTTTCGCCAACACTAGTAATTTTCTATCACTTTCAGTTGTCTCTTGACTGTTACTATGCATTACAAAAGTGAAATCTTTTAGTTTTTGCAACACTATGTGAATGGTATTAAATTACTAGTAAAACTAGTGATACCAGTTATCGGTAGGCAGCCTAACAATGAGCTCGATAACGGTAGAAAATATCAGAATAAAAATCCAAATTAATGCAAGAATATTGAGTCAGTATATCACAGGCATTCAGACAATGAGTTATTAAACTCACTGGTTACTTGAAAATACAGCAGTAGTCCACTACTACAAATTAATAATATAATCCACAGATGTTTTTTCACTTCTGAGGTCGTGTCCACTGATAAAAGTTGCTTACCAGTTGTTAAATAGTATTCGGACGAGTATGGGACGTTCCTGCAAATTCCATAGAATATAACACGGGTATTAGCGGAACAAGTAAACAGTATGAATCGGTGAAAAGATGAAGTGATGGACAGCACGACTATATTTTCACTAGAACGCCAAAGTTATACGTATATTTGATAAGGAAGTCGATTAAAAAATGTTAGGCGCAGTGTGTCCATTCGCAGCATTTGACAAAACTGTACAAATCTATTTTACAATACTACACACATTAGGAATATTTCGTTGATATGAAGAAAGAATTTGGACAGTGTGACAGAGTAAAATTCCATAATAGAATAGTGCTGGTACAGCATTGTTTACTGACTATACTTTGAGCAAAATGTATTGCTCATAATCATATCCTGAAGATATTTGTTAGGCCTCATAATATTGATCCGAAGCTGTTAAAACCACCCAGAACAGGCCAAAAACTAGCTCAAACCAAATAAAGCAATTGAGTTTTGACCCCAATACGATTAAACAACCTTTGATTTCCGATGTTATTCAACCGGTTAAATTACTTATTCATTGACTTAACCTTCTAAGTATTTGTAATACATATATGTAGTGTATTTTTGTCCAATGAAGTGGGGTGTTCTCACCCGTTTAAAAAATTCATCTTCTACTGAAGAGTTGAAGTAAGTGGTATTCGGTCTTCAGCCAAATCGCCAATTCTTACGTCAGTATTGAAGCCACACATCAACAGTACTATTATATCAGTGACCATAACAAACACCACTAACTTAGGCATCAAATACACAATAGTAAATACTATTTTCAGGCATATGAAAAGTAAAAGCCTGTAAGATGTTATTTCCTTGATGTTATCTAACAACAGAATACAGGACGTGTGTTTCATCTTGGGTACACCTCCACCCTTTCCCACAGCGATTGATGGTATTCCCATTGAGACTTGAATTCACTAAGTATTATTTCAAAAGCCACGGAGTGATTCATTGGACTACTGAGTCATGTAGACTACAACTTTTGAAATCGGGTATCAGCAATTGCCTCTTGAAATGATTTTGAATTTCGCGTTTATTATCCACAGTGGACCGAAATACGACGCTAGGAAGTAAGCAAAGTGTTATTTGGTTAGCAGTGGTACCCAAAGCAGACATATCAACAAAACCAAGTCTTCTGGTCAATTAGTAATTAATCTACAAGGAATTGATAATCTTTTTAAAATAATTTCTAATAATAACATCTTTATTCTTGATAGTGCGTCGGTGGCACAGTGGTTAGGAATCTCGCCGACCATGCACATGGTCTGGGGTTCGATCCCCTGCCGACGCACACCTCATATCTATGGTCGGCCTGCAAAATTTGGGCTACCGATATTACATGCTGAAAATTGCATACCTGTACCAAAAAATACGGTGTGGAATCAAGCTGTAATAAAAAAAAAAATAGTATTTATATAATGTATAGAATTTTCAGAGAAGTTTATTGCATGATATTTTCCCTTCGTACACATATCTCCAAGTAAAATATTAATTGACAGTATATCCTGTGGCACAATCCTCTCACAGCTGAAACACAAACTGTTCCATTATGATGTATCTGCTTTGTCTCCCTCAAGAAATCCACGATATCTGTTTGGAAGCCGGTTGGAAGATGTTCAGAAGTACATTTTGAGACTCAAGGACATAACTGAAGGACAGTTCTCCCATGTATTGGGACACATTGCCATCCACAATCAGACCTTTGCTCAAGTTTAGTAGGAACTTGAGAATCAGAAGCTTGCAAAAACACTTTGAATGCACACAAGAATAGACAATACCACTAGAAGTCATATCTTAATCAATTAAAACAAACCGGACGAAAGAATATATATGCAATAGACAGCGATGTAAGTTTTTGGCAACTTAAGTTTTAAGCAGGCCGCCAACGTACCTATGTTTGTTTGTTTGTTTTTACTTCAATAAAACCTAACAAATTAAATGCATTAATTATTGAATAAGTTAATAGATTTATATATTAATGATAAAATGATTGACTGAACTGTCTTTTTTTAAAAAATATTTTCTTATTCACTTTCTACCGCATACTTTATACAATAACTATAATGTAGAAATGATATTTTTAATTCCATTGAAGGTAAATATTGTCTTGATTTTTTTTCTTTCTTTGTTGTTACTGTTATTATTATTATTATTTCATGTTAGGTAAGCGCATAATAATGATAATATAATGACTTTTTATCATCACGTTTTACAAAAACAATAATAATAACCTAAACTAACATCTTCATAGAACACAAAACGACTCATTAGTTTAGTAAATCAGTGAAAGTATGCATTACCAGTGTTTATTAGTATTATTTACAGTTTTTCTAACTGCATATCAACTAAATCACATAGTTCTAATGTACTTTAGCATTTTTTTCTCTCTTTCTCTCTCTCTCTCTCCCTTAGAAGTATTTTTAATTAGTTGTGTTTTTCTTCTTTCCTTGTTTTAAATTCAAAGAAGCTAAGCTACTAATAAAAAGGTCTCGGTTTAATTATAGTCTAATATATAAACACCTACTATTTAACTAATGGCAATGAAAACAAACGACAGTACAAAACTCAGAATAAACACTTGAGAAACCATGACAATGACAAGCAAGACATCCTTGGTGAAAAATGCTGATATGCCCGAGGAATTGAAAGAAAATGTCATCAATATATGCATTGAAGCTGTTGAAAAGTATTCAGTGGAAAAAGATGTTGCTTCTTATATCAAAAAAGAATGTGATCGATTACATAAACCATCTTGGCATTGTATTGTTGGAAAAAATTTTGGCAGGTAGGCAGGCAGTTTTCAACGTTTTCCTTGTTTACTTATTTGTTTGTTTGTTTGTTTATTTTTCACAAAAATTGTGGTTTTTATTCAATCGCATACACTTAAGATTAGATTAAATTAACGTAAAACGCTAATACGATATTATTTAGTTTGTATTGCTATTCAAGACGATGACTGCTAGTCATCAAAAGTCATTATTACAGTCGTAGCATAATCATCCGACAGACTGCAAAATTGTTCGAAATAGAATGACTGACGGGCTGACTGAATTTCAACATAGAACTTTGCATAGAAGTGCAGCGATTCAAGTTACGAGGCTTCATATACCACACAGATGTTGAGAAAAAAGAGAAGAAAGAAACTCAAAAGAACAATAGTGAACAGAAATACATGGGGAAAAGAATAGTAACATGGAAAACATGATTGAGAACTATATTGAGCCATATCTCCAGTAGTCTCCAATCGGTGGTCATTAGTATCCTAAGGACTCCAACTAGACGGACTACGCCTCCATACATGGCTCAATTCAACTATTAAATACTTCATGAACTGATAACGAGTTTTAGTCCTATCACCCCTATAACTCCTTTTTAACCTAATTCTATGTAAGCTAACATTGCTTGTCTAGAAAGGCAGTGGCTTAGTATGTGCAACACATGTCCTAGCTGTCTCATTCAATGTAGTTTTACAACTTTATTGACTAACTGACTGACTGACTGTACTTACTTAACACACTATACCTAACCTAAGTGTTGTTTACCAGATGATACCACTTAACATGGGGGATAGAATGCAAACATCTGTGGTCAAAGAAAGCCAGTCTTTTCATAACTTACACTTTCAATGTCTCACAACTATAAAGGAGGATAGAGCCACCTGCTGCACAGTAGTCAAAATAAAATAATTTGAATCTTATACTACTTTATAACAAACAAGAGTATATCTCAGTGTCGTCAGTAAACCCTAGATGATTAGTGGTCAGTATAATTCTAACCTATTTCTGTACTAATCTGTTAATTCACTACTTGCTTAGCTGTTGTCAGTGCAGACCATGGACTTCTCATCGATCCCTACAAATCACCTTTTTTAACTGATACACGGATCACAATTCAGTTAGTGCTTAAAAGAAGACTAACAGAATATTGTTTGTTACTCAGTAGTCGATTGTTATACGGATAAATACTTTTAAAGGAAGCTTTCATGTGGCTTTGATTAACTTAACTAGAATCAGATGCGACTGATTTATTTTTGAGTTTTTCTGTTGATGAATTTGTGCCACATTGATCAGCTGCATACTAACATTCCACAATGAAGAGAAGTAATGTGTACCAGAAATATCAACAGTTAGTCACAAGATAAATGAGAAGTATCTAATTAGACCGTTTACACAAGAAATAGTAATGATGACTCAGCAGCCTACGAATTAACACTTTACTATTTGCAACTAATGGTTTTGTAGGAATTTTGTTTGACTGGTTGGAGGATTTCATCATGAGCTGACATCGTTTAGAGAACCATTGGAAACCAGCACCAGAGATCTGGACACCTACTTCATCCTAGTCTGAGGCTCTTCATCAGTACGCACCCACCACAGGGGTTCGAATCCAAGACCTTCAGGTTACAAGGCGAGCTCGTATACCAATCAGACACTGAGACCCCACTCAATGGCCAGTCCATGAATTCTAACTTTTACTAATTCATGGTTTTATCGCGACCACCAATCAGTGTGATCGGTGGTTCACCCAGTCAAGTGTGAGGATAGATTTCTCCCACCAATCAAACAAAATCCCTACAAAACCAATACTTATAAATTCTTATTGCTTTGTTTAAATTCACCAAAAGTTGTTTTCTGTCTTTCAATTAGTTTTAAATTTTTGACCATCACTTCTCATGTGGTAACTCTGATCACATTTTAATGTGTGTATTTCTGATATTACAAAAAGCGTTTAACACGGTAATTAGAAGTCTAAATGATTTGATCATAACCCAGTTTAAAAGGTAACATAAGCTAACCAAGCACACTAGGTGACTCAGTCAATTATTTTCACGGTGATGTTTTAAATGAAGCCATTGCAACATCAGTTGATAAGGTAAATAACGGTTGCCTTCGTATTTATCCATTCACCATGAGGAAAAAAGAATATCTCTAATAGATTTCTCTCCTTCGTTCCTTGAGTCCCAAGTAGAACATAGGGTTTCAAGAGTTGAAGTTTCCATAGTGGTGAGGAGGTTGCTAGCATTATGCATAGCATTCCCTCTTTTCTGAGTCTATTACGAGCTAGTAAACTACGCGATGCTTAAATGAATGCGTTTACCATCAAGTGAATGTGAAACTTCCGTATGGCTGGTGAGCATTCTGTTACGACAGAAGAAAACGGTCAGGCAACAGATCGTTTGTTGAGGAAATCGGAAGATATTTATATATTTTTATGTACATTATTATTCGTTATTATTAGCAGAGAAACAGCATCTTCTGGTTGGTCGTTTGCTCATTGGAAGTGCCCATTTCTTTGAAGGTCAGACTATATATCTGCTAATCGTATCCGCCCACGCAAAGTCTTCTGTTATTGGTTGTTGCGTTAGTCTTTTAGTTCTTGTTTTTTTCTTCTGACCAAGATTTGGGACGTAAACATTGACGTAAATTTCTGTCTACCAATTTTGGCTGGCAGACAGCTCTCACCATAATTGTTCCTTGGAATCAGTGAAATACATCTCTTATAGATGAGAAACTTAATTATTAGAAAAATAAGGGTTTGTAACATTCATTTTGTCTATATGATTGCACCTCAAATAAGTTTAAATCAAATCGCCTTGAACAAAACAGTCACTAATCAACTTGGATGCATAACCGTTAGTTGAACTGAATTAGCTTGTTATACCTCTTAAGATTCAAAAAATTTTTCAAGCATCATATTACTGGCTATTCAAACATCATTGTTTAATAAAAGATATCTGCATAGTTTTATACTCAACCTTGAAAAATATTAATTTGTGTTTCGACATAATAAAATAAAAATTCTCTTATTATTATTTCCCTCTTTATTTATTTAGTTATATTACACACGAAGCAGGATGTTTCATCTATCTATTTATCGATAATGTGGCTATACAACTTTTTAAATCTGGTTAATTCAACATTCAACGATACCATTCACTTGTAAATTAAAACAAAACAGAAAGTGGAGCCTGTTACATAAAGAAGAAAACGTGTAATAAAAACCATTCTGATCATTTATAACTGTGATTTGTTTTAAATAATCTTTTTATAGATATCAACTGAAAAACAAATATTTACCAGTAAATAATCTTATTGTTATGATACTGATTAACTTAACTGTACTATTATGATTCCCCTGACTGGTCATTTGATCAATATAACTAAAGTAAAATCGATACTAACTGCCCTATCGATTGTACTGATTGATGGTATCACAGAGTGATCACTACTGTATTAAAGCCACACAAACTCTCAGTGAACTGAAGTGACATATATCACAAAAGCTCTTTCTTATGATGACCGATTGTTATGACCAAAACTACGAACGAGTAGACTATGAGCCAATACCAACTTAATGCGCTAGCTAATCTGTCCTAATTGAACGCCAACAGGAACAATAATACTACCAGGCCGCAAAAAGACAGAAGAGAGGACTGGAAGTTGTTAACGGAACTTTTACTGTCTCAAAACAACAGTCAAAAAAAGTTGACAGCGCTTGCGTATATATATTTAAAATGACCTTAATATCATTGATAAATTAAGACAGTGGACAACCAATAAGATTTCAAAGGTCATAAGAGGGTTGAGGGGAAATCAGATCATAAATCAACAATTGGGGTGAGAGAAATACAAGGAGACATGTAAAAATGACATAGAAAATTAGGCCTATATATCACCTCCCGGATCCAAAAAGGATGCGAACAGGTACAATCAAATTAATACCTCTACTTCTTTGGGAAACGTACTGTAGTGGATCTCTTGAGAATGGATTGCCTTCTGGTCTGAGATTCCTTTTTGTTCTGTAACTAGCGCTTTTGTGCCTTAGTATCTACTCGAAGTACTTTAAATGTATCCATTTAGAGATCTAGGGGTATCTCAGGTTTCGATGACGTCCTGTGGAGCAGTTGTAATTGGTTTGTATGTCTCATCCAAGTTTCATGACCCACTGTAACCTCGAACAAAACAGCTCCAAGTTAATGTTTTATTTGGCCTTCTGCCCATTTCTCTCTTCCTGGGTGATAATCTCGAGCATAGACAAGTTCACGCTTCTGGAACTAAAACTCAGTAATATTCCGATGATTTGGAGGTGACAGAGTCTTAGCTGAAGGTCTGGATGCAGGGACTTTTGCTGCTGCTGCAGTTGTCTTTGTGCTGGGTAGTTTCGGTAGTGGTGCTATTTCTGAAGACAACTTTGAAGGTTCTAGATTTCGAAGCTCTGGTGCGTTTTCAGTAGCTGTTTAGGGTGCTGTTGGGACGTTCGGTCGCAGGACCGCTTTCGTGGTTTTGCTACGTCTCGATTTTGGCTGGAACCACGTCTTGAATACTTGGAGGGAACTCGAAGAATCTCTTGCTTCAACTCTGTTGCATTTAATGTTAAGGGGGAATTCCGAGAGCCACAGGCTTTTAAACCAATCCGAACCCAGTAAATTCAGCTTTGCGTCATTTACAAAGGATTTACCGATAAGCTGGATCTCACGGAACACGACGTTGCATTTTAAATGCCCGGTCAAAAGGACATTCCCACCATATGCACTTAGTGCTACCTGGTCAGTCGTCTCCAAAGTGGGGCATCCCAATTCTCTCCACAACCTCCTTGATATTATCGCAATGTCGGATGCCGTATCTGTCCGGCAATAGACGTCGACATGATCGGTTTCAGGACTTCGTTTGGCGAACCTGATTACGATATCTATATTTATGTCCAATGATGTGGCATCACCGATATTGACTGTGTTTGTAGGGGTATGGTTTTACTAAATGCCAAGCTCGACAATGCCGGCATGCTGAGGATGGGGTCTGCTGCGGACGATGAAGTGATTTTTGCTGACGATGAGGCGGTGCAGTTGATGTCAACGGTACTGGATGCACTGCATGTACTTTTGCTGTATTTTGGCTGCCAGACTGGACCCGAATAGTATCTTTATGAGTATTGATTAAACTCTGGTATTCTTCACCGACGTTTATCAAAGTCATTCGTGGATCTTGTTCCAGTCGATTTAATAGGCGTGCGCATATGTCGGTGAATTTGGGGGACTGTAAGCCAAATATGAAAATCAACACTTTTAACTGGTTCTCTACCAGCGATTTCAATTTAAAACGTTCACAGGTGCGATTGACTATATCCAACTGAATATGGATATCATCATTTTCGATCCGAACCAGCTTTTTTCAATGATATCAAGTATTGAATAAGGATCTGTGGTCACCAAACCGATTTCGAAGATTCTGGACAGTTTCATCGAATGATCGATCATTTAGCTTCTGTGGTAGAATTAAGTTTCAATGTTTATCTAGTTCATCTGATCCCATTTACGAATTAGAAGCAGCACTTTCCAGGCATCATCTTTATCGTCAAAGTCTGTTCGAAATAGGTATTCGTATCTGTGAAACCAGTTATCACACGTCACATTCTCATCTGGGTCATAAATAAATTCTGCGATACTGCTACCAGTGTTATCACTGGCTATAGATGAATCAGCAGGTCGTGATATGTGTGGACCAGCAAGCATTTCCATGAGTTTTAGTTGCTGTTCCATTAGTTTTTCTAAACGCAGTGCGTACATCTTGAGCGAAACCCGTCGCCAAAATTTTTATGACAGGAACTACGACCTAGCAGACTATAAGTGAATATTAACTTAACACGCTGACTAGTCTGTCCTAATCGCACGTCAACAACAATAACACAGATAAACTGTCATTAACATACAAAGATATTATGTAGATTATTTGAACATAGAATAGTTAACATAAAAGTTATTGTACACTTATGCGAAAAGTATGTGCTACGTTGTCAGATTGTTTGACAGTGTACATTTTGGATAGTACAAGTGCGCCGTCCAGCATCTTAGCTATAATGGGCCATATTAATATATTAGAACAAGACATATAAGCCAACAATATTGTTTTCAATTAGATCTTCAGGCTTCACTCTAATTTACATAGATTATATATAAAAAAAATTTAACCAATGACGGTGATTTTGTGAATCAAATAATAATAATAATGTGGTAAATGTTTTGAACGAAATTAATAACGATGATTATAATGATAACAAAATATTGATAATAAGGTTTATGCAGGTAATAAGACTAGCAAAGATAGTATATGTATGTATGTGTATATGTAGACAATTCAATAAATAAATTAGGTCAAATCTTAAAAGGTGAAATGGAACGATAATCAGAGTTTAAATAAATATAATAAAAGTACGGAGATAGAAGATAAGATAGGGTGGGAGGATTTTGAATAGAATTCACGTAGGCCAAGGGAGAGACAAAGGTAGAACAAACTTCTTTTGCTGTATGCAAAGACTAGGATTGATCTCCCGAATTCCCATAGCTTCGGCTATGTGTAAAAGGTGGGTTCGACTTTCGCTCTAAAGGTTCAATGGAAGGCGATAGATAGCTTTGAAGGCACTACTTCTATCCACTTAGTGACCCCTATCAATCAAATGAGTCAAAATAGAACTTCTTATAGATTTTATTTGGTCTTTTCCGAACCATGAAGGAAGATGCTCATTAATGCGTTTGTTAAGCTGTCTAGTTGTTCGGCCTATATGGCTTTCTCCATAGGAGCAACTAAATTTATAGATACACATGGAAGTAACTTATCTTTCACTTGAGCAATCAAAATTGGTCGGTTAAAAATGACAAACAGAGGGTGGCGGCAAAATAATTCCGTTTTATCTCTCTCGATAATCTCTGATGTAAGACTTCGCTAGACACGTCCCCATTAAATTTCAGTTTCATGAACAGTTGTTTCTTTTTAACCGTTGTCAGTTTTTCTTTATTGTACCTGGTATTCATGTGTCTCCTTATAAATCTACTAGGATAACACATTTCGACCAACGTATTTTGGATGCATCCTAGCTCATTTTCTAGGAAGTCATCTGTACAGACACGTCTTGCTCTATTCGTGAGGCATCTGACCAAATTGATTTTGTATCGGATTGGTACAAAACTGAGGAAATGTGTATATTGTCCCACAGATGTAGGTTTTCTATAGACATCTCTCTTTAGTGATTCATCCTCTCTTCTGCTCAATTGGATGTCAAGGAAATGTAGTCTACCATCATGTTCTTCTTCACAAGTGAAGATGAGTGATAGATATGCATCATTAAACTTTTTTAACATTTCATTCTTGTCAGCTTTCACATCAAGAATAATAAATGTATCATCAACATAACGAAAATAAGAATCGGCTTTCTCTATTACTTGTCTCAATGGACCATTTTTAATCTTGGCATGAAAGAAATCCGCCAAAATTGGCCCCAATGGAGAACCCAAGGCAATACCGTCGATTTGCCTGTAGTAAAGGTTGTTGAATGTGAAGTGTACATTCATAGTACATCTTAAAAGCAACTCTTTCAGACTAATAACTGGAATTCCGATGTCGATGTGTTTTCTAGTATCTGTTGGCATATGAATTCCACAGTCTCCATAAGTGCTATTAATATACTCCATTATTCTGTTGGGTTCTGAGCAAAACATAAAGCTTCAACAGTACACCATCATTTCACTCGACTCTCTACCATCACTTTCAGATGGCCCCATAATTTCTCACAAGTTTTCACTTTCTCCTCACAAGATCTCCTCCTTATCAACATTAAACACCAAACTTGTCGTCGCCTAATCGAGCTCCACTAGGAGTCTAGCCCGTTTGAAGTGCTATGTCATTCAACAGTCTCCTCTGCATAGGTCTAATCCATCTCCATATGCCTCTACATATTTTTTTGGTAACAGATGTTTGGTTGGTTCACTGAGAGAGTTCCTTCCTGCTAAAGGACCTTAGTACTGAATGCTGAAAATTCCTTGCTGTATCATTAGTACTGTTTTTGGAATAAAGCAAAAAATTATTATTATTAGTAGTAGTAGTAGTAGTGTGGTGAGAGCTGGCTGCTAGCCAAATTGGTAGACAGTAATTTACGTCACTGTTTATGTCCTCAATATTGGTCGTGAGAAAAATATGAACAAAGACTGATCTAACAGTCAACCACAACAGACTTTGCGTAGGCGGATACAATTAGCAGATAGATGATCTGACATTCAAGAAACAGCCACAAAGAGATGAAAGATTAACTTTCAGTGAGAAACAACCAATCAGAAGACTGTGTTTTTCTGCTAACAATAATCTATAATATGTAGATGAAAATCTATAAATATGTGTCGATTTCCTTAATAAACGATCTGTTGCCTGACCCTGTTGTTACAGTAGTAGCAGTAGTAAAATATATTGTGATACAGGTCATTTTACTAAGGTGTAGGAGGGCCTTTTAAAAGTTTCTTGCCTGCTTACCACAACAGTTTTATAGTGATACTCGATAAGATGAAAACTCCATTGAATAACGTAACTCGTGTACAAATGGAAATCTACCGACCTAAATGTATTGTGCTTACCTCATTTCATATTTTTTAATCATACTATTATGTCTAAGAATCACAAGATATACTCAGGTACATTTTCAAATCTGTTTCAATCTGTTGCTACGAATTCCCCGACAGAAATGGATAAGAAACCTTGTGGATTATTGGAGTCTGCCTTAGATAAAACAGTATCACTTCAGTTGATGTATTATCGTTTATTGTATTACTTGAAGATCCTGCATAAGGAGCAAATATCTTCCAATAAGAAGGTTGCTGAAAATTTTGCACAATGTATAAACATTTTTTAGAATAAAGCTATTATTATTTAATTCAAATTTGAACTTTCCCGTTGACTGATTGGGCTTAAGTGTTCGGCCTCTACTGAATTGCTGGCTCCCTGTGAGGATGTTTCGACGATGTTTGAAGGTTTAGCTTGGATAGTAACTAGCAGTGGAATTCAGGATGAGCATTTCGTCCTCGTAGCCCAAGTGGTCTAGTGGATAACGCTTTGGCGTTCGAAACGATAGTACTGGATTCGAGTCCTTGTGGGAATGACACCACTCACTGGGGAATTCAGACACGTCCAGTTGAAGAGTCCTAACTAGGGCGAAATGAGCATCCTGGATTCCACTGTTAGTCACCATCCACCGTATTTTTTTATTCCTTTACGTTCCCAGTGGAACATGAGGTTTCAAACTAGTGGCTTGAAGTTTCTGTAGCAGTGGTGTTTATTTTTACAGGACTGGTTTGCTAGCCTCCTGCCCAACCCTCCCTCTTTACCAGTCCTATTACTGGCTTAGTGAGGTAAAGGAATGAGTCAGCCGGAAGTCGAATCCCGGACCACGCATGTGGTCCGCGAGCAGCCTACCGCTATGCCACCTACGCCCACCGTATTACTCCAGGCTATTATTTTTTTAAAACCTGGTTTTTATAAAATCTTGGTTTTGATTTTCACTAGTCTCCCTGTAAGTCAATATTCTATTTCTTCTGGATGATTGGTTATTATAAAAATGATGGGTTTAACATGACCAAATGACATTTCAAATTAGTTGTAATCAGGAAAATCTTCTGTTAACATTTGAACTACTAATGAGTAGGCAAAATTCTTGGAAAGTTTTGCAGCTACGCATTTGGTATTGTTTGCCAAAGGAGTAGAGTTAAATCTAAGTATTTAGGCAAACGCTATTCATTTCTTCAGCAAAGATTTAAATATCCAAAGGACCGGAACACAAGTTAAGAAATTAAATTATCAATAAGTCAACTGAATGTCAGTATCTCTATGATAGATTGCTGATACAGTTCTGGAATCTCCTTTACAGTCATTCAGATAATCTAGCAGGAGATAGCACTTCAACTATAAGGCTGTTCTCTGTATTAACCAATTAAAAACACGTCATTATTGTATTTTTAGCATATACCTGTCTACTGAGGAAAAAACAGTCTTAACCTCATCATTCCTGCTAAACCTATCAGAAGTGAGTAAATTATTTTCAACGACTTTATTTTCAAGCTGTACAGTCGTATTTATATTACGGAAAAGGGTATTAAATGGCACTATAAATCGTTTAGTTTTCAATCTGTGAACACATTTTGCAGTCAGGTCATTCAGCTCCCAAACATGATTTTTCCTCCAGTTATTTACAGGACCAAATCCAACCGCTTCACTTATGCATAGCTGAAGTTCTAGTATACATGAACAGAAACCTAAATTATATGTTCAAAAACGTTTTGTTAAACTTCTTTCTTTACCTTCGTCATAGTTATTTTATTTTATTTTATAACTTGAATTCATTCCACTTCACTTCATTTTCGCCGTCTTTATTGTTATCATCATCGTACAGTCAATTTTTAAGACAACACTTGACCTACAATTTTATACTTCAACCCCATCCCTGGATACATCATTTTGATTACATTTATTCTTATCATATGTGTAATATTGACTCAGCAATGTCTAGTGCTACATAATGCCTTCTTTTTCAGTTATATAAATACGACTGTACAGTTAGCTTGAAAATAAAGTCGTTGAAAAGAGATATTTCTTCACTGAACAAAAACTGTGTTTTTCCTCATAGAAAAAAGAGTTGAAATATTCCATAAAATGATAAATCTAAGTTGATTTTCAGCAGGATTAAAAGTATTTCCTGTTACTTTGCTTTATAAAAGTGATTTATTCTACTGAATCCTTTGGTTCTATCATAATAGCTCCAATGTTAAGCTTATCTCTTTGTTCAACTTCTAATTTAGAATTAATTGGGACTTAAGTATTCGATGTAATCCACAACGGGAAACTTACGGGAGTAAGACAAGCCCGCTACCTACTATCTCCAATGATTTCCCTGATTTCCAGCGGTAGACTGGATAATGCGACAGACAGCGGTCTGGGCAACGAGGAGACAGGCATAAAATGGACCCATACAAAAAACTTGCAGGATCTGGACTTCACCTACGATATCTATCTGGTTTCCTACAAACTGGAAGACGTGCAAGTGAAAAGCAACATGTTAGCAGAAGAAGCATCAAAAATAGGAAGGACTTCGGGTGAACATATAGAAAACAGAAGTTATGACTCCTGGCCAACAGCAACAGCAACAAACAACAATCAGCATAAATGGGAAAAATATGAAAAAGGGACCTCCTTTACCTACCTGGAGGGTATCGTTGCAAATACAGGCGGACGGAACTGACAAGGATATCAAAGCGAGAATCGGGAAAGCAAGGAAAGCTTTCATTTCTCTTAAGTCTGTGTGGAGGTCAACAGCACTCAGCATCAAAAATATGATCCGGATTTTCAACTCCGATGTGAATTCATTACTACTCATTATATGGATCAGAGACTTGAGCATCTCAAACAAACTACAGACCTTCATCAACAGTTGTCTTCGCTCAGTACTCAAGATCAGGTGGCCGGCCAGAAAAGATCAGCAGCTGGAAGCGATCCCTGGGAGCGAACTAACCCAGCAGGAACCGATTGTGCAGCAAATATGCAGGAAGAAATGGAGGTGAATTGGCCATACTCTGAAAAAACAATCCAGCAAGTGACATCACACACCAGGCCATCGCTTGAGTGGAACCCGAATAGGAAGCGTCGAGTTGGCCGTCAGTGCGAAGGTGACATGAAGGAGGTCGTGTGAATGGGAGATGAAAGCATGTGGTCAGACGTGGAGCCAGGTGAAAACGTTGGAAGAGGACCGAACTCAATGCAGACGTACGGCTGAAGTCCTATGTTCCTTTAGGAATTAAAGGAAACAATAATAATATAATAATAACTATTCGATAACTGTTCATATATAAAAAAAGGATTTACAGTGTTTAATATTTATCTATCGTGCAACTCATCTTCAAGTTAAAAGAGAAAATTACAAAATACAATCTAAATAAATAATGGTACACAATTCTGAAGGATTGACCAAGTCGGTATGAACGTAAAGCTTCCAGCCTCCAAATGATTTATGTGGAAAAAACAAAAGCCACCAAACAAAGTTCTAATTCATTAAATATTCAAAAATATAACAATAGATTAAGAATGAACATTGATTAAACAGTGCTCTAACCAGTATTTTTTTTTGATACAGCTTCACGTGAATTAAAAGATATAAGAATTAACTAGTATTATCTTTAAAATATTTCACACCCAACTATAAACTTTTGCAGTTTTCTTATTTTTCCAAGTATTTGATATTTTGATCTTTTACCAGTTTATCTATTATCACGTGTTCATGACAATCGTTCAGCAATACTAACAACTATTTCCAGATAGTTAAAACACTGCCTAGTCCTGGGCACATTACACTATTTACTAATTAGTGTCCAATCAAAAATATCCAATACAATCCCATAGGAGGTTTATCGTGAACCCGAATAGCTCAGTGGCAACGTCTCTGACTGTAACACTGAGGGACATGGGTTCGAACCTAAGACTGACTGATGAGCACCAACAAGCACGAAACCTAGTTCCAAGGCTAGGCTTCCTGCTGATTGCCTCTAACTATCTAATAAAACACAGTTTATTTTGTGCTAGTGTATTATTAAAACTGTTGGTGCTTTTAATATATTACTGTTGCTTAAAACAGTAATATAAGACTAGATAAACATTTTCAACAAATTATACCATGGATACGAAAACAAAACTGTGTAATTTTATACTCTTAAAAGTTGATTTATACTTTTTCGTTGAAATGTTTAACTTGTAACTTAAAGCATTAGAAAAACGGAAAAGATTGGTGTTGCGTCGGTGGCACAGTGGTTAGAACTGTCGCCAACCATGCACATGGTCCGAGGTTCGATCCTCTCCCGACGCACACCTGATATCAATGGTCGGCCTGCAAAATTTGGGCTACCGATATCCATGCTGAAAATTCCATACTTATACCAAAAATACAGTGTGGAATTAAGCTGTAAATCAAAAAATCAAAATCAAAAAAAAATAAATTCAGTAGTAGTAGAATATGCCTGTTACCGATGCGAGAGGTTTAGATTACATTCTCAGCCGATGCACGCTTAAACTTCGAGTAGCTTACTAGTTGCTAGTAAGCTCAGAAAATTGGGGGGTGAGGATTGTTGAAAGTGAGGCCAGTAACGCCACCATGTGGAAACAATACTACTACCGCAACTGAAACTTCAACACTTCAAGCCTTATATTCCACTTGAAACACAAGAAATCAAGGAGAAGAAATAAAGGAAATGAAATAAAATCAATTAGATTTCCTCGATTCAATTGCCATTCATTCTGAAATGTCATCAGTCATAATAAAAACTTCAAAATACTCTGTCAGCCAAGTCTCATAAACCGTCAATGTCCAGCTCTTGCTACGCTGGACCTCACGCTGTCCCTCGAAGACTTTCAGAAACGCTTTGTATTAACCAACGCGAAAACCAGAACACTGATTGGCGACTCCAGAATCCTTTATTCTTACGCCAAGATATAACCGACAATAATGTTATTACGCAAAGGTCTAGGAATAAATGCTATAACAATGAATCACGGTAATACTTCTGATAGTTTTTATTCTTCCTCTGAACAGCGAACAATGAGACGATGACTGCCGGATTGATGACCGGCGATAATTATGGGGAAGTTGGGTTTAAGCAAACAACCATGAATTGATCATTAAATCTTCAACTACATTGACATATCCAATACAGTCCTACAGGAGGTCAATCGCAAGCCCGACTGGCTCACTGGTAACGGCCCTGACTGCAGGTGACACTAGGTGACGCGGGTTCGAATCTCAGAAGGCACATGAGTTCCTTCAAGGTTGCAGATACGCCTTGTTGACTGGTGACTGGTCCCAACTAACACGAAACCTAGGTCCAAGACTTCCTGTGGCCGGTTGCCTCCAACCATCATCTATTATCATCAAATCAATGTACACCGTGATGGTGAGCTACCTAGAATGGTAGCCACATTGCAAAACCTGACTGATAGAATTCAGTCTGCATCAAAGAAAGGACTAGACACGTCGCAATAGTTACTAGTGTCCAGACAAAATAGACTTCAGTTGAAGTGATGAATTCTGTTCACATTAATAAGTTACACCATGAAGTTGAGATGCTGGCGTTCAGATATGATAGAAGTCGACACACCAAAAGTAATAATATTTCGAAAGGTGAGCTTTAACATTCTAAACAGGTAATAAGTATGCAAATGTAGTTATTATATATTCTAATATATATATATATATATATATATATATATATATGCTTAGTATTTAAGTTAATTGGTGGATGGTGACTAGCAGTGGAGTCCATGGAGAGCATTTCGTCCTATTTAGGACTCGTCAGCAGGATGTACCTGCATTCCGCAGTGAGTCCCAAACAGGAACAAATGCGCATCCTGGATTCCACTGCTAGTCACTAATCATCAATTAACTTCTAATTACATGCTCAGATATCGTCGAAGCATCTGTACAAGAAGCCGACATGTCAACCTGAGACCGAGCACTTCGGTCCAACCAATCGAAAATCTAAAATTGAATTAAATCAGTAGTTAAGTGTTCTTGAAGAAGAGCTGAGAGTGTCTATAGATTTTATATGTTAGTATGGTGGGCTCAATAAGTCCAAAGAACTTTTCACGAGTAGGAAGTTCAACATCAGCAACATACGAATGACAATAGAATTCTGAAACACAACAGAAAAACTACTGTCTCTTTTTAATACATAGATTAGATTTTAGCATTTCTGATGACAGTTGCCTCGACTAAACACTATTAACTAAGATTTCTTTCTCTTTGTTTTCTACTTTGAATATTTTCAAAGTGTCTATATTGTTGTCAAATGATTCGCAGTCGCACTATTCAGTAGCTGTGAACGCTTTAGTTCTATATTCGTCGGGATATGTCCAAAGTCAGGAACAAAAACTGTCTACTTAGTAATTTCATTGGTAAGGGATAAGGCGAAAGTCTTGAAAAGTAATTATGTGGACAGAGAGATAGAGAGAGGTTAATCAGGGAATTCCTCTTCTTCGAATCAGCACCAATAATGAGCAGTCGAAATGTATGGAAATTTGCTATTTAAAAAATACACATGAGGGAGTGGAGCAGAAATAAGTTGTGAAGTCGTATGATTATATTGATATGAATATGAGCAATCAATGATTAAGAAAATAAAAGACAAATTCAGGGAAGAAAATTTTCTTTATCGACGAAATCATCTTCAGAGGCAGTACAGTCGTATTTATATCTTTTACGAGTTGATCACGGATTGATATCAGTTAGAGAACCATTGAAAACCAGGGAGTACTGGACAGCTGCTGTTTCATCCTAGTTTGGGAATCATCGGCAGTACGCACCCACTGGGTTTCGAACCCAGGACCTTCCGGTTACATAACTAATCCTTACAAACCAAACTATAGAAAGTATTTATATCTACCAAAAATGTAAACTAGTCCATTGTCGAGTAGTAGGGGGAACACAATTTATTGAATTACTTCGAAGTGGCTTCAAAAGTAAAAAATAAAAGTTGTAAATTACGTGGTACTCAACAGCAAAAAGTTAGAAATTTGATAAGGTTAATATTGCTATTGAGTGAGAATAAAGGTAGTTGCGTGTCAATTTAACAAATGTGAACAGGGCGTGAAAATGTACAAAAGGAACATATGAGAATGATAATAGTGAAATAATTATTAAAGCAAAAGAAAACTAAAAGTAAAATTCGAAATTTTAAAAAAAGAAAAAAAATCAAAATCCTTTACAGGGAACGACTAGTGAAGAGGTTAAGACCAAGGTAGAATAAGAGACTGGACAATTTTTTTTCGTATACAGAGTTCAGGGTTGTATTGACGAATTGCCAGTGCTTCTACCATACACAATAGCCGAAACTTGACGCCCTTTTTACCATTTGGCCTTACCTTGTAGATGATGTTGAAAGACGACCGACCCTGTTGGAGCTACGTGGACTAAGTTCACCAAGTGTTCGAGAATTGAGCTAGTAATTGTCTTGCATTGTCATTTTGCTAAAATTATATCGGATAACGTTCAGAGATACTTTTGGAAAGTGTGTGGTCGCTTTGTGCGGCCAATATAACTAGCTCCACACGAGCAAGTGAATTAATAAACACACGTAAATAAATTATTCTCGAAGCATCATCCAGTTATTAACACTGTTTCACTGTGTTATATTATTCAGTAAACTTATCTGATATGGAATTATATTTCACTGCAATACCCAAATTCCGCTCTGACATTAATTATGTGACATATTCATGTAAACCAACAAATACACCTAGAGGTAATATGATATGTGAATGTATGAATATACGATTGCTTACAAGGGACAATTCGTTCCATATAAATAAACGAATCAGCTTGACGAAATCAGCTTGATGAATAAGTCCTCTACTTTGAATATATAAGCAATAGTAAGTTATAGCTCTTTTCACATTTTGTTATCCATTTAGATTAGTTAATTTGAGAAGTAGGAAAGATTACTTAAATCATTCCATCAAAGGAAACGGTCTATCCAAGAATCTTAACGAGGAAATTAAAATTAAGACAGTCACTTATAACATCGGAAAACCGAGGTTTCTTATTCTTAAATCATGCATAAATGTTTGTGAATTGTAATGCAATAACTGAATCAGCGATAAATTGTCTAATCTCTCATTTTAAAAGCCCATTTTTCTGCATTACTTGTCATTTGATAGTGGGTATATCGTAATTTCAAATAATCCTGATGAATGTTATCATCGCGCTGTAATATTTATCTAACTTTGCTTAAAAATTATTAGAACAACTTCTTGATATGTCTACTTAAGTGAAGTGAAGCTTTTTACCAGATCTCTAGGAAGCCAGTTTGTTAAACTTCTTGAATAACTTCAAGATTGTTTTCCTGTTGGTCCTCTTAAATCCGTGCCATAGTTATATGACTGGCTAACTCCCCGGCTTTGCCCATCTTAATCCTGTTGTCAGGCTGCTGTTAACCCCACCTCAATTAATTAAAAGAGGTACAGCGATAGAATGCTCGCCAACCACGCAGCTGGTTCGGGGTTCAATCACCGGTCGACGTACTCCTTTGCTTCGCTAAGCTAGTACTAAGACTGGTAAAGAGGAAAGGTTGGGCATGAGGCTAGCAACCCCATCGCGTAAAAATAAACACAATTGCTACCGAAACTTGAAGCCCTAAGTTCCCCTTGGAACGTAAAGAAATCAAAAAAATAATACTCATGGTTGTTCAATGATGTATTTGGTTAGTAATAGTATTGAAGCCACACCGAACGATACTACCACAGAATGACGAAATAACCACGCTATTGTTCCCTAAAAATCCAACTGTCCGCGATGTGTCTCCTTTGATCTCTTCATTGGTGTAGATAAACGAATTGATAGGTGAAGGTAAAATGGCTTCAGCTTAGTTGAATCTATGAATTTTTCGATCCTTTTAAGGGTTGATTTGACTTAGTGAATGAAGTATCTATGAGTAGGATTGATCATAAATAACCTGTGGCCCTACTGGCATGTCGCGAGGATCTGAAGAACAAAGCAAAAGAAGAGCAGAAAATAATCGGGAAAAAACCCTTATTAGTAGTAGGCAAGTAGCAGTACTATTATCATGACAAAAATGATAATTTGACGAGCATTATAAGCAGACAGTGAGTAGTCAAGTTGACATGGTTACGGGAATCTCAAGGTGTGCAAGTGATTCTTGAGATGAAATGGTGTGTTAACTCAGCCCTAATATGAATATCTTTAATAAGTAGCATCTTATTACCATTTGATAAACATGCGGATTCAAAAGTAGAAAGGAATCTTTAACATTTCGAGTTGGTATTGTATCTGATCAATGGGAAATGAATGTAACCACCAGAGATGAACTGTAAACTCAATACCCTATTATATCACTTTGGGCATTTACATAAAATGACGATTTAGTGGTGCTTTGGACTAAAGGTTAGCAGAATAGGAGCTATATAATCCTTTACTAACGATTACCACTAACAGTTAGAAAGTGTGTTACATATGTATGCCTTCACTACCACACCGGTAATTCCATGATAACAAACTCTTCTCGTTAACTCCTGAGTCGCAGCCTCTGAAGTTGTAATTGGACAAGAAATAAAGATATGATAAAAAAAAAGTCAACAGAAAAGTACCCAGCCTATAAGGTGGTTTTCCTTAGTTGACAGACAAGTGGTATCGTGAATTCCGATGGGATCACTGTGTGGTAGTGGGATACAGACAATATGTGCCAACGGAATATTATTCTCACATATTCTCACAGTTCAATTCGGCATTAACAAATAGAATACAATATATCTATCGGAACATTCTATTTGATGTTAGAGACAGAATACTTTACCCACAGTTATATACTGCACTGGCAACAGAATACTATGTATACTTGAACATTGTATTTCATTTCGTTTGATGTAAACCGGAATCACACGCTCAGTGATTGGTTAAAGAACATAAACTGTATATATATAAACAGTGGTTTGACTGATGAAAAATATACCTTGGCTTCCATGTCTTGTCTTCTGCTGTTACAGTTTTAATGTAGGATAATGGATGTAAAATACCATGCTTTTTGTAAATTGCAACCACTACGGACCAGTCACTAAAGTATAAGTTGAAACTCGAGGGAGGATTTATTTTCCTAGTTGATATCATTTATGCGATAGATGTAACAGAATGGCCAAAGTGCAGAATAATTGCTCGACCGCTAAGCAAGTGAAATGTGTAAGTGATTCTGTGGGTATGTGGCGTGTGCTACTGACAACATTTATCAGTAGTCTGTAGATGCAGATTGACAAGAAGCGACAAAAATTGAAATCAACATTTCAGATCAATGACTGCATAGGTAGCAGTATTTATTCTTCAAGTCTACATCTGGTTTACATTATCAATATGAATTATTCTCATTGGACAACCTTTCCGCAACAATGAAGAATAGACACCAACTCCAGACGACCTAGAAACAACCAATTACATTCTTCTAGATGAAAAGTAGCATTTAATTTATAAAAAAAACTGTGTTTATATTGCGCAATAAAAATGAATTATACAGGGTATACACCTCTAATATGCGGCAAAAATTGGTCCCAATTTCTCATAGGAGCAGCTATAGACATAACAAACCAATGTCGATACAAAAACTCATCTCGGGAACCATTGATCATTCGGGTAAGATTTTCCACGTGGGCCCAGAATCCCTCAATAGAATTTTTATGGTTTCCACTTATAGGATACACCAATTCAGAAAAGTGGTTGACTTTGTGGTGAATATAGCCTAGTGATGATAATTGAGAATAACCTCTCCATTCGTCTGTGTGAATAGTAGTTCTGTTAGGAAGAGGCAAAACACATGCAATTATCGGGTCATTATCATATCTCAGTCAAGTTATTATCGCGTTATTAACAAGTCGTTGACATGTAATTATCCTGCTTTCTGATTGGACGCTTGCACAATTCCAACTCTCGACCGGATTGGTTGATTTCCAGTCTACTTTACTTTCTGTATGAATACAGTCACTTTTGTCATAATAAATGAACCTGGTTTTACCGCTGATTCTCGCGTGGGCACTGGTCAGTAGTTAAGCAGTGACCTCGTGACAAAAGATCTAGCATCATAAGTTCCTGAGACGACTAGTCGTGGTATAATTGGTATTAAAACATCATCACCTTTATTCGGAATGCGTTCTACGAACTCTTTACGAAGATTTGTGTCGTAAAGTCCCAGAACCCAAATATGATTTACTCTACTCCTACCGCGATACATTTCTCCCTTAATAATTACAGTTTAGTCAATATGCACGACGACACCAACTCCCCAAGTACAGAGATGGTCTCATTTACCTTTTGTGAAGCAATATCACGGCAGTACTGATACCACTACACTGTTGAAATCCTCGTATCCTCCATTTCTGCAGCTGTAGCAGATATTGGTCGCTTCAGTAGCCATTTGTGGCGTATACGCAATATTTCACTAAGGGATAGTATCGATTTCAAGACTTACCAACTCTAACAAACCTTCTCATATGATAATGGTTGCATCTGAATGTATAACCATCGATAGTGCGGCAATACTTTTCCAGAGTCCTTATCCCCCCATATTTGCATGTTTTAGTCCACCCTATCAACACATTTTCCACACAGAAATCAAAAAACAAATCTGAGTGAAACTCGCCATCTGATTGGTTGGTTCAGGGTCACTGATTTTGATGTCCATTTTTTATTTTTGCCATTTATTTTCATCTCATTGTTTAACCTTATGCCAGTCACCAACCAATCAGAACAGTCTACTGTCCGACGACCTAGCCTATTTTTAACCTGCTTAAAAATATAATTATGATGGGTTTTTCTGTCATAAAAAGCCCATAACCAATTCTCTTGTCTTATGCCGTTATAGCTATACCAATATTAAACTGAGAAGATAGTGCAAGAATTGGTTTTAGTACAACTTGTGCATAACCAACAATTATTCACTTAGTAGTTGAATTATTGATGAAGGCATACTGCATTAAATAATCAGGAGTAGTGATGATGCTATTAACAGTAACATCGGCACCTGCTTGAGCATTTCATGAGATGTAACCATCATAACCCATGATTGTTTCTTTATGACAATACTTGTGATGGCATATGATCAATGGCGTACTAACTGATGTTGAGTTGATTGATGAAGTTTTTTAAGCCTAAAACTGGTTGATGTTGAGTGGTAAGATTCTACTTAACATACCTAATGTACCATAATAATTTACAGTAATGATATCAATATGTTATGTACCAATGAAAAAGCGAATGCTGCACCAAAGCCCACAATGATTTCATGATAGGAGAAAAGTAGTAACTCACTTGGGTTACTTCCTGTTTTCCTGGTGTTTCTGTCATCCAGTAGTACTTTGATAGGTGAAGTTCAACAATAGCGTCCCAGGAGTGTGAACGCCACAGTGACCCTGAACTCATGCTAGTCGTTGGCCTACGGCATCTGTCACTATCACAGCTGAAATATCAACGCTATTCACCAGCTTAGGAGCAAATTTCACCCAGATCACTTTTTTAAGTACTGTTTGGACAATGTGTTAATAGCTCGTTAGGGTTAGGATCAGGGTTAGCATTAGAGTTAGAATTACGATTAGGGTCATGATTAGGGTTAGGATTCAGTTTATGGTTACGATTAGGAATAGATTTATAGTTGATGTCATTTATTTTAATTTTTATTATTTTCCACGTTTTCCTGATAAGCAGTCGTCTGTCCTCTTGCTGGAAACTATAATAATTCAACCGCGGGTTTTTTTGGAAGACTGCAAGCAGGATGAGAGAGATAAACGATTCACAAAAACAGTTTATCTGTAGTCAGCTCGGTGAATACATTTACAGAAACTAGTCTAACTTAACAACTGATACTCCTCGTTACAAATAGGACGTATTTTTAAGCCACGTCAGACAAAGATAACCTGTTTCATGCGTTTTCAAGCATTTTCTTGTCAATATACATCATTTTTTGGGCAAACATTCCTCATTTTTATGATTAGTCAGCTGAAGGTCACCCTTGCGTTCGCTCTCCTGGGATGCTATTGTTGAACTTTGCCTTTTGATGTCAGTTTTCATACCTTCATCCAAATAGTTTGAAAAACAGATGAAGTATGAATATCATCTCAGACAAAACTTGTTACCGACTCACTAGGATTCCTAATGATGTAGAGATGGTAACAGCATACAAGTTGATGATCGGAAGGTAAACTTTGAGTCTGTTCTATCACATCAATCTCACTAATTGTAATGCACTGGTAGTGTTGTTGACATGTCACACTGTACCAACCCATCTAAACACAATGCACTCCAGTACCCGCTTAACCAGCACATGACCTAACCTCCAAGTACTGTTAACGAAACACAAATGCAAAGGCTCAGTTGGTCAAAAATATCCTCTGATGAACAGTATATTTAAATATCATAAATGTTCAGGTTATTAGAGGAATTATAAAATTTAATGGTGTGAAATATTCCCATATTATGAATTAAAAGTCAGTCTGAATGAAGAATATTCTTTTCAATAATTTCACTTCAGGTTCTTACAGTTATAAAATATGATATTTGTTATCGTTACAATAAAGGCTAGTTATGCGGTACAGTTCGGTTACGTCTCCTACACATAGCTGAAGCTGTTGCAATAAGATCTACTAAAACGGAACTTTGTATACAAAATGAACACGTCCAGACGCTGTTCCTACCGTGGCCAAACTCGGATTGATGATTCTTCTTCTCACCAAGAGTGATCCTTCTCCTTAACTCTCTTGGTTTTTTTCTTTGCTTATTATTGTAATCAGAAGGTCCTGGATTCGAATCCCGGTGGGCGCGTACTGATGAAGAGTCCCAAACTGGGACGAAACAGCTGTACAGTACTACCAGGTTTTCCAATGGTTCTCTAACTAATGTCAGCTCATGATGAAATCCTGTAATCAATCAAATCCCTACAAACCAACACTTGAATACAAATATTATTATTATTATTATTATTATTATTATTATTATTATTATTATTATTATTATTATTGTTCGTCATAATGTATGCTCTTCATGCAAACACTCAATACTTTTGAATTTTTCATTTATACTATCCGGACTTATTATTAGTGATATTACCTCTTTTCTCAATATATGCCTCCACCTATTTCATTTCACACATACCTTATTTCATTATGAACCTCTCATTGCAGTCTTACTATCTCCTGTTTAATCACAGACCAATCTGTACTAGCCATTCACCTGACAGCTTTTATAACCTTGAACTGACTTGTCAATTTTCCTACCCCACACTTTACAAATCTGTTATGATTAATCACCACCACTGTCTCCCATTTTACAATATTTTGGTAATCGATTTCAGCCTAGCACGTTGGTCACACAAATGCGACTATTTATTTTGACACCCCATAACTAATCTGTTATTCTACGCTAAAAATGTGTCCGCCGCATAACTGGACTTTATTGTAACGACAACAAATATTATATTTTATAATTGTAAGAACCTGCAGGGAAATTATTGAAAAGAATATTCTTCGCACATATTGACTTTTAATTCATACTTGTAGGCTTAGTATATTATTCATCTTATGATTCACCATTTACTGTGTGCTATAAAATGTCTCCTTTTTTCTCACCTTAGTCTTGGTCAAATGTCCAACCAATCAGAATATTTATTTTTCACCGATCTAGCCGAATTGCTGACCAATCAGAACAATGTATTTTCAGTACCCTATGCTGATTCCAATGTGGTTAAAAATACGATAAGTGTGACTTGCTTTTCCCAATAAAATTGTATCCTAGCCATCACAGGCCAGTCTTCACCTTTTGATATCTACGTGGCTCAGTGAAGTGGAAGGTACGACGGACTAATAGGCGTATTTAGCATATTAGTTGAGCTGTTCATTGCGTCAGTATTAATATTATTTTTTTTATTTTTGATTACAGCTTGATTCCACACTGTATTTTTCGGTACAGGTATGGAATTTTCAGCATGGATATCGGTAGCCCAAATTTTGCAGACCGACCATAGATATCAAGTGTGCGGCGGCAGAGGTTCGAACTATGGACCATGTGCGTGGTCGGCGAGAGTCCTAACCACTGTACCACTCATAAGTCCACTTGGTCATATCAACTGACGACGCGATCACATCAATGAACGACAGGTACATAAGAAATTAGCGACCATTCATTTTCAACTGGCGACCTAGATCATAACAGGGAGAGATTTCAGGAACTTGCTTCGTCAGTATTACTGAACCAAGGACTTTTAGGATGTACGTGGTACCAGATAAAAGGGAAGAGCAAAATGGAGTCCCAGCCTGGGCGGATGAGTACCCGTAAAAACAAAACTTCAAACAGACGGGTTAGAGGTTCAGTTAACTAAGGCAAGAGTAAACAATAGATACCAAAGTAAAATGACCAATCAGATCGTTTATTATACATGATGGATTCTGTTCATGAACTTCGTTTCAAGTTTCACCCAGATTTGATTTTGACTTCTTTGTGAAAAATGGGTTGATATAGTGATCTAAAACCTGCATTTATGGAGGGATAATGACGCTACAAGAGTATTGCCGGGCAATTGATGGCTGTGCGAGTTGCTAATGGTGATTTCCTAGATACTTTCTTCTCCAAATCGAAACTGTCCCTTAGAAAAATATTCAGTATATACCACAACTGGCTACTGAAGCGACCAATATCTGCTACAGCTGCAGAAACAGAAAATACTAAAATGTCAACAGTGCAGTGGTATCAGTACTGTCCTGATATTGCGTCACTAAAGACCAATATAACTACTTCTTGACTTGGGGGAGTTGGTGTCGTCGTGCATATTGACGAGATACTACTTACTAAACAGAAAATGGATCGCGGTAGGAGTAGAGCAAATCATGTTTGGGTGATGGAACTTTACGACACAAATCTTCGTAAAGAGTTTGTAAAACGCATCTCGAATAGAGGTGATGATGTTTTAATACCAATTATACAAGGACTAGTCCTTCCAGACGCTACAATTTAAGCAGATGAGTGGAGAGGCTGTTCTCAATTATCATCACTAGGCTATATTCACCACAAAGTCAACCACTTTTCTGAATTGGTGTATCCTATAAGTGGAAACCATAAAAATTCTATTGAGGGATTCTGGGCCCACGTGGAAAATCTTACCCGAATGATCAATGGTTCCCGAGATGAGTTTTTGTATCGACATTGGTTTGTTATGTCTATAGCTGCTCCTATGAGAAATTGGGACCAATTTTTGCCGCATATTAGAGATGTGTACCCTGTATAATTCCTTTTTATTATATATATATATATATATATATATATATATATATATATATATATATATATAACCTTTTTAATAATTTTATGCCACTTTTTAACTGATTGCTTTTCTGTAGTTTAGTTTGTAAGGGTTAGTTATGTTTTTACAAGTTGATCACGGATCGATATCAGTTAGAGAACGATTGAAAACCATCGAGTACTGGACAGCTGCTGTTTCATCCTAGTCTGAGAATCATCGGCAGTACACACCCACTAGGATTCGAACCCACCTTTCACTCTAGTGACCAATTAATGTATGACTGTCTTTTCTTAATAACTAATACATTGTTTTAGTTTCCATCAACGATATTTTGTTCTAACCAGTCTATCCAACAATTGTTGAGAACCTTGTAAAATAATAAATAGCTGAGTAGTAGCATTTCTGTCCCCAACCCTAGGTGACATGGATTCAAATCTCCAAAGGAAGGGTAAGTTCCTTAAAAATTGTAGATGCTGCCTGTTGGAAAATACCACTGACTTTAAAGTGTTAGTTTGCAAGTATTTGATCTGTTTTTCGATTTTGACCACGGATTGATATCAGTTAGATAACCATTGAAAACCTGCACCGTAGTACTGGACAGCTGTTTTGTCTTAGTCTTGAATCATCGTCAGTACTCGCCCACTGGGGTTCGCTGTCAAACCTGAAAAAAATCAAATCCCTACAAACTAATCCTTGAAAATTAACCTAATTCTCGCTAATGACTGGCTACAAGATGAAGTTGCTTGGAGTTCTAATGAGAAGTCGTTACCAGAGGAGTCCATCCTGTCAGGAGTGAGGACAAATACTTGCCGATGACATTGGCTGGTTGTTGTGCTATAATTAAGAATTGGTAGAACTTAGGATTCATGGGCTGGTCATTGGATAAGATCCCAGTGGCTGACTGGTATACGAGCTTGCCTTGTAACCTGAAGGTCTTCGGTTCGAATCCCCTATGGTGGGTGCGTATTGCGGTGATCCCAAACTAGGATGAAGCAGCTCCAGTCTCCGGTGCTAGTTTTCAATGATTCTCTAACTGATATCAATCCGTGTGAAACTTGAAATGCCATTGAGCTTGAAAACTAGGTCTGGTGTTTCCTGTCGACTACCTGCAACTGTCCAACGAGAATAGTTAAACATTCGAATGTATTTAACTTTATCACTTTACTATTTTTATGTAATAGTGCTATTTAACTTGTGAAATTTAAAAAAAGTGACAACTGTATACGACTTTTCTTATAATGTGGAGTAATATACCAATTAATAATTATCAGTAAATACGTAACACTGTTAGTTTAGCATGCTTAATTAAAGTATCTAAAAATTATTATTCAATTATAAGGTTTACAGAAAACGAAGTTGCTGCATCGTACACTAACCTAAATTGGTAAAATTCACAATTTATGTTAGTTTTAAACAACCGACTCCGTGACATTTGGATACTTGTAATTATATACGGTGTTTTTACCGCGTATTTCATGTTAGTCAGTATTTCAATCCAAGATTCATATTTCATCCTATCGAGCAGTCAGGAATACACCGGATGACAGGTAAGAAAACTATGGAAGATCTGGATTTCACATGTGGATGATATATGTCTAATGTCACACAAACTCGAAGACTTGCAAAGGAAAACCAACAAACTGGCTGAAGAGGCAGATAGAGAAGACAGGACTCCAGAGGAAAATAGAGAAGGCGGGGTGATAGAGACAACCAACGAACCGCAACAACAACAACAACAACCAGCACCAATCACCATCAGTGGGAGGGATTTAACAGAGATGACTACAGGTGGAACGGATGAAGATATCAAAACCAGCCAGTCAGAATCGGAAAGGCAAGATACGCCTTCATCAACCTGAAACTAGTTTGGAAATCTTATTCACTGCACTCAGCCAGCATAAAGAACAAGATTCTGATTTTCAACACCAATATCAAGTTGATCCTTGTATACGGGTCAGAAACTTGGCCAGATTGTCACGAAAAGGATTTCCAACAGGTTGCAGAGTTTCATCAACAGTTGCCTTCTCTGGCTCCATACTGAAGATCAAATGGATGGCCAGCCAGCCAGAAAGAATCAGCAACAAGAAACTCTGTCTGGGAACAAACCAACAGGTGAGAGCCGTTTGCTCAACAAATATTTAGGAGAAAATGGAGATGGATTGATCAGGCATATATTGAGGAAACCATCAAATGAAATCGCACGCCAGCCCATTGCTCGAGTGGAATCGAGTGGAAACGACGAGTGGGTCGTCGCTTCGAGAGTGACATGGAGTAGATCGTGTGAGGAAGAGACGAGAAAGTTTGGTCAATTATGGACCCAGCTGAAGAGGACGGCAGTTTGTCTGTCTGTTTTCGACATAGAACTTTGAACTGATGTGCGGCAGTTCAAGTCGCCACACTCCATGTAGCACACAAAGCAAGTGAAGAAAGTACAAGAAAAGCAGAATAGAGAAAGTAAACAGAGGTGTGAGACAAAGGAAGAGTAATAACGAAAAAAAAAACAGTTTCATTGGAAATCATAAGTCAAAAGGAGTGGATGCATCTGCATCGGCCATTGAGAACGATTTTGAGCCATGTCACCAATAGTTTCCAACCATTGGGTTTTACTGCCCTGAGGACCCCAACCAGTCAGGAAGTCTACACCTTCCTACGCTGCTTAAACTAACTGTTGTAGATTTCATTGACTAGTGCCATGTTTTGGTTTGACCTCCGCTAGTTTTTTTCCAGCCTCACCCTATATCCGCTAACATTGCTCGTCAAGGAAGGCGATGACTAGGCATACGTAACACATGTCCTAACCATCTCAG
The DNA here is from genome assembly GCA_944472135.2 of Trichobilharzia regenti. Lineage (NCBI taxonomy): Eukaryota > Metazoa > Platyhelminthes > Trematoda > Strigeidida > Schistosomatidae > Trichobilharzia > Trichobilharzia regenti. Next base: position 129,752,070 of record OX235262.1, on the reverse strand, counting down.
TCCATGTAACTTCACAGCTTTGTCGATTGATTTCCCCTGCTTACCTACAACTTGACCTATGCCTAACCTCAATATTGCTCACCTTATTATGCCACTTCACACGGGAGATAGAACGCAGGCACCTATGATCAAAGACAGCTAATCTTTTCATGTCTTTCACTCTCAATGGCCAGGTTACACAGCCTTAAAGGAGGACGGGGCGGACTGATGAGCAGTACACCCGCCCTTTGGTCGATAGTCGGATATCTCGTCTACGCCAGAGACGGCGTAAACTGGCAAATGGGAAACGAGCCCTCTGTATCCGTGCTGAGATTTCATCAGAGATCAACCCATTGGGGCTGGTGGTACTCCCCAAACAAGTGAAGCGGTCAACGTGCTCTACCACTTCACTCCTTATTTCTAATCTAGGAGTCGGTGTAGTCCAGTCTGGTAACATCATCTTGCATTTGGCGGGAGCGAATCGCATGCCAAACATTCGTAGGTTGCAGCTCAAGGTGTTTAGAAGACATTGCATTTTTTCAGCGTCCTCGCCTAGAAGGACTATATCGTCTGCATATTGCAAGTCAAAATGATTATTCCCTGGTAGCAGGTCAATCCCTAAGTCGCTGAAGTCACTTAGGGTTAAGTCCATTAACACATCTATGATGAAGTTGAATAGAAAAGGAGATAATGGGCGTCCTTGACGGACACCACTGGTCGTCACCAGTTCAGATGACAGCTCGCCGTAAGTCCTCACCTGACTGTATGAGTACGAGTAGAGGACGGCAGAGTATAGAACAGAGTGGAGACGTGTTGTTGAAGCCCTATGTTCCACTCGGAACGCAAGGGAATAATAATTATCTTTTGTGTAATAAATTTGATGGCAATGCTCTTTCGCTAAGTGACTACAGAGTCCATCGGGTCAGCCACAGCATCTATTATTCATAAGCTCATATATCTCTGATATGCCCAGAAAAGGAAGTACTTTGTCAGAATGTTAATGTTAATATCGGATAGATCACATATTTGACTGAGATATTTGGCCACATAACGACGTTAACATCAGTTAAACATGTGATACCTATAGCAAAGGTAATTGTAGGGCTGACCTTTCAATCACGTTTTATTTTATATCGTACCTATGAGCATATTACCTTTAAGAAGACAAGATAATTTACAGATTACAGAATATTGGTGTCTATGGCGGAATATCTAGTATAAGACTGAGCTATTGACTAAGTGATTCGGACGTTAGAAAAAATACAGAAAAGATTACTAACCTTAGGCATAACAGACCAATGTTGACTTCAGCATAACATGCTAGAGCGTGTGTTACTTACAAATAGTAATGGGTAGTTTGTAGCCTAAAGTTTTCGGAAAAGTAGGGACAATCATTGTATGCCAATATAAAAGCTACTGAAGGAGAAATGCAGGAAGAAAGTGGTAATAATGGAAAACAACAAACAAAGATGAACAAAAGATGCCCAGTGTAGAATTATTATTATTATATCCTTTAATTCCCAGAGGAATATAGGGCTTCAGCTGTGCGTCTCCATTGCCTTCGGTTTTCTGCCAACTTTTTCACTCCGCTCCAAGTCTGCCCACATGTTTTCATCTCCTCTTCACATGACCATGGAGGAGGTCATGTGAAGAATGGATAATATTATTTGCAGTTTGTGGAATTAGTGTGCGGATTACGATTCTAGATGGATGGAGGCAATCGGAAGGAAGCACTGGACTTCCAGCCTCTTGGCGCTCGTCGGCAAGGCGTATCTACAACCTTGAGGAAATTCATGTGCCTGCAGAGGTTCCAATCTGCGTCATGCAGTGCTGCAGTCAGAAGTATTACCACTGATCTCTTCGGGATCAAGCGTGATTAGTATCAACTCTAGTTTGCTGCAGTAAGCATCATTAATCATCATATCAGCCTTATTCCCCTGAATAATACTTAGTGAGCAATTAGGCTGGAGTGAATCCATTGTAAAGCTCAATGCAGCATAGTCGATATTTGCCTTCTACGTTACTTAAATGGATCTTAATGATATCAGGAAGTGATGGAACTAGGTGACAGAGCTTATATGTATTTAATTCACTCTTACTTCTGCACGTTTCTACATTATTCAGCTAAATTAGGATAATTGTATCCAATCCTAGCTTAAAAACAAGAAAAAATGTCAATAAGGAAGAATTTATTTCAGTGTAGATTATGTTATGGCATGTGCTACTGATAAGATTTATCAGTAGCATATAAAGAGATGTTCGTCGACATAAAAGCATCAAATAGCAACGAGGTACATTTGAGAAAGCAAATGATACAGGGTTGAAGAGACACATAGGAGACGTGAAAGGAAAACAAAGAAACACAATATGAAGGAATAGTAGAGGTAGCACAACATGGAAGATCTGTGCAGATGGAGATTTGAAGATAAGTTGTACGTAATTTCGCTATATAGAAATGCCAAATTGCAAACAAACATTCCTTTACCAAGTATCTCGTCTTCTACCGTGACAGTATTTTAAACCAACGTCAGTTAAAGACTTGTCGAACGCCAGGGAAAACTGGACACCTGTTTCATCCTAGCTTGTAACATTTTGGAAATACGCACCCATGACCCGGCTAGAGATCGAACCCTAGACTTTCAGCTACTAGACCAAGTTCCCTGACCACTTAGCAGCTAGAAATGGAATTCAGTGGTACAGGAATTATGACTTCGTCAGCTCGTGATACAGCGCTACTCTCCACCAGTGCATTCGTTGAGTATCCACCTCAACATGATATGATGGAGACCGCTAGCCATGACTTGGTAACCAGTGTGGATGGCACAATATTATGAGGTGACAAAGTTAGAATTCATTGGTCACTGAATTCTAGCCCACGTGCCTGAATAATCAACGCACTTGGTCGCTTAACTTGAAGTTCTGTGTTCTGACACTTGTTGGAATAGAGGTTGCGCAGTAATGAAGAGTCTCAAACTAGGACAAAGCAGATCTTCAGTGCTTCGTGGTTTTCAATGACCTTTCTAAATCGTGTTGGCTGATGACGGATATCTAACAAATGGAAGAAAGAAGCGTCTGTAATTGTAAAGGCCTTTGCAGTTAGGGTCTATAGTCTTAACTCGTTTCACTATTATTATTAGGATTCATTTCGCAATTCCCAACTTTCCTAAGTTATATCTGATAACTAATAGTAATGTAGGTGAACTTCAATCCACTTAAATTTCAAATTCCAATCTCTCATACACTTTACTCTCAGTATCTTTTTGAAATCAACCAGTAAAACGTTTTAATCAATCAGATATCTTTTTATGTATTTCTCATATCATCTGTATGATGCTGTATGTAGAGTATTCAGCTGAGTTCTATTCAGACTGGATAAATTCATGAAATTCTGTTTTATCAACGTATGTTGCTTGTTTTAGATTAAATAAATACGTAAATATATGTTTGAACAAGACATATAAGCGAACAATATTGTTTCCAGTTAGACCTTCAGGTTTTACCCTAATTTACATAGATTTACATATAAACATTTTAACAAATGATGTTAAGTTTGTGGAACGAATAATAATAATAATAATGGGTTAAGTGTTTTGAACGTCACTAATAACCATGATTATATTGATAACAAAAATAATGATAATAAGGTTTATGCACGTGGCGATAAGAATAATGAAGGCTTTTTATAGTTTGGTTTGTAAGGGTTAGTTATGTTTTATGAGTTGATCACGGATTGAAATCAGTTAAAAAACCAGCACCGGAGTACTGGACAGCTGTTTCCTCAGCCTAGTTTGGGAATCATCGGTAGTACACACTCAGTGGGGTTCGAACCCAGGACCTTCTGGTTACAAGGCAAGCTCGTTTACCATTCAGCCACTGGGACCCGATTCAGTGACTAGCCCATGAATTCTAACTTCTGCCAATTCATGATTTAGCGCGACCCCAAGTAGTATTATGCGTATATGTAGACAATTCAATAAATAAATTAGGTGAAATCTTAGAAGTTACGTAATACTAAAGGTGAAGTGGACAGATAATCAGAGTTTAAATAAATATAATAAAAGTACGAAGGAAATGTAAAGTAAGAAAGGGTGGGAGGGTTTTAATTAGACTTTACCTAGGCCAAAGCAGAGACAAAGTTAGAACAAACTTCTTTTGTACACAAAGACTAGGATTGATCTCTCGAATTCCAATAGCTTCGGTTGTGTGTAAAAGGTGGGTTCGACTTCCGTTCCGAAGGTTTAATGGAATAAGATAGATAACTTTGAAGGCACTTCTTCTATCCACTTAGTGACCCCTATCAATCGAATGAGTCAAAGTAGAACTTCTTATAGATTTTATTTGGCCTTTTCTGAACCACAAAGGAAGATGTTCATTCATACTTTTATTGAGCTATCTAGTTGTTAGCCCTATATAGTCTTCTCTACAGGAATGACTAAATTTGTAGATAAGCATAAAAGTGGCATTGACAAAGACAATTTGTAGGTAATTTGTAGATATCCAGTAAATAATACTGTTTCACTGTGTGATACATCTAATAAACAAACTAATATGGAATAGAAGTGGCACAACTAGGCAGCTTGTCTTTAGTTTGAGCAATCGTAACTGGTCGACCGGAAAATGATTTGTCTGTAATAAAGGCTGTTGCATGTGAAATTTGCATTCAAAGTGCATCTTAGAAACAGCTCTTTCGGACTAATAACTGAAATTCTGATATCGAACTACTTTTCTAGTATGAATTCAACAGTCTCCATAAGGAGTACATTAATGAACAGTGTTGAGACACATATGAATATCATTTGCTTCCCATTTACACTGATATTATCTACGTTGGAAATGAATTCAAAGACTTTTTAACATTATGATTTACCAACTTCTTGTGTAACGGTTGGAGGAGTTCACCTAGCCCCTTTACCACTCCATGGTAGGTGAAATTAGACATGTCTAGGACTGGATGAAGAGGAATTCCTAGTTTATGAACTTTGGGCAGACCATACAATCGTGAATTGTTATTTCGCTTGTATATATTATTCTAAAATTAATAGTGGGAATATATAAAGATTTGAAATAAATGTTTCCAAATTCTAGCTAATATATAATATCTTATGTATTTAACGAATGTGTGTCTGTCGTTCAGTTGTAGAATACTTGGCAGTCAAGCGATGTGTCTTGGTTCGATTTCTGGCCAACTCACATCCAAACCACTTAGTTTGTTAGCTGGTAGTAAGTAAACCAGGGAAAGAGGGAAGGTTGTGTGTGTGTGTGTGTGTTTGGGGGAGGGAGAGGCTGAAGACCTCACATCGTAAAAACAACACCACTACTGCTGAAACTTCTATGTCTGAGTAGGATGGTAACTACCAGTGGAATCCAGGATGCGCGTTTCTTCCTGTTTGGGACTCTTCAACTGGATACACTCGCATTCCTCAGTGAGTGATAACGTTCCCACCGAGGCTCAAACACAGTGACCATAGTTTCAAACGACAAAGCGTTACCCACTAGACTACTCGGTACACGAGAGCCACGTGTTGTTCAACGGGTCATATTGATTATTGAATTCAATTTTAGATGTTCCCGTCGATTGATTGGACCAAAGTGCTTGGTCTGATGTTGGCATGTCAGCTTCTTGGGCAGATGCTTCAACGATGTCTGGGCATGTAATTAGAAGCATCTACACAAGAGGAGGACATATCAAGCTGAGACAGAGCACCGGTCCAATCAGTCGACGAGAACATCTAAAATAGAATTAAAGGGCAAGAATGTCAGCTACATTAACAAAATAAAGACGTCAATATATTGTATCTTTAATACATGACCAATTAATAATACAAATTGTCATATCATGATTTCCCGTTTTTGAAATCAAATCTGTCTTTAGCCTGTAGCATACTGACAAACCATATTCTCGGCAAAAACTATTATTCCTATCCTTATCATTACTATATTTGGTTTTTTCGTGGCTGAATTAAATTGAACTACTCTTCACTAGACTCCGAAAATTTATCTTTGCATTTAAAAGACGACGAGAAGATGAAGTGAACTAACTTCCTGACAAAATGCTGATTTTCGCTGCTTTGTGATGACAACTAAGTGAAACCACCTAACTAGAAGGTGTTTGAATCATCTCCCTCTTGAAAATTACAAATAAAACAAATGAAGTACTTATGTAGTATTTATACCAAATAAGGTACTGGTGAGGAAAAAGTGTAAACTGGTTGCAAATCAAACACTCTACTATAATCTGATTGGTGAAATCTTGTCAACTCATATGCAGGATTATTTAAGTAGTATGTTGTTATTTAATGCTTTCAAAGGTGATCGTCAGGAAGCCGTGGACCTAGGTTTCGTGCTTGGTGACACTCACCGGTCAGCAAGGCGTATCTGTAACCCTTCTGAGATCCAAACCCAGTGTTTCATTCAGAGAGGTTGCCAATAAGCTATCCGCGCTCACGACTGACCTCCTGTAGGACTGACTGTATTAGATACTTTCGATTAAACGCTAACTAGTGTCAGATGTCTAGTCCTTTGTTTACTGCAGACTGAATTCTATCAGTCAAGTTTGCGATGTATTAACGTCTCTGACTACAGCATTGGGGGACACAGGTTCGAATCTCAGAAGGGAAATGAGTTCCTTCAAGATTGCAGATATGCCTTGTTGACTGGTGACTGGTTCCAACTAGCACGAGACCTAGGTCCAAGACTTCCTGTGGCCGATTGCCTCCAACCATCTAATATCAACAATTCAAAGTACACCGTGATGGTGAGCCACCTAGCATGGTGGCCACATTGCAAACCTGACTGACAAAATTCAGTCTTCAGTAAACACAGGACTAGCCACATGACACTATTTAATGACCAATCAAAAGTATTAAGCAGTATGTGATTATACCTCAAATTTTCGTAAGAATCTTTCACTTTTTCTCAGATTGATTACCATACCTAAAATTTTTCTAAAATGTTGTATAGATTTAAAATAAAATCAGAATAATCTGGTAACAACTGCATAAAAGGGGATTTGTTTATTTTTGCTGACCACGACGTACTTAATTACTATTCATTTAAAGTCTCTAGGAGGCTGATAATTACAGAATGAGTTGTAAATTACAATCATAACTCAATATCAGAAATTATCCTTAAATGTCACATTTTTATCGTTTCTGTGATTTGACTCCTAGATTGAAGAGGACTAGGGACATTAAATCGACCATCTGTTTAAGATAAGAATGAGCGAACATAAATGGAATTTCTATTATTGTAAGCAGACGAGAGAATAACTCAAATTTTCGTATCAGTTATGCAAATTGTTCGCATATAAAAAAAACAGATAGTTGTTATACAGTATTCAACTGTGTACTTTGATTGGACACTAGTCAGTGACTAGTGTAGCGTGTCTAGTCCTTTGTTTGATGCTGGCTGAATTCTGCCAGTCAAGTTTGCAATGTGGCCAGCATTCTAGGCGGCTCGCTATCACTGTTGATAATAGATGGTTGGAGGCGATCGGCAGGATGCCTCGTGCTTCGACTCTTTTACCCATTATTCTTTAAGAGTTCACAGTTATACCTTTTTTTACAAACGTCAAAATGTATTTATTCTTACACTTTAAAAGATGTGACCTGTGTAGTATGAGTTTACGATGTATAGGAATACTTATTGGAAAGCGATTAATCTGCATCTTCAAACTGTCTGTAGTATTTTGCTTACAGGATTTAATCATGAGCTGACATTAGTTAGAGAACTATTGGAAAACTTGGGAGTACTGGACAGCTGTTTCGTCCTAGTGTGGGGCTCTTCAGCAGCACGCACCCACCGGGGCTGGAATCCAATATTTTACAATATTTTGCAAGGAGGAAATCACTACATTTCGTAATATTTCTCATGTTATATTCATTGTTTCTAATACTTTGTTGGTGGTGACTAAGAGTGGAATCTAGGATATATGTTTCGTTCCATTTTGGTCTCTTCAAATGACTGCATCTGCTTACCAATAAGTTATGGGGTTCCCCAGCATCCGTCATTTTAAACTACAAAGCATTGTCCATTAAGCTCATGGACCACAAGAGACACTCCCTAGCAAATAGATATCAGCTTTTATCTATTTTCATTGTTTCTAGTTGATATGAACATGATAAAATCATGTTAGAAAGTAACGGAAGTTTATGGCTAATCTTGGAGACTGTACAGAATTGAGTGAAGTGGCGATTTACTGCCGAACGCTTATTATGAACCAAAAGGAGGAACCAGTCAAATGGAGTTGATCCAACTGATGCCTGATTTACCCAAGGATGACTGGCTGCTAAGATCCTGCTTCATTTCTTGCCTGTGTATCAGAGTGACTAGTAATGTGTTAAAACTGAGAAGTAACATTATTTGTATGCGCCTACGACGAAGTTGTAAATAGACTCCTGAATAATTTCAATGTTACCCGGTTTTCGTTAGTTCACCAATGTCATATCAGTGCACTATAGAAACTGCTAAAAGAAATCACCTGTATGCTTCAAGTTTACGGTGAATAGTGAATTAATAAAAGCGAATGATAAAAAAATTATTGTAAATCTCTGTAAACAACAGCAGTAGGTTCACTTTGAATAATACAAGAACAACGATTTGTTCAGAACTAGATGATGCTGTCATTTGTTTTGTCGGTTTCTCATCAACTACCTACAGCCTAAAGAAATTATCAACTTTATGTACAGAGCAATCTTAACATACTTGTATCATATAAGTTAACAGAACATGTCTCTAGCTTCTTCACACATACAAACTCACTAGTAAAGACAATGAAATTCATATTTGAATCGGAAAATGAACAAAGAGAATTAGCCGCGTTAGATTGTAAAATAAAAGGAATACAAGAAGGTAAACTGCACATCAGCGTTTATAAAAATCCAACGCATTCTAATAGATATATTTGGATTTTAATTCACCTCATCCATTATTTGTAAAGGTAGGCTTAGTTAAGTGCCTAACAAACTGAGCAATAGTACAAAGTAGTACAACAAAAATCTAAATGATAACATAAAACAGGTAGAAGAAGCGTAAGTGTTAAATAACTATCCCACAAAATTCATTAGGAATATCAAAAAGGGTCAAAGGCAAAATAAAAATAATGATGAAACTAATAATGATAACATAAATAAGAGGGAATATAAGGCATCTACAGTTTTACCATATAAGGATGGGATATATGAGACCTTACGTAGGATTCTCAGTAAATCAGGAATTAGGGCGGCATTCAAACCTACAAACTCACTCAGGTAGGACAAGCTGTGAGGGTTAAATAAACCTGTCGGCGAACCTAAGTAAACAAAATAGTGTAATTTACAAAATACCTTGCAATGACTGTGAGTTAAGTCAACTACATCGGTCAAACTAGTAGACCAGGTGTAGTGAGATCATCAGGAAATAAGCATTTAGCCAAGGTTAGAATAATTGAACTCACAAAGATAAGTAATTTAGAAAAAAAAACTCAGTAATCCCACTGCATGCATTAACACACAACTACACAACAGGGTGGGACAGAGTCAAATTTCTAAGAAGTAATATAGGGAGGTGGAGATACAGATTGATTACTGAATCCTGCTTCATTGAGTCTACACCCAACAAATGCAATAGAAGTGAATCATCGCAGGTACCAGAGATATGGAAAATATTATAACCATCAGTCAAATCAGAGGATAATAAATAATGTTAAAATGTATTCAATTCACATTATAACATTCTAACAAGTTATTTATTTGTTTCACTATAAAAACATCTTATTTCCCATCTGATTGTATTTTAATGATAACATTTATATTCTTTCTAAATGTACTTTATCTTATCTTATTGACTTTATTTAAGTGTCTAATCAATTTCACTCATGTATATAAATGAAGCAAGAAAGTTGTGTGAATGACTTGATGTGATTATGAGTGGCAATAAATTGTGCTCAAACGTTGTCATCTGTAAATATTACTGTATAATCCTGTGTGATTTTATCAAAATAAAAATTTTATCCATAATGGAGTTGTACTCTACTACAGTACCCAAGTTTTATCCTTATATCAAAGAAGACAGGCTTCTTTTCCACTGTAATTTGTTTGATATTTCAGCCTTCACATTCACCGTACTTGTCGGTAAATCTCTGACAGTAACCGTTATTAATCAGCATCTTTTTGAGAATGAGAAATTTCTCCTCTAATTACTCTGTAGAGCATATTGTCCTGACTCTAAAAAAACGAAGTTTTGACTAGTCCTGGTTTATAGCTATTTGAACAGAAACTATTAAAAGCGTAAGTATTGTCCATCCCACGTAAGATTTTGGTGAATTGATCTCTGAAGACTGCCATCCTCCAAGCTTTGAATGACAATGTCAAGGAAATGAAATTTCCGGTCACTTTCATGTTCCATAGTGAATTCAATACTTGCATATACGTTAATGAATAATATAAGTAGGCAGGAAGTATAGCTTCCATTGTTGCATAATGCAAATGTGTCATCTATATATATCAACAATAAGATGTTTCATCGATTGCAAGTTTCGACTTTGTTCTCTCAAGGTTAAACATAGAGACGTCTGCTAAAACACGACTAAGTGGACTGATCATAGCTACACTATCTATGTGATGGTAAAGAGTGTTCTCAACTTGGAATTATATATCCATCATACACTTTGGCAGTAGGCACTTAAATTAGGGCACTGAGATTGAGAGAAGATTAAAATGCTGATAAATTATACCGACAGTTTTATTGATTCAGATCCTTGTTAACAGGGAAGTTACATCAAATGACACTATGAACACCCTGGTGACGTTCATTCGCTTCATGCTTTTGGTGAAATGGAATTCATCTTTCATGGTGCACACGGTTAACCGTTGACTATCTGCCTACCTGTAAACGGTTTATAAAAATTACAGGGAGTTAAAAAATATTACAGTGTGGCCTGTGTTACTCATAAGATTTATCAGTAGTATACACATAAAAAGGTGTTCATTGGCATAAAAATATCAAATAGCAGGGATATAGATTTGATATCAGAGAAAGCAAATGATACAGTGTTACGGAGAAACACTGGAGACATGAAAGAGACACAAAATAACATACCTTTATCAAGTGCCTTGTCTTCTACCATTATAATGGTAAGAAATTGACAGAAATTAGAATCGATAGGCCTTTGGTTTCCTCCTAGTAGCTGAATGGTCAACGAACTTGCCTTGTATAACCTAAATCTCCTGAGTCCGATTCCCCATGGGGTCATTTATACGTACTGCTGAAGAGTCCCAGAGTAGGGTGAAAACGCTTACAAATTAAAACCTGAAGATAGTGAAAAATACCTTATGTAAAACATCCCAATGATAGCGAATAAGAGAGTGTGTACCAACTCTTTATGCCCACTCAAATCATCCCCGCCCGCCCCTCCCCCCCTCAAAAAAAAGGAAGGATGAGTTTACAGAAGCGAAATATCACAACCATATATTTGAATTTATGCTGTTGGACACCAGTTTACATCAAAGATACTACATTTAGTCTGTCTAATAAATCTCTATAGTAAAAGGGAAAACACGTGACACTACTTCTAGAAATTTCAATCCACATTTCATACTAAATGTCAACATTTTGTTGCATTTCTTTTTTCTTTCTACCTGTTAGTTTAAGAAATATTCTAATCAATTCAATCATTAAATAACACAAACGTATAATTAGAATTTTTTTAAAATATGCAAAGGAAAGTACATACACTAGTCATTAAGTATAAATGAAAGCAGAAAAAAAAGTTACTAAAAATCCAGTAATGTCTGCGGAAAAAAGAAACATACTGAAAAGTACAAATCTGAAAAGTGGAACTGTAATTAAGCCTTGCTTGAAAAATAAAGCAGAAGTAATGTACACAAAAAAAGTGAAGTTAATACAGAATACTGAATAAAAAAAAAACGAAAATCTATGGTTAGACAATTAGACTGGTAGACAGACGAGTTATTTAAATCTTTCAGTTATTACTATGCCAACATAAATTGTTCAATTATTCTTCTACTGACTACTATCATAAAGGTTAAAATGTTAAATAGCCAACTATTTGATTTTGTTTTTCCCTAAATACTACATAAAGGAGAACAGTAAAGATGGGGTAGTATATTTCGACGAAAACGACAGTAACCAGTACAATATGAACAGTATTAATTAGTACTATCTTAGGCGAATAGGTTCTTTTATTATTTCACTAGTAAAATCCCTCTTAAAAAAGTCATTGCCTCTTATCTTAACTTAGTCAAACAATAGAAGCAATGGCTGATACGCTTTTTATCCGATCACACCATAATTAAAACTGTGATTTATACATTTAAACAAATTAAAAGCTCGCTTGTAAATTCAACGTTTCAATGAGAGTTTTTACAAACAATAAAGAGATGAAGTATAGACGTTTATTTTTTTTGAGTTAGACCACGGATTGATATTAGTTAAAGAACCATTGAAAACCAGCACCGAAGTACTGGACAGCTGTTTCCTCAGCCTTGTTTGGGAGTCATCGGCAATACGCACCCACCATGGGGCTTTCAACACAGGACCTTCAGGTTACAAGGCAAGTTCGTAGACCACTCAGCCAATAGGAACCGACTCATTGGCCAGTCCATGAATTCTAACTTCTGCCAGTTTGTGATTTTATCGCGACTGGCACCAACCAGTGTCATCGGTGAGAAATGCATCTTCACTCTCGACTGGACGGACCTCGCTGGTCACTAATTCTCACCAGAACTCCAGGATGGATTTCCCACCAATGACACTGGCTGGTGCCAGCCACGATAAAACCACAAATTTGATAGAAGTTAGAATTCATGGACTGGCTAGTGAGTCGGGTCCCAGTGGCTGAACGGTCTACGAGTTTGCCTTGCAACCTGAAGGTACTGTGTTTGAACCCTTATGGTGGATGCGTACTGCCAATGATTCCCAGACTAGGCTGAGGAAACAGCTGTCCAGTACTCCTTGGTTTTCAATGGTTCCTTAATTGATATCAATCCATGGTCAAACTCGAAAAACAAATCTAATCCTTACAAATCAGCTCTTGAAAAGATATTTATTTATCTAATAATTTTCTCCTGTTCCTTTTTTACAATCAAATATATAATCTGAAATTACTAGTGGATGCTATGTCAATAAAAATAGATGAAACTAGAAAATGATAACGATAAAAATTTATCTGCATTACTGAAAGACCATTATATCATACACTGCAAACACCTTGAACACAATTATTAAATCATGCTGATGTACTAAAGTTTAAATACTCAAAGTATTATAACCAGGAATATATACATATATGTTTGATAACTGTGACCGTGACATTGAAAAATAGTCTTCCACAGACAAGCTAATTAAACTTTCTTACTTTATCAATTGGTGTACCTTACTTTCGAGGCATTAAATGCAATTTAATACAACGTTAGGCGTAAGAGTAATAACCTAACGGGCTCACCAATGACTCTGAATCGAAAAGCTGGGTTAAAAAGGCATATATGAGTGAGATAAGAGAAGTTGAGTTAAGTAATAACAATGAATGTCGTTCATGATTTGAGGAAATTTTTCGTCCGGAAATTGCCTTCAACCAGGAGCTAACCAATAATTCCCAATCCTAAATTTAACTTAACAGTAATCCACCCTAATCCCAGCTCCTCATCTGAAAGTAGAAAAATCCCTATTCAGACATTTAGAAGATAAAAGGATTGAGCGAGGTAATTAGTGAATAAGTGAGTGATCAAGTTGATTGCATAATAGGAAATTACAGATGAAGTCATAAGAATAAAATTATTTGGACAATCATATTTTTAAAAGGCTTAGAGAGAGAATGAGACAGTCAGACTTTCACATTCGTGTAACGATGTACTAAGCAAGGAAAATGGCTGTACAAATTTCTTCACAACACATAAGTCTGGCTTATTCAAGTGGATTGCGATGGGTTTAGCTGTATGTAGAAGACGAACTCGTAAAAGAAAATTAATATTTAAGTGTTGGTTTGTAGGGATTTGGTTGGTTTCAGGATTTCATCATGAGCTGACATTAGTTAGAGAACCATTGGAAAACCTGGGAGTACTGGACGTCTGTTTCGTCCTAGTTTGGGACTCTTCATCAGTACTCACCCACCGGGATTCGAACCCAAATCGATTCGAACCAAATCCCTACAAATCAACACTTAAATATCAATGAGTTGCTCACTGGCGACTGGCCCTATTCAGGTAGGTAGTTACCTGGGTTCCAGTGGGAAGTCGTGACCAGTAGGGTGCAGCGGGTCGGGTGTGAGGACAAATACTCGCCGAAGACATTGGCTAGCGGTCGCGCTATGTCGTGAATTGGCAGAAGTTAGAATTCAAGGACCATTAGATTGGGTCCCAGTGGCTTAATGGTATACGAGCTCGCCTTGTAACCGGAAGGTCCTGGGTTCGAATCCCGATGGGTGCGTACTGCTGAAGAGTCCCAAACTAGGACGAAACAGCTGTCCAGTACTCCCAGGTTTTCCGATGGTTCTCTAACTGATGTCAGCTCATGATGAAATCCTGAAAATTAATATTGTTTGGAGGGCGATAAACAAATTCAAATGCATTATTAATGTGAACTTTTTGTTCACTGTGTACAAGATGTCATAAAACAGGACTGCTTAACTGTGCAGGATGATGTTGGGAAATACGATGATGAATCTGCTTAATTATACAACCAATTTCACTAGCACCACAGCAATAGCCAAATTGATAACTACATATAGAGGAAGCGAAATTAGACAGTCTATCCTTATTTCTTGAGCGTAAAATTAGAATGTACTGTACTAAGATGAACAGCTTTCTATCAGGAATTAGCAAATGCTCTTCGTCTAATGGCCTTAAACTAAATTCTTCCAAATGTCAGACTGTTAATTTCAGTTTCCGATGTAAACGAAAGTTAAATGAAGCCTTTGGTTGCTATGACCCTTGCAAAATTGATGATACTGATATAGAAATCAAGTCTGAAGTTAAGTATCTTGGATTAATTCTTTCTTCTGACCTATCCTGGTCTTCCTATGTCTTAGCGATTTCTAAAAGAATATTTCGTCTGTCTTTTTACATCAAGAAGTTAAGGCACTCAGGTAAAACTCATCCCATGCCTCCTCTAACAGTTTGTCAACTCGTGCATCTTACCTACTCTTCTTTACTGTTCACCCTTATTCCTTCTTGGCTTGCTTAATAGAGACTGTGTCATAATTCGTAGGACTCTGAAGACTGTTAGTAGGACGAGTGGTATCCTACTGGGCCATATCGTTGACACTGTCACTGATAGGCACTTGATGTCATACAACAAATTTGCTAAAGGAATTTTGTCAGACTCTGAGCACCCACTCTACTCACAGGTCCAACCTTGTGTCTCTTCAGGTAAAACAAGAAATCTTTTCAGAAGACCTTATGCACGTACGTCTAAGTATAAAAATTCCACTATACCTTATTTTACACGTACTTTAGGTGATGAAAATAGTGTCAGGCATGAACTAACTAACCTTTTTTGCACTACTAAATAAACCATTTCCTCCACCCTTACACCATCAAACTTTTTTCTTATTATGTTTCTTATATTTACAATCCTCTCGATTTTTTTTTGTTTTTGTTTATTTTTTTTTCATAAGTATGAACATCATTTAAGCTGTGTTATAACTGTTAATTTTGTATTTCCCCTCACTATACTATATCAATAGAACATTAGATCCAATAATCTATAACATGCTATAGTTTCCCAACTGAATCGCCAATACTGTTTGAAACAAGCTCATTGTTATTGCTATTATTATTATGTTCAATATTCTTAGTTCGTTATTCGAATATTCTTGACTTTATATCGTAAATGTGGACAAATTCCTCTGGTTAATTTCGTTTAAATTTTAAAATTTACTTATATTTTCAGTAAATCGGATGCAATATTGTGACAAATGCTGAGAATTCCATTCTGTATTATAATTACTGTCTATTTTGGAACAAAGTAGATTATTATTATTATTATTATTATTATTATTATTATTATGGTTGGGGAGACTTATGTCAGAGAAGATTACTAAGGAAAAGTTTAGAAAATATTTCTATTCAGATGTTGAGTTTGTGGAGTTTATTTTGTTTTCCCTAGTGTCATAAATCATTTTTCCCCAACCTGTGAACCACTGAAAACCAATGAGGACTGGACGCCAGTCCCAATTCAGTTTACTACTCTTCAATAATAAATCAATCAAACTTGAAATCGAGTACTTTCTTGCAAACTCGAATTGTGAATACCTAGTTAAATGCTGATTATTGACTTATTCCTAGGCGGGTCTTCCAGAGCTCTAATGATAAATCACAAAAAATGTGCTTTTGCTCAGTCTGACATCAATTCAGTTAATCATCGACTTCAGTAGTCATTTATGTTTGAAGTCAAAAATCCGGTCATTAGTTGAAGGCAGTGTTATAATGTTCGCCTCGTAATCTGACTTTCGTGGGCTCAAACTATGCTGGCAGTTAAAATAAATACTGTCGCAAACTTCTTGACTTGAAATAAAAGCTGTGTAATACTCATAAATTTTCGTGATTTTCAAAAGTGATGCAGGATTGTGATGAAATCAAACTCGAAATTATTGACATTATATGTGTCCTATGTGATGATTACCTTATATTAATGAAGAAAACCATAGC
The DNA here is from genome assembly GCA_944472135.2 of Trichobilharzia regenti. NCBI lineage: Eukaryota > Metazoa > Platyhelminthes > Trematoda > Strigeidida > Schistosomatidae > Trichobilharzia > Trichobilharzia regenti. The sequence continues at coordinate 129,735,448 of OX235262.1, read as the reverse complement.
GTATGCAGTTTTAAGCGTTAACAAAATTCTAGGAAGGTCATCACTTGTTAGAATATGCAGTAAATGTGGCACGCAGAGAACCACTGAAAGGTAGACCGTTGGATCCTATTAGTAAAGTCATGGGAAACATCCGGTTGAGGAGTCCCAGATTAGGACGAAACAGCTTCCCAGTGCACCTTAGTTTTCAACGGTTCTCTAACTGTTGTCAGTTACTAATTTTAAATAAATTTTGTAGGCAGACATAACTGTGGAAGAAAATATGTGAAAGTGGGACAATGTTTGATTTCCCACATAAATAACTGGACGACGCCAGTATTACGCAAATACACTGAGTAAACATACTAACCAAAGATGTTTTCTATCGCATAATCTATGATATTACTTTTAATGAGCATACATAACCGTTTCCCTTAAGTCATACATCTGTGGTGATGTGTCTTAATTTAAATAGTTACCGGTACTGATCTACGAGTCTTATCTATTGCTTGAAGGCTGATGGTACTACCCAGGTACTCAGACTGAAGTGGATGTAGTGAGATTAGAATCCCAGACCCATTAGCGAGGAATCAACTGCCTAAAACAATGAGCTATATCCTAATTAGGAAAAGATCAGTTAAAATTTACAACTAGACAGAATAACTTGTAATCATACCAAAGGGATTTATGTACTCCATTAACAATAATAGTATTAAGAGTGAATTCTACATAAATGAAACACGGAGGAGTAAAATCAATAGACTTTAATGTGTTGACGCGAATAAACCGGTAGGTTGAACAGTGGATCAAAGTGCATTTCTCACTTAGAAACATATAATTATTTATTCTGTTAATCAGTTGGCTTTCTAGTTCTTGAAAAATAAACACTCATCCATATTAGATAAGTTTATTTTAGACAACATACAGTGATACAGTGCTGTTAACGTTTCGAGTACATTTGATTGCTCATAATCAATTTAATGTATCCGCAGTGCTTTATATATATATATATATATATATATATATATATTTCTTCCCCTTGTTATTCATTGTAATTTTCCATATATCCAGTATAGGCGTTGCGTCATTCCGATTCAACGTGTTTGGTGTTGATTTGATGAACTAAGCGTCAGAGATTAACCTCTCTCGCTACCCAACTATATTAATTTTTAATAATTTCACCATGTTCCACCCAACTGTTTGATTATATGCAAGGGAATACATTACAATCACCGAGTTTTTCCTAGGTTATTCAACTCAGTTGGGTGAATCATTCTAGCTCTAACTAAATTCTTGTGCTCCACTAATCTAACTCATTCCTACCTACTAGTTTGATCTATGTAAGTGATCTCACAGTCATTACATGGTATTCGGTAATTTACATCTGTTAAGTCCCTAAACTGACAAACGTTTTCCCTGAGTGAGTTGGTTGCTTTAGATACCTAATTCCATGGAATTAGGATGACATTGAATGAGACTTTGAATTTTTCAATTCGCCAATGCAGACTGGTGGATTGAATACAGTAAAGGCAAATAACAGGAAGTTGAAAGTTCCAGTAAATAATACTAATGACAGCTAAGTTAAACTTTAAGCACCGGTAAGTATCAATAGAAAAATGATCTTGAACGCATCAACCACACGATAAAGGGAATTTTTGCGTATAAAATACATGTATTCATGAAAATAATGAGTTAAAAAACATGACAAAAATAACTCTCAGTTTTGGATTGGAGAATCAACACAGAAACTTAACCACATTCTTCGCATGTAACTGTCTAGGTGTTCTAACCCTAAAAATAAACCTAATCTTTCTTAAACCTAACCCTAACGTGAAAATATCCCTAAACTAACCCTAATCTAACTCTAACCAATCCTAATATCACCCTCATTACGTTAACCTAACTCTAACCTGTCCTCAGCCTAAACTTTGACTTAGTCTTTCTCAAACGTAACCTGAAACTTGTCAGATATCCCATTTAATAGCATAACACTTTATTGATCATATTTTATTGATGATGACAACATTATCAGCCAAGTTTCACTAACTTGCTCAATGAGTGTTTCAAGGTCACTGATATGGTTGCACTCCATTGGTATTTACTGGTGGTTAAAGTTCAACTTAGCCCTAATGACTGACAGAGGCAGAGGAGTGAATGAATTCATATGTCATTCAAAGTATCATCAATCATTCAGATACAGGTGAATGCAGATGATGAGTTCCAATCAGGACGAAGCATACCTGTAGGATTCTACTGCGAACAATCATTCAATACATAAAGTATGGTAATTGTATAAATAATGATCTTAGAAGTCAACCGAGTTTTCACCTTCAGTAAACACATCCGTGGGATATTACAAAGCATCTCGCTTACAAGCTCTTCCTATAACGGTTGACATCTTATCACCAACATTAAATTATATGTTAGTACCTAAGGTTATTTGTTTATAGCACATGTTGGTTTTGTTAAATAGTGAGATAGAACTATTTGTAAGAATGACGTTGCAAACACAACTCATTGCTCCACTGAATCTTTATAGTTTGAGGGTCATAGAATTTTCCAGATGTTCTGGTCATATGATGAGTCATTTCAGTTGTATATATTCTCACGTGACATGACGGAAACAGCTTCGCTTAACAATGTCACACTCCACCTAGCTATATTGATTTTAAGTCTGTCACTTTGTCTTTTTTGTATGGTTGTGTATGTCTCTATTTAAGACTACAGTTGAGTTTTTCTCTAGCCCGACTGGTCTAGTTTGTCAGTTTCTGTTTTCCGATGATTTAAATCATCCTGGCCTACTACTACTATAATTTATATGTTTGATTAAAGATCCATTCTTTTGTATAAGCTAAACTGATTAATCATGTTTTATAGGCTTTACATTAACTCTTAGTTGATTTACTTAGTATCATAGTTACTTCGTGAATTAAAATTCTTGTCCTGTGAGAAATTTTATGCAATGCTTTCGAAATACTTTCTTCTTAAATCTTCCTCTCTTAGTGTCTCCATCATTGTGTATACAAATAATGTTTGCACCACATCTATTGATTGTGTTACTCTTATTTTTATAATTCCCCATATAGTTCCGGATGAATTAATCTTTTTAGTTAGAAGAAAAAGTGTTGAGAAAATAGCACAGAATGACTTTAAAGTTTTCTTCCTTTAAGAAATAATCCATGAATGAGATAGTATGAGAAAGTGTTGGTTTGTAGAGAATAGATTGGTCTTAAGTTAAAACCCCTGAAAACCAAGGGGTACTGAACAGTTGTTTCATCCTAGCTTACGACTTTTCAGCAGTAGGCACCAGTGACTTTCAGGAAATGAGATAGGACTACCGACCATTCAGCTATTGGAACAGAATCCAATGATCTACGAATTCAAACATCAACCAGTTAGCGATGCATATAGCGCTATCACAGCTCAGTGTCACCAGTCAGTTTTTGTTCACTCTACTTCATGAATCCCGGTGTTCATACCTCGTCACTAGAATTCCAGAAAATTTCATCGTATAGTCATTCACTAATGAGTATTAGATTAATTTTGAAGTGTTATTTTCCACAGATTTGATCGATTTCAGGTAAGATATGTGGATAACTATTCTCCGATGACGTTGACTGGTTATTGTACTACATCCATCAAGAAATGAATACCGTCTCCGAAGATGGACACCAAACAAACAGACCTCATAACCTTAAAGTCCTGGGTTCGACTTGTAATGGTGCTGGGGTGCGTATCGTTGAAGAGTTCTAAACTAGCAGGAGACATCTACCAGTATAACAACAAAAGACAAGTGCCAGGCAACAGATCGTTTATTTAGGAAATCAACACATACTGATAGTTTTTCATGTACATTATTATAGATTATTTTAAGCAAACAAACACCATCTTCTGATTGGTTGTTTCTCACTGAACGTTAATCTTTCATCTCTTTGTGGCCGTTTATTGAAGTTCAGATTATCTGCAAACTGTATCTGCCTAAGAAAAGTCTGCTGTGATTGATTGTTGAGTCAGTCTTTGCTCTTGTTTTCACATGACCAATATTTGGGACATAAACATTGACGTAGGTTACTGTCTACCAATTTGGCTAGCAGCCAGCTCTCACCACACAAGTACACCTTAGTTTCCACTGGTGATCTAACTGATGTCAACTCGTGACATAACTTGAAACCACTAAACATTCATAGTTTTCAATTTCTAATGATTATTTTTCATTGAATAAAGGAAATTGTAACGCCTTCATTATAAGACTACATAGCCAAGATCTGAAGAATGAGTTGATCATGGAATCTATATTCGCCGGGGTAGTACTAGGAACGTGTAACAGGAGTAATCTAACATCATTTCTGAAAACATATATTTCAAGTTCTATCATTAATTAAAACAACTTTGTTAACCAAGTCACGTGATATGATTATGAACAGTAAATTGCCCTCGAACCGTCATCAGTAAATATTACTGCATAACACTGTGAAATTTTATCAAAACAAATTTTACCCATAATGTAATTATGCTCTACCACAGTGTACAAGTTTCATTCTTATATCTACACCGTTTTGTTTATTTCTGTTCAACGCCGATAATAAGTGAAAATATTGGAGATAACAATCTCCTAACCAAAAAAATTGTTTTGTAGTAAATTTGTTTACATTCAATCACTAAGTCTTACTGTCTATCCTACCCTGGTGATATTTAAACTGTTACCATATCACATGTTGTTATTTTCCTAGCCTATTTAAACACTGTTTATTCGATATGTAGTCGATTGCAATTACATTACACTCCTACAAATGGATTTTGCTAGATTATATATATATATATATATATATATATATACGTTTATTTATATGGGTATGTGTGTCGGTAAAAGCGGGTGATTCAAGATTGTTATGAATTTCGAATCTCACTGACAAACATTCACAACTAATCATAATAACTATCCAATGAGGATGTTTAGAAGCCTTCTTTATATCCTTACGCTTTAATTGTATTTACTTTAGAAGTAATTACTTCAGGTTTAAAAGTAACAGTTAAGTGAAATGAAAGCAAACTGGTGGATAAAAGTTATCCAAACATGTCAATGTGCGTCGGTGGCACAGAGATAAAATGCTCGCCTACCACGCATGTGGTCCGGGGTTCGATTCCCTGCCGGCGCACTCCTTTACCTCGCTAAGACAGTAGTAAGACTGGTAAAGAGGAAATGTTGGGCATGAGGCTAACAACCCCATGCTGTAAAAATAAACACTACTGCTAAAGAAACTTCAAGCCACTAACTTGAAGCCCTATGTTCCACTGGGAACGTGAAGGAATAAAAAAAGATGTCAATAGTTGGTAGTGGGACGATAGGTAGAAGTAGAAGGAAAGGAAATAAGTATAAAAATATTGAAATCTAAATGAAGGGAAACTGGAAGATTAAGATCAGAAGACGTCTACCCCCAAGCCAACCTATCAAATCAAAGGCCCCCTAGGAAAGCACAAAGAAAACAGCCCTACCATACATAAAGGACATCTCAGAAATCACTGCAAGATTCTTCAAACCTTTAGGAATTGACGGCACACACAGACCAACAAAATTACTTCACTCAGCTGGTTCTGTGTCAACCAAAAGACTCAACGGTGAAAGAAGATAAAACCAACATCATCCCCAAAATAAATTGCAACCATTGCGAAAAACATTATATTGGCCAAAGTGGACGTCTTTTTCGTCTTCGTATCCATGATCATAAGCTAGCCATCAAAAGATATGATATCTACTCCTTATATCACTAAATGCAGACACGGATATCAATTCGTCTGGGACAACGTTCAAATATTAGACAGGGAAAACACCAAGAATGCTAGAGAATACTTAGAAGCCTGGTATTCCAATGAATTGTCAATCGATAGAGACACATTAGCATAGAAAAAATTTACCAGTCGATAAGAAGGAAATCTCATACACAAAATGCCAAACTTCAGGTCAAGGAAACAATCAGTTCCAATAAAAGTAGCCTACCAGGCATGAAAACACACAAAAACAACTAATCACGCCCAATGCCACCAGGAGAGATGACTAGTAAACTTCGCAAATAAACATTCCAGCTCAGAGAACACAACTACATCAAGACATTGATGTATGGCTCTGACACTGGTCTATGCATTTAACTGTAATCTAATAAATCACAAGATTGGAAACAAACTCAACTACTGTTTTTTTGGGCAGTTAGGGTATTTCACGAGTTCTGACATAACAAATGTGATTCTTCATAAAATGGTTGCAGAGTGGTTTACTTCTCTAAATTAATTTATTCCTTTACATTCTAAGTGGAACATTAGGCTTCAAAGTACAGCTGTGAAGTTTCTGTAGCAGCACTTTCATTTTTACCGAGTGGGGTTACTAGTCTCATACCCAGTCTACCATATTTATCAGCTTTACTGCCATCTTTGAGAGGTTTAGGAGTGCGTCGTCCGGGGATCAAAACCCATATCACATGCGTGGCTGGTGAGCATTCCTCCACCGAACCACCGACGTACGGTTACAGAGTAATGTGAAAATTCTCAACAGTCAGTTTGTAGGGATTTGGTTTTTTTTTACAAGTGTGATCATAAACTGATATCAATAACAGAACCATTGAAGAACCAGGGGTGTACAGCTGTTCGGGTATGAGGACAAATACTAGCCGATGATAATGTGCTAGTGGTTGTGCACTATCGTAAATTAGCAGAAGTTGGAATTCATAGACTAGCTATTGGACCGGGTCCAAGTAGCTACATGGTCTACGAGTTTGCCTTGTAACCGGAAGGTCCTGGTTTCGAAAATCAGTGGGTGTAAGGATTCTCGGACTCGGACGAAACGGCTGTCCAGTACTCCCAAGTGGTTTTCCAATTGTTCTCTAACCGACGTCAGTTCATAAGGAAATCGTGAAACCAATCAAGCCCCTGAAAACCAACAACTGACCCGCTCATAGCTAGGGAGTACTGGACAACCGTTTCGTCCTAGTTCGGGACTCTTCAGAATTCCTTCACTATGACGCTAGGTGGGATCGAACCTAAGAACTTCAAGCTGTAGGACCAATCTACTTGATCATTCATCCCCTCGGGCTGGAGTTCAACGACCTGTGCTGAATAGTCCCAAGTTAGGACAAAATGACTGTCCAGTATACCCTGTTTTTTCAGCAATTCTCTAACTGATATCAGTTCATGATTAAGCTTGAAATATAGTTGTTAATAAATGAAACCATTTAAAAAGTCAAAAGAAATACGAACTTCTCTAAGGTTTCAGGCATACCCTGCGGATGAATGTTAAAAAGTATGAAGCCAATATCTAGGATATCAAGAGGACTACAGAGCACTGGTCTGAGGTTCCAATTAGTCTAATGATCACATGGCACATTTACTTGATTGATAGATTCTTATCCACGAACCTGGAAATAGACAGATACATTGGTCACAATTAAGAGGGCAGTTCACATCGATGCATCATGACACCTATTATGTTGTTTCATGGTGTTTATCTAGAGCTAAGTTGTGTCTCATTTGGTTTAGTTAAGAACACTAGAAGACAAAAAATGACATACCAACTTTATACAAGTATACTACATATACTTATCCTTTAGGTCGTTAAATAATCCCTGAAGTCTTTGCTGAAAATCTGTTTTTATTGTTTCTGAGCATTTCAAAGTATTCCAGTCATTTGAAGACATGGAAAAAACAAAAAGTAGTTCTGTGAAGGGACGCTTTCAGAGATTTTATTCACTTATACATCTGTACCATCGTAATTATAAATTCAGTTTTAGAACACGACATTCAGAGGAGAGACTGCTCAACAAAATTATTATCAAACTGCACATGTATATGATTTTTAAGAAACTATATTCCTGAGGAATTTTAAACGAAATGTGTGAATTTAATTGGTGGATGGTGACTAGCAGTGGAACCGAGGATGCTCACTTCGTCCCATTTGGGACGATCTGGATGTACCTGCATTCCTCAGTGAGTGATGACATTCCCACAGAGGCTCGAACCCAGTGCTCATAGCTTCAACGCTAAAGCGTTTTTCCACTAGACTACTTTGGCCGCGAGAGCCACCTCTTGTTCAATGGGTCATATTGATTATTTAATTCAATTTTCGATCTTCCCATCGATTGATTGAACCGAAGTGCTCGGTCTCGGGTTAACAAGTCGGCTTCTTGTGCAGATGCTTCGACGATGTCTGGGCATGTAGTTAGAAGCATCTGCACAAGAAGCTGACTTGTTAACCTGAGACAAAGCACTTCGGTTCAATCAATCGACGGGAAAATCTAAAATTCAATGAAATGTGTGAATATCTATTGATAATCAGAGAAACTCAGTAACTGTGACACACGTTAAAATAGAACGTAACAACTATTTTCCATCACAGTAAATTGCCTTTCGCAGGATTTTTTTTCTGGAAATGATGACTGTGGAACTTGCCAATGGTTAGTTTTTTACAGAGGTGAACAAGATAACATTAAACGATGACATAAAATTTTCTGATCAGATTTTGTGGTGTGAATCGAATGTAATAAGATGCTATAATTAGTTATTTGAACAACCCTTCGCAATTTCATCACAATGAATCTTAGCAGAACTAGGTGTCTTTACTATCCATCAATCGATGTCTAGGTAATACTGCGGATAATACTGTTAATAATTATATTACTTTGATCTAGTTCAACAGGTTTTCTTTTTTTAACTTTCACAATTCTTCAGTTTTCTAGCATTAATTTTATTCAATTATTCAAAGTTAAATACAATGACCAAATACACCAATCAATGAACAAGGATATGCAATAGTCATAGGGTGATTCTAATCCAATCCATAAAACGAGTGAATTTGGAGTGAAGCTAAGCTACTGTGACCGTCTACAAAACTTATTTGTGATTGGCTTACTAATCTGTACACTAAGTTGCATATATAGTTCATGTTTTAGTCACGCCCTATCTATCACTATACTTTGTTCCACGTTTTCGTGTTATTTACTAGTCTGTTAGAATGTCGGAAAGAAAGGCTGTTATTAAAAATGCTGATATGTCTGAAGAAATGCAGACTGATGTAGTGCAAATTTGTAGTGATGGTTTGGATAAATTTAATATTGAAAAGGATATTGCTGCTTATATCAAGAAAGAATGTGACAAAAAGTACAGTCCAACATGGCATTGCATAGTTGGAAGGAATTTTGGCAGGTAAGTAGTAATAATCATTTTCCTCTTCGTGTTTTATGCTTATTAAGGACTAATAGAATATATGTAGTACTATTGTAACACCATATTCAATTTTGTGATTTTCGTTTATGTCATAAAGAATAGCGACCGAAGAGAATGAACGCACCAATGATTCTGAAACGGACAGACTCACTAAATCCGAAGCATAGTCTTCCCCTATATCCTAGCGTTCGTTCCCCTGGGTTGCTATTCTGCAACTTGACCATATTTCGTTCAACGAAACTGAGTGTCTGATGAAAACATTGACCCTAACCACGGCAGTGACATGTGTATAACTTAAACTGCGAACCACCCTCAGGATCTATGCGATCACTGATTGGCAAGTGACTGTGAAGTATGACGGCAAAGGATTTCTACATTGTACTATATATTACATGAATATTAGTACAATGGAGCTGTATTGATTTTATTTTACCTAGTTTTTCCAGATAGTTAAACTGAGCAGTAACAAAAAGGGTATTTGAAAATATATCAACGGAATAAAGTATGGTTTGTCTTACTTTATTTGTTGTCACTGTACAATTTAAGTGGCCCCGTATATTACGAGAACCCCACTACTCCTACGAAAAACTAATAAGAGGAATTAGAGCCGTGCACGTTGAGCCGCGAACTTCCACGTGTTATAATAATGGTAAACGAATGTTTGGAATGTTATCCTCTTAAGGATGCTTTTACTGTGATTTTCAATGGACTAGTGGCAACGTAGGCAATATGAATTATATCTTTGCATCTTAACACTATCTGTTGTCGAGCTTACATTTTCACTAAATCATAACATAACGGTTGTATTGTCAATCCTACCTTCAGTGTACACCCGTAATGCTGAAAGCTGGAAAGTCATAGCAACTAAACATCTAGCAATGGTTTTGCATTTACCGATTAATCCTACGTGTTTTCATGTCCATTCACGCTCTCTCACTTTGTACATTTGCTTAAACGTGTCTCACTAAGATTGACCTTTTCTTAATTTTGGGTCACCTAACTTTTCGTTGTGTTTGTTGTCAACAGAACAGTCTACGTGAGACCGGTCAGATTTATGGCCTAGTTCATTTTTGTTCCAAGTCTAAATTTGAGAAGCATTGGAGTTATTTCATTGGCTTACATGTATTCATTATAATTCAATTGTTTTTCTTTTTTCTTTTGCAGCTATGTGACACACGAGACCAAACATTTTATCTATTTGTATCTTGGACAAGTTGCAATCCTGCTTTTTAAATCTGGTTGATTCATTTATCTTATATATACATATACAATTTTCTATAAGATTCTATTCCGTGTGTTTTTGCTTAACTTCCATTCCATTGGTACTATGGTGACTGTGTAGTTATTGCACGATCAGGATTTCGAATAGAAAAGAAAGTTATGTCGTTGGATTAATAATACACGGCCATAGTAGACTTTTGAACTCGGATTTACAGCGAGGGGCAATAATGATCATTGTAGTTTTTGTAAGGCCTTACATTCAATAACAGTGGATAGATCTCGGTCTAAGGTCACTTATTGTCATCAGTTAGATAATCATTAAAAACTAAGGAGTACAAGACAGCTGTTTCGTCCTAGTGCGCGACTCTTCATCAGTACTCAACTAATACCCCACTGGAGACTGAACTTGGCAAATTCAGGATAATACAAGGTGAACTCGCTGATGATTCAGGCATCAGTCAATGAATTTTAACCTATACTGGTTTACGATATGCAGTATCTATGTCATCGGCTGCATCTTGTAATCAATCTCCGGTGAGCATCAGATTATCTGGGGCGGTGATTACACACTTGTTTACTTTTAAGTCAGTCACATTTGACGAAGTAACCATGACTGCTATAAGTAGATCGCTTTGGTCTTGTCATAGCAATCGTTATTAGTATGCCTCAAATATCCTTCATTAATATTAGGAGATTATGCCAGCCGGGGAGCTGTTTATTCGGAAGTATGATTTCTATTCGAACACTTTCATCGTAGGATCTTAAATAATTTTTAATTTTATTAGGGACTGAGTTGTTTGTCGTAAAGACTGATTATTCGATAAGTATTATACTGGATAATCTAGTACTTTACTGTTTTCCCGTTGAAGTAGTAGGTCTTTCACAGTATTCAAAACCATGTGACACTCCCTACAGTATAACTTCGTAGATTAGTCAAATATAATTATTTGTTACTGGTTAGTAAGAGATGATGCATCCTCCTTGAGTGATGTGGTATTCTACTGGTCCCTTAAAAAGTTGTAATTCATGTATAATCAGTACTCACATCCGAAATAAATCATGATTAAATTTAAAGCAGATTAAATAAAAGTGAACTGAGGCATTCTAGTTTGATTGCTTTCATCAGTGGCCTTGTTCAAACAGATGAAGTTATCCTGCTTCTAATTTACACTGCTTGATGGAGGTATTTAGGAACATTTCAGTAATGTTTCACTTCGCTGTTGTCAGTGCATGACTGTTTGTTATCGGGAGTTTTTTTAGCATCTAATAGTAAACACTTTTAACATGTGCCATTCCATTTGCATACATGAAAAACTAGAAGTCTGTTTCACTTCAGATAAAGATGTGTTTATTGAATCTTGCTGCCTCTGATTACGCCTTCGTTCAGGCTTAAGTCATACCTTTGCAAACGTATCCGTGTACTCGTTCCAATCTAATGACCCAGTCTCAATTGATTGGTTACTTATCTTTCAGTTATAAACAGTCAGTCTTCGGGATTATGATAATCTATGCGAATAGCTGAATTACCACTGGAGCTTAACTAATTAGTGTTGTATGAATGACAGGTATCCATTACCTCAAGTCTCATTATGTCATTCACCAAGAAAGTAAAAAACACAACTTTGTTACTAGAATGTTTATAAAAGTCATAAGAAAGCTGTTAGATTTCCCTAGAAGACTGAAATCGCATGGATGTGGTGGGTGGTGAGTGTAATCCGAAATATTTTAGTACGAGTCTCTTTTTTGAAAAACAAAGACGGAGTTTCTTAAGCTGAATTGCAAAATATTAGAGACTAAAAATTCAAATGTCCTAGGAAAGATATAAATCCCACTTATCAGTGGTTCAATAGTATGTTGCTCATCAAGCACGTACGTGTGTAGGGGATTATCTAGCGAGCTCAATAACATAACAAGTATGTGAATAAAAATCCAAGTTAGTGAGATGATAGTGTAACAGTTTATTATAAAAAAATACAGTAGTGAGTTATTTTCATTAAACGGTTGCTCAGATAAACAATTTAGGCCATGGCTACAAATTATTAATATAATCCACTAAAGCATTCAATGCTGGAGTCGTGTCTACTGACAGAAGCTGTGCACCGGTTGCAGAATAGTCTTCGGATGAGGATGAGAGGTTTCTGCAAAAATCCAAAGGATAAAACATGGTTATGAGTGAAGCAAGTAGACAGTATAGACGAAACGACCAACAGTACACTGTATTTTAGATTGTACTCGAAGTTATCTGTATTCCAACATGAATCGTTTTAAACAAGATTCATGTGCAATGTCTCTCATTTCAAAATCTAATGAAAAGTGTACAATCCTATTGTTACATAATCTACACGTGTTTCAGTGTTCATTTCCTAGCCGACTCCCTCTTAAACCACACCTAATCTGTTAGCTGGTAGTAAACCTGGGAATCAGAGTAGGTCGGGCGTGAGGCTAACAACTTCACCCTGCAAAAGGTAAACACCACTGTAACTTCAGAATGGGAAGCTTCATGTTTCACTCAGAAAGTAAAGGAATGAAGCTAGAGAACCATTGAAAACCAGGGAGTACTGGACAACTGTTTCATCCTAGTTTGGGAATCATCAGCAGTACGCACCCACTGGGGTTCGAACCCTCCATCCAGGTGTCACGTGTGAGGATGGATATCCCACCTACGACAAAAGTTGGAGTCGCGCTAAATCACGAATTGGTGGAAGTAAGAATTCATGGGCTAGTCATTGAATCGGGTCCCAGTGGCTGAATGGTATACGAGTTTACCTTGTAATCCGAAGGTCCTGGATTCGAACCCTTTTGGTGGGTGCGTACTGACGATGATTCCCAAACTAGGATGAAACAGCAGCTGTCCAGTACTCCTTGGTTTTCAATGGTTCTCTAACTGATATCAATCCGTGATCAACTCGTAAAAACGAAACTAACCCTTACAAACCAAACTATAGAAAAAAGGAATGAAGTAAAAATAACCCCCCCAAAAAACAAACTCACTCGTATAAACACCCATAGTTGTCTCCACATTTCCATAACGTCTTCTCCATTAAAAAAATACAATTAATAGTAAGACTATGTTGCTTTTAAGCTCATAGGTAGTACCATGAAGTTAATAATTACTATCAAAGTTTGTTACTTTCCATAGAAGCTGATGTGAATATTAAGCTGAAAATTATATTGGAACTCACCTATTTTTAGTATTATCGTATTCTGATAAAATTGTGCACATTTGTATGTGATGTAGGCATCATTTTGGCAAGATCTGTGATAAGGAAGAATAAAAATTAGTAATGCTTTGAGATCAGAATGACTGTGTTTAATGTTGTATTGATCGAAGTTGGAGTTTATCAATGGCATACTTTGTTTGTTTGTTCTGACTGAGACCGCAAATTTTCATTTCTAACATTGTTGTTATATATATATATATATATTTATATATATATATATATATATATATATATATATATTGATTTACAGCTTGATTCCATACTGTATTTTTGATACAAGCCGACCATAGATATCAGGTGTTCGCCGGCAGGGGATCGGACCTCGGACCATGTGCATGGTCGTGCATACAGTAGAGATAGAATCTTGCTTGAAATTAACAGAAGGTGCTAGCTGATACAGCGTGATCTGCTAGATAATTCTATTGGTTCACAATTCGATGAGAGAAACGAGTTTCCAAGCTTGGATAACTTTACATTGGCCTTTGAACTTTAATAAGATGTCTTCGTAAGTGACAGTTTCTAAAATAAGGAAATAGACAGGATAACTTAGCACCTGAATCATTCTGTAATACACGGAATGCTAATATTAAAGTCGGATTAATTCTAGTTGACCACGTCTCTTCTTATATGAGAGATTTTAGAATTCCTTGATCAGGTTTGTTCGCCACCTTTCGAAGTTAAAAAAATATAATTATTTAATTGAATTTTGTGATTTCCTCGTCGGTTGATTGGACCAAAGTGCTGCGATGACGAGTCCCAAATAGGACGAAATGCGTATCGTGGATTCCACTGCTAGTCACCATCAACCAATTAAAAATATGATTATCTCATATTTGAAACATGGACTTGTTGCTTCGATCACATATTCCAAATGAGGTCTGATATATGTCGGATATAATACATGAAATATATCAGTGTCAAGATTAACAAGGGCCTCATGGACAGTGCATAATATTCTTCTCAATCGCAACTCTACTGTTAATTGAGTGTTTTTAGGTTTACCTGTTTACATGTATGTTTTGCCACATGTACATAGGGTAGGATACAGAATACATTCCCTAAGTGATTTCAAGAACTGATGAAATTGCGTACTTCACGTGATCCTGTGAAATAAACACCCGACTTCATTTATTACAAGGTCATAAAGGTGATTTCAGCAGTGTCTTTAAACCCGTGTATAAAATAGGTTTGGGTCAGATACTGAGTGTTTTTAAGTCTCCGGCATAGAAAGGTTTAAAGAATGCCGCAGTAATGGGATTTTAAAGCATAGGGGAATTTTACAAAACAGCTGACTCTTTTTTTCTAACCTCTTATCCATGGCCTTGACCCCGTAAATAAACATTTTGACCTATATTAATTCAATTTTGACCTTTTCATTCTTTGTTAACTTTTATGTGAATATGTATGACGAGTATGTGTGTAATTAGAACGTCTGGATGTGTTGCGCAAATGAACTACACGTTTCATACATGCTGTAATTCCCAGTGGTCTTGTCTAACTTCATAAATGAATTAATCATTTTCAATTTGTTTAATTGTACATTATCTTAGTATTGACGTAAAAAGAAGGGAAGTCGGAGGCCTTACGTGGAACTCTCAGTGAGGCTGAAATTAGGGTGGCATTTAAACCATACAACTCTTTCAGAGATAAACTTCGTCATCCTAAGGACCCTATAGATCCAATTAGGAAAAATTATATAATTTATCAGATACCATGTAATGCTGTTTAGTGAGGTCAATTGCACAGGTCAAACTAATAGATCAGGGTCAACTAGATTATTGGAACATAAAAATTTAGCTATACCTAGAATAATGCGTCGGTGGCAAAGCAGTTAGTACGCTCGCCGACCATGCACATGGTCCGGGATTCGATCCCAGGCCGACTCACTCCTTTACCTCGCTGAGCCAAAAATAATGCTGGTAAAGAGGAAAGGTTGGGCATGAGGCTAGCAACCCCATCCTGTAAAAATAAACACTGCTACAGAAACTTCAAGCCACTAGCTTGAAGCCGTATGTTCCACTGAGAACGTGAAGGTAAGAAAAGAAAAAAACACCAAAAATAATTGACCCTGATAAGTTAAATAACCTAGAAAAAATCTCAACCACTGCACTTCATTCACTTGCATGTAATCACAAAATAGGGTGGGACAGAGTGAGAGTATTAAAAAGAAGTATAGTTAGGTGAAGAGATAGAGAGGTTAATCACAGAACCTTTGTTTATCACCGGAGATATGGAAAGTGGCAACAAACAAAAGGAAGTTGGAGAGACGGAAAGAGAGAAAATATATATAAGAAAAATTGTAAAAACGTGTAACTAAATTGATATGATTATGAGCAATAATTTATTCTCGAAACCTTGTCATCCAGTTGTCAATACTGCGTCATTGTGTGATCATCTCAGAGAGTTCAGAGAACCAAGAAGTCAACCACTCACATGTTCCAGGGTTCGATTCCGGGCCAATGCACTCCTTAACGTGTCACTAAGCCAGTAGTAAGCCCAGTAAAGAGGGAATGGTGGACATGAGGCTAGCAACTTCAACTCGTAAAAACAGCTCGACTGCCAATGATAATTTAAAACTTGAACCTCCGTTTCACTCGGAATGGAAAAAAAAGTTTTAATTAATTTGGTTTGTTTTGTTTATTTTTCTTTGCGACCCGGTCCCATTCAGAGAACACTTGAAAAAGAAGTAGCACTAACCAACTATTTTGTCCTAGCTTGAATCTCTTTTACATTAATCACCGATACCAGTTCCATTTCATACCAATTATTGTCTGTCTTCCTCCAATGGATATTCTTGATGTTACTGCAATACCTGAAATATGGAAAACATTCCTATCAATTAGATCAGAAAGAGGAATAACAGAGGGGGATAAACAAACCGAGGGAGTTATTTGAGTACCTTGGTATAATTTTGGCCAATAAAGCCAGCTCTCAAGATCATCAGTAAATCAATAATTCTGTATGACTTTGTAGTGTATCAGAGAAACATAACAGGACCTAAATTCTAATGGCAAAACTGAATTTCGACACAGCTGACTTGTTTCTGTAATATTAGTAATTAGCTCTGTTCCAGACCAGTAAAATAGTGGTTCTCATCTATGTCATTTTGAGAACACTAACAATAGAGTATGTTGCGCACATTTTCACTAATCATTTCGTAGTTAGGACAAAGTTAGAGAAAAGTGATCCAAGTGAACTAGATCACAAACGACCCTGAAAGAGGTTCATCAAAGTAAATTAGGCTAATTTAGTTGGAATGTTGAGTAGAATACCTTTCTTCAAAATGTCTCATGAATGATGTTCAGTTACTCATACGAGTGCTGATTTCCAGTGAAATGCCTATTGTTTAGGGCCAGAAGCTAGAGTAAGGTTTAGGTTAAGGGTAGATTATGGTTAGGGTTAATATTAGATTAGAATTAGGATGGATTACGGTTAACTGAAAATAAGAGTTAGGGTCTGGTTTAAGGCATTACCGTGCGTCGGTGGCACCGCGGTTAGGACGCTCGCCGACCATGTACATGGTCTGAGTTTCGATCCTCGGCCGACGCACTCTTTTACCCAATTAAGCCAGAAATAATACTGGTAAAGAGGAAAAATTGGGCATGAGGCTAGCAACCCCATCCTGTAAAAATAAACACTGCTACAGAAACTTCAAGCCACTAGCTTGAAACCCTATGTTCCACTGCGGAACTTGAACGAAAAAAAATTAAGGCATTACACAGAAAATATCTTCTCCATAAATCTTGAAAAGCATTCAGCGTGATTATTCAACTCTACTTATTGTGTTTCAGGCATATTTACCTTTTTAACACTGAATGAAAAATATTAGTGCACTGTTATTTTTGTGCCACAAAACTGAAGTACACCAACTTACAAGGAAGGATTGTTTAATTAGCTTGTCTACAGAAATCTACTTATCAGGTTTGCAACTTGATTGTTAGAATGAATGGCACAACATCCTACTGTTATGTGCTTTATTTTTTGATGTTACAAACCAATCATCAAAAAATATCTGTTTTGATTGACTGGAAAATTCAAGTATGTTATAATTTATTACCAAGGAAAACCGTATGTTTTGCCTAAAATAACTTACCGCGAAATATACTCATTATTCATTAGGAAAAACAGTTTTTGTTCAGCGATGAAATATCTCTTTTCAACAACTTTATTTTCAAGCCAACTGTACAGTCGTATTTATATTACGGAAAAAGAAGGCATTAGGAGGCACTAGAAATTGCTCAGTCAATATTGTACATATGATAAGAATAAAGATAATTAAAATGACTTATTAAGGGGGTAAAGTTTAAGTGGATGAATTACAAAACATTTGAAGATTATTAAACGAGTGAACTGGTTTAAAGATTTTAAAATTGTAGGTTCAAGTGTTGTCTAAAAAATTAACAGTATGATGATGATAACAGCAAAGATGGCGAAGATGAAGGAACAGGGAATGAATTCAAGTAGTAAAATAGAATAAAATGAAAGAATCTGACTATGACGAAGGTAAAGAAAGAGGTTTAGCAAAACGTTTTTGAACACACAATTTAGGTTTTTGTCCATCTATAGCTAGACCCTCAGGCGACTATGCATAATTGGAGAAAACGTAGGCTTTTGGAGTGGTTGGATTTGGTCCTGTTGATAACTTTGAAGGATAAATCACGTATGGGAGCTGAATGACCTGACTCCAGAAGGTGTTCACAAATTGAAGACTTTGTCGTCCTATGCTCACCTTTCATTAACCAAATCGGATAGTGTTCAGCTATGCGTTTACGGAGAACACACTGACAATGTCAAGTGTGTTCAGCTCCACACGAGTATGTAAATGCGCATATGCACATAGAGGTGGATATAAGCGGTAATTTATCCTTGACGCATTGTCGAATCATATTTCGGCTGGTAAATACTAAATGTAAGTCAGCTGCATAAAAGAGCGTTTAATTCATTTAGACAAATGACTTTTAATGACTTCAGCAACGGCGTCACCTTTGAACGCCAAACACATAAACAGTGTCTTCTTTGATACTATGATTTGGTTGGGGACGGTTGCTTTTTTGACGTTCCTTTCAATAAACCTTCTAGGATATTCACTACATGTATTCGTAAAATAACTTAAAGAGTACCAGCTTTATGTTATGGATACGCTCAGTAGTGGTTTTGTTGTAGTCATTCTCATTTAAGTTCTACTTATGGAGTACTTGAGAGTATATGAATTAGGATACTCATTAGTCAGTAGAAGTGTAGTGTTTCTTACTGAATTGAAACATGTGTGTGCCTGCTTGACTAGGTGAATAATTAGCTACATTTTAATGACTTCACTATCATCTTTCAGTTCTTATCTAATTATCCTGTAATAAGGCTAACAAACGGTATCTAAAGTCTATGCTATAACCAGTGCAGAATCATTCTCTTACTTACGCAAAGCAAAATATTAAGCCAAATCATCCTGTGTGCACTAAGAGATGGTCTGAATGGAAGACTTCTTTCAGAATAGGTTGAATTCAGGAAAAACAATTCATGCAAAAATGTTACGCGTCATCACTGAATAGAGCATAGAATGACAGTCACCTCTTTACTTCGATTTCATCGACTTTTAAAAGGCCTTCAATGGAGTTGAAAATGAAGTAACTTGGCAAGTGTTTCAACAAAATACACAGTAGTACTGCAAACGTTTATCAACCTCATTTAACAACAATGTGTTAACGTCACATGTCAAGTAATTCACAGGCGCCTAAACTTCAGGTGAGTAAAGAGTATATAGAGAGAAGAATTACCAATTACCATCAACGGAAGAAATCTAAAGAAACCGGACACCTGAGTGGTTAGGAAGGAAAGTCATTTGTTTAAGTTATTTGAATTGCGTAGCATCGGCTAAACTATAGGCAGTCGAAACGGATGAGAATGCAAAGGTCAGTTAGAATAGGATTGACAAAGCAAGACTGGCATTCATTACTTTGTAATCAGGTTGAAGATATACGGTGCTTAGCACAAGGAACAAGATCCGAATTTGTAACACTAATTTCAACCAAGTACTTCTGCAGTCGTCAGGAGCTTAACGCTCACGTCACCAAAAACATTTCCAAAGGATTGCTTTAGAATTTCATCAACAAATGCCTTCGCTGGATCAATATTGAAGATCGCATAACCGATCAGAGAGGATAAGCAACAAAGAACTCAGGCAGCTAGTGATCCAGTCAAGAACTCGTTGGCAGATATAGAGAAGGATATAGATATGGACTGAACTTTCACTGAGGATACCTTCAGGTGACATTACACACCAGGTGGTCTGTCAAGCGGAACCCGATTGAGAAGCGACGAACTTGGAGCTTGAAGGTGACATGAAGGAGATCATGTGAACAGAAAATAAAAGCTTTTGGGCGGCCGAGTAACCAGTTAAAAGTGTTTGCAGAGAACCGTGTACAGTAATATGATAGTAAATGGTATATTTAATTTTAATATTTCATGTATGCATCGATGGCACTGTGGTTAGGACTCTCGCCGACCATACACATGGTCCGGAGTTCAATCCCCGGCCGACGCACACCTGATATCTATGGTCGGCCTGCAAAATTTGGGCTACCGATATCACATGCTGAAAATTCCATACATGTACCAAAAAGATACGGTGTGGAATCAAGCTGAAATCAAAATAAATACAATTGCGTTAAGATCGGCTTTTATCGTTGGAGGATAAAGTTTGGATAACACATCATTGTAAAGTCATTAGTCTAACCAGTGAACAGAAATCAGCTGAATTTAACCTTTAAATCTTATTCACGAATACTAGTGTTTTCATATATATCAAAGGCAACCGTATGCCGCCCGCATGAATACATGGGATATGAAACTAGTAGCTAAATCACTGTCTAGACAATTAGATTTTCCAAGGCAATTTTTGATTTTCTGTTTAATTACTCATCTAAAATTTACAGAATACTGATCAAGGACAGTAATTAGTTTTCCTCTCTCTCTCTCTCTTTTGTGTGATAACTTGATATTTGCGCTTTCATGAAAAAAAAACAGTAGAACTGATTCCAAATGAATACTTTACAATGTCAACTACTTTCGATATAATTTATTATGTTAGTGACGTGGTAAAGTATATGTACACCGACTAAATGACAACATAAATGGAAGTAATAAACTGTGAGTGGATTACATGTGAATTATTCGCTCATTACTGATTGAGATCGCTAATGAACGGTTATATTAACATACTTTCTTTGTAATAACAGTTTTAGGAACCATCAGTCTGTTTAGCTTCTACTAGATTTCATGTAGGCAGTATACCACTGAATCCGGTTAGAACAACTTGTATAATGGTAATATCTATTATTAAAATTAACATTAATATTAAATCCACTATCCACCAATTGTGGCATGTGCTACTCATAAATTTATCAGTAGTGTATATAAACAGACGTTCATCGGCATAAAACAACATTAAATAGCAGGGAGATAAATTCGATATTAGAGAAAGCAAATGTTGATACAGCCTTGCGGAGATACATGGGAAACGTGAAAGGAGCACAAAAAAGACAATATGAAGGAAAGCGAGAAGTAGCACAACACGAAAGATCTGTGCAAATGGTGCATGAGTTGAAGATAACTTGTATATAATCTGGTTATATAGAGACACCAAGTCTCTCGTCTTCTACCGTTAGAAAGGAAATAGAGATGGATTGGACACATGTTGAGAGGAAAATTGAGTGATATTGTGCATCAGGCCATTGCTCGAGAGGAACCTGAATGAGTTGGGTTCCGAGGCTGACACAGAGATCCTACGTGAAGATGAGAGATTGTGAACAAACGCTGGCTCATAAATCAGAATTTATCTAACACACTACCGTAAATACAATTATGGATGTAGCAGATAAGTCATTTGTAGCAGTAGTAGTAGACGTAAGTGGTGTACAGAACAGCAACCTCCGATGTTTAATTTTCAATATTATGAGTGACTATTACACAGTCCTCTCTGTCTAATGTCATTTCATTACAAAATATCCCTTCGAATTAATCAAACCCCCAAAAACTGACACTTTTTACAGTGATAAAGAATAGTTTTATCATGAATTGATATCAGTTAGAGGACAAGTGAAGATCAGGGAGCACTGAACATCAGTTTCGTCCTAATTCGGGATTCTTCTTCAGTGCACACCCGTTGGGTTTCAAACCCACAACCCTCCGTTACAAGATAAGTTCGTAGGTCATTAAACCACTGGGACCCAGTCCAATGACCCATAAATTCCACCTTCTACCGATTCGAAAATCAAATCTCTCCACATTAACACCTGAAAATTAATCTGATGCTCGCTAGTGAATAGCTATAAGACCAAGGTACTTGGATTTCTAGTAAGACGTCGTGACCAGCGAGGTCCATCCTGCTGGGATTGAGGACAAATACTCACCGATGATATTGGTTGGCGGTCGCGCTAAAATCACAAATGGGCAGAAGTTAGAATTCATGGGTCATGGAGTTGGGTCCCAACAGCTGAGCTTGACTTGTAACAGGAAGGTTTATGGTTAGAAACGTAGTCGGTGTATATTCCTGAAGAATTCGCAACTAGGAAGAAACAGATGTCTAGTACTGCCTGGTTTTCAATGGTCCTCTAATTGACAATAATCCCTGATCAAACCTGAAACAAATCAAATCCCTACAAACTAGGTCTTGGAAATAAAGAATGGTACTTCATTAATGCTCCTTCATTAAACAGTATTACGAATAACTTCAAGTTCATCTCTCTCTCATTGTGAAGAATTATTCACCTCAATGATTGATCTTATTTCTAATCGACTAAAGTTAATTCACTGAAAAATCATATTCTGCTGTATCATTTTTCATACCAGCCAATTACCTCTTCAATGATGTATTTGTTTGTGTGTGCATGTGTGAGTTTGTAGGCAGGGTTTGTTTAAATTTTAACGTTCAATGTAATCAGCTATCAAATTCACTCGCTTTTTGTAAGCTTTGTTTACCTGTGTAGAAATATTAACTGACTGCACAATCTGTATGAATAGAATATTCATTACTACTGATTCTATCAGTGTTACATATCTGTACCTGTTTTTCACAAGGGGGCATATATAGTGTAAACCGTCTATGAGGAAATAGAAGAAAACGATCGTAATAAAAATAATAAACCAATAATCCTTTTTCCTATGATCAAATTAACTACCAGTCATACTTCGACGTCCTGAAATATAATTGCTGGAAGTTTATTGACAATAATTGTCTTCATTCACTATATTGCACACATGAGATGTATAAAATCACAGAATAGTTAGCGTGGATGCTGGAGGGTGTGTTGGTCAAAAAGTTTGTCAGTCTACATTGACTGTGATGATTTTGAAATGTTGAAGGGTTTCATTATGAGCAGAAATCAGGTTGAAGGTGAGTCAGTAACTCATCGAAGAAGGCATTGCGAAGTGGTCGCGCTATGTCATAGATTGGCAGAAGTTGGAATTCATGGGGTGGCCATTGGATTGGGTCCCAGAGGTTCACCTTGTGACCAGAAGGTCCTAGATTCGAACCCTAGCTGTGGGTGCGTATCGTGGAGGGACCCAAACTAGGACGAAACTGCTGTCCAGTACTCCGGTGCTGGTTTCCAATGGTTCTATAACTGATGTCAGTTCATGATGAAACCCTCCAACCAATAAAAAAAATCCCTACAAAACTAATACTTGAAAATTGTGAAACGTGTCGCGAATGTCAAGGCATTGCATTTATACAGGCATATTTGTAGCAGAAGTATGAATAAGTTGGCATTCTATGTTCAACTAAGTCAGTTAATAGGGATCAAGGTTCATTGAATTCCAGTCCAGTCGACTGAAAGCTCGATGAGCTTTGTCTTGTAACCTAAAGGTTCCTAGTTCTATCCCTATCGGGACGAAACACCCACCCAGTACTCCCCAATTCTCAATAATCTCTTTGACTGATGTTGGTTCTTAACGAAAATCTAACAAGTGAAGTGATGACTAGTTAATATCTTGATAATTATGACTCAAAACTGTTCACAATTACGCACATGTATTCACTTTTATTGTCTTTGAAATTTTGAAAATCTTTACCAACCTTTATTTAATGATTATTTCTACCTTCATAGCCATTTCCGTTAGTTACAAGGTTATTTATGTATCTTTTTTTCTCTTTTTTTATGTGTGCTGATTCTAATTTTTGCAATTTTAACGGATGCACGTTTGTATGGCGTCCTGGGCTGATGTATCCGTCAAGCGTTAGAGGTCATTTTTGTGTCACATGATACACAGTCTTTTACCATTGTAAGTTCTTAAACAAGTAACAAAAATAGCTCTGACTAGCAGTGAATGCATGCATGCAAATCTCGGTCTGATTATAGCTAATGAGCTCTGATGTTAATTGGCTGAAAGATTAGATTATCTAAATTATCTACTAGTGTTTACCAAGATGACATGATGACTGTAATTTACTGTTAGGTTTCTTTCTATGTGGGGTCATCCTGATTTGTAAAATGCACTGTAACTGAGTCGTAGAAATTATTACTATTGATCTAAAGGAATGAAGTTATCAGCTTACCTTGGTATATGTGAGTGAATTACGCGTAAAAATGCTCTAATACTGCCAGTGTAATAAACACTGATTTTAGTAAATCAATCGTCAACACCACTACATACATACAGCATAGTAGTGTATGAAAAAAAGTTTAATTCCTATAAGCTTCAACCTATATTTTTCACACAACCAGTTGTAATTCAGAAACTGAAAGATGAGGGGCCTAGGTTAGCAATCGCTAATAGTATCTATCAATTCAACGGCTCCTGTAGAGACAGTTATATTGCTCGTTGCTGCAGGAACTTAATTTTTTGTGGTCAGGAACACCTACCACTGCGGCCAAATAAATAAATTAAATCCTCCATGCAATCAAACAAAATCCCTACAAAACCAATACTTGAAAATTAATCTGTGCTCACTAGTGACCGGCCCTATTCAGGCGGTTAACCTGGGGTTCTAGTGGGAAGCCGTGACCAGTAGGGTACAGCAGGTTGAAGATGAGGCAGTAACTCATCGAAGAAGACATTGCGAAGTGGTCGCGCTATGTCGTGAATTGGCAGAAGTTAGAATTCAAGGACCACTGGATCGGGTCCCAGTGGCTCAATGGTCTACGAGCTCGCCTTGTAACCAGAAGGTCCTGGGTTCGAACCCAGTGGTGATGGTGCATACTGCTGAAGAGTCCCAAACTAGGACGAAACAGCTGTCCAGTACTCCCAGGTTTTCCAGTGGTTCTCTAACTGATGTCAGCTCATGATTAAATCCTCCATGCAAATAAATAAATTGTTAAAATCATCAATAGTTTTGCATTAAAGGCTACAAATCTAGCCACACTAAAGTATCATTCTCTATCATCTATCGGTTATCGTATAAATTACTAAAGGCCTCTAGATACCGAACACTAAAATCAATACAGACCATTGCAATTCTCCTGAATCAGCCTGAGCTCTGCGTACAAAAGAAACAGGTCCAGTCACTGTTGCTACTCTGACTTGTTGTCGAACCTGGAAATTCATAAATTCTGTGTTATATTCCTTAACTTATCTGGTATTCATTAAGTCCAGTGTTATATCAATGCATATTATCTTTTTCTTACTGATGCTTTTGAAATGTAATCTATCAGTACTACTGAATTAAGGTAATTTAAAACATTTTTTTCCCTTCACGTTCCCAGTGGAACATAGTGCTGTAAACTAGAGGCTTGAAGTTTCTGTAGCAGTGTTTATTTTTACAGGATGGGGTTGCTAACCTCATGTTCAACCTTTCCTCTTTACCAGCTTTATTACTGGCTTAGCGAGGTAAAGGAGTGCTTTGGAGGCCAGGGATCGAACCCTGGACCATGTGTGGCATGGTCGGCGAGCGTCCTAACCGCTGTGCCACCGACGCACCATTTTGAAACATTGGTGTTGTTAAAACCAATACTTCTTTAATTACTACTGTCATATAAATGTTGACGAATGATGGCATATTTCTCAAAAGGTATATCCTTTGTTTATTAATCAGTCTGTGAAATTTTTAATAGTATCTTCAATCAATTACAAACAAAAAAACAATTTTCCATAGTCATTTGGCTTTGTGATTAACGGATATGCTTTTTATCGACTGGAAATATAAAAATCTAGTTATAATCTATCTCTCATTTACTATGCATCACATGAAATGCAAATTACAAATGGTAATCGTGGCTCAGCAACACAGTTAATATAGAGGTATAATTCCCACTTTAGATAAACAAACACACATGGGACAAATAATCGTTTGTTTCTCTCTCCCTCTTTTGTCTGTTTTTTCATATTGTCTCTGTATGCATATTTTGTAAGATATTTTGGGAGTGTAACTGACCCAAAACTTCAGTTGCATCTTACGAATCTATACATATATTAGACTATAAATGTATGTGAATAGCTTAATAACATGATGAATGCCATCAGCCTGTTAGGGTATTGAATGAGTCATTAAAAATACATTGAAAAAATGTATCCTCCAAATTCCCATTTATGCATGTAGGAAAAAAACAACACACTCCCCGAAGAAATATATTCCTTTTCAATTAGTTGCTCAACATTGGCTGGCTCTACACTAATATATAGTTTCCTATATCACAATTTTTATCAGTCAGGTAGTTATTTTAGTTAATCATTTTTAGGCATAGTGGTGTGTGTGTGTGTGTGTGAAATTAAGAGGTTAAAAGGCATCAAAAGAATTAACTAATCGATGTTAGTAATAAGATATCTAAGTTTTGAAGGAGGGGTGAAAACTAATTACGGAATTCAAGATAAGTTAATCCTTGGGCGTTAGCAACAAGTTATTACACAATTAAGAAATTTGTAAAATAATGATGACTAAGAAGAATTACGTAAACTACAAACAACTTAATAGAATTGGCTAGAATTGTAAAAAATAATAAAGTCAAAAGATAGTTACAAGGGAAGAGGGAAAATTGCTTTAAAACACATAATATGTATTACGTAGTTGGCCATAGCAAAGCAATGGGATGAACAAATTGCTTTTGGACACACAGATTTGGCTTGCTCAGATGAAATCTGATTGCCTCTGTTGTATGTAGACCGTGGGAGAGGTTACGTGATATACGATAAATAACTTTAAAAGGTTTGTTAAAATCAACTTGGTGTCCAGTTTGGACGAGATGAGTTAGTATTGTACTGCGTATAGCTTTATTCCAACCTTTGCCAAAGCAAGATGGCAGATGTTAAGAAATTCGACGATGAACTTGCCTGATTATATGCCCAATGTAACTAGCTCCACACGGGCAGTTAAACCAGTAAATACACATTGAGATGCACTTTTTCTTTATTTTTTGAACTGACTATTGGTCGGCTAGTGAATATACACCATAGCTTAGTTGCGTTGAAAGTCCTTTTGAAGATCTTTCTCAGACGTTGTTATAAGATCTCACTACGGACATCACCAGTGAGTGGTAATCTTAGGAAGACTGATTCTTTGGGAACAGTCGGCACCTTCGACTTATTTATTTCTGAGTTCAAGTGTTTGTTCACGAATTTATTCTGATATCCTTTTCTACTTGGTAGATCACGAATATTACCGAATTCTTCATTCAGTGTCGCATTTGAACAGATAGCTCTAGCCCCGTGAACCAGACATCTAACCAGATTACGTTTGAATTGTAGAGGTATGAAGCTTAGAAAGTGAGTATATTGTCCAGTTGCAGTAGGTTTTCTATACAAACGTCTGCATATTGTTCCATCTGTTCGTTTAGTCCTTAGAACGTCGAAAAAGGAGATAGAGTCATTTTATTACTTTTCTTCCGTGCGCCTAAAACTGATTAACTAAAATAACAACGTGATTGGTAAAAACTATGAAGTTAAAGGAATATATTTCTTCTCTCAGTTTGTTGTTTTTTCTAAACTGTATTATCTACACACAAACTGACTCAGGGTAATAATATTTTAGTTATAATTTGATGTGGAATTTTACGTACTATTAAAATCAACTGACGATGAACTTAAGACTCTATGTATATGAAAATAACTATCCAGAATAGTTCATGTCGAGGAAGAGAACGGCTACATAGTCGTAAAAATATTTTATATCTGTGAACTAGAAGCCACTGTATATGCACTTGCAGTCTAAAGGTGCCATACTAAATGAAATACTAGCCAACATGTTAAGAATATCTATTCAAATTATTTTAGAAAGCAAGTAGTGATATGTTTGTTAAGAATAATTAATCAATACCAACATGTCATGGGGTCTGATAATAATCAAGATAGATAACTCCAGCAATTGAAGGATAGAAATGATTACAGCAATGATAACATGTAATTAACGGGAAGTATTTAGAAAAACGATAAAATAATTTGGACAAGTATAATTTTTAAAGGTTCACGGGCCAAGTAGTCCGGTTTATACATTCACTTAACGATGGCCGAGGTAAGGAAAGTGGCCGTAGAGATTTATTCTGAACATATAGGTTTGGCTTCTTCAGGTGGATTTCTATGGCTTCAGCTGTATGTGGAAGAGGAAACCTGTAAAGCAAAATTAAGATTAGTATGAATGCGATAAATAATAATTTTAAATGCAGTATTAACGTCAACCTTATGCTCACTATCTACAAGGTGTGCTAAAACAAAGTTACGAATATATCTTATTTGTCTCTTGCTTTAACCATGCTGGATGATGTTCGGAAATACGTAGATGAACTTGCCTAGTTGTACGCCCGATGTAGCTGGTTCCGCGACTGCAGTCAAACTAGTAGATACACATAGAGGAGTCAAAATTAGATAGTTTATCCTTATTTCTCGAACGTAAAATAGTGGTGGTAGTGAAGAGGCAACGTATCTCTGCTGCACTGGAAGCTCTTTTAATTGCCTTCTTCAGGCGCTGTGTTACTATTTCACTTATGTTGTCACCGAGGTCCTATAGTTTTATGAACATGGTTTTTTGGAGCTGTTACTATATTGACTCTCCTTGGTGTTAAATTCATATTTTTATGAATGGATTAATCTGGAAAACTATTTTTCCTAAGTAATTCTCTAATAATCTGAAGTTCCTCACTGAGGCATTCGTCTGAACAGAGTATCCTAGCTCTATGAACCAGACCAAGTTACGTTTATATTTCAAAGGTACAAAATTCAAAAAATGAGTATACTGACCTGTTGCTGAAGGTTTCCTATACACACTTCTTAGTGTTCCATCTTCTTTCATGGTCAGGAAGACGTCTAGAATGAGATACTGTCATTACTTTCTTTCTCTATGGTAAAGTTTATTGCTGACTGGCATCATTAAACTTGTCAAGGATGTTCATTGTATCATTCTCGTTTTTCATAATCAGAAATGTCTCATCCATATGTCGACAGTAAAAATTTAGGTCATTAATTACTCCTTTCAGTGGTCCATTCTCTAACTTAGCGAGGAAAAAATCAGCTAGGATTGAACCAAATGGGGAACCCATAACCACACTATCAGTTTGTCTGTAATATTCCTTATTGAATAAGAAATGAACATTCATTGTATGTCTTAAAATAAGTTCCTTCAAGGAGGATACAGAAATGACGACGTCTATGTTTTGCGTAGTAATCTCATCACATATAAAATCCACTGTCTCCATTAACAGTACATTAGTGAACAAGGAGGATACATCAAAAGATATCATAAAATTCTCATTAAGATTATTATTATTTTATTACAGCTTGATTCCACACAGTACTTTTTGGTACAAGTATGGAATTTTCAGCATGGGATATCCGTAGCCCAAATTTTGCAGGCCGACCATAGGTATCAGATGTGCGTCGGCAGGGGATCGAACCCCGGTCCATGTATATGATCGGCGAGCGTCCTAACCGCGGTGCCACTGACACATATTATTTGTTCGACAAATTTAAAACTATCTGTAACACTATGTTTTACCAACTCGTTATGCAGATGTTTCAGGAGCTTCACCAACCATTTTGCTGTTGCATGATATGTGGAGTTACACGTGTCCACCACTGGTCAAAATAGCAAACCATTTTATGCACTTTTGGTAGCCCATATAATCTTGGTGTGATCGTACCTGTAAGCTTGACTAATCCATATAAACCATATATGATGCTACCTTGTTGTTTAAGTCTTTTTAATGACTAAATTAGTTGCTTCTAAACTTTTTCACTCGATCCTTTTGGTTTCAAATTTCTTTTACTGTCAGTAACTTGCAGCTCACAATTTTTACACTGTCCGTTATCATTCCAAAACTGAAAGACGAAGTACCTGGACTAGTCACTTCTTCCTGTATCTATCAATTCAGTTGCTCCTATGCTGTAGGTTATATCCATTGTTGCTCTGATTCATTGTGTTCGGAAACACTTACCACTCTGGTTAAATAAAGGTGTAATAAAAACCAGTAATGGTTACATACCAACGCACTTTGTCCAAATAAAACATTAAGATATCATGGAATGGATTTCTTTCTACCACCTATCATATGCTGAATAAAATTCAAAGCATTCTACATACCAAATACTCCAAAGAACAGAAGACTGAGTAATTCACTTAAACAACCGGAACCTCAGAGTACAAAAGAAACAGGTCAAGCTACTATTGCCACTCTATTCTGTCGTTATTTCTCTTAATTTATTCTATATTCATTTTAATGTTATATTTTTGCATAATTGCCTTGGTGGTTCAACGGTAGAGAACTCATCAACTGCGCATGTGATCCGGGGTTCGAACCCTGAAAACTCACGCAAAGCTATAGCTTGAAGCCCTATGATCCGCTGGAAACGTAAAGGATTAAAATAATAATGATAAATGATGCATAATATCCCGTCTTTTGAACTGTCATCACAAGATCTTACTAATTCGATTTTAATTAAAACATTAATGTTCACCATGACAACTGTTTAGCGGGCGGCGAGCAAACAGGCATAAAATGGACACACACAAAAACCTGGAGAATATGGACTTCGCCGATTATATATGCCCGATTTCCCACAAACTGGAAGATATTTAAGTGAGAAGCAACAAGTTGCTAGAAGAGGCATCCAGAGAAGATAGACCTTCAGGTGAACATAGAGAAGACAAAGGTGATGAAGATTCCTGGCCAGCAATAACAACAACAGACAACAATCAGCCAGTATAAATGGGGGGGGGAATCTGAGGGAAGCAACCTCTTTTACCTACCGACCTGTGAAGCGTCGTTTCAAACACAAGCGGACGGAACTGACGAGGATATCAAAGCGAGGATCGGGAAAGCAAGGCAAGCTTTCATTACTCTCAAGTCTTTGTGGAGATCAACAGCACTCATTATGAAAAATAAGATCCAGATTTTAAACTCCAATGTGAAGTCAGTGCTACCTTCTATGCAAATCAGAGACTTGGGATGTTATGAAGAGCACCTCAAACAAAATACAGACCTTCATTAACAGCTGTCTTCGCTGAATACTATTCAAGATCAGATAGCCGGCCAGAAAAGATCAGCAACAGGGATCTCTGGCAATGAGCAAACCAGCCCAGTAGGAACCGATTGTGGAACAAATCTGCAGGAAGAAATGGAGATGGATTGGCCATACACTGAAGAAACCATCTAGTGACATCAGAAGACAGGCCATTGCTTGAATGGACTCGAATTGGAAGCGGTGAGTTGGTCGTCAGTGCAAGGGTGACTTGGAGGAGGTCATGTGAAGAGGAGATGAAATCATGTGGGCAGACTTAGAGCCAGGTAAAAACGTTGGCAGAGAACCCAACGCAATGGAGACACGTGGCTGAGGCCCTATGTTCTTCTAGAAATTAAAGGAAACAGTAGTAATAATAATAATAATGACAACTGTTCTAACTACCATATGATACACAACTTATAGAACCTGGTGTAGAAGTAATTGTAAAGAACATTTTTTCATCAGTAATCAGTCTTTTGAGAGTTGTAATGGGCGTGTTTAATTATTTCGTTAAGTTGAAACTAATAGTTACTCCAGCAGATAACCTTGGTAGTATTAAGGTCATTCACCCAAAAACCCGGTATCATTGTTTTGACTACAAAAAA
The DNA here is from genome assembly GCA_944472135.2 of Trichobilharzia regenti. Taxonomy (NCBI): domain Eukaryota; kingdom Metazoa; phylum Platyhelminthes; class Trematoda; order Strigeidida; family Schistosomatidae; genus Trichobilharzia; species Trichobilharzia regenti. The sequence goes on along the minus strand of OX235262.1, from coordinate 129,703,803 downwards.
ACAGAGAGAACTGCTTGTTTTAATTGCCTCAGTCATATCAGTCAGTTGCAAACAACATTTTGAAAAATACTTCACTGTATTGATCAAATATCAAATTTTATCACATGTATCGTATTTCAACTCTTTTCTATGTTATCTCTTTTCTTTTTATATCTTGGATAAAAAAAATCACTTAGTGATGTGAAAAATTAATCATTTCAACTTTGCAAAATTGTCTTAGTTTTTAGGGAAATAAAATCGTCCAATGTATCAGTTTGTAATGTGTACAGACAGACACATTAAAACAAGTGAGCTAGACATATATTGATTTTATTTAAACATGAATATAAATCAAGAGATCAATAATATTTTAATGATTATGACACGTAGTTGAATAAAGAAACTGTGATGCATTTTTGTATCTGTATATATGAAAGAAAAAAAACAAAAATGTTCTCATGTAAATGAACAATGGTCACTCTACTGTGTCAGAGACTGACAGTAGCCAGTATGTTGTTTGATAATTTTCTATGCAATGGATTATAAATGACCTAAAATTTCGATGGAAATATTCTCATGTATTTTGATTATTTGATCAAATGTCTGGTAATTTTAATCTTTCATAAGTAATCAGTGACTGGTTGGCCAATTTCTTGATCTTTTTTTTGCAAGAAAGTGATGCATACAGACAAATATGGATGCATGAGTGGATGCACTCATTATTGATTACAGGTTTGATCATTATTTGACACCAGTGAGAGAACCATTGGAGAATCTGAAGGGAGTACTAGACAGCTGTTTCGACCTAGCCTGGGACTCTTCATCAGTACCCATCCTCTGGGGTTTGAAACCAGGACCTTCTGCTTACAAGGCGAGCTCGTAGGCTGTTAAGCCACTGGGACCCGATCTGATGACCTATGAATTCCAGATGTGTGTAGCAATATCGCCAGCCAATTTCGTAGGTGAGTAACTGATCACTTGCTTGGCTTGATGGATCCCTGTATTTACCACTTCTTCTCGTGATCAAACAGGTAAGCAATCAAATCCTTGAAAACCAGCACTCATTATCATCTGCGTGACCCAACTATTTGTTGAAACGTCCTATTTGCTTGTCTGATGATGAACTTCAATATATCGTTAAACAATTATTACTTCATTCAAATATGGTGCTATTGAGCTGGATCCCAGTGGGTGAGTGAGTAGTCAGGAGTTTGACTGGTAAACGGAAGGTCCTGGATTCAAACCCCAGTGGATGCATAGTGCCTACGACTCCCAAATTAGGACGAAACAGATGTCTAGTACTCCCTGGTTGTCAATGGTCCTCTAACTGATATCAATCAGCCTTGAAACATATCAAATTTCTACAAACTAACTTTTTGAAGTATAGATTTTGTCACAAAGTGACTTCAGTTAGAGAATTATTGAGAATCAGACTGCATGGGATAACTGTGTGCCGTGCACACCATCCATGGTTCCACTCGGGGTGAAACCAATAAACACTTGATCACAAGGTAAGCGCATTAACAATCAATTACCAAGTATCAAGTAACAGTAGCAACATCCAGGGACAATCATCATCAACGGGAGGGATTTGAAAGAGGTTACTTCATTCATTCACTTATCTAGGGAGCATTGTCTCAACTACAGGAGGAATGGACGAGGATGTCAACTCGAGCGAGAATCGGGAAGGCGAGAAACGCATTCGTCAATCAACCTGAAACCAATCTAGAAGTCTTCCTTACTCACCTAGCATTGACAACAAAATTCAGTCGGATTTTCAATACAAACGTCAAGTCATCAGCTCTTCCATACGGATCTATACGGATCAACAACTAACTGTCTTCGCTCCATACTGAAGATCAGATAGCCGGGCCAGAAAGAATCACCAACAAGAAACTATGGCTGGGAAGAAACAAAACAAGAACCAATCGCCAACCAACAAATATGCAGGAGAAAGTGGAGATGGATTGGACACTCGCTGAGGAGGCCGGTCTGTGACATCGCGCGCGCGTCAGGCCATTGCTCGAGTGGAACCCGAAAGAGAAGCGGTGAGTGGGACGTCCAAGGGTGACATGGAGATCGTGTGAAGAGGAGTTGAAACAGTATGGACTAACATGGATGCAGGTGAAGAGCAGAGCAGAAGACAGAAGTAAGTGGAGCCGTCCAGTTGAAGCCCTATGTTCCACTAGGAACCCAAGGGAACAATAATAATAATATCAAGTATCATCAGTGAGTATATTCCTTCATACCGTACCAGATGGATACTTAGGGAGTAAATGTGTACCATTTACGGTAAGAATTCATTTTGGTTTTAAACATTTTCTAGTGAATATTGAACAGATGAATAACATTCACAACAGTTGAAATCTAAATAAAACTAAAACAAAGACTGAAGCAGAAAAGAACTATTCTCCATCTGTAAATAAGAAGCCTTTATCTATACGACTGCAGTTCAAGCGTGATGCATCTAGTGAAATAATTGTTAGCATGTTAAGAAAATCGATTCAAAGAACTTTAAATGCCGGCAAAATACAAGTTCTATTTTCTGCACAACCGATGGTGATTCCCCAGTTGAAGGATTACCTAGACTAGCCACTTCTAATTGTATCTACCAGTTAGTTGCACTTATGGAGCGAGTTATATTGGTTGTTGCCCTAGAAACTTGATTTTTCGTGCTCATTTTGAAACAACTACTAGTGTGGCTAAATAGAGGGGCTGCAAAAACCATCAACATTTCGATACTATACCACCTGGTCCAAACCAGCCAAAAAAGCCAGCCAGCACTGAAGAATGCTTCTCTATTATCTACCGGGTACCAAATAAATTGCCGAAAAAACCAGGAACCGGATACTCCAAACAGTAGAGGCTATTGCAATTCGCGGGAAACAACTGGTGCTTTGTGTGCAGAAGAAACAGGTCCAACCACTGTTGATACCCTGGCCTGCTGTGGAGCTTACAAATTTCACAAATACCTTATTACCCTGGCCTTTTTTGACATGACCATCCATCCTGTACACATAACTCCCCCTAACCCTCCTTATTACACTTGCATTAAACGTAGTAGTTAACTTACAAACTGACACGCATACAACTCCAACATAATTTTCTCTACCCCTGTCCTTGTCATGAACACTCATCTATTTGAAGTTTATAATCAATATGAAGTGAATTTAATATGAATATGACTCATGAGAGTTTATTACTATACATTCATTGTCATTCATAATCGATTACTTTGTAATACTGCTGTTCAATTTAGTATTACAATTTTACATATTACTATATACACATATATTTTGGACTGTAATCTATTCACAATCTAACTGCAAATAACTTTTGGATTTCTGATCTAAATGACTCGATGTTACTCCTTAAAAAAGCCAACTATGCGTCGGTGACACAGTGGTTGGGGCTCTCGCCGACCATGCACATAATCCGGGGGTCGATCCCCTGCCAACGCACACCTGATATCAATGGTCGGCCTGCAAAATTTGGGCTACAGATATCACATACTGAAAATTTCATACTAGTACCGAAAATACTGTGTGGTTTCAAGCTATAATCAAAATTTTTAAAAATACCAATCATTCTTTCATTATTATGCATTTATAACTGTAGTAACTGGTGATGAAGTTATCGAAAATGATACTGTTTGTTCAATAATCAATCTACTGAAATTTCGAATGGGTATCTTTAATCAATTAAAGCAAGAAAATAAATTTAACACAGTGAAGGTTAACTAATTTCATAAATTTCGAAATACCTTGAATATTTCATTACTCACAGTGGAATACAAGTGCAGAAACAGACACAAACCTATTTTACCATAATATTACAAATATTTGAAATATAATAGTTTGAAATAATGCGTTTCCTTGATGAATTTCGACAAATACAATAAGAAGACGTAGTTTGTCTGAAACGTATAGAGAGTATATTTGCCCAACATACACATTTTGAACAATCTGATCAAGTACACATACTGGTTATCGAAATTTATACGAACAGCTGAACAGTTCGAAACTAAGATAAAATATCTATGCAGACATCCTGGTTTCTATTATTTCTCTAACTGATGTCACTGCAAGACTGTAATTAATCAAATGCCTTACAACACACAACATTTGAAAATAATACAGCTTTATAGAGTGAAAGAATAAAGGTTATTCTGAAGGTCAAAATAACATTGAAGATCGATAAATCAAATTGACGAGATAATAGTACATAACTTTAAAAGCAATATTCACCATGTAAAGTCTAATGTGATACTGAATTGTTTATGAACACACAGAAAGGTGTATAAACATTCTGATGGCATGGGTATTAGACAAATCTTATAGGTAGATTTCACATAAGTATAAACATTTAAAATGTATTTATTGTTTTCAATGTATATTTCACCATGAATTAGCATCAGTTAGAGAATCGCTAAGGGCTCCTAAAGGTCCTAGGATAGATCTTTGGTAGGGTCAAGGGTGCATAGGGGACTTTCTAGTGAGCTCAGTAACAGAATAAATGTTAGAATAAAAAAATTCAAGTTAATAAAATGATAGTGTAACAGTAGATTATAAAAATACAGTTAATGAGTTGTATAAGTTAATGGTTACTTGGTGATACAGTTCAAGTCCTCTGCCACAAATTATTCATATAATCCACTGAAGCATTCGGAGCTGGAGTCGTGTCAGCTAGTAGAAGCTGATGAGAGGTTTCTGCCAAATCCAAAGGATACAACGTGGTTAGTAGTGAAGCAAATAGACAGTATGGACCAGTGAGAAGACAAAGCGGGGAACAGCACACTGTATTTTAGATCGTATTCCGCAGTTATGTATATTTCAACAGCAATCGTTTTAAACAAAAGTTGTGTACAATGTTTCTAATATTAAAATCCAACCAAAAAAATCGTACAATCATATTATCCACAGGTTTATACTGCTACGGAGTCCCCGTTTAGGATGAAACAGATGCCCAGTACTCCATGTTTCTCAATCATCCTCTAATTGATATCTGTTCGTGAGGAAATGTAAGCTGAAATTAATTCGCATCCCAACAAAACCTACAATAAATATAAACATCTTTTCTTTCCTCTCATGAATTCCTATGAAAAGTAAATGTGTGATCAGATTCTTTGAAGTGTTTTGCAAATAATTACTAGTGAAAATTTGAATAGATTCTATTCAAATTAAATCGCTTGTGTTGGAAACTATTATTATTCGGATAATTATTTAGAAGTTGGTTAAAGACACCCATTGTGAATTCCTTAAGACTGTTTAGTGAACAAAGAATATTATTTTCAGTAATTTCTTTATCAGATTCTATAGTTATATTGTTCATGAAACTAGAGAGTAATTGATACTGACAATGTGATAATTTTTAAATAACATTGAATTATTAAAATAAAAAGCTTCATAGAAAGCATTAGTAGTTCGATATTAGCACACCTAGTCCAAACATACCTCAGGACAGCGATAGAAGGATCCTTTACTGCTGGATACCGAGCACTCCGAACAGCAGAAAACATATCAGATGAAATGAATTCAGTCAATATAGTTACCCCGACCTGCAGTGTAATCTGTAAATTCTGAAATAGTGTCTTACATTACAATTCTTGGGTGAGAAATTGTGTCCTGTAAATAGAAATACCTCGGTCTTACTGATAACTACACCTGTATAAACGAATGTATTATTCAAAAATTAAATTTAATTATGATTTCCCAGGGATTTGATTGACTTCAAGATTGATCACGAAATGGCTTCAGTAAGAGAACAACTCAAAACCAAGGAGTACTAGACAGTTTGGGAAAGTTCAGCAATATGGGCCCATGACTCCCACAAGAGACCGAAACCCTGGAACCTCAAGTTACAAGGCGAACTCCTAGACCATTCAGCCGATGGAACGAGATCCTAGATCCGGTCCCTTGTGAGGTTATGGCCCCGTACTGTTGAAGACTCCTGAACAAGGACTAAACAGATGCCCAGTACTCCCTGGTTTTCAGTAGTCCTTTATCTAATATCAATCCATGGGCAAACTCGTAAAAACAAATCTAATTCTTACAAACCAACTCTTGAAAATTAATCTGATTCACGCTAGTGACTGGTTACAAGACGAAGTTGCTTGGAGTTCTAATTATAAGTTGTGACCAGTGAAATCCATCCAGTCGGGAGTGAGGATGGATTTCCCACTGATGATATTGGTTAGTGGTCGCGCTAAAATTCACGAATTGGTAAAAGTTAGAATTCATGGGCTGGTCACTGAATCGAGTCCCACTGGCTGAATGGCATACGAGCTCACCTTGTGACCTGAAGGTCCTGTGTTCGAATCACCGTGGCGGGTATGCAGTGCTGATGATTCCCAAACTAGGATGAAACAGCTGTCCATTACTCTGGTGCTGGTTTTCAATGGTTCTCTAACTGATATCAATCCGTGGTCTAACTCGCAAAACAAATGTCATAAGTAATTTCACTATGTAAACACATGATGTTTTTATAATTTCGTACACTTATCAAGTGCAATGAACTACACATAGTTTTGAATTGAATTTTTGATTTTCCCGTCGATTGATTGGACCGAAGTGCTCCGTTTCAGGTTGACATATCGGCTTCTTGTGCAGATGCTTCTACGATGTCTGGGCATTTAATTAGTATACAAATAAGACGAAATGCGCATCCTGGATTCCACTGCTAGCCACCGTCCACCAAGTGTATACACATAGTTTTGTTGCCTTTACCCGCTGACCAAGCTGATAACATAAAAATTACCTTATGTTGCAGAACAATGATTAAGTTGCTATATGTGAGCTGAGATTTTGTAAGTTTCATATAAATTATTTTACTGAACTTTTATAATAAAGGTTTTTTTGTATTTCCCAATGAATGAAAAACAAATCGATATTGTTTTTACTAACCTTTTATTTTCTTAATTTAGTCTTGGTTATTCACTCAACCATCGATACACTAGCCCACATACACACACACACACACACATAACCTTCTATTCCATTTTCTCTTCTTGTTTTCGCTACTGTTATTCATTCACATAAAGTTTATAACCAGTCTGAATGAAATTCAATGTGAACAGTAATCTCAAACAATCATCACGACTATTCATGATCATTTATTTTGATATTTGACCTTTAATTGAGTACATTAATTACACATGTTATCATAAACTCACGTTTTCAACTCTAATCTAGTAACAATAGATTTAGACACATAACTTTAGTCTTATTGATTCGAGATCATTTAGAAATTCTTAATGTTGTCAATGTCAATTACTCTCTAACTATTATGGTAATATAACTGTCCAACCTGATGAAAAAAGTTATCGAGGAGAGAATATATTCAGAAATTAAGAATTGTGGCCTTTTGTGAAATGAATACAAGCAAAAATCATTCAAATAAATGCTCAGTGAGTCAGTGCCTACAGGATGGAACACAAGGCTTCAGAGTTTTAAAAAATTCTATAGTGGTGATATCATTTTCACAGGGTGGAGAGGGGTGGTGGTTGCTGGACTCACTTCCAACCTTTGCTCTTTTCTGGGCTAGCCACAAGCTAGTAAACTAAGTGTGGTTTACAAATGTGTCGGCCAAAAATCGAACATGGAGCCCATGCGTGATTAAAGAGTACTTTACAACTACACCCACTGACGTACAGTACAGATCATAGAAATACATAAGTGGTAGAAAGACAGAGTAAGGTCAAGGGAGTTATAAATGAAGTTAGAGTGATCGTCTGATGTATCTTATGTGCTTGAATGATTTAGAAATATGCCACAGACTGTCAACCAAGCGGTTTATTTCAAAAAGCTATTTTTATTTTTCTGTATTCAGGGGAATTGTCATTTCTTTGATTATGCGAAGACTTGGTTTCATTGCCTGAATGGTACACTACTGTGTAAAATCACAGATTTTCACGTTTGATTATCCATTAATACTTGTGAATGATTATTTAGAATTATTACGGACGTGTCAATAATTCAATAATTGCTCTTATCTGTAAATAACAAGCAGTCTCTTTTTTTGTATGTATTAACTGCTATGGGGAGTACTTGTCGATGGGACTGGACGAATATATTTCTGTATCATGGAATCAGTGAGTTCAGTTTACAGCCTCGAAAGTTAGCACTGCATCATTCCCTGATTATGCTTAGTGTAGCTCCCTCCTCCCCGACAACACCTTCTTAGTAGTCCCGAGAAAAATTAGTTATTGTAATGTCTTCTTTATCATTTCGAGGAATTCAACTCTTTTCAGTGATAACTATACAGATATAAGCAATTTAGGAATTGTGATAAATTTGAATAAAGCAAGAATAACAGTAGTTTGTGCAGAGTAATATGGTACCATGGTTTATTTCGTTGGCTTATCATCATCTGCTTACAGCCTAAATGCATTATGAGGTTTATGTGCAGAAAAGTTTTAACATACTTGCAAATTTGTCATGAAGTCAGTGGACAGAAATTTCCACAATTAGTGAACAGTGCTCAGAAAATCACGTTCAAGCTTAAACGAAATAAATGTATGCATACAGTGGTAAAGGAGTTATGTAATAAAGATGAGAGGTGAGTAAGATGCTGAGTGACTAATAAATTGGGTAACAATGTACTGAGTTCAACTCAAATCATAGAAACAAGAGACAAGCAAAATTATACTATGTTAAAGAGGGAATGAGGTTAAAGCCAAAGATTACATAATCAAAATGAAAGAAAGAATAAAGATATCCAGTTACCAGGGCAAGGAAAGACTAATAACTGCTTCTTTCTGAATACATAAATCTGGTTTGAAGTGTTTGATAGAAATCGCTTCGGCAAACTTGAGGAGAATCGAGCTCCTCTGTCTACAGATTTACGAGTATCTATGGGAGCAGCTAAACTGGGAGAACAGAAAGAAGGGCACACCTCCGACTTTCTGAACATGTGACAAAAAACCTACATTTCAAGGGAAGAAACTTATAATAACGTGACTACCAGACATCTCCTAGATACGAGTCATGAGATGGAAATCGAGAAATCCTTTAAAATTATCAGTAGACAAAGGAGCTCGATTCTCCTCAAGCTTTCCTAAGCAATTTCCACCTAACTCAAGAATGTTAAGACTTTACTGCACATAAACCTCATAATGCATTTAGGCTGTAAGCAGCTGATGAGAAGTCAACCAAAAAAATCATGGTATCATATTATTCTGCACAAACCACTGTTGTTCTTGCTTTATTCAAATTCATCAAGGGGAATAAATGCATGGAATTGTGATAAAGCTTTTTAAACATCCGTTTTTAATTGTTATCCTTCCTCTGTACTAAGAACTCTTCAGTCCTCAATTCCTCATTTTTTCAGAGGGAAATAATTGATTCCGATAACTCTTGATCATTGGATCATTTATTTGTGCATTTTCGATTGGTTTATTGCATTAGATAGAAATTCTAGGTTACTGTTAACATATTACTCCCTAGTTTGGCAGCTTCGACAATGCTTTTAGTTGAACATGACTTGGTTGGTGGCTCTTGAAATGATGGGTAATAATTTAGTATTATTTGAGTGGGAATATCACTACTGTTCAAAGATGTTTCAGGTACATTCAGATGGTGAGTCTGAACTAGGACGGAACTCGTACCCGGGATTTCGCTGATGGCCACCACCAGCCAAATATCATTTCGATTAACTTATTTATCAAGAAAAAACTTTCTTCTTCCTTACTCTTTTTCTCCAAAAAGACTTCAAAAGGAACCTTAAGTTAGTGTTATAGCCGACTGGTTAAATTTTCCTTCGATGTTGGCGGTATAAAACCTGTTGCTACTGCAAATTAAAAGTATGCTAGAACGAATATTTTGAAATTCTGTTTTGTTAGTAATCCTGTGTGTATGAAAGGCTCTGTAGCATGTCTTTTACCCTCATACCATATTTTAATATGAGGGATATTTTAGTTTCCGAAAGGCACAGAATAGATTCAGCTTCACACTATTATTCCCTTAAGCTCCGAGTAGAACATAGGGCTTCAGGAACACATCCCCACTTTACTTTGTTCTCTGTAGTCCTTTTTAGATGACAACACGATTGCTCATAGACACTCACCTCCTTCTCATCAATCTCCTCCATGTCACCCTTGGATACATGTCCAATTTGTGATTTCCTATTCGGGTTCTGCTCATCAGCCTGCCTGGCTTGTAATGTCACACAATATTCTCTTCAGCGTGTCACCAATCTCCATTTCCATTTCCTTGTGCATATTTGTTAGGCAACAGGTTATTGGCTTTCTAGCAAGCCATTTGATCTTCAGTATGGAATAAAGGTGTGAGGCTAGCGACTCTGTCCCGAAAAAGCAACCCAATCGCTACACAAAATACAAAACGCAAAAGAAAAATGGTTTTTTACATAAGCTATCGTAATTGTTGGTTATTTAGCAAACTTAGTCATGTGAATACTTAACACCCACTGTTGGCACTCATTTTTGCCAATTTCGGTAGGTGCAGTTAGGCAATTGTGCCATTCAATGTTTCTACTCAACACACTGAAGTTAGTTGTGAAATAGTTTTTTGCCTAGTGGTATATATATATATACAGTTATTTGTGTTTATCTAAGAATGTCATTTACTTTGAGCTTCATTCATTCATTCATTGACAGGTAAGGTTCTTTCGTCATTCCAAAATCTTGGAGTAATTTAAAAATAATTTGGCTTCCAAAAGAAACCGTGTTATATTGCAAAATTGCAAACTAATTTTGTAAATTATGAATTCGATTTACGGTGACACCAGTTCGCCAAGTAGATGACCAGAAATCGGATGGTTTGAATTGATTCGGCCTTCTCAGTTGAGTCCAAACCGAGTAGACCGCTGGTGAGTTTGATGCCGAACGATAGAAACGACCGCCTGATGCTTAGATCACTTCAGTGTGACTGCCTAGTAGGCATTACTGGTTGATATGAGTGGTGTACAACTACTCACCTGAATCAATCAGTAGAAGATAGTTCTATGCAAATATGCCTGATTTATTGATTGCCACTTATGGCATCAAGCGGATCACATCCTGTGATTTGAATTCCAAAGGAAACTACCTGGAAAGTTCACTCCTCTAACTGTGTACACTGCACATTGCTAACTAATTTGAAAATAAGTCTAAGCAATTATTACACAAATACCTGCGTCGGTGGCAAAGTGGTTGGGACTCTCGCCGACTATGTACATGGTCCGGGGTTTGAGCCCACGCCGACGCACACCTCATATCTATGGTCGGCCTGCAAAATTTGGGCTACGGATATCCCATGCTGAAAATTCCATACCTGTATCAAAAATACGGTGTGGAATCAAGCTGTAATCAAAAATAAAATAAAAATAAAAATAATGTGTTATCCTACAAAAAAATAATCGATTTATTCTAGTGTTTTTTTGTATAGTAGATTTTTAGAAGGTACATATTAATCAATACATACATGTAGTGAAATCCGACAATTAAACATATTGGAATACAAGACTGAACTTGTCAACTTATTCTACTAGAAACGAAAAACATTATAATAGTAATGATGACATGGTGAACGAGATCTCTAATATAAAACAAATTTTTTATTGGAAATAGTTATCCGAAAAAAACTGCTAAATAATATTATCAATAAAAAGTACCAGAAGGGAAAATAGAAAATTGAAAAATCTTAGCTATCGACGATAACCATCCTATATCGCAAGGACACAGCTGAACATTTTCAAAGGGTACTTACTTCATACAGTACTAAAGTCTATTTCAAGACCTGTAATTTTCTAGAGAAAGCTTTGATGAATGTCAAAGATATTTTATGGTTCCCAAAATGACACAAAACAACTGTGTCTATAGGATAAAGTGTTCAGAATGTGGAGTTTGCTATATAGGTGAGAGCGGTAGACAGGTGAAAGTCAGAATGAATGAACGTGGACTGTGTACAAAACGTCCACCTGGAAATGAAGTACAATTAAGAAGTCTTGAAAAAAGATTAGTTATATCAATGCATGCTATCGATAGTGGATATAAGATTGATTTCGACAATATCGAAATTCTAGGAAGAGGATTTTATTCACATAAAGAAAGGTTGACCTCTGAAGCCTTGAATATTCTAACCACATCGAATGCAGAGAGGGATAAACTTATTACCTATATTGCGGACTCTGATGAAGCAAAACAGATGACAGAAAAAAATTCAATCCTATATTATGACTACTGTGAAATATTATCATGTTTTGACGTGTTTCGCATACAACAAACAACATACACACACAAACTCATACAAACAAATATGCATTTATGACAAGCTGACATTAGCGGTACGCACCCACTGGCTTTAGAAGACAGGAATTTCAGGTTACAGAGCAATCTCGTATACCATTCAACCACTGGGACCCGATTCAATGACCAGTCCATGAATCCTAACTTATGCCAATTCGTTATTTAGTGCGACCACCAACCAGTGTCATCAGCAGGAAATCCATCCTCATTCCCGACTGGATGAACCCCAATGGTCATGACTTCTCATTGGAACTCTAGGCAGTTCCGTTCACTGGGTTAGAAACACAGTAGGTACTTACTGCCCATTAGCCCCAAACTAGGATGAAACAGCTGTCCAGTACTCCCTAGTTTTCAATGGTACTCTTGTAACAACAGAAGACAAGGGTCAGGCAACAGATCCTTTATCAAGGAAATTAACACATATTTATAGATTTTCATGTGCATTAATATAGATTATTGTTAGCAGAAAAACACAGTCTTCTGATTGGTTGTTTCTCACTGAAAGTTAACCTTGCATCTCTTTGTGGCTGTTTCTTGAATGTCAGATTATCTATATGCCAACTGTATCCGCCTACGCAAAGTCTGTTGTGGTTGACTGTTAAATCAGTCTTTGTTCTTATTATTCTCACGTCCAATATTGAGGACGTAAACATTGACGTAAATTGCTGTCTGCCAATCTTGGCTAGCAGTCAGCTCTCACCACACTCTAACTGTTATCCATCCGTGGTATAACCTGAAACATATCAGAATCCCTACAAATCGATTCTTGAAAATTCGACATTAGTCACTACAAATATGTGATGACTGTTTACATTTTTCTACTGGGATAAAAGTCTACCGAAAGGTGACCTACAGAGGAATTGACTTGAATTTATGTAATTTTTGACTGCATATTTTGATCATTGATAAAAATCCGAATAATTCTGCTGAAGAAGCTGTGGTTTGCGCTGTGCAAAAGTTTCAGGAAAATCTTGTTTTGATTTTCTCTTAAACACGCTGGGATTATTTTAAATAATTTATAATAATTCAATCTAACTAGGCGCTCAAATTATTCCAGAAAATTCGAACATCTACGGTCTGCAAACTTGCTATATTATTCTACTAGATTAGTAGAGGTTTTCATGCTACATTCAGGACTGACTGTTAAGTATGCACTTTTATTGATTAACAAAAATTTAAAATATATTTACGTATATGTATACGAAGATTCAGCAGCCGACTGTCTGTAAAACTCTGGGTGGATTATATAAACATGGATTTATGGCTGGTGTGTGCACATGCGTGTGTCTTTATTCTAGCTGACAAAATAGGACATGATTCTTTGGTCATTCAAATATATTAAAACAAATGTATCTGAAATTTAGTTCTGTTGTAATCGTTTGTTTTTGTTTTTTGAAGGGTTTGGCACAAAATATTGTCCACTTAATCTAAAGTTAAGTATGGTTCACCGTAGTTACTGTGACTGAACATCAAGCAACCATGTTAACATATACGAAGACCTATTTAGAATGAACTTTGAGAGCAGAAAGGACTCATGGAAAGTGAGATTCTTAGTAAGAAAGTTGGGTGCAGATTAGTTGGATAAATACTGTAATCTGATTCTCCCCCAGAAGCCTAGCAACAGAAAGTTTGATGTGACTGTCCAAATACTCCATCAGCAGTTTGATGACTACAGATCGTTGTTCAGCATTCGTTACCACTGCATGAAACTTGTGCTGAACGAGAACGACGACATTCACACTCTTGGTATTGTAAACCAGCAATATGAGCGATTCAAGTTAAATTCGCTGACAGAAGACCAATTCAAAGTTCTGATCTTCATTCATTGTTTGCAGTCATCCAAGTTCGGCGGCACAGTGGTTAGGACTCTCGCCGACCATGCACATGGTCCGAGGTTCGATCCCTTACCAACACACACCTGATATCTATGGTCCGCCTGAAAAATTTAGGCTACCTATATCCATGCTGAAAATTTCATACTTGTACCAAAAATACGGTGTGGAATCAAGCTGAAATCAAAAATAAAATCAAAAACAAAATATAAGAACTCGACTGTTCAGCAAACTTGAACAAGGCTCGTAAATTATATTAAAAGATATTGGTGAAGAATGTCAGCGACTTACAAACCTCATAAAAGATACGACATTCGACCATTCTGGTGTCCATAATGTAGCCGATGTAAATGCAGTCCATCCAAAACCATCAACTTCAAAACCACCGTATCCTCCGCAGCTGACTGCGCCTTCAGCATATTGGCATTGTGGAACTTGGCACTATGTAAAACCATGCTCCTATAAAAACAATAAATGTCGATGATGCCACATCATTGAACATAAAGATCGATATTGTAAGCAGGTTTGCTGAACAAAGTTCAAAAACTGTTCATGTCAACGTCTATTGCCGGAAGCTATCAGCATCACAGCTGCTTACCACACCAACACTCCCGCTGCACATAAATTCATTCAGGTGGAGATGAATTCACAGTCTGCACGTCTGTGAGTAGGCTCGGCATCCGATATAACGATAATACCGAAGAGGTTATAGCGAAAACTGGGATGCCTCACTTTGAAGAAGACTGACCGTGAGATCCACCTTATCAGTACATGCTCTGTTAGTCATGCAAACCTGGTTTTACTGGGTTTGGATTGGTTTGAAAGCCTGCGGCTCTCGGACTTCCCCCTCAACAGTATATTCACCAGGGTTGAAGAGACAGATTCTTCGAGCTTTCTTCCAGAATTCAAGACTTTGTTCAAGCCAGATTCGGGAATTAGAAAAACCATGAGAGCTTTCCTACGACCCAACGTCACATCAATTTTTTGACCAAAAAAGGCCCGTCCTGTACACCTTTTAACAGCTAGTGGAAGCTGAGTTAGAAAGATTGGAAAAGGCCACCGTCACAACTCCATCAGCTAAAATAGCACCAGAGCCTTAAAGCAAGCTCCTTTAAAGTGGTCTTCGGAAGTAGTGCCACTGTCAAAAATACCCAGAGCAAAGACACCTACAGCATCATCCAAAGTCCCTGCTGCTACTGCATCCAAGTCCACAGCTAAAATTCCAGCAGAACGTTTAATGGGACGGGTGTTGCCATCACCTCCAAATCATCAGAATAGTGCTACGGCTTATTTTCAGACGGGTGACCTTGTCTATGCTCGAGATTATCTCCCGGAAAGAGCAAAATCGATTGGAGGTCGGATTAAAGTTACATGTGAAAGAGTGATTTATGAAGTGGGGGTGGGAAATGAAACGTGGATGAGACGTAAAAAGCAGTTACGACGGTGTCCTCAAAACCTGAGATACCACTATATCTCTTTCTGGATACACTTAAACTAACTCCAGTGGATATCAAGGTAAAAACCGGGAGCCTGAGCACATAAAGGATCTCAGCAGAAAGCAATCCGGAAGGTATTCAAACAGTACGTTTTCAAGTTGACCAAGGAAGAAGAGGTATCAATTTTATTGTACACGCTCATGTTCTTTCTTTAACAGGGGAAGTGATATGTAGACCTAATTTCTACATGTCAATTTTACATGTATTGGTTTTGTAGGAATTGTGTTTGAATGGTTGGAAAGTTTCATCATGAGCTGACATCAGTTACAGAACCACTGAAAACCAGAACCAGAGTACTGGAAACTGTTTCGTCCTGGTTTGGGGCCCTTCCAGTATCACCTATCGGGGTTCTAATAGGACCTTCTGATTACAAGGCGAGCAGCTCGTAGACCATTAAGTCACTGGAACCGGACCCAATGGGCCATGACTCCTTGTATTTATCTCACCCCACTTATTGATTTATGACCTAGTTTCCTCTCAACCCACTTATGACCTTTGAGATTCTATTGGTTGTAGACTATTTTAATTATTCACTGTCATTAGGGCTCAATTCAATATTAATCTGTTATTAGATATATTACACAGTGAAACAGTGTTATTTACTGGATGATGAAGTTTCGAACATGATTTATTGTTCACAATCACATCATTTAATCACACAACTGCAAAACTTTCGTTCGATAGTTTTCTTTATCTCCTATTTGTCACAGGGGTAGTAGAATTTTTCCAGATGTCTAGGACAGGTGTTGAATCATTCCTATTACACTTGGTGTGTGTTTCCAGATAAATAAGCTTCCGTTATCACCAACCCTTCCCTCGACCTCTTTACATTAGATTTTAGAACTGTTATCTTATCCCATCTTATTGTATGGTTGTGTGCAGTTGCATGTCACGAGTGATATAGCTGAAGTATTCTCCAGATTTCTTATCTTATTCGGGTCAACTAATCTAGATTTTCCTAGATCTTTGTGCTCCGCTAGTCTGACTGACCCCATTCCACTATTTGATCTATGTATTTGACCTGACAATCACTAAAGGGTGTTAGATAAACTAAATTGTTTTGTTTTAAAGGCCCCACAGGATCCTTTAACCGACAAAGTTTATTTCTAATTGAGTTTGTGGGTTTGAGTGCCATTTTTATTCCTGCCCTGTTAAGAATTCTGCCTAAGGTTTCCGAGGTTCCTTCATTATTAAGTACTACTGATGATTTAAATTACCAATTGTTGGTGTTGTGATTATCCTATGCATTTTTGGCATGCATTTCGTCATTAATATTATCATAATTATTATAACTATCCCTACTATTATAATTAATTTTATTTTTACATTTTCCTACATACTTCCTGATTAATTTATCGGCGTAATTATTAAGTTTGAAAGCTTCTCTGATATGCCTGACTTCCTTTTTTAGATTTGAGGATAAGGAGTTGATCAGGTTTCTTTTTCTTCTTAAAGGGGCCCAACTATGAAAATTCATGTATTCACCATTCCATGTTGGTTTCCTGTAGATTCATCTCAGAAGAGAACTATCAGATCTCCTTTGTAGCAAAACATCCAAAAAGGAGAATTCCGAATTCACCTCTGATTCCTATGTGAACTGGGTGACATGATGGCAGCTGTTGATGCCCTAGTTACCATTTTGATGTTAACATTCTCATCACATATAATAAAAAATATCATCCAAGTATCTTTAGTAAACATGGAAACTATCGATTCTGAGTCGTAATATACTATTCTCTAGACTTGCCAAAAAGCAGCCTGCAAATAAAGGACCCAACGGCGAACCCATCGCCACTCCATCTGTTTATCTATAGATTGTGTTGCTCAACTTGAACTGGACAGGGGAAGTGGGTAGGAGTACCCATGCCCAGATTATTACCTTCGATGAATCTGCATATAAAGCAAATAGTTTCAGTGAGAGGAACATTAGTGAAGAGAGATGTAACATCCAGAGATAATATTTTCTTCCCGGATACATTGGTATCACTTATTGAATGGACGAATTCAAATGAATCTTAAACACTATGCAGAAAGAGATTATTTCTGACAGGTAAGAGGATATCTGCGAGCCATTTGGCAGAAGCATGATATGGTGAGTTTGTCATATCGAAGATTGGACATAGTGGTACGTTATTTTTATGCATCTTCGGAAGACCATATAACAGGGGAATTACGTAACCTGAGGGTAGTATTTGCTCAAATAGTTGAAAGCTGATAATCGATTCGTTCTTCATCTTCTCCAGCATGTGTTATATTCCCTTCGATTTAATCAGTTTAGTCCTTCTCGTCACTTTTTTTTGAAAATTTGTCTTTATCTGATAAGTGGTAACATTTTATCGACGTAGTCTTGGCGTTTCATTAGGACAATGCCGGCACCTTTATCGGGACGAATTATCACCAAGTTTTGATTACTTAAAATCTCACGTAGTTGTTTTTTGTACTCAGCTGGAATCAATCATTTGACATTTGGTTTAGTATTAATATACTTATGACAGATACTGGCTGCACAAAGCGCTAACTTTCGAAACATATCTCTGAACATTATCCGGCATCGTTAGCAAAGGGACAATACAAGACAGTTAATAGCTCAATTCTCAAGTACTGGGTGAACTCAAGCCACTCAGCTCTACCACAGTCGTCCTTCAAGATTATCTAAGAGGTGAAAGGACATGGTAAAAAGAGTGTTTGGTTTTGGCAATCGCTTATGGTGCAATTCGTTAATACAACCCAGAGCTATGTATACTGAAAAAAATGTCCAGTCTTTTATTTTGCCATGGTCTTATCCCCCTTATTGATCATTCCCTGTAATTTTAATTTCTAATGATTAGTTTGCCTTTACTCGAAATAATTAGTTGACTATTGTCACTCTCACATGTTCCTTCTGTAAATTTTCCCACCCTCTTCACACCTGTTCACACCTGGACACTTAAATGCTTGCCATCTCATTAGATAACAATGTTAACCTTATCAAATTTCTCATGCTTTCTTCCTTTGTGTCGTTGAGTATTGCATAATTTACAACTTTTATCTTTACTTTTGAGGCCACTCCTGAGTGATTATATCAATTATGTCACCCTCCACCTACTACTCAATAATTGACTGCTATACATTTTTTGTAAATATGAATACGACTGTACAGACTCTGAGGACGACTTCGTCGAAAAGGAAATTTACTTCGCTGAAGTGACTTTTAATCCATCAGTCTAAACGTTGATTTATTATGATTCGTTGTCAGATGTTATCTAGAATGTACTAGGTTGTCGTTAATACAATCGAAAGTCTTTCATGATTATTATCATCAGTACTATTGACACATTGAATAGTCTTTCGGTTTACGTCTCATTCCACATAGTGTTGTTTCATATTGTCACCATTTAACCTTTTTCAGATTCGTCTTAAATATGATAGCATTCACCGAACACACATTATCTCTAAATTGATTCCTCCGTAGGTATACTGTAAGTGGAGATAATACTGAATAGCTGATTCTACTAAATTACTTCTTCAAATAATTCACTACCAATAAGGTGTTAATTCTACAGTTACACGTGATTGTTATTGTATGAAGGGCAAATTTACTTAGGCAAGACATTCAAATTTCTTCTCATATTATTCTCCATTGATTTTCTCTCATTCACCACAGTCATATTCATTCTAATGACAGTGAATAATCTGTCTAAACAAAAAGGATAAGAAATGGGTCAAATGGGTCAACAAAAATGAGATATATGTAAATAATAGTGTCATGTGATGCTATTTGTCACGTACCCATGTGTAGTCCGGCGCCTGTAAATAATCCACTAACAATGGAACAAATACAAACACAAAATATAAACAATTGTTTCTAGGTTAATTTCCGATTGCCCCGTTGATCAGTTGTGTTATTCAGAACTGCTCCATCTCTATTGACATGTCGCCTTCTAATACGAACGCATCGAAGGTGTCTAAGCAATAAAGTGATTATCAGCCGTTGTGTCCAGGATGCACATTTATTCCCACTTATGACTCGCCAACTGGATGTACCTGTATTCGTGTACCTTTAAGTGATGGTGTTCTCACTTACACTCAACGCCTACACCTGCAATAGGAGCCCACACATCAACAGAAACTGGACGTTTGTCTCGGACGAAATTGATCAACAGTGAATTCAAACGTAACCTAAGAACAAATAATAACTGATACTCGTTACAAAGAAAGTGACCCTCGTGACCCACATAGACTAATGGAGAAATCTATCTCCTACGAAAAGAAAGGTTCAGCATCGAGTCTCTGTGGGAACACCGCCATTTACTGAGACTGTAGGTAAATGCAACATGAGTGTGCCAAACAGGAAGAAATGTGTGCGTGATGGACTCCACTGCTGGTCACCATCAAGTAGATTAATCCAATGTTAATTGTTTCTGTCGATGTTGTTGTAAATATTGTTGCTGTGACTTTTCCTTAGTCCTTTGACTGGATTAGATATGTGTTCAATCAATATAAAATCCAGTCTCATCTATATTTACAAGCCTTACACAAATTATCTGCACACTCATTTGAACAAACAAATGGTAGAGTGAACAAACAGTAGAACCTGTGCACGCATACACACACACACACTCACACACACTCACCCACACAAGCACAAAGGCTGCAGTACACTGAACACTTGAATATATTCTGCGAATTCACTCTTATACACACAACACATTCTCATACATTGGAAATGAAATCATACACTCACAAAAAAACTACACGCAGTAAAGCCGACTCGATAAAAAAACTATGTATAATATAAAGACCGAAAATACTAAAGTTATTCATTTCTCTCCGACTTTGTACTTAAAGAGATTTCGTGTGTAGAATGCACATCTTTGATATTTCAATTTTTAATCAACTCGCATAATTAATCAAGATGGAGTTGAAATATGACTCCTTTTTTGAGATAACTGAATATTTCAGTGATTTTTCGATAGAACACATAATCCAGTTGTGTTAATTTCAGTGGATTTGATTAGAGTCATGTACAGTTTGGAAAAAGATCACTGTGGTTTTTCTTCAGTTTCTTAGATGTCCTCATCTAGTGTTTGGCTTTCACCTTTCCATTTTATTCTATAAAGTTGATGGATTTTCAGAAATTCGTTGCATTTCAGTAATTACTGAATAAACACACAGATACAGGTTGTATGTAAAGAAAAGGTTATGATGTAGATGCTCGCATGACCAATTAGTATTAATTCATTGAGGAATTTTACTTTGGCTAGCAGATATATGCAAAAGGAGGTACTTCCATTTCAGGAGATCATAGCAATAACTAAGACTGCCAAATTAATTATTACGGCGTCAAAGTTCCTATCGTTGGTTAACTCAACACAAATGACTCGGTGTTATGAGTATAAGTATTCGTGTTGATCTTGGTAACGTCTTGGATTTCAACCACACTAAGTGATACAAAGTGGCTTAAACAGGATAAAACTAGCTGAAACAGGTTCATGATAGTCAAAACATATTTAGACAGGTTTGGAAAAATCAAATCACTTATGAATAGTGCACTCAGACAACCTATAACCCGAAATTATACAGCCTAACTGATTGGTTGTTTACTAGACTAACTTTCCGAGGTGTATAATATTCGTTTACGATGTATATGCATTTAAGCTCATCGTGTTAGTTGAAGGTTTTGCAGTGAGGATCACTAAATATCATAGTGCAGATCTGACTATATTACTGACTGAAGTGAGTAGTCTGAAATTGCTTACACCGACCAAAAGTGATCCTGAGCCCCTCCGTAGTTATTCTCACTTACAGCAACACTAACCAGTTCTGCATTCGAAATAATTCAACTCACAGAGTCAAGTAAGATGAAACCCACTCATTTACGACTACCTAATCAACTGAATCAACTGATTTGTCGAATCCATTTCTGACTGAATACACTGAAATATAGTAACCAGTTAGCAGCTTCCCACAAGTCTTTACTGAGCAAATGTTGGCAGTCGATATACACACACAGACACTTTAATGCAGAGCCGCTATTAGAATTAAAACAACTGACTACGCCATGGATTTATGCGTACTTTTATACTCCAGTCCTAAATACTCCACTCGGAAAGGTGGAAGCAGACTACAGAGTAGAACACTGTAGATATTTATTTCATTTTAAACTCAGTAAGATTTGTACAATTCAAACGACTACGTATGACTAGTAGAAAACATTACACCAGGTTCACCTGAAGAACTAGAACTATTCAGTCTTCCCAAATTCTCGCATGCACCAGATATTCATTGAGTAAAAGATGTCATCAGCCAAAGAGCTGAACGCTGTTTGTTGAAAACTGCTAATGTATTTGTTTCTTCAAAGTGAACACCAGTGTAAATAAGTCTAATGAGACTGAATACCATAGAAACTAGATCTATCTCATATACTTTAAAATGAACAGTTAACTAATACTGTCCACGCTTAGTTAGACTGCTCCTCACTTACACAAGAGGTGTAGCTTCGATTCCAGACTTACGAACTCCTTAAACTCGCCTAATTTACTAACTGGTAATTAGCCCATGGAAAGAGGGAGGGTTGTGTATGAGGCTAGCAACCCCCACACCCCCACCATGAAAAACACAACACCACCTCCACTGAAACTTCAAAGCTCGAAGAATGAAGCCTAATGTTCTACACGGGGGGGGGAAGGAATGAAAAAAGTCAAGGACTTCTAGTCTATGATGAAACAGACATCGAATTCTCTATTGTCTCCAATATGCCAAGAGAAAATTATCAATTAAAAAATTAATTCCAACATTTTACAGTCTAAAGTACACATTCTGTTGTGCACAATACAGCATGTCGTTTAGCATAGTTCATTTGACACTATTCTACCGATCAATACAAAAGAGATTAATCAATATTCTGTAAATATTGATCTCATAGAAATACATGCAGCGTATTCAACCTAAATACACAGAACAAGAATTATGAGTTAAACCAGTGTGTACTTTGAGTGAATAATTAAAAGCATCTACAGCGTGCATTTACTGGATCAATCTATTACCGTTTGAGAATATCACTCACTGTATGATTCACTCACTTCCTAACAATCCGATAGCAATCTGTCGACCTCAGATTTTCACAAACAGTTCACTTAAACTACTTCCCACAGATATACAATTCACGAAAGCTTGTGTCAGAAAAGATGATACTTCTTTTCTCTTCATTTCACACCCCTAACATTCATTGACAATATTCTCTATTCATTTTGTCTGTCACTTCATTCGCCTCTCGTCTATTCAGTCATTTTGCATATGATGTCACACAGTGTACTACTTGCAAAATCTTTCTACTAACACATAACATACACTAGTTTGCTTAAACACTTATCACGTAATATCAGTTCAATTATTATCATCAGTCATCGAGTACCTAAAACGGATTTTGTTTAGTGAATGAAAGGCAGATTTTATTATTCCATTATTCTCTCGATTTATTTCCAAGCTCCTTATTTAATCCATCATGTTCAAATGTTGGTAGGCAGGGATTTGAATTGATTGGTTACAGGATTTCATCACAGGCTGACATCGATTAGAGAAGCATCGGAAAACCACCTGGGAGTGCTGGACAATTGTTTGAGTTTTAGTGATAATATCGCCAGAACCACGGACTGAGATAGAGATATACTTAGCTAACGGATCTCAGATAAGATTCAACGCAATGTCTCAGGAATGTAAGTCAATTTAAACGTTTATCTGAAAGGTAAAGAATCGAAAAGTCTTGAATCTTCATTTGACCTTGTTCAGGATTCAGATACCGACTGATTTTAAATCTTGGGAGTATCAACAATCTGTCTCTCATAGGAAACAATTGAAACCAGATAAGAAGACGCTAAACCAACTACAGCAGGTTTGGACATGTATTGACAGATTAAATCACTGGGCCAAGGCAAATTGTTTATCATAATGTTATTGGAGAACTTAGGGTCACGGCTTTATGCATCCGACATAATCGATTTTTTGTTGGCTTAATTTTTATATATACTGTTGTATATATTTTTATATAATAAACTGAATTGTTCTCACAAGCACGGACTAGTCTGTATTCCATCTGGGTTCTGGAATTTTGGAGTCGTGTGTGATCTGCATTAGTGTCGAACTCACAAATCAATACCGATATAACAGTCTAATAAAAGTAAATTATGTGAACATAGATAATTAGGCAAAGAATATGAATTTTAGATAACTTCCCCTTCATTTTCTACAGTTGTACGTCAACTTCATATGGAGGCTTTTCATTACAAGTAATTATTACATCAAATAACAGTAATAGTAAAACAATGTGTATCTTAATAACAGTTTGCCAAACCAAGACGAACAGTAGGGGCAAAAAGACGGCAATACACTGGACTGACATCAAAACTCTACAAGATTTGAGCTTTGCGCACGATTCATGTCTAATATCATACATTATTATTATCGTTATTGTTATTATAACTATTACTACTGATATTAGTCTGTTGCAACTTTTGTTATATTATCTAATGACTAATTGTTTACCTAAGTGATGTAATTGAAGCGTCATGCATTTTATCTTAATTTTAATCTCCTATACTCCCTCTCTTCTTATCTATTTGAACATGACCTGGAAAATATTCGCACCTGTCTTTCTGCATGACTAATTCAATGCAGTTTATTTACTTATCAGTCTTATATCTCCCAATGTAATTTCAAAACTATATATATACGTATATCCGTGTATGTAGAGTGTTCAGCTGACGAGTTCTACTGAAATTTGATGAATTCACGAAATCATGCTTTATTAATCTTTATCGCTTGTTTTGATATCATACAAACTGCGAGACATAAAGGCGAAAACCAAACTGTGGACAGAAAGGTAGTCAGAGAATACAGGACTTCAAGCGAACATACAGAAGCCAGAGGTGATGAAGATGCTCGATGCTCAACAACAAAAACAAGCACTAATCATTACCAGAGCGAGAAATTTGAAGGAGGTCAATCTTCCACTTATCTAGGCAACATCGTTTCAATTACAGGATGTCAAAGACAAATTCGGGAAAGCAAGACAGGCATTCATTACACTGAAGTCAGTGTGGAAATCTACTCCACCAACGTAAGGGATAAGATTTGGATTTCCAATGCCAATTTCAGGTCAGTGATCTGTGTGGCTCAGAGACTTGGCGTGTCACTAAAAGCATTCCAGAAGGTTGCCTATGACTTTTTAAAAATAATAATAATAATAACTTTATCCCGGACAGTGTTTATATAATGTACAGAATTTCAGCGGGGTTTATGCCGGTATTTTCTTTTCGTACATGATCTCCAGATAAAATGTGAATTGACAGTAGATTGTGTGACACATTCTTCCTGACCTGAAGTGTAAACCAATTCGTTATTATATTTCTTCATTGTTTCCTTACAGAAGTGCACGACATTTGGTTGAAAGCCAATTACAGAAAGTTCAGGAGTACATTTTGAGATTCAAGGACATAATTCAGGAACAGTTGTCTCATGTTTTGGAATACTCAGTCTTCATGATTATGCTCCTTCTCAAGTTTTGTAGAAACTGGCGAATCAGCATTTTACAAACACTTTAAATACTCGCTAGAGTAAATAATACCATTATAGGTCATATTTTATTTGACTAGAACAAAGTAAAGAAGAGAAGTTATATGCAATATAGTGGTTTTTGGTAGCCCCAAGTTTTAAGCAGGCCGCCGTGAAAACCAGTCGCCTTTGCTCCATATTGAAGATTATATGGCTAGCTAGGAAGGATTAGCAACAAGGAAGTCCGGAGACGAATCAACCAAGAAGACTACGAGACTATTGACCGCCATTCGTGCCAGGCTGGCCCTGGAGTGCAGTCCGGTGTTTGTTCAAGATTGATGTAGGGGGTATCGATGAAGAGGAAATGAGAGCCTACGGGGAATCTTTGAACCAGCTGAAGAGGACTTCAGAGAACAGGTTGAAATGGTGATGTGCTGTTTGTTGTAGCCCAATATTCCAGTCGGGACCTAAAGTAATAATAATAACCTCAGGCTATTTCAGGCAGTCTCATCATCAATCAATAATCTGTTCCCTTCCTTCTAATTAGATATGATTAGGATTAATGAAAGAAGACCTATCTGGACAGCTATTTTGATGATAAACCGACAGTTACTCATCATTCATTTACAATGACAACTGTGTATTACCCATTAGGACTTCAGTGAAATCACCTGACTTAGGTATCAGTTGTATCTCTTAGTTCAGGTGACATTTGTGAGTTTGAATCCCTCTATGACCCTAATTTTCACCTCACCTTCAGTCATCGGTGGCATAGAGGTAGGATGCTTACCAACCACTCAGGTGGTTTGGGGTCCTATTCCTGTCAGACACGCTCCTTTACTTCACTAAGCCAGTAATAAGACTGGTAAAGAAGGAAGGTTGGGCATGAGGCTAACAACTTCATCCCGTAAAATGAATACCCCTGCTACCGAAACTTTAAACCTGTAGCTTGAAGCCCTATGTTCCACTGGGAACGTAAAGAAGTAAAATAAATAATAACAATAAATCAGTCGTCACTTAGTACCTCAATAACAGTCTGCTAACTCATGACTTTGTCAGGTAGTCTCGCCAACAATAACCAAATAACAACACTTAATTCGAAATACTCTTGGAGTACAATTTTAGGAAAGTATACTGTATATTACTCTAGTGTAATTACAGAGATATTGACTCAACTTTAAAAGTTAAGTTTATTATTATTATTATTGTTTAAACAAGATTTGAGCTATTGCTTAACGAACATTGAAAACAAAAGTTTTAAAAACAATGTCATGGGTATGAAAATTATTGATAATTCCTCTTCTCTTTATGAAACAAGAGTGTAAACAGAAAACACCTAATCAATGAAAAGAAACAAGGCACTGTTGGTGCCTATCGATTTACGAGGTAGATAGAGATACTATGTGTGTGTTACAGGATGTTTTTAGGGAATTGACGAAAAACAATTTGACTATAAGAGCATAATTTGAACACTGAGGTAAGGCAGCATATTTAACTTAATTGTATTTTGAGCAGAATCTATTGCTCATAATTATAATCCGGGTATTCAAAAGACTTACTAACTTGATTTTTGTAGCTCTGTTTCCTTCTACTTTTCAATACAACTTTCACATATCTGGTGTTGCTGTTACGTAATTACTACGACATGTGATAATTCCACATATCAAATAAACAAGAGTAGAATTGTATAAAGCAATTTAAAAAAGTAATGCGAATACTTTGGTATGATAAAGAGCTAAACAGAACTGTGCTTGAAGCGGCTGTCTGTCAATTATGCAGTATCACTGTGTATTACAATGGATAACTTACAGGAAGGAGATAATTTGGTAAACTCCACTAAAGGATAAAAGAAACACATCACTGAATAATACTGGTGTCACTCATATTATACACAATGTCATACAGTCAACCTTAAACAGGGAGTGTTGCTAAGCGTCACTTTTCAGAGGTGTGATTGATTTCAAGTTTGATCGTGAAATGATATCAGTTGGAGGACCACTGAAAACTAGGCAGTACTAGACAACTGTTTCTTCCTAGTTTGGGACTCTTCAGCAATGCAAATCCATGACCGCATCCAGAGAGATTCAAGCCAGGATATTTAGGTTACCAGGTCAGTCCAGTGTTTACGTAATTAGTAGGACGAAATTCAGCGGCTCATAAATTCTGACTTCTGCCAATTCTCTGTATATAACGTCACCGCCAGTGAGTATTTCTCCTCCCACTTGACATGACAGATTCCACTTATCACTAATTTTCACTAGATTTCCAGGCAACTCTATCATGCAGTCAATCCCTAGTGATCATTAGATTAAATTGTAAGTTAGAATTCGTAGACGATTGGATTTCTTCCGAATAGCTTAATTACTGGTCAGCTGGTCCAACTAGTGACCTGGAGTTCTTGAGTTCGATCCCCGGTGCAAACAAAGTTGTGTACTTCTGACGAGGCCCAAACTAGGATGAAACAGGTGTCCAGTATTCTCCTGGTTTTCAATGCTTCTCTAACTGAAGCTGGTTTGTGATCTAACTTGAAACAATCAGTGTTTACATGCAATACAAAGGAGAAATAGGCATAAGACAGAGAATCAATCACTTCATGCAATCACACTCGTCTTTTAAGATTAATTATCTCATTTATATTGAATGCAAATATTGATTTTTTTTCTTACTATCGGTTATATTATCATTCATTAAACGCCATGATTTATGTATCTGTCATCTAAATAAATGAGTTTAACTCACTGTATGTATTTTTTTTTCTTAGCGTATTTCATCTGTTTATTAACATTTTTTTAAAATAACTTACGCAGCCTTATGAATTATGTACTTAAATAGTTTCTTTCTTTTTTTACTATAGACTTCCATTGCATTGCGAATGTATTGACTAAGTATTTTTAATATCTTACTAACTTAAAATCAATTCATGTATTTACCATGATTATTTTTAATTATTTTTTGACATTTTATCGCCAATGTACAAAAATAATAAAGATACTAACTTGCACTGCTTATTGTTCAGTAAGCACTTAATAAAACTGCAACAAAACAACATGGATGCGTTCAGTCCTGCTCCATGTGTTGTTATAGCTTTGCTCATATGTATTAAGGAGAATTTGGATATGAAAAAGTATGAAAAAAGGATAATCACCCTCTTGTTTAGCATTAGATGTATCAAAGACTTGGGAAGAGTTAAGGTGTAGTGACGTATGACAATAACTGAATCAATGGCCTTGAAGCTGCCAATCAGATTAAGTCAGTAGGATTTAGGTAGTAGTGTAACAACAGAAGACAAGGGCCAGGCAACAGATCGTTTTATTATGAAAATCAACACGTATTTATACATCTTTCAACTACATTATTATAGACAAGCGCAGTCATCTGATTGGTTGTTTAGGTAGACAAACGCAGGCTTCTGATTGGTTGTTTCGGGATTCCTTGACAAATAGAGTTCTCTATCTGCGAATCATATTTTGCCACGTTAACTTCGCTGTGATTGGTTGTTGACTCAGGCTTGTTCACACGGCCCATATTAGTGACCTAGACCTTAACGTAGATTAGTGCCAACCAATCGGCTAGCAGCCTGCTCTCACCACACTCGTCCCCCGTCAAATACGTGCGACTGAAGTCGGCTTGTTCTACTTGGTGCAGGCGTCATCGTTGGCTTGTCTCGCTGTATCCATTTCTGGGGCTCGCTGACGTTCACGCGCCTCTCATTGTTCGCCATTGCGACTGTGTCTGCGTAACCCCATCTCGAAGTGACTATATATGGTCCTTCCCACTTTGGAAACTGTTTGCCTGACCCTGTCGAACATTCGTCCATACTTCGGCTCACACTTTCATATGCTGCTTTCACCCGACCTCCCAGCAGCGTCCCAAGTAGCAGCTCCATCGCTGACAGATCTTGAACGCCACTCAACTGCGCAGAAGCCTTGAAGTCCTGCCCGAAGATCCATATGTCTCCATCGAAAACAGCAGGGCATAGGCTTTCCATTTGTCGGTAGGCAGCGACACCAATGTAACAACAGAAGACAAGGGCCAGGCAACAGATCGTTTTATTATGAAAATCAACACGTATTTATACATCTTTCAACTACATTATTATAGACAAGCGCAGTCATCTGATTGGTTGTTTAGGTAGACAAACGCAGGCTTCTGATTGGTTGTTTCGGGATTCCTTGACAAATAGAGTTCTCTCTGCGAATCATATTCTGCCACGTTAACTTTGCTGTGATTGGTTGTTGACTCAGGCTTGTTCATATTTCTCACGGCCCATATTAGTGACCTAGACCTTAACGTAGATTAGTGCCAACCAATCGGCTAGCAGCCTGCTCTCACCACAGTAGGAGTATAACTATGACAAGAAGAAGTGTTTAAGATGTGTGGGAATATTAAACGAGTTCTCTACTTTCAAATATTTCACGAGTAACAATATTAACAATTTCTCACAATAGGATTGGGATTCATCCAAATGACTAGAGTTACAAAAGACGCTTTAAGCTTAGGTAAAGGACTTCAGGTAGAGATTTGGTTTGAGGCACTTCTCCAAATTAAATCTACTCTATAAAACCTTAATCTTAATTTCTCCGTTATAAATCACCGAAAACACCCATTGAGCCATGAAGAAAACGAAGGATAATTCAGTAAATTTCCTTTTCGACGAAATCGTCCTCAGAGTATGTACAGTCGTATTCATATTTACAAAAAATGTATAGCAGTCAGTTATTGAGTAATACGTGGAGCGTGACATAATTGATATAATCACTCAGGAGTGGCTTCAAAAGTAAAGATAAAAGTTGTAAATTATGCAATACTCAACGACACAAAGGAATAGAGCGTTAGAAATTTGATAAGGTTAACATTGTTATCTAGTGAGATGGCAGGCTGTTGAGTGTCTAAGTGTGAACAGGTGTGAAGAGGGTGAGAGTGACAACAAGCAAACTAATATAAAAAAAATGGAAATGAAAAATTACGGGGAATGATCAATAAGGGAGCTAAGACCATGGTAGAATAAAAGACTGGACAATTTTTTTTTCAGTATACAGAGTTCTGGGTTGCATTGACGGACAAATCGCCAACGCCTCTGCCATACGCGATAGCCGAAACCAAACACTACTTTTACCATGTGCTTTCACCTCTTAGACAATCTTGAAAGACGACTGTTGTGGGGCTGTGTGGCTTGAGTTCACTAACTGCTGCAGAATTGGGTATCCACTACCCATACATTTTTCAGTATACCAAAAATATACGGATGATACTTGTATCATATGTGATGAGAATGTTAAAATCAAAATGGTAACTAGGGAGTTCAACAGCTGCCATCATGCTATCCAGTTGATGTCGGAATCAGAGATGAACTCACAATTCCCTTTTTCGGATGTTTTACTACAAAGGAGATCCGATGGTTCTCTTCAGAGATAAATCTACAGGAAACCAGCATGAAATGGTCAAAACACGAGTTTTCATTGTTAGTTTGATTGCTTTGCTTTTACTTAAAATAATTAATTGACTATTGTCACTCTCACATGTTCCTTTTGTAAATTTTCTCACCGTCTTCACACCTGTTCACACTTGGACACTCAACAGCCTGCCATCTCACTAGATAACAATGTCAACCTTATCAAATTTCTAACGCTTTCTTCCTTTATGTCGTTGAGTATTATTAAACTACAACTTTTATTATTACTTTTGAAACCACTTCTGAGTAATTATACCGTTTATCTCACCCATCTATTGGTCACTAATATACTACTACACATTTTTGTGAATATGAATATTGCTGTTGAGCCTGTATAGATGATTTCATCGATAGAGGAAATTTACTTCACTGAACTGTTTGTTATTTTCTCCGTCATACTTTGACGATTATCTGTACGAATTCTGACCTACCGCTTTCATGATTATCCGTGCTCATGTTAGCTTGAATTACTATTCTTCACATTCTCCGAAGTCTCGATTCCACCAGATGTTTTTATTATTCATTTTCTGCGTCCTAAGTGAAAAAGAAGAATTCAGAGCACATTTCCGCTGCACTCAGTTGTCTCCAGCCACTTACAGCTATCTCCACAACTGCAAACAGGCTTTCATTTCTTCGTCACACTTTTTTCTCCATGTCATACTTGGATCCCAAAGCAACCCCTCGCCTTCCAATGGAGTTCTTTTAGACTGATCATCTGGAGTAAGATGTTATTTGAAGGTTTCTTCAGTGTATGTTCAGTTCATCGCTATTTTCATCTTCATGCTTTTCTTCCAATTCTCTGACGAACGTTCTCGTTGCATATTTTTTCTGTTTGGTCATGTGACCTTAAGTATGTGGCAGAAGGGCTGTTCATTAAAGCCTACAGTGGACTTTTATGAATGCTTTTAGTAACGTGCGCACCAAGTCTTTGAAGCACACAGAACAATGTCAGGTTTGAAATTAGCGCTGAAAATCAGGTTCTTTTTTTACGCCGAGTGCTTAAGGGGTATACACACTGATTTCAGAGTAAATAACTCCTGTCTTACTTCAGCACTCTCATCTGTGCTGCCTGAATATGTTTGAAAAAATGTTGAACAGTTCACATCAGTGAAAGAAACGACTTTCTTTACATTCCTTTAGTTCGTGGTGATAAATGTTTGTCATTTTTAGTCTGTTGAATATCTTCATAACCTGTCTTTTCTATTTTCGTCTTAAGTCCTATCTTCTCCGTCTCTTCTGCTAAGCTATTGTATTTCACTTGTATAACTTCAAGTTTGCGCTAAACGAGCTACAAATCACCGGCAAAGTCCAAGTCTTCTGCTAAGTATTTTTCAGTCTAGAGTATGTCCGTATTTTAACTTCTTACAGCCTACCGAATGAAGCACTTCACTACGATCAGGAATGCCACTGATGAATGTCACTGAATTTTTCTCCATATTAGCATCAGCATTGATGAATGAGCTTTATAAATGTTCGTGGCACTTGACTCTGTAGGGTTAAAGCAGTTGCTAAATTACCTCTCCCTTAATGCTGTCGAAGGCCTTTCAAAATGGTCAATCACAGTGAAGTAGAGAACTGAACAGCCTTCAACTCTCTGTTCCATAATGAATCGAAATGTTGCAAATTTTTGTACAGTAGAATGTGAACTAACAATGGAATGAACTTAGGGGTTTGGGAAGGCTGAACATGCAGAAGTTAGTCAATTACAATGAATACATGTTGAATTACATGACTTCATCATTAACTGACATCAGTTAGAGAAGCTCTGTAAAACCTAGGAGAATGAGACAGCTGTTTCACCCTAGTTTTATCCTCTTCACAGTATGCATCCACCGGATTCCACTGGCTTAATAGTCTACAATTTTCCCTTGTAACCAGAAGGACCTGGATTTAAACATTAGTGATGGCGTACGGTTAAAGAGTTCAAAACTGTATTGTAACAATTGTCCAGTACTCTCAGGTGGTTTTCCGATGCTTCTCAAATCGATGTCAGTCCATGATGAAATCCTGTAACCAATCAATTCAAATCCCTGCCTACCAACATTTGAACATGATGGATTAAATAGGGAGCTTGGAACTAAATCGAGAGAATAATGGAATAATGAAATCTGCCTTTCATTCACTGAACAAAATCCGTTTTAGGTATTCGATGACTGATGATAATAATTGAACTCAAATCACCTGATAATGTTTAAGCAAAGAAGTGTATGTTATGTGCT
Source organism: Trichobilharzia regenti (assembly GCA_944472135.2). Classification (NCBI taxonomy): domain Eukaryota; kingdom Metazoa; phylum Platyhelminthes; class Trematoda; order Strigeidida; family Schistosomatidae; genus Trichobilharzia; species Trichobilharzia regenti. The sequence continues at coordinate 129,671,056 of OX235262.1, read as the reverse complement.
ACTAGAAAGAATTCTCAAGTAGTACACTGTGTGACATCATATGCAAAATGACTGAATAGACGAGAGGCGAATGAAGTGACAGACAAAATGAATAGAGAATATTGTCAATGAATGCATGGGGTGTGAAATGAAGAGAAAAGAAGTATCATCTTTTCTGACACAAGCTTTCGTGAATTGTATATCTGTGGGAAGTAGTTTAAGTGAGCTGTTTGTGAAAATCTGAGGTCGACAGATTGCTATCGGATTGTTAGGAAGTGAGTGAATCATACAGTGAGTGATATTCTCAAACGGTAATAGATTGATCCAGTAAATGCACGCTATAGATGATTTGAATTATTCACTCAAAGTACACACTGATTTAACTCATAATTCTTGTTCTGTAGATTTAGGTTGAATAAGCTGCATGTATTTATATGATATCAATATTTACAGAATATTGATTAATCTCTTTTGTATTGATCGGTAGAATAGTGTCAAATGAACTATGCTGAAGGATATGTTGTATTGTGCACAACAGAATGTGTACTTTAGACTGTAAAATGTTGGAGTTAATTTTTTAATTGATAATTTTCTCTTGGCATATTGGAGACAATAGAGAATTCGATGTCTGTTTCATCATAGACTAGAAGTCCTTGACTTTTTTCATTCCTCCCCCCCCCCGTGTAGAACATTAGGCTTCATTCTTCGAGCTTTGAAGTTTCAGTGGAGGTGGTGTTGTGTTTTTCATGGTGGGGGTGTGGGGGTTGCTAGCCTCATACACAACCCTCCCTCTTTCCATGGGCTAATTACCAGTTAGTAAATTAGGCGAGTTTAAGGAGTTCGTAAGTCTGGAATCGAAGCTACACCTCTTGTGTAAGTGAGGAGCAGTCTAACTAAGCGTGGACAGTATTAGTTAACTGCTCATTTTAAATTATATGAGATAGATCTAGTTTCTATGGTATTCAGTCTCATTAGACTTATTTACACTGGTGTTCACTTTGAAGAAACAAATACATTAGCAGTTTTCAACAAACAGCGTTCAGCTCTTTGGCTGATGACATCTTTTACCCAATGAATATCTGGTGCATGCGAGAATTTGTGAAGAGTGAATAGTTCTCGTTCTTCAGGTGAACCTGGTGTAATGTTTTCTACTAGTCATACGTAGTCGTTTGAATTGTACAAATCTTACTGAGTTTAAAATGAAATAAATATCTACAGTGTTCTACTCTGTAGTCTGCTTCCACCTTTCCGAGTGGAGTATTTAGGACTGGAGTATAAAAGTACGCATAAATCCATGGCGTAGTCAGTTGTTTTAATTCTAATAGCGGCTCTGCATTAAAGTGTCTGTGTGTGTATATCGACTGCCAACATTTGCTCAGTAAAGACTTGTGGGAAGCTGCTAACTGGTTACTATATTTCAGTGTATTCAGTCAGAAATGGATTCGACAAATCAGTTGATTCAGTTGATTAGGTAGTCGTAAATGAGTGGGTTTCATCTTACTTGACTCTGTGAGTTGAATTATTTCGAATGCAGAACTGGTTAGTGTGGCTGTAAGTGAGAATAACTACGGAGGGGCTCAGGATCACTTTTGGTCGGTGTAAGCAATTTCAGACTACTCACTTCAGTCAGTAATATAGTCAGATCTGCACTATGATATTTAGTGATCCTCACTGCAAAACCTTCAACTAACACGATGAGCTTAAATGCATATACATCGTAAACGAATATTATACACCTCGGAAAGTTAGTCTAGTAAACAACCAATCAGTTAGGCTGTATAATTTCGGGTTATAGGTTGTCTGAGTGCACTATTCATAAGTGATTTGATTTTTCCAAACCTGTCTAAGTATGTTTTGACTATCATGAACCTGTTTCAGCTAGTTTTATCCTGTTTAAGCCACTTTGTATCACTTAGTGTGGTTGAAATCCAAGACGTTACCAAGATCAACACGAATACTTATACTCATAACACCGAGTCATTTGTGTTGAGTTAACCAACGATAGGAACTTTGACGCCGTAATAATTAATTTGGCAGTCTTAGTTATTGCTATGATCTGCTGAAATGGAAGTACCTCCTTTTGCATATATCTGCTAGCCAAAGTAAAATTCCTCAATGAATTAATACTAATTGGTCATGCGAGCATCTACATCATAACCTTTTCTTTACATACAACCTGTATCTGTGTGTTTATTCAGTAATTACTGAAATGCAACGAATTTCTGAAAATCCATCAACTTTATAGAATAAAATGGAAAGGTGAAAGCCAAACACTAGATGAGGACATCTAAGAAACTGAAGAAAAACCACAGTGATCTTTTTCCAAACTGTACATGACTCTAATCAAATCCACTGAAATTAACACAACTGGATTATGTGTTCTATCGAAAAATCACTGAAATATTCAGTTATCTCAAAAAAGGAGTCATATTTCAACTCCATCTTGATTAATTATGCGAGTTGATTAAAAATTGAAATATCAAAGATGTGCATTCTACACACGAAATCTCTTTAAGTACAAAGTCGGAGAGAAATGAATAACTTTAGTATTTTCGGTCTTTATATTATACATAGTTTTTTTATCGAGTCGGCTTAACTGCGTGTAGTTTTTTTTGTGAGTGTATGATTTCATTTCCAATGTATGAGAATGTGTTGTGTGTATAAGAGTGAATTCGCAGAATATATTCAAGTGTTCAGTGTACTGCAGCCTTTGTGCTTGTGTGGGTGAGTGTGTGTGTGTGTATGCGTGCACAGGTTCTACTGTTTGTTCACTCTACCATTTGTTTGTTCAAATGAGTGTGCAGATAATTTGTGTAAGGCTTGTAAATATAGATGAGACTGGATTTTATATTGATTGAACACATATCTAATCCAGTCAAAGGACTAAGGAAAAGTCAGAGCAACAATATTTACAACAACATCGACAGAAACAATTAACATTGGATTAATCTACTTGATGGTGACCAGCAGTGGAGTCCATCACGCACACATTTCTTCCTGTTTGGCACACTCATGTTGCATTTACCTACAGTCTCAGTAAATGGCGGTGTTCCCACAGAGACTCGAATGCTGAACCTTTCTTTTCGTAGGAGATAGATTTCTCCATTAGTCTATGTGGGTCACGAGGGTCACTTTCTTTGTAACGAGTATCAGTTATTATTTGTTCTTAGGTTACGTTTGAATTCACTGTTGATCAATTTCGTCGGAGACAAACGTCCAGTTTCTGTTGATGTGTGGGCTCCTATTGCAGGTGTAGGCGTTGAGTGTAAGTGAGAACACCATCACTTAAAGGTACACGAATACAGGTACATCCAGTTGGCGAGTCATAAGTGGGAATAAATGTGCATGCTGGACACAACGGCTGATAATCACTTTATTGCTTAGACACCTTCGATGCGTTCGTATTAGAAGCCGACATGTCAATAGAGATGGAGCAGTTCTGAATAACACAACTGATCAACGGGGAATCGGAAATTAACCTAGAAACAATTGTTTATATTTTGTGTTTGTATTTGTTCCATTGTTAGTGGATTATTTACAGGCGCCGGACTACACATGGGTACGTGACAAATAGCATCACATGACACTATTTATTTACATATATCTCATTTTTGTTGACCCATTTGACCCATTTCTTATCCTTTTTGTTTAGACAGATTATTCACTGTCATTAGAATGAATATGACTGTGGTGAATGAGAGAAAATCAATGGAGAATAATATGAGAAGAAATTTGAATGTCTTGCCTAAGTAAATTTGCCCTTCATACAATAACAATCACGTGTAACTGTAGAATTAACACCTTATTGGTAGTGAATTATTTGAAGAAGTAATTTAGTAGAATCAGCTATTCCGTATTATCTCCACTTACAGTATACCTACGGAGGAATCAATTTAGAGATAATGTGTGTTCACTGAGTGCCTTTATACTAAGAAGAATCTGAAACAGATGAACACTGAGAATCGATGTTAAACAACACCACGTTCAATGTAGTGGAAACCGAAAGACTAATCAATATGTCAATGGTAATAATAATAATAATAATAATATATAATAATAATAAGGAGTGGCGTTAAACTATAGCAACGACAACCTAGTGCATTCTAGGTAATATTGAGCGACGAATCATAATGGACCTTATATAATATAAAATTAATATATATATATATACATATATGTATACAAAGTTAATTAACTAATATATCCGATATCTACACAAGACTGGGAAACCAGATGAAACAGTCTGTGAAAGGATCACATGCATGGCTTTCATGATGGGTTGTGATTGGTTGCTTCATGATCTTTTTGAATGTTCTTAGTTTGAGCTACTTGTAATAATTACTTAGTTTAACTTCGCCTTGTAATGACCACTTTTCCAGACAACAGTTTTATACAGAGTGGAATTCTCGTGTTTATGATATTGTATTGAATCTGCTAGTTCTACAAAAATTTCAGGATATAACCGTTAAATCTGTGGTTTTGGCTAACTTATGATTGGATAGTCATTTGATTCATGCTGCTCATTAAAACCTGTGGGACATTTAATAAAACTCTATGTAGTACTGACTTATTGAAATGAGTAGTTGGATGCTACTCACGTCAACAAGTAATGCTTACCAAGCAGATCGAAGAGGTCTACACACCAGACAGTCGTTTCACACGTTTGGAGGTCAATCTCATCAGTGGCGTACGAATTTGACCGAGAGAGCGCATCAATTTAAATCATCTAAATTCTGGCTCAACTATATTATTATTGTTCCCTTGGGTTCCTAGTGGAACATACGGCTTCAACTGCACGTCTCCACTTGCCACTTCTGTCTTCTGCTGTACTTTTCACCTGCATTCATGTTAGTCCATACTGTTTCAACTTCTCTTCACACGATCTCCTCCGTGTCACCCTGGACGTCCCACTCGCCTCTTCCCTTTCGGGTTCCACTCGAGCAATGGCCTGATGCGCGCGCGATGTCACCAACCGGCCTCCTCAACGAGTGTCCAATCCATCTCACTCTCTCCTGCATATTTGTTGGTTGGTGATTGGTTCTTGTTTGTTTGTTCCCATAGTTTATTGTTGTGGTTCTGTCCGGCCATCTGATCTTCAGTATAGAGCGAAGACAGTGGTCTGGCTCAACTACTTGAGCGAATTTGTAATAATTGAATCAATTAGCAAATTAACTCACGACTCATGATTGACGCCGTTCAAGGTGAAATTTCCTTTGGACACCGAATTAATTCAAACCATCATAAATTTCAATGGTGCCAGGCATACACGACTCTATACTACTGATGGTTGTAGAGTAGTTGTATATCACTCATAAACTGGTTGAGTCAAGGTATTTCTCTAAATTTAAGGGGAACACGAAATGTGAAAGTTTGAAATACTTTCAAATGGTAGAGTGAAAATAATTTATATATAGCCTCTTTGATTAATAAAAAAAAACACAAAAAGTCATTCGAAGAAATATCTATCTGATGCCACAGGATAGCTCAAGGTCCAAGCAGGTCATCTATAAAATCGTAAAACTGGGATAATGAAATGGAGAATAATTCTATCTTGACTTTGAGAACGATTCATAAACTGTGTTCCAAGTGACCTCAAGGAAGGCATATTGTATGATTTATTAAATAAAATATTTAACATATAAATATCTTAAGTAATCTAGTCGAAAAAGGAAAACTATTGTGAATGACTATTCAATTAAAGTACAACAGTTAGTCAAGTGGAAGTTTCTCCTCTTTGGTGTTTGTTTTTTAAGAAAAAATGAAACGGCGTCATGATTTCAATAATATCTAAGTCACCTTATCTTTTAAACTGATAAGTATATCTCTGAAGGCTGTATTCACGAGGTATGGAATTTAATGAATTCAACAAAATAGAGCTTTTTGTAGTGTAAGCAAAAATTTTCATTATGCCAGTCTTATAATCTACACAGGAATATGTTCTCACGTAGCTGTTAAGGCTATTTTAATCTTGGATTTATGCTACATGATTTGAGCCAATCAACATGAAGTTCCTGGAACCACGTTTCGTGCTTGTCGTATGTGTAAAGTCAAAGGAAATGATTTTCCCTACATAACTTGAATCCGCTTCACCCTATGCTGCGATCATAAATGTAAAGACTTAGCTGTTCAGACTCACTACTGGCATCCTATAGGACTATAATAAATATATTGATTGGTCACCGGGAAGTAACGAATTTCATGTGTACAGTCCTTGGTGTTGGTGTTGAATGAATTCTATCAGTCAAGTTTATCATGTGTTCACAAAGCTAGTTGACCTGACATGACAAGTACAAACAAATCAATGATAAAGTCTGTGACTGCAGAAGTGGCTGAAGAGGGTTAGAATTTTTGAGGGGAAATCATTTCCTTCTCCGTCGTTGATGAGTACCGACATGCAGGAAACTCTGGTCTATTGCTTTCTATTAATTATCACCGCCTAACACCGGTGCAGAGTGCAAAAAGACGAAAGGTTACCTCGTTCGATTACCACATTTCAAACTTTACTTGTAGGATTCAACCATAATCAACACAAAGGATAAAGAAAATGACATTAGCTAATCCCTTGTGATCCGTTTTCGGCTTCTTATTATTGAAGCTCTTTTTCTAAATACATAGTGAAAATGATTATTTCTAATATTGTGAAGTTGTTTGTTAAAGACAAACTCCTGTATAACTTCTGTTAGCTTTGTTTCTACTTAAGTTGTACTTTTCATGTGCACGGCTTTAGGAGATATCATCTTCAAATGTAACTTCTTGAGGAAGTAACGTTGATATATTCTGTATAAGTACTTGTAGCAGTAACTGTTAATGCTAGAGATAACCAGACAAGCGTCGAATAATCCATTTCTCATGAGGAAGAATATCATTGACTTTGTTTGGAATGCATTACCGTCTGCTTCATTGGAAATACTTAGAAGTTGGTCGACACTGATACTGGAGTTTGTATCTGATACATTTGTTTACTTCACATTTATTTTTTCAATATTCTCTAATGAGTTTACTCAATAAAAACTGCCAGCAATGGGAATTTCTCAGCTTTCATAATCTACTCATTGTTTTAGTTATTGATAAAGTTATCGATCAAGATGTATAAGTCGTTACTTTCAAACTGTGACACTCATACCAAATGAAAATTGAATAGCGTTCTATAACCTGAAAAACTTCTTGTCTGAACTATATCTGAATGTGATGCAAGATTGTTGAAGGCGGTTGACAGGATGCCCTTGAACCATGTTTGGCGATTGTAAGTGCTCGTTAGCCAGACAGACTCGAAGAAAATGATGTTGTCGCAAGGATTCAAACCCTCTTCACCAAGTACTGCAGCCAGAGACATTAACACTCAGCTATTCGAGCAGTTTTCTTTTCTGGCGGCCTGTTTAAATCATTAAGCTAACTAAATTTTTTATCCGCCTAAATGAATAGTGTTCACTCTATTTTTTAATGTTTTAATTATACTATTATGTGTGTCAATCTATTACTACGAATTTTCTGACAGAACTGGAGGATAAAAACGATGGGCTATTGCAGCATGCCATGAATAACAAAATAATGCTTCGTTTGACATATCGTTTGTTGCATTATCTGAAGATTCTGCCTGCAAAAGGGGTAAATACCCTGCGATAATAAAGTTGCTGAAAATTCTGTATTATTTATAAAGCTATTATTATTGGTCTAGTCGTCTACTGATTTCTTGTAGAATTGCAGCCGTAACATTAGTTGGTCACTGAGATGTAATCAATCTCACGTTTTTTGTCTTAATAGTTAAGTGAATCCTGTTAGTTACGTGTGCAATGTGTTCACGTGGTTAGGTTAATAGCGATTGTGATGTGCTTTGAATCGACTTCCTTTGCTTTCTTAAGGACTTCAAATACCTTAGCGTAACTGTAAAGACTTTTAAAGTGATATCAGTTTTCATTATTAACGAAAAACTTTGTGTTTGTTCTAAAATTAATGAGAAGGAAGTTACTTAGCTGTAGCTACTATCCTCAAAGTAGACTTCTCCATGAACAGACATTCTTTGAACAATTATTAAAAATCAAGATGTATCAGACGTCTATTTTACCCTAGTTGAGAATTCATAGTTATCACTGATTTGCATTTCGGAAAGATACTTCCCTTAGGTTTACAATATTGTTAATTTATAATCTCTTACAGTTTGCAAGATATAGAATTCTGTCTTTTAGTTAAACTCAAATAGACTGAATGATGGATAATAATGTACACTACTGAGTGGTCGATATAAGTAGCTGAACACCACTTACAACAACCATATGTGGTTGTTAGGCAGATCAAAGTGACATAAACAGTGGACATCCGTTTTGTTCGTTCGGAGACGGACTCAGAGGATTGAATCAATCTAAACCAGTCTACTTCTGGCTAGCTATTCATATCACTTTACGAGTAGTATGTAGGACTATGCTTTGATACTACTTTTCTTGACTGCCATTTATGGCGTCAATGAGATCATATACTGTGATCTGAATAATTGCGTTTTCTAAGGGAACTGTGATGAACTTTTTTCTCGAACTACATAAATTGCTTGTCACAAATTAATTTTCAAGTATTGGTTTTGTAGGGATTTTGTTTGATTGCATGGAGGATTTAATCATGAGCTGACGTCACTTAGAGAACCACTGGAAAACCTGGAAGTACTGGATAGCTGTTTCGTCCTAGATTGGGACTCTTCAGCAGTACGCACCGTCACCACTGGGTTCGAACCCAGGACCTTCTGGTTACAAGGCGAGCTCGTAGACCATTGAGCCTATGGGACCCGATCCAATGGTCCTTGAATTCTAACTTCTGCCAATTCACGACATAGCGCGACCACTTCGCAATGTCTTCTTCGATGAGTTACTGCCTCATCTTCGACCTGCTGTACCCTACTGGTCACAGCTTCCCACTAGAACCCAGGTTAACTGCCTGAATAGGGCCAGTCACTAGTGAGCACAGATTAATTTTCAAGTATTGGTTTTGTAGGGATTTCGTTTGATTGACTGGAGGGCATTGCGAAGTGGTCGCGCTATGTCGTGAATTGGCAGAAGTTAGAATTCAAGGACCATTGGATCGGGTCCCAGTGGCTCAATGGTCTACGAGCTCGCCTTGTAACCAGAAGGTCCTGGGTTCGAACCCAGTGCTGATGGTGCGTACTGCTGAAGAGTCCCAATCTAGGACGAAACAGCTATCCAGTACTCCCAGGTTTTCCAGTCGTTCTCTAACTGATGTCAGCTCATGATTAAATCCTCCATGCAACAAAAATAATTTGTAAACTGAAAACTTGACTGCGTGATGGTTGATTTGAAAATCGAAGACTTTATGATGCTTTTGGTGAAACAATGTATCTTAATATATGCAAGGTTCTTCTTCTTATTACATCCCCTTAACTTCCGTGCATACTCTTTTATTGCTTGGTGATGTGATATGGGTACTTCCTTTTTTGCTCAGTTGTTGATAAAGTACTAGAAACTTTAGCATACGGTACACGAAGCAAAATAAGCCAAATGTGGTCCTGACTGGTGAGCATAATTAGGAACTACACTGTTACAGACATAAAACATTAAGATATTTTAAACCAATTGACATTTATTAAATTATTTTTTACATACTCACTACTTTTAAGTAGATTATTGTTCTTGACCAACAATAATTAGGTACTATGACGTTTGGAATCTTTTTACAGGTTCTTGTTTAAACAACGCTAAAGAACTTAAAGATATCTGCACACTCTTTTATCAACAAATAGAAATAAAGTTTGATGAAAACGATAGCTTTATCAGCTGGTTTGAAATTCAGGGAGTCGAAATAGTATATTTAATTTTAATAGTAGTAGTAGTCATTCTGTGGGAACACCAGGACCCAAGTGTCGTATCTAATAGTACTCATTAGCCACTTATATATACAATAAAGGCACTTATTGATTTAATTAATTTAATCAAACAGATGTGAAATATACAGTTCGGGACTCTTTATCAGTACGCAACCATCATCCTACCAGCGTTGACTGAGAAGACGTGACCAGTGGGTTTCACCAGGTTGAGTTTGGGGACAAATAATTGCCGACGACATTGGCTTGCGTTAGCGCTAAAATAGAGGATTGATAGAATTCCTAATTCATAGCCTATTGGATTCCTACCCAGGGGACTGAATGGCCATGGAGCTTAGTCTTGTAGCCGGAATGTCCTAGATTCGGTTCGAGGTGGGGTTATGGGAGTATACCACTGAGGAGTCCAAACTAGGGGAAATAGCTGTTCAGTACTCCCTAGGTCCTCAACAATTCTCTTACTGACATCAGTTCTTGATCAAACTTGAAACAAATCAAATCCTTCCAAACCGACTCTTGAAAACTAAAATCCTAACTGTTAGAATTGATCAGGGGCCGTTGCTTTTCTCCACTGAAATAAGTGCTTCAGAAAGAAACTGAAACCTTAGATTGAATTAATAGTTACTCGTAACTTGATATGATTATGAGCAATAGTTTGTGCTCGAAACGTCATCAGTTAATATTACTGTACAACACTGTATGATTTATCAAAATAAAATCTTATCCATAATGGAGTTATACTTTACTACAGTACCCAATTTTTATACTTATATCATTAGAGTTTATGGGCTAATCATTGTCTCGGGTTCCACTGGCTAAATGCTCTACGAGATTGCCTTGTAACCGGAACGTCCTGTGCTCGAATTCCTGTTAGTGAGTGCGTACTGCCGATGAGTCCCAAATATTCCATTTCATTAGCGTATACACCTTTAGGAAATTAGTTTACTGTCGACTGAAGAATAAAAAATTAGAAGATTTAGGCTGTAGAAATGAAATACTTCTATTCATTTCTTAAGTTTTAAGTGGAAGATAGAGCATCAAGAAGCTTCGAACTGTTAGTGTGAGCATTGTTGTCTTTCCAAGGTGAGGTTACCAACCTCACGTATAACTTTTCTTTTTCTCACGCTTGCTACTGGCTTAGTGAGGTTTACGGGTACGTTGGCCAGGAACAGAAACGGGATCCCCTTCATCGCTTGCAAGCATCCTACCATTGGCCTACGGACACAGAAATTAATTAAAATAAAGGGGAAGTAATTATTGTCTAATTTCTACAATTTTTACTTCTTTATTAAGAACACAATATTCACCGAAGAGACTCTTTTCAACGAATTTATTACCAAGCTGTGCAATCGTGTATATATAGTTTTATATATTAAGAAATTATACCCCGTGAGGAAATTTAAACATCGGTGTGAATACATAAAATAATAGCAGTATGAGATGCGATTAAAATATTTGTGGTTTTAATCATAGTTAAATGTCAATTATCAAGTCGCAAAACAATTATTGTCATACATAAAATGATTCATATCATGTTGGAAGGGGGTGTATAATTTGATAATATTGAATTCAACATCCTAAAAGCAACTTTTGTGGATTTAGAATGACAGCTGGGACAAGTGGAAGCAGTTCAATGAAGGGATAGTAAAAATAATAATAATTATCGTAGAAATGAGGGAAAGGCACATAGAATAACTAAATAAACAAATAAATGTCTATCGCTCCACGGCTAAGGTAAAGGTACGAATTGTACATACTTCTTTTGTACACAAAGGTCTGGCTTAATTTCGTGGATGGTCAAGAACTCTGCTGTCCTTACAAGTTTATAGCGAAGAAAACGCGGCAGGTTAGCATGAATTCGATAGACGATCTTAAAATCATGTTCAGGATTGGTAGAGTAAAGGAGTCGACCAAATATAATAGAAAAGACCTTAGCACACCCTTCCTTTCTGCCTTGTAGAACCATGCTGGAATATGTTCTCGTGTCTGTGTGGAAAGTGTTCGCTGGTTTCGGCCAATGTACTTTGCTCCACAAGAGCAGGTGGACTGATAGATGCGTATGGAGGCGGTCAGACGAGGGAGCCTGTCTTTTACAGAGCTTGAGAACAACTTATGGCTGGTGAACGTCATTTGTAGTTTCGCAGCAAACAACGTCATACTGAATGCTTCAGAGAGGCGATTTTTGAGCATATTTGATGCCTGATCACCTTTGACTTCCGAATTTATGAATACAGCTTTCTTTGGAATTGAATCAGTGACCAGTTTGGACTGCCTATATTTCGTATTTTTGTCAACAAATCGGCTCGGGTAGCCGTTTTCTGCGAGCGTAGCTTTTAGGTTGGAAAGTTCTGAGTCAACGCAGTCAGAACTACAAATGTTTCTTATCCTAAAGCAAAGAGAATGAATTAGTTTCCTTTTCCTAGAGATAAGCACCCAACCATAAAAATCAGTTGTCCATGCTATGTACATCTCCATTGGATGGATCTTTCGAGTGATCCGTCATTACGTCTACTAAGCCACACAACAAGAAAGAGAATGCTTAGTTCAGATTCTTTTTCTGTGGTGAATTTCCTAGAGGGATGGCATTTATTGAATCATCAAGAATTATATTCTTATCGCAAATAATGAAAGTGTCGTCTATGTATCTTCTATAAATATCCAAGCGACTGATGGCTTTACTAAGTTTAGAGTTTTCTAGCTTTACCATAAAAACAATCAGCCAGTAATGAGCCGTGTGGTGGATGATCCCATCTGAATGCCATCTATCTGTCTAAGAATCTCATTATTGAAAGTGAACTAAACATTCAGCATTCAGATTAATAAGAGCTCTTTGAATTATGTCGTCAGTAGACCTATGCTGAAAATATGTGCATCAGTATAACTTCATATATTATATATATTATATATATATTATTATTATTATTATTCATATATAGCAAGTATTTTCTATCGGAGGTACAATAGTAAGTGGAGAAGTCACATCTAGTGAAAACATGGCTTTGTCTGAGACATTAAAATCATTACTATATATGGATATATAAATATATATCCCGTGATATTTAACTATAACTACAGTCACAAATATTTTAATGGCATCCCATACTATTATTTCCTCACGGAATACAATTCCTTAATATAAAAAAACCCACGTACTTATACAATTGTACTTCTTTATTAGTCTACTTCAGATAGGTGTATATTGTTAATGTGATGAAAAATGATAAAGCACTTTTAGAGGTGTGTTAGCAAAAACAAATTCAATGTACGTATATGTGTGTGTGCGTGCATGTGTCTTAAAAAAGAGGAGTGACTGACTTAAAGTGATATTATGTCATATGATATATGTTCACTTATATGAGTAAAGTTAATTGGATTTCACAGTAATAGTATAATGATTAGAGCTGAAAGAAAAAGACAAAGATTTGATTTCTATTATGATTCCAGGCAGAGCTGTTAAAAACTAAGATTTTTTAAGGAGAGAAAATATACATCAAGATTGATTTTCAAGCATTGGTTTTGTTAAGATTTTGTTTGATTGGTTGGAGAATTTCATCATGAGCTGACATCAGTTAGAGAACAATTGGAAAACAAGCCGGGAGTACTGGACAACAGTTTCGTCGGTCTAGTTTGGGACTCTTCAACGGTACATGCCCACCGGAGTTCGAGCCGAGAACCTTCTGGTTACAAGGTGAGCTAGCTCGTAGACCACTAAGCCACTGGGACCCGATCCAGTGGCCAGCCCATGAATTCTAACTTCTGCCAATTCACGGTATAGCGCGACTTTTTCTCAATGTCTTCTTCAGTGAGTTACTGCCTCATCTTCAACCTACTGTACCCTAATGGGCCATTGGATCAAGTCCCAGTGGGTCAGTTGTCTACAAACTAGGAACTTGATTTTTCGTGTTCACTAGGGAACATCTACCAGTGTGGTTTAATAAAGGTGCAGTAAAAACCATCAACAGTTCGATATTAGACCGCGTGGCTCAAACCGGCCACAAAGCCAGTCAACATTGACTAATCCTTCTCTATCATCTACCGGGTACCAGATAAATTGCCATAAAATCCAGGTACCGCATACTCCAAACAGCTAAGGCTATCGCGATTTGCATGAAAAAACCGGTGCTTTGTGTGCGTAAGGAGCAAGTTCAATCACTACTACTGCCATTGCCTTCAGTAGAGACTATCAATTCATGAATTTGTATTATTCTTTTCCTAATTTCTCTGATATTCAGTGTGCTGTGATGTTGATGCTGTCAAACTGTAATCCATTGATATTATTATTGAATCGATGTTATTTAAACAACATTAATGTTGTTAATAACACTAATCCACTGACTATTATGCATATATAACTGTAGAAACTGATGATGAAGTTATCGGAAAGAATATTCTTTGGTTGGTAACCATTTGTTTGAAAATATTACTTAAAGGATAAAAGAATTTGATCAAATCTTAATTCTCAGAACTATTCAGGTGATGACATTGAACTTTTTTTGACGAGACGGTAATCACACAGAACCAACGTACTTCAATTAACTAGCAATTCTAGTAAGTGTAAATAGTTTCAAGTTAATTAAATTACTTGATGAAAAATGCACTCATGAAAGCAAAACGACTGAGATTACAATTTTACAATGAAGTAGCTAAAAGTGAAAAAAGTGGTGTCGTGTCGAGCATTTGGATACTTTATTGACATCAGGCGCTACATAGTTGTACTATTGGCATGTACAACCTAATACACTGCTCCATCAAGCACTTATTTGCTGTTTTGAAGAACATAAGAGCAACAGATTAAGCAGGATAAGATGACATAATTTTATTCCCATACAGTATTACTTACTGGTCAGTGATATTGTCGATCTGTATATTCATTTGTCAACTGCACAATCAATATTTTTAAAATCATAGCGGAAACAAAATCATAAGAAGCATCATCTTGGAAACAGTAAAGAATGCCCTAGATAGAAAACTTGCTGAGGAATAGGCTGGATTCAAGAAAAAATAAGTCATACATAAATCGGGATACAACACTAAGCAGCATCATCATATACAGAGTAGAATGGCACTCAGTTTCATACAACAATTTAATCGATTTTGAAAAGGCTCTCGATAGAGTCGACTGTGAAGTAATTTCACCACTCCTTCAACGGTACACAGCATAGTACTTCAGAAATTTACAAAGATAATTCAATAGCTATATGAAGAGTCTGTATGTCATATGATTCACGTAGAAAATATTGCAGGAGCGTGTGATATGAAGACATGAGTAACTCAGAGCTACCTTCTTTGACCGATGATCTTCCTGATTATGGTGGACTGAATCATGCTACAGATAGTGCGGAGTGAGATGTGCATATGTTGGACCAATAAATAGATCCTAGAAGATATATACTTCGCGGATAATATATCTCTGATTTCACATGGACTCGGAAATATTCAAGTGAAAACTAGCCGATGGACAGAAGTGATAGAGAAGATAGGACTTCAGAGGAACATGGCGAAGACAGACGTGATGAAGATACCCAATCAACTGAAAACTACAAATACCAATCGCAACAAATGGGAGAAATTTAGAGGAACCTGTTTCCTCAGCTTTTCCAACTTGGGAGTTATTCTTTCGAATATAAGCAGGCAGTATAGATAAGGGTTCGAAAGCTGGCCAGGATCAGATTGGATTAGATCGGAAAAGCAAGACACGGATTTATCCATCTGAAATCAGTATGGAGAGCCATGTAACCAAAGAGCACAAAAAACAAGATTCGAAATCTTTACACTGATGTCAATCTAGCTATTGCTTCTACGTGGCTCAGTGACCTGGCACTTTCATCACCAAAAGTATTTCTAGCAAACCGCAGGCTTTCATTAACACTTACAACTGGTGAGAACTCAAAAGGAAAGAATGAGTAACAAGGAACTCTGGCCACGAACTAGCCAACAATCTTTATCTGGGCAACCATATATGCAGAAGGAAACGATGATGAACTGAACATACACTGAAGGGATCTTCAAGTGATATCCCACATCAAACAGGCCTTGGAATCGAACCCAACTGGGAATCGATGAAATGGCTGTGATTCGGAGTGTGAAATCACGGGGATAGCTGAACATGACAGTGCAGAATTGAGTGCAATGAAGGTGTGCCATTGATGCGCTATGTTCCTTTTAGGTCGCAGGGATTCAATAATTCTAATTTATAGCTGGGTTGATTTTCCTGTTTGTTCTGTATCACTTGCTAGATTCTTCTTAGAACTGTAACGTTGTTTTGTGTTTCTTCACGTTATATACTACTTATATTTATTTATAAGTAGCATACACTAGACCACTACCTTCAATAATACAAGAAACCTATTGAATAATGCATTTACTTGGTAAGCTAAAGTAACTAATCAAACAGTGTGCCTGTTTCCAAGCGTTAGGCTATAAGGATTTGATTGACTCAAGGGTTGGTCACGAATTGATGTCAATTAGAGAACGAAAGAGTCCTGGACGTCTCTTTTTTATTACAGCTTGATTCCACACCGTACTTTTGGTACAGGTATGGAATTTTCAGCATGTGATATCGGTAGTCCAAATTTTGCAGGCCGAATATAGGTATCAGGTGTGGGTCGGCAGAGGATCGAACTCCGGACCATGTGCATGACCCGTGAGAGTCCGAACTACTGTGCCACCGACGCACAGTATTTTGTCTTAGTTTGAAAATTTTCAAGTGTATGCCTCCATGATCTCACCTTTAGGGACCTCCAGTGATTAACTAAATGATGTTAGTTCACCTGTGCGTCGGAGGCACAGTGGTTAGGACTCTCGCCGACCATGCACAAGGTCCGGGGTTCGAGCCCACGCCGGCGCACACCTGATATCTGTGGTCGGCCTGCGAAATTTAGGCTACCGATATCCATGCTGAAAATTCTATACTTGTACCAAAATACAGTGTGGAATCAAGCTGTAAATCTAAAAATCTAAAAAAAAAATCTTCAGGTTATGATGTGAGGTCGTTGACCGTTCAAGCATTTGGAATGGAATCTAGTGACCTATGGACTCCATCTCCTTTCACTCCCCTGATTCTGTAACTGATATCAATCAGCAATCGAACTTGAAACTAATTAAATCCCTACAAACTAACGCTTAAAGTTTAACCCAATAGCCACTGGTAACTGACTAAAGGATGGAGTTATCTGGGGTTCTGGTGAGAACTCATGTCCAGCAGGATCCATCTGGTCAGGTATAAGGACAAATATTCACCAGTTTCTTTGGCTAGTGGTAGTGCGGCTTGTGCTAATGATAAGATTTATGAGTAGTATATACATATATATAAAGAGACGTTCATCAGCATACAATAATCAAATATCAGGGAGATAGATTTCATGTCCAAGAAAGCAAATGATACAGCGTTACGGAAGTACATGAGAGACGTGAAATGAACACAAAGAAACACACGCAATGTGAAGGCGAGATTTAGTACACGGTAGATCTGTCCAAATGGTGAGTTGAAGACAAGGTGTAAATAATTTGCCTATATAGAGATACCTAACCGCAAATAAACATTCCTTTACAAAGTCTTTCGTCATCTATCGTTACAGTAGCACTAAAAGCCGTGAATAAGCGTGTTTGTTTTTCAATTATTATTGTAAATAAGCTCGGAGTGGACCGAACAGCTAACTATAATGTAAAAACGGATATTTTGTTTTTCGCAAATGAATGCAAACCACTTATCATTATTTACACAGGGATTTAAATATATTCAGACAGTAGTGTTGTTTTTCTAAACTCTACAGAATACAAATACTCTGTAAACAACAATGTTTATTGAAGAAAAAAAGTGTTAATTTGAAACAAAATGGCAAAATGATCTACAATACATGTGCAAGTTTGAAGAATTACATGTACGTGTGTATATGTGTTCAAATAAACGTTCGAAGATGGAGATCAAAAAATTTTAACTGGCTTTGAATAGCATAGCACAGTGTCCTTTTAAATGAAAGAATATGAAACCGTTTTCTTCGTGTGAGACGTAACTGGAAAGAAGAGGAAAGAAACGAAGGTAAATAACATTTTGGTATATACAGACCTAATTTCCTACATGTCATTTTTACATGTCTTTTTGTATTTCTCTCACTCCACTTATTGATTGCGTCCTAATATTCTCTCACGCTACTTATGACATTTAAAATCCTATTGGTTATTCACTGTCTTAATTTATTAATGATATTAGTGCTTCTCAAGGTCTTGTCAAAGGTATATGTGTCCAAGCGCTTTTAAGCTATTTTGACTGTTGTCTGAGACAGTAAAAGCTCTCTTACCAACGTCTAGTCTTTTCTTCTGTCTTTGCGGCCCATCAGTGTTATTGTTTTTGTTGCTGTTGAAGTGCGATTAGGACAGATTAGCCAGCGCATTAAGTTAGTATTGGCTCATAGTCTACTAGTTCGTAGTTCCGGTCATAATACATTTGTGATATATATGATGTTGATGTAGTAAAATTAATAATACCTAGGGAAAATACAGTGAAGTAACTTTAGGAAACTATTCCAGTGAAATGATTTGTGTCCAAAAATTGGCATGAAGTGCAATACGTTTGTGGTAAATGTTTGAAGTTGTTCATCAGTGAACGCTTAGTGCACCATAGTATTCCTGAATTCAGTCTTGCAGTGGGTCGTAGGATATACAATATTGAAGAAACTTTAGTACTTGTTGGTTCTCAGTTACTTTTCTAGCTGATATATATTGATAAAACTCATCATTTACAAAATAATGTACACTTATTCAGTAAAGTACTGGACAAAGTTAAAGACATTTCTTCTTCTGACGATTTCTTAGCTAGGATTTCTCACTTATCAGAATGAATCTACACTTTGTATGAACTGTATGTATAGCCAGGTGGATCAAATGATTATGAACATTTAATAATATTCACAGTACTTACAGTATTTGCTCTGATGTCAGAAAACAAAGAAAATGTTGTAAATTGAATTCATTGTTTAGTGAAGATTACCATGTAGTTTACATTGAACCTTTGAACTTTTGTTTCAAGTTAATCACCCACTTTTGGCACTACTTCATCTTTTGATTTGTAACTCTCCTGTACATACTTAGTTAGCTCTCTCGTTGTGCTTTCATTCAGCACACTCTTCAAGCCTACCACCAGTAAAGGCAGCAGATAAGTTGTAGAACACCTTTATTTATTAAATTCGATATTTCATTTGTGTGAAATACAACTCCATCCCAGACACACTTCCTATCTGAAGTCTTCTTACTTTGATTTCGTTCGTTATTACTTACACGTTAGGTAGAGTACTGCTAAGGTTATAAAGCGGTGAATTTTATTGAGTAAGTGTGGTTATTTTAAGGTCTACCTTAAGTCTAGTCTAACAGTTACAATCACATTAGAATGTGACTACGATAATATTGGTTAGAAAAAAGAGAACTCGAACATTATGGTGGGTTATGTAGAGAAATTTAATTGTTTGACTAGTTTATCATGATGTTTCCCTTTGATAATCTAGTTCAAAAAACTGAATACGGATTACAAATTGGGCTTGAAATAGCCTCTTTGCTAGGTATTCGTCAGTGACTCTCAATTATGAACTTCTTCACGAACTGATATCAGCCACAGTATTGTTTGAAAACCTACAGGAAACTGCATATTCATTTTTTCAGAGTCTCAAATTAAGATTAGTTAGTTATGCGGCTTTTCATGTGATGTTGGTTTATGAATTCCTCAGTTAATTGGAAAATACAAGTGAATTAGTAGTGTAACAACAGAAGACAAGGGCCAGGCAACAGATCGTTTTATTATGAAAATCAACACGTATTTATACATATTTCACATACATTATTATAGCTTATGCAAGTAGACAAGCGCAGTCATCTGATTGGTTGTTTATCAGAAGTTAGGCAGACAAACGCAGGCTTCTGATTGGTTGTTTCGGGATTCCTCGACAAATAGAGTTCTCTATCTGCGAATCATATTTTGCCACGTTAACTTTGCTGTGATTGGTTGTTGAATCAGCCTTGCTCATATTTTCTCACGGCCTGCTCTCACCACAGTAGAATATAAAACTTCTTGTACTTTGCAAAATGTTATGTCATTCAGAAATAATCTTCAGTAGGGCTGTATTAATATGGTTACATGTAATCTATTGACATACAACTTATGTGAACTTTTTAACTGAAAGTGGAACATTTTCCCAACACTGTCTAAACACCTGTTCAAGAGTCAGTATCTTTTGAGATAAGATAATTCATCCGAACAGTAATGCTTAACTTATTGGGGATGTCAAGTGTGGTTTGTTTTTATTTGTAAATATTCAGCTGGAAGTAAAACATTCACATTTATTTGTTACTATATAGTTAGGGATAAAAAAGTATCGTCTTTTATCTAATCCTTGATTTCCTAATAACAAGTCAGCTGAAAGTTATAAACATGTAAGGGGAGTTTAAAAAGTTTAACGGCAAAGTTAAACTTTAAGCCCCAGTAGGTACCACCAGAAAAATGACCTTGAACGCACCAACAATAGGCTAAAGGAGATTTGTGCATTTGAAGTACATATATTCGTGAAAGTAATTAACCAATAGGCATGAAACTGTTACACAGGATACCTTTCTCTGACGTATGATGAAAATACCTCTCCTTTTTAGATTGGACTGTCGGCAGAGTAATTTAACCACATTCTTTGCATGTGATTATTTAGGCCTTCTAACGCTAACTTGAAAATATCTCTAAACTAACCCTAATCTAACTCGAACCAACCCTAATGATGCCCTTATTAGGTTAACCTAACACTAACCTTTCCTCAGCCTAAACTTCAGCTTAACCTGAAACTTGTCAGATATCCGATTTAATAACATAACACTTTATTGAGCATATTTTATTCATGACGACAACATTATTTGCCAGGTTTCACTAGCTTCCCAGTGAGTGTTTCAAAGTCATTGATGGGTCACACTCCATTAGGATTTACTGGTTCTTGAAGTTTAACTTCGTCAGTTAAACTTCAAACGGACTGCAGAATTTTATCAACATCTGCCATCGCTGTCTCGATACTGAAGATTGGATAGCTGGTCAGAAAGGATTAGTAACAAGAAACTCTTGAAACATAACAACCAAGAACCTATTGCCCAAGAAAGATTCAGAAGAAAATGGAGATGTATTGAGATTACGCTGAGAAGACCTTTGAGTGAAAACACGTACCAGGGGCTCGAGTGGAGACGACGAGTTGGGTGTGTTTCCTTGAGGATATGAAGGGAATCATGTAAGGGAGAATGATACCTTATATGAAATTATAGAAGCAGCTTAAAAGGACTGAGAGATGTGTTTTTGGAGCACTATCATCTACTCAGGGTCTAAGGGAACAACAGTAATAATAGGGATAATTTATGACAAACTTTTCATCAACATTATGAGTCCTAGTTTATAGACCCTTCAGTTTAGTTCATGGGATATGATTACTATTAACGGTTATTAGGAAAAGCATTAGTAAAAGAGAAAGATACTAAGGATGTATTTTCAACTTAATAAAAAGACAGGCGATATATTTCTAAAGCAAATGAATATGTATGAGTTCATTATCCATAAATAGTCTTTGCATAAGCCACCAATTATATTATTATAAGTTATTTCAAATAATCCCAGCGTGTTTAAGGGAAAATCGAAACAAGAATTTTTTGGACGTTTCGATGTGTATGCTACAGGTTCTTTAGCTGAATTCTGCTGAGTGAAGTAAACTAGGTGAAAAGGAAAAAGAAAGGCATAATATGACATGGAAGTAAAGATAATTATGTCCCTGATAACCTCATAGTAGGCCAAGGCAAACAAAGAAAACGAAGGTGCTTCTTTCGCGTACATAGGTCCCGTTCTCTCTTATCAATCTCTATAGCTTCCACCATAGCTAAGAGACGTAATCGTGTGTCTTTAGGCAGATTGTTTGCTACTCGATATACAACAGCGAATGGCTCATCTATTTTGATGTGGTGTTCACTATCTACTAGGTGAGAAGAAATAGCACTATTTATTGATTTGGTTTCACTTTTTCCAAGTCAAACAGGAGCATGTTCACGAGCACGTAAAGATAAATTCCTCTGAATTCAACATATCTAACTAGCTCCACATGAGCAGATGAAATCGTGTACACACATTGATGTGGCCATCTTTGGTAATTTATCTTTGGTGGACTGTGTCATTAACAGTCTGGTTGAAAAACTGTTGTTTCTTCAGCCGAATTCTGCTGAAAAAGCTGTGGCTTACACAGTGGAACGTTCAGGAAAATTTGTTTTGATTTTGTCTTCAATACGCTATGATCATTTTAAATAATTTATAATGATTCAATCTGATTAGGCGCTCAAATTATCCCAGGAAATTCTTAATATCTATGGTCTGGAAACCTATAAAGCCAATGAAAATATTCTACCAATGGTAAGCAAGCATGATTGAGGAAGTGATAAAATCACTGAACTAACAGATAAATTAACATTCTGAAATAATTATTGCTTTCGATAAATTCTTTCTCGGAGTCTACAGTTATAAAACCCTGGATATTATAATACAAATGACTATTAAGGGATGTGCAAGTCATATCGGAAACTGCATTGGAGTACATGTATAACATGGAGTGATAGTTCGTTATTTAACATTGTCAAATGAACGCATATAAAGTGTGCAGTCAATCAGAACATAAGATAAAGTGTGAACAACAAATGGGAGATATACTAATATATTTATAGTCAACAGAATATAAGTTTTATTGGGGTGGGGTGGGTAGTGGGTGACTAAACGACTGATTCGTCGTTTGTGACAATAATTTGAATAAACGACGTCTGATACAAATCATTAGTAATGTGCATCCATCGATTAAATTTATTTGCGAAGAAGAACATCAAGAGAGAATTTCTTTTTTCGATGTTGTTCTTACCAAAAGGCCAGAGGGCAAGTTAAAGCGAAATATCTACAGATAGGCGGCATGGAACCGACAGTATATCCATTTCCATAGTTTTATACCCTCACAATATAAACGGAATTTGGTCGTTGTCTTTGTTATAGAATAATGCGTATACGTACAGGGGATTGTGTTGAAGATGAAATCGAAAATCTTAAAACTACCTGCTGCAAAATGGTGAACCTACCAATTTTCTTTTTCCTTCACGTTCCAAGTGGAACATAGGGCTTCAAGCTAGAAGGCTTGAAGTTTCTGTAGCAGTATTCACTTTTACAGGATGGGATTGCTAGTCTCATGCCCAACCTTCCCTCTTTACCAGTCTTATTACTGGCTTTGAGAGGAAAAGGAGTGCGCTGGCGGGTCATCGAACCCCGGATCAGCTACATGGTCAGCGAGCGTCCTTCACTATGCCACCGACGCTACCAATTTTGTTTAGAAGTATATTTCTAAAAGAACCGAGAATATAAAGGGTGACACGGTGAATGTGAAAAAGCTTTATTTAAGAATACGCTTGAAAGGCGATGTACGCAGTAATATATATTAAGCCATAGGTTGATCAGATTGGTTGAAAGAACTTTCACTGCAGCAGAACTAAACAATAGTTTTTCAACCAGACTGTTAATGACACAGTCCACCAAAGATAAATTACCAAAGATGGCCACATCAATGTGTGTACACGATTTCATCTGCTCATGTGGAGCTAGTTAGATATGTTGAATTCAGAGGAATTTATCTTTACGTGCTCGTGAACATGTTCCTGTTTGACTTGGAAAAAGTGAAACCAAATCAATAAATAGTGCTATTTCTTCTCACCTAGTAGATAGTGAACACCACATCAAAATAGATGAGCCATTCGCTGTTGTATATCGAGTAGCAAACAATCTGCTTAAAGACACACGATTACGTCTCTTAGCTATGGTGGAAGCTATAGAGATTGATAAGAGAGAACGGGACCTATGTACGCGAAAGAAGCACCTTCGTTTTCTTTGTTTGCCTTGGCCTACTATGAGGTTATCAGGGACATAATTATCTTTATTTCCATGTCATATTATGCCTTTCTTTTTCCTTTTCATCTAGTTTACTTTACTCCATTGTGGATAAAATTAATTTTAATAAACTCTCGAAGTGTTATGCAGTGATATTTACTGATGAGGTTTTGTGCTCAATTTAATGCTCATAATCATATCACGTTAGTCATCCGACTTTCCAGCTTTGTTCATATGATCTCACTTTACTGCATTATTACCTTTATTGTGTGTGAATCTTGTTTAATCTACACCAGGCTTGTTATGTCTACAGTTTTTTATTACAGTTCCCAATTTAACTTCTTTATTTTATCACTACACTTGATATCTATCGGCCTTTACTTTACTTACATTCAGTGTTCCCCCTTTGTCGGTGTTTGTTTGTGTTTATTTCGTGGTAATCATATTCTTTGCACACCATTGAATATAACTCAGGCCTCACCCAGAATGAAACTTGAATTCTGTTGACTGCAAAAACCTTATTATGTCACCCGCTTGTCTATTCACACTGTATCTTATGTTCTGAACAACTGTACATTTTTATATGCGCCCACTTAACAATATTAATTAACGAACTATCACTCCATATTATAATTTTACCCCAATACAGTTTCCGATGTAAATTAGCATTCTACTTAGTAGTAATACACACATTTCTTGTCACTGTTTGATCAAAGCAAATAAGATCAAAAGAATAATTTTATTACCAAGTACTTATTTCAAAGAAGTTACTCAGCTCCACATAGCCTTATTAATTGCTGGTCCTTCTTTGATATTATTTATTAAGAGTTAGGAAGTAGGAGACGGTTGTCAGGATATCGTGTAGGTACAAAGGACTGGGAAAATAACACTGGTTACTCCCTAGAGCACAATTGACGTAACCCCTATAGTTCTTCAGGAAGTCAGTCGTGAATCTGAATAACTTAGCTTCCAAACACTTAGTACCAGTTTGAACTACACCGTGATGATGAGCCATCTAACTACATGACGATGTTGCCAATTTGATTGATAGAATTGAGCCAGTATCAACACAAACAGATGTTGATTTATGAAGAAATGTACATTGAAGTTATCTTAAAGTCAATCCCTTTTTTCTTCGATCATTATTTGGGGTTTTTAATGTTGATAATTGTTTTCTATGTTGAAGGTCTCGTGTGCTTTGAGCAGATGACATAAACGAGCCTTTTGTATATACATCAGGATTTTGACAGAGACCAGTACAATAAGGTCGGTGCAACTGTTTAAATAAGTATAGTGGTCAACGTATTCAGTCGTTGCACTCATCCTTAAACTAAAGGTCACTGCAGGCCATTTCTGTAGTACCTTCTTACATTTGTCTGACAAACTAAGATTCATACTCAGTTTTTCCGAAAGACTCTGCATTTTGTTGCGTCTTCACCTAGAAGGACTATATCATCTACATACTCAAGATCGACGACATAGTCATTTGGTAACAAGTCATTCACTAAATCACCAAAGTCACTCAGGGCCACATCTATTGGTACATCTCTAATGAAGTTAAATAAATGTCGAGACCATGAGCGCTCCTGACAGAGATCTTTAGTTGTTGTCATTTCAGATTGCAACACTCTATAAGCTTCTACAGGGCTTTACCAATTCGACCATAATGATTAGTCCAGTATAATACTTTATACTGTCTTCACAACCAGATATTGCTATAGCACCTCTTGGTCGACAGAGACAATCGCTACCTTGGGATCGATATATGCAGGAACTTATGGACTACAGTAAGTATGTATTTATGTTCGGAAGCTACCAAAGGATGCAGATATAATCAGTATACCCTAGTCTGACCCTGAAGTTTGTCTGACTTACTTAAGCTTATTTTTCTGAAGCTTAACTTATTCTTAACAGGACTAGGGAACTTATAATCTCAGACACCATGTTAGTCAAGCTGAGCCTCCAGTAATTACCATGGCAACACTTACTTCCACTCTTCTACACTCAGATAACTAATGATCTATACCACTTTGACAAAACTGTCTTGGACTTCTATAAAATAATCAATAAAGTGTCATCTAACTATTTTGAAAGCCATGAAAAATACGTGTGACTCGTAGAAATAGTATAACTAACTAAGAAGGTATCAAGACTATTTTATAATTCTGCATAAAAATCAAAAGCTCAAACTTTAAAAAATAGTCATGAAGAATTTTTAGGTAACGTATACATCATAGTATGAAACACGACAACTGTAATAGAGAGATAAGTGACGTAACAAAAAAATGAGTCAAAGACTTTACACTCTACAGATTTGTCTGTAAATCCATCTCCCAAGTGCACAAAATATACTTCACAATGTAGCTAAGATATTTAAAGTACTTTGTACACAGATATCAGAGTAGATGGATGCATATAAACACCTAATAAATACAGACCATCCCCTTTCAGAATTCAAGTAGATGTAGCAAGCCAGTTGTAAGAAGTCTATTTAAAGAAACGTATATATATATATATATATGTGAAGTTAGTTAATAATTATATAACTTACCTTCCGAATGATTTACCAACAACACAATGCCAATTAGGTCCATATTTAAGATCAAATTCTCTTTTAAGATATGATGCAATTTCACATTCTTCAGTAAATTTTTCTATACCTTGATAACAGATATCAACAGCATCCTGTTGCATATCTATAGGCATTTCAACATATTTTACAACGGCTACCGGTTTATCATTTATCATTATTATGATTCAATTTTTTTGTTAGGAGATTTGTTTTCGGGAAAATAGTTTTTAAAATTTTCTTTCCTTAGAGAATTTTGAACAAAAAGTTTCCACCTTTCAAAGTTTTATTCACTATTTCTAAGACTATGAGCACAATCACTGTTTATTCACCATATAATAATAATAATAACTGTTAGTATTATTATTATTACTATTTTTACTGTTTTATGGTTGGTTCAGTTTGATTTGTTTGTTTGCTTGTTTGAAAAAATGAAACTACTCACTTTCAAAAATGGCTGATAATCGAAATTTGATTTGTGCATTATTTACACAAAAGATTCAATCAGTCAATATAATTGTATAGAGATGATATTACCTCATAGTTTTTAAGGTCATAAATATTATTTAAGGTAATCAGGATTAGTTGATTTTAGGTGAACCAGGAGTGTACCTTGCTTTATATATATATATCGGTTATTCATTCTTTCTGTCAACTGTATAAGGAGAATTAAAAGTTGAGTTTGCTTTCAGTAATATTAGCCATCGTCTGTTGTTGATTATAATTTCCACATACCTACATGGGTACAAATGACATATTATTTCCACAGTTCCAAGATGGAACTTGTATTTCTGTGTTTTAAGCCGGATATTTTTCTGACTAATAAGAAATAAAGAAATAATGATGTTAAAAGCAATTAAATTAATGTCTAGTATTCATGAGTTTATTTGTAAGGATTCAAAGTCTTTCAAATTTGATTACGGATTGAGATGAGTTAGAGAACCTTTGAAAACCAACACCGGAGTACTGCAAAGCTGTTTAGTATTAGTTTGGGACAAATTATTAGAAGTTAGTATTCATCGGCTATTGATTCAGGTCCCAATGCCCAAATGGTCTACAAACTTGCCTTGTAACTGTAAGGTCTTGTGTTCGAAATCCAGTGGCTGCTTACTGGTGATGAGTCCCAAAGTGGTAAGAAACAACTGTCCAGTACTCCCAGGTTTTCAATGATTCTCTAATTGATATCAATTCTTGATCAGAGTTGAAACTAATCTCTAGTATATTTATATAACAAAGTGTTTATTGCTACTGTGAGCGTAATTCACTAGCTGATGGGTTTTGTTCATAATTTACATTATCTCAATAGAACTACTCCAAATACAGCAATAAGAAGACGTAATTTGTCTGAATCGTGTAATGTATTTGCGCAACACATTTCGAACAACCTGATCACACATGGACTTGTCATAGGAATATATATGAAATTAATAAAGAGTTTAGAGGTGAGTAAATAGACTTAGGTCAAGTTAAAAGGACATACTCAAGGTCAAAATAACAATGAAGATCACCAAACCAAATAGCAGAGATAATAGTACATCTACCCTGGCTGGTATCAAAACAAAATATACCAAGGAAGGTTTAATGTGATGACTAATTGTTTTTCTATGCATAAACGTGGCTTAAACTTCCCGATTGCTAGTGCTTCCACAAACTTTAGCATATGCCCCAAACACGTTTTATAGATAGGTTTAAAAGATCTGTAGCGGTAAATAATTCCCCAAAATTATTGACCACAGCAATCACTCATTGGATGCTGACCACCACTGTTTAAGTCGACTTGTTTAGCTGAAGGCTTCCGGTCAAGCATCCCCGCCATTTGGTACCCCGTCGTGTCACGTGCACGATCACTAGCTAGCTAAGCGTTCGTCTGACGGCTTGTTTTGGTCCTAAATATATCACGTAGTTTGGACGATCAATTATTGGCTTTTGCTTTGTCTTTGGTACGCGAGAATAAATTAATTAGAAGTTGCTGAACGAGATATCCGTCACCCTTTAAACTGGTGAGCCCAACCGCGAACTTCATCCACGATAAATCCGCAGATAACCCCGGTGAGTTCGTTCCATTTTGTATTTGTTCTTGTACCATATATTATTCGACATAATTTTCGTCATGAGTGATCTTAGTCCCAAGGTCATCCGTATCCGCTCAACTCCTAAAACCATTCAGCTCGTACCATACTGGCCAGATAATGCTGAAACGTGGTTTCTGCTAGCTGAAGCAGATTTTTGTGAGCATGGGATAACCGATCAACGTTCACAGTTACTTGCAGTTATTCACGCCCTACCGCGGGAATTCAGCAAGTACGTAACATCACAGATGTTGAGTCCCGAGGTAAGTAACTCGTACGAGTTGCTCAAAGCATCCCTCCTCAGGAGAAACGTTCTCACGGACCGACAACGTCTAGATGAATTATTTCGTAACATCGAGTTAGGAGATCAGTCAGCCGTGAGCATGCTGACAAGAATGAAAGAAATCGTCGGCCAAAGTCAGTTCGACGAAGGACTGTTTAGAGAACTCTTCTTAACCAAGCTGCCACAGTCTGTACAGACCGTACTTGTGACACTTCAGGGTACTGTAATAGAGGACTTAGCTATTACTGCAGATAGGATTCTAGAAATAACTAAACGGTCAGTTCCCGAAATATGCTCGATGACTAAGCAGACTTCGAGTAAGGATCCTGCAATGATAGAGTTATGCAACTCCATCAGCAGATGTTTAGGTCGAACATGCATTCTAAATCCTCCGACCGTCGTCCTAAATCTCCTCAACGCAGGAACTCACGTGGTCGATCTAAGTCCAAACCACGTTCACTGAAAAACCCTGACTGGTGCTGGTACCACAACACCTATGGCCAAGAAGCGAAGTGTTGCCGTAAGCCTTGTAACTTCGGAAATGTCTCAAAGTCTGTGGGAAACTATCCCGCCGGCACGCGTTAGCGGCAACCGTCGCCGGTGGCACTAGCCGCCTTCTTTACATCCATGATGTGATAAGCCAGACTCGATACTTAGTCGACACAGGCGCCGAAGTCAGCGTCCTTCCTGCTACAGCAGCAGATCGACAGAAGGAACCTACCTTCAACTTACAGGCTGCAAATGGAAAACCAATCGCAACCTTTGGTAGGAAATACGTCTATCTGAACGTAGGTTTACGCAAACCTATTCGATGGATTTTCCTTCTCGCTGACGTTACAATGCCCATCATTGGCACGGACCTACTTAATCATCATGATTTACTCGTAGACGTCCGCCGAAAACGACTGATTGACAATACTACTAGTCTGTCTATCAAAGGCATCAGCTACATAGGCCCTAGTTTGTCACCCGTTAAGATAAAGGCAATCCTTGATCCAACTTTTCAACCTATGTTGACAAGTATCCGGAACTTAACTGCCCGTCGAACGACCTACCGTGCATAACCAGCAATGTTATGCACCACATCATTACCACAGGACAACCTGTGACATCTAAAGCACGACGATTAGCTCCTGACAAACTGAGAATCGCCAGGAATGAATTTGACCATATGCTTACCCTTGGCATCATTCGACCTTCGAATAGCCCATGGGCATCCCCACTTCATATGGTTCCGAAAAAGGATAGCAATGATTGGCGACCCACCGGTGATTACCGGAGAGTGAATGCCAAAACAACCCCTGATTGCTACCCGTTGCCTCATATACACGACTTGACGGCAACCTTATCCGGCGCGACTATATTCTCCAAAATCGACTTGGTTAAAGCGTATAACCAAATCCCGATGGCAACAGAAGATATCCCGAAAACGGCTATCATTACGCCTTTCGGACTTTTTGAATTTCTACGTATGCCATTCGGTCTCCGGAATGCAGCCCAAACATTCCAACGCTTCATTGACGAAGTATTTCGCGGTCTCGACTTTGTATACGCATACTTAGACGACTGCCTCATTGCCAGTCCAGACAAGGAAACTCACCTTAGGCACTTGGACTTGGCATTTGACAGGTTACGCCAACATGGTGTTACCATCAATATTCAAAAGTGTCAAATCGGTGTTGACTCACTCGACTTTCCTGGGTCACACTATTGACTGCAAGGGCATTCGCCCACTGGCTACTAAGGTCGAGGCTATACTGAAACCGGCTTACTTGGAGGGTAATCCTATTAGCATAGAGCTGAACGTACCCCATAATCCACAAGTAACAGAAGATCGTTTAGACATCGATGAAGTCACTAGCACAGCGACAGCTACCGAACCTTCTATCGAGCCTCCCAAGAAAACCCGTTCTGGACGCACCGTAAGGTTCCCAGAATATCTGCACACTTATTTGACTTAACGAAGTCGTGTGATTCACGCAACTCATTCGTTTGTGGTACTGACTATTTTTTTTGACGTATCAATTTTTTTTATATACAGTACCACCGAACACAAAATTTTTTTTCAACAGTTCATGTAACATACACAAAAAAATTAATTAGATGTATTTTTTT
Organism: Trichobilharzia regenti; assembly: GCA_944472135.2. Taxonomy (NCBI): domain Eukaryota; kingdom Metazoa; phylum Platyhelminthes; class Trematoda; order Strigeidida; family Schistosomatidae; genus Trichobilharzia; species Trichobilharzia regenti. The sequence goes on along the minus strand of OX235262.1, from coordinate 129,640,312 downwards.
TCGATGTTCTGAACTTAGCATTATTTTACTGTATAGTAAATGCACATAATTTTTTTTAACCAAAAAGCTCATTTGGTACATTTTCCTCGACATGGTTCTTAGCGTTCTTGTTTTCTTTTCCAGGTGCGACGGGCACTGGACAGGAAACAAACGAAGCACGGAATCCAACGAACAACAACAAGGAAGCTATGTACAAACACCCTATTAGCATAGGCAGACAAACCAGTAGGCATACGACCAAGCCGCTCGGAAGATTTTTTTCACCCGAAAGGGAACCATCGAGTTTTTTTTACTTCCGGCTGGTTCTGTCTTAGGGTCCTCACGACCCCACTAGGGGGGAGTGAGCTGTAGCGGTAAATAATTCCCCAAAATTATTGACCACAGCAATCACTCATTGGATGCTGACCACCACTGTTTAAGTCGACTTGTTTAGCTGAAGGCTTCCGGTCAAGCATCCCCGCCATTTGGTACCCCGTCGTGTCACGTGCACGATCACTAGCCAGCTAAGCGTTCGTCTGACGGTTTGTTTTGGTCCCTAAATATATCACGTAGTTTGGACGATCAAATATTGGCTTTTGCTTTGTCTTTGGTACGTGAGAATAAATTAATTAGAAGTTGCTGAACGAGATATCCGTCAACCTCTAAACATCTGTTAACGTCCATTTTTGTCCTGTCTCTATAATATGTTTCGCAATAGAAGAGCTAGGTCTCTTGTTCTCACCAGTAATAGGTTCTGAAGATTCCATTTTTTTCTGGAACCATTTAGAAATATGCTCTGAAGCCCTTGCTTACAGAGATGGATGAGTCCTCCCTATGTATGTGTGTCCACACGTACATTCAAATTGGTAAATACAGTGGGATGAGACGTCATTTTCTCATGTTCGAAGGGCTTAAATAGATATAATGGCTTTACATTCTCTATTATTATCATATTAGCTGCATAAAAATTCTTTTTAACAGCAGCGTTCAGTCTTTGTCTAGTTATCAAGCTGCTATGATGCCCCATATAGGGTAGCTTGATGTACACGTCTTTCTTAGGGGGCGAGTTGTAGAATGGGTCTTGGTGTTCTGACTACCTTATGTCTCCTGATGAACTTGTCTGGATAATTGTTATCAACTAGAGTTTGTGTCAGTTTTCTTCTACTTCAAATTAATCTAGTACACAAATCGATAGGTTACAGGAGCAAGTTTCATCTAGATTTTAGTGGTAATATTTCAAATAGTTCATTTCAAGGGATGAGTCATCAAGTCAGGTAAAAGTCATTTAGAAGTTATCTCCACGACAGATAAGACTGTTTAGTAGCTACTTTGAATAACAGGGGCATTAGTAATCTCTTCTACTCCTATTCTTATAAAATTAAGTCCTAACTGATAAACCGAAGAATACAACATCAGTACATGGATAGTATGGACAGTAGTTTACCTCAGAAAGGTTAAAACAGAAACAACCTTCACTAATTGGTTCAACATTTAGAATGAAATACATACATGAAAAATTAAGTAGGTTAAAGAAAGTATTTTTAAGATTTTTTCCTGTGATAATTGTTGATTTATTCAATAGACAAAATTATGTTAACTGCTTGGCAATTTATTTTCATCATCAGTTTGTATCAGTAGTCTGCTAAACATGTTCTATCTCAGACAGAATATTCTATTACCAGTACATAAATCCATCATGCTGCAAAAAGGTGGTGGGTAGGCTTAGACACACCCTAGAACAACTTGACTTCATTTCAGAAATGTAAAGGTGATCGAATCACTTAAACTCGGTTCAACAGCCTAAAACATATATATATATATATATATATATATATATATATATATATATATATATGCAACTATGTCTGCATTCTTTAATGATTTTCGTTTGTTCCCTATGCAAATTTCAGCAAAAGTAAAATAATGTTTATATGCAGATATACCAAGATAATATTCAACCCTGGAAGCCTCGAAACTTGCAATAACGTCAGTCAGTAAGTATTTAGAATTTCCATTCATTCTAGGAAATGTATTCAGAATAAAATATTTAGAGCGAACAAATGTTTTCAATAAATTCTCCTTCAGGCTGTACAATTATAAATCCATTAATAAATTTAAGCATAAACTAGCCAGTAAAGACAAATCAGAACCATATCAGAAAGTGTATTGTGGAACAAGTATAAGATGGGATGGAACATTAGTCAGTTAGTTTTTTAATATGCATGGTCAATGAGAACATGAGATAAAATGGGATAAAATAATTTAATGATGTGTGTGTATATCTGTAAATATAGTCAACAGAAAAGTACAGGTTTCGAGAGTCAGTGTAATCCCTGTGCGTGAGACAATATGAAAATAAACCAACGAATGGGGTGGTCTAGACATAAGTTCAAGGTAGAAAATAACAACAATAAGAATGATTGTCAAATAATAATGATGATATGGTGTAAAATTAAGATTAAAAGCACTATTGGTGAATGATTGTCAAATAATAATAGTGAATATAATGAAGTGGAATGAACAGGATTTTGTAAATACGATAACAAGTTAGAAAAGCACTACTTGAACCTGAGGTAATAAAATCATAAGTCGAAAATGAACGTTTGTCAATCAAACAGAGGAATAGAAGAAGAAAAGAAAAGAAAATTGCGGAAGGAAGTTATAGTGTAATGTTTATCGAGAATTTATTGGGTTTATTGTAGGCCAAGGTAAACATAGAGGTTGAACATACTTCTTCTGTATGCAAAGAGATGGTTTTCTGGTATTAATCGCAACTGCTTCAGTTACTGATAGAAGACGTAGTCGAGGTCCTCTAGATAAATCACATTTTCTGATATGATTCTAATTTGCCTTTGCTGGCTATTGTATGCTTAAATTTATTAATGGATTTATAACGGTAGAGCCTGAAGAAGAATTTAATGAAAACAGTAGTTCGGTCTAAATATTTTGTTCTGAATAAATTATAGGAATATTCAATTTAGGAAATATATGTTTGGATATTTTACCGGAAGAGACCGGCATATATATATATATATATATATATATATATATATATATATATATATAGCGAAATATACCCATTAATTCACAAGGAAAAACACAGTTTATGTTCAGTGAAGAAATATCCCTTTTCAGCGACTTCATTTTCCAGTCAGCTGTACAGTCGTATTTATATTACTGAGAGAGAAGGCATTAAGTGACACTAGACATGGCTCAGTCAATTTCGCGCATATGATAGGAATAAAGATAATTAAAATGATTTATTAAGAGAGTAGAGTTGTAGTGGATGAATTACAAAATTTTTAAGGTTTATTACATAAATGAACTGGTATAAAGATTTTAAAACTGTAGGTCGAGTGTTGTCTAAAAAATTAACAGTACGATGATGACAACAGTGAAGACAGCGGAGATGACGGGAAGTGGAATGGATTCAAGTGGTAAAGTAGAATAAAATAACTATGAAGAAGATAAAGGAAGGGGTTTAACAAAACGTTTTTGGACAAATAATTTAGATTACTGTCTATGTATAGCTGGAGCTTCAGCTGAGAATACATAATTGGAGAAATCGTAAGCTTTTGGAGTGGTTAGATTCGGTCCTGTAGTTGACTTTAAGGGATAAATCACGTATAGGGGCTGAATAACCTGACTCCAGAATGTGTTCGCAAATTGAAGACTTCGTCGTCTTATGCTCACCTTTCATTAACCAAACCGGGTAGTGTTCAGCTATGCATTTACGGAGAAGACGCTTACAGCGTCCAGTGTGATCAGCTCTACACGTGAATGTAAGTGCGCATTTGCACTTAGAGTTGGATATAAGCGGTAATTTATCCTTGACGCGTTGCCGAATCATATTTCGGCGGGTAAATACTAAATGTAAAATGTTAAGTCAAAATGAAAGGAAGAATAACGATATCCAATTACCAGGGCAAGGAAAGACTAATAACTGTTTCTTTCTGAACAAGTAAATCTGGTTTTAAGCGTTCGATAGAAGTTGCTTCGGCAAACTTGGGGAGAATCGAGGTCCTTTGTCTACTGATAATTTTAAAGGATTTCGCGATTTCCACCTCATGACCCGTATCGGGGGATGTTTGGAAATAGCGCTGTTATAAGAGTTTGTTTCTTGAGATGTAGGCTTTTCAGCACATGTTCAGATAATAGGGGGCGTGCCTTTCTTTCTGTTCTCTCAGTGTTATTGCTCCCGCAAATACACGTAAATTTGTATACACAGTTGGAGTTAACATGAGAAGAGTATCTGTCGACTTTTAACTGCACCAAAGAGCATGTTGTTCGATGGACGGGAACCAATTTAGCTGCAGGATAGGCTCTGGCTAGTGACGTTCTCAGTCTTCTGTTGACCATTTCTGCAATGTTTTCACCTTTAAAATCTAGTTGAATGAAGACAGGCTTTTTTCGACTGTGATTTGTTTGGAATTTGAGCCTTCATATCTTCAATACTTGCCAATGAATCTTTGAGGATAACCGTTGTTTTTCAACACCTTTTTGAGAATCGTAGATTCAGATGCCTGTCGCCTCAGCACTATGTAATAGTCGAGTACGAAGTCCATTGAAAAGATTACATGTGGTGCACTGATGAACCACCTTGAGTGCTTTCTTTCTCTGCAATAAATGACCACTGTCAAGTACGTGTGACAAAAATGGAGTTACGGATGGTTTTTGTCTGTCCTTTAACAAACCATCTGTATTCTCTAGTTGTCATGCTAAGTAGTCTGGAAAATGGGTCACTCGGGAGAAGCATGTGTAGTAAAGGCACATTCACGGGGTGGTACATGCAATTCGTTAGTTACGTGTTCATTAAATATAAAAGAAATATTATTAAGTGTCTTAAGGGGAGAACAAGGAAGATATGTACGGATGATCATCTACAAAAGTAATTTGAATATATTCATGATTCCTTGATGGAGATGGACCATCTGAGTGGTTTCATACAGAAAAATATGAAAACATTGAACAGAAAACCTAAAACTATGATGGTACGGAAGAAACGTCTATTTGTTAAGTTACATTCAAAAATAGTGAAATTAAACAATTCCCAATGATCATCACTCTGGAGATCTCCGAATAAACAGCGGATAATTTGAAATTAAACTAGCACACTGTTTTTCAGTATTCATTTTAGGTTATATCACAATTAAGCCCTGGTTCATTAGTCTAAACATTCAAATTCCAAACAGTGGGCAAGGGTTCGTAGCTCTCTTCACCCTCCTCACCGCAGTTTTGGGAATTAGGTAGCACCACTAGCCTTCACAGTATAGGTTTGATCCATTTACCAACTGGATCGGAACACAAGTGGTTTTTGAGCAATATATCTTATCGTATCCAGTTTCATCATTTCTATCTCTCTCATATTTATTCCAAGTAATTTCCGGTAAGTGGTTGTTAAGCTACATTTTATTAACAGATTTTAACGGGACACTGGGACGTAATGATAAAATTATTTCACATTATTACAGACGCTTACCAATCTTGTTATATATCTGTGTGTTTTATTTTACGAGGTCAAGGTAAATATCAGATAATGTATGGTGCTAAACACAGGCCATTTTTAGTTATATTCTAAACACAGTTTTATTCTTTTACCAGTTGTTTATCATTTACAACTTGAAGAGATAGGAAAACTACTTAGCATAGCTTAAAGTATTGATATTAGATGGTTGGAGGCAATTGTCAGGAAGCCTAGCCTTGGGCTAAGATTTTGTGCTAGTCGGTACTCGTTAAGAAGACGTATCTGCAATCTTGAAGGAACTCATATCCCTTCTGAGACTCAAACCTGAGTCACCAATGACAGCTGAAGTCAGAGACGTTAACACTGGCTATTAGAGCTCGCAACTGACCTCCTGCAGGACCTTAGTGGATATTTTTGATTGGACACTAGTGAATAACTAGTGTAATGTGTCTAGTCTAGTCTAGTCCAACTAGCACGAAACCTAGGTACAAGGCTTCCTGACGATTGTCCCCAAGCATATAATACCAACAACTCACGGTGCACCGGAATGGCGAGCCACCTAGCATGGTGGCCATATTGCAAACTTGACTGCTAGAATTCACTCTGCACCAAATAAAGGACTAGACACATTAACTAGTTACTGACTAGTCTGCAATCTAAGCATAGTTTAGTGTGTTATAGCATATATGTAAAGGATTTTTAAACAAGAATTCAAATGTGATAAATGTACTGTCCATTATGTCCACAATTTTTTAAGATGATTTAGTTTAGTTGGTTAATATTTCCTTTTGTCTATGTATGACAAAAGTGTATTTAACTGTAAGCTTACTCGTGTGATAAGGTCTGATCTAACAAATGTCTTCTAATAATTTTGGCTACTTATTTATTTGTAAGTAGCAAAAGATCTTTTAACAAAGAAAAAAACTTTATATCTTTTAAATAAGTCCTTCTACATTATAAGCAGTCGGAATCTATCTCCTATAATTAAAATCTATGAGATATACAAAAGGTATGTTTATTGTGTTCATAAGATGAGATTATTTTCATATCCTATTCAAACTAACGATATCGTCTAATATTAGTGGAGCATAGATCCGTAGCATAGGTCAGTTAAGTACAGTTCAAAAGATGTGTTCTAATTCGTCAAAAGAGCTAAATATGAGAATTTTGGAACAGTGGAGAAGATTTGCATATGAGGTGAATACTTTTGATGTGTCTGCGTCCTCTGAGTCGAGCGGTTTACCTGTGAAACTCTTCAGCACTTGTTTCATCGAGCACATAACCACATAAAAGATTATAAGTTTGTTTAAATTATTTGGAATTTTTCACCAAATGATTTTGCTGAACCTAAATACTTGAACTCAGATGGCATATAGGATACTAGTACGGAAGGTAGATGTTGACCTCAAACAACTGAAGATTCAAGAAGTAACTTTCGGCAAATAATGAATAATACAGCTGTGTAATACATGGCCTTCTGGTTCAGTATCCCAGAGGACTACACTGTGTTATCTGAAACCACAGGTGCTGGGTTGGAGTGAGATGCGATGCAGGAATCTCCTGCAGGCTAGTTGGAGATACGAGGAAATGCGTTGGCTTGTTTTCTTTGCTAGCCGCCACTATTCAAATAACATTAAAAATACGAAATTGGCAAATAAGCAGATGTGAACTATTTACATCAGATCAGTCTGAGAGTCAATATTGATATTTATGTGATGCATATTCTAAGTTTATTTGAAGAATTAGTGGAAGGTTTGCTATTTTATTGGAGATATGCAGACAATATTGTAACCATAAGTGATAATCCTAGTTATACCACTTTAATTTTATGTCGAAGACCAAGTGGTGTAGAAACCAGCGCTCTAGTCTCGGAATCTAGCAACTGGAGTTAGAGTCTGAGTAGTGCCTAAGCCATGTACTTGGGTGTCGTCAATCCAATGGTAGAATGCTCGCCAGTCACAAAGGATTTCCGGCCTTGATTCCTAACCAACTCACTTCTAAACCTCTTCTGGTTTGCTTGACTGTAGTTAACTTGGAAAAGAGGAAGGGATGGGTGTGATGCCAGTAGCCACACCTCATAAAAAACGTTATCGGTACTGAAATTTCAGAGCTTGAAACTCTCGGAACGCACAGGGATGAAGGAATTTTCTGGTCGAATGAATAGCATCTCACATGCATGCTCAGAGACGAGAAGTGATTGCTTATCCTCCTTGGTTACGTTAACTAGTCAACACCAAGACAGATCAGCGGAACAGCCTATTTATAGAAAACCTAAATGGATAAGACAGCATTGCAATCACAGTAGTTTCTGTCTCGTTGGGTACAGAACATTTCCGGCAAGATATCGGATTAACAGGTTTTAGCGAATATACGAAGCTAACACAGTGGAACGAAAGAAAGGAAAATTAACAGAGCCTGTAAGTGAATACAATTAACCAGTGAAGTTCACATTAATAATAATAATAATACTTTATTCCAAAAACAGTACTAATAATACAGAATGGAATTCTCAGTATTTGTCACAATATTGCATCTGATTTACTTAAAATATAAATAAAATTTAAAATTCAAACAAAAGTAACCGGAGGAATTTGTCCACGTTTACGATATAAAGTCAAAAATTTACGAAGAACGAATTGAGTGTATTGAATATAATAATAATAACAGTGAGTTTGTTTCAAACAGTATTGTCGATTCAGTTTGGAAACTATAGCATGTTATAGATTATTGGATCTAATGTTCCATTGATATAGTATGGTGACGGGGAATACAAAATTAACAGTTATCCACACCGCTTAAATGATGTTCACACTTATGGAAAAATAATAAAAACAAAAAATTGAGAGTATTGTAAATATAAGAAATACAATAACTATAAAGTTTGATGTTGTAAGGGTGCAGGAAATGGTTTAATTAGTAGTGCAAACAAGGTTAGTTAGTTCATGCCTGACACTATTTTCATCACATAAAGTACGTGTAAAATAAGGTATAGTGGAATTCTTATACTTAGACGTACGTGCATAAAGTCTTCTGAAGAGACTTCTTGTTTTACTTGAGGAGACACAAGGTTGGAGCTGCGAGTAGAGTGGGGGCTCACAGTCTGACAAAATTCCTCTAGCAAATTTGTTGCATAACACCAAGTGCCTATCAGTGACAATGTCAACGACATGGCCCAGTGGGATACCACTCGTCCTACTGACAGTCTTCAGAGTGATTAAACTATCAGATTATTGAAATCTACTCTTCACTTCCCTTTAGAAGAAGGATGCATTTGTCAGGCTGTCTAACATGTTTGTCATAGTAACTTTATACTCAGACAAAGATAAAAGGATGCCCTTTTTGCCTTCACGTTCCGCAGTGGAACATAGGGCTTCAAGCTAGTGGCTTGAAGTTTCTGTAGGCTGCCCTTAGAATAAGTGAAAAGTGGTATCACATTTCACCTCATTTAGCACTTCAATTGTACGTATGTTCACATATATGTACAGAGGATTCATCGATCTTTGAGAGTAAGGGCTATAGAACACATTCCAAAATGGTTTACGAAGCTGATTGAGTTCCCCAGAACCTATTAATTGCTAAAATCGAAATATAAGCGCCTCAGTCATGAAATATATTTATGAAACAGAGTATCAGTACATTTTTAAAACTTATCGTTTAATCCTGTTGGGATAGCATCTTAAAGTTTTTGAAAGTCGTAAGGATTAATTAGTCTAAGCAACTCGTATCTGTTCACAAATACTTTATCATATCAATGAAGCTTATTTTCTTTGGTAAATTAGGTTTGAAACTAAAACTAATGTACTGTTATTCACATTTTTTTGTTTGTCGTTATTGATCTACATTGTTGTTTTGACCTTAAAAACAGCCTTTCAATTTGACCTATTTACGTCATCTCTCTCTCTCTCCTTAACGCCTGATTATTTTCATATAAATTCCTATAACAAGTAGGTGTGTGTGTGATTAGATTGTTCTTAATCTGTTATACAAATGCATTACACGATGCAGATGAATTACGCTTTCCTAGTGCTTTGTCAGTATTCATAAAGGGAAGTAATTATTTCAGAAATTTAATCTTAGTTACAGAATAAACTCCATATACTTTTGATTGAACACAAATCAGTAACTAGTGTAATGTGTTTAATATTTGTTTGGAGCAGACTAAATTCTATCAGTCAAGTTCGCAATGTATCCGCCATGCTAGGTGGCTCGCCATCATGGTGCAGTGTGAATTGTTGATAATAAATGGTTGGGGGTAATCGGCAGGAAGCCTTGGACCTAGGTTTCATGCTAGTTGGCACTCATCAGCAAGGTGTATCTACAACCTCGGAGCTTCATATACTGTGAATACAATGCTGATTAAGAAACAGAGAAGCTGAAGGTAGATTTGTTGCGAAATGGATATCACAGTAATTTGAAAAGAAATTTGCATAGAAAGAGGTCGATAAGGTGAGTTAAAAGAAGTTCAAGTGTGGCATATCTTGTGAAATGCGTGTAACATATGCTACTCATAAGATTTACAAGTAGTATATAGATACAGATATAAAAATGTTTATCCCCTGAGTGAATATCAAATAGCGGAGAGATATATTCCATGAAAGATACTTGTGAAAAGATATGGAGAACGTGAAAGGGAGACAAAGAAGGACATATTTCGCTTATATCTGTGTACCGAGTCACCGACAAATAATTCCGTTATCTAATTTTCCTATCCCGTTGTATGCCTAGCTTATTGAAAGGATGTTTGAGGACGTAAAAGTGTACACCAGTTGGCGGGATGCATTAATCATGAGCGAACGACAACAGCCACCTCAATATATATGTATAAATTTAACTGCTTATCTTATACAGGCCTTACTCAGAGAACACGAAGCATTTTGGATTGAGTAGATTCTGTTTCATTTTAAGGTAAAATGTATATCGGATCAAAAGAGATGAATGTCATACGATAATCTGACTAAAGGGAAAAAATCACAACTACCATTTATAACCTAAGCCATATGAATCAATAAGGATAAATCACTGTTTCTAACTTAGTTCGTCAGTGGAAATGAACCTCAGTTATTTCGCTTTCTGTAGGAAGTTTACCTGTATATACTGACTGGATATTATTGAACAGGAATGGTTTTTCAAGGGACAAGAGCGCAGTTGCTGCAATGTGAACAGGTGGACGGGGCTAAAAAGTCAGCAGGTGATGCGGTCAAGCAGAATAGGTGGAGACACAGGTCAATGAGTGTTATTTACAGTTGAAGCCAACCGAGAGTAAGTTAGAAGTTGTTCAAGAGGTGTTCCCTTGAAGGATATTGAAGATAAGATTTATTTTATTTTTTTATATTTTGATTTACAGCTTGATTCCACACTGTATTTTGTACAAGTATGGAATTTTCAGCATGGATATCGGTAGCCCAAATTTTGCAGGCCTACCATAGATATCAGGTGTGCGTTGGTGCGGGTTCGAACCCCGGACCATGTGCATGGTCGGCAAGAGTCCTAACCACTGTGCCACCGACGCTGCAGGAAAGCATAATCAACAAGGGGTTGAGAAGTTGATACATTGAATTGGTATATTTTCAAGACGCTTTCAAAGTTACATTCCAATGCATCTAGCTCGAGAACTGAACACATGTTTCTTATTAACCTGTCGCTAATTGACATGATAGTGTCGACAACTGATATGATTGAATAGACTTCCGTGTGGTTATATTAATACTGACGCAGTTATATGCTAAGTACGTGTCTTCGTCCGTGGTACCTTCCACTTCATTGAACCATATATACATCAAAGGACAAAGACTGACGAGTGACTGTTAGGACACAACTTTTATTAGGGAAAAAAGCACGTCTTATTTATGTATTTCTAACCATAATAAAATCTCCCTAGGGCAGTGGAAAGTAGGTAGTTCTGTTAGGTCTACGGGAAATAAATATTCTGATTGCTTGATTGTTGGACCAGGACAAAGGCAAGAAAAATATGATGAAATTTTACAGTCAGTCGAAGTCAGCGAACCGCAAGATTTAGATTACTATTTTAAACCGCATCCTCACAGTACCGACGAATCAGACCATGATCCATATCTGTTGTATGACGGCTTATTATACAAATTTTTCGATTTGATAGTGTACTCTGACCTGATTGATTTAATTGCGAAGCTTCCATTGCCATTCTAGAAAACATCTTCAGCTCAAGTTCTAATATGAAGTGAACCCATTTGAATTCTCTGTGAGCGATGTAATTGTATCTCCTGACAAGCTTTTTCGTGATTGGTTTGTTAATATTCACATCTTCATTGATTATTTTTATTCACTTATAATTTGAACTTTATTGTCATGTGATTTATTATTTATGAAAACAAAAAAACACATTTTGGTTTTGATTCGTGTTTTTGGTTTTCATTAATCTCTGGATGGGGATTATTCATGGATTTATTCTTTATTAGTTGTTAAATTTGGTCTATAGTAATCTGTCTACTAATCGCTGAGTAATTTAAGTACCAGGCTTCTAGAAATCCCCTGGCGTTTTTAGTGTTTCCTCCGTTTCGAATTTCTACATTTACCCAATCGTAGTGGTAGCCATAACTGTGTACATGCAACGATTTGAAAGAATACGTATCGTGTCTTTTCACAGCTAATTTCTTGAATTCTGAGTAGAAAGGGATATCCGTTTTGACTGATTGAAAATGCCCATTAAAATTTTCAAAAGAATGGATACTGAACAGAGAGTACTCTTTTCAATAACTTCATCATCAGGCTCTACATTATAGTGAATGAATGAATTAGTGTTATGAACAACATTAATGTTGTTTAAATAACATCGAATCAATAATATTGATAGATTACAGCTCAATAGCATCAACATAAAATAAGCTGAATGACAGAAAAATTAGGAAAGATAATATTAGAAATTCAAGAATTTATAGTCTCTACTGAAGGCCAAGGTAGTAGTAGGGGCTGAACTTGCTTCTTTTGAGCACAGAGCACTGGTTTTTGAGGCGAATTGCAATGGCCTCTGCTGTTTGGAGCATGCGGTGCTTCGATAATTATGGCAGTTTATTAGGCACCCGGTAGATTATAGAGAAGTTTTCTTCCACGCTGGCTTTGTGGCCGGTTTGCAACAGATGGTCCAGTTTAGTGTTTATCACAGTTTATAGCTATTCATTTTGTAGATATTATTGATCTTGTGTTCTTTTGCTGTTGAATCCTGTGGTGTGCACAATACTGTGAATGAAGCGATTCTGCTGGCTTGTGTACTATATCGATTTCAAATGGTTTTAGAATTCTAGCCGTTATTTCAGAGATATTACTTGTATCTGGGGTAGAATGAATTTTTCTTGTTGGTATTACAACTTGAGTTTAAAAACTTTTTGATGAAATTATGTGGGTATCCATTCTTTTTGTGTTTCCTCCATTCTCTTCAACACTGGAGTGCTACAGTGCTTTTTGATTCATTTAAACAATGTCCGCACACAGTTTTCTTTGTGAGTAAATGGGTTATTGTTACTATAGCTGAGCATTTGGTCTGTGTGAGTTGATTTCCTGCATACTTGTGTTCCTAAATTTCCTGCGTTAGTTCTATTGATTAAGACATCTAAGAAGGGAGTTTTGTTGTTTAATTCTTCTTCTCTTGTGAATTTGATGTCTTCAAATATAATTGCTTAAGGTTATTTTGACTAAACAGGCAAAGCTTGGTAATAAAAGTCAAGTTTTATTTTTATTTTGATGACTTAATTTTGTTTCTTTGCCTGTTCCTTAATTGCTTATAATTCTTGTATTCACTTAGATCTCTTACATAACTTCGTATTATCTACTTTGTTTCTATGTGCATCCTGAGTAAAAGTCACTCATCAAACTATTCATATTATTGTTACATAACTTCTTTTAACAACTGTTTGTGACAACCATCACCTTTGTTACTACCCTAGCACTTAATTATCTTGACTTTTATTACCAAGCTTTGCCTGTTTAGTCAAAATAACCTTAAGCAATTATAATTCTTGTATTCACTTAGATAATTTCGTATTATCTACTTTGTTTCTATGTGCATCCTGAGTGAAACTCACTATTATTATAACAACTGTCTTCAAATATGTTGCTTATGAATTTGTGGGTACGTTCTAAATCATTTCGTTTGACCATTACAAATGTATCATCAACGTAATGTGACCAGAATTTCGGTTTAATTATAGGTAGAGCTATTAATTCCAATCTTTGTATGACGGCTTCAGTTATTAATCCTGATATCAGCGATCCCATTGGTGTTCCTTTAATCTGTTCGTATATTTGAGTATTGAATTGGGTTGTAATTGTTGTAAGACAAAATTCCATGAGTTCCATACAAGCTGAACATTGCCGTTTTGTGCGACAGTTACTACAGATTAGTTGTCGCATAATTTCTTTTATTAGTTTTGGACCAATTGATTGTACTACTTGGCTGCTCAGATATCGTTGGATCAAAAACGTTTTCAAACTCGTGACCAGTTTAGTTGACAGCCTATCAATATTCATTTTGTGACCAGACATTAATAAATGTTTTGCTATGGATGATTTAGATTAAGTGCATCAAGATTTTCTATGTGACGCAATAATGTCATTTGTAAATTTGATAATTAAAAAAAAACACAACAACATTAATCTCTCTTCTTTGCAATCTCTACAGTGTCATACAAAAAAAACAGCAACATTCAAATAATGATATAGAAACGACGGAGATGATTTGTATCTCAGGTGGATGACTTTGGTATTAGTAAAGTCGTTTTATCTGGGCTGGATGGTTTATATTTATGAAGTTTTCATTATCATTCTCAACAATACCTTCAGCGCATAATTATATCATTCACAGAGAATTCAGAAACAACTCAATTCCTTTTAAAGTCTGAAGCTGACTGACTAACTGGTTTCAAAGTAGAACTTTGTACAGACGTGCAGCAGTTCGAATTGCCACACTCCCTTCAAGTAGCACACAAAGCAAGAGAAGAGAGTAAAGAGAGAGTAAACGGAGATATGAGGCAAACAGAATAGTAATATTGAGGAACAAATATAGTTTTATTGCATGGAGGATTTAATCATGAGCTGACATCAGTTAGAGAACCACTGGAAAACCTGGGAGTACTGGACAGCTGTTTCGTCCTAGTTTGGGACTCCTCATCAGTACGCACCCACCGGGATTCGAACCCAGGACCTTCTGGTTACAAGGCGAGCTCGTAGACCATTGAGCCACTGGACCCGATCCAATGGTCCTTGAATTCTAACTTCTGCCAATTCACGACATAGCGCGACCACTTCGCAATGTCTTCTTCGATGAGTTACTGCCTCATCTTCGACCTGTTGTACCCTACTGGTCACAGCTTCCCACTAGAACCCCAGGTTAACTGCCTGAATAGGGCCAGTCACTAGTGAGCACAGATTAATTTTCAAGTATTGGTTTTGTAGGGATTTTGTTTGATTGCATGGAGGATTTAGTTTTGGATATTATAAGTCACAAGGAGTGGATGCATCTGCGCCAGTCATTGAGAACGATTTTGTGCCATATCACCAATTGTCTTCAACAACTGGTTTTTATCGTCTCAAGGACCCAACCAGGAAGTGTACACCTTCCCACGTTTTTTTTATTACAGCTTGATTCCACACTCTATTTTTGTTACAGGTATGGAATTTTCAGCATGGATATCGGTAGTCCAAATTTTGCAGGCCGACCATAGATATCAGGTATGAGTCGGCAGGGGATAGAACCTCGGACCATGTGCATAGTCGGCGAGAGTCCTAACCACTGTGCCACCGACGTGGCTTAAACTAACTGTTGTCAGCTAAAATTGCCCATCGAGGAAAGCGATAACTAGGCTAGGCATGCGTAACACATGTCCTAACTATCTCAATCGATGTAACTTCACAGCTTCCCTGATTGATTTCCCGTCCCACCTACCTAGCACTCGACCAATGCCTTACCTCAATACTGCTCACCTTGTTATATCATTTAATACGGAAGATAGAAGGCAGACACCGATGACCAAAGATAGCGAGCCAGGCTCTTCATGTCATCTACTCTCAATGGCCATGTTCTGCTCACAGCCATAAAGGAGGACGGAGTGAACTGCTGAGCAGTACACACGTCCTTTAGTCAATAGCCAGCCGGATATCATGTCTACACCAGAGACGGCGTTAACTGGCATATGCAAAACTAGCCCTCTGTATCCGTGCTGAGATTCCGTCAAAGACCAACCTGCTGGCGTTGGTTGATGCAACTTCCCAAATAAGTGAAGTGTTCAACGTGCTCTACTACTTCACTTGCTATTTCTAAACTGGGAGTCAGTGTAGTCTAGTCCTGTAACATCATCTTACATTTGGCTGGAGCGAATCGCATGCCAAACATTCGTAGATTGCAGCTCAAGGTGTTCAGAATACTCCGCATTTTGTCAGTGTCCTCACCTAGAAGGACTATATCATCTGAATTTTGTAAGTCAACGAGATTATTCCCTGGTAGCAAGTCAATCCCTGAGTCTCTGAAGTGAGTTAAGGTTAAGTTCATTAGTACATCTATGATGAAACTGATTAGAAATGGGGATTGGAGTAAGTTCAAAAATTCCACACTAACTTTCTGTATGTGTTGCGATTTCATCAGTGGCCAGCACGTTTGTGCTGATGCAACTTCCCAAATAAATGAAGTGGTCAACATACTACAAGTTCACTTCCCATTTTTAAGCCAGGAGCTGATGCAGTCCAGTCCTGTAGCATCATCTCACATTTCTAAGCTAGGAGTCAATGTAGTCTGAAATAAAGAGGTTATCGAGGATGATAATGAAACCTACGCAAATAAACCATCTCAGCTTAGAGAACACAACTACATTAATACTTAAATAATAACTTCCACATATTTCATTGTCATCAATTTAATTAAACTCACAAAATAACTTCTAGTTTATGAATGGAATTATTTATCATATAAGACATTTTATGCATATTTAAAAAAAAACTTTACAGTTAGAATAAAACACATATATATATATACTACTTATAACTTTCTATATTTAGAACGGACTAATTAATAACTACATTTTAGTCATATCACATGATTTATAGAAATCAAAGAGAATTGATCGATAAATGTAGATAAAGGCATATGAAGACTTCCATCAGCGCCTGGGTTAGTTAATACACAACATGTCAACGTGTTTACCACATCAATTGAAACTTGAATTTTCAGAGAAAAAAAATAATATTATTTATGCACTACGTACAGAGGCTGGAACAATCATATCTTTCTTGACTTAAATACAATCAATAAGTATTGATAAAAAAAGAAAAAAGAAATAGAAGAAAGTCGTATTCTACATTAAAAGAAAGTTTTGTGTATACATACGTATAATTTATGATAAAGTGAGATAGGTGTGTGAAGATAGTGAATTAAGAATTACACACTAATTAGAATATAAGGTGAAATCATAGTTGAAATAACACAACGATAACAAACAAATAAATGAGTCTTATTCAAATGAAATAATCATATCATACAGTTTGGAAAATAAAATGAAAAAAGAAAATTTAATAATTAATAAAAAAGAAGTATTAAAACAAATTAAATCAACTTTAATAAGATATATGCATTATCCAGAGACAAGTATAACTGCATTTAACACTGATAATGATAATAATAATACTAGTGAAAATGACGATGAAGGTTATGCATTATTTAATCCATTGATTCAAACAACAGTTCAAGGTCAAATAGCATCTTTAGGCGAATATATATCATGGATATTAGGAAATGAAGAAGTACTGGAAAATATAAATTTAGAATATAATAAAATGCACAATCTTATGCCTAGTGATGCGGATTATGATAATAAAGGTGTTAATTCTAACGTTACAAGTGGTTATTGTCGATTAAAGTCGAATATGTTAAGAGTTAACCTCAATGATCATTATAATATGAACGAGGAATCGAAGCATAAAAGGATTAAACCGAAACAGAAAGTGGAAACACAAAAGTCAGAAAAGTTAGTTTCCTCGTCGTTATCATCACCCTCAGTGTTTTCACATAAAACAAATAGTCAACGTGATCCAGTATCAGGTTATGCTAATGATGAAAGAAAACTGATGAACAGAATGCCTCTCGATATTGACATCAAAGTTAATGGTAAAAGAAAGAAAGTAAAACGTAAGAATCACACTACTCATCATAAAATTTTACATGATAATAATAATATAGACTTTCCAATATCAAACTATTGGTACTATGATATGAAATTAAAAACTATGCATAACTCTAAGAAATCCAATGAGAATTTGTTTGGAACGGTGAAATATACATGTACTTCAACTCTGTAATGGGATATTTAGCCTATGATATGTATTATGCAATTGTATTGATAGTTGACAAGGTGTTACATGTTATAAAATAGAGTTACATGTTGTAAAACAGAGTTAAATAATATACTAATATATGAGGCTAGTAAGTGTATTTATTCAATATATTTCAAGAAATACTGTATCCGTAGCGAATTGTTGATTTGCTTTGTATAGGTTACAGGTATAAAAACTACAAAATATGCCTGACACTAGTTATATTGCTTGATCGGAAGAAATCAGTTGGCTTCATCAATGTAGACATTTTGCATTCGGTCCATTTTACTCCATAAAGTCTGCGGACTCATTTTATTGATTGTGCCATTTCATTGCCTAATCTGAATAGATTTAAAGCTTATATACTACTGAATATTAGATGACATATGGGATGGGCTACTCCTCCCATAATCAGAAATAGCTGTATTATTATTATCGTTCCCTTAGGTTCATAGTGGAACATAGGGCTTCAAATGCACGTCTCCTCTTGCCACTTCTGTCTTCTGCTGTACTTTTCACCTGCATCCATGTTAGTCCATACTCTTTCATCTCCTCTTCCCACGATCTCCGACATGTCACCCTTGCACTGATGTCCCACTCGCCGATCCCTTTCGTCCTGGTTCCACTCGAGAAATGGCCCGACGCGCGCGCGATGTCACCCAGCGGCCTCCTCAGCCACGAATGTCCAATCCATCTCCACTCTCTCCTGCATATTTGTTGGTTGGCGATTGGTTCTTGTTTTGTTTGTTCCCATAGTTCCTTGTTGGTGATTCTTTCCGGCCCGGCCATCTGATCTTCAGTATAGAGCCAGCGAAGACAGTTGTTGATAAAGGTCTGCAACAGGCTGTTGGAAATATTCTTTTTGACCCGCCCGTCAAGTTTCTGATCCGTATAGAAGAACTGAGTGACTTGACGTTTGTATTGAAAATCCGGCTGAATTTTGTTGTTGATGCTGAGTGACGAAGATTTCCAGATTGGTTTCAGGTTGGTGAATGTGTTTCTCGCCTTCCCGATTCTCGCTCGATTTGACATCCTCATCCGTTCCGGCTGCCTGTAATTGAGACAATGCTCCCTAGATAAGTGAATGAATGAAGCAACCTCTTTCAAATCCCTCCCGTTGATGGTGATTGTCGCTGGATGTTGCTGTTGTTGTTGATGGCTGGTTATTTTCATAACCTCCGTCTTGTCTATGTTCACCTGGAGTCCTGTCTTCGCTGGCTGCTTCTTCGACCAGTTTGTTGGTTTCCTCTTGTAAGTCTTCGATTTTGTGTGACATCAAACATAAATCATCCACGCGCGAAATCCAGGTCTTCTAGGTTCTTCACGTCGGTCCAGGATATTCCTGTCTTCTCGTTTCCCACTGTCTGACGCATAATCCAGTCAGTCCACCACAATTAGGAATATCATTGGTGATAATAAGCACCCTTGTCTGACTCCTGCGTTTACTGCAAACGCCTCGCTGAGTTTTCCGTTGTGGATGACTTGACATGTTCCGTTGTCGTACAGCTGTCGAATAAGTTTGATGAATATTTGGGGTACGCCGTAGTACTCGAGTAGTTTCCAAATCACTTCGCGATCAACGCTGTCGAAGGGCTTCTCGAAGTCTATAAAGTTGAGGTAGAGGTTTGATTGCCATTCCATGCTTTGTTCTGTGATGATGATGCGTAGAGTTGCAATTTGGTCAGAACATGATTAGCCTTTCCTGAATCCAGCTTGTTCTGATCGGAATTCTCTCCAGGATGACGTGACTCAGAATTTTACTTGGCGTCGACAGGAGCATGATTCCTCACCAGTTCTTGCACAGTGAGGCGTAAGTCGCCCTTCTTTGGTAGTTTCACGAGGTAACCTTTCCTCCAGTCAGTAGGTACCTTTCCCTCCTTCCCGACATTTTGCAATAATGGAGTCAGCATATTTGCTGTCGTCTCTGGATCCACTTTTAGTGCTTCGGGGGGTATTCCATCTGCTTTTCCAGCTTTCAGAAGCTTGATTGCATTCAAGACTTCAGCTCTCGTTGGAGGATTGGTGTCAACTTGCAGTTGTGTACGCGCTGTTGTTGGTATTTCTGGACGGGTTGCAGGTGGGGGTCGGTTCAAGAGTCCTTTGAAGTGCTCCGCCCATTGTTTAATCTGTCTTTCTCCCTTGGTAATTGGGTTCCCTTGGCTGTCTTTTATAGGTTTCGCTTGTGTTGATCTCTTCCCGGATAGAGATTTGGTTATCTGATATAGTGTCCTCAGGTCCCTTTTGCCTGCTGCCTTCTCAGCTTCAGTGGCCAGGTTGTCGTAGAATCGGCTTTTGTTCTTCCTAGCGCTCTTCTTCACTTCTTTGTCCAGTGCTGTGTAAGTTGAACTCAGCGTCTCCTTCTCCTGTCCGTCCTTGCATTGAATCATTTTCTCTTTCACCATTCTCCTCTCTTCTATTAGCTTCCAAGTGTCCATTGAGAGCCATTCCTTGTCTTGTCTCTTCTTTCTTCCTAAAACCGTTGGACACGTGTC
Organism: Trichobilharzia regenti; assembly: GCA_944472135.2. NCBI lineage: Eukaryota > Metazoa > Platyhelminthes > Trematoda > Strigeidida > Schistosomatidae > Trichobilharzia > Trichobilharzia regenti. Next base: position 129,620,047 of record OX235262.1, on the reverse strand, counting down.
GTTGAAAATCATCTTCAGAGAGTTCCAGTAGTCTTCCACACCTGATTCTTCAGTGATGTCACGTTGTGTTTCCTGCTTTGCTCTAACAGTTGCAGTGAAAGTGTCCTTTGTCGTTGTGTCCTTCAGTTTTTGAGTGTTGAACTTGCATTGTGGTCTATCCCCAGCTATCCTCGAGGCTTTTAGTTTCACCTTGAAAGTCCCTTGTACTAGATAGTGGTCTGAACCCACATCTGCTCCTCTCCTTGACCTTGTGTCCAGTAGGCTCCGTCTCCACTTTCTCGAGATTGAAATGAAGTCTATGTGGTGAAATCCATGTCGCCTTGTGTTTGAACACACTGCCACCAATCACCAAATCATTGAAGGTGCAGAAGTCTGAAAATAGTTCACCATTGTCGTTCATTTCGCCGACGGCCTCACGAACCATGGTGAGTTCTCTTCCTGTATTGTCTCCTCCCAGTTTCGCATTCATATCACCCGTCAGGATTTTGATATCGCCATTTGGGACGTTGTCCATTACTGTTTGTAGTTGTCTGTCGAACGTCTCCTTCTTCTCTTGTTCTGAGACTTTTGTAGGCGCATAGCATTGAATGATTGTAACCTTCCTTCCTTTTGAGTTGAAACTGGCTGTCATTATCCTGGAGGGGATTGGTTCCCACTGCATGAGAGCTTTGGCTGCTGTTGGTGACATCATGATGGCCACTCCCTCGGTGTGCTCGTGATTGTCCTCTGGGTGGCCGGAATAGATTATTGTCTCTCCAGTTGGTACCTTCCACATCCGTTCCATCTGCTCTCGCAGATTCCCAACACTTTTATTCCATATCTTCTCATTTCTGCGGTTACCTGGGCAGCTTTTCCAATTTCGTACATTGTCCGAAAATTCCACGTACCCATCCTTATTTTTACTTTCATCGAAAGAAGGCACATCGGCTGACTGGCTTCCCGAAGGCCTTCACCAGCCTGCGTCATTTCACTCCCCCGATTCCAGCGAAAAATAAGATTATTGTTTATATTTTTTAATATATTTGTGCGTAGAAGTTTCTGTGGCGATTTGGTTAAGTTTTGGGGATGGAGTTGCTAGCACCACGCCCCAATCCTCCCTCTTTATCCTGGCTTGGGATCGACTAGAAAACTAGCGAGCTAGTAATCTAGGCGAGGTTGAAATAGTTGTATAGTACGTCAAAACTTTGGAACGAGATACGGTGCTTATTTAGAGGAAGACTGACTACTGATTTCAGTCTACTAGGGAAATGCGAGCACGTCGCTTTTCCTTATGGTGATTATAAACATGGCTGATGATGCGATCATTCTCTCTTGTGTTTTATTTCTGCCACACTATCCTACTTCACACTGTGAAGGTATGGAGTGTGGAGAAGTAGACAGATACAAAATCATCATCCTTAATTTTTAAGTAACAATATCAGTATTACAAATAAGAACTAGTTTGTAATGAACACCAAAAGGTCACTATTTTTTAATTATGCGGCTAGAGAAGATTAGGGCTACAGTGACGAGTAATATGTTGACGGTTTGTGTAAATAAACGATGCGACAGGAAAATAAGGACTTTACTGTAAGAAACCGAATCATGTAGTAGGAAATTTCGAGTATAGTTTTAAAATGACAGAGATTAGAATCTAATAACGCTTTTCTTGGGTGTAGAAACACTTGAATTCCAACCTTTCACGAATAGACTTGCAACCGGGTAGAAATCCTATCGAATTAGAATGATGTAGACGATATATTCACTTCAGGTGTAGATGCCAAAGAAACACTGAAGTGAAGTGAGTGTTCGGCATGCACTTCATGGTCTAACTTAAGATAATGTAACAGGACTGACAACGCAGACGTCTCTTAAAGTGTATAGGAAGTAAAGTAGTTGAATACTTTGCGTAGGTCACTTGTTTGGTCGATAGCATCGGTCCAAATGAATTAGTCGGTGTTGAAATATCAACATGCACATAAAAGACTAACTTAGCGTTTGTCAAATTTTATCGTCTTTGCAATAGGCGTGATATTGTGCTGTCTGTAAGAGGAAATGTGTATTTCCTATTGTCACTTTTTCAACTAATTAACACCACCAAAGGTAAAAGAATTGAAAAACTAGAGGCCTTTTACCGTAGGTGATTTTGTTCACTTGCTCGAATTAGCTTGAGCAGTACGAAACGCAATCATGAGATACGACGTAGTGACACGAAACTGCAACGACCAAGGTGACCTGGACATGTTATACGTGCGAACAATTGTCTTTCTAGACCAGTAGTATTGTCCGGTGCAGAACTACATCAAAAATGAGTTAAGCTGGCCATAAGGAACACCAATCCATAAGGTGATTGAATATTGGCTCCAGACACATAGGGAGGTGTGAATTACTTGGCTAGGCTTCTGAAATCCAGTGTGTGAGGATCCTTGGTTAGATGGATAAATATCATTAAAAATCACACAGCGGTATCCAGTACTCATTTATCTTCCTAACCCTCATTACTTTTCTTCTGCCTATGGCATACATATTTTTCTAGTGTAGTGCAATTTTGTCTCACCCCATATTTTCCGCTTTACAGAAGTGTGATAGCTTGTACCAATGTACTTTTATGCAAATCAATCTGTCAGTGAAATACTTAGGAACATTTATTGAATTTTGAAGATCTGATGTTCTCCACAGCCTCTTTGTAACACTAACTTTTTGTCTTAATGTCAAATCTTTTCATCACAATTGATAGACATTAAATGAATGAATCCACTCCACTCTGGACGGTTTCTAGTTTATTAGAAGAAACATTAGGTGTTTTTATGGGAATGTAATTCATGATTTCTGTCAAAGATATGACTCAAATGTCTTTTTAATCGAAATGCAGTGAAGTAATGCGTCCAATGAACACACCTCTCCATTTCCTAGTTGACAGCTAACTGCAATCTAATTTAATATTTACGCTTTGGTATGCAACAACGCGATAGTACACAAAATTCGCTTGAGTTATACCTATAAGGGTCAGGTGTGGAAACATGCCTCTGAGTCAGTATTACTATCGTAACCAAGCCTGATTGTAAGCAATCCATTTTCACCAACATAACATCTTACTTTAGAGGTAACTTGGTGGGATTGTGCAACAACTGGCCACTGTTCAGTTTAGTAGGCTTCGCAATACTTTACTATATAGGAAAGATGTTCTTACTGCAGACCCGACCCCGCATAACACTGAAATACAATATTTTCAAGTATTTGTTTTGTAGGGATTTTGTTTGATTGTATTGGAGGATTTCATGAACTGACATCAGTTAGAGAACCACTGGAAAACCTGGACAGTTGTTTCATCCTAGTTTGGGACTCTTCAGCAGTACGCACCCACTCATGGTGAAATACAATAATTTATATGGTTTCTCCTTAATTTTTCACATAGTACTGTCCTGTGCTAGATTTTATATTGTGTAAAGAACAATATGCTAAGAGATCTCCATTTTAAACCCGGGGTTTATTAGTCACTTTTATCGATTAATCAGCAATTTCACAAATATTATGACAAATCCCACCACGAACGTAATTCCCAAGACACCTAGGGGTTAAAATGTCGATAATTTCGCCTCTATAGATGCTTAAACCTTATTAAAATTCGTCTGTCGACCCACACTTTGACCTACTAATGCTGATGAGAAGGCATTTTTTTAAAAAGATCTCTTAAGTGAAACAATTATATACGTATTCAGAATTAACGTCAAATAATCAATTTATTTAACTGACGTAGAAGTAGTAGTACTTGTGTTAATTGTTACATTAACTATAGAAAACAACTATACGTTATAAACACTTTAATCTACAAACCTTTGATTCCTAGTAGAAACCATTATCGCACACATGCGGTAAACAAAACAAAAAACTCCGTCATATGACACGATAAAAAAAGACTTGAGTCAATTCAACTGATCTATATTAATCAGGGGAAAAATAATTTAATTACAAGACCACAATGCTGTGTGTGTGTGTTAAACAGGGAAGAAAGTATATCCAAAGGATAGATAACGGAAACTCATTTAGGTAGAATAGTAACAAAACACAAGAGAATAAGATTAAAAATAAGTAAGAATGCACTGAAGGAGGGTATTGATAAAAACATTTTCACAAAATATAAGATAATTCATGCCGGATATATGTGTGATTTTCTTCATCAGCTATACGAGGGAATCCATAGACTAAACCGTCTTGATTACCAATGTAAATTGTATTATACACTTTCCACATCATATCCCTTACCTTCCTAGCAGGATGGAATAAACCCTGAAATATTAAAAACAGAGAAAATAGTTTTAGATTGCAGAAGTTAAGTCAAACAATGATTGAAAGGTTGCTTTTAATGTCTACTAAAACTCAATAGTAAATTGGTCTGAAGAAAGAAGGGTTATGTACATCATTCTTATTTTTAATATTCTGATTTCAGACACAATTGTTGAAACCCTAGTAATCAACTTAGAGTTAAAGAACAGTTATATAAGGACAGTGAGATTTTTATCACTCATTATGTGGAATTACCTCATCGGTTATATACACGCATAGGTATATGATTTTCCTGGAAATCTATAAAGTATGGTGACAGGTGTAAGTGTCTTCGGAGATTAATCAATTTACTAGGTGGTGCATACCGTACATTTTAAGCGTGAAGCTTATAAAGTGGCCGATGAAATCCAAAAATACACAGCTGTTCATTTTCAAAGGTGTACACCGGCGTCCAACAATCATTATATTTCTTGACCTTAAGGCAGAATTCGATTCTGTCGACCAAGAGGTACTCTGGCGATGCTTGGCTGTAAAGCGAATGCCGAGGAAATACATTACACTGATCAAGACACGCTATTCGAACTCATGCAACCAGGTGAGGGCTTGCGGCGAGTTGTCGTCTGAAGTGGTGACGACTAGTGGTGTCCGTCAAGGATGCCCATTATCCCATTTCCTATTCAATTTCATCATAGATGTACTAATGAACTTAACCCTAACCCACTTCAGAGACTCAGGGATTGACTTGCTACCAGGGAATAATCTCGTTGACTTAGAATATGGAGACAATTTAGTTCTTCGGGCTGAGGATGCTGACAGAATACGGAGTCTTCTGAACACCTTGAGCTGCAATCTATAAATGTTTGGCATGCGATTCTCTCTAGCCAAATGTAAGATGATGTTACAGGACTCGACTACACTGACTCCCAGTTTAGAAATAGGAAGTGAAGTAGTACAGTACGTTGACCACTTCACTTATTTGGGAAGTTGCATCAACCAACGCCAGCAGGTTGGTCTTTGACGGAATCTCAGCACGGATACAGAGGGCTAGTTTTGCATATGCCAGTTAACGCCGTCTCTGGTGTAGACATGATATCCGGCTGGCTATTGACTAAAGGACTGTGTACTGCTCAGCAGTTCACTCCACCCTCCTTTATGGCTGAGACCTGGGCATTGACAGTGGAAGACATGAAAAGATTAGCTGTTTTCGATCATAGGTGCCTGCGCTCTATCTCTAGTGTGAAGCGGCATAATAGGGTAGATAATATTCAGCTTAGGCGTCGACTGCTAGGTAAGGAGGGGAAATCAATCGACGAGGCTGTGAAGCTACATCGACTGAGATGGTTGGGACATATGCTACGTATGACTGGTCATCGCCTTCCTCGACGGGCCATGTTAGCTGATATAGGGCCAGGCTGGAAAAGAGCTAGCGGAGGTCAAACCAAAACATGGCGCCAGTCAATGAAATCTACGACAGTTAGTCTAAGCCACGTAGGAAGATGTAGACCTCCTGGTTGGGTTCCTCAGGACGGTAAAAACCAAATGGCTGTAGACAATTAGTGATATGGCTCAAAACCGTGCTCATTGGCGCAGATGCATCCACTCCTTGTGACCTATTACTTCTAATGAAACTACATTGTTCTTCGTTATTTATATTCCTTTGTCTCACACCTCTGCTTACTGCCTCTAATATGCATTTCTTCTACTTTCTTCTCTTGCTTTGTGTGCTACAACGTGACGGGAGTGTGGCGACTTGAACTGCCGCACATATGGGCAAAGTTCTATGTCGAAAACAGACAGACAGAAAATTTAGGGCTTTCAAGTGCAGATAAAGATGTCTGGTACAAACTTTATAAATATGTACTTGTACAGTTTGACTCAGGATAGAGTACTGCCTTCATAACCACAAATAAAACTCATACTACAAAATGGATAACGTGGTTATTGAGTGCTGTAGAACTCTGAAAGACACAAAACTGAATTATTAAAGAAAAATACTTTTTGCTGTTTGAAACATAACCTGTAGTTCATAATACAGTCGAAGCTTTCGTAACATTGCTTAAAAATCAAGTGCACAACACAAGCAGATATACCTGAAGAAGTTGAAAAATGTTATAAGATCTTGATACATATTTGAATTTGTTATCTACTGAGGTAAAATAAACTTACTTGAATACAGTACTGAAGAATTTTGTTAGGACCAAGAGCAACACGAAGCGCCTCAATACAAAACATAAAGGCTTGAATGACATGAGGTGAAGTTTCTAAAACATTGGGCCAAACAATGTTTAGTAGGTGCAGAAGAGCATCTTCACAGCCAAAACCATATACACCGAGGGCCATATGAGCGACAGCAGTCATTGCAGTTTGTCTATGCACAAGATCACTGAAACAGCGAGGAGAGTCTTAATTAGTAAACAGTATCGAAAACAAAACTGACAACAAAAAGGTCAATATATATATTCAAAATACTTACCGATCCATGAGTGCATCTTCTAGCAAAGGTGTTACGGCATATATATAATCTTTGCTCATTTCACCAATATACTCGAACATAAAAGCTAAGGATTTTAAAACACCGTTTTGGACATTCAACTCTGGCACCCTGTATTCATTCATAAGACCGGGTAAAACAGTAAATGGGCTACACGTTTCTGCAACAATAGCAATGGCAACAGTTGTACAGACACGATTTTGACGTTCTTGTACCTGAAGCGAAAATAGAAGTCAAAAGAAATATTTGATTTTTAGTTAAGAAAACTGAAATCAAGTCATGATTACATTCAAAGTACAGTTTATTTAACGTACATTAGATATACTGATGAAGAATTATTCTGAAGAGTACTCAATTGCCAGACTTTATATATAGAATGAACATTTCAAACTTATTATTATTATTATTTCCTTTAATCCCTAAATCAAACATAGGGCTTCCGCCGCGCGTCTCCATTGCGTTCGGTTCTCTGCTAGAGTTTTCACCTGGCTCCAAGTCTGCCCACATGTTTTCATCTCCTCTTCACATGACATCCTCCAAGTCACATTCGCAATGACGACCAACTCGCCGATTCCCTTTCGGGTTCCACTCGAGGGCTTGTCTAGTGATGTCACTCACTTGATGGTTTCCTCAGAGTATGGCCAATCCATCTCCATTTCTTCCTGCCTATTTGTTGCACAATCGGTTCCTACTGGGTTGGTTCGCTCATTCCGAGAGATCCCTATTGCTGATCTTTTCTGGCTGGTTATCTGATCTTGAGTAGTATTGAGCGAAGGCAGCTGTTGATGAAGGTCTCAAGTTTGTTTGAGGTGCTCTTTATGACGCGCCAAGTCTCTGATCCGTATAGTAGCACTGACTTCACATTGGAGTTGAAAATCCGGATCTTATTTTTGATGCTGAGTGTTGCTGACTTCCACACAGACTTAAGAGTAATGAAAGCTTGTTTTGCTTTTCCGATTCTGGCTTTGATATCCTCGTCAGTTCCGGCTGTAGTTGAAACGATGCTTTCCAGGTAGATGAAGGAGATTGCTTGTTTCAGGTTTCGCCGATTTATGCTGGTTGTTGTCTATTGTTGTTGCTGTTGGCCAGGAATCTTCATCACCTTTGTCTTCTCTATGTTCACCTGAAGTCCTATCTTCTCTGCATGCTTCTGTCAAATGGTTGCTTTTCACTTTCATATCTTCCAGTTTATAGAAAATCAGACATTTCAAAATAAACATATGGTTTACATTCAACGGTGACAAAATAGTAAATACTCGCCTGTATTGAAATCCTACAAATGAGCATTATTGACCTTTGCTTAAGATCTAACATAGTTACAAGTCCATTTCAAAAAACGACGCACATTATAACGCTTCATATGTGCCTGATACGAAATTATCTTACCAAATAGTAGATATAATATATCTGCTCATTGGAAACCCTTTTATGTTACAATGAAGAATAGGTTCGCGAAAATGGGACCGCACATGAACAGATACACAAGTAGTTACTTATAATAGTTATGATAAAGATCCTTTGACGACTTACCTTCAAGTTGTTCAACAATGTTGCCAAAACATCATGTGGACCTATAGCTTTAGCGATATAACCAAATGTATTCACAGTTGCTCGTCGAATGGACTTTTTATGTGCTTTTAATAATTCCAAGAGTTCAAAACAGATTCGCATCCACTCTCTAGAAGAAACATACTCTGAACCACGATCTGCTATCCGTCCAACAAGATCAATACAATTCTCTTCGACTTTTTCATGTCTAGAAAACATAAGAAAATGTTTAGAAAATAAGTGTGACTAGAATCTGTTCATTAGAGCATAACAAATTCAAATAAAATCCAGTATGAAAATAAATTAAAATTCTTTAAAAACCATCAGAATTAATGAGCTTAGTAGTATAGATCTTATGTATCTTACGAATTTATATATACAACACCATTACAAAGTAGGTAGTTATTTAAGACTAAAAAACAAATGTATTACAGTACTAGAATAACAAAAGAACTATTTGGCATGAAAACCCTGATAAACACGTTAAATATTGAGTATCTTTCACCACTCATGTCTCCAGTATGAACATTTACATCACCTTCCTCATCTTGCTTCTCTACTACAGTTAGCACTATTCTGCAGGCTAGTGAGTCATCTTCACTTCACTCTGTCTCCACAAACAAAGGTGAGAGCCATAGAAACATCCCAGATGGCCTTTTAAAGCCACGTCGCCAACTTCATATAGGAGCTTTTAACGTCAGGACCCTCTGCCGAATCGGACAACAAACATCACTAGCAAGAACTCTGGCGTCTTGAGCCATGGATGGATGTTGTGTTTCGAAGACATGTATACAAGACCCGAGTGTAGTTATTCACTTAGCTTCACCCAGCCAATATGGTGAATCTGCAAAATTCACTTTAAGAGTGTCAGGAGACCCCTCAGCTAGTTCGTGAGGACTCGCAGGTGTAGGGATAACCCTGAATGTTAGGGCAGAAAATTATCTCTTTTACTGGATCCCAGCAGATAGTCGTATGTGTGCAGTCCGTTCGAACGGGTCTGTTAGAAGAAGGAAGGACGAAGTTACCCGTCGTTGCCTTTTCGTAGTCTCCGCTTACGCCCCAACAGACTGCAGTTCGGATGAACTAAAAAAAATGACTTCTACCTGAAACTGTCTAATTTGCTGCAAAAAGCTAAACCTTCAGATATAGTTGTTTTAGCAGGCGACTTTAATGTTCAAGCAGGGAAGTTGTGCCAGACTGAGAAGTATGTAGGTGGTACGTATGGAGTTCCCTGCTGACAAACCGACAACGGTGATCATCTTCTACAGTTTTGCGTGTTACGTATGCCTAATATCCGGCTATCGACCAAAGGGCGGGTGTACTGCTCAGCAGTTCACTCCACCCTCCTTTATGGCTGAGACCTGGGCATTGACAGTGGAAGACATGAAAAGATTAGCTGTTTTCGATCATAGGTGCCTGCGCTCTATCTCTAGTGTGAAGCGGCATAATAGGGTAGATAATATTCAGCTTAGGCGTTGACTGCTAGGTAAGGAGGGGAAATCAATCGACGAGGCTGTGAAGCTACATCGACTGAGATGGTTGGGACATATGCTACGTATGACTGGTCATCGCCTTCCTCGACGGGCCATGTTAGCTGATATAGGGCCAGGCTGGAAAAGAGCTAGCGGAGGTCAAACCAAAACATGGCGCCAGTCAATGAAATCTACGACAGTTAGTCTAAGCCACGTAGGAAGATGTAGACCTCCTGGTTGGGTTCCTCAGGACGGTAAAAACCAAATGGCTGTAGACAATTAGTGATATGGCTCAAAACCGTGCTCATTGGCGCAGATGCATCCACCCCTTGTGACCTATTACTTCTAATGAAACTACATTGTTCTTCGTTATTTATATTCCTTTGTCTCACACCTCTGCTTACTGCCTCTAATATGAATTTCTTCTACTTTCTTCTCTTGCTTTGTGTGCTACAACGTGACGGGAGTGTGGCGACTTGAACTGCCGCACATATGGGCAAAATTCTATGTCGAAAACAGACAATTAAAATACTCACCCAGATTATTTTACAAGCATTTCTCACATAGAATGCCCACACTTTCCATGTGGATGTAAAAGCTGAACAACGGTGACATAAATATGAAAACGTAATCACGCATACCGGAGCATCAACTTAGAATCGGAAGCGCAATAGTAATTAACTATAGACACTTACAGATCAAAATGTATTGATTTAGTATGATTAAAACAGGCGACCTCTATTGGCATACAGTCCGATCATCATACGCAAATTTTAGTCAAACAACTGTAAATTAGCGTCCCACTAATTACATCACCAAAAAGTCTCTCCTGCATGCCCTAATAGCGACTTTCTGTGAGTCAGTGATTCTCTTTGACGACGGAGAAGGCGACAAATAGTCTTTTCGAGTCCATATTTACAGAGAACGTTAGAGGTGGTTGTAAATTACACATATAATTATAATATTTACAAAAATATAATAGCTAAACAGCTAAATAGCAAACTAGCAACAAACCTGTTTTTCAATATTGGTGTTAATCTGGGAAGTAATTCTTTTATTGGAGGAGTCATTTTAGTCATACCAATAACATTAACAATTGCTTTAAGTGCACCCAAAATACTACCAAGCACTTCTGGATACTCCTCACCAAGATATTCGTACAATACTACACCCAGATGTCCCATAAGCTTTTCTTCTTGACAAACCTTCATTACACCAGCAATGCGACTTATAAGATCAGCTGCTTGTTGTCGAACTTTAGCCGATTTATTATTAAGACGCCACAAAATCGTACCGCAAATCTGAGGTAGATAGGGTTTAACACGCTTTCCAAGTGATTGCACAATTGTACCAAAGCCAGTCAACATCACAGCATCCTGAAACAAAATAAAAACACATTTAATAGAATCTAGTATAAAAATGTGAACAAAAAAATCAGTGTTCACAGAATCCAGTAAGCCAGTCTAAGAAATAATACTGAGGAGAAACTTCGGCGATGACAATTAATGTAAGTAAGCTACTGAGAACGAATCATATGGGTAGTTTCTCGATCCGAAATTTTAAGACGTTATATTGAGTCACGTATATTCTTAATTAACACTTTCTCTGTCTGTCTGGATTCAACATAGAACTTGGCACCGAAGTGCAGCAGTTCGAGTTGCCACCTTCCAAATAGCACACAGAGGTAGACAAGAAGATGAGTGAAGAGAATCAATACAGTTTGACAAGTATAAGAGTGAAACAGAATGGGTAATGGTAGAAAGGAATATGAAAGATTACAGAGACTGAATACATCTGCGCCATTGACAACGATTTTGAGCCATGTCACCTATTGTCTCCAGCCATTGATTCCTAGAGTCCCGAGGGCCCCAACCCGGGAGTCTGCATCTCCCTACCTGACTCAGTTTAACTGTCAAGGATTTCATGGATTGATGCCATGTTTTTGTTTGGCCACCACTGGCTCTTTTCCAACCTGAACCTATATCAGCTAGCAATGCCCGTCGGGGGAGGCGGTGGTTAGGCATGCGCAGCACGTGACCTAGCCATCTTAGTCTATGTAACTTTATAGCCTCGTCGATTGATTTTCCCTCTTTGCCCAACACTCTACGCCTAACGTCAACATTACTTACCTTGTGAAACCACCTAACGTGAGACAGAGATCGCAGACATCTATGATCGAAAGCAGTCAACCTTTTCATGTCTTCAACGCGTATTGGCCATGTTTCAGAGCCATAGAGAAGGACGGAGCGAACTGATGAGCAGTACACACGTCCCTTGGTTGATAACCGGATGTCACGCCTACGCCAGAGATGGTGTAAGTCAGCGAAAGCAGCTCGAGCTTTTCGGATCCGTGCTGAGATTTCATCGCCAATCAGTCCGTTGGTGCTAATACAACTTCCCAAATAGGTGAAGTGGTCAACATGTTCTATCACTTTTTTTTCTATCACTAAGTTAGGGGTTGACGTGGTCCAGTCCTGTAGCAGCATCTTACATTTTGTAGGGGCGAATCGCATGCCAAACATACGAAGATTGCTGCTCAAGGTGTTCAGAAGACTCTGCATTTTGTCAGCATCCTCCCCTAACAGGACTATGTCATCTGCATATTCTAAGTCCATAAGATTATTCCCTGGTAACAAGTCGATTCCTAAGTCATTACGTTCAGTTAAGGATACTTCCATCAGCATATCTATGATGAAGTTAAACAGAAATGGGGAAAGTGGACATCCCTGTCGGACACCACTGGTTGTTACCAATTCAGATGACAATTCCCCATAAGCCCTTACACGACTACGTGAGTTTGAATAGAGTGCCTTGATTAGTGCAATGTACTTTCTTGGCACTCCCTTCACAGTCAGACATTGCCATAGTACCTTTCGATCCACGGAGTCGAAGGCCGCCTTCAAGTCAAGAAATATGACAATTGTTGGACGCCGAAAAGTGTGTCTATGTTCTAGAATCTGTCGAAGAGTGAAGATATGATCTATGCACCCTCTACCTGGTCTAAAGCCTGCTTGATTTTCCCTTGTCTGTTCCTCCCGAGTTCTGCTTAGTCTATGCATGATTACTGAGCCTAGGATTTTAGAGACTATGTTCGTTAGGCTGATCCCCCTATGATTATCACACGAGGACTTGTTTCCCTTCTTGAATATCGGTATAATAAGTGACTTACCCCAGTCTGATGGCACTGTCTCTGATTCCCAGACTTTGCCTAGTACCTCAGTTAATCTACAAACTAGTATGTCACCCCCATATTTAAACACCTCCGGAATAATTCCGTCGGGTCCTGCCGCTTTGCCTCGTTTCAAATTACTGATAGCTTTTGTGACCTCACTTACAGACGGCGGACCAGTGTCTATATCCCATTCGGGTGTGTTTGGATGTGGGGAGGTTCAGTGTGGCTGTAGGCAAGTTAAATTGCCCTCAAAGTGTTCTTTCCAGCGTTCAAGGCGTCTATCCTGAGAGCTAATTAAGGAGCCATTTTTCTCAGAAATAGTCTCACTTATGATTTGCCTTCTCCCACCCGTTTCCCTGATGAGTCTAAAGAGTTGCCTAGTGTTGCCTATCGCCGATGCTTTTTCCATCTCTTTTGCCTTTGTCAGCCACCACTGTTCACGGTCCTTGCGGAGACTTTTAGTAAGTTTCCTTTTGTGCAGCTTTCGCTCCTCATTGAATTCGGAGCTCGCCGGAATAAGTCTTCTAGCATCTATCAGTTCGGATGAGGCAGTCGAAATCCAGTGGTTTTTACTCACCTTTGGATTTGCCTTATTCACAGCTTTTACACTTTAAACATTGTGATATTGCTGATAGTAATTTCGTGAAATATTCCTGCAACTTAGGTAGGTAGCCATGTTAAGTGGTAGGTAATCATTTAAAAAGGCATCACAAAAGCAGCAATTTTGCCAGCTTGGTGATCAAATTGAAAAGTCGACTGACAGAATGCAATCAGCATGGACACCAGCGATGTCTGAGGTGGTACAACCATAGAAAACTACTATACTGGTACCTTGCTCACCAAAATGTGTCTCGCACATATATGTAAAGATAGTATTCACATCTAACAACAGCATTCCTAGATGTGTGTATAAGGGACCTTAGTCTATTGTGTTGGTGAGACTTATAAATGTACAGAAAAAGCAAAGATAAGTATGTTCGTGTTTTTTTAAAGTGTGGCTACGTTGAAGAGCTGACATTCGTAAAAGTGAATTAGAAATTAAGGTATTAATCAAAAAAGTTCGGTTCACACAGTCACCCTAAGATATGTTTAGGCGACAGATCTTAGGAAACTTATGATGCAATTATGCGAACGAAATACAGGTAGGTATATTATTATTATTATATTATTGTATCCTTTAGTTCCTAGAGGAACATAGGGCTTCAGCTGCGCACCTCCATTGCCTTCGGTTTTCTGACAATTTTTTCACCCTGCTCTAGGTCTGTCCACATGCTTTCATCTCCTCCTCGCATGACCTCCTCCAAGTCACCCTTGGACGACCAACTCGCCGCCTCCCTTTCGGGTTCCATTCGAGGGCTTGTCTAGTGATGTCACTTGATGGTTTCCTCAGCGTATGGCCAATCCATCTCCATTTCTTTCTGCCGATTTGTTTCACAATCGGTTCCTGATTGGTTCGCTCCCAGAGATCCCTGTTGCTGATCTTTTCTGGCCATCTGATCTTGAGTATTGAGCGGAGACAGCTGTTAATGAAGGTCTCAAGTTTGTTTGAGGTGCTCTTTATGACTCGCCAAGTCTCTGATCCGTATAGTAGCACTGACTTCACATTAGAGTTGAAAATCCGGATCTTATTTTTGATGCTGAGTGCTGTTGACCTCCACACAGATTTGAGAGTAATGAAAGCTTGTTTTGCTTTTCCGATTCTGGCTTTGATGTCCTCGTCGGTTCCGCCTGTAGTTGAGACGATGCTTCCCAGGTAGGTGAAGGAGGTTGTTTCTTTCAGGTTCTTCCCACTTATGCTGATTGTTGTCTGTTGTTGTTGTTGCTGTTGATGTTGGCTAGGAATCTTCATCACCTCTGTTTTTTCTATGTTCACGTGAAGTCCTATCTTTGATGCTTCTTCTGCCAACTTGTTGCTTTTTAATTGCATATCTTCCAGTTTATGGGAAATCAGACATATATCATCGGCGAAATCCAGATCCTCCAAGTCTTTTGTGTCAGTCCATTTTATGCCTGTTCCCTCGTTGGTTGCCGTTGTCTGTCGCATTATCCAATCAATTGCAATCAGGAAGATCATTGGTGATAGTAGACAGCCTTGCCTCACTCCCGTCCTCACTTTGAAGGCTTCCGTAAGTTTCCCGTTGTGGATTACTTGGCATGCAGCATTGTCGTATAACTGTTGGATGAGGTGTATAATTGTCGATGGGACCCCGTAATAGCGAAGTAGTTTCCAAATGACCTCTCGATCGACGCTGTCGATATATATATATATATATATATACAAAATGAAAATTCAAAAGAGAAGATGCAGCATATTTATGTGTTACAAAGTTGATTTCCGGACTATTACACGACCTGGATTTCCAAAAAAACAAAGTGAAGACGGAACTTTTGGTACACTAGATACATAGGTCATCGCCTTGCTCGATGTACGATGTCAGTTGATATAAGATCAGGTAAGAAAAGAGCCAGTGGTGGTTAAACTAAGACATCATGGCTTCATCAGTCTATGAAATCCACAACAGTTCAAACCACATGGGGGTAGAGAGGTGTAGACTTCCTGGTTGGATCCTCGAGATGGTAAAAACCAGTGGCTGGTGATCATTGGTGATATGGCTCAAAATCGTTCTCAATGGCGCAGATGCATTCACACCCTTTGTGATTTATAATATATCTACGTTCTTCTATATTACCATTCTTTTTGTCTCACACCTGTTAATTATCTCTCCTTTGAATCTTTCTTTACTCTCTTCTCTTGTTTGTTTGCTTTTTTGAGGGGATCTAGCAAGTCGAACTGCTGCACATCTGTGCAAAGTTCTACTTTGAAACCAGTTAGTCAGATACATGTGTAAGTAATACTTCTAGCCATTACTAATAAAACGTTAGTGGAAGTAAGATATGGGAAAGGGAAACACAAAGTAATCTTAATGACACTGAATGGTTAAAAGTGAGTGACACAGTGGGTGAAACGTAGTTTCCGCATATTTACCTCATTAGTTCAGATTCTTTATCCCTCAAAAGTTGTTACTAGAACTCAATAACCGGGAACACATTTTTATGCAACAGGCGATCAGCAACACTGTGAGATCTGGTGATAATAACCAGTTACCCAAGAGTCAGGAAGATGGAGTATGGTTCGAATCCTACGATCACTAGTTTTGAAGCTAATAATCTTCTAAAACGTCAGTGAGTTTGTAGTATTGACAAAAACTTTTAATCTAGAGTGCAACAGATTTCTAGATCCTAATTTCCAACAGTTTTACACATTGTTATTTTGAGAACGAATATAACTTGTAAATGAATCTTAGTGTTGCTTCTTTTGTACACTTAAAGGAAAAAAGAAACCAACTAGTCAGATGAATAGTACTTCCGAGGTACCTGGATTAATATTGTCTGAGTAACAATCGTGTTGACACGCTTGATATCAGTTAATAAATAAGCTGAACACTGTTTTATATGGGAAGAATAGTGATTTCTATTATTTTTGAATGTCTACATTAACTCAGAATTTTATCTTCTCATACACCATTGAGGGTGTCTTATGATCTAAAATCAACTCGAAGTTTCATTATGTTGATGTTTAAAACGTGTGCCTGAAATCCTTGTAAACATTAAGTATCCGTCAAGTAGAATAAATTATCGCTTTGTCACCAATTACAGTTTCACTAACACAAGCGACGATTTTAACCGTCCATGGAAAATCTGTGTATAAAAACAATCGAAAGCGGTGCCTCTGAAACACATGCTATGAGCTGAAGTAGGTGAGTTTAGTTTACTACTTATATAATAACATAGATACCGAAAATTGCTCACCTCAGTACTCTGTTCCTGAAAAGCATACAGTATACCATCGATTAATTGTTCTTCGAGTCGAGCATCAACTTCTGTACTTCCTAATGCCGACATCACCTTTTCAATAGTTTCCATTACCATTTTACGATAGGGTTCTGATTCATCTTTTAGATCATCTACAATTCTAGAAATTATATCAGCCGCACCGACCTTGTTTGCGATTTCCACAGTGGTATCGACCAGCTAAACCAACAAAAAAACGGAACAAAAGTGAAGTAAATGCAAACGAAATAGTTCATTTTTTTGGTACATCAGCTCATAAAATTACCGACAGCCTTGAATAAATTGTTATAGCATCAACTCTGACAGCACTAAATATATATTAAGCTACAGAGGTGAAATATGAAAGGTATGTTACAGCCATCTGAATGGGTGAATAATGATCACTTAACTGGAAAATAATACTCCAGTAATAATCAGAAGATAAATTTCACGTATTTACTTTAAGTTTTTACTTAGTAGAATGAGTGACTAAACTGCCCAGCTTGGAGAACAGAATACCACTGAAAACATCTAAATGAGTTCCAGATATTCACAACCATCCTATAATACGGTATGTGATCCCTTAATC
This sequence comes from Trichobilharzia regenti, assembly GCA_944472135.2. Taxonomy (NCBI): domain Eukaryota; kingdom Metazoa; phylum Platyhelminthes; class Trematoda; order Strigeidida; family Schistosomatidae; genus Trichobilharzia; species Trichobilharzia regenti. The sequence goes on along the minus strand of OX235262.1, from coordinate 129,602,681 downwards.
AGTGAAGATGATAACAACGACATATCATTTAGTTATAACGACTATATAACTTGCTTCAAACGTAAGACCTAATAGAAATGTGTCTGAGTTGTTTTTAGGAAGATTTCATACAGAGATGTTATTAACATATAAACATTAAATTAGACATCGGTAATTACAATAATTAAATTAGCAATATGAATCCCATCAAAACGTTTGTGACGACAGAAACTAAATGATGACAGAACACATACCTGTCGATAGTTACGCCGATCAAGGGCCATACGCTGAGTCCAAAAACTGCGGAAAAATGGTGGTAAAATCTCTGACTTGATATAATCAGGTTCTACACCGTCTGTAGCGCAACATTGTTTAACAACTTTGAGCACGATTTTTTTCATTTCTTCATCGGGTGACTGAAATTCTCGAATTAAGATTAACATAACCTCACGAGTATAGTAATTTGCATACTCCGCATCCATAAGAGGGATGAGATAGCCAATAGCTTTAAGGAATGCTGCTAAACCTTTACCTCGATGAGTTCTTATACCCCGCCATAAGGGTTCTAAAACAGAATCAAAGGATTCTATGCCATAAGGTGTGGCCGCTTCCGCGAGAGCAGCCAAAGCCAAGGCTGTAATAGTTCTAACCTTTTGTTGTTCATCGACTAAACCGTGTTCGATAATTTCTACCAGAGATCGCAGGTGTGGTAATATTGCACATCCCATAAGAATTGATATTTGCTGTACAATTTTGATGCCAGTGTGTCTAGCCTGCCAAGATTTCTTTGATTTACATACAGCCTTCAAAAACGGCAATAAACTTGGGATACCCAAGGCTGATGCGACAACAGCAAATGCTCTCGCAGTTGTATTACGCACATATTCATCCATGTTATCAATATCAGGACGCATAGTGGAAATCATGGTAGCCAATCCTGCAGCCTATCAAAAAGAAACAATATTAGCTGATATATAATTGCAACATTAAGTACGGTAATGAGTAAAAGCATACTGTTAAGACAATCTGATTTTCATATATTACCAATACTTCTTGAGGTGGTATTCGAATTTCCATATTGTATCCTTTTTATGCTATGACTTCTTACATTTACTTTGTTAAAGGCTGTTCTAGGCATAATGTGAGTTCAAGTTATGACAAGAAAACAAAAGTAGCGATAGAGCCTAGATGTGAGTACACAAGATGTAACTCTAACGAATTAGTTAGCTCAAAAATACAACATATTGTGAACAACACGATATCTATTAGAAATGTGAAGTGACTGTGACGAATAGTTAGTCTATAAAGTGCGCACAGCTAACTGTGAATAAAGTTACAAAATTTAATTGGAACAAATTTAAAGGTTGTTCTACGAAGAATATCATTACGGCATTTCAAGCAACAATAACACAGATTTTTAATTCCTGATGATTTTGCTTTTTCTTTACTCTGCTGGTAAATGCCTCGACTGATTGCTGCTACCTTTACACAGTGAACAAGCTCCACTATCGCAATGACCCAACGGGATCTGAAGGTGAAATCGTACTGCTAGCGAATAGGGATGTAACAGCAATGAGGAGCATCCTGCGGACGACCTACAAGCTAGTCATGCCTGCCTCTTTGCTGTGAGATCATAAAAGGTTGATCCGGAAAACTATACATCCTGACTTTCCTGGAAAGGTCCATAATCCGTGATAAGATCTCTATACGGATACAATTCCGGAAACTACTGAAGATAGGCCGCGTATAACCGGGTTTAAACAGTAGTCCCTTGGATTCTGTGATTGGTCACAAAACATCAGTGCTCCTGTTTTAGGTATGTCACGAAGAAATCATGTTTCACGGTGTCGGCAATCGGAAATTGATAGCCGCTCATGTATTTCCAGGCAGTTGACAAGAATAAATTAACAGGTGTTGGATACTGTTATGCTTTGAGATACACATTTATTTGTAAGAAGCTGTCATCTACCCACCACTACGTCAATGAACATACGATTGTACAAATGAAACTTGAGGAAACGCTTTTTATTACTCTTTTTCTTGAATGAGTAGCACATCCAAATTTCACTGGTCAATAGTGTAGTGAGGTGAACAAATTCATCGCCGATGAAACATATTCGCAGTGAACACCACAGAGGTATGCAAATGTCCTACGAAATCCTATTAAATCAAAGGTTATGGAACCAGAGCAAAACTTACTTTAGCTAAATTAGAAATTATTTCTCGACCTTCAACGCGAGCATAATAATCCTCGTCAATAAGGAGTGGTTCAATGACAACCAGAATTTTGTGCACATAGGGACGGACAAGATCATCTAGCTTGTAGAGGATGCGATCAATAACCTGTTAAAAAATGAAATAAAACTCAGGACGTTTAATGGTATTTATTTCGATTGCTATATAAGTAAGTCAAAACACAAAATCCATGCTAGGGACTGTATTACGTGTACGTAATTCCAGTGAGAAATCAATAGAAGGTATGCTATTCAAAACAGTTACATGAGATTAAGAAACAAAGAAAGCACTAAAGCTACATGAAAAAACAAAACAAAGCCCTGCAAATATAATCTAACTTCATTTTTTTAGAAATGATAGACCAGTGGCAACCACATTACCCGGTAAATTCATCAGGACGCGACCCAACATAACTGTGTTGTATTCCCAATAGTTATACACTAAATAAGGCAGACAGTAGTAATGCAACTAAGTTACTAGATAATCTTTAGTTTACTAGGTTACACGCTACATTGTTTGTGAAAGCTTATGACATTATCTGCATGCCCAGATCAAAATAGGGGTAGAATTTCAACCTGCTATTCACTGCATGAAAATTCTGTGTTTCAGGTGACGAGTCACACAATCCAGGCACAAGATAGCAAGAAAAATGCAGAGATGAAAATAATTATAACCATAAGACAATAAAGGCAGAAGGGTTGCATTCAGTTAAACGAAGCGTAAATGGTTTTGTGTTGTTAGAACTGGTTAAGTTGTCGCCGAAAAGATATCACCTATTTCGTGAACTGCGAACAAGTGACTAACATGTCCAAAGGAATTTTGACAAGTATTTCGATTAGGTAGTTGGAGGCAATCGGCAGGAAGTCTTGGACCTAGGTTTCATGCTTGCTGGCACGACTCCCACTGCAAATGAGTTTTTAATTTTTTCTGGAAATAAAAACATTCCCGTTCTTTCGCTGTACTAGTAATGAGATGCACATGTGTTTACCTTAGTATGATGGAAGTAAGGCCATTGAACTAGTCTTTCAAACGGACTAAAACCACTGAGTCCAGGGTTCATAAATGACTAGTGACACAACTCTAGAAACGATAAAAGCCTTTGTTAGTTATTTTGAGATTACAGACAGCGAACGTCATAGTATACGGAAAAGCAGAATTGCAATAAACTTGAAAGATTAAAGTTACCTTCACCAACAAATGACGTTCTTGATCCTCCAAAGTAGGTGACATGAGGAGGGGTAATATCTGCTTGAATAAAGGTCCGGCACCAAACTCTCTTGCCTTGTCAGTAATTTGTCTCAAGGCTGATTTACGCATTGGTGGGGTGCCGTTTTTAATCTTAAGCAAAAATGTCATGATTTTCCGTTCACGTGCTTCTTCAGGTGGAAGGGAATCTTCATCAACATCCTGAAATGAAATTGAGACAAAGCTGATATTAACGAAGAATCATAGAAAGGCATGTACCTGTCGTTTTCAAATAGCGATAGCTGGCGCTAGTTTTTTTCTGATAATTTCGTATTTGCATGGCAGATGATTGGATTTATGCGCATAAAGGAGCCAGAAGCTTATACACTATTGTGACATTTAGGTGAAAAATAACCACGACGAATAATAAAATGCTATTACTGCTGAAAATAATCCCAAATTACTTGGTCGTTATGTTAATAGCGTAGATTTACGGTTTGAACCAACATCAGATTAAAATAAGAATTAAATCAACGCTATGATTCCTGGTTTACCCCCCTCACTTACCGATCTATACTTAACTATGATTCCACCTCACACGAACAATAGAAGGGAGAAATCGAAGATAACATAGGATAGTTTTTTACTCTTCAGAGACAATCCTTTAAAAATCTGTTAAAATATAACAGATGGGACAGTAGGACAGTGCATTCGCTTTCTCAAAAGCAGCCTGACGTCTTGATGACGTCGAAATTAGTACGAGTTGGAGATTGCCGAAAAGATCTAGATTGGTACTGATATCATTCCAGCTACCAGTCCGTTACAACAGATGTAATCATCAAGTAAAAGAAGCATTCACTCAATTTAGTCTTTAGCTACAAAATACTAGTCAGATGACGTTAGTCATGTAACATCATCTTGCATTTGACAAAATTAAATTACGAGCCCAAAGCACTGATTTTTGTTTAAGGTGTTTATAAGGCCTCGCATTTTGAAAGGATTACAGCGTCAAAAGGATCATATCATTTACGTACTCCAAACTGCTCTTAGCCTAGTAAGAAAAACTAATAATGCTTAGTAGAAAATTAGCAAATAACACCCCCCCCCTGATTTTATGAAATAGACTAATTCGGTTTTCCAATATGGTTGGACTACGGGCTATGAGTAAACTTCAAAAGTGAGAAAATTTGAAGTAATGCACCTTGCAGTCAACTTATTTCATGAATACATCACTTAAACTGAGTTGTTTAAAACAAATTACCTGTAGTAGCTTGTCAAAATATTGCAAGTCATCTGGTCTCATCAGAGGCAAATTCACCCCCTTTGGTTGCATGTCTCCAAGAGCTGCAGCATTGCCTCCAGTTGCACTCATACCAAAACCAGCTGTTGTGCCAACATCAGGTGTGCCGATCCTGAAGCCCATCGGGGTTCCACCGATCATTGGAGTGGGTGTGGCTACTAGTCGGTGAGCAGGTGTTCTTATTGGAACATAACCAGCAGGCGGAGGCATGATTTTATAACCTACAGAAAAGGAAGCACAGAAAAATCGTGACTATAACTCTAAACAAATTTTTATTTAGTGGGAAGTGAAAGGACCATGAAATCCGAAAAAGTAATAGGGTGGTTACTTTAGCCAGCATCAATCAGTTAAAGGAACATGACTAAATACTTCAACAAACGCTTGACTAGTCGTTGATTGTCCGGTACCTGAAACCGAATAATACAAATGCCCCAAAAAGTTCCAACTACGTCAGAAAAGTACAATGCCAAAATGAAAGACAGATAGTTTTAGCATGGAACCTAGGATGTATGTAGCAGTTCAAGTATAGATGGAGAAAAAGAAACGGAACTGACCCGTTCAAAGGAGTACCGTGCAATAAAGGATATGACGAAACAAATAAAGGAATAAAACAAAGAGAAAGAAGTGGTAGGTGCAAGTGAATCACTGAAACCCATTCTAAGTTGTCAGTTTTTGACTGTATGCTCCCATTGTCTGATAGACATCAATCAGATAACTTACACTTCCCTGTTAGGTTTAAACCAATAGTAAGCGACTGATAGAACTGCCATCTTGATCTAACAGCCATCCACTCTTTTCTCACTTAATCCTGCTTCTAAAAACAAAGCGCAGTAGGGTAGCCATGTGTAATACATATCCCGACCACCTCAATATTGGATTGGTAGCCTCTTCTAGACTGACGAATTCATCTTACTCGATTACGATCAACCTCTGCGCTACCCATGTAGTAGCTACAACTGAAGAGTAGCTGGGAATCTGCTGAACTGTTTCTTTAAGCACTCTGCCCATCACTGCAGTTGCCACTAACCAACTTGTAACTCATCACCGAGACCTTTCAGAAGAACTCCAGGAAATCTTTTAGTCATTCACTGAAGAGAAATGGATTAGTTTCTAGGTGGTGAAACCAATCGAATCACCGAGAACATAAACAACAATGAATGGATATGTTGGAGGTAGACTAAGAAAGGACAACTTTCCTTACTTCTCATGGTAACATTTAACTAGTGTTCATAAGTGTCAACTGGAATCCAAAAAGCTTTTTACCCCAAGATTTAAAACTGAGGCTTAGCCTGCAAGGTGAAGCGAACTGACCACTGGGTCCAGAATGTTTTACTACATAAGTCAAGAGAGTTTAAGCAACGAAAACACTTAGATCACTCATTCATACTTCACAAATACTGTAGGTACCAATGCTGTAGGATGCTAGTGGTCGGTCTTTCGTAGACACCAAAAAATACCTTCAAGTTTTAATATACGTGTAAAGACAAAGTTTTTGTGCCATTAAATATAGTTGAATCATCGATGCAGGAAGCGCAGGGAAGAGTGAATTCATTAGCAAACGGATGGAATATTAGAAGGAAATGGATAGTTAACCTTTCATGGCTTCTCACATCATGCAGCTCTGTCTTTTTGTAACAGTGGTTGCAGCACATATCTTTGCACAGAAGTGCAACAGTTTGAGCTGCCACACCCACACAAAGAAAGACAAGAGTAAAACAGATATTCGAAAGAAGAATAACAGACAGAAATGTTAGGGAGAAGGAATAGTAAAATGGAAAAACAATAAGGTTTAATATGGCAAATCAAAAAGACTGAATATTTCTACGACACTGACGCATATCATCAATTTTCTTCAGCCATTGGTTCTTAGCATCCCGAAGACCCCAACCAAGCAGTCTACATCTCCCGACGTGGCTCAAACTAACTGTTGTGGATTCCACTGACTAATGAAGCCATGTTTTAGTTTGACCACCATTAGGTCTTTCCTAACTTGACCCATGTCAGCTAACAATGCCCATCGAGGAAAGCGATGGATAGGGATGCGTAACACGTCTTAACCATCTCAAACAATGTAACTTTACAACCTCGACGATTGATTTCCCCTCTTTGCCTAACACTAGACGCCTAACTTGAATATTACTCACACTCCTATACCACTTCACACGGGAAATAGAACGCAGACACCTATAGTGAAAGACAGCTAGCCAGGCTCCTCATGCCCTCCACTTCCAATGGCTATGTCTCACTCACAGCCATAAAGGAGGACTGAGTGAACTGTTGAGCAGTACACACATCCTTTGGTTGATAGCCAACCAGATATCACGTCTACGCCAGAGACGGCGTAAACTGGCATATGCAAAACTAGCCCTCTGTATCCGTGCTGAGATTCCGTCAAAGACCAACCTGCTGGCGTTGGTTGATGCAACTTCCCAAACAAGTGAAGTGGCCAACGTGCTCTACTACTTCACTTCCTATTTCGAAACTGGGAGTCAGTGTAGTCCAGTCCTGTAACATCATCTTATATTTGACGGCAGTGAATTGAATGCCAAACAACCGAAGATGGTTTCTTAGGTTGTTCAGAAGCCTGCATTTCTAAGTCAACGGGTAGCTGAATGGAGATAACCAGTGATTACAAAAATTCGAAGGAAATTTGTTTAGGGTTTGTTATATGTATCCCTTTAATAAATGTTGCGAGGGATAAAAATCTAACTAGAGGTCAAAATTCCTGTTGACTTGTTACGATATGAAGGCCTACCAACTACTTTAAGTCTACAGGAGTCAGCAGGCAGATGAAGCAACTGATTACCATACGAAGTAGATTTTGAGCCAGTAGAATGCCTGCTGCAAACTAAAATGGTGACAGAAATTCTAGTTGTATGACTTATTTGACTTGTGGGATGAAACCGACAACTAAGTGTAGTACTTTGAACAATTACTAGCAAAAGCATAAAATTGGCTGTCATAGTAATTTCCAATTACCAGTGCAATGGTTTAGTTAAGTGTGTAGTGGTAAACTTTGTAACGAATTCACTTTTAATGCTCCTTATTCATGCCTACATCAGCCTTCATGATCGTGAAGAAAATCGTATAGAACGTGTGCACAGTATAATTATGGATAATCATACAAGTGAAAAAATTGCTATATATATAATACAGACATAATGAAGCATTTAGATGAAATACAAGTATTACAGTACCAAAGAGTACTCTGACTACATTCATTGGTAAAACAGCGACTGTATACTTGATCCCAAACTTTCCGCGTTACTACTAGTACATTAAAAATGTCATTTGGTGGTCAAAAGTTACAAAGTAATCAGATCAGTGCATGATCTCTAGCTGTGTCAACTACTTAAAGAGGTTCGTAGGTTCCTTCGTCTAAAATTTACAAAACTCGGAACTAGATGATAACGGTGACGCAGGTGCACCTATGTTCTGCAAATGATTTAATTTTCAACCTCCTGACCTTAAAAACTTACTCCTCTCCTAAAGGTACTTCTTCTGCTCTCTAATACTTTAAGTTCTTGGTTTTACTCGACGGGACTGATTACTAAGTTAATACATGGGATGCAATATCTGAAGTGAATTTAGTTGAATTTCAGTCGATAGGGAGACATCTAGCTTAAGAGTTCCAAATAACCTGGGAGTACTGGACAGCTGTTTCGTCCTAGTTTGGGACTCCTCAGCAGTACGCACCCACCGGGATTCGAACCCAGGACCTTCTGGTTACAAGGCGAGCTCGTAGACCATTGAGCCACTGGGACCCGATCCAATGGTCCTTGAATTCTAACTTCTGCCAGTTCACGACATAGCGCGACCACTTCGCAATGTCTTCTTCGATGAGTTACTGCCTCATCTTCAACCTGCTGTACCCTACTGGTCACGGCTTCCCACTAGAACTCCAGGTTAACTGCCTGAATAGGGCCAGTCACTAGTGAGCATCAGATGAATTTTTAAGTATTGGTTTGTTGTAGGGATTTTGTTTGATTGCATGGAGGATTTGATCATGAGCTGACATCAGTTAGAGAACCACTGGAAAACCTGGGAGTACTGGACAGCTGTTTCGTCCTAGTTTGGGACTCCTCAGCAGTACGCACCCACCGGGATTCGAACCCAGGACCCAGGACCTGGATCGGGTCCCAGTGGCTCAATGGTCTACGAGCTCGCCTTGTAACCAGAAGGTCCTGGGTTCGAATCCCGGTGGGTGCGTACTGCTGAGGAGTCCCAAACTAGGACGAAACAGCTGTCCAGTACTCCCAGGTTTTCCAGTGGTTCTCTAACTGATGTCAGCTCATGATCAAATCCTCCATGCAATCAAACAAAATCCCTACAACAAACCAATACTTAAAAAGTTCCAAATAAGTTGGAGTGTACGTTTTATGTCCTGCTACTGGCTACTACAAAGTTTATAATTGTTTTTTAGCGCTCGTTGTCTTGATTTCTACTAGTGTGATGGATAGAAATATGATTAAGTTGAATTGGCTTCCGGACTATTTTTTGCAGATGATCAGAATCTGACCTAGACAATGGTCCATAAATGTAGGCAGTTTAATCTGTAAAAGTGGTCATTCATGTAATGCACAAATAATTTACTACCGCCTAGTTTAGTAGTTACACCCAATGCAAATTTGAGACATTTACCTAGCATTTTTTACTGTGTATATGAAGTTAAATGGTTTACTATGCGCCTCAGTTACAGACTCCTTTGGTGAGTGAACACTATCACTAATTATGTATAAAATTAAAGCTGTCAATCCTTTAGAAATCTTTAAAAATCTAAAGTCATTTCAGCAAATAATGCCTTTGCGCTAGTGATTGAAAATGTTTAGGCAGAATGGAAGGATACTATCCAAACGAAATAAAACATACCTGGAGGCAACAATTCATCCAAATCCTCATCAGTCAACGGTCTGTTCCGATCATCAATTTCTTTTTGCCAAGCATATACCTGCAACTGTTCGGGAGTCATTGGAATTCCTGCACCAGGTATTGTTATTGCAGCTGATCCGAAGTTGGGTGTAGCCATTGCCATGGCTCGAAAACCTGTTGGAGTGGTTCCAGAAGGAGTGAAAACTCCTGCCGCATTGAAGCCGCCAGGAGTTGCGCTTGGCGTCACTCCTCCCATAGCACTTGAAGGTGTAAAGCTACCCGGAGTCTGGAAATCAAAATTATAGAGGGAAATATTGAACAAATTTTGGGGAAGGCATGGAGCAATTCATCTTAAGAGTACACAGCCTACTTATATACACAATGGAAAGGGATTTAGTATTGAAACGTTGTCACATCGAGTAGGTAGACATAAAATAATGACAATATGATCAAAGGTCATGAGGTGTCATGACAGGAGGCAAAACTAAGTCTTAGAATGTTATAATCAGGAGGATGACTATGTTAAGTAAAGACGCAAATTAATATTCAAGATTTTCAACATGGAAGGTGAGTAAATCTGTTTCATCCAACTTACCCCTAATTCAGATAATAACTCAAATGAAGGCGTGGTACGCATGACAGATGCTCTAGCAACGAGAATTGAGGATGTACCATAACAAATTCTTCAGGAACCAAAAGATAATCTACTGGACTTACTAGTCCCGTATATGCTTTACAAACTGAATTCGTGTATAACTGAAATAATATGGAGTATGTAGATCTGCAGATCGAGCTGAATCGAAGTAAATATTATTGTGGCACAATAAACGGTATGAGTGTGTCTACCCGCACTAGTATTTTACTTATGCCAAACACAGGAAACAAATGTTACTTACCAGAGATGGCGTTAATCCGCCTGGAGTTGAACCTGCTTTCAGTGGTGTTTCATCCCATCTTGACCTACGTTTAACAGCAATCGCAGCTGCTGCAGCCATACTTGAAGGAGTGGAACCTGGTCCATAAGCCATTGAAGAGGGTGTGTCTTGTATAGATTCCACACCTCCGGGTGTCCTGTCAGCTCTAGGAGTTTCTGCCCAACCAGCACCATGACCAGGAGTATCAGCACCATACCTTTCAGTGTGAGGAGTTTCATCCCATCTGTTGCGTCTGGCACTAGGGGTGTTCTAGACGAAAATAGAGAAAATGGTGTGAGCAAAACCAACAGATTTGCAAATTTCAGGATCAAAATTGACGCAACTTACGCCGAAAGCAGAACCTGCTGTTTCACGACCAGGGGTTGCTGCAAAATGAGGAGTTTCGGACCATTGTCGAACACTCTGTCCAGGAGTAGCGCCAGGGTCTTTTGCTCTGCCAGGAGTGTCATCCCACTGTGATCGACTTCCAGGTGTCGAGGCCCCACCGGGAGTGGCAGACGGGCGTGAAGGTGTAACCGCGTCATCCCACCGTTTTGAAGGTGTCAAAGGAGTGGCGCCAGGAGTGGATGCGTCATTTTTAGCTCCATTGACGTCTGTAGTAGGCTGATCCCACCTACGCCTCTTAGTAGGCACTTCTGTATCCATCCTTAATGTCCCCGCTTTGCTTCTTTCAGCTATCTCAGTCTGTAACGCCCGTTGCTCCTTGTTGAGTTGTTGGTTGAGCATGATGTCTTTGTAAGTTGATAAGCGGTGATCCGGTGTTTGGTCGCCTACAAACGCCGATTCATCAAATCATTTGTCAGTGGTGAACAGAAATGAACACAGACAAAAATAAAGATAAGTTTAACATCAGAGGATTATCACAAACAATTAGACATTAAGCACGAAAATAACGCACGTGAGTAGCACATCCCGGACCATCGCGTTCGAACCAAGGAGCTGCTTCACAGTTGGATGGAGCGAAAGAGCTCTGAAAGAGTGTGGAGTGCGCAGAACGTTTAAGAACTGTACATAATCACCTTAACATATGCACTTACCATACGCCCTAACCTTATACAAAAAACAAGCCCCGCTGGACACCATATCGCTACACAAAAAAGGAAAAATTTGTTCTTAGATGCAGTACAAACTTAAAAAATAATTACTAAGGAACAGTGGAGAGAAAGCCTTCTAACATACCATCTGCAAAAGGGTCAACTCTTGCTGGAGAAATCATAAGCAATCGACGACGAGAACGGTATTCATCCTCCCGATCAGCAATCGTTGGACGGCGAATTTCGCCTGGAAAATAAGAGTAAATATCAAAGATAAACATACCATTTTCGGTGGTCATCTTGCAACAAACTCAATTACGGAGCGCTGCAAGTAATTATGGACCCCTTTAAACGACACGTTCTATGTCCAATTTGTTATTTCTGTTGTAATGTCCGCACAACATTGCTTGACCTGAAGAGATAACCAAAATGTGGATCTGGCGTTTGGTAGCACTATTTACATTACGTTTTTTCACTTTCATATAGTTTTCAGATGTCTATGTGACATTCGTCGACAATAAGATCATTAGAAATCTGTTTCATAAGAAATATCTGGCTTTTGGTCACGCTTAGCCACCAGATGAAGATTAAAGCTTGCGGAAAGCCTTTTTCAGAAGGATAAAACCAGCAACTTGAAAGCAAATACATGTCATAACTAGATGCCAAACACAACAGAGATCTAAACACCATCATTACTCAAAGCTTGTGATTGTTGTTTTGGCTGTTTTAATGGGAATATTGGTTAAATTGTATCATACTGAATTTTGAGACTACCTGCTCTTCATCTGGCCCGAGAGGAATTAGTCATATATGGACAATAGCGATATATACTTTCACCAAGTTCGGAGTGTTGTGATTAGCTAATCTTGTTCCCTTTAGTTTAACTGATTACAGTCACCTAACGTGTATGCGTAATAACGGTTGAAAGGTTTCTATATTAAGTAAAACCACCAGAATGATCTAGTCTGCTGTTCGATCAGTAAGTCAAGCGACCACTTTGATGTGAATGACTAGTCGTGAGCCAACAGTGACACCCGTTATCTACCATAACATATTTAATAGACTTGTCATCATTTTCTTTGCTCCATGATCTTTCATGTCTGTTTCAACTCAGTTCGATTTCATTGATTGGGAATTTGTTTTCCGCTGACATGCAGATCTGCAAACCAGTTGCGAAAACAACTAAAAGCCAATGCAGTAGAAATAAAGAAGCTCGTCAGTGACATTAAAGGTTGAGAATACACGATGGCTTAATCAAATACACTTAATATAGTGACCCATACAGCTATAAACAATATTTCACTTGATTGTTTTGTAATAGAACGGTTAATGGTAGCCACATGAAACAGTCCTTTTTTTATAAGCAACATGGTTGTGGTGTGGCCTGTCCACGGTGAAAAACTGCACAGGATAGCTCTACTTTCAGGTCACATTTTCACCTGAGGATACCGGTTAGGGCATCCCCTAAGGGTATTAAGGTCCATTTGTTTTGATTTCTGATAAGTATCGAATGACATACGTCTAAAAAGTGATCTATCTGAAATTATCAATTATTTGCCGTAACACATTGCCCTGTCTCTCCCATATTTTTGGATAAAATTCCACTTATAAACCATTAAAATTAAAGCCACACGTCACCTTTAAGGGCCATATTTGTGAGACATGTTATACCATGTATGAAGCATTGTTTGTCTATGCATTTACTGATTTCACCTAAGGTTATAATCCCAGTCTTTGGTGCACTTCATTATTCTGTTTTACGTTAATCACGTTATAACTGATGGTTATTGTTTAGACATTATTTTTGTTGCTTTGATACTTCATATAGGCAGCTTAGTTCGCTACTGTTATTCTTTTCGTCCCGTGCGTTTCACAAGCCTGTCGTTGCAGTGCTTCGCCATTATTACTCGACCAGTATGGGCAAAAGTTTTAGAAGTGGTGTCAAGATTGCTACTTTATTGACATACCCCATATCTGGTAATTATTTTGTTTGTTACTCCGGCGGTTTTGGACCCAAGTGGCCCCTCATTTGACTTCTGCTTGAAGGCTGAAGAAAGAGTTTATCTTGCTAATATTTGCATCTATGTGAACTACAATCCGGCTTCTAGAAGCAGTAATGACTTAATGGCATACTTCCACCTTTTACCAGCATACATAACCATCAGTTTATATGTGAATGCATAAGAAGTGGTGAAAAGTGTAAGAGGATGACTGCCGATAAGTTGCGAGTGTTTGAACGCATGCTGATGGCTGCACTGAAGTCAGACAGAGTAATGAGTTAGTCTAAAGATGATTCCCGCATGGCTACAACATGATGATTCTGGACACTTCAAGGACTAAAGCTGCCGAAGTTTGGTTTATATTCCTTAAAGCGTAGTAATGGTGGATGCATTTCAGCGTGCCGATTTGATCATCATATGAAGTGTTCACGCAATGAAACCTAAAAAGGAGCCTAAATTACCAACTGCCAATGTAGTTGAAGATTGAACGATCAATTCATGGTTGTTTGCTCAAACCCAACTTCCCTGTATTTTCGCGGAGACATCAATACACCACTCATCGTCTCATCGGTCGCTGTTCAGAAGGAAGATCAAAAAACTGTCAGAAGTATTATTGTGATTTATTATTGTAATATTTGTTCATAGACCTTAGTTTATTATGCTGCTTATATGTTGGTGTTAGAATAAAGAATTCTCGAGTCGCCAATCGGTGTTCTGGTTTTTGCGTCCGTTAGTACTAAGCGTTTCTGAAAGGCTTCGAGGGACAGCGAGAGGCCCGGCACAGCCATAACTGGGCATTGACGGTTTTTGAGACGTGATTGACACCAACATCATCCTGTTGTTCGTGAGTGCGAAAAAGGAATGAGTCCCTGGGAAGATCTCTCGGATGACATGTGTGAATAGCTGACTATGGAACTCTTCCCGGTTTAGCGAAAATAAACACCCGATAATACTGCCGTTCAAATTACTTCAGTGAAACAATTATAAGACACTAGAATTTTATTGAGGGCCACGTGTCACGCAAGTACTGATGCCTGCTAAAGAAAGCTTTCGGGTGTCAAGAGGCGGTATAGCGGCGAAAAATAATCAAAACCCGTCTGTTTTCCGAATGAGGAATACTTAGTTAGAGTACTAGCTAATTGTGTGAGGGATAAAAGAAGTTTGTTTGGTCCTTCGACAGACTGAAACACATCACAAACTACTGGGTTTCAAGAGGAAAAAGCGCGACTGCTGCGTTGTGGTTTTACTGTGTATCTGTAAACTTTTCTCATGCCGTCGTAAATAAATAAATCCTTGGGCACCTGTAAGCATTGTATTCTCCCCTCACTAGCTGGGACGGTGCTAGGAATAGCGAGTGGTTCGCTCAAACATGAGGTCTAGCAGAACAGAGAGACACAGCAATCATGGGCGTCACTTCTAGTTGGAGCCGGCTGGAAGAAAGTTCGAAGTAGTTCAGGCAGTCTAACCAATCGGCTTCCTACAGCAGTAGGTGAAAACAGTCTCCCGTAGTGCCTGTGTTGTGTCAGGGCACAGTCTCTGTTTCTACTTACGGGAGTAACAGACTTTCCAGTGGCTACCATGGAACGGTACTCTACTGTTTGTTTATCATGTCAGTAATCACGAAATAAACACGACTTGGAGATTAGGAATATCGTAGTTACAACCATACATGGTTGGGTGTAGTCCAGAAGCTCTTTCAGTTATTTTAAAGGGACGACTATTTTACCACTGACTCCTTAAAAACTGTGGTATGACTCCTTTATGGGAGTGTTACGCTATGCCTTAATACTGTAGCTGCTATAAAGGTGGTAAAATTACCTAAGCACCAATCTGAGTACATCCAAAGGACGTACCACAGTAAATTACAAAACTACTGTTGCAGCACCATTCCAGTGAGGATATACCATAGCCTCACTTAATCTTTGAGTCACGCAAACCAGCCACGTTCATAAGGTCCCAAAATCACTTCAATGAAGAAATAAGCGCACTTATAAATACTTTAAAAGTGTATAATTTGATAGCACTTTCTAAAAAATACTTGGCCTACTAGGGGTACCCCTTCTTACTTCACAACAATGTAACCTACAATGACCCTGCCGCCATCCGAGAAATCCCCAGTGACTGGCTTGTAAATTTTTGTCCAGAAACACGTATCCTCTACCAGCCCCTCTCGAAAGAGAATTGTATTCACTAGTGGGTTGACAGGACAAACCGTTTAGAGGGGCGATTATATGGCATATCTCCTATTTGAAGTGGCGCCTCAAGCTTTTCCTTGACTGCATTTGCGCGGTTTAGTTGATTCGAGTTGGGGCTAGTCGTCGGTAGCCTGTGTACGGCCGTGAGTCATTTGATCAGCTAATGTCTACAGGCTTTATTTATTGAAAAAACCCTAAAATTAGGTAATTTTTCTTTGTTTTACGCACTTTCATGCGTGTATTGCAGCTTAACGTCTATGAAATAAAGCGTTTTCAGCATAAACAGCAAATGATGGTGTCCTTATCCGGCCGTAAATTACGAAAAATTACCTATCTCGAGATTTTTTCAATAAATAAAGCCAGTAGCTGCCAGCTGATCAAATAACCTACCGCAGTATACAGGCTGACATAAATATACGTTTGGGTGAGGATATACGCTATAACCTGCTATATTTTCCGTGCCTCAGGTTTTCTCGTCTTTCATTAACTAGAACAGTGGAGGTCAATTGGATATCTGATTTGTCCTCGGTAGGTGCTACTGTCAATGTAGTTGAAGATTGAACGATCAATTCATGGTTGTTTGCTCAAACCCAACTTCCCTGTATTTTCGCGGAGACATCAATACACCACTCATCGTCTCATCGGTCGCTGTTCAGAAGGAAGATCAAAAAACTGTCAGAATTATTACTGTGATTTATTGTTGTAATATTTGTTCTTGGACCTTACTATGTAATACCAGTATTGCTGGTTACATGTTGGCGTAAGAATGAAGGATTCTTGAGTCGTCAAACAGTGTTTTGGTTTTTGCGTCGGTAAATACTGAGCGTTTCTGAAAATCCTCGAGGGACAGCGTGAAACCCAGCGCAGCAAGAGCTGAACATTGACGGTTTATGAGACTTGACTGACAGCTATCGTGTGCTGTTTTGTGTGGTTGTGTTATGCGTCGTTTGCAAGCAACTTTGACGAATATAGATGTAACATTTGACTATTCTAACATTGCTTCACTGTTTTTCATACAGAGACAGTACTCTTCTCGTTGTAAACTCCCTTGAAACTGGTCAGGCATTATGGTGGCTACCAGTGACTACCATCTTGTTGGTTCCAACGGATTCCTTGAGTTGTGGTTATACGTACAGTATTTCCTACTTCGACATTTCTCACTCACACAGTCTGGTATCCCGTGTTTCTTGCGAATTAACTGTTACAAGCTGTGGCGATAATGTGTTTCGTCAACGAGTCCTTTTTCTAGAATTTCACCGCAGGTAATCAGCGCGAGCGAAAGCAGCACATATAAGAGAAGCTACGAACGCATTAGAGGACTTTCAAAAGGTGTGGACCTTATATATTGCTAACAGTGACGAACTTTTCCACATACTAGTATGTGGATACGTTCACATGCGGAGAGAAAATCCACGAGTGAGACAATGTGTAGTAGTGAAACAGCATTGTGAAACTTTCATCTAGCCTGCATGTTTCGCTCTAGTATTTTTGTCCCTCAGACCACTAAGAAAGTTTTGTCAAATGTATTCTTGTAGTTATGATTCGATGGCACAGTTACTGGCAGTTAATAATATTATGTATGCGTAATGTCCATGATATTTTCTGCACCACTAACGTGCTCCACATTTCAAAAGGAGTGTAAACTAGGAAGACTGAACCTAACTTATACTTAAGTCATATATGATCGCGCATGTTAATTACGTAAATGCTTAATTTATGTAAGTGAATTTAATCTGTATTACTTTTAGGAATGATGGGTCGCAATGGGGTCTGTCAGTTAATTAAATTCAGTGAAAGCAGATGTAGCCGCATTCGGACAAAGACATTCGAAAAACAGTGATGACCGTTTTACGACTTATAATCAGATATATTTGTATAATCAGCTTTAGGAAATGATTCTACATGCAACAACAAGTGAAGATAAGTTCAGTCATTCATGTACAACCATGCGGATATTCTGTTTTGCAGTTTGTGATACCGGATAGCTTTGGATGTGGGCATAGAGTTCTTTTTACTTGGATTTTGGAAGAATTTAAACGTGGCACAATTCGGACACTGAGCAGTTTCCGTCAAATAATGGGAGATAATTTCCAAGCGAAGAGTTTCATCTTGAACTGTGCTCAGTTAATACATGTAAATAGACTTGTTTGCGTTGTAGTAAAATAAAATTTTCTATCTGATATTCTTCCGTTCTATTTGTTCTGCATGCGGTGGTAGTACGGCATGCTAGACCGGTACTCCCTAGTACATGAACTCGTTACTACACATAAGTGTAATTCTGTAGGAACGCTATCGATCGATGGCGAAATATAGGATGTTTAGTCAAGCCTAAACATCTGCCTAAAGTTACGCGGTTACGTCTCCTAGTCATGGGTAAGTCTGTAGGGACCAGGGACAAAAATAATTAACTTCAGCATTTGAAAAATAAGAAAAGAACTTAGGCACTGCAATTGAGCCTATTTCGTTTAAGGTTAAGTGTATTCAAAAGTAGTGCATTACCATTATTTCACTCAAAACGTGATATCAATCCATATGATTGTGGGTGTTAACTTTTAGTGTAAGGTGAAGTGTATACGAGACGAATAATTGAATAGGTTGAACTGTAGCTATCGTATTAAGATTTTGCTTACATTGAGTTATGCCAACAATTACTTTATCAGATCTCATTGATAAATCAGGCCTCCATCTCGTCCTGATGACAAATTTAGTTTCACTCACATAGAATGAGAAAAGTATGGTAAGCAGGATGTCAAACATATTTAATGAAAAATAATAACAAGTATATGCCTTTATGCAGATGTTTGTCGTAATTATTTCGGCGATGTCAAATTGCTGTTACCAGAGTGACTGACGTTACCGAATATCTGCAAATAAGTGAACAAAGTGTATATTTTTAAATCACTGAGGTAAATAAGAAGTAATATTAAAGTTAAACGCTTTATATTTGCATACCTTTGCTGAAAATGGTTCATTCTCCTTTCTCATTCTTCATTCATGACAGCATTCTTCTGTGGTTTTCACTGTCACACATATTGTTCATCTTCTAAAGTATAACAACAAGCAAATAATAGTAACTTAATGTCGTATAAACGGGTATTTACAAGGAATGCATGTTCTTTCTACAGGCACAATAAGTTATGTTATGAATTGCAATCCTGAAGTATCATAAATTAATACTTTTTCAAAAGTTTAAGTCGTTCAATTATTGTACGAGTAATTAGAACAGGTTACGATAAGTGTTAACTTGTAAACCCTTCACAATGAACACTGTATAGGAAACTTCATTATATCTTTATTTTCACCAACTTTCCCTTCACGCACAGAAGCATACAGTCACTATATACACTCCATCATTGTAACCTGAACTTCATAAAATCCCTACAGATAACTTGTTTAATAATAACTGCTTTAAAGATATGAGCCATAAGCGCATCTTCCATATCCTTCATAGCCACAAGTAGTTCATTGAGGATCCCTGAATATCTTAGTGATTTGAAAACGAATAACTATTAAGACCGGTATCACTTATGTAACAGATGTAGTGGTTGTAGGGCGCAGCTGCTAGCTACTAATCGACAGAAAGCTGATACTCATTTTAAGTAGTCTGACATTTTATACTATTCTTCGGGACCCGATGAACACTGATGTCAACATAATCTGATGCCATTTTATGCACTGAGCAATTACGGTCATCTGAAACTCCACGTGCAAATGTGAATTAAACTAGTATCACATCTTCGCCTAAGCAATTTTAACTAGGAACTTCATCAAACTAGATATAATCACCAGGAAATTCAGCAGCCTGTCTCATTCATAGCATGATCTCTTCGCAATAACAACAAGGTACGAAAACAACGAGTGAACACAATGAATCCAAAAAACACCAATTGATATGACACACCACACATATATACAAACAGTACAAACAAACTCGCGGATCATGTCTTGATGGAATTCCTTTGAAGAATCGCAGGACTTACACCAGTACGCCTACAACCCTTCACAGGTTGACGATTGTAAGTTGTGGAATGTCCGGACACACACAAGATTAACCAACAATTACATCAATTGGAACTCACACAACTATTTAACACAAACATATGTACAATCAACACATCAAATGTTGTGGATTCTGACACGACAAACTACCCTTGAAGAACTGTAGGACTTACAGCAGTACGACTACATTCCTTCTCAGGTTGATGATCCAAGTGGAAGTCGTCCGGACACAAACAGAATTACCAACGGCTAGATGACAGATGATATCAATTCAGTATATACAAGATGAATATATGTACAAAATCACACACCAAGCACATTGGACTGCTCATTGATGCGCTACCCTTTGAAGAATTGTAGGACTTACAGCAGTACGCCTACAACCCCTCTCAGGTTGACGCACTAGGTTGGAAAATCGTCGCAGAGTCTATTTGCTGACCTCCTTCTATCGTCTATATCCTCAACTCTGAGCGGCAACACGCCCATGTCATTGTATCGTAGAATATAGATGACGAACAAACACACGACGTATCTGACCAACCAAGCTCGGGTACAGAGTAATTTACACCGAAGATAATAACATTCAAATAGTAACTTGAAACTAGAAATGCCTTTATTCGTGCAAGTCAGTTTAACAATTACCCTCTCATACACACTTGGCTTATCCTCATTAAACGGAGCAATATCTTTCGTCTTTTCAAATGCACCCATACTAGCATAGTCATTGCACAAGATAATTGAGATCATGGACGTCCCTTTCATTGTGGATGACAACACCAACGACGACTGACTGATACCAGTTGATGAACCTAGCGGTGAACCAGAAGCTGTTCTTGTTCGGCCTTTAGAAGCTTGTCTAACTGCAAGATTACCACCACTGCTGTCTTTCACTACTACTTCGGGTTTAGCACTACCATCTGATGATAGGTGGGCTACACGCTGATCAATTACACTGACGGTTTGACAAGTATCCATACCTTCTGCAACCACATCTGCTCTTAATTCTACTTCACGTTCAAGTTGTACAGAAGCTTTGTTCGACTCAGTAGTAGTAGTAGGCATTTCGCTCGTCCCATCATGATCAGCCAAAGACGAAAGTGCACTATCATGATCATTGTCACAAATATTCACTTTGCCCTCATCTATCTGGTCGACTTCATAATTTCAAACTCTTTATTAACAGCAGTAGATGACTTGGGTTCTTTCTCACAAATCCCTAAGGATTTTATACCTTCACTCTGACTAGTAATACCTTGTAAACTTGTGGAGTCAGAACTGCAATCTGAAGCAGCAACTCTATTCTGTGACACTCTATTCAACAATGGCTTACTAGTTGCAACTACAGACTTCTTGACCGCACCGTTATCGTCACACATTTCGGAGTAAGGCCTGGAGTTTACATTTAGCTTATCACTGAACTTGCTCACTGGTTCACAGTTCACCTTTTTATGCACCCCTTGCAAACGTGTAAAACAACCGTGTTTGTCTTGCATCTTGTAACTTATCTGTTGAGGATGTACTACGAAACCTGTTACACTCACTAGGTCTATATGCATTTCTAGATATCATGGAGCCTTCTCGATATCCACCTCTCTGAGGCCCTTTCGTCATCAATGATTGCATTTTACCCTCAGACTGCTCTATTCTAGGGGTGAGATTCAATATACTGGCAAAATTGCTCATCGATTGATTGACACTATCTTTTACTAGTTTCAGGATATCATCAAATTTCGGCTCAAT
The DNA here is from genome assembly GCA_944472135.2 of Trichobilharzia regenti. Lineage (NCBI taxonomy): Eukaryota > Metazoa > Platyhelminthes > Trematoda > Strigeidida > Schistosomatidae > Trichobilharzia > Trichobilharzia regenti. Next base: position 129,581,210 of record OX235262.1, on the reverse strand, counting down.
ATCTTCATCCTCCATACGGAAGCTTATCTTCACCCACTTCCTTTGCAGTCGAGTAGGTAGGCGTCTTGCTATTACTTCTAGTATAAAACTCGAGTTGAGGTCATTTATGCAATTCATCGAAATCAAGGTATTCTTATAAGTCATAAGATTATCTAGAAACTTAGTAAGTGCCTTGGAGTCATCTTGAAGTTGACTGCCGTTACCTTTGACAGCTTCGTATACATTCCTTACAATCATTGAAGGTCTTCCAAACCTTTGACGTAATATGCTCATAGCCTCAGCGTATCCCTCATTAGGGGGCATGAGCTTACAGCACTGCATAGCTCTTGCAGCATCTCCAGTGCAATACCTCATCAAATACATTAACTTCACTTCATCACTTAATAAAAAAATACTCAGCATGATCTCAAACTACTTTACAAATTGTAAATAATCAGCCGGGTTTCCATCGAAACACCGTGGTTCAAATTAAGGGAGTTTGATGTTCCTATTACCCCTGGACGGCGAAACAGTAACATCAACCATGTCAAGTTAAACATCAGACACATCGTTACAATTAACAGACAAGTCAACATGACTCACTTTCCTGTTTGCTTCCAATACGTTCTGTCCCTTCTTTGACCCAGGCATTGTTGAACTTGACCCAATTCCAAAAACGTTCCAGATATTGCTTGTTCAAAGAGGACTTGGCCGGCACCAGGAAAGATGAACGGTGACTATCCAAACTGTCACCAACGGTCCAAAACCGTTGAAAACTGACTTCAACTGTCAGAAACTGTCAGCCACGTCTCGTAAACCGTTAATGCCCAGCTCTTGCTGCACTCGGGCTCACGCTGTCGCTTGAAGTTTCTCAGAAACGCTCAGTAATAACGGACGAAAAAACCAAAACACCAATTGGCGACTCGAGGATTCTTTATTGTAACACCAACATATAAACACTGTTACAACTAAGGTCTGTAAACAAATATTGCAATAATAAATCACAATATTACTTCTGACAGTTGTCTACTGACTTCTTTCTGAACAGCGACCGATGAGACGATGACTGTCGTATTGATGCCTCCGCGAAAATTGAGGAAGTTGGTTTTGAGCAAACAACCATGAATTGATCGTTCAATCTTCAACTACATTGGAAAGTATCGTTGAGTTAGCTTGTGAATACAAAAACTGTCCATATGACACGTAGCATTAATAAAAGATTTTTTTATAAAAACAGAAGGGGTAGTTCGCCAGGGCATAGCAGATTCAAAGGTGGGAGTGTGGTGACTGCTATTTAGCGGATATGATGGTGGGGACTTAAGAGAACCACCCTTATCTGTGGGAATGCACTCTACTGCTAAGGCTCCTGAGGAATGAATTACTCCAAAAAATAAGAATAAAAAATAAATGCTGCCTGTATGTCACAGCTTGTGTACAAACTCTGAGAAAATGGCTCATAGTACGATTTCTCTACTTCAGGAGGACATCTAACTGTATAAATCAGAACAACAGCATAAATCAGTATTACTATACTTCCTCTTTTCTTCTAAATAACGTATGTACTTTGGCATTTGGATTTCACTTCTTAAGTTATTATTCCCAATATTACCCTATATAAGAGCGAAAACCATAATTCGTTTCGCCCCAATTTTTACTTTTTTTATTGTTATCCTATACTCCAGTTGTTGTTTACTACTATAAACCTAAACTAACCGTTAGTATGTAACACTATAAAACTCAATGACTAGAAATTCCTAGTAATAATAAAGGAGAATAAACCCTGCGGTTATCGCATATTGTTTACTTAAATTATTATTATCTGCTGGCTTCCTGTCTCCTTCTGTTTTCTTCACTTCTCGAAGGTACTGAATCGAAGCACTGCAAATGAACAGTTATCCCGCTTTCTACATTTGTATTACTTGAGCGGTATCCAGAATATTGTTAGCACTTACGATGAACAACGGAACAAATTCCATTCTGAATTCTGTTCAACATCACAAAGTTAACTTTGCGACCAATCGGTCCCTTGTATCTGCTAATACCAATATAATGCTGTACTTACCATCTAATGTGGATTTTTATAAACTTTCGAACTCTTATTGATTGATAAAATGATAATAATAACGGTCTGCATCCAGTGTGTCCTACTCTAGCACCTGTATATCACCTCTCTTCTTACCTTCCATTAACGCAAAAGTTCATAATTCCCGCATGAATCTGACTCACTATTAGTATATTAAATATTATAATTTAGACTTAAACCAAAGTCTTATATTCTATTCTTATAAAGTTTCTAGAGGTCATTTTCCAATTTTTAATTTCATAAAACAGTGTTCAATTTCAGACTGCACTTGTCTAATATGATCATGTGTGCACAAACGGTATGTGAACCATGTAAATGCTTAATTTATGTGAAATATATTATATTATTAAACTGACCATTGACTTTCGTCCTTTCAAACAGGCTGATAGTCGATGCAAAAGACACGTGAGTTTATAGGCATCCCTTTCATTGTGGATGGCAACACCAACGGTGACCGAGTGATACCAGTTGATGAACCTAGCGGTGGATCAGAAGCTGTTGTTGTTCGAGTTTTATTAGGTTGTTTAACTGTAAGATTACCACTATTTCTGCCCTTTACTATTAGCTCCGGTTTGGCACTAGCATCTGATGATAGGTGGGCTACACGCTGATCAATTACACTGACGGTCTCACAAGTATCCATACCTTCTGCAACTGCATCTGCATTCAATTCTACTACACGTTGTAGTTGTACAGAACCTTTGTTCAACTCAGCAGTAGTAGGCATTCCCCTCATCTCATCATGATCAACCATAGACAAAAGTGTACTATCATGAACATTATCACAATAATTCACTTTACCGTCGTCTATCTGTTTGACCTCATCATTTTCAAACTCTTTATTAACAGCAGTAGACAATTTGGGTTCGTCCTAATGAATCCTTAAAGGTTTTATACCTTGTAAACTTGTGGAGTCAGAACTGCCCCCTGAGACTGTAACTCTCTTCTCCTGCACAAACTGCAGTGTCGTCTGTGACACTCTATTCAACAATGGCTTACCAGTTGCAACTACAGGCTTCTTCACTACACCATTATCGTCACACAATTCGGAGTCAGACCTTGATGACGCTGATTTCACATTTAGCTTACTACTAAACTTAGTCACTTCCCCACAGTTCACCTTTGTATGCACTTATTGCAAACGCGTAAAACACAACCGTGTTTGTCTCGCAATTTGTAACCTATCTGTTGGCGATGTCCCACGAAAGCTGTTACACTGACTAAGTTTATATGGATTACTAGACACCATAGAGCCTTCTCGATATCCACATGCCTGAGACCCTTTCGTCATCAACGATTGAGTTTCGCTCTCAGACTGCTCTATTCTAGGGGTGAGATGCAAAAGACTGGCAAACTTGCTCATAGATTCATTGACACTGTCGTTTACCAGTTTCAGAATATCATCAAACTTTGGCTTGATACCTCCATCCTCCATACGGGAGCTTATCTTCACCCACTTCCTTTGCAGTCCAGTAGGTAGGCGCCTCGCATATTACCTCTATGACGGAACTTGAGTTCAAATCACTCATACAATTCACCGAAATCAACGTATTCTTGTAAGTCATCAGATTATCCAAAAACTCAGAGAGTGCCTTGAAGTCATCCTGTAATTGACCACCATTACCTTTAACAGCCTCGAATAATTTCCTTACAATCATCGAAGTTCTTCCGAATCTTTGACGCAGTATACTCACAGCCTCAGGGTATCCTTCGTTAGAGGGCATAAACTTACAGCACTGTATAGCTCTTGAAGCAACTCCAGTGGAGTACCTCATCAAATACATCAACTTCACTTCATCATTTCATAAAAAACTACTCAACATGATTTCAAATTCCCTTACAAACTGTAAATAATCAGTTGGGTTTCCGTCGAAACACCGTGGTTCAAATTTGGGCCTATTGTCCCTAGACTGCGAAACATGAACAGCAAATTCATCATGCTGAGCATCAAACACATCGTTACAATTAACAGACAAGTCAACATGACTCACTTTCCTGTTTGCTTCCAATACGTTCTGTCCCTTCTTTGACCCAGGCATTGTTGAACTTGACCCAATTCCAAAAACGTTCCAGATATTGCTTGTTCAAAGAGGACTTGGCCGGCACCAGGAAAGATGAACGGTGACTATCCAAACTGTCACCAACGGTCCAAAACCGTTGAAAACTGACTTCAACTGTCAGAAACTGTCAGCCACGTCTCGTAAACCGTTAATGCCCAGCTCTTGCTGCACTCGGGCTCACGCTGTCGCTTGAAGTTTCTCAGAAACGCTCAGTAATAACGGACGAAAAAACCAAAACACCAATTGGCGACTCGAGGATTCTTTATTGTAACACCAACATATAAACACTGTTACAACTAAGGTCTGTAAACAAATATTGCAATAATAAATCACAATATTACTTCTGACAGTTGTCTACTGACTTCTTTCTGAACAGCGACCGATGAGACGATGACTGTCGTATTGATGCCTCCGCGAAAATTGAGGAAGTTGGTTTTGAGCAAACAACCATGAATTGATCGTTCAATCTTCAACTACATTGGAAAGTATCGTTGAGTTAGCTTGTGAATACAAAAACTGTCCATATGACACGTAGCATTAATAAAAGATTTTTTTATAAAAACAGAAGGGGTAGTTCGCCAGGGCATAGCAGATTCAAAGGTGGGAGTGTGGTGACTGCTATTTAGCGGATATGATGGTGGGGACTTAAGAGAACCACCCTTATCTGTGGGAATGCACTCTACTGCTAAGGCTCCTGAGGAATGAATTACTCCAAAAAATAAGAATAAAAAATAAATGCTGCCTGTATGTCACAGCTTGTGTACAAACTCTGAGAAAATGGCTCATAGTACGATTTCTCTACTTCAGGAGGACATCTAACTGTATAAATCAGAACAACAGCATAAATCAGTATTACTATACTTCCTCTTTCCTTCTAAATAACGTATGTACTTTGGCATTTGGATTTCACTTCTTAAGTTATTATTCCCAATATTACCCTATATAAGAGCGAAAACCATAATTCGTTTCGCCCCAATTTTTACTTTTTTTATTGTTATCCTATACTCCAGTTGTTGTTTACTACTATAAACCTAAACTAACCGTTAGTATGTAACACTATAAAACTCAATGACTAGAAATTCCTAGTAATAATAAAGGAGAATAAACCCTGCGGTTATCGCATATTGTTTACTTAAATTATTATTATCTGCTGGCTTCCTGTCTCCTTCTGTTTTCTTCACTTCTCGAAGGTACTGAATCGAAGCACTGCAAATGAACAGTTATCCCGCTTTCTACATTTGTATTACTTGAGCGGTATCCAGAATATTGTTAGCACTTACGATGAACAACGGAACAAATTCCATTCTGAATTCTGTTCAACATCACAAAGTTAACTTTGCGACCAATCGGTCCCTTGTATCTGCTAATACCAATATAATGCTGTACTTACCATCTAATGTGGATTTTTATAAACTTTCGAACTCTTATTGATTGATAAAATGATAATAATAACGGTCTGCATCCAGTGTGTCCTACTCTAGCACCTGTATATCACCTCTCTTCTTACCTTCCATTAACGCAAAAGTTCATAATTCCCGCATGAATCTGACTCACTATTAGTATATTAAATATTATAATTTAGACTTAAACCAAAGTCTTATATTCTATTCTTATAAAGTTTCTAGAGGTCATTTTCCAATTTTTAATTTCATAAAACAGTGTTCAATTTCAGACTGCACTTGTCTAATATGATCATGTGTGCACAAACGGTATGTGAACCATGTAAATGCTTAATTTATGTGAAATATATTATATTATTAAACTGACCATTGACTTTCGTCCTTTCAAACAGGCTGATAGTCGATGCAAAAGACACGTGAGTTTATAGGCATCCCTTTCATTGTGGATGGCAACACCAACGGTGACCGAGTGATACCAGTTGATGAACCTAGCGGTGGATCAGAAGCTGTTGTTGTTCGAGTTTTATTAGGTTGTTTAACTGTAAGATTACCACTATTTCTGCCCTTTACTATTAGCTCCGGTTTGGCACTAGCATCTGATGATAGGTGGGCTACACGCTGATCAATTACACTGACGGTCTCACAAGTATCCATACCTTCTGCAACTGCATCTGCATTCAATTCTACTACACGTTGTAGTTGTACAGAACCTTTGTTCAACTCAGCAGTAGTAGGCATTCCCCTCATCTCATCATGATCAACCATAGACAAAAGTGTACTATCATGAACATTATCACAATAATTCACTTTACCGTCGTCTATCTGTTTGACCTCATCATTTTCAAACTCTTTATTAACAGCAGTAGACAATTTGGGTTCGTCCTAATGAATCCTTAAAGGTTTTATACCTTGTAAACTTGTGGAGTCAGAACTGCCCCCTGAGACTGTAACTCTCTTCTCCTGCACAAACTGCAGTGTCGTCTGTGACACTCTATTCAACAATGGCTTACCAGTTGCAACTACAGGCTTCTTCACTACACCATTATCGTCACACAATTCGGAGTCAGACCTTGATGACGCTGATTTCACATTTAGCTTACTACTAAACTTAGTCACTTCCCCACAGTTCACCTTTGTATGCACTTATTGCAAACGCGTAAAACACAACCGTGTTTGTCTCGCAATTTGTAACCTATCTGTTGGCGATGTCCCACGAAAGCTGTTACACTGACTAAGTTTATATGGATTACTAGACACCATAGAGCCTTCTCGATATCCACATGCCTGAGACCCTTTCGTCATCAACGATTGAGTTTCGCTCTCAGACTGCTCTATTCTAGGGGTGAGATGCAAAAGACTGGCAAACTTGCTCATAGATTCATTGACACTGTCGTTTACCAGTTTCAGAATATCATCAAACTTTGGCTTGATACCTCCATCCTCCATACGGGAGCTTATCTTCACCCACTTCCTTTGCAGTCCAGTAGGTAGGCGCCTCGCATATTACCTCTATGACGGAACTTGAGTTCAAATCACTCATACAATTCACCGAAATCAACGTATTCTTGTAAGTCATCAGATTATCCAAAAACTCAGAGAGTGCCTTGAAGTCATCCTGTAATTGACCACCATTACCTTTAACAGCCTCGAATAATTTCCTTACAATCATCGAAGTTCTTCCGAATCTTTGACGCAGTATACTCACAGCCTCAGGGTATCCTTCGTTAGAGGGCATAAACTTACAGCACTGTATAGCTCTTGAAGCAACTCCAGTGGAGTACCTCATCAAATACATCAACTTCACTTCATCATTTCATAAAAAACTACTCAACATGATTTCAAATTCCCTTACAAACTGTAAATAATCAGTTGGGTTTCCGTCGAAACACCGTGGTTCAAATTTGGGCCTATTGTCCCTAGACTGCGAAACATGAACAGCAAATTCATCATGCTGAGCATCAAACACATCGTTACAATTAACAGACAAGTCAACATGACTCACTTTCCTGTTTGCTTCCAATACGTTCTGTCCCTTCTTTGACCCAGGCATTGTTGAACTTGACCCAATTCCAAAAACGTTCCAGATATTGCTTGTTCAAAGAGGACTTGGCCGGCACCAGGAAAGATGAACGGTGACTATCCAAACTGTCACCAACGGTCCAAAACCGTTGAAAACTGACTTCAACTGTCAGAAACTGTCAGCCACGTCTCGTAAACCGTTAATGCCCAGCTCTTGCTGCACTCGGGCTCACGCTGTCGCTTGAAGTTTCTCAGAAACGCTCAGTAATAACGGACGAAAAAACCAAAACACCAATTGGCGACTCGAGGATTCTTTATTGTAACACCAACATATAAACACTGTTACAACTAAGGTCTGTAAACAAATATTGCAATAATAAATCACAATATTACTTCTGACAGTTGTCTACTGACTTCTTTCTGAACAGCGACCGATGAGACGATGACTGTCGTATTGATGCCTCCGCGAAAATTGAGGAAGTTGGTTTTGAGCAAACAACCATGAATTGATCGTTCAATCTTCAACTACATTGGAAAGTATCGTTGAGTTAGCTTGTGAATACAAAAACTGTCCATATGACACGTAGCATTAATAAAAGATTTTTTTATAAAAACAGAAGGGGTAGTTCGCCAGGGCATAGCAGATTCAAAGGTGGGAGTGTGGTGACTGCTATTTAGCGGATATGATGGTGGGGACTTAAGAGAACCACCCTTATCTGTGGGAATGCACTCTACTGCTAAGGCTCCTGAGGAATGAATTACTCCAAAAAATAAGAATAAAAAATAAATGCTGCCTGTATGTCACAGCTTGTGTACAAACTCTGAGAAAATGGCTCATAGTACGATTTCTCTACTTCAGGAGGACATCTAACTGTATAAATCAGAACAACAGCATAAATCAGTATTACTATACTTCCTCTTTTCTTCTAAATAACGTATGTACTTTGGCATTTGGATTTCACTTCTTAAGTTATTATTCCCAATATTACCCTATATAAGAGCGAAAACCATAATTCGTTTCGCCCCAATTTTTACTTTTTTTATTGTTATCCTATACTCCAGTTGTTGTTTACTACTATAAACCTAAACTAACCGTTAGTATGTAACACTATAAAACTCAATGACTAGAAATTCCTAGTAATAATAAAGGAGAATAAACCCTGCGGTTATCGCATATTGTTTACTTAAATTATTATTATCTGCTGGCTTCCTGTCTCCTTCTGTTTTCTTCACTTCTCGAAGGTACTGAATCGAAGCACTGCAAATGAACAGTTATCCCGCTTTCTACATTTGTATTACTTGAGCGGTATCCAGAATATTGTTAGCACTTACGATGAACAACGGAACAAATTCCATTCTGAATTCTGTTCAACATCACAAAGTTAACTTTGCGACCAATCGGTCCCTTGTATCTGCTAATACCAATATAATGCTGTACTTACCATCTAATGTGGATTTTTATAAACTTTCGAACTCTTATTGATTGATAAAATGATAATAATAACGGTCTGCATCCAGTGTGTCCTACTCTAGCACCTGTATATCACCTCTCTTCTTACCTTCCATTAACGCAAAAGTTCATAATTCCCGCATGAATCTGACTCACTATTAGTATATTAAATATTATAATTTAGACTTAAACCAAAGTCTTATATTCTATTCTTATAAAGTTTCTAGAGGTCATTTTCCAATTTTTAATTTCATAAAACAGTGTTCAATTTCAGACTGCACTTGTCTAATATGATCATGTGTGCACAAACGGTATGTGAACCATGTAAATGCTTAATTTATGTGAAATATATTATATTATTAAACTGACCATTGACTTTCGTCCTTTCAAACAGGCTGATAGTCGATGCAAAAGACACGTGAGTTTATAGGCATCCCTTTCATTGTGGATGGTAACACCAACGGTGACCGAGTGATACCAGTTGATGAACCTAGCGGTGGATCAGAAGCTGTTGTTGTTCGAGTTTTATTAGGTTGTTTAACTGTAAGATTACCACTATTTCTGCCCTTTACTATTAGCTCCGGTTTGGCACTAGCATCTGATGATAGGTGGGCTACACGCTGATCAATTACACTGACGGTCTCACAAGTATCCATACCTTCTGCAACTGCATCTGCATTCAATTCTACTACACGTTGTAGTTGTACAGAACCTTTGTTCAACTCAGCAGTAGTAGGCATTCCCCTCATCTCATCATGATCAACCATAGACAAAAGTGTACTATCATGAACATTATCACAATAATTCACTTTACCGTCGTCTATCTGTTTGACCTCATCATTTTCAAACTCTTTATTAACAGCAGTAGACAATTTGGGTTCGTCCTAATGAATCCTTAAAGGTTTTATACCTTGTAAACTTGTGGAGTCAGAACTGCCCCCTGAGACTGTAACTCTCTTCTCCTGCACAAACTGCAGTGTCGTCTGTGACACTCTATTCAACAATGGCTTACCAGTTGCAACTACAGGCTTCTTCACTACACCATTATCGTCACACAATTCGGAGTCAGACCTTGATGACGCTGATTTCACATTTAGCTTACTACTAAACTTAGTCACTTCCCCACAGTTCACCTTTGTATGCACTTATTGCAAACGCGTAAAACACAACCGTGTTTGTCTCGCAATTTGTAACCTATCTGTTGGCGATGTCCCACGAAAGCTGTTACACTGACTAAGTTTATATGGATTACTAGACACCATAGAGCCTTCTCGATATCCACATGCCTGAGACCCTTTCGTCATCAACGATTGAGTTTCGCTCTCAGACTGCTCTATTCTAGGGGTGAGATGCAAAAGACTGGCAAACTTGCTCATAGATTCATTGACACTGTCGTTTACCAGTTTCAGAATATCATCAAACTTTGGCTTGATACCTCCATCCTCCATACGGGAGCTTATCTTCACCCACTTCCTTTGCAGTCCAGTAGGTAGGCGCCTCGCATATTACCTCTATGACGGAACTTGAGTTCAAATCACTCATACAATTCACCGAAATCAACGTATTCTTGTAAGTCATCAGATTATCCAAAAACTCAGAGAGTGCCTTGAAGTCATCCTGTAATTGACCACCATTACCTTTAACAGCCTCGAATAATTTCCTTACAATCATCGAAGTTCTTCCGAATCTTTGACGCAGTATACTCACAGCCTCAGGGTATCCTTCGTTAGAGGGCATAAACTTACAGCACTGTATAGCTCTTGAAGCAACTCCAGTGGAGTACCTCATCAAATACATCAACTTCACTTCATCATTTCATAAAAAACTACTCAACATGATTTCAAATTCCCTTACAAACTGTAAATAATCAGTTGGGTTTCCGTCGAAACACCGAGGTTCAAATTTGGGCCTATTGTCCCTAGACTGCAAAACATGAACAGCAAATTCATCATGCTGAGCATCAAACACATCGTTACACGTAACAGATAAGTCAACATGACTCACTTTCCTGTTTGCTTCCAATACGTTCTGTCCCTTCTTTGACCCAGACATCATTGAACGTGACTAAAAATTCCAGAAAAGTTCGAAATGGTACTTGTCCAAAGATGACCTGCGTGCACAAGGAAGGACGAATTTAAACTATCAAAAACTACCAGAAACATTCACACACTATCACAAACTGTCGGAAGCTTTCACAAACTTTCAATTTCCTGCTCTTACTACGCTGGACCTCACTCTGTCCCTGGAAGACTTTCAGAAACATTCTGTATTAACCAACGCGAAAACCAGAACACTGATTGGTGACTCAAGAATCCTTATTCTTACGCCAACATGTAACCAACAATAAGGTTATTACACAAGGTCTAGGAATAAATGTTATAACAATAAGTCACGATAATACTTCTGATGGTTTTTTATCTTCTGAACAGTGGACGATGAGATGATGACTGCACTGTCGATGACTCCCGCGGAGAATTTCGGAGGAGTATGGTTTGAGCAAACAAACATGAATTGATCGTACAATCTTCAACTACATTGACACAGCATATTCCTCGTATTGGTCATTAATTCTAGGAAACCAGTCCGACCTACCGATGTATGTGAATGAGTGTTTGAATTCGTTTGGACATAGCAGGATAAAGGCCAATTCTACGTGAACATGGGGGAAAAGTGTTTCCAGCTGCGAGAATGTTTTTAAGGTTGACATTTTGAGCCTGCCTACTCTCACCCTCTGGCATGCTATGCACCGTCTCGCCCACCTCTGCACATCCCGTTGTAGATTTGTCCACATATATCTTACCAAGGTTGCCTTATCTGAAAGATGTGCTCCAGGATGGGATAACAACTGAAATTCACTAAGTTTGGATTCCTCATAACTTAAGGGAAGAATAGTTTGATGTGTAGCAGTATATGAAGTTACCATATCCAGGAGATGATACGTGTGAAGGTTTGAAACCAGAGCCACTTGAAGGGAGGAAATGCTAAAGACTGTTGTTGTTCTCTTCATTCCTCGAATGGTTTGTGGGTTCGGACTATTTTTATCAGGCATTTCCTACTTCATACTCGCTTGTCGATAATATGAGAAGATTCGTTTGTGAGCTTGAGTTCTGATTTCGACAAGTTACAATCATCATTCACTCGAAGTTTTCGGTATTGTATCCTAACGACTAATACTCAGAATCACTACGAGTCAAAGTGTCTTCGTGTTTAGGTGATATGATGTGATGATCCGTGCATTTCAGTAGGATGAATGATAAGCCTATTTAACCTGTAAAGGGTGATATCATTATATTTATTCTGGGCTCAGTTGTACTTCGGTTCCGAGAGGATGCACTTTCGAGTTTAGTCACTTCCTGAGATACTTTTGGGATACTAACAACCACTGAATCTGCTGAGAATCTTAGAGGTGTACACGCAGTGCGTTTGTGTGATAAAGATGGCTTAATTGACTCGTGGATCAGTGAAGCTAGTGCAAATGTGCACACCTAGTATTTTTTTTATATTTACAGCTTGATTCCACATTGTATTTTTGGTACAAGTATGGAATTTTGCAATGAAGTCGTGTGTGTGTGTTCAGGAGCAACCCTTCCCACGTGGGTGGGAGTACTCAAAGTTTATGTCTACTTTCTCAGTTGATCGCCATGAAGGACAGTACTCCGAATCTGTTACCTTCAGAATGCTTATGATACTTTGGGATAAAAACGCATCGGAATTACGACATATCACCTATATACTAATAGCCTTGTGGAACTTTTTCACTGGCAAAATAAGGCTTCTCTTGTGACAGTCAACAATGTAAAACAGACTGTTTCCTCTCTATTAGCCTTTCGCTACACACTGTCCACTCTCAACTTTCATTTACGGTGCACAGAAACAGTTTGAGAAACCAATGGAACACCTGCTCCGATAGATTGTCGGTTAAGTTTTTCATGCATTCGCATCTACGCACAGAATCGTGAATACTCATGGTGCACAAATGGAATAACACCAGCTCATATGCCGAGTTGAATAGCACTGCTGATCTGAGGTGGTCGGGACTACACACACGTTTTTGTGAATTGTGGTCCGAGAAAATTCCTCCACAAACTTCCTAAGCTGAACCATACAACTTTTTATAGAGAAAGGAAGCATTTCTTGTCATTTACGGATGAGATGAGTGTCAGCTCTTTGGTGTCTGTTTGATGAGAGCACTGGGTTAACAGACACAAGTCACACAACAGTATGAAGACACCGAGAAGAGTGTGCATGGTGATGGGGGAAGTCATGAAACTGTTCGACTGCAGTGCTATAAGAAAATATTAATAGAGTAAAAGGAGTCTCTCCTGTTATGAATACTGAGTAGCTTGCATAATAGGATGTGGAGAATATGTGGGTGACCAAGGAAGTTCGTCAAGTCAATTGAACACAGTCATTTCATCGTCAACGATCAAAATGTTTATCCATGCGGACTGGAACACATGGTGGCCAATATGAATTTTAAGGAACAAGAGTTGGACCTGCGGTTCGCACATTACCATTAGCATCCATCCTGTTGAAGGAAAGAGACGTTGTCAATGGAGTTGAAGATTGAACGATCAATTCTTGGTTGTTTGCTCAAAATCAACTTCCTCGATTTTCGCGGAGGCATCAATACGACAGTCATCGTCTCATCGGTCGCTGTTCAGAAAGAAGACTGAAACATCGTCAGAAGTAACAACGATTTATTATTGTAATATTTGTTTACAGACCTTAGTTTGCTTAGTTCGCTTATTCCTTTTATATGTTGGTGTAACAATAAACAAATATCAAACGGCAGATCGGTGTTTTGGTTTTTGCGTCCGTTATAACTAAGCGTTTCTGAGAAATCTTCTAAGAACAGCGTGGGCCCGAGCGTAGCGAGAGCTGGGCATTAACGGTTTATGAGACTTTGCTGACAGTTTCTGACGATAGAAACAGATCTGGCGGATTGAAACAGTTGGTGAAAGTTTGGATAGTCGCCGTTCATTTTTCCTGGTGCCGGTCAAGTCCTCTTTGAACAAGCAATATCTGGAACTTTTTGGAATTTGGTCAAGTTCAACAATGCCTGGGTCAAAGAAGGGACAGAGTGTCTTGGATGCAAACAGGAAAGTAAGTCATGGTGACTTGTCTGTTAATTGTAACGATGTGTCTGATGTTAAGCATGACATGGTTGATGTTACTGTTTCGCCGTTCAGGGATAATAGGAACATCAAACTCCCTAAATTAGAACCACGATGTTTTGATGGAAACCCGGCTGATTATTTACAATTTGTAAAGGAGTTTGAGATCATGTTGAGTGGTTTTTTATTAAATGATGAATTGAAATTGATGTATTTGATGAGATATTGCACTGGAGATGCTGCAAGAGCTATACAGTGTTGTAAGTTTATGAAGCCAAAGGAGGGCTACGATGAGGCTATGAGCATATTACGCCAAAGGTTTGGAAGACCCTCGATGATTGCAGGGAAATTATTCGAGGCTGTTAAGGGTAATGGTGGTCAGTTACAGGATGACTCCCAGGCACTCACTGAGTTTTTAGATAATTTGCTAATTTACAAGAATGGAATGATTTCGATGAATCGAATGAGTGACCTCAACTCGAGTTTTATACTAGAAGTAATAGCAAGACGTCTACCTACTCGACTGCAAAGGAAGTGGGTGAAGATAAGCTCCCGTATGGAGGATGAGGGTATCGAGCCAAAGTTTGATGATATCCTGAAACTGGTAAATACTAGTGTCAATCAATCTATGAGCAAGTTCGCCAGTCTGTTAGATCTCACCCATAGAATAGAGCAGTCTGAGGGTAAAACGCACTCATTGATGACGAATAAGCCTCAGAGAGGTGGATATCGAGAAGGCTCCATGATGTCTAGTAATGCATATAGATCTAGTGAGTGTAACAGGTTTCGTAGTACATCCTCAACAGATAAGTTGCAAGATGCAAGACAAACACGGTTGTGTTGTACTCGTTTGCAAGAGGTGCATACAAAGGTGAACTGTGAACCAGTGAGCAAGTTCAGTGATAAGCTAAATGTAAACTCCAGGCCTGACTCCGAATTGTGTGACGATAACGGTGCGGTGAAGAAGTCTGTAGTTGCAACTGGTAAGCCGTTGCTGAATAGAGTGTCACAGAATAGAGTTACTGCTTCAGAGTGGAGTTCTGACTCCAAAAGTTTACAAAGTATAACTAGTCAGAGTGAAGATGTAAAACCTTTAATGATTTGTGAGGAGGAACCAAAATTGTCTACTTCTGTTATTAAAGAGTTTGAAAATGATGAACTTGACGGTAAATTGAATATATGTGATAATGATCATGATAGTGCAGATTTGTCTTTGGTTGATCATGATGAAATGGAGGGATATGCCTACTACTGCTAAGTTAAATAAAGGTTCTGTACAACTTGAACGTGAAGTAGAATTGAACGCAGATGCAGTTGCAGAAGGCATGCATACTTGTGAGACCGTCAGTGTAATTGATCAGCATGTAGCCCACCTATCATCAGATGATAGTGCTAAACCCGAACTAGTAGTGAAAGACAGCAGTGGTGGTAATCTTGCAGTTGGACAACTATCTGAGAGCCGAACAAGAACAGCTTCTGATCCACCACTAAGTTCATCACCTTGTGTCACTCAGTCATCGTTGGTGTTTTCATCCACAATGAAACAGATGCCCATCAACTCAAGTATCTTGTGCAATGACTATGGTAGTATCAGTTCGTTTGAAAGGACGAATATCAATGGTCAGTTTAGTGTGGATAAGCCAAGTGTAAAGGAGAGAGTTATTGTTAAATTGACTTGCACGAATAAAGGCATTTCTAGTTTCAAGTTACTATTTGAATGTTATTATCTTTGGTGTAAATTACTCTGTTTCTACACTTGGTTGATGAGATATGTCGTGTGTTTGTTGGTCATCTATATTCTACGATACAATGACATGGGCGTGTTGCCGTTCAGATTTGAGGATATAGCTGATAGAAGGAAGTTAGCAAATGAACTCTGCGACGATTTTCCAACCTAGGGCGTCAACCTGAGAAGGGTTGTAGGCGTACTGGTGTAAGTCCTACAGTTCTTCAAAGGGTAGCGCATCAATGAGCAGTCCAATGTGCTTGGTGTATGATCTTGTACATATGTTCATATTGTATATACTGAATTGATATCATCTGTCATCTAGCTGTTGGTAATTCTGTTTGTGTCCGGACGACTTCCACTTGGATCATCAACCTGAGAAGGAATGTAGGCGTACTGCTGTAAGTCCTACAGTTCTTCAAGGGTAGTTTGTCGTGTCAGAATCCACAACATTTGATGTGTTGATTGTACATATGTTTGTGTTAAATAGTTGTGTGAGTTCCAATTGATGTAATTGTTGGTTAATCTTGTTTGTGTCCGGACATTCCACAACTTACAATCGTCAACCTGTGAAGGGTTGCAGGCGTACTGGTGTAAGTCCTGCAATTCTTCAAAGGAATTCCATCAAGACATGATCGGCGAGGTTGTTTGTACTATTTGTGTATACGTGTGGTGTGTCTTCGCAATTTGTGATTTTGGATTCATTGTGTTTACTCGTTGTTTTCGTGCCTTGTTTTTATTGCGTAATTTTGTTAAAATTTTCGTCGTGATTACTTCTGAAGTTGTTTCGAGTCTTCTACATCCGTGAATGAATTGATTGATGTTAGAGACAGCAGATGGGTCGTATACGCCGGGGAGGCTAGGCTATTGCTGAGAATGAAATGCACACGGAGATAATTGTTAGCTGCGGTCCGACACGCCGGGGAGAAAGAGTGTAAACGACTGAGGCTCGCATGCGTCACCGCTACTAGAACTGAGGCAGAATGAGTGACAAGCGATTTCAGTGGTAATTGGTAGTGAGTAGATAAGAGGATGTGCGTAGAGTATCGTGAGGTGCTGCCATGGTCACTTTGCATTCTGCAAGAGTCATTCTAGCAAGTGGAGACTGTGTTGCAAGATGTCAAGAGGAGGTCTCTGTCTGGAGGCGCAGGTCGTCATTGATGTGTGAGATTGTGCTGTGGGTATGCTTGTGGTGTGTTGGCTTTTCTGTTTGTTTTCCATTTCAGCTCTGTCCGTGTGACCCAGGTTCTCGCAATGGCATCCAAGTCAACGTGCATTGGTCGTGAAGGAAAAAAGGGTTGGATCCCTTTTTTGCCGGGGAGTGTCAATGGAGTTGAAGATTGAACGATCAATTCTTGGTTGTTTGCTCAAAATCAACTTCCTCGATTTTCGCGGAGGCATCAATACGACAGTCATCGTCTCATCGGTCGCTGTTCAGAAAGAAGACTGAAACATCGTCAGAAGTAACAACGATTTATTATTGTAATATTTGTTTACAGACCTTAGTTTGCTTAGTTCGCTTATTCCTTTTATATGTTGGTGTAACAATAAACAAATATCAAACGGCAGATCGGTGTTTTGGTTTTTGCGTCCGTTATAACTAAGCGTTTCTGAGAAATCTTCTAAGAACAGCGTGGGCCCGAGCGTAGCGAGAGCTGGGCATTAACGGTTTATGAGACTTTACTGACAGACGTATTCTCCGAACCAATGTCTCCAATATAGATCTGCTAAATAGTTGGCTGAACCACATCTTATAATTTTTATTTTACATTTTATTTTTGATTACAGCTTGATTCCACACCGTATTTTTGGTACAAGTATGGAATTTTCAGCGTGGATATCGGTAGCCCAAATTTCGCAGGCCGACCATAGATATCAGGTGTGTGTCGGTGTGGGCTCGAACCCCGGACCATGTGCATGGTCGGCGAGAGTCCTAATCAGATATTGTCAATATAGTTGAAGATTGAACGATCAATTCATGTTTGTTTGCTCAAACCATACTCCTCCGAAATTCTCCGCGGGAGTCATCGACAGTGCAGTCATCATCTCATCGTCCACTGTTCAGAAGAAGATAAAAAACCATCAGAAGTATTATCGTGACTTATTGTTATAACATTTATTCCTAGACCTTGTGTAATGACCTTATTGTTGGTTACATGTTGGCGTAAGAATAAGGATTCTTGAGTCACCAATCAGTGTTCTGGTTTTCACGTTGGTTAATACAGAATGTTTCTGAAAGTCTTCCAGGGACAGAGTGAGGTCCAGCGTTGTAAGAGCAGGGCATTTATAGTTTATTAGAGTTGGCTGACGTGCTGACTGAGCCCCTTCTTTGTGTGCACTATCAACCAATTCTTCCTGTGTCACATCGTCTTTCCTGATGTCAATTGCACCACAAGAGTATTTCTGATGAGTCAGCCACAAGTGTCTTCCGACCCCCTACTTCTTTTTCATAGGCTACACTGTCTAAAAACTATTTCACATCAATTCGGTGGAAGCATAGAAACTTATATCCAAATGCTGGTGGTTGATGGATGCACTTGCAGAACAGGAAGTAACCCAGTCGAGCGTAAGTCCATTCAGACATTTTAGCAGCATTTATTATGCGACTATCGCGAGGCTTAGTCTAGCATTAATTTTCAATTGGCACTTCACATTTCCATATAAGAAGCTGTCCTTATGTTACCAAGCATGAGAGATGCAACCTGTGTTCGTAACCAGTTGTCATCTAACAATCAGCTCTGTGTTCATCATAACTAACGAAGTCGTTCCTTAGTTTTATAAAACTGTATTCATTTGAATTTTAGGCCTGTGCTGTATTGACATGTTGCGTATTCCATCGGTCAAGCCGTCGATGTGACACTTATATACTGCTGAGCTTATTTTTCATGGTTGGCGTTTATTCTGGGTATATCAGAAGCCCTATACTGTTCCTGAACTGCACCAGCCGAGACGATTATATCCACCTTTCAATCCATTCATGCATCCAAAAGTCGAGTTGTTATCATATATTTATTTCTGTCTATGCACAAAGACACCGACTCTGCAGGTATTGGTGATCTGTTGTTTCAGTTACATAAATTTGGTTTATGGTGAATTTACATGGCTGCTGTTCTTTTCAACTGCAGTCAGTTGGGACAATCTGCTAAACCCTCAATGGATTAGTACACTAATAAATACGGAAATATTGTCTTCGCATTAACAGAACCCAGGTCTCTACTAGATGGATAATAAATACGTTGGAGAAAATAAAGCTGGAGGTCAATTCTCCTGCACAACTTTGCTGTGTACGGCATCACATCTTATTCCTGATTCATAGTCAGATGCTGTACCAATCTAAAATGAGTAGTATATTCGTATCATTTTCTCGACAATGTCATCATGGGATGGCATCCAAAGTGAAGTGTATTCAACGCAAACCAATATCGGACATAGCCATGTGAAATAGGTTGGGTCAAGATAAAGGCTATCGCGATGTATTTTCGCGCATAGTATGGGTTGTAGTGTTCGTGGGTATATAGGCGCCACAATAGTCTGCTCATGTAAAAGTAGGAAATACTTCATTAGTCCTAGGTTTCTGTACTCAAAAAGCGATATTTCCTCATATTATGTTCACATGAATGCGTCAAATTGTTCTGATATCCCGGATGGATTATCACGAAGAAAGACATGCACTAAGAGAAATTATGCATAGGAACTACTTCTATTTTTGCTTGACAGCATTGAAGGTTTGATATTTGTGAGTCCTTTTGATTTTCAGGTTGTAAATTGATTACAGCCAATGGCTAATATTATATTATTTATTCTACGCGACACAGGCCTCCAATGGAGAATAAACCCACAGACACAAGTAAGATATCATTTTTGAGGAGTGTAAGCGTTTTCATTTTCATCCGTGGTCGGTGAAATCCTTCAAAACACACCGAAACAATATTATGAATGAGGCACACGCCCGAACCTTGCTGTGATTACGCGCATTTGAACGAAGTTCATAGCTGAAATGGTTCAGCTGAAGATGTGATACGAGTGGAATTTACACTGTCACATTGGATGTCACGAGACCGTAACTACTTACTGCACCAAGTGTCATCAGCTTATCTTGATATCAGTGTGCATTGGGACGAGAAGAATACTGCACATTGTTCTTCTGAAATGTAACACCGCTTACAATAAGTATTAAGTTCTTGTCAAAAAGTAGCTAGCGGGTACATCCTACCACTAATGCACCTGTTACGTAGGTTATACCGGTCCTAATAATCACTCGCTTCAAGACCACTTACGTATTCTGAGCTCCTTAAGGAATTATCTGTGGCTAGGATGGATATGGACGTTGCACTTTGACTCATGTTTTTCAACCATTTATTAGTAGACGCCTCATATGGAAAGGTTTGGTTATTTTCAAGCATTGGTTTTGTGGGGATTTTGTTTGATTGGTTGGGGGATTTCATCATGAGCTGACATCAGTTAGAGAACCATTGGAAAACCAACCAGGGAGTACTGGACAGCTGTTTCGTCCTAGTTTGGAATTCCTCGTCAGTACACACACATCGTCCTTAGTTATGTCCAGGCTAAAATGCCGAAGCATATGCAGTTTCTGAATGCTATTATCCGTGAGGGCCGTTAATCAGAATGAACACGACACTAAACTTCCTATAAAATCAATAGCAGTGCTACAGATTTTTTATAATAAGCCTAGTCAAAGGAAATGATTGGAGCAAATTGAAAGAGGTGTTACTCCAGTTTCCATAATCACATACTTTACATGTGTTAGTCATCCTACGAGATTCGGAATGACACCACGACATGAATTCATTATTTGCATAGTGCCACACTTGTCAAGAGAAACAGTGTATGTGATAGTGAAGGCCATGACCACAGAATAAGAGAGAAAAGGTAGGCGAATATAAGGTGCCTAACTTTTATATCACCGCCAATTGCAACGGATTCGACAATTTACTTCATTCATTTATTCGCAGAAGTGCAGTAACGTCAATCAACATGTTCACAGCAATTCATCATTCTCGAAATAGTTATCGCAAATAAATCTGTAGACAATTACCTGTTGCTATTTCTCATTAAATATACCCCACATCTCGCTTACTACACCATCTCTACGTTTTATATCAGTGAAAATAAATCTGCTATCAGGAACAGATGAGAGCCTGAATTATTGAACGTGAAAAGTGCTTGTTGGCTTAATTCAGAGCAAGTGAAATGCCACTGAAGCCGGTACAGCTCCACTTACTCAGTTATTCGTTTCATGTAAACATCATGCTGAATGATATCCTAACACTCGTAAACATACGGTCGACATTACGCTTCAACCAAAATAGTAATGCACTACTTTTGAATACACTTACTCTATGACAGAATCATGCTCTACTACAGTGCCAAAGTTCTGTTCATATGTTTCGAATACATGGGTTTCCGCCAATGACCCCTACACATTCAGCTACGGCTAGGAAACGTAATCGCGTAACTTTAGGTAGACCAAAGTTCTTATAAATAATCATTTACATTAATCGATAGTGTTCTAGCGCAATTATGCCTACGTAAAGTAAGCTCATATCCTGGGGAATACCTATCTAGCTCGCCACACACCAACCACAAGCATATTGAGTGGAACACAAAAAATATTAGAGCGAACGTTTTACTTCAATGCAACACCGTTGAAGTATATGTACATACATGGACTGGGAACAGTCCAAAATGCAGTACCCCCAATTTCACCACGGAAACTGTTCAGTATCCAAGTTGCATCATGTCTAAACTCTTTTGTATTTCAAGCAAATACAACTGGACGCCCATATTCAAGATTATCCGGCATCATAAACTGGAACAGAGAGTACCTGAATGATTATTAGTGAATGAGTTAACACACTTTCCCTTGTTGTTATTGTATGTAAAATCAATTTCTGCAAATCATCATACAAATCTATTCGGTCGCAAAGCATTCCTCCGGATAGAACTTCATCAGCTTCTCACTGGATTTAAATAACACAGAGATCTCATTACAACTCGACATTTCCAAAGGTAATTCAGATTAAATTCGCCGTACACCATCTCGCAAGACATTGACAAGTAAATAATAATAATTAATTTACATAAGCTAAGCGTTTACATGTCTGTCTGTCTGGATTCAACATAAAACTTCGCACCGAAGTGCACCAGTTCGAGTTGCCACGTTCCAAATACCACACACACAAAGGTAGACAAGAAGATGAGTGAAGGGAATCAATAGAGTTTGACAAGTATAAGAGTGAAACAGAATGGGTAATGGTAGAAAGGAATATGAAAGATTACAGAGACTGAATACATCTGCGCCATTGACAACGATTTTGATTAAAAGGCGTGACCGAATACGACTTTAGTGTTCAGTAAATTCAGTTATCCTAGTGTACACTTCTTTCGAGATGTAAAACACATTCTTTTCCTCCACGTTCCCCAGTGAAACATAGGGCTTCAAGTTTCTGTAGCAGTGTTTATTTTACAGGATGGGGTTGCAAGTCTCATGGCCAACCTTTCCTCTTTACCAGCATTAATTTTGGCTTAGCGAGGTAAACGAGTGCGTCCGTGGGCGGGGATCGGACCCTGGACCATGTGCATGGTCGGCGAGAGTTCTAACCGCTATGCCACCGACTCACGTAAAACACATTGCCGGTGCGAAAAGGTGTCATGAAAATTACGTGCAAACAGTGCTACCAACTAACTGCTAGTTATCGTAACATCGAGTCTACTACAAGAATACAATAAATAATAATTTGTTAGTCGTCTGAGGAACCAAAGAATAAAAAGAAAGATACACACTGGATAAGAGTTCCATAAAATTGTCTCGCTGCCGATTTCTCCTATGAATATGAACGTATTTTGTGCAGAGGTCTACACTGATAGCAGTTTTAAGGTTCTCACTTTCTTAAAGTCCTCTGATGCATTGACAACTTCCTCTCAGAGGCAGAAACATCATCTTAGCATTATTTCACTAAAACTTTCAATCACATGTGTACTGCTTTCACTCCCTCTATTCGTCTCCAACGAAATTCTAAAAGTGGCTTTGTTAATGAAGCCCGAACTATAACTGCGACAGCCTGTCGAAGTTAATTTGCAAGAAACTCAGAATATCAGACTACTTGACCGGGAAATATCAACGAAGGAGATACTACACATATAACCAAAACTCAAGGAATGCACAGGGACACATGGGATTGTAGTCATTGATAGCCACTGAAACAGGGAGACTCTAAACTATGGCACCTCAAACAGAAACTACCAAATAAAGGTCTTAAAAATGTCTACCGACCAGTTGCATACGTTTGAATCAGAAGTGTAAAATTTGGAAAAGATGTTTTTATAAAAATAATGCAACGTTAAAATGAAGTCACATAGGATAATGTAGTAATTTACTGTAGAAGTAGTATTAGTATTTCAAGATGACCGAATTACACGAATCCAAACAAAACACAGAGAGGGCAGAATTCAGGAATTTGTATTTAGCGGAATTATAATGCAATTCATATAAGAAACATATTAACAATCAACAGTAAGTATTGAAACAATACAGAGATAGAAATTGTCAATCACCACATCCGCCACACGTCGAATATCTCCTTGCGTATTTATAACGATGTCTCGGTTTGCTTGCAAGTAGCTGCGACCTTCTAACTGATTCTGTGATATTACTTTCATCAGTATTATCTGGACTTATTTCTGAATTATCTACAAAATCAGGATTATTAGCGGAATCAATAATATTTTAATTGGAACGACCTACTTCATTTATTGTCACTTTGTCCAGGTGTCCGTTATGAACTGAGTGATCTTTGATGTCTAATAACTTCACCACTCGATTTCCCATTTTTTGTAGTATAATTCCAACAGAAGGTCTATAGTCTTTCCCTTTATAATAATGTACATTAGAAGTCGTGTTTTTTAGATGCTTTTTGAGAATTCGAGATTTGAAAAGTTTTGCAGGACTTTCACGGGTACTTGTATGCTCTGCATTCGACAAACGCAGTCTATGCATATGCAGTAATTCCTCAATTTTAATCAGTTGCTCTCTCATCTCATTCAGGTCTTTTCGTGTTTTCGACAGTTCACATTGTAACTCGGCTACCACATTTTTGAAAACAGTTGACACTTGAGTTGCCGAACTTGTAGTGGAGGTTTTCATTGGATTAGCTTGAGTATTTTGAAAGGTTGAAAGACACATTGACTCCATTTTACTAGACAGATTGGGAGAATTATAAGAATTCTGAGTAACATAAGTATTCGAACTTCTGCAAACAGTCTTGATGTGTCCAACTTTACCACATTTGTGACACTTAGCACCCCGAAAACGGCAAGTGCTTCGTAGATGTAACTTTCCACAGGATAAACACGGTTTAATGTTTTTGATCTCTGACTGCATTCTGTTACCTGTGGACGGCAGTTTGGATTGCTTTCCATGACCACTTGTATTTTCGACTTTAGAAAGCATGACATCAGATACTGACGTAGTGGGAGCAGAGTATTCACTGTTGACATCTTCATATGTAATACATAAATCTTTAGCAGTTTGAAAAGTACAAGAAGGAATCTGAATTAACTCTTTCTCTAACTTAGGAATATTGATTCCAGCAATTAGACGATCACGTAGTTGAGTATGCAGCTGATCTCCAAAGTTACACTTTGAAGCTTGAGTTTGAAGTTGAAGAATGAACTCTCGAATCTTCTGGTTGGGAGCACGAACCAGTTTGTTGAAGTGAGCCCTCTCTCGCGTCTCAAAAGTAGTTATATGGAAGTGATCTATAAGAAGTTCACGGAGCTTAGCATATGGCAGAGAAATTGGTTTTTCTGGAAATGACAGAGTCTTTACTAGGCTATATGCATCTAGCCCAATAGCAGTGATGAAATGTGCTGGAATTTTTTCATCCCGAACATTCTTGGAAATGCAACACGCATCGAAACATTCCAAATAATCAGCAATCTCCCGCGGAGTAGCATTTATAGGAAAATTTCCCAGGTTATTTAGTTCCATCGCGACACCAATTTGTAGTAATTTATTGTAGTCGTAGTATTAGTATTTCAAGATGACCAAATTACACGAATCCAAACAAAACACAGAGAGGGCAGAATTCAGGAATTTGTATTTAGCGGAATTATAATGCAATTCATATAAGAAACATATTAACAATCAACAGTAAGTATTGAAACAATACAGAGATAGAAATTGTCAATCACCACAGATAACTTCCTTCTATATGTTCGAAGGAATCCTCCCAATTTCTCATAGGAGTCAGCGTAGTTAGTTTTCACCAATTTCTGTACACAAATTTGTCAATGTGACAGTAAAACATCGTGTTTCTTAATTCACTGAAGGCTCTGATCCTCCTTTTTAGTTGACTCTAGCGGCTTATGATAGAATTATTGTGGTTCTCATAAGAAAGATTAAAGAAATCGTCTGTATTATTAACCACATTAACAGTGTTGTCCAGCTGGACATCCCTGGGGATGACAGTTGGCTACACACTTTCTCCCTTCCAATGAGCCCGTTGCCCACGCATTACTTAAGTACTAAATCTGGATGAAATTTACCAATCGGACAATTGTGTGGACAAAACAGCAGCATTTCTGGGAAATGCCTGATAAAAAGTGGGAAACTATTTTCATGTGGGGAAATGGATCGCATATAGGCAACAAAAGCGGATATTTTTGAAATGGGAAATAAAGCGAAAGGGGAACAGCCAATCCAGCTCTCCTCGGTGAAAAGTGATACTTAATTTATCAAAAATGTACCTATGATACATATATATATATACAGATGTTATAAAACTGAAGCATATGGAGTATATGTCTCTCATATGCTGCTAAAACTGGCCCCAGTTTACCACAGAAGTCGGCCAGGTCAAACTTTGAGCACCACTAACTACCAATCAGCGAACGACGTCGAATGGTCCAATGAGGCTCATGAACGTGACTTCAGTGTTGTAGAGCGCTTGGTTCGTTTCAAATGCGTGCTCTAACGAATTTACGCTTGCAGTTCAAGGAGGATAATGTTTTGCAGTATTGCATGGATTTGGGGTTGCTTAGGAAGCAGAGGATTTATTCATGTGGTGGTGTGATGAGTTTAAAAAGCTCTAGGAGGTCGGTTGATGGATATGTCCGCCGTTGTGCCATTTTTTGAGACGAGTTGGTATTAGAAAAGTCAAGCTGATAATTTCAATATTTCGTAGGAACAGTTTTTGCTGGGTTGTGTCTCTCCTCAACGCAGATTTTGTATATTTGTAACTACTAGGTTATGAAACAACCTGTGAGAGGCACAGCTATTGAAACCGGATATACCCTCATCTCAACAGCTCAGTGCTACCAGTACTGCAGAGACATCTGTCTGTCTGTCTGGATTCAACATAAAACTTCGCACCGAAGTGCACCAGTTCGAGTTGCCACGTTCCAAATACCACACACAGGTAGACAAGAAGATGAGTGAAGGGAATCAATAGAGTTTGACAAGTATAAGAGTGAAACAGAATGGGTAATGGTAGAAAGGAATATGAAAGATTACAGAGACTGAACACATCTGCGCTGACCATTGACAACGACTTTGAGCCATGTCACCTATTGTCTCCAGCCATTGATTCCTGGAATCCCGAGGGCCCCAACCCGGGAGTCCTCTTCTCCCTACCTGACTCAGTTTGACTGTCAAGGATTTCATGGATTGATGCCATGTTTTTGTTTGGCCACCACTTACCCTTTTCCAACCTGAACCTATATCAGCTAGCAATGCCCGTCGGGGGAGGCGATGGTTAGGCATGCGCAGCACCTGACCTAGTCATCTCAGTCTATGTAACTTTATAGCCTCGTCGATTGATTTTCCCTCTTTGCCCCACACTCTACGCCGAACGTCAACATTACTTACCTTGTGAAACCACCTAACGTGAGACGGAGATCGCAGACATCTGTGATCGAAAGCAGTCAACCTTTTCATGTCTTCAACGCGTATTGGCCATGTTTCAGAGCCATAGACAAGGACGGAGCGAACTGATGAGCAGTACACACGTCCCTTGGTTGACAGCCGGATGTCACGCCTACGCCAGAGATGGTGTAAGTCAGCGAAAGCAGCTCGAGCTTTTCGGATCCGTGCTGAGATTTCGTCGCCAATCAGTCCATTGGTGCTAATACAACTTCCCAAATAGGTGAAGTGGTCAACACGTTCTATCACTTCACTCCCTATCACTAAGTTAGGGTTGACGTGGTCCAGTCCTGTAGCAGCATCTTACATTTTGCAGGGGCGAATCGCATGCCAAACATACGAAGATTGCTGCTCAGGGTGTTCAGAAAACTCTGCATTTTGTCAGCATCCTCCCCTAACAGGACTATGTCATCTGCATATTCTAAGTCCATAAGATTATTCCCTGGTAACAAGTCGATTCCTAAGTCATTACGTTCAGTTAAGGATACTTCCATCAGGATATCTATGATAAAGTTAAACAGAAATGGGGAAAGTGGACATCCCTGTCGGACACCACTGGTTGTTGCCAATTCAGATGACAATTCCCCATAAGCCGTTACACGACTACGTGAGTTTGAATAGAGTGCCTTGATTAGTGCAATGTATTTTCTTGGCACTCCCTTCACAGTCAGACATTGCCATAGTACCTTTCGATCCCCGGAGTCGAAGGCCGCCTTCAAGTCGAGAAATATGGCAATTGTTGGACGCCGAAAAGTGTGTCTATGTTCTAGAATCTGTCGAAGAGTGAAGATATGATCTATGCACCCTCTACCTGGTCTAAAGCCTGCTTGATTTTCCCTTGTCTGTTCCTCCCGAGTTCTGCTTAGTCTATGCATGATTACTGAGCCTAGGATTTTAGAGACTATGTTCGTTAGGCTGATCCCCCTATGATTATCACACGAGGACTTGTTTCCCTTCTTGAATATCGGTATAATAAGTGACTTACCCCAGTCTGATGGCACTGTCTCTGATTCCCACACTTTGCCTAGTACCTCAGTTAATCTACAAACTAGTATGGCACCCCCATATTTAAACACCTCCGGAATAATTCCGTCGGGTCCTGCCGCTTTGCCTCGTTTCAAATTACTGATAGCTTTTGTGACCTCACTTACAGATGGCGGACCAGTGTCTATATCCCATTCGGGTGTGTTCTGGATGTTGGGGAGGTTCAGTGTGGCTGTAGGCAAGTTAAATTGCCCCTCAAATTGTTCTTTCCAGCGTTCAAGGCGTCTATCGTGAGAGCTAATTAAGGAGCCATTTTTCTCAGAAATAGTCTCACTTATGATTTGCCTTCTCCCACCCGTTTCCCTGATGAGTCTAAAGAGTTGCCTAGTGTTGCCTATCGCCGATGCTTTTTCCATCTCTTTTGCCTTTGTCAGCCACCACTGTTCACGGTCCTTGCGGAGACTTTTAGTAAGTTTCCTTTTGTGCAGCTTTCGCTCCTCATTGAATTCGGGGCTCGCCGGAATAAGTCTTCTAGCATCTATCAGTTCGGATGAGGCAGTCGAAATCCAGTGGTTTTTACTCACCTTTGGATTTGCCTTATTCACAGCTTTTACAGCTGTGTCTATGGCTGACTGAATATTCTTCCAGGCTTCTTCAGGGTGAGCACAGCTGTCGAACTCAGATATGCGTCGGTGGCACAGTGGTTAGGACTCTCGCCGACCATGCACATGGTCCGGGGTTCGAGCCCGCACCGACGCACACCTGATATCTATGGTCGGCCTGCGAAAATTTGGGCTACCGATATCCATGCTGAAAATTCCATACTTGTACCGAAAATACAGTGTGGAATCAAGCTGTAAATCAAAAATAAAATAAATAAAATAAAATAGGGATTTAGTTTCCTGATCGAGCTGGGGACGTGATGGTTTTACCTCCAGCTGTTTCCTACGTCCGTTCAGTCGTAAGCACACCCGAGCGCGGACCAGTGCGTGATCAGTATCTACACACGTGTTCCAGAAGGAGCGACAATCTCCTACCGACCCACGCCAACGATAGCTTATTGCTATGTGGTTTATTTGTGTCCAGCGTTGGTTTGATGATGGGGATCGCCAAGTCAAACAGTGTCTCTCCTTGTGTTTAAAGTTAGTGCTTACGAGAAACAAATGATTATCTGAACAGAACTGTAGGAGACGTTCACAGTTGTCGGTTCGCTGGCATGGGACTCCATAGGTGTCACCGATAACCTTCTCAGATTGACACAATTTCCCTATTTGAGCATTAAAGTCACCAGCTAGAACGACTATATCTGAGCACTTAGCCTTTCCCACCAAACTAGACAGCTTTTGGTAGAACTCATCCTTCGTTTCATCCGAACTGCAGTCAGTGGGGGCGATGCAGAGACATTGCATCATGGAAAATGGAAAGAATTACTTCGTTTTCCAGTTGAGAAGGCATCGTTGTGCACGTGGACGAAAATTTGTTACTGAAGAAAAACTACAACCATGGTCGTCAGTGAGCCAACAATAATTAGGTAATTAGTTTACATGACACTTCCCTACGAGAAGGATTCGTTGAGAGAGTATGTAGTGATTGACAATTTCTATCTCTGTATTTTTTCAATACTTACTGTTGATTGTTAATATGTTTCTTATATGAATTGCATTATAATTCCGCTAAATACAAATTCCTGAATTCTGCCCTCTCTGTGTTTTGTTTGGATTCGTGTAATTTCGTCATCTTGAAATACTAATACTACGACTACAATAAATTACTACAAATTGGTGTCGCGATGGAACTAAATAACCTGGGAAATTTTCCTATAAATGCTACTCCGCGGGAGATTGCTGATTATTTGGAATGTTTCGATGCGTGGTGCATTTCCAAGAATGTTCGGGATGAAAAAATTCCAGCACATTTCATCACTGCTATTGGGCTAGATGCATATAGCCTAGTAAAGACTCTGTCATTTCCAGAAAAACCAATTTCTCTGCCATATGCTAAGCTCCGTGAACTTCTTATAGATCACTTCCATATAACTACTTTTGAGACGCGAGAGAGGGCTCACTTCAACAAACTGGTTCGTGCTCCCAACCAGAAGATTCGAGAGTTCATTCTTCAACTTCAAACTCAAGCTTCAAAGTGTAACTTTGGAGATCAGCTGCATACTCAACTACGTGATCGTCTAATTGCTGGAATCAATATTCCTAAGTTAGAGAAAGAGTTAATTCAGATTCCTTCTTGTACTTTTCAAACTGCTAAAGATTTATGTATTACATATGAAGATGTCAACAGTGAATACTCTGCTCCCACTACGTCAGTATCTGATGTCATGCTTTCTAAAGTCGAAAATACAAGTGGTCATGGAAAGCAATCCAAACTGCCGTCCACAGGTAACAGAATGCAGCCAGAGATCAAAAACATTAAACCGTGTTTATCCTGTGGAAAGTTACATCTACGAAGCACTTGCCGTTTTCGGGGTGCTAAGTGTCACAAATGTGGTAAAGTTGGACACATCAAGACTGTTTGCAGAAGTTCGAATACTTATGTTACTCAGAATTCTTATAATTCTCCCAATCTGTCTAGTAAAATGGAGTCAATGTGTCTTTCAACCTTTCAAAATACTCAAGCTAATCCAATGAAAACCTCCACTACAAGTTCGGCAACTCAAGTGTCAACTGTTTTCAAAAATGTGGTAGCCGAGTTACAATGTGAACTGTCGAAAACACGAAAAGACCTGAATGAGATGAGAGAGCAACTGATTAAAATTGAGGAATTACTGCATATGCATAGACTGCGTTTGTCGAATGCAGAGCATACAAGTACCCGTGAAAGTCCTGCAAAACTTTTCAAATCTCGAATTCTCAAAAAGCACACGACTTCTAATGTACATTATTATAAAGGGAAAGACTATAGACCTTCTGTTGGAATTATACTACAAAAAATGGGAAATCGAGTGGTGAAGATATTAGACATCAAAGATCACTCAGTTCATAACGGACACCTGGACAAAGTGACAATAAATGAAGTAGGTCGTTCCAATTAAAATATTATTGATTCCGCTAATAATCCTGATTTTGTAGATAATTCAGAAATAAGTCCAGATAATACTGATGAAAGTAATATCACAGAATCAGTTAGAAGGTCGCAGCTACTTGCAAGCAAACCGAGACATCGTTATAAATACGCAAGGAGATATTCGACGTGTGGCGGATGTGGTGATTGACAATTTCTATCTCTGTATTGTTTCAATACTTACTGTTGATTGTTAATATGTTTCTTATATGAATTGCATTATAATTCCGCTAAATACAAATTCCTGAATTCTGCCCTCTCTGTGTTTTGTTTGGATTCGTGTAATTCGGTCATCTTGAAATACTAATACTACGACTACAATAAATTACTGCAGAGTACCAGATAGAAAGGCAACTACTTTAATACCTATTATTACTAGACTTGTGAAACAGGGATCAATAATACATACTAAAGGAGAGATTATGACTGGCTGTCATCTCTTGGATATATTCATCACAAAGTGAACCATTCCAGTGTTTTTTCGATCCTTTTGCGAGGACATATACAAATTCTATAGAAGGATTTTGGGGAAGATTGAAAAATAGGATCAGGACTAACATGGATCTCACTTATAGTCATTTTGATGAATATATGTACAGAATGTGGTGTGACTTTTCTACTGAGAGTCCTATGCTGGACTGGGAGATGTTTCTGTCACATGCTAGAGAAAGATACCCTATGTAACAGTTTTTATGTTTCTTTCCATAATTATACTTTTTCCTTTATCAAAAATCTCTTTTTCATGTGATTGGTCCGTTGAAGATCGTTCTCGGATTGGTAGTTAGTGGTGCTTAAAGTTTAACTTTGCCCAGAAGTGGTTATAGACATATCAAACTAACGTATTCTCTACTCATGCAGCCGTAGCAAATAGTGGTCCTTGACGTTGAAACAACCAACCAGATCGTTCATCATTCAAAATGGATGCAGTTTATGAACTTCGTTACAAGTTTCACCCAGATTTAATTTATGACTTCTGTATGAAAAATGGGTTCATAGGAAGGTGATATGGAAATGAAGTCTGACGTTAGTATCTTGGATTGATTCTTTCTTCTGACCAATCCTGGTTTTCCCATGTCTTAGGGATTTCTAAAAGAATATTTCGTCTGACTTTCCACATTTAGAAGTTAAGGCACTCAAGCATAACTCGACCAACCCCTCCTCTTACAGTTTGTCAATTCGTGCATCTTACCTATTCTTCATTACTGTTCATCCTTATTCTTTTCTGGGTTGCTTAAAAAAGACTGTATCTCACTTCGTCGAACTCTGAAGACTGTCAGTAGGGCGAGTGGTCTCCCTTTTGGCCATTTCATTGGAGTCGTCATTTACTATGGGCAGTTGATTTCGGCAGACTGTGAGCATCCACTTTACCTGCAGCTTCCACTCTGTTTCCCCAGATAAAACAAGAAGTCATTTCAAAAGACTGTATGCAAGGGATGTCTTCTTGCACTTTTAGACTATCTTGAAACACGCATTTCCTACTATTTAACAGTTACCTAAAGATCATATTGAAGTCTAGAATACCACAGTGACGCGAATAATTTTGAACAAAACACAGCCTTTTGAATATATGGTTTACACACTGAAGGTATGTAATTTACCTAACTCCATGTTTTTGAATACTGAGATGATCAGTAGTGCATATTACACAAAGCATAGGTGATTCAGCTAATGAATCAGAATTCTTCGTCTAAATGAAGCAGGTGAAGAATACTAGAAACAATGCTGCAACGTCGAGATTGTGTACACTTCATCCTACAACTGAGAATTATTTTAGTAGAGGCAAAGTTATCTCAAAAGGTAATATACTTTGGTTTATGTACAAAATAACATTTATTTCGTGTTTCTGGTATAAGTGCAATCAGTGAAAGAAAGAATGAAGGAAAATAATAATAATAATAATACATCTAAAAATTAAGGTATTGATTAAACTTACAAACACTACGGATTAAAAGCCAAGTTATTGAAGTAAAAAATATTATTTTACTCATTGAAGGCATAAAATTTAAGAAAAAAATTATGTGAAGTGGATTTTTTTAATTGTTTCAATTTCTTGTTTGTTTGTTCTTTATTTCAGCAAAGGACGTTAACTTCGAAAAAAAACACGATTTTGTACAAATACAGACAGACGGTAAATAAAACTAATTAATACTTTTTTCTTTGATAGGAGTTTGTGTTTAATACGGAACCGATGACTTTGTCGTCTTCGTTTCGAGTTCAAGCATCTACAGGAAAGGGACAAGAGTACAAACACATTGTTTATCTTGATAAATATATTTACGTGACCAAGTATTCTATACCCAAGCAGAAGTGTAGTAACTTTATTATAATATTTGGGTACATTTGTAGTCTCTATATTGCGAGACGACGAAATCTCAGCACTGATGCAGAGGGCTAGTTTCGCATATACCAGTTTACGCCGTCTCTGGCTTAGTAGATGTGATATCCGGCTATCAACCAAAGGGCGTGTGTACTGCTCATCAGTTCACTCCGTCTTCCTTTATGGCTGCGAGACCTGGCCATTGAGAGTGGAAGACATGAAAAGATTAGCTGTCTTTGATCATAGGTGCCTGCGTTCTATCTCCCGTGTGAAGTGGTATAATAAGGTGAGCAATACTGAGGTTAGGCGTCGAGTTATAGGTTGGTGGGAGGGGAAATCATTCAACGAGGCTGTATGGCTACATCGACTGTGATGGTTAGGACATGTGTTACGTATGCCTAGTCATCGCCTTCCTCAACAATGGGCAATGTTAGCTGATATAGGGTCAGGCTGGAAAAGAGCTAGCGGAGGTCAAACAAAAACATGGCACCAGTCAATGAAATCTACAACAGTTAATCTAAGCTGCGTAGGAAGGTGTAGACTTCCTGACTGGTTAGGGTCCTCGGGACGGTAAAAACCAATGGTTGGAAACTATTGGTGACATGGCTCAAAATCGTTCTCAATGGCTAGTGCAGATGCATCCACTCCTTATGACTTATGATTTCCAATGAAACTATATTGTTCTTCGTTACTACTATTCCTTTGTCTCACACCTCTGTTTACTGTCTCTATTATGTATTTCTTCTACTTTCTTGACTTTCTTTGTGTGCTACATGGAGTGTGGCGACTCGAACTGCCGCACATATGTACAAAGTTCTATGTCGAAAACAGACAGACAGATATTGCGAAACATATAAGATTTTCTTGTCAACCGGGTCGCTAAGCTAGTGAAGAGTAAGACGAAACATATGACTACACAGAGAAATAATCTGGTGTCGAAGAAGTTCCAGACTACATAATAGTACAAAATAGTTTTAGTACGTGATTTATGCTCGTATAGCAGCATTTAGAAAATTAGTAAACAAACTATTAAGAAAGACAGAATCATTTGCTCTCTTTGTGATGAGCCAGGTCAATTCCACCTATTTCTGTAATCACAATTGATACTCTGACAGGACATTTCGTGACGACTACTAATTCCAAAATATATATTCAAAGTAAACTTATGTAGTGACTAACGAGATGGCTACGTGCGGAGTAATAGAGACAAGAATTAGCCCAACTAAGCCTTGTCTTACCTGGAGTTTCAAGTCCCCCTTTCCCAGCCAAAAACAAACAAACAAACAAATAATTGTTCAACGAATGCTGAATGTGGATGTTTACACGTAGCTTTTTAATCTTAGTATATCCTTAAGACGCAGATGCTTTTTATGACAGTACTAGTTGCATCAATAAAGATGTCTGCAACGTTTATAAAAATAGTAACATGCAAGTGGTTCTTTTACCATATACACCTAACACTACTCTAAAGTCAGAGGAATGTACGCGAAACCTTGACACGAATTAATCAACACATTTAGATATTCAAGTGTTGGTTTGTAGGGATTTGATTGGTTACAGGATAGTCACGACATTAGAAGTCGTGACCAGTAGGGTGCAGCTGGTCGGGTGTGAGGACAAATACTCGCCAGACATTGGCTAGGGGTCGCGCTATGTCGTGAATTGGCAGAAGTTAGATTCATGGGCCATTGGACCAGGTCCCAGTGGCTTGATGGTATACGAGCCCGCCTTGTAACCAGAGGGTCCTGGGTTCAAACCCCAGTGCGTGCGTACTGCTGAGGAGTCCCAAACTAGGACGAAACAGCTGTCCAGTACTCCCAGGTTTTCCAATGGTTCTCTAACTAATGTCAGCTCATGATGGAATCCTGTAACCAACACATTTAGAATTTATTTTCCGAACTCAACATCTAGTTAGCAGTTATTTTATTAATGTTTTCCACCATTGGCCTACTGACATAGCCCGACATTTGTAGTGATGAAGAACTCTAGTTTTATCACATTCCTGTGTTTTTAAAAATGTCGAAAATTCTTAATTCATAGAATATATGAAAGCAGCACGTAACTCACTCGTTTAGCGTAGGCAGGATTTGTTACCAATTCATCAGTTAGCTGCATAAAATAGCTTTCCAGCTTCATGCATTCATTCATCTGTAAAGTATAAGCGTATAATACAGAGGGAGAAAAATATATCGTAACACTTATGCTTGAACATTTTCGCATTAACAACTCAGGATTCCCATGATGGGAGAGAATTAAAGAAAATACTTCAGATAAAAGAAAGCATTTGTCAGGGGTGACTTCTAACTGACTGTTATATTACGGCAATGTTGAAATTATTTGTAGTATACGCGATACATACATTTCCACTGAAAGAAATCAATATAAGTAGACTTTATTCAAGTGTCTTGCATTCTTTCAGCATTTTCTTTTCAGTATCACAATCATAAATGCTCAGGTCAAGAAGTATAACTTAGAGGTGGGTATCTATCTTACCGAACCTGCACTTGCGATCAGATTTGAAATCAACCTCTTCGTGGTTATTGCTGTTAGAATTGAGATACTAAGACTTTCTTTGGTTAACACAAGAGGGGTTTCTCCTTTCTTTAAAAATAACTGGTGATACGGATAGTAGTCATAACCACCAACTTAACTGCAGGGAAAATTTCGGCAGAATTAACTAGCAGTCCTATAAACCGGTCAATAAGTTCTGCTTTCCTCTCGTTTGAGGTTCCTTGAGGCTTTTCTAACTTAAAGTACAAAGAAAGAGGTCTTACTCTTAACATCATCCATATGATTCTCTTGGTATGGTATTTTAGCATAGTTGCATCTTCCATACATAGATCATAGTGTATTTGATTACCAGTTGTACCCGAAGTTCTAACTTATGACGACAAACTTAACTTACGGAGGAATTACGAACGGAAAATTAAGCGTCGCGAAAATCTGTGCAATCTACCGTACAAATTCGCGAAAAAATGAGCCAAACTGGAAATTGGATATTTTCTAGTGTATGTATGTATGAGAAAGCATATCATAAACATAGTCCTAACATTAGTTAGCATTATTATCTGACAGGCAGATTTCCTTATAGATAAATTAATAATAATTTTATTTTATACACTTACCTTATCTTGAAGGATCCGGAGCATTTCAGCTGAATCGTAATGTTCAGGATCATCGAGAAAGTGAACAGTTCCGCTTTGCTGATTAATACTTGCAAGAATAGACTTTGATTTGATCTATAGAAAAGTTTAGAGTAAAACAATCAGAAGAATACTTCATCGTAGGTTAGCTTCCATAAAAAAGCGATGCATATTTTGCTGCTAAAAACAAAACGTTCGGATAAGGTCACAGAGGGCATTTTTATTTTGAAATATGAAGATTGAGGCAGTCAGAAAGCTATACTGGAAGTTTCGATAGTCTCATTTCGACCAACTACCAATGATGACCATCTGCAACAATTCTGTTCCTTCAAACATATGGACTGACGTCTTATCCAAAAGGTCATCCCCATCAAACCAACGACAAGCACAAATGTAACCTCGAGCTATACGTAAGCGATGGATAAGGGTAGTGGGGGATTAGAACTCCTTTTTAAAGCTTTCATGAACTCATTCCGCACACCACTCGTTGCACATGTTTGTCTAAATCTTAATGTATCCAGCTGCCTAATAAGAATTTCGCATTTTGAGAGGAAATAACTATGAACACATTTGAAGTTTGGTATCATATCCAGTTAAGACTGCTAACAACTTGTGGCCAAACGTCGGGAAAAATGATGGAATTCTGCCTTTTCATGGTGTATGAGGGAAAGAGACTGATCGCCTCAGTTTAAGAATTTGAGGAGGAATAACTACGCAGATGCTCGAAACGATAGCCAACAGTGGTGGTAATCAAAGTGAAGGAAATGGAAAAGACCTCACCCACAGTCAATAGCTACCAATTATTTAGGCTTATATTAATACTAGCGAAGTGATGCGTTAAGAGTTAGGTAAACAAGGCGACTGAATCAATGAGACCTCAAAAGCTGCATTCCAAATATTTACGATACCTTATTGCCTCTCTTCCTCCCACATTACGTCATAAAAACATTAATTAATTTCTGTTCGAAGTTTGATTGACTCTGCTGATTCTAAGTGTGTTTGTGGCGTATGCTACTCACGAGATATATCAGCAGTATATAGACGCAGACTGCTAGGAAGAAGCCGAAATTGAAAACATTTGCAGTCGGTGACTGCAAAAGTGGTGTGGTGAGTGCTACTTGTAATCACATATAAGTAGTATATCAGTGAACGAGTTAAGAAAAGCAACAATATGTTTCCGATACTGGAAAAGCGATGGAAGAACAGGACTGTGAAAAAGACGTTAGAATCACTGTGCAGAACTCAACAAGCTGTTGGATGTGGTGATATTCGACCAAAAGATGCGCAAATAAAGCATTGGAGATATGGTATACCAAATTTATGTACCTACAATCAGTTTTTTCCTAATAAACATTCCTTCGAGCCTCATCGATTTTTTCCTCCTTTCAGTAGTAGTTTTTATTCCTCAATTTAGTTTTTGATGTGGTCAGGAAATAATCTCATTCGACAACCTTTTGCTGATAGGTTTAATATTCGGCAAATCGATAAACAATCAGAACAGTTCATTGTCCGATGACCTGCAGTGTTATTAAAAATGTCTTTCCATAAACAAAAAGACAGTTATCAAGCCTCTTGTCATTTCCCGTTACATGTTAACTTGTGTTTTACAAGCACAACATGCATTCATCACCAGTTCGTTAATGAAAGCTTTTTTTAAAAGTGATGCATTCAGGAACTAAACAAGATCTATCTCAAAGAATATAAATGCCGTTCACTACCTGTCTTGAAATTTAGATTAATTCACTACATGAGTCAGATATAGTATGTTCTCACTATATGCACCGCTTACGATCGTGAAGTTATGATTGAGAAGTTACTTAGGAGCAGCCCGATCGGATAATTGTTTGAATGACATTGGAACGGCCAATCAGTGCTCGCGTAGCTAGTGGTGAAGTTGCAAGAGCTAAATCAAGTTTATTATTAAGAGAAAAAATAACATCTCGACAAATGCCTTAGATCGAATAATTTCTGATCCGATGCTTTATATAATCAATAAGATATGGTCATTTAGATGGATATCGACACTCCCATGAGAAATTGACGGAGGGGGTCGTGCGAAATTTTATTAGTTCGATCCTATCACAACTTTGGCAAACATTTCTTGATGGATATACTGTTTTCTTTGACTAAATTGGCCAGATTGGCTGGTAATGGTTGTTTTGAGGTTGATTGAGTTGTTTATTCGCTTGAGTGATTATTCTCCGACTTCAACGATATTACCACCCTTTGAAGAAAAGCCAGACTTAATATGATCTCACGTAGATTTAAACATTCGTAGACATCGAATTTTCAAGAAACGAATTCCAAAGAACAAATACAAAACTGTAATTTAAGTGTTTCTAAATCAAATGGTTACTTTGTCACCATAATGTGCTCAAATTTGATGCCATAAACTCATTTAAGAGTCATGAACGATTGACGGAATTATTAAATGAACCAGTAAAATTCTACATACCATATCCAATATGAACTTTTCGGCTTCGTGTGTCGCAGAAAGCTTTGCACGCGTGACAACATCAATAAGAGACAGCGTCATAAAAGTCTAAAATGAAATTTTAAAAAACCAAATATATGGGAATACACATTACTTAATAAACAATATTGAAAGTACTGTGTGCACCGACAGAACTTGAAAAGGTGCTAAGTTTGCAAACAGGACAACAGTCAATGAATGCAAATGGCCTTGGGAAAATCTTTCACTAGGGTACGAGATATGAACATCCACAGATAATCTTATGTAATACAAGTTAGGAGATAAAAGTAACACAAAGTATTAAAATGATTGAGTCATAGTATCATAGAAGTAAAGGGTATAGACTGCATAGATCGAAATTTGTTTACGCTAATGTGTAACAAAATGTCAATAAACGGATTGTTAGTTTGGTAATAAATACCCGTTAACACGTTGTAGAATAAATTAAAATGAATTTATCGAACAAGAGAAACACTACTAGACAGATCAGTGTACGAGTTTACACAAAAAAGAGATTAATTCAAGTCCCCACTAATGAGGAAACAAACAGTGAAGGTAGTGTGCAGTGAACAAAAATAAGTGTGATGCAGAGGAACAATGGAATGAAGATTACTGATCCTTTCAGTTATCTGGTAGAAGAAAATACATACGAGCTTTCGTGAACGATACTGAGCCATACTGTCAAAAGTTTCGGACGACTGACATCTAACTTCTCAGGACCACTGTTATATAATGAAGAGTTCACTAAATGATTCCTAACAACAATTAAGTAACCCTTTCACTGACATAACTGGTCTGTAGTAAGTTGTCCACACTGACGTTCGCTGGTGAACAGTTAAACGTTTCTTCTTTTTATTTTATTTAAACGCATAAAAAACTTGGTACAATATGGCACCAAGAAGGATGCGCCACACAATAATAATAAAACAACATAGATCAAAAAGAAGTAAAAAGGAAGGAAGGAAGGAAAAGAAAAATATATATATAAGTAGAGAACGGATAAAGAACTTCATCTGGAAGGAAAACACTCATGCTTAACAAGTTCAAACAGTGTTCGTTAACTACCATCGGGAAGGGAAGAAAGAAGGAAATTGAAACACATTCGCCACTGATTACGATTCTTGGCCATATCCGATAACGTTTCGAGCCATCGATTTGAGCTATCTCTCGGACCCCAACCAGGGAGTCGTGACACATCAACCGATGCTAATCTAACACAAAAATCCATCATCCCACGACGCCACGTCATGGACTGACCACTCCTACGCCTTTTCCATCCCGTCGCAGGGCTAGCGAACAGAGACCTGTACGGAAGCCTCTGGGGTGACATTTGCAGCACATGTCCAAGCCACCGGAGCCGGTGTTTCCAGATGACGACATTCAATGAATGGTGATCTCCACTGTGTTCAAACACACGCCGCTGAACCTCAGAATTACTCACGCGATGATGCCATCGAACGCAAGCAATCCTGCGGAGACAGCTGTGACCGAACACGCAGAGTCGCCGCACATCCTCAGCTCGGAGAGGCCAGGTTTCACAGGCGTAGAGCAGCGCAGCCCACACCGAAGCATTGTATACCCGACCTTTGACAGCCAGGCTGACGTTGCGACGGCGCCAGAGGTGGCTCAAGGTGATGTATGCCACCCTAGCCTTTCATTATACGGTTGGAAATCTCATTCGTCACCCCTCCGCCAGCACTCACACAACTACCCAGGTACACAAACTTATCAACAACTTCAAGCGGTTCACCCGCAAGAGTGAGTGCCGGTACAGGCTCCTGCCAATCTTGTAACAGTACTTTGCACTTAGACGGCGCAAAGCAAATACCATACTTACAGACACTGATCGCCAACTGATTAAGTGCGATTTGGGCAGCCTGCGTGCTATCGCACAGTAAGACGATATCGTCTGCATACTCGAGGTCGAAAAGTCTATCTCCAGGTAGCAGATCTACACCACCTTCACACACATCCTTCAGAGCTGACTCCAGAATGTCATCCATGGCAAAGTTAAAGAGAAATGGAGAGATCGGGCAACCCTGTCTAACCCCACTGTTGGTTGGGAACAGTGGTGATAGTTGGTTGTATGCCCTCACTCTACCTGAGGTGTTTCTGTATAGGGCTTTCAAGATGTTAACAAATTTCTCAGGTACACCTCTCTCTAACAGACAGTTCCAGAGCACAGTTCTGTCCAACGAATCGCAGGCAGCCCTAATATCAAGAAGCGCAACGATCGTTGGCCTGCAATACGTGTGGTGGTGTTCCGACAACTGACGAAGGGTGAACACATGATCAATGCATCCACGACCTGAACGAAGTCCAGCCTGCTCTTCGCGAATCAATCCTTCACGTATTTTGCACAGTCTGCGAAGCAAGACAGCAGCCAATATTTTAGACGCGACTGGTAACAGACTGATACCCCTATGATTGTCGCACGAATTACGTCGACCCTTTTTAAAGATGGGGACGATAATGGCTTCGTTCCACATTGATGGTACACTCTCTGTCAGTATGACTGTTAGTGGACATATGACAGATGAAACATAAATGATTGTGTATCATGAAACACTGTAGTCTACGCCACTTTGAGTCATAGGGTTCACAACACTTCACTGTGAGCACTTTTATACATCAGTTCAGACTGAGGAGTTTAGGGGACTTTGCGTGTTTAATCATACCTGTCTTCGACGCTTCTTGCAAGTGTCAGAGCCCCGATCGAGGACTGCTACCTTTACACATCGTAGTTCAGCTTTCATATTCCGATGATAAAAAAACTTGCTTGGATAGTGGTTGAACTAAATGCATTACGATCGTGGTGTACATTGCTTACTTTATGCTGATAGCCTGATTGCTAAGTCTCCACCACTGGCGAATGGTGGTGTCAGTAGTAAAGTGTCTTCTTCATTAGATAACCGGCAAGTTACCTTTCCGCTCTGGGAAGGGACAACAGGAAAGATCATCCCTAAAACTCCAGAATCCAGAGTGGTCGACAACCAAGCAACTACAAATCTTGCGTTTTTACCACTATTAGTGATGTTTCACAGATGCGCTCTTCACATTCTTGTCACTCTGCAACCATCGGGAACTATCCAATAAACATTACCAAGGTGAAATTAGAGGAAACAATTCTTTTTCCTCACTATATATATATATATATATATATATATATATAATATATATATATTATTGCTTTCTGAACTGTAGTGGATGATTTCTGAAGGTGTGGTACAAGTAGTAACTTAGACTATCCTGCCTTTTTGCATATCGGTCTAGATTCGGTCAAC
Source organism: Trichobilharzia regenti (assembly GCA_944472135.2). Taxonomy (NCBI): domain Eukaryota; kingdom Metazoa; phylum Platyhelminthes; class Trematoda; order Strigeidida; family Schistosomatidae; genus Trichobilharzia; species Trichobilharzia regenti. The sequence continues at coordinate 129,539,161 of OX235262.1, read as the reverse complement.
GTTGTGTTGTTTATATGCATACTTGCCCTATTTTAGTTTATGTAATTCATTATGAATACACAAATACAGACATTCTACCTTTGTTAGACTTTGGATGCGAAACTGCACATGGCATTTGACAACTTGTTTGACCAATCCAAAGTTGTAATCCTGTAAATTTTTTAAAAAAAAACATCAAATTAAAATGACAACGGCTAATAATTAAAAATACCATAGTTGTTATACGCGTTCATATATTGACAATAAAAATTTTTAGAAAAATGGCAATGGCTATTTGTGTTTGTTTACGAGGATCATGATTATTCTGCCATTGGTGAAACTTCACAGCTTCTAGAGAGCTAACATGTAGTGAATTAGTCGGCATTATTCCATTTAAACTGAACAATTTCCTAAGGAAGATTTACATACTTCTCATTCATGAGTAATCCCCAATACAGGGAATAATGGAAAAAGGAACTTCAGCAAAAAGAGGCTTTTTCCGGCAAATTCGTTTTCTTTAGGTGCACCATGCATTTATAGACAATTTTTAATAATAATAATAGCAGCTTTATTCCAAACAGTATTTGTGGTACAGGTATGGAATTTTCAGTGTGCATTACAATATATTGCATCTGATTACCTCATAAATTTTATAAGATTTTAAAATCAAAAAGCAACAGCCAAAAAAAGATAAATAAAATGAATAGCATTGCGTTTACATTTTAAACAATGCATCACAGTATATGAAATATAAAATTAGTGTGTAATAGAAGAAGAGAATAATAGTGTAATAGTAACGAGGAAAGGAAAACGAAAACTAATGAGATGAGTTGTCATAAACACATTTGCTAATGTCAACCAATACATAGAAGCTGAATAAGGTTGTTAGAGTTACGCAACAGAATGAACTGAACAGCTAATTCAGTGACTGAGTCTTTATCAGGATGCATGTAATAACAAGAGGATATATGACATTAGGTGAAAGTTCAAAAGAAATAGAAGAGTTAAAAACGGTTTGAAAAAACACAAAATCAAGTTGTTAGAAAGCAGTAGAGTGATTGTCATGATACTAAAAGTGGTTGAATAATTCTCTTTCGTGTACAGAGCTCCAGTTTCTAGAGCCTCAGCGATGCGAAGGAAGCGAAAACATACTGACAAGGATCTCTTCAAAACACTTGATTTCCTAAATTTTCACTCAGTGTAATGCCCAAAGTCTTCTCTAGTTTTATTGTTTTAATCACCGACCAAGCAAATGATGTAGGGTCCGAATCCCGGCCGACTCACTCCTTTACCTCGCTAAGGCACAAATAATGCTGGTAAAGAGGAAAGTTTGGGCATGAGGCTAGCAACCCCATCCTGTAAAAATAAACACTGCTACAGAAACTTTAAGCCACTAGCTTGAAGCCCTATGTCCCACTGGGGAACGTGAAGGGAAAATCACATTATTTTGCTTTTGGATCGCTACATGAACTGGAGTACATCACTAGTTTGTTGTCAACGTAATGCAGAGAACTTCGCAAAGAAAACTGGGGGGAGGGGGAAGATATCGTAGAGAATTGGATGCTGCTTCAGATGGAACACAACAGTGTCACATAATGTACTGCAGAATACCACTTTGCTTGATATTCTGTACGAAGATATATTTTGCAATTTAAATACGCCGAAAATTCTGCAGTGTGTGTCTAGAATAAAGTTATTATTATTGTATTATTTGGCTGTTTGATCTTCACTTTGAAGTTGACCTTAAAAGAGAAGTTTGTTGAGATAGAGTGGCCAGTGTCCAATTATCGTACTACCTATTAAGCCACCGCTGCCTTTTTCTGATCATGCCGGATGGCTCTCTTGAATCCTTTGAGACAGGAGATGAATTGAGTAACCAACATATCTAACCCTCAAGGAAGAAGTACACTGATATGTGTACACAGAAGTGGTCGGATGCGACATCCGACTTTTCAGGCTTTCACAGACAAGTAGACGATTGGAGAACAAACTACTGTTAGTGTCACTGTGAAGAGTGTTTTTGAATAAGGCGAAATTTTTCCCTTAAGGACACGCCACAGTTTAAGTTTCATTTAAAGTTCTTCCTGGCGAGAATGATGGCGTACTTCTTTGAACTGGTTGGTTTTATCACTCCGCACAATAACTGTGACATGTCATGCAGCATTTGAATGCAATATCTTTGATTACTAAAATTATATTCAACTATTGAATCCTCGATGAATTGATACTAAAAATAGGTAATCTCTACTACTTGAAAGATAGACAACAGTGAGGCCACACCGCTAATCAATTAAACATCTTCACAGTCTCTGTGACCATTTATCAAAATAAGAATTTTAGACTTACTTCTATACAGTGTTTACCATAATAGTATGTCCTATGGTGTGTGTGTGTGTGGGGGGGGGTAAGGGTTGTTCCTTGAAACTATATCATATTACAAGTCAGCTTAAAAGCAAAGAGACTACAAATAACTGTCTATCTGTCTGGATTCAACATAAAACTTCGCACCGAAGTGCAGCAGTTCGAGTTGCCACGTTCCAAATACCACACACACAAAGGTAGACAAGAAGATGAGTGAAGAGAATCAATACAGTCTGACAAGTATAAGAGTGAAACAGAATGGGTAATTGTAGAAAGGAATATGAAAGATTACAGAGACTGAATACATCTGCGCCATTGACAACGATTTTGAGCCATTTCACCTATTGTCTCCAGCCATTGATTCCTAGAGTCCCGAGGGCCCCAACCCGGAAGTCTACTGTTATATTGATCCTTTTTTAATATAAATGCACACTATTTTTGGGACGCCTACAGAACACCAAATTTTTCCTTCCTCTTGTTGTGGAAATATCTTAATCAACTAAGTAGTTATAGATCCTATGGTTAATTATATATATATATATATATATATATATATATATATATATATATATTGAAGAAAAATGCTAACTACACTATCAGGACCTAGGCAGTGTGGTGGATTTAAGGATTTGACACATGAGAGTACATTATTTATTATTCCCTTGGGTTCCGAACGGAGCATAGGGCTTCAACAACACATCTCCACTTTCTTCTATTTTCTGCAGTCCTCTTCATCTGGGTCCACGACTGCCCATAATCTTTCATCTCCTCTTCTGCAGCTCACATGATCTCCTCCATGTCACCCTCGCGCCGACAACCCACTCGTCACTTCCCACCTGGATTCCACTCGAGGGCCCGGCGTGTGATGTCACTCGACGGTTTGCTTAATGTATCCCCGATCCATCTCCATTTTCTCCTACATATTTGTTGAGCGATCGGCTCTTGGTTGGTTTGTTCCCACAGTTTCTTGTTACTCATTCATTCTGGCCATTTAATCTTCAGTATGAAGCGAAGGCAGCTGTTAAAAAATAGTGTAGTAGCCTGCTGTAAGTGCTTTTCGTGAAGTACAGTGCAAGTTTTTGACCCATATAGAAGAAGTGACTGATTTCACATTTGTGTTGAAAAGCCGAATCTTCTTATTTATGTCGAGGCGGAATGCAAAAGATTTCCAAACTGGCTTTAGGTTGATGATGGCATATCTTGCCTTTCCGATTTTGACTTTGACATCTTCATCCGTCCCGCCTGTGGTTGAAACGATGCTTCCTAGATAAGTGAAGGAAGTGACGTCTGTTAAATCTCCCCCGTTGGTGCTGTTGGTTGGTTGGATATCTTCATCACCTCCGTCTTCTCTATGTTCACCTGGGGTCCTGTCTTCGTCATCAGCCCCTTCAGCCAGATTGTCGCTTCCCGCCTGTAACTCTTTGAGATTGTGTGACATTAAACATAAATCATCTGCGAAATCTAGATCTACTAGAGCCTTCTTATCGATTGGTCCAACGTATTCCTGTCTTCTCACTCCCCACTACTCACAGTCTAATGCATAATCAAGTCCACCAGAATTGAGAATATCATCATGCGTGACAGTAGGATGCCTTGTCTTACTCCTGTATTCACTTCGGACGCCTTGCTAAGTTCCCCGATGTGGATCACCTGATACGTGGCATCGTCATATAGCCTTTGACAGTGCATACGTTTCATTAAAACCAGGAAAATAATCGTTTACATGACTAGAAACATTAGGTTTAACTACATTAGGTTGCTGTACTATAAAAGATTTATTTAAGGCATTTATATCAGAATAAGCATCAACTGGAATTTGAGTTTTGCTTGTAAGCTGATTAAAAAGTCTCCAGATGTTGGAAGCAAAATTTTCACTATATACGCCATTTAGTCTTTCTATTTCAAACCTTATCAGAGTTTATTCTTCGAACACCAGCATTATCATGTAATTTATACAAATTCTCCTTTTCTTATATAAGTTTTTTTAGTTGTGAGGAAGGGATCCTATCAAATCTTGTAAACAGTGTTTCAGTAGAACAACAAATGTTCAGGCAGAGCTTAAGATAAAAGGTGATATTAGAGGCCGTAGCATCCAACATTTCATCAACGAATAGATCTCAGTCAGTATCACGCAACATGCACTTTAGTGCAAGAATATTCTCATGTGAATAGGATTGTTCTTGGATTTTATTTTTTAGGTGGACAAAAAGCCTTTTGTGTGACTTGCTATAACACTTTCGGTAACATAAGAATGATGAAATGGTTAGAATTCAGCACTGAAACTCTCTCCTTTGCGCCTCGTATATATCATAATAGTTTAGGAAAACTTAGTCTAGGGTTTTGTCCAGACGAGTATTGAACTTCCAGGACTTTAGTACTCTCGATGTTTTGAAATGTCTTAAAACTCTTAAGCCCTCACACAGTCTTGGCCCTGATGGCATACCTGCATATGTTCTAAAACAATGTGCAGATGCTTTATGCTCTCCTCTAACTAATATCCTAAACGCTTCTTTCTCCGAAAACGTTGTACCTGTTCCATGTAAAGACATTAAAATAGTCCCTGTCCCTAAACCTGGCAATAGCAAGAACGTAAAGTTCAGACCCATTGCCATCACTTCCCCGTTTCTAAAGCTCATGGAAAAACTAGTACTTCTTAAACTTGAACCCTCCCTTAAAAGCTTCGAAGACCCCAAACAATTTGCCTACAGACAGGGTAGGAGTACTTTAGACGCTGCAGCCGTCTTACACAACAGTATTGTCTCATCATTAGACAAAGGTGCCAAATATGTCCGCTGCACGTTTCTTGACTTCACTTCTGCTTTCGACTCTGTACCTAGATGTCTCTTGCTAAATAAGCTCTCCATGACACAAACCGAGTCCTGGGTCACTAACTGGTTGCATTCCTACTTTTCAAACAGAACGCAGTACACCGTATACAAAGGCGAATCCTCCTCTGCTGTGCTCACTGAAGCTGGTGTCCCCCAAGGTGCTGTACTCTCCCCACTTCTCTTTTCATTCTTCCTACATGACCTACCATCTTCAAATGACATTAACTTTGTCAAATATGCTGATGACCTAACTGTATCTTTACCTGTCAAATGTCAAAGTGACTGCTCTAAACTAAATGGCTTCTTATCAGAAATCAGCCAATGGTCCAAGGAAAACGGTCTCACCTTAAACCCCTCCAAATGCCAAACAGTTAATTTCACCTTTAGGCACAAATCTGACCTAAACAAACTGGTTAGGACTCACGAGATGTGCAACATAGATGGCACTGAAATTGAAACCAAGTCGGAAGTTAAATACCTAGGCGTCACTCTATCTTCTGATCTTTCCTGGTCGTCTCATATCTTGACGATTTCCAAGAAAATATTCCGTCTTACCTTCTACATCAAGAAGTTAAGACTTTCTGGTGTAACCCAACCCTTACTCCTACAATTTGTTAACTTCCGTATTCTGCCTATTATTCTCTATTGTTCCCCCTTAGTCTTTCCTGGGCTATTGAAGAAAGACTATACCTTATTACGTAGGATGTTAAAGGTTGTCAGCAGGGTAAGCAGTTTGCCACTTAGCCAGCTTGTTAATATTCTGGTGGACAGGCACATGGACTCATGTGAAAAATGGGCAAAATCCATTTTATCTGACTCACAACACCCTCTACATTCACAACTCTCCCCATGTATCTCTTCAGGGAAAACCAGAAGCCTATATAGGAAACTATATGCCCGCACTAGCAAGTACAAAAACTCATCCATACCCTACCTAGCTCGTGTTCTGTGCGATAAAGAAAGCATTAGGCGTGAAACCTTTAACTTATTAAATAGTCAGTAGAACAAATGGATCTCGTCTTTCCAACTCACATCATTTACAGGTACAACGTTTTCTCTCTACCTTTTTTTTCTTTCTGTATTTATTTTTGTTATGTGCTGTTTTGTTTCTCTCTTCCTTACAAACTCTACTTAAAACATTCTTGTTCGTTCTTTCACACTCTGTATACCTCGACCATTTTGCTATCGCTTACGCCAGTAAATATGCTAGTAGTATCTACTTTTCTAACACCTTCAAACACTCTGTTTAAATTTTGGCTTTGCTACCGACATGCTAATATGTTGTTGTCAAAACTGACTGAGATAACCTTAATCTATGTAGAACTATATTTATTGTTAATGTACTAACTGGATGCAATATTGTAGTAAAATGCTGAGAATTCCATTCTGTATCACAAGTACTGATTTGGAATAAAGCTTATCTTATCTTAATGTGATAAGATTCGCATGATCAAGTGACTTGAGAAAACCGTGATCACATGAACTAAAGCCCCAAGGGACTTTGAACAAGGAATTCCCAAAAAAGGAACAGCGAATTCCGTCGATTCATCTGCAAAGATAGATATATCTGCAGTCTGCAGTTATTTGAACATTTATCATGTATGTATTTAAGGAATATTTGTTTAGATGCTTTGGACGACAGCGACCAGTGATAGTCTTTATTGTCATTGCAGGAGTAAAAACACACATGATTAGAGGTAGAACACTTTGTATTGATAAAAGTGACTACCCCTCCCCTATCATGCTTATTCTTTAAATTATATCTGTCCTGCCACGAAACTGTATATCCATTTACTGAAATTAGATTACCGCCATACTCCTGGTGAAGCCAACAAGTTTCCCATATAGCTTAAACACCAGCATTTCGATAATAAGGCAGCAAATCAAAGCAGTATATGAGTTAATGGAAAATAGTATTTTTAGGTAGTCCAAAGAACTACTAGCACGCTGCCATCGTAAAATTTATATTTATAATATGAAAAAAGTTGCAGTACCCAGAGTTAACTAATATTTTAGTAAGAAATATAACACGACTTACTGCCACAAATGTCTCACGATTAAGATTAACAAGATGTATTAAATCTTCAGGATTATCAGATCGAAATGTTGTAGCTAGTTCCAAGTACGGTTGACAGTGACACTGAAATGAAAACACAAAACCACTGACATAAATATATATACTGATAAAACAACTTAAGCAGTAAATATGATAGTATGTGTAATTTTACTGTAACTTATTTACAAGCACTTATTGGTTGTTATTAATTTTCCTCTTATTCTATAGGATATTACAAAATCTGTTAATCATTATCTTCTTCACTGAACAATATGGAGTCAATCAGCGTAGCCGATAACCACTAAGCCGACTTGATGAGAATTAATGATTGAAACAGCAATACAATTAACGATGGGACATATGAAGCCGTCATTCACAAAATTCTGATCACTCTCTTTCAATGAATTAAGCTTACAATGCAGAATCATTTGGTTTATGTTTACCTTTACTTACGCACTGCTTTGGTGGGGTTAACAACCACATTATATCAAGTGTTATATTATTGTGTAAATTCATTATCTATCACATTCTTGAAAATGTATAAACAGTCAGTTAGAAGTTCAATTCTGTGGTATGTATTCAATTCATCTTTGAAAATAGTCACTGTTCAGTCACAGAGAACCGACGGCGTTGATCTGCAAACAATCGGCTATTTCGATTATCCAGAACAAAAACAAAACATCTATTAACCTCTTCGACTGAGACACACCCAAGGGGAACGTAACCAGGTGTAATGGATTTATTGTATTCAGTAAAGACAATCGTTCTTGTTTAAAAGTCAATCTGAACGAAGAATATTCTTTTCAATAATTTCTCTGCAGGTTCTTACAATTATAAAATAAAATATTTGTGGTCGTTACAATAATGGCCAGTTATGCAGTGGATACATTTTTTTACGTAGAATAAGAGATCAGTTATGGGGTGTCAAAATAAACAGTAGTATTTGTGTGACAAACGTGCTAGGCTGAAATCAGTCACAAAACATTGTAAAATGGGAGACAGTGGTGGTGATTAGTCATAATAGATTGGTAGAGTACGGGGTAGGAAAATTGACAAGTCACTCCAAGGTTATGAAAGATGTCAGGTGAGTGGCTAGTACAAAGTGGTCTGTGTTACACAGGAGATAGTAAGACAACAATGACAGGTTCATAATGAAATAACGAATACGTGAAATAAAACAGGTGGAGGCATATATAGAGAAAAGAGATAATATCACTAATAATAAGTTCAGATAGTCTAAATGAAAAATTCGATAGTATTGAGGGAGTGTTTGCATGAAGGGCATAAATTATGACGAGTACTAATAATAAAGGAAAAAAACCAAGACGGTTAAGGGGAAGGAGCACTCTTGGTGAGAAGAAGAATCATCAATCCAAGTTTGGCCACGGTAGGAACAGCGTCTGAAAGCGTTGTTTTTGGATACAAAGTTCCGGTTTAGTCGATCTTATTGCAACAGCTTCAGCTATGTGTAGGAGACGTAAGCGAACTGTACGTGATAAAGACTTCGCATAACTGGCCTTTATTGTAACGACAACAAATATTATATTTTATAACTGTAAGAACCTGAAGAGAAATTATTGAAAAGGATATTCTTTGTTCTTGTTTAATTGAAATCCGTGGGATGAAGTGAATGAATGGGGTAACGAAATACTTTTACATGTAAATAAAGCACTTCAGATACCAAGGTTGAGATCTCAGAATTCATAATGTATGATCCGACCGTTCTGTTTCTTGAAGATACTAAACGGTGCATTTTTGTCAGTAATGTAAGGTAATTGCATACAAATAATTTTCACCGGAACAGTCAAAGAATAAACGGAAGACAATACTTACTTTCCATGGTCTCGGTGATGCAAAAAGCATAACGGGCTCCTCAGGGACCATACTGAACTAAAACCGTTAAAAAAACATTAGAAACAGAAATGTGAGTAAACACAAGTGAAGAGCCTGAGGTAATAGAAATATTTTAAAAATCATGATGAGTTTTTGATAAAGAAGCACTACTAGAGAATGGGTATCCGCCAAGATTCATCGACAAAAACATGAAGGAGAAGCCCCCGGTGCCAAATATCACAACGGTTCCTAAGAAGACTCTCTTCATGAACCTAGAATTCAAAGGTGACATCGCAGCGGAAATCCTCAGAAGCCGCCTTTCAAAAAGTCTGAAGAAGACATTCCCAACAGCCACTCTACATATAACATTCTCCTGCAGACAGTTAATCCAGTCTAACGTTAAGGACAAGATACCGCCTTTGGCCACTTCAATGTGTATTTATCAATTCACTTGCTCCTGCGGAGCAAAGTATATCGGCCGTACGCAACGTCAAGTCCACAAACGTATCCTGGAACACTGCCCAGCTTGGTTAGCCAGAGGAGGAAAGAAGAATACCAACAGCTCAATCCTCGAACACCTTGTTATCTCCGGACATCGAGCACCCCCACACGAAAGCTTCACAGTGGTACACAGAGTCCCTCAATATCGTACAAAAGGACTCCGGATACGACATCTGTACATAGCCGAGGCACTAGCTATTCGTGACATAAAACCGGACCTATGCATACAAAAACGATACATACATTCTCTAGCCCTACCATGGCCAGAGTAGATTTCTAACTATAATTTTTCTCCTCTCCTTTAATACGTAAGTTCACTGTTATTATTATTATTATTACTGTTCTTAATACTTTTATTATTATTACTATTCCCACCATCCATATTTTATTACTACTCTATGACTGTTTATTAATAACATTGCTTTTTCACACAGATCTTATACAAAACTACTGTATAACCTTTCCACTAGTTCCTGTCCACTCTACACTAGCTTATTGATTAGTCATTATCTCACACTTATTAGGTCATGCCAACTTCTGTCTCCTTTCTAACTTACAATTAGTCATCCCTTCTTACACCTCACACTATGTAGCAGAATTTTCAAGGACAAAGTTTACCAGTATCTGATTGGTCAAAATCTTATGTGTTTAATTATAATTACGATTGTACAGCTCATGAAAATGAATCGTCGAAAAGAAAATTTTCTTCGCTGTTTGTGCCTTTTCTTATGACTCAGTATGGGAATATTTCGTTCAAAGAAGCACTTCACGGAGAGTAGGATACAAATTGTGTGGAATAGGAATGGTGCGCAGACTGACTGAATTAGACCTGAATTTATCACCCATCATCGATCTAAGATTATCAGGACAAATATAATAAGCATTTTTCTTCACCTAAGCGCACAAATAGTTTCTTAATTCCCTGTTACCATACATATTTGTGTTATCTTCATTGGTGCGCACTCAGTTGACATTGCAGAATATCACACAAAAGAATTTTGATTGTCATACAAAATATTTTATTTCCTTCACGTTCCCCAGTGGAACATAGGGCTTCAAGCTAGCGGCTTAAAGTTTCTGTAGCAGTGTTTATTTTTACAGGATGGGGTTTCTAGCCTCATGCCCAACCTTTCCTCTTTACCAGTATTGTTTCTGGCTAGGTAAAGGAGTCCATCGGCCGGGAATCGAACCCCAGACCATGTGCATGGTCGGCGAGCATCCTAACCGCTATGCCACCGACGCACAATATATTTTAGTGTTTAATATTACTTTGATAAACCTATTGCCATCAAATGGTGAATCACTAGTAAAAAAAAACACTTCGTTTTCTATTCCAAAGAAAAGTGATCAGTCGCCTTAATATAATTGTCAATCAGTGAAGGATCTAGTATGTTCACCTTCTGTTACTACAGGTATGACTCCAGCTTTCGGTGTAAAAAGTCCGAGTCTAGTTGAAAACCAGGCAATAAGCAGATCTAGATAAGTCCCTGTGCTAGATGAATTACTGACTGAGGTTCCAACGCGAAAATTTACATAGAAGTAAAGCAGTTCAAGTTGTCGCGCTCAGTCATAAACGCTCAGAAAAAACCCAAAGAACTAGAATAAAGGAAAATGTAATTACAAAGAGAATCATGAAGATTTTATATATGTTGGAGATGATTAGGGGTGAATACCTCTACACAATGACAATGATTTTGAGCCATGTCTCCAACACTCGACAGCCATTAGTTCATAGAGTCTCGACGACCCCAACCACATCTTACTAAATGGCTCAAATCACCAGTCAAAGACTTCATGGATGGTTGCCAAGTTTTGATTAGACCACTTTTGAATCTTTCCCAACCTAATCCTATGTCATAAGGATAACATTTATTTTACTGATAACACTTACAATCTCTCTGAATGTACTTTATCTTATATTGAATTTATTCATATACCTAACCGATTTTAACTCATGTATATAAATGAATCAAGGAAGTTGTGTGAGTGCCTTGATAAGATTATGAGCGATAATTTGTGCTCGAAACGTCATTAGTAAATATTACTGTACAAAACTGTGTGATTTTCAGTTAGTTGCGTTCTCTGAGCTGGTTGGTTTAATTGCGAAGCTTTAGTCGTCCTTCTGGAAAACATCTTCAGCGCAAGTTTTAGCATAAAATGAACCGATTTAATTTCTCCGTAAATGATATAATTGTGTCTCTTGGCTACCATCTTCGTGACTGGTAGTCAATTTACATCTGTATTGATCATTTTTTTATTGACTTCGAATTAGAACTTTCTTGTCACATGATTTACTTTTTATTGATATAAGTATAAAACTTGGGCACTGTGGTAAAGTATAACTTCATTATGGATAAGATTTTATTTTGACAAGTCACACAGTAATATTAACTGATGACGTTTCAAGCACAAACGATTGCTCATAATCATATCAAGTTACTCACACAACTTTTTCCTTCATTTATATACATGTGTGGAATTGACTAGATATTTAAATAAAAACCAATATAGGGGAATGTACATTCAGAAATAATGAGCAATAATTTGTGCTCGAAACATTATCAGTTAATATTACTGTGTAACACTGTGAGACTTATCAAAATAAAATTTTATCCATAATGGAGTTACCTTTTATTAGTTGGCAAATTTGGTCTATACTAATATGTTTGTTAATCGCCAATTCGTCTGAGTACCAGGCTTCTAGGAATTCTCTGGCACTTCTGGTGTTTCTTCTATTTAAAATTTCGACATTATCCCAATCAAATTGGTGTCCATAATTATCTACATGCATTGATATGAAAGAATATATATCGTGTCTTTTCATAGCTAATTTGTGTTTTTGGATTCTGTAAAAAGACATGATATATATTCTTTCATATCAATGCATGTAGATAGTTACGGACACCAATTTGATTGGGAAAATGTCGAAATTTTAAATAGAAGAAACACCAGAAGTGCCAGAGAACTCCTAGAAGCCTGGTACTCAGACGAATAGGCGATTAACAAACATATTAATTTCTAGAGAAAATATTCATTCAGACATCTATAAAAAACAAAATAATTGGGCAAAGAATATTCTTTTCGATAATTTTCTCTTCTGGCTCTACAATTATATATATATATATATATATATATATATTTAAGTAGTAATTCCTTGAAATTCACACGCAGTTTAGGGTGCGTTCCTCCCTCTCTATCGCTTCTTCAACTTCTAGTCTTATCGGAGAAGAAGGACATATTATACTGCTTAATTTTTTTCTTTCTCCGTCTTCCCGGACAGTTTTTCTTTCAGCGTCCTGGTTTAACACACTGAAAGCACTGATCTTCCCTAGCGCTCATTCGTTGTGCCACTACGCGCTCCAAACCTGAGATTGGCTGTTCCTACTGGTTCCAATCCGGTGGCTCTATTGAGGCTACGGATGTGCTTGAGCTCGGGAGCTCACCGATCTCTATTGGTTGTGAAGCGTTGACCAGTTTTAATTTCTGAGAAATATGTTCCGGAGCACTATCGATAAGCTAGCAGGCTAAATAACGCGTCTTCATTAATTGTGACAGCACATGACCCAGTACATTTGTAAACTTCACCGCCAATACCAACAGGTCTCCGTCCAATCCGGCTTCATGGCACGGAACTGCTGTATTGCCTGCTCTTTGTCTCTAGGGCTGTCGTACTCCGTCGCCAGTCGTCTCAGCAATACCATCCAGGTCTCCTTACCACCTGCCCGCTCCACACTGTCGTACTTCGATTTTGCCCGACTTCTCGGCAGCGTCCCCAGTGCAACTGTCGTTGTAGTCCAATAATGAACGCTTATCCACTCAGAAATAGAAAGAAGATTCGTATATCTCCTTCAAAAGCAGCAGACAGCAACACGAGCATAGAGCAACGAAATTACTTATTGGTAACCCGATAAATAGATACAAGTTAAATATGCCTACCACATATTAGAATCGCAATTTGCATATATCTTCGTTATTCTTTGTCTTTCGTGTCTTCCATGTTGTTTCATAAGCATCGTTTATGAAACCCATCTCTCCATCATTCGATATTCTTGTCACTGATATATATATATATATACCACTTATAAATCTTATCAGTAGTACACACCACACATAATAAACAAAACTTATTGATACAACCGAAATTATGACACAAAAATTCGTATCTAAACGATTTCGTGAAGCAAATTCACTTCTAGAGGAGTTAATGAATCTTTTCAACAAACTTTATTATTAACCATCAACGAAAAATTACACTGACAAGTAGTAACTTTGTTGATTCATTTCCATAGCTGTGTCAATGTTATGAGCATACAAATTAATACTACATTGTAATGCATTGTTAGTAATTCTCTGTAATACTGCTTCCAGTGTATTCAAAATATCAAAGAAACTGTAAGTAATATTAAATGGTTTGAAGAGGAAGTCTTGGACCTAGGCTTCGTGCTAGTTTTCATTCATCAGCACGGCGTATCTGCAGCCTTGAATGAACTCATGTCCCTTCTGAGTTTCGAATCCGTGTCACCCAGTGCTGCAGTCAGAGACGTTACCACTGAGCTATTCAGGCTCGCGATTGACACGTCATAACAGCTACTAGTCTCTAATCAAAAAACTGTTAATAATTTCAGTAATTGTGATCATTTCCAACTGAAAACGTCTGGTGAGCACCCATAAGTACTGGCTCATGAGAAACAATTATTTTGCAACAAGGGAAACAACTTAGTGTGCATATATTAACAGGAAATAGGCTGATAACAATTCCACTGTTCGCCTGTCCTACAAGTGATTAAAAAACAAACACTATGAACCACTCTTAAAAAGCTCGCAATAAAAGTGAACGATTAAATTAAAACACAGGAACTTACTTTCCCATTTACAATAAGAGATATTAATATGATTTTTTTGACGGCCTCAGTTACAATGCAGCTTGTTGAGGATTCAGGAACAAGTAAACACTGAAACTAGATTTGAGTAAAACAATATCTTACCAATTCAAAAAAATGCAAGCTTCTCTGCCAATTTTTCACCGCTCCATAAATCATTCCCCCGTAGTAAAAATACAGTAAGTAATCATTTAATTCAAGAGCTGAACTCTAAACAAAAATATCATTTAAACCTTCAAAACATACACTTTCAATTTCCAGTATATCTGTATCTAGTATTGAAAGTGTTGGGCTAAACATTTTAGCAGCCAATGCAAGCTACAAAATGTGTGTTTTTTTAAATGTTATTACCTGACAAAGATCACAGTGGAGTGGAGTAAGGTACTCTGGAGATTTCTGAAGTTTTCGAATACCATTCAGTATGCATCCGATTCCTTTATGTGCAGCTCCCATATTTATTAAAAAGTTGGTAAATTCATGTGAAATTACACGAACTGCACATTAAACAGCAAACAAAGAACCTACCATATGACGGAACCTTTTGCATTGACTCTGGAGTACAGAGATGAAAGAACTTTTGAGTTTGAATTATCATCCATTCTTTGTCAGTAGGTGTCTGTGAAATATATTTGGCATGTCTAATATAAACTAGAAGTATCTAATAACTTACAATATAGCTGCATGCAATATGCCAAATTTTTCAATATCGAATTCTTCAAAGATAGAGTCCAATGTTTGAACATTTTTCAGTAAAAAATCTTGAGATTTTTCCATGAGTTCATAAATTGCACTTATACATCCTAAAACATGAGTAATATTTCCCTCATATCTTACCTCCAGTTTTGCTAACTGCTGATGAGAAGTTGCTCAGCGATCCAGAAACCATCACAAAAGGATAATTGTTCAATGTATATTAACTGAAGGTAAAATGTTTAGTAGGGGGATTAGGCGCTATATAAGAATGGCATGATCAACTAATTGTGTGTACAAATAATAAGCATGGAGTAATCCTATAACAACATAATGGAGAAATAAATTCAGAAATTTTAACACATACTTTAACAATATGATTTCAAAATGAAGTCTTTTGAACGCCCTGATTACAAATCGGAATATAAATACCATGTTTTTTCGCCTGTCAAGTGCAAGATGGTGCAAGAGTACTCTGTAGCACCTGATCTAAATAGAGAGTGAACTAGTTGAATGTACTGACCACCTCACTTATTTAAGCAACTTAAATCAGAATTAGTGCATTGGTTGTTAACAAAATCTCAAGACGTGTACAGAAAGCTCGTTTATCATTTGCCAACTAGCTACATCTTTGGAGATATCATGATATTCTGTTACTCGATGTCCAACTTATCGAACTTCCTGACTGGCTAGACCACTAAGGGTAGAAAATAAGAAAATGAGTTCAATGACATAAGGAAAGTCGGTTAGTCGATGGAAATGTGAACATCTAATATTTGAGTCACTTGCAACGTATGTTAGTTGCGGTGATTCACCACCCTCCTTAACATAGAATGGTAGCTCAAGTAAGATTAGGTTGAGAAGGAATCAGGAAGTCAGATCACAAAATGGCAGCAATCCCTAAGCTTAGTTCACTTAGAACACACTGACAAGTACTATGTTGCTAGCTGCACTTGTGCAAAAGCAAGTGATAACAATCAGTTGCCCAGACTGAAGTAGTAGACTGGGATTCGAATCCGAGACCTATTGGCTGAAAGTCAAGCTTTAACTACTGCAATACATGGCCACGAGATATCCGTGAAGTAAATGACTGTTAGTTGAGGAAACTTTAATTGTTTCACCGTGATCATCCTGATGTTGAGTTAGACCCCTAATGAGGTCGACAATCATTCACAATAGTTAGGATATAGTCATAAGTTATAAGAAAAGATTCAGGTATCTGTTTAACCCTGCACCAAGCAATTCTTTTCAGCAGGCATCGGTTGTAATACTTTTATAATATTTTTCACTCCATTTGCAGGATAATAAGCTAATATTATACCACCAAACGCTTTCAAATAGAGGGTTACCATCAAGATCGAGATCCTGGGCGCATGCTTTTGTTCGCCAAACAAGAACAAACAAACTTATGATTCTTTCAGGATTTTTGTAAAAAACAATATGGATGCAAAATCCACAAACTATGGCATAAGTCAGGAGAGGATATTCTTTCCGTAGCCTATCACTAAAGTCGTACAGTTGAAATGTTTCAAATGGTCATAGAAATGCCAATGAAGGTCCGTTAATAATAAGACTAACGTAACAGTAAAAAGCACCCTGAAGATAATGGGTAAATTTTCAGGCTTGGTAAAGTAGTTTGAAGTAACCTAATACACAAAGTTGTGCGTTGGTGGTACAGCGGTTAGAACGCTCGCCGACCATGCACATGGTCTGGCGTTCGATCCGTGGCCACCGATGCACTCCTTTACCACGCTAAGCCAGAAATAATGCTGGTAAGGAGGAAAGGCTGGGCATGAGGGTAGAAACCCCATCCTGTAAAAATAAACACTGCTACAGAAACTTCAAGCCGCTAGCTTGAAGCCCTATGTTCCACTGGGGAACGTGAAGGAAAAAAAATACACAAAGAGACTAATAGAATTAAGAAATAATTTTGATTAAAAATGAAAGGTAATGAGAACAGATATATTGTTCATCAGATCAAAAGATTTATATTACGTATATATTGTACCGTAAGTTTAGGAGTTTGAAGAAAAACAAGACGGTTCACATACCGAACCACTGTACACGTCAAGAAAGTTTCAAGTCAGACCGTTTTGGCACAGTCCAGGATTATCCTCGTCGGTATCAAGAGCTGGTATGGGCAGTAAATGCAGACGGATCGGTCTCTAATTTCACGGATGCTGAACCCCAAGGGCAAACTTTACTACCACAGGGACTCGAGTGAGCATTGCCAGACATTCTTTCGAAAAACCCAGACCAACCATAAAAATCATTGTGATCATTGGCATCTGAAAACCGATATACTCTAACGCAGAGTGAACAGTCATTATTGGTAACATCCTAAAACCACATTTGTAACTAAACATCCAACTCCCATAATATTAATTTCTCGTACATATACGCTAAGGGGACCTTGTGCATCACATTTAGTAAAACCTTGGGGTATGCGGCTTGTTAAGATTACGATGCGATTTTTGAGCCTTACTGCTGTAGCCCACTACTACAACATGTAAAATAAGACAGGTTCGGTGTGGGGCATCACATTACTGGATGGTGGCACGTTACCACCTTAGATCAGGATACTTAACAACTTCGCATAGCTGGGTACACTATAGAAAATAGAAAGGATGACCAGATTTCTCAGGAGTAAAATAATATAGGTGCACCCATTTGGACAAAAATAAGCGAATGAACATGGGCAACAGTGAGGAAAATATGGTGACTTTTGCTTATATGACATAACTTTTCCAATTCTGACAAATATCTAACCAATATTATACAGTTTTGACCATTATTTAACAAAAAATTACCGTTACTGGAGTAATATCTTATTATTTAACCAATATTTTCGACTATTTAACTACTTCTTTAACCATTGTTCTGGCAATATTTTCTAATATTAGCTATTGTTTAATCAGCATTTGCCCATCTCCGTCCAAACGAGTTTGTAAACAAAGTGTCACTGTTGTAATCAATAGGAATACACAGCAGCTCCCCTAAATGGAACCTATCTT
Source organism: Trichobilharzia regenti (assembly GCA_944472135.2). NCBI lineage: Eukaryota > Metazoa > Platyhelminthes > Trematoda > Strigeidida > Schistosomatidae > Trichobilharzia > Trichobilharzia regenti. The sequence goes on along the minus strand of OX235262.1, from coordinate 129,521,019 downwards.
ATTTACAAGTAATTCCCTAACATTGGTACATTGTATTTCAATAGGCATGCGTAAAAATTGAGAATCTGACAAAGATTACAGATAATCATGTGAGTAGTTCCGAGCTTACGACAATTCTAACCTCATTCTAACCTATTCTTCGAATAATGCCTTTTTAAGACTAATGAAGATTTTATCTACCCACTATGTTCTGAAATAACGCTGGTCGTGCTTAAAAGGATCCTCAGAGCTGGGTGTTGTATTGTCTTTTCGCCCTGAAGTGACGCTAGTCCGTGATAAATATATCCTGTGAGGGCTGCAAAAAGTTGATAGGTAAACCCAGTAGGTTGTGATCTACTCTTACAAATGCCTAGAGAAAGAAAAGTGTGCTGAATTAGTCCCAGTCATGCTGAAAACCAGCAATGAGTTCTGGTCTATGCCGCTAAAGAACCCATTTCAGGACAGATTCAGAATTTACTCACTATAGAATGTTAAAATTAGTTTAGAATTAGAGAGATTTAAATCAGCAGCATAGTAAGCTTGGGAACTGCACAGTAATCAATACCTCCAGTTATATATAACAATATATTGTAATGGACAATTAGGGATCACACTATAGAAAACTACGAAGGAGGGGTGGAACACAGAAAACGTTCGGAACACGTTAGTCAATAATAATTAAAGTACAAGAGGGACACTAAAGTCCAAGAAAAACATAGGTAGGCTGATTCTACTTACACCTCTTTTGAACTGCCGCCTTCTCTTCCAAGACCTGGACCGGAGAGGCAAAGGATAGTGGCACACACGCTTATGGAGAGGCTGAGCACTTCAAGGTCACTTATTTATGTTGTGATTGGTAGAGTTTCCTTTGCGTAAACGTTGCGGCTAATACGTAGGACACGTTACTGAGGCGGGCGACAGAGGATAGCGGCACAAATGGCTGGTGAAGTTCAGCAATAGCAACCCAGGAGTGTGAACGCTCCAATGACCTTGAACGCATGCTAGTCGGCTAACGGCATTTGTCATGATCATAGCTGAAATATCAACCCTATTCATCAAATAAGGAGCAAGTTTCACCCAGATCACGCTTTTAATTACTGTTTGGACAATGTGTTAACATCTCGTTAGGGTTAGGATTAGGGTTACGTTAAGTATTGGGGTTAGGGTCAGGATTAAGGTTAAGGTTGCGATTAGGGATATATTTATGGTTATTGTCGTTTATTTCAATATAGATAAGATAATAGCTTTATTCCAAAGCAGTAATTGTGATACAGTTTTATTATCCTCATTTTCCTTGTATGTAGCAGTCGATCCTCTTACTAAAACCATAGTAATTTAACCGAGGGCTTTGGAGAGGACTGCATAGCAAGGGAAGAGAGATGAACGATTCACACAACAGCACATCTTCAGTCACTTCGGCGAATACATCAACAGAAACTAGTTCAACTTAGCAACTGATACTCTTCATCACAACTGGCACGTATTTTTAACCTATGTCAGAGAAAGATAATCTGTTTTCATGCATTTTCTTATGAATAAACGTCATTTTTTGTGCAAAAATTCCTCATTTTTATGACTGGTTCGTTGAAGGTCACTCGTGCGTTCGCATCCCTTGGGACGCTATTGTTGAACTTTGCCAAATGGCTAATGGAGAGGCTGAGCACTAGAAGGTCACTTACGCACGCTGTGATTGGCAGATTTTCCTTTGCGTGAACGTTGCGCCTTACGTTACTGAGGCGGGCTTCGAAACAGCAATAATAGAAGCGGATAGACATTATATATTTTAGCTTAAGGGAACAAGTTAACATGCTTATAAATTTTACAGATGTGAGAAGCATTAGATCCACTCACAAGGAGAATATTAATGTGTGACTTAATCAAAGAAATATAAAGTTTGAAGATTTTATCTCTTTCAGTTAGTTGTAATGGATGGATAAGAGTCACGTGTATAACATTTGCTTTTTATAGAAGAGAAAGTGTGACAGGTAGTTTGGAAGTTACATAATTCCTGAAATCTATCGTGGAATATATGGACGAGTGACCTTCAGAATTTCACCAACTCTGTGGTTGTTTCTTGCTTTGTTCACATATTCAGTTTGGCTAAGACTAGGAATTGCTCACTAGAGGTAAGATTAATTTACCTGATATGTATACATCCTCAGATATTTCTCAGTATGGCTGAAGGCATTCGAAGGAATGCAATCTCAGTCTTTGCTTGAAAAGTTCACATCCAATTTCTGCGAACAGATCTGGTGGTGACGAAAACTGCAAATACTGGTTCAACACCAAACTGATACGGAGAGAGTGTTTGATGGACTTTATGATGACTATGATGCAGATATAAAAAACTTTACAACTGTGATTTTTTCACTGGATTGTTATTAACTCTTTTCGGGCTACCGATATCCATGCTGAAAATTCCATACTTGTACCAAAAATACAGTGTGGAATCAAGCTGTAAATCAAAAATAAAAATAATAAAATATATGTACTCTTTCATTCCGAGTCATTTTTAACTTGATTGATTATTGTTTCCTTACAAATATATGCATTTATATCAACTAACTTTGTCTCTTTCACTTATCATTTTGAGGACATTGCAGAGTTAACGAGAATATGGTAGGCAACGTATTAGTACTTGTGTGAAATGCGTCAGTCTTAAACTGTTATTATTTCTTCAATACGTCATCAAGCCTTGCGTAAAGTGTTTCAATTGCGTATAATATTGGTATTCGCGATTGTTCAGAAAGTAGCCGTCAAATATGTGTTCGTACTGTAATAACGAAACATAACCTAGCAAACGTAGGTTTTATACGTACACGACTTGTAGTGGTAGTCTAGGCACTTCAGGCACACTATGCAACGTATATCCTATTTATCACAAGTATTCTGTTATTCTTATGTTGCGTTTAACACCACTATCTCAAAGGAAATCATTAGGTAATAAAGAGATAACTACATTACTCTTCTTGTGCTATCATTTCGTATCAATAGGCTCTTACATGATCACATTAACACTCAGACTCGTGCATTAGTTGATTACGTCACCAAACTTGATTCATTATTTTGTTATCATAAAATACCGTAACGCATTAGATAGGCTTTTGTTGTGCATATTGCCTGTTTAAGGTTCACTAGCGAAAGCGATAACAGTATTCCATCGTGTCTAAATTCCACTAGGTGTAAATATGGCATTTTACCAATAATACGTATTCTACACTAGCATCACTTCGCAATTATTATTATTACTATCTCTTTTCTCTTGTCGACGATGCCGGAGGACTAACTGGCGAAAGGATCAACTCCAATCACAGTAGTAACAGTCTCAACACACCTCATACTACAAACCACATGTAATTAATCCCAGCACTACTCCCTTTGAAGTCAATCAAAGCTACGACAGTCAAGTGGCGAGACAAGCTGCGCAGAAGTTTACCGAAGATCAGGAACCTATACCTTACAATCAAGAAGCGAGCACAAAGAAATCAAATTGGTTTATACTAGCTCGTAGAAACGATATTGGATATCGGAACTCGACAAACAGTAAGTATTATTAGTGTACGAATAAGGTGCAAAATTATTAAAACAATATTTATTTTGATAAATACATTCAAACTATAACAGATATTTCATCGTTTACACAAATATTATCCTTTTTAATTCCACTGGAATGTCTAAATGTATTGAGTGATTGCGGAATTGAAGACCATAACCTGGAAATTAAAAATGACACAAATTCAGTCAGGAAATGATGATCTAAGTAAATAACTTGAAACACAGTACCTACCGGTTCAATGACTGTTTATTCACCGTTATCTGACGAAATGACCAACTCAGTTTCATTTATTACTGTGAAGTTTTGTAAACATCATGAAATCATAATTACCTAGATATTTAACCATCTACGTAAAATACACCAAAACAACTGGAATTATTTTGCACTTTATATCATAATTGACATTTCCCAACAAATTCTGACATTTCTTATGCACCTGTTGAGTACGTAACAATGTGATTGTACACTTTTTGGTTACTTGTATAAATTCGAGATATTGTACATAATTTTTGTTTAAAACGCTTCTTGTTGAAATATACATAACTTCCGTGTACAATTGAAAAATACACTCTGCTGTTGGAGACTTCGTCTTCTCCCTGGTCACTTCTGCTTACTTGCTCCACTCACACCGTGTTGTATACTTCGGATTTATTGTAGGAGCCTACTACTCTCAACCGAAGACATTTCTACAACCGGAACACAGCAGCTACAGCAGACGCAGTCCAAACAATTAACGTGCCCGTGGATTATATAATTAATTTGTAGCCGAGGACTTAGACTTTATAAACAAGTAATCCTTTTTGTTGCTATAACTCGTCACTGTATTTTTGGTAATATATTGTGATTTAACACTCCACTGACTTGGATTATTACTTTTATACTTGGAATGTTAGTGAACTCTAATATTAGTCCCCTACAAATTAATTGGTGAGCCCGATAAGAACACGGATTATTTTGGCATATTCATATTCTTATTTTTGCTATTTTTATATTCATTGTGATTTTGTGTGTGGTTTATATTTGTATCCTAATTTGCACCAATAACCTCATATATATAATGTCATCACCTCAGTCCGGTACATCAAACGAGCAGACAACTAATAGCGAGACAAATGCCACAATAAATGCCATCACTGATTTTCGTTTACCCCAATACGGTTTCGCAGAACCAAGGATTTGGTTTGCGGTAATTGAACCGTTGCTAGAAGCACGGGGCATTAAGTCCCAAATAGCCAAATATGGTATGGTGCTGGCAGAACTCCCTCCGTCAGTATTGACAGAAATCAGCGATTTCATCGAAGATCCTCCGACGGAACATCAATTTGATAAACTTAAAGCCCTCCTCATACAACGTACCAGTTTGTCGGATGAGAAAAGAATCCAACAATTGCTCACAGGCTGTGAACTAGGCCCACGTAAACCATCCCAGCTGCTCAGGCACATGCGCCAGTTAATCGGACATCATAAAGTAGACGAGGTAGTGCTGAAACAGATGTGGTTGCAACGTTTACCTAGAAATGTCCAGCAAATTTTAATCATCTCAGGAAAGTCGTATGACTTAGACCAACTAAGTGACATGGCAGATAGTATTTTGGATGTTTTATCCGATAACACCATAAGTCACGTAGCATCTGATAGTGCCACACCGTGTCATTCCACACCCACGGCAGACACACCGATACTCGCCGCCATTGCAGACTTAGCGGCAAGGATTGACAAGTTGGAAACTAATAGGTCTGATCGACAAGTCCGGAGACGGAGTTCACAAAGAAGGTCACCATCACGACGACGATCCTTCTCACGACAGCGTTCTTACACGTCTTCTCGGGATAGCAATATATGCTGGTATCACTGGAAGTTTGGACGTCATGCCCTGAAATGTGTAAAACCGTGCAGCTTTAGCGAAGCCAACCAGGCTCAGGGAAACGCCTCAGCCAGACAGTGATGGCGACAGCTGTTACTGGCAAGCAAACAAGTCGCCTCTTCTATGTGAAGGATAAAACTTCAGACACTTTATTCCTGGTAGACACGGGAGCAGAAGTTAGCGTAATCCCTCCTTCACTATCCAGGCGATCTACACGGACACCCGGAAAACTGTCTCTCCGGGCAGCTAACCACACAAGCATACAGACGTATGGAGAGCAATCCCTCATACTGGATCTAGGTTTACGTCGGCGTTTCACATGGATTTTCATAGTAGCCGACGTCAGTCACGCCATCCTCGGAGCAGATTTCTTGAGTAATTTCAACCTGTTAGTTGACGTCAACAATAAAAAACTGATTGATAACAACACCCATCTAAAGATCCATGGAATTATCTCCAGCTATTCTGTCTATAATATCAGTATTGAAAGACCAGCAGATTGCCCTTTTTCCTCCCTACTTCACCGTTTCCCTAAAATTCTTAAGCCGTCGTACAACATCGAGGACGTCCCTCACACAGTTACTCACAAGATAGTTACTACGGGTCAACCAGTTCGTGCTCGTCCCGTAGATTACCCCCGGACAAATTGGCAGCAGCCAAGGCAGAATTTGAACACATGATGCAGCTCGGCATCATCAGACCCTCCAATAGTCCTTGGTCTTCGCCCTTACACATGGTGCCTAAAGCTGATCATGATTGGAGGCCATGTGGGGATTACCGACATTTAAACAATGCCACAGTTCCCGACCGTTATCCTATTCCTCATCTTCATGATTTCTCCCTGACATTACACGGAAAAACCATTTTTTCTAAAGTAGACTTGGTCAGGGCCTATCACCAAATACCAGTTGCCCAAGAGGATATCGAAAAAACGGCCATCATCACACCTTTCGGTTTGTTTGAATTTCTCCGCATGCCATTTGGCCTAAAGAACGCAGCACAATCCTTCCAACGTTTCATGGATCAGGTCACACAAGGTTTGGACTTTGTATTTGTATATATCGATGACGTTTTAATTGCTAGCTCGTCGCCCGAAGAACATACTGATCACCTCACCATCTTATTTCAACGATTTGAGCAATATGGAGTCGTCATTAACCCCAAAAAGTGCATATTCGGTGTCTCCTCTATACAGTTTCTGGGACACCACATAACCACGAATGGTATTACGCCTACGGAGGAAAAGATAGAGTCCATCAAAAACTTCCCCGAACCAGATTCACTCAAGAAGGTCAGACGTTTTTTGGGGATGTTTAATTTCTATCGGCGTTTCATTCCTTCGTGTGCCTCCATCGTCCAGCCGTTAACCGACCTCCTTAAAAATGATCCTAAAAAGTTTCAGTGGTCAGCTGAAGCACACGAATCATTTTGCAACGCAAAAGATGCCTTATCCAGAGTCACTATGCTATCCCATATCAACCCCGAAGCGTCGCTTATTTTGTGCACAGATGCCTCCCAAGTAGCTGTAGGGGCAGTATTACAACAAAAGATGAAGGGCGAAGTCACCCCACTCGCATTCTTTTCTAAGAAGTTGGAACCGGCTCAGACACGATACAGCACTTTTGGGAGAGAATTGCTGGCCATATATCTTGCAGTGAAGCATTTCAGTTACTTACTACAGGGCCGGCATTTCACTATTTTTACTGACCACAAGCCCCTGTGTCATGCTTTCACTACTTCACTCGATAAACACTCCCCTAGAGAAGCCAGACAGTTGGATTATATCTCCCAATTTTCAACCGACATTCAGTACATCAAAGGGGATGCGAACGTGGTAGCCGATTCTCTTTCAAGAAGTGACATTAACCAGCTCCAAACGTCGGTAGACATCAGTCTTGATCGTATGGCTCAATTACAAAAAGATGACGTTGAACTCCAAACCTGCCGCAGAAACTCTTCCTTACAACTCAAAGATGTGCCTATCCCCTTATCAGATGCAACCATAGTCTGCGATGTATCTACCGGCACTAATCGTCCATTTGTCCCTCTCAGTTGCCGAAAAGCATTGTTCGAACATTTACATTCGCTTTCTCACCCTGGAGTACGCGCCACGGTCAGACTGATCAGCGAACGCTTCGTGTGGCCTAAAATGAACTCTGACATTCGGAGATGGGCACGAGAATGTATCCAATGCCAATGCTCCAAAGTACACCGCCACACTATTACAACCCCGAAGACGTTTGAATTACCCGAAAGGAGATTTCAGCATATCCATATAGATATCGTGGGACCATTGCCAACATCAAGGGGATATACACATATCCTGACAGCGATTGATAGATTTACTCGTTGGGCTATTGCATGCCCCTTAAACGACATATCTGCTGAAAACGTTGCTTTAGTTTTTCTCGACCGTTGGGTGTCAAACTACGGTGTACCAACTACTATTACATCCGACCGCGGTCCTCAATTCCAATCGACACTCTTTCGCGAACTGACGAGACTTCTGGGAGTGAAACATATCTCCACAACAGCCTATCATCCGGCAGCGAATGGTCTAGTGGAAAGATTCCACAGACAACTGAAAAGCTCCCTGATGGCGCAGAATGATACATCTAAGTGGAGTGAATACTTACCTTTGATTTTACTTGGTATCCGATCTACTATCAAAGAAGATTTAGGATGTACACCGGCTCAACTTGTCTATGGCACCAACCTAACCTTGCCTGGACAGCTAGTCCCCTCAGCCGATTCCACAGACGTGAACATTGCCGACTTCACTAACCGATTAACTAGACAAATGCTTCAACTTCAACCAACAGCACCTCGACAATCTCCCCGAAGAGATCAGATCAACAAACATCTACAAACTTGCAAATTCGTCTTCATTCGAGTCGACGCCATCAGAAAAGGATTGCAACCTCCATACGAAGGACCCTTTCAAGTTATTAAACGTTCAGACAAACACTTTACAGTGAACAAGAATGGAAGACGAGAGACTGTTTCAATTGATCGAATCAAACCCGCATACACCGACAACGACTTCGAATCTACATCGGCAGCTGCGCAATCAAATAATCAAACATCCGATTCCCCTCCACCGGCACCAAGTCTTATCCTCCCTCCATATCAAACACGTAGTGGTCGGCAAATCAGTAAACCGGCTCGCTACGTTCATTTTGAGGACTAACAAAAGAAAAATAATTAAAAATTATTATTATCTTTTTCGTTTAGACATTATCATCATGACCGTTAGTATTTCGTCGTAAACTTTGATGTTACTATCACTATTATTTATTTATATGTACCTCACCTAAAAAACAGGTAGTGTCCTTTCCAAAAACTATTGATCTTTAATCCATATTTTTTTTAATGTTTCTTTCCCCTCCTTAATTACTGTGTATTTACATATTTTTCTTTATACATTAAAAATCTATGTTCATGGTTAGTGCAAATTTAAGTGACATGACTTTCTATTTCAATTTTTATTGCTGAACTCATTGTATATGCTTTCAGACTTTACATGATTCACATACCTTCTCGCGTTTATGCATGTTGTAATATATCCCTATTTTTATCCAAAAGTTGCTATTACTATTATTATTTACTTCATAGTTTTACTTATCATTTTCCGGTTGTCTCTCCGGACCTCTAGGGGGGAGCCGTGTTGAGTACGTAACAATGTGATTGTACACTTTTTGGTTACTTGTATAAATTCGAGATATTGTACATAATTTTTGTTTAAAACGCTTCTTGTTGAAATATACATAACTTCCGTGTACAATTGAAAAATACACTCTGCTGTTGGAGACTTCGTCTTCTCCCTGGTCACTTCTGCTTACTTGCTCCACTCACACCGTGTTGTATACTTCGGATTTATTGTAGGAGCCTACTACTCTCAACCGAAGACATTTCTACAACCGGAACACAGCAGCTACAGCAGACGCAGTCCAAACAATTAACGTGCCCGTGGATTATATAATTAATTTGTAGCCGAGGACTTAGACTTTATATACAAGTAATCCTTTTTGTTGCTATAACTCGTCACTGTATTTTTGGTAATATATTGTGATTTAACACTCCACTGACTTGGATTATTACTTTTATACTTGGAATGTTAGTGAACTCTAATGTTAGTCCCCTACACACCTGAGCATGTCAATTCCATGAAAAGAGAGCATTTTGTAAACACATTGAAAAAAGACCACTTTTCTCAGTTTTACACGTTTTTTCGTTGAAATACGATTTTTAAAGTGCATTTATGGCAAAAAACCACTAAAAACAACGTAGAATTGTCCAAACACAACACCTTGATAACGCCTTAAATCAGCTGATTTGTGCCTCTATCCTCTGCCGAGGCGGGCACATTTCGCAGAAGAAAAAACTGTGAAAGAAGAAGAAAAACTGTGAACGATAAATCGAAAGTTTCATAATTCTTCAAATCTGTCATAGAATATGTGGTCTAATATCATCAATTCTACTACTGTTCTCTCCGTTGTTCACATATTCATTGTGGCTAAGATAACGAATTGTTCATCAGAGGTAAGATTAATTCACGTTATATGTATACATCCTTAGATATTTCTCAGTGCAGCCGAAGGTGGTCAAAGGAGTACAATCTTGATCCTTGCATGAAAAGATCATGACCAGTTTCTTCCGAAGGATCAGGTGGTGCTGAAAGCCGCAAAGACGTTCCCAGTGCTACTTTCATCTGAGGGAAACTCATCCACATATTGCAGAAAAAACGATTAGTTGACTTCAATTCGACTATGATGTAGCCATAAAAGATCTTCAACTGTGATTTTTTTATTCACTTAATTGTTATAAACCCTTCTTAATGTGAATATGCACCGTTTGATTGTTTTTCTTTTATAAATTTATGCATTTACGTCGACTAACTGCATCTCTCTTATTTATCATTTTGAGGACAATGCATAGTTAACGAAATTGATAGGCATCGTAGTAACACTTGTGCGAAATGCGTCATAGTCGTAAACCGTAATTATTTCCTTAGTGTGTCATCAAGCATCGCACGAAATGTTTCAGTTACATTTAATTAGGTCTCGCATAGCCCCAGGACACACTACGTTACTATCTAACCGTATCAACAACTGTTCCACAAACTTCAAATTATGTTTTAATAGGTCCCCGCTATATTTCACATTTTTGTCCAGTTACCTTCGTAGATTAACGCCGAATTCCTACCATAGTACGCGTTACTAATGTTACGGGAGCACGATGGCATTACAGCAGAACGAAAACGGACGCGTTAAATAGTGTTCACTATACAAAAATTAGATTTCAGTCGTACAGATGATTCTGGTGAGCAATCTGGCAGCCACTACATTACATCTGCACGCATGGTACATATATTTTTCCAAAAGGGTCTGGAAAAGTTCAAAAAGGCACCATTAAGTTGGGTGGTGCATGCACTGCATAAACAAACGAATAAAGCGGTTTGGGTGGTTGCTTGGCTAGCATCCACAATTGAAAATTTTACAAACAATATTTGCAAGTAGCTAAGTAGTTCGTTGAACTTAAGAGTCTTCACAATTCATACATTAAGTCAGCACCTAATAGCTGCGTGGAAGCATCGTGATGTGACAAGTATCTAATAATAAGTAATTCGATAATTCTAAAGTCCTTAGTAGTAGTGTTTACATTAATAGCAGCGGCTTTTTGACTACTGACAAAATAACAACAATAATAGCGTTCGTAATTATAATGGCCATAATAAGAGCAGTTATACGTATTATGATGACATCGATTTGATTATTAGGTCGGATAGCCAGCTACTGATAATACGATCACATCAGTGACATTTATTACTTCATTTTTAAAAGGAAGCGTTTACTTGCTTTTTCTGGTGTGGTTTTAGAGGCTGACGGTATAGACGTTCGCGAATTGTACGGAATACATTAACGCAAGATCTTGTATCAATAACTTCTGTCTTCTTTGTTTCTCATGTATCAAAGGCAAAGCAAAACACCACAAGTGATTGCCCAAATTACGAGATTTGTTTCGGAACCAAATCGTGGACTGAAACGGAAGCTAAGCTGGCTAGTTGCGTGCACAAAAGTGATGTCAAGCATGATAAGGTTGATGTTAATGTTTCGCCATCTTGAAATAATAGGAATATTAAGCTTACTAAATATGAACCTTGGTGTTTCGACGGAAACCCAGCTGACAGTTTGTAAAGGAGTTTGAAATCATGTTGAGTAGTTTTTTATGAAATGATGAAGTAAAGTTGATGTATTTGATGAGGTACTGCACTGGAGTTGCTTCAAGAGCTATACAGTGCTGTAAGTTTATGCCCCTAACGAAGGATACTCTGAGGCTGTGAGTATACTGCGTCAAAGGTTCGGAAGACCTTCGATGATTGTAAGGAAATTATTCGAGGCTGTTAAAGGTAATGGTGGTCAATTAGGAGATGACTCCAAGGCACTTATTGAGTTTTTATATAATCTGATGACTTACAAGAATACGTTGATTTCGGTGAATTGTGTGAGTGATCTGAACTCAAGTTCCGTCATAGAGGTAATATGCGAGGCGCCTACCTACTGGACTGCAAAGGAAGTGGGTGAAGATAAGCTCCCGTATGGAGGATGGAGGTATCAAGCCAAAGTTTGATGATATTCTGAAACTGTTAAAAGATAGTATCAATCAAGCTATGCGCAAGTTTTCCAGTATATTGCATCCCACCCCTGGAGTAAAGCAGTCTGAGAGCAAAATGCAATCATTGATTACGGAAGGGCCTCAGACAGGTGGATATCGAGAAGGCTCTATGGTGTCTAGTAATCCATATAAACTTAGTCAGTGTAACAGCTTTCGTGGGACATCGCCAACAGATAGGTTACAGATTGCGAGACAAACACGGTTGTGTTTTACGCGTTTGCAATAAGTGCATACAAAGGTGAACTGTGGGGAAGTGACTAAGTTTAGTAGTAAGCTAAATGTGAAATCAGCGTCATCAAGGTCTGACTCCGAATTGTGTGACGATAGTGGTGTAGTGAAGAAGCCTGTAGTTGCAACTGGTAAGCCATTGTTGAATAGAGTGACACAGACGACACTGCAGTTTGTGCAGGAGAAGAGAGTTACAGTCTCAGAGGGCAGTTCTGACTCCATTAGTTTACAAGGTATTACTAGTCACAGTAAAGGTATAAAACCTTAAAGGATTCAAGAGGACGAATCCAAATTATCTACTTCTGTTACTAAAGATTTTGAAAATGATGAAGTCGACCAGATAGACGACGATAAAGTGAATATTTTTGGTGAGGATCATGACAGTACACTTTTGTCTATGGTTGATCATGATGAGGTGATGCCTACTACTGCTGAGTTGAACAAATGTTCTGTACAACTTGAACGTGAAGTGGAATTAAGAGCAGATGCACTTGCAGCAGGTATGGATACTCATGAGACCGTCAGTGTAAGTGATCAACGTGTAGCCCACACATCGACAGATGTTGATGCAAAACTGGATATAAAAGTAAAAGACAACAATGTGGGTAATCTTGCAGTTGGACAAAAAAGTCGAACAACAACAGCTTCTGATCAACCGCTGAGTTCATCAACTTGTCCTGCTCAGTCGTCGTTGGTGTTGTCGTCGACGGTGAAGGCGACGTCCGTGAACTCAAGTGTCTTGTTCTATGACTTTGATAGTATCGGCGCATTTGAAAGGAAGAAAGATATTGCTCAGCTGAGTGAGGATAAGCCAAATGTGTACGAGAGGATAATTGTGAGATTGACTTGATTGAATAAAGGTTTTTCAAGTTCCAAGTTACTATTTGAATGCTATTATCTTTGGTGCAAATTACTCTGTTCCTGGGCTTGGTCGATCAGATATGTCGTGTGTTTGTTCGTCATCTATATTCTTTGATACAATGTCATGGGCGTGTAACCGTTCAGATTTGAGGATATAGATGATAGAAGGAGGTCAGCAAATAAACTCTGCGACGATCTTCCAAAACCTAGGGCGTCGACCCGAGAAGGGTTGTAAGCGTACTGCTGTTAGTCCTACAGTTCTTCAAAGGGTAGCGCATCGATGAGCAGCTCAACGTGCTTGGTGTGTGATTTTGTACATATGTTCATGTTGTATATACTGAATTGATATCATCTCATCTGTCTGTTGGTAACTTTGTTTCTTTCCGGACGTCTTTCCCTTGTATCATCAACCTGAGAAGGAATGTAGGCGTACAGCTGTAAGTCCTATAGTTCTTCAAGGGTAGTTCGTCAAGGCAGAATCCACCACTTTGATGTGTTGATAGTACATATGTTTGTGTTAAATAATTGTGTGAGTTCCAATTATTGTAATTGTTGGTTAATCTTGTTTGTGTCCGGACATTCCACAACTTACAATCGTCAACCTGTGAAGGGTTGTAGGCGTACTGGTGTAAGTCCTGCGATTCTTCAAAGGAATTCCATCAAGACATGAACTGCGAGTTTGTGTGTACTGTTTGTATATACGTGTGGTGTGTCATATCAGTTGGTGTTTTTGGATTCATTGTGTTTACTCGTTGTTTTCGTACCTTGTTTTTATTGCATAATTTTGTTAAAATTTTCGTCGTGATTACTTCTGAAGCTGTTTCGAATCTTCTACATCCGTGAATGAATTGATTGATGTTAAGGACAGCAGATTGGTCGTATACGCCGGGGAGGCTAGGCTATTGCTGAGAATGAATGCACACGGAGATAATTGTTGGCTGTGGTCCCACACGTCGGGGAGCGAGAGTGTAGACAACTGAGGCTTACATACGTCACCGTTACTAGGACTGAAGCAAAATGAGTGACAAGCGATTGCGGCGGTAATTGGTAGTAAATAGATAAGAGGATGTGCGAAGAGTATCATGAGGTGCTGCTACGGTCACGTTGCGTTCTGCAAGAGTCATTCTAGCAATTGGTGATTGTCAGCCACGTCTTGTAAACTTTTAATGCCCTGCTCTTGCTACGCCGGGACTCACGCTGTTCCTCGAAGCTTCTCACAAACGCTTAGTACGAACGGACACAAAAACCAGAACCCAGTTTGGCGACTCGAGAATTATTTATTCTAACACCAACATATAGCCAATGTACAACTAAGCTTTACAACCAAGTTCTATGAACAAATGTTACAATAATAAATCACAGTATTACTTCTGACGGTTGTCTCCTGACTTCTTTCTGAGCAGCGACCAATGAGACGATGACTGTCGTATTGATGCCTCCGCGAAAATATAGGGAAGTTGGTTTTGAGCAAACAACCATGAATTGATCGTTGAATCTTCAACTACATTGACAGTGATTGTGTTGTAAGATGTCAAGAGGCTGTTTTTAACTGGAAGTCGTAGGTAGTCGTCGGTGAGTGAGATTGTGCTGTGTGTATACCTTTGGTACGTTGGCTTTGCTGTTCGTTTTCCATTTCAGCTTTGTCCATGTGACGCAGGTTCTCGCAATGGCATCAAAGTCAACGTGTATTGGTCGTGATGGAAACGTGAGATGAATCCCTTTTTGACGGGGAGTGTCAATGTAGCTGAGGATTGAACGATCAATTCATGGTTGTTTGCTCAAACCCAACTCCTGCATATTTTTCGTGGAGTCATCCATCCATCATCATCGTTCCATCGTTCGCTGTTCGTTGGAAGACGGAGAAAAACTATCGGAAGTACTACTGCGATTTATTGTTATGACATTTATTCTTAGACTTTGTGCATAGTAACTTTATGGTTGGCTCTGTATTGGTGCATGAATAAAGGGTCCTTGAGTCACCAATTTGTGGTCTGGTTTTCTGCGTTGGTTATTTCGCATAGTTCGTGGAAGTCTTCTATGGACAGCGTGAGGTCCAGTGTAGTAAGACCAGGACATTTGGCAGCATCCCTTCAACAAATGTTTTACCACTCCGTGACTGTCTACTGGATCGAGATGATCATACTCTTATGACAATTCTACCTCAAATTGTCCACCAGTAGTCATGAAAGCACGATTTCGAACCCGAGAGCCCTTTTCTCTACTTCAGAGTGCTCCCCACTCAAACTTTTCATGTCTTTAAATTCATGATCATACAGCCTTTCAAGAATGTTCAGTATTTTATGGACGCCCGAGATATGATAACAGAAGCTGTAAATAAAAAAAAAAAAAAAAAAAAAATAAAAAATAAAAACAGAAAACACTAAACAATGACTCAATACGCTGTTTCCGCCTGATTATAATCCAACTTAAATCACTCCTAAAAGCAGACGACTGCGTCCTCTCCGAATAGTTGTTCCAGAACCCAGTGTCCGTCTGGAACATCACAGCAAACCAGGTAACCAACGGTACCGTTCTTAAGCCCAGTGTTTTTGGATATTCGGCGGCCCCTAACTGTTCCTCCATATTGTTTTATTGTATTTTTATTTTTGATTATAGCTTGATTCCACAATGTATTTTTAGTAGAAGAATGGAGTTATCAGCACGGATATCGATAGCCCAAATTTCGCAGGCCGACCATGGATATCAGTTGTGCGTTGGCAGAGGATCAAACCCCGGACCATGTACATGGTCGGCGAGAGTCCTAACCACTGTGTGGTATCATGTATGTCCTGTTTATTTCCATGAAGCCACTTCCATCCTAGAAAAATCATCCCGGGGCTCTATTGACCGTCACCGTATTGAGCCTTGAGTCATTCCTTTTAATGATCAGCCTTCTCGCGTTTCCTTCTGAAATAAGGGACTTGCCTGACCCGCTGTCTGAAAGGGTGTATGTTTCCAGACACTCTTTGTATTTTTCCCGATATGGCAGGGTGTGATTGGCACCTTGTATTCAAGTGCATTCCACATATCCTTGAAAGATATTGTGTGATATGGCTTAATTTGGGGCAAACACAACAAATATTTTAATTCCTACAAGTGTGTCTCCTCTGATCGACAGCCATATCTCTCATTCTGGGGCACTCTATTAGGTTATGAGAACCCTTAAACAAAACGCAGCCCCTAATATCCCTCGAATACTCTCAGTTTGCGTTACAAGAGAACATTCAGCTAAATTACAACTATTTGCAGGACACCGTCTCCCTGCAACACTCTTCTGCTTGGTGTCTGCATCGTGCCTGGTAATATTACATAACGTGTTCGGGCTACTCGTGCTCTCTCTTCTACAAGCTTAACCAGATTCTTCGACTCCGGTTCTCTCCCGGCCACCAAAATTCCTTCAGCTGCATCAGCCCACTTTTTCTGCATTTTGATAGGGAGATGGCTGGCGTCTCTTTCTAGACCCATGGGAGAGTTCAGGTCAGAAATGTATCCGGTGCTAGTTAACGTGATAGAAAGGCACAGAGTCTTATAGGAAAGCCAGTAAAATCAACTCCAGTCATGGTAGTGGGTCGGGAATCCCTAATAAATTGATTGACAACTGAACAATAAATCGTATTTTCTCGTTGAAATAAGTCGTACGGGATCTGCATGGCTCTTTTTTAGCCGAGGTCTGAAGAAAGTGTCACACGAGGTTCAATGGCCTTTCTCGCTTTTCCTCAGCAAAAACGGGGCAACCACTGTCCCTTGTCACCCAGTTCACGCTCGGTGATGTTCAGAAACTTGCCCACAAAGGTTCTATATTGACTAGGAATACTATCAAAGTACGTAATATCTACCCTAGGCTTACACATTTTATGAATAGTAGAGCTCAGAGATTACTTCAAGCCTGACAATAACTCGTCTCTCATCTGGCAAGCTCAGAATTGAGTTGCCTCAACTCCTCTCCCAATTCCAACCTTTACAGCAGTTTGTGCTCACAGTGTGAGTTATTTAAAAACCTTTACATCACTACGGCTATTACTGAAACCAAGCAAACGAACGTTGCCATTCTCAATGCTCAGTTTATCAATAACTTCACCAACCAAAGGTTTAGGTAAAACCAAATCCCTATTCGACGGTTCATCCTTTTTGCACTGCAGTAAAACGTCGGCTGGAAATGGAAATAGATTTAAGCTCATCTGATGTAGTTTCCACCAAAAGTACTGTGAAAATATCACAAAATGGTTCCAAAAAGAATTATACTGAAACAGAATGTCGGGGAGCTGCAAGATTATTGTTATGTCAAACGAAATCTACCAGACCAACCTTCAGGAATGAGGTTATCTGGCGTCCAAACACAAAGGGTACAATAGGTGAACCCAAAATTGGTTCGAAAATGACAAAATTCAGTTAAAACAAGAAATGTATAACTCTCCAGTGAAGCAAAAATGGTCTGATTAACACAGAATGCAAGGTGGTATATACGGTACAACTTTGATGTTTGGAGGCAGAAACTTTAAACACAACAGTATATCTAATAACGATTCTTGGTTTAACCCAGCTGTAGGTGTTGGCATTAGATACTCTGGTAATTTGACGTTTTCTGGATTGAGTGATTGTAACTGATGTAGAACATATAGGATACTAGGTTGGAACACTCCGAATTCCTTCCGTTATGAAACGGGAGTTATACCGTACAAAATGTGCGTTCGGCTTATTTCGGAACACTGCCCACTGATTCTCAGTGGACTCGGACCGAATAAAAAGCGTAAATTAGAAGGAGTGGGACGAAAATTTACCTCCGAAGCTATTGGCTGGGAATTTACTATTGACCATGCTAATCGTTGCAAAAGACTGAAAATACAGCCAATCTGGATAAGATGGATTAAGCTGGACCTTCCGATATCCAATATCGTTTTTACGAGCTAGTATAAACCAATTTGATTTCTTTGTGCTCGCTTCTTGATTGTAAGGTATAGGTTCCTGATCTTCGGTAAACTTCTGCGCAGCTTGTCTCGCCACTTGACTGTCGTAGCTTTGATTGACTTCAAAGGGAGTAGTGCTGGGATTAATTACATGTGGTTTGTAGTATGAGGTGTGTTGAGACTGTTACTACTGTGATTGGAGTTGATCCTTTCGCCAGTTAGTCCTCCGGCATCGTCGACAAGAGAAAAGAGATAGTTATAATAATGCTAATAATAGATAAAATTAGTGAAGTTATTCAGACTAAGGGATAGAAACAGAAATAGGAAAGCGTAACAACAGTTATCTGATTAAGTTCGAAGAATAATATATACATATGTATCGGTAATAATAATAATAAAAGCATTAGTAATTATAATATTAATAAGTTGTCAGGAGAGTAAGATGGGAGGAAATGTAAAGGAGTAAAACGACGAGTTTAATTGTCTACCCCTGAATGGTGTATGCGATTTTAAGGGGATAGTCCATTTGGATGCAGTCCTTGTGTCGCTGCATGGTTGTCCAGCCTTCGCTTAAAGGCGTCCAAAGACGGCGCCATAGCTTTATCTGGCGGTAAGGAGTTCCAGGGACGGCAAGTCCGCAGTGAAAAGAAGTGGGAGCGCACCCGGATCCTCTGGTGAGCTATCCTTCTAGGATTTCCACATGGGAGCCTATACCTACTCAATGGCAGAACACCCTTGTTTGGGTGATTCTGGTCATTTGTTATTTTGTAGGCAGTGATCAAATCTCCCCTAAGCCGACGGTAGCTAATTGTGAACAGGCCTAATTTCTTCAGCTTTTTATCACATGGTTTATTTCGGAGACCAACCACTCCTTTTGTTGCCCGTTGTTGGACTCTTTCCAAGAGGTTGGCGTCTCTTCTCAGCATTGGGGGTGCAATAACATTATGCACCTCAAGGTGTGACCTGACGTATGTTTTGTACAACCTTAGAAAGAGCTCAGGAGTGAGTGCACCTGACTGTCTATGCGTAAAGTGTATGACCGCATATGCCCTCGCTACATCCCCCGTGTAAGATACGCTTGTATCCATTTTTTCCGTTAGAACGAGACCTAAGTCGCGTTCCGACGTTGTGCAGGACAAGCTTTCATTGCACAGGGTGTAACTTGCATTAAGCAGTTCACAGGTGCGCACTTTTCAGGTTGAAAGTCATGCCACTGGCCACCGCCCAGTCTTCCAGAAGGTTTAGGTCTTCCTGCAGCCTATCTGAGTCCTCCGGACACTTTATCGCCCTCCATATTTTTACGTCGTCAGCGTATGGGAGAGTCGAGCAGCTTAGACGGCATGGTAGACCATTGATAAAAATCAAAAATATCAGTGGTCCTAGGATAGAACCCTGCGACACTCCTGATGATGAACTGGTCTGACTAATATGTCAATACATTTGATGATTTATATCAAAATTGGATATGCATATAAGTGGATACATTTACATGTTGCTGCTTTAATGGTTTGCGCGCTTTCCTCCATCTTTTGACTCTTTTCACGCTTTCTTCTTTGTCCTAGCCTCTATTTGACTTTCCTGATGACATTAAATAACTTAAATACCCCGGACTGAGTATTTTCTCCGATCATTCCTGGTCCTCCCACATCTCACTAGTTACTAGAAAGATGTTTCGCTTAAAGTTCTACGTTAGGAGTTTAAGGCAGTCTGCTATAAATCAGTCTTTGCTAAATCAGTTTGTCAATTCTTGAAATTCTACCCATCCCCCTTTACTGCTCCCCATTAATCTTTCCTGGACTACTTAAGAAAGACTTTGCTTTGCTGAGAAGGGCACTAGCAGCCGTTCGTAGGGCAAGTGGTATGTCATTAAACCAACTGGCCAACACTATTGTGGATAGACATATGTCATGTGAGAATCTAGCAAATACTATATTGTCAAACCCCTAGCATCCTCTTTATACGCAGCTCTCTCTTTGCATTTCATCTGGTAGAACTAGAAGCAGCTATGGGAGGCTACATGATGGGATTACCAAATACAAAAGATCCACAATTGTTTAAAATGTAAACCCAACGCTGTTCTTTTTATTTCTTTTTATTTATCTATTTTTTGGTTGTTGGTTTTTGTTCTCAAAGTCATATAAAATTTATGAGGTAATTAGATGCGATATTTGAATGCATATTCCATACCTGTTCCACAAATACTGTTTGGAATAAAGCTGTTAATATTATTACAGTAATAATTTAAACAGGCATATAGACCTCACTGGCTCCAAATCCTTCTGAGTTATCTCGTACTTGCTCCTGTAACACATCCCTCATGACGGCTGGGGCATAGTATCCGCATAACGACGTTGTGATTCCAATTAAATGGTCAGAATTGCGGGAGGTTCCGCCCGGAATTTTGCCGATGGTGAATTTATTCTTTTACGTGGTTTGCTTATCATTTTATCTAGATTGATTCGACGTTATCCTGGTTTCTATCCGAATATAAGCTGAAAATTACTTGTCACTACTAACTGAAATTACTCGGCTCACTCAACGTCATTTGATGGACGATGTACTTCAAGGTTATTTCATCTGTGTTAGTCGGTCATGTTAGGTTGCTGGCTGCTAACTGTTCGTTCATTCACTTGTTTTATGTATTTTTCACAGTTATTTACAAGTAATCTCGGTGTAGGTCTAATCCATGTTGTGTTATACATCGTTTAAATCTTCCTCGCCTTTACAGTCAGAAAGTGGCAAGGTTAGACTTTCAACTCCACTAACAAACAATCAGCAAACGACCTTGAACGGACAAATCACATTAAAGAGGCATTTATGATATATGGAAACGTACGTTTCCATATACGCATGTTTATAGAAAAAAGTACAAAACGGTCACAGAGAATGCCTTTCCCCGCAACTCTAAAGAATAGCGGCCCAAACCGAAATTACCAAGCGAACGGACAAATGACCTTGACAAGGGCAACTTTGACAAATCAGCAGGCTCAAAGAAATCGGCGCATAATTGTAGTAAGACGTTTATATTTAAGGAATGCAGCGTTGAGAAATAGTTACAAAGGAAAACATTCTCGTATATGTTGCAAAAAAACTCCCAATTTCTCATAGGAGTTTTCATACTCATGTTAAACGAAGTCCTATAGTTAAACTCATCGAGATAACTGTAGATCTTTGCGTTTCTTGATCCACCCAGATAGCCTTTTTTTCGGCCGCGCTGCAGACTTTTAGGGGC
This sequence comes from Trichobilharzia regenti, assembly GCA_944472135.2. Classification (NCBI taxonomy): domain Eukaryota; kingdom Metazoa; phylum Platyhelminthes; class Trematoda; order Strigeidida; family Schistosomatidae; genus Trichobilharzia; species Trichobilharzia regenti. The sequence continues at coordinate 129,499,720 of OX235262.1, read as the reverse complement.
AAAACTTTCGGGTAGATCTACTTATGTGGGACAGGGTCCGAAGTCTGCCTCCCAAAGTCTGCAATGCGCCCGAAAAAATGCTAGCTGGGGCATTCACAGATCTGATGCGTTTTGTTAGAAGACTCCAGAAACTTTCAGTGAAATTAGTGTGAGCTGCATCAAAAGGATTGAGGAAACTATTTGTATGGTTGATTAATGTAGCCTAGATTCGATAACTGACTGTAACTACTCCATTCATCTGTATAAATAGTCGTCCCAGGAAGTACTAAGCGCTGGCTAATAGGCAATTATACACCTGCACTGCGAAAGGATCGGCGAAGTTAAACTTTCGACACCACGAACTACCAATCAGCGAATTGTCCAATGAGATTCACGAACGAAGCTCAATGTTGTGGAGCCCTTGATTCATTTCTAGTGCATGACCTTACAAGGTTACGGCTGCAATTCGAGGAGGACAGTGTATCCAGTATTGCCTGAATTAAGGGTTCTCCGGAAGGAGCGAACTTGTTCGTGTGGTGGTATCATGACTTTAAAAAGCTATAGGAGATCAGCTGATGGGTTTTTTCATCGTTATGCTATTCGTTTGAAGCTTGCTAATATTAGAGAGTGTAAGCTGATAATTTTAATATTTTGTAGGAACTTTTTTCGCTAGCTCCCATATCTCCCTAACCCAGATTTTGTATATCTGCAACTATTGGGTGTTGAAACAGCCGGTGAGAGCAGCAGCTGCCGAGACGGAGAATAGCTTCGTCTCAACAGTTCATTGGTACCAGGGCAAAGTTAAACTTTCGACACCACTAACAACCAATCAGCAAACGACCTAAAACGGACTAATCACATTAAATAGGTATATATGATGAATGGAAACGTATATTTATGGAAAAAAGCGTAAAAAAGGATGAAACGGTTACAAGGGGTATTTTTCTCGAACATGTGAGAGAAACACCTCCCAGTTTAGCATGTGACTGTCAATGGCGAAGTCACAGTACATCCTGTACTTATATTCATCTGAACGGCTGTAAATGAGATCCTTTTCAGATCCATTTATAGCCCTTATCTTGTTTTTCAAGCGGCCCCAAAAACCTTCAGTGGAATTCGTATGGGTCCTCGTAGCGGGATCCACCCAGCAAACAAGTAATTTTCTCTATTTTACACGAATCAATGTCTCTGCAATGCTGGTACCACTAAACTGTTGAGACAAGACTATTCTCAGTCTCGGTAGCTGCTGCTCTCACCGACTGTTTCAACACCCAGTAATCGCAGATACACAAAATCTGGGTTAGGGAGAGATGTGACCTAGCGGAAAAATTTCCCACGAAATATTAAAACTATCAGCTTACCCTCTCTAATATTAGCATGCTTCAAACATATAGCACAACGATGAACAAACCCATCAGTTGATTTGGTATAGCTTTTTAAAGTCATGATACCACCACACAATCAAATTCGTTCTTTCCAGAGCAACTCAAATCTAGGAAATACTGGGAAACACTAACCTCAACGAATTGCAACAATAGCCTTGTAAGGTCACGCATTAGAAATGAATCAAGCGCTATACAACATTGAACTGCGTTCGTGAACCTCATTGGATGATTCGACATCGTTCGTGAATCTCATTGGATAATTCGCTGATTGGTAGTTAGTGATGTCGAAAGTTTAACTTCGCCGGTTCATTCTATAAGAGAGAGGGTATACGCTATAACCAGGTGTTATCGCGCAGCGACATCGGTTACCGCGTTCACGGCTACAGGCGTTATAATCGCCTATTAATTGGGAAATAGATCATATTTGACTAGTTTTAGACTTCTGGAGCCACACGGCGTTATTTTGTTCATAGTAAAGCGTAAAATTGTATATTATAGATCGGACGGATTATCAATGAAGAAGTCATCCTTTTGAAGAAAGTTCGCATAGAAAGAGTATTATTTGCATTATAGTGCGTTGAGGGTTTGTTTTTCGCAAGTTGTTTCAAATCTTAAGGTTGTAAATATACTACAGGCAATGGCAGAGTACTTAATGTCAGAGTACTTAAAATGAGTATTAGCTATCTGTTGATTAGTAGCTAGCAGGTGTGTCATACAACTACTACACCTGTTACATAGATTATATCAATCTTAATAATTATTTTGTTTCAAATCACTAAGATATTCTGAGATCCTTAATGACTTAGTTGTGAAAATCATGATACAATGAAGGTTCCTATAGACTCACTATGAATACTGCAAACTGTTGATAAGAAACTGCCTCAAAGGAAAAAATGCCGAACAGCTAGAAAATACTACCTCAGTTTCGATGATTATTACCTTTTGCATTTGTGAATCATCCTTCCAAAGCTCAGATTGACGGCAAACCATCCATGGTACCCCACAGGCCCTACAGAAATTTGTGAGAGATCTTACATGTCAGGTTATCTTAGAAAATTGTAAGGTTGCAGATATTTCAACTTACCTGTCACTGAAATATCCCTTATCTACTTCACGATGGTCTTTTCATTTGTGCACTATTACACTACATTTTATCTTAACTGGATATGCCTTTATTAAAGCTGAGACTTACTCTTTGTGCCTATTAGTTGCTTGCTTACAGTCTAGTTGCTTTATTAGAAACACAACAGCACCAGTGCTTGAACAAAGCTGTATTTTCATGGAAAACGTCATATTTTCTATGCTTACACCGATATGGTTGGCATTACACATTGCAAATGTATACTAACATTCCAAGGACATAGCACTTAGCCAAATGTACAGTGTTCATTGTGAAGGGTTTACAATTTAACTCTTATCATAACCTGTTCTAATTATTATTATTTGCTTGCTGCTATCCTTTAGAAGATGAACAATATGTGTGACAGTAAAAACCACAGAAGAATGCTGTCATGAACGAAGAATGAGAAAGGAGAATGAACCATTTTCAGCAAAGGTAGGCAAATATAAAGCGTTTAACTTTAATATTACTTCTTTCTTACTTCAGCGAATTAAAAAAACACTTTGTTTACTTATTTGCAGATATCCGGTAACGTCAGTCAACCCGGTCACAGCGATTCAACATTGCCCCAATTATTACGACAAACAACTGCGTAAAGACATTTGCTTGTTATTATTTTTCATTAAAATATATTTAACATCATGCTTACCAGACCTTTCTTGTTCTATCTGAGTGTAGCTATATTTGTCATGATGACTAGATGCAGGCATGACTTATCAATGAGACCTGACGAAGTAATTGGTGGCATATTTTAGTGTAATGTAAGTGTGACTACGATTGCTACAGCTCAACCTATTCAATTATTCGTCTCGTGTACACTTCACCTTACACTGTAAGTTAACACCCATAATCATATGAATCGACATCACGCTTTAAGTGAAATATTGGTAATGAACTACTTTTGAATACACTTTACCTTTTAAGAAATCGACTCAATTGCAGTGCCTAAGTTCATTTCTTATTTTTCAAATACTGAAGTATTTTTGTACTTGGTCCCTACAGACTTCCCTATGACTAGGAGACGTAATCGCGTAACTTTAGGCAGATTTTTGGGCTTGAGTAAAGTACTTATAATTCACTACTTATATCGATCGATAGTGTTCCTACAGAATTACACCTATATACAGTAACGAGTTCATATCCTAGGGAGTACCGGTCTACCATGCCGTATTCCCACCGCATGCAGAACAAATACAACACAAGAATATTAGATAGAAAATTTTATTTTACTGCCACGCAAACAAGTTTATTTACATGTATTATCTGAGCACAGTCAAAGATGAAAGTCTTCGTTTGCAAAGTATCTCCTATTATTCGACGGAAACTGCCCAGTGTCCGAAGTGCGTCACCTTTGAATTTTCCAAAATTCAAGTAAACAGAACTCTATCCCCACATCCAAAGCTATCCGGTATCACAAACTGCAAAACAGAATATCTGCATGGTTATACATGAATGAGTGAACTTACCTTCACTTGTTGTTGCATGTAGAATCAATTCCTAATACTGATTATGTAAATGTATCTGGTTATAAGTCGTAAGACGCTCATCACTGTTTTTCGGATATCTTTGTACGAATGCAGCTACATCTGCTTCCACTGAATTTAATTAACTGGCAGACCTCATTGCGACTTATCATTTCTAAAGGTGATACAGATTAAATTCACTTGAATAAATTAAGCATTTAAATAATTAACATGCATGACCACAGTTGAGTTAAGTATAGTCTTTCTAAGTTACACTCTTTTTGAAATGTGGAGCACGTTAATGGTGCAGAAAATATCATGAACATAACACATACATAATATTATTAACTGCCAGTAATTGTGCCATCGAATCATACTACAAGAATACATTTGATAATACTTTGTTAGTGGTCTGAGGGACCAAAATACTAGAGCGAAACATACAAGCTAGATGAAAGTTTCACAAAGCTGTCCCACTAAAATACAATGTCTCACTCGTGGATTTCCTATACGCATGTGAACGTATCCACATACTGGTATGCGGAAAAGTTCGTCACTGTTAGCAATATATGAAGTTCACGCCTTTTGAAAGTCTTCTAATGCTTTTGTAACTTCTTACATATGTGCTGCTTGCGCTCGCACTGATTACCTGCGATGAAATTCTAGAAAAAGGGCTCGTTAACAAAGCACATTATTGCAACAGCTTGTGACAGCTAAGTCGCAAGAAACACAGGATACCAGACTATGTGAGTGAGAAATCACGAAGTAGGAAATACTGCTCCTATAACCACAACTCAAGAAATGCATTGGCACCCACGGGATGGTAGTCACTGATAGGAACCATAATGCCTGACCAGTTTCCAGGGAGTTCATAGCGAAAAGAGAAGTGTATCTGTGTAAAAAACAGTGAAACAATGTTAAAATAGTCAAAAATTACATCTATCTTTGTCAAATTTGCTTGCAAACGGCGCATAACACAACCACACAAAACCTCACACGATACGACCTACCAAGGACAAATCAAATATCCAATTGACCGCCACCGTTCTAGCCAATGAAAGACGAAAAAACCTGAGTCGCGGAAAATATAACCACGTTATAACGTATACCCTCACCCATTCTATAATGAATATATCCAAGAGATGACGACGAGGTATAAACTTTCCATTCATTAGTATGTATTGTTGGACCCTGTTTCACAAGTCTAGTAATAATAGTAATTAAAGTAGTTGACTTTCTTTCTGGTATTCTCTTTACGAATCTTTTTCGCAGGGAGGTGTCATATGAACCGATCACCCAAACATTGTTGGCTCGCTCACGGCCTCGGTTGTATTTTTTCTTCAGTAACAAATTTTCGTCCACATGCAAAACGATACCTTCTCAACTCAACAACGAAGTAATTCTTCCCATTTTCCATGATGCGATATATCTGCGGTGCTGGTACCGCTGGACTGTTGACGCAAGGGTATTTCTTGTTCCAGCAGCTGGACCTCTCACAGGCTGTTTTAAAATCCAGCGGTTGCAAATATACAAAATTTGCATTAAGGAGAGCTGCGATCTGGCAAAAGATGTTCCTACAAAATATAAAAATTATCAGCTTCCCTTCCCTAATACTAACTCGTCTCAAACAAATTGCACAACGGCGGACACATCCATCAATCCACCCGCTAAAGCTTTTTAAACTCATGACACCTCCTGTCAATGTAGTTGAAGATTGAACGATCAATTCATGGTTGTTTGCTCAAAACCAACTTTCCTATATTTTCGCGGCGGCATCAATACGACAGTCATCGTCTCATCGGTCGCTGCTCAGAAAGAAGTCAGGAGACAACCGTCAGAAGTAATATTGTGATTTATTATTGTAATATTTGTTCACAGACCTTAGTAGAAATATTTTTTATATGTTGGTGTTACAATAAAGAATTCTCGAGTGGCCAATCAGTGTTTTGGTTTTTTCGTCCGTTATTACTAAGCGTTTCTGAGAAACTTCAAGGAACAGCGTGAGTCCCAGCGTAGCAAGAGCTGGGCATTGACGGTTTACGAGACGTGACTGACACCTCCACATGAATAAATCCTCTCCTTTCTAAGCAACCCCAAATCCATGCAATACTGAAAAACCTTATCCACCTCGAACTACAAGAGTAACTTCGTTAGAGCACTCATTTGAAACGAATCGAGAGCTATACAACATTGAAGTCACGTTCATGAACCTCATTGGAACATTCGACGTGGTTCACTCATTGGTAGTTAGTGGCGCTTAAAGTTTAACTTGACCGCAGTGTCTTAAATATTTGTCAGCTGTCAATAAGATAGCATCTATTGGAAGTCCTGGATTTTATGCACACGAACCTGTTCCAGTGTCATAAGCTGTCGTTTCAAGTTCATTTTTTGGCTCCTGTTGTTCCTGCTGGTTAAAATAGTTATTTAATTTGTAGAAATCTAGAAAAACAGTGTGTTTCACTTCGATATTTATATCACACAATCATCTAAAAGCAAATCTGGTGAAGGAAGTGTAGTCAGAGATTATATAAGCAAAGTTTTTGATATACATATTAGACATTGAGAATTTAGGATCTGTGCTTAAGTTGAGGAGGCTTTGAAATTTTTCTAGGTGAGATAACACAAAAAGCATCCGATATTTTGGGAGAATCTAAATTACTCAAGGACGGAACGCATTTGGGGTGTAAATATGTTGTTTCTGTATGCAATTTTGGAAAGAAAGAAAACGGTAAACAATCAGGAATGACCTAATGAGTAAGTATGATGTATGGCTGTTAACACCCACTGTACTAGATCAAAATACATTTAATGAAATTGTCTATAGGAAATCAGTGTTAACAGTCACTGAATGTGTTGCAGAAGGATTTGAAAAGAGGGCGAAATACGGTGATCTACTGAGTATTCGAGCTTCTTTCGTTGAAGGTAGGACTTTACTTCGCAAGAATAGCCTTCGGGACTGTGATCTGCAATCAGTGGTTTTTTCGAAGCTACAGTAATTTGAAGAGCTGATTACCATTCGGGATGAAAACAATAGGCGATTGAAAACCGTCAGCTTCCTCTCAGATAGGCGAATTGAAGTATACGACTAGTTCCTAGAGTTGTGTTACTTCATGTGAATTTCAGGCTATATAATATGGTATTACAGAGGAGGCTAACAGCAATGGAGCTCACTCGGATAAGTCCATAGAATAAACACAGTTCATGTGCACAGCAAAGCCATATAGTGAATTAATGCATTAAGCAATACATTATTGCAAATTAGGCGAGGAATTAACTTCTCCACTTGACTACAATTGCGACAATCATGGGAACCGACAATATTTGTTAGGCGAGCGGTCAACTAGGTAGACAGTGGCATAATGTTAACAAAGTTGAGAAAATTTTTATGCACTTGATCCACATTACACTACATCAGTCATCTCAGCTATATATTAGATCCAGCTACAGATGTCATTGCATGGAGGTGCGTCGGGCAGCAGAATAATTTCATGCCTTTACATCCTAATTATTGATTATTTTCATGGTTTCTTTCAGTTCGCCTCTTCGTTTTCAAGTGGCCTTTTCAAAACTTTTTGATGCTCATTATAGTCATAAAATAGGTGATTTATTTTCCAAGTTAAAATGGAATTCTAGCTGTATTTTTGCATTTTACTCTTTACCCATACGAAATAATGATAAGTGGTTGTATAGGTAGTGTTCGAATATCCTTTACTTCTCTCTCATTGGAATTTAATACAAAGGATCCTTTGAATCCTATTTCGAAAGTGATGCTCAAATAAACTTAGTTCTGATTTATAAAGTCTATGAACAGTAAATGTCATAAAAATTGCGTGATAGTTTGATTCCTGCAATGAAATACTAACTCCCTGAAGATACCGAATAAAATACACACTTTCCTCTAATTTACAAGTATGTTTCCCTATGAAAGGCTGCTTTCTAGATCCAATCAAAAGAGTGAAGAATAAAAAGTCAAATTATGAATTTTGTCAAGTATATATATATATTGACCGTGTTATGGAGAGTTTCGTGAAGATAGTTAACTATTCACTGTGAAGAATAGTAATAAAAATCTCCGAAAACGATTAATTGAGAGTACTGGGTGATATCATTCAGGAGACTGTTGAAAACCGGCCACGACTAGGCAGCTGTTTCGTATTAGTCTCGGGCACTTAAGCTGTACGCATGCATCTTCGCACCAGAAATCGAACCCAGGACATTCAAGTTATAGGATAAGCTCTTCGATCATTCAGCCACTAGGACGGAATCCAATAAACCAGGAATTTTAACTTTTGACAATTCACGAAGCATAGCGTGTTCATCAGTCAGTTTCATCAAAGAGTATCTGATCCAACATTCGACTAAGTAGACCACATTGGTGATGATCTCCTATTGGAATTCCACGTACTGCTTCCTGTAATCAGTCACTAGTGAGTACCACATCACTTCTCAAGTGATGATTTTCATGAAGAATCCTAAACTGGGAGGGAGTAACTGCTAACTCCTCTCGGGAAGTTTGGTGGTCCTCCAGTTCGTCATCTAAGCTTGAAGAGTCAGATGTCAAGAAAGTTAACCCTAAGTTCCTATTATTTGCGAAGACGCTCCGAATCGCTAATTACCAGGCATGATTATCGACTTCAACTCCAAAACACAAGGACCAATAAAACATTATATTGTTCAGCAGTTAAATTTTTTATCGTACAAAGTTGGCAAACAAATGTTTTACAAGGAATGTATTGTACTTTTATCCGCATTCTTTCGTCTTCTTCCAACTTTTACACGATGGAATCATTCGCGCCTTCGAGTTTCCCGCAAATAGCGATCAAGGTCAATGCGTCGGTGGCACAGTGGTTAGGACTCTCGCCGACCATGCACATGGTCCGGGGTTCGAGCCCACGCCGGCGCACACCTGATATCTATGGTCGGCCTGCAAAAATTGGGCTACCGATATCCATGCTGAAAATTCCATACTTGTACCAAAAATACAGTGTGGAATCAAGCTGTAAATCAAAAAAAAAAAAAAAATAAATAAAAAAAATAAAAATAAAAAATGCGTCAACGTTCAATGTTCACGTTCATTTACGGTCAGGTATCAACCATAGTGAGAACTATCACAAGACACAAAGTTGATTACTGAATTCATCCAAGTAGATAGCCAAGATTCGCGTGTCTCCTACTTATTTCATTCTCTCAACTGAGTCCAGCTGGGAATGCCAATGATAAGCCTTGACACAAAGGGGCGAAACAGCCATAGCATGTTTGGATCACTTCGATATGACTAGCGAGCATCAACGGTTGATGTGAAGTGCACCCAAATATTCGTATCAATCAATCAGTAGTATATGATATCATGTAAAAGATCACTTATTCTAAGACTATTAGTATTTTAAATTAAAAATAAAATTTGAATGATTACAACTTCGTCACAGCAAGCGAGAGGAAATTACATAATTTATTGAGTAAACGAGTGGTATATAGTCGATTGATTTAGGTTCCCAATAAGCGAACCAACGATACACATATTAGTAATGAACAATAATTACATTTCACGCTCAAAATAAGTTTATTTATCAATCAACTGGAAAGTCACTTATTACTGAAAGTGTTCTCATTTCGAAACTTAGAGCCTCTGTTGACTGTCATCTTAAAATCCCACACATAAACGTGTTCTCTGAAGAAGTGTTTACCTTCTGATCAATGGCTTAATCAGGTCCTTATATTTATTTTTCCTGATATATTCTCTACTATTTTACTGTGTTTTAACCACGCAAATATAAGAAATGTACAGATAAATGCTTTTAATTAGGAATAACAATGAGAAATAGTTTGATGATTCAGTTATAACTCAAAAATAACTAATACAACAGCAACCTAGGTATCTTGACTGGATGCAGTTATGTCATATTGAGCATCAATTCTATAGAGGTGGTATATATGTATATAGGAAATATAAATACGTTGGATAGTTTTACTTACTTTACTTACACTACACTTGACAGCTAAAGCTCCTAGACTCGTACAACCAACACAAGTATAACATTTTAAAGTTTTAGCTAAAAAAGTAACAGATTACAAAAGATAAATTTATCAATGTAAAGACATAAGCATTCAGGCATTTTCTCAGTATCTTTCTTTGCGTTTCACGTGGAAAATAGGACTCCAAGTTTTATTGGCAGTGGTGTTTTTTTTTCGCGGATTGGAGTTGCTTGCTGCACATCCAACCTTCCCTCTTTATTGAACTTACTAGCGGCTAAGAGAGATTTAGGAATGGGCTGACCAGATTCACTGATGCATTCTGAGTGTTTCCTATCAATAAAATAGATTTTCAGGCGAATATAGAGTTTATTCGTATTGTGTTGAGAACCTTAGAAGTATGGTTGTACTTCTGTTATTATCATCACTATCATTATTATTATTCCACTGGGTTTCAAGCAGAACATAAGGCTTCAATAGTGCCGTTTCATTTCATTGTTTTCTGGAATTGTCTTCAATTGGCTCCACGACTGTACTAACTACCGGTAGTTTTCTAATGTTCTACTTTTTAAGTCTTGAGTATTCTTATATTCGATTATAATTTTAGTGTTCATAGGTATGCAAATTTATTATGTTCACATCCCAACCTTAATCGGTTATGCATATTGAGAACTTACGAATGTCTTAGCAACGAAATACTAGCTACTGGAAAATGAATCACGGGAGCAGAGTGAAGGAATGGTACAGTCTTATTAGACAGACTTTTTACCATCAGGAACGAGGAAAAAGGGAGTAAAAATGGTTCCACATATAATGTTAAATTATAATTTTGTCCAGGAACTGGGAAATAATCAATTAATGAGACAGAGGGATTTAAATACGTAAGAAAAACAAATTCAAGCAGTAGCTTGGGTAAGGGATTCAACTTTTAAATGAAAAGAAATTTTGAAACAAAGGCACTTTATGACTTCTGATGACGTTACTATTTTGTAATCTTACCTCATACCGTTGTGGACTATTGGTGCATTCAATCCTATGAATCTTGAGATTTTCATCTGGCAAGTCTTTCAGTACATTTTACAGTCTACAGTCTCACTCAGACTTGTGAAATTATCGTACGAGTATTTTCATACTAGATATGTAGTGGACAAGAACACAAAACTCAGTTATTATTATCAAGTATCAAAATACGAAGGGCTAATTAGTTACGATACTAAAATAGGACATTACAACTGTTAAGGTAAACACGTTCGTTACATACAGTTACAATTATTTGCAGTTAGATTTAAGTCGAACTTCCACAACTTAAATCATATACTTCAGCGGTACAGCAAATATGTCGGATTCGGTGATATTTTATTCGACTACAGATTTTGGTTGAGCGAAGGGGTGGTTGAGTTCGCTTTGGATGAGGATGTGATGGTTCCTGCAAATTCCAAAGTAAGCACCAAAGAAATAATATTGGTACACGAACAACTGAGGAGAGTAAGAAGACGGAGCAACAACTAAATGAGTTTATATTTCAAAGTTGTGTTGCTTTACAAAGATGTTAATTACAACAAAAGATATACAAAATGTTCTATAGTTTGGTTTGTGAGGGTTTCTTATGTTTTTACGAGTTGATCACGGATTGATATCAGTTAGAGAACCATTGAAAACCAGGGAGTACTGGGCAGTGGGGGCGTACTGCCGATGATTCCCAAACTAGGATGAAACAGTAGCTCGTGATCAACGCGTAAAAACATATACAAAATATGTCATTTTTGTTAATCAACTGAAAAGTGTACAAACTCATCACTCTAGGCTATACAATTATATGTAGACTCATAAGCTGTGTAGTATTTTAGACCTCAATAAATGAATTTATTTGTACAGAACTTCTAAAATCTAAGATGTGCAATGAAGACGAAAAAAGCCATATACATAGTTGTAGGTAAAAGATGAGAGAAATTTAGTCAGGAGAATGACCACCTCTTAAATTACAAGAGTATGAAAGTAATGAGCGGCACCTCCAAAGCCAGTCACAGTTTTAAAAAGAAAATTATCCAAGCATAAAATATTTCAAAAACGTTTAGAAATAGAATATATAAGCGTAATCGTGAGTGAATTCAACAGAATCATCAGTCGTAACTCATGGTGTAAGACTTCTTTAAATAAAATAGAAGATGCTTGTAAAGAGAGAAAATCTACCTCCCTTTCCACGGTATGATTTTCGAACATTTTGAAAATAGACAAAAGTCTGTTAATAAACGATGGATTTGAGATCTGCATACTGATGCAGATTAGACAAAAAAACAAAGCAAATATATGAAATCACTATATCACTATATACATCGGTGGCATAGCGGTTAGGACGCTCGCGACCGGGGTTCGATCCCCGACCGACGCACTCCTTTACCTCGCTAAGCCAGAAATAATGCTGGTAAAGAGAAAAGCTTGGGCATGAGGCTAGCAACCCCATCCTGTAAAATAAACACTGCTACAGAAACTTCAAGCCACTAGCTTGAAGCCCTATGTTCCCCTGAGGAACGTGAAGGAAAAAAATATGAACAATACATCATCAGAAATGTTTAGAATTTAAAATGACATAAACACCTTGTGAATATAGAGTATAGGATTGAAATGGTAGCTAACGTACAATGGATCACCAACGAGATGAAAAGATACGGAATCCAAGTACTGGGAATATGTGAAAGCAGATGGAATGGGAGTGGACTCACCAAATTGTCCACGGGTGAGTCAGTGATCTACTCCGGTCACCCAGAAGATAACCACACGCACACCGAGGGCGTGGCTATCATGATGTCACCAACGGCAGCGAAAGCCCTGATGCAATGGGAAGCAATCTCGTCAAACCTCGAAAAGAAAGAAGAATTCTACAGGCAACTACAGGCAACAATGGACAATACTCCAGCTGGCGACATGAAAATACTAATGGGAGACATGAACGCCAAACTGGGACCAGACAACACAGGAAGGGAACTCATCATGGGTAGAGAAGCTCTAGGAGAAATGAATGAAAACGGAGAACTCTTCGCCGACTTCTGCGCCTTCAACGAACTGGTGATTGGTGGCAGTGTATACAAGCACAAAGATATCCACAAGGCTACATGGGTGTCACCAGACGGGCAAACCAAAAACCAAATCGACTTCATCTCAATCTCAAGGAAGTGGAGGCGCAGCCTACTGGACACAAAAGCAAGAAGAGGAGCAGACGTTGGCTCAGACCACTATCTCGTACAAGGGACAATCCAAATCAAATTAAAAGCTTTCAGGGAATCAGGAGCTGCAGATAGACCACAAGCCAAGTTCAACACTCAAAAGCTGAAGGACCAGGCTACAAAGGACATCTTCATTGCAAGCATAAAGGACAAAGCCGAGACACAAATCAACACTAGCGAAAGGTCAGCGTCGAAAAGCACTGGAACAACTTGAAAACGGTGTGGAGCCAAACCTGCATAGAAATTCTAGGCAGAAAAAAGAGACAGGACAAACAGTGGCTCACTACGGACACTTGGAAACTAATAGAAGAGAGAAGGACAGTGAAGCAAAAGATTATCCAGTGCACTGACGAGCAACAAAAACAGGAGCTGAATGCAAGCTACAATACACTGAACAAAAGAGTGAAGAAAGTGCCAGGGAAGACAAAAGAAAATATTATGAAACCATGGCAAACGAAGCAGAACAAGCTGCAGGCAAAGGAGACCTCGCCACACTCTACCAAACAACTAGGCACCTTTCGGGCAAACGTTCGACACAGATTAAGCCAATAAAGGACGACAATGGAAAGTCAATCACCAAAGAGGTGGAACAGAGAAAGCACTGGGTTGAACACTTCAAAAGACTTCTAAATCGTCCGCCACCTACAACACGCACAGCAATACCAACAACGGAAGCAGAACTACCAGTGAACACTGACCCCCCGACGAAATCAGAAGTCCTGAATGCAATCAAGATGCTAAAAGCTGGGAAAACACCGGGACCAGATGGAATCCCAGCAGAGGCTTTGAAAATAGACCCAGAGACAACAGCGGACTTGATGACACCACTGCTGGAGAAGGTGTGGAAAGAGGGCAAAGTACCCGAGGATTGGAAGAACGGATACTTATTCAAACTTCCAAAGAAAGGAGACTTAAGTCAATGTAAAAACTGGCGTGGAATTATGCTTCTGTCCATTCCAAGCAAGATACTAAGTCGCATCATCCTGGAGAGAATCAAACAAGCCCTAGATGAAAAACTTCGTCCGGAACAGGCTGGATTCAGGAGAAACAAATCATGTATTGATCAAATCGCCACTCTACGGATCATCATTGAACAAAGCTTGGAATGGCAGTCACCTCTCTATCTCAACTTCATCGACTTTGAAAAGGCCTTCGACAGCGTCGATCGAGAGGTCATTTGGAAACTACTTCGCTACTACGGGGTCCCATCGACAATTATACACCTCATCCAACAGTTATACGACAATGCTGCATGCCAAGTAATCCACAACGGGAAACTTACGGAAGCCTTCGAAGTGAGGACGGGAGTGAGGCAAGGCTGTCTACTATCACCAATGATCTTCCTGATTGCAATTGATTGGATAATGCGACAGACAACGGCAACCAACGAGGGAACAGGCATAAAATGGACTGACACAAAAGACTTGGAGGATCTGGATTTCGCCGATGATATATGTCTGATTTCCCATAAACTGGAAGATATGCAATTGAAAAGTAACAAGTTGGCAGAAGAAGCATCAAAGATAGGACTTCACGTGAACATAGATAAAACAGAGATGATGAAGATTCCTAGCCAACATCAACAGCAACAACAACAACAGACAACAATCAGCGCATAAATGGGAAGAACCTGAAAGAAACAACCTCCTTCACCTACCTGGGAAGCATCGTCTCAACTACAGGCGGAACTGACGAGGACATCAAAGCCAGAATCGGAAAAGCAAGACAAGCTTTCATTACTCTCAAATCTGTGTGGAGGTCAACAGCAATCAGCATCAAAAATAAGATCCGGATTTTCAACTCCAATGTGAAGTCAGTGCTACTATACGGATCAGAGACTTGGCGAGTCATAAAGAGCATCTCAAACAAACTTCAAACCTTCATTAACAGTTGTCTCCGCTCAATACTCAAGATCAGATGGCCAGAAAAGATCAGCAACAGGGATCTCTGGGAGCGAACCAATCAGGAACCGATTGTGAAACAAATAGGCAGAAAGAAATGGAGATGGATTGGCCATACGCTGAGGAAACCATCAAGTGACATCACTAGACAAGCCCTCGAGTGGAACCCGAAAGGGAGGCGGCGAGTTGGTCGCCAGCGAATGTGACTTGGAGGAGGTCATGCGAGGAGGAGATGAAAGCATGTGGACAGACCTGGAGCGGGGTGAAAAAGTTGTCAGAAAACAGAAGGCAATGGAGGTGCGCAGCTGAAGCCCTATGTTCCTCTAGGAACTAAAGGATACAATAATAATAAATGAATGATAACACTGACAGGGAAATACTTCAGCAGTTCCTTAGCTCTGATACCCTTGACATCTGTGTATGTAAATATATATGTTTTTCTTGGTAAATTGCAGTTATGTTGTAAAAGTAGTTCTTCCAAATGGCATCTCAGAATGTGTGGTAAATTAATTAAAACGAATAATGTAAAAAGCAAACGGGACAGCAACTACTCAATGAAAGATTGAACTATATTACAGGCAACGCCTTGTTGTGCCCCTCTATTAACTATAACCAAATGTTTATAAAACTAATTCATGTTTCCATGATAAACTCCTACAGAAACTAATTATCGATTATTTTATGTATACTTTGCGTGTTTGAACAGCGTTAGTTTATGTTCACGTACTTTAAAAGTGCGATTTCACTAATAATAAACTTTCTTAGGTTTTTATTTGTCTTTTTATAACACAACGCTGTCAACGTCTGGTTGTACAAAGCGTTTAGCACATTGTAGAATCTGAAGACGTGATTGTATTATAGCCATTAGATCGAAGTTAGGTACAGCACGAAACAGCCTTACCTAATTTGAAATTATCCTTAAAGAAAGTTCTTTAAAAAAAGTTCTCTCTATAAAGAAATTGAAAGCTTCTCAATGAAACCAAGAGCATTAATCTTAGTTATGGATTTAGTCAATTACCTAAAGATATTGAAATTGTTTGATTTTATGAATTTATGAAGCAAACAGTTGGTTTCTGTCTGTGACTAAGAAAGATGGTTTAGCGAAAGAGGCAGATCAAAGCTAAAAAGGTCATCTACTTACTAGATGCATTGTCTTCATTCATTAGTCTGACAGAAATGGAGCAATTTATGGCGGTATGGATATTTAGAAAATAAAATCGCATGATTCTAATTAAATGTAGCTAATTTCTATGCACTTAAAAATGAGAAATTAGGAATGTATAACTTTGGAAAAGAGAAACTATTTTACCATCTAAGTTTTGATAATGTTGTGTATAATTTTCTGCTGAACAAAACATTGAAACTTTGAAGTAAGTCTGTTTGCCAAACGCGTTATTATTGTTTCGCATCAACATGGCTGTGTAATAGCATGAAATTTTGATATCATCCCTGGAATTCAACAAGGTGTAGACTAGAAGTTAATTGATAGATGATGACTAGCAGTGGAATCCAGAATACGCATTTCACCCCACCTGGGACTCGTCATCTGAATGCACGCATGATGATGTTCCCACTGGGGCTAGAAACCAGTGCCCATAGTTTTAAACGACAAAGCGTTATCCACTAGACCACTTGGGCCACGAGAGCCACCCCTTGTGCAACGAATCATATTAATTATTCAATTCAAGTTTAGATTTTTTTGATTAAGACGAAATTCGCATCCTGGATTCCACTGCTAGTCACCACCCACCAGTTAACTTCTAATTAAATGCCCAGACATCGTCGAAGCATCTGCACAACAAGCTGACATGTCACCCTGAGACCGAGCACTTCGGTACAATCAATCGATCTAATAACTGCTACTAATTACATTTTAAAGAACTTTCGTTATCATCTGAAGTGAAAGTTTTGCGTGGTTTTCTTTCCAGTTAACCTCAAAGTCTCACAGCAGAATTGACAACTTAGGTATTGTGTAGTCTATTCTGTGTTACTGAATATTGTGTTCAGAGAATGTATTACCAAATAAGATGACACTATCAGGATAATTAGCAAAGAATGCTAATTTCGACAAATATTTCGAAGAATTTATTCAGGTGATTTTTCATCAGTATATGATATTAAGCAGATTTCTGATACTAACTGTCTTTCATCTGAACAACTTTATGACACACCAGGATTTCAGATAGTCCGACTAAACATTAGGGTATAACCAGTCAATCAAATGCTGTACATACATATATAATATTATTCTCACCACCAGAGTAATTAAGTATGTGAGGGACAAATATAACAATAGTTGCTAACACAGGAACATTTTTGTGTCTTAAGTGTTTCGACAATAGGTCAAATAATGCTTTTTATATGAATTCATTCACTAATAATAATTCATTCAAAGGCGTTCGATAGGTAAACAAATAGCCATTTTGAGTAGTAGAGAAGTAAATAGTTTAAGTGGCAGTGGCGGTCTTTTCGTCTTCAACTTTTAAATAACAATCGGCTTAATGCTAATTTAGTCCTGTCTACATCTACAGTTAAATTAAATTAAACACTGCCTATAATTTTAAATATTTTATTGCTAATATTATTAGACTAAACTGTTCGGTATTATTACCTTATCATGTCGTTCTCTCAGCTCAATTGGTAGAGCTCAGGACGAGTACTTGGGAAGCTGTTGGTACGAAATCTGCTGTATCCCAAATTTTCATTTCACCCTTAGTTATCACTAATTTCGTCACCAATAGTTAGCTAATACAGTCTATTATTTCAAGGCAAATTATCTGTGAGGATTTATTAATTTCGATGTAAAAAAGTCAGTATATTCAAAATAGCAATGGATTCATTTCTATGCGTAGTATATTGTGTTTTATCTTTCATACTTTTAATAATGCATATTATAAAACCTTTTTCATGCTATTATATAAAAGAAGTAAGTGGGACATGTGGACATCAGCTCTATTTACTTCAAACGATATGGTTGTCAGTAGTATATTCATTGGAATTTTATGATAAAAAACATGTGATTTTATAACAACAAATATTTATGTCACTGTTTGTCAAGGTTGTTTGAAAATCTTACAGGCCTGACTCTAATTTTGAAGTGAATTTCATTACTAAGAATGCATAATAAAATATAATAATCTCTTGATATGCGTAAACACTTAATCAGAAATCAGTAAAGCTGGTAATAGATGAAGAAGTTGGTGAATTCATTAGAAAGTAAGCAAGTTTCAGTCTCGTTTTATATATCATCTTGAATAGATATCAGTTACAGAATTATCGAAAGTCAAGGAGTACTGGACATGCGTTTCATCCTTTATTGATACAATTCATCTGTACACACTCATTACTCTATTGGTAATTGAACCCAAGGCATTCACTAACACCCTTGCCTGTATCACAACATACTTTCTCAGATGCTTCTAATTTGACTTCACTCGTTATTGTAGGCTAAAACTAATGGATTTATAGCTGTAGAGACTGAAGAAAAATTTATTGTCCCAATAATTATTTTTATTCTGAACAAATCATACTACTCACTAATAATAATTAGCACAATTCTTAGTGATTTTTATTGAAGTCATCATTCATTTCACATTACAATTTTATTTACCGGAACATTTTATCGTTTCGATTTGTTAACTTGTCTTTTCAATGTCTCACTCTATTCCATTATGTTCACTAGCTGAAACTGGCTTCACAAACTGTTGTTTGTCTTTATATCATATGACCTAATTCAATGCTCCCCCAACGCTTACATTTAACATTTTTTTTGACTTTCTTTCATCCTTGTGTCGTTTATTATACCAATTTCTAGACTTCTTGATTAGTTTTCTGATGGTGAATCATTTAAACTCTACTGTTTATGGGTTCCTTAATTTTAAAATCAGTTTAATACTTCCTTCCAAATGAAATCTACATTCTTGATTACATAAGTTTACTCATAACTGAAATGTTTGATTTTGAATTTTGTGAAGTGATAGATATTTATTTGTAAATGTGATAAATGAGTTTTATTTTTTGTCGGAAAACTGGTAATTAGAATGAAATAATCAAACATTCAAAAAAAATTCTGGCGTAATTCATCGAAACCGGGATTCTCCAGTAGGCTATAGCTGAGAAGTTTGTCTTAGTTAAACTTAATTCTGGTGCTTTAAAGAATTATGTGACATAAAAATGGTCTGCTAACTTCCAAAAATGAATAGTAGTATCCAAATTTTCAAATATTGGTCTGTAGGGATTTGACTGAATGATTACAGCATTTCATCATGAGCTGATATCGGTTACAGAACCGCTGGAAAACTCGCAGGAAGTACTGGACAGTTGCTTCGTTCTAGTTCAGGACTCTTCTGAAGTAGGCACCCACCACCAGGGTTCGAAACCAGGACCTTCTGGTTACAAGGTGAGCTCGTAGACCATTAAGCCACCGGGACCGGACTGATTCAGTGGCAAGTCCATGAATTATAACTTCTAGCAATTCACAAAATAGCACGACCTCTAGCCAATATCTTCGGCGAGTATTTGTCCTCATATCCGACCTACTGCACCCTACTGAAATCCTGTAACCAGACAATCAAATCCGTACAAACCAATACTTGGAAGTCAATAAGATGATTATTAGTGACTGGCCCTATTCAAGTAGGTAGTTACCAGTAGAGTGAAGTAGGTCGGGTGTGAGGACAAATACTCGCCGAAGACATTGGTCACTGGACCGGGTACTAGTGACTTCATGGTTTACAAGGTCGCCTTGTAACCAGAAGGCTCTGGGTTCGAACCCTGGCGTTGGGTGCGTACTGATGAAGAGTCCCAAACTAGGCTGACGAAGCAACTGTCCGGTAATCCCAGGTGATTTTCCAATGGTTCCTAAGTGATGTTAGCTCATGATGAAATCCTGTAACCAAGGATTTAAATTGCTGCATGTAATTCATATTCTGTACATTATGTAATACTGTGTCCACTCTGATCATATCGGACCTATAACGGTAAGCCTATTTCATTGAAATGAGAATCGAATTAGGTCACTTTAGCAGAGTATAATTCCACACTGACACAGGTGTTTTTACTGATGAAATTTTGAGCAAAAGTTGTTAGTCATATTACTTTCAGAATTTTTATATGGTTTAGTTATTTGGTAACCTTTTATTTTATAGGTAATAATATTTTCCTTGTCTTTTGTTTCTTATATCCCTTCTTTATAAAGGAAGAGTGATATTCTTGAGGCATTCAGACTTCAACAACAGACTTTGTAAGGTGAATGGACCTAATAACTCGGTCAGACAGATAACTCAATTTGTAAAATATTTTGTGATGACTATAAGGTCAATTCAGAAGACTGGAGACAGTAAGTTTATCGAAAAATTGGAATTTAGCCAGATGTAGAATAATCAAAGTGAAAAAGTTGAATTCCTTAGAGAAAAGCCCAGAAGTTGGAATGCATGCATCAACACACAATCAAATAATATGGTAGGACAGAGCTACAATTTTTAAAAAATGATGTGGTTGATTGCAGGGTAAAGTTGACCACTTAATAATTTTCTTTGAATCTATACAAAACACTTGCAATAAGAATAAAGCGACAGCGAAACCTGAGATATGGGAAAATATGATTACCAATAAAGTCAAAGATAATGAAATAATGAAGCCATAAGTAAACAGAGTCCAAAATTTATGTAAGCACCTTTAGACGACTGTGAGTAATAAAGTCTGCTTGAAATGTAATAAGTAAATAAATTATACTGTGTCCCTGAGTGTTTTATCCGATAAAATTATTTTTTAATGAAATAAGCGTACTTCAGTGCTGGTGATTATCTCATCTAGTTAACTAGCTTGCTGGTTTTCTAGCCGGTTCCAAGCCCGCGTAAACAGGGAGAGTTGGACGTGGGGGCTAGCAACCCTACACAACTAAACCTATCAAACTACCAGAGGAACTTCAACGCACAGAAACTGTGGGAACAAACCAACTAAGAGCCGATCACTCAGCAAATACGTAGAAGAAAATGGAGATGGATCGGGCGTACATTGAGGAGGCCGCTGAATGACATCATGCACAATGCAGGCCATTGCTCGAGTGAAATCCAAATGGGAAACAACGACTGGGTCGTCCTAGGGTGATATGGAGGAGATCATGCAAAGAGATGAGATGAGAGATTACGGCCAATTGTGGAATCAGCTGAAGAGGACAGTAGAAAATAGAACGAAGTGGGGAATTGTGTTGTTGAAGACCTATATCCCACTCAGAACCCGAGGAAATAATAATAATAATTAAATATAGGAATGGTAACTACAATCAGAACTAATATTTATTAATTCTTTCTCTTTATTAAATTTCACTCTGATGATCAAAGAAAAAGATACAATTAAATGGTTTACTCTGAATTGCTTCGGTAGCCATTTTAATGATATAAATTGCTATTAGGATGTATTGCACCCTCTTTACTCATATTGTATTTCCATCTGTATTCTTTTTGCCTGAGTACAATACGAAGAATATACTAGAGGATAGATACATTCAGAGCTTTCTTCTTTATTTGTAGTCACTATAGGAATAATCTTTTAGATACATAATAGCAATTATTATTGTTTATAGTGTTTTCATAATGATTGTACTTCAGATGATAATAATATTTGGAATGAAATACGTATAAGTTAATGCAGCTATGTGAAACACAACGTGTGACCTATTTTGTTTACTTTAGACAAAACTTTCACTAAAACTAGATTAGCTTCAAACTATTTTACAGACAATTTAACCTAGAAATTCCACTGATTATAAGCCATTAAGATGGGACATTGAAACATTCACACGTATTTTACTTAAAAGAATAATTTTGAATAGCTAGGTGAGAAAGATAGTTAAGTCTACTATAAGCTACAATAAACACTTTAAGGTTATTACTTAATACACAGTGCTGAGTTTTCGTTATATGCTCAGGAGATTTTTTTTTCAGATGAAGTTAGATTTCTGAGTTAACCGTTAATTTTAGTGATAAAATCTATGGCTTCAATAGTGACCAACACTGATTCAAACCGCGGAGAAAACAAAGTAAGAAACTGAGGTAAAAGGCCTCAATGTAGATGAGTATTCTTACTCTCTCTTCACAGTGATTACAATGCATATCTAGTTAATAGGCTTCAGTCGAGATTTTCAAACATCTATTTATATAAGCCTGTTATCGACACGTCGATATACTATATTTACATTACTGAAGATTTATGAACCTAAGGGATAGATTATGAGCTAGAAGAAGACTACATAATATGTACTTTAGTACCAGTTCGTACGAAATGGAATATAAGAAAGTTGCTTGTCATACAGGGGGTCTATAGCTCAGGATGTGAATGAAATCTGTTTGGTGCTTTCCTAGCCTAATAGAGTCATTGGTGAAGACGTCAACAAGCCTAATGATAAAACATCCACAGTCAAATGTAAAAGGTTGAAGAACATCCTACAATTTAGAAATTTTCTCGTATTACCAGTTTTTTTAATACTTCCTTTACTGTGGGTGATCATTTCAGAATTGAAACACATTGCGCAATCAGTTCTAATAGCATGATTCTAATTAAATACTCAAATATACGTACAGATAGAAGGAAAAACAATGGGATCGCCCACATCAGGATTAACAGCTGAAGGCGTCATGCAAAGATGACAACTGATAGCCCTAACTACAATTAAAACAAATATCTTGGTGCGTCATGTTGATGATACATTTGTAACAATTAAGAGAAATGATTTGGAATATACCCATAAATTAATAAACAACATATTTGAAGCCATCAAATTCACAAGAGAAGAAGAATTAGGTGACAAAATTTTATTCACAGATGTCTTAATCAGAAGAACTAACACAGGGAATTTAGAAACACAAGTTTAAAGGAAACCAACTCACAAAGACCAAATACTCAGCTTTAGTAGTAATAACCCAATTACCCATAAAATAAAGTGTTTGTAGACATTGTCCAAGAGACTTCAAACACACTGTAGGACTCCTGTGTTGAAGAGTATGGAGGAAGCACAACAACTAACCATCTTCAAGAGGAATGTACATCCTCAAAATTTCATCAAAAAGTGTTTAAAATCGAGTCATAACACCAACAAGAAACCATCATCAAAGACTACAAGAAAATTCATTCCACTATACATATATAATATCTCTGAAATAAAAGCTAGAATATTCAGACCGTTTGAAATAGTTATGGCAAACAAGTCAGCCAGACCAGTCACTTCATTCGATATTGTGCAAACTGATAGATTCAACAGAAATAGAAGATAAAATCAATCCTTTTTATAAAATAAATTTTATGAACTGTAACAGACATTACATCAGTCTAAATGGACATCTCCTTCTAAATAGAATCCAGGAACACAAATTATCTGAGATATAACATGAGATATATTCTTTCATCTCAATACATGTAGTTAATTGTGAACACCAATTTGATTGGGATAATGTCAAAATTTTAAACAGAGGAAACACCAAAAGTGCCAGAGAATTCTTAGAAGCCTGGCACTCAAGCGAATCAGCGATTAACAAACATTTTAATATATATCAGATCTACCAACTAATATAAGGTAAGTCACATTATGATAAAGTTGGAATTCCAAGTCAATAAAAGGTGATCAGTA
Source organism: Trichobilharzia regenti (assembly GCA_944472135.2). Taxonomy (NCBI): domain Eukaryota; kingdom Metazoa; phylum Platyhelminthes; class Trematoda; order Strigeidida; family Schistosomatidae; genus Trichobilharzia; species Trichobilharzia regenti. The sequence goes on along the minus strand of OX235262.1, from coordinate 129,476,058 downwards.
CAAATGTAAATTGGCTTGCAGTCACTAAGATGATTGCCAAGATGCACAATTATATCATCCTGGAAGAATTCAAATGAGTTTATTTTATGCTAAGACTTACGCTAAAGATGTCATCCAGAAAGATGACGAAAGTTTTTCAGTTAAACCAATCAGCTCAGAGAACACAACTTATTGAAAATTATTCACCTGAACTACAAATTTTTTCTATTATTTCATAATCAGTTCAAATAGTTCTGACAAACATCATATATATTATTTTAAAGCTTGATTTGAAACTATAAGTAGCCTAAAACTGCTTTGAAGTTCATTTTTTATTGTCTCACAAATATTTGTTTGATCATGACTGAATCACGCACCTGAATCTTGAGTCTATCTAGAAATCGTTTGTTTATCAGTAAGTCTAACTCAAGGTTAAAACGAATCGATTCATAATTAAACCTTCTCAAATAGAATGAAACGTATTTCCTGGATTCCAGCGCTGGTCACCATCAACCAAATAAAAGCTTCACTTCAACCTAAAGACACAGTCGGCGTATCTGTACTCGGAGCTAATAAGTTGACGGAGACTGAATATTTCTATCCAATAACAAGAAATTAACAAGAACTTCAAAATAATCATAATTTCAATAAAATTAACAAAAATCCAATTTCACTTTTACCCTATTAAACAAACAATCATAAGTCCTAAGACGAATGAATTTGTGCTGTGTTAAATTTTCAAGAAAACTGACTGACACATTACCAGTTGTTTCTTCTTTAACGACTTCTGAAATAACCACAGTTTACTGATAATCACCTTTGCTTGAAACTGAAGACCAGATGGCTGACCGAAAGGAAAAGCAACAAGGAACTCTGTTAGATGATGACCCAATGAAGAACGCATTGCTCAATAAATGCGCAGGAGGAAAAGGAAATGAGCTGGACATAAACTGAGGAGACATTCAAATTGAAATCACATGCTAGGCGGGCCCTTGAGTGAAGTCCGAATGGGAAGCGATGGGTGGTCATGTGAAAAGAAAATGTGGACACCAGTAGAACCAGCTGAAAATAATGGCAGAGAACAGAGTATAACGGAGATCTGCTACTCAAGTCCTATGTCCTACGAAGAATGGAAGTCCTGAATAATAATAATAATAATAGTTACAATATCTAAGACACCGATTGTATCCCTTATTCCTATATTTTACTTCTACTCTATTCTATATTCTACTTCTCACCTTCATGTTATGTTTCTTTATGCTCCTTTTAACGTCTCCCGTGCATTTCCACAACGTTGTATCATTCGTCTTCTCTGAAATTTAATGTATCTCTCTGTTATTTGATGTTTTTATGCTAATGAACATCTTTTCATATATTTACTACTAATAAATTTTATCATTAGCACTCGCCACATATACGCTCAATCCTATAAAGGGATAGTTATTAAATAGTTACAACAGTTTTTAGACTTTAAAAAGTCCTATAAATAGTTCAGCATTAAATTAGATTCATGAGTATTTTATTCAGGAGTTTTGACATAAAAGGTCACACGTTTTCTGGCTTATTCGAACACCAATAATGTACGTTTATGTTTATTTCGTAGTTGTGTTCTCCTCCTCAACATACTTATCATTTAATCTTCAAGTATTGATTTTTGTAGGAATTTTGTTAGACTGGTTGAAGTATTTCATCATGAGCTGAGGTCGGTTAGAGAACAATTGAAAAACCTGGGAGTAGTGGATAAATGATTCGTCCTAGTTTGGGACTTTTCATCAGTTCACACACATCGGGGTTCTAATACTCCCTAGTCACTAGCCCTATTCAGGTAGTTAAGTGGGGTTCTAGTGGAAAGCCGTGACCAACAGGGTGCAGCACGTTGGAGCTGAGACAGTAGGTCATCGAAGAAGACATTGCAAAGTGGTCGCGCTATGTCATGAATAGTCAGTAATTAGGATTCATGGGTCGGCTATTGGATCTCAGTGACTTAATCGTCTACGATCTCACCTTGTTGTCTAGAATCATTTTTGTCTTAGTCAAATCATTCCTTTAGAATAGTTCAAATTAAAATAGGATGTCTAGTTTGTTTTCACCATCAACACAAATTAACTTATCAATGCTTTGTGTAACGTGTCAACAACACTTGTCACATATTCTTCATTTATATACAAGGTTATTTATTCGATAAGGTCGGCTTCAACCCACAATACTGAGATATACTTTGTCAGGAAAGAAATAGACAAAGTATTTTCAGCACACGTCTTATCGGGTGTAAGTAAAACTGGTGTTTCAATTTCTATTCTTTTTCGGAATTCTATGGAGAGATGGTATATCGCAGCATAAGTAGCCTAAGTTTGAACCAGCGCCTTATTATAGACAAGTAAAAACGAAGCATTCCTGATTCAATAGGCTGAATTTAGTAGCATTAGGTAGTGAAAATGTGATTTCCTATGTCGTACTCTGAAGCCTGAATTCTGAGTATGACTATAAAGCAGTATTTACTGTCACAGAGTGATAAAACATCTGAAGTCGCCCAAATAAATACTTCAGCTCGTAACTCATTGTCAGATATCTAAACAATACAATGCTTAGGTGAACATGGAAACGCTACAATAATTGTCAGTGTTAAGGTGTGATGCAAACTGGCTCTACTCTATGATATGTAAAGTTTTGAATGAATCACGATGGTACACATTGAATGTATACTTTGTGTGTCATTTGAGATAGTCACCCTAACACAGCCCAAATGATTATGTTTAATTGGCTATTCAGAATGACTTGCAATACATTCGTCACACAAAAATGTCTCAAAACGGAATTTCTCAATCGTTATTTAGACTCCAGTGAGTACAGTTACGAGGATGATCCATCGTAGACAGCCAGTGTCCAATCATTTTTAAGGTTCAATTAACCTGCAGCCTAATGAAAATTTGAATAAATTTGAAATTGATTGACTGATAGATTACAGCTTGATTCCACACCGTATTTTTGGTACAGGTATGGAATTCTCAGCATGTGATATCGGTAGCCCAAATTCTTCAGGCCGACCATAGATATCAGGTGTGGGTCGGCAGGAGATCGAACCTCAGACCATGTGCATGGTCGGCGACAAACCTATCCACTGTTCCACCGACGCACAATGAAAATGACTTTCAGATGATATTTCGAATGGTACTTAGAAAAGCACAATTACACTCAATAGTTTTAATGAATTCAGCCCATTTCACATGACATTCATGTACACTAGATGGATCTCTATTGTATTGTATTGTATGAAGCAGTCTGTATTTAAGCATATCACCATTGAGGACTGTGTGATGTGATGCTAAACAGTCAGAAGTTGTAGGAAATTTGTTTGACATTTTTCAGAAAAAATATTACTGAGTATTAAGATGAAATAATTCAATTTCAAAGAAGTTCATCCTATCCTGTACTAACGTGAGATTACTGATTGTCTGAAAGTCTCTTTTAATAACAAGATATTAACTGAGAGATTACTCTTATTGACCCATATGTTTGTTATCGGATATTTTGAATTTTCGATTATAAGTTGGATGTTACTTCTTCTGTAACGGAAGTTATGATCTCGTTCACTATATTTGTGTTAGTGGGCATTTCAGTCTACAAAGAATATGTGTGAAGACTTCAATTTGTCTGCGTATGAAAAGGAATTATTCATATCTTCATGTGATGAATTCTTACATAACTATAATTATCTGTTATTTATTTCGGTAATATTTAGAACATGTATCAATGGTTAAGTAATCGAATAACAACCAGTTGCGCACATTGTCCGGTTACGATACACAACCGACATTCTCCTGTACCTATCTTAGTTCACACTTCAATAATACCTGCCACTTAATGAGCTTGTTAACATTCTGGTGGACAGGCACATGGACTCATGCGAAAAATGGGCAAAATCCATTTTATCTGACTCACAACACCCTCTTCACTCACAACTCTCCCCTTATATCTCTTCAGGGAAAACCAGAAGCCTATATAGGAAACTATATGCCGGCACTAGTAAGTACAAAAACTCATCCATACTCTACTTAGCTCGTGTTCTGTGCGATAAAGAAAGCATAAGGTGTGAAACCTATAACTTATTAAATAGTCAGTAGAACAACTGGATCTCGTCTTTCCAACTCATATCATTTATAGGTACAACGTTTTTCTTTCTTTCTTTTCCTTTTCTCTCTCTTTTCTTTCTGTTATTTGCAGCTTTGTTTCTTTCTTCTGCTTACGCCAGTAAATGTGCTAGAACCTACTTTTCCAACACCTTCTAACACTCTTTTTAATTTTGACTTTGCTACCGACATGCTAATATGTTGTTGTCAAAACTAACTGAGATAACCTTAATCTATGTAGAGCTTTATTTATCGTTAATGGACTAAGTGGATGCAATATTGTAGTGAAATGCTGAGAATTCCATTCTGTATCACAAGTACTGTTTTGGAATAAAGCTATTATTATCTTATCTTATCTTAGAAAAGAGGAAGGGATGGACTTGAGGCTACCAACCAATACCTGAAAACAACCTCGTCTCTAAGGAGACTATAGAAGCTGGAAGACAGATACTTCATTGTGAGTAGAAAGAATTAAAGAAACACATTTGGAATAACATCAGTGACCTTAAGTATTAGGATAAGAATAACTAACATTGGTTAAATACATAAAGTTCTGCTTATCAACTCCTATAATCAGCAAAACATGGACTCCTAATCCAAGAAATCCCAGACAATCAGAATTCGTGACATAGGATATTCGAGTGTCAGATTTCCAAAACATCATCTGCATTTTAAGGCAGATATATAAATATCTAATTTTCACGTTCGGAGTTACCTAAATTCATTTCAATTATTCCCTGATATTTGAGTCACGTGACGCCTTATGAGTGTCGGTTTTGCTAATTTCGTTTCTTCACCTTTCTATCATATGTGAAGTGACTTATGGTGAGACACATTCAAATATGACATGTTCAAGACTCCATCTTTCTTCTCGTCAATTGAATAGTTTATAAAATCTATCAACCCTGAGGAGAGTACGATAAATCCAATCTTCCAAGCTTTCCTATTCACAACACGCTTCTTTGTTGTTTCTTTCACAACGTCACTTAGACTGAATTCGTAACCATCAAAATCCGAAAACATCATTTCTCATTCACATTGTATTCTCCAAAATGATATTGAACCTCACTTCAACGAGTTGAAGTAAAATGGATCTGAGTATCCCAGTGGTATAGATGGTCGCAGAAGATCCAGTCAATGAAAGTGGGGAAGATAGTGACAAATATAACCAGTGAAAATGATTTATATTGTCTAGAATAAGACTGAAGATGTAGTACGTGATTTCTATCTGAAATGATTTGCTAAATTTTTCAAAGAGATTTTCTTATAATCCGGTAAAATATTATCGATGCCAAAATCTTCTAATTGCATCAGGTGAGTAGTATATTTCGTTTGTTTGTTTGTTTGTTAGATAGTCAGTTAGGCAGTAAGTTATTTAGTGTGAATAAACATCCAGAGTGCAAATGCCCTCATCGGTTGTGTAGGACCAGTGAAACTGAACATTAGTTCTAAGTTAACCTGAGGAAACTTCACAGAGTGATGAGGTGTATCTTGAGTGTTTCTGAGAATTATTGATTATTCGGACGACACGATAAACTGCACAGTCTTATCACTAGTCCACCTGTGTCGAATCATCTTTTAAACTTGATTGTCGTCTGCAATGAAAATATGCTGGAAATTCAAGAGCATTTTGGAAGATACCATGACTAGTTTGTGACCTGTCTCTTGATATCCGTAATTATGATAAGATTCATCCTCTTCTTCTACTGTTATATTGCGTGATATCTGATAATCTATAATTATTTCACATTCATTACATAAGACCATACGATTGAGTGTTCCATGACTAAAGCATCATTTAAGTGAACAAAACCTTGAAAACGAACCATTAGACGATGTCATCAACGAGTTGGCTATATTCTACTGTTATTTTGACAACCCGATCATTTCTGCTGATAAGACTGAGTCCTGATACAAATGCAGTATTATTGAAAGTTACTAACATCCACACTTCTTCTAATTGTCACCTGCAAAGAACAGCGTTTTCCTCATATCTTGCTGACAAGACGAGGATACAGGTTACTTGAGATAAGTGTTTATGTGAAAAAACACATACATGCGGCGGAACACGAACGGCGTTTTTTACGTAACTATGAGAGAGAGAAAAAATATTGTCAAACTATCTGGCTATCAAGGCACGCAGGATTCTCTTCAGAAGATCGCCTTACAAAAAGAAGTTGAATATATTCACGATTCTATGTTGGATATGCGTCACCAATGTTATTCCCCATAGAAACACATCAACAACTCAACTGAAATACCTGAATTGATGATCACAAATAAGAAACTGCCAGCTAAAAGGGCTGTTCAATGTAAAAAAGAAAGTATTCGAAGTCATTTGTTAATCCCATCGTATGTTTCCAAAGATCTTCATGTTCGCCTACCGCACATGGTGGAGGCTACTGCACTTCAAACTAACAGTTCGAAATTGTGTGTCCAGAGAGAGTTGTTGCAGTCATTTTACCTCCCTCAGTTACTGAACATTTCTCTACTCATACCACCACACACCGGTTTACTTATAATCCCCCTACTTCTATTTTTCTCTCAAATGATTCTTAGACTTTTCACATTTACACTACAACTCTATTCACTGCAGCCTATCATTCCATTATGTTATTATTTGTTTTCCAATACTAGTCGACCATTGGTTTGTATAACCACTACGGGAAATCTGATATTTTGAAAATAAAAATTTCAAGCTATTTGAAATATCCAATAAACTGACACCTTAAATTGACTCCTTAGCCACTCGGAATATATGAGAGTTTTAAAACAGATTGCCGCTTAATGAGATTTTATAACATGCTAGAATGAATGACCTTGTGGTTCTATTTGGACGCTGAGTCTAATAGATTCGTCAGTTGAATATGACTTTTCTAAATACGAACAAGGCAGTCAAAACAACTCTTCCAGGATAAGATGAATTTATTTCATTCTGTAGTCCTTACTCCAGACGCTTGCAGCCTGAGTAGTCAGACATATAACCAGTCAGTATATCATGAAATGGAGATACTTTCCACTGAATAGCTCGTTGAGTGCATTTTATTACAGTAGAGTGGCATGATGAACATGGAGAAGAAGCATAAATCACACAAGAATTAGGAGTGAATCATGATAAAAGTAGAGACTGCATATTTTGCAGTTTGAAAAATCTTCCGGAATGGTAGGGTGGTTCACACAAAAATGGAAACGGCTAAATACTCCTGTGAAACAATATTCGTTAATTCCAACTCGCTTATGAATTCACATAAATACAAGGTAGTAGGTGCGTGGAAAGAACAGAGAGATAGTTGTCCACGAAGATCGTAGAAAATGTGCCTAAGATTCCACGTCACAGAGATTCATTCTGCTTCTATAATGCCATACATTGACACCTGGCTGATTCAAAGCAAAAAGTAAGAAAGCAGAATCTTCGAAGGCGCTAAAGTGACAACACACTTCAGGAATAAACCAGGATAAGGAAAATGATCCGAAATCCTAACACTAATATTGAGATAAAGACTACATATGCTACTCAGACTAAGCGCGGGAATCAACGTAACTATGAGAGGTAGACTGTATTACTTCATCTCAAACATCAGTGAATTAAACTGGAACTCAGTGGAAACCATCCTCCTACTTCAGTCATTTCTCAGATGGTCGTGCGTAAATTAAGTCGCTGGTCAACTTCATTGTCGAAAGTTTAATCAATACTGAGTTGTAACTCTGTTGTCTAAGGTTGAAATGTTTGTTGGAGTGATAATACGATAAAGCTGGACACCAATTAGTGAGTCTAACGAATTCTTAAACTCATTCGCCTAATGAGTGAGTGCATGCCTATCTGACGCTAAAAATATCACGAATTAATTGTGAACGTGGGTGGAAGCGAAGTCACGTTTGATCTGAAATGTTTACAATTAACAAAGTTTCCGCTTTTCTTAATGACAGACAAATTCTCTATCACAACCACAGAAATGTGTTTGATGATATTAACTGTAGGTTGTTCATACGGATCACCGCCAGTCACACGTTGTGTTTCTACCATCTGACTAGCACACATTGCTGACTCTTTCGAGTGGTGGAAACAACATATCTCAACCAGGAGGACTCTTCAGACAGATGTGAGTGATCTGATCACCAGCCAGACTGGCGACTTACTCACTTCCTAACAAGCTCCATATTGTTAGCTGAGGTTTGACGCAGTTCAGATAGCCGAACCAGTTCACACTTGGTTCGAGGAACTGACAATAAATAATTTCACATCCGATATCTACAAACATTATAACACAAAGAGATAATTACACAGAGATACCTGCTCAGATGAAAAGTATTCAGGTGAACATATGCGATCTGCTTGAATCAATAAATACGAAGAAAACAAGTAAGCTGACTATATCAGTGACATCAGAAGAAGAGCGACAGTAAGTGGAACGAAATTTCGGTGCAGTTACATGTATATTTGAATTTCATTACCTACTTCCTAATACTCAGGAGTTAGAAAACATCCTCCTGCTATACGCGAAATGAACAAACAATCTGAAATCTGTGATCCAACAATTGGACCACTTCACTTTAGGAAATGTGCTACGATTCATCTAAACACCTCAGTGTGAGACACATATTCATTCACACATTGTAAGTCATTCACTTCATAGTGTCTAAGGGAAACGTATACATCACACACTGGTTCTTGAGCGTTTTAGTGCATATACCGCTGTCATCATCTTCATCGTCTTTCAATTTGGTGAAGAGACGAATAAAATGCATCAAATTTTGTACGCTTAAAATCCACAAATGGCAATCACTGTCCAGAATATTTCAAATCTGTGAAATGACACACTGACAGTCGGAAAACATGATTGGCCAACTCACACGATACTAACCATTGGTAATTTAATCACCAATGAGATTATCAGTCACCACAAAGTCACTATTTATACTTCGGAGAACAAAGTCACTTCACCATCACAACCATTTCACATCGACAAAACATGTACTGGCCAGGATGCATGGGTGAGTATCAAACAGTTGTGTGACCTGTGTGAATTACATTCTACTCTCCTTCCTTAGATTCCGTTGCTGTCAGCACACCAGAAACCACTCCGTCCGTCATTCCTAGAGGAGAAGTCAAACCGTCATCCAATGTAAGTGAACATTTTCAAGTAATAATTGTAAGTTGGCGCGTGACATGCACAACAGTATTACAAATATCAGAAGAGAGTGAACTCAGTGTCTGTTAAGTGAAGTAATCCGATCAAATCGAATTTGGCGAAATATAACAGATCTCATAAAGGTAAAGAGAAATCCGGTCTGAAGGATAATATTATTACCTTCATGCATTGTGAGTAGTTGTCGACTACCTATTCATCACCTCACAGTTTCATTCTGTTGTTTAAATATGCGGAATAGTGTTCGTTACAGTGGGCATAAACTCCAACGGGAATGTTATCATAGCTACCCGCTGACAACTCCATCATTCCTCAATGTGTGATAATTGACTAGAGTAGCTATTCCAAATTATTCATCCTAATGTCTACACTATATTAAATTAATCATGAAACAAAGCATATAGCTGTCTGAGGTGTGCAATGTAACTTCGAAATCAGAATCGATTCAGAAGGTCTCTCTTCTTGATGGTTAACAAACATATCATGTTTCAGTTGTGGATGTCACCTACAAATACATTTTGAGAAATAGCCGTCATGCCTCTCACACATGTATGGTCACACACGATCTCCATCTAGAACAAAATTTCGATTGACAATGACTGTCTCACCAATCGACATCCTCCACACATCCACTTCGCAGAATTCATTGATATACTACACACAACTCAAATTCTCTTAATGATGTTAAAATTATTTCCTGTTTCTGTCTATTACAGAGCTTCAGTGACTTGTCCAGTCTAGTCACAGTGATCATAGCCTGCATATATCGAATGGCTGTTAGTCAAGTGAAGTCAGCCAGTATTCAACAATCATGATTAATGTGGTCAGCATGGAGGATTGAGAAGTGAAGAAACTTACCTTGTATTCTCGCATTTATATCGTCCATATTGTATATTCATTATCTCCGCTTACTGAAAATACAAAGTAGACTGATCATTTTCGTTTATTCTCTCTTATCTCAGCGAGTCGATCAGTGTATGCGAGCTCACGCAGCCGATCATTCATCCTAGTTTTAGTAAACGAAAAAACGTTAGCCTTGAGTTGCTTCTCTCAACATTACTTCGTCTGTATCCATCACTGAAATATCATGCAACTCATTGTCTGCACACTGCAATAAAAGGAGATAAGACTTTCGTGAACACAATCATAGAGAATTGGAAATCCACCTTGGGTATCAGACAGATGAATTTACTCTCATCGGTGAGTAGTAATGCAGTTTATAGTTATTATCAAAAATAAACGAACGGTAAGAGGAATGAAACTGTGAAATTCAAAAGTTAGTATGAGAAGGCATATTAACTAATGAATGAGCTTTTAATATGAACCGTAATGTGAAAAATGCGCATACTCTAACGTAATCGAATTTGTCGTATGTTGTAAGATATCTTTAAGTTTACGAGTTCACTGTTTTCAGAAGACTCCGACTTCACTCAGAGTATGTTAGATTTATGACCAATTTAATTACACTTATAACTGATAGGTAAGATGAGTGCAATAGGAAAAAAATTCAAATCCAAAGACTTCATGAGTTCACCGAACTCAAGAGGATAACAACAACAAACAGCATGAGACAAGACATTAAGTGATTTCATCCTCACAAGTGAACACGCGTGTAAGATAAATTCATCCAGCTAACAAGTGCAGGAAATATTTCAGAACACTATCTCATTTAGCAACAGAGAGGTTGGAATGAAAATGAGTATATAATTGTTTTTTATGACATTCGAGAATTCGAAAGTTTTAGTTTGGCTTGGTGAAAACTGAATAAATTCTCTTCTTCAAGACCACGTTGTACAACTACTGTCACCAAAACGTGTAGATAACTGTTTCGATGACACGATTCCGACCTGATCGGATCGGCGTTCGTTGAATATTTCTAAGGAGAAATACAAAGAGTGTGAAGCTACTTTCACTTCACTACTGTTCATCAACTTTGACAATTTCTCTAACTTCACTCGGAGAATTCATTGATATTGTGAGATTTTTTAGTTAATTATCAGTGTATGCCCATTGTGCTTATATCATCCACCTTAAGTGTTTTCTATAGTTTATCTCATTTTGACAACAGGAAAACATTGAATATTACTTTCAGTTGTCTAGTTATTCTAATCAGTCTTCCAAGGCTGCTAGTTATCACAACTGAAAACTCTCTGAAAAGTGAAGATTATATCTGGTATTTAAGAAAGTGTCAGGTGAATAATCTGATACTTCAGGATTCTTCTGTTCATCATTGTGTGTAATAGTGTGTTCTCAGGAACGCTTATTACTCGGATGGTTCAAAATTCTGAAGTTAATTCTCCTGTAAGCTGTCTATGATTTATTCATTCAGTACATGAGATCATACGGCTAAACTTTCAGATAGTAAAATTTGACCAAAACAAAAATTAGCTATTCACAGTTCCAGCCACTATAATCTTGGATAGCTGCTCGGCTGAAATGTTGACACACGGAATTGAATTCGCAGTGTGAAAATCATATCCATGGAGCGAATCATAAACCACGTCAATTACTCAGATGATGGAAACTTCTTGTGACAGGTTACAAACCGGTTGTGTTATCTTCCAAAATACTCTTGAATTTCCAGCATATTTTCATTGCAGACGACAATCAAGTTTAAAAGATGATTCGACACAGGTGGACTAGTGATAAGACTGTGCAGTTTATCGTGTCGTCCGAATAATCAATAATTCTCAGAAACACTCAAGATACACCTCATCACTCTGTGAAGTTTCCTCAGGTTAACTTAGAACTAATGTTCAGTTTCACTGGTCCTACACAACCGATGAGGGCATTTGCACTCTGGATGTTTATTCACACTAAATAACTTACTGCCTAACTGACTATCTAACAAACAAACAAACAAACGAAATATACTACTCACCTGATGCAATTAGAAGATTTTGGCATCGATAATATTTTACCGGATTATAAGAAAATCTCTTTGAAAAATTTAGCAAATCATTTCAGATAGAAATCACGTACTACATCTTCAGTCTTATTCTAGACAATATAAATCATTTTCACTGGTTATATTTGTCACTATCTTCCCCACTTTCATTGACTAGATCTTTCGCGACCATCTATACCACTGGGATACTCAGATCCATTTTACTTCAACTCGTTGAAGTGAGGTTCAATATCATTTTGGAGAATACAATGTGAATGAGAAATGATGTTTTCGGATTTTGATGGTTACGAATTCAGTCTAAGTGACGTTGTGAAAGAAACAACAAAGAAGCGTGTTGTGAATAGGAAAGCTTGGAAGATTGGATTTATCGTACTCTCCTCAGGGTTGATAGATTTTATAAACTATTCAATTGACGAGAAGAAAGATGGAGTCTTGAACATGTCATATTTGAATGTGTCTCACCATAAGTCACTTCACATATGATAGAAAGGTGAAGAAACGAAATTAGCAAAACCGACACTCATAAGGCGTCACGTGACCCAAATATCAGGGAATAACTGAAATGAATATAAGTAACTCCGAACGTGAAAATTAGATATATTTATGTATCTTTCTAAATGCAGATGTTTTTGAAATCTGATGATCAAATATCCAATTTCATGAATTCTTATTGTTTAGAATTTCTTTGAGGAATTATTCACATTTTCAAGATCAAGAGAGTTGTTGAGCAGAAGAATATATATTTAAACGATGAATTTCAGGCTTATGAACAATTCTGCGTTATATATACACAACATGCTATCCATGCTATCCACATCAATATGAATCTATGAATTTTTCAGCCGACTCATCTCCATCTTATCAAATGCTTATTTACCTTTGGTCCCCTTATCATTGGAAACCTTCTTTGAACGGGGTCACTGATAAACAGGAAAATAATATTCCGAATTTGGCCTAGAAGTTTTTCGATTGATTTCGGTGTGAATTCAGTTACCAACCAATTTCCCTTTGAGAATCATTAAAATCAAAGAGAATCGGATGATATGAGACACTTCACGAGTGTTTACACATGGATGTCCTCACTAAAGATCGGAGTTAACCTGACAGTACACAGATGAGATCTATGTTATCACAACTGAAAGCGTTCTGAAATGTGAAGATTACATCCAGTATTTAAGATCAGTTTCAGGTCCATTATCTGATACTTCAGGATTCTTATGTTCATCACTGCATTTTCGTGTATTATAGTATGTTCTCAGGCTCTCTGATTACTCAGATGATGAAAACTACATGTGAAACACAGTAACTCATATTTACCATACATTTTTCTCTGGAGCTAATTTCTACTTGAAATAGAATGTAAACCTTCATCACGAACATCTGTGAATTCGACTGGAACTCAGCGGAAACCATCCTCCTACTTCAGTCATTACACAGATGGTCAAGCGACGATGGACTTGTTGGTCAACATTATTTTAGACAATTTAATCAATACTTAGTTGTATCTCTGGTGTCTAAGAGCTACTGATAAAGGACTGCTCCAACCTGATAATGTCGAGTTATCAACTACATATGCTACTCAGACTAAGCGCGGGAATCAACGTAACTATGAGAGGTAGACTGTATTACTTCATCTCAAACATCAGTGAATTAAACTGGAACTCAGTGGAAACCATCCTCCTACTTCAGTCATTTCTCAGATGGTCGTGCGTAAATTAAGTCGCTGGTCAACTTCATTGTCGAAAGTTTAATCAATACTGAGTTGTAACTCTGTTGTCTAAGGTTGAAATGTTTGTTGGAGTGATAATACGATAAAGCTGGACACCAATTAGTGAGTCTAACGAATTCTTAAACTCATTCGCCTAATGAGTGAGTGCATGCCTATCTGACGCTAAAAATATCACGAATTAATTGTGAACGTGGGTGGAAGCGAAGTCACGTTTGATCTGAAATGTTTACAATTAACAAAGTTTCCGCTTTTCTTAATGACAGTCAAATTCTCTATCACAACCACAGAAATGTGTTTGATGATATTAACTGTAGGTTGTTCATACGGATCACCGTCAGTCACACGTTGTGTTTCTACCATCTGACTAGCACACATTGCTGACTCTTTCGAGTGGTGGAAACAACATATCTCAACCAGGAGGACTCTTCAGACAGATATTGTTAGCTGAGGGTTGATTGAGTTCACTACCAACTTCACGTTTTTTACCGATGTGTGTGGCTTGTGAATGGACCTCTAACCATATGTGTGATTGACGCCTTGCTGCTGCCCAACTGCCGACGTATTTCAATATATTTTCAGTGCCTTACAGCAACAGGAGGACGTAAATTATCGGCTATTCAGAATCAATTGGAAATCAATGAATTTGATATTGGCTGTACTGATACACTTTTAGATACTATTCATGTTGTATTCCAAGTTTAATATATCCCGTATTTACATGCAGCTTTTCCATAGAGATATCATTCGACACTCACCACATTTCTCCTTATATGGGCTGCACAATTACTGATATTCTTAACTTGCAAATCACACAGTTCGAGGTGATATTTCATAAGACTTTTCTTCGGACACTGAAATTATTTAGAACACAATGTGTGATCTGTTTCACACCATCAATAGCGGTCAAGAAGGTAGACATAAATGTGGGTGATGTGTACTACTTTTTAATTTATGTGAGTAAGTGAATGGCGCCCACATTAACCAGCAGTGCTTGCTGGTCGCAGCAGTGTTCATAAGCGTGAAATTCATCGTTTAAATATATATTCTTCTGCTCAACAACTCTCTTGATCTTGAAAATGTGAATAATTCCTCAAAGAAATTCTAAACAATAAGAATTCATGAAATTGGATATTTGATCATCAGATTTCAAAAACATCTGCATTTAGAAAGATACATAAATATATCTAATTTTCACGTTCGGAGTTACTTATATTCATTTCAGTTATTCCCTGATATTTGGGTCACGTGACGCCTTATGAGTGTCGGTTTTGCTAATTTCGTTTCTTCACCTTTCTATCATATGTGAAGTGACTTATGGTGAGACACATTCAAATATGACATGTTCAAGACTCCATCTTTCTTCTCGTCAATTGAATAGTTTATAAAATCTATCAACCCTGAGGAGAGTACGATAAATCCAATCTTCCAAGCTTTCCTATTCACAACACGCTTCTTTGTTGTTTCTTTCACAACGTCACTTAGACTGAATTCGTAACCATCAAAATCCGAAAACATCATTTCTCATTCACATTGTATTCTCCAAAATGATATTGAACCTCACTTCAACGAGTTGAAGTAAAATGGATCTGAGTATCCCAGTGGTATAGATGGTCGCGAAGATCTAGTCAATGAAAGTGGGAGAAGATAGTGACAAATATAACCAGCGAAAATGATTTATATTGTCTAGAATAAGACTGAAGATGTAGTACGTGATTTCTATCTGAAATGATTTGCTAAATTTTTCAAAGAGATTTTCTTATAATCCGGTAAAATATTATCGATGCCAAAATCTTCTAATTGCATCAGGTGAGTAGTATATTTCGTTTGTTTGTTTGTTTGTTAGATAGTCAGTTAGGCAGTAAGTTATTTAGTGTGAATAAACATCCAGAGTGCAAATGCCCTCATCGGTTATGTAGGACCAGTGAAACTGAACATTAGTTCTAAGTTAACCTGAGGAAACTTCACAGAGTGATGAGGTGTATCTTGAGTGTTTCTGAGAATTATTGATTATTCGGACGACACGATAAACTGCACAGTCTTATCACTAGTCCACCTGTGTCGAATCATCTTTTAAACTTGATTGTCGTCTGCAATGAAAATATGCTGGAAATTCAAGAGTATTTTGGAAGATAACACAACCGGTTTGTAACCTGTCACAAGAAGTTTCCATCATCTGAGTAATTGACGTGGTTTATGATTCGCTCCATGGATATGATTTTCACACTGCGAATTCAATTCCGTGTGTCAACATTTCAGCCGAGCAGCTATCCAAGATTATAGTGGCTGGAACTGTGAATAGCTAATTTTTGTTTTGGTCAAATTTTACTATCTGAAAGTTTAGCCGTATGATCTCATGTACTGAATGAATAAATCATAGACAGCTTACAGGAGAATTAACTTCAGAATTTTGAACCATCCGAGTAATAAGCGTTCCTGAGAACACACTATTACACACAATGATGAACAGAAGAATCCTGAAGTATCAGATTATTCACCTGACACTTTCTTAAATACCAGATATAATCTTCACTTTTCAGAGAGTTTTCAGTTGTGATAACTAGCAGCCTTGGAAGACTGATTAGAATAACTAGACAACTGAAAGTAATATTCAATGTTTTCCTGTTGTCAAAATGAGATAAACTATAGAAAACACTTAAGGTGGATGATATAAGCACAATGGGCATACACTGATAATTAACTAAAAAATCTCACAATATCAATGAATTCTCCGAGTGAAGTTAGAGAAATTGTCAAAGTTGATGAACAGTAGTGAAGTGAAAGTAGCTTCACACTCTTTGTATTTCTCCTTAGAAATATTCAACGAACGCCGATCCGATCAGGTCGGAATCGTGTCATCGAAACAGTTACCTACACGTTTTGGTGACAGTAGTTGTACAACGTGGTCTTGAAGAAGAGAATTTATTCAGTTTTCACCAAGCCAAACTAAAACTTTCGAATTCTCGAATGTCATAAAAAACAATTATATACTCATTTTCATTCCAACCTCTCTGTTGCTAAATGAGATAGTGTTCTGAAATATTTCCTGCACTTGTTAGCTGGATGAATTTATCTTACACGCGTGTTCACTTGTGAGGATGAAATCACTTAATGTCTTGTCTCATGCTGTTTGTTGTTGTTATCCTCTTGAGTTCGGTGAACTCATGAAGTCTTTGGATTTGAATTTTTTTCCTATTGCACTCATCTTACCTATCAGTTATAAGTGTAATTAAATTGGTCATAAATCTAACATACTCTGAGTGAAGTCGGAGTCTTCTGAAAACAGTGAACTCGTAAACTTAAAGATATCTTACAACATACGACAAATTCGATTACGTTAGAGTATGCGCATTTTTCACATTACGGTTCATATTAAAAGCTCATTCATTAGTTAATATGCCTTCTCATACTAACTTTTGAATTTCACAGTTTCATTCCTCTTACCGTTCGTTTATTTTTGATAATAACTATAAACTGCATTACTACTCACCGATGAGAGTAAATTCATCTGTCTGATACCCAAGGTGGATTTCCAATTCTCTATGATTGTGTTCACGAAAGTCTTATCTCCTTTTATTGCAGTGTGCAGACAATGAGTTGCATGATATTTCAGTGATGGATACAGACGAAGTAATGTTGAGAGAAGCAACTCAAGGCTAACGTTTTTTCGTTTACTAAAACTAGGATGAATGATCGGCTGCGTGAGCTCGCATACACTGATCGACTCGCTGAGATAAGAGAGAATAAACGAAAATGATCAGTCTACTTTGTATTTTCAGTAAGCGGAGATAATGAATATACAATATGGACGATATAAATGCGAGAATACAAGGTAAGTTTCTTCACTTCTCAATCCTCCATGCTGACCACATTAATCATGATTGTTGAATACTGGCTGGCTTCACTTGACTAACAGCCATTCGATATATGCAGGCTATGATCACTGTGACTAGACTGGACAAGTCACTGAAGCTCTGTAATAGACAGAAACAGGAAATAATTTTAACATCATTAAGAGAATTTGAGTTGTGTGTAGTATATCAATGAATTCTGCGAAGTGGATGTGTGGAGGATGTCGATTGGTGAGACAGTCATTGTCAATCGAAATTTTGTTCTAGATGGAGATCGTGTGTGACCATACATGTGTGAGAGGCATGACGGCTATTTCTCAAAATGTATTTGTAGGTGACATCCACAACTGAAACATGATATGTTTGTTAACCATCAAGAAGAGAGACCTTCTGAATCGATTCTGATTTCGAAGTTACATTGCACACCTCAGACAGCTATATGCTTTGTTTCATGATTAATTTAATATAGTGTAGACATTAGGATGAATAATTTGGAATAGCTACTCTAGTCAATTATCACACATTGAGGAATGATGGAGTTGTCAGCGGGTAGCTATGATAACATTCCCGTTGGAGTTTATGCCCACTGTAACGAACACTATTCCGCATATTTAAACAACAGAATGAAACTGTGAGGTGATGAATAGGTAGTCGACAACTACTCACAATGCATGAAGGTAATAATATTATCCTTCAGACCGGATTTCTCTTTACCTTTATGAGATCTGTTATATTTCGCCAAATTCGATTTGATCGGATTACTTCACTTAACAGACACTGAGTTCACTCTCTTCTGATATTTGTAATACTGTTGTGCATGTCACGCGCCAACTTACAATTATTACTTGAAAATGTTCACTTACATTGGATGACGGTTTGACTTCTCCTCTAGGAATGACGGACGGAGTGGTTTCTGGTGTGCTGACAGCAACGGAATCTAAGGAAGGAGAGTAGAATGTAATTCACACAGGTCACACAACTGTTTGATACTCACCCATGCATCCTGGCCAGTACATGTTTTGTCGATGTGAAATGGTTGTGATGGTGAAGTGACTTTGTTCTCCGAAGTATAAATAGTGACTTTGTGGTGACTGATAATCTCATTGGTGATTAAATTACCAATGGTTAGTATCGTGTGAGTTGGCCAATCATGTTTTCCGACTGTCAGTGTGTCATTTCACAGATTTGAAATATTCTGGACAGTGATTGCCATTTGTGGATTTTAAGCGTACAAAATTTGATGCATTTTATTCGTCTCTTCACCAAATTGAAAGACGATGAAGATGATGACAGCGGTATATGCACTAAAACGCTCAAGAACCAGTGTGTGATGTATACGTTTCCCTTAGACACTATGAAGTGAATGACTTACAATGTGTGAATGAATATGTGTCTCACACTGAGGTGTTTAGATGAATCGTAGCACATTTCCTAAAGTGAAGTGGTCCAATTGTTGGATCACAGATTTCAGATTGTTTGTTCATTTCGCGTATAGCAGGAGGATGTTTTCTAACTCCTGAGTATTAGGAAGTAGGTAATGAAATTCAAATATACATGTAACTGCACCGAAATTTCGTTCCACTTACTGTCGCTCTTCTTCTGATGTCACTGATATAGTCAGCTTACTTGTTTTCTTCGTATTTATTGATTCAAGCAGATCGCATATGTTCACCTGAATACTTTTCATCTGAGCAGGTATCTCTGTGTAATTATCTCTTTGTGTTATAATGTTTGTAGATATCGGATGTGAAATTATTTATTGTCAGTTCCTCGAACCAAGTGTGAACTGGTTCGGCTATCTGAACTGCGTCAAACCTCAGCTAACAATATGGAGCTTGTTAGGAAGTGAGTAAGTCGCCAGTCTGGCTGGTGATCAGATCACTCACATCTGTCTGAAGAGTCCTCCTGGTTGAGATGTGTTGTTTCCACCACTCGAAAGAGTCAGCAATGTGTGCTAGTCAGATGGTAGAAACACAACGTGTGACTGGCGGTGATCCGTATGAACAACCTACAGTTAATATCATCAAACACATTTCTGTGGTTGTGATAGAGAATTTGTCTGTCATTAAGAAAAGCGGAAACTTTGTTAATTGTAAACATTTCAGATCAAACGTGACTTCGCTTCCACCCACGTTCACAATTAATTCGTGATATTTTTAGCGTCAGATAGGCATGCACTCACTCATTAGGCGAATGAGTTTAAGAATTCGTTAGACTCACTAATTGGTGTCCAGCTTTATCGTATTATCACTCCAACAAACATTTCAACCTTAGACAACAGAGTTACAACTCAGTATTGATTAAACTTTCGACAATGAAGTTGACCAGCGACTTAATTTACGCACGACCATCTGAGAAATGACTGAAGTAGGAGGATGGTTTCCACTGAGTTCCAGTTTAATTCACTGATGTTTGAGATGAAGTAATACAGTCTACCTCTCATAGTTACGTTGATTCCCGCGCTTAGTCTGAGTAGCATATGTAGTCTTTATCTCAATATTAGTGTTAGGATTTCGGATCATTTTCCTTATCCTGGTTTATTCCTGAAGTGTGTTGTCACTTTAGCGCCTTCGAAGATTCTGCTTTCTTACTTTTTGCTTTGAATCAGCCAGGTGTCAATGTATGGCATTATAGAAGCAGAATGAATCTCTGTGACGTGGAATCTTAGGCACATTTTCTACGATCTTCGTGGACAACTATCTCTCTGTTCTTTCCACGCACCTACTACCTTGTATTTATGTGAATTCATAAGCGAGTTGGAATTAACGAATATTGTTTCACAGGAGTATTTAGCCGTTTCCATTTTTGTGTGAACCACCCTACCATTCCGGAAGATTTTTCAAACTGCAAAATATGCAGTCTCTACTTTTATCATGATTCACTCCTAATTCTTGTGTGATTTATGCTTCTTCTCCATGTTCATCATGCCACTCTACTGTAATAAAATGCACTCAACGAGCTATTCAGTGGAAAGTATCTCCATTTCATGATATACTGACTGGTTATATGTCTGACTACTCAGGCTGCAAGCGTCTGGAGTAAGGACTACAGAATGAAATAAATTCATCTTATCCTGGAAGAGTTGTTTTGACTGCCTTGTTCGTATTTAGAAAAGTCATATTCAACTGACGAATCTATTAGCCTCAGCGTCCAAATAGAACCACAAGGTCATTCATTCTAGCATGTTATAAAATCTCATTAAGCGGCAATCTGTTTTAAAACTCTCATATATTCCGAGTGGCTAAGGAGTCAATTTAAGGTGTCAGTTTATTGGATATTTCAAATAGCTTGAAATTTTTATTTTCAAAATATCAGATTTCCCGTAGTGGTTATACAAACCAATGGTCGACTAGTATTGGAAAACAAATAATAACATAATGGAATGATAGGCTGCAGTGAATAGAGTTGTAGTGTAAATGTGAAAAGTCTAAGAATCATTTGAGAGAAAAATAGAAGTAGGGGGATTATAAGTAAACCGGTGTGTGGTGGTATGAGTAGAGAAATGTTCAGTAACTGAGGGAGGTAAAATGACTGCAACAACTCTCTCTGGACACACAATTTCGAACTGTTAGTTTGAAGTGCAGTAGCCTCCACCATGTGCGGTAGGCGAACATGAAGATCTTTGGAAACATACGATGGGATTAACAAATGACTTCGAATACTTTCTTTTTTACATTGAACAGCCCTTTTAGCTGGCAGTTTCTTATTTGTGATCATCAATTCAGGTATTTCAGTTGAGTTGTTGATGTGTTTCTATGGGGAATAACACTGGTGACGCATATCCAACATAGAATCGTGAATATATTCAACTTCTTTTTGTAAGGCGATCTTCTGAAGAGAATCCTGCGTGCCTTGATAGCCAGATAGTTTGACAATATTTTTTCTCTCTCTCATAGTTACGTAAAAAACGCCGTTCGTGTTCCGCCGCATGTATGTGTTTTTTCACATAAACACTTATCTCAAGTAACCTGTATCCTCGTCTTGTCAGCAAGATATGAGGAAAACGCTGTTCTTTGCAGGTGACAATTAGAAGAAGTGTGGATGTTAGTAACTTTCAATAATACTGCATTTGTATCAGGACTCAGTCTTATCAGCAGAAATGATCGGGTTGTCAAAATAACAGTAGAATATAGCCAACTCGTTGATGACATCGTCTAATGGTTCGTTTTCAAGGTTTTGTTCACTTAAATGATGCTTTAGTCATGGAACACTCAATCGTATGGTCTTATGTAATGAATGTGAAATAATTATAGATTATCAGATATCACGCAATATAACAGTAGAAGAAGAGGATGAATCTTATCATAATTACGGATATCAAGAGACAGGTCACAAACTAGTCATGGTATCTTCCAAAATGCTCTTGAATTTCCAGCATATTTTCATTGCAGACGACAATCAAGTTTAAAAGATGATTCGACACAGGTAGACTAGTGATAAGACTGTGCAGTTTATCGTGTCGTCCGAATAATCAATAATTCTCAGAAACACTCAAGATACACCTCATCACTCTGTGAAGTTTCCTCAGGTTAACTTAGAACTAATGTTCAGTTTCACTGGTCCTACACAACCGATGAGGGCATTTGCACTCTGGATGTTTATTCACACTAAATAACTTACTGCCTAACTGACTATCTAACAAACAAACAAACAAAAACGAAATATACTACTCACCTGATGCAATTAGAAGATTTTGGCATCGATAATATTTTACCGGATTATAAGAAAATCTCTTTGAAAAATTTAGCAAATCATTTCAGATAGAAATCACGTACTACATCTTAGGCTTATTCGATTCCACTGATTATATTCGCTGCCATCTGGCCTCACTTTTATTGTCTATGTTTTGCGCAACCATCTATGCCACTGGGATACTCAGATCCATTTTACTTCAACTCGTTGAAGTGAGGTTCAATATCATTTTGGAGAATACAATGTGAATGAGAAATGATGTTTTCGGATTTTGATGGTTACGAATTCAGTCTAAGTGACGTTGTGAAAGAAACAACAAAGAAGCGTGTTGTGAATAGGAAAGCTTGGAAGATTGGATTTATCGTACTCTCCTCAGGTTTGATAGATTTTATAAACTATTCAATTGACGAGAAGAAAGATGGAGTCTTGAACATGTCATATTTGAATGTGTCTCACCATAAGTCACTTCACATATGATAGAAAGGTGAAGAAACGAAATTAGCAAAACCGACACTCATAAGGCATCATGTGGCCTAAATAACAGGGAATAATTCAAATATATATGTTTATGTATTATTAATAAGAATGATTTCGAAATTTCACCTGAATATCCCATGTTATGAATTGTGATTGTCTAGGATTTCACCGATGAAATTCTCAAGTTTTCCTGGTTAAGTTTGTCGGTAGGCATAACATTTTGTTTTTAGTCGATTAATTATAGGCTTATGAACTATGCCTCGTTATACACAACACTTATCTTTTGTACCCACATCATTGTGGATTCATGAATTTTTCAGCTGAGGCATCACCTGCCCTATCGAATCATTAGTTTTATTCATCCCTCTTATCATAAGAGACTCCTCTTGAAGTTGTTCACTGACAAACGGGAGAATAATATTCCGATTTTGGGTTAGAAGTAGTTCGATTGATTTCAATGTGGATTCAGTCACCAACAGATTTCCATTAGAGAATGATTGAAATCAAAGAGAGTTGGATGATGTGAAACACTTCACGAGTGTTAGCACATGGATGAACTCACTAGACATTGGAGTTAACCCTGATACTACATAGATGAAATCTGAATACTTTGCAATTTCATTTACACTGTATATCTCCTCTGGTATCTGTGTAAGACCTCTTCACATGAACTACCGTTTTTCCTACAAAATGCGTTTGTTTTAACTTTTTGCATAGTTATACACAAACTTTGTGTTGAACATACGGTGTACTATTTCACTTAGCTGAATATAGATTTGAAATTATCAGAAAATCTGTGTTTATTGTATTGGTATATCAACAGTCATGGATGAACAAACATTGCACGCATCACAACCTTCCACCTATATATGTACCCACCAAACATTTCAATGTATGTGATTTTGTGGGAATCGGGCGTAATGTCTATTCGCAAGAAGCTCAGTTTTCTGTTATTATTCTTTTATTTCTGTTGCATTTTATTCTTATGAATTGCTCATGGTGTATTTTCTTTTTCGATAAAGAAAGGAAGACGAAATTTGCAGTATAAAATGATGTCATTCTATTTCACAGGTTCTCATCAGCTGCAGACTACCTGAAATTACAATGGTTATATAGATGATAATAACATACTTTAATGTTCGAGTGGTGGTAGAAAAGAGATACTATAAAATTGACGCATCTAAATGAAAGCATTACAATGTTTTTAGTTTAAGTTTTCATCAACAATTTATACGCTTTTAAAGTTGAAAAGAGGGGGAGGGGTAAGAGAGAAAACAGAAAAAATTGATTTACAGAACAGTGTTAGCTTTTAGGTTCACATAGCAACTCAAGAAACAAAAAACGGTTACAGTTTATGAGATTAGGATTTGTTCAGTGTTCAGGGCTACCTTGAGCAGACACAACTAAGTTCTGCTATCAATGGAACTACCTACTATCGCCGATATGTTGATGACACATTTGTTGTTTGCAACGATATGGATCACGCATCGGCACTATATGATCGCCTAAATGAGATACATCCAAATATCAAATTCACCATGGAATATGAACATAATAATGAGTTCAATTTCCTGGATCTAAATGTAAAAAGAACAAACGAAGGCACGGTCGAAAAGTCCATCTATAGAAAAGAAACCTGGACTGGACAATATCTTCACTATAACAGCTTTTGTCCCATAAGCTATAAACGTGGATTAGTGAGGACTTTGTATGACAGAGCCAGAAAGCTATGTTCACCAAACAGGGTCGAAGAAGAATTAGTTTTCGTCGAGAAATGCCTAAGGGAAAATGGATACCCTAAGGGATTTATTCAGAAGTACAGCAGAGAAAAAGATGAGAAAGAAAAGCATCCAACTGTAGAAAAGAAAAAAGTGTTTATCTGTCTACCATACAAAGGAGATGCAGTGTCACAAAAGATTGACAAAAGACTGAAAGGTGCAATAAATAGAAGCTTCCCAGCAGCAAAACTCATAACAGTATACAGCACCACTCCTTCTTTAATCCACTCAAAACTGGATAAATACCCTGCTGATGTCACCTCCAACTGCGTTTATGAATTCACGTGCACTTGCGGGAGCAAGTACATTGGAAGGACAGAAAGAAGGGCTTCTATCCGGTTTTCTGAACATATTCCCAAAAACCTGTGCCTGAAAGGAAGCAGATATTCCCAGAGTGCAATTACCAGACACATTATTGATACCGGACATCTCGTAGAGATTTCTAAGTCCTTCAAAATATTAAATAGACAAAGGACAGCAAATTTACTACGATTTGCCGAAGCAATCGCAATCAAAAGACTTAAACCAGACTTATGCATACAGAAAGAGAGTGTGATTAACCTCTCACTCCCTTGGTAACAGAATTTTGATTTTGATTAGTCATCTAATTCAGTGATCTCAACTCACTGAACAAATCTTAATCTCATAAACTGTAACCGTTTTTTGTTTCTTGAGTTGCTATGTGAACCTAAAAGCTAACACTGTTCTGTTAATCAATTTTTTCTGTTTTCTCTCTTACCCCTCCCCCTCTTTTCAACTTTAAAAGCGTATAAATTGATGATGAAAACTTAAACTAAAAACATTGTAATGCTTTCATTTAGATGCGTCAATTTTATAGTATCTCTTTTCTACCACCACTCGAACATTAAAGTATGTTATTATCATCTATATAACCATTGTAATTTCAGGTAGTCTGCAGCTGATGAGAACCTGTGAAATAGAATGACATCATTTTATACTGCAAATTTCGTCTTCCTTTCTTTATCGAAATTTATCAAGGGATCCAAATGTATTTTCTTTTTGTTGTTCGTTTATGTTCCATTGGAACATAGAGTTTCAAGCTACATATTTGAATTTTCGACAGCAGCGTTGTTTATCTTTTCGGAATCGGCTGCTAGCCTCATGCCCAACATTCCATCTTCACCAGTTTTATTTCTGGCCCAGCGAGATAAAGGAGTACGTCTACCGGGAATCGAACGACGGATCATATGCGTGGTCGCCAAGCATTCTACCTTCTGCCATCAACGCACAATGGTGTATTATTGTTCCTGTTTTATTATTATTACTGATTATTTCTGTTTCTTCAACTTTCTTCTATTAACCTTCAGATTCAAATTTACTGGTTGAGGATAGAAGGCTTGGAGCCTACGTTGATCCTTTTCTAGTAAATTTCTACGCTTGTCCGATTCCTTAATGAATGAATCATTTGAGGTTGCAGACAACACTTTTTCTGAGAGTCAGTTCCAGAAGTTAATGACTCGATGTGAGAACCAGTACTTCACAGCAATATGGTTTCTCTTCGGCTTTTAAATTCTCCTGTCGTCTAAGGTTTTCTGACATGGTAGGAAAGAAAAGAGAGAATAGATCAGGCCCGTAGTCATCACTTAAAATTTTAAATATGATAATTAAATCTCCTCTCTGCCTACAGAATGATAGAGAGAAGAGATTTAAAATGTACAGCCTTTCCTCGCATACATTTTACTCTTTGTTCTCTAATTTCATGGATACTATGTGACATGGTACATTGATTGGTATTCGCAACCTCCTAATCCCTAGGGGGACTTGAGTCGTTTTATTTGCTGGCATTAGCTATGCACAACATCAATCAGTGATGTGTAGCTACTTTCCCCAATAGACTCATATTTTAGCTAGTTAACTTCCTAGCCTAACCCAAAATAACTTGGTTTTCAAACTCTCCTTAATACTGCCAAAATAACGATGATAGGATATTGAGCTTTTACCAGTTCGACGATATATTCTGTCTTAGTAATTATTGAGAAAATATTGTAGTAGGCTGCCTCAACAAAATACACTTATCTTGACCGTGTTGCTTTAAACCGCAATTTTTCGTTAGATCTTTCTGTAATAGTTATTTATAATAGTAGTATTTGGCAATGACTGAAACACAGGAAATCAAACAACAACACCGAGAGGGCTGAAATTAGGAATTTTTGTTTGGCAGAATTCATTGTAGTTCACATAATAAAGATTAACAAACAACAATAAGCATTTAAACAAGACTTATTTCTTCACTTTACAAATCTTACAAGGCTTAAGTTATTCCTTAATGATATCGGTCACGTCACTCAATGTTAGATTTTGTGCTGAAATATTCTGGTGACCTAGCACTTTCTAAACAAAAAGAAGCTGAATCGTGTGAAAAATATTTAAGTTAAATTTGTCGATGATAATGGTGCCAACGATAACAAAACACAACTGTGTTTAAGCATCTGTAGGCAATAAGTAGTTCTAAGTAATATATATAAAATATTTCTTGAAATAATGATATCTTAGAAGTAATAGTGAAATCAGCTAGATTACCAGATATCAACTTCAGAGGATCAGTTTGTTCACGAAAAGTTTTGTGCTCACTGTGTAATGCTGGCGTATTCCTGTAATTTCCGGCTATCCCATCCACTTAAATGCATGTTGTAATAAACAGTCGGCTTCATACTCTTTTTTCATTAGTTTGACTGCGAGAATTATTAGCTAGTTGGTCGAATAACCAAAAAGTATGTTTAACAGGACAGGTGGTAGCAACATTTACTGACGTTATTTCTAGTTGAGTCCAACTAATAGACAAACTTCTGAAAAATTAGATGAAGTAACTGGCCTCAAAGATAAGTATATTTAGGTATAATTTAATTATGAAGGAATGGATACTGTGATAGGTTCTGTTACATGACAATTAATTTACTTCTACCACTCAGGCAGACCTGACAGTTTGACTGAAATTGTTTGAAAAATTCTACAAAAAGTAGAGCTTTTTTATTTTAACTTCCTAAAACATCCGGCTACTTGGATAAACATCAATTAAAGTCATATCATTTTGTACAGAAATAATTGACAGCCCTTCTTCATTCTAAAGGAAGCTTACTTTCTTCTCTTCACTAAGGCCTAACTCCTCATAGGTGTTTTATTTTGACAGAATGAACTAATTTCTATGCATAATTTCATGTAAGGCGGTTGAACCTGGAGTGTGGTATTTATTCTCTGTACCTCCTGAAATATTTCTATCTCAGAAGAAATCAGGAACAGGTAAATTATAGGTTATGCACCGTTAAGGACTAGAACGATGACGAACCATACGACATGAAACGACAAATTAGGCACTCAGAAAATAAAAATCACCACCACATCAGTCAGCAGGACTAAGAATAAAATCTCCAGCATATTTCCACCATTCCATAAATTTTCTAGATCTACTGGTGTTGTACAAGTGGCAGCAAGATTTTAATATTTATATGAAGATAATGTAATGACCCGTTTCAGTATTCATCGTTGTAATATGATTTCACTATGTAACTGAAGTGTGGTTTGTGTATCTCCATAACGATTGCTTTATATTTGCTATTGCGTTGTATTCGCTCGACACGCGAACTTAACTGTTGTGATAATACTTGTTTGTACAGCTTAAAGAATGCTCTCAAATAGTGCAAATACTTTCCTGCGTTTTCTTGATGTTATACTTGATGAGACCCTAGTTATTGCTTGTAATGTTTTCATGGTGACAGGCCACCCCTTTATTCCGTTAGAAATGAGACGATCAACTTTCCCCAAAGTACATAGCTGTTCTCACTCTGGTATCTGGGCAACAGTTAAATTTGTCAGTAACCGATATATGTGGCCGAATATAAATCCGGAAATTGAACTACGGACGAAAGCCATAAGAACAGAACTTGAGCACGTCGTAAAGTAATTTGTCGAGAACATGAACTGCTTCGCATTAAGCGATTTAATTTGTACATGTTATGTAGAACTTTCTATAATGTAAAAAGTATGGGCATTTAGGCGATTCCCATAAGCTACAGGTCGCTTGAAATTTAAGCCGGATTTATCAGTTATGGACGTTCATTTTCTAAAGTCAGACATCCTAGAATGATGATGAACTTTGGAAGAAGAAGTAATGACTGAAATAATGACGTAACAAATGCAGAAAATTTGAAAAAAGACCAGCCATTTATGACTGATATGGTAGAAAAATAAGCAGCTTTTTTAACAGAATGTATACAAGCTGAACACACCGGGGAATTCACACTAAAGTATACAAGAAGGCATTAAGGAATGAATGAAAACCAAATAAATCGAAGTTAAGATAAGCAGACAAAAACGAACTAGAAAGAACATGACAGAGATGACTCAACTATGCGATACTTTCGACAAAGGATATTGGAGTAGGGAATTACTCATTGAAAATCCCTTAGGGTACAAAAAATAAGGACGGAGTCATTTGACAGCAGGTGGACGGGCAAAGGAATCCAAAGTGGTATATCTCAAGACCAAGTTATTTTTTAACATCCTGGAAAAAATGTGAGCATTAGATGTATGATATTCATTATTATAAAAGTTTTTAAATTTCATTCATTGGAAAATACAAAGGCTTTCATAATAATGAGAATCGCAAGTGAATTTCTTTTATGGTTAATAGGTATACAACCACTGGACATGCCTAGTTCCTGCTTTAACTTTAGATCTATTCACTTCCAAATGCCTTCTTGTAAAATACTACGTATTTCTTAACTTTTACACCATTTGCTAAACAATCTATTGAAACTTTCATCGAAGTAGTTGTAAATCGTTAGTTTCCTTTCGCATAATTCGTAAGGTTGGTGCCATTATTTTATCACTTAGTTCCCTTCAAACTCCAAGCGAATTTCGTTGATTATCTTTAAATCTACTCACAGACTTTTGAAGGTTTCTGTTGATCGAAAACTCTACAGAACGTTTTACTGAAAGGCATCACAAACTTTGCATATTTTACTCTAGCCTGGAACTCAACCTGATAACATGAAGTCGTTAACGCCATAAAACCCAAGTGTCTACTAAAATTTGCAGTAATAATAATAATAATAATAATTTGTATTTCGTATAAACGGGTGTTTACAAGAAATGCATGCCATTTTTTACAGGTACAGTCAGTTATGTTATAAATTACAACTGTGAATTATCATAAATTCATGCTTTTTCAACAGTTTCAATTTTTCGATAATGGTACAGTCAATCAGAACAGGTTCTTATAAATGTTAAATTGTAAACCCTTCACCATCAAAGTTAGACGACAACCCAAACTTCGTAATGTAATACATCATAACCTGCCTTCAATATTATTGTTATTATTCCCTTGGATTCTAAGTATAACGAAGGGGTTTAACTGCACATCTCCATTTTGTCCTGTTCTCAACAGTCCTTTTCAGCTGGCCACCACGATTACCCATAAGCTGTCATCTCCTGGTAGCACGATCTCCTCCATTTCACGCCCAGACCCATGACTAACTTGTAAGTGTTGGGGCTAGACTTAAAATAGACCTCGATATCCTCACACTTACTAAAAACTTCACCGACCTATAACTTTACCAGTATTCTACCTAACGTGTAAGTACTGATTAACGCAATCAAAGTTTAAAGGCTAAAAATGGAAATAATTCGTAGTATGAGTTGTATTTAATGTAACTGAATAACAGATTTAATAAATAAAGTGACTGTACAACTTATCTGCTGACTCGACTGGAGGTAGGCTCGAAGAGTGCGCTGTATGAAAGCACAGTGAGGGAGCGAACCAAGTGCGTCAGGGAAATCACGGCCCAAGAAATTCAGAAGCGCCAAAAGTGGGGTGAGTGAGTTTAAACAAAAGTTCAGAGGTTAAATGTCCACTACAGGTAATCCCCCTCTTATAAGGTTGGTGGGATACCAGCAAGCTTTCGTACACAACAGTAGCGAGGCTTTGTACAATAGCAGTGAAGGAACCAGGGAGTTTGAAGATAGTAAAAAAATTGTAAAAGGAAGGAATGAAGAGAAAAAATGAAGACAATTTATGGGCAATATGTACATGATTAATGGGTAAGACGGAATATAAGAAGAAATAACGCTGGTGCCTTGGTGTGATTTTAAGCTTCTGAGTTGCTTGTTTTTTTTACAAATTTTTTTATATCTTTTATTTTTATCCATTTTTTATATACCTGTTTATTTTTTTGTATTATTTTTTTTTTTAACGACATACCATTACGGGCTGAATTATGTGGAGGTCTTATGATTTACCTCCGTTACCCAGGTTGTTATAGCGAGAAGACGACTCATTATGTCTAAGTTTCATCTTAGACTAATGCGCCATCCCTCCGCTTCTCCCGAAACTAGTAGCAATACGAAAAGAAATGAGCATGCCAGCGTATAAGAAGGAACAAAGTAAAAGCAACAGAAAGGGATGTAACAAGAGGTTAAGATTTGAAAATCGGCAAAACGGATAGCGAGTCGTAGTTACAATGGCAATTGTAAAAAAAAGTGAAAGGGTGAAAAAGAATTACGAATACGGTGCGCAAAATAAATACTTTGTAGCAGGGCATTAACAGAGTGAACATAGTCGGGTCTGTGACTATGGAATGAGAGGATGAACGTGTACGGCATAGAAGTGACACAGTCATGGACAATAATATGCAACAGGTCATGGAGCTATACAGTACGAGTTTTTTTAATTTTTAATAGTTTTTTAGTTTTTTTATTATTTTATATTTTTTCTCTATTATTTTTTTGCGATTTTCTCGTATACGAAAAATAAAATAAAATATATACATATATACTAAAATGTTTGAAATGTCCCAATTGTGTCTACTACAAAATGACGTTAACGCCAATGGGTCTAGCGAGTGGTTTGCGGTAAAATGAAAAGAAAATAGTATAAACTGCTGTTGGTTCTCTGTAACGAGAGAAAAAATTAAAAGGATTAGTTCTCGGAAAAAAATGTATCCAGGAGCGGAACCAACTAGAGTAAATATAGCAAAATGGAATTAAAGAGTGTAACAAGAAATAAGAACCACAAACTAGCATTAACTATGGAGTAATTCAGGGAAGGAATTCTGCATATCTCTTGGGCCAGTGCACACGCCGACCTGCGCGTTTGACAGGGGCTTTACTAGCGACCGTAGGAGGATCGTCATTCGTCACCGGGGGTGAGGTCGTAATGGAGTCCGGGCTGGTACCAGGTTCAGTGGGGTTATTTGGATGAGCTGGCGTGGAGGGTATCGATTCTTCGATGTACGCCGCTTTAAGCCTGTCAATGCTTACCGTGTCTTGGCGGCCACATCGCTCAATAACGAAAAATTTATCTTTGCGACCATCATATGGAGGTTGTAGTGGCTTGCGCACAGCGTCATGGCGCACGAAAACATGAGTACAATCATCCAGCCGATGATCGACATGTACTTTCCTGTTTTGCGTGCGTGTGGAAACGGGTCGGATGCGCTGCATAAAACTTTTAAGACTCTGGGCATAACAGGCGCTCTCGGGGAAATTTGGCTCGGAAACATCAGGAGAGATAAGCTCACCTGGTAAACGAAGGGTAGTGCCATACACCAACTCGGCTGGAGAGCACTTAAGATCTTCCTTTAGTGTAGCACGAATGCTGAGTAGGACCAAAGGCAGAGAATCTGTCCACCTACTGCTATCTACTGCCATCAACGAGGCTTTTAGCTGACGATGGAAGCGCTCTACTAGTCCATTCGACGCTGGATGATATGCGGTTGTCCTGATGCGTTTGCATCCCAACAGCTCTAACAGTTTCTTGAAGCTGGTTGATTCGAATTGTTGCCCACGGTCGGTAGTGACGGTAGAAGGGCATCCGAAACGAGCAACCCAGCCTTCCATGAACATACGGCAGGTGGTTTGAGCCGTTACGTCTGGTATAGGAAAGGCCTCAGGCCAACGTGTAAAACGATCTACGCACGTAAGCAAATACGAGTAGCCGTTTGAAGGAGGTAGGGGACCCACGATATCCAGATGTACATGGTGAAACCGGGCATCTGGGGCTGCAAACGTCCCCAACGGCGTGGTATTATGCTTGGCTACTTTAGAGCGTTGGCAATTGACACAAGCACGTGCCCAGTTACGCACGTCACGATTAACACCAGGCCACACAAATCTGGCCGAAATCAACTTATCAGTCGCTCTTATCCCAGGGTGGGAGAGGTTGTGTAAGCACTCGAACACGGTGCGGCGCAAAGACATGGGGACGATAGGTCGAGGAGTGCCCGTTGACAAATCACACAGTATGAACGCTTCACTGTTCGGCAACGGGACACGTTTAATCTTCATGGAGGTTTTCTTCGACAAACTTTCGAAGTTCAAATCAGTCCGTTGGAGTTCAGCCATTTTGTTAAGATCGATGGCTGGTGGCATCGACATAGTGCACACGCGAGATAAAGCGTCTGCAACAGGATTTTCAATCCCAGATACATGCTGGATATCGGACGTGAACTGTGAAATGTAGTCCAGGTGGCGTAATTCACGTGGTGAATACCTGTCAGAAGTGGTGCGTAAGGCATACGTTAATGGCTTGTGGTCGGTAAATACTGTGAATTTCCGACCTTCGACGAAATGGCGAAAATGCTTGATAGCGGCATAGATGGCGAGGAGTTCTCTGCTAAAAGTGCTATACCTCGCTTCAGTCGCCGACAACTTCCGAGAGAAAAAGGCTACCGGTATCCATGAGTTGTGCGCTTGTTGTTGTAGTACAGCTCCAATGGCTGTGTTAGATGCATCAACCGAGATGCTAAGCGGAAGTTGGGTGTCTAGGTGAACTAACATGGTTGCGTCTGCAATCGCTGATTTAATTTTCTGGAACGCTTCCCTAGCCTCTTGTGTCATGCTGAAGGTTTTGCATTTACCCTTCAGAAGGTCTGTGAGTGCATGTAAAATATGTGCACATTGAGGAACGAAACGTCGGTAATAACTTACCATGCCTAGGAATGTGCGCAAAGATTTCATGGACGTAGGCTCTGGGAAGTTTTGTATGGCTAGTACCTTCTCAGGTAACGGTCGAATGCCATGTTCGTTAACGACATGTCCCAGAAAATTCAACGAATGTACGCCAATCTGGCATTTTGACATGTTAAGTGTCAAACCGTGTGTTGCTAATCGCTCAAAAACTATCTGCAAATGCCTACGGTGAGTAGCTTCATCAGGGCTAGCCACGAGAATATCGTCCAGGTAGGCATACGCGCAATCTAATCCGCGCAAAACATCATGTATGAAACGCTGGAATGTTTGTGCGGCGTTGCGGAGACCAAACGGCATGCGGAGGAATTCGAAAAGACCAAAAGGAGTGATGACTGCCGTTTTAGGAATATCCTCAGGATGAACTGGGATCTGATGATATGCTCTAGTTAAATCAAGTTTACTGAAAACCGTTGCACCATTGAGGGAAGATGTGAGATCATGTATGTGGGGTACCGGGTAACGATCTGGCACGGTCTGCGCATTAAGTCTGCGATAATCGCCACAAGGTCGCCAATCTAACCCGTTATTCTTGGGTACCACGTGCAGAGGTGACGACCACGGGCTGCTTGAAGGCCGGATGATTCCAATTTCTAACATGTGTTCAAACTCAGCCTTAACGGCTTGTAGTTTTTCCGGAGACAACCGTCGGGGCTTTGCGAAAACTGGCGGACCAGTCGTAACAATATGATGTGTGACATTAGAAGTCACGCTTGGTAGACAACGGGTAGGTTTAAACAAGTCCGGAAAGGATTGAAGTATATCAGAATATGGTCCAGCTAAAGTTGGTGTAGCGTATACTGGGCTGAGAGCTGGGCCTTGTGTGACGATACCGCTGACGGAGAGGTTTGTGACAGGATCTCTTAACTTATGATTACCTGTATCTACCAGTAATTGGTAGTGCTGCAATAGATCCATGCCAATTATACCTGTGGTAACGTCTGCCACCAGGAAGACCCAACGAAATGAACGACGCAAACCGATGTTAAGGTCTATAAAGCGCCTGCCGAACGTAGCAATTGGCGAACCATTTGCGGCTCGTAGTTGAAGAGACATTGGCCGCCTGCGCTCCTCTACTGTGGGTGGGATTACACTGACCTCCGCTCCGGTATCAATTAGGAAGCGTATCCCCGTGTTACGGTCGGTAACATAGAAGAGGCGACATGAGAGTGGTTCGCCAGCGACGTTAGTCGCCAGTACGTGCTGGCCTGCTAGTTTCCCGATTGTTGAACATCGAAGGTGCACGGGCGAGTGCACTTTTGGGCTTTTGCTCCGTAACGTCGATGATACCAGCACACTCCAGGCTGGTTACTTCGGGACTGTCGGCGCTTGCTGCTAGCACGTGACAAGGGTCTACTACTACGCGAACTCGAGCGACTGCGTGCACGACTCCTGGAGTTCATCTCCTGTCGTATACTACAGATCTCCTCGTATAGCTTGGCTATATGGGCCACCGCGTCAAAGCTTGATGACCCCCGTCAGAAGAATCTTTAGTCTGAGCGGGAGCAGCGGTTACTGTTGCGGAAATGCCAATTTTAGGATTGATGGCCTCTACCGCTCTATCAGCTGCCTCGGCTATCTCCTGTAAGGGGTACTTGTAGATCGGTGCCAAGATACCCTGGACTGTCTGAGGTAATCTTTGAAGCCAAAGCTGTTTCAGAAAGACCTCGTCAATTTTAAAGTCCGCCACTAACTGCTTCATCTGCCTCAACATTTGTGAGGGCTTGCGGTCACCTAACTGAACATCTCGGAAAAGTTCCTGCACTTTCTGTTGGTCAGTAAGTGCGACTCGTTGAATTAACGCCTGTTTGAGCCGCTCGTACCGATCCGGAGACGGATCTGCAAGAACGTCAGACACCTCGTCTATGACATTTTCAGGCAGGCTCACAATCACGTGGTTTACTTTGGTCTCTTGTGAGTGTATGTGTCTAATGGCAAACTGAGCCTCTATATGATTGAACCATGCAGCTGGACGATGTGTCCAGAAGGCGGGGAGTTGCAGCGTTATAGCCATCTCTGACGCAGAACCGTTGTCAGCCATCTTGCACACAAGACAAAATATTGACAAGGTGATAAAAACCAATATAAGTACAGGCAATACAAATCAAATCTTTATAACTGTGCGTGAAAACAAAAAAAATTAACAAAATAGACGGTATGTAAAAAGAATTATTAACACGTTAAGCTACTATGGCGGAAAACGGTGAAAACGGGCCCACCATTCGTAAGTGTTGGGGCTAGACTTAAAATAGACCTCGATATCCTCACACTTACTAAAAACTTCACCGACCTATAACTTTACCAGTACTCTACCTAACGTGTAAGTACTGATTAACGCAATCAAAGTTTAAAGGCTAAAAATGGAAATAATTCGTAGTATGAGTTGTATTTAATGTAACTGAATAACAGATTTAATAAATAAAGTGACTGTACAACTTATCTGCTGACTCGACTGGAGGTAGGCTCGAAGAGTGCGCTGTATGAAAGCACAGTGAGGGAGCGAACCAAGTGCGTCAGGGAAATCACGGCCCAAGAAATTCAGAAGCGCCAAAAGTGGGGTGAGTGAGTTTAAACAAAAGTTCAGAGGTTAAATGTCCACTACAAACTCATTGTTTCACTTCATGGCCTGACTGGCGTGTGATATCACCCGACTGTCTCCTCACTGTACTTCCGGTCCATCTTCATTTTCTTCTACATATTTGTTGAGCGAATGGTTCTTGGTTATCTTCTCCCCAGAGCTTCATGTTGATGATCCTTTCTGGCCATTTGATTTTCAATATTAAACAAAGGCAGCTGCTGATAAAAGACTGCGGCAGGCTGTTGGAAATGCTTTTGGTAATTCCATTATAGATAAGATTTTATTTTGATAAATCGCACAGTGTTTACAGTTATATGAACTGATGACGTTTCGAGCACAAACTATTGCTCATAATCATATCATCAGTTCATATAACTGTAAACACTGTGCGATTTATCAAAATAAAATCTTATCTATAATGGAATTATACTCTACCACAGTGCCCAAGTTTTATGCTTTTGGTAACTCTGGTGACGAGTTTCTCACCCTTATAGAAGAACTGAATAAGCATTAGTGTGGGGAATCTAAATGTTGTCGTTTATTCTGAATTAGTGCAGAAAATTTCCAAATTGATTTCAGAGTGACAAGGGTGTGTTTTGCCTTTTCGAAACTGGTTTTGACATCCTCAAACGTGTCACCACCTGCAGTTGTGTGAGGGATCAAATAAGTCCGTTAACTCCATTGAACCCCAGCCATTTCTCCATCAACTATTATTTTGTTTGTCCTTGGTGACTGAAACGAATGGTGGACAATATAATTTTTGAGGAAAAAGAGCTCGACAACTTTTTTGTGGTGAAATTATGGACTTGTACACTCTCTTCAAATCATCATCAACAGTAACATCTTTCAGTAACCATAAGTGTTATATTTTCCCATTTGGTAGTTAGGGGGTTGTTAAAGGCAGCCTAGCTCCCAGGTTAGGTGGTCCAGGCTAGAGTCAGCAGGTATTATGGCTAGAGCTCGGGTCTAGCAGGACTGGTTGAGCCACACAATAACCATGAGCGTTGTTTCTAGTTGGAGTTATCTGGAAACTGTCTCGAATTTGTGCAAGCAGCCTAACTAATTGATTTTTTAGAGCTGAAACGATGCTGTCTAGAGAAGTGAGAGTAGTGATCTATTTCAAATTTCTCCCATTCATAGTGATTGGCGCTTGTTGTTGGTTAGTTGTCTTCATCACCTTTTTCTTCTTTATGTTCACGTGAATGCATGTCACTGTTGATCCTCGTGGGAATGTGTTAGTTTTCGTCAATAAGTCTTCGAACTTATGACGCCACATGCAAGTCATCCGCGTAGTCAAGAACTACAGTCTTCTTTTAGGTCTAGCATATTCCCGAATTCTGGCTCCTCAAAGTCTTCGGCAGAATCCAACTCACCACAACAACAAATGTTATCGTTCGCACTAGACAGCTTTGTCTCACTCCTATCTATACTCCTTCTTCATGCAAGTAAAGAAATCGCATTGAATGGCCTAATTTTGTCTTAGGAAATTTAAAGTAGTAGTTGCTCAAATAACACTTTGAAGAGACTTGCTCAAATTCTTCAACTAAAATCCAAAATCGAACCAAACTGTTCAAAACAGAATTAGAATAATAACAGAATGTTGAAGAACTGCAGAGTTTATTATTATTTTACTGTTCACTCACACAGGACTTCAAAAACACAGCTCTACTTCGTTCTAATTTCTGATGCTGTCTTCAGCAGAGCGCACGACTACCCATAATCTGTCATCTCTTCTACGCACGCTCTGCTTCTTATCTCCCTCGGACTACCCACTCTTCTTTTACCATTCGGATTCCACTCAAGCGATGGCCCAGAGAGCGATCTCATTTGATGGTCTTGTAGTGCACATTGAACCCTAGAACTTTTGTTTGAACTCACCCATTCGTTTGGAACATCTTCATCTTTTGAGTTGTAACTCTGCTGGACACATCTGATTCGCTCTCCTATTGTGCTTTCATTCAGTGCACTCTCCGAGCCTACCGCCAATCAAGGCACCAGATAAACTCCTTATTTATCAAGTTTCATATCTCATTTGTATAAAATATAACTCTGTCCAGACACGCTTATCATATCAAGCCTTTTAACTCCGATTTCGTTCGTCAATATTTACACGTTATGTGGAGTATTACTAAGGGCATAAAACGGTGAAGTTTTTGTAGGAGCGTTTATTTTTGAGGCCTACCTTAAGTCAGTACCTACTATTACAGTCTCCTCAACGTGTGGCCAATCCATCTCAAATTTCTCTTACATATTTGTTGAGTAATCGGCTCTTGGTTGCTTCGTTCCTATAGTTTCTCGTTGCTTATTCTTTCTGTCTATTGGATCTTCAGTATGGAGCCAGTGACGGCAGGCAGCTGTTGATAAAAGTCTACAACTTGTTTGAAATCCCATTTGTGACACACAGTGCAAGTTTATGACATCTATAGAAGAACTGACTCACTTGACATTTGCGTTGACAATCCGAATCGTGTTCTTTACGCTGTCTGAGTGCAGAGGTTTTCCAAGACGATTTTGGTCTGATGAAAGCGTATCTTGCCCTTCCTATTCTAACCGGCTGGATTTGACATCTTCATCTGTGCCTTCCCCCTGTAGTTGAAACCATGCTTCCTAGATAAGTGCAGGAGGTAATCTCTGTTAAATCTCTTTCGTTGTTGATGACTAATTCCAGATGCTGTGGTTGCTGTTGGTTGGTTATCTTCATCACCTGCAGGACTGCTCTTGCTGCCAGCCGCTTTGCCAGTTTGTTGGTTCTCGCATGCAAGTCTTCGCTTTTGTGTGGCATTAGAAATAAATCATCTGAGAAATCCAGATCTTCTAGATTCGCCTTATCGGGCCAACATATTCCTGTATTCTCAGTCCCTGCGCACAGTCTAACGCATAATCCGCTTCACCACAATGAAAAATACCATCGGTGACAATAGGCAGCTAGCTTCTCTTACTCTGGTAGGATTTTGAACGCCTCGCTGAGTTTTTCCTCGTGAATCATCCGACACGTGGCATCGTCACATAGCCATATGTTGAATGAGGCTGATGAAGACTAAGGCACTGCACGCTGTGGTGTTAAGGTAGTTTCCAAATTACTTCTCGGTTGACCTTGTCTGTATTAGGCGTCTTTGAAATCAATGAAGTTAAAGTACACGTTTGGCTGCCATTCTATACTTTGTTCTGTTATGACGATGAGTAGATTTGTAATTTAATCAGCACATGATTTGCCTTTCCTGAATCCAGCTTGTCCCGGCTGGTGGAGCTCTGCATTCAGTGCATCATTTGCTCTCTCCAAGATGATACGACTTAGTATTTTACTTGGTGTGGACAAGAGTATTAGTCCATTAGGCATTAGGCCTAACTAAGTCACCCTTCTTCGGCAGCTTGACGAAGTAGCCAGACTTTCTTCCAATCGGTAGGTACCTTTCATCCCTTCCGAAGCGCTTGTAATAATGGCGTGAGCACACCCGCTGCAGTCTCTGGGTCCGTTTTCAGGGTTTTGGAGGGATAATCGTCTGACTCTGCTACCTTCCTAGACTTCAGCTGTATTAAAGCACTCAGGATTTCCGCTTTTGTTGGTCCGTTGGCGTCCACTAGCAAATGGTGGTGTAGCGGTAAATAATTCCCCAAAATTATTGACCATAGGAATAGATTATGTCTAGGAGAAGAATTACATCCTGACCATAGGAATCATCAGCGAACATTGGATGCTGACCCTTAGAGTTTAAGTGGACTTGCTTAGCTGAAGGCTTCCGGTCAAGCAATCCTGCCATTTGGTACTCCGTCGTGTCACTGTCGTGCACGATAACTAGCCAGCTTAGTTTCTGCTTCAATCCGCGATTTGGTTCCGAAGTATATCTCGTAATTTGGACAATCAATTGTGGTGTTTTACTTTGCCTTCGGTACACGAGAAACAAATAACATAGAAGTTGATGGTATAAGATCTTGCCTTAATATACTCCGTACAATTAGCGATGCCGTCAGTGTTCAAAGTGGTATTTCTGGTCGAGTTGTATGTGGTGGTAGATTCAGGAATCCTATGAAATGAAAAGCCTGTTGTTTTATTTGTCTCTCCTTCTTAGTAATTAAGTTCTCTTGAACATCTTTTATTGGTTTATCATCTATGTTGATCTGTTCCCCTATAGATTCCTGGTTATCTGATATTATGTTCTGATGTCTCTTTTACCCGCGGCTTGCCATTTCTGCTTCACTTGTCGGCTAGTGTGTCGTAGATTTGTCTTTTGTCTTTCCAGGCACTCTTCCCCACTTTTTTACTCACTGCGATATACGCTGAACTCAGCTGGTCATTCTGTTTTCCGTCTATTCTTTGGCCCATCCAATGTTTCACAATCCTCCTCTCTTCTTTTAGCTTCCAGATATTCACTGAGAGCCACTTCTTGTCTTGCTTCTTCTTTCCTCCTAAAGCGGTGATAACTGCAACGAAGGTATAGCAGTGAAGTTTTGTCATTCATTTTCTGAATGTTGAACCCGAATTACGGTCTGAGTCCGGTTGTTTTGAAGACTTTCTGAATGATCTTTAGGTTTTCTTGAACTAGATACTGATCCGAGTCCATTTCTGCTTTCCTTCTGGACTTTGTATCCAGCAGGCTGTCTTCACTTTCTTGAGCAGCACCAAGGTGAAGTCTATCTGATATTCGGCGTGTCCGTCGAGAGGAATTCATGTTTCCTTGTGTACATCCTTGTGTTTGTGCACACTGCCTCCGATCAAGAAATCATTGGAGGCTCAGTACTCTGCCAATAATCCTCTGTTATCACTTATTTCTCTCGTTCCATAAAGAGTTCTCTTCTGATGCTGTCTGCTCCCAGTTTGGTATTCACGTAATCCACAAAGATTTTGATGTCTCGATTCGGGATATTATCCATCACCTTTTGTAGTTGTCTATGAAAGTCTTCCCGTTCCTCCAATTCCGCATTGATTGTAGCCTTGTGCACTGCACTAGATAATTTTAACCATCCTTCCTTTTGAGTCGAATGCTGCTGTCATGGTCCTGGATGAAACTGGCTCCCAGTGAATTAGGCCTTTGGTTGTCGCTGGTGATATCATTATAACCACTCCATCAGTATGCTGGGGTTTGCATCTGGGTGAGCAGACCGTAGAAGACTACTGGCTCTCCAGTTGAAAATTTTGACAGTCGACATCCATTCCGTCTGTTCTCGCAGATGCTCAGCACTTCAATATTACATTTTATCGTTTGTTTGTCCACCTGGAAGCCTTCCTAGCTCCGTGCATCTCATGGACATTCCACGTCCTAATTCTTATTCTTGCTTTCATCGGTGCAAGATACATTGGCTAACTGGTTTCTCAAAGGCTTTCACTAGCGTGAGTCAATTAACCATTCACACTCCAGCGAAGGGTGAGTTTGTTTTTCATATTTTATATTATAATTGCGCGTTGAAGTTTCCATAGCAGTTTGACTGGTTTTTGGAGTTGTGTTACTAGCCCCATACCCAACTCTCCCTCTTTACCCCGACCTTGGGCTGTCTAGAAAACTAACGAGTCAGCGGACTAGGCCACATCTTTCGCGAAATGGTCAGTCTCAAAATGAGGGACATAACCATCGAGGCGAGGAGAGGAATTGTTAGGGAGCCAATTATAGTTATGTTTGCCCTAAATCAGGCCTCGATCAACCTTGAGCGCGCTTTTCGACTATTACGCTACATTTTGGTCATAAATAAAATCTCTTATTACTCTAAAATTTTATGCAAAGTGTTTGCGGAAATTATCACAATTATTAACCTTTCGAACACTGAATCCAAAAAATACAATCTTATTGACAGATAATACACATAACTCACTGTTTGGATTTGTGGAATTTTTAAACATAAACACATCTATAATTGTATATATTGTTGGATTTATATGTTCAAGTTGCTCCAAGTCAGTGAGTTTATGGTTAAGATATCATTTTAGTTAAATGTACTGAACTATATTGCATGTTGTCTTATTGTATAGTTGTCGTCGCTTTTTGCCCTTTTTTCTGTGAACTGTTTCCTTTGTTGATGTTGTTCTCATTGTTTGTCCGTTATTTTCTGATTTTGAGGGGAGCAACCCAAAAAGTTGCTTCTCTCTAAACTTTTACTTAATGTAATCATTCTTTTCTCAGGCGTGAGGCTAGCAACCCCACCCTGTAAACAAAAATTGCTAAAGAAACTTCAGTATGTTGAACCTCCTTGCACCAAAAGAAAAAGTCTGTGTAGGAACATGGAACGTCCGAACTATGTACGAGACTGGAAAGCTGCCCAGATCGCCAACGAGATGAAAAGATACGGAATACAAGTGCTGGGAATATGTGAGAGCAGATGGAATGGGAGTGGACTCACCAAATTGTCAACAGGTGAGTCAGTGATCTACTCCGGTCACCCAGAAGATAACCACACGCACACCGAGGGCGTGGCTATCATGATGTCACCAACGGCAACGAAAGCCCTGATACAATGGGAGGCGATTTCGTCCAGGATAATGACCGCCAGGTTCAACTCCAAAGGAAGGAAAGTGTCAATCATACAATGTTATGCACCCACAAACAACGCAGACCTCGAGAAGAAAGAAGAATTCTACAGGCAACTACAGGCAACAATGGACAATACTCCAGCTGGCGACATGAAAATACTAATGGGAGACATGAACGCCAAACTGGGACCAGACAATACGGGAAGGGAACTCATCATGGGTAGAGAAGCTCTAGGAGAAATGAATGAAAACGGAGAACTCTTCGCCGACTTCTGCGCCTTCAACGAACTGGTGATTGGTGGCAGTGTATACAAGCACAAAGATATCCACAAGGCTACATGGGTGTCACCAGACGGGCAAACCAAAAACCAAATCGACTTCATCTCAATCTCAAGGAAGTGGAGGCGCAGCCTACTGGACACAAAAGCAAGAAGAGGAGCAGACGTTGGCTCAGACCACTATCTCGTACAAGGGACAATCCAAATCAAATTAAAAGCTTTCAGGGAATCAGGAGCTGCAGATAGACCACAAGCCAAGTTCAACACTCAAAAGCTGAAGGACCAGGCTACAAAGGACATCTTCATTGCAAGCATAAAGGACAAAGCCGAGACACAAATCAACACTAGCGAAGAGGTCGGCGTTGAAAAGCACTGGAACAACTTGAAAACGGTGTGGAGCCAAACCTGCATAGAAATTCTAGGCAGAAAAAAGAGACAGGACAAACAGTGGCTCACTACGGACACTTGGAAACTAATAGAAGAGAGAAGGACAGTGAAGCAAAAGATTATCCAGTGCACGACGAGCAACAAAAACAGGAGCTGAATGCAAGCTACAATACACTGAACAAAAGAGTGAAGAAAAGTGCCAGGGAAGACAAAAGAAAATATTATGAAACCATGGCAAACGAAGCAGAACAAGCTGCAGGCAAAGGAGACCTCGCCACACTCTACCAAACAACTAGGAACCTTTCGGGCAAACGTTCGACACAGATTAAGCCAATAAAGGACGACAATGGAAAGTCAATCACCAAAGAGGTGGAACAGAGAAAGCACTGGGTTGAACACTTCAAAAGACTTCTAAATCGTCCGCCACCTACAACACGTCCAGCAATACCAACAACGGAAGCAGAACTACCAGTGAACACTGACCCCCCGACGAAATCAGAAGTCCTGAATGCAATCAAGATGCTTAAAACTGGGAAAACACCGGGACCAGATGGAATCCCAGCAGAGGCTTTGAAAATAGACCCAGAGACAACAGCGGACTTGATGACACCACTACTGGAGAAGGTGTGGAAAGAGGGCAAAGTACCCGAGGATTGGAAGAACAGTTACTTATTCAAACTTCCAAAGAAAGGAGACTTAAGTCAATGTAAAAACTGGCGTGGAATTATGCTTCTGTCCATTCCAAGCAAGATACTAAGTCGCATCATCCTGGAGAGAATCAAACAAGCCCTAGATGAAAAACTTCGTCCGGAACAGGCTGGATTCAGGAGAAACAAATCATGTATTGATCAAATCGCCACTCTACGGATCATCATTGAACAAAGCTTGGAATGGCAGTCACCTCTCTATCTCAACTTCATCGACTTTGAAAAGGCCTTCGACAGCGTCGATCGAGAGGTCATTTGGAAACTACTTCGCTACTACGGGGTCCCATCGACAATTATACACCTCATCCAACAGTTATACGACAATGCTGCATGCCAAGTAATCCACAACGGGAAACTTACGGAAGCCTTCGAAGTGAGGACGGGAGTGAGGCAAGGCTGTCTACTATCACCAATGATCTTCCTGATTGCAATTGATTGGATAATGCGACAGACAACGGCAACCAACGAGGGAACAGGCATAAAATGGACTGACACAAAAGACTTGGAGGATCTGGATTTCGCCGATGATATATGTCTGATTTCCCATAAACTGGAAGATATGCAAGTGAAAAGTAACAAGTTGGCAGAAGAAGCATCAAAGATAGGACTTCACGTGAACATAGATAAAACAGAGATGATGAAG
Organism: Trichobilharzia regenti; assembly: GCA_944472135.2. Taxonomy (NCBI): domain Eukaryota; kingdom Metazoa; phylum Platyhelminthes; class Trematoda; order Strigeidida; family Schistosomatidae; genus Trichobilharzia; species Trichobilharzia regenti. The sequence goes on along the minus strand of OX235262.1, from coordinate 129,431,341 downwards.
ATTCCTAGCCAACATCAACAACACCAACAGACCACAATAAGCATAAATGGGAAGAACCTGAAAGAAACAACCTCCTTCACCTACCTGGGAAGCATCGTCTCAACTACAGGCGGAACTGACGAGGACATCAAAGCCAGAATCGGAAAAGCAAGACAAGCTTTCATTACTCTCAAATCTGTGTGGAGGTCAACAGCACTCAGCATCAAAAATAAGATCCGGATTTTCAACTCCAATGTGAAGTCAGTGCTACTATACGGATCAGAGACTTGGCGAGTCATAAAGAGCATCTCAAACAAACTTCAAACCTTCATTAACAACTGTCTCCGCTCAATACTCAAGATCAGATGGCCAGAAAAGATCAGCAACAGGGATCTCTGGGAGCGAACCAATCAGGAACCGATTGTGAAACAAATAGGCAGAAAGAAATGGAGATGGATTGGCCATACGCTGAGGAAACCATCAAGTGACATCACTAGACAAGCCCTCGAGTGGAACCCGAAAGGGAGGCGGCGAGTTGGTCGTCCAAGGGTGACTTGGAGGAGGTCATGCGAGGAGGAGATGAAAGCATGTGGATAGACCTGGAGCAGGGTGAAAAAGTTGTCAGAAAACCGAAGTCAATGGAGGTGCGCAGCTGAAGCCCTATGTTCCTCTAGGAACTAAAGGATACAATAATAATAATAATAAATCAGGCCTCACTATAAGATGCTTTACTTCACAAAATACTCGTAATGTGGAAAAATGCAAAGGTGTTTCATGACACCTTGCGACATTCTGAGAACGATAATTAGGCTGTGAGTTCAGTGATACTTTTCGGACATGAGAGGAATAATGGGAGGGCCTATCTTGGCCTAGTTCCTGTGAAGTTTTTTGAACCGAAAGAGTGTCTGGAAACATATACCCTTTTAGACAGTGGGTCAGGCACACACCCCGGTTCAGAAGGGATCGTGAGAAGGTTGGACATTAAAAGGAATGACTCGAGGATCAATACGGTGACGGCCAATAAAGCCTCGCAGCTTGGCTATGTTTAAATGGCTCCAGAACCATTTTCCATGGAAATTAACAGGGTATACAAGATACCACACAGGCTAATAGCAAGGAACAGTTAGGAGCCTCCAAATATCCAAAAGACACTGGGCTTGAGAATGGCATGTTTGGCTGTGGTGTTCCAGAAGCACACTGGGTTCTGGAACAACTATTCGGAGAAGACGCAGCTGTCTGCTGTTAGAAGTGATTTAAGTTGGATTATAATCGGGCGGAAACAGAGTATTGGTCGTTAATTAGTGTTTTCTGTTATCATATCTCGGATGTCCATAAAATACTGAGCACTCTTGAAAGGCCGCGTGATCATGACTTTAAAGACATGGACAGTCTAAGTGAGGAGCATTCTGAAGTGGAGGAAGGGGCTCTCGAGTTGGCAACTCATTCTTTCATGTCTGCCGGTGGCCAATTTGAGGTAGGATTATGACGGAGTATGATCATCCCGATCTACTAGGCAGTCATGGAGTGGCAAGACATTTGTTGAAGGGATTTTTTCGAACTGGCCGGAATAATTCCTCATCCGGAAAGGGTAATGTGGTATATACCCCACCATCCGGTGATGAACCCGAAAAGGCCTGAAAAGTTTCGGGTGGTTTTCGAATGTGCGGTTGGATGAAGTTGCACGCATTTGAGTGATCAGTCGTTGCAGGGACCAAATACTGTCAGTAGTTTAAATGGAATGCTTGTACGCTTCCAAGTTGGTAATGTATTGCTTCCCACTGACAAAAGAAAGGTTTGTGAGGGTGGAGATTCTGTGACAAGATGTACGGCCACTTTTTCTGTGATGGTGGAAGGATAGCAAGACAAGACAAAAGTATGAATTGACCGTTCATTTCGCAATGCGTTTTCTTTCAGTCCCGATTACATATTAGGAAAAACATGAGACTTTCGGAAGCAAGAAGTGAGTTACAATCTTCAAGCACGACAGTAGGGGTTTTCATGTGGATACTTATATAGAATCAACTGGTAACCCTGAAAAGGCTGCTTCATTATATAGACTGTCCAAATAGTTGAAGATTGAACGATCAATTCATGGTTGTTTGCTCAAAACCAACTTCCTCAATTTTCGCGGAGGCATCAATACGACAGTCATCGTCTCATCGGTCGCTGTTCAGAAATAAGTCAGTAGACAACTGTCAGAAGTAATATTGTGATTCATTATTGTAATATTTGTTCACAGACCTTAGTTGTAACAGTGTTTATATGTTGGTGTTACAATAAAGAATCCTCGAGTCACCAATTGGTGTTTTGGTTTTTTCGTCCGTTATTACTAAGCGTTTCTGAGAAACTTCAAGGAACAGCGTGAGCTTGAGTGCAGCAAGGGCTGGGCACTAACGGTTTACGAGACGTGGCTAACAGTTTCTGACGGTACAACGTCAGTTTTTAAACGGTTTTGGACAGTTGGCACGACTTTGGATAGTCACCGTTCATCTTTCCTGGTGCCGGTCAAGTCCTCTTTGAACAAGCAATATCTGGAACGCTTTCTTAATTGGGTCAAGTTCCACAATGCCTGGGTCAAAGAAGGGACAGAGTGTCATGGATGCAAACAGGAAAGTAAGTCATTGTGACTTGTCTGTTAATTGAAACGATGTGTCTGTTGTTAAGCATGACATGGTTGATGTTACTGTTTCGCCGTTCAGGGATAATAGGAACATCAAACTCCCTAAGTTTGAACCACGGTGTTTCGATGGAAACCCGGCTGATTATTTACAATTTGTAAAGGAGTTTGAGATCATGTTGAGTAGTTTTCTATTAACTGATGAATTGAAATTGATGTATTTGATGAGGTATTGCACTGGAGATGCTGCAAGAGCTATACAGCGCTATAAGTTCATGAAGCCAAAAGAGGGATACTACGAAGCTATGAGCATACTGGGTCAAAAATTTGGAAGAACCTCGATGATTGTAGGGAAATTATTCGAGGCTGTTAAGGGTAATGGTGGTCAATTACAGGATGACTCCAAGGCACTCACTGAGTTTCTGGATAATTTGCTGAATTACGAGAATGCATTGATTTCGATGAATTGCATGAGTGACCTCAACTCGAGTTTTATACTAGAAGTAACAGCAAGACGTCTACCTACTCGACTGCAAAGGAAGTGGGTGAAGATAAGCTCCCATATGGAGGATGAGGGTATCCAGTCAAGGTTTGATGAAATCCTGAAATTAGTGAAAGACAGTGTCAATCAATCTATGAGCAAGTTTGCCAGTATATTGAATCTCACCCCTAGAATAGAGCAGTATGAGGGCAAAACGCAATCATTGATGACGAATAGGCCTCAGAGAGGTGGATATCGAGAAGGTTCCATGATGTCTAGTAATGCATATAGATCTAGTGAGTGTAACAGGTTTCGTAGTACATCCTCAACAGATGAGTTACAAGATGCAAGACAAACACGGTTGTGTTTTACACGTTTGCAAGAGGTGCATACAAAGGTGAACTGTGAACCAGTGAGCAAGTTCAGTGATAAGCTAAATGTAAACTCCAGGTCTGACTCCGAATTATGTGACGATAACGGTGCGGTGAAGAAATCTGTAGTTGCAACTGGTAAGCCATTGTTGAATAGAGTGTCACAGAATAGAGTTGCTGCTTCAGATTGCAGTTCTGACTCCACAAGTTTACAAGGTATTACTAGTCAGAGTGAAGGTATAAAATCTTTAGGGATTTGTGAGGAAGAACACAAATCATCCACTGCTGTTATTAAAGAGTTTGAAAGTGATGAATTCAACCAGATAGATGACGGTAAATTGAATATTTGTGAGAATGATCATGATAGTGCAGATTTGTCTTTGGTTGATCATGATAAAATGGAGGGAATGCCTACTACTGTTAAATTGAATAAAGGTTCTGTACAACTACAGCGTGAAGTAGAATTGAATGCAAATGCAGTTGCAGAAGGTATGGATACTTGTGAGAACGTCAGTGTAATTGATCAGCGTGTAGCCCACCTGTCATCAGATGATAGTGCTAAACCCGAACTAGCAGTGAAAGACAGCAGTGGTGGTAATCTCGCAGTTAGACAACTATCTGAAAGCCGAGCAACAATAGCTTCTGATCCACCGCTAAGTTCATCAACTGGTATCAATCAGTCGTCGTTGGTGTTGTCATTCACAATGAGAAGGACGTCCATCAACTCAAGTACCTTGTGCAATGACTTTGATAGTATTGGTGCGTTTGAAACGACGAAAGATATTGATCAGTTTAGTGAGGATAAGCCAAGTGTAAACGAGAGAGTAATTGTTAAATTGACTTGCATGAATAAAGGCATTTCTAGTTTCAAGTTACTATTTGAATGCTATTATCTTTGGTGTAAATTACTCTGTGCCTACGCTTGGTTGATCAGATATGTCGTTTGTTTGTTCGTCATCTATATTCTACGATACAATGACATGAGCGTGTTGCCGTTCAGAGTTGAGGATACAGCTGATAGAAACAAGTCAGCAAATGAACTCTGCGACGATTTTCCAACCTAGGGCGTCAACCTGAGAAGGGTTGTAGGCGTACTGCTGGAAGTCCTAAAATTCTTCAAAGGGTAGCGCATCAATGAGCAGACCAATATGTTTGGTGTGTGATTTTGTACATATGTTCATATTGTATATACTGAATTGATATCATCTGTCATCTAGCTGTTAATAATTCTGTTTGTGTCCGGACGACTTCCCCTTGGATCGTCAACCTGAGAAGGAATGTAGGCGTACTGCTGTAAGTTCCAAAGTACTTCAAGGGTAGTTTGTCGTGCCAAGATCCACAAAAATTGATGTGTTGATTGTAAATATGTTTGTGTTAAATGATTGTGTGAGTTCCAATTATTGTAATTCTTGGTTAATCTTGTTTGTTTCCGCAAAACCAAATACCGATTGACCACTCGAGAATTCTTCATTGTAACACCAACATATAGCCAACTTTAAAATCAAACTTTAAAACCTCGGTCTATGAACAAATATTAAAATAATAAATCACAATATTACTTCTGACGGTTTTGGCCAGACTTCTTTCTGAACAGCGACCGATGAGACGATGACTGTCGTATTGATGCCTCCGCGAAAATTGGGGAAGTTGGTTTTGAGCAAACAACCATGAATTGATCGTTCAATCTTCAACTCCATTGACACTCCCCGGCAAAAATGGATCCATCCCTTTTTTCCATCACGACCAATACACGTTGACTTGGATGCCATTGCGAGAACCTGGTTCACACGGACAGAGCTGAAATGGAAAACAAACAGAAAAGCCAACACACTACAAGCATACTCACAGCACAATCTCACACATCAATGACGACCTGCGCCTTCCAGTTAAAGGCATCCTCTTGACATCTTGCAACACAATCGCCACTTGCTAGAATGACTCTTACAGAATGCAACGTGACCATAGCAGCACCTCACGATACTCTACGCACATCCTCTTATCTACTCACTACCAATTACCACTGAAATCGCTTGTCACTCATTCTGCCTCAGTTCTAGTAACGGTGACGTATGCAAGCCTCAGTCGTCAACACTCTTGCTCCCCAGCGTGTGGGACCGCAGCTAACAATTATCTCCGTATGCATTTCAGTCTCAGCAATAGCCTAGCCTCCCCGGCGTACACGACCCATCTGCTGTCTCTAACATCAATCAATTCATTCACGAGCGTAGAAGACTGGAAACAACTTCAGAAGTAATCGCGACGAAAAATTTAACAAAATTACGCAATAACAACAAGGTACGAAAACAAAGAGTAAACACAATTAATCCAAAATCACAAATTGAGAAGACACACCACACGTATACACAAACAGTATAAATAACCTCGCGGATCATGTCTTGGTGGAATTCCTTTGAAGAATTGCAGGACTTATACCAGTGCGCCTACAACCCTTCACAGGTTGACGATTGTAAGTTGTGAAATGTCCGGAAACAAACAAGATTAACCAAGAATTACAATAATTGGAACTCACACAATTATTTAACACAAACATATGTACAATCAACACGTCTAATATTGTGGTTTCTGCTTTGACGAACTGCCCTTGAAGAACTGTAGGTGTCAGTGTATTTGAAGATTGAACGATCAATTCTTGGTTGTTTGCTCAAAACCAACTTCCCCAATTTTCGCGGAGGCATCAACACATCAGTCGTCTTCTCATCGGTCGCTGTTCAGTAAGAAGTCTGGCCAAAACCGTCAGAAGTAATATTGTGATTTATTATTTTAATATTTGTTCATAGACCGAGGTTTTAAAGTTTGATTTTAAAGTTGGCTATATGTTGGTGTTACAATGAAGAATTCTCGAGTGGTCAATCGGTATTTGGTTTTGCGGAAACAAACAAGATTAACCAAGAATTACAATAATTGGAACTCACACAATTATTTAACACAAACATATTTACAATCAACACATCAATTTTTGTGGATCTTGGCACGACAAACTACCCTTGAAGTACTTTGGAACTTACAGCAGTACGCCTACATTCCTTCTCAGGTTGACGATCCAAGGGGAAGTCGTCCGGACACAAACAGAATTATTAACAGCTAGATGACAGATGATATCAATTCAGTATATACAATATGAACATATGTACAAAATCACACACCAAACATATTGGTCTGCTCATTGATGCGCTACCCTTTGAAGAATTTTAGGACTTCCAGCAGTACGCCTACAACCCTTCTCAGGTTGACGCCCTAGGTTGGAAAATCGTCGCAGAGTTCATTTGCTGACTTGTTTCTATCAGCTGTATCCTCAACTCTGAACGGCAACACGCTCATGTCATTGTATCGTAGAATATAGATGACGAACAAACAAACGACATATCTGATCAACCAAGCGTAGGCACAGAGTAATTTACACCAAAGATAATAGCATTCAAATAGTAACTTGAAACTAGAAATGCCTTTATTCATGCAAGTCAATTTAACAATTACTCTCTCGTTTACACTTGGCTTATCCTCACTAAACTGATCAATATCTTTCGTCTTTTCAAACGCACCAATACTATCAAAGTCATTGCACAAGGTACTTGAGTTGATGGACGTCCTTCTCATTGTGAATGACAACACCAACGACGACTGATTGATACCAGTTGATGAACTTAGCGGTGGATCAGAAGCTGTTGTTGCTCGGCTTTCAGATAGTTGTCTAACTGCAAGATTACCACCACTGCTGTCTTTCACTGCTAGTTCGGGTTTAGCACTATCATCTGATGACAGGTGGGCTACACGCTGATCAATTACACTGACGTTCTCACAAGTATCCATACCTTCTGCAACTGCATTTGCATTCAATTCTACTTCACGCTGTAGTTGTACAGAACCTTTATTCAATTTAACAGTAGTAGGCATTCCCTCCATTTTATCATGATCAACCAAAGACAAATCTGCACTATCATGATCATTCTCACAAATATTCAATTTACCGTCATCTATCTGGTCGACTTCATTTTCAAACTCTTTAATAACAGCAGTGGATGATTTGGGTTCTTCCTCACAAATCCCTAAAGATTTTATACCTTCACTCTGACTAGTAATACCTTGTAAACTTGTGGAGTCAGAACTGCAATCTGAAGCAGCAACTCTATTCTGTGACACTCTATTCAACAATGGCTTACCAGTTGCAACTACAGATTTCTTCACCGCACCGTTATCGTCACACAATTCGGAGTCAGGCCTGGAGTTTACATTTAGCTTATCACTGAACTTGCTCACTGGTTCACAGTTCACCTTTGTATGCACCTCTTGCAAACGTGTAAAACACAACCGTGTTTGTCTTGCATCTTGTAACTCATCTGTTGAGGATGTACTACGAAACCTGTTACACTCACTAGATCTATATGCATTACTAGACATCATGGAGCCTTCTCGATATCCACCTCTCTGAGGCCTATTCGTCATCAATGATTGCGTTTTGCCCTCATACTGCTCTATTCTAGGGGTGAGATTCAATATACTGGCAAACTTGCTCATAGATTGATTGACACTGTCTTTCACTAATTTCAGGATTTCATCAAATTTGGCTGGATACCCTCATCCTCCATACGGGAGCTCATCTTCACCCACTTCCTTTGCAGTCGAGTAGGTAGGTGTCTTGCTATTACTTCTAGTATAAAACTCGAGTTGAGGTCACTCATGCAATTCATCGAAATCAATGCATTCTTGTAATTCAGCAAATTATCCAGAAACTCAGTGAGTGCCTTGGAGTCATCCTGTAATTGACCACCATTACCCTTAACAGCCTCGAATAATTTCCCTACAATCATCGAGGTTCTTCCGAATCTTTGATGCAGGATATGCATCGCCTCAGGATATCTTTCGTTAGGGGCACCAACTTTCAACACTTTATAGGAATTGAAGCGAATCCAGTGCAGTACCTCATTAATTACATTGGCTTCATTTTATCATTTAATGAAAACCCACTCACATATTCTCAAACTCCTTCACAATTTGTAAATAGTCAGCTGGGTTTTCGTCGAAACACCGATATTCAAACTGAGCCTATTATCTCTAGAGTGCGAAATATGAACAACAGGGTCATCATGCTGAGCATCAAACACATCGTTACATGTAACAGACAAGTCAAAATGACTTACTTTCTTGTTTGCTTCCAAGACGCTCTGTCCTCTCTTTGACCCAGCCATCATTGAACGTAACCAAAATCCCAGAAAGTTCCAGATAACGCTTGTTCAAAGAAGACTTGGTCGGCACCAGGAAAGACGGACGGAGACAGTCCAAACGGTAAGAAACTGTCACCAACTGTGAGAAACTGTCAATCACATCTCAAAAACCGTTAGTGCCCAGCTCTTGCTACGCTAGGCCTCTTGCTGTCCCTCGAAGCCTTTCAGAAACGCTTAGTACTAACGGACACGAAATCCAGAACACTGATTGGTGACTCGAGAATTCTTTATTCCAACACCAACATATAACCATCATTATTGGTATTACGGACTAAGGTCTAAGAAGAAATATTACAACAATAAATCACGATATTACTTTGACAAATTTTTCTAGGTTCTTTCTGAACAGAGACCGATGAGACGATGACTGGCAGATTGATCACCCGCGAAAATTATGGGGAAGTTGGGTTTGAGCAAACAACCATGAATTGATCGTTCAGTCTTCAACTACATTGACAGCAGTCATTGACATACCTGGGTTTACATAGTTCACCGCCATCCTTAGCAGTTTCTCACTGGACGTCTGTCTAAACAGAAGCGCTATTTAAATGAACAGCTGCGTGCCTGTTTGCACTTATTTACCTTAACTGCACTTTCATCACCGTCGACCTCACCAAGCCAAAATGTATAGTGTTGGTGTTATAGATGGGACTTAGTATACGTGGTGACAATGGAAAGTCAATAGAAAATAAGATGCCTGTTAGTGTACACTATTATCCTACGATTAAACTCCATATTAACGAGATGAGAAGTGAACGTAAGATGCAAAAAGTTTAGGTAGTTAGCAAGCCTCAGGCACCTAAGAAGTGCGCGAGCCCTAGGAATAAACTAGATGCGTTATACTCTGAATTTTGGTCAGCCACTCATGGTCTGTAACATCTTCTCTCGGCAGTAATCTCCGATATTCTTCTATATGCCAGAAATATTTCACTAGAATTTGTAAAAATTAATAGGTAATATATATTTAGGCTCTGAATTTATGTTTCTTCAAATTCCAGCCTAGTATGCGTACATTTGTGACCAAAGATACTAGCGTTTATATGTAAGAATCATGGCTATTTTTCTTAGGTGAATATCGAGCACATTGTGACACGTTAAGAAAAAGCGTTCAGCGTCCGTTATCCGGAATATGATGTCTGAGATACAAATATAGATCCGACAACCGCAGCGAGGGCTAAGTGACCGTTTGTTTTATCAAGTTAATTACCTAAAATGTCGACTGAAAACATCTATTATCACGAAAAAAGCCACAATTCCAATGTATCCAATACAAACTAGTGTAGGCCAACTTGATTTCGTTGTGCTCGCTTCTTGGTTGGAGGTAAAGGTTCCTGGTCCTCGGTAAACCTCCCGACACTCAACTGTCGTAGCCTTGGTTGACTCCAAAAGTTTTGAAAGTTCACTTTTGAGAGCACGGTGGTGGGCAAATGAAGCTGTGAGAAATCATCAAACATACAAAAAGACATTCATTGAGAAGTTCCATACAGCAGACAGAGAAACATAGTTTAAAGAGAAGATGTACTTCATACTAGGTTGCCGGTCTCACCTTTTTGAATTTCTTAATCACTGTCTCTAAATGACCACAAAGTTTCTTGTTAAACAAACCCTGCAAGGAATATGCCACCCACGTTTCAACAATAACTTTGTTTGTTTCGTGAACAAGGTTTACCGAAGTGGGTGAAACATGTATTTAGAGAGCGGATTAATAGGTATGAATTAAAAATGTAGCTTACAAACCTATAAAGTATTGTCGGCTCGAAACTGCATGTCTACACGAAAGATAAAATTGATTGAGTGTCCATATTTTCAACTTATTCACGACTAGGCGTCTGCATAAAGTATAGAATTCTTGTCATGACTCGTGGTATGGCACTTTTTCTTCATTCATTATCTTGAAGCGATATGGAAATCTGGGGAATAGACTAATCACTAATCCACTTCCAAGAAAGGTAGACCTCCAGTTTGAAAGACAATCGGAAGTGTGCCTTAGTGCATTAGGCCACCCAGGGATTTAACTAGGTGGTTAAAACCATAAGAATTAGAGAGATTATTATTCAGTGAGTTGGGTGGAAACTCAGGTAGCCTGGTGATCTGAACAGACATCCAGATTCTTTATTCTGTGAATCTAAATTTCAGTATAGGGACATTAAAATCTTTGAATGGCTCAATCTTGGACTATTTCTTAGGCTTACTGGTTTGAAAACAAGACATCACTGATCAATTATTTAAGTTCCCCCTGGAATTAAGGGTTTACGATAGTGTGACATGCAAATGAATAATCTAAGATGAATGGATAGAGCACGCATTATTATCCATTATTATCATTCATGCATTCCGATAAAGTGTTTAAACTTGAGGTGCCTCTCCTGCCTTCTGAACAGTAGGTTTCTTGACTCACAGAACATGCAGAAATAGTACCGAGGCTCCCGGTATTCACATACATATTCGGCAATTGCACTACGTGCTGCAGTTTTAGAGTTGACTAGCAAGACCTAACAGTCCGTCTTTCGTTTAGTTATACAAAAGCACACTGTTCAAAGTCATGAACATAGTGACAGAAAACTAACAAGACTTAACAGCTTAATGTGAAGGCTTCAAATCTGAATCTTGTTTTAAACAGGCGATTTCAATGTTGTTGTGCAATTGTTAATGTGGAGATTTTGATTTCTGAAGGTTACTTCTCTTCTTTGCACTTGAAGAATGAATGCGGGTTGGAATATCCCAGGATTTGTATCCTTGGGTCTGGTTTGCCAGAGGGAATACGTAAATGTTCCTCTGAAGAGCATAAAAATCAAGTGCAAGATAGTTAATATGGTAGCAGATGTGGAAGCGGTGTTTACCTACGAGAACTCGTTAAAAGACCCTCTGGAGGCGACATTCATTTTCCCACTAAATGATGCTTCTGTGTATCACTTCGAGGCACAAATAGGGAACAAAAAGATAGTGTCTGTTTGTCGGCCACGCCCAGAGGTAACGTTTAACATTCTGTATACTTACAAAGTACTTTGTTTTTTTTTAATTATTGTATGCCAATTTTACTAGCTATTATAAAGTGGGTAGATTGGTGGTGAGGTATTGGTTCTTGATCTTGGTTGAACTCTTGTTTAGTTTGTTAAGTCACTCACCTTGATTGGAGGTGTTCAAGACATTTTATGTTTAGTCATTGGCAAGAGATGTAGACAGTAGAGAAAATTTTTTTCCCAACGGTTCATTTCCGTAAGCTGTACAACCGTAATTGTATTTAGCAGAGAATTCACAAGACCAACGGGATAAAGGTAAAATGTGTCCTTCTTATGTAATGTAAAGTGTGATCTACGGGTGATTAATTGGGAATTAGAAAATGGCAGAAGTTGACCTGACGTAACAAGTGTGAGAAAATGACTCATCAGTATAACTGTTTAGAGTAGGTAGGAACTAGTGGAATGATGAGTTATTAACAAACAATAGTAAAGTGATAATAAAATAAGGATGATGAGAATAATAGTAGTAAACCTACATAATAAAAAGAATTATAGTGAGAATGTTATCCTGGTCACGTTAGGGCGGGGGAATGTATTTTTTACTTTTTATTGCGAAGGTCCGGTTTCAGATACCGAATAGCCATCAACGTTAGACTGGAGTAATTGTCTGCTGGAGAATGTGATACGTAGGTTTGCTGCTGGAAATGTATTTTCTAGACATTTGGTTTGCAGTATCCTAGCTGACACTTTCTTCAGACGCACTGGAGAAATTTCGAGGCAAAATCCTTGGGCGCATTTCAGAAAATGGGACAGTTATCTGCAGTCTGCCATGAAGTTTCCGCAGTTAGCCAGAAATCAATGCTATCTGGGATGTGGTGTGTTAAGACCGTAGTGCTGCTGTGACCGAAGTTAGTCAGTAAACCTTTGATGCATTAAGATTCGGTTGTGTAAAAGCTTGGTCTTCTGAGTCAGTTGACTCAGTTACTTTCTTGTTGATGATAAAACGAATACACTATCGCATGATTTCTCTATATTAGGAACTCAGGGTTAAATCATAGAGTAGCTGTCACAGAATAACTTTAAACAACCAATACGGATAAACTAGTGTGATTTTTAGTAAATTTCAATAGATTTTTAAAAAAAATGCATAGACAGCATAACGGATAATTGTACTTTACGCTAACCTCCTAAACCTAAAGTCATTCTAAGCTTAGCTTAACCCTAGCCAGATTGTGAGACCAGATTGGCTGCCAACTGTGATAGCAAGAGACACAGCATTTGCGGTTAGTTACACGATTTGTTCCTCCTAAGTAATTCTGCAGGGTTTCGGTTATGCCTGCTGTCGTCTTCCTTCACTGTACACAGAATTCAAATAATATAAAAAATTGTCACTACAAAGCATTGAGATTGGCTAGACTCGAAAAGTCAAGACAAAATACTACAATATCATAAAAATGACATTATAAATACAAATGAAGAGCTCATGTTTGATTATAGGCTGTAGGTTGTGTGCATTACCTGGCTTAGTAAGTAGTTTTATCAAACAGTTTTGATGTGTAGTTTGCGAAGGTACTTAAAATTGTACAGACTCAAGTTGGGAGGCATTATTTCATTTATATGGATTCATCTCATCACAGTGTTAAATACCATCTGACGAATGGCAAATACAATAAAATTAGGACACGGAACCGATCTACAAAGCACAGCCAGGTGCGCGGAACAAATAAAATGAGTATCGAACTACTGGGATACCTAGCTCGAAAATTGACCTCAGATGTATTTAAGTCCTTCTACGGTTTGAACCTAAACATCATATGCAATCATAGGTCTTTATAACAGCTTAAAATATTTTTGTCATTTCTTAAATGAACATCTTTCGTGATATACTAACATAGAATACAGTAGTTTCGACTACAATACTGTCACAGTGTGACCAGTCAATGGATAACACAATCCTTGGAATATGAATAATTTATCAGTAAAAGTGGTTCGGTGAACAAGTGTCGTTACTTAGCTTTATTACCAAGGAATTAAGTTAAATCATTCCGTCATCTGTTGTATTTGAATTAATTACAGGTGTAAAGCAACTAGGTAAAATCAGTGGGTGGCATAAATTGCACTTATCTCTTGAAAATATGTGATTAGTCAATGCAACTTTCAACTATTAACTTGAGGTGTATTTATTTTTAATGATATCAAGAGGTGGCTGTTTTATCACTAGTCATTTTCGGTAGCTCATACTGACATTCTTATAAAATGTTTCCACATTCCTTAAACTAGCGTGTGTTTTCTAATGATTACTTATTGTTAAATGGTTTTTAGACTTAATGGCTATTTTTTATCTGTATTCAAGGCGAAAGAAACGTATGATAGTGCTGTAGAAGAAGGACATACAGCAATTTTAGCTGAGCAGAACGAACACTGTTCTGACGTGTTTCAGATGAACATTGGTAACATACCACCAAATGGAACAGTCATATTGGTTCTCCGATATGTGAACATACTGGATGGGAAAAATGTAGAAACTGACGAAAAAAAATTCAGCCACGCAGAAATCACTCTAACTTTACCAAGTGTCATCAATCCACGGTATTCTCCAAAAGGTAACCTTATTACACGTATAATATTTGTCTAGAACAAAAAATACCCAGTGAATTTGAAGGCTTCACGGAACCTGTCTTAGTGAATTCTGTGCCTTACACAATAACATTTGAAGCTGAGTTATCGATGTCAAGCAAAATTCTGGATGTGAAGTCGACACATGACCGTTTCATTTTGGAGCGTTCAGGTGATGTCTCCAATGCAAATGTAAGATATTTGAAATATATTTACTTATTTATACATTTTCGTATTCAAATTGTTTGTGTTTATTGCTGTTTTATTACTAATATTACTATTTAACAATTCTTGACTTGTTAACTGGAATATCTTAGTTGGAATTTCGGTTAATTCATAAAAACGGACGGAATAGTCTTAAAACATGTCGGTTACTCCCAGAAATGTGTGGTGTTGTAGATGATTTTTTGAACTATAATTCACTTCACTCCTATCCACTTTACAAAAATAAAGAATTTCACGCTTTTCTACTATCACTTTTCAATGACATATCTCCATGTAAGTGGAATCAAAGTTATAGACTGACAAATTCCTCTAGTAGCAGACGTAATCATTACTCTATTTCATGTGTGGAAGTGTGTCAAGATATATATGTATACACTTTGATCGTTTCTAATTAGTATTTCGGAACAAATTAGCAGAATGAGATCCCGAAATGCAGTTCTTGTTAAATGACAAATTCAAGATGAACCTACTAATAGTATTAACTTTTAATGCATATGATTGTCTTGGAAACATATGATGCATAAACTTAAGTAGGGTTAAGTTTTTCTGTAGGCTTTATCAGCAACATTGAGTAAGGATGACACGGTTACAAAGCACACAGTTTTATAATTTTCCTTTGATGTTGATATAAGTTTTCGCTATCTTATATGTTTTATGAAAGTGAATTATTTTCTAGCGGTCGTGCTATGTTGCGAATTGAAAGAATTTGGAATTCAGGGACCATTGGATTGGGTCCCAGTGGCTTAATGGTCTGCAAGCTCTCCTTGCAACCAGAAGGCCCTGGCTTCGAAACCCGGTAGGTGCGTACTGTAAAGAGTCCCAAGCTAGCAGGAAACAGCTGTCCAGTACTCTCTGAAGGTTTTCCAATGGTTCTCTAACCTATGTCAGCTCATGATGAAATCATGTAACCAATCAGTCAAATCCCTACAAACCAATACTTGAATTATTTTCATTTAATGAGGTCACTATTTTAAATCTTCTGAGAAATGTGAAATACTTTGCACTTATTTGAGACTTAAGAAATTCGTAAGTTCTATTTCTCCTGTCTTTGTACATGCAATAAAAGTACATACTGAATATGTTTTAAACATTTGTTATCTTTGTTAATTAAAAAAACTAAGAGAATCTTAATTATGTTCTTAGGTGAAACTTGCTTCCGAATTCATACCTAATCATGATCTCCAAATGGTTATAAGTCTTTCTGATTCACTCAAGTCACTTGCTTCTCTGGAATACGGTGATACAAATGAATCATCGGTACTGGCCACAAATTGTTTAATGGTCCAGTTTTTACCCGAATTTCCTGAGGTCAATGCCACTAAGAAAAACAAGAGTGAAATTGTGTTTTTAATCGATCGTTCAGGTTTGTCGCCGTTTTTTTCATAACTGTTTAATACAATTATTATTTTTGCCTACCAGTATCCTATATTAGGAAAGCAGTCGTGTCAACAAACATTATTTAATTTGAACAAAGCAAGTACTACAGTTTTTGCAGAATAAAGTGGTACCATCTTCTATTTCGCTGCCTTCTCGTCAGCTGCTTACAGGCCAAAGACATTATTAAATATATGTACAAAAACAATTTTAACATGCTTGCACAGAGTTCATTTTAAACAAAAGATCAATAAATCAATATATGCATACAGTAATTATATATATATATATATATATATATATATATATATATATGACATTAAACACTATTCCGAACAATAATAATCATATACAATGGGAAGTTTTCAGCACTACATATTCAGATGAAAGAGAGATGAAAATATCCAGTTACCAGGGCAAAGAAAGACTGACATCTGTTTCTTTCTGAACGCATAAATTAGGTTTCAGGCGCGTGATGGGAATGGCTTCAGCAAACTTGAGAAGAATTGAGCTCTTTTGCTTATTGATAATTTTGAACGACTTTTCGACGTCCACCTCATGACCCGTGTCAAGGAGATGGCTGGCGATGGCAATGTTTAAAGCATTTGTTTCCTTTAGACATAAGCTTTTCGGTACATGTTCAGAAAATCGTAGATATGTCCTTCTTTCTGTCCTTCCAATGTAACTGCTCCCGCAGATACATGTAAATTTGTATATACAGTTGGAGTTAACATGAGAAGGATATCTATCGATTTTTGATTGCACCAAAGAGCGAATTGTTCGATAGACGGGGACGAGCTTACCTGCAGGATAGGCCCTGGCTAGTGAAACATTATTTACTTCCACATAATGAGTACAACGACCATTCAAAAACCAATGAATTAGTGATTTTGGTTTTGTCGAAGTGTTTTATTTTTCACACCTGGTGTGAGTGAGTACTTTTTGTAGGTACACTTGTTGATTGCACTTTCCTTTTCATAACTTAACCTGTAGAGTTATCGAAAATTCACCATCACACTTTCTCCCATATTACATCATACTTTTTGTTTGACTTCTCATTATCTTTACATATATACATGTAAATATTTTTAGGTGATGTGGGGATTTGGCGTAAGTTGCTAACATCTAGTTAATGAGCCTGGGGATCATACTCCTACTTGATTATTGCAGCATAAATAACTGGATAGTATCATTAATTCCGAAGCATTTAAGTGTGACTTACACTTGAGTACACAGGCCTATGTCGAATTACTAAGTAGCATTAATTCATTCATTTCTATAGTTTCGCCTCCTTTACAGCCATGAGACTATCGTTCGCGCTATAAGGTGGCTAAGTGATAAAGCTTAT
Organism: Trichobilharzia regenti; assembly: GCA_944472135.2. Lineage (NCBI taxonomy): Eukaryota > Metazoa > Platyhelminthes > Trematoda > Strigeidida > Schistosomatidae > Trichobilharzia > Trichobilharzia regenti. Next base: position 129,414,130 of record OX235262.1, on the reverse strand, counting down.
ATTGTTAGGAGCTAACTGTTCACTTATCAAAGTGTAATATTCGTGCAGTATAATAAAAAAAATACACCCTCAAAATGAAAATATTTTCACTGATTAGAAAATAGATATCATAGAAGAGAAAGCAGCTTTCTTCTAGATCTTTGGAGAATAAGTTCGCTAGTGGAAACAATCAGATAATTCCCGTACGTCAAATGTGATGGGTCTTTTCCCTGTTGATCATAAGGTGATAAGGTGTTTCACAATATATATATATATACATGTATCTGAAACATATCACTACTTAGGTTGACTTGTGAAGTTGATGTGAGTGTATAAACAGTGCTTGTAGGCCCGTAATAGTTTCATAATTTTCATTATTACATTCCGATATGTAAATGTCTTATCATAAACTTTACATCATGTTTACTGAAATTTACAGGCAGTATGCAAGGTGATAATATTTCTTACGCTAAAACCTCCTTACTTCTCTTCCTGAAGAGTTTACCTGTTAAATGCCGCTTTCAAATTATTGGTTTTGGATCTCATTTTGATTCATTATTTCCAGAGTAAGCTTTTATTTAACTTAAATTCAGTGATATGATAAATGATTCACCAGCTTTCTGTGTTATTCATATACAAAAAAAGAACTAATCAAAAAAACATTTTCGATAACTACTATTGTTTCAGCTTTTGTGTGTTCTACACTCAACTTACATCCTTGACTATATATTCAACTCTAAACCTCTTTGCATTATAAATGAGAATCAGCTATAGAAGTGTCATAAATCAGAGGATAGCGTATAACTGTCTTATTTCAACTTTGGACTCTTCAACTGTACATAGAAAATCAATGTTTATATGCTTCTTCGTTTTCGACGGTTATCCAGGTGCTGTTTATTAGTAATAAAAAGAAATCTAATATCTTGAAATACCTCTATTCCTCGTAAAACTTCCATTTCACTGTACATATTGTGTTGTTTAGCATTCAATTAATAACTGCTTGGCTATAAGTTTGGTATTTAAATCTGTATTTTCCTTATAAGACTTATCAGGGTTTTAGAAGTTAACTACTTTGCTTAGGACTGACGGTAGTGCTGAATTCGGGACTGATCACTTGAATTTTTCGAACCCTATTTCTCTATGTATTACATGTTTCATATGGTCACATAAGGTCTATTGGGTGATATTTTGTAAGTTATGAACAACGATCTTGATTTAGTTACCGTCCTCATGTGTTAAAAATTTTGTGCAGTTTACTCGATAAAAATGTTGTTCTTCGTGATTAGCTATCAACACCAAGACACTAGGTAAAGGTAGAGAAGAAACTCAAATTAGTCAAATGTTTTTAAACAGACGATTTAGATGACCTACATTAAGAAATCTTCAGAGTGAAGGAAAATGATCAGTGGGTCCATTGTTTTACATTACCTTTTTTTCCTTCACGTTCCCAGTGGAACATAAGGCCTCAAACTATGTGGATTGAAGTTTCTGTAGCAGTGTTTATTTTTACAGGATGGGGTTGCTAGCCTCATGCCCAACCTTTCCGCTTTACCAGCATTATTTCTGGCTTAGCGAGGTAAAGGGATGCGTCGGTCGGGGATTGAACCCCGGAGTATGTGCATGGTCGGCGCTGTGCCACCGACGCAATTCTTGTAACTTACATTATCTAATACAGGTCATTGATGCACTGGTTATCACCGTAAGTAGTTACTTATGCCTGAGAAAAATGACGTTATTGCATTACGGTTCTGCCATGCAAAATGACTTAATCTACAGTCTTCAGATTATAAGCAAAATGTTAATAATTTGGGTGTACCTTTTATCTGACAAGTACTAATGATGTTAATAGGGTTGAACTGCTATGCGTAGCGTAAAGATATAGATTGAAGCAGTGAAAATGCACCAAAGAGTTTTATCATTTGTGAAAGGTTGGCTAATAACAAAGCTTTGTACGTCTGACTCAGATAAGGTGTCTTACTTTTAACTTAAACGAGTTTACTGTTCAGTGGTCCTCCCTGTTACACTGTTCAGATGTGGAATATAACAAAAGTGGGGTGATATTAAGGAAGTGTAAGTTCTTCTTGTTTCTTGTTACGCTAATCTCTTCTACCATGGGACAAGAGATACTGGATTTAAAACCAAAGTGTGATGTAGTGATAATTCAATCGATTTAGTTAACAATTTCTGTTGACTTAAATGGCTGGTGAATGAGTTCATAGTATAACTATCACATGCACACCGTAAGCGTTCTGTAACCTTTGCTTGAAAGAAAACTAAAGGCTGTCGGATAATCACATTAAGTTCAAGGGTTTTTCTTCCGAGTGATCTACAGGCATCTTCACAGTGCCAAGATTCATTGATCAATAGGTGTTACAAAATTCAAAATTGATACCAGCGGTGCAGATTATTCTATTCGCTTAAATTTGTCTACTCTCTTCCTCCTTAAAGTGTTCTTTTTCGTCCTTATACCACTCGGCTTCTACTCAGTTTGTGCTTTTAATGCTTTTGTGTAACGTCACACTTCTAGCTGAAGTTCTATTCAGACATATCTAACCAGCAGAACATTACACAACATTGGCTGGTTATATCTTGATAATATCTGTCTCTTGGTTAACTGATTTCAAAATTTCCTCATATGTCCCTCATACTAAAAAAAATGCAGATTTGAGAGGAATAAATGTTTTTTGTTGTCTTTCCTATCAGTTCAAATTCATTTAGGCATAAAATAATGATTGATTTCATGGATTTAATTAATTTTTATTTATTATACTGAGAAACCTGCGTAACTTTAGAATCTTTCTGTACTGATTGTTATTATAATTTTATCGTTAAACACAGACCAAGAGACTATTCTGAGGAATCGTTAAATCAAGCGCTTAAATATCAGGAAGCATTAGACGCTGATATGGGTGGTACAGAAGTTTACAATGCTTTAAAATCAGCTCTTAATTCATCAACAAGTGGTGAAGGCTGCTTCAAGCAAATTATATTTCTTACTGATGGTGATGTTAACAATGCAGACGAAGTAAGTTATAAATTTTGTTTGACCTGTTAGACATGTACTCTCTCTTTTTAACCAGAAAAAATGTCTTAGTTTTCTATAAAAATTAACAGTTATACATAATAATAATAAAAATAATGAACGGTTAGTTATTTCAAAATGTAAGACTTATGGAACCAGGTGTTTGTTGAGTGTACGTGTCGCACCTTTTGTGGCCTTAAAAAATAACTTTCAAACATTTGTTCTTTGAAAAGTCGATATTAGAATAAATTGAAAGTAACTAGAGTATAATATATTATTGTTACTTGTAATAAATTAATTCAAGCTAAACAAAAATAGACTTCTAAAATATTCAGGTCAGCAGAACTTGTATCTATTGTAGAATTATACTGAATAGAATGCATAAATTAATAATTTCAAATCCGTTCACAAGTAATATGAATCTCTAACATAGTGAAGTGCATGATCTACTCTAAATAATATCGATGGTTATCTTTACAGTTGGATTTTATATGTTACGATTGTAACATATGCAACGTATACTGGATGACTTATACCTTTTTGTACACAGTTCTAACTCCATAAGTCATTCATTCACTCCCGTCATAAGAATTGAAGGGAGGCATGTCATCAAGATGTACTATAAATGTTAGCCTACAATACCTGTGATGGTGTTCTAATAAAATTGGTGAAGGGTTAACCCATGATCGATCGACTAACGACCCAAACCCAATGATTAATGCATGTATTTCATAAACTTTTTTTAAATATTGGCATTATGATAGCGTCATTCTACAAAGTAGGATGTTCGGCTGTTCAGTTAATGGAGATAACTGCAATTCTGTGGCTGCGTCACTTTCAGGCATAAGGAGTGTTACTACCACTGTCTGCATGATGACTACATCTTTGCCACATCACTTAAGATAGTCGCTGATAGTTTGCTGATTTTTTTAGAGCATATTTTAAAGATAAATAAACTTCTGATCAATAAAAATGTTACTGATTTGTAACTATGGTCCCCTTGGATTCTAAGTTGAACAGTAATACATCTTCATTCCACCCTGTTCTCTGCAATCCTTTTTTTGGGTTGCTCCACGATTATCCATAAGCTTTCATCTCCTCACACAATCTCTTCCATGTCGGGCTTTCATCTCGTAGTTTCCTATCTGCGGTCTACTCCAGGACTTTGTCTCCTTACAGCCTGTCCAGTTCGTCTCTATTTCCTTCGGTATTTATGTTGGGTGACAGGTTATTGGCTAGCTCGTGGGTAGTAGGAGAGAATCGATGAGATATGAAAGATACCTGCAATAATTAATAGTTGATATTTGTTGAATTTGATAAAGGAATAGTGTGAGATATGCTAAAATAAATTATTGAAAAAACAGTGGCTAGAGACGATAAACTTGTAACTTGCAAGAAAAGAGAATGTATTCATAGGCGAAAAAAAGCTTTGAAAGATAGTTTAGGTGACGCATAACTACTCTCTTAGATTGAAGCACGATACAGAAACTTAAATAAAGCAGCTCAATCATTTGCAAAATTTGTAAGTAACACTTGAAGAGAGATAATAACAGGCTGTGATAGAACTAGTTCTGTGAGTAATTTAAGATTGTGATACAAGATAATCAGTTAGTTTGACTAAAGTTTTAGCTGAAGTTTGTTAGTCAGTGATTATTCGTTCACACTCTTATTAAATCACGGACTGCTTCAGCCTTTAAGGAAAGACGATGGTCATTTTGTGGTAATTATGGAGTAATGATTTTAGTTGACACAGTTTCATTTGACGGGATATTTAGAGCTCAAAAGGAACAGCTTCACCAAAAGAATACCAGGCTTCAGACTCAAATGTAGATTCATTGATAAATCTCTTACTTTCTAAGAATTTGTTGAACTCAAGCATACTTGTCAACTTCTAGCAGATGTATTTCTTGAGATGAATGCGGTGTCAGACTCTTGATCGAAAAGCGCTGTGGCATCACCTTAATGGTTTTATACCTGCACGCCCGTTGTACCTTTGGAAGCAACGATAAATTATAACCTTATTTGCTTATGCTGAAAAACTTCTAACGAGAATGTTGACTCTGTTGTTTTAGTTTGACTTCAGTATTTATAAAGGCTTTGATGTTATCATCCTGTTTCACTAGAATTAATCGTTTCTGAGAAAATTCTATAGTTGACTTTAAGTATTCGAATGGTAGTTCTACCAAATGAATTTTTTGATAAGACTCTGAATTACAATAGACGAATCCTGGTAATGCGTTTCTTCATATCTTAAAACGAATCCTTCGCTGCATATCCAGCCTCCATTGACACCATCTCATACTAAGTGAAAAGGTGTTAACTACTTTCACCAACCTACGAAGTCTCGTCAGTTTTGAATTAGTGTACTGAGGTATTGTGTCCTGTAATACTATATGGCTGATAGTTAGTAAGCAATTCATATATTTTTACGATTATTGCTTTTGTAGATTAGTTTGATAAGGAGTGATTTGAGAGTTAGGTATAGAGTCTTAGTTAAAAGAAGTAAATTACTTATTAAGTTTGTCAACCTCCCTTTAAATGAGATGGCTTTGATACATTGTCTTTGTTGAACCATTGATCTATGAAGTTGGTTGAAGTAGGTGTAGATTAGAGAAAAGCATGACAACGTAAACGGTTAGGATGTAGTGGCTAGTCTTATGATAATTTTTGTCTGAATCTGGGTCTCTTTGTTATTTAAAGGTTATTGGATTAGTACGGATGAACTCTCGCAAAGCACGAGTTTTTGCTATTGGTCTCGGAGAAGGTGCAAGTACTGGGCTAGTGAAAGGTGTTGCTCGTGCTGGTAATGGAACAGCAGCATTTGTTCGTGACAAGTATGTATTCTATGTCTTTATTTTTTGTTGTTGTTGTCAATGTCTCTGCTTTTAAACTTTAATTATACATCACTAGGCGGCCCTCTGTTGATTACCCTTAAGTAATGGTGTTTTTAGGTTATTTTCCTAACTAAGTGTACATTTATTCACAATCACTAACTGAGATTTTCACAAGTAACACCGAGTTATATAACTGAATTCTAGATTTTCCCTTCGACTTATTGGACTGAAGTGCTCGGTCTCAGGTTGACATGTCGACTTCCTGTCCGGATGCTTCGACTGTGTCTGGGCATATAATTAGAATTTAATTGGTGGGGGTGACTAGCAGTGGAATCCATAATGCTTGTTTCGTCCTATTTGGGACTCGTCACTGGATGTGCCTGCATTCCCCAGTGAGTGATTATGTTCACACCGAGGCTCGAACCCAGTGCCCATAGTTTCAAACGCCAAAGCGTTATCCACTAGATCACTTGGACCACGCGAGCTGACATGTCAACTGAGACCGAGCACTTCAGTCCAATCAATCGACGGGAAAATCTAAAATTCAATTAAATAATTAATATGACCCGTCACACAAGAGGTGGCTCTCGTGGCCCAAGTAATCTAATGGATAACGCTTTGGCGTTTGAAACTATGGGCACTGGGTTCGAGCCTCGGTGGGAAGACCATCACTCACTCGGGAGTGCAGGCACATCCAGTGACGAGTCCCAAATAGGACGAAATGAACATCCTCGGTTCCACTGCTAGTCACCATCCACCAATTAAATTCTAACTCCGAGTTATTCAGCATCTTTATTCGCAGAATCTTTAAATCCATCAGATTTTGAAATCGAAAGAAGAGCAGAATCTAGGGGGATGAAATAGTAGCTGTAGTTATACTGAAATTCATCAAAGACTATATGTCAGACTGATTAGCCTTCAAATAAATAAGCTCAATTACCTCATTTGTCATGTATTTTGTTTATTGTATAAACTGATACTGAAATGGCGAAGCTTGATTTTAGTTCTTTGCAGGGAATTTTTAGGAATAACTGAAAGTGATGAAGTTGAATAGGATAGGATATGTTACGCAACAACCGCTTGCAAATCTATCCAGTTGTCAATAACCCACACCTATTGTGTGAGGGCTAGTGGGGGCTATCTACCTGCACAAACCTCGGTTAGTGGGGTTGTAATGGGAGAAGACAAGAGGCTTGGTGACGGAACTTCCACATGTAATGTGATATACACATACAGGGAAATTATGTACACCGTATATTGGAATCGTCATTTGCAGAAATCTTCCGTGTTGTTTCTTTGTCTTGTTTTCATGTCTTCCATGATTCACCGGAATATTGGTTCATTCTCTCTTTTTGACGTCAAATCTATCTCTCCGCTATTTAATATTTTTGTGCTGATGAATGTCTCTATGTATACTACTGATAAATGTTATCAGTAGCACGTGGCACGGAGCGAGGTTCGGAACTGTGACTCACTGGTTGGAAGTCCACCACCTACTCCAATGAGCCATAGCTCCACATGAAGTTGAAAAATTTGTAATAATGGATTATATTTTGTGTGACTAAAATGATTGATAGAAACAATTTTTGCTATTGTTCATGAACTTTATTATTATGATTATTATTATTTAACTGTTTTGTTCGGCCTTGTCATTTAAAGGTTATGGTCGTATAACTGTTAAATAATGCGCCATGCATTTTAAAAATCTAAACTTGTTTGGTACTTTTTCATGTAATATTATATATATATATATATATATATATGGACACCAAGCGAATTTCAGTGTACTCATGACGATAATTAGTTGTGATAGACAGGACTGAAGCCATACAGTGAGTGATATTAAGATCAGATATAGTTTGTTACGTAAGGCAGGTAAATTAGTCAATAGAGCAGCAAATTTAATTGATGGATGGTAACTAGCAGTGGAATCCAGGATGCGCATTTCGCCCCATTTAGGACTCATCGTCTGCATTGACCTGCATTCCCCAATGAGTGATGATGTTCCCACTGGGACTCAAACCCTGTCCCCATAGTTTCAAACGCCAAAGCGTTATCCACTAGACCACTTCGGCCACGAGAACCATCTCTTGCGCCACGGGTCATGGAAACATCATCGCTGACTGGGGAGTGCAGGTATATCTAGATGATGAAATGCGCATCCTGGATTCCACTGCTAGTCACATCCACCATCGTCGAAGCATCTGCACAAGAAGCACTTAGGTCCAATCAATCGACGGGAAAATCCAAAATTCAAATAAAAAAACCCAGTAAATTGTTTATTGAATAATGAATGTATTTATAAAATAAAATATAATAAAGATAAAACAAATAATAAAATAAATCACATGACAAGAAAGTTCAAATTCCAAGTCAATCAAAAGGATCAATAAAGATGCATATTAACAACCACTCACGACAATGGCTGTCAGGTGATACAATTTATATCATTCATAGAAAATTAAAACAAGTTCACTTCATATTAAAGTTTCTCGGCTCTCTGAGCTAAGATCATGTGTAGTATCTCTAAAGATATTGTCTAGATGGACAATGAAAGGTTTGTAATCAAATCAACCAGCTGAGAAAACATAACCAAACGAAAATCATCCACTTGAGCAACAGATCTTCGCTATTATTTCGAATAATGAATGTATTAGGCACACTAAACTACTGCCTTTCTTGACGATCACTATTATGTGAAAAAGGATTGGGGTCAAAATTTACGAATTCTATGACTTTTCGTGGAGTCACATAAATGGTTGTAGACGTGCTTCCTCTGTAGTGATACACTTTTATTAGGAGTTTTTTATTTATTTGCCAGTCAGTTGTCTAACCCTTGATGAATGCAACGTTTTTTTCATTTTCTGTTTTTTTTGCTTAATATTTTATCACATAATCTTGATAAACAAACTTAATGTGCGCCTACTGCTCAACTGTCTTCTTAGTTCTCAACTACATTCAACAGTTATGCGAATTCTTACAGATGCACTACAACCAGAAGCTGATAATGTTAGCATCGAGTGGAAGTTAACTGAGAAATTACCTGATGGCAAAGAGACACCAATTGGTGAAATAGTTACTGTTCCCAAACAAATTGCTCCATTGTTTTCGGGTCATTTTGTCACATATTTTGGTTACTTTAAATCTGGTTAGTGTTATTATTATCATCAATTAATCTATTGAATTTGTGTTATTTTTGGTTAATTATTTTGTCTTATTCTAAAATTTATCAATCATGTATGCATGATTTAGTATAGATAGAGCGAATTCATTGATATTGATTGGTTATTAGTGTATATTGGCATAAAAGTGTTAGTTTCCACAAGAAATCTAAATAACAAAAAGTAGGATTAATTTCACAATTTAAAATGTCGTTTAAGCGCACAGTTTCTATCTACATTTCAGATTATGCTAGCCGATTTGATTTATATTTCTATGTAACAACATTGAAGTTGATCATGGTTTATTTTTAAGGCATTGATTCTCAAAATGCTTTTCAAAATTTCCTCTTCACTAGGTATATACATGGAAAGATATAAAGGGATGTATTGTCCATGTACACTTATCGATTTTACAGGGATAATTTGAATTCATCAGATTAATTAATATTAACAAGTGATATTGTGACACTCTACTCGAATTCATGCAGCCAGATGAGCGCTTACGGCGAGTTGTCTTCTGAAGTGGTGACGACTAGTGGTGTCCGTCTGGGATGCCCATTATCCCCATTTATATTCAACTTCATCATAGATGTACTAATGGATTTAACCCTAACTCACTTTAGAGACTCAGGGATTAATTTGATACCAGGGAATAGTCTCGCTGAATTAGAATATGCAGACGATATAGTCTTTCTAGGTGAGGACGCTGACAAAATGCAGAGTCTTCTGAACACCTTGAGCTGCAATCTACGAATGTCTGGCATCCGATTAGCTCCCGCCAAATGCAAGATGATGTTACAAGACTGGACCACAAGGAATTCTAGTTTAGAAATAGGGAGTGAAGCGTAGAGTGTGTTAACCGCTTCACTTATTTGCGAATTACCATCAGCTCCAACGGGTTGATCTCTGACGAAATCTCGACGCGGATACGGAGGGCTAGTTCCGCATATGCCAATTTACGCCGTCTCTGGCTTAGTAGACGTGATATCCAGCTGGCTATCAACCAAAGGGCGTGTGTACTGCTCATCAGTCCGCTCCATCCTCCTTTATGGCTGTGAGACCTGGCCATTGAGAGTGGAAGACATGAAAAGATTAGCTGTCTTCGATCATAGGTGCCTGCGTTCTATTTCCCATGTGAAGTGGCATAATAAGGTGAGCAATATTGAGTTTAGGCGTTGAGTTGTAGGTAAGGAGGGGAAATCAATTGACGAGGCTGTGAAATTACATAGACTGAGATGGTTAGGACATATGTTATGCATACCTGCCTAGTCATCGCCTTCCTCGACGGGCAATGTTAGCTGATATAGGGTCAGACTGGAAAAGAGGTAGCGGTGGTCAAATCAAAACATGGTACCAGTCAATGAAATCTACAATAGTTAATCTAAGCCACGTAGGAAGGTATAGACTTCCTGGTTGGGTCCTCGAGACGGTAAAAACCATTGGTTGGAAACATTTGGTGATATGGCTCAAAATCGTCCTCAGTGGCGCAGATGCATCCACTCCTTGTGACTTATGATTTCAAATGAAACTATATTGTTTTCCGTTACTACTATTCCTTTGTCTCACACCTCTGTTTACTGTCTCTAGTATGCATTTCTTCTTCTACTACTCATGTAGATGTGTGAAGCCCCATGTTCCACTAAAAATCCAAGGGAATAATAAGAATAATTTAGATGTGAATGGTTAATTGATGTTGTATTGTTGTTCGTATTAACAAGTTGTCTAAGATATTTGCGTATTTACTTTCGGTGGAGATCTACCAAATGGAAGATGGTTTTTGTTGACTGAGACTTTGGTGAAGTATATAATACTTTCTTAATATTTCATTTATTTGACAGTATACAACAGTTTCAATATGAATTTCTAAAAAGCTTCAATAGTATTCAAAAATATATCATAGTTAGGTATGATCTAAAAATGAAGTAAGACGAAGATCAGTGGTAGTGTTTTATAGTTTCTTCTTTGGTTCTTTCCAAAGTTAGTGGACCGACTGAATGACTGGTTTCAACGAAGAACTTTCCACAGACGTGCAGCAATTTGAGTTGCCACACTTCCTACTTGTAATATACAAAGCAAGGGAAGAGACTAAAGAGAGTTTCAAAAGAGAAAAGTAATGTGAAAGAATAATAGATTTTTATTGGATACTATAGATCACAAAAAGTGAATGCATCCGCCGCACTGAAAACCATTTCGAGCCATATCACCAGTTGTCGTCAGCCATTGGTTTTTACTATCCTGAGGACCCCAACCAGCAAGTCTACACCTTCCTACGTGGCTGAAACTAACTGTTGTGGATTTAATTGTCAGATGAATCCATGTGTTAGTTTGATGACTACTAGCTCTTTTTCAATCTCATCCTACGTCAGCTAACATCGCCCGTCTAGGTAGGCGATGGTTAGGCATGCCGTAGCACATGTCCTAACCATCTCAGTCGGTGTAACTTAACAACCGCATCGATTGAATTTTCTTCCTTACCCAACACTCGGCCGATGCCTAACCTCAATATTACTCATCTTATTATTCCACTTCACATGGGAGACAGAACGCAGGCAACAATGACCAAAGATAGCCGGCCTCTTCACTTTCAGTGGCCATGTATCAGCCATGAAGGAAGACAGAGCGAACTGTTGAGCAGTATACACGTCATTTGGTCGGAGTTGGATATTGTGTCTACCCCAGTTACTGGACTTTGGGTACTTGTTGGTCAGCGACCTCACTTACTAGTCCGTGGAAGTGAATTTTAGTCGTCTGGATTTATATTTGAGACTTCAACTTATTTGCATTGTTTAATGATCACTAAGCATTAAAGTTAGACACACAAAAGTATGTAATTTATAACCATTGCACGCAAATGGAAGTTAGCTTTAGATTAGCCTTTTTTTTAGTATTGGATTTCACTTTTATATTCTTCATACAGTTATCTGTAAAACGCCTTTGTTCTATTTTGGTGTTAGATAAACTTTCAACCGTTGGAGGACAAGTTAATTTAAACTATAGTTTGTTAGGTGAAAAGAAGACATTAACTCTGAATGTTTCGAATGCAGTAGTTTGCAGAAACAACTCAAATTCATCTCAAAACTTACCTATTCATCGTTTAGCAGGAAATGTACAAATTAATGAACTTGTAGATGAATATCATAGTATTCAATTGGCTGAAAAAGATGAAACACATAAGATACCTCTAGAACCAATACGTCAACAAGTTGAGGATTTATCATGTCGACTTAATATACTGACGAAGTTCACTGCAATGGTAGCTGTAGATCCCGAGAAGTTAGGTAGGTGAAATTAATTTAATTTTGGTGTTTTTATTGTACATTCGTTAGTTTTTATTGTCAGATGATATGATAAATGCATACCACTATGACTATTGTTCCTAATTTTGTTGGGTTCGAACCCTACCTGACGTCGTTCATATTTGGCAAAAGCTTAGGTGTATTTGTTTCTTTAGCAGCTATAGGATGAATACATGGGCCATCTATATTTACTACATGTACAACTTAGACCCTCAGAAAACAAGTAAGACAATCTTATGTAACCGCTATATTCCTGATTCTTATGATATTTCCGATTGTTTCTTCACGTATTGGTTTTGTAGGGATTTTGTTTGATTACATGGAGGATTTCACCATGAGCTGACATTGGATAGAGAACCACTGGAAAACGTGGGAGTACTGGACAGCTGTTTCGTCAGCCTAGTTTGAGACTCTTCATCAGTACGCACCCACCGGGATTCGAACCCAGGACCTTCTGATTACAAGGCGAAACGGCTCACAGACCATTAGGCCATTGGGATCCGATCCAATGGCTAGCCCATGAATTCTAACTTCTGCCAATTCATGACATAGCGCGATCACTTCACAATGTCTTCTCTGATGAGTTACTCCCTCACCTTCAACCTGCTGTACCCTACTAGTAACAGTTTCCCACTAGAACCCCAGGTTAACTGCCTGAATAGGGCCAATCGCTAGTGAGCATCAGATTAATTTTCAAGTATCGGTTTTGTAGGGATTTTGTTTGATTGCATGGAGGATTTCATCATGAGCTGACATCAGTGACATTGATATACTGTATACTTGTAGCAATAATTACTGGTTTATCTAATCCTTGGTTTTGACTCACTTCCGCTAGTCACGTTTGTAATTTGATCACGAAGCCAGAAAACTCGCCATCAATGTTATGTGGTTAAAGGCAGTCGAGTGAAAGTTCTGAACTTACATTCTATCCTAATTGACACTCATCAGGAAGGCTTAAATTCGAATTCAAGCGTGGTCGTCAATTCCTACGAGGTTATTGATGTATCTTGCGAACAAAACCTCGGTTTATACCGAGCTTTCTGCTGATTCCATTAATCAGTCTGTGATCAATACACTGTGAACGGTCTTTTTCATGGTAGAATCGATTTATTCCGATTTTTCTATCTTCTCTGATGACGGAAGTTAATGTTTGCTTTGAAAGTATTGATTCACACTGTAACCTCGATTTCAAAACATCTTTTCATTAAATTCTGGATGAACTGAGTAGAGATGCCAGTTAAATTTTACAAAAGACTAATCATTGAACAAACGATATTCTTTTCGATAACTTCTCCATCAAGTTCTACAGTTATATCTCCATAGAAATTAAAGAATTATTGTTGCAACCCAGCATTAATGTTTTAAACAATATTGGATTGATGCTATCGGTAGATTACAGTTTGAAAGCATCTGTGAGTGATAATAGGCATAAAAATGTAATATTAAATTGAAACCAAATAAATAAATAAAAATATAATAGAGAATTCGTGAATTTATAGATTCCACAACAACCCAGGATAGCAATAGTGGCTGGACCTGTTTTTCTTTTGCACAAAGAGCTCCAGTTGTTTATAAGCTAATTTCAGTTGCTCCTGGTCTCTGAATTTTTTGATATCTAAAGGCCTTTAGATACTCGATAGATGATCTAATATAGATATGTTGATGGTTTTAACAACACCTTTATTTGTCCACATTAGTAGATGTTACTTAGCACCGAAAAATTGGCATCCTAGAGCAATGCCAAATATGTCAGGCTCTACAGAAGCGGTTCAATTGGTAGATGCTATAAAAAATGGCTAGTCTAGGTAAAATTTGTCTTTTAGTTTCAGAATCACAACCGCTAGTCTGAAAATATGAGTTGTAGCTTACAGCCATCAAAAGTTCGACTGTGCAGTCTAAAAATATCGTATTGCTGCGAATCACTGAAGAAAATCTTCATCATGCTGCTAAGAATGTCCCTTTAAATGTCAGAGTGAAACGTTTTTGTGTCTGTATCCATTAACTGTAAGGTGTAAGCTGGCACAGACTATTATTATTATTATTGTTCCCTTGGGTTCCTAGTAGAACACAGGGCTTCAACTGCACGTCTTCACTTCCTTCTGTCTTCTGCTGTCCTTTTCCCCTGCATCTGTGTTAGTCCATATTGTTTCAACTCCTCTTCACACGATCTCATCCATGTCACCCTTGCACTGACGTCCTACTCGCCGCTTCCCTTTCGGGTTCCACTCGAGCAATGTTCTGACGCGTGATGTCCCCCAGCGCCCTCCTCAGCGAGTGTCCAATCCATCTCCATTTTCTCTTGCATATTTGTTGGTTGGCGATTGGTTCTTGTTTTGTTTGTTTGTTCCCATAGTTTCTTGTTGGTGGTTCTTTCCGGCCATCTGATTTTAATTATAGAGCGAAGACAGTTGTTGATAAAGGTCTGCAACAGGCTGTTGGAAATATTCTTTGTGACCCGCCCGCCAAGTTTCTGAAACGTATAGAAGAACTGACTGACTTGACGTTGTTTGTATTGAAAATCAAACCAAATTTTGCTGTTGATGCTGAGTGATGAGGATTTCCAGATTGGTTTCAGGTTGGTTAATGTGTTTCTCGCCTCCTGATTCTCGCTCGATTTGACATCCTCGCCTGTTCCGACTGCCTGTAGTTGAGACAATGCCCCCTAGATAGGTGAATGAAGTAACCTATTTCAAATCCCTTCCGTTGATGGTGATTGGCGTTGGATGTTCCTTTTGTTTGTTGTTGGTTGGTTATTTTTATAACCTCTGTCTTGTCTATGTTCACCTGGAGTCCTGTCTTTGCTGCTTCTTTGACCAGTTTGTCGTCTTCCGCTTGTAAGTCTTCGATTTTATGTGACATTAAACATTAATCATCTACGCACGAAATCCAGGTCTTTTAGGTTCTTCACGTCGGTCCAGGATATCCCTGTCTTCTCGTTTCTCACTGTCTGACGTATAATCCAGTCCACCACGATTAGGAATATCATTGGTTATAATAAGCACCCTTGTCTGACTCCTGTGTTTACTCTAAACGCCTCGCTGAGTTTTCCGTTGTGGATCACTTGACATGTGCCGTTGTCGTACAGCTGCCACAGACTATGCTTACCGTTAAACCTTAGATTTTGATGATTCTTTGTGTGATGTAGATGGTCCTCACTTGGTTTCGGTAAACAATATGTAGAGTGCTGTCTCCAAGACAATTTGTCAAATATGATGTTTACATTTGTGTTATTTAATAAATTCCATAGAATATTAGCTCAATCATCAATTGGTCTTCCTTGTTTAAACAATTTTCTTTTCAGATACCAATGAAAAGACCAAAAGAGTCAAAGTGTCTGTACCTCTAATGAGACGTTCTTGTGGAGGTTAGTTAAATATTTCTTTGCACACTTAATTATTATAATACTGACGATTATTGTTATTGCTATTATTATTATCTTGTTGGCAAGTTTCTGTATCTCCTTTTACATGTATTCTATACTAACTCATTCAAGAAGTTTTCTTGTTTCGAATAACTTTGAAATATTACAGAACCTGCATGATTGATGGACAGGCATAATTAACGTGGAAACCTACTATTAGTCATTCAAGTCCTCATGCTTTGTATCTTCAAGTATTGGTTTTGTAGGGATTTTGTTTGATTGTATGGAGGATTTCATCATGAGCTGACATCTGTTAGAAAATCACTGGAAAACCTTCAGGGAGTACCGGACATTTGTTTCGTCCTGTTTTGGGACTCTTCATCAGTATGCACCCACCGCCAGGGTTCGAACCCAGGATCTCTTGGTTACAAGGCGAGCTCATAGACCATTGAGCCACTGGACCTCGGTGGGTGCGTTCTGCTGAAGATTCCCGAACTAGGATGAAACAGCCGTCCAGCGCTCCCAGGTTTTCCAGTGGTTCTCTAACTGATGTCTGCTCATGATAAAATATTTTGTATCTGCCTATTAACCCCCACACACATATGAATTTCAAAAATTGTTGTCAAGATGTTTATGCTTGCAATTTTTCTCGTTGAAACTCATCAGTGTACTTTGCACCTTTGCCAACTGTGGATTATTAATCAGGATTTGCAGTAAGACTGTTTATCCCCTTTCTTTTTGCATTTCGGATCTGCCTCGATGAAAAGGATCATGGTGCTGGGCACTTTTCACTAGTGGGACAATTTATTTTTTGTTTGCTGTTGTGTTGTTAGTTTAGATTATCACTTCCATATAAAAGTCAATTCACATGAGATTATATAAAGTTCATTATCTACTTTAAACAGACACTTTACATAAAGCAATTTCAGTATATGGAGACTATGCATATTTCAACTAGTGAAACGTTTCGCTTTTTTGCAAATGGTTATTAGGAATACACAAGTTATGAGAAATGTTGAGTTTGATAATGATATATTTACAGATAAATTAATTATTAGTATCGTGAGAGCTGTCTGCTAGCCGAAATTGATAGACAGCAATTTACGACAATGTTTACGTCCCAAATCTCGGACATGAGAAAAAACAAGAACAAAGCCTAACTTTTAGGAACTCAACAACCAATCACAGCAAACTTTGCGTGGGCGAATATGATTCGCAGGCATATGGTCTGACCTTCAAAGAAATGGCCACAAGGAGATAACAGAATAACCTTCAGCAGAAAAACAACCAATCAGAAGAGGTGACTTCTCTGCTAACAAAAACGAATAATAATGTACATAAAAATCCATAAATATCTGTTGATTTTCTCAATAAACGATCTGTTGCCTGACTCTTGTCTTCTGTCGTTGCAGTAGTTTATAAAATAAGAGTACCAACTGTATATTAAAGTAGCAATTGCTTACCTTCTTGATTTCATTCAGGTGCTCCTTATGCGACAATGGCAATGGGGATGCCTATGGCGAATTGTGGAATAGACATGATAGATTTCGGTAAGAATCTTTAATTGGTTTTCTGTTGGTATATTCTGTAGTCGGCTATATTCGACCCCTTGTTTTAAGGCCACTCTTCAAATGAATTTAAATCTTCAGGTTTTGGGGCAAAGTTAAACTTTAGACACCACTAACAACCAATCAGCAAACGACCTTGAACGGACCAGTCACATTAAAGAGGCATATATGATGAATGGAAATGTATATTTGTAGAAAAAAACACACAATAGAGAGTAAAAAAGTTGCATGGGATATCTTTCTCGAACATGTGAGAGAAACATCTCCCAGTTTAGCATGGGACTGCCAATGGAGAAGTTACACCATATCCTGTACATATATTCATCCTAATGACCATAAATGAGATCCATTTATAGCCCTTATCCTATTTTTCAACCTGCCCCAAAATCCTTCAATAGAATTTGTATGTGTCCTCGTAACGGGATCCACAAAATCACTTGAATGGTTGACTCTATGATGAATATATCCCAGAGATGACAGTGAATTGTAGCCTTTCCACTCGTCGGTGTGTATAATTGACCCCCGCTTAACAAGTCTGGTAATAATAGGTATAAGAGTAGTTGCTTTTCTATCTGCTATCCTTAGGGTGAGAAGCGACCTAGTGAAAAAAGTTCCTACGAAATATTAAAATTATCAGCTTACTCTCTCTAGCGTTAGTAGGCTTCAAACATATAGCACAACGATGCACAAACCCATCAGTTGGTTTGGTATAGCTTTTTAAAGTCATGATACCACCACACAAACAAATTCGCTATTTCCGGAGCAACTCAAATCCAGGAAATACTGGAAAACGCTAACCTCCTCGAATTGCAACAGTAGCTTTGTAAGGTCACGCATTAGAAATGAATCAAGCGCTGTACAACATTGAACTGCGTTCGTGAATCTCATTGGATAATTCGACATTGTTCGTCAATCTCATTGGATAATTCGCTGATTGGTAGTTAGTGGTGTCGAAAGTTTAACTTCGCCGGTTTTGGTTTGCAGGGATTTGATTGATTTCAAGTTGTGTATTTTTTTAACGAAATGACTTCATTGACAGAACTATTGAAAACCAGCCAATCAATGTCATCCACAAGTATATTTTCCTCATACCCACCTTGGTTGTGACCGGCAGGGTTGCATTAAATATATATCGTGAATTGACAAGAAGTTAGAATTGATGTTCCATTGGATTCCGTCTCAGTGACTGAATGGTCAGTGAGCTTGCCTTGTAACTCAAAGGTTCTGGGTTCAATCCTCGGTGGAGCCTTGGGTGAGTACTGATGAAGAATCCTAAATTAGGACTAAAGAACTGTCCAACACTCTTTGGTTTTCAATAGTTCACTAACTGGAGCCAGTTCGTGAACAAACTTGAAATATACTGGCTTATACACTAAACAATGGTTGTCAATAATCACATTTCATACTTTATTGTTTGAAAGGTAATAAAGAAAACACTATAAGATGAACGCATCCGAAATATAAGTATTACAATTTTTTCGGTTAAAGTTACCATCAATTTTTATCAAACTATGAAAAAAAGAGGTGAGGTGAGAGAAGATGGAAAAAAGTAAAAATCTCATGAACAGTGTTATCTTGTACGTCAAAATGGCAACTCAAGAAGGTTAAAGTTCATCAAATTGAAAACTTGCTTAGTGAGTTGAGCTCACTAGTGTGTATAATGAAAGTGATATGGTTACCAAGGGAGTCAGAGATTGATTACACTGTCTTTCTGTGTGCATAAGTTTGGTCTGAAACGTTTAATTGCAATGGCTTCAGCAAATCGTAGTAGATTTGCTGTCCTTTGTATGTTTAATTGATATATATATATATATATATATATATATATATATATATATATATGATGGTCTCTTTTTCTGTTGCTCTCTTAGTCTGTGACCATTTCACTTTGACGAACCTGTCTCCTTTAACAATGTATATTCCCTTTATAGTATATATAATATGTGTGTTTGTTTGACAGTCTGTTATATTTCGCTATGTATATATGGATCGATACTCCATTATAATTAGCCAATCATGTTAAGACTGTCTATTGATTTGTTCACTCACTTGTTCGGACATTCATATATATTTTGCTCTCACATACTTGTGTGACTTTGATTCTCCTTGTGTTTGGAAAATAGAAGTATCATCGCAAACCTAGTGGTCTTCTGATTTCCGTCTTTTTTGCGTCAGGACTATTAAATTCTCGACCAGTACATAGCAATAATTTGGCGACGAGTACATAACATTAATATTTTGAAGGATTTGGAAATCTCGACAAAATGACTCGTATTCAATAGGTGTCTGGTAATTGCACTTTGTAATTATCTGTTTCCTTTTAAGCATAAGCTTCTTGGAATATGCTCTGATAACTGGATAGAAGCCCTTCTTTCTGTCCTTCCAATCTATTTGCTGCTGGAGGTGCACGTAAATTTATAAATGCGGTTGGAGGTAACATCATCAGGGTACTTGTCCAGTTTCGATTGTCTTATAGAGCATGTAGTGCTGCATAGTGTCAACAGCTTAGCTGCAGGGAAACATCTCTGTATTGCCCCTTTCATCCTCTTGTAAATCTTTTGTGATACTGCTTCTTCTCTGTGTGGGAGGCTAATGAACACTTTCGTTTTATCAACTATTGGACACTTCGCTTTCTACACAGTCATACATTCAGTTGTGTTGTGTTTGTTAAAAAGAAGTCTCTTCCAGAAGTTAGCTTATGTTTCTTCTTCTTTCTGTAGAGACATATTTTACAAAGTCAAAGTTGTCCTTAACAATGGGTGTCTATTCATTGTCCACAACTAGGTTTTATAGTGACAGATAACGCGAATAACAATTGTGGAGATTCGAAATAGTTTATTGTTATAATGCAATGGCTTCAACACTGTGGCGACGTTGTTTCTTCAAATATAGAGAGAGATTCACAGGTCTTCATGATATGTTCATATTAAATGAAGTATAGATGTAACTATTTTAGTCAAACTGGAAGTATACATAGGATAGAAAAACACGTAGATTAAACATTATTTGCACTTGGGTCGAATGATATTACTCGAGAAGCTCTTTGGAATGAAAAGATCCCTTGTCGCGCTTATCTCAGTTATGAAATAGCGCTTCTTTGAAACAATCTATACAGAC
Organism: Trichobilharzia regenti; assembly: GCA_944472135.2. Classification (NCBI taxonomy): domain Eukaryota; kingdom Metazoa; phylum Platyhelminthes; class Trematoda; order Strigeidida; family Schistosomatidae; genus Trichobilharzia; species Trichobilharzia regenti. The sequence goes on along the minus strand of OX235262.1, from coordinate 129,393,792 downwards.
TGATGGATGGACTACGCTCACTTATTGTTCTTGGGTTGAATGTGTTTGTGATATAATGGATGCAGTATCAGTCAATAATTCATGAAAGATCATTACTAACAATAAATGACTGATAACGGCGAAGTTCAACAATAGCGTCCCAGGAGTGTGAACGCTCCAATGACCTTGAAGGCATGCTAGTCGTTGGTCGACGGCATCTGTCACTATCACAGCTGAAATATCAACGCTATTCACCAACTTAGGAGCAAATTTCACCCAGATCATATTTTTAAGTATTGTTTGAACAATGTGCTAATAGCTCGTTAGGGTTAGGATTAGGGTTAAGGTAAGTATTGGTGTTAGGATTAGGACCAGGGTTATAATTAGCATCAGGGTTAGAATTACGGTTTGAATAAAGGTTATGATTAGGGTTAGGATTAAGGTTAGGTTTAGTGTTAGGGTCAGGGTTAAGCTTGTGGTTATGATTAGGGATAGATTTATAGTTGATGTCATTTATTTTAATTTTTTATTGTCCACGTTTTCCTGGTAAGTAGTCGTCTATCCTCTTGCTGGAAACCGTAATAATTCAACCGCGGGCTTTTTTGGAAGACTGCAAGCAGGATGAGAGAGATGAACGATTCACAAAAACAGTTTATCTGTAGTCAGCTCGGTGAATACATGTACAGAAACTAGTCTAACTTAGCAACTGATACTCCTCGTTACAACTAGGACGTACTTTTAAGCCATATCAGAGAGAGATAACCTGTTTAATGCGTTTTGAAACATTTTCTTGTCAATATACATCATGTTTTGAGCAAACATTCCTCATTTTTATGATTGGTCAGCTGAAAGTCACTCGTGCGTTCACACTACTTAGACGCTATTGCTGAACTTTGCCTTGATAACTTATTGTGATCCATTTTCCTCACCTTCATTTAATAGTGTAAAACACTTGCTATATTGAATTAAATGAAGTTTACAAACAAAAAGGTAAAAGTATGCATAGAAGGTAACAAATACATCAAACTAGGTCCGTGTTATAGGCCTTAACACTCAAACATTTTTTGGTTCCGTGCTAATCTAATGACTAGTTACAATTAACACAGAAAGGACTTTGCTTATTCGCTTAATCACACCAAATGAAATCTCCCATCCAACTTCACTGGTACTATAGCTGCTATAAGATCGGAGACTACCGGTATCGTTTGGAGATTCATATTAGAAGTAGCTATTATATGAACACACAGTTATGCACAGTCAACTTATTGCATATAGGTGTGGATATAGGTTTCCATGTGTATATTGATCGTTATTCCATTATATAACTCACAATATGTTTTGTCTGTCCATTAACTAAATAAACAATGTATGACCTTTTGTCACATGACATTACAACGAATCAGAATCCGATGATGGTAAGAAAAACTACTGTCTATTTTATTGGTTCATGCATGTTAGTCATTTTCATATATATACTCTTGTATTGTACAGTTAAAGCACTCTCTTTCACATTCTTTCGTACTTTGGTACTCTTTTCACTCACACCATTGTGTGACAATGAATTTTCCGTGTTGGAAAATGCACGTATCCTCGTGAATGTGATGGTCTTCTGACTTTCCTCTTTGCGTCAGGACTATTAAATTCTCGACCAGTACATAGCAATAATTTGGCGACGAGTACATAACATTAATATTTTGAAGGATTTGGAAATCTCGACAAAATGACTCGTATTCAATAGGTGTCTGGTAATTGCACTTTGTAATTATCTGTTTCCTTTTAAGCATAAGCTTCTTGGAATATGCTCTGATAACTGGATAGAAGCCCTTCTTTCTGTCCTTCCAATCTATTTGCTGCTGGAGGTGCACGTAAATTTATAAATGCGGTTGGAGGTAACATCATCAGGGTACTTGTCCAGTTTCGATTGTCTTATAGAGCATGTAGTGCTGCATAGTGTCAACAGCTTAGCTGCAGGGAAACATCTCTGTATTGCCCCTTTCATCCTCTTGTAAATCTTTTGTGATACTGCTTCTTCTCTGTGTGGGAGGCTAATGAACACTTTCGTTTTATCAACTATTGGACACTTCGCTTTCTACACAGTCATACATTCAGTTGTGTTGTGTTTGTTAAAAAGAAGTCTCTTCCAGAAGTTAGCTTATGTTTCTTCTTCTTTCTGTAGAGACATATTTTACAAAGTCAAAGTTGTCCTTAACAATGGGTGTCTATTCATTGTCCACAACTAGGTTTTATAGTGACAGATAACGCGAATAACAATTGTGGAGATTCGAAATAGTTTATTGTTATAATGCAATGGCTTCAACACTGTGGCGACGTTGTTTCTTCAAATATAGAGAGAGATTCACAGGTCTTCATGATATGTTCATATTAAATGAAGTATAGATGTAACTATTTTAGTCAAACTGGAAGTATACATAGGATAGAAAAACACGTAGATTAAACATTATTTGCACTTGGGTCGAATGATATTACTCGAGAAGCTCTTTGGAATGAAAAGATCCCTTGTCGCGCTTATCTCAGTTATGAAATAGCGCTTCTTTGAAACACAATCTATACAGACTGATGGATGGACTACGCTCACTTATTGTTCTTGGGTTGAATGTGTTTGTGATATAATGGATGCAGTATCAGTCAATAATTCATGAAAGATCATTACTAACAATAAATGATTGATAACGGCGAAGTTCAACAATAGCGTCCCAGGAGTGTGAACGCTCCAATGACCTTGAAGGCATGCTAGTCGTTGGTCGACGGCATCTGTCACTATCACAGCTGAAATATCAACGCTATTCACCAACTTAGGAGCAAATTTCACCCAGATCATATTTTTAAGTATTGTTTGAACAATGTGTTAATAGCTCGTTAGGATTAGGGTTAAGGTAAGTATTGGTGTTAGGGTTAGGATCAGGGTTAGAATTACGGTTAGGGTTAAGCTTATGGTTATGATTAGGGATAGATTTATAGTTGATGTCATTTATTTTAATTTTTTTTATTGTCCACGTTTTCCTGGTAAGTAGTCGTCTATCCTCTTGCTGGAAACCATAATAATTCAACCGCGGGCTTTTTTGGAAGACTGCAAGCAGGATGAGAGAGATGAACGATTCACAAAAACAGTTTATCTGTAGTCAGCTCGGTGAATACATGTACAGAAACTAGTCTAACTTAGCAACTGATACTCCTCGTTACAACTAGGACGTATTTTTAAGCCATGTCAGAGAGAGATAACCTGTTTAATGCGTTTTGAAACATTTTCTTGTCAATATACATCATGTTTTGAGCAAACATTCCTCATTTTTATGATTGGTCAGCTGAAAGTCACTCGTGCGTTCACACTACTTAGACGCTATTGTTGAACTTTGCCTTGATAACTTATTGTGATCCATTTTCCTCACCTTCATTTAATAGTGTAAAACACTTGCTATATTGAATTAAATGAAGTTTACAAACAAAAGGTAAAAGTATGCATAGAAGGTAACAAATACATCAAACTAGGTCCGTGTTATAGGCCTTAACACTCAAACATTTTTTGGTTCCGTGCTAATCTAATGACTAGTTACAATTAACACAGAAAGGACTTTGCTTATTCGCTTAATCACACCAAATGAAATCTCCCATCCAACTTCACTGGTACTATAGCTGCTATAAGATCGGAGACTTCCGGTATCGTTTGGAGATTCATATTAGAAGTAGCTATTATATGAACACACAGTTATGCACAGTCAACTTATTGCATATAGGTGTGGATATAGGTTTCCATGTGTATATTGATCGTTATTCCATTATATAACTCACAATATGTTTTGTCTGTCCATTAACTAAATAAACAATGTATGACCTTTTGTCACATGACATTACAACGAATCAGAATCCGATGATGGTAAGAAAAACTACTGTCTATTTTATTGGTTCATGTATGTTAGTCATTTTCATATATATACTCTTGTATTGTACAGTTAAAGCACTCTCTTTCACATTCTTTCGTACTTTGGTACCCTTTTCACTCACACCATTGTGTGACAATGAATTTTCCGTGTTGGAAAATGCACGTATCCTCGTGAATGTGATGGTCTTCTGATTTTCCTCTTTGCGTCAGGACAAATTAACTACTCAGCAATACCAGTCTGGTCGTTATCGTCCGTTATATCTCATTAGCACATATTTCGTGTGCATTTCGGATTGTGACGGCGATTGTTACTTCCCGGCTGCCCACACCGTGAAAGATGGTTGCGTGACCGCAGAGTCCAGGGGACAACTGCTTGAGGCCGGTCACACGCGGCCTGTTTTTGTTTGTTCTTTATTGTTTGGTGTGTCTCAGTAGCATATTTATCACTTCTGCCCTGTGACACGGCAGCAGGAAGCGCGGTCGTTGTTAATCCGGGCCCCGACCGATCCGGTATGATATTTCGTGAGTTTGTTTGTATCATAGTATTGGATTGGGTAGCTGCTTTTTGTCTAACCGCTATCCAAACAACCTTTCTGGCACGGTAGGACCTCAAGAGACATAAGTCTCAGCCAGTATAGCTTGTTGGGACATTGCGGTGTTCAAGCCCGACCACCACGTCAAGGTAGCAGCTTTCGGTCGGGAGCACATATTTACACTCGGTCATACCATAATATTGGCAATGACCCCATAACATACATATTGGCGACGAGTTCATAACAACTTTGTTGTATTCTCCTATAAAATTAATTTGACGGGTTAATTTCTGCCTCCTTTTAGCATTTACATAATCTCATTAGCTGATGCATAATTGGTTATCTTTTGTCTGTTTGACGGTTTCACTTCAGCCACTATACATTCTTCGTTTCATAAAATAATCTAAAAATTGTTGTTAAATCAAATAATCAATTTCCTGCGAGGAACAGAATGTATTGTCTGAATTGATGAAACTGTATAGAAAGTATAGTCCTGCTTATCAGCTGCAAGTATTGAGTTTAAAAGAAGGAGTTTCTGGAAATATACGTCTTAAATAAAACTGATAACACTGTTGACAATTACTCAGCGTTTCTACCTACTGAGAAATTAATGCAACCCTCTAGTGGAACCCGAATAAGAAACAACCAGTTGGGTGTCCGAGAGTGACATAGGAGAGATCGTGTAAGGAGAGGAGATGAATGCTTATGGGGCAATCATGAGAGCAAGCTTAAGAGGACTGCAGAGAATGCGACAGAGTGGAGTTGTGCTATTGAAGGCCTGTGTTTCACTCAGAACTCATTGTAACAATAACACACCTACAATATAAGGAATTATTGCTCATAAAATGTGCAGCTAGCTGTCTTTGTTGGGTCGCATGTTGCACCGCATCATGAAACATTCAAAGAAATTTATTGGTTCACTTACTGAAACATACGAATCAGGTTAAAGTAAGAGAAACAATGAGGTGTAAGCACAGTTTGTGATGACATTTATGGTCAGTGTTTTCAACTGATCACAATCGAGGTGATTACACTAAGTATTTAAAGTCATTTTCTCGATCATTGATTTGAGTGTATTTAAACAAAATTATTTTACATTTCAGAAAGATTAGCTGTATTACGCCTTCTCAGGATTTAATCGTGGTTTAGGGAATTTTGGTTAAAAAATTCCTGAAAAGCTGACAATTGACATTATTACGGTGGATTTCTCTTCCTATATTTACCACTTCAAAGAACGTCCCATGACTATATAACTGTAGTATCATGATATCTAGACAACTATGCACTTTACTACCTCTAATTAGACGGTCGCTGACACATAATCAACAATCGAAGTTATAGTTGGACTATAAATATAGTTTGTGGACAGTGACTTTGGTTAGCACCTTCCTAATCAGTAGGCAAATGACTAGTTGAACAACCGAGGTCATTTAGTTCACCTATGATTTGGATCGCCATTTTGTTTATTTAACCGAGCCTTGTGTGACAGTGATTTTTATGCTTTTGAGTTTCATTTATGCTATTCTATAGAGTGAGACAAATGTATTTATAGTAACTGTTAGAACGCATGGTTTACAGTCGACTGAATTTTTTTTTTTAATTTTCTGACTTCTTTTGTCGCTGCCATATAGCTTCGCCTACAGCTGCATGCTGTTTACGAAATGATATGAGTAAGTTCTGTTTGTTATCTTGTAACGAAGTGATGTAAAACACTTAACTTTCAACAGATTGTTGGATTGCCATTTATTTATTGACCAGTAATAAGTTGAATTGATTGTTTTTCATTCATCTTACCTGATGAAATAATATTCGTGCATTGGTTAATATTTCCCAACATCGAAATAGTGAGTAGCTGACTTTATTGTCAGATGAGGTCACCAATCACCTCATTGTCGCATTATGTATACATTTTGATTGCTAGATATTACATGTTAGATATACGGGATATGGCTGTAGGTGATAAGGTCATTTAGGGTTGCTTAATCAAATGATTCATTCAAGTCATCTAAGTTTTATCATTTTCAGAAAAGACTGATTCCTTAAGCGTTACTCCTTAGTGATCCACAATCATCCCTTTATCTTCACCAATCAACACATCTGCTTTATCAGTATTGTACTTGAACGGCATAGCGCAGGTTTTATGTGTATTTATTAGCATGAAAAACGACCAACAACTGATGAAAAGTACAGGTAATCATGCCAGCCAGTGTTCTGCTCCATTTATTTATTTTTTTAAAAATTTTATTTTGATTGCAGCTTGATTTTCAGCATGTGATATCGGTAGCCCAAATTTTGCAGGCCGACCATAGATATCAGGTGTGCATTGGCAGGGGATCGAACCCCGGACCATTTGCATGGTCGGAGAGAGTCCTAACCACTGTGCCACCGACGCACGTGATGTCTTATAATGGTCTCTTCGCGAATTCAACCATGAATTCTGTTTCCTTCAGACAGCCAAGTTAGATCGTTTTCTCGGTACTAGTTGAGAAGCAAATCTACTGTAATGACACCAATTCAACTGCTTTACTAAACCATGCAACCGGTAGTGAGAGGCGTTGATGGCGCAGAGGTAGAATCCTCGCCAACCATGCGGGTGGTTCGGGGTTCGATCCCCGGCCTACTACCCCTTTAGATCGCTAGGAGGCCAGTAATAAGACTCGTAGACAGGGAAGGTTAGGCATGAGGCTAATAACCCCATCCCGTAAAAATAAACACCACTGCTACCGAAATTTCAAGCCTCTAGCGTGAAGCTCTATGTCCCAATGGGACGTAAAAAACGAATAAAAAAATAAAATAAAACAGTAGCTCTCAGAACTAAAAAGCGTAGTTTGTGAGATATATCACTCTTAAAACATGTCTTTTATTCTTTTTAGGGTGTTTACTGCTGTTCTGTTATAGCTGCAATGGTTCCTAGTATGTTCTAAAGAAGTGAGGTGTACACAGATTTACGCATTCCGAAAGCTTCATCAGCCTTAATGATTTGGTCGCTGACTAAAACCCGCTGTGTACTCAGGAGACTCATTTGACATATATCTGACTCAGGCATAATAATAAACTACCCATCAAAAGGCGTATTGACTGCTTAGCATATAGCTCTTTCAAACTTAAAGGCTGTGATACAGATGTTGAAGGTGGGAGATTTGAAAAATTAGCGTCTTCTGAAGCCTATTGACATCAATCTTCTTCCTGTCGTTATTGGGCTGAACCAGTATACCATCTGATTATTCTTAAACACCACTGCTATTTCTGTTTCACTCACACTTTAAGACCAGTTGAAATTATCATCCCTTCGTAAGCGTGTTAGAGACAGATGAAAACCTCCGGACCTACTTTTCGTGAGATTTGGCATTCATGAGTGAAGCTCATCTGCGACCATGAGGAAATTTATGTTCCTTCATGAGTTTTGAATCTGGTTTACAGATTTCCATCCACACTTTATTCTAGACAGGTATATATATATATATATATATATATATATATATATAATATCTCTGAAATAGCAATTAGAATATTAAGACTGTTTGGAATAGTTATAGGACACAAGCCAGAACAATCACTTCATTCGATATTGTGCAATTCAAAACATCTAACAGAAAATGAAGATGAACTATGATAAACATTACATCGGTAAGAGTGGGCGTCCCCTTCGTTATCCGAATCAAAGAACACAAATTAGCGGTAAAAAGACATGATATATATTCTTTCATATCAATGCATATAGATAATTATGGACACCAATTTGGTTGGGATAATGTAGAAATTTTAAATAGAGAAAACACCAGGGAATTCTTAGAAGCTTGGTACTCAACAACTGTCTTCGCTCTATGCTGAAGATCAAATGGCCGGAAAGAATCACCAACAGGAAACTATGGGAAGAAACAAAACAATATCCAATCACTAACCAACATATATGCAGGAGGAAATGGAGATGGATTGGACGCTCGCTGAGGAGGTCGCTGGGTGACATCGCGCGTCAGGCCACCGCTCGATTGGAACCCGAAAGGGAAGCGACGAGTGGGACGTCAGTGCAAGGGTGACATGGAGGAGATCGTGTGAAAAGGAGTTGAAACAGTATGGACCATCATGTATGCAGGTGACAAGTACAGCAGAAGACAGAAGTGGCAAGTGGAGACGTGCAGTTGAAGCCCTATGTTCCACTAGGAACCCAAGGGAACAACAACAACTCAATTGAATCAGCAATTGGCAAGCTACCTGGAATGGTGGCCACATTGCAAAACCTGACCGATAGAATTCAGTCTTCTCCAAATAAAGGACTAGACACATCACACTAGTTACTAGTGTCCAATCAAATTAACAAACACATAAGTATAAACCAAAGTTATCAGCTAATAAAAAGTAAATCATCACATGACAAGAAAGTTCGAGTTCCAAGTCAATAAAAATATGATCAATATGGACGTAAATTGACAACCAGTCATGCCAATAGTTGACAAGAGATACAATTATATCATTCATGGAGAATTTAAATAAGTTTATTTCATACTAAAACCTCCACTGAAGATGTTGGCTGGATGGTGGACGACGAAAGCTTCTCAATTAAATCAACCAGCTCCTCAGAGAACACAACTAATTTTATTATTGTTTATCATTTATTGACCGATTTGTATACTGCAAATTAGTTAGTTTATAATGAGTTAAACGATATCATTCACTGTTTTGATTTAATTGTTTTAGCTGAAGCAGTATGTTATAGTGGTTCATTGGGCTTTGAAATGAACGAATCTGTTGCAGGTATGTTATTATTCAGTAATATTTTAAAAGAATAATTATACGCTACTATTAAATTGAATTTCAAATTGTGGAAAATACTTATCAGGATGTTAGTGAGAAAAGAACCAGAAACTCATCCTCAAAAACTGTGCAGTCGCATTTTTATACATAAGTTCACAAAATTACAACTATTATCTAGTTCAACATAATAGCGAAGAAAAGTAATGACACTCAACTATTGGTTTTCGTAGGGATTTTGTTTGGTTGGTTGGAGGATTTCATCATGAGCTGAAATCAGTTAGAGAACCATTAGAAAATCTGGAAGTACTGGACAGCTGTTTCGTCCTAATTTTGGGATGCTCACTAGCGACTGGCCGTATTCAGGCAGTTAACCTGGAGTTCTAGTGGGAAGCTGTTACCAGTAGGGTACAGCAGGTTGAAGATGAAGCAGTAACTCATCGAAGAAGACATTGTGAAATGTTCGCGCTATGCCTTGAATTGGCAGAAGGTAGAATTCATGGGCTAGCCATTGGATCGGATCCCAGTGGCTTAATGGTCTATGAGCCGGTTCGCCTTGTAATCAGAAGTTCCTGTGTTCGAACCCTGGCGGTGGATGCTGAAGAGTCCCAAACCAGGACGAAACAGCTCCCAGGTTTTCCAATGCTTCTCTAATCGATGTCAGCTCGTGATGAAATCCTTCATCCAATCAAAGGTTATAATACTTTTAAACTTGATTTGAAAGTTTAAAAGTGTAAATATGGATTACAAGGGGTATAGAAACAATATTACACAGGATTGATTAGAAAATAGTTACGTTATATGTAAAGTAGTTTTTAAACGAAGACAGGTGCAAAAAGGATGGGCATAGAAAAAACGGAAATAATAGTGTTTATAACCGAGAGGGAAATGATAGGTCATATTAATATATGTGTAAAACTTGGGCACTGTGATAATAAGTAATTCCATATTAGTTTGTTTATTAGATGTATCACACAGTGAAACAGTATTATTTACTGGATGACAAAGTTTCGAACAAAATTTATTGTTCATAATCGTATCAGTTATAATCACACAACCTTGCAACTTGAGTTTTATAGTTTTCTTTGTTCTCTCCTATTTGTCGTAGGGGTAGTAGAATTTTCCAGATATCTGGGACAGGTGTTGAATCATTTCTATTACATGTATTTCCAGTTGATTCGCTAAACAAAGCTTCAGTTACCAATCTCTCCCTCCACCCTGTGACATTAGATTTCAAAACTGTCATGCTATCCCATCCTACTGTATGATAGGAATTGAAAAACGACAGCTAAGGAGCCAGACAAAACTATTTTTTTCCTTCACGTTCCCAGTGGAACATAGGGCTTCAAGCTAGTGGCTTGAAGTTGCTGTAGCAGTGTTTATTTTCACAGGATGGGGTTGCTAGCCTCATGCCCAACCTTTCCTCTTTACCAGCATTATTTCTGGCTTAGTGAGGTAAATGAGTGAGTCGGTGGCCGGGGATCGAACCCCGGATCATGTGCATGTTCTTATAATGCAGACAAAACTAGATCGACGATAAATGCGGATGTAAAACTTCGTCCATTTTCAACACACTTCCAGTTTATCGGTGTGTATGATAAGGGATTCTGAAGTGCAAATAAATGGGAAACATATTTTTTTTGTAGATTTTTGTTCACTTTGTAAATGACTCTAAATGATTAATCAGCTGTGATATGTTGTGACGGATGCTGACGAAATGCCAAGGCCTGTAAAGTGACAATTATGTAAATACTTTCTTAGAGATACTATCGAATTTATTGGTTGTATAAAAGATATGAATGTGAGTGACAAACGTATGTTATCACTGGATATAGAGTCTCTATTTATCAACGTGTTACTCACAGTAACAATCTACTTCCTGTGCAGATATATGGATACCGATTGTAACTATTAAGAATGCGATGGTGCAGATTTCAAGGATGAAATCTTCATTGAGCTTCTTATTCATTTCTCTCTAAATAAAGTTTAACAAACAAGAATGTATTTGTAAAGTAAATTAACTCAATTAATTTGATTAATTGTGTCCTATCATATGCTTCACTTAATAATACACTTCATATTTTCAATTATGCAAGCCATGCTCACATATTAACATTTGCATCAATTACCACTGATCTCATGATACTTGGAGTTATATATATGCCTTAAATCTATAGGTATCACAGTTTGACTCCTTGAATAATTCCTATTGTTTTATAAAATTGTGTAAATCAACTTTATACATCAACACATTCATTAAAAGTATTCATCAATTGGCTGAAGAGACTCATAAGCATAACTTCAAAACATATTAGGTAATTACAGAAGAATAAAGCATGGGTTTTCATCTGATCTCGTGCATAGTATTGATTGAAGACATTCACAGTGAAGAGCAAATACACCTATCGAAAGCATATAACATCATAACAAATATATTTTTATATTTTGAGGTCATGCACTTTATTCAATGTAGGCAGCATGTGAGTTGTAGTCACAGTTGAAATGGTGTAGTACCTTGATGTTTTTTTTGTTTGTAGTACTCATGTGCATTGAGACCGCTTTACAGTCATCCAATGCTTTTGAGGTTCCTTATCTATTCACTATCTTAACTACAAGTTCACTTAGATTGTGTTACGACAGTGGGTGGAAACAAAGTATTCCGTAGTAAACAGTTTAATATGTTGTTTTTTTAAACGAGGTAACGCTCTCATCGTTATAAAAGCTTGTGTATTTCTCAGTGAATTAAAAAAACACAAAAGTGATGTAGGTTTCGTTGTTTAATGCTAATAGATTTATCAAAGTGATTTTTACTAGTATTCCTTTGGGTTCCAATCGGAGCATAGGGTTTCAGGAAGACACTTCCACTTCATCCTGTTTTCTGCGTCCCTCTTTATCTAGCGTCACGATTGTTGATAAGCTCTTATCTCCTCCATATCACCCGCGGACGGTCAACTTGTCGTTTCCCATTCCAGTTCCACCCGAGGGCCTGACGTATGATATCACTCAAAGGTCTGCTTAACGTGTATCCGATCCATTTCTATTTGCTTCGGGATGTTTAATGGGTGATAGGTTGGTTCTATGCCTGTCGAATTTCCTTTCTGGTTAACCATCTGTTCTTCACTATGTAGCTAGGACAGTTTTTGATGAAAATCTGCAGCAATCTGTTGGAAAGGATTTCCGTGACGCGATTGGTTTCATATAGAATCACACTGACTTTACATGAATGGTTAAAATCCGGATCTTGTTCCTTATGCTGAATGCAGCAGATTTCCGCGCTGATTTCAGATTGGTGAAGGCCTTTATTCCCTATCCAGTCCTGTCTGACATATTCGTCTGTGCCATCTGTAATTGAAGTGAGGTTACCTAGTTAAGTGAAAGAGGTGACCGTCTTCAAATTTCTCCCATTAATAGTGACTGCTACTTGTTTTTTAGTTAAGCATCTTTGTCACCACCATCTTCTCCATGTTCGCTTGAAGTCCTGTATTCTTTGCTTCTTGTGACTACTTCTTGGTTTTCACTTATAGTGGGTGTATAGATCAAATATTCACTCTTGGACAGATTCTGTAACATAGGCATACTTACTGGCGTCCAGAAATTGTCATATCTTTTGACCTAAAGACGGTATTCCACTTGGTCGACGGAGATATACTACGAAAATGTTCGGTTGTGGAGGGAATACCGAGAAAATGCATCGCGCTGATCACGGCACTCTACTCGAACTCATGCAGCCAGCCAGGTGTGAGCCTACAGAGAGTTGTCATCTGAAGTGGTGACGACAAGTGGTGTCCGTCAGGGATACCAATGAACTTAACCGTAACTGACTTCAGTGACTTGTTATCAGGGGGTAATCTCGTTGACTTAGAATATGCAGACGATATATTCCTTCTGGGTGAAGACGCTGACAAAATGCAGTCTTCTGAATACTTTGAGCAGCAATCTTCGACTGTTTGGCATGCGATTCTCTCCCGTCAAATGAAAGATGATTCTACGGGATTGAACTATATCGACTTCTAGCTTACAGATAGGGAGTGTTTTGGTGGGGCGTGTTGACCACTTCATTTATGTGGGAAGTTCTATCAGCCCGACCGGTTCGGTTGCTGACGAAATCCCAACACAGATACAGACGGCTCGTGTGGTGTATCCGGCTCTCGATCGAAAGACATGTGTACTGATCAGTAGTTCACGCCATCCTCCTTTTTGGGTGTGAGACATGACCACTGAAAGTGGAAGACATGAAAATGCTGGCTAGCTGTCTTTGATCATAGGTGTCTGTATTCTATTTCTCGTGTTAGTTGGTACAATGGGATGAGTAATACTGAGGGTAGGTGTCGAGTGTTAGGCAAAGAGTAGAAATCAATCGATGTGGTTGCGAAGCTCCGTCGATTGGGATGACTTGGGTATGTGTTACGCATGCCTAGCCATCGCTTTCCTCGACGGGCAATGTTAACTGAGATAGGATTAGGTTGAGAAATAGCTACAATCAGGAATATCATCGGTGATAATATGCAGCCTCGTTTTAGTCTTATCTTCACTTCAAAAGTGTCGCTGTGTTTTCCGTTGTGATTCACTTGACATGTGACATTACCATACATATGTTGAATGAGGATGCATTTCTTCACGAACATACATTATTTACAAAGCCTGCTTCATTGTTTTCCATGAAGTATTTTGGTTTCTAATTTTAGTTGCATGTAGTCGAGTACGTGACTTGAAAGTCCCTCGTTGAGATTTTCTAGTAGAAATACATCACTTGCATCCTTCTAGAGTTGAAATGTTATATTTTTGCGTATTTTGGTGATAAGACCCTATCATCAAACTAGTTTGATTGTAATACAGACAGTTTCACGGGGAAGTATTCGGCTTTGTCAGTGGATATGGTCAAGTTGACAAACTTCTATATTAGTGTCGTTAGCTTTAAAATGGAATCCACATACATTTGGATAGTTGAAAATCTTGAGGATCAAATTTTCTCTCTATGCAATACAATAACTTATAGTTTTTACTGATCGTAAATGCAACTGTGGTATTTTTTTATGATTTGGTGTATCGATGTTTTAACCTATAATTAAACAAAGAGACTATTTTATTCTTATCCCTGAATTACTTAGCTGTTTGTGTCGAAGAGGATACCTCAAATGAAAAAGTGGAAAAACATATACAACTTGCTAAATTGCAAAGTTTCTCTGGCTCATGGAATTTCAATACTTCTCTGTGTGAATGCTTTGGAGTGCCTATGGATGACCTTTCAACTTGTCTAAAAGAACCAGGTATTTAAATTATTTTCAAGTATTTGTTTGTAGAGATTTGATTGATTGGTTACAGGATTTCATCATGAGGTGACATTGGTTAAAGAACCATTAGAAAACGTGCAGGGAGTGCTGAACAGCTGCTTAGTCCTAGTTTGAGACTCTTCAGTAGTACGCACCCACCGCCAGGCTTCGAACCCTGGGCCTTCTGGTTACAGGGCTAGCTCGTAGACCTTTAAGCCACTGGGACCTGATCCAACGGTCCATGAATCCCGAATTCCGTGAATTCACAACATAGATTGACCACTAGCCAATGTCTTCGGCTAGTATTTGTCCTCACACTCGGCCTGCTGCACCCTACTGGTCACGACTTCCCACTAGAACCCAAGTAACTAACCTACCTGAATAGAGCCAGTCGCCAGTAAGCATCTCATCGATATTCAAGTATCGGTTTGTAGGGATTTGATTGACTGGTTAAGGAGATTTCATCATGAACTACCATCAGTTATTTTGTAAACATAAGGCTTTTTTAAAATTTCATCTGATCTACAATATAGTCTTAACAGTAACCTCAATATTGTGCTCAATACTGTTTTTTACAGGAATTTATTAATACTCATAATACAAGTGATTTGTTTGCTGTAATATTTCCTATCCACAGATTAACCACTGCTGTATGCGTCTTATCCATTCAAATAAACTAACTATTCATCATATTTTCAAGTACTGGTTTTGTAGGGATTTTGTTTCATTGCATGGAGGATTTAATCATGAGCTGACATCAGTTAGAGAATTACTGGAAAACCTTAGAGTACTGAACAGCTGTTTCGTCCTAGTTTGAGACTCTTCATCAGTACGCACCCACGGGATTCGAACCCAGGACTTTCTGGTTACAAGGCGAGCTCGTAGACCATTGAGCCACTGGGACTCGATCCAATGGTCCTTGAATTCTAATTTCTGCCAGTTCACGATATAGCGCGACCACTTCGCAATGTCTTCTTCGATGAGTTACTGCCTCATCTTCAACCCTATTCATCATATAATTCTTCTAGGTGGAATAGATGTTTATCACTTTAACAAGCAGTGATATAACGAAAACGTTGTGTTTAATTTACAACTCATTATTGTGAAATTCATTTTTTCTCACAACATATGGGTTAATGTCACAGATAGTTGGAGTAGTCTTTTGTAAAGCAGACAGACATATGTAACTACAGATTTTATCATCTCATCTGAAACGACTACATATATATATATATATATATATATATATATATATTCGTGATCATTAACCTTTTTCTCAGAAGTTGATGATCATTACAGTTAAGAGAGAGGATTAGATTTTTTTTAATGTTTTTGCCTTACCTTGATTTATAATGGAGAATCGATTGGCAGCTAAACTATCCATTTAAGTGACATGTGCACTTTTGAACACTCTAATGACATGTGAACCTGTCATACAAAAGGTCAACAATAAATTCAATGGAGGTTAACATCAGAGATATAAGTAACAGATTATAATCGTAACAATAACCCTTAGCTTCAAAACTGAATTACCAAGTTGAGGTTCAGTATAGTAAAGAACAGTAATGATGAATATGTGAAAAACCTGTGTTGTTCCTTGACGTTGATCTTTTTTTACAAATGTCCTATAGTTGCATATATACGACATTTGCAGATGTCTTTATATATATAATATGTTGAAAAATCTAGTTAGTAGAAAACCTTTTTTAATAAAGATACTGAATGATATCCTAGTGATCTGTAACACTGATAGTTGCTATAGTAACCCTTAATTGGATGAACACAATACGAAATATCCTTAATATTTGTGAAACAGTATAATGGCTGCCTACCACTGTTAGATGTAATCATAATTCGCTGACATGACATGTCATTATGACTGTATGTTTTCAAGGTTGTGACATTACCAAAATTACTGTAGTTTATGGCTATCCTGATATAAAAGGCCATTGGTTCGGATATTTGCTCCCACGTATTCAACCCATATAAACTGAGGTTACTTTTGAAGAAGGATTTTTTTCCTTCACAGTATTTTTGGTACAAGTATGGAATTTTCAGCATGTGATATCGGTAACCCAAATTTTGCAGGCCGACCATAGATATCAGGTGTGCGTCGGCAGGAGGTCGAACCCCGGACCATGTCCATGGTTGGCGAAGGTCCTAACCACTGTGCTACCGATGCAGCAGAACTTACATTTTTATAGGAGACAAGACTTATGTTGTCCTGTAAACTGTTACAACATTTGAACGATAGCGTCACATCTCATTACTTTTTTCGAATTTACTTATGCGCCTGGTTACAAATACATACGGAGAATCTGTTGGTTTCAGGAACTCATTCTCAAGTAACTACTAAGGCAAATTGAATCATTTTACCTAAATGAACTTGTAAATATATGCCTACCATCAATCTTTCTCGGGCAAAATTAAAAAGACTGAAAATTTGAAGTTGTTTTCAACATTTCTTTTAAACGTCTTCTTGTTGTTCTGTCGAGATTCATGAAGGGAACTAATTGCTTTAGATATTCGGTTAGCAGCTTTACACCATACGATAGCATGCTCTTCTCATTCACTTGAGAACTCTTACTCGACGAGCTCCGGGTTCAAGTCTATTCCAGCTAACTGAGTTCTGACTAACTAACTCTCATTTTGGTGTATTAAACTTTATTTCCTAAAAAGGGGTGTGTACAAGTAAAATCTACGCCAGTATAAATCGTTTGCTGTTTGTCTCAGTGTTTGTTATTATGACTTATCATTGCTATAGTCGTCATTATTATGACTTTATCCATAAAGTCGATTCACTTTTTGTTTTAGGCAAATCTCCATTTTTGACAGAAACCACATGGGCAACTGCTCTGGCCATAGCATATTTGGAGTCATATATCCCAGAGAAAAAGGATGAATGGTGTCTATTAGTTGAGAAGGCGAAAAATTGGCTATTAACACAAGCAGAGAGTCATAAAATTCCATCAAAGAAACCCAGCGAACTATGTGATGAGCTTATTGTGAAGGCGAAAGATGCACTAACCAAATTATTGAAAAAAGCTACCTCCAGTTAGTTTCTCTGACAAGGAGCTTCATTTGCCTGCTTACTTGATTTCTCTCTCAATACTCTTTTTTTTCTAAATATTTGAAATCATGTATTTTATTTTGAAATATCTGACTTCTGAGTATTGTTTTTTTTTTATATTTTTACTCTGCTTTGTGAGGATTTTATTCTTTAACAAAATGATATATATTATACATGCGACATACTTTGATTTTTATTCGTAACGCAATTGCTCATTTTATAATAAATATTTTGAGTACATACTGGGTTTTGTTCAACTTTTCATAGATTAACTTGATACGTCTGTCACGTCCACGTTTGTATTACTGTGAAACTTCATCTTCATCGTTGGGATGCAACTAAATTGTGTGGCTGAACAGGGCTGACTTGATTTACTGTTGTTGTTTTTTTTTTAACTATCTGGTGTCAGTGTAACAAAGTGATGTGCCTTATTCACAAGTTTTGTAGAAAATTTAAAAATCAGAATTCAGATAAATTAGAAAAGCAATCCTTGTTTGCAAAAGAAGAAAAACAAAATGCGACCGTTGAATTGCTTTACTATTTGTCACTCACTTCGGATGCTAAGCTGCTGAGCTTGACTTGTAAGACTGCTAAATTTAGCTTTAATTGTCTGTCACATACTTACTTAGATTAGTTTGACGCTCTCTGTGTTTTGAGCTATTCTCCTCGTCCAGTTTACTTTTCGACTCCTAGACCTGGAAAAGAGGTTAAGTTGATTGTGGGACTAGCCACCCAACGCTGTTAACAACAACCCCATTTTTATTGTAACATTAAAGTTCAGGAAAAATGAACCTTGGATAGATTAGGTATCAATACGAAGTTGTAGTTGTATTTCTTGTGATTGTGAATTATGATTTCGGTTTAGTTGTAGGTATAGAAAGGAGTTCATGATTTTATTTCAAAAGCAACATATTTTCTAACGCCATCAATACAACTTCTAATTATTGATTAAGAGTAGTAAACTTTTCTCGAATCCTTATGCATTGGTTAATGCTACATCATTGTGTGGTATACCAAACAATCTTATATAATAATATCTGATTTACAACCACTCGATTTAACAGTTTCACTGAGAATTGCATTGATAGAGAAAAGTTTATTTCACATGAAATACGTGAATGGCATCATATTGATCTGTAACATCGATGAATGCCACAGAAACTTTTAATCGAACGAAGACAAAGTAGTGTATCGTTAATATGTACAAAGCAATAACTATTTGGCATTTTCAGTTGTAACTATAATTCACCTACACGACCGGTTTTGATATAATCCAGCGCTTACTTTGATATGACTTGTGGCTGCGCTAACGAATTTCTTATCTAATCAATTCGCTAGCCTAGTGTTTTAACCACTATTAGCAATAACACGATACCACCGAAAACACGACGCAAGAGGAGAAGTCTGACTGTTGGCGTGGGCAGCTTTTACTGTCTCAAATCATCAGTGAAAATGATTGACAGAGCATGTGTTTATATATATGCCTTCCTAGATTACACATCTGCTTTCGACTTAGTACCTAGGGACATTTTGTTAAAGTTAAACAAGCTTGCTGAAACTCAAACTGATTGTTGGGTTGTCAAATGGCTGCATTCTTATTTCTGAGGAAGAAAGCAGTATACTGTATGTCAGGGAAAGTCGTCCATTTCTTTGTTTACTGAGGCTGGTGTCCCTCAAGGCGCTGTCCTTTCTCCTTTTCTGTTTTCTTTCTTCTTGCATGATTTCCTCAATCTGATGAAATGAACTTTGTTAAGTATGCCGATGATCTAACTACTTCAACGTCTGTTAACTCCCAGCTTGACTGTGCTAAGATGATTAGCTTTCTACCAGGAATTAGCAAATGGTCTTCGTGTAACGGCCTTAAACTAAATCCTTCCAAATGTCAGACTGTTAATTTAAGTTTCCGATGCAAACGAAAGTTAAATGAAGCCACTGGTTCACATAACCCTTGCAAAATTGATGATACTGATATAGAAATCAAGTCTGAAGTTAAGTATCTTGGATTAATTGTTTCTTCCGACCTATCCTGGTCTTCCCATGTCTTAGCGATTTCTAAAAGAATATTTCGTCTGACTTTACATTAAAAAGTTGAGGCACTCAGTCAGAACCCAACCACTCCTCTTACAATTTTTCAACTCGTGTGTTTTACCTATTCTTCTTTACTGTTCATCCTTATTCTTTCCTGGATTGCTTAAAAAAGACAATGTCATACTTCGTAGAACTCTGGAGACTGTCAGTAGGATGAGTGGTATTCCATTGGGCCATATCATTGACAATGTGATTGATAGGCACTTGATGCCATGTAACAAATTTGCTAAAGGAATTTTGTCAGACTCTGAGCACCCACTCTACCCGCAGCTCCAACCTTGTGTCTCTTTAGGTAAAACAAGAAGTCTTTTCAGAAGAATTTATGCACGTACATCTAAGTATAAAAATTCCACTATACCATATTAGGCACGTACATTATGTGATGAAAATGGTGTCAGGCATGAACTAACCAACTTTTTTCGCACTACTAAATAAACCATTTCTTCCACCCTTACAGTACCAAACTTTATTGTTATTGTATTTCTTATATTTATAATCCTCTCAATTTTTTTGTTTTTATCTATTTATTTTTCATAAGTGTGAACATCGTTTAAGCTGTGTTACCACTGTTAATCTTGTATTTTTCCCCTCTCTATACTACATCAACAGAACATCAGATTCACTACTCTATAGTAACATGCTAAAATTTTCAAACTGAATCGACAATACTGTTTGAAACAAACTCACCGTAATTTTTATTATTAATATTATTATTATATTTAATTATCTCAATTCGTGCTTAGAATATTTTTGACTTTATATCGTAAACGTGGACAAATTCCTCAGGTTAATTTTGTTTTAATTTTATCTATATTTTAAGTAAATCAGATGCAATATTGTGAAAAATGCTGAGAATTCCATTCTGTATTATAAGTACCGTTTTTAGAATAAAGTAAATTATTACTATTTAAAATGACCTTGAGAGACACTGATAACATTGATGAATTTAAACGGTTAACAACCAATAGGATTTCAAAAGTCATAAATAGGATGAGAGAAATATCAACAGATATGTAGGAAATTAGGTCTATATATCAGGTTTATGAGACTCACTGACTACAAGACGAGGAGTATCTAAATTAACACAGTTTATGTTCACTGCAGTATGTAAGGGCGTTTGTTAAATGGTTGCGCAGATATACTGAAAATACTGTTGAAGAAGTTACACAAAACCTCAATTAGAAAAAAATAGTTATCCCTACGGAGTGCACTGCTCAAACATTTATAAACCCAGTTATAGAATGAAGCCACATGCCAATAAATCCACAACGGAAAGCTCACCATAGTGTCTGAAGGGATGACAAGAGTCAGACAAAGCTATTCACTGACACCGATAGTATTCCTGAATGCAATGAGTTGGTTTTTATAATTGGTTTAGTAGGTTTGGTGATTAAATAGGAGATATAAATATTTTTCTGAGCAGTTTCTAGATTTCTTTTCACATTTTCAACTTATCAAGATTTTAATAGTTTCATGCACATATTATAAATGATGTGCAGCAAAATTACTATTTGCTTCCAAATTTTGACTCATATAGTTATAAATTCAAGTGAGCATCATTATTTACCTAATCTGTTTCTGAAATTAAAACTGCTTTCAGAAAATGGGTAACTGAACAATGCACATCAGAGTATGAGACGTTATATCATCTCCAAAATTAAAAGTTATATGAATACTTACAAATAAAAGTTGTAGACCGATAGTTATCTTTGAAAGAAAATGAGCCTACATCTGACGTATTTCTTAAGAATTATTTTATTTTAAGGAAGTACCTAGAAATTGTGCATTTCATTGAATACAAATGACGGTTGAGTGTGCACGGTATTTTTACATCAGTGATTGGTTCTTCACTTCATTCAATCCACCTACTTCGAAAATATAATATATCCAGACCGATATTATGATAAATCTAATTCACAATTTATGAATTAGCTCCCGATTTTCACAGTTCGAGGTTATTATTTCATGACAGTTTCCTTTGGAAACTGAAATTATTGAGATCATCCGGAGTAAACAAGAAACCAAGCACAAATTCGTCACGCTATATACTACTGATTGACTGGGATTAGTAGTTGGCTATCACTCACATTGACCAGTAGTGCTTGCTAGCCAGAACAAAGTGATCTAAACACCAGGTCCCCGTTTCACTCGTTTAGGGACAAACTCATCAGCGGTGTACTCGGTCTGACTCATCTCAGAGAGCCGAATTTGTTCAAATCCCAGTTCACTCATATTTTTGTGTTTTTCAGTAGACTAATGCATTGCCTTATACCATCAGCTCAGAAAATATCAGTAGTATGTTATACCATTATTTTATTTAGAACTGGAATAATGCAAACGTTGTTTTAACCTATTTTACAGTATACTTTAAATCTTAAATTATTGCGTACGCTTTACCATTAATTTCACTAATTATTTGATTTCTAAGAGGGACATTCTAGAAACTACATCAGCTGTATATATCATTAGGTCACATTTTACCCACGTGACTGGGCATATACTCGGTTAGATATTTAGTGTATTTCTCTATGTTAGAGGTATCATATTCACGAAGCAGTGAAAAATTAGCGAAACGAAGCAAAGATATTTGATGCTGTTAGTTGGTGCATTTTGAAATTGCGTTTAGTTTCCAGGTGAAAATGTGATCAGATCTTTAGAAACTACGTGATTTATATTGACACTACAAAAATGAGTGACCGTCATCGAGATATTTCGATAAAAATTTCTTTTGACAGACTAGTCATAATGTAATAAGATGATACTCATAGCCGGAAGGAAAATTTTGTCTGCAATAGAATAGAGACTACCTATTTGTGCATTATCTCCCTAGAAAACAGACTTTCGCCACTCAGTGTAAATTGCTGGTCAGTGGTTGCAAATGTTGTCATAAAACTGGCTAACTTGAAAGCATGTTCCCATCACAGTTTAAATCGAAATAATGTGGAAAGTAGTGGCAACTGAGTGGGTGTGGACAATTATAACGCCGAAACAGTCAAGAACCTGTTACCTGGCAAAATATACAGAAGGAAATAGAAATGGATTCGACCTCTGACGTGGAGAGATTCAAGTGAAATCGCACGCCAAGCATGCCCTTGAGTAAAACCGGGATGGAAACTGATAAGTTAGGCGTCTGAGGGTGATACGGTGGAGACTGTGTAAAGAATAAATGATAAACTGTGGACAGTCGTGAAGCCATTCAGAAGTGATAAGAAAGAGCAGCATACAATATAGATGTGCTTGTGTAGCCCTATTTACTACTTGGAATGCAAGCAATAATAATTCGTAATCTATGAAATGATATGCACAATGAAAACAGGATATCAAATAAATTACTTGATGAAACTGCCTGCATTAGCCTTACTTTTTAAGTCCAATATTGCAGTAAACGATAGTTACTGAAGGTTGAACTACAAAACCTGAGTTGCGGCATGATACGAATCCGTTCTAATGGACTAGTAGATTAAGAAACCACGATTACCTCTGAGTACATATCTAGTCAGTGAACCTTTGAATCAGATCTCTTTGGACTTACCGAACTGAATGATGCTTTTATAAAGCAATCTACTTAAATTGTTATTAAGATAAAATGAAATGCCTTCAAAAATTATTTCTTTCTCATAAAAACACTTATTCCATTCAGTAAGTATTTACTTATACGTCTCAACTTTAATCTGTCTAATTTAATGTAGAACGATAATGGAAATCATAGATGAAGAAAAGCTAAAATCAAAGAGCATACAAAGTAACAGAACATACTGTTTTTGCTGCCTTGTATTTTCAGGCTGTACATAGTTTAAATTCTATCTAAGTCGTTGGAATCATTTCTATAATCAGTACAAATGACTCTACAACGGCTGGATGTACCATAATGCAGCTTAATTTTTTTTTCAAAATACTTCAGTGGTTAGGTGTGATTTCTTTCTTTCATGCTTGTAGACGTTTTGCATCACCCGTTAACGAGTGCTATTCGGCTACACTTATTCTAATAATCCTATTGTGATGTGAGTAAATTGATGCTAGCCATATAATGTCTTTTCAATTTTTCAGTCTTTCTGAGTTTTCAACTGTTTTGAACGATTTTGTTGCGAAATTTCTTATGCTATTTAGAATTAAAAAACGCACTAAATGGTGGGTTCAAATTTACTGTTTTCATTTTCGCGAAGTTATGTCAGTATTTTATCTCTGCCTACTTGAATAGATAGAACGGAGGCGGTCAATTACAATTTGAATTTCTATAGGTAGTTGGTCTTATTTAATTTTCAAAGTTCATGTTTAGAGGAATGCAAGAATCATATTAGATGTTATGTCTGACTATTCTGAAGTTGTTTCATCCATTTTGTTTACGTAGTTGTTTCAGGATCTGCTACACGGAGTGAAAACACCTTGTGATTACTTCTCTGTTCACTTCTATATTTCGTGATATAGAATACAGCCTACTCGCTTTTGTTCACACACTGTGATGTTGATAGCACAAACAGGCTACAAACAATTTTTGATTATGTAGCCTCTTTATTATTTGTGTCGGGTTGAGAAAATGAAACGGAATTCTGAAAAGCACGGTTCTTGGCTAACACTATATGATATAGTTCTTTAATAGCATTATGGTCAGACTGAATTCCAACCAAAATGCACATGTCAGCAGAAGAATGAAAAAGAACTTTCCCCCAATAACTTCGTAAACATTTTTGCTAATTCTTAATGCATTTTCATTTAGCCTAGATTCCCCAATAGTCAACAGAATCAGGTTGTTTACTCTTCGAGAAAAATAGTTATTATTATTATTATCTGACATTTTAAATAATTTAGCATCAATGTTGTGCTGCACAATTGTTAAAGTAAAGTGGAAACTGCAAAATTCTAATATGGTGAGTACTTTGCTGAAGAGACTCATAAACATAGTTTCAAAACGTATAAGTTAAATACTGAAAAACACAGCATGGGTATTCAACTAAACTAGTGCACAGTATTGATTGGAGGTTTTCACAGTAAAAATATACACTAATAGAAATCATATCATAGCACAACAAATATATTTTTTATACTTTGAGGTCATGCACTTTATTCAATGTAGGCAGCATGTGAGTTAATTCCAGTTAAAACAGTGTAGTACTGTGATGTTTTTCTATCTTTATTTCTGATAAGCGTGTTTTGTATACAATCACATACTGAGGGAATGTAGTAGTTCTGATGACTAGTTCTATCCCGCCTAATGATATAATTCAATAAAACTTCATCTCATTGGTAAATTTCGGGATTTCCATAGCTATGTACTTTGCATTCTGTAACAGAACACATTCAGCTCTGTCGATCACTAACATTTGCATGGCTTTTGTTCAATAAACACTTAAGTAATGCAGCAATAACCTTACTGGTGTGAGTAATTTTTAGAAAACATTTTAACACCTTTTGTTATGAGTTGATACATGGGTATCACCATTCTACAGATTAATAAGTTAAAAATTTCCTATAAAACTAAGTTAAATTTTGGAAAATAAATAACATGTTTTGTTGTTAAAGGAACATGAATTCTGAATCATGAGATTTGCAATTAAAACCGAAGCACAGAAATAAAAATTCTGGAAATATCCATGTAGTGACAGCTAAAAATAACCTTGTGAACTTTCTTAAAAATATCAGACAGTCACACTAGTTACTAGTGTCAAATCAAAATATCCAATACAGTCCTACAGGAGGTCAATCGTGAGCCCGAATAGCTCAGTGGTAACGTCTCTGACTGCAGCACTGGGTGACGCGGGTTCGAATCTAAGAAGGGTCATGAGTTAATTCAAGGCTGCAGATACTCCTTGCTACTGAGTGCTGACTAGCACGAAACCTAGGTCCAAGGCTTCCTGTGGCCGATTGCCTCCAACCATCTATTATCATCAAATCAATGTGCACCGTGATGCCGAGCTACCTTGAATGGTGGCCACATTACAACCTGACTTATAGAATTCAGTTTGACTAGACATATCACACTAGTTACTAGTGTCCAATCAAAATATCACACAGTCTATCAAAATGAACTGTAAAACTTCTATATTCTTCTATATTCTATGTATTTTTCTAACGCGAAACCAAGGGAGAGAATACTGTAGATACTTTGGCGATACATTTCAAGTAAAAATGGTGTTTGGTAAGTATCTGTTTTATATGTAGTCATATATTCTACATTAAACTGAAATTTTTGAGTTTTTCCGTTTACTAAAGAAATAAGTTCTTCACTATTTGGTTTTCTAATTCACAATTATTAATATTTCTTTGTTTTTCTTCTGTATTTTCTTCAAATTATGATTTGTGATAAATAAAAAGGATCTACTTTAATTGGGCGATTAAAAGTCTGCAAGTACAAGCTCTACTCTAATACGAAAGTATAAGTTGGTTGCGTCACATGATGATTTGTGGATAAATCGATAATAGATACTGAAGTGTTAACAAATACAAGCCCATTTAGAAGTCTACAGATTGAGCAGATGAAAAATAAAAGTGAGTGTAGTTCGACACATTGTCCCCTAAATCTGATTATTTTATTTCCTAATTTTCAATGCGGTAACTGATAAAATGACTTCAGGATGTTTCAGACCCATTATGTTTATGATCTAACACGAAGGATAGTTGTTTGTTTGTTTTCTCAGCATGCGATCCGTTTCCTATTTGTTAATATGTTCCTGAGGTTACAAATATCCTTCCTCACTGTCCAGTGTAACTGAGGTGTAAAGGGTCTTAGCTTCTACTTTTCTTTAATATGCTGTAATTTTACTGTTAGGGTATTGAATATTTGTGTGTTGGGGTTGTGGGCTGAGTATTTTCCATAGAAAATGACCTTTGTCGAGAAATGTAGTGAAAATAGGCTCCTCTGAGGGATAGTAAAGTTTTACCTTTTAAATACATTGTCTGCATCCTTTGAAAGTTGAAATGTTTTGTTTTCTACTTTGTTGACGCGAGATAGTTATCGAACTAATTTGATTGTAATGTAAGTGATTTCCCTGGAGAGCAAATACTTATTTTTGAAAATATCGAAATTTCGTAATGGTAGGATTGGATTTAAATGAAACTTTCTGTTTTTGGGTGGCTGAAAGATCTAAGAAAAATTATGCGTACTGATTTATGATTACTGCTCATTGCAGAAAGATGTGATGTATCCTTTAAAATATTAATGTATGGAGAAATATTTTAGACCAGTAGCCGTCGTGGCCGTTAAGATGACTCTACTACCCTCTTAAGGTTCCACTAGCATTCATTTTTACATTTGTGCTAAGGAGGAAAAATGAATGTTACTTGTTAGTTGAAAACATGATAATCTGGCTTTATAAACAGATGGACAGTCAGGAAATAACAGTATTGAAGCCTTGTAAAATGTCAAATGATCCAGTTACTAAGGCAAGTGATGCAGTAATGAGATAACTGAGAGAAAGTAAATTAAAGTTAGTTCACGCCACAGAAATTCCATCAGTTTGATTACTTGATATCTTCTGCATGTGGAAGATTTGCTTGCATTATCTTCAGTAGAGTTTGCTGGAAACTTTGTAGTACTTTTAAGGTTTTCAAGTTTGTTTTTTCTTCAATTCAAAAATGTAAAAGAATAAGCATATCCATATGTCTAATTTATGCTATTCATCTAAATTTCAGAACTTCAAATCCATTGTTGATTCTGCCTTCTAACTTAATTATTTTATCACAGGGAACAATTTTTAAAATAATAATCCAAGGTGTTTTCATGCCACAAATTTTACCACCCTAACAAACAGACTGTCATTACGCTACTTGCATGTTATCTCATACTACATTCTGTTGCAAGATGGGTTGGCACACGGCTTGTCAAATGTGTATTCCATTTACTGTTGCCAGCAGCAACATAAAATGAAACAGTAATTATTTACCTTCAAAGGTGTGCATGGAGTAATGTCGGTACAAAGTTCGGGCTTTGTGGATCAGACCAAGTATAAGTATAATTTATATTTTTGCATGGATTAACTGTCAGAAAATCTTAAATTATTTATTTCAAATTCTAGATAACGATTTTATTTAGATTAAATATGATAATGTGTGACCTCATTTGCTAACTTAACTTTCTTGAAAGTACCGATAACTAAATATGTATTTTAAAATGTTTAGTTAGTTAAGATTGCATAGGGGGACGATATCTTTCCAAGAAGATGTTAATGATTGTAGGGGACCAAAGAAGTTCATCAAGTCAATTGAACCTCAGCCGTTTCACTGTCAACTGTCACTTACAGTTGAATCCCGGCAGAAAACAGTAATAATTCGATAAAATTGCAGTCTTTCGGCTCGAGCCAGGGCGACTTTCGGCTAGATTGGATGACAAATATCAGCGAAAACACAGAGACCAGTCAGCATACATAGAGCACTGCAGCAAGACCAGGTCAGCATGTTATTTAGGGGATTCAAACACTTTGCTGGTACTCTGATGGTAAACGATACAGTTTTGGGATAAAATGTCGTCATTGACAGTGAATGATTACTGTTAATGCCTTCAGGCTAGCCGTGATATTAGAATGAGAATGTTGATGGTTATTAAATATGCACCGTACTCAAACACAAGTGTTCATTCTGTAGCTGTGTAAGTACTGGTTCTACTAGAGCCAGAGACAAATAAAAACAATAAATTGATCGTCCATATGCGAGATTTATTTCAGTAATAGAAAAATGGGCTGATGGTTATCGCTTGACAGTAGGATTTGTTTACGTACTGTCGAACTTTATATGACCGCGTTTAGATGGCGTGGACGCCTGATTACTTCCTTTCAGCTTAAGGAGTAAGATTAACCACCGAACGCCAGTGTCTAACGGTGAATGATGAATGCTGTAAACTCATGATTTTCGGTAATTATTAACACCTACAGTATGTTCCGTGTTCAAAGGAAGAAGCTCAATGTGGTGATTGACAATTTCTATCTCTGTATTGTTTCAATACTTACTGTTGACTGTTAATATGTTTCTTATATGAATTGAATAATAATTCCGCTAAATACAAATTCCTGAATTCCGCCCTCTCCGTGTTTTGTTTGGATTCTTGTAATTCGGTCATCTCGAAATACTAATACTACGATTAAAAATAATTACAACAAGTCGGCGTCGCGATGGAACTAAATAACCTTGGAAAATTTCCTATAAATGGTTCACCGCGGGAGATTGCTGATTACCTTGAATGCTTTGATGCATGGTGCATTTCAAAGAACGTTCGGGATGACAAAATACCAGCACATTTCATCACTGCTATTGGGCTAGATACGTATAGTCTAGTAAAGACTCTGTCATTTCCAGAAAAACCAATTTCTCTGCCATATTATAAACTACGTGAACTTCTAATAAATCACTTTCATATAACCATTTTTGAGACCAGAGAGAGGGCTCATTTCAATGAAATGGTTCGTGCTCCCAATGAGAAGATTAGAGACTTCATTCCTCAACTTCAAATACAAGCTTCAAAGTGCAACTTTGGAGATCAGCTGCATACTCAACTACGTGATCGTCTAATTGCTGGAATCAATATTCCTAAGTTAGAGGAAGAGTTAATTCAGATTCCTTCTTGTACCTTTCAAACTGCTAAAGATTTATGTATTACATATGAAGATGTCAACAGTGAATACTCTGCTCCCACTACGTCAGTATCTGATGTCTTGTTGTCCAAAGTCGAAAATACAAGTGGTCATGGAAAGCAATCCAAACCGTCGTCCACAGGTAACAGAATGCAGCCAGAGATCAGAAACATTAAACCGTGTTTATCCTGTGGAAAGTTACATCTACGAAGCACTTGCCGTTTTCGGGGTGCTAAGTGCCATAAATGTGGTAAAGTTGGACACATCAAGACTGTTTGCAGTAGTTCGAATACTTATGTTGCTCAACATTCTTATAATTCTCCCAATCTGTCTAGCAAAATGGAGTCAATGTGTCTTTCAACTTTTCAAAATACTCAAGCTAATCCAATGAAAACCTCCACTACAAGTTCAGCAACTCAAGCGTCAACTATTTTCAAAAATGAGGTAGCCGAGTTACAATGCGAACTGTCGGAAACACGAAAAAAACTGAATGAGATGAGAGAGCAACTGATTAAAATGGAGGAATTGTTGCATATGCATAGACTACGTCTGTTGAATGCAGAACATACAAGTACCCGTGAAAGTCCTGCAAAACTATTCAAATCTCGAATTCTCAAAAAGTATCTGATGTCCACGACTTCTGATGTACATTATTACAAAGGGAAAGACTATAGACCTTCTGTTGGAATTATACTACAAAAAATGGGAAATCGAGTGGTGAAGATATTAGACATCAAAGATCACTCGGTTCATAACAGACACCTGGACAAAGTGACAATAAATGAAGTAGATCGTTCCAATTATAATATTAATAATTCCGCTACTGATCCTGATTTTGTAGATAATTCAGAAATAAGTCCAGATAACAGTGATGAAGATAATATCACAGAATCAGTTAGAAGGTCGCAGCCCCTTGCAAGCAAACCGAGATATCGTTATAAATACGCAAGGAGATATTCGACGTGTGGCGGATGTGGTGATTGACAATTTCTATCTCTGCATTATTTAAATACTTACTGTTGACTGTTAATATGTTTCTTATATGAATTGAATAATAATTCCGCTAAATACAAATTCCTGAATTCCGCCCTCTCTGTGTTTTGTTTGGATTCTTGTAATTCGGTCATCTCGAAATACTAATATTACGATTACAACAAATTACCACATTTTATTTTATTTTTCTTCATTTTTTATTTTTTATTACAGCTTGCAGGACACACCACTT
This sequence comes from Trichobilharzia regenti, assembly GCA_944472135.2. Lineage (NCBI taxonomy): Eukaryota > Metazoa > Platyhelminthes > Trematoda > Strigeidida > Schistosomatidae > Trichobilharzia > Trichobilharzia regenti. Next base: position 129,363,423 of record OX235262.1, on the reverse strand, counting down.
TTAAGGGCATGAATATGTATTATTTAAATTACATGGATTTGTTTTATGGTAGAATTACATGGCCCCTGTCTTCTAGTCTTTAGTTTGTGGGAACATTCCGATAACTAGTGATTCAATGGACCACATCAAGAAATATAGAGATATTAACTTTGCATAAACAAAATCCGAATTGTTTTGAATGGATTACAGATACTTGGGGAAAAAATAAGGCTTGCGGTCATTTGCCCCAAACAACAATGGAATCCATCTTATAATAATATTTTCTCACTTTATGCACATGATGGACGCCAGTTGACAGGCATCATCGATATGATAATAACGTATGCATGAAATAAGCATGTTTACAATTTCTCACCGACGCAGGATATATTCAAGGAAAGGTAATAAACAATGACAGTAAGCACATCTTACATAAGTTAAAACAATTTATATGAAGTAATCTTAGGCACCATTATTGTTTGAATGACCTTAGCGCGCGCTCCTTGAATACGACGTGCTTTTTCCTCTCTAACCAGAAAATACCAATTTTGTGAATTATCCGTTTGGGAAACCTGATCTTCCTAGCCGGTGAATTAAATTCAACCATTACTTATATAATAAATCTTTGTGTGTTAAGTCCAGCTGTCTCGAACTACTGCCAAAGCATCTTCCTAACTCCTTCAGATAAACAAGACTTCTTGGTCTACCACGTGATTGCTGTGAAGCCGGTCATCCAGAAAGTACTGGGTAAAGTCGAAAATCTTTCTTTTCCTTGCCTTGTACGTATTCAGTCTTATTCTTGTTGTCAATGTAGTTAAAGATTGAACGATCAATTCATGGTTGTTTGCTCAAAACCAACTTCCCCAATTTTCACGGAGGCATCAATACGACAGTCATCGTCTCATCGGTCGCTGTTCAGAAAGAAGTCAGTAGAAAACTGTCAGAAGTAATATTGTGATTTATTATTGTAATATTTGTTCACAGACCTTAGTTATACATTATTTATATGTTGGTGTAACAATAAAGAATCCTCGAGTCACCAATCGGTGTTTTGGTTTTTTCGTCCGTTATAACTAAGCGTTTCTGAAAACTGCAAGGAACAGCGTGGGCCCGAGCGTAGCAAGAGCTGGGCATTGACGGTTTATGAGACGTGACTGACAGTTTCTGATGGTAGAAACAGACTCTGGCGGATTCAGACAGTTGGTGAAAGTTTGGATAGACACCACTCATCTTTCCTGGTGCCGGTCAAGTCCTCTTTGAACAAGCAATATCTGGAACATTTTGGAATTGGGCCAAGTTCAACAATGCCTGGGTCAAAGAAGGGACAGAGTGTCTTGGATGCAAACAGGAAAGTAAGTCATGGTGACTTGTCTGTTAATTGTAACGATGTGTCTGATGTTAAGCATGACATGGTTGATGTTACTGTTTCGCCGTTCAGGGATAATAGGAACATCAAACTCCCTAAATTTGAACCACGGTGTTTCGATGGAAACCCGGCTGATTATTTACAATTTGTAAAGGAGTTTGAGATCATGTTGAGTAGTTTTCTATTAAGTGATGAATTGAAATTGATGTATTTGATGAGGTATTGCACTGGAGATGCTGCAAGAGCTATACAGTGCTGTAAGTTTATGAAGCCAAAAGAGGGCTACGATGAGGCTATGAGCATATTACGTCAAAGGTTTGGAAGACCTTCAATGATTGTAAGGAACGTATACGAAGCTGTCAAAGGTAACGGCAGTCAACTTCAAGATGACTCCAAGGCACCTACTGGGTTTTTAGATAATCTTATGACTTATAAGAATACCTTGATTTCGATGAATTGCATGAGTGACCTCAACTCGAGTTTTATACTAGAAGTAATAGCGAGACGCCTACCTACTCGGTTGCAAAGGAAGTGGGTAAAAATAAGCTCTCGTATAGAGGAGGAGGGTATCGAGTCAAGGTTTGATGATATTCTGAGACTGGTGAATGACAGTGTCAACCAGGCGATGGGCAAATTCGCCAGCATTTTGCATTTTAAGGTAGAACCTAAGGAACCAGTGAATATAAGGAAGGCAGTTGTGGTGAAATCTCAAGACACAACGAGAAAAGATGAGTGTATTGTTTGCCATAACATGCATCAATTGAGTGATTGCAATCGCTTTATCGCTATGTCACCCGTAGAAAGGTTAAAAATGGAAAAGCAGAAGCGGCTGTGTTTCAGTTGTTTAAAGATTGGGCATACAAAGTGGAATTGTAAGGCGACAAACAAGGGAAGTAGTGGTTTAACGGATATGCACCCACTTCTGAGGACAGTGAACGAACCTGGGAGTTCGGTTAATTGTAATAGTATCTCTAGACCCCTTGACACCCCACAAGTTTTCTTATGGGTATTACCAGTTAAGGTGAAAGGACCGAAATCTTCAGTAGAGACTTATTCATTGTTGGATAATGGTTCAGACGTTACATTGATAGATGCTGAACTGGCTGGTTGCTTGGGTATTAAAGGCCCAAAGCAACCCTTGGTTGTAAATACTTTCAATTCTGCGAAAACAGTAGTATGTGAGCGAGTGTCATTTCAGTTAGAATCCTTGGCTACTGGGGAGACCGTGGAAGTGGATACTGCTTACACTACCCCCAGTATGAAACTTGGCGGGGCTATAGTACCTAGTCGTGAAACGGTTGTCGGTAAGCCACACCTGTGTGACATACCTCTTCCAACAGTGCAAGATGGAAGAGTGAGAGTACTCATTGGATGTAGTGTGCCAGAAGCTCACAAGGTATTAGAAGAGAGATTTGGAGGTAGAGATGATCTGTTTGCGACGAAAACACCACTGGGATGGACAGTGAGAGGACCTATACCCATAGTCCACATATCATCATTAGTTGCAAACGATGGGGACAAACTAGAAACTATGATTAAAAATATGTATGACAAGGAGTTTTGTGACTGCGGTGTCCCAGGAAAGGGTCGTTCTGTAGAAGACTTAAAAGCAGTTAAAATAGCCGAGGAGTCTTGTAAATACGAAAACGGGCGTTTCAGCGTTGGCCTACCATGGAGATTCAAAGATAGACAGTTGGTTTGTAATAGGAAAGTTGCTCTTAAGAGACTAATGGGTTTACAGAAGAAATTTCTGTCAGATGCAGAACTCTGGACCAAATATAAGGATGTCGCCGATAAACATATAATGAAGGGTTACGTTGAAAGACTAGTTGATCAGAGAGAGCCAGAGAAGTGGTATTTGCCCCATCATCCCGTCTTTAACCCGAGGAAGCCAGGTAAACTCCGTGTAGTGTTTGATTGTTCTGCGAAACATGAAGGAGTCTCTTTAATGATAATCTGTATAGTGGCCCAGATTGCGTGAGCTCATTAGTGGTGTAACAACAGAAGACAAGGGCTGGCAACAGATCGTTTTATTACGAAAATCAACACGTATTTATATATATTTTATGTGCATTAATAAGGCTTATGCAAGCAGAAAAAGGCAGTCTTCTGATTGGTTGTTTCTCGGAAGTTAAGCAGACAAACACAGTCTTATGATTGGTTGTTTTCGATATTTCTCGGAAAGTAGAGCCATCTATCTGCGAATCATATTTGTCCACATTTAAGTTTGCTGTGATTGGTTGTTGAAACAGCCTTGTTCATATTTTCTCACGGCCAATATTAGTGACCTAGACATTAACGTAGATTAGTGCCAACCAATCGGCTAGCAGCCTGCTCTCACCACACTCGTCCCCCCGTCAAATAGCTTCGTGCGCAGACGTTCCGACCTTCTGGGTGCTACATCCTCTAGTTGAGGATTGTTACTGACCGGCTTGTCCCACTGTACCCATCTTTGGAGCTGACTGGCGTTAACTCGTTTCTGTTTATCACCTCTTCGGATGGTATATACTTGACCCCGTCTTTTTGTGATTGTGTATGGTCCTTCCCACTTTGGAAGGAGTTTCCGTGAACCTAGCCCGCCTCCAACTGTATATCTCCTGTCTCTACACTTCACTTGGTCCCCGACTGCAAAGGTAATGCACTGCGTCCTTTCTTTCATCTGAGACTTCGTGACATCACTGCGCTGCTTCCGTATTACATTCTTGACTGCCTCTTTCCTCTCTGCTTTTAATTTCGTCGTACTCCACTTTTGGTGCATGGGCCAGGTCTCATTGTGTACCGGTAATCGTGGTTTTCTACCATACATCAGTTGGAAGGGTGACTTCTTCGTTGTTTCCTGAGTGGTAGCCCGATGTGTTAGTAAAATCAGTGGAAGCTCCGTTTCCCAGTTCCCGCCCTTCGAGGCCAGCCACTCCTTCAGTGTACGGTTGTTTCTCTCCGTTAGGCCATTCGTTTGTGGATGGTATGGGGTCGTTCTGATCCTCTTGATGCCCAGCTGTTGCAAACGGGAAGTAAACTCTTCACTCTCGAAACAGGGACCTTGGTCTGTCAGTATTGTCTTCGGTACGCCGTGGTCTGCAACAATGTGTCTAACTACTGCATCTGTCACGGTTCTTGCACGTTGGTCTGGGATTGCTACGGCGTCTACCCATCGTGTCGCGTGTTCCGTCATCACCAAGAGGTACTGATTACCATTGGATGTCTGAGGAAATGGACCCATGACATCTACGGACCACAAGTCACCTATCGCGGTAACTGGAATCGACTGAAGTGGTGGTCGTATATACCGGTCACCTTTCATCAGCTGGCACCGTGGACATCCAAGTACGTATCTTGCTACGTCTTCTCTCATACCTGGCCAGTACATACTTTGTCTTAGGAGGTCGGTCGTTCTGGCCACGCCTGTATGCGCTAGCTGGTGACATTCTTCTATCATGTCGTGGCGCGACGATTGAGGTATGACAGCCAGCCAGCTTCCGTCGTTCTCTCGCCAGGTCAGAGTCCCGTAGGCATTCACTCTGAGTCGATCCCTCTGTCTGAGTAGTGTGGTTAGCTCCTTACTCGCCGTAGTTTGATCCACTTCTATTCCGTTGGTGATCACCTGTATTACTGTATTCAGCGTATCGTCCAACCTCTGCCTACGTGCAAGTCTTAGTGGGTCTTGTTCTACTGCATGCACTCCGTAAGCGACCTCGGGCAACTCAGACTCATCTTCTGGTCTCGATAACAAATCTGCCAAGACATTTTCACTTCCAGGAACGTGTGAGATCGTAAAATCGTACTCCTGAAGACGCAACATCCACCGTGACAACTTCCCCCGTGGGTCTCTCGCTGTCTTCAAAAATTGTAGCGGCTTATGATCAGTTTCGATGTGGAACCGCCGGCCGAGTAAATAAGGTCTCCATTTGTCGACTGCCCATACCATTGCTAAACATTCTTTCTCTATCGTTGAATACTTTCTCTCTGTGAGGGTCAAAACCCTACTGGCATACTCAACGATTCCCTCGTCCTGTCTTAGGACCGCACCTATAGCGTAGTCACTGGCATCTGTGCACACTGTGAACTGTCTTCCTGGCACAGGTAGTTTTAGCGTCATTTGTTGGTGGTCGAGCAGCTGTTTAATTCTGTCGAATGTCCTCTGCGATTCTTCCGACCAAACAAACTTTGGCTCACCTAGTAGCCTGTATAGAGGGGCTGCTATCTCATTGAAGTTCTTCACGAAGCGACTATAAAACGCTGCTCTACCCAAGAATTGTCTCAGTTTTCTCTTTGAATTCGGGGCTGGAATCGTTTTAATCGTCAAAATTTTCTCCGGCAGTGGTTTAATCTCACCATTTCCCACTTTATGTCCCAACAGAGTAACATTCTTTTTGGCTATCTGAGACTTGGTTTTGTTGACGCGTAGTCCAAACTCTTCGATGCGTCGCAGCACGGCTTCTACATGGTTGACGTGATCGTTTTCGTTTTGACTGTATATGACGAGATCATCACCATAAACCTCCACGTTTTTCAAGTTCTAAGTAATAGCTTCATCAGTCGTCTGAACGTAAACGGTGCACCTGCTAGTCCAAACGGCATGCGTTTAAATCGATATTGTGTCTGACCCACGATGAAAGCCGTCTTATCTCTATCACCTTGTTTTATCGGTATCTGCCAGTATCCTGAGCGAAGATCGAGAACCGAAAACACATTCGCACCTTGTAGGCGATCTAAAGTTTCTACCACTGTTGGCATGGCACACGGTCTTAACTCTGTCATACTGTTTAACTGTCGAAAATCAACACAGAATCTATACTTCCCATTCGCTTTTTTTACTAACAGCACTGGAGAGTTGTACGGGCTATCAGCTTCCTCAATAATATCATCTTTTAACATCTCTTGCACTTGTCGCTCCACTTCGCCTTCCAGATGACATGGAACTCTTCGCGTTAAAAATGACCTTACTTTCGGATCACTTAACGGAATTTCATGATTCACCTTATCGCAATAACCGTATGGGTCCCCATCTCCAGTGAACAGATGATCGTATTTATTAATTAACTCTGTCACATTGTGTACCGTCGACAGCTTAATCGCTGCTATCTCGCTGGTCTCATACATGTTGATATGCCCGTATTTCGTGATCACCACGTTCGCTTGCGTGTCGATTATTGCACCAATCTCACGCAGAAAATCCGCTCCTAATATCGTTCGCTGTAGTTCGGGTACAACAATGAAAGGAAACGTCACCTCGCAGCCACCAACAACGACCGTACAGTTCGATCTACCCGTGATACGCAACACATACCCGCCTACTGTTTGTACTGTCAATGAACACGGACTAACACTCTTACATAAATTCTTATCTATTAACGACACGGCCGCCCCTGTATCTATCAAACATACTACTTCTCGATCATTCACTCGCAACTTCGAATACAGAGCCCTTTCTCAATAGCCCCCACTAAATCTAGGTTCATACGAAAGAAAGAACAAGCATTATACCGTCTGAAATTTTTTCTTTTTCGCCTTTCTGGGCAGTATCTTCTCCAGTGTCCCGGCTTACCGCATTCAAAACACCGGTCTTTTCTATCAGCCAACTTTAACGCCGCCACTTCCCGCTGCAATGCTTCAATTTTCTGCTCATATTCGTTTGGTTTTGGTTGGTCTATAGCGGCTACCGTTGTGCTCAGCAGCTGTCTGGTCACCTTCGCCAGCTCACTAATATCCATCGGCTGCGTTGCGTTAACCAGTTGTAATCGCTGAGAAATGTGGTCTGGGACACTCTCGATGAATTGGGAAGACAGTAACTGCGCTTCTGATTCTTCATCTAAAGTGGGAAGCGCGCGTCGAAGTAGATTAGTCAGTTTCACCGCCAACACTAGCGGGTCTCCATCAGGTCCAAGCTTCATTGACCGGAACTGCTGCATTGCTAGCTGTCTGTCTGTTTCGCTGTCAAACTCGGACACTAGTCGTTCAACCAATTTCTTCCAAGACGCTGTGCCATTTGACCTGTCTACGCTGTCATATGCAGCCTTCGCTCGGCCTCTCAACAGCGTCCCCAGGACAACTGCCTTCGCCGCCTGCTCCTTGACACCCACCAGCTCAGCAACGGCCTCGAAGTCACGTAAGAAGCTCCGTATGTCTCCTTCTTCAAACGCAGCTGGCCACGGGATCTTCATCTTTTTGGAGGCAGCGACACCAAATGTAACAACAGAAGACAAGGGCTGGCAACAGATCGTTTTATTACGAAAATCAACACGTATTTATATATATTTTATGTGCATTAATAAGGCTTATGCAAGCAGAAAAAGGCAGTCTTCTGATTGGTTGTTTCTCGGAAGTTAAGCAGACAAACACAGTCTTATGATTGGTTGTTTTCGATATTTCTCGGAAAGTAGAGCCATCTATCTGCGAATCATATTTGTCCACATTTAAGTTTGCTGTGATTGGTTGTTGAAACAGCCTTGTTCATATTTTCTCACGGCCAATATTAGTGACCTAGACATTAACGTAGATTAGTGTCAACCAATCGGCTAGCAGCCTGCTCTCACCACAGTGGGACTGCTATTAAGATTCAGAAAGTTTACAGTTGCTGTCGCGGCGGATATTGAGGAAATGTTCCTACAGGTGAAAGTGCCAGAGAGTGACAGAGATCACTTGAGGTATTTGTGGTTTGATGACGGTCCTTGTGGTAAGGTGTCAGAATATAGGATGACAGTCCATCAATTTGGTGCCACATCCTCCCCGTTTTGTGCTAATTTTGCTCTACGAAAGGCAGTGTCCACATTCGGTTCTAATGATTTGCTGGATATCATCGATTGTTGCTTCTACGTGGGTGACTGTTTAGCCTCCTTTAATGATGATACGTCTGCAGTTAGATTTGCAACAAGCATCACTGAAGTGTTAGCTTAGGCCGGTGTCAATGGAGCTGAAGTTTGAACGATCAATTCATGGTTGTTTGCTCAAAACCAACTTCCCCAATTTTCACGGAGGCATCAATACGACAGTCATCGTCTCATCGGTCGCTGTTCAGAAAGAAGTCAGTAGCAAACCATCAGAAACCTTAATAGGAATATTTTTTATATGTTGGTGTAACAATAAAGAATCCTCGAGTCACCAATCGGTCTTTTGGTTTTTTCGTCCGTTATAACTAAGCGTTTCTGAAAACTGCAAGGAACAGCGTGGGCCCGAGCGTAGCAAGAGCTGGGCATTGACGGTTTATGAGACGTGACTGACAGTTTCTGATGGTAGAAACAGACTCTGGCGGATTCAGACAGTTGGTGAAAGTTTGGATAGACACCACTCATCTTTCCTGGTGCCGGTCAAGTCCTCTTTGAACAAGCAATATCTGGAACATTTTGGAATTGGGCCAAGCTCAACAATGCCTGGGTCAAAGAAGGGACAGAGTGTCTTGGATGCAAACAGGAAAGTAAGTCATGGTGACTTGTCTGTTAATTGTAACGATGTGTCTGATGTTAAGCATGACATGGTTGATGTTACTGTTTCGCCGTTCAGGGATAATAGGAACATCAAACTCCCTAAGTTTGAACCACGGTGTTTCGATGGAAACCCGGCTGATTATTTACAATTTGTAAAGGAGTTTGAGATCATGTTGAGTAGTTTTCTATTAACTGATGAATTGAAATTGATGTATTTGATGAGGTATTACACTGGAGATGCTGCAAGAGCTATACAGTGTTGTAAGTTTATGAAGCCAAAAGAGGGCTACGATGAGGCTATGAGCATATTACGTCAAAGGTTTGGAAGACCTTCGATGATTGTAGGGAAATTATTCGAGGCTGTTAAGGGTAATGGTGGTCATTTACAGGATGACTCCCAGGCACTCACTGAGTTTTTAGATAATTTGCTAATTTACAAGAATGGAATGATTTCGATGAATTGCATGAGTGACCTCAACTCGAGTTTTATACTAGAAGTAATAGCGAGACGCCTACCTACTCGACTGCAAAGGAAGTGGGTGAAGATAAGCTCCCGTATGGAGGATGAGGGCGTCGAGCCGAAATTTGATGATATCCTGAAACTAGTGAAAGATAGTGTCAATCAATCTATGAGCAAGTTTGCCAGTATATTGCATCTCACCCCTAGAATAGAGCAGTCTGAGGGTAAAACGCACTCATTGATGACGAATAGGCCTCAGAGAGGTGAATATCGAGAAGGCTCCATGATGTCTAGTAATGCATATAGACCTAGTGAGTGTAACAGGTTTCGTAGTACATCCTCAACAGATGAGTTACAAGATGCAAGACAAACACGGTTGTGTTTCACACGTTTGCAAGAGGTGCATACAAAGGTGAACTGTGAACCAGTGAGCAAGTTCAGTGATAAGCTAAATGTAAACTCCAGGCCTGACTCCGAATTGTGTGACGATAACGGTTTGGTCAGGAAGTCTGTAGTTGCAACTGGTAAGCCATTGTTGAATAGAGTGTCACAGAATAGTTATTGCTTCAGAGTTCGGTTATGACCCTACAAGTTTACAAGGTATTACTAGTCAGAGTGAAGTTATAAATCCTTTTAGGATATGCGAGGACGAACCAAAATTGTCCACTTCTGTTAATAAAGAGTTTGAAAATGATGAACTTGACGGTAAAGTGAATATTCGTGATAATGATCATGATACTTCACAGTTGTCTTTCGTTGATCATGATGAGATGAGGGATATGCCTACTACTGCTAAGTTGAACAAAGTTTCTGTACAACTTGAACGTGAAGTAGAAATAAATGCAGATTCAGTTGCAGAAGGCACGCATACTTGTGAGATCGTCAGTGTGATTGATCAGCATGTAGCCCACCTATCATCAGATGCCAGTGCTAAGCCTGAGCTGATAGTAAAAGACGGCAGTGGTGGTGGTCTTGCAGGTAGACAACTTTCTGAAAGTCGAGCAACAACAGATTTGATCCACCGCTAACTTCATCAACTGGTATCAATCAGTCGTCGTTGGTGCCGTCATCCACAATGAAAAAGACGCCCATCAACTCAAGTATCTTGTGCAATGACTATGCTAGTATCAGTTCGTTTGAAAGGACGAATATCAATGGTCAGTTTAGTGAGGATAAGCCAGGTGTAAACGAGAGAGTAATTGTTAAATTGACGTGCACGAACAAAGGCATTTCTAGTTTCAAGTTACTAATTGAATGTTATTATCTTTGGTGTAAATTACTATGTTTCTACACTAGGTTGACGAGATATGTCGTGTGTTTGTTAATTAAAATAATAATAATTTTTCCTTCACGTTCCCAGTGGAACATAGGGCTCCAAGCTAGTGGCTTGAAGTTTCTGTAGCAGTGTTTAATTTTTACAGGATGGGGTTGCTAACCTCATGCCCAACCTTTCCTCTTTACCAGGATGATTTCTGGCTCAGTGAGGTAAAGGAGTGCGCCGGCCGGGGATCGAAATCCGGACCATATGCATGATCGGCGAGCGTCCTAACCACTATACCACCGACGCACCGTGTGTTTGTTGGTCATCTATATTCTACGATACAATGACATAAGCGTGTTATCGTTCAGATTTGAGGATATAGCTCATAGAAGGAAGTTAGCAAATGAACTCTGCGACGATTTTCCAACCTAGAGCGTCAACCTGAGAAGGAATGTAGGCGTACTGCTGTAAGTCCTACAGTTCTTCAAGGGTAGTTTGTCGTGCCAGAATCCACAACATTTGATGTAGTGATTGTACATATGTTTGTGTTAAATAGTTGTGTGAGTTCCAATTATTGTAATTGTTGGTTAATCTTGTTTGTGTCCGGACATTCCACAACTTACAATCGTCAACCTGAGAAGGGTTGTAGGCGTACTGGTGTAAGTCCTGCGATTCTTCAAAGGAATTCCATCAAGACATGATCCGCGAGTTTGTTTGTACTGTTTGTATATACGTGTGGTGTGTCATATCAATTGGTGTTTTTTGGATTCATTGTGTTTACTCGTTGTTTTCGTACCTTGTTGTTATTGCATAATTTTGTTAAAATTTTCGTCGTGATTACTTCTGAAGTTGTTTCTTGTCTTCTACATCCATGAATGAATTGATTGATTTTAAGGACAGCAGATGAGGCGTATACGCCGGGGAGGCTAGGCTATTGGTGAGAATGAAATGCACACGGAGATAATTGTTAGCTGCGGTCCGACACGCCGGGGAGAAAGAGTGTAAACGACTGAGGCTCGCATGCGTCACCGCTACTAGAATTGAGGCAGAATGAGTGACAAGCGATTTCAGTGGTAATTGGTAGTGAGTAGATAAGAGGATGTGCGTAGAGTATCATGAGTTGGTGCTATGGTCACGTTGCATTCTGCAAGAGTCATTCTAGCAAGTGGCGATTGTGTTGCAAGATGTCAAGAGGAGGTCTCTGTCTGGAGGCGCAGGTCGTCATTGATGTGTGAGATTGTGCTGTGGGTATGCTTGTGGTTTGTTGGCTCTTCTGTTTGTTCTCCATTTCAGCTCTGTCCGTGTGACCCAGGTTCTCGCAATGGCATCCAAGTCAACGTGTATTGGTCGTGATGGAGAAAAGGGTTGGATCCCATTTTTGCCGGGGAGTGTCAATGGAGTTGAAGATTGAACGATCAATTCATGGTTGTTTGCTCAAAATCAACTTCCCCAATTTTCGCGGAGGCATCAATACGACAGTCATCGTCTCATCGGTCGCTGTTCAGAAAGAAGTCAGTTGAAAACTGTCAGAAGTAATATTTTGATTTATTATTGTAATATTTGTTTACAGACTTTGGTTATACATTATTTATATGTTGGTTTAACAATAAGGAATCCTCGAGTCAACAATTGGTGTTTTCGTTTTTTCGTCCGTTATTACTAAGCGTTTCTGAGAAACTTCAAGGAACAGCGTGGGCCTAAGCGTAGCAAGAGCTGGGCATTAACGGTTTACGAGACGTGGCTGACACTTGTTCTTTCGGATAGATACTGTTGCTCTCTTAGTCGTATATAGCATAATTTATAGTGATTGTTAATATGTTTGTCGAAAGTAGCTTTAGAAAAGCCACTTAAACACCGCACTGTGTAGTCACAATGGCTTCAGCTAGAGAAGGGAAAAACCCAGGGACTTCAACCGCTTCCCGCACACCAATCCTAAAGACTCGTGTAGCTTTCGTCTGCCCTGATACTACGCCTGCATTGCCACAGTCTAGTACTAGAACGGCACAGACAATACCAGAATGACAGGATTCTACATCTGCATCAACTGTAGGACAGTGTGTGAAACACAGCAGACCTAAAAGGAAACGATCAACACGTCATAAGACCTCGGAGGCCTCATCAAGGAAAGGAGATGAACGTCAGGCGTGCAGTATCACAGTTTCTAAAACTGATTCAGCGTTTGAATGCAATTTTTGCAAACGATGGGTGCGCTGCCGTTGTGACAAAGAGGTACCGAAAGCATACGACGAGTTCATGAAAAATAACCCATGCCCATGATTTTGGTACATTTACCCACTTTTTCGCCCCGGCATAGCCCTACAAAGCGTGTCTAATGATAGCAGAAACAACACGTTTTTGTGTCCCAACACAATCTCATGAAGCTCCCTGCCTGCGAACATGACATTGCCAGAACTTGGCGAAGACACTAAGAAGGACACACCAGTCCTACTGACTGGAAATGGCAATTTTCGCAAGGTGAAGATTCTCAAGGTTCCATCCAAATCAGGGGAAGGCAAAATTACAAAAGCACCACTTGCATCTACTAGCAAGCCTGGCAACACAAAAAAGGCTGGCCAGATTCCGATGAAGCCTAATGTTGCTGATGATGCAAAGCAATGCAAGAAGTCGAAGGCCAAGCCTAAGTCTGAGCTTAGTCGGTCTAACTCCCTCATCCTCTTTAACGTACCCGTGAGCAAGGATAGTTTGCTCGAACAATGGGCCCTGTTTGATCAGGAGCAGTGGTCCAACCTGTGCAATAAACTAGGTCTGAACATTAGTTCAGCAAAATTGTGCAGGCTGTACAGGGGTGTCCACACGCCTCAGAGTGAGCCGCCCATAAACTTGAGCAAGAAAACAACCAAACAAAAGAGGTTGCTTCTCCGGTAACAATAACGCGAATAATAATGTGCATAAAAATCTATAAATATCTGTTGTTTTCCTCAATAAACGATCTGTTGCCTGGCCCTTATCTTCTGTAGTTACAGGAGTAGCGCTCCAGTTGAGCAAACCATCGTTCAGAAGCATGTCGATGAAATTCACGCAACCCAAATTTGATTTAACATTAATGTCCTTTTCATGTTCACATACTTTCTCTTTCTGGTATTCTGTTGCTGTGCATAAACTCCTACTTATCTTCTGGTCGAGGTCGAACAACTCTGCATCTAAAATGAAATAAAGATGGATCCCAAACCATTTAGCTCACAACCACTCAAATTCCATGAAAGATTCAATTCTACCATTTGAAGACGCTGGCGAACATGCTGTAAGTGAGTATTCACGATCTAAAATAAAGAAGCAACTGGTTTTCAAACAGTTTTCAACATCTTACTCAACTTACGTGTACAGTCCGCCATGAAGACACAAATGGAGAATTCTGGAATCGACCTCGGCACCATTTGATGCAGTAAATCAACTTAACATGACCTTATCTAGTTTTCGCATCTACGATCAAATTTCTTTCCTGTTATGAAACTACGATAAGACTGCTGAAAAAATGGTATAAATACACCACTGATCTCAACGTAATACATCAATAAGCTTTAAGCCAAGGGTGCTGTTCACAACAAAGTTATATAGGAGAATTGACTTCAAGCTTTATTTTTCCCAGATATTTGTATTACATTCATCTGATGTCTGGGTTTTTTGTTAGTGCGAAGACAATATTTCTATATCTCCTTATGTGTTACACAAACAGACATTATAGCAGACTGTTCCGACTAGCTCCAATGTCAGAAATAACAACCAAACTGTAAATTCATCATATATCAAATTATGTGTGATTTATATAAAATTTATATACAATTGGTATGTTCCTGCATAAACAGGAAAAAATACATATCATTATAGTTACTAGGAAAATTATTTTCACAGAAGTAGCTTTACATGTTTGTCAGATGAGACAGCATAATAAACAAAAATTCTGAACGAAATCATACGAACTAGAGACGATTATAAATCTCATGGAAAATTCCCATTGTAGCATATATAAAATCAAAACAAGTGGTTCGGTGAAGAGACTCTTTTCAACGAATTTATCATCAAGCTGTACAGTCGTATATATATGGTTTTTAAGAAGTTATATCCGGTGAGGGAATTAATTCTTAGGTGTAGGGAGAGTATACAAGTTGAATAGACAAAATGAAAAAAAAATGAAAAATTGGTGGGGCTTAAATATGATTGGGGATTACCATATTTTAGCATAGAGGGATTAAGACCATGAACTTTTTCTGTACACAAAGATCGGGCTTTTCTGTTTCGATAGCCAAAGCTTCAGGAAAACAGATGAGTCGGGTACGTAGGGATTTGGGTAAATTACTCTTTGCCTTGTAGATGACTTTGAAGGCGGAGGCTATAGAGACAGGGTGATCCTTATCGATCAGATGTTTAATGATCGCGCTTCCTATTGCTCCACTTCCACCTTTTTGTAGCCATGCAGGATATATGAATATATCCGTAAAGAACCAAAAACAAGAGAGAGATATAGATTGTAGCCAATTATACGAGACGCAGTGCAAAATGTGAACTAAAAGCGGGCTAAAAAATTTCAGGGAACAAATTAGTGCGACTAGAAATAATACTCACAATTGATGTGTGGCCATCTACCCTGATAGACCCGAGCTCTAGCCACACTAATTGCTGACTCTTGAGCCTGGCTCACCTAACCTGGTGGTGATGATAAGCCACAGTATTCACCACTAAACATTGGATACCGACCCGCACTGTTTAGGTGGACTTGTACAGCTGAAGACTTGCTGCCAAGCATCTACGCCATTTGGTCACGCTGTCGTGTTAAGTTTGGTTGTCCATGCACGACCCTAGCTAGTTAAGAAATCATCCTCGCACTACTATTTTAATCCCGAAGTATACTTTGTATTTACGACGACAAATTTAGCATTCTGCTTTGTCTTTAATCCACGCGGAAGGAATACTATAGAAGTTTTGGGTGTAAGATCTTGCGTTAGTATGCGTCGTACTTTCCGTGAACGTCGACACCCTCAGCCTCTAAAATGTGAGTAGGTTACACAGATAAACAGTCGAACCACAACGTGAATGTCAACATCCCTAGCCTCTTGACATCTTAACTATAGCACGAAATCAAATAACAGTTTGATGAGTGTGGTAAGTAAATTACTTCACCTGACTAGATTATCTCATAAGCCATAGTAATTTAATTCTCCTATATAAAGTCAGTTTTCTGCAGAAATTTCTAGGACTGGACTATCATTACTGCTTCCTCATTTAAGACCCAAGTGTATTGTGGAAAGTTTCACATACAATAAAGCATCAGCTCATAATCTACTGACATGCCTAAGAGAATAACTACATCGGATTACTGCGAAACTAAATAGTATACGAAATGAAATTGAAAAACTCAAACACAAACTTTTATGTATGGTCAATGACAAGCAGGTGCCCAATCGGACAAATGTGTGGACAAAAAAGGGAAATTTATGGGAAAAAGTGGAAAAAAGGGTGTAGTTCATTTCAAAAGGGGAAAAACTCCGATTAAATGGAAGAAAGAGGGGAAACCTTTGGAAATTCTGCCGGTTAAGGGGAAATAATGCGAGTAAAATGGGTACATTCTGCTAAAGGGAAATCGTGACGCTTGAAGAGGAGGGAAAATGTGACAAAAAAGGGGGAAATGTGCGAATTCTTGAAAAAGGGTAAAGTCTTACTATCGCAAAATTTCGACCCCTTTTTCACTTAATGCAATGTCCCAATTTTATCCCCTTTTTTAACAAGATTTTCCCCGTTTTTGTTGGATTGGGTAATTGTTTTTGAAACATCCAAAAAAGATAGAGAATTCGTATCAAGAAAATCAAAAACCACACAAGTCAAAAAATTAACAAACTAATGGAAGAAAAGAACACAATAAGTGAAATTGGCGTCAATGTTCAATCTTCTGTTGACAGAACAAAATGGTTGATCAACCTTTCATCAAAGAACTAAGCTCTATTGAGATAAAAGTACTTGAGAAAGGACCAAATTTCAATGTAACAGTTAGTAAATTTAAACCAGAGGATGTCATTCTTAACGTAGAAGTGGCACTAGCTTGAATAGATAAGACGACAGCAAAAGAGGTTCGAGCACAATATGTATTAACCCTGAAAAATCAAATGAAGGAAAAATCAAACTTAAGAATATCGGAAAGACTAGCTCTAATGAAGTGTCAGCTCTTATACGACCTGTAAATCAGAACTGTTCCTGAAATCACAGTCTACATGGAAGAAATTCTCGGCATCTACAGAAAGAACAGTTATTTAACCAGCAACTTTCTGTTGAATAGTTACAGTGGTCACAAATATCTCTTCCAGAGTCTCAGTCAAGTCCGTGCCATAAACTCAGATGCACTTCATACAGTATGCAAAACTCATAAAAATTCGTTGTAATAAAAATACGCTTGAAAGCATACGGAGACATACAGCTGTCAGTGTCATCGAAAGCAACAGTTGGTATGCACAAGACTTCATTATCCATTGGCTAAAATTCCATTCCACAATGAGAGACTTTCTTTAAGTCTTTTCTAATTTAAACCTGGAAAACAACAGAAGAAGCGATAAGTGTCACCCTCTTACAACACTATTCCCGCCCACCAATCAGCTGTCAAAAGATGTAATTCCGAGCAGTAAATCATGCTTTTATAAAGCGAATGAAGACTCCCATTAGTGTGACTTACCACGATTCCATCAGAATTAATTATTTCATTAGTTTCACTGGAGCTGTTTCATACGTTGCTTCCATGCTTCGTCGAAGTGTTCCACTTATTTTTCAACTGTTAGTTAAATAGGGCTATGTAAAAGTTTCGTAAATTATTTTACATGCACACATTAAGGTGCCAAGAAATATTGTTCGCACTTCGTTCGTTATTTGCCACTATTGTCACTCGTTCAGATGTTTCTATAATGTGTACGAATCAGGAAAAGACAGTGTTTTCCACGTTGACGTTTATAGTATGGGTTAATCTACAAATAAAACTGATGCACAAAGTTCATGTTTATACATTGAGTTAGTGCACTAAGGAATGCCCTAATGCAGTTCAAACGGAGAATTACCTACATTCATAAGTCTACCGACAAATAAGTGAACATTAGCACAGCATCAATATATTTTTGTATGTGGAATCCATATAACCCACGTTACTCTGCATCACTCAGCGCAACTACTTATTAAATCTACCTATAGATAACCTTTCAACTTACCGTAATTCCTGTTCAAACACGTACGGTGAAAAATGCATCTGCACCATCACTTCTGTTGTCACACAATGTTATGTTAGCATTCGTACGTAATTATCATGTTCCAACAGCATTTATTTGTCAAATGATTCTGTACTTCATACGGAAATATGCTGTATGGATATCAAGAGACATGTAAAGTCTTCAAAGAATGTTACTATGCGAGGAATTGAAGCTTCCACCTAAAGCAGACTATTTGTGTACATGGCATTACCCCCACCCCATTACCCTTTGTGTACATGATACTATCCTATTCATTACAGCAATATTTCAACACAGCTCGCCTGAAACACTAGCCATTGCAACTAACATGCTAACATTTTGCTCAGTAAGACGACATGACGTGTACACCAAATGATGTCAGAGAATAAGAGTTTCCATAAATCCATACAACATATAACACAATTTTATTAAAAATTATTCACAAAATTTTACCTAAGGGAAATTTCAAACAATGTGCCAAATAAGTCCCGCTACTACACAAGGTTGTTAGTAATTGCGCGCCTATTGGAAAGTGGGGAAATCCGGTGCGTTTTTATCTGGTGTTGAGGTTGCATGTTTATCCCCTCTAAAGTTTATTTAAAGTAAAAACATAAAATAACCAGAAAAATAGGTGAAAGTTGTGTGGTTTACTTACCACAGATTTCGCAAGTAAAGCGGATACACACCCATTAATGGGTGAAATTTCACCCATTTAGAGAATTCTCGTGCACATATTGTCGTTTTCGTATAAATTCACCACACCCGAGAAATTAAATAAAGGTCTGTAATAGCTCTAAGTGTACGCATATCTGTGATTATAACCTTAGCGGATAAAAATGTTGAAAAATGGGCATTTAGTTGCAGTTGCAACTGCACATATTCATGAATATGTTCATGAACATATCAATAATAACGTAAAGTATCAGACGTTTTTATTATTGATCTGAGTGTCTTGTGATGTTTTGCGCTAAGCGTACTGGAAAAAATCAAATTTCACCACAAGACAAGACAGCTGAGTTGAGGAATTCCTTATTGTTGGCATATGTTCACTCTCTCTAGTTGATAGATCGGTTTCATAGTCATCTACAATTTTGAACATTGTGATGAGATATAATGTTTGGTTGTTTTGTGATGAGAAGAGGTCCTAACTGTCAAGTCTCCCCTCGTATGATAAGTTAACGATACCAGGAGTCATACGTAAGACTTCATTATGAACTATTCCCAGAAAGTTCCTCTTAAGACAAGCACTGGCTGCCTGGATATAACCTCACCGTAGACAGCTATCTGAGCTATGTGACTTATTCCTGCTGTTCCTAGTTTTACCCGTTAGACAAAAGTTGAGTGATCAATCATTCTGTATCTAGCGAAGTTTGTATGTCTCGATAATTTCGGCAACACTGGTTGCATAACCTCATCTGTACGTCTGCTTTCACAGTCATTTCTTGCTAGATTCAGTTATTTTCTCTAAATAGATGAGTAGTCTTTAGGTGTACAGTTTTTTCTTGATTCTACTGGCCGAAACTCCATTACCGGTTATTCTTAATGTGGTAACAGTCATTTCTGTCTTCCGATGATTAGTTGTGTTGTCATATTTGTTGAGTTTTTGAGAATTTGCAAGTGAACTTTGAGAAATTTTTATTGGATAGTAACAATTTTCTGATGTTCCGCTGCTTCAGGTACATTCCATCAGTTTCTGGTCGGTTTCTGACTCGTTTACTTCATGAGGCTTTATTAATAAGAGATCAAGTGATGTTATGTCCACGTGTCGTTCGTGTAGATTTTGTAAGAAATGATATCCTCGCCTTATATCACTTCTACTTTACAACCCAACATATCTAGTTCTTGTTTACTTTTTAATTCAAAAATAAATTGGGTTCCATTTACCTTTGCACCTGTGTGATAACTTGCAGTTTCACTTCAGTTCTCTGACGTTTAAACTTACGCTTTCTTGCCATAATAACCGTTGTCTTTAATCGAGTAAATTCGTTAAATCCACATTTTTGTAATGATACTTAACAAAGGTAGCCGTATTTATTTACCTGCCTACCAGCCGTGCTTGCGTTAGTTAAGTTCACATCATCAGGCTTCACATATCTCGATAAGTGAGACAGGGTTTAAATTGCAGGTGTAGTTTTTGAAACTCAAGAGCCCGAATAAGCGAGAGCACTTTAACCAATTCATTTGCGATGAATTTTTATTATGGGCTATCATTGTTAGTAGTCACTTGATTTACTACGGTGTGTTCAGTCAGTACAGATTTGATTTCGGTGTTTGTCATCGTGTTAATTGGTTAACAGCTAAGTGTATTGAATTCCTGTTCATTTTCCTAAAGCCTACATCTAGTTTACCAATAGGAGTTTTCTGAAATATGTACAACATACTTTATGCATAGATTTACAAATTGTTTTTATTCTAAGCCGTGTTGACTTCTTTCCGTCGAATCTCGTGATTGTTCTGCAAAGTGGTTCATACAAACATTGTTCATATGATACTATCAAAGGAACTAACTGTTCATACATATTAGTACACTTGTGGTTCTGAGCAAGGAAAACTTTCTTTCTTGTTGGCATGAGGTGTGGTCTTCATTTTCGCCACACTGTTATGCAGTCACGATTTTGCATTCCTCTTTTTTTAAATTAAAGTTTTCTATCGTGGAAGTTTATCTTCGTCCACAGAGTTAATAGATGACTTAATTTCTAGTTTCTGATAGTCACTCTAGGAGTGTATTACAAAGGCAAAGTTTTACTGTTCTCTGCAGTCCAGGAAAGTTTGAAAAAAATTGTAGAACGCAACGCATAAAATTTATATGGAAATAAATACTTATTTTGCCAGAAATAATTTCGAACTCAACATATTTATCGTCCTAATACTTCCTAAAATAAGTGGATTAAAACCCTCATGACTAAAGACAATTTAATATTCCTTAAAAGTTTCCAATTGATGAGTTCTGTTTCTAAATTTCTAAAATAGCACCCCAGTGAGTCTCACTGAAGATTGGAGAAGTTTCATACCCTTGTGTTGGTACCATCGTTCTTCTATTCCTGAATAGTATCTCTGTCCATGGATGACCAACAGTCAGTCAGTGGCAAGTCGTCACAGTCCTTACATTTCAGTGATGGCATTGTGGAATTCAGCGATAAGGACAGCCAAGAAAGCTCAAACATAGTGAGTTCTTTTCATTTGTTTGGATGTTGATTTAGTCCCTTGTGTGTTTATTTGACATGACACAGACTGCTATACTATAATTTATTCAGTAACGTTTGGAACAATATACTACTTAGAAGTATGTGAAATTACCTTTATTTTCAATTTTTGTTGTAACCAATGTAACAGGGACTTTGCCAGTTACATGAGTAGTAGTGTATGAGAAAGCATTTTAAATGTAAATAGTTGAATTTGCTTGTGGTAGAAGTATTTGGAAGCAAACTCTGTACGGCACATGTGTGCGCATTAAAGTGTCACAAAACCTTTTTGTTAACTAAGTTATGTGGGACTTTGCGAAAAGTGCAGCTGTTTTGGAATGAAAATGGCATTAAAATGAACATGAGTAATAGGGTACTGAAAGGTATCTTAGTTTAATATTGACCAATAAAGTCGTAAATTGGCTTTCTACGCACATAATATGTGGGAAACTTTTGAATCACCTATTGAAATATATATATATATATATATATATATATATTTATGGCAAATTTTTACACTTTTTTGGAATGCATCACAATTGCGTTCTTAGAAAGATTTTGATTTATTCATGCAGTAAGTGTTTTTTTTAAGTTTTGGATTATTGTCGTGTATGATAAATTCTAGACAAGTTTTTAGTCTTCTCATCAAATATTTGTTGAATTTTGACACGAAATTGAAAGGTTTTTGGAAACATCTGTGATGGTTTGTTGATTTAAAAAATACGTTAATTCCTTTCACAGGTTAGCCCTAATAACGTTCTTTTGCGCTTCATTGATTGGTTTGGAGAGAAACTAGCTTGGGGTCTTGGTATTTCATCACCAAAGTACTATTACATTATTGAGAATTCATTGTCATCAAAACAAGACGTCATTAGTTTGGGTGATATGGATGATCCACATGTCGCCATTCTTCAGGTAGCGTATTCATGAAGTTGTAATTTAACTCCTTTAAATAGTTTTGCACATGCCAAATTTTTATGTAGCAATTACTGTTTCTTAGTTAAATAATACCCTTCATCTCTTTCATGTGGACTCTTTGGTTTTGGATTGTGTCTAATTTCCTTCAGTTTAAATTTTTGGGCATATCTGAAGATGATATATCATTGATTTCGTTAACCTAAGGAACGCTCTTAACTCTAATTGTTATGCAGCTAATATGCTTTTCTGTACGTTTTCAGATCACGTTTTACAACATAGTCATCGGGATAATTTTTGCATAATGTAAAAACAAAGACAGACAGGTACAAATCCTTTCATTTAGTATGCTCCGACAGTTGGCATAAGAATAAAGCTCCTACACGATAGCCTATATTTACTGTGATGAGATTCACCTCATAACACTCGGGTCTTTTGAGTTCTATAATTTCATAGTTACATGATGACATCGCGTATAGACTCAGCGTGTTTTATTCCCAAGCATACCTTCCTAAGTTCCATGACTCCTCATATTACTGTTATCAGATACAAGCTTATCAAATGTATGTAAGTGAAACATGTTAAGTCTCAGGGTCTTTGGGTAGAATTTACCACACGACGACGCCGTCTCTTCACGGTCATACTAACTGTATTAAAACCCTAAACATGATGGATTATTTTTGCGTATCAGGGTTTTTGAGAAGCGGTAGTTAAGATTACTACCGCAAAATGTCTTATCTTTGTGTTAATTTAAACACCATCATTTCCTTTTGATATTTATCGCTTCTTGTTTTACAGCTTTTTACCACTTATAGTGGTGCCGCTTTTATTTTTTCTTACATTCCATCTGATATCACGTAGTAGATTAAAACAGTTTCTGCCAGACTGACTGCTTGATGGTAATACTGAAGTTATTGGTTTCGAGTTTTGAATGTGGTGAATGTCAAGAAGAAGATGTAATACTAAGATGTTAAAACTTCGGTTTTGTCTGAACTTATTTCATTATTTTCTCTTCTAAGGGTGTTAGTCATCATCTTTATTCTTATCTCTTCCGTATAATAAATGATGTTAAAGAGGTTTTTTCATAGCATTCATTCATTTCATTTTCGATGTAAAGTACTTTTTCGATATCATTTACATTAGTTTTCAGGAAGACCACTGATTCGTATATGTCTATCTTTTCTGATTGCAGTAGACTGAATAATGCGACAGACAACGGGCAATGAGGAAACAGGCATAAAATGGACTCACACAAAAAACTTGGAGGATCTGGACTTCGCCGATGATATATGTCTAATTTCCCACAAACTGGAAGATATGAAAGTGAAAAGCAACAAGCTGGCAGAAGAAGCATCAAAGATAGGACTTTAGGTGAACATATAAAACAGAGGTGATGAAGATTCCTGGCCAACACCAACAACAACAACAGACGACAATCAGCATAAATGGGAGGAACCTGAAAGAAACAACCTACTTCACCTGCCTACCTGGGAAGCATCGTTTCAAGTACAGGCGGAACTGACGAGGATATCAAAGCCAGAATCGAAAAGCAAGACAAGCTTTCATTACTCTTAAGTCTGTGTGGAGGTCAAAAGCACTCAGCATCAAAAATAACATCTGGATTTTCAACTCCAATGTCAAGTCAGTGCTACTTTACGGATCAGAGACTTGGCCAGCGCGTCATGAAGAGAATCTCAAACAAACTACAGACCTTCATCAACAGTTGTCTTCGCTCAATACTCAAGATCAGATGGCCGGCCAGAAAAGATCAGCAACAGGGATCTCTGGGAGCGAACCAATCAGGAACCGATTGTGAAACAAATAAGCAGGAAGAAATGGAGATGGATTGGCCATACTCTGAGGAAACCATCAAGTGACATCACTAGACAAGCCATTGCTCGAGTGGAACCCGAAAGGGAAGCGGCGAGTTGGTCGTCCAAGGGTGATTTTGAAGAGGTCATGTGAAGAGGAGATGAAAGTATGTGGGCAGACTTGGAGCGGAGTGAAAAGGTTTTCAGAAAACCGAAGGCAATGGAGGTGCGCAGCTGAAACCCTATGTTCCTCTAGGAATTAAAGGATATAATAATAATCTTTTCTAACTTTACAGTTTGATTATAATTTCTTATTTTCTCTGTATAAAATAAGGGTTTTGAATTCCAATACTTTCCCTAATGTACACTAAGAATAATGAACATTTCCACAGTAGAAGCAATTACACTGAGTGTTTAGTTTACCCTTTCTTTTTTATTTGTTTAAAAAGCTGCTTATTAGTTTACTTGTTAAAAGTCAGATAGATAGAGGACTTCGTAATTATTTATTTGTTAGTAAAATCTCACTTTATAAAATTTTTATTATGATTAGTTTGCTTATGTGAGCCCATTAGGACTATTTACAGGTAGTGTCTAATTTTTGTGGCTGTAGATTTCAGACAGGTGCGTTGGTGGCACAGCGGTAGAATGCTCGCCAACCACGCAGGTAGTTCGATCCTCGGCCGACGCACTCTCTCACACCAATAAACCAGTAATAAGACCGGTAAAGAGGGAAGGTTGGGAATGAGGCTAGCAACCGTATCCCGTAAAAATAAACACCATTGGTACTGAAACTCCAAGCCTCTAGCCTGAAGCTCTATGTTCCACTGGGAACTTAAAGGAAGAAAAAAAGATTTCAGACATGATTTCAAGCACATATGTCTTTAAGCCCTATATTCCACTTGGACGCAAGGGAATAATATTATAATCTTAGGAAGCTTTCTGTGAGGATATCGTTCATATGCTTGAATTGCAACAGAGTTTCTGCTTTTGTTTGTAAATAATTGATATAATATATCTACCTTTATGTCTTTTTATTTTTCAGAATCCACTGTCGAATGACAGCCATTCTCGTTCTCCAGTTACTCTTTCAGAATAGATTGAACTAAAAGCTTATGGAATCTTATTTTTAGACTACACAATTATTATTATTTGGCATGTGATGCTTTCCAATATAGCTTTTTTCTTAATTCGAATTTATTTCAGTCTTCCAAATGGTAACAAGTATTTTGTTGCACCCAAAGAATTTAGTAATATTTTTCACTTTTCTTGTAAGATGTACATTTTTACAGTTATGGTGGATGGATTATCTATGAAAATGATATTTATTTTTGTCACTTTCATTTTAAAACTGTTACTTTTGTTACCTAATAAATTGTTAAACTTTGCCTTCCATAACTATAAAATATTGGGTGTAGTTATTTTTCAATAAACCGTTATTTATGCCTATGTTTAAGTTTCTTGCTCACTTTCTCAACTTAAAGACTATATTGTGGTATTTGCTAGTTAGACTGAATTCGCGTCTATGAACGAAAACCACTTCGAATTACGTTTGGTTCTTGAATGAGCAATAATTGAGTGATTACGTAATGTTTAGCGATTTTTTAATTCACACGTAAACTATTTTTTATTAGAATGACTAGTGTAGCATGTGGTTGTATTTACTACAAACATCTAAACAACGTAGTTTTTCACCTTTCATTTAAGTGAATTCATGAATATTGACTTGTGTTGTTCCATTTAGCTGTTTAAGGCAGATTGTGATACACAAAACTATAATTCCTTTTAGCCTGTTTTAAAACTTAAATTGGAAACGAACTTAGTAAGGTAGTGAGTGACATCTAAAATGTAACGTAAGTAATGCGTAAACAAGGTTATTAGTGTTGTAATGTCAAAGGTGATGATGAAGACTTGTATACATTGCTTTGGCTCTCAACACACGAGAATTGTTATTTATCACACTATGAAAATTTAAACAAGTAAATAACCCTTAGAGTTATTTCCTAGGGTGTGCAGTTGAATGCAGACGCAGGTTTCCAGTAATTTTATAAATCTCATTCTATAGTGCAACCACAGATATTAGTTGCAAAGAAGTTTCCATGAGCGGTTTGATAGGACTTCAGTAACCTGTATTTTCTTTTACAGCAGGATGATATTTTCGACTTCATTACACCAAGTAGTGTATTTCCTAGTAACATATGTAAATTCCCACCTAATCATATGTGTTTATATCTTATATATTCGGAATATTAAAAAAGAAATTAGGTAAGGGAACTACCTTTAAGTCAGTCAAGTCTGTATAAACCAACACGTCAAAATTAATCATTTCATCACTAGTGAATCACTACTGGATGGAGGTATATTGAAAAGTTGGGATCGATGACGAGGATAGATGGTCACCGATCACATTGTCTGGAGATGACAATATATATCGCAAATCGGCAGAAATTGGAATCCATAGGTGATTAGATTCCATTCCGCTGGCTGAGCAGCTAAAGAGCTCGCCACCTTAACTAAAGGTCTTTGGTTCGACCTCCAGTGAGGTCATTCGTGAGTGTTACAGGACAGTTCTAATTTCGGATGAAGCAACTATCCAATACTTCCTGATTTTGAGTGGTTCTTTGGTTGATGTCAGGTTGTGAACTAGCTTAAAGTCATTGAATTCCCTACAAAGCAACACTTGAAGATAACTTTGGGTATCAGAAGTGTATGTCTGCACTTCACTTTTATTTATTTGGATCAACCTCAGTAAAAGGCTCCGTCTACCTATTTTTTAGAAGTTGTAGACAAATTAAACGGCTTACACGAAAGAGACTAGAAGTGCTAAAACTACCAGTATGAGTTTCTGTAAATTCGTTGAAATGATGACCAGTTGTATGAATTCGCAAGCGTTTATGACTACTCAATTTTTTCAGTGATTCACTTTCAGTAGATGGAGATAATTGGCAGGAAGCTCTGAACCCAATAGTCGTTCTTTTCAAGAAGACGTATCTGTGATTTCAAAGGAACTGGTAACTGGCAGATTCAAACCCATGTCACCCAGTGGTGAACCGAAGGCGTTACTACTGAGTTATTCAGGCTCATTACTAATTTCCTGCAGAACTAAAGTGGACAAAGTGATTGCACATTAAGGAGTAATCAATGTCACGAGTCTAGCCCTTAATATTGGTCCTAAAGGATAGAACTCGGTGACCAGTGAATATATTTCCTGTCCTTGTTACTGTGTCGCACACAAATTCATACTGAAATGTTGAGTTAAGCGTTTGTTCATCTTGCCTTCTTATAATTGATGTGCACGGCATAACAGTTATGGAGAATTACCTTGTGTGTAAAATTTTCAACCCCACTCCACGCAGTAGTCCTCAAAAACTGCATAAGTAGTTATAAATTTAGGATCAGTGGTACTATAATTTAATTATAAAATAGAATCTTAAATCTACCAATGTATGTGAATGTAAGCTTGCAAGTAGTTAGAACTTAATGACCAAGTACCGGGCTATGAATCACACTTACTGTGTCACGGCTAATGATGCTGTCCGGCTTCTCAGGCCTAAGCAAGCGGAGTGAAATTCTAGCCTGAAACCCACTGGCTGCAAGTAGAGTGCTTAAACCAATGAGTCATACCCACACAAATATCAGAATATAATTTTTTCCAGTGATTAAGAAAAAAGTAGTCGGTTTCTTGAGTAAGTGGGAGTTACTTCCCACGACGTATGCGTTGCTATATGGCAGGAGTTTCAGTCTCCTTATGAAGGTTTATATTCAGTAATTGTGTTGACATCCTCTATTCTATAGTCTTCCTTCTTAGCAGAGTTCCAAACACCGGATTCACTGTGTTTTATTTGTTATTCACGACAATATCTTACTGGTCGATTTATATTGATTTTCAAATCTCAAAACTCCAAACACCCTACTTGAGACTGCTATTTATTAAGTGACTCATTAGGTTTTGTCTTCACAGAAATCTTTGTGTTAAATCCTGTTATCTTTGTTTGATTTAATCAAAGAACATAAGTAGCGGAGAATTAACTCTACCAGTAAATTATACCTGTCTTTTCCTTAAAGATAGTTTGCCCGTTGTGCTTCGCGAACCGCTATCATGCAACACTTATCATTAAGGTGGTGGTTTGGACCTTCTGATAAAAGGCTACAAACAGATTTCTTAATAAATTTACTCTGAATTCATTGAAGACTGTCAGTGCTGTCCTATTTATTTTTGTATGAACTGTCTCCCCATCTTTTAATTTTGTGTTATGTGTTTTGTTAACTTATAACTTCATACTTGCGTGAGTAATAACTTGTTTCTTGTAAGAAGGTTATTTGAATGGGATTACACGTGGAGAATTTGTTGTGCATCTGTGTGTATTTATTCTTGTTACTGTTTTACCGTATATTATGTGTTTATATATGCACTTCTTCCCATAGAAGTTTTTAAAGGGTCTTGTGCTCCAAGACATGTAGAAGTTGGCCGAAGATAACAATTTCTCAACTTTTTCTATGTTTACTACCTAACTACAGTTACAAACAGCTTGAATTCAACATATTATACGGTTGCAACTCGATGCGTCTATCTCGAAGTATCGTCGCATTTTTGAATTGTCATTAAGATACCTAGAAGCATATTGGAATGGTATAAAATGACTTAAAGTTTCAGCGTGTATAGAAGAGAATGTTTTAAAGATAGCTCTCAAAGTCTTCTACAAAGTAGTAATACGTTAGGCTTGGTGATACTCTGTCTTATTGCTGTGTAGCTTCTTATTCATTATCTGTAAAAACAGAGGTGTTGAACACCTTCCATTTTGTACCGTCGGCAGTTTGTGTGGACGAATTAAACCATCAGTTCCATCGAAGGAATTATAGAATCCAAGGACAAGTACGTAAGGGCCCGTAAAGAAGTAAAACACGACATAAAAAGTAGTAGTGCAAGGAAACACCAGTGAAGACTAAAGTTGTAGCGGAGAAGCATTTTATGATTTTCATGACTTTTTCAGACTAGCTAAACATCAGAATGTCAGTATGAATACAGTACTAAACTTTCGCCGATCCAGCTGACAAAAATGAAAAATTAATCAGATAAATAGAAATAGGAAACTGTATTACTCTGAGTTTTCCAGTTTAGTCAGTATATGTTACATAATTTTAGTGGTCCACAAGGTACATATGGCAGATTAGGTCAACAAGTCGGCAGCTGTATCCGTACTCATTATCGTACCTAAAAAGGATATCAATTACGTATATATAGTGAACTACCATGATATCAGCTTCACAAATGTGTCATTCAGTTGCATTCCTGCATTAGCATCGAAAACAGAGGAGGCAGAACAGCCTTTGAAGTCAATGCTCACAACTGGGTCTTCTGTGTAGTCAAGGATGCCTTTCATTGGACCTCTAGATGCCGTCTTAACTGCTTCCTTTATTTCTTCATATGTTGCAGGTCTTGACAGTTTGCATGTCAAGTCGACCACTGAAACATCAGCAGTTGGGACCCGGAAAGAGATGCCAGTTAACTTTCCCGATAATTCAGGTATGATCTTCCCAATTGATACAGCTGAACAAGTAGTGGTTGGTATAACATTCTGAGCAGCACCTCTTCCTTCTCTCCATTTAGAGGAAGGGCCATCTACGACTTTCTGTGAAGCTGTGTATGAGTGGACACTGGTAACAATACCTCCCTCTATACCAAATGACTCGTGTATGACTTTGGCTAGAGGTGCTAGGCAATTGGTAGTACACGATGCGTTCGAGACAACGTTCATACACTTATCATATTTGTCGAGATTTACTCCGCATATAAACACTGGAGCATCCTCAGAAGGTGACGATATTATGACTTTCTTAGCGCGACTGTTCTTTAGGTGCGCCTAAAAAGCATAAATATTAATCGTAAATTTCTCACCTGAGCCTTTTCAATAGTTGAGAAGACGCCGGTTGATTCAACAACGTACTCTGCACAGTCTTTATCCCATGGAATTGTCTCAGGACTTCGTTCATTATAAACAGATATTTTCATCTCATTTACACAAAGCTTTTTGTCTTGAACGGCTACATCACCAGGAAATGTGCCATGTGTCGAATCGTACTTAAACATATAAACCATATAATTTATATCTATGAAAGGATCATTAACCGCGACAACCTCAACTGTTTCTTTGTAGCATGCAGCCCGCAATACAAGTCTGCCTATTCTACCAAATCCGTTGATTCCAATCTTTGGTTTGGTCATTTTTTGGTGCAACGCGAAATTAAAAATGTATTTCGAAAAGGTTACTATTAGAGAAAAACTAGCTGTGATGAATTCAAACAAAAGCCGATTTCAAGTCTTTTTGGGATGGCAGAGCTTTTCTTGCTTGTCGCTTGTACTTATTCACAACTGCTTGGAATGGATCAACAGAATAACCATGAAATTACTTGCTGCAGATGGTAGCTGAACGGGTTCAAACCTATGGATACAAATAAACTTCCAGATATATTTTCTGTAGTGATGCCATTTCATTTAAGAAAAAAGGTGAGTCACATGGAAGGAATCAATCCCCGTTATTCCATATGGCACGGAGTACTGATATGAACCCATCACTAGAGTGTTGTTCTCACTGGTAATAAATGCAGTAGACATAATTTATGTTAGTGTGAAAACTGAGATCTTCAAGTTCTTTTAGTCTTTGCCCCTTGAGCTCTGTTCAACAAATATGATTACTCTTCAAAGTGCAGGATTGTTCGCTTTATTCCAGATGATGTTAGACACATGTGTATATATGTTCGGAGAAAGAATGTGACAATAAGAACCTT
The DNA here is from genome assembly GCA_944472135.2 of Trichobilharzia regenti. Taxonomy (NCBI): domain Eukaryota; kingdom Metazoa; phylum Platyhelminthes; class Trematoda; order Strigeidida; family Schistosomatidae; genus Trichobilharzia; species Trichobilharzia regenti. The sequence continues at coordinate 129,333,028 of OX235262.1, read as the reverse complement.
TCAAAGCAGTTACCCTGAGGTGTTACAGCCATACACTCGGTAGCCATTAGTGAGGTTAGTTTACTTGTGGATTAATTATGTGAATTGTTAGTATCAGCTACATAACTACGCGATTACATGTTTAGAAGCTGAGGGTGTTGACGTTCACGGACAGTACGATTTAAACTAACGCAAGATCTAATACCCACAACTTCTATAGTATTCGTTCCGCGCAGACCAAAGGTTAAGCGAAACACCAGAATCGATCGTTCAAATTACGAAGTATATTTTAGGACCAAATTTGACTGCTTAACTTGCTAGGGATCATTCATGAACGAACGAGCGTAACACCACGGCGTGTCTAATGGTGTGGATGCTTGACCGTAACCCTTCAGTTAAACAAGTTGACTTAAACAGTGAGAGTTAGCATCCAGTGTTCAGTGGTGAATGTTGTGGCTAATAGTTCCGGGGAATTACCTACTGCTACGGTTCACTCCCACCCTAGAGAAGCAGTAATAACGCTAAGACGACACCAGCCAGAGTTTGAGACCCAATGGTTTTACCATTAGTAAAACTTTTCCGTTCGGCTTAATGTAGTTCCTACTGGTCGTCTGCCTAAATCTTTTAAATTTTTTTTAAATTTTGATTACAGCTTGATTCCACACCATATTTTTGGTACAAGTGTTGAATTTTCAGCGTGGATATCGGTAGCCCAAAATTCGCAGGCCGACCATAGATATCAGGTGTGCGTCGGCGTGGGCGTGGACGATGTGCATGGTCGGCGAGAGTCCTAACCACTGTGCCACCGACTACTAGTACACTAGTTGGGTGCCTATGCATTGCTTCATTTATATTTGTATGTTGGATCTCGTGCTTAGTTTGCTTCTTCTCCAGTGTCCGTCACACCTGGAATAGAAAACAAGCATGCTGAGAAACTTGCCGGGGAAAATGTACCAAAAATGACGTTCAAATAATGGTATACATTAGCCATACATAGAAATAATGCGGAATATAGGACATCGAGGAAGATACAGTTTTTTTAAGGGATGAAGCACATACAGTTATATAGATATGTAGCCTGTGTTGCGGTATGCAATAAGAAGTAAATGCATGTGCCTGAGAACACAACACACCATAAGTGCGACAAATTGGTTGGTTCGCTAAGAGACATGAGTGGGAAGATGTCCTGGGAATCTCACGGCTCGTCGAGAATGCGTTTTCTTTGGGGTCTCCATAGAAGGTTTGGCGGCGTTTGCCGTGCCAGTGATTTCTCCGAGGACTAATTGATATTCGGTAACCTGAGTATTATTCGGAATGCTTAGTTCCAGGTGACGGTCGATGCTCACAAAATCACCGCGGCCTTTTTTGTCTAGGACAAAAGATTTACCCACACGTTTAATGACCTTATACGGTCCGTCGTTTGGGGATTCTAGAGGGTGACGTACGGAGCCACGACAAAAAATTATATGTGAAGAAATTTTGAAACATGTGTGATGTCATCTATCTATGGACGGCGGTTGGAGGCGGGCACGCTTAACTGAACGCATTGCGTTTGTAATCCTGCTAACCTACGAGGGGTGATCTAGATCTGGCAAGAAGCTGGAGGCAGAAACGAACACACCTGGTAGTCATATTGTTGCGCGATATTCTAGCTCGGCAGCAGTTCAATCGGCATCAGTTTTCAAAGCACTTCGTACGCCTAGGGGAACTAACGGCAGTGATTCAGTCAAATATAAATAGTTTGCAGCTGACAACCCAGCCTTCAGTTGTCGGTGTGAACGTTCTACCATATCATTAGCTTGAGCATTTTAGGCCGTTGTCCTGAAACTAATACAAACTGGGATTTCAGTCAAATCTAGGAATGAACCGCTTCTGAATTGGCGCCCATTATCACTTGTTGTGGAGGGTGGGCATCCAAAACTTGCGGTCCATCGTAAGGCAAATACGCGTGCCACTGTTTCAACAGATTCATCTTTGGGGGGCACTGCTTCATGCCACCCCAAGAACCATTTTCTATACCACCAAACGGTGATATCGAAAGCGCAATGTAAAGCTAGTGAATTCATTTCTGGTAAAAGCTCCAATGGAACCATTGAACACAGCATCAGCATATATGATTTAGTTAATGAAGAAAGGATTACAAGCTCTAAAACTATATCGCCCCCTGTCAAAATTTCATTTCATCTAAAGTGCTGAACAGCTGCACTGTGTATGATTTCTTCCACTGACAAACACGCTAGTTGTACTGGTCTAAGTGTTCTTCTTGACAAATCTCCTAATACAGCTTTAAATATATGGTTGCAGCCTAAGTTTCTCTGAATCTCCCATTTACTCACACGCATTTGGACTGTGTCCGTGAACGTTTGGCTACGATCTTCTACGATACCAGTTACCTGTACTGCTCGAACGACCTAGAGCTCATTTTTATTTCGATTTAACTAAAAATCACGCTTGTGATTGTTGTGAGGCTATCTATGTTGCCAGACCTACGCATCGGCCATACGACTTATGAGTCTTTAGCCTAGATTACCAAGTAGCTGCTTTGACACTTCTCAAACTAGTGACAAAACGATACAATACCTAGGGCTGACAAAGTAATATCTAAGAATACAAGACTATGAAAACTCATGAAAATGCAGTTATCACTCTCATAATCCTCAAAAATCCGATTACCTCCGTTAATTTCTCATCAGAAAAGTCAGGCAGTAATTTTCCAAGTGACTGCTGGGGTTGATCTCATCAAGTTACTGTTCACTTCACTGTCTGAAACGTTTTCATCAGTCTTATGTACAAGATTACCGCAAGAAAGAGCCATACTTCTAAATAGTAGTCCAATATCATCCTAATGAAACAGGATGTAGGAAAACAGCAATCCTGGGGCCGCCCTTCAACAGATTTGCATATCATCACCACCAGCACGTGCTCAACATACACTTTCACCTATTGGATATTTCATGCTCCATATCTAGTCTTACTATTCCCTGGGGTTCCAGGTGGAACATTAGGCTCCAGCAATGGGTCTCCACCTTGTCCTTTTCTCTGCAGCCCACGCGACTGCCCATAAGCTTTCATCCGCCGTCATTTGACTGTCCCTTAGCTTGTGTCCAATCCACCTCCGTTTTCTTCTACATATTTGTCGAGCAGTCGGTTCTTGGTTGGTTTGCTCGCATAGTTTTTTGTCACTTGTTCTTTGTGGATATTCGATCTCAAGCATGGAGATAAAGCAGCTGTTGATGAAAGTCCGGGACAGCCTATTGGAAATGCCTTTGATGATGCATGAAATCTTTGACCAACTCGGTAGAACTCACTCAATTAACATTGGTTTTAAAAATCTAAATTTGGTTTTGACATTCCCATCCCTTCCACCTGTATTTGAAACGATAATGCCCAGATAATTAGGGGTGGTGCCTCTTTTCCAAATTTTTTCCCTTGATAGTTATTGGTTCTTGTTGATGCTTTTGGTTGGTTATCTTCATCACTACTGTCTTCTACGTGTTCACCTACAGGCCTGTTTTTGTTGTATCGCCCGCCAACTTATTGAATTTTGAATGCAAGTCCTCGAATTTGTGTGTCATTCAGCGTAAATCGTCCTCAAAATCAAGATCTTATGGAGTCTCAGTTAAGCACATGCCTATCTTCCCCTTCCACAGTCTGACGCTTAATCCAGTCCGCCGCAGTTAAGAATATCATCGGTGATAATAGGCAGCCAAATTGTCTTGCTCCTGTATTCACTTCGAACGCCTCACTGAGTTTCTCGTTGCTGATCACCTGACACATGGCATGGCCATATAGCCATCTGTTGAATGAGGTTGGCAAAGAAGAAGTTGAAGCAGTTTCAAAATTACTTCTCCGTCAGCGCTGTCTGTCGAGTTCGTTTTTTAAGTCAATGAAGTTGAAGTTTGACTGCCATTCTAAGCTTTGTTCGATGGTGATGTATATAGCTGCATTCTGATCAGAACATGATTTACCACCATAATTTAAGGTAAAGTAGATTTATTCTCACAAAGTGACTTTTCCCACATAATGACAGTAGTTCTTCATCTAGGATGTCCCTGTATCATTTCTCTTTTTTCTCTTGTGTCTTTATATGAAATAATTTGGAAGATTGTGAATAATTTACTGGATATCAGACATCGTGAAGACGACATTAGACATATGGCATAAAATATTGTGTTTTATAACTAACAGTCTTGCTGATATGAGTCTCAAATATTTTAGTGAACTTGTGTGAATCGCACTTCAGTATGCATACAAGCTTGAAACATTTTAAAACCATGAGGGAGTCATTTCATCAGACAGAATCAAGTGTCTATTCAAAATATAGTTTTGAGATCCTTGTGTAATGAGTTAAATTCCAACCACATATACTGTCATGAATTTTATGATGTTTTATAGTCAAGAATTGAATATGTGGCGGTAAATAATTCCCAGAATTTATTGACCACAGCAATCACTCAAAATTGGATGCTGACCACCACTGTTTAAGTCGACTTGTTTAGCTAAGGGTTTTCGGTCAAGCATCCCCGCCATTTAGTACTCCGTCGCGTCACTTGCGGCACGATCACTAGCCAGCTAAGCGTTCGTCTGACGGTTCGTTTTGGTCCCGAAATATATGGCATAATTTGGACGATCAAATATTATCTTTTGCTTTGCCTTTGGTACGCGAGATTGAAATACATTGGAAGTTGTCGGTGTAAGAGATTGCGTTAATATACTTAATACTGCTCGTGAACGTTTATACCGTCAACATCTAAAAATCACAGCATTTCTTGAATATTGTGCTTTTGAAATAAATTTACTGCACAACATGTTTATACAGACTGTATGAGCCAATATAACCCCCATTCTTGCACTATTAACTGGGGATAGAAAATTGGCTATCGAAAATATGGTTTGCGTTGGTATGATTAGATGGAAGTGCTGTGGGTCCTGACAAGCTATATTATTGTGCGTCGGTGGCACACTGGTTAGGACTTTCGCCGACCATGCACATGGTCCGAGGTTCGAACCCCCGCCAACGCACACCTGATATCTATGGTCGGCGAAGTTTAAGAATAGCGTCCCAAAACCTTCAACGCTCAAATGACCTTGAACGCATGCTAGTCGTTGGCTAACGGTTCCTGTCATTATCATAGCTGAAATATCAACCCTATTCATCAAATAAGGAGCAAGTTTCACCCAGATAACACTTTTATTACTGTTTGGACAATGTGTTAACATCTCGTTAGGGTTAGGATAGGGGTTAAGGTGAGTATTGTGGTTAGGGTTAGGGTTACGGTCATTGTGTGCGTCGGTGGCACAATGGTTAGGGTTAGGGTTACGGCTAGGGTTGGGTTAGGGTAGCGATTAGGAATAGATTTTTCGTTTATTTCAACTTCTTTTATTATCCTTATTTCAAAATAAGGATAATAATACAAGGAATTCCTTGTATGTAGTCGTCGAAAATTTCATACTTGTACCGAAAATACAGTGTGGAATCAAGCTGTAAATCAAAAATATAAAAAAATATCGGCTGTCAAGACAATAAAGTAATAGCATAAATATCTCCTGGGCTAAAACTATCATACATCAGTTGCTTGTAGCATGCTTTTATTAGTATGACAGAAGAAAAAGACATTAGATACACTATATTTAACGAAAATTCAGGGATAAAATCAATAAGCTGATGCTTACAATGACAACATTTAATACTCACAAGAGAAATTTCCATATGCTGATTTTTTATGATATGACTTATGCCTGGGGAAATCTATTTGTGGTTAATACAGTCTATGAATCAGTAGACTTAGTTTTGCTGAACATTACTTGTATTAGTTTCATATTTAGAAAAAATGTAATGGTCCAGTTATTTATAGAAACAAAGGTTAAAGATTTCGACAATAATTGCGAGCTTGCAGTTTAGAAATCTCTAAACATTGACTTTCTGAGATTGTTTCACTCTGACATCGTGATGTTTAAATATTGATGTAAGGATCATTTCGCTGTCTTATTCGGTTTTTGTTGCACTTCTACTACCTGATGGTTCAGTTTAGAATACTTCAATAAGTTTCTTGTTAAAAAAAAGTTATGTTATACCATAGTCTGCTCATGCCGACGGTTTTTGAGGTCGCGATTTGCATTATTTACATCCAATCAGTAGTTACCTTTCTCTTTTAATATACACCAGGATTAAGAAGCAATTTAATATGAGGAATATTTAATTAATATACCTCTTACAAGTAGTTTTCTCCTCACAGTCTATTTGCGTCATAGGCTTTTCCTCTGTTTTAATAATTATTAATATTGTTATTCTTTTATTTTTGTAACTCCTGGTGCCTAATTTTTAATTCTTCAGCACCTTTTGTTTTCAGTAGTTATGTAAAATGTCTTGAAAAATAAATGCGTTATCAGTTCGTTCAAGTACACAACGTTTCTCATGCGAAACCCATCTTATTACATTAAACAAGCCTAAATTTAAAGCATAATTTTCTGTTAAACTGACATTTCCTTACATCCTAACAACCAATATCTGTTTAACTGCATTGTGATAAGAATTTTATGAGAAAACAATCAAAATAAACTGTATATAGCATTTTTAATACCTAAGCTCAATCTGATCCACTTCATATTAAGTGAAACCAAGAAGACAGAAGGTCAAGGGAAAAAACAAGCAAATGAAAAGATGAGGAAAAACAGAATCAGAACAAAAGCTCCTTCAAAAGCATTTTAAATATTCATCTGTAATTCTTTCAGTGATTGACGGAACAAATTAAATCGAAGTAAATTTTGACAGAACAAACTTTATACTGATAACAAAAGAAGAACAAACAAATGTTCTGATAATTGTAACAACTTTAATAGTATTAATTAATAACAGAACGAAATTAAAACAAGTCTAATCTGTTTTGAATTTGTCATTGGTTCTTCTTGCTTTTCTTTTTCAAACGAAATTGTTTTACTTTATTGTTAATTTCAGTTTGCAACAAAAGATGATAGATACTTCTGTGGGTAATTAAAGTTGTTAAGTAAGAAGAAAAACTCGAAAAACTATCTTTTCATTTGTTTGTATAAATATATGTATATAAATAGGTCAGGGTGAATAATTTTTTTTATCTCAAAATTAAAATTGCTAGTTTATTTTGAATTGTCGCCAAAGAAAGTTAGATTAAAACAAAAGTTGTAATTGTAAGATAAAGGGTATAACTAAGTAGATAACTTGTTTATATTGAAGGGACATTAAGTGAAGAAGCATGCGGTGTAGTATTAAGAAATAATAACAGTAACAGCAAGAACACCATGGTCGAACATGGAATTTAGTCATCATCAAATTTAGACGACACCAGTTGGTAAGTAACGATAGTAATGAGGATCACGTCGGGATCGACACAAAAGGCGCTTGATTCTTCCTCTTAGTTCAGAAGTTTGACTACCCTCAGGATAGACTAATCCCGTCCCATAGCCCTGAAGTAAAATTTTAATTGTGTTAAACACATAAAATGTAAACATTTTTAAACATCAAGTTGGCATGCACTACAATTTTCAAACCAACACAATGAAGTATATTTGACCATGAATCATTTCGCTTACAATAAAGTGATATCCACTTGTATTTTATCCTAAACCTCATTAATTTATGCGTACTTATGTACATATGTACAAATATAGTTAATTTCTGAGTAATAAAGTAAGTTTAAGGACTCCAGGATACTGAGAACGAATTCCAAACACATTCTATAAGTGTACTTTAAACTGTTTTCACTCATTTTTATTTTCTGAAAGTCAGTGTCAATCACTCCACTGTTATCAAAAAGTGAATAAGCACACATTTTATCGATAATCATTTTTATTTGATGAGTTAGGAGTTACAATTCTTACACAAGATCCTATTACTCAATTATATAAGCATATATGCACTTATGAATGTGGCTTTGGAAGCGTCAATCACTACGATGAAATTAAGTGCTATTTATGCAGTCCTAGACTGAGAACTGTTCACTTCTTAGTTGCTTTCTTTTTGGAATGTTACACACACTTTTATTTATACACACATATTCTTATTTTGCATAGAGATAATCAGGGATGCACTACAATCAGTTACAATTTATGTGCAAAACATTCATAGCATTGAGGTTAATTAGGCAGACAGCTGAATACAATAAAATACATGCAGTAAAATATTTCATGCATAACTACTAATAAAACTGGTAATAATTTGTTTTGCTTTAATTAGGTATTCATTTATACATAAGTTTGCGCAAAATATTTTGGTTTAACTTTGGTTTGCTAGAGAAATTTTAGTTCATCTACTGAATGAATTTACTGTTCACTTCAAATTCACAATGTATTATATGGTCTAAAAATAGAATTGTTTATCAGCTTTTCATCAAAGTTTAATGGGGATTAACTTTCACAAGAAATGGTTGTAATCCTGCGGGAAATTAACTCCAGATGACGTCAATTAGGTATAGTGGCTACATGAAGGTTTGAATTCAATAGGATGCCAAGATTTCATATTATGAATTCACCTACAGAAGTGTAGCAATTCATCTTACTGTTTTTCCCAACCAAATCAGTTTTTTTATTTTGTATTTGTTTTGATATTGTTGAGAATGTTTCTTGTGTGTGTCTAATTAATACTCTACACACGCAATTAATATTTTGCTAACTATCCTCTCGATGTTTTAACCTACCGACGTAGTTTGTGGACTGGTGTAGTACAAATGTGTTTCAAGCTCTGATGTATTTATGCTTGGCCCGTGTGATCGATAACTGTTTAATCCTGATATTCTGAATAATAGTAAGTTCTCCATTTAATTTATTTCATTAACCGATATTTATTAGTCAAGATTGGTTTTACACATATATGCAGGTAGCACATGCATTTCAGACAGCCATATATATATATATATATATATATGGTCATAATCGCATTAAGTTTCCAGACAATTAGACATTTAGGTGTATAAAAACATTAATATAGATGTATATGTGTATACGTATACAGGTGTATTGTAGGTACATCATGATAATGAATAACATTAGTACAGGCATCATGCAATAGAAAAAGTTAGGGGAAAAAAGGAGGGTATAACAAAAAGAAACAGACAAAAGTCAGTAAATAATAAAATAAAAATAAAACTATTTCAATTTCAACACAAAAACTATAACATAAAAATAGTCAAGCAAAGGAAAAAAATAGTGATTTATTGTTGTTGTCTAGCTGGATGAGTTTGTTACAGTCATCCTGTTTGAAGATATTTCTCATCAATCAGTGATGATACCGATGTAGGAGATATCCATTAAAATAATGACAGATTTTCAGTAGGATTTTCAAGGTGGCTTTTAAGCTGAACATGAATGGATGCTTGTTTCTATAGTTACATTAAGTGTCATTTCAGTTCCAGTTAAACTCTTCAGACTGCGCAATAACATATGTCAATTCTAAGTAGAACTGTATTTACATAAATCAACTTAAAGTAAAACAAAAGTGAAAATGATCAGTATGAAAATGTATTCATTTTTGTTTAAATAATATTTATTGGTCATCAATCTGTGAGTTCATCCTCATTATTTATTTATTTTTTTAAAATTTGCAAAGCAGTTTTTGAACGGGAAAGCAATAAAGTGTTGTTTTTAAAGCCGTACAAGATTATGAAGCAATATGAAGCCAGTCAAGGAATCAAGCGAAAGCAACAGGTATGATAAATTCAGTTTCAGTTAGCATTTTATAATGATGTTAAAACTAAATCCTTAGTGGTTATGCATATCTATGAAATGAAAGTTCACCTATATGCTTATTTTGTGTTGAAAGAAGAGATTCAGTTAAAAATAACTGCAGCAGTTCAATGCAAAATTGTGTAACAAACTAAATGTCATTAATTATTATTTTTTTCAATGAAAAAACTCCATGCTAATTTATCGCTGTTCATTAAATCAAAATTTAAATTGTAGGCTTCTTTAAATCTTCATTTCTAAACTCACGTGGTTCGACGGCCCATTCTGTTGAAGAAGAGCGAGTAAGTACACGGGTTTTTTTGGTGTTGTGATGATTAGTTACTAACATAAAGATGTGATAACATCCTATTTATGAAATGATCACTTATGATATCTCTGAATTATTTATTCAATTCAGATTTAACGGCTGGGAAGAATTCACGATTGTAATATCGAAGCTTATTCAACGCTCTTATGTTTGTGAAAATAACTGCGTGAATGATGGAGCTCTTCACACTGATTTATCTCTGAGAAAGAATCAAACTTCAGGAGCTTTTATCTTTTAACAGATTATTCAAGGGATAGAGTAACGAAATTTCTTCACATTTACTTCACTTACTTTTTTGCCTATTCTGTCGATAAACGACATTTATTCATGGAAGTATTTCTAAGCACTGAGTAAGATAATATCTACACCTTTCTACTTTGCAGCTCACAATATCAGTATAATTTAGCATAAAGCAAGTTCCAGAACTCAAAATGATAACATTTTGAGAAATTTTTCTATGACCACTTTCATCTAAAAGCTTTTACTTATAAAAGTATTTCCATCATGTTTGTGTGGTAGTGGAATCAGATTTCTTCTTCTTTCAGTTAAGTCAAAATTTTGTTTTTCGCAATAAATCTCAAAAACTAGACCAAAATGTCACTGAAGAGAAACCTGGAAGTAAAATATGTGCAAATCTTGTCTTTTTGCCTTGACAAAGGTAATCAAGGGAACACGTTGTAGGAAAATTAAAAAAACTGGTAATGACTGATGAAATCAAAAGCTTCCCTTGATCAACTAACTGCCTTATGCACTGCATGTAGCTGGTTGTCTTAAGTGTGCAATATAATTTAAATAGTTATCACATAATTAATAACTACGGTGCATACATTTCTTGCACCGTTTTAGCTATATTGAGTAGTGCTTATAAAGATTCATAATAAGTAGTACAGCTTGTATTCATGAAGTAATAAGTACGCTTCATATTGTGGGAGGGCGGTTAAAAGAAACAGAAATCTGAGTTACTCAGTTTACTATTAGTCATTAGTAGTGAGAGAAATAAAACTTCTTGAGAAGCACTTTGAGATATATCACCTAAAGCCAATCACATTATACTTTGTTCTTATGTCTAAGCAAAAAGCTAAATATCTTGCTTTGAAGAATTGTCAGTTATGACCCATTGAGTAGTATGACCTCAGAGATAAGAGAAAAACTTACTTAATTTGCCTTTGACTCAAAATATATATTTTATCACTTAGGCTTTAAATGAAAACTCGGTAGTTATGAACTGAACTAATAATGAACTGAATAATAATGAAAGCTGAGGTATTACATATACTTTATGGATTTGCGTAATAATTCCTTAAGAATCGATAAGGATTTATCGACTATATGTACAATAAACTAGTGATTAGTACATAGCTCTGTCTTGAATGCTTTCACGTATGATATATTGATCTTAAGGTGAACGGTGGATAATCTAGTATTCTAAGATAAGGTGGGCTGCACTATTTTATTCATCATACAGTTGAAGCTTGAAATTTGACAGTTAACAAGTAAAGTTAATTAACACATTGCATTATTTACACAAATGCTAATAATCAGGTTCTCAACGATGTTCAGAATTATTTTATATACTTGTATTTTTGATTTTCCCATCGATTGATTCGACCGAAGTGCTCGGTCTCAAGTTGACATGTCGGCTTCTTGTACAGACGCTTCGACGATGTCGGGGCATTTAATTAGTATTTAGTTGGTGGATGGTGACTAGCAGTGGAATCCAGGATGCGCATTTCGTCCTATTTAGGACTCGTCACCTGGACGTACCTGCACTCCTCAGTGAGTGATGATTTTCCCACTGAGGCTGGGACCCAGTGTCCAGTGGACAAGAAGCCGACATGTAAACCTGAGACCGAGCACTTCGGTCCAATCAATCGACGGGAAAATCGAAAATTCAATTCAATAATTAATATGACCCGTTGCACAAGAGGTGGCTCTGGTGGCCCAAGGGGTCTAGTGGATAACGCTCTGGCGTTTGAAACTACGGGCACTGGGTTCCAGGCTCATTGGGAACATCATCACTCACTGAGAAATGCAGGTACATCCAGATAACAAGTCCCAAATAGGACGAAATGCGCATCCTGGATTCCACTGCTAGTCACCATCCACCAATTAAATACTAATTATTTTATATAGGTTTCTGATGAAATCATTCTATGGGAGGAAGATATGTAAGTGTCTGGTCATTTGTTATTTTTCTGTGTAACATTAGACGTCATCACAGGATTGGAGTTTTCTAGTTTAAATGCTGGACGTTTTAATATATAAAACAGCATTTGGGATATAGTTATCAGATTTACAGAGTACACACAAATTATTATAATAATGAATTAGTAGGGAGTAATTACAAACCATATAAAGCTAATTTATACACAGCATTCATAAAGCAATAAGATAAAAAGCATACAGAAATAAAATCTAATCAGATAAGCCGGTTGTTAGAAGACAGACACTAAAGGGAAATATTTGTCCACCCAACGAACCTGTCTGCAATTTGTTGATATTTGGATTCAATTCGATCTTGAACTGAAGCAGTTGAAGCATTCATATCAATTCCGGAATACCGATCAAGCAATTTGCGATGAGTGTCTAACTTGTCATTCAATGCACGCAGGGAACCTCTCATTTCCCTGTAGTATTCAGGTGAGGGTAATTTGTATTCCAGTAAATCGTCCATACGACGCTATTGGATAGCGTGAATATATATACATATATACGGTGTATAATTATGAAAATATTGAAAACTTATGTTTTACACGAAAATAGAGTATATTAGTTTAAAGGTAATGTACCTGAGATACAGTGAGACTTTTTTAATAACATATTCACCGAATTTACTTTCAACAGTCTTCAATTCACTATTTGAGCGAAATAGTTATTTAAACAGTCTGAACCCATCAGTTATTTCCAGGTATATCTGTCATTCTTAAATGTTACAGTGAAAAAGCCATGCTACTAAAGCTTGGGCTAATCCTTTTTTGATTTTACTTATGTTCAAACAAAGAAAACTTTAAGTAGTGCATATATTTGCTCTTTGATTCTTGAAAATGTGTGGTATTTTACTAGTCTTTAGTGTTATGCGCTTCTGTATGACATCTGAGAGACGTAAATCTTTTTAAAACTTTCCAGGTGATTCGTAATGCTGTGACAAACGAACTGGATTCAGTCACAAGCCGGCATCATTTAGGGAACCATTGGAAGCCATGGTGTCGTACCACTATGGGACTCTTCTCTGGTAAATATCCATTATGCCTTAGGTTACGACGCGGGCTCCTTATCAGTCAGCAATGGAATTGGATAAAATAGACTGTAGTGACTCAACATCGTACTTATGAGAAGTAAATGACTTCGATTCTCTAAAATATCTGTGAAGGTGTAGCAAGCAAATGCATGACAGAATAAATACTCACCAAATTCATGAGAACCTTTTTTTAAACGCAGGGGCACCAAGTATAGAAAAATGAAGTAAACTTCTGACAGGAGCAAGATAGTCATCCCTCAACTAAGTGAAAGTAATCAACCAAGTTGAATAAGAATAAAGTCCAGTTACATACTATGAAGAAGAATCAGCTTGGCGTACCGCAGTAAAATGTCAGGTGAAAAAGTTACGAAAAAATTATTTTCCCTCATTTTTATTTGGAGAATAACTGGATACAGTGTACCTAAGGATTCATGCAGCTTCCTGAAAATATCACCAAGTCTAGAGAAGAAATTTCCGCGATCAGATGCAATATTCGAGAAATAATTAAATAATTTTCAGCTACATTTATATTTTTCATGATGTTTACTAAGCAACTTTAGCCAATAAATTGGAATAAGGTCTGTGGACGACTTATTTCTAACGTGGTAACATTTCAGAAATACATCAGAAGTAAGTCATAACGCACTGGTGACCCTGACGTCATTTACTTGTTAAATAAAAGAACTCTCTCTCCGAAATTTTGTCATAAGCTAATATGTGGATATTTTTGATTTCACTGCAGCAAATTCGTCGAATCCTTTTTAAGATTATTTGTGGAAGTGTTAATCTTATAAGCTGCTATACAAGGCATTTTGAGAAGTAATTCACAAATCATCAATACAGTAAAGTCTCTCTCAAAGGTATGATTATAGTACTTTTTAAAGAAAAAATGTCTTTCAAAGACTGACCACTGAACAAAGAATATTCTTTTTGATAACTTCTTCATCAGGTTCTACAGTTATAGTTTACCGGCATTAGAAGTTTGTTGAATTGTTCTTCTCAACTTGTTGGTAATTATTTCACTCAGTAAAAGTAATATTTCTTACACTACCAGTTATGATTCTCAATTGAAAGATGAAGTACCTAGACTAGACACCTTTAATTGTATGTACCAATTTAACTGCGCTTGTAGAGAGAGTTATATTGATTGTTGCTCTAGGAACTTGATTTCTCATGCTTGTTAATACCTACCAGTGTGGATAAATAGGAGCATAGTGAAGAGCATCAAAAGCCCAGTTTTCTACCACTTGGTTCAAACCGGCCACAAAGACAACATTGAATAATCCTTCTCCATCACTTGTCGTGTACCAGATAAATTGCCAAAGCATCCAGATACCGAAGACCCCAAACACCAGAGGCTATTCCGATCCGCCTAAAACAACCAGTGCTCTGTGCGCAGAAGGAACAGGTCCAACCACTGCTACGGGCACTAGCCTTTTGTCAAGGCTACAAATTCATGAATTCTGTGTAATTATTTTTACTAATCTGTCTGATATTCAGTGTGGTAATATGTTGATGCATACTAGCATGCCTGCAGTTGCTACTGAAGTGTAATCTACGGAAATTATTGTTTAGATGTCATTTAAACATAATGTTGTTAATTATTATGGATGTATAACTGTTGAACCTGATGAAGACATTACCGAAAACAATATTCTTTGTTCAGTAATCAGTCATTTTGTATTTTTCGAATGGTTTTTAATGAGAATGAAAAATATGAATGTCACCAAACAGTAGCTGTTCAGAGTGATGCGAAAATTTTTCAAAAAGTAATATTTCAGGGACTTTTGTCTGTTAAATACAAGACTCTTATAAATTGTAGTTCTTAAAACATAAAGTTCAATGAAAAAGTATAAATATCTCATGGAAGGCAGTAAAACCTATTCTATGAAGCAAGCAATATAACAATGCAATGTGCAATTCACAAAAAACTTGAAACATAAAATTAAGGCTTTCGAATTAAAAACAAAATGCTTGTTATCTCTCTTTATTGAAGATGTTGTATGTGTCTACGATTTCGATACCACTGAATGGAATGGAAAGTTGTCATTGCCGATGAATATAAAACCTAAAACACCTACATCTGGTGAAGCTAACTACAAATTCCACTTGAATTCTAACATGAGATGACAAAAGATATGGGTTAATTTGATTTCGTGCATACAATGACTGATATTTACAACAGTTCAGTAAGTGGACAAGAAAGTAGACTTTTATTCCATCAGCCTGACTATGCTTGCTCAATGCGATTTCTAACATACTATGCAGTTGATTATGAAAGAGTTATTTCGAAAATTGCAATATACCTAAAGTTTCTACAAATATGTTGCATTCATAACTAATCCTAATGAAAATAGGAAATTAATAGCAAGGGGAAAACATAAATAAATTAACCAGATTTTACATTTCCTTTTAAATTATGTCAACACAACAATATTTTCCTTTAAGATTCATTTGGCACGGTTGAATTTTCCAAGAATTATTATGTATTGACGAAACTAGCCCTCTATTTACACACTAAAAATGTTGTTGTTTAAGTCTGAAAAATGTTTTCGTGTTATGCTTATAAGGTGTTTGGCATCAATTCAAGTTTTACTGAGATTAACTTTGATGTCTTAGATGTGAAATTCATAAGTTATTAGAGCTGAGAGATATCTTATGTTGTTTGTATTATCAGTAATTTTATTCGATGACTCTCAGAAAAGTGTTGTGTTGCACGAGTGTAAGACTTATCTGATTTTACATATACACACGAGTATTTTCACAGAATCATTAATTTGTCAATGCTATGTTCCGTGTCTTTATTTTTTTTGAAAAATGTTTGATCACTGTCACTTTTGACTGTTATCTTTACAAATATTGAATTTCATCATCTGTACAGAATCTTGCACGAAAGGGGTAAATTATCTCTTCCTATCTATAAATAGTTACAGTATTTCAAAATGACAGTTAAATAGTGATAATTCTCCTTCAAGATGCGATCATCAGGAAACGTTTTTGTTCCTTATTTCTGACATATCATTTTTGACTTAAAATTTAAATTTCATTCACACTAAATAAGACAGTGTTCTGCTATAAAGAAAGAGAAGTTTTTACATAGTAATACCATTTTATAAGATGAAAATGATATCTGCCTACTGATATATTCAAATTAGTTTGAACTGCGTGGTTGCACCGAGTTAGTATAGTATTTTTCTTTGACTGATGATAGCATCTGAAGCCTATACTACCAAAAAGTACAAAACAAGTGATCTTTGGATTTCGCGCTTTACGTTGTATTCATCAGGATATAACATTTAGCTGTCAACTAGACTAGGTAATGACTTTATTTGTTAGGTTTTATATTTTATGTTGTGGATGGAAAGCATACATTGTGAATACACATGTAGTATTTAGGTCATTGTAATGCGTTTGTCGGTTAACGGGTTATATCTTAATTAACCCTATCATACTAAATGTCTGGACTTTCTAGCAGAACTACTTCATTATGTCAGTGGAGACGAATAAAAGGATTCTCAGGTTATGAAGCATGTGCTCTGTAGTTTAGTAGTGAGTTGAAAGCCAATTATCTGTGACTTTCAGCTCCTGAATTCTCTAACTCATTCCATACCAAATGTGTTTGTGAGCTACTAATAATAGGCCAAATAGAGAAACACTTATCCGAAACCAATATTCAAAAACATCTATGCGCCATGTAAAGTAGGGTTCAAATGAATACACTGACGCTTAATTATTTAGAAATTAAACTTTTCTACAGAATTATAATTAGTCACTTAATGAAATCTTTGTTTCCACCGATGTAAAGAATAATATAATAAAGCCTTACAACAAATAAAGTACTTCAGCTTACCTCAATTCGTCTACGTTCACTTTGGATTTCAGTAGATAAATTACTATAAGAACCAGAACTTGACAAGGGTCTACTGGTCACTATTGGTGGATAATAGTTGTATATCTTCTTGGTGTAGCACTGTAGTAGTAGTTAGTTCTTACAGGCTCAGAAATGCGATTGCTCTACAAAAAATTTAGAAATTTTTTCATTGCAATGTGTTAACAATTATGGAAAAGCAGGAATAGTTGATAAAAAATTGCATAATTCTGATTAATATAACATTTTTTAATTTCACTATCGCAATATAAGACTGGTGTGTTGGTGGCATAGCGGTTAGGACGCTCGCCGACCATGGACATGGTCCGGGTTTCGATCCCCGGCCACCGACACACTCCTTTACCTCGCTAAGCCAAAAATAAAGCTGGTAAAGAGGAAAGGTTGGACATGAGGCTAGCAACCCGGTCCTGTAAAATAAACACTGCTACAGAAACTTCAAGCCACTAGCTTGAAGCCCTATGTTCCACTGGGAGAAAGTGAAGGAAAAATAATATAAGACTGAATTAAATGCAGAGTAATCAGTTTGATGTATAAATATGTCTTTAGTTGACATATGCGTTCAAGTATTGAGAAGACAGAGGTGTGGATGTGTGAAAATGAGACAAATTAGACAAAATTAAGTAATCTGCTAAGCAATGATTAACACTCTATTAGCGTTTTTATTCTTTATTTAGTATTAGAACCACATGGGGTGGTTTAACCTATAGTGCTTTCTATGCAACACGTTTTTATTTGAATAAACTGAAGTCTCTTTAAAATGCAAACTTTAAATACATTCAACTGCTTTAAATTACCACAATTCGCTTTTTAACAACCACGAAATATAAATGACAGTGGAATTCCAATCTTCTAATATTCTAGTAATGAGAGTCTAAGGCAATCTCATGAATGACATCTACTTTTACAGGTATATACGCATAAAGAATGTAATCTTGAATAGAACACTTCGAAACAGTACGTTTACGAGAATGACAGACGTTTTTTTTTTTAAATTTTAACGAATACATACAATTATAAAATGCCCAAAAACTACAAAAACTATGACCTTGTAGATTTAGAGTTTTTACACTCCCTTAGTGTTTCACAGATATGCAGCTTTATATTATTATGTCAGGTATTTTTTTATTGGAGCTTTCACAATCTGCTGAATATCTCAGCATGAATCCAGTTATGTACGTATAAGATAGCTTGTGGGGGGGGTGGGGGGATGAAAATTCTTTACGTATTCTTTCAGTAACACAGGATGCTTAGTTAACAAAGTATGATTTATTGATGCTACACATGAACTGAAGAAAAAAAGGCAAAATAAGGACTTCATGTTATATTGTATTGATTGAGTTACATATTAGCACTATAGATAACTTTAGCTTTGGTTAGCTAGTAGTACATACTTACCAAAATTAACGTTATGTTGTTTTAGCCGTTAACCGGAGTAATGAAGAGGTGTAGGTAATACACCCAAAATACATTGTCACCGATGTTTATTATAATTTACTTTTCTAACAACAAGGTCTATATATGTGTGTCGGTGGCACAGCGGTTAGGACGCTTACCGGTCATGCACATGGTCCGGGGTTCGATACCTGGCCACCGACGCACTCCTTCACCCCGCTAAGCCAGAAATAAAGCTGGTAAGGAGGAGAGGTTGGACATGAGGCTAGCAACTACCTCCTGTAAGAAAATAAACACTGCTACAGAAACTTCAAGCCACTAGCTTGAAGCCCCATGTTCCACTGGGAACGTGAAGGAATAAAAAGGTATATATAGGGGTAAATACACTAGTGTTCACTTTCTATTCGAGATATTATTTTCTATGCAATAAAATGGTTGAAGTTTTGATAGCAAATGAATTGAATCAGTTTAATAAATGTCTAGATTTTTTAAACCTCATAGAATGAAAATAACTACAATGTTTTCAAGGTAAGGAGGATAAAGTAGCTTGTCTGAATCTTTTATTGATAGATTTATTTAAAAAAAAAACTTGTGGAAAATCACTTGTCTTCTGTTTAATTTGCAAAAGTTACACCAAACCAGTAGAACACCACTTTGACTTACTAAGATATTTCTATCCCAAAAACAATAAACAAGGTATACACACTCTTGAAATTAGATGGTTGAAGGCAATTGACAGCAAGCCTTCAATCTACGTTTTGGGCTAGCTGGTACTCACCAAATCAGCAAGGCATATCTTCACTCTTGAAGGTGCTCATGTCCGTTCTGAGATTCCTACCCGCATTATCCAGTGCTACAGTCAGAGATGTTACCACTGAGCTATTAGGGCTTGCGAATGACCTCCTTTAGGAGTTTATTGGATGCTTTAATTGGACACTAGTCAGTGATTAGTGTAGTGTGCCTAGTCCTTTGTTTGGTGCAGACTGAATTCTATCAGTTAAGTTTGCAGTGTGGCCAGTATTCTATGTAGCTCGCCATTATAGTACACTTTGAATTGTTGGTATTAGAATTCAGTCTGGATCAAACAAAGGATGAGACATACAACACCAGTCACTGACTAATGTCCAATCAAAGGTATGCGTGTGTTTTCAGAGTTATATACTCTTTTAGTTTTAAATAAAAATCACGAAACTCTCTTTTGAACATTTACTTATATTTGATACTTATTTCTTGTATGAGATAATGAATAGAAAGACTGACTGAATTCGAGATCAAGCATACATTGAGAAGGCTATGAAATGATATCGCACACTAGGTCAGTCATCTAGTGGATTCTCAATGAGAAGTGACGAGTGGATTGTCGGTGCGAGGATGACATGAAGGAGATCGCGTGAGGAGGAGATGAGAGATTGTGTGGTCAATCGTTGACCCAACTGAAGAGGAAAGCATAGAATAAAAGAAAGTGGAGATGTGTTGCTGAAGCCCTATGTTTCACTCGCAACCCAAGGGAATAATGATAAATAATAATAATTCACCCTACATTTTTTTCATGGCTTTTCATTCCCGGGAAAAATTAACAAGTCAGCAATAATCCAACTCGGAATAGAATATTTTAAATTTTGCTTTAATAAATTTCTTCAAATTTCTCAGGAAATTAAATGCAGATATGATATTTCTGGAAATAAGATTATTTTTTTATATTTTTGAGTACAGTTTGATTCCACACAGCCATGGAATTTTTAGAATGTGATATCGGTAGCCCAAATTTTGCAGGCCGACCATAGATATCAGGTGTGCGTCGGCAGGGGATCGAACCCCGGACCATATGCATGGTCGGCGAGAGTCCTAACCACTGTGCCACAAACGTACAGGTAGTTTGCATTTTAACATATATTGAATGGTTTGTAAAACATTTAATTATAGCTTTATAATTTACTAAATAGAAAGACTGCTCTAGCTGGGAAGTTTAGATGCCTTTATTTTGTGTCAGGGGTAGAATTCCCGAAGCCTTCAAAGTAGAGTGAAAACATTTTCAGGGTTACTTAACTTATGAGATTTTCTTCATCTAATGTTTATTCATCAACGAAACTTACTGATTTTTATAGCATTAAAGAAAGTGAGTGTGCAGAACAGGAACTTTATTAACGTGGATTGTTGATGGTCTTTATTAAAATCCTCTTCAAGACAAATTCACAGTAATACACATAAGTGGATTCTCTTTAAACGTAACCAGTGTGAATGGGTCAAGTGTTTTAACTAAGCGCAGTCAATAAAATTATTACAGTCAAAGCATGACGCACTTGACAGCCCTTCATATTTTTTTGTTTTACAAGCACTACTTTGTACACCTTTAAGGGTATAGTCTGTCTAATTATCAAAAACTGGTCAAAAACATATAATCATAAAAAGATCAAGTTTGATTAAATATTCTAGACTGTAAAAAAAGGAATTCAAGTTGCATCATTCTAATTTGTAGTAAACTAGTAAAATAATACTAAGGAGGAAAAAATAATCAAAGTAATTATCAGAAAATGTCAAATTGGTTTACATTACGAGTGATGGGATGGAATGTACATTAGACGTATGGTTTATACTTTCGCATGTTCGCTTCATAAATTGGCAGCGGCATGAAGGTTAACAGTAATATTGCCTGTTTTAATCATTGTTTATGAAATCTGAATGAAGCTATTGAAATATTTCATTGGGTATTCTTACAATGAGTATATTTTCTGAATAGTTATGGATCTTTAGATGAAATTGAGTTCAAACCCTGGTGGCAGCATACTCTTGATCAGTCCCAGACTAGGACGAAACAGCCGTCCAGTATTCCCAGGTTTTCCAACGATTCTCTAACCGATGTCAGATCATGATGAAATCCTGTAACCAAACTTTATTTTGACCAAAATTATTGGAAATAAGAGTTTAGAAGGCTATAATTGTCAGGATTCTGATAACAAAATCCATTATCCTGCTCATAAGAAATGCTGATCAAATTGTTAAATTTGTTTGATGAAGTCACTACATACAACTCAGAAGTTTATGCTTATCGGATAAGCCGACAGTTGTTCAGTATTGTTTACTGGATCATTTTTAGAGCACAGACGGTTACCCATAATCATATCAATATAATTTTTTTTCTAAATTCATAAATGTTTTGATTGTTTTTATTTTCTATATGACAAGTAAATTTTTGCCTGGGACATTGTGTTGCACAACAAAATTATTTTATATGGAATTACAGTAAATTGGAAGGTTCCACCTCTCAGATTACTGCAGATTTCAGTGTTAATATGAAGTTATTGGCAACTTTGATCTACTTCTTTTGGTAACTGTAAGTTGTACTGGTCCTGATTTTGTCACATATTCGGTATTTATACAGATATTGCCTACTGTTAAGAAGTTTCATCCTGTGAAGGATCGCGAGTAGACTTCACTTAGTCATAGGGTTCCGACAAGTTAAGAAAGAACTAGTATTACTTCAATTATATCCATATAATGCAACACTCTGTTCTCAAGTAGCCATGTTTTATTATATATAAAACCGTAGAATTTTAGGTTGTAAGCAAACAGTGCCTGTATACATAGTTAGTCAGTGGAAGGAAAAGTGGAACATACCCATGGGAAAAGCTTTTAAATAACCTATAGCTTAATAAAAACCCTATGAAACAATCAATAAGGCAAATGTAGGTAGAAATTGAAACGTGTTATGACAAAAATAAACAGTAATAAAATATTGCATGGAGGATTTCATCATGAGCTGAAATTAGTTAGAGAACCACTGGAAAAAAAGCTGGGAGTACTGGACAGCTTTTTCCTCCATCCTAGTTTGGGACTCTTCAACAGTGTTCACCCACCGCCAGGTTTTGAACCCAGGACCTTCTGATTACAAGGCGAGTTCGTATACCATTGAGCCACTGGGACCCGATCCAATCGTTCTTGAATTCTAACTTCTGCCAATTCACGACCATGAAATCCTCCATGCAATCAAACAAAATCCCTACAAAACCAATACTTGATAATAAAATATTACCAAAGAAAAATAATATTCCCTATTGAATCTTTCTTAGGAATAATGACATATAAAAATACTTACATATGTTGTTGTATAATATGGTGTTTCATAAACATAACGACTTGTTCGATTATAACTTCTATGAACAATCGGTGGTAGGCCATAATCTGACGACGTAATTGTTGAACGATAAGTGCCAACTGTTGATGGTGGCACTGAACCCAAACGACTTGTATGCATTGGAAAATTACGACTGTACGATGTATGAATAACACGAGGTATACTATCTTCCTATAAGAAAGAATAAGGACAAGTAGATTTATATAAAAAATGTGTAACTCTTGAAAACTAACTGAGATTGTAAAAATCTTTAGAAATTTTATTCAGTCGAATTGAAATTAAAATCAAAACTGCATGTTTCTGGTTATCTTTACCATGTATCAAATCGACAGAATTACGTTCACTGAAAATGAATTGCTTTGTACAAACGTAAAACGTTTTTTTTTACACTCAAAAGCATTATAAATGAATAAGTGGTTCAGTGTTAATTTTAGTCTTTAATAACTAAACATTTTCATAAGATTTATCATGCTTCAAACATTCTGTCAGTAGTTATAAGTAGTATAAAATAAAAAATTATTTGTATGAAGCAAAAATATGCCAAACTTTAGAAAGAACATATCAGTATACAAATATCACGCTTATACGTTTCATTATTAGTTTGTCAATAAACATATTCCTGTTTTCAATATAAGTGATGCACTATAACAAGTACAGAAGTCCATACATAAGTGCTGGATAGAATGTGGCGATATCGTTGAAAAAAATTTCAGGTATTTAGTAAGAAGTTAGATTGTGATCTAGACATTGCCTAAATTAGTAACAGAGGGTATTATCAAGGTGTCTTAAGTAATCCAACGATTTGAAACTATAAATTAACATATCCATGTTAAGTGGATTTGATGAGACAAACTTTATAACACTAAATTTCGTCTGATATTTTAGAATGCCTGTCTTAACTCTCTTTGTACATAAGATGGCTATGATGATGCGTCAACCAGTGGGAAACGAGAAGACAAGGATATCCTGGACCGACATGAAGAACCTAGAAGACCTGGATTTCGCGCGGCGATGAATTATGTTTGATGTCACACACACAAAATAGAAGACTTACAAGCGAAAACCGACAAACTGGTCGAACAAGCAGCCGGGGAAGACAGAAATCCGAGTGAACATAGACAAGACGGAGGTTATGACAATAACCAATCAACAACAACAGCAACATCCAACGTCAATCACCATCAACGGGAGGGATTTGAAAGACGTTACTTCATTCACTCACTTATCTAGGGAGCACTGTCTCAACTACAGGCAGTCGGAACGGACGAGGATGTCAAGTCGAGCGAGAGTCGGGAAGGCGAGAAACACATTCATCAACTTGAAACCAATCTGGAAATCTTCGTCACTCAGCCATCAACAACAAAACTTGGTCTGATTTTCAATACAAACATCAAGTCAGTCAGTTCTTCTATACGGATGAGAAACTTGGTGGACGGGTCACAAAGAATATTCCAACAGCCTGTTGCAGACCTTATCAACAACTAACTGTCTTCGCTCTGTACTGACGATCAGATGGCCGGGCCGGAAAGAATCACCAACAAGAAACTAAGGGAACAAACAAAACAAGAACCAATCGCCAACCAACAAATATGCAAGAGAAAGTGGATTGAGATGGATTGGACACTCGTTGAGGAGGCTGCTGGGTGACATGGCGCGCGCGTCAGGCCATTGCTTGAGTGGAACCCAAAGGGAAAGCGGCGAGTGGGACGTCAGTGCTAGGGTGACATGGAGGAGATCATGTGAAGAGAGAGGAGTTGAAACAGTATGGACTGACATGGATGCAGGTGAAAAGTACAGCAGAAGGAAGACAGATGTGCAGTTGAAGCCCTATGTTCCACTAGGAACCCAAGGGAACAATAATAATAATATGCTGTTCTGCATTTGGCGTATGGAACACGGAAGTTATTACAGCAATTGAAGAACTGTAAAATCTTCTAAACTGCTCTACAATTATAACCGAGGAAAATATGTTTACTGTCAGTCGACAAGATTTCCTGGATTTCATATCAGGTAATCTTAGAGATGATTTTAAAAACGAGAAAATCCAGCTTTTGTGATCAAATCCCTTATTTACTTTTGCATTCATTTACTTCTTTCATGAGTGCTTGAGTTCATTTTGTATACAGTTTGAAAGAACCACAACAGAGAAAACTTTCCTAACTGGAGTTAATTAGTTACAAGTCTTAAACTGTTTATAGTGTTAAACGAGTCTTATACCCCAGGAATTTTTTTCTTCACTTTCCCAGTGGAACATAGGGCTTCAAGCTAATGTATCAGTGTTTATTTTTACAGGACGGGGTTGCTAGCCTCATGCCCAACCTTCCCTCTTTGCCAGCATTATTTCTGGTTCAGTGAGGCAAAAAAGTGCGTCGGTGGCCGGGGATCAAACTCCGGACCATGTGCATGGTCGGCAAGTGTCCTAACCGCTAAACCACCGACCATGTACTCTAAGAATTACTTTTGTACAAATAAAAACAAATGACTTCAATGATTCCTGGTCGAAAAACCGTGTTATGTAACAAAACTATCATACATACTCCATTCCTAAGCAGAAGATAACGCTTTAAGCATATTTCTGAAAAAAATTACGAACTTAGTAAAGAAAACAGCCATAGAAGCAAAGCATTTTGTCACCAGTGTAAAAAAGCTCCTCATAACAATACTTCTTGAAATTTTAGTACTTTATTGTTAGAATCATAATATAATAAGTGTATATCTGTTGAAAGGAAACAAACCAAACCAAGCTGGGTTAAGCAAATAAAGCAATTTAAACAAAAAAAATAAACACAAAATAAATGAAAACAAAATTAATCAGCTTTCAAAATGATTTATTTTTGGTATGATAGTAAGCAAAAATTATATTATATTATATGCACACACATACACACATAAACATATTTAAGTTTACTCATGGATACACAGAGAAGACAAACTAATTGACAACACAATGACGTCGGATTTACAGCCTGTGCACACTTTGTTGACTGATCTAAAATGAAATTTTTACCTGGAGTAGAAGTCATAGATTTCACCGAGACAAGATGAATGATAAATAAAAAGAAAGAGTTATAAGCGAAGCTGTAAAATAAATCCGTGAAATAATCCCTTTCTGACTGCCAATCCAAACTGATTGATGCAAAGCAATATTGAAAAAAAGACGGAAGGAATTCAAAACCTAAAGAATGCTAATATCACTTGTCATGCGTATAAAAAACACTCAAAACCTTCAACATACAATAGAATCAATTGTCCTAATGGAATAAATTTCTGTAAGAATGGATAGTGAAGAAGTACACTATCGACTAAGGAAGAAGAAAATGAGAATTTTTGTAAACTAAAACAAAAAAAGGCATTTTGATTGTTCAACTCACATAATCACTTAGATCACTTAGATTGTAAAGTGAACGAGACCTCAGAAAAGCTTCAGCTTTCTTCTCCGATTTGGATTTGGCGAGATGAATATGTGATCAAAATAAAGGGAAGTATTATGTCAATGAAAGCTGTAGTCATTCAAATTTCTTAGTGTATATGAATTTTTTTGGAATGTCACTTATCCCTGTGAGTACTGTCATACTTGATTGAAAGAGGTGCTTTTTGCACCACTAACAGATGGCGGTCACACAGACGACGATCAGTTATCCAAGTAGCATAGAGGTGAATATAGTTAAGGTATTCAGGATCACCAAAACACATAGAGCTCATGTTAAGCCAACACATTCACAAGATCATACGCTAAGGTCAAAGCGTGCCAATACGTGAATATTTCTCAAGTTATACCTTATAATATTCGAAAGCTTTTTTGCCAAATAACAGCTTCAGTTATTATCTGAGAACATAAAATGCCTAGTTGCGAACACCAATTTAACTGGTTGGATGACTTAAACTGCTTTTATTATACAAAAATGTGATATTTTTCTTCCTGTATCGAAACGGGCTTTTAAATGACTACTAATTTAACCCCTTTTGCCACCCAACTAACTGTGGAAAAATCTAGAGTAACTAAATTTGGCTTTACTCATGTTGGTTTTGCGACAGTATAATGGTACTGTCTTTTGGTAATCATGTTAACTACTCTTGATTAGGAAACTGCAGCGCCTTTTCATCAAAATGAAATTCATGTCTGCATATTCTCATTATCATCTCTCTATTATTTCAAACAATTTGTTGCATTTTAGATTCTAGCTTATTTGGTTTTCCATCGCCTTCTGTTCATGCTGACGTGAATAAATTGCGGAATAACATACCTCCCATTTCAAAATCTCTATTGTGGACAGATACGCCATACTTAAATGGATATCTCATATAAATTTTAGTTGTTTATCCAGACCAACATTTCAGGCCTAACTGTTTCTAGAGCTCTTCCTGATCGCGTAATCCATTTATCTATTCTACACCTAATTGATTTAGAACCCACTGCCACAAGTGAAAATATATTGTTAAGGTAAGTAGATATTTTAAGGTTTAAAAAAAATATACACTTAAAACATAAAAATACTAGAATACCGGAGTTAGAATATGCTGTTTTGGAGGTGCACTAGCATGTAAATGTGATGTTGGCAGAATTTCATCATTTATTGACCCATTGTAATCATAATTATACCAGACTATTGGTTTCAGATGAGGGTATAGAGAACTATAATGTGGTTGATAGTAATTGACTGTTTCTGGAGTTTGATATGCACTACTTGCCGTGCTGTTATACACAGAATATGGACGTGAATTGTTGTACATAGATTTACCAATCAGTGTAACTTTGTTTGGTTCAATATAAGTATTTCGTTGCGATGATACTGAATAACGACGGTGTGGAATGCACAAAGATCTTCTGGGTAGTGGTGTAGACGAATAGTATACCATTGGATAACATGTAGTTCTAAATGGTGTTCCGCTTAAACTTCGTCTTCTTCGTATCCAATCCATAGGTGGTGGATAGATGGTGCTTGGACTCTATATATAAAAGGGGTGGGTGGGGGGTAAATCATTGTCTATTGACTTAGTGAAAAATAATATTACTATGAGAAAATATTGATTATTATTCATTCGGTTAGTAATTAATAAGTCATTACTGCATCGCTAGCGAATTTTTTATCATGGTTATAAAGCAGCGGTTAGAATTGGCAAGAAAAGAACACTTCAAAATAGCAGAAGTATCGATTAGTTTCTAGAATTAGTGTTGAAAAATACGACTGCTACTCATTTAGTATTACATTGGAATAGCAATAATGAAATGTAATTTGAAAAGCGAATCAACGCTAAAAAGTAAAACATACACCATTATTTCGTCACCAAATAATATTAGTATTTTTTTTAGTGTGAGGAAAAGACTACAAAATGAAAACACAGTTTTGTAATAAAATTTACTATCACAATAGTGTTGTTAACATTATTATAAATTGGTTTCCAATAAGATCAAAGGCATATAATGAATATATGAATCTTCAGGTAAGGGTAAATTCATTGTCAATATCAAATAGGTGCAGTTTTCATACGTGGGCATTGTTCAATGAATGAATATATGAAACGTAGATTTTACATGTTTGAAAAAATTAAACACAACTTTTTAGAACTGTCAGCTTATCACCGAATATTTGGTGTGTAGTTTTTGTTTTCTCAAATCGATCTAAGATGAAATTATGAAAACGTTTTAAGATATCCATTACATATTAGTGAAGACGTTCAATTTTAGTGAAGTGACACATCATAAGTAAAGTTCTATTCAAAAGTTTATTAAAAACAATTCGCAGATATTAGATAGTTGGAGGCAGTTGGAAGGAAGCCCTGCTTCGATCCACGTTTCGTGCTAGTTGCACTCACCAGTCAGCAAGACCTATCTGCAACCTAGATGGGATTCATGTCCTTTGTGACATTCGAACCCGTGTCACGCAGTGTTTTAGTCACAAACGTTACCACTGTGCTATTTGGCTCGCAATTGACCTCCTGTAGGGCTGTCGGACACTAGTAACTAGTGTGACATGTCTAGTCCTTTCTTTGGTGCAGACTAAATTCTACCAGTCTGAACAGTTCAGTGGTAACGTCTCTAACTACCACACTGAGTGATGCTGGTTCGTATCTCAGAAGGGACATGAGCTCCCCCAAGGTTGCAGATACTCCTTGCTGACTTGGTGAGTGCCAACTAGCACAAAACTTAAATTCAAGGCTTTTTGACGATTTCCTCCAACTATCTAATATCATCAAATCAACGTGCATTGTGATGGCGAGCTACCTAGAATGGTGGCCGCAGTGCAAACCTGACTGATAGAATTCAGTTTACACCAAAAAAGGACTAGATACGTCACACTATGTACTAGTGTCCAGTTAAAATTCGCAGATATCTTTACAGTCTCAAGGGGTGATACTTTAGTTTATGTAAACCCAACAAATTTCTGAAACAACAAGTCGTAAACTTCTATCGCTACATGAGGAACTTCTTTCAATCAGTAATACGTTTTACCATCTATAAACGATGTGGATCTCTGCCTTATTCTATATCATTTTCCTTATTGCATTAAGGCTGTACATTTCGAATGAATACAGGGCTTTAGATTTAGTCATTGTCGAAGATTTATCCATGTGTCCGGTATTCCATTTAAAACCCTAAAAATTTATTGGCTAACATTATGCTTTTTGTTCAATCGTCATAAACGGCTTGTCGTGTCTGATGATAAAGTAAAAGTTATAGTCACAGATGGATTCAAACTAGAAGGCTTAAAATGAAACTTAGCCAATATTTTTAAAACAAAATCAGTTAGTCTTAGATAAAAACCGAACCCTTTTTATTCTAACATGCCAGATAAGAGTTGGTGTCAAGTCGTTACCTTTAAACGTTGAAAAATACCTCTTCATTATTCTTAGTTTAATTCATACTGATGATAAATATGTCCTTCCTTTCTCCTAACTTTCCTAAAACATCCTCGTTCATACCTTTTGACAACTGGTATTCTTTGTTTATGTTTTTTATAGAAAGGGTAAAATAACATGCAGATGGAATGCATATTTCTAAAATAAAAATATTCTTGTGACGGTCACGTGGTTTAGTGAAGTTAAATGTACTAATACACTGTTAGTGTTTACAGAAAAAGCTGTAGATTTTTAACTAACTGTTATTGGAACTTGAAAGAGCAATAAAACTGAAATATGCTTCTTTTTTTCAAGTTTTACCATCTAAAAGTATGAATGGTAGTTTGAATATTCTTTTTTTAAATAGTTGTTATGATTTATTAAGCTAAAAAATAGTTTTGAAACAGTTGGCTGTTCAATATGTAATCGACTTTATAACAGTAAAACAAATATACTCTTATATGCAATTTCAACGGTTACAATGACCTTAAACAGTCTTTTGAAAATTTTCACAATGTTATTTAAGTTTTGCTACCTTAGATTATTATAGTATAATATAAAAATGAACACATTACTTTTCTTAGCTTGAAGATTTTAGTTATGCACAACATCCGTATACACATCGTTATATTGTAAACAGTATGAATAGTGTAAATTGTAATTAAAGAATATATTATCTGTTTTCAGGTTAATTCCGCATTTCATCATGTTGATGGATTATGCAAAATTGACCTAGAATCAAATGATAACTGATGCCCGTTGCATAAGACGTGGCTCTCGTGAGCCCCGTAACCTAGTGGCTAATGCTTTGAAGATTGAAACGATGTGTGCTGGATTCCAGTTACATCTGGAAGGCAATCAGTCACTGGAAACACAGGTACATCCGTAAGGCAAGTCCCAAGTAGGGCGAAGTGTGGATCTTTGATTCCCCTTGTAGTCACCACCAGTCATAATAAAAGCATATCATCCACTATCTGAATCTTAACGAAAATGTAATAGTGTGTCTGTCTGAAGCGGAGACAGAACTTCAAATGAACTGGGATGACGAAGGTGACCAATCAACAACGAAAACAATAACCAATCGCTACCAACTGAAGAAATTTGAAAATATGTCACTTTTTTCACATATCAAGGCGGCATCGTTTAAACTGCAAAAGGCACGGATGAGGGTGCCAAAACCAGAATCGAAAAACAAGACAGAATTCGGGTTTTTAACACAGATGCTAAGTCAATCACTTCTAGGACGAAACGGATTTACGCTGTTGAAGCTTACTGTTCTTCTTGGAACCCAAGGGAATAATAAAATAAATAAATAAAAAATTTTAGCCAAAAAAGCTGACTGGTGGGTTAACTGAAATCTTTTCTCCCTCTTCTGTGCATCAGTGTTTTATTAAAATAAAGTTTCAGATAAATGAAACGTCAGAGAAGTTGTGTTTCCCATTGGACGGAATAAATTAAAACAAATTCAAAAATCACATTGTTTCTGTACAATAGTAAGTTTTATGCATATCATCGAAAGTAAACATTAATTCTGAATTACTAATGACGAACAAGTACAATCCCTTTTATGCAGATTTTTCTTCATTCCAGCTGATACTGCCAATGGTGAAAAAACGATAAACAGTTTAAAGGAATTTTTATTAAAGAAAACCAGAAAAAACAATTCAAGGAGTTTCATCTGAAAAACTCTATTTTTTCTTTTCAGTCAAATGAATCGTGATTTGTGAAAGAAATAAGACGGTTGGTATCAGATGGTTGGAGACAGTCGTCAAAGAGCCTTGAACCTAGGATTCGAGATAGTTGGCACTCACCAGTCAGTAAGGGGTATCTGCAAACTTGAGGGAGATCATGTACCTTCTGGGATTCGAACCAGCGTCACCCAGTGCTGCAGTTAGAGACATTACCACTGAGCTATTCGGACTGGCGATTCTCCTCCTATAAGACTGTACGAGATATTTTGATCGGAGACTAGCCGCTGACTAGAGTTTATATTTTATAATGGTAGCATAAATATATGCTTTCAGGTTGACAGAAATCAGAGGGACGCTTCATGACCTAGGATAGGACAACTGCCGACGTATGTTATCTGATTGGTTGTCTCAATGACCTTTATCTTTGTAACCGAAGTACTTCCGTTCATTTTTCTGTTAACATCAGACTATAATGTGACTACCAATGACATATACATTTGAATATTTATGAATAATTCCCATTCGAACATTAGTAGACAGAAGACAAGTAGTTCAGCGAAGAGTCTCTTTTCGGCGAATTCATTTTCATAGCTGTACAATCGCAAATATATATGGTTATTTTGTGTGTGTGTGTATACATTAAATTTGTCAAACAAAAATACAATTAGTAAGTTCAGATGAATTGGATGTTCATATAAGAGGATAGTAACAAAAGTGATGAGTTGTCATAAATGATTGTTAAATAAGAGTTACGTAACGGCCTGAATAGTTTGATGAATGAGTTGTGCTCAGGGTGTACATGGAAAAAAAATAATATACAGAAATACACAAGGGTTTTAAGTTAGAAAAATAAGCATACAAACAGAAGTAAGGTCAAATCAAACAAACAAAGAAAAGTTAGGTCAAATCAACGGAGTTGTTACCATGCGAGTAGAAGTGGTTGGATAATTTTCTTTTGTATGCATAGTTCTGGTTCCAGCAACTGGATGGCTAGGGCTTCTGCGATGCAAAGAAGACGGAATTGTACTGTCTTTGGAAGGTTGTTCTTCACTTTGTAGATTACTTTGAAGGAGGCGTTCATTGAGATGGAATGACCAGTGTTGACGAGATGTTCAATTATTGCACTCCTTATATGGCCATTATTTCCTTTCTGTAGCCACGCTGGATAGTGTTCTTTGACCCTTTTTGAGAGGATGCGCGTTGAACGACCGATGTACCTGGCTCCACAGTAACTCTTATTTAACAATCATTTATGACAACTCATCACTTTTATTGCTATCCTCTTATCAACATCCAATTCATCTGAACTTACTAATTGTATTTTTGTTTGACAAATTTAATGTATACACACACACAAAATAACCATATATATTTGCGATTGTACAGCTATGAAAATGAATTTGAATATTCAGCAATTGAAACTTTCATAGTTCTCTACCCTATTTGAAATCCAAATATTTTCTGATAGATTCATGCCCATATTTGACGGCAGTATTGGTTTGACAAAAATTACATCACAGACAGGTTTTCAATAAAAGTCGATTTTCATGTAGAAAAGATGATATGCAGTGTAGTATCTCTAGTTTTCGTAAATCACACTATGGTTTTTTCTCATTGTCAACTAAATTCGTATACCTATCACCGATTCTCCCCGTCTTACTAACAAAAAGAGGATTCCGAGTTCTGGTTGGCGTATTACTGACTGGTAATCTTCTGTAATCCACCCCACATTTATTGATATTACTGTTTCTCACACTTTTGAAATAGTGACATCAAAAGGAGATGTTTCAGCAGACATTTCAACTAACTCTTAAAACTTGTACACCGTGGTTTAAATCTTCCTAGTGGCAGAATATAAGTTGTGAGGATAGATCTAGTCTTGTTTACCACTATCGTTCAATTAAATAAAAATACTGACTTTGATATACTTTAATGAGTTCCCAGTTGTCATTTAAGCCATTTTTCCATTCAAAAACTAGGCAGCTGAAGTAAAAGTTTAATCGAGTGATTTTACTACACACTTCAGTTTTTTTGCAATTTCTCTCAACATTTTGCACTATCCAATCTTTGAGAGTTGGAAATCTGATCGCAGATATAGGAAAGAAAAACTACATGAAATTTCGTTTATTATTACCTTACAGGAGATTTTAGACTCGCGTGTTTAAGTTCACTAACAGTTGGCTGTAAACTATACAATAACTAAGCGGTGGTAATTTAGGCATTGCATATTTGTAGATTCAAATACTTTTTCGCGCCTATAATCATGTGACTTGAACATTTACTAATTCTTCATTATTAAATCTAGGTCAGTGTTTATCTTTCCTGCTTTAAAGCAACACATATAGTACAAATAGATCTGGAATGTAATTGGGAAGAGAAATGTTAGGCAGTAAATCATTACTTTCCAACTGGTTTAATTGATCAGTTGATATAATTGCATACAGTAAGGATGTAAAAAGGCGACCCCCTACTAATAAAACGTAGTGAAAAAGTGTTCATGCAAACATAGATATCCTTGAAAAACATGTACTTTTATTATATATTTTTAACGTGATTTCAAGTTGTGAAAGCTGTTAATTATTAACCCTACAAATACTGGAAGTTTCACTAAATTATGCACCCTATCACGTAAACATATTACATTAGGTCTTTTTTTCTTGTTCACAAATTGCTGTCCATTATTGGTTCTTACTTAGTTAATATCACGTGTGATAACCAGTTTTCTATGCATTAGTATGTAATTACACTTGGAGTACAGAAGCATTATATACCGTATACCTGCTACTTTCAAGGTTATTTCCATCGACTATTTGATCACTTATATTCACTATTTATTTTGACACCCCATAACTAATCTGTTATTCTACGTTAAAAATGTATCCACCGCATAACTGGTCTCTATTGTAACGACCACAAATATCATACTTTATAATTGTAAGAACCTGAAGAGAAATTATTGAAAAGAATACTCTTCGTTCAGATTGACTTGTAATTCAGCCGAAGATTAAAAACAAGAAATGAGGACTGGAATACAATTTTTTAAATTTACTGCTTTTCGGTTAATCTTTGACGAAAAACCACTTAGTTGAAAGCTTACTTAGTATGCTCACCAGTATTCACAACTCAGATGTTAAGCTTCGAAAAATTTAGTTTATAAGTTGTCCAAGTTCCTGCTTGAAAAAGGACATAAGAACTACTTTGAAATACAATAACCCACACCATTGTAAAGTCGAGTGTCAAAGGTTATCCCATATCTTTATATGTCAGCAAAGCGAATTCCCGGCACTAAACACCCCCGCCCACACACCCTCTACATTGGAAAGCAGTTAAACCATTTAATTTTGAAGTCGAACTTTAGAAGATTTCCTAACCTAACTATCCAAGGCTTGATTTAATAGTTATAAATAATACGGATGACTGATATTTTCAATAATAAGTATAATATAACTAATTGTTACAGTAACAAGATGTAAAATTCTCCTAATCGTTCGAGGCTTAAAGGCTTAACGAATGAATGCGCTTTTATTCTACTGATTTTATTATGAAATAAGTACGGTAAACATTAGTTATTCTAAGCAGGAATCATTATTATGAAGACGTTATTCAGAATTCATGTCTTATTCAACTTAACTTGACAATATATTACTGTTGATAGCGACGCAAAAGGCTATTCCCGATTTATTCAAAGAATAAATCACTTGGGGCGAATGAATTCTCTAAAAAGGACTTTTGGAGTTTCACTAACCTTTATATAAAGCAGAGAAATCAAGCTTAAATAGCACTTTGGCACATGTAAACGTTAACAGAAACTAAGAAGTTGGAACTCAGGGCCAAACAATATTCTAATGACCTAATGTTTACATGGGAACTGCAAGGATGTGTTTTCTTTCAATGTAAGATAGCCAGAGTTTGTATTTATCCTCTGCGAGTGTTCGGCTGATCCTTACTTATTATTATTATTATTATTGTATCCTTTAGTTCCTAGAGGAACATAGGCCTTAAGCTGCGCACCTCCATTGCTTTCGGTTTGCTGAGAACTTTTTCACCCTGCTCCAGGTCTGTCCACATGCTTTCATCTCCTCCTCGCATGACCCCCTCCAAGTCACCCTTGGACGACCAACTCGCCGCCTCCCTTTCGGGTTCCACTCGAGCAATGGCTTGTCTAGTGATGTCACTTGATGGTTTCCTCAGAGTATGGCCAATCCATCTCCATTTCTTCCTGCCTATTTGTTTCACAATCGGTTCCTGATTGGTTCGCTCCCAGAGATCCCCTAACATATTTTCTTATAAAAGCTTAATTGTATGTTTCATTAGCTACTGGAACTCAAGTCTGTCAAACTGAATTGCAATCTATAAATGGATGCAGGAATATGAGTTAATATGGTTTATTTCTTTAGTTCGACTAAAAAAGGCGGATATATTACCTATTCTGCTAAAATGAAATCAGGAGACTGAAAAATGAATCTGAATAATAAATAAAGAAACACAAACTAATCGAATTATATAAACGACCTAATTTTCCACATATGAAATAAATCACATGTAAAGCTTATGTTGCTTTGTTTTCTTCGCACTATAGTCAAGAGTGTTACTTTCTAAGATATTTTTGTTTAAATTCACCATTTTTAATACGATGTCATACAAGGTCGTTCTACAAACAAGTTCTATCTTTCCTATTTTATTTATCATATTTCTACCAGATTCAGAATGTCTTAACATTGAGAGTTAAATCAAGTATTTTATTGTATCAGAACTCACTGGAATATGCTGACAGCGATAAATTTCATGAACAGCTTTTGTAAATCATGATCATATTTTTGAGTTTTTTTTCTTAAAAACGAGATTTCAGCATATAATGAAATTTTTTCTCCACTGTCTAAAATCAAGATAGAATTGACATGGCTGTCAAAAATTTCAACCTCAAACTAGTCACATAAAGGCATAGCATTCCCTCTTTCTTGAATTATTCTTCACCATGCAACTGCATCTGATTATAGGATTCTGAAATCATCATTTGTAGGTTGGTCCACGACCTATACCCGATCATACATTGGTTGGTCACTAAAGAGTGACCTATGTCATGCGTCTCGTGTCTGCTGTTGGCGTAGACTAAATTCTACCAGTCATGGCTACCCGCTGATCGTCACTAACCACTTAAAATCATTGTGAAATCGAGCCAACTAGCCTGGTGACAATATTGCAAATTTGGCTGACTGAGTTCAGTCTCTATCAACATCAGGGACTAGACGTATGCAAT
Organism: Trichobilharzia regenti; assembly: GCA_944472135.2. Classification (NCBI taxonomy): domain Eukaryota; kingdom Metazoa; phylum Platyhelminthes; class Trematoda; order Strigeidida; family Schistosomatidae; genus Trichobilharzia; species Trichobilharzia regenti. Next base: position 129,296,592 of record OX235262.1, on the reverse strand, counting down.
TGGTCACACGCTAGTGGTCAATTAAATATCTCCCTTACAGACCCACAGGAATTCATTGACAAGCCCAAATAACTCAATGATAACGTCTCTGACTGGAGAAATAGGTGATACGGGTTCGAATATCAGAAGGGACAAAAGTACGTTCAAATTTGTACTTACGCCATGTTGATAATCGTAGAAATGCTTGAAATCTAGGTCCAGAGTTTCCTGCTAATGGCTTCAAACCACTTGACGTTTAACCATTTCAATTTATTTTTTTTTTATTTTTGATTTACAACTTGATTCCACACTGTATTTTTGGTACAAGTATGGAATTTTCAGCATGGATATCGGCAGCCCAAATTTTGCAGGCCGACCATAGATATCAGGTGTGCGTCGGTAGGGGATCGAACATTGGACCATGTGCATGGTCGGCGAGAGTCCTAACCATTGTGTCACCGACGCACAATTTATGACTCTCTCACCACATCAAATTTGCGACAGTAAATCACTGACATGCTGTGGCTTATAAACTGAATATTCTTAAACAGTTATCTAACAGGCATGCAAAGTTACTACATAGTATGTTACATTATAAATTATTTATAGGCAATAAACTACACAGACTTCAATTTTATAGTTTATATCTTCATAAATCTCCATATCTGAACGAAAAAGAACTGAGGTTGTAGCTGCCTTCAGTTATTTAGGTAGAAGTTACAGTTGCACACACTGTAATCATACGTAAACACACACACATATTTAGAGTGGGAAGGACCGATTTCTTTATACTGATTTTCCTTGAAATCCACGGAATCAATCAATAAAAGTACAATTCATACAGAAAAATGTCCTAATCTATAACCTCTGATAATGATTATCTTAAAATTAGGCCAGATAACTTAAAGGGGATGATGACAATAGTAGTAATAATAATAGCATATTTTACTAATAGGATGTACTGAGCAAAAGAAGCTTGTATATCCTGAAATCCTTTCGATTTAACTTAATTATTAATATTTACCTAAATGCTAAATAAACATTTAAGGCTGATATTTTAATACCATTTGAGAATTTGTAGTACCTTATGAAATATAGATACAGTTGTTGTATAAACTGACGAATACAAATGGCAATAGATGATGAAATAGGCCGTTTCTTTCGTGCATAGAAGCTGGGCTTTGTAAATGTCACTGAGATACCATTTTCTTTCCTGTAACTAGTTGATCACGAGTATTTAGCACAGTGGTATGTTGGTTGTGTCATTTTTTTTCACTCGTGATTTCTTCTTCAAAATGATTTATAACTAATGAATAAGTACTTATTCGTATAAGTGAAAGAAATGCTAATGAAATAAAAGTAGGCTAAGACAAGGATTTCAGCGAAAAAATGCTTTATTCTGCAGTGATTCCATTTTTTTTAAAAGACAGACAATCATCTCTCTATTTGGATTAGGTGTGAAAAGGAGATTTTCTCAGAGAATTTCATTCCCTGAAATCTTAGTTTTCTGTCTTAATGGAGATCATTGATTGAATAGAATTTCATGAATGATGTATTATTATTCGCTATAAATTTCCACAATATGTTATATGCTTAATATCTTAAAATTATCTAGTATAAGCCAAAACTATATGTGTGAATGTGCCTTATGGAATTTAGTGTTTTTGTGCGTCCGATCCACACATTCAATGACAGCTTTATAGGTGTGAACAGTATATAAGAAATCTACATGATTTCGTCAGCTTACAAAGTTTAATTTGCCTTTCCTGTTTACTACAGTAATTTTATAAACTGCAGATGAAAAGTAAATTAGGCATGACTAACACTACTGACTCATATACATTACTTTTTAATTTGTAGAAAATTCTCATTGGAAAGAGTTTCTTTTCAACGAACTTATCATGAAGCTTTACAATCGGATATATATACATATATATGCTACTGGTATTTGGCGCGTATCTAGTCCTGATGCTATTGAAAAAAAGTTAAACCTTCTAGGAAAAATCCTAGTGGAAAATGGATTTCCTCTACGTTTCATAGACAAGAATATACACTCGAAACCTATGAAATGTGATTTAATGCCTGTAACATAGAAAATGCTGTACATGAACCTTGATCTAAAAGGTGGCTTGGCTGTCAACATCCTTAAAGAACGGATTTCACAGTCCCTGAAAAGAACATTAGCAGTAGCTCCACTAAGAATAGCGTTTTCCAGTTGACCACTACTGTTCATTAACCTGAAAGACTAGTTCCCGCAGTTGACCAACTCTGTTTGTGTTTAACAGTTCATTTGCTCGTGTGGAGCTAGGTATATTGGTAGTTTGATTCGGATTTTATCCAAGAGGGTGTGACAACACTTTCCTGTGTGGTTACGAAGAGGTGGAAGTGGGACTGGAAGAAGCGCAGTCATTGTATATCTGGTCAGTACTAGTCATCCTATGTCTACAGCTTCTTAAAAGCCCTCTACAAGGCGATGAATAATTTGTCGAAATGATTGCGTATCCGAATCATCTGTATTGCTGAAGTTTTGGCTATCGAAAAAGAAAAGTTAGATCTTTACACCCAGAAAAAGTTTATCCAGCCGCTCCAAATCTCACCGTCTTGATCCCTCTGGGCCAAATAATGATATTTCCCACTCAAAATTTGACCTTACTTATTTTTCGTTTTGTTTATTGAATTGGTCTATCCTTCCATTCACGACTGTGTGCAGAAAGCTATGAATGCGTTAACATTTCATACAAGATTTTCTACTGAAAGGTTTACTAGCTATTAATTCACATATATATATATATATATATATATATATATATATATTCAGCTGTTCTTTATTCAAACTTATGTGGAACCTTGAATTATCTTGAGTTTGGAATATTCTATTGCTGAAGCCTTAAGGACAAGATCCTGCATCCTACCACTTCTTTGTGCATATATCTGTTCACCTGCTCCTGTGAAGCCAAGTACATCGGTCGTTCGACGCATACCCTGTCTAAGAGCATTCAAGAACACTATCCAGCTTGGTTGCGAAAAGGCAGTAGTGGTGCTATAAGGAATGTGATCAGTTAACAGCTGGCTAACACTGATCATCCCATCTCTACAAACGCCTCCTTCAAAGTAATTTACAAAGAGAAGAAAAATCTGCCAAAGACAATGCGTTTCCGTCTTCTTTGTGTTGCAGAAGCCTTAGCCATTCAGTTAGAAGAACCACAATTATTCATAGAAAAGAAAAATATTCAGCCACTTCTATTATCATGGTAACAACGTTGTTGATTTTTGATGACTTAATTTTGTTTATTTGCCTGTACCTTTGATTGTTTATAATTCTTGTATTAATTTAGAAATCTTACTTAATTTCGTATTCTCTATTTTGTTCCTATGAGTATCCTGAGGATAACTCAATGATTAAACTATTCATATTATTACATAACTTCTTTTAACAACTGTTTGTGACAACTCATCGCCTTTGTTGCTGCACTAGTTTCACTAACACCCAATTTTCTTCACCGTTTTTGTATTGCGTAACTCTACCACAAACTTACTTATTTTCACCATAACCAATTGTATTTTTGTTTAACAAACTTAATGTATACATACATTCAAAATACCTCACATATAATTGCGATTGTACAGCTAAGAAAATGAATTCACCGAAAAGAGACTCTTCGCTGAACTATGTGTTTTCACTCACATTTGAGTGCAGTTTATTCTTAAGGTTTATCAAGAAAATCCATGTATAGTTCAATCTTCGTTCTTTTGTTAATAAAACTGAATTAATAACACAATTGTTCCAAATTTCGTTTGTTAGTAGCAAAAGTGTTTACTTCTCTAATCTTTAGGCTTTTGTGTTAAAGCTGATAAATTCGTTTTTCAATAAATGTTTGGTACTTTATACATATATACGCATGTGGCAATCATCTTTTTTTATTCAACATATCCAGCCAAAAAGTGTTTTCCTTGCCAAATTCCCTTCATAAAATGCAATAAAACTTCTTATGTTTATGCATGTTGTGTCACTCAAGCTTAATACATATCTAGGCACACATATATTTACAAGTGTAGGCAAGGTGAGAAACTAAACATAACATGAATTTGTTGTTAGTAATAGAAGGAAAGTGTGGTACTGATAAAACTCTTCACAGAAAAACATTTTATATCAGGTGCAATCTTGTACTACTTTTCTTTTTTTAGTTAGTACTATTCTTTAAAGAGGATATCAAAATGATCTAAACAATAAGCATTTGCTGTGCTCTTATTCACACGATAGTACTAATTTCTCTAAATATTAATGAATTTTATGATTAGTGTCTCCAAAGATTTATTTATTATCTTTCGGTGATATTTCTGTTTATCGCAAATGAAAGAAAACGTACACCTGCAATTGAAAAATGATAGTAGTCGGTCCAAACTGAAAAAAAATCTAAGATTGTTTTAATAGATGCTTAAAAATCTTCAGTATTCTATTGACGTTACCACTTTTTATAAAGCTACATCGTAAATCTAGTTAGCGGACAATTTTAGATATATTTAGGCATATACACAGTTGTCTGTTATCTTATGATCATATACTGATTATTCATTGTATACACACAGAATTTCTGAACTATCTTCGCTGTATTCGTGACAGTTAGTAGAAGTTAGATTAAGCGAATAGTTATTGTCATTAAAATGGACAGATAAAAGACTTTTTGTTTATGTATTTCTCTAAATTTGATTACTTTTGTGTTTTTAAATCAAAGTTCTTCAATGTCCTTGCAAAATGAAAGTGTCCTTCACTTTTTTAAATAAGCTAATTCATGAATTTAAGCAAAACTTTTTTTTCATTCAAATATTTACGAATATGTTGGAAATTGAAAAGAATGTATTAATTTTCAGGTGAATATTTTACTTCACATCTGTCCTTTAAAAAGATTGTAAATTTTATGCCAGAAACGGAAATATTCAGAAAGTGATAGTAATCATAACAAGTAGATGAAAATTTCCTTCTTTTATTTCAGCATCAATGATGTAACATCATTTGATATCGAAAGTAGAGTTATTGGCAGTGTTAAATGCATGTAACTTTAGTCAATTTAACGTTGACACTAGTGAAACATTACATAAATCAGCTAAAAATGATGTCGCTTCGACAAAAAAGTAACTGGGCTTGTTGAGTTTGTAAGGGCCTAATTTTGCTTTTCATGATTAACTTCGTCTCAAATTGAAATTAGATAAACATTCCTTAAGTAAGGAGAGATAGCTGCTTATCGATGTTGTCGCTTAATATCATTATTTAAAATAATCAGTTATGAGAACGAATATCACATAAAAGATCATGTTTCCAAAATACTCATCACATTCAAGTGATGGTTTGTAGGGATTTGATTGGTTTCAGGATTTCATCATGAGCTGGTCCTTGAATTCTAACTTCTGCCAATTCACGACATAGCGCGACCGCTAGCCAATGTCTTCGGCGAGTATTTGTCCTCACACCCGACCGGCTGCACCCTATGGTCACGACTTCCCACTGGAACCCAGGTGACTACGTACCTGAATAGGGCCAGTCGCCAGTGAGCATCTCATTGGGTCCCAGTGGCTTAATGGTATACAGCCGCCTTGTAACCGGAAGGTCCTGGGTTCGAATCCCGGGTGTGCGTACTGATGAGGAGTCCCAAACTAGGACGAAACAGCTGTCCAGTACTCCCAGGTTTTCCAATGGTTCTCTAACTAATGTCAGCTCATGATGAAATCCTGATACTCATCACAGCTGTATATTTATTCCTTCTGGCTTATATCTATCAAAAATAACACATTTACTATATAATATTAGTTAATGGTTTAAATGGGCGCCAAAGAATATATATTGTAGTGAAGTTATAAAAACCAACTATTGTTCACTGATTATGAAATAAGATTAATTACATTCATGCATACATTCATATAAAAATTGTTTGAAACTTACAAGAGAATTAGTTTCGAAATGACTCATAGCTCGTCTATCTCTTGCTCGTGAAGCTTTTTGTATTGCTTCCATATCATCAAGAAAATTACCAGCTAATCTTTGAGCATGACGTGCAGCACCGTCCATATCGCCTCCTTCTACTTCAATTGTAACATAACCCAACATTATTTTGATTGAATTGAGAAAAAGATAAGAAAAATAAACAAAAATTCAATTGATAATTCAGTTGAACAAATGATTTGTAGGTGTGTTTTTTCTCAAAAATAACTTTATGGAATTATTAAACTGTATCAAAGATGTTAAAAAGGATCTACTATTTGTCTTTATTTATGGTAATATGTAAGTTGTAAGTAGTATGATTTTTAATGCTTTCAATAATCAAGAACGAAAAGAAGTCGGATGAATATTATCGACGTTGATTCGAAATAGGGAACAATGTCTGTATGTATCTATAGATATTTCTTATTGTGCACAATGACTCATTAATATTCATTACAAAACATTTTCACCATAAATATTTTTAATCTTTTTGGGAAATTGTATTTATCAGTGTGACCAATTTTTTTCCTAATTATAATGTAAACCAAATGATTTTTGATTGGTTCAACTTAATGCACAGTTTATTCGTTTAACAATCCCTAACTTGACTATATGTGCTGTGTTTTTTGTGTGTTCGTGTGTGTGTGTTGTTTGTGTGGGTGTGGATGCCCAAATTTTTACGTACACATATGTTACCATTTGGCACACAGTTCTATCTACCCAGAAGAATTTATCCTATATAGTGTTTAGAAATATGCAGCAGTATAAAATTAGAAAATAACTGTCATCTTTTGTGTATTTCTATACTGGATTCGACGTAAGTTTCTGCTTCTGTGTAGATATGCCGTTACCTACACAGCCACCTGTCAACTTATATATATAAATTCTCTAACCTTTCTCCTCCGACAAACTAATACATAGTTATTTACATAAATTCGAAAATGTAATCTTAATGCACAATCGATTTGTTTCATTCCACCGGAGAAATATTTTAGAGTGCAAAAACTAAAACAATGTCACATAACAAACTATACTAGGATTGTTATGTATAAACAGTAGACAATCAAAAAAGTACATTTGAGTTTTTTTAGTTAGGAATGAAAAGTATTTAACATTCTGACTTGAATGGTATATATTTATCAAAGACAGTGATAACATTTTTCCTTATATATGTCCAAACCAAGTTCACTTCTCGGTGTTGTATTTGGGATTTGAAATCTTATGAATCTTTTACAATATTTTGAGTGTCTTTTCGCAATGGTTGTAGTATCGAAAATATGTATTTGGAGAGGTTGTATGTCGGTGAGTTGGTAAAATCTACCACTGGTTCTAATGGAACTGTGGGTTTATGTATCTTTGGTTGACCTTAGTATGTTGAAGGTACAAGGGATTATGGTTTTAGTTTAAACCAGAGAGAATTTCCGATTTCCAATTTTCACAAAGATGTCCACTGGACACCATTGAGTTAATTAAGAACTAAAAATTCTGTCTAGAAAGTAATTATTTTACATTTAAAGGGAATTTATATAGACAGACAAATGTTGTTGCTATGGGTTCACTAGTTTCTCCAACAGTCGCTGATCTTTTCATAAACAGACTCGAAAGAACTATCATTTCAAGTATACTCACGTCTAAAATATGGTTAAGATATGTAGATGATACTTTTGTAGTGCTAAAACGAGATCTACACAGTTCATTCTTGGAGAAACTGAACAGTCTATCTCCCAGAATCCAGTTTACTTCTGAAGCAGAATCAAACATCAGTGAATTACTATTTCTAGACTGCCTAGTTAAGAGGATGGAAAACAGACATTTTAGTGTATCTATATTCAGGAAGAAAAAGCCACTCCAACAAATATTTAGACTTCAGATCATCACACACCATCAGCGCAAAGGTATCAGTTGTTTCAAGTCTTTTTAGACAAGCACACTCTTCGCTAACGGATGAGAAAGAAAAGAAGAAGAAATATTAAACATTAGTGAAAATCCCAAGAAAAACAACTTCCTGAAGAACTTCATCAACAAGATCAACACTGAAATTAAGTATGTTCGAAAAAGTATTCCGAAAATATGGACCTTAACAGTTGTCATTCCACATAGAGCAGAGACGTCAGACGATATCAGAAGAGTGCTAAATAAGCACTACATCAGAGTTTTCTTCAAAACATCAGACACACTACAAAACAACCTTGTCCATAAAAAAGCCTAAATGCCTAAAAATTCCCTATCTATTTGTGTCTATAAAATAAAATGCTTTGAATGTGATGCGATATACACCAGACAAACATCACAGAAAATCAAAATCAGAAGAAATGAACACCGTAGAGCATCTTTCCAACAACCGATTATTCCAACTGAACTAAAAAAGCTTAAAAAATCATCAGCCATAGGTCTACATGTTATAAAATCAAGCCATAAAATTGATTTTGACAATATTGAAAAAATCCAGAAACATTTCAGCAATCACAAAGAGCATCTAATCTCAGAAGCACTGGAGAACGATGACTAGGTTGTTATATATATGATGAGATTTTGTAAATACTGGTTTATTAATACTTCGATAAAGCTGTTAGCATTAAATAGAGAAATGTCAGTAAAAACAGTGTCGTTTTGTTTTTCATTCATTGGGAAATACAAAAACCTTTATTATAATGACCATTCTTCATTGTTTAGCTGTTTTTCACTTGAGAAAAAGAATGTATTTCTCTCAGAGGATTTAGAAATAATGCAGGGTGTTTGCCGCTCAGGTGGTTGTTTTCAGTGTGGTATGGTCTGAACTAGATGGTTTAATTATAAAGTTCACACTATTCATCTAGATAGCGTCGTAAACTTTAACCTCGATGTGGTGTTGTTTTGGAATTCTACATGAATGATATAACTATTCCCCTTGATAACCATTAATATTATTGGTCATCTTACATAAATATATTAGCCAAACAGAACATTCTCTTTGATTTCAAACTTACTGACAACAGTAGAGACGTAATTTCCTTAAAACGCATACATGTTGGTAACTGCTAGCACCAGTTTCACAAGGATTGCCTAATTGTGTAAGACATCAGCAATACCACAATGATAAAGAATTCCTGGATACCAGGAAGTCGGATCAAACTACATACAACGGACATTCTGTTACAGATAAAACTGATCTGTTAATAAAGAATGCCACACAACAAAGAGGTCAGATACCAAGGCAACCATACAATCAGTACCAATGTAAATAAACGCTAGGTTAAGAAAAACTTTGAACGGAGTTATTCACCTTGATGGTTATCAGGAGTTACAATTATTTTATTCAGAGAGAACTTCTACAAAAACTCACTTCACATAGAAGTTAACGCTTAAGACGTTGTCTAAAAAGACAATGAAAGCTTTGTCGGTGAACTATCCAGCCTGGAGCACACAATGACTAAAACAAGCTCAAAAATTTGCATTTACAGATAAATATCAAGTGTTTTAATTATCATGTAACGGGATATTATGAAGAAAAAAGCTGTCTAAATTCATTTTCCGATCAAGTCAGATCAATAACAAGAAGACTATAGAATGGGAATGCTCTGGTGAAGTTATAGGAATACTGATAATATCTAAGATGTTTATTGCAAAGCTTGTAGCATGAAAGTGAAATAAAACTTAGCGAAGTATATTTGGCAAAGTAGAATGTTTTCAAATGTGATAAATATTAGAGTTGACATGATAATTGATTCGAAAATTGGGGAAAGAAGAAACATAAATGCATCTGATGTCAGCAAAAACAAATAAATGGTAGGACGGGTAGAAAATAGAATATAAATGGGGTCCCAGTGGCTCAATGGTCTACGAACTCGCCTTGTAACCAGAAGGTCCTGGGTTCGAACCCTGGCGGTGGGTGAGCACTGTTGAAGAGTCCCAAACTAGGATGGAGGAAAAAGCTGTCCAGTACTCTCAGCTTGTTTTCCAGTGGTTCTCTGACTGATGTCAGCTCATGATTAAATCCTCCATGCAACCAAACAAAATCCCTACAAAACCAATACCTGAAAATAAATACATCTGACAAAGACGAAATACACTGACATCCTTAAATGCACGAAAATTGAATAAATAAATACACGCAGGAATAACGACGTGAGTCAGAATGAAACAGACAGAATAAATACCATACTGGGTGATTTAAAGAGTAAGGAGTTGACGACAAGTTTATTCTTGTCCCAGTGCAAGAGACTCCACCTACAAATGGTAATGATAACGTTCATACAAATTTTAAAAGCTCGGATAAATAAAACCTAAAGCAATAATTATACTACCCTCTATGCTGTACAAAATTGCAGACGTGACCGATAGAATTCAGTCTGCACCAAAGATAGGACAAATTAGTGTCCAATCGAAGTATCCAGTACACTCCTACAGGAGTAAGACCTCAAGCCTGAATAGCTCGGTGGTAACGTCTCTGATTGCAGCATTGGGTGACATGGGTTCGAATCTCAGGAGTGACATGAGTTCCTTGAAGGTTGCAGATACTCCTTGTTGACTGGTGAGTGCCAACTAGCTCGAGACCTAGGTTCAGGGCTTTCAGACGATTGCCTCCAGCCATCCAATGCCAACAATTCAAAGTGCGCCGTGATGGTGAGCCACCTAGAATGGTGGTCACACTGAAAAGTTGACAGAGGGAATTGAATCTGCACCAAACTAAGAACTAGTTACAATACACTAGATACTGACTAGTGTCCAATTAATAATACACAAAGTTACTCCCATTTGTAGAACATATTTGCTTTCTGTGAAAGATTCTGTTGATATTTTGTACATCTCTTTGGTTGAAAAAACTGTTTCACGCAAATCTTTATGATTACTGGATACTACAAAGTATGGTTTGAAAACTGAAGTTGAAATAATTCACACTGTAGAAATTTCTACTAAATTTATTTCAACGACATTTTGTCATGATGATGGCACTGCATAGGTCTTAGAACAGACTGATGTCTTTATATCACCTTTTGCCACAACTAGAGTAGGGGAGGTTTAATTGCAACCATTGATTGCTCCAGTTAATGTTAATATATGCTATTATGCTAGTTCATCATTTTTCATGATGATTTGTCTACTTAATTCATTTCAGTAGTAAGATTTCCAGATGCAAAATAAAATCCCCACATATAATAACGACGGATATCTACGTTTCATATCTAAAAATCTCCTCTCACTTATGAAATTAGCACAATGTCTGAATTTAGAAAGCGAAACTTCACAGATACATATGCAATGAATCAGATATAATTCATCATGGATGCTTAAGTCATAAGAAGAAAGTATTGCGGTGACTAAAAAGTTATTGTGAATTTCGGCTTTCTACATTGTTACTTAAGATTTCGAGTTAATATGCTGCTGGTGTCTCAATGTAGAACAGCCTTAGTAAACAACAGATGAATAGTGAATTTAGCTACATTATGAGACTTCAGTGACACAACTGGAATAGTACTCAGTGTATTAAATAATGTACGAATTTTCATTGTTTGATTAATTCTCTAGAAATCTGAATATATGAACAACAAGATAGCCACTTCACAGAAATTAAGCGAGACTGACGCTTCGTAAAGAAGAATTAGTGCCATACATTTTCATCTACAACATAGCTCGAAACACAAATGCAAACACCTTTTTCATAACAACACATTCACCCATGCACTTCCTCAGAATAAAAACATTCAAAATGTTAACTGTCCTATTTTACGTTCCACTTATCACATAGATACTAAAGATAGTAGAGGCTATCTTAACCGATTTCATTATGTATCAGTGAAAAAGAAACATTTTCGTAGACGAGTGTCTTTCTATCATAATAAGCTTCTTTCTCCTTTATTGTTACGTTTACCAGAGAAGAAAAGCATATTGGGAGTGTAATGCATCTGTTTCAAGTGGATCTGTCTGAAATTTGTCCATGATTAAAACTTGTACGACGGAATGGAAATTATTTAATTGTTGATTTTTATCAGATCTGTAAATACCTATACTAGAACAGGAAAAATCTTCTTGTTTTTCTTGATGCTACTTGTCAGTAGTATGAATAGGAATACAAAAATGATTTTGTGAGTTATTACTGCTGTATTTACGTGAAGATTTATATACTGGATTCTGATCTTCCAGTAAAATGTACTTTAGTTGACCTTACTATTTCTGGTACCCATATAACTAAGCTCCCTTGAAAATAAATCCAATAAGGTGAATAAACATGCCAAAGACAAGCGCATAAAACAAAATAAGAAGACTATACTTATTCTTCCTCTGCAGTTACATTGTTTAAACATATTTGTTAAGCTTTTTTACAAATTTTCACGTTTTTATAACCCCCAAACACTGTAATATTTCATTCTCATCAAACGCCCAATTTTTAGATTACATTAAGGTCTCAATAATTACCACTTTACTTGATTTCAGTGTAAATGAGTTTTATCGAAAGGCTAAATAATATTCAGAATTCTGTTGGTTATAATATCCAAAAATATGCAAAATTTAATGCAGTATAGAGACTTTGCAGATGAATTTAAGGGTAGTAATTCATTATGATAAACTGCGATGTGTTTTCATGAAAATATTGATTTCTGACTTCAGAGAAATAATATTTGGAGAGAATGGTGTATATTTCTCAATTTATTGAAATTCTCATAAATATATTATTCATTCTGTTGATGACATGGCAACGACCTTTTGTCAACAGTCTCAGCGTGGTTAGTCAGCAATGAATAACAGATATTTTCAGAGTTGATGCAATAATGAAATGGAATAATTAAAAATATTGAAAGTAAACTAACGTTTTTTATTTTTACAAATTTCATTATCTGTACTTTTAAATCTAATATTTTACTTTCTTAGAAGTTCAGTCATAGAATTACCTGTGTATTCTATCATGAACTCCAAGTATAAGTGTTCAGAACATTCCTGAATAAATACTGCTTTCTATGCATCAAGTAATAGATATGATTTCTCTAGTTATTACTGAGAATATGATATATGGAAATATTTTGTGATATAATTTTAAGAGGATTTTACCATAAGCATTATGTGCAATGGGCCTTTATTATGTAGAATGAATTGAGTGGTAATAGGTTATAGGTTCACTCGAAAGCGTTATATCATTTGATATTTTGAAAGTTGAGTAGACAAAGAGTAATGGTATTGGATGAATGTGATAACTGATACGCTATATCGACAGCACTCACGGTACCTATTTCCATTTATATAGAAAGAGAGATCCATATCGTGTTCAGAGTGCAGAATTTAAAGTAGAATAGTATCAGTAGAAAAGTTTAATCTATGTGTTGTTGATAAATAGTCTAAGAATTGTGATGAAGATAAAAATGGGTGTTAGTCATCGCAAAAGGGTAAAATAAACAAAGATAAACTAAAATGTTTTTCTTCTTATTTCAAACTTTTGGTTAACATTCAGTTGACATAATAAACTGAGAATCATGGAAATAATTTTTATTATTATCATTCCCTTGGGTCGAAAGTGAAATATAGGGCTTCAACAACACATCTCCACTTTGTTCTATTCTCTGCTATCCTGTTCATTTGGGTCCACGATTGACCATAATCTCTCATTTCCTCCTCGCATGATCTCATCTGTCACCTTAGAAAGACCCACTCACCGTCTCCCATTCAGATCCTACTCTAGAGCCTTGTGCGCGATGTCATTCGACAACCTTCTCAACGTATGCTCGATCTATCACCATTTTTTCCAACATATTTTTTGACCGATTGGCTCTCGTCTGTTGATCTGTTCTCAGCCACAGCTTCTTGTTGCTAATTCTTTCTAGCTGACTGGCCGGTCATTCGATCTTCAGTATGGAGATAGAGAAGGCAGCTGTTGATAAAAGTCTGTAACTTGTTGAAAATCTTTTCCGTGAAACAAATAGTTTCTAGCCCATATAGAAGAACTGACTGACTTGATAATGATGAAGAAAATCCAGATCTTGTTCTTTATGTTGGCTGAGTGCAGAAGATTTTCAAACTGGTTTCAGGCTGATGAAGGTGTGTCTTCCTTTTTCGATTCTGGCTGGCTTTGACGTCTTCATCCATTCCGCCCACTTGTGGTTGAAATGACACTATCTAGATAAGTGTAGGAAGTGACCTCAGTCATATCTCTCTAGTTGATGGTGATTGGTGCTCTTATTATTATTATTATTGTTGTTGTTGGTTGATTATCTTTGTCACCTCCATCTTCTCTATGTTCATCTGAACTGTCTCCTTCTCCATCCAGTATCACGAAAATTATTTTTGTTTGTTATAAACTGATAATACAGGCTTGTCAAGTTTGAATAAATCTTTTGAAATCAAACATCTATACTGAACATGTTTAAAAGTATTCAACTGTCAGCTAACTAGCCAGAAACCTAATCTGGCGAAAGAAATGAATATTTTAGTGAACTAACTTCACGCACTTATTTTTTTTAATGATTTCTATGATTTGTATATTCCAAACAGTCTGTACATAGAGATGAATCACACTAGCAGCTAATAAAAATACAGATCAAAAGCCTAAGATACCAATGCAGTAAAACTCCATACTTGTACCTTAATAAGAAATCTGTAACTAGCAGAAAGATACTTCAGTAGTCCAAGTATACTTAGCAAGCCGTGAATACTTTCAAAGACTTGTTTCCAAATTGTGCGAGAATATATATATATATATACACTTCTGCTGGAATGATTATTACGTTCCGTGATCTTTCAATTATAGTATGCTCCACACATGGAGAGTAAGGATGAAATAGCAATTGTGATAATATCATTATTCGGTGTGCATCAATATATAAATAGAATGAAGTGTTCTGGTGACATTAAATATGTTACGAGAGTTAGCTGAATAGTTCATTTATTTGAGTGTATCATCTAATAAAATGCACAGGTATAGTATTAATAACAAGAATTCTAGAATAAACGACCTACAATAAAACAGATAAACATAAGTTGTTTCCCACCTGATACGATAGAGATGTGTTTGCCTCCACCATTCCTTACAAACGAACAGTCAACAAGATAATTGGATGAACAACCATCGATGAGTCAAATTCAGCCGAAATTTAATGATAAATTCCGATCAGATTATCAGTAGTATCAATCGTCTCAGTTGTTGTTAACCCAAATAGCTGGTTAAAAAGAGATCATTCATTGATATTAAGCTTGGTGTCTTTAATATGTTTTTCTGAAGCGTTTTTTAAACCTTTGGAAACATTATAAGGTATCACTAAGCCTCCAATTAATATAGAAGCACTGGCTTAACATTAATGTTGAAAATCTGCGTCATGTATCTAGTGCTGAGTGCCGCAAATGTTCTCATATTGTCCACTGTGGTGACCGCCTATCTTGCTTTCCAGCTCTTGGATGGCTTTGACACTTTCAGTCGTGTCGCTTGTGGCTGGTACGATACTGAGGAGGTAACGGACGACTTATTTTAAATTCCTTGTATTGATATTGACTAGTGTTTGTTCTTCTTGTTTCGATGTCTTCACCATCTCTGTTTTTTCTATGTCCACGTGAAATTCTATCTTTGCTGTCTTTTCGGTCAACTTGTTGGTTTTCGTTTGTATATCTTCAAGTTTTTGAGACACGAGACACGAGTCACCTGAGAAGTCCACATCTCCTAGGGTTTTCCTCAGTCCGATGTGAGTCGGTCTTCTCCCCTGTCACGGTCTACCGTATGATCTGGTGTAACATAACCAAGAAGATCGTAGGTGATGACAGGCAGCTTTTAACTATTCCTGTTTTCACTTCAGACGTTTTACTTAGCTTTCCGCTGTGAATCCCTTGTGATGTAACATCATCATATAGCTTCTGAGTGAAGTCTGTATGTGTTTGCTGCGCTCTGTATTGGTAAGGCAGTTTTCGAAACACTTAGCAGCCGACACTATCGGAGGTGTTTTCACAGTCGATGGAGCTGAGAAACAGAGTTGAATTGGCATTCTTAGCTCTGTTCAACAACAATGCATGGCTCATTATTCTGGAATCCAGGCTTTTCGAGCGAATGAAGGCATCTTTCTGTCGTTCCAAAATATGGGTTTAAACATTTGGCTTGAAGTCAACAGGACCATGATTCTGCGTCATTTCTTGGAAAGGCTTAGCTCGCAATTCTTTGAAAGTTTGTATAGGTAGTCTTTTTCCTAACTGGCGCATACCTGCATGTTGCACACTTTTGAATTGTGGTATGAGAATGCCTGCTGAGGTCTCCTATCCCATTTTCAGTGTTGATGAGGAGATTACATCTGGTCCTGTTACTTTCCTGATTTTCCACAATTTTCAAGACTATTGTTTATATAGGAGGACATATTTCCACTGGTACATCTGTATTGTGGCAGTTTCAGATTGGCTGTAGGTTATGGTTGATTCATGAGTCCTCAAAGTAGTTAGCCATGAGTTTATTCTGTTTCTTTATCTCTTACTGATTTTATATGAGTCAAATTTTGTGCATTAAGCTGTACTTCCACTTTATTCACATTGAGATGAATTATGTCTGATTTTTGGTGTCCATCTGGTAAAATTCACATTGCTATGTGTATACCCTCGCGCTTGTAAATGCTGCCTCTAATCACCGAGTCAGTAGAATTACAAAAGTCTGGAGGAATTCTCCCTTCTCTCTGATTTTCTCGAGTACCTATCAACCTATTATGAGTCTAATTTGTGTGTTGTTGTCTGCACCCAGTTTGGTTTCAGTTTATATCTCCCGTTAGAATTTTGGTGTCACTGTCTGCCATCATGTACACTAGCGCGCATTCTCCTGTAGAAATCCTCATTCTGCCCATGGTCTACATTGTTTATAGGAGAGCAGTATTATGTAATCGTGTCTTTCATTCCTTTTGGGTGATCCTTCCTGTCATGAATATGAAGGTGAGGTGCTTCTATTACATGAATGTCTCCAATGGTATGGGTGAATTGTGAAACACACTCCCTCACTATGCTTGCGTTTGTTATCTGGATACAGGACAAGATAACTGATTCTGCAGTTAACAACTGGAAGAATATACTCCCATTCCATCTGTTCTCACAGATTACTAACACTTTCGTGCGGCATCTTCTAGTTTATTCCTGTAATTTGAACTATCACTGAAGTCCTAAATACTGTCCAGTCATCCTTTGTTCTCATACTTACTTTCGCTTTCATCTAAAGATGACTTGTCTGTCAACTAGCTTTCAAAAGCTTGTACCCATCCATCCACAAGTTTCGGTACGTCCCCGATTCTAACAAAAGTTGAGTTCATGTCACCTGTCCTTTACGGTTTCCATGTCCATTGGGTGCATTTTGTTCGGGGTAGGGTTGCTAGCTCACGCAGAGCACTAAAGGATTAGGACTGACGGGTAAACTACATAATAACTTACGATGCACTAAATATCACCGTTTTCAATTCATTCACTTATTTAGTAACAAACGTTTTGCTCCATCTCTTAAAACACCTCCAATGAATTTTTTGTTTCCTTTTATTTCAAGAACTTGATAAATATTATTTGTAATTTTCTAGTTTTATCCCCCCAATGAAACTATCTAAGAATAATCTATAACAGTATGTGAAACTCGAGGTTGACACAATGCTGACTGTCTTGACATGACGTCAGATTGAGAAGTTTTCTTTGTTACAAAAATAGAAACGACTGCTACTCTGCATTATTATTCATCAGGATCAAAGTTGGAAGAATGAAAGTTACTTTGTTAGTTCTATATATTCAATTCTGATATATCTAAAATTTTATCCGCTAGTGGATGACGTCCACATTGAAAGAAAGAACTTCCGCCTTATTTGGTAGTCTGAAATGTTTATTGCTGCAGTAACTAACCAGAAGATTGTTTCTTTTTCCCTTCACGGTCCTGATCAGTGAACATTCAGTTTAATAAGTCATAATCATAGTTCTTCAGTTACACAAAGTTTAAATGCATTTGGTTATAAAAGTAACCAAAGCCTTAGTAAATCTTCTTTTATCGCCCGTATTTCTGCCACAACAATTTTAATCAGCTTTTAAAATTACAATTCAGTAATACGAAAAAGCTTGTGGCAGTCTCAGATGCTGTTAAATGTAACTGAACTGTGATTGAAGTAGTGGTTTTTCACACACCAAGTGCTTGAATATTGTGTTCGCTTAAAGATTTTTAACTGAACATAGTAAGTAATGTTTTACTTTACTTGAAAACCAATGAGATGGTCACTAGCGACTGGCTCTATTCAGGTAGGTAGTTAGTTACCTGTGGTTCTAGTGGAAAGTCGTGACCAGTAGGGTGCGGTAGGTAGGGTGTGGGGATAAATACTTTCCGAAGACATTATCTATTGGTCATGCTATGTCGTGAATCGGCAGAAGTTGCAATTTATGTGCCATTGGATTGGGTCCCAGTGGCTTAATGGTCGGTCTGCGAGCTCGCCTTGTAAAAAGAAGTTGCTGGTTTCGAATGCTGGTGGGTGTCTACTGATGAAGAGTCACGAACTAGGACGAAGCAGCTGACCAGTACTCACTGCTAGTTTTCCAATGGTTCGCTCATGATGAAATCCTCTAAACAATCAAACAAAATCCCTACAAAACTAATACTTTAAATTATTTTAACAGTTACATTTCTTTGAAACACATTTCATCTTTTCATCTACATGTAAGATGTCTTTATTCTTTATCATAAATCAACCCATTTTTGACGTATGATGATGTCTAGAAATGAGATGAAGTGGACTGCACCGCCACACACAAGTTTCTTAATTATATGGTCAAAAATGAGTCCAAGAAAGAAACCTAAAAATTTCTTTCTCGTAAATTCTTTTTAATGATTTGTTAGGCAAATTTATGCAAATTTTTGAAAAGTGAATTATCTACCGTTTTGTGTCATTTTGTCTATGTTAAAAAGAATACCACATGAAATTCATTTATGCAAATAAACAGGTTTAACTTTGTCTTAAGGCATCATTTCATGACGTTGTTTTCGATTACGAAATGAAAACATTTCCAGATTAATTTAAAACTGCCATCTGTTTATTTGATAAAAAGATATTGTTCTGAATTTATTTTAAACTAACAAAAATTTAGAAATCTCTTGTACATTTCACTTTTTTAGCCTAAATATTTTTGATGTTAAAAGAAGTACTTGCTAGTGGAAGAGTGGAAAGACCATCACATATTTATGGTCAACCTGATTCAACTTCATTAAAATGTTATACCGATGTTTTTACTAGTCATATATTTGAACACAAACTCGGTACAGTACGAGTCTATTGTCTGTTTTCGACATAGAATTTTGCACCGATGTACAGCAGTTCAAGTCGCCACACTCCATGTAGCACACAAAGCAAGAGAACAAAGTAGAAGAAATGCATAATAGAGGCAGTAAACAGAGGTGTGAGACAAAGGAATAGTAATAACAAAAAACAATACAGTTTTATTGAAAATCATACGTCACAACGAGTGGATGCATCTGCGCCAGCCATTGTGAACGATTTTGAGCCATATCACCAATTGTTTCCAACCAACTGTCCCGAGGACCCCAACCAGTCAGGAAGTCTACACCTTCCTTCGTGACTGGCTTAAACTAACTGTTGTGGATTTCATTAACTATATGAGAACCAAGAGATGTGTGTGTTAGACAACTTCATATAATCTCAGTTGCAGTCGTCAAAGAGTGATGAATCTGAGCGTCTAACCTTTTTTAATAATACTTAAAGACGTAGAACTAATACACTTCAGAGAAGAGTAGTTTTATGTAGTTCGCTTGATAATTTTTTTAAAACTCATGGGATGAACAAACAGTACACGGCTTCCTGTATGTCTGCACAAAACTGCCTACTTGAATCTCAGTGAAACCTCCTTTGAAATTACCTTTCCTAATGATTTAGGTTGAAAAACTGAGTTTTTAGTACCTCAAATACTTAATTGATGCATAACGCTTAATTCAGTTCAGTACGGTGTGGTGTAAAGCATACGAAGACAGAACTCATTTGTTGTCTTCACTCATTTATCACTGGAACGCTTCGTAAACCTATAAGTGGGGCTAATTCATCCAAATTGTTTTAATTTATTTTCCCTTGCTTTAGTGTAAATTTCCTTTCACTCTTTCTCCGGGATTTGTATCAATGTCAGAAGATAAATATTATCCATATAGGTGATAATCGCAATTGTTAGGGTTAGAAATAACAAATTTCCCACAGCCACATTCAGTCAATAGTTTCACGAAACCAATTTAAATGTTATTTAGCTTCTAAACACTACTGGTCTTTGTATATATGATCAAAAAATGCCTCAGGCTCTCCCAAAAGTTTTATATGAGTAAATCAGTTCTGTCTTGCATAACTGGTCTAAAAATAAGTCTAACATTCATGCCAGTTAGGTAACTATTGAAAGTGATTTTTTTTCAGTTATAAATATTTTATTACATTGAAAAAAGCTTTTGTTAAATCTATTTCACTATCAGCTAATTTCAAAAGTGCACTGTAAAAATAAGAATAAATTCAGTTGTGAATTACAGAGTCACGAAAATAGCACAACATATGTCCAACAAAACAGATAACGACAATTAAATTACCGATCTCCGGTTGGAAGACAAAGCGAATAACATTATTATTGATGTGTACAAAATATAGGGAATTTTTTGAGTGAAGATTTGCATAAATGTCAAACGATATTCATTTTAGAAGAGATGAATAGTCGCAAACAAGATTCATGTATTTTATGCATATATGCACGACATTTACTAAAGTTTTATCAGTTCCCATCTAAGGAGACACAAAGTTTGTTTTTGTGCAACTTTATGCACGCATAAAAGACTTCGTCCATTACTCTCCAAATATTAAAGGAATCCAAAAAGATGTTTAGATGAAATATATTTCATTTCTTTTGTTGTTGAAACCTTTGAATTCCTCTGTTGTTAATTTTACCGGACTAAAACGTTGAGCTTGAAGTTAACCTCAAGATACTCGCCATGTGTCTGTGTTATGACGTGATATGCCAACAGAAACTGAACATTTTGGTCCAGTGGAATAAGCCAACGGAAATTTGAAAGTCTTGATAGATAAAAAATAACATTATCTGCACAAGAAGTAACTATGATGACCAATTAGCTTTGGTATTTTAAATGATGTTTAGTGGATTAGAACACAAGTGGTAGCAGCTTCATTCAGTTAGAGGCAGGTACGTCGCTTCGGTCTCAAATAGAGCGAGGCGTGCATCTAAGATACAGCTTCTGTCTAATGTCAATTAAAAATATTCCGTTTATGCTAAATGTTGTCAACAAATGCACAGGAAACCTCAGACATTCAAAATCTAAGTGATTATGGCAACCTTATCATTTGTTTTCTTTGATATTTAGGAAAACGTAGCACTTTTAATAGACATAAGTCTTTAAGGTTCACTGTGAGAAATTCATTGAAAGTACTGAATGTACAAAGATAAATAAAAATTAGTCGTAGAGTCTTTTTCATTTTTAAGAATTGGTCAGGTTTACCAGACAGTCATTCAGTGTTTGATACTATTTATAGCATTTGTGTTTAAATCACACTGGATGAAAATAAATGCTGTTTAATGTTACTTACCTGCTGGAAATATTTATCAGTCAATGAAAGCTGTAAACTTTAGATCCGGATTGCACTAAAAACAATAAATAAAAATTGAACTAGATGCTGTGTTACAGGATTTCATCATGAGCTGACATCAGCTGAAGGTATTGGAGAGCTGTTTCGTCCGTCCTAGTTTGTGAATCTTCAGCAGTACACACTGACTTGGGTCAAACTCATCACCTTATGGTTACAAGGCTACCTAACTCGTAGACCATTCAGTCACTAGAACCCGTTCAAATGGATCACGATTTCTAACTTCTGGCAATCCAATACGAGCTCTCCTTGTAACCAGAAGGTCCTGGGTTCGAAACCCAGTGAGTGCATTCTGATGAAGAGTCACAAACTAGGATGGGCGTAACAGCTATCCAGTGCTCTCAGCTGATTTTCCAATGGTCCTCTAACCGATGTTAGCTTATGCTGAAATCCTGTAACCAGTCGGTCATATTCCTACAAACCAATACTTGAATATTCGCCGTGTGCTGAACTCAGTGTTTCCTAACTTCTTATATCAATTGTTTGTAAATAATGAAAAGTTTAGACATCTGAAATCCTGATGTTGCTAATGAATATCATATAGGCTGGTAATTTTTGGTACTGTGAATGTTTTGGGTTTTAAAATTATTCAAAGTGGGATTTCATAAACATCATTTTATAGTTTGTATTTTGAAAATAACTGTTATTGATTAAGTAAGATCTTTGTCTCACTAAATTTCTAATTTAAATAAAGATAATAAAGACCACTATTTTACATTATATGAAACATTTAAGTGTAAATTAAATGTCCTAAAAGCCATCAAAGTGTAAGTTTAGAAAATATTCTTTGTATGTGTTATAAAAGCTACGCGTATTCGGGTGGGATATTGAAAAAAAGTTTATTACTGATGGTGTTTGAACACTGTTATCTCTCTAATCAACCTAAACTAATGAAATGGGAGGATCAGAGTAAGACCAATCTCTTTATTATTATAAAAAAAGCTCAAATAAAACTGGATCAAACTGCTTACAGAACATTTATAAGCGATACACACTAAAAAGTTGGCATTTTACTGACACTGTGGGAAAAAAGCGCTTTTGTTAACACCAAAGGGAATCATGGTATAAGGTTCACTAGTGTCTAGACACTTTTAATTGCTAATGAGAGTTTTTCTAGTGAATTAAACATAAATTTCTTACCTTTAGGCATACGAGAATAAAGCTATAGGAATTACATCACAATATACACAAAACAAAGTGAGATAAGCATATTTTTGCATCACTTCCACAAAAAGTCATGTTGATCGCTGTGAAACATAGTTGAAAATCTTCCAATCTGAAAGTGATATGTTAAATCGTATCTTGTCTGGTCGAAAATTCACTCTAATTGAACGGTAAATGTAGATGCCAATGTGAAGATGAAAGCAGAGAAAACACTTCCATTCAACTCAAGATAGATTGAGGATTGCCAATCTCGTTAAAAATATGCAACATCTAAAATGAGCCTTGCTTACAATACTGCTTTTTATTTAGCGACTTTTTCACACTCACCCTTTTGGTATCTCAGCGTCATGTATAAATTCGCATTTATTTTCAGAAACGATAATGTTAGAAGGGAAAAAAGTAATATCTGTTTTATCTTTAAACATAAATCACTAAATGTCTTCTCTAATTATACGCACTTCTTAATGTTATGTAGGGAGTTTGAGATGCAACATTAGTTTGTGAACCTTATGAAATGCTATATTTAAACAACAGCATCATAATGTAAAACAAGTGGAGACTATTCCTTTTAAACTATATACTACTGATTGATTCAGATGAGTTTTTTTACACCAATCATGTCAATCAGTAAACGCTGACTGGTCAGATTTTGAATTGATTCAGTTGTCTGAGATAAGTCTAACCGAGTACACCAATGACGATCTCGGTCCCAAACCAGTGGAACCACCATGAGGTATTTAGATCACTTCAATCTGGCTAACCAGCATTACTGATTAATACGAGTGATGTGCAACTATTCACTCCAATCAATCCGTAGTATTTAGTTTCATGCAAATATACCTGCTTTTTTGATTACCATTTATTGTAACAAGTAGATCACATCCTATGATCTGAGTAATTTGGTTTCCAAAGGGAACTCTGGGGAAATTTCACCTCTCGAACTGTGTACACCATAAATTACTAACTGATTTGAATTATTTTTTTCACTTATTCTGTATACTGAATGAAATCTCACCATTTATCACAATAATAGTCAACAAAATGGAATGTTTTGCATAACATTCTACTACTATTTTCTTTTAAAATTTACTATCTAACTTTGTTTTTCTATTTTTACATTAATTCATACGTAAACATAAACTATGATCCCTATTGCTATCTGAAAATATGAGGATAGAAGAGTTATGTATACTAAATTGGCTTGTGCCAGAAAATTCACTACACTACTGACATGAAGGTTAGAAAAACAAAGTTATGGTTTTAAAATATTTCGATCCTTTTTTTTTATTATATCTTTATATTCAATTTCAGGTTAAATAGATTAATAGAAAGTATGAGAGGAATGAATATCCACTTTCTGTTGACGTGATCTAAATAAGCTATTTCTTCCTCACAATTTATTTTTAGGTTATCTATCAGGATATGAGCAATTGTCTTCCAGTCAGCGAATGATACGAAGTAACTTGTAAAGTACATCTACCAAGCTTACTGTCTACAAGAAGTGAATTTATGATATACTTGATGATATTTATTCAGTGGCCTTATTTAGACTAAGAATCAGTAAGCGACAGCACTTTTTCGAATAGGGAACTAAAAGTTTCCCCCATTAAACGGTTTCTGAATTAGTTTTATAAAAATTCATAAGTTTTCATTAACAATAGTTGTGAAAAGTTTTAGTGAATGGCAGTATCAGCTGTATAGTCTTGTAAAACGGCAGTGAAATTGTTACTCATTGTCATATTACTTTTGTTCATGTATTTATATCACATAACCTAGATAAGCCTTGTGAATGTTGAGCAAACTTTTAATACTAGTTGTTCAGATAGTGTGGATTGTTGCTTTTTGTACTGGTGATAAATTTTTTTTGAAGATACCCACTCTTTCAATTATTTTATTTACATGTAATCAAAATCCAGTGTCCTATAAACAGCTATTTATTTAATTTTCTCTAATTGTGTAAAGGTTTCTTATGTAACTGGTGTAATGCGTTAATTTGGATTGTAATGAAAAACTTGAAGATTTAAGATGGTATTTACCGATCTGATAATGTTACTGACCATTTTTAGCAAAACATATAAGCTAGCTGATATTTTTAAGTATACGATAAATGAAAGTATTCAAACTAACCTCTTAAAATATCAAAATAAAATTATTTTGCTAGGCGGTTTATAATTTACATTCTGTTGATTCAGTCGTAAATTTGTCTAAGAACTCATTTATTTTTAAAGTACATTAGAATAAATTAGAGCTGAATGCCATACAATGAATTAAAACTACAGATTATTCAATTAACCGTATGCATTTGCTTATTGCGTCAGTGGTTCAGTGATAGAACACTGAACGAGCAAACGAGTGGTCTGGGGTTCGTTTCCCGGCTGACGCACTTGTAAATCTTGCTTAACTGGTAGTAAGCCCGATAAAGAAGGTTGGTTAGGCGTCAAGCTAGCAACGTCATCCCGTAAAAAGAAACAACCACTGCCAATGGATCTTCAAAGCTCTAGCTTGAAACCCTATCTTCCATTGGGAACGCAAAGAAATAAAAAGGTTGCAAAGATAAGTAGTTCGTTCTAATTTTTACAAAGAACACTGGTAACTATGGCTAGAAAAATTGTAAAGAAAAAGACTGAACTCAGTGAGGCTTTACGTTTGGTATATGACAGTTTTGCTATAATATATATACACATAATTATGTGGAAAATGTGTAGCTCAGGTGGACGATATTGTTGGAGTTGAGTTTTTTGAACTGGGTGGCTCCTTTACGAAGCTTCCATTCTCGTTCTAGACAAAATCTTCAGTACAAACGTCAGTAGGCGGGTTTGTATAGAAGAAAAAATAGCCTCAAATAAACTACCGGCTCAACTACACTGATATATACCTTCACTCTGAAAAGACGTTTCAGTCACAGTGAGACTTAAAAATCCCTTTCGTAGTTAGCCGTTGTGTTTTATTTCTAATCTACTGATACAAGTTGGAAGGGAAATGAATTGTGTGCTAAGTTCCGATGAGTTTTGCCGCACCTTTTCCGTTCAGCTAAATTTTCTAAATTTATGAAATATGATTATAGAGAGATATCAGCGCAGTATTTAGGTACTTATAATCTGTAATGAAGTAAGTGCTGAAAATGTTGTCCAGAAAGACAGTTATGGCTTCGCAACCAATCACCCCTACCTTAGCTCAGAGAACAGAAGCACATCAATAAAATGTCCATCTGAGCTAGAAATCTTCGTTGGTACGAAGATCGCTTCTTGTACTAGTTATTTTGCTTCAGTTCCCGCACCATCCTTTAATGATATACAGTTTTTATATGAATTAAACACTTTTTTCACTCTAAAAAACACAATAAACACAAGAGCTTAACTAAGCATCCTTGATTGCAAAAAAAAACACTTGAACAAAACAGTTGGTAAATATACAATAATCTAGTTCATTTTATCGCTTCATTTCATTCACACAGCATATAACGCTTATCCAAATTAAGATAAACAAAATGACATTAAGTGTTACATGTACTGATAAAAGAATGATCTCAGTAATGCTTAGAAGATTATACAATTAAAGTACAAATATTTTATTATGTAATACTTATAAAATGACGTTATCAGACTCACTTGATTTAAATTTATCGGTGAAACGAAAGACAAGAACTTTGCACAACTATATGACGGTTAACAAAAAAGTAGCACTTATACTGTATATATATATATATATATATTATCAGCGAAATGAAATTTATTCGTCGTGTCTAATACTTCTTCTAGGTGTTCTGCCCTTCGGAAAAGGGATTTATTTTTGCGTAGGATTTATTTAGATGTGTGCACGTATGCCTATATTTTTGTGCACACACCCGTGTGCATTTAGAAGGCAGACTTTTCAGAATTTTTATTTAACTAATAGTCTAGCAGTAAGGTTTAGATATTATAGACAATTTGTGTGCCGCGTATGTCATGTGGTTTGATGAAAATTCAAAGATGCAATACAATCTATTCAACAATATGTATATATGTATATACACACCAATCTAATGAAAATCTATTGAATTGTAGAAGCGGAATGAATATATTTGTGTATCCTTGTGCTGACATGGTCACATAAAGAAACATATATAGTTGTAGATAAAGTGGGAAGAATAAAATAGTGTAACAATGCCTATATAGGCAATTTTATTGATCGTTTTTCTTGCGAATTAGCACTATGTGCTTTGGTTGATAACACCCGGTTATAGTGTTGTGTCAAATAATTTCCTCCAATGACTTAAAAACTGTGATATGGTAAATTTCTACAATATGCAATGCTTTGTGTAATTGATCTTAATTTGTATTTTAAAAATATATATTGTAATATTATCAAATATCCGAAAATTTACTCTGTCAATTAAAGGGAAGAAGTTTCTCATCCTCTACAAGTGAGTAAAATGAGGACGATATAAGAGATAACCGAAAACTTTAAAAAGTGATTATTCTGTGATAACATTTCAAACTGTCCCACAATAGTGGAGATTTTAAGCGATAAATATTACAGGTTAACCAATGAGAATAAGGGTTCCCACTGAACATGTGAAACAATAAGGTGGTTTTCAAGTTGTAATGCCAAATCAACAAACTGATGGCAGTAGCTATGATACAGTCGAAAATACGAATCTGTTATATGAATGACATCATCATTCTAAAGAATCATTAGGTCAGTGACACTATCTAATAAGTAATGTCATCACAATTATGAGTTTCACTAACAAACAAAGAGATGACCTGTGTCCTCTTGATAAGTGTCTTCATCAGTGGAATACAAAATGGAAATAATCTGAGGTTGAAATTCAAAAGAGAATTTTTATAGGGTACCCAACAATAATTACTAATCAGCAGAACACCATCTCTACACTATTTCTCAGGAGATGTTAGAAAAATCACAAATGTCAAGATTTTTCCCCCTGAAGTGTTATCTCAATAGTTGTTTCACTGGATTGCAAACCTCGAAGTTCATTTAACTTCCTAAATATACATAACGAGACATTTAATCTACACTGTGAACAACTTAATAAGCAAAGTAGACTGATAATCCACGTTTCTGTCATTCATTTCAAAAACCAACGACGCATATTCCTATCCATCTAAAATATCTTATCACCAAATAGTAGAGTCCTTGGACTAGTTAGAGCAGAATTATTTTACGGAAGATTATGTACTATCCAAGTAAATACAGAGGAAACATGGAGTTTGATGAGTAAGACAAATATTGTCTTGATTCAGTTATCTTAAACTGAGTCTCCCTGAATTTCAGACTGTTAGTTTTCGTTTCCAGGAGTGAGAAAGACTTGTGTGGACTGATTCAATCGTTTAGGTCTTGTAAGTAAGTCTTGTGGTAGCAGACAAATCAAATGTTACGTAGCTTGATATGAGTTTTTCTTACAGTGTTTATTGATTCCTAAGGAAATGTCCCGTTTAGCTTATTTCACGGAGAATTCGAGACTTTCCGGCATAACTCAACCTCATCTTTTACAATTTATTAATTTATACACTCTACCCATTCTTTCCTATCATCTTCTTTATTCTACCCTCAGCTTTTGAAAGACAACAATGTTTGAAATCAACCTTCCCAGAGTCTAGGCCCTGATGGTATACCTGCCATTGTTTAAGAAATGTGCTGATATTTTAAGTAACCCACTTACAAGCATTTTCAATACTTCTTTTTCTATAATGTACCTTCTCTGTGGAAGATATTAAAATCATCCCTGTACCCAAGTCTGGTTCTGGAATAGTGTTAAGTTTAGACCAATTGCCATTACCTCTCCTTTTTGAAACTGATGGAGCAAACAGGGTAGAAGTACTTTGGATGCTGCTGCTGTGTTTCATCACAACATTGTATCCTCCTTAGACAAAGGGGCCAAGTATGTCCGTTGTACTTTCCTTGATTACACATCTGCGGCTAACGAGATCTACAAACACTAGTAAGCACTCATGAGCTGTAGATAGGGGATATATGTTATATCACGTAGGAATTTTAAGGCTACAAATGGAGTTAACGGTGTACCTTTGATCCAACTAACTGATACCAGTGTTCATAGGCATTTTAATTCTTACAAGCAACTGGCTAAAGTCATCTTAACTTATACTGAACCAGCCGTTTATTCGCAATATTTTCCCTGTTTCTCTTTGGGTAAAACCTGAAGAAATTTCATAAGAATCTATGCTCGTACAGCAAACTATAAAAATTCAACCATACGTATTTTGGCATAGGTTTTGCGTGATAGGACAAATGTCAGAAAAGCACTGATAAAACCTGCTTAAGGATCCGTAAAGGAATAGTAACTTATTAACAGTATTATTATTACATATATTACTTCTCGATTAATTTCGATTTGTGTAGTTCAGTTGTTGCTATTATTTTATTTACTTATTTGTAGAAGGAGAAAAATTGTGGCAGTTTTTATAATTCTCAAAGTCACATTCTGTCTAAAGATTATAATTTCAAATAAAATGATTGGTGTTATTGCTATTACATCAAAAAATACAGTTGTGACAACCACCAAATAAGACAACACTCAGGTGGCCCGATAAAACAAAGTAAGCACAAATATTGGATGGCAACTGGTTTCTGTAATATAAGATTCCTGATTTTGGTATTAATTAAGTTATTTGGTTGGGGATTTCTCTAAATAAAACCTTCGCTAACTTACTTAATAAGGATTTCGAATCAGAGGTTAAACTGTGGACTGAAGTGTCGTATTCAGGCAATACAATAATCACTAAAACAGCAATCAACAAAGTTTTAAAAATTGTGTGAGAGTGTAAAAATGATTTCAAGGTGAATGGCACAACTAAAAACAAAACACGAAAATAATCCCAGTCCCAGGAATAACAGAATTATAAGCTTCCAGATAAAAATTGAAGTCAGTAACTTAAAATGCTCCAATTCATCAGAAAATTTCAAAATCTTCAGGTAAAACGACTTCTATTCATATCTTCTTAATATGATTTCTCAAAGAAAATAATTCCTAGTGACCCTTCAATCTGCATAAACTGTGCAACATACATTGAAAAGTAGTTCCAAAGACCTCAGCAGACTTGAAGAAGCTAGAAAACAACTCAGTGATTGCAGTGCATTCGATGGAAATGGGACACAAAATCGACTTTAATAAGACTAAGGTTTTACAGAAAGATTTTGGTTCATATAAAGAAAGACTGACTGAAAAAGCCCTACATATATGGGTGAATCACAACAGTTTGAACAGACGTGAAGGTGTAATGTTACCTGATGCATGGCAAATCCTGACTAATAAATAAAATTGGATATGTATCAACAACTAGTCACACTTGGTCAAATTCCCGATTGTCTATGTCTTCTTATGGAGAGAATGTTTTATGACTGTTCACACACACACATACACACACACCATTGTATCCTGCATATACTGCATATACACACATATTTTAACAAAAGTAGACTAATTTTGGAAATCTGAGGTCAAATTTTGATCACAATTCATACAATTTTTGTTTATTATACCTGTTGATACCTGTTTCATAGCTCATGACTGGACAAAGTTTCAAAAACAAGAGATTATCCTTTTATACATAAACCTCTGTTGTGTTAATTTCGAATTATTTCCCTGAGGAAGTTCGGACGAGACTGCAGAACGAAACGTTGGGATTAATCATTTCCATTTCGCTGAGATTTTACAAATATAATTTTATAAATGTCTACTTCACACTAAGCGCTCAATTATTTTGCAACTATCTGGTTAAATTTTGATCACAGTTCATATGAATATATTGAGAGTTACCATCAATCAATCTATGCAGGGAGAAATCAGAATTCTCTTTTCGCTGTTCAGAGCATATTCAAAGTAATGACAGTGGTATTATTTCACCGCAACTGATGAATTTCCTGCTGTTTGTTCATAGTGAACCAAAACAATTGGCTTTAGCTGGCCCATAAACTTGCTGAACGGTCATCCATGTGTTCCTTCCAATATCAACGCTATGTGCATCCGTCTGAATCTCGCTGGTCACAAATTATCAGATAGCTAAATTTAGTGTTACTTACAATGTTTCAGGATAAATAAAGATGTTTACTAATTTTTAAATGTAATTCGCAGGTTTCTCAGATGAAAAAATGAATATACACACATATTAAGAAAAAATGAATAACATTCAGCGTTTATGTCAATCTTTAAAGACAATAAACGAACATTAAATGTAAACTCCAGAGATACCTTCACACCAAAAATGAAACTTTACTTCTAACTATTTGAATTCACCTTTTGTATTCGACCTTAAGTGGAACGATTTCTTATTGGCATTTATTATTAAAAAGAGACTGATTTAAATAAACAAACTTGTGCTAAATTAAATCCAAAATGATATTTCCTGCGAAACAAGATATTAAAAGGATGATTCCTTCTATACAAAGGATGAAATCTTTTTTCTACATTTAAATTTGTTTACTTAAGGTGAAAACAACACTTTTGGCCAGAGTTGGCTTTCTAAAATTCTATTGATTTAAACAAAATATCAAGTTCAATTTTCAATCACTTTATTCTCCTAATTTTTGGTAATTTTGAAAATGTCAGTTATACTAATGAGATATTTCTTTTGTTTGCAAGCATGTGGAGATTTCATGAAAACAGAAGTTATGAATGAACTAGTTAAAACTCATTTGGCTTGATAATTAATTCTATCAGAAAACTAATAAAGGCTCTTTCTTATGTTTTGAAATTTTCGTGAACATTTGACAAAAAATAAATTTATTTATTGTATGCTTTCCATTTTGATTCGTGAAATGAAGTTGTCTCTTTCAAGTACCTTGTTCCATGGCATTATTTCATCTATGGACGTCACAGATCAAGATGTCATCACCGGACATGATCAAATGCTGTAAGCAGGACATGAGGTCGTTACTCTAAAATCAGATGAGCAGATTGACAACATTTAGTACTAATGTTAAGTAATTGCTTCCATTGATTAGGGACATGGTGTGCGTGTCACTGAAAGCATTTCTAACTGCCCAGTGTAGACTTTCTACACCTGCCTTCACTCCATACTGAAAAGCAGAGGGTAGGCTGGAAAGATTAAAGATCAGAGACCTCTGGTGGTAGACCAGCCTTGAACCTATTACACTATAAATATGCATCAGGATATGTGAAGGGATTTGATTTACGCTAAAGATACCACTGATTGACATCACACACTTGGCAAGCCGTCGAGTAAGTTGGGAGTCGGAGGGTTACATATAAGAGATAATATGAAAAGGAAATGAAAGTTTGTGGGTGGTCCTGAAGCCAATAAAAATTTAGTAGACAGAACCAATTCTAAGGGCGATGTGGCACTGTGTCTCTATATTTTTCACCCGGAAAGCAATGAATAATGAAAGTAATGAAAACACTAAAGTGACAAAGGAAATCTGAGCGGAATACATTCCGAAATTTAGTTCAAGACTTTTCCTATGTGTGACAATTAAAGATAAATTTAACAAGCTTATTTGTCACTAAAGTAATAAGTTTGTATTGACTGTAAATACTCACAAATCCTTAATCAGTAGCGCCCACAATCAGAATGTATTTTGTTATTTGGGGCACAAAAGTGTTCTCTAGAAAGCGAACCCTGTAAAGATCTCAAAGAAAATTAATTCTAATTTTTTTTGAAAATATGATCAAATTAAGTTATCGTAATTATTCAATTGTACGTCAGTAAATAAAGAACCGTCTTCAAATACTACTGTCTTGTTCCAGTGAGTTCTAGGACTTTTCTTTTTTTCAAGAGACATTTAGAATACATAATCATGACCTCAACAGTAAGAAGTTATTACTTTCGGTTAACTTAAGTTTGGCATCTAATTGCATTTGTACTGGTTCCGCTTATCTATGATTCACAATTAGTAAAACAAGAAAGTTATTCGTTGTAACATGATCTAAGACATCTAGAATATTAAGAACCTTCTCACATTATTCAACAAGATGAAAGAAAAATAGTGAATTTATGAAAACGGGTTTACAATCATCTTATGAGAAAGAGATCTGTGCGACTATAAACCGTATATCTATCGAGGTGGAAGTTAAACATTGCGCTGCCAGGAACACTAACATATGGGCTAGCTAAACACCTTTTCAGAAAACTAAAATACCTAACAGAACCATGCGACCATATTTTAATTTGCCAGTCCAGATTTTACAGAAAATCAAAAACATTCAAATACATGACAATGAAATAATGGTGTACTTTCATCTCACAGCCTTATATACTCTGATCGGTCCAAATCTATCAAAAGAAAATATACAAAAACTATTCTATTATTTTATTTTTTATTACAGCTTGATTCCACACCGTATCTTTGGTACAAGTATGGCATTTTCAGCGTGGATATCGGTAGCCCAAAATTCGCAGGCCGACCATAGATATCAGGTGTGCGTTGGCGGGGCTCGAACCCCGGACCATGTGCATGGTCGGCGAGAGTCCTAACCACTGTGCCACCGACGCACATCTATAGAGATGAGAACACAAAAACACAACTTCTAAATCAATAATCAAACATAAGAACAGATAAAAAGAACACCGATGGGATCACCCATATTAGGATTAATATCTGAAGCCGTTATACAAAGATTAGAATTAATAGCCCTAGCTATAAATAAACCGAAAATTTGGGTTCGTCACGTTGATGACATATTTGTAATAATTAAAAGCAATGATTTATAACATACCCACAAATTAATAAACAACATATTTGAAGGCATTAAATTCACAAGAGAAGAAGAATTAGACAACAAAATTCTATTTTTCAGATGTCTTAATCAAGAGAACTAATACAGAAATTTAGAGACACAAGTTTGTAGGAAATCAAGGAACACAGCCCGAATACCCAACTATAATAGTAACAACCCGATTACCCACAAAAGAAACTGTTAAAAAGAGTTCAAACACACTGTAGCACTCCGGTGTTGAAGAGAATGGAGGAAAAACACCTACTAACTGTCTTCAAAATGAATAGATATCCTCACAATTTCATCAAAAAGCGTTTCAACTTGAGTCATAACACGAACAAGGGCCACCATCAAAAGCAACAAGAAAACTCATTCTGTCGTATATAGAAAATATCTCTGAAAGAATAACTAGAATATTAAAACCGTTTGAAATAGGTATAGCACAAAAGCCAGCACAGTCACTTCATTAAATATCGTGCAAGGCAAAATATCCAACAGAAAAAGAAGTTAAAATTAATACTATTTCAAAATAAACTGTTTGACTCTAACAGACATTACATAAGTCAAGGTAGGCTTCCCTTTCGAATCAGAATAAAAGAGCCCACATTAGCTGTACAAAGACATGGTATATATTCTTTCATATAAATACATATGGATTACTATGGACACCAACTTGATTGTAAAAATTTGGAAATTTTTAATACAGAAAACACCAAAAATGTCGAGGGATTTTCAGAAGCTTGGTACTCATTTGAAATAGCAGTTAACAAACACATTATTATAGACCGGATTTATCAGCTCGTAAAACTTAAATCGCATGAAAAGAAATTTCGAACTCCAAGCTAATAAAAATACGATCTATAAACATGTAAATTAATAACCAATCACGACAATGGTTGCCAAGAGATACAATTATATCATTAATGCAGAATTCAAATAAGCTAATTTCATACTAAAACCTGAGCTGAAGATGTTGTCCAGAAGGACGACGAGAGCTTCACAATTGATACAAATAGCTCAGAGGACACAATTAATTCAAAAATGAAGTGAGCTTAAGTCAAAAACTAGAAAAACAGAAGGCATCTGTAATTACAGACTTTATTACATTGAAAACAATTATAATTCATCCAAAATATGTATGTCTATAGAAAACTGTCAGTAACCCTATTGACTGCAACACAGAATTGTTGGATAATTGGAATCTTATAGATAATGCCTCGCCACGGATAACATTCCAGCCTGTACATAGCAGTGAACTTTGTATTCGCCGGTATACTGAAGAAAAATTATAGAAAGTAATAAATGACACCTGGATGAATAATAGTAGCCGTGTTATCTTTATCTAAATTTATCAAACTTTTGATCACCTAAAGAGAAGAAATCGGGATAAGAGAATAGTCAATAGTCAAACATTTTTTTGGATTTATGTGTTTTCTGAATTTTGACTGTTTTACCCATATGTTAATAAAAATTCAACATTTCTGTACAGTGTTATAAAACTTGAGTTAACTTCTCACATATCAATAAAACCGTGTTTTGTCTATCACTTGTTTGTAAATCTGTTTTTAAATAAAAGTCATAATGACTACATCAGACCCATGACTGTAACTATGTGAGTAACCTGTGTGGTTGTGGAGTCAGATGAATGTGACAGAAATGTAATGAAGAAAACCCAAATGCTTTGGTATGAACTCAGAAAACCAACCTACAGGCCTTTGTATGGCTTGCTAAACTTCTGCAAGTTGCGCACAGCAAAACTCTGTATTCCAAGAATATGAAAACATGGTTTTGACGTGATAGAATTTTTAGTACTATTGAGCAGTAACAACTCATATCACAAATGAAAACTCCCTAAATGGTGCCCTTCAGCATCTATAAAGTTCAAAAGTTTCTCAGGCACAACATTTGTATTAAGCAACAGAATTAATTGACCAAACAAACTTGAAAATCAATAAGTATATCTCCGAAATGGCCGAACGAAAGCTCATTCTAGAAGAAATAAATATAACAAAACACGTTTCCCACAGATCGGTCTCTCCACAGCGTAACAAGTTGCGTAATGTAGAAGCGTTAATCGGGTAGTGACTAAAATAAAATGATTAGAACTGCAAATTTTAGATAAAAAATTTAGTTGATGGGTTAAAAACCAAAATAAGATTAAATAAGCAAGTTGAGTGAAGTAATGTAATTGACGTGGTTGAGTAGGGCTCAGCTGAAATTAAAATTGAACAAAAGTCAACCTAACCACAGTGGTAAAAATGTTAGAGATTTAATAAGGGGTGTACGAAGAAAATATTATACAATTAAGAAACAAACAAGCAAGAAAAAGACGAAGCGAAAACTGTGTGTTTGGTGTTAAGATAGGTCAGGTTCACTGTAGATTTAATAACTGATCAAACTTCTGTATGCAGAACTTAGGTTTTAACATAAGAATCACCATTGATTCTGCGGTTTGAAGTAGTTTGGTTAGTGCTCTTATTGCGAAATTCCTCCAGACTCTGTCAATAACTTTGAAGTTCTTTGTGGTGTCCATGTTTGATCAGGTGTTCCAGAATAGAGCTGAGGGGGGTTTTGGGTTCACAGTTGTAAAACAGCACATGACTACGAGCAGTCAACCAACATAAAACAAGAAAGTGAAGCATTCAAAGAAAGTACCACTCAAAACATGTAATGAATAAAGATTAAACAAAAAGAAGTTATACAAGTTTTAGAACAATGATATACAGGTCAGAAGAGAAGGGTAGGAATTGCAAAACGATTTGAAATACTCAAATAAGTGCCAGTGTTATAAGCAGGTTGTTCATGCTGGGAGTTTCAGATCAGTTATTTTGCTACAGGAAAGGAAACGAGTTCCAGAGAGGTGTCCCACTGAAAATCTATGTGTTGCTTGGAACAAAAGAGATGATTTCATTTAATTCTATGTATAACGATTAAGTTACAGAAATTCCATGTTCTAATTTAACCCCCTTACTTAATTTCCTTTCCTATCAAAAATATAAAACTTTGGTTACTAAATTTACCTTTACATTTTATCTAAGATCATATAATAAATACTGGGAACATGAACTTAAATAGCATTCGATTAATAAGAGTAAAGGAAGAATAAATATTAAGAAAATAATGAAGAAATGATTAACAGTTTATTTCGTATGCAGCATAACCAGGTCAAGGTCGGTTGTGAAATGAATTTAGTAACAGGCACTTTCTTGATATCACTTACAATAATTATTACCTGATACATAAAATACAAGTATCAAAAATTCTTTTCAATCCTTTATTATTCCCCACACACATGATTTCATTTTTCATTTTTGTTCTACTTTTATTCATCTTTAGAGTTTGTTACAACAAGTAATTCTTATCAGTTCATGTGTAGTTGTATATCCTAATGGAATAGTTACATCTCTTCAATTTTGTTTTCTGTGTTTTTATGCGCATGTTATTCCTGTAAGGATTAGAAAGCCATGGAACTCAGCTTTAAACGTAGATATTGCTTGTTTGCATTGAAAACATGGAATTAATTATCAGGGCACTTAATTATAAGTGAACTAAATTTACACTGATGATGAATCCAATAAAATTGAATAAGAGACATTAATACACTATGCCGCAAACATAAAAGCAATTTTGGATGTGCTAAATGGTTTAAAGTAGATGAGACAAGTTAAGAAAGATTTAATTACAAGATTTCGTCATGAGTTGACATGAGCTAGAGAACCATTGGAAAACTACCTAGAAGTAGTGGGCAGATGCTTCGTCCCAGTTTGTGACTCTTCAGCAGTACACATCCACCGCCAGGGCTCGAACCAAAGACCTTCTGGTTACAAGGAGAGCTCGTAGACTGTTAGGCCACTGGGTCGACCAAATGGCCATGAATTACAACTTCTGCCAGTTCACGACATGGCGCGACTTCTAGTCAATGTCTTCGGAGAGTATTTGTCCTCACACCCTACCTGCTGCATCCACTAGAACCCCAGGTAACTACCTACCTGAATAGGACCAGTCACCATTCAGCATCTCATCGATATCCGAGTATTGGTTCGTAGGGATGAGAAATATTTGTCCTCATGAGCTGTAATAACCACCGAGAAACTCAGCGTTATTATAGGGAATTGAACAGGAAGCTCAGCAAAGATATCTTTCTCGTGATTTTTCTCAAAAGTTGTACAATTGTATTGATATAATTATTATTTATTTAATCCCACATAGTAACGAAGGCGATAATAACTTTCAACTTGATATGACAGTTTGAAGGTAGGAATATAGATTACAAGGGGCTTAGAGACAAGATTACATAGGATTACAAAACAGCTACAACATATGCAGAATTAATATTTGATAATTGGAGAAATAATTTTAAAGGCGAATAAAAGGTAATAATTGTTTTTAACTTGATATGAATTACAGCAGGCTTAGAAACAAAGTTACGCAGGGATAGAACGAATTGCCTGTCTGAATAAAATGAGCATGGAAACAAATTTAAATAATAACTTTCAACTTGAAATGTAAGTTAGGAGGTGTGAATATATATTACAAGAAGCATAAAAACAAAAAATTACACAGAATTAGAATATAATTGTAAAACGGATTAGAAGAGTGATCAGGAGGAGTGGGCAATTAAACTTAAAATAACTTATTTTATAACTGAGGAAAAAAAGTGGGATGAATTGAATGAAGACAACGAGAGAAAAATGCACACACACAGAGAACAAAATAAAAAACCTGAAGGCTAAGGGGACATACTGAACTAGGTCCATGGTTGTTGTAAAGGCTGGACTAGTTTCATTTGAACACACAGGTCTAGCTTTTCGATGCATATGGTGATAGCTTCTGCAGTACAAATAAGTCGGAAGCACACTGCCTTTGGTAGATTTTTGTTTACTTTGGAAATGACTCTGAATGATGATATAATTGTGTCCATGTAAAGTTATGTATATAAATTCGATTGTAGAGCTTTTGAGAATGAAAATGCTGAAAATATATCTTTGCTTAACTTCTTGTTCTTTTCCTTCTAATGTCAGCGTTATTAGACAGTTATTTCATTCCAGTTTCGAGCAATGCAAGCATATAAGCTCTTAAAAAAGATTTAACTCAGAAATCAACAATGTTTTTACTCGGTTGTAGTGTCAGTAGGTCAAGATACACCATAAACCATACTACATCACTGTAATTCACTAACACAGATAAGCATCTGTCTTCAGATTCAACTCGGCGGGATCCACTAAAAACGCCACATTATTTTAACTCCATGAAATTCACCTTGAAAATGCTGGTGTTTCAAGAAATCATTGGAAGCTACGCAAACTCAAAACTCGATTTGAGTGGTGAGAGCTTGCTGTTAGCCCAATTGGTAGACAGTAGTTTACGTCAATGTTTACGTCCCCAATATTGGTCGTGAGGAAAATAAGAACAAAGACTAATTCAACAACCAACCACAGCAAACTTTGCATAGGCGGATACAGTCGGCATATACATGATCTGACATTCAAGAAACAGCTACAAAAAAATGAAAGATTAACGTTCAGAGAGAAACCACCAATCAGCAGACTATGTTTTCCCGCTAACAATAATCTATAATATGTACATAAAAATCTTTAAATATGTGTTGATTTCCTTATTAAACTATCTGTCGCCTGGCTCTTGTCTTCTGTTGTTACAGGTAAACAGTGAGGTATATTTTTCTAATATGTAATTTAAATTGGTTGATGGTTTGATATATATATATATATGGTTGGGTGGGAGTAAAGATCAGTTGTGGATGTTATCGAGTGATTGCATATTTATGCTGTTAGGTGAGATAAAGACAAACTGGTTTAGATATGTTTATCTTCTTTCAGTGATATTTTTCAACTAACATCTGTTCATGATGCAGTCGATTCCTAAATCACCTGAATCTCCATATGCGGCCGACTGTGAAATGACTCATCGCTTAGCATAACAGTTTATATCTTTAGGCCTTTAACTGCTTCATTTTTTTCGTTAGGATATTTATTCAGTGTAGAGTACTAATATACATTTAAATGAATAAATTAATCAGTGGTTTTCACTTCTTATCTAAGCTAGTTTTATTTCACAACCATAGATAGGAACTGTTGAGAAGTTGTGTACAGTATAAAGAGGGGCGTTTCGTGTTTATTGTTTTTCAATAGTTCTTTAGCTGATTTCGGTTCCAGAGTAAGAATAGATGTTTTAAATAAACTGAACTGAACGCTGACATACCAATTTGTATTAAGTATACTGTAAACAATACAATCTGTAGCACTAAGTAATCAGACACCTAGAATATGATTCGGATTGGTTGATTGGTTGCTATTCTTTGTTTGAATTTTAATGTTTAATCCACTAATCCTATGTATATTAAAGATTACTGTAGAAATATAAATCTCTTAGAATTAATCTTTTTATTCCCACAAGGTGAACAAATTAGTCATACTTAAGGTACTGATTTGTTGGGTATTTGTGATGTACATTCTGCTATCATTAACATAATTACAAACTAAGACTAAACAACTTTTCAGTGCACCCTGGCTTTCAGTGATTCTCCCACAGATGTCAGTCCTTGATCGGACTTGAAACAGATCAACTCCCTACGAACCAACTCTTAAAATTAATCTAATGCTCACTATAGACTGGCTATAGGATGGATTTTCCTGGAGTTATAGTATAAAGTCATGATAATTGGAGTCCATTCAGTCGGAATTGAGAACAAATACCGCCGATGACACTGGTTGGTAGTAACGCTAAAATCCCGAATTGACAGAAGTTAGAATCCATGAGCCATTGAGTGAGGTGCTAGTGACTGAGTGGTCTACTAGCCTGCCTCGTAACCGGAAGGTCCTGGGTTCGAATTCCTGTGAGTGAGGGCTCACTGCCAACGGGCCAAACGTTGGAATGAAACTCCTCTCCAGTACTCCCTGGTTCTCAGTGGTTCTCTCAAATATATCAATCCGTGATCCAACTTGAAACAAATCAAATCCCTAAAAAGCAACTCTTGATAACTAAAACAGCTTGTCACGAATCAATACCAGTTAGAAAGATCATTGAAAATCAGACAACACTTGACGTCTGTTTTCTTCTAGTTTAGGAATCTTCATTAGTATTCAGAAATCAAAACCAGGACCCTGAGGTTACAAAATGAAACTCGTTGATCATTCATCCACCTTGTCTAGAATACAATTACTCAACTCATGCCACACAGCTACTTTCATCAATGCTTTCAACCAGCATCCAATTCACGACTTCTCAGTACAGCTTCAGAATATCCATCCTGCAGGTATAAGTGAGCTAGAGATTCATAGATAGGTGATACTGAAGTGTCCCAAGATGAGACGAAACAACTGCTCAGTGCTTTTCCGATTTCAATAATCTCTGTAACTGGTGCTGCTTGATGAAGGCATCTGACGCCTGAAATTTAATCAGTCCAAATATCATCAAATCCCATAATCTATATGATTACAGTACTTTATAAATCTATGAAAGACAGTTGCTGGAAGAACACTTATGAAGACTTTCATATTTCGACTAATTATGTGTATTATTAAGGATTACTGAAAGATTAGCAAATGAACCACCCTTCGATTTACTTAATATGAACTGTTTTGTACTATTTATCATAAGGTTTTACATCGTCTATCGCCAACATTTTCCAAAGTCTTATTACATTTTACTTCCCAACGATAAAAAAAATTGATTGATTTTAGCAAATGAATAAAGTCCATCTTTTTCATTTAGTTTTTTCATCTTTCTATATTATATGTGTATGGCATTTTCAGGAAGATCGTACATAAAATTCAAATAAAATTATACTTAACTTTTGTCCCCATATGGCATACTTTAAGGTTAAATACCGGCAAAAATATTGAGAATTACTAAAAAGTAATAACCAATAAGTAGTTTTATTTACAAGATTAATGATATAACCTATATAATGTGTATAATGTATGTGATTTGTAATGATACTTTAAAGGCCTACTTACCTGCCCACATTTCATCTGTACATTCCTCAATGCCCATGCAAGGCATAAAGTTATTCGCCTGTTACAATTTCAATGGTAAAGTTACTAAATCACTTACCAAAACAGACAAGAATTCAGATGATAGTTGCCTCCAAACATATTGACTACTTAGAAGAACATGTATTGCATCAGAAGAACAATATAAAATTTGATTTTTTTTCTTTAAAAGAAAGTAACAAAAGGCATATTGTGTTAACATAAAATCCTTGGAATAATGTTAGTTCACTCGATATGGATTTCTTTTTTTTTTCTGTTGTATTGACTTCGTAATAGAAGTAACACATACTAAAATGTCAGAATAAGATGAAAATATTAAGTTTTATTGACGTCAGAGGAATAGGCTTCAGTGATATTTTCCTATACATGACATTTACATGCCTTTATTCAACTGACTACATTTAGATAATGAAAATACTATCAGGCTGAAAATTCATAAGAACATAGTGAAATAACAAACTTGCTAATATATATATTTTTTATCAATAGCTTTTAGTTTCTGTGATGAGTGATTATTTAAACAGCTATCATCAAGAACTGGTTTTTACAGCCTAACAAAAGCAAATTCCATCCACAGTCAACAAAAAAAGCTTTAAGATTTTAATTTGATTCGATGTACTAAAGCAAATAGGGCATATAAGCACTGTGTTCCAAGACATGGTTCACACAACCATATATCCTTCCCTGTATGATAGCCGGTGATGGTCAGTCGGCTTCGAATCCAGAGGAAAAGTTACAACTTCAGATTCTAAGTGGTTATGCACTTTGCTGCTGTTTGACTATAATTAGTTTTCATTGGATGTAAACATTTGGTCTTAGTCATCTGCTAGTGTAATAGCAGAAGGCAAAACACAGGTGTCAAGGTATATTCTTCATTAATCAGACCGCTGTTTATATATCTACAGTTCATGTTGGTTAACCAATCATCGAGCGTGTGATTTCAGTTTACATCAAACAACATGAAGTAGAATGATCAAAGATACTTAGTATTTTATTGTTAATGCAGTATTTAACTGTGGAAAAAGTATTCTGTCTCTAACACCAAATAGAATGTTCAAACAGATATATCGTAATCTGTTGCTAATGCCGAATCTAACTGTGGAAATATGTGAGAATAATATTCCGTTGGCGCATATTGTGGGTATCACATCACCACACTAGTAGTCAGTTAGTGATCAACCAACTCTTTTTTAAGACTTTCGAAATTCGGTTGTTTGAAGGATTTCATCATGAGCTGATATTAGTTAGAGAACCATTGGAAAACCTTCAGAGAGTGCTGGACAGCTGTTTCGTCCGTCATGGTTTGGGACTCTTCATCAGTATGCATCCACTAGCAGGGTTGGAGCCCAGGACCTGGTTACAAGACGAGCTCATAGACCATTGAGCCACTGGGAACTCATTCAATGGCCAGAGCATGAATTCTAACTTCTACAAATTCATAATATATCACTACCACTTCTCAATATCTTCTTCAATGACTTACTGACTCACCTTCGACCTGATGTAGCCTACCGGTCATGGCTTCTCACTGGAACCCCACGTTAAATGCCTGAATAGGGCCAGTCGTTAGTGCGCATCAGTAGCTTAGTGGTCTACGAGCTTGTCTTGCAACCAGAAAGCCCTGGGTTAGAACCCCCTGGGGTGGGTGCTCACTCCTGAAGAGCCCCAAACCAGGACGGACAAAACAGCTGTTTAGTACTCCCAGGTGGTTTTCCAATGGTTTTCTAACCGATGTCAGCTCATGATAAAATCCTCCAAACAACCAAACAAAATCCCTAAAAGCCACTACTTCAAAAATTTTAGATTTAAAAAGATAGATTCTTGGATAATGTCTTAATGTAAGAGCCAACATCTAAGGAAATGATATGGCTTCTAAGATGGTAGGTATTCCGTAAAATAAAGTTTATTTGAATTTTTTAATGTCACCGACAGCTGAAGTGATATAATTAAAAATAAATTCAGTGGTAACATTTAAGTCTCATTCCTAAGCGTTCTATCGCCAAAATTAAAAACAACAAAGTATCAGTTAAAATCCAGTCTACGTATTCTGCAATGCTGGATTATTTATATCGAGGAAGTACATTTAAGTTATTTTAAAGCTCTTTGAGTTATTTTAAATTTCTATTTGCTTTACTTAGCCTAGTTTTACCCCGCTTTGATAAAAACATTTCGTTTATGATAAGAGAAGCATGTACCTCTAGTCTATTGATTCAGTTGTTTGAGCATTTAAAAATCAATTGATAAAGTTTGAAAAAAATCCAAGGAGCTTTCCAAGAAGATAATCATCACTTTATTTGCATGTCAAAATGTTTATCTCTTCCTGTTAATATACTCAATTTAATCGATGTCGGAAGAAAATTTAATTCTATATGTTCAAACTAAGTTCACTTTTAACAGTTTTATTTTTCATTCCTTGGGTAATACAAAAACTTCTTTTTAAAGAAATTTGATCATCTTTCCCCTGAATTATTGATTAATCTAACAATTGACGAATAAATAAGAAAACTAGGTACATGGGAAAAAACTGTCTCGTTTCTAGTAGATTTCTAAATGAAGTCAATACAATCTTTGAAAATTAAGCCTTAAAATTTATTTTATTATCTAACTGCTGTCCGTCTTTGCAGATCTTAAGAATCATTTAAATAGATTTTAAAATCTTTACACAGTATTTGAAGACGACAACAAGATGGAACGCGTCTCCCTGATTCTCTTACTAGCTGACTCCTATCAGGCAGAATGAAGTCTTTATGAAAACACTAACAGATCCACCCCAACTCTGTTCCACCGAATACATGTACATACGTCACTTGTCCATTATCTATCATTTTATGTAGCAGTAGTGTTTTAGTCGATGTATCATTTGTGGAATGCTTGCCACGAAATCAAATGGCTCAGGGTTTGATTAGCAATCGATCCAAACTTTACTTCGTCTGGTCAGGAGTAGATCCAGTTGGAAGGGGGGATTAGACATGAGACTAAAGACCCTACCACCTAAAAATTCCACTGGTACTGGAACCTTAAAGCTCAAGGGTGAAGCCTTATGTTCCCCTCAGAAC
This sequence comes from Trichobilharzia regenti, assembly GCA_944472135.2. Classification (NCBI taxonomy): domain Eukaryota; kingdom Metazoa; phylum Platyhelminthes; class Trematoda; order Strigeidida; family Schistosomatidae; genus Trichobilharzia; species Trichobilharzia regenti. The sequence goes on along the minus strand of OX235262.1, from coordinate 129,252,136 downwards.
TCAAAGGGATGAAAAAAGTACTTCACTCTGATTTAGTATAGACTCTTTTACTGAGAATAGCTAGACGATAAGCCTCCAATCTCAAATTATTGTTAAAATTTAGCATAACAGTAAGACAAGATAACAGTTAGTCTGATGAATAATATTCCAATCAAAAGCGGAAGATTTGATAAAATCATACAAGGTTATTGGAGAAGTGAAAATCGTGTTGACTTTTCCACACAAAATATTGTCTTCAGTACAATACAGCAGTAAAATACAGTTGTAAACAAGTATATTATATAATGCATAGTGAAATCTTCTTGTGTTTACGATTCCATGAGTTACAAGTTCATGAAGGCTTAACTTTGCTATTCCGTCACGTTTTCAAAATTTCTGTATTTATTAGGAAAATTAATCTAGAATAAGTCATTCAAACCGATGTTATTTCTCTCATTAATTGGTTACATTTAAAAAACGTGGCTGTGAATTTGATTAAGATTCGCATCCCTTGACATCTGGTTACATACAAGATGTAAACAGCTCATAAGTTTACGCGCTTTCCTATCTTTATAAACGAATCAGTTTGAAAAGTTATTTTCAAATGTAAAAATCTATGGTTTCACCATGAAATGATACTAGTAATGCTATATTTTCTTTTCACTACATTGACATAAATTGTCTGCATAAACAAAGCTTATTATTCTTAGATAGTTTGTGAAGCATCGCCAACTCTTCTAGCCATTTGTACTACGCATGCGACAACCGAAATTTGAAAGTCTAGGAAATGTTTCATCAGATCTTACAATTTTTGATGACTTTGATGACTTACATGTAATACGTAAGATGCGAAACACATGAGAAACAATATCAGAACCGTACTTAATGTAAATAGGTGATATATAATAACCAAAAGTCCGGCTGAATTTCATGTATCAGTATATATCGACCAACAGGTCTACAGTGATAAAGAGGATCTGGGACCTATAACGAAACTAACACCATTCTTCTGGGCGTTAATACCATCCTATCATAAATGCTTCCTTGTCAAGCTGGGGCTCTGTCAAACAATTTGACATTATTCAAGTGTTGGTTTGTAGGGATTTGATTGGTTACAGGATTTCATCATGAGATGACGTTGGTTAGAGAACCATTGGAAAACCAGGGATTACTGGACAGATATTTCGTCCTTCCTGGTTTGGAACTCTTCATCAGTATGCACTCACCGGGTTCGAACCCACAACCTTGTGGTTACAAGGCGAGCTCGTATACCATTAAGCCACTGGAACCCGATCCAATGGCCAGCCCATGAAGTCTGACTTCTGCCAATTCATGACATATCGCAACTGCTAGCCAATGTCTTCAGCGAGTATTTGTCCTCACACGTGACCTTCTGCACCTTATTTACATTAGTTGAATAAATCAGTTGTTAAATAAAATATGTATATATGCATACGTAATCATTATTTTTGAATTCATTCGAGAATCAGTTATTCAGTCTATTCTGCCTTCAGTGTTGAAAAGGGTTATGCTGTGTCCATGGAATGACACCTTACAAAAGGCATTGATGAGATACACAGATACAACAGTGTACGCATCTGATGATTTTCTATGCAACAGTTTTTTTTCACCAGCAGAGTCCTGGAAATGAAATTATTCAAATTAAATAATGAGCTTTAAAATTTAATTAGGCACTAATTATTATCATTATTTTTTTTATAGGTGTTAACGAGATTGTTAAAATATCTGTAAACACAGAGGAAAGAACAAGGAGAAGTATAGGCCAATAAACAGAAGTTACAATTGTAGGCGAAAATGCATACAAGTTGGCAAGCCTAGATAGCTATTACTAATGATTGATTTCACCCGTGAATTATTCACATGATGTCAATGGTGTATAAGCATGTCTCATAAGTAGAACACAAAGCAATATAATATACTTAGTGAACAAATCTTGCAAATACATCATCAGCGTATAAAAACGATACTGATGACAATAACAATTGTTATTTATTCATGAGAGGAAAATCAAAAACTAGAGAAAAATAAATGAAAGTTCTATGATATTTATACAATAAAATTGACTAGGAATATTAACAGAAAAAATTTTTTCTAATATGTACATATTGTGTATGAAATAAAGCAAATGTATCATAAATATCACATTTTTGAAATCGAATCGCTGAGAATCGACAAAATTGCGTAATACGCATATAACTATTTCTTATGTAACAATATTTCAAACCATATGAAATAAAACAAAGGTGAATAAAATCCTAGACAGACACTGGACGACACACACATGGAGTATTAAAAATGTACAATCTATTGTGAAGCGGAATAAAAAGCAGTTAATAGGAAATAGAACTTGCGCTTTAAATCACATTAAAATCAATATGAATATAACTATCCTCTTTAAATGTCATGGTTATTTATATTCAATAATAGTTAGTCTGTTAACTTCCTCTGTCTTCTGATGAATAATGCGACTTCTTATATTCTTCTCTAAACCTTTATTTCCATAAACATATGGAAGTGAACTCCTAGACTCAATAAAATTTAGCTTCTTTGAGTTATTATGACGTTTATCAGTAAATTTACTCTGAATATTATTACAACTATATGCACCACCAGCCGATGAATGGTTAGTTCTTGTTAACTGACTTCCTCGTTTTGTATTTATACTCAGTGGAGCAACTTCAGTATTATTATTACTGATGTCGCTTGACTTGTTATTGCTATTAGTATCGTTGAATGCTTTATCAATGTCGGCTTTTGTAACTAAATGAACTGTACCCATGTGAATAGGTTCTCTGTGTATGGATAATATCTTTAGTTTGGTTTTTTTAATTGACTTTCCAGTTAAGATCTCGTCTTCACTAAGAACATCTGATTCATGTTTGGAGTTAAGACTATTTGTATTCGACAAGGATCGTTCTTTCCTTCTACTCTGATAAGTTAATATTTGACGATTATTATTGGTTCTGGTGCTATTACTGCTGTTATTATTATCATCAAAAGTGATGATGTGATTATTAGGTTTACCTACTGTGATAAGAGATTCAGTTTCAGCAAGCGTTTTTAATACATCTTGAACATTCGTATTTTCATTGGAACTTTTAAATGATTGACTGGCAATAATCCTTCGTCTGGGTAATCTAACATTTTTCATTGAATTAGGTATGACTGGATAACGTCTCAAACTGTACTCAAATGTTCTATATTCTGGTAGAGATGTACGCGGATAAAATAATTGTCTGGTATTACTGTTTTGTAGACTGTTTCGTTCATTAGACGTATAATTAACCTCATTTTCATTCAACACTGTTGTTGCGTTCTTTAAATTTTCATCTGTTACACCAGTAGACTTCATTGTTTGAGATAATGTATGACTTTCTTTATTTTGTTCGTTCATCTCAAAGTTGACCTGATTTAATGCTGGTTTATATCTTGGTGGAATCCAGCTACGAAGACTACAAGACTGGACAGTTGGCCAGCGTGCACGGAAAGCAGCTTGTGATTCACTATAAAGTAAATTCCAACCACGTGGTAAACCTAAATCACCATTGGTTTTGTTAATAACCGGAGTATCATCCCAACTAAATCTTGCATATCTGTTGCTTCTTTGACAAAAAATGAAGGCTGATGAATCTTCAAGTCCATGAAGAGGAAGTAAACACTTTTGATGACGACTTTTCTCAAAACATTCGATGCTTATATCTAAATAAATTGATAAACATAGGTAGAGAAAAATTAAAACTTAGTTGATAAAAACTAAAAGTACAATCTTATCACACTGAATTCTTCTTAAAAATAAGTTGTACACTCAAGGTGAAAATCAAAAGAGGTTTATCACTAGTCTACTTGTTAATAAATACTTAATTCAGGTATTATGAAACCAATGCCGAATGGCTGAAAGACTACCATTCACAGCTTAACAGCAGCTTTATCAGAATAATTTTAGAGCTTCATTTCAACAAATAGTTAGGTTAATTCTTGTGAAACCCTACCACTTAGTAACAGCATTTTTTCAGGATCTCATGAGACTACTAACTCAAAACGGGTCTGACCTAATTCAACTTAATAGTCAACATTAGATGCATTGTTCAGAAACTTATCATTTATGTCAATGCTTTGATGAATTGAGAACAGATGCGAGTATTTTTACCTCCTAGTGGCAAGAGCAATACTTCTGACAGGCAAAATGATAAACCATAATTCTAAAGAAGTGGAAATGTTCAGTAATTACTTAAAATGAAGTCTACTTATCAACCGGATGTTATTATTCTACAAATTAAACTGATTTTGCAGTAAATTTGCGACGAAGGAATAAAACCACTAGGAAGACTGTAGAAGCCTTTTTACATAATTATTGGTGCTAAAAATGACAGTTTAGATTATTCTTCTCAGAAATTTTCTTCAATAAATTCCACATTAAACCACCAAAACCACAATGAATTAGTAATCTTTTATTGCATTTCAACTTTCAGAAAATCTCACTACATTCAAACTAATAGTAGAATGACCATTATATGCTGCTTCAGGAGTAAAATATAGAGAACTTTCCATTCTAAAGTGCTTCCAATGTTAACAAGGATAGTTTAGCTAGTGAACTTCGTGGTAGATTAAATGTATTCAACGTATAAGTGTTATATGATAAAGCATTTACTGCACGTTAATCAATGTAAGATTTCCAGGTGGCTTCTTCATGACGCGTCTGCTTTTCAATGTCCTCCTTCTGTTTACACCAGCTTCTGAAGGAATCTCGACAAATAAGTGGATTTAAGTTCTTATTTCATTTACATGCTAGTAGAAAAATTGGAATATTTATAGAACTGCATTTATATGTCTATTACTTAACGTGTATATGTCAAGTAATCGCATAGCTACTACTAAAGCATACTTAGTAAGGCTAAAATAAAAATGCCATGTCTGATACAATTATTTTGTTCAGTACCCACTAATCTACAGGGAAAAAACATTTACTTGAACTTACGTAAAGCATCTTTCACAACAACTGGTACAACTTCTTTTAAGACATCACAGTGGGTTTGTAATGCTGGATTGGAATTTACTTCAAGTAACCAAACCTGAATAAAGAAAATGAAACGTTATGCCCTTTACAAAAAAATGCTCTATAAAGAATTTTTTCAGCCTAATCAAAAGTATGAAAAACATGCCGTAATTATTTACACTTTATGTCGCTTAATAAAACTGAAATAACAGGCGGTCAGTCGTGGGCCTGAATAGTTTAGTAGTTACATCTCTGACTGCAGCACTGTGTGATACGGTTTCGAATATCAGAAGAGACATGAGCTCCATCGAGGTTTTAGATACGCTTTACTGACTGTTGAGTGCCAACTAGCACGAAACCTAGGTTCAAGGCTTCCTGCTGATTACTTTTAAGCATCTAATACCAGATGCTCTCATTTATATTGGAAATAATCCTACTTAATACATAAACTAGTAATACATATCACAATTACTTTTATCAATAGTTGATAAAATGAGCTGAACACTTAGACGAAATGCTGGCGTATTTTAATTGTGAACATGCGTGGAATCACACTATTGAAAATGTTAGGGCATCAAATGTGTAGACTTTATTCAGAGTAGGTAAAAGTATTTTTTGATGCAACCGTTTTCAAGCTCTTTAGTGTTAAAATGGAAACCTTAAATCGAAGTGAAATACAACTGTTATATTTACTACTAAAGCTTCACTATCTTTAGACAGTTGACTTTAATCAGAATCAAAAGATTCGCTTTTCAAAGCTTTTAGATAAACGATTTATTGTTTTGGAGGTATTTTTTAATAATAATTTATTAGTTGCTACTTTATTCTTAAATAAATCAGTACTAAACCGTCAACAAATGTCAAGTGACACTCATGATATGGAAAAAGAGGAGATCTAAAGACACTATACTACTTTTATTGGAAATCTGAAACAAGATATTTTGGTTGACGAGAAGCCACAAACGTCTGTCAGAAAAAAAGGGAAATAGATGCTGAAAAGTTACAGCATGAAGGTCTAAGCTTTTTGTTTAAATATACCTGATTGGTGTCATTATTTCTCGTAACCAAATATAAGCGATCCAAGGCACAATAGGTAAACATTTGGATATTCACACTTGGTTGATGGTGGCTACCAGTGGAATGAAGGACGTGCTCACTCACCCATCGAGACTTGTCATCTGGATGTACCTGCATCCCATTGAGTCACTGCGTTTTGAGTGAGACTGGAAACCTTCACTTATTGTTTCAAACGCTAAATCATTACTTACTAGGCTACTGGATTATAAAATCCACTTCTTGTGCAGATGTTATCAGTTTTATTTATTGAGGATTTTGAACTTCCTGGTGACTGATTCTGCTAGACCGAAATATTTGGCATTTATTGTCATAGTGGTAGTGCCCAGAGGTCTTTGTTACGTTATTTGGTAGGTGGACTAGTGGAGAAGTGTTTTGGCTGTTGAAAAGTTGAATTCCTAATTCAAGTGTCACTGGGGAAAATTCAGGTACACCCAGCTGATGGGCTCGAAAGAGGACTACATCTGAATTCCACTGGTGACTGTCATCATCCGAGTAATACTATGTTAACTTTGAAGGATTGTCAAAGTGTACATCAAAGGTGCCAACATGTCTATAAGATTCGAGGATTTTCGTCTGTCAACAGGAAATTCAAAACCATTTTGACCTGTTAGTTACTTTTATTGTTCAAGTTGTAGACTGAAATTCATTTTTATCGGAACCAGGAGGCAGGTATTGTTGCCTAACAACATTCAACAGCTATATGACAATGCACGTGTCAAGTGATCCCCAATGGGAATCTCAAGAGGCGTTCGAAGTGAATACAAGATTAAGACAGGGTTGTCTATTATCACCGATGATATTCATAATTAAGGTGGATTAGATTATGCGTCAGATTATGGGGAATAAGAAGACATGAATACTCTGGACTAATAAGAAAACTCTGAAAGATCTTGATTTCGCGGACAATTCATGTTTAATGACGCACAAACTCGAAAACCTGCATTCGAAAACTAATAGGTTGGTGGAATAGGCAGCAAAAATAGGCCTGCAGGAGAGCATAGAAAATATGGTGGTGATGAGGATAACCAATCAACAGCAGCAACACCCAGCACCAGTCACCATCCACGGCAAAGATTTAACAGAGGTTGTCTCGTTCATTTAACTTGAAAGCATCATTTCAACTACAGTGGAATGGATGAAGATGTCAAAGTCATAACCGGAAAGGTAAAATTCGCCTTCATCAATCTGAAACCAATTTGGAAATCTTCTGCACTCAACCAGCATAAAGAACAAGATTCAGATTTGCAATATAAATGTGAAGTCAGACAGTGCTTCTGTACGGGTCAGAAACTTGCACTCCATGTCAAGTAAAGGATTCCTAATAGGTTGCAGACTTTTATCAACAGCTGCCCTCGCTTCATGTTGAAGATCAAATGCTCAGCCAGGAAGAAGTAGCAACAAGAAACTCTGCAGTAGAACAAACCAACCCAGAGCCTGTTGCTGAACAAATATGTAGAAGAAAATGGAGGTGGATTGGGCATTCGCTGAGGAGGCCATTGAATGACATCGCGTACCAGGCCCTTGAGTAGGATCTGAATGGGAGACGATGAGTGGGCCGTTTGAGGGTAACATTGAGGAGATCGTTTGAAGAGGAGGTATGAGATTATGGTTACTCGTGGATCCAGATGAAGAGGACGGAATAGTATAGAACAAAGTGTAGATTTGTTGTTGAAGCCCTATCTTGAACTCAGAAACCTAGGGAATAGTAATATGATAATAACTCCAGTTTCATTTATTTACTGACCATTGGGACGGCAACATACTGAAGTCTTGACAAACTAGATGGATTCACTTAATGTCTCTCTCCGATTACCCACTTGTAGGACATTTGATCTCGAAAAGAAGTAGAAACGTACATACTTTTAACAAGTAGAAACGTACACAACAGACTTAAAATTTCAGCTAATAAATTGAATTTCGTTATAATAAAGCTCAAAAAGTAATAGCAGCTAAGATAAAGTGATATTTGTTCTCCACGCAACAGAACGTTTTCATATTGACACAAAACACCAATTAAAATAATACTACATTTCTGATCAAATAATTTTTATACTGTAACAATATCTGAAAGCCTTTTAACTAGATTATTCATGATACAATACTTTTATGTTATACGAAGATAAGTGTAATATATGGTAGAATGCATAAAATTGCTAAGTAGAAGAGTTCATCTTGAGCTTACTCGTAATATCGTGTTTACGATAAGATAGCCCAAGTTAAACTTTCTCCTACGCGATACAATACTTTTATGTTATACGAAGATAAGTGTAATATATTGCTAGAATGCATAAATAAATTGCTAAGTAGAAGAGTTCATCTTGAGCTTACTCGTACATATCGTTGTTTACGATAAGACAGCCTCAAGTTAAACTTCCTCCTACGCAAGTAACTCTAATACATTCAGTAAAATATGTATAACTTTTCCATGCCGTATATTTTATCTTGCTGTTGGTTTACATTCACAGTAGACTCACCTTCATATTTTCATCCAACATAAAGTCTAGACCAAGTAGTTCAAATAATCCAACTCTTGCAGCTAAACGATTTTTTACCGTAGTGAAAATATGATGAATAATTCTTTGAATTTTCCACTAAAAAACAAAATGGAAGGTATGATATTTCACTTTTATATTTTTTACCGGAACTCATATTGAACATTAAAAACGTTACACTGAAAGAAAATATTGTGGACATAAAAAGGATCACATGAATTCATTCAAAAAGAAGTACATATAGGTATTTTTAACAATATTGTAGTAAATTGCTCTGTCTAAAATAACTTCCCTTTAGACTACTACAGAGTATCTTCTGTTTTTGAAGCCTTGTTAGTTTAAGGATTTTCCTAAGAATAAAGAAATAAATAACATATTTGCAGGATAATACGAGATCATTCTATTTCGTGGATTCTCTTCAACTGCATACATCCTAAATAAATCAATTACATGTTACAAAATGGTTTCTGAACATACTTCTTACAATGATTTCAAGTCATAGATAGAAAGTATGAGCACCATAATTTCAAGGATGACGTAAGTAGACAACTATTCAGTGTTAAAAGAGTAACTATTTATATAGTAATTAGACAAAGGGGTGGACTCAAATTCCTCTTGGAATCAAGGATGGACTTGAGATAAAATACAGAGTTAATTTATACATATTATGATGGGGAGTTCATGAGGGTGGAGTTTAATAATGGAGTAAAATTTCCAAGCCAGCAAAGTATTCTCAAGCTCAATTGCAGGACACCTAATTGACACCGGACATACAGTGGAAATTAGTCAGACTTTCAAAATAATTAGTGCACAGAAAAACGCATGGTTACTTCGCTTTTCAGAAGCTATTGCTATCAAGAGACTTCGACCCAACCTCTGAATACAGAAAGAGAATGGAAGTAGTCTCTCACTACCCTAGTAATTATAATTTTTTGTTCGTTTACTTTTGTACTTTGTTCTGTTGCAAAATAATTTCAGTCAATCTTGATTTTGATTTTGACTCCCTGAGTTGATCACGGATAGATATAAGTTAGAAAACCATTGAAAACCAGGGAGCACTGGGCAGCCTTTTCATCCTAGTTTGGGAATCATTGGTGACATTGGTTGGGGTCCACTAAATCATGAATTGGTAAGGGTTAGAATTCATGGGTTGGCCATTGAATCGGGTCCGAATGGCTGAATGGTATACGAGCTTTCCTTGTAACCAGAAGGTCCTGAGTTCGAACCCCAGTGGGTGCGTACTACCGATGATTCCCAAACTAGGATGAAACAGCGGCTGTCCAGTTCTCCCTGGCTTTCAGTGGTTCTCTAACTGATACCAATCTGTGAACAACTCATGAAAATCAAAATTAATCCTTACAAACCAACTATAGAAGATCACTGAGTTGAGTTCCCTGTTAAGGTTCTAGATGTACTAAATTACACTGTTTTATCTTTTTTTATAGTTTTACTTCACTATTTAACCCCACCCTCCTGAACTCCGCACCATAATAAGTATAAATTAACTTTGTTGTTCTATCTTGTATTTTGTCTCTAGTCCATCTTTGTTTCCAAGAGAAATCTGAACTCCACCCCTTTGTCTAATTACCATATAAATACTTACTCTTTTAACATAAAATCAAAGTCTACTTACATCATATATAACTTGAAATCATTGTAAGAAGTATGTTCAAAAACCATCTTGTAACATATAATTGACTTATCTAAGATTTACGCAGCTGAAGAGAATCCATGAAATAAAACAAGGTCGTATTATCCTGTAAACATGTTTTTTTTTCTTAATTCAATCTAATAAAGGTAACTGGCTGTATGAAATTAAGAGTTAGTAATATCATATATGACAGAAAAACAACAACTGTTTTGATGCTTGTAGGCAATGATGCATCTCAACATTAAAGTACACGCTGAACATGTTGTCCAGATAGACAATGAAAGCTCTGCAGTTAAATCGCCTAGCTCAAAAAACATAATCACACCAAAAGAAAAATAGCAGATGAATAGTAAGTGTTTTATTAAACTACCTGAAGAATTGTTTTCGCCCAATCAACAGGTAACTTCTTTTCTTCTTGATAATGTTGATTAATATAGTCATTAACTTGTGTCCAACTCCAGACTGTATTGTTTTTAATTTCAGAATAACCTGGATCCTTTTTCTGAACAAACTGAAAAAGGTAATTTTTGGGTGAAAAAAATGCAAATAAAAGAATTGAAATACCATTCGAATTCTCTTTGTAATATAATTCACTAGGAAGATATACAATTTATTCTAAATTATAATCTTAGGTATAATAGACCAATAGTTCAATGAACTCATGTACCATATGTAAGCCTGTTACTGAATGGATAATTTTGACTAAGGTTTCATTCTAAAGGTAGAATTCAAAAATTGGGGTAGAATTTAGTTTTATCTAAAAGTTTATTTGACGAAATACAAAGTGATGCACTATGAACAACTGAGTGACGTTTTGAACACAGTTAATTGATTATAACCATATGGTTTCAACAGGAGTAGGGATTAAAAATTCTACCAAGCAAGTCAAAGTCGTATGGATATATTAATATGATTATGAGCAATAAATTGTGCTCGTAAACCCCATCCACTAATTACTGACGTCTCACTGTGTTTTATCATCAAGCGAACTTATCTTCCATGTGTCTAGACTTCAATTAATAAACGTTGTTAAGAAATTTGGAACTTATCAACAAAGAATAACTATTGTTTGTCTATTTTTTCGCATCTAAGTGGGGTTATTCATAACTTTAAAATTTTGTATGTCAAGCGTACAAGTTAAAATGCTCTCGGAACACGATTTTCTTTTGTCGTCAGTGAAACAGCGAAATTATACCTTTTAGTCTGATTAAAACGGACATTAAACAGCTAATTATCTATGATCTTCGATTTTTCAACCTTGTATAAGAATAATCATAATAATCTACTTGAAAATTTCAATAAGACTCTGTCACTAAACTTACCTGATTAGTGAGATGTGTAACAAGGTTTGGATCATCACTTGAATATGGTTTAGCTGAACGTCGAATATAACCAGGATGATAAAATACCAAATAAGGCATTGTACATGCTATAAGAATATAACATCGAATATCAAATTTACAACCATCCAGAAGTAATGGATTGATGATATATCTAAAATTTATCAAAATAATATACAATGATCACTATGTCTATAACTTAAACACCATAAAAACTATTTATTTAACTGAATTAATCTTCATTTTTGGATGTATATAAACTAATGGCTACTGACTATGGAGAATTTTAAGATTTCATTTGATCGACAGAGTTAATATCATTACATACTGTCCATTAGTATGTAATGTCAAGCACATTTAGGAGAGGTAGATATCAATTTTGATAGTTTTACTATTGTCCATGTCTTCTTTAGGAATTTTCGAAGGAAAGGTCGCGTTACTACTAATATTTTGTAGAAAAAAAAGATACTTAGCTGAAATCCCATTAAAAATAATCAGTTAGACTGGCCTAGAAAAACATTTACGAATTAGATTGTATGGTGTTAAGTAATTAACTCGTTTTTATCCATTAATGAATAAACGTTACTTCTGCAAAGTGTAAAAGATTGTCTAGCTTTGAAGTTAGCGTGTAGCTTATAGTCTCAATCGTTTATCGAAGGGAGAAGTGTACTTTAGTCACAAACGCCACTTTCTCGTGTTTCCAGTTGGGTTGGTTTCACTTGATTTTATTTAAACTTATCATGTTTGATAAGAATTCTATTCTGACATAAACACAATACAACTACCAGGATCTTAAAGTGGTTATCTTTGTATTTACAATTAATGAACAGCAGTGTATACTTCAATAGTCTTATTTCAATAACTGAGGCCTGCTTGAATCACTTAGCTGCCTGAATTTCCAACCTAGACAATGCATCTTATTTTTAAAAATTTCTATTGTTATAATTATCCAATTGTGTCCGTAGACTGCCATATGTACTCATGCGCATTTTTAATTAGTTTGCAACCTGCTGTGGCTCATTTCTGGGGGACCAAAGATAAATACTATAAAGGATTATTTTATACTTCAGATCGAACAGCTCTGCGTCACATGGTGCAGATGGCTGTTTTATATATTTCCAAACCAATTTCACTTTTAACTGTTTGAAAATATTTGGGCATTTGGTATATGATATTCATTATGATAAAGGTGTTTGTATTTCCCAATGAATGATAAACAAAACGATATTGTTTTTACTGACGTTTCACTATTTAATGCTAATAGCTTTATCTAAGTATTATTAAACCTGAATCTACAGAATCTCAGCATATATGTAACAAAGAGTTAAGGGGTGAGAAAATCAGAAGAAATGAACACCGTAGAGCATCTATTCGACCACCGAGAAACCCGGTTGAACCAGAAAAAATTGAAAATTCATCAGCGATAGGTCTACATGCTACAGAATCAGGCGACAAAATTGTTTTTGACAGTATCAAAATAACCCAGAAAAACTTCAGGAATCACAAAGAACGTCTGATATCAGAAGCACTCCATATCAAGTGGAATCCAAATTGTCTGAACAGGAATGATGGACTAAAACAGAATCTGACATGGTTACAACACCTCCCTCCCCTCCCCAACGGAGTGACAAAATCAACACGAATGTGATAAGCAAGTTCACTAAGCAAACACACACTACTTTTATAATGTCACACTGATCAAATCCAACAATCTACACTTGATTTTGTTATCTCTACCAGTTAACCGACTTGACAACGAAAAATGATCCCAGACTAACGAACGATGATCAAGTTAGTAAACTTTGTTTTGATATTATAACAGATGTACTAATACCTTTGATATTTGGTTTAGTGATCTTCATTGATATTTTGAATTTCCATATGTCCTTTTAACTTAACCTAAGTCTCTTTTATCACCTCTTAACTCTTTGTTATATATATGCTGAGATTCTGTAAATTCCGGTTTAATAATACTTTGATAAAGCTATTAACATTACCTTACCTCGCTAAGCCAGTAGTAAGACTGCTAAAGAGGGAAAGTTGGGCATGGGGATAGCAACCCCATCCTATAAAAATAATCACCACTACTACATAAACTTCAAGCCTATGTTCCACTGGGAACGTAAAAGAATAAAAAAAATATGCAGTATAAGAGAGAGAATACGCGAATCAACAAATTATTGTATGTACAACAATTCTTTAGTAGTTAAAACTTCAGATTTCGGCAATTTTTCTCAGGAGTCGTATTTGATTGATTTCAAGAAAGCTTTTCACTTACTAACAATAACTGGTGAACTAGCAAGCACTGAATTGTCATTGGATCCTGTTTTTGGGACACTGAAATGGGACTATACAACCTAGTAAAAGATCAAGCTTCGTCTAACATCTGAATTTTTAACCACCTATCTATCAGTTATTATCTTCATGATGTGTTTGACAAAGCTCTTACCAAAAATTACAGCCGACGAGGTTCACGATATCCAGTGTGAAGACTAATACAAACAGATGATGTTGGATGTTGGTAACCATTATATTTCTAAGTGAAAATGGTTAGTTGTTTTTGACCTCAAGTCTTCCATCTAATGGTTACATCTTAACATCCTCACCCTGTGAATAATTTTTGTTTTCTATGTCCTGAAGAGCCTTTATCCGATGTTTAATGACGTTAAGTGTTTTTAGATGATGTTAACTAGTATATAACAAAAGCCAATTTGAAGTCCTGGGTTGTAGTTCACTGTACTATATTTTTATTTCGTTAAGTTTTGAACTTATATGGATTCATAAATGCTATTTGGTCATCCTCCTATATTTTACTATGAGGTAAGTGGCAAACACAAATGTCACCATTTCCCAGGAAATTGATTAAAATATACTTATGGACTTTCAATGAAACCTAAGACGAACTTTCATAAAGACAACATTTTTCAAACCCTTCTGTGTTATCTTTATTTTCCATTATTAATTATTATTAACGTCACTATGCTTTTAAGAATCCGAATGGAATTTTGAGCTCTCTCAGACTTAAAAAATCGAGTGAATTAGGTGGTATTTATCAAAAACCGACTACTTAAAAGTTTCAGGATTTAGTTATAAGCTGACACTGGTTAGAGAACCATTGGCGACTGGCCCTATTCAGGTAGGTGGTTACCTGGGTTCTAGTGAGAAACCGTGACCAGTAGGGTGCAGCAGGTCGGGTGCAAGGGCGAATACTCACCGAAGACATTAGCTGGAGGTCGCTCTATGTCATAAATTGGAAGAAGTTAGAATTCATGGACTGGCCGTGGTCTACGAGCTCGCCTAGTAATGAGAAGGTCCTGGATTCCAACCACGGTGGCTGCGTACTGATGAGGAGTCCCAAACTAGGACCAAACAGCTGTCCAGCACTCTCTGCACGTTTTCCAATGGTTCTCCGACCAATGTCAGCTCACGAGGAATTCCCGTAACCAGTCAGTCAAACCCCTACAAACCAATACTTGAATATTTAAAAGTTTGTCTGTTTGCTTCAGCGTGTTTAAATGTCCACGTAGAAGATAAGAGACTCTTGTCGATTACTTCTCAGCATTTAAAATCTTTGTATTGTAAATGAATACATTAAAGCAGAAATTCAGTGAAAATCTGTGATTTTTTTTAACTGAATCTAATTTGTTTCTGAAAATTTACGTGAGTATAGAAAATGGCGGACCAAAATTATTCTTCTAATAGCTACTTTAAATACACCTTTACTTATTGTCAAAATTCAACACTTTAAATAACCTGAAGACCTCAACACTTCATTATATTTCAATGAATTGAAAAAGGCGAATGGAATATGTATTACCTTTGAATTATTCTTGGTGGTAGTCCAGATGGTTGATTACGTGCTTCTTCATCTCTCTTTTGTAACTGAACTTTGAACGCTTCAATATCCCTGACTAAAAATATACCTTTACCTTGATTTTGACCGATTGGTTTGCAAATCCACAAACTTGATACATCACCTCTCGAAAAAAAGGTTAGAAATACATCACAGTAGTACTACTTAAGTATATTTGTAATCGTGAAATTATCAATATGTATTTAATATGGTGTTCGCAATACTGAAATGTATTATCATACTAATTATCTTCCAGAAATCCTTGCTGTGATAATGCCTGTTTATGTTATGACTATAATAGCTAATAAAATGTATAAGCTTTTGCTTATAAAGAAGATTTTTCCCACTCTCCGCTAATTAATATGTGGAACGTCCAGAAGTAAAGTTGCTTTATTGAGCATTTACATGTTATAAATTACTATACAAGCTTATTTTATCTTCTCCATTAACTTTTAGTTAACCCTGTTGTGAGGTATTCTCAAGCTTGATGATGTTAGTGTCTCTAAAAATGTTTTCATTCTGGTTTATTTCTCAAGGCTTTCTTTCATTCCACCATTTAAATCATTATGTCTGATTTGGTTTCCAGTGATATGTTCCGAAAACATTACTGTCAAAGACTCACTACGTCACAAGTCTAAAATTTTTCCCAGTACTCACCAGAATAACTCACCATTTCTATATTTGAAAGCTTGTATTGTAAGTCAATTTCAGCAGGAAAAACCTGAAAGTTTGTGAAGATACGGTTTTCTATCAGTATTCGAACTCCCACTTCGTGGTCTGAATTCGTTGCAAGCAATATTAAACCAATTTCTACTTTTAATGTGATATTCTTATTACAAGGACTGATGGTTAAAAACATAATAAAACCACTTTAACGTTCAAGCATTCATTTCAAGAATGATCATGAACTGATTTCATTTAGAGCACCACTGTAAACCGAGGAGTACTGGACAGACATTTCGTCTCACTCCAGAACTCCTCATCAGCAAACAACCATGACCCTACTAAGGATCGAATCTAGGTTACACAATGAACTTGTAGACCATTGAGCCACTGGAGCAGAGTCCAATGACTCAACACTTCTCATGAAGAATCTCAAACAGAGAAAAACCGGCTGCCTTGTATTCCGTCGTTTTCAGTGGTTTTCCAAATTGAGTGAATTCGTGATGAATCTTCAAATTAATGTTATTGAATACATTTGGTTTTTGAGAACTAAACTAAACTTTACGCTACTTCAAATAAAGTTTTAGTGAGAACTTGAAAATAATGAATACTACAGACCAAGATTATTTCTGTAATTATCCACGTATAACTAGGGTGATGAAATAATGGAGAAAATTTGTAGCTCAGGTGGATGATACTGAATTAGTTGTGTTCTCTGACAATGAAAGCTTCGCAGTTAAATCAACCAGCTCAGAGAACACAACTAATTCAATAACTGTTGTTAAATGTAACTAAAAATATACTCATTAGAACAAGTACTCTTGTTTTCTGTCCACCTAGAATTTACTGGTTAGACATTTAAAGTATAAAATACTAGGGAGTTGTTGAGTTTTATGTGTCAACGAAAAAATGTGATTATTTCGTTGCTTTCAGTGACAGCCTGTTGTCAGTTTTTAAGATGTGAACAATTATGACAAGTTAGTATTTTTCAGGGTTGATTATTAACAGAATGTGTTTATTAATATATAAATAACAAATAATTATATTTGCCGGTGCTCTAGGGACTTGGTTTTTCGTGCTCGAAAACATCTACAAGTATAGCTAAGTAAAGGTGTAGTAACAACCATCAACATTTCGATATTAGACTACCTGGTCCAAACCGGCCATAAAGCAAGCATTGATGAATCCTTTTCTATCATCTACCGGGTACCAAACAAATTGACAAAAACATCGAGGAAGCGCATGCTCCAAACAGCAGAGGCTATTGCAATTCGCTCTAAACAACCAGTGCTTTGTGTGCAAAAGAAGCAAGTCCAGCCCCTACTATTGCCCTGACTTTCAGTAGAAACTATAAATTCATGAATTTGTATTATTGTCTTTACTATTTTTTCTGACATTCAGTTTATTGTGATGTTGATGCTACTGAACTGTAATCTACTAATATTATTGATTCAGTGTTATCTACACAATTTTGTTGTTAATAACAATAATTCATTCGCTATTATATATATATATATATACCTGTAGAACCTGATGATGAAGTTATTGGAAGGAGCATTCTTTTTCCAGTAACCATTCTTTTTAAAATTAAATAAAAGGCATTTTCAAGGAGGAATTCTTACTTTGATGTATTTTTAAATAAGCTTCACGTTCCTTAGGATCATCAACAATGAATGTTGTGGGAAAAAAGTCATCCATCACCATAATAGGAAGTCTACCATACCTGTTTTGATAACGTCTTTCATAATCACGAAGACTAAGCAATAAACCAAGCTTGTTTGTTAACAATCCACAGTTAGGAATATGATTTACCTACCAGAAAGAAAAGCAAAATTAACAAACATGCTTCTTTAAAAAGGAAAAAATAAAAGTAACTAATCATCAGTATTATAATTCACTGATTTCTGATATTGAGATTTTGTAAGTAAATCTCCTGTCTAGCTAATGAAATAGTATTTTATCTGAATTATGTCAACACGCTAGATACTGTTATATAAACTTACTATATGTACTAGAAAAGTAAACAGAAGTAAATCTTCAATCGAGGTTCCACAAGGATTTGATTAGTCCTAAAATTATTTCGGGTAGAGAACCATTGTAAAACAAGGAGTACTGAATAGCTGATTCCGCTTACTGATGAACAGCTCTAAATTGATGCAAAACAGTCGTCCAATACTCTTTAGTTTTAAATGTTTCTCTAACTGATTTCGTTTCAGGATCTAACTTGATTAGTGACAAGATGCGGATGTAAGTATTTGTCCACATCCTGTGTGTTTTATTCAAAGACTAATAATATAACTTTCATGTTTTCCTACATAAGTTAGTTAAACCTAATAAGAGACTACAATAACCCGACGTAATCCCAGAACGGATGACTGTGCCGTTTGAATAACTTGAGATACAGCAATGATTTGTGAAAGTGAAATGAGGATTTCTGTGAACAATAGAGATATACGATTCATTGATATCACAGTACACCCCAGTCACCACCTGAGGAATCATTGCTGGTGGTACTTACTTTCTGGTGTTTATACCTTTCTCCTAACCGATCGAAAGTCGTCACAACAAGTATTAATATTATATCTTTTAATTCCTAGAGGAGCATAGGGCTTCAGCTGTGCGTCTCCATTGCGTTCGGTTTTCTGCCAACTTTTCCACCTCACTCCAAGTCAGACCACATGCTTTCATCTCCTCTTCACATGACCTCCTTCAATTCACCCTTGCACCGACGACCAGCTCGCCGCCCGCTTCCCTTTCAGATTCCACTCGAGCAATGTCTTGTCTAGTGATGTCACTTGATGGTTTCCTCAGCGTATGGCCAATCCATCCCCATTTCTTTCTGCCTATTTGTTTCACAATCGGTTCCTGGTTCGTTCGCTCCCAGAGATCCCTGTTGCTGATCTTTTCTGGCCATCTGATCTTGAGTATTGAGCGAGATCGACTGTTAATGAAGGTCTGAAGTTTGTTTGAGATGCTCTTCATGACGCGCCGGTGAAGTCTCTGATCCGTATAGTGGGTAGCACTGACTTCACATTGGAGTTAAAAATCCGGATCTTATTTTTAATGCTGAGTAATGCTGTTGACCTCCACACAGACTTGAGAGTAATTAGAGCTTGTCTTGCTTTTCCGATTCTGGCTTTGATATCCTCGTCAGTTCCGTTGGCCTGTAGTTGAAACGATGCTTCCCAGGTAGGTGAAGGAGGTTGTTTCTTTCAGGTTCCTCCCATTTATGCTGATTGTTGTCTGTTGTTGTTGTTGCTATTGGTGTTGACCAGGAATCTTCATCGCCTCTGTTTTATCTATGTTCACCTGAAGTCCTATCCTCTCTGGATGCTTCTTCTGCCAGCTTGCTGCTTTTCATTTGCATATCTTCCAGTTTGTGGGAAATCAGACATATATCATTGGCGAAGTCCAGATCCTCCAAGTTTTTTGTGTGAGTCCATTTTATGCCTGTTTCCTCATTGCCCGTTGTCTGTCGCATTATCCAATCTGCTGCAATCAGGAAGATCATTGGCTATAATAGACAGCCTTACCCTACTCCCGTCCTCACTTCAAAGGCTTCCGTAAGTTTCCCGTTGTGGATTACTTGGCATGCAGCACCTCCCCGTTACAACAAGCAACTGTGCGTAATGTTGAATCATATGATATCGCCAATTATTGGTGCTGGATTTAATCTCAGAAGGTGTGTACACTCATCTAAGGTTGTAGATAAGCGCAAACATGGGTCAAATGAAGGTAAAGTAGGATGTCCCAATAAATAACTCTTATTGCATGTGTCATAAGTAATTAGTTTCGCGTTAAAAATACGTTAGTTTTCGCTCATGAGGCCTATTCAGAAGATTTAATTTCCCTTTTTTTTTACTGGCTGCCCATAGAGAAATACAGTCTAGTCATTTTTTTTTACTTAGACTAAAACTTGACTAAGAATCCAGTTTACTTTCAAAGCAGCCTAAAGGATATGACATCGTTCCGTTAGGAACTTAAGAAAATATGTTATACGAGGTAATTCATGAACAGTTTGAGCGAGAAAAAGTAAAAGCTCATCAATATATATATATATATATATAACAGTGGCAAAATCAAAATGGCATTTGAAACTTCTACAGTATTCTAGGGGAGAAAAAGAAATTCGGTCATTCTTAGAACAAGGTGAGTTACAGTTTTTGACGTCATCTGCTATCATTTACTTGGAAAACACTCCGCATTAGTTAACATGTATCATTTCAACGAACAACTGACTCAATTATGAATTTTTATATAGACAGGTGAGAACAAATTGACCTAAACAAAAAGGTTACAAGTGTCCGTGATATTCTTAATTAATCACTTCATGGTGACGCTTAAGGAAGAATATCAACATCAGGTATAATTAGGCGGTTTTACTAGAAAACTCTTCTAAATTTATAAAATCAAGACAATATAAATTGTGTGAAACTTTTGTTTCCAAGATTTCGTCCTAATTTTTAAACTTTGTGTTCCATTCATCAGCCTACATTTGCTAATTTAATGCTGAATAGCTATCGTTTTCGGGATTTTTGAAATTTTTCAAGAAACTTAACCAAAATCTTAGAAAAAAGTAAGGAAAATAAAGGCCACTTATGATATACTCTGAAATCAGTGTGGTGCACTCGTAGTAGAAACAAAATAATTCCATTTTTTTCCTTTCTGTTACTATGGCCTGTTGTATACTATCATCGTTTATGCTTTCTGCTACAAGTTATGTTCGTTGTCAATGTTGTTTTTACTTCAGAGCATGTTTATTGTCTGAGCGAGCATAATTTCTCAACAACTTTATAAAACACAGTAGATCCAAAAATCTCTGTTTAGATCATGGTAACCATTTGTATATAGTTTTTTCTGAGTTTTTTTATCCTATTACTTCTAAATTCACTGGGAGATTCACTAGACACGTACAGCTTGGGACCAAGCGTCTACACATGACGGTGGACGTTTCCTCAACAATCTTCAAAGCATTTTCAAAACTTACTTCGATAGTGAATCACTGCATAAGATCAACTAGTTTGTTTTTATATGAAAACAAGCATTTGTACAGTAGATTTCTTAAAATTAGTTATTAAAACGCATATAACTGCTATTTAACCATTCTTCGCACTATAATTACTATATTTCTCCTTTTTTTACGACGTTTCAAACAGGAAAAAAGCTAAACCTAAGCGTATACTATAATTAACAGAGAAACAAATCAGTAATATTTTGGACAAAAAATAGAACCTTTAAAAACATTCTTCTCCTTGCATCAGAGGATCTGTACACGTATTTTTAGAGATAAAATTGTTTATGCTGGTTGTTTTAATTGTAAGTGTAATTAAAAACATCATATGAGAACAATAAATGAGAACTTTGCGTGCAATTAAAGCCTAGTTGATGATATGCAGAACAGAATTCTCTGCAATATATATATGCAAAAGAAAGCATACTCATGTTACAAATAATAATCAAAATGGAAGGTTTAGATTCGTTTTTATCTTCCTATCTATCGTAATATAGAGAGTGAACAATTTAATCAAAACAATTTAGATAAATTGCTTAGATAGTTTAGCAACCGAAAAATTAGAAACCATTAAAGTTCACAAAATTATCCATTCGATTTCTAATCCTGGATTGAATCTCATCACTAAAATGAGAAGGCAATCAGTTGTAGTTTATTGACTATGCGTGTTTGATAAATGAGTAAATGGTTGAGTAGCCTTTAGACTTTAATTTCAGTTAGTGGTGGGAAAATAAGATCCACAGTTAACTTTATCCGATCAAAATACATAAAGCTTAACCGGATCCACTAACTTTTAAATATAATTTGATACCTTCATACACTAAAGATCTCACTCATATATGTGATTAGAGGCATACAGGTACATACTAAGTACTTAAGCTAAAACTCTTACGATTAACATATTCACCTTTTATTCTAATAATATTACAATTATTATAAATTTAAAACGGTGTATTTACTCACAAAAACTCACAATTTGTTCACCTTCCTTAAAAGTTCCATAGTTGATTTGAATAGTGTTTTCAGTCCATCGAAGAGTATAGTCAGCATAACGATCAAATGTTCGCTTCCAGCCTAAATCAGTCATGACTGTGTCAATTCTATAAATAAGCAGGATAGGTAAAGTAAGATATCGTCAATTAATGTTGCAATGACTAGTGGTAAAAGCTGTATAAATGTTTTAAGTTTACACTCCTGATGGAGGACTAATTAAATTAATGTACAACATTGTGAGACATTCTTATTTGCAAGTAGCATTCACAACAAAATGTATCACCTATTGTTTTTCATGGTACCTACATAACTTTATGACAAAATTTATTTAATCTCCTATTTTCTCATTGTTTGAATGTAGTCATAACAAAATGTTTTACATTTCTGAAAGAGTCGTTGAGTTACGTGAAATGGTGATGGCTGGATGAATGAGAGTTCAATGAGTGAACTCTAGCCCACATAGAGTTGGTCAGCAGCAGGATCTTGTCCTTCAGGTTATTGAACAGTAATGGTCGACTAATAAGGGCTATTCTCAGAGATGCAGCAGGGAATGTTCTTTTCAGGGACTGTGATATCCTTCGTTTCATGATATCGGAAACTAAGTCCCCTTTGAATTCTAAGTTCATGTAAAGTATTTTCTTGGATACGCATGATAAGTCATGTTTTATAGGATTTGAATGTATATTCAAACCTCCCATGCAATCATTTTCAATATTGGAACTGTTACCCAGTTTCACCTCATTTTCCGATCATGTACCACTTCATGGAAAACAGTAGATGACTTTTCTTCTGGATCAATAATTTTGTGTAGTTGACGGGGTTGATAAATAAAGATATTTTTTATTCAGCCTTAAGTCTCGTGTATGAGTGAATTTTTGTGCTTGATTTTGGGCCTAATTTCCTACTTAAGGAAAATCCATGGCAACCTGTTTAAATCACAGAGCACAATATTTCGAATTTGCTTAGTTTTACTTCGATTTAGGCATCTAAATACGCCCTTGAATAACAATTCATACCCATTCACATTTTTGAGTGACTTTCAGTACATCTCTGGGCATGTTTGAAAGAAACGAAACAGTGGTGCATTACTCTATTTTGCTTAAAGAAGCTGCACAAGGAGTGGACAGAACACAATTAAGCTTCACTTTTGTATATAAATGTATTTTACAGAATAAGGTTATTATTATTATTAAAATAGTTCAACCTTAACACTGTAGTTGAGTATACTTTCATAACGGAATAAACTCGTTTCATGTGATACACATCTATCGATGAATTTCCAAACACTATTTACTGCTTAGAATCATATCAAAGCATCCACATAACTTTAAAACCATTTGTAGTCTCTATTTGTCTACGTTTCCAGTGGAACACAGGGCTTCAAGCTAGAGGCTTGAAGTTTCTGTAGTAGTGATCTTTCAGTTTTACGGGATGGAGTTGCTACCTCATGCCCAATCTTCCCTCATGGCCAGTCCTATTACTAGCTTAGCGAGGTTTGAGAGTGAGCCAGCCGAGGATCGAACCCCGGACCACCTGCATGGCTGACAAGCATTCCACCGCTGTGCCACCAACGCACCGCTGTCAATAAGGTTTACCAAATAAGATAATTTGACAGTAGTTTTATAAGTGTTTGCAATGAGTTTCTCAAACGAGACTGCCTACTTGAATTACTGGGTCACTTGAATTTCCATCCCAAACGATGCACCGAATTTCCCCTTTACCTCTTTGTTTTAACCACTTAATGATATCCATGGATAGCCAAATACCCTAACGCACACTGTTAACTGGCTTTCAGCCTAATGCTGCTCATTTCTTGCAGACGAAAGCATTACATCGCATGATGTACTTTAGATTACCATTCTACTTGGAGATCTTGTCTGAAAAGAAGACATCATACAACAAACTACTATGAAAATTTTGTATACTGTGTGAACATTTTGTGCAGAATAAAGCTGTTAGCATTATTATCATTAGATTTTCAAATACCATTGTCTGATTAGTTAAATTACTCTGAGAATCTTAAGCATAGTTTAGAAAAATCAATAGACAAAAGAACCAAGGAATTTTTTAAATTAAACAAAAAGATTAAAACATTACGTACTTCACTTTCGAAGAATTACCTCTCATACTGCATGTATCTAAGCAGAAACTCTTTTTTCTATCCACATGTTATCGTAATTGTTATTATTATTTCCTTTCTTAATCACTGATGATGTTCATCGTGTTCTAATAACCCTACGTGTTGTTAAATAACCACCTCTGCTTATATCTGAATCCACCTTTAGATTTAAAAGCATATATCTCTGTTTACGGTATAAGAATGTCCGTATTTTAATTATCAACGATTATAACGGGTATCGTCTTATTTACTTATTTTACTCTTGTAAAAATGACTAGTTATTTAGCTTAATTATATTACATTTATAACTCAAGTATCTTAATATTCGGTTTTTATGCAGCTGGTAATCTCCTATGAAATAAAATTAAGGCAAAGTTCAACAATAGCGTCGCAAGGGATGCGCATACACGAGTGACTTTCACTGAACCAATCACAAAAATGAGGCATTTTTGCTCAAAAGATGGCGTATGTTTTTCACAATAAAATACATGAAAACACATTAAATAGAGTATCTTTCTCTGACAAGACTTAAAAATACGTCCCAGTTACAATGAGGAGTATCAGTTTCTAAGTTAGACTAGTTTTTGTACATGTATTCACCGAGGTGACTAAAGATAAGTTGTTTTTGTGAATCGTTTATCTTTATTATTCTGTTGTGGAGTCTTTTCTAGAAGCCCTCGGTTGAATTACTATGGTTTCCAGTAAGAGGATCTACGAGTGATTACCAGGAAACTGTGGATAAGGAAACAAATTAAAATAAACGACATCAACTCTAGATCTATCCTTAATCTTAGCCTGACCTTAGTCCTGAACCTAACCTTAAACTTAACCCGAACCCTAACCCTAGACTCAACATTGCCCCAATTCCCGACCCTTATAATAACCCTTATCATAACCGTAAACCTAACCCTAATCATAATAATGACCCTTATACTAATCCTGTCGAGGTATTAACACACTGTCCAAACAGTACCCTAAAACGTTATCTGAGTGAAATTTGCTCCTTAATTAGTGAACAACGTTGACATTTCAGCTGTGATAATGACAGGTGCCGTTAGCCGACGACTGGCATGCTTTCAAGGTCATTGGAGACTTCGCACTCCTGGGACGCTATTGTTAAACTTCGCAAAAATGAAATCTTGAAAATTTGTATTTATTGTTCTTGATAGACGGTTGAAGGAAATCAGTAGGAAGCCTTTCACCTAGGTTTCGTGCTGTTTGATATTCATTAGTCAACAAGGCTTATCTGCAACATCTAAGGAATTCATGTCCCTTCTGAGATTCAAGTCCATGTCCCCCAGTGCCGCCTGCAGTCAGAGACGCTAACATTGAGCTATCCGGGCTCGAGATTGACCTCCTGTAGGACTATAGTGGATACTTTGATTGAACACTAGTAACTAGTGTGATGTGTCTAGTTTTTTTTTGGTGCAGGCTGAGTTCTATCAATCAAGTTTGAAATGTTGCCGCAATGCTAGGTGTCTGGCCATCATGAGTTCCTGCGAAGTTGTAGATACGCCTTGCTGACTGATGAATGCCGACTAGGATGAAACCTAGGTCAAAGGCTTCCTGCCGATTGCCCCTAACCATCAAATAAAAACATATCAATGTACACCGTGATGTCGAGCTACCTAGAATGGTGACCACATTGCACACCTAACTTATGGAATTCAGTCTAGTACTAGACACATGACACTAGTTATTAGTGTCCAAGCAGATTGGAGTTATGTTGCTGAAGCCCTGTTTTCTACTCGGAATCCAAGGGAACAGTAATAATATTAACACGTTTAACGGTATCTGGAGTTTAAATCTTGACAATACCAATAAACTGTGAATTAAGAATTCATAATTTTCAATTAAGCATTCCACATCTTAATCACAATCCATCACCCATCGGTATAATCTTTAAATTATTTTTTTTTTCAAGGTTAGAAGAGAAAACTCATAAAAGAAATAAAATCAACGAGTCAATTGATTGCATATGTCTTTAGATAATGAGAATTATCTTACTTTTGGATCTGAAATACTGCATTTAGGAAATGCCGACAAGATCGTCCTAAATTGGGACTTTACTAAATAAAAAGCTGCATATTTATTTTACTGCCTTCGGATTTTTCTTATATACTTACATTCCATTATAAACTGAATTAAAGTTTCTTAAAAAGGGGATCTTTCATTATAAAAAATATCTGTTTGTCGAAACAGTAAGCGTAAACTCATATTCACTTAACCAATATTCGACAGTCAAGAAACTGAGTCCTAACTATATTTTACACATAAACGTGAATGTTGTCATATTTAGAATCGATTCCTTTACGTCTTTTTTATTATTATCTAGAGAGTTGTAGAAATATTAAAGCTATAAAGCTAATAAGACCTTAAATCTCGTTTTATTTTGATATCTTCACTTCCTCTGCTATGTGTGACACCTTTTGCAGACCATTTTTTCCATTCTTATGTTGGAGGAATAAAAAGGCTTCCTAAGTGTGACTTTTCACTGCGTAGACTTTTCATCATTCATATAAGACCTGTGATGTAATCATAGGAAATTTCGAAGTAACTCCACGGATGTCGAAATACGTGATAAGTATGAAATACTGTCTGTTGAAATCCGGAAGAAACATAGTATTACTGTGAACTGATAATTTACTCTTTGCTAATTTTAATCACACCTCACACGATTCAAGGCCAAAACAATCCTAAACTTCACACAGTTCAGTAGCCGTAGTAGACCTAGAAAAGAGAAGAAGTTAGGTGTAAGGACAGCGACTCCACCCTGCATAAAAATTGCTATTGCTAGTGAAGCTCTAAAGCTTTAAGACCTGCAATCGATTCTGAACTCAAAGAATGATGAAAGTCAACTTCCGGTTTTCTGACCAAGATAATTATGTTATGCACTTCAAACGGATGGGGGATAACAAGAATGCAGTCATAAGACATTCTGATGACGGAAGATATATCGTTTTAGTAAAGTCATCAGGAAAGCTTCGAGCAAGTTTACTATCTGTAAAAGCCCCATTGAAGAAACTGTGTACCAAGGACAAACTTGACTCCTCTTTCAAACTGTACAGTTATTTAAGAGATGTGTAAAAGCAGGAGAAAGCTGAACCTTTTATTCTGAAATGTTTCATCTAGTTCCTTTACTACCATGATCTTAGCACTATTTTTCCTTTTTCTCTTCCTCCCTTGGCTTCCTAAATCAATGTATAATAAGCTCTGCTTAGCCCTTTTTATGTTTTATGTGCTACTCATTTTTCAGTCTTCTGTTCCTTTGTCGTTTATCAACTATTTCCAAATGCTTATTCATCAGTCAACTAATTAGCAGTCACCTCTTTTGATTACGTAGTTATTAATAATACACTTTTATTGGCTTTGTTACTAGCAGACAATAATCTCTGACCTCTTGTCAAACTACATTGCATATACAAACCCTCTAAATAACTGCACAGCTCTGAAATAAAGTTAAGAAAAGAGATCTCTTTGCTGACTCATCCGTTCTTGATAAATTTAACTTAAACTCATGATTAAAATTTAGATTTTACAAAGGACACTGTTTGAAAACACATAGATGGGCTTTAACTAGGTTAGCTGTAACGCTGAACATGTGATGTTTCTGCAATGAAGGGTCACTGTAGATCACACCCCTCATTCGTTCAGTAATAATCGAATTTCATTACTTCTTTAATTGGTAGATGGTGACTGGCGGTGGAATCCACGGTGCACATTTCGTCCTATTTGAAACTCGTCATCTGGATGTACCAGCATTTCCCAGTGAGTGATGATTTTCCTAACAAGGCTCGAACCCAGTGTCCATAGTTTCAAACGCCAAAGCGTTGTCCTCTATACCACTTGGGCCACGAGAGCCATCTCTTGTGCATCGGGTCATATTAATTATTGAATTCAATTTTAGATTTTCCCGTCGATTTATTGGACCGAAGTGCTCAGTCTCAGGTTGACATACCGGCTTCTTTTGCAGATGCTTTGACGATACCTTGGCATGTAATTATAAGTTAGCTGGTGGATGGTGACTAGCAGTGGTGCTAGTGGCGCTGTTTACATGCCCAGATGTAGTCGAAACATCTACACGAGAAGCCGACACTTCAACCTGAGACCGAGCACTTCGGTCCAATCAATCGAAGGGAAAGTCTAAAATTCAATTTCATTACTTCTGTTTACCTGAAAAAGGTGATCATTGCAACTGACTGACTTTACTCATTTAATTGTCATGAGTCTCTTCATTCCGCTATTCAGAATAATGCACTTAGTGAAAAATTATCCAGCTATACAGATATATTTCTTTCTTTTAACTAACCGCCTCCAACTGAAAAACAGTTCAGTAAATTAGGAATATGCATGCTACGGATAACGTTAAAGAATATTTGTCAATATTTTGGAGAAATACTTGTCTTTAGTGAACACTCCACTGAAATGATAATATTATTTTAGAAAGACACCTTTAAATTTTGATCTACTTTTCAACGCACAGTGTACATAAACCTATCTCACAGGGATGATAGATTGTTAAGGGCACCCTGTAGATCACTTGACAGAACATTTTTTGCGTGAAGTGTCCAAATGTTTTTTTCCAACTTTACGTCATTTTATGTATACCGGAAATTTAAGTTATTTAATTTTTACCCTACACGTACATCTATCGTTGGATCACAATTTTTCAAAGTCAAGTTGACCTAAACTCGCATCTAAAATGTTTATTCATACATTTTACCAATCAGATATTTCCCCTTCTAAACTGCTGAAATTCTTTAATTTTTAATCATACAGTCGGTTGAAAACAATATTTTAGGAGATTAAGAATGCCGAAGAGTATGCTAGTATGCAAGTATGCACTCTTCAGCCTCCAGTGTACCTTTTCAGTATGACCAAAGACTTGTAGGTTTTCAAATGATAACAATAGATTGACCGTTTGGAATTCGAAATATATTTTGGGATGTGGAACATAAGGCGGTGATGTTTACGTAGCAAACCGGTGTCTACATGAACAGTTGAATGTCATACTATAGCACACCAAATGATATGAATGCTTGATCGCGTATCTTCAGCCTAACAAGTCAACTTAGATAGTAAAGATCAACACTCAATGCTGAATAAGGAAATATGTTTAAGTACTACTGTGGTGAAAGCTGGTTGCTAACCAAATCGGTAGACATTAATTTACGTCAAGGCTTATGTCCCCAATATTGGTCGTGAGAAAAATAGGAAGAAAGACTTTGCGTAAGCGGATACAGTTAGCATATAGATGATATGACATTCAAGAAACAGCCAGAAAGAGATGATAGATTAACGTTCAGAGAGAAACCACCGATCAGAAGACTGTGTTTTTCTGCTGACAATAATCTATAATATGTACATGAAAATCTATAAATGTGTTGATTTCTTTAATAAATGATCTGTTGCTTGGTCCTTGTTTTCTGTTGTTACACTACAATTTCATCATAGAAACAAGTTAAAGTCAAGGCCACATAGTTTAAAATTAACTGTTGTAGAATTTCAATCCCATACCTGTTACCATCTCAAAATTTATCTAGAATCTCTTGTTAGCAATTGGTTTATCATAAGACTACCACATCTCTTTTCCAACTTCTCATTCCCACACTTTTCTGCATTTTTGATAGTTTAGAGTATCAATGCGTTTTTTTAAAAAAAACCTCATCATTGCTGTTATCAATGAAGCTAATCAAACTGGAGTAAATTAACTTTTAAACATCTAAAGAATAGATGAAGTATGCCCATGAAAAGTACTTTTTGGTCATCTGACACGCAATATATATTACTGGTCACAGGACTTAGGTTAAGTCAAATTCTATCACCTGACTGATGTATATTATATTATACATTTATTACAACGCCTGATCGAAAAACAATGAAACAATATAAATATCACAAGAATTAAACTTCCTGTTTTGTCTTTTTAGAAATAAGTAGTTCAGTGAAATAAACTAATATTCTTACTTTATTATATAATTAGAAGTAAATGCATCATATGCTCTATGTCACGAAATCTCAATAAAAGTGGAAATTTCATTGTTTTCTCTTGGTTTTATCCTTCTAGTCTTTCTTATTACTTTGAAGTTTGGCGCTGTTTAGATTCCCTTAAGATTCAAAAACCAATGAGTCTTTTTATTACATTATTAATGTTGGCAATGGTCCTTTTTTGCATTCATGATTCATCGGTAGAATGCTCATCAACATAGCACTTAATCCTCTCTCGATTCTCGGCCGCCGCATACCCAAGACTTGCTCAGTCGGTAGTAAGCCTGGTAAAGAGGTAAGTTTGAGAGGGAGGCTACCCCTCACCCTGTAAAAACACTGCCACAATTAGTTACACTTCAAAGCTTAATCTTGAAGCCGTATATTTTAGTCGGAATGCAAATAAACTCATGTACTCAGTATATATGCTTCTTCACCATGATTATTAGAGGAGTAGTTACATGACGGCTATTAAAAACAATAATTCTTAAAAGTTATCTTAGAAAATTTGATTTTATTCCTTTACATTCCCAGGGGAACATAGGGCTTCAAGCCGCAGGCTTAAAGCTTCTGTAGCAGTGTGTATTTTTACAGGATGGGGTTGTTAGCCTCATGTCCAACCTTCCCTCTTTACCAGTCTTATTACTAGCTTAGCGAGTTTTCGGGGTGCGTCGGCCTGGAATCGAACCCCGGACCACATGCATAGTTGGCGTGCATTCTACCGCCTTTCCACAGATGCACATTTTTGAACATTATCGAATATTATTCTCCTTGACTAAATGAATTTATCGACGAGAACATAAGTAAGGATAGAGTGTTTTGCAGTTTTAGTCCCGCCATGTTTGAAACAAAACGGTCCTCTGTAAATCCCACATTTTGAACTACAAGTTGTTTTGAACTCAATACCTAATTTTCTTTTATAATCTTGTTAAAACTCACCTGTGTCAACTGACAGAAAAGTAAGTGTTGGTAAAAAACGATGAATTACTTTTTGTACCTAAGTTTTTTACATTTTAGTAAGAGTTTTATGTAGTGGATAGTAAATAACTGACAGTCCGCAACCAGTTGTCATCTAGCCTCACCTTTTATCTTTCCATTGACTCAGTGCATTTTCGCAATCTTTCCAAGTTTTTAAACCTACAAAAGCGCTTTTTTCATACTCTCTTTTCGCACATATATATATGGCTGTAAGCGATGATTTAACAGTCCTAAATTCACTTCTGCTTTATCTATTTATATATTTTGGGATATTTTTGAACAAATTTATGTTTTCTATTATCCGACTATTATTGTTATGATGCCTCTTTCATTTTGCTATAATATTTCATTGTATATTTTAACTGTTTCCTATTGATTTTCCTGAGTTGAATTTACCGGTCTATTTTGACACTCTGCCGCCAAAAAGTTCATATTACCATTTCATTGCAACTGACATGACAAAATCTCGCAGAAATAAATGACAAAATGACAATCAGTCTGATCAGTAGGGATTCACCGGTTAAAACATCACACCTGTATACAGATATAAACAGTTTACTTGTCTCATACAGGACTAAGTGTATGCCCAAAATGTCACGCACAAATCTATATGAGTAAAGGATTTAGGAGTAAAGGAGCGCTGAAAATATTTCAGAATTGCCGACTGTGAAATAGGAACATCACTGAAGCTACCGAAACTGTTTCTTTTTCAGTATTTCTGTCTTTATTGTTTGTAAAATTTTAGAATCAGTTTCATAAGAATCAATTTTTTTATTTTTGATTACAGCTTGATTCCACACCGTATTTTTGGTACACATATGGAATTTTCAGCGTGGATATCGGTAGCCCAAATTTTGCAGGCCGACAATAGATATCAGGTGTGCGTCAGCAGGCGATCGAACCTTGGACCATGTCCATGGTCGGCGAGAGTCCTAACCACTGTGCCACCGACGCTCCACTGAAGCTGTGAAAACTCACCTAAACTTCCCAATAAACTAATTATTGATCACTAACTAAATTAAGCTATTATGCGGAATGCAAGAATAGCAGTTTCATTCTACTGTCTCTGCCATGGCCATCATACACAAGTAATTCTTTTAATAGTGAATATCCCATTGCCTTTCTTATCCAAACTTCCTGTTTATTCACGTTATTTTTAAGTTTATCTTAATCCCTATTTATACTACCGTATTTTCCTATCCAAACTTCCTGTTTATTTTGCCATTTTATTATTTCTACATACTTAATCCCTAATTTCATAAACAATTATTCGTTACATTAGTTATGATCCCATTAGATTTTTAATCCAAACATCCTGTCCATTTTTGTTATTTCTACATTTCTAACTCCTAATTACACAATATGTCAATCATCTCAGTAATTATGATGCTACTTTGTTTGAGTTTTATCCTTCCCTCTGTTCATTATGGCATTTTAATTCATAACTGTAATTTTATTTATTTCCCGATTGACCGGAAGTTATTCTGGGTCTTTCCCACCCATTTATTATAAATACATGGATGTAAAACCTAGTTGATGACTCCGTCGAAAAGAAAATTTTCTTCACTGAAACCGGCGTTTTTTATTATTATTATTATTATTTTATTATTTATTCCTCGAGTGGAACCCGAAAGGGAGGCGGCGAGTTGGTCGTCCAAGGGTGACTTGGAGGAGGTCATGCGAGAGGAGATGAAAGCATGTGGACAGACCTGGAGCGGGGTGAAAAAGTTGTCAGAAAACCGAAGTCAATGGAGGTGCGCAGCTGAAGCCCTATGTTCCTCTAGGAACTAAAGGATACAATAATAATAATAATAATAATGATCAAATGTGTATATTCCGTGATTTGATAAGTATTTATTCAAATTAACTTCTTACAGTATCTGCTTAAGAAAGTTATGAGCTTGAAGAATTACTGTCTACCTTAGTCTCTTATATAGCACTATAAAGCACGTACAACTCTTTGGATGGATGTCAACAGATTCAATCAAATGAATCATGAACCTTAAAGTTATCCGGTATTCTGAAGAAAACTTTAAGTCTGTATTGGAAATTCAGATAATAAACTACTTTTAGGTAAAACTCGATTTATCTAACAATATCAAGCTCTTAAAGATATTCCAGAACTTTATGTACTTTCAGCCAAATCTAAAGGGGAATGTCCACAATGTAACTGTGTAATCCAATAAACTACATAGTAACTGTAACTGCAGTAAATTCTGCTCCTAGGATTCTCTAACCGTGAAAACACTCATTTTCACTATTTCAATCACCCTCATTTTTTGTAAGGTTCAAAAGTAATAACAAATTCAATTGTATTTAAAATCGGAGTCAAAATAATGATTCGGATATTTTGATTATTAGTATGTTATGGATTCGTATGTCATCGCAACTTTTAGGAGGTGTATAACAACTAGTTAACAATGGGAGAGTGTGTTGGTGGCACAGTCGTAGAGTGCTCGCCGACCACGCAAGTGCTCCGGGCTTCGATCCCGGATAATAAATTTGCGATCCAATTAAGATTATTTTTAAAACAAATCCAAATTGTATTACAAGATTAAAAGTTTACATTGTATATGAAGAAACCTTTTGAACGTTCCAGTTAAATAAAGACTGTCTTGCTTCTTATTAAAACTTTACTTGTAAAATGTAAATACAAATAGTTAATTCGCTCTTTAAAAGTTTGTACTGTTATATGTGCGTACATACAGGTCATTAGACTAAATTAATTTAAAACTGTTACAAGGTATCACAGATGCACTATTCCCATTTAAAGGAATGTACTTCTTAAAGTACTTTATAAACTTCCTTCCTACCTTCACCTTTTTTGTACGTAGTCTTTAATTAAATCATTAGCACTACATTTAAGGAAACTTTTGTTTTGTGTTTAGTACAGGTATGTAAATATACACATACTACTTACTGATCGATCCGTGAATTTAATTTAACGTGTTACCAGTTCACCCAAGTAGCTAGTCAGACTTCGGATGGTGTGGACCGGTTCAGCTATCTTGAGCTAAGTCGAACAGAGTACACCTCTGACAAGCTTACCCTCGAAAGAGTTAAATGACCGTCTAGTGCTTTGACCACTTTAATCTGCCTAGCAGGTATTACTGGTTGATTTAAGGGCTCTCCAACTACTCATGAACATCAGTCAGTAGTATAAAGCATCATACATGTATTCTTTCATTCTTGGTTGCTATTTATGGTATTATGCAGATCACACATATTGTGATCTAAATAATTTCGGTTTCCAAAAGAAACTGTAGAGAAGTAATCACATCGAACTGTTTATAAATTGCAAATTACGAATTATTCTACAAAATGCAAATTCGATTTGTTCAACTAATCATTCTTCTGTACATTCACCAACTAGAAAATGTGGATAAAATCTCTCACATATGAAACTAATTTTCAGAAAAAATTATACTCATGGAATATATGAACCAATCTATGCTCACAGATTATAAATTCGGGTGTCGTAGTGGTCAGTGTTGAACAAATTATGAAGAACTGAAATATCCATATAAATGAGATAAATATCTATCCTTACGAGACAATATCGATCGATCTTCTGATCTAACACAGGATTACGCCTAATCTTACTGTTTTCACTTAATTTCATTCATTTTTAAATAGAAATGCAGACGCAGTAGCAAAGTGATTATTAGCTACCTGAGCTCATTCGTAAATATAACTACAAAGCTTTGAAATGTCACCCTTTTTTTCACATTTTTAACTGTTTTACTGGGCGAAATTAAATTTTTGATAGAGGAATTAACAACTAGTCAATAAGTGAATTTGGAAAATTTCCTGTCGCCATCTAGATTTTATTTCGTCATCATTTCGAATTCTTTTATGTGATATTCTTTTGAGTGTACGCGTGTTAAAACTTTTTACAATGATACCTTACAGTTTGTGACTATATTAAACAGTTAGATGGAGTGTAAAACATTACGCATATGTCAGCTGGCGCTATTCATCAATATGTCTACATTCATTTTGTTTGCTATCAAGAAATGACAGTCACAGTTTTGAAGAGGTGAGTATGAATGAAAATGTTATCACTAGATCAAATAGTTTATATCAATATAACTATCGAACACAAGATACTCTTCTTTCCACTTTTCTTTTAATTCAAGCATTCTCATATATCCTAAACTTCAAAAATTGAATATGACTTCATGGTTAATCTCTCTATCTTTGAACCTCTGGAAAAATCTAAAAGAAACACTATTACAGATGTGTATTTCGCACTGTTTTTGACTTGCCAGTGGAATACACATCTCTCTCTCTCTCTAGTAACTGATGATGTCCCCACCGAGACTCGAACCTACAACCCACTGATTAACATGCCACTGTATTATCCAATAAGATGTAAGTCCATTCAATTGATAGGCCCCAAGTAGGACTAAATGGTTACTAGTGACTTCGAGACGTCCGCATTAACAGCCGACATGGCAACAGAGACTGTTCAGTGAGTCAACGGGGAAGTCAAAACTGAATAAAAAAATAAAAAGCTACCTGATATTTAAAGATATACTCTTACTAATAGGTATTTGTGATTATTGTCATTTCCTTTGTTGAGTTGCTCAGTGAGTTATAGGTAGTGGATAGTAAAGCACAAGATGTTTATGAAGTTTACACACAAGGATTACCTAATAAGTGCAAAAACAGCTACAGAACATTTCCGAACCGAGAAGAAATGAACAGCTGTTTGACTCTAGTTTTTGTCTCTTCAATAGTTTGCTTTTCAAAAGGTATGAAGCTCATAATCTTCAGGTTTGCAAACCATTTCGTTAGTTAAGCTTATATCTGAACTACAACAAAATTTACTAATGATAAGATGTATTGCTTTAATTCATCTCCTAGCAACATGTACATTGAATGAGATCAGTCGTTCAATAAAACCTTGACCTAGTCTAGATATACTTTCAACCTACAAAATTCTCTTCATTTATGTTTTATTTGTTCTATAGAAGTAAAACAATCAACAATAAAAAAATGTTAATTATTAGCCAGTTATTGATCCACTTACAGTTGTGAATTATTTCCTCGACTTAAATAGTATACTGGAGTTCGATTAGTATTGGTTAAAGAATGTCGAACTGTTTGTTGTTTATTTGCAACACATGATTTTAAATTCTCTTCAGTACTTTTAACTTCTTCATGTTTAGATAATGATAATGGTGGTTGTGGTGAAGATGATGTTGAAGATGATGAGGAGGTTGAAATGGATGCTGTATTAGAAGTCATATTTTCTGGTGTATTCTTCCTAGATATGATATCTTGACTTTCTTGTTCAATATTGTATTGAAATTTTGTTGACATTTGAACAAATAATGTTAGGAGAGCAATTAGTAATAGTTATATTCACAGATGTCTCTACTTCCAACTGATAACAGTGAAATTTTGCTTTGGGTAAGATATATCTATTATTAAGGATTCAATGGCGTATTGTTTATATTGTGCTTTTCCCTTATTTGATGACTAATTGCTATCGAAATTTCTAGTGCTCACAGAAAATTAGTATATATATATATATATCATCAAATGTATATATTAATCAGCGAAAGTACAAATTTCTATTTCTCATAGAAAAGAGTAAACTTATCAACCAACCAATGATAAGTTGTTTCTCCGTGTACTTTTTTCTCTTCTCTAACTTTATATTCTCATGACATATTTATTCAACAAATAAAATACTTCAAAAATAATAATTAGCCTTGGAATAGATAATATTGTTTTTACTTTTATTAGTACTTGTTCCTCTATTATCACCCTGTAAAAATAATTCAATCAAGAACACATTGAAATGATGAGAGAAAGAGAGAGAGAGAGTGAGAGATACAATCAAATATTTACAGATAACCAATCATTTAATGATTTGAGAAGTAATTTATTTTGAAAACAGTGAAAATGAAAATATCGAGAGTGTTAAGATAACATGAAATTATCCACCGAACTCATCGTATATCTGAATTCGCAAATACTACATAGATATTTGCATGTGGAGTCGTGTCGACTTCCAACCAGTGGGTCACAGGTTCGAACCCCACTCCACCTATCTATCTAGGTGTGAGCAGCCAGGTAGAATTACCGACTCCCTCCCCCCACACACACACACGCAAACAATAGGCGTAGCTTATTGCTAGTTGTTTGAAATTAAAAGTGGTTGTTCAGTAAAATCCCTGGCTGACGCACTACCAATCCTCGCTTAGCTGGAAATAAACCCGGCAAAAAGGAAAGGTTTATAATGAAACAGATCATGGAGGTTTTAAGAAAGGTAAATGAAGGCGTCCTTGACATGGTCAGATCACTAAGTCACAGAGGGATATCAAAATTTCCAAACTCCAATGATATACCAAATGAAGCTTAAAACCACGTAAATTAATAATAATGTAGTCACTATATTCAAGGGGTTTGAAAGGTAAAAAAAGAAAAGTGTAATTAAGTACTGTAGTAAGAATGCTGTATATTCTGGTGTCTACATACGCTTCTGATAAACTTTATTTGAAACAGTCACTGCTGTCGAGAGTTCAATGGTGAAGGGATTCCTATTCCATGGAAACTTACTCTCGCCAGATTTAATTAACCGCACTAAAATATGATTTCATAACAGTTGTCATGATATAGTCAAAAAAAAGTTGACTTTTGTTGCAAAATCAGTGAAAAAGATTTAGAAGACAAAAGTGCGACTAGCCGATAAAGTAAACATGCTGAAAATTAATAGATTCCAGATATGGATTGTAAACACCTATGCGTCTATACGCCTTGCTGATGAGTGCCAACTACCATGAAACCTAGATGGTGTCCAAGGCTTCCTGCCGATTGCCTCCAACCATCTAATATCATCAAACACCTTTGCGCCTGCTTTTTCCAATTTTCTTTGGGTTGTCCGTATCTGTTCTTGATTACGTTAGGAAAGGATTCTGTAATAAGCTTTGATTGAATGATTGCCTCATGATCATGACCAAAATCATCAAATTAAACCTCTGAACTCATCTTAAAAATCTCTGTAGCAAACAAAAAATCCGTCTGTCTATGATGTTTCAAGATGTCTTTAAGTTTACCATAAAATGAACAAATATTTAGTTCAGCATCACTTTCAGCCATATTGAATTTCTTAAGAATTGTTATTTAGCCAAAAATACTCTATTTTTCATCTTTAAATTAGTTGGAGGATTAATTTGCATTTCCCATTGATTTTTAATGTCCTACGGAAGTGCTCGAAGTCTGTTGACATTTCGGCTCCGAGTACAGATGCTCTGGTGACATCTAGGGATTTATGTGATAGTGAATAGCAGGAGAACCCACGATGTGCAGTTTTTCCTATTTAGGGGGCTCATCATATGGATTTAAACTTCATTTCCAGTGAATGATGGTCTACCCACTGAAACTCTAACCACACATACCGTCTAGGACGCCAAAGTATGGTTTGACCCTCAGTGAGTACACCATCACTCATTGGATATGCAGCTGAGATCCAGCTGATGAGCCACAAATAGGACGGATTGTGCGTACTGGATTCCACTGCTAGTCAGCATCATTCGAATAATACTCTGTTTTAGATGGTTGGAGGAAATTGACAGGAAGCCTAGCCCTGGACGTTGGCACTCACCAGTCAGTAAGGCGTATCTGCAACCTCAAAGGAATTCATATTCCTTCTGAGATTCGAACTCACATCAGCCAGTGTTGAAGTCTGAGACGTTACCACTGAGCTATTCAGGGTAGCGATTGAACTTCTGCAGGACTGTACTGGATATTTTTGATTACTTCCAACCATCTAATAGCAACAATTCAAAGTGCAACGGTGATG
The DNA here is from genome assembly GCA_944472135.2 of Trichobilharzia regenti. Taxonomy (NCBI): domain Eukaryota; kingdom Metazoa; phylum Platyhelminthes; class Trematoda; order Strigeidida; family Schistosomatidae; genus Trichobilharzia; species Trichobilharzia regenti. Next base: position 129,213,165 of record OX235262.1, on the reverse strand, counting down.
GCGAGCCACCTGGCATGGTGGCCACATTGCAAACTTGACTGACAGAATTCAGGTTGCACCAAAGATAGAACTAGACACATTTCACTACTTACTGGCTAGTGTCCAATTAAAAATTCTCTGTTTTGCTGTGTTAGACTCAATGAATAAGTTTGTGTGAGAAGTATTATGTTAAATTGTTTTCTCTTATTTATTTGAATCCAATATTTGGGTTTTGTTTATTAATTTATATATTGAATATGGATTCTAAATACGTAAAATGTCTATTTCTAATAAATATTCTTTAGGATTCTTGTTTACTCTAAGCTTTTAATCATAGAAATTTTGTAATGCTGTACTGTACTGTAATACTTGCTTCAGAATGATTTAACATAAACGCTTCATACTTCAACTTAAAATGATTGTTTAATCTTTTGAATTCAAAGAACATTGACTGTAAGTGAACCTTTTTTAACTGACTTTAAATACTTGAACAGTTGTTTGAAGATTTCTTCATATGCACCTACCAAACTATATTAAGAATTTATTTCAAATAATCTTTTAAGATTTTATGAAATTGTTTAACGCATAAGACTAAGTAAGTGTTGAATCAATACACGGGATTCCTGTCACTCACTTTTAAGGCTTACACTGGTCTTAACTTGTCTTAGATATAGACCGTTTCTAAAAGTTATTTCATTGCATATGACTACCAATTTCCAGCTTTGTTTAGTTTTCACTTTATACAAAACAGAAAAATAATTAACTCTGCTTATATTAGTCCTCGAAGATTGAACCCGCAAGATGCTCACATTACTGAATATTTAGTATTAATATAGAAGCTGTGACGTATAATGAATTGTGCATATGCATATGTATCATCTACTATTCTTTGTTCCTTCTATTTCGACTGGAACACAGGCTAAAGCAGTATATCTCTATTGTATGATGCCCTCTGTCATCACTTCCAACTGTCTCAACGACTGCTCACAACCTTTTATTTCCCCCTTCACATGATCTCCTTTGTGACACCTTCCAGACGTCCAATTCATCACCCCTCAGTCACGTTTCACTTGACAAACTGGTGTGTGAAGTCACTTGAATGTTTCCTTCGCATATATTTAATCCATCTCCATCTCCTTCTAAGGATTTGTTATATAGCATGTTTTTCGACTGATTCTGTGTCAAGGTTTCTTCTTGCGTATCCTTTCTGGTCAGCTGTATGCTCTTCAATACCGAGATTGCTGTTGATAAAAGCCTAAAAAAGACTGCTGGAATTGCTTTTGGCGACACTTGAGCCAGTCATCTGAATCGTATAGGAAGTATTGATGATATATATATTTAAGTATTGGTTTGTTGTAGGGATTTTGTTTGATTGCATGGAGGATTTGATCATGAGCTGACATCAGTTAGAGAACCACTGGAAAACCTGGGAGTATATATTCACTGATAAAGTATTTAAAAGGTTTGAGTAGACATTACAGTTAAACTTAATAAATTAGAATGTTTTGTCTTCAAGAATATTACAACATAATTTGGTGTTTTCACACCAGCAGGTATAAAGGTATAACGAAGCTATCAAGTATATACTGACAGTGACAAATTACTTGAAGAAAGGATAGCAATTAAGAAGACTTATATCCAGTTATCATCAACCTTAAGGACTTTTGTATATAATGCAAAGAATGGTCTTTTGATGTGGTTTTGTTCTCTGAGCTGGATGGTTAGTTTGCGAAGCTTTCATCACCTTACTGGGTGACATCTTCAGCGCATACTTCAATTTGAAGTGAGCTTTTAGATTTCTCCACGAGTTTATTAATCATCTCTCCTGGTGACCTTGGACGTGATTGGTTGTTTGTGTGTGTTTTCACATTTCACTACACACAGACAACTACGGACATCAATTCGACTGGGACAACGTTCAAATATTAGACAAAGGAAATAACAAGAATGCTAGAGAATTTTTAGAAGCTTGGCATTCCAGTGGATCATCAATCAATAGACACATCGAGATAGACAAAATTTATCAACCAATAAGAAAGAAACTTCACACACAAAGGGTCAAAGTTCAAGTCAAAGAAACAACCGGTTCCAATACAAGTAACCTAGAAGGTGTGAAAACACACACAAACAACCAATCACGTCCAAGGTCACCAGGAGAGATGATTAATAAACTCGTGGAGAAATCTAAAAGCTCACTTCAAATTGAAGTATGCGCTGAAGATGTCACCCAGTAAGGTGATGAAAGCTTCGCAAACTAACTATCCAGCTCAGAGAACAAAACCACATCAAAATCATCCACCTGAGCTACAAATCTTCTCTATCATATCTAAAGAATGGTCTCTCATTGATTGTAATTCTTTCTCTAGATATATTTACATTCAAATAAAAAAATAATAATAAAGCTTTATTACAGGAAATACACGATAAATATATTACAGAGATTTTCAGAGTATTTAGTTCCAAATATTTCCTCTTCATACGGAAATTACATGTAAAGCAATAATATGAAGTATATCATTTGTTGTAGTTTTGTTGCATATGAAGAGAAAAGAAATTCTGTACACTTTTTCCTTCACCTGCTTCAAAAGTTGCATAGCGTATAGTGGAAAACTAATTAAATATACACGTGAGTTCACGTATTGATCATTTAATACAAATGCACAGTTAAAACAGTAAGTGTAGATGAGTTTAATCATTTTGATGGGTAGGAATTCCGGTAGCCCAGTGATTTAAGCAGACCGGCGAACTAAGTGTAATGTAAAGTCTAAGCAGTGAAAATATTAATGTTAGATAACTGAAATGAAAATTATAAGAATGTGATGGAATTTACATTGTTTTCCAACTGGTAGCTTCGCATAAATTTTAGTGTCTATAAATATTTCGAGAAATAACAATTTCACTTGATATTTGATTCAGTGGTTCAAAGTGGTTTTGCAAATAAATGATACTACGAGTGTTAAAAATATCAATAAAATCAGCAGAATTCTCCTATTGAATCTCTTTTTACTGGTAAAACTGCTAGAAGTGTATATTGCATACACATATAATCTTAAGTATTTAAAATATTGATTTCAGTGTGACAGTCAGATTTTGTTTTAATACACCTAGATAATTACACCTATCCGTAATATTATGCTCAACAATATCATTTTGTTGCTCGAACTACTATTACTTTCTACATATTATGCTAACATCTACTATCATTTAAGATGAATTTCTTAAAGCAGTCAGAAGTGCATTTTATCAGGAGTAGTTCACAGTTTAACTGTAACATCAATTGCCTCGGATTTTAACGGCATATTGTAAGAATAACTTTCTATTTCGTTTTGTTGGAAGTTAACTAACTAAGCAAGCAGTTCAATGAAAAGGCTTTTTCGAAGAAATTTGTTTCCTTTGGCTTCGTAGTCACATTTATATGCAGTTTTTCCCACAAAGAAAATTGCATATTAATTTGACTTCACAAAAGTGAATTACCTGAAAGGAATCTCTTTGCTGAAGTTCTTGTGTTGTTTTTTTATTAATGGCCGGATAGGAATTACTCATCAGTTAACTAACCTTTATACCAATAAAAAGTTGTTTTTGAAATGACATAGGTCAGCAGAAATATCAGAAAAAACAAGGGATAAATTATCAAACTTAGGCAGTCTTGCGTAATCTGAGAACATTGAGGGATAAATATTGCTCACAGTTTTCATGATAATAATTTCTTAGTGATATATATTTACTCAGTGTTCTTAGATTACGTAAGACTGCCTAATTAAGTTTCGTAACTTATCCTTTGCTTTTTCTGATTAAGTAATTTCGCATATTACTAAATATATTAACAAGTGACCTTCACGGGCATTTCCTTGACTCTTTAGGACATTATACATTATATACATTATATATATATATATGTCTTTTTAATTCATATTGCATAGCTATTTTTCATAATTTAAAGTTGAATTTATTTGAAAAACACTTGTCTCCAGCAGTCTAAATTAATGTTATTCTGTAAATTCTTCTATTGTCAACAGAAGGGAAAGAGTGGAAGCTTAGCCAGGTGTTTTGTTTACATCAGTATCGCTGAAATTGAAGTACATAGTATGTTCTGTATTATGTATAAATTTATTTAGCTATTGAATACTTTTATCAGTAGCCTGTCAAGACAATGAAGACTTTCTCTGTAGTAATATTTTTGATTAACACACAAGTTTTATTATTTAAGTTTTATCCGTGATCAACTCGTAAAAATATTACTAGCCCTTACAAACCAACTATAGAAATTTAACCTGATTCTCTCTAGTGACCTGCTACAGGATGGAGTTTTTTTTTGGTTTTTGATTTCAGCTTGATTCCACACCGTATTTTTTGGTCCAAGTATGGAATTTTCAGCTTGTGATATCCGTAGCCCAAATTTTGCAGGTCGACCACAGATATCAGGTGTGCGTCGGCAGGGGATCGAACCTCGGACGGTGTGTATGGTCGGCGACAGTCCTAACCACTGTGCCACCGACGCAATTCTAGTGAGAAGTCGTGACCAGTGATGTCCATCCAGATGTCACGTATGAGGATGGATGTCCCACCGATGACATTGGTTGGGATCACGCTAGATCAGGAAATGGTAGAAGTTAGAATTCATGGGTTGTCCTTTGAATCGGGTCCCAGTGGCTGAATGGTATACGAGCTTGCCCTGTAACAGGAAGGTCCTGGGTTCGAACCCTGGTGGTGCGTGTGTACTGCCGATGATTCCTAAACTATGATGAAACAGCTGTCCAGTACTCGATGGTTTTCAGTGGTTTTCTAACTGATATCAATCCATGATCAACTCGCAAAAACAAAACTAACCCTTACAAACCAACTATAAAAATAAACAAACATTTTACAATGATCAATTTTAGAAAGTCTTCATTTTTCTCATCGACTTTCTTTCACTGAATTGAATACAAAAAATTTCACAAAGTCTACAGCTACACTAATATAAACAATAATTGCGAACTGAAAAATTACTGATGTGTTAAAATAAAATTTACTTTTAGTGATAATCTAAAGTATGTTAATAAAATGGCCGAAAATAAAGAAAACAAATACAATTTTGAACACGTTACAGTACTGAATAACAAAACATTCAGCTAAATACTGTGACTTTTCTCTAACTATCTTTGTAACTTGTATCAACAACCAACTAAAAAGTACACAACTAATCCGATTTAAGGTATACTTTCAACAGACATTTGTTTATTCAATAATATTATAGCCTTACAGGATTAATTAGAAACTACAGTGGACACTATCTGTGATGATGCTGTTAAATCCTTAATTGAAGTACAACTTTCAGAATGAACAAGAAATGTCAACATCATCCTACTGTAATTCATGTATGAAACGGAATAGGACACTAAAGAAAAGACTAAATACTTAATAGAAAAAAGGTTATTTTCAATGGGTTATTTCTGGAAACTGCATAACTACACATAAATATAACAATTTCGCCTTCGCGAACAAATGTTTTACTACAAATTATCATAATGACATCAACTGCATTTCTGAAGGCAGTTTGCCTATCTGAAAATACCAGAAGGTTTCTTATAGTTAAATTAAAAGATGTCTTCAAAAAAAATTCGATCTTTGTATCCATCATGAGTATCTACGCACCAGTATTCTTGAACGTGGGAAAATGAAATAACAGAAGTCATAAAAATCGTTAATTTAAAAAGTTGAAGTATGGAAGATTTCATCATGAGTTGACATCATTTAGAGAACCATTAGAAAATCTTGGAATTACTGAACAGCTGTTTCGTCCGTCCTAGTTCGGGACTCTTCATCACTGCGCACCCACCCACCGGGGTTACAAGGACAGCTCGTAGACCATTAAGCTACTGGGACCAGATCAAATGACCAGCCCAAGAACTCTAGCTCCTGCCAATTCATGACATAGCGTGACCACTTCGCAATGTCAAACAAACAATAACAAATAAAATCCCTACAAAGGCAATACTTGTAAGTTGAAGTACATTCTCAAAGATGCTTTTAATGGGTGGCATAACTTAAATGAAGTGGAAATAATTCAAGTGCCAAACTCATGATCAAGGCACCCAACCATTCATTTCTAAGAATTAAAATTTTTGGAATCATTGAGACAGTAATTTGAAATCAGATCTTGACAAGCGATACAACACATAAGCTTGCATTGCCAGTTTGTCCGGGTGAAATCTTTTCTATTCGTTTACTGCTTATAAACAACACAGGTGGATTCCCTGCAAGGGTTAACTTCATCAATATTATTTCTTGATGCTCTGATAATTGCAGCGAAGAAAATTTTCTTTTCTTCGCTGCATTTGTCTTCTTAATAACTCCTATGGCTCTGATAATTGCTTGTAGAAAATACCACTACCTTTATGATTTTTGGAAATGAGTAAAACCAGCCGATGTATTATACTGTTTATCAGTTTGTGTGGAAACAGACAGCATAAGAATATAAATAATACTTTAGTTTTACAAGATTGAGTTGAATTTATAATTATACTGACTACAAAACTGGGGAGATGGTTGAATTAATATATAAATTATACAAAATGAATACAAAATGGTTTCAATTTAAGTATATCATTAATCTTAATAGACAACCTCATGATGTTTCGAACTAATTACAATGAACAAAGAAAAATCTCAGAAATTTTCTTGACCAGATCATATGCAACAGATTTTTATAGAAAACAGCTGAACAAATAAAGGGTGAGGATATACGTTATAACGTGGTTATATTTCCCGCGACTCAGGTTTTTTCGTCTTTCATTGGCTAGAACAGTGGCGGTCAATTGGATATTTGATTTGTCCTTTGTAGGTCGTATCGTAAGAGGTTTTGTGTGGTTGTGTTATGCGCCGTTTGCAAGCGAATTTGACAAAGATAGATGTAATTTTTGACTATTTTAACATTGTTTCACTGTTTTTTTACACAGATACACTTCTCTTTTCGCTATAAACTCCCTGGAAACTGGTCAGGCATTATGGTTCCTATCAGTGACTACCATCCCGTGGGTGCCAATGCATTTCTTGAGTTGTGTTTTTAGGTACAGTATTTCCTACTTCGTGATTTCTCACTCACATAGTCTGGTATCCTGTGTTTCTTGCGACTTAGCTGTCACAAGCTGTTGTAATAATGTGCTTCGTTAACGAGCCCTTTTTCTAGAATTTCATCGCAGGTAATCAGCGCGAGCGCAAGCAGCACATATGTAGGAAGCTACAAAAGCATTAGAAGACTTTCAAAAGGCGTGAACTTCATATATTGCTAACAGTGACGAACTTTTCCGCATACCAGTATGTGGATACGTTCACACGCGTATAGGAAATCCACGAGTGGGACATTGTATTTTAGTGGGACAGTTTTGCGAGACTTTCATCTAGCCCGTATGTTTCGGTCTAGTATTTCTGTCCCTCAGACCACTAACAAAGTATTATCAAATGCATTCTTGTAGTATGATTCGATGGCACAATTACTGGCAGTTAATAATATTATTTATGCGTAATGTTCATGATATTTTCTGCACCATTAACGTGCTCCACATTTCAAAAACAGTGTAAATTAGGAAGACTAAACTTAGCTTATACTTAACTCAAATATGTTCATGCATGTTAATTATGTAAATGCTTAATTTATGTAAGTGAATTTAGTCTGTATCACTTTCAGGAATGATGGGTCGCAATGAGGTCAGTCAGTTCATTAAATCCAGTGGAAGCAGATGTAGCTGCATTCGGACAAAGGCATCCGAAAAACAGTGATGAGCGTTTTACGACTTATAATCGGATACATTTGCATAATCAGTTTTAGAAATTGATTCTGCATACAACAAGTGGAGGTAAGTTCACTCATTCATGTATAACCATGCAGATATTCTTTTTTACAGTTTGTGATACCGGATAGATTTGCATATGGGCGTAGAGTTCTGTTTGCTTGAATTTTGGAAGAATTCAAAGGTGACGCACTTCGGACACTGGACAGTTTCCGTCGAATAATGGGAGATACTTTCCAAACGAAGACTTTCATCTTTGACTGTGCTCAGATAATACATGTAAATAAACTTGTTTGCGTTGCAGTAAAATAAAATTTTCTATCTAATATTCTTGTGCCTTTGTATTTGTTCTGCATGCGGTGGGAATACGGCATGGTAGACCGGTACTCCCTAGGATATGAACGCGTTACTGTATATAGGTGTAATTCTGTAGGAACACTATCGATCGATATAAGTAGTGAATTATAAGTACTTAAGTCAAGCCCAAAAATCTGCCTAAAGTTACGCGATTACGTCTCCTAGTCATAGGGAAGTCTGTAGGGACCAAGTACAAAAATACTTCAGTATTTGAAAAATAAGAAATGAACTTAAGCACTGCAATTGAGTCGATTTCTTATAAGGTAAAGTGTATTCAAAAGTAGTTCATTACCATTATTTCACTTAAAGCATGATGTCGATTCATATGATTATGGGTGTTAACTTACAGTGTAAGGTGAAGTGTACACGAGACGAATAATTGAATAGGTTGAGCTGTAGCAATCGTAGTCACATTTACACTACACTGAAATATGCCACCAATTACTTCGTCGGGTCTCATTGATAAGTGATGCCTGCATCTAGTCATCATGACAAATATGGGTACACTCAGAGAGAACAAGAAAGGTCTGGTAAGCATGATGTTAAATATATTTAATGAAAAATAATAACAAGTAAATGTCTTTACGCAGTTGTTTGTCGTAATAATTGGGCCAATATCGAATCGCTGTGACCGGGTTGACTGACGTTACCGGATATCTGCAAATAAGTAAACAAAGTGTTTTTTTAAATTGCTGAAGCAAGAAAGGAGTAATTTTAAGTTGAACGCTTTGCATTTGCCTACCTTTGCTGAAAATGGTTCATTCTCCTTTCTCATTCTTCGTTCATGACAGCATTCTTCTGTGGTTTTTACTGTCACACATATTGTTCATCTTCTAAAGGATAGCAGCAAGCAAATAATAATAATTAGAACAGGTTATGATAAGATTTAGATTGTAAACCCTTAACAATGAACACTGTACATTTGGTTAAGTGCTATGTCCTTGGAATGTTGGTATACATTTGCAATGTTTAATGCAAACCATATCGGTGTAAGCATAGAAAATATGACGTTTTCCATGAAAATACAGCTTTGTTCAAACACTGGTGCTGTTGTGTTTCTAATAAAGGCAACTAGACTGTAAGCAAGCAACTAATAGGCACAAAGAGTAAGTCTCAGATTTAATAAAGGCATATCCAGTTAAGATAAAATGTAGTGTAATAGTGCACAAATGAAAAGACCATCGTGAAGTAGATAAGTGATATTTCAGTGACAGGTAAATTGAAATTTCTGCAACCTTACAATTCCTAAGGCAACCTGACGTGTAAGATCTCTCACAAATTTCTGTAGGGCCTGTGGGGTACCATGGATGGTTTGCCGTTAATCTGAGCTTTTTTTTTTTTTTTTTTTTTTTTTTTTTTTTTTTTTTTTTTTTTTTTTTTTTTTTTTTTTTTTTTTTTTTTTTTTTTTTTTTTTTTTTTTTTTTTTTTTTTTTTTTTTTTTTTTTTTTTTTTTTTTTTTTTTTTTTTTTTTTTTTTTTTTTTTTTTTTTTTTTTTTTTTTTTTTTTTTTTTTTTTTTTTTTTTTTTTTTTTTTTTTTTTTTTTTTTTTTTTTTTTTTTTTTTTTTTTTTTTTTTTTTTTTTTTTTTTTTTTTTTTTTTTTTTTTTTTTTTTTTTTTTTTTTTTTTTTTTTCATAATTAAGTCATTAAGAATCTCAGAATATTTTAGTGATTTGAAACAAAATAATTATTAACATTGATATAATCTATGTAACAGGTGTAGTAGTTGTATGACACACCTGCTAGCTACTAATCAACAGAAAGCTGATACTCATTTTAAGTACTCTGACATTTGAGAAGGACTATTTATACTATTCTTCGAGACACGATGAACACTGATGTCAATATACTCTGATGCCATTTCATGCACTGAGCAATTAAGGCCTTCTGGAATTCCATGTGCAAATGTCAATTAAACTATTATCACATCTTCACCCAAGCACTTTTAACTAGGAACTTCATCAAAATAAATATAATCACCAGGATATTCGGCAGCCTGTCTCATTCATCGCATAATGTCGTCGATGTGTTACGGAATATTTCAGTCATCCCGGATGATAACAGAAGTGTTTGACATGTTCAAAACACACATCTAACCTATGTCTGCATGCTATTTCTCTTTCACAGGCCAGATTCTCATAGATTCACTGGAATGACAACAGCCATTGCCTGCAGTGTATTTACGACCTTAATATTTGAAACAACTTGCGAAAAACAAACCCTCAACGCACTATAATGCAAATAATACTCTTTCTATGCGAACTTTCTTCAAAAGGATGACTTCTTCATTGATAATCCGTCCGAGCTATAATATACAATTTTACGCTTTACTATGAACAAAATAATGCCGTGTGGCTCCAGAAGTCTAAAACTAGTCAAATATGATCTATTTCCCAAAAAATAGGCGATTATAACGCCTGTAGCCGTGAACGCGGTAACCGATGTCGCTGCGCGATAACACCTGGTTATAACGTATATCCTCACCCCAAATAAATAAGTACATACATTTATATATAGTGTGGTGTCACGTGCTTCACACAAACAAAAGTTGTAATCAGGATTTCATCATGAGCTGACATTAGTTAGAGAACCATTGAAAACCTGGGAGTACTGGACAGCTGTTTCGTCCTAGTACTCCCAGGTTTTCCAATGGTTCTCTAACTAATGTCAGCTCATGATGAAATCCTGAAACCAATCAAATCCCTACAAACCAATAATTGAAAAGTTGTAATCTTTTGTTATGACAAGGCAGTTGTTCAAGGCCAAACTAGTGTAAACAAGGAAATACGGTCAAAAAACTTGCTACTATGTTCTAAATACAACTGTATATGTAGGTTTAATTATTTGATACCATAAACCACATTGTATTATACAATTTCGTGATAGTATAGTTTCACGTGAATGAAATTTCAAGAGTCGTAGCATATATATATATATGTATATAATCCGAAAAATTCTGCTTTCTTGTCGTGTACTGGTTTATCGTCACACAAATACCGATTTCATTACTAAAAATAGATTGATTAGGTTTTGCGGTCTGACTGCCTAAACGTCAGGGCTTTATTTCATAACAAAACATGAAAACAAACGTAACAGAAAAACATAAGCTCATGTCTTATTATTCCGTGGATTCTCCTCAACTATCTACACCCTGAAAAATCCAAAAATATATATATATAAACTACAAAAACGTTTTAACTTGTCTTTTTCTCAATGACATGAGGATTTGGTAAGAATTATTTGTAACCAAATTCTGGAATGATGTAAGTAGTTTTATGACTAAGTGTCAAGAGGATCGACTACCTATAGAATAATCAAATCAATATCCTTTAAAAAAAGGTAGAGCTCGAAATTTTGGATAGAAATAAAGTTTAACTAGCGAGAGTACATCAGCAGGTTACATAACTAAAACAACTTTGTTTTATAAAATAACTAACGGAAATAAGTTGAGTGACCTTCAAATGAAAAAAGTGAAATTTCATGAAGACAGCAGAACACATGGAAGGGGTACAAGACGTAATAACTTTGTGCAGGGTTCACTAATATCTCATTCTCTGTATATGGAGCTGGTTTTTTGATATGTATCCACATACATATATTTGTGTGTGTGTGTATGTTGGTCTCTCGTGAGCGGCTCAAACTAATGGGTGAACTCAAATGTTCTGTTTCCTTTCGCAATACCAAATCCACAGGAATTTGTTACGTCGCCAAGAAGGATTTAAATCTTTTGGGACTTGATTGGTTCAATCGTTTGCATCTGGCTGATGTCCCACTAAATTCGCTATGCAATGCAGTCAAGAAGCATAAAATGTCAGACAATTCCTGACGAACCTGAAGCCGCAAACCCAACAGGCAGACGAAACGACAGACGTCAACAACAAGCTCAGAGGTTCCAGATAAACCCCCAGGTAAACATCCTACTAATCATCAATCTTCTCAAAAAGGGAGGTGATATGTATCCACATATATATATATTTATGTGTGTGTGTATGTTGGTCTCTCTTTCTGTTTGCTCGCTTAGTCTGTGACCATTGCACTTGTATGAACCTGTCTCCTTTAACAATGTATATTCCCCTTATATTATACATAATATGAGTGTTTGTTGACAGTCCGTTGCTTGGTGACATATATCCATATATGGTGGTTGTTGACATGTCTGCTATATTTCGCTATGTATTTATGGATCGATACTTCATTATAATTAGCCATTCATGTTAAGACTGTCTAATGATTGTTCACACCCTTGTCATATATATTTCGCTCTCACAATTTGTGTGACACACTTACTTACTTACCACTTTGGTGTGATACCACTTATTTGCATTCTCCTTGTGTTTGGAAAATAGAAGTATCATCGCAAACCTATTGGTCTTCTGATTTCCGCCTTCTGCGTCAGGACTATTAAATTCTCGACCAGTACATAACAATAATTTGGCGACAGGTGCATAACATTTTTACAGTTTGATGACAAGTTTCTCAGAAAAATAAATGATACACACTGCTGTTTTTTAAGGCGTCCATCTACATTGTTCAAACCTTATCGTTGGTTAGAAGGAAAATCAGTCATAGACAAGTGCCCGGAACTCAAATGTCCCACAAACGATTTACTCTGCTTAACCAGAAACATTATGCACCACATCTGAAGCACAAATGGTATGGCTCCAGACAATCTAAAATGACTAAGAACAAATTCAAGCTTATTACTATTTGACTATAGAATAGTCAACGAAGATCCCAGCTCTACATGGAATCCGCTAGGGGTAGTAATGATTCTGGTGATTATTGACTCTTTAGTGCCAGGACTGCCGTAGATTTCCATCAACTGTCGCATAACTACAACCATACTCTCCCAAAATTTGACCTGTTCAAAGCTTATAACAAAATTCCGAGGACATCGGAATACAATCCGCGAAAATTTATGATTTAGTCGTACGAACTCTTGTAGTCTGTAGTACCCCTATACCAACTGTAAACATGCTTTTTAATCTAATTTGTATACTTGTATTATATGTGTATACAGACCGACTTTATATGCACTTCGCAAATATTTGTCAATTTACTGTTGAATATTACCTTGATACAATTTTTGAAAATTTGACTACTGCTAAAACACACGATAGTACTCTTCCCAAGTGCCTTTTGATTTCACGTTGTGGGCGTTGAGTAGCTACAACGTCTGCGCACATCAATAAGAACGAAGAAATACTAGAATATATGTGTACGGCAGTTTAGTCAGACAACGCACGCAACAAATTGGTGAGCCCGACGTGATATTTCGACGGCGACGACAAATTGGTGTCCTTGACGATAACTCAACTTTTTCACCTCGACGATAACTTGTTGACTCCAACGACATTTTGTTCACCCGGACGCATCATTACACTTGCTGGATTATTTAAACTCTAACTTTATCGGATATATATGCATATAATAGACATTTCGAGCTCATTCTTGTGCTTTCTCATCGCACAACTTGCAGTAATCTGTGGTAAGCATCTGCATTGCATGTTTTCTGTTTTGCCATATTCTTGGTGTGCATTATTCTCGCTATTTTGTTACTGTTAAACCATTTTTCTACGAATTGTATCATGTCTTCCAATACCTCTAATAACTTAGAGCTGGGATCTGTTAGTACCATTTCTCTTACTGTACCAGTTTTTAGGCCCAGAGACCCTCATCTTTGGTTTGCACGACTGGAACATTATTTCACTGCCAATAAGCTCACATCACAGACGGCTAAATTTGGCATATTGAGTACAGTACTACCAGACGAAATCGCCGAACAGGTTCGACAATGCATCGTTCAGCCCAGCACAGACGCTCCTTACGACAAGTTGAAGGAAGAGGTACTTCGATGCACTTCGCTTTCTGATAGACAAACACTCGATCGTTTGTTAAGCAATGTAGAGCTAGGTGATAAAACCCCATCACAACTCATGAGGTACATGCAAAGCCTAGTAGCAGGAAGAGATATCGATAAACGTCTCTTTTACCAAATCTGGCTGCGACGACTTCCTGCAAACATTCAGCAAGTTCTTGCTTTCGGAGACGACGACATTGATATAGAAAAGCTCGCCAAAATTGCGGATCGCATGTACGAGAGGTCAACACCTCAATCTGTTGCTTCCACTAGCAGAATACCAGACACTCGGACAGGATACAGACTCTAGAACACAAAGTCGACACCTTACTGAGTCAGTTAGCAGCACTGACCACACACACACGACCAAGCCGTTCTAGAAGCTCGTCTCGTCGACGTCTTTCTCGGTCACCCAGCACGTCACGACATCACGATACTATTTGCTGGTACCACCGTAGTTACGGAAGCAATGCACGACGGTGTCGTTCACCTTGCAACTTTCAGGCTAAACCAAAAGATATATCGTCATGTATGAAAACTTCTACTGTTGGCAATCTACGATCTAGCAGTCGTTTGTTTTATGTAACAGATAGAAATACCGGTACTACGTTCTTAGTCGACACAGGAGCAGAGGTTAGTGTTCTCCCTCCGTCTACGCAGGAACGTCAACATCCTGACCCTGCAGTTACGCTCCAAGCCGTTAATAAGTCTAATATTGTTACATATGGTAGTAAACGAATGACTTTAGATTTTGGTCTGCAGAATACCTACACTTGGTCTTTCATCATCGCAGACGTTCCATCCCCAATCCTTGGTATAGATTTTCTACAGCAACACAAACTGCTGGTTGATCCGGTAAGCCCTAAGCTTATAGACTCGCTCAATAAAAGGTACATCGCTGGTACGATTAGCCGTGCATCATCGCTGAACTTGATGGTCACACGCACACCAGCATCTCCATATACTGACTTAGTAAATCAGTTCCCTGACCTTCTACAACCCTCTTTCCGAGCAACAGAACTAAAGCATCAAGTGGTTCATCACATTAAAACCACTGGACCACCAGTTTTTGCACGTCCTCGACGCCTTGACCCACATCGACTTAAAATCGCAAAAACAGAGTTCGATAAAATGTTAGAGCTCGGCATTATTCGACCATCCAACAGCTCTTGGTCTTCACCGCTGCACATGGTACCCAAAAAGTCTTCTGGTGAGATACGGCCATGCGGGGATTATCGAGCTTTAAACAAGCAAACGGTACCTGACCGATACCCCATACCGCATATTCACGATTTCGCCAGCAACTTGCCAGAGGTTAAAATTTTCTCCAAAATCGACCTTGTCAGAGCGTACCATCATATTCCCATCCACCCGGATGACGTTCCAAAAACTGCTATCACCACGCCATTCGGCTTATACGAATTCGTACGCATGCCTTTCGGGCTGATGAACGCCGCTCAGACATTTCAACGTCTCATCGACCAAGTACTCCGCGGCCTGCCCTTCGTCTACGCATACATTGACGACTTACTAATTGCAAGTGCAGACGAAACCGAGCATGTGAAACATGTGAGACGGTGTCTGAAAGACTTCACAAATACGGCATGACTATCAATTTAGATAAATGCGAATTTGGTAAGAAATCACTGAAATTCCTCGGTCACTTGATTGACAATCAAGGAATTAGACCAGTCCCCGACGATGTACAAGCTATCAAAGACTATCCATTACCAGATTCTTTCAAGAAATTACGGCGATTTTTGGGTCTAGTCAATTTTTACCGGCGTTTTATCCCGAACTGTGCTAGAGTTTTGCAACCGTTGACCGACTGCTTACGTGGACATAGTCGTTCATTCCATTTGCCTGCAGAAGCTGTTAAAGCATTCGAAACTGTTAAACAATCGTTAAATGACAAGACGCTCTTAGTCAGGCGCCAAACTGACGCCCCCTGTCTCTCATGACAGATGCTTCAGACGTTGCCATTGGGGCAGTTTTACAGCAACAGGTACATGGCGAATGGCAACTCCTTGCATTCTTTTCGAAACGACTGAATCCTACTCAATGTCACCATAGCACCTTTGGTAGAGAGTTATTGGCTGTTTATTTAGCAATTAAACACTTTCAACATATGCTGAAAGGTACACTTTTACTGTCTTTAAAGACCATAAAGCTCTAACGAAAGCCTTATCAGCAAAACAAGATAACTACTCTATGGGCGAACCACGACATCTCGAGTTTATATCCCAGTTCACCTCCGATCTGCGGCACTGAAAGGGTAAAACCAATGAAATGCCGGATGCTTTATCACGTATGCACATTGACAATATTGTATTCCCAGACATCGACTACGAACCTCTCTCAAACTTACAACTAGATGACGCCGAGCTAAAACAGGTCATGTCATCTAAAGCAACATCTGTAAAACTCGACGCAATTCTTTTTGACACGACAAAAGTAATCTGTGACACCTCTACGGGTAAATATCGACCCTTCGTCCCAGCAGCTACGATACATAAAATATTCGATAAGTTACATAACTTGTCTCATCCCATTGTCAGCGCTATTATCAGACTACTAAGAGAGAGATGTATATGGCCGAACATTAACAGAGATGTTAAGAAGTGGACACGAAATTGCTTGTCCCGTCAAAGAGTCAAAACCAACCGCCACACCGATGCACTACTTGGTCGCTCCCCTAACCCTGACTCTAGATTCGACCATATACATATCGACACAGTCGATCCACAACCTCCTTCCAATGGTTTCAACTACATTCTAACTTGCATTGATAGATTCACTCATTGACCAGTAGCAGTTCCATTGGCCGACGTCTCCGCTGAAATGGTAGCTAAAGCTTTAGTCGAAGACTGGATAGCCAACTTTGGTCTCCCATCCAATATCACTACAGAGAGAGGTGCTCAGTTAGAAGGCCGACTTTTTGACCAACTAACTGAATTACTAGGCATTAAACGAATACGAACGACAGCGTATCATCCTATTTCCAACGGTATGGTCGAACGATTTAATCGAAAACTCAAAGCCGCGCTCGCTGCTTCTTTGACTCAAAACGATTGGTCAACCAAACTTCCACTAGTATTACTTGGTATACGAGCTACTATAAAGAAAGATATTGGCGGCTGTGCTTCTGAGCTAGTCCATGGAACAACATTACGATTACCAGGAGAACTTTTCACCCCGGGTAACCAAGTTCCACACGATATGACTGGTTACATGCGCCAACTAAAACAGCACATGAACGAGCTCAAGACATCACTTCCACGTCAGCAGGAACGAGCGTCATGCATCCCGTCACAATTGACAGATTGCACTCACGTCTTCGTCAGGAGAGAAGGTGTACAACGACCCCTTCAACCCGCTTATGATGGCCCATTCAAAGTTCTTAACAGAAATGCCAAAGTTGTCACGATAGAAAGATTGAATAAAACAGAATCCATCAGTATCGACAGAGTCAAACCAGCGTTCCTCGACGATTTCGAAGTCAACAATAAGAACCAGCTAAACGGCATGCCAACACCTACATCCACACTTCAACGTCACCAAGGAAGGCTGTGAAAACAACACGCTCTGGGAGGATAGTCCACTGGCCTAAACGTTACGTGCAAATCGTCAATATATAGCTTACTACGAATTTTCATTTTTATTATCTTTGTTCGTAATTGTCATTTGACTACTCACTTAACTGATTAATATTTTCATACATAAATCACGTCACTATTATTTTAACATCGATATTTCCTGCATTATTATATTTATAAAGTGATTATTATTAAAAAAATTATTATTAATCATATAGCGCTATTCATGTATCGTTTCCGTCTACAGACTACAGGTCGCCGGCCGATTTTATCATTCCCCATATATTCTACCATGTTTATCAATCCTACTTTTCCTTTATTATTGCATTTATTATCGTCCTACGTATAATGCTGACGCATGTTATTGTAGAACACTTGAATTTATCTTTTATATTTCAGTGTTCTAGTAATGGGATTCTGTAGTATCCCTATACCAACTGTAAACATGCTTTTTAATCTAATTTGTATACTTGTATTATATGTGTATACAGACCGATTTTATATGTACTTCGCAAATATTTGTCAATTTACTGTTGAATATTACCTTGATACAATTTTTGAAAATTTGACTACTGCTAAAACACACGATAGTACTCTTCCCAAGTGCCTTTTGATTTCACGTTGTGGGCGTCGAGTAGCCACAATGTCTATGCACGTTGATAAAAGTGAATTAGTACTAGGAATTACGTGTACGCTGATTTAATCAAACAGAGCACGCAATAGCCTTTTATCTCGTGGATCTTTTCTTGAAGGACACTTCGAGTATCACTCCGTGACTGACCACATTGCTTCACAACATAGATTTCCCTGTCTTTTGCTGCCAGAGTTTGTCATCCACAATTGTCAGATAACCTCACTAGCAGTTTAATCACCTAGAATCCCCCGTAGAAGAAGGCTATTTATCAGCAAACTGCTTATTAGCACTTCCTTAAATGAGTAGGCACTTTCATGTTTGGTTATTTATTTTATTGTTCCCTCATATTCCGAATGCAAAATAAGACTTCAACAGCACACCTCTATTTGTCCTGTTCCCTACCGTCCTCTTCTGGCCACGAAACCTCCCATAACCTTCCATCTCCTCCTCACACGATCCCCTTCGTGTCACTGTCGGATGTGTCTAACTTGGTGAGTAATATCACCCACAACGTAAGTGCGATGCATCTCGATCTTCTCCGGGATATATGCCGAATAAAAAGTCCCTGATTTATTTGTTCCCAGGGTTTTCCGCTGGCAATTCTTTGAAGCGAATTGACCTTCGGTACGGGGCGAAGGTACCTATTGATAAAAAGTTCGGGGCCTGTTTAAAATGCAATCCATGACGCACCAAGTCTTTAACATATGGAGAAAGGTTGACGTACCACTGGTGTTGAAATTGTGAATGTTTCTTTACGCTAACAGTAGCAGATTACCAAAACTGATTTCGGATTGATGAACGTGTGACTTGACTTTCCGACTCTGGCTTTGACGTACTCATTGGTTGAAACAATGCTACCTAGATAAGGGAATGAAGTTTCTCCCGTTGAGAGTGATGGCTACTTTTGTTGTCGTTCTTGTTTAGCCGTCTTCATCACTCCCGTTTTTCTCTCAATCCAGTTTGGGTCCTGTATTTGCTATATCTTCTGAAATCTTGACGGTTTTTGTTCTCGTGTCACTGAGCTTGAAGTATTAGATATAAATCTTAGAAGAACAGGTTTCCCAGAGACTTCTTGTCTGTCGAACGTATTCCTGTCTTCTCACTCCCCATTTCTAGTCCTCGACAGTTCGCAATACCGAAGGTGATTTCTGCTTCTGTCACAGGTTGATATCATTGACACCTCTGTGCTTTTTATTGGTGGTACTTCTAATTGAATCGTTTCAGGTGATCAACCCACCGTTTTCGTCATTTCCTTTCGAATTACTTAACCATCTCTCATTGGTTTCATCCACGTTGGTCTCTTTCTGGATAGATACCTAGTCAAGGAACTTATCTAGAAGTTCCTATTGTTACGAAGATACTCTGCACCTATGAAAACTAATTAATTTTCTCGATTTCAACTCCAAAACACTAGTATTGTAAGAAGGAAGTTATATTGTTTGGCAATTAAAGCGGAGAACAGTAAAAGTTTTTATTCGTTTTTGTTTGTCATCGTCGAACTTGTACACGGTCGAACCATTCGCGCCTTCGAGTTGCCCAACAATGGCTACCAGTTCCAAAAAAAGTTTGATGTTCACCTCCACTGATATATGTGGTTATCTGAAATAACGTCGTGAAGTCCTTTTTGCTTGTGGCCTGTTTTGCTTGAGTCACAAGTATGTTTTGGAATTGATTTTGTCCTTCCTAGCACTCTTCTTCATTTAATTTTTCGGTGTGGTCTACGCTGAATTCAGTTTCACTTTCTATTGTCAGTCACAGCATTGGTTAGTCTGTTTCACCAACCCCGCTCTCTAACGACAGTGTCTACTTATCTGTACACAGCAATTTCTTCTGTTTTCTCCTCTTTCTTCCTAGAACGTCTGGCATTGTTGGTGAACACTGAATAGTTTGTTTATCTGAACTCGTCTCCATTGGCTGGAGACGTTTGTTTACAGACGTCGGCACTGACTGACCATTTCGAATTGGTTTCGTTATCGCTTGAAGAATAAACAATCGTGTTTCAAACCGTTTTCTGTTGTATTGCGACGATAACAGTGCATACTATCCTGTGTATGTGTATTCTCAAACAAAAGATAAGTCAAAGATCTGTGCGATACGGATATTTAACGTATGTACATATTTTACAGAGCATCACCTTAAGAGTTTTCCAGTATTCGTCCACACACGCTTCCCCAGTGTAAATGATTTTAATCTGATGACTGAATTAAGAATGTCAGCTGTGCTGTAATACAGAAGTTTATGAGAGTTGAACATAAAATGTTCCTTGAATGTCTCTGTCAATGTCCAGGTGTAACTACGATAGACTTCACATTGGCATTGGAAAACTTTCAGGAACTATGCTCAATAAAGAGAATAAGTAACCAGAACACAAATAAGTGGATCAAGAGCCCTTTATGCTTGCACAAATACAGACCAAAAAACAGGTTATTGTACACAGAGTCTAAGAATAAATGGCATAACAATAAATCACAATAATACTTCTGACAGTTTATCTCCGTCTTCCAACGAACAGCGAACGATGAAACAATGACTGCAGTATTGATGACTCCCGCGAAAAATATGGAGGAGTTGGGTTTGAGCAAACAACCATGAATTGATCGTTCAATCTTCTACTACATTGTCAGACTCTTTACTTGATATTGGAGATATCTTTCCTTACTTTATTTTTCGACCACACATCTGCGCACCTGCTACTCATTACATCCAGGTGAATGCGCTTCCACTTTCTTGAGACTGCAAAGAACTCTTTTTGAAACTGATTTACCATCAAAAATATTATTACGGCAAGGCGAAACTAGCACAGCCATAACATCAGTGACCTTGGAAAACTAATCCAGATACAAGCAAGTCTCATTATCGTTAAAATATGCCCTAAACATACACTGCAGGCGTGATATTACACCACATAGTTGCAGCTAACGTGTAGTAGCTATTACACAGATGACCTGAAGAGAGACCATACCATTCGCGATATGTCCATGCGTCAAAGTGACTTCAGGTCACAGTACTTTGAGATCCATTTATGTTTCTAACAATATACTCCAAAAAATCTTAACTTCAACCATAATCGCAACTCTCGATTCTAAATTTAACCCTGATTTTAACCAAACTCCTATAGACTAATCTTTAAACGTAAAGTCATAGCCCTTCAGAACAGCACAGATTTGTAGAAAAAGAACCTGGTATATAAGTAGAATACTGTATTTAAACTTTGCATATTTAAAGTGGCAGGCATGATATTGTTTGGAATGACATTTCATAGCATTCCCTGTCTAGTCGGTCCTTGAAGGTCAACTTCTGAGGGACTTTGACTTTGTCTGTGATCATTCAACTTCGCATTTATTTAAATGAACAACCGACGACTAGTAAAATTGTGAGTGGCTAGCGGTGTTTTCAAACATATTATTCTTAAATCACATCCGAAGGCAAGTGAAGTGGGTAATCTAGTAACCTGAGCTGTCTCCAGAGCAGCGTACAGTGCATGAACATCCCATGTCCTCATCCTTATTTTTGCTCTCCAGTAAAGAAGTCATATTGGATGACTGGCTCCCGTAAGGCTCTCTTCAGACCGCATCGTTTCGCCTCTCCAGTTCCAGAGTTTGTTTTTTACAATTTTCCTATGGTTTCTGTAACGATTGGATTAATATTCCAGAGTAGGTTCCCTTGTGGCCAGCCCGAACTTCCCTCTTTTCGCATGCTTAGGAACTGCCAGAAAACCAGCAATCTAGTGAACCAAGTGAGGCTCAGCTGATCATTAACATGAATGAATTGGCAGTAGTCACAAGGCTTTCCACGAAGTTTGGGTTGATGCTAAAATGGTCAAGCAAGACACTGTAATGATAAAATATTGTGAGTCTTCATGTCAGCAGTAAACGAGAAGTAGACAGTGTATTTGCGACAACATAAAAATTTTTAGCGATTGAAGGAATTTCCTTAATTAAAATGAGCTACGCAAAGAAGTTAACTGGCCAGAATAGGCATGGTTTCGGAGCTGGTGAACATCTCCAAAGATATCACTCGACAGTAAGACAAATGATAAACTTTTCAGAATTGCAAATTGTCAAAGTTACACTCATTCACCATAGTAGAAAAGCCGATTGCATATAATATCGCATTCTTAGTGGATTGGTTAAATTCTTGGTCAACAATGGACGATCCAAAATGACAAGAATTGCACTTATGAACGTCGATAGCTGCATATGACATAGGCATTGAATCAGCCACACATAACTTTAAGGTAATTTTATATGAGGTCTTCAAAGTTAGGCGTACTACTACAGGAGAGGTGTAGTTAGTCGCAAAATGTTATTCTCCCTCGTCGTTTCGCAAGAGCTATCACAAGGACGCTTAATGGGTGCTTAATCCATTAAACGTTAGCACGGAATATGAACTTTGCTTAAACAAGTCTGGAGATAAAGCAGACGAAAGTTAGTCCTGCGCTCCTCACCATAAAAGATCTGACTAAAAGAAGCATTTTCCTTATTCTACCTTAGTTTAGCAGATGCCTTTATAATATCTATGTCGAATATTTCAGCAGTATAGATTTGTCATTTAGGACTACACAGCACCATCCAAATTACGTGAACATTGATTGATATTTAGAAAACAGAAAGATTGAGCGAAGAAATATTTACTTTTCAATTAGATCCTCATCTCTGGCTCTACTCTAATAATAATAATAATGTATATTCTCATATAAACATATAAATTTACATGAAAATGCATGCCATTTTTACAGGCACGATCAAGTATGATATAATATCAAATCGTAGATTGTCTACAAGTTAATAATGTTTCAACAGTTAAATATTTGATATATATATAAATACACATTGTCTGAACTAGGCTGTATAGTTATTGAATTGTACAATTGTCCTCCAGGTTGAGCGGGAAAATCGACTTCGTTTCGTTTTCATCCCGTGGTTGTCGGCATACGATAACCAACCAATATTGAGGTAAGTACAACGTTTACAACGGATTGAAAGCTGTTTTTAGAAAAGTAAAAGTGCTAAGGTGAATCAATAAAGTGTAATGAAATGGGTAAGTGCAAGTATCACTAATAAATGCATTAATAGAGGAAACTCCCTAGGCTGACAACGTTCATTTGCAATGTATAATGCTACGCGTATATCTCGTACTATCATGATGTCCACTTTTGGTTTTAATACATTTTTTCCTTATGTCTGTGTTTTTATTTTATGCCTTTTTGTGCATTTGGTGCACAACCGTACCTCACAGAGAATAGGAATAGAATAAGTCGAATCAAATTCATAAAGAGCTATAAAATGTTAGGTTTAATGGGATACAATGAGGATTAAGTAAAGACGTTATTAGAAAATGAATGAGATAAGACATTGTGAAGTGGTATTTAAAGATCCGACAATGGACAGCAAGTTGATTTATAAGATGCCCCATAAATCTGTGCAGATCCCACATGGTCGCATCTCAACAATAGGCTGAGCGAATGGTATATATTTAAAGGTAGAAGCATGATCTGTCAAGGCGTTCATTATTATCTTTTTCAAGATAAAGATCTAAGCCCTCATAAAAATCAGAAATATCTCGAGCCTTTAATTTGTATATTGCTGTTCCTGCAGAATGGGGCGATTCACCTTAGTGACCCCCACCATATCTACTGATCAGCTAACGCCACCCTCCCTCCTTTTTTGATGTTAAGCTCTGAGAATATGATTATTATGGCTACCGCAAATATACTGCTTGGTACCAGACATGTTCGTACCCCATATTCCATCTCCCTAGCTTTCTTAATGAGTGCTTCCAATAGGTCTCCACATACATCTTTATGAACATTATATATGTATGCATGCGTCCTAATGAACAGATTACTTTACAAGAAGTTAAAACCTTAAAGAATAAAAAGAATAGGTTTTGTGAATAGTGAAGCAAGATTCAGCAGAACAATATAGTTAGGGATCAATGTAGGTAGTATGAACTGAAGGTAAGGTCGGTTGGCAGGACTTAGTGTACTAAATTATCATGACAGTCTTGTATATAGTAGACATCTGACATTGCAAAGTAACGTGTCTAAACATATTATAAAAGATATTAACAGAAATACTACATAGCTTTAACATTATGAATTTTAGAAAATTATATGAGAATGGGTAACTGTTGACTGAAGATAATCAATTCAACTCAAAAATAGTGCAGTGTATTATGCTAATAATATAAGTATATTCGTAAAATATTAAAAGATATGGTTGCTAATGTAATGGTTTTCGGAAATAATTATACTGACGAACTTATTGAAGATTACAGTGAAGAGGAAACCAGTGAGTTAGTTAAATGGCTACTGTGCAGTTAGTAGTTAAAACGTCTTTTTTAAAAAGTAAAGGGTAGAAGAGTTTTGAGCACCGGAGCAAATTAAGTCATATTCTACTGAGTAGAGTGTAGTGAGTAGTGGTACGATTAGGGATAAGGGTAGGTTGAATGAACTTGGGGAAAATGGTTGGTTGGTTGAGTTTGTTATTGCTAGGTATTCCTGGCCACTTTTCATATGGCATGCTTTAGACATTACAAAGTACCAGTTTGCTTATATTATGGGAGAACTATCACAACTAATTTGGGATTATACATCCAGGAGAGTCTAATGAGTTTATAAACCCGATTGAAGAAATATCGATAGGATCTCTAGTAAGCTGAATAACCGGACCTTAGGTAAAGGCATGTGGGAGAGATTAGGTTGGTTTTATCACGTTATAGATGAGGTACGGTTGCCGGGGCAAATGAGTTTCCTCAAATTGGGGGTATTGCACTGGGGTCTGTAGTACTAAAGCTAGTTGAGCGGCCCATATGGATAAAGTATGGATAAGTAGACCGAAGCTCTTTTGTTGATAGGAACTCGTTAAGTAGACGCTGGAATTCAGTAGGAGATCGGCAACTACGTACAGTAAGTGGAAGTTCGTTCCATAATGCACTGTACTGTATTTTAAAGAAACGTGATCGCAGTTTTGTCCGGAACCGGCTTATGGATAGAGTATTTTCATGATTCCTAAGAGTATATATGGGTAAATTATTGAAAGCTATTGGATTACTGCTTTTGGTGTAGCCGTGTAAAAGGCGAAAGAGGAATGTAAGGTTGAGTTTCAGGCGCCTTAACCAAAGTGGCTGAAGTCCATACATTTTGCACCTATCAGCGTAAGTCAGTCCTTCATGTTTGTATAATAGGCGTCGAGTAAAACTTCGCTGAATATTTTCAATACGAACCCTGTCATACCCATGCATGAAACCGAAGACAATTGTGCAGTATTCAAGTACTGGACGAACCATGACTTTGTATAAAAGGACTTTAGCCTCATTTGTGTACATTTTTCGATGTAACAAGCCTGTGAGTCTTCGGCATTTAGAAACAAGTGCTTTTGCGTACTGACTGAATGTTAAGTTTTGTGAGTAGGTAACTCCCAGGTCTTTTATGGAACTGAGGGTTTGGAGAAAAGAGTTACCTAGGTGTAACCTGAAATTCGGATGGGAGTTATTGAAATATAGGACACCACATTTATCAGAATTGAATGGCAGTTGCCAGTCATTGCTCCAGTTATGTAACCTATCCAGATCATCTTGAATATGTGTGAATCCTTCGTTTAGTGTAGAATGGGGGAAGCTGTATACAATCTTTAAGTCGTCAGCAAAGAGGTATGGGGTACCATGCTTGATTACGCTGCAGATGTCGTTAATGTAGATTACGAAAAGCAGTGGACCTAGTACACTACCCTGAATCACTCCACTTCTTATAGGTCTGGGTGACGAGTAATTATTTGCAAATTTCACAACTTGGGAACGATCTTCCAAGAAAGAAATGAGCCAGGATAACAAGGGGTCTTGGAACCCGTACGACTTTAGCTTAAGGATTAGTCTCTTGTGTGGGACTTTATCAAAGGCTTTTTTGAAGTCAAAGAAGAGAGTTGTGACATACAAACCATGATCACGCTTAGCGGTAACATCATCAAAGTAGTCAAGTAGGCAGGTGGAGCATGATCGATTTTTCAAGAAGCCGTGTTGTGCTGGAGTAAACACTTTGTGAAGGTGGAGGTATGAAGCAATATCTTGCCCTATAACCTTTTCCATAACCCTGGAAACTACTGACGTGATATTAATCGGTCGGTAGTTTTCGATGTTAGAAGTTGGTCCTTGTTTGTGCCTAGGGGTTATAAACGACAGTTTCCAGCATTCTGGGTAACTGCCATTATTTAAGGACAGAATGAAAAACTTTAGTAGGATAATGGGTATATCCTCACCACCTCTTTTCAACAAGATAGATGGAATTCCATCGGGCCCAGCGTTATATGATGTCCGGAGGGATGCTATAGCGGAGGAAATCTTTTGTTGGGTGAATGTTATATTACCCAAAAAGTGATTTGGTATTGTCGGAACTTCAAGACTATCTACTGTTTCTTCGATAGTATAGTAGCTAGAAAAGTGGGAGCTGAATAACTCACATATCTCCTGCGGGTCTTCGTGTAGTTTTTCTCCATCTAGTAATAAGTTAGGGATACTTATTCTGTTGTTGTTGATTCGTGACTTAATTAGTTTAACTAATGCCTCTGTATTATCAGGTCGTGAGTGGAGGATGCGTTCTAGTTTGATGGACTCAGATAACTGATTAGATTTGTATGAATCATAAGTTTGCTTGAGTGTAATGAGTGATGAAAAGTCATTATATCTGTAGAATTGCCTAGCATGCTTACGCAGTCGGTTTCGAATCTTTACGGGGATGAAGTCGGGCTGTTTAGGCCTCGTTTTCACAAGTCTTACTGGAGCGATGAAGTCATGTGCAAATCCTAGGTTCTCATAGAGTAATTTGTTTGTCTCTATAGCCGAGCTGCACGTAAAGTATGGCTCCCAGTCTAGGGTGCGTATGTATGGTTTCAGTTCATCCCACTGAGCATGTCTGTAACCCCTGAGTAATACTTTGTTGGCGTTTATTGTCGAACTCATGCTAGTGCAAATATTAAATGTACCGAATACTACTCTGTGGTCGCTGCCAGGAAACTCTTTACCTACTCGAAGGGTAGTGGGGATGATACCATTAGTGAAAACTAGATCTAAAATCTTAGATAGCCTGGTAGGATACTGTACGTGTTGTTGCCATTCTTTTGTTTCTATTATGTTGATAAATTCATTGTACCGTTTTGGTGAGGAAAGTGGTTGCCAGACTACATCGGGCATATTAAAGTCCCCACATATAATTTTAGCCGTGTGAGGTAGTGAAGTGGCGTAAGCGAACGTGCTAGCAAGCTTCATATTACCTTCAACGGTTGAGCACGGGGGGTGATAGATGCAACCTATAAGATAGGAACTGGAGTGAGACAGTCTTAGAATAGCCCACACTGAATCGTTATCTGTGATGAGCTCTGGGTAGAAGCACTGTGTGGCCTTAATATCAGACCTGATATACATAGCACATCCTCCTCCTCTACCATAGTTTCTGTCGCCTCTGAATACATAATAGTTATCAATAGAAATATCTTTATCGCAAATCTGAGGAGTGCACCATGTCTCAGTAATCATTATGAGAGACGGATTGCAAATTAGGGATAATGTCGTGAAGTCGAACATTTTGTTGAGTAAGGAGCGAGCATTGATAAGACAGAATGAGAGAGAGTTAGGGGTGACGGTGAAATCGCATATATCTTTAAAAATATTCTCTCCAAGGTTTATGGCGTCTAGAACAGATTGTTTGATGGGTGCTAACTCAGATGGTGGCCACTTACTAGCAGTGCTGGAAAAGTGCCCTACACCAGTATCAGCACAGAGAGATGTGCCATCGTTTGTTACCCCGGCGGGTGTGAGGTGTTCATAATACCGTGCCTCCAATGCATCGCCCTCCCATCCGGTGATAAGTGGCTTGACAGTATGTGTGCTATTTGCGTCAATATTGAGGCTGAAATTTCGTGTTGGCTGAGAAAATTTAGATTGGATGGGGGGGAGGTAGGTATTCCTTGTGGATAGTATGCTGGGGTAGAGTTACGTGTATCGCAGTTATGACTAATATTTTGTGTGTTTAAGTTATTTTCGTAAATATTAGTCCATTGACGGTCTTGGGTGGTCTGTATGCGATGGTTTTCGGGGATGTGGTGAGTCAAAAGGCCACCTTTAGGAAACATGCCTAGCGCACTTGTTCCTTGTTGTAGAGGTCCCTGGATCAAACTTTTGTCTATAGTAGCCATAGATTGGAAAGTTGTGTCGGGGTAGGTGTATGCCTGCCCGTCGGGCTTCGACTTATTTTTAGGGTGCCCAGACATATAGCGTCTGTTGTGTCTATCGGACGAAGACTTGTTTGATGTTGGATGAATCGGCGGGTTACCTCTCTTTTCATTGACGTTAGATTTATGGCGGTATGAGGGCTTATTCTGCTTCCCTGGTTTAGTGGTATGATTGGGGTCGCTTAAGTTAATGTTATCTGGTTCGCTGCTGAGAAACCTATCAGTGATGTGTTTGAGTACAGGTATTCTGGATGGCAGGGTTATTTTACTTCGTTTTGTATGCTCACTAATCTGAGTGCTGCTCGGGGAGGATATGCTTAATGCTACATGCTCGAGCTTAGCCTTTTGCTTAACGTTGGTAGTGGTGTGTGAGAGCAGGCTGCTAGCCGATTGGTTGACACTAAGCTACGTTAATATGGGCCGTGAGAAAATATGAACAAGGCTGAGTCAACAACCAATCACAGCAAAGTTAACGTGACAAAATATGATTCGCAGATAGAGAACTCTATTTGTCAAGGAATCCCGAAACAACCAATCAGAAGCCTGCGTTTGCCTGCCTAACTTCTGATAAACAACCAATCAGATGACTGCGCTTGTCTATAATAATGTATGTGAAATATGTATAAATACGTGTTGATTTTCATAATAAAAGGATCTGTTGCCTGGCCCTTGTCTTCTGTTGATACAGTGGTATTAGCGGCTGATGGTGATGTGGCTAGCGAGCATAACTCTGAAGATGCATCTAAGTCTATGACCGTAGTTGCTTCATCGTTGAGTTTACTAGGTAAATTTTCATTATTTAAGAGTATTTCATGTATGTCTGTACCATTAGGTTTACTCAAGTTTAAGGCGACAGAGTCTTCTATAAGACATTCTGCTGTTACGTAAGTTTTTGCGACACTTGGTACACTTGCGCGGCTACGTCTTTGACAGGGCGTTAGGTCATGGGCAAGTTTAATATTACCATAAGGTGTGGATGAACTAATTAACTTATTTGACGACTGAAATTTCCTAGCATCATTAGGACTACTGAATTTAAACAGCACAGGGCAAGTATACTTCCCTGATTTTTTCCTGAGTCTGATTAGGTGGCAATTCGCTGATGGCATGCCACACGCTTGGAGACATGTCACTTTGATTTTGTCCAGAGGCGTCCGATCAGGCAGATTGTAAGCGAGAACGTTGTACGAGGACATGATTCGTTTAGTAACTTCACTGGCTATAAAGTCTAGCATACGCTCAGATTTCAGCAGACTTTCCGGATTAGCATCATGAGTTGGGTTACAAAGAAGCAGTGGTGGCTTAATGGTGTTTCTATTCTCATTTAATTCCTTCACAGAGTTTCCTAGAGATATAAGGTCCAACTTATTTTGTTCAGCAGTTGCATATACCTCTGACAACAAGTCGGGAACAATGACTTCGGGGACATTGTTGAGGCTACGCGGAACGCACAGTGATGTACGTATCTTCTTAGCTGAGTGACCCAAACTATTCTTACGTATGGAAAGTACTCGTTTATTACGTTGTGCCATTGCTGAAAACTAATCAATATGGTTTAAAGTTAAAGCCGAGTTAAATCGAAAACGGGTATATGGATAAATAGTATATCGAGTGGATATACAGATTAAGTACTACTATGGATACCGTATGGAATTTTATTGCTTATAAATAAACAATAAATTTACAAAGTACTAAAAAGTAAAATACAGAGTATATAGAAACCAATTATCTTGTAAATTGATCCTGGTATGTAAACCACAAAATGATGAACTTCTCTACAGTTTTGTTTTCTGTGACGTTGTTCTAAAGTTACAATAAGGAGGATGAGCCCTGCGAAAGAGTGGATCCAAACTTGATAACTGGCGGTGATATTTCTGCAGAATTGGAAGCTAGAGTAGCAGCCAATATAAGTTATAGTTGAGCAGTGGTATAATATCCACTACAATATTCCAGAAATCGACAAAAATATATCCACGTTATGGGGAGAGATTGTAACGTCCGATCAGAATCGCGCGCGCGCGAAATCTCATATAAATCTTAGAAGAACAGGTTTCCCAGAGACTTCTTGTCTGTCGAACGTATTCCTGTCTTCTCACTCCCCATTTCTAGTCCTCGACAGTTCGCAATACCGAAGGTGATTTCTGCTTCTGTCACAGGTTGATATCATTGACACCTCTGTGCTTTTTATTGGTGGTACTTCTAATTGAATCGTTTCAGGTGATCAACCCACCGTTTTCGTCATTTCCTTTCGAATTACTTAACCATCTCTCATTGGTTTCATCCACGTTGGTCTCTTTCTGGATAGATACCTAGTCAAGGAACTTATCTAGAAGTTCCTATTGTTACGAAGATACTCTGCACCTATGAAAACTAATTAATTTTCTCGATTTCAACTCCAAAACACTAGTATTGTAAGAAGGAAGTTATATTGTTTGGCAATTAAAGCGGAGAACAGTAAAAGTTTTTATTCGTTTTTGTTTGTCATCGTCGAACTTGTACACGGTCGAACCATTCGCGCCTTCGAGTTGCCCAACAATGGCTACCAGTTCCAAAAAAGTTTGATGTTCACCTCCACTGATATATGTGGTTATCTGAAATAACGTCGTGAAGTCCTTTTTGCTTGTGGCCTGTTTTGCTTGAGTCACAAGTATGTTTTGGAATTGATTTTGTCCTTCCTAGCACTCTTCTTCATTTAATTTTTCGGTGTGGTCTACGCTGAATTCAGTTTCACTTTCTATTGTCAGTCACAGCATTGGTTAGTCTGTTTCACCAACCCCGCTCTCTAACGACAGTGTCTACTTATCTGTACACAGCAATTTCTTCTGTTTTCTCCTCTTTCTTCCTAGAACGTCTGGCATTGTTGGTGAACACTGAATAGTTTGTTTATCTGAACTCGTCTCCATTGGCTGGAGACGTTTGTTTACAGACGTCGGCACTGACTGACCATTTCGAATTGGTTTCGTTATCGCTTGAAGAATAAACAATCGTGTTTCAAACCGTTTTCTGTTGTATTGCGACGATAACAGTGCATACTATCCTGTGTATGTGTATTCTCAAACAAAAGATAAGTCAAAGATCTGTGCGATACGGATATTTAACGTATGTACATATTTTACAGAGCATCACCTTAAGAGTTTTCCAGTATTCGTCCACACACGCTTCCCCAGTGTAAATGATTTTAATCTGATGACTGAATTAAGAATGTCAGCTGTGCTGTAATACAGAAGTTTATGAGAGTTGAACATAAAATGTTCCTTGAATGTCTCTGTCAATGTCCAGGTGTAACTACGATAGACTTCACATTGGCATTGGAAAACTTTCAGGAACTATGCTCAATAAAGAGAATAAGTAACCAGAACACAAATAAGTGGATCAAGAGCCCTTTATGCTTGCACAAATACAGACCAAAAAACAGGTTATTGTACACAGAGTCTAAGAATAAATGGCATAACAATAAATCACAATAATACTTCTGACAGTTTATCTCCGTCTTCCAACGAACAGC
Organism: Trichobilharzia regenti; assembly: GCA_944472135.2. Taxonomy (NCBI): domain Eukaryota; kingdom Metazoa; phylum Platyhelminthes; class Trematoda; order Strigeidida; family Schistosomatidae; genus Trichobilharzia; species Trichobilharzia regenti. Next base: position 129,181,245 of record OX235262.1, on the reverse strand, counting down.
GAACGATGAAACAATGACTGCAGTATTGATGACTCCCGCGAAAAATATGGAGGAGTTGGGTTTGAGCAAACAACCATGAATTGATCGTTCAATCTTCTACTACATTGTCAGACTCTTTACTTGATATTGGAGATATCTTTCCTTACTTTATTTTTCGACCACACATCTGCGCACCTGCTACTCATTACATCCAGGTGAATGCGCTTCCACTTTCTTGAGACTGCAAAGAACTCTTTTTGAAACTGATTTACCATCAAAAATATTATTACGGCAAGGCGAAACTAGCACAGCCATAACATCAGTGACCTTGGAAAACTAATCCAGATACAAGCAAGTCTCATTATCGTTAAAATATGCCCTAAACATACACTGCAGGCGTGATATTACACCACATAGTTGCAGCTAACGTGTAGTAGCTATTACACAGATGACCTGAAGAGAGACCATACCATTCGCGATATGTCCATGCGTCAAAGTGACTTCAGGTCACAGTACTTTGAGATCCATTTATGTTTCTAACAATATACTCCAAAAAATCTTAACTTCAACCATAATCGCAACTCTCGATTCTAAATTTAACCCTGATTTTAACCAAACTCCTATAGACTAATCTTTAAACGTAAAGTCATAGCCCTTCAGAACAGCACAGATTTGTAGAAAAAGAACCTGGTATATAAGTAGAATACTGTATTTAAACTTTGCATATTTAAAGTGGCAGGCATGATATTGTTTGGAATGACATTTCATAGCATTCCCTGTCTAGTCGGTCCTTGAAGGTCAACTTCTGAGGGACTTTGACTTTGTCTGTGATCATTCAACTTCGCATTTATTTAAATGAACAACCGACGACTAGTAAAATTGTGAGTGGCTAGCGGTGTTTTCAAACATATTATTCTTAAATCACATCCGAAGGCAAGTGAAGTGGGTAATCTAGTAACCTGAGCTGTCTCCAGAGCAGCGTACAGTGCATGAACATCCCATGTCCTCATCCTTATTTTTGCTCTCCAGTAAAGAAGTCATATTGGATGACTGGCTCCCGTAAGGCTCTCTTCAGACCGCATCGTTTCGCCTCTCCAGTTCCAGAGTTTGTTTTTTACAATTTTCCTATGGTTTCTGTAACGATTGGATTAATATTCCAGAGTAGGTTCCCTTGTGGCCAGCCCGAACTTCCCTCTTTTCGCATGCTTAGGAACTGCCAGAAAACCAGCAATCTAGTGAACCAAGTGAGGCTCAGCTGATCATTAACATGAATGAATTGGCAGTAGTCACAAGGCTTTCCACGAAGTTTGGGTTGATGCTAAAATGGTCAAGCAAGACACTGTAATGATAAAATATTGTGAGTCTTCATGTCAGCAGTAAACGAGAAGTAGACAGTGTATTTGCGACAACATAAAAATTTTTAGCGATTGAAGGAATTTCCTTAATTAAAATGAGCTACGCAAAGAAGTTAACTGGCCAGAATAGGCATGGTTTCGGAGCTGGTGAACATCTCCAAAGATATCACTCGACAGTAAGACAAATGATAAACTTTTCAGAATTGCAAATTGTCAAAGTTACACTCATTCACCATAGTAGAAAAGCCGATTGCATATAATATCGCATTCTTAGTGGATTGGTTAAATTCTTGGTCAACAATGGACGATCCAAAATGACAAGAATTGCACTTATGAACGTCGATAGCTGCATATGACATAGGCATTGAATCAGCCACACATAACTTTAAGGTAATTTTATATGAGGTCTTCAAAGTTAGGCGTACTACTACAGGAGAGGTGTAGTTAGTCGCAAAATGTTATTCTCCCTCGTCGTTTCGCAAGAGCTATCACAAGGACGCTTAATGGGTGCTTAATCCATTAAACGTTAGCACGGAATATGAACTTTGCTTAAACAAGTCTGGAGATAAAGCAGACGAAAGTTAGTCCTGCGCTCCTCACCATAAAAGATCTGACTAAAAGAAGCATTTTCCTTATTCTACCTTAGTTTAGCAGATGCCTTTATAATATCTATGTCGAATATTTCAGCAGTATAGATTTGTCATTTAGGACTACACAGCACCATCCAAATTACGTGAACATTGATTGATATTTAGAAAACAGAAAGATTGAGCGAAGAAATATTTACTTTTCAATTAGATCCTCATCTCTGGCTCTACTCTAATATATATAGCCTTTTAATTGCAGTACAACAGTTTGCCAATCAAGTGGTGATAAGTTTGTTACCAATAATTAAAGTGTCAATGGGTTAATAGTTAACGAAGAAAATCAATACAGATTTAAAAGGTGGAAATGCATAGAATAAATTAATTTTACCAGAATAACACGTAAATTTAATTTAAGTGGTCAAAATAAATAATTTAGACTAATATAATTTTATAGGTTTAGGGGGAGGGGGTGACGCAGTCCTGTTTATCCATTCTTGTGACGACGGCCGCTTTAGGGAAAGTGGCTGTACAAATTTTTTCTGTACACATAGGCTTGGCTTCTTCAGATGAATGCCAATCGCCTCAGCCGTCTGTAGAAGACGAACTCGCAAAGCAAAATTAAGTTAGAATGCGATAAATAATTTGAAATGCTGTATTAACATCAATCTTATGCTCAGTATAAACGAGGTGGGCTAAACTAGAGCTACGAATAGATCTTTTTTGTCTCTTACTTAACCACGTTGGATGATGTTCGGAAATACAACGATGATATGATTATGAACAATAAATTTTGTTAGAAACGTCATCCAGTAAATAATAGGCGGCACTAATACCTAAAATATGTTGTTTAAATTTGTCCCCATGTATACACAGTCATGTCCCACCTTGATAGCCTTATCAAATTTTTTTTTCAGACAAATTTAGGAGACTAGGTGGAAAGCTAACTGTTAACGTAGTGTACACTAAAGTCATTTATGACAAATGAAGCAATTGTTTTCTCTATAGTGACTTCGAAGGTTCTCCGATCAGGTTATTTGTAATGGCCACTATAATTTAATTTCTCTTCATTTTCTAACATTCACTGTGACATTCAACTCATGTTAGCTGAGTATTGGTTGGCGGAAAATTGACTGCAACGTTACTATGAGTGAAATCGCTCAATTGAATGCGTTGCTTAAAATCACGGCAGCTAAAGTTGATATTGAGAATGACTTCCTCGTTCACTACATAAATAAAATCTTAAAAATAATCATCTCATCAGATCTGAACAAACGTAAGTAGCAGGCTAAGTGGGCTGCAACTCATATGGGTCATATGACCAAGCTTGCGAAAATGCTGAAGTAAAGCTCGCAGATTTTGAACTTATGCTTTTTTTACACAGTGGTTAAGCTTTGAAATAGCTTGATTTTCTTCATAAATCAGGGTTGATGATGCTTTTCAGCTTGATTGGTACTTTTTAGTACTCGGTGCTTCTCTCAGTACCGTCAATAGTTGAGAGTTTATTGGGTTTGCTTTAAAATAAACTCAGGATACGTTATTTCAGCTGTGTCATCACTGACCAGGTTTTTCTTAGTGTGGTTCTTTCGAGGCACACAAAATATTCATTTATCTTTGGACGGTACTATCAACGCGTTGTTCAGAAATAGTTTAGGATTACTGTATGCCTATGTAATAATAATATTCAGAATGTTTTCAATCTGTGTTTATTCTGGTCTGTGACAGTTTGGAACCTTTGTATTTCAAGTTGAATTACATCAACGTATTAGCAGCTCAATAAACAGCTATAAATGATGGAAGTTTTACGTTAGCATTACTGACTTTTAGTCTCGGCATTCTCTTTCGGTAAATGGGGACCATTTTTGTTTGGTATAACAGTGCTGTGCAGAGAAGCTTTGTAGAGTAATTCAGACAATATTATTCAAAAGAAAATCCGTGTAAACTCTGCTCGCATTCGAGTTCCAGGTACTGTCTGCTAGTGATCCGTAATTCTTTTCATTTGTGTTTGCATCATTTCTGTTGTAATCACCCCGTTATATCTAACGCGATTGAGATGCGTACAGACATCTAACTGCTTGATGTATAATGAAAGATATTGTGGCGAATTTTAGTCAAGGTATTCCTCATTAAGGCTGTTTCATTTATTTGATAAGTCAAATGGTAAGTAGTGTTTCTAAATTTCTGTTATTCATACTGTTGTTGTGTGAATGACTTGATGTGATTATGAGCAATAGTTTGTGCTCAAAAAGTCATCAGTTGATATTACTGTACAACATATTATCTATAATACAGTTATATTCTACCACAGTCCCCATCTTTTATATCAACATTCATACTGTCCACAGAATTGTTAGAATATGTGTGATACTGTCCTGCAGGGAAGGTAGTTGAACAAATAAAAGGCGAACTAGAAGAAAAGAATGTATTTCTGTGGGCGATTTCTCACTAGGTGACGTAATTACAGCGTATGTTTTCTAGTTGGATATGTTTGTGAGCTCGTGATTTAGTACGATCAGAAAGCAGATGGTTGTGTGTTTAATGTATCTCGGTGTATCATACCACTAGACAGGACCCGATATGTCACACAACTGTCTCGAAGTGGTATAGAATGTGGCTCCGTTAAAGCGAAAAGAGAAGATGTAGTTCCCTTTCAACTGCTTCTGAACTTAATATAAAGTTACGAACACCCCCCTTTGAACGTACTTGTAAAGTAAGCTTACCTGTTTCTTGTAGGCCTACCGTCTCTGGGCGTAAAAACGTTACCAATTGTGCGCTAATTATGTTCTTGGAGTGTTTGTACTGGTGTTTGTCTGATTTTTACTTTTCTCGGTGCCTAAAAATATTCTTTATATGGCATCATAGGGCCCTACCTAGTGCCAAAATATGCAATAGAATTTGTTTTTCTCGACCACCTCAGTCTTAACGTGCAGTCTCTCTCCAAAGTGGACACATTCTTGTTTTTTCCACTTACTGTCCCATCTATCTCTGATATATGCTCTTATCTTCAGCTGTTACGGAGGAGTTGACACTATCTATCAAATGCTTAACCAACATATGCTCAACATCTCAAGGAATACGTCTTTTGACTGAAGTGCTGTCCGATGAAAAAAGCCGTGAAGAGTTTACTAACGTTCTCTCACTCATTGCTTTGAACAGTTCCAAAAATGGTTCCGATTTAGGATCCTTGGCTGTTAATTTGATTTCAAACATGACTCGGGATCCGGTGTGGTTGAATTATTTTAACAAACATTTTGATAACCAGCATATTATTTCGATTATGGAGTCAGATTTTACCGTCCAGCGATTCCTTCCGGTGAGTACGTTTTGCTGTACCTATTTATTGATTCCAGATCATTTTGAATCTAACCACCGAAGAATCATCACGTCGTGACATATCTTCAACATTACTACCACGGCTTATTGATTTATTTCCTCAGTTGACGTCCGTTCCAGATAAAGTTCTTATATCTGGCATCATAAAAAACTGTTCATTTGATGATGGTAATTTGCAATATTTTCACTATCACACTTTTATTCAGATCTCCATTGTAAACTGCTTGATAAAAGTGTAGCTTTTCTTGATAAATGGTTAATTCCCTTGTGCGGTCCAGAGGATTGTATTGACAAAGAAGATCTTTCTGTGTTGCCTAAGTCTGTACAGACTGTTTCTGGCAACCCTAATATTCCCCGTTTGTTTTCTGCTGACCTATGCCTCACTATTTGCCAAACGTTCTTACAAGTAAGTTCATATCAACGTGCTACTAAATTTTCCTGTAGTTTTGTTCCACTAGTCACGGACGTACAATTCTCCGATCTAATGGTGTTTATTTTATTTTACGTGAGTTACACAAATATGTCTCAACGGTTGAAGGGCAGATATCATCTTCTGAGAGTGGGGAGAAAAATTTAATTAAAGAATTGCTATTTTATATCGAACAAGTGGTAGATCAACTTATCTGTGAAGAAAATGAGCGTGATCAAAATTACACTGAATCCAGTCTCAGAGAAATATCTGTCGATACAATAACAAGCGAGAAGTTAGAACGAGCAAAACAAGACTATTTAGAATGTAAATAACATTGTATTTATAAAGTGAAATTCATATTTTCATATCTGTGTGCTCAGATTTTTCTCTTTTTATCTTTCAAGACGGTGGGTTCTGACTTGCAGTCACTAGAAATATAGAACTGCTATATTCGTTTCTGATTATGATAGAACAAGTCTTGATTGCATTTACCTACAATAGTTAAATTGAGAGGCTTCATAAAATTAACCTGCCTGTTTTTCTAAACATTTGTTTGATAATGCCACACAGTGCTCAAAATGAAGAAGACAGATACAAGCTTTGATACAAAAATATGTAAGACTATATCGTTGTCCAATTATATAAGAGTAACATAACGTTATACTAACTCAAGAAGTTCTGTTAAAGAAAATGTGTTCTATTCGTTTAAGTAACCAGTTTCTAAGGCAAATTTGTACACCTCAAAGTTTCGTGTAGATAAGAAATGCAAACACGGTTCATTTTTATACTCAATCCGTCCATCTTCTTCGTGATGTCTTATTAAATCTGTAATGCTCATAAATGAGACTTCACTCGAACTATCAACTGCTTTTGTTCACTAAATTTTGGCTGCAAATTCTGGATAGTGGGATAAAAACTACTGTATCGTGAAATTCATCATTTTTTTTAAAATTCAAGTCAAAAACACTAACGAATTATCTGTGTTGAACAGTAGTGGCCTTATCATGTGAGCTCGATGGGTCGTCTTCATGTTTCCACATACTTATTTAAAGTAAACCAGTATTCATTATACATGAGGTATTACGGCTTTATAATTTATTACGGAGTCCTTCAATTATGACTTCTTTATAATCTCATGAACGATATAGGCACTGTGCGTCGGTGGCACAGTGGTTAGGACTCTCGCCGACCATGCACATGGTCCGGGGTTCGAGCCCACGCCGGCGCACACCTGATATCTATGGTCGGCCTGCAAAATTTGGGCTACCGATATCCATGCTGAAAATTCCATACTTGTACCAAAAATACAGTGTGGAATCAAGCTGTAAATCAAAAATTAAAATTAATTTTCATGAATTACAGGTGACTGGAATCAGACGATAAATAGATTTCTCTCCCTCTCTCACCTTGCGATAATGTATAATTTTCAAAAAGACAGAATTATATTTTGTACAAGAAAGCAGTTTAAAAAGATCAGATGAGAAACAATGAATGAATTAGTGATGAAATAAAAGAAGATATAGTAGACTTAAAACAGATTTATAGTCCGATAAGAATAAAATCCCATCTATTAAAATAAACGTTTGATTCCCTGAACCTTTTTTATGGTAGAGTATTACCGGGTTGAGGGTTTGTCTAACTTGACCAGAATGTGCCTCCAGACAGTACACTATAACCAAAGGACTCCCTACACTTGGGTAGACACGAAAGTCAGATTCAACTGCGACGTTTTTTCAGACTAGATATATGTTATATCACATTTACAAAACCTCAGATCAGGTTTCGGTTGTTTCATTGCAATGGCTTCAGCAAACCGAGGAAGACTTGGACTGTTTTATCTGTTAATTATTTTGAATACTCTCAATGTGTCCACTTATTCAAAATAATTAGCAGACAAAACATTCCAAGTCTTCTTCGGTTTGTTGGAGCCATTGCGACTAAACGATTAAAATCTGACCTATGTGTTTAAAAAGAATCTGCCTTGGGCTTCAATTACCTTGGTAACTTTTACCTTAGTAACTGTTCTTCTTCTAACTTCATTTTTTCCAAAACCCTACCCATTTTTGTGGCTTGACTTCCATATTAGAATTAATTTTAGGTCTTTTGAATTCTTCCCAGTGTATGACATAATCTTTTCATCTGGCTTCATACGCAATAAATTTTGATTTTCCTATCTTATGACTTTTAATCACCATATTTCATTATCTGTGATGAAGCAGTTATCACTGACTCATCACCACCCTAATGGGAAAAATGTTCACCTTTTACTTTAAATTTCGTTCTTATAATGTACATATTCTACCAACTTGAAATAACCTTATCACCCTTATGTTTTTGTTTCCATTATGACTATCTTACAACAAACCTTACTAGAGGACTGATTTGTGATGAAAAACAAAGTGTACGTTAAAATTGTATGATAACTGGTTTTATTAAATACCATAATTTGTACGCACTTGAAGAGGACCGACGAAATAGAATGGATCCATGTCTTCCTGTACCAATATTTTTTCTATCTCTGTTCGAATCTATAAAAAGGAATTCATGTATGAATTTTTAAGTTCTATGTTTTGTTTATTGTCACAAAACAATTAACCTTTCATGTAGACACTTTACAGGGGTGTAACGATTTTGTACATAACACTAGCTATTAAAACTTAAAGTCCAACGGAATAACTGTTGCTCGATTTCAATAAACTCCTACGACATAAGATTTTCAGAACTATTGGGACTTTGACGTGAAATCGTCTACTGCATGATTAGTATAACTATCTGGTGAATAGAGTTCACATCAGGGGAATTTTAGTTGTAACAATATCATAGAAATTTACAGTTGTACAATATACTGGACTAATATTATATAGTAGGATGTATATCAAATAACGAAAAAATCTCTAACAGGTTACTATCTTTCAAGACATATCTATATAATTGACATTTGAAATACAATACCGTTTATAGGAAATCTTAGGACAGATTCTGGGAAGATTGATTATTGGTCAGAAATGAAAACCAGTAAACTGTGGTATAGCAGAGATCGATAACTGAAGTGAAATTAGAACTTTGTTACTTATATTTATTATTTCAGAAATGTGGATATATATATATATATATATATATATATATATATGGTTTGCAGAAATAGGTCAAGCATATGCACATTCCCTGCCCATAATCTCGAATCATTGTACACCTGTATGGACATATCCATTTTTCGTGAGATACAACAAATATGACATAATTCTTTACACAATGATATCTGTAAGAATTATCATATTGCGAAATAAGAGTTCTTTCTTTCTGGTTTGAAATTCATACTTATCATTCCTATGTAAAAAATTTTTATTCCTCTATGTTGCCAGTGGAATATAGTGCTTCAAGCTACAGGCTTGAAGTTTCGATGGCAGCGGTGTTTGTTTTTACGTGATGGGGTTGCTAGCCTCATGCCCAACCTCCCCTCTTTACTAGTCTTATTACAAGCTTAGTGAGGCAAAGGAGTGCGTCGGCCGGGGATCGAACCCTAGACCACCTGAGTGGTCGGCAAGCATTCTACCGCTGTGCCACCGACGCATCATGTAAATAGATATCACAAATCAGTACTGTTTCTGACATAGAAAACTACGTTGTAGGAACTTGTTCTCTAATAACTTGATATTCCTAGTGGTCCATGGTTAGTCAGTACGCATCAATCGTCTTGATCTATCAAACGATCCGTCGAAAGTGTATATCAGTCAAGCACCTATTGAATGTTTTCGTTTCTAAACTTATCCTACCATTAGCTCACATACACACAACCATAATGATGTCACGCTGCATAAATTACCGGTACTATGACGTTTAGGACAATTAATCAATAATCATAGGAGCGTATTTAAGAACAAAAATTCTCGTAATACATACATTTGCCAACGCCACAAAATAAAATGCTTAAACAGACCGGCTAGCTTTTTTACTTTGTCCTATAATTTGCACTGATAACACATGCTATCACAAGTGTTAATGAATTCACACAATTATCTTAAAAAAGTTTTTTTTAGTTCAAGATAGACATTCACTATAATAAGACAGAAAATTTATTCTGCAAATGTACAATATGCTTTCAAAATTATGAACAGCTTTGCATCTTAAATAGCGTATCAAATAATAAACAAAAAAACAAAATGAAATGCAAGCAACAAACAAAACTGATGTCAAGAAATACTTTACTTCCACATTAAAACAACTAAATTATCAATAAAGTTAGTTGAACGGAGTGTATCACACATTGCTAGTATTATATGCTAATTAAGTTTACCGTAGTAATACATTCATATATATATATATATCAACCTTGAAGGAGGAAAAATGCAATACATATGTAAAACGGGAAATCAATATCATATTATAATTAAAGCTTGGCTCCATTTAGATTGCCAGGTAGTTTAATTTTATACTGACATAAAATTTGCTCCAATTGTTGATTATTTCCCGAGAAAAATGCGGATGTTGCATTATGCAACAACACTAACTGATGCTGCATGACACGTAACTAGAGATTAAAAAAAGTATATAAAGTAATTATTATTATTACTAATAATAAAACCTCAATCAATAGGCACTTAAATTCAAATTTGCCACGCAAAAGAATAATTTGCTATACGTCATACTTTCGAAAAATACATTTAAATCGTAAAAATAGGTTATACATTCATTTCTGTGTAGTAATTTTATTTTTATTTCAAAAAGACATCAGCATAAGCCACTTTTATGAAAAAACTTACCTAGTTGTGGGGCACATTACGTACTCAATCATTCATAAATAAAACAGTTTCTCAATATGTAACTTTTTCGTTACAAAATTTTGTGTGACATGCTTTAACCCAACTGAAATAGCATTCAGTCATTATTTCTCCTGCTAGTTTGTCTTCACGACTGTTTATTACTAATGCAACAGTATCACTCGTTTTTATTTATCATAATAAGAACGTATTTGAAGTCAATGTCAGTAAACATGAATTAACATGAAAAATCAATAAAAGAAAACTGCAGATAGTAAGTATAGAAGTAACACACACAAACGTATGCTCTATATGCTCTGGTGACTTTTGAGTGGCCAGCGTTTGTTTTTCTCTTCTATCCAAATGTATGTATACCCATTAGTCTCGATGAGACCAGTAAAACTGAGTGTATGTAGTTCAACCTGTTTTATACATCTTATGGTTTTATAAATTTTAGAAAACCAAATAAGAAAACGTTGAAAAATTGACGTGGAACATAAGAAATTTACAAAAGCCAACTAAATACACAGTAAGATTATTGGCACGCCCTACCAATTTATCATTCAATAATAGAACTGATGTAACAGTGTTATTAGGGTATTTTCCAATCAATTCATTGAGTGTTATTTATTTAGCGTGTTGCATACTCTTCAGTAACCAAAAGAGGATGAAAACCAACTTCATTTTCTTTGTTTATTCTGTTAATCTAGGAATTCTATATATAGAAATGTCAACTTTTGCAACTCAAAGGCGTTACTGATCTGTACATTTTTATATTTTTCATTTATATACTAGATAAACTATAAATAAATATAAAGTACAAATGTCAGCCTAATCTAAATTTAAGAAATTCATACTAGTATACCTACTTCTATTGTTGATTGTTTAGAATTCTATTGTGTTATCTCCTGTAAGTTTATGGGTCATAAAAATGATGTTTGCTCGCCTAGACGCGAATTTCTTTTAAATTCACATTGTTTTCCGTCGGTGAAAGGTTAAGATCATCAATGAAAGCTATCACAAAGTTGTCCTCCAGCAGGTGATCACTTAAAGTGTTATTTATCGAGGTCACCTAAACTTTTCAGTAAAATGAATAGCTTTTATCATCGAACAAAGGCTAGTTTATTGTTCGTCTAGTTCATTGATTTTGGCGTAGTGTCTTGAGTCAAATAACGTTGTATTCGGATGCATTGGTGCTCTGATTTATATTTGTTTACTAATGAATGCTTGAAACTAGTAGAGCCTGCAAAATGTTCGTCTCCAATAAACCGACAGTCTTCACAGTTCCCAAAAATCAAATTTTAAATGACCTCTCCGTGATGAAGGTATGAGAAAGGTTCTAAAAGTATGTACTGCTACAGAATAGTTTTAGGCTTACGACAATTAAAAAAAGCTGGATAGTGTTGTCTGTCTGTCTTCGACATAGAACTTTGCACCGATGTGTGGCAATTCAAGTCGCTACACTCAATGTAACACACAAAGCAAGAGAAGAAGGTAGAAGAAATCCATAACAGAGACAGTAAACAGAGATGTGAGACAAAGGAATAGTAATAACGAAGAACAATATAGTTTCATTGGAAATCATACGTCACAAGGAGTGGATGCATCTGCGCCAGCCATTGAGAACGATTTTGAGCCATATCAATAATTGTTTCCAACCATTGGTTTTTACCGTCCCGAGGACCCCAACCAGGAAGTCAACAACTTCCTACGTGGCTTAAACTAACTGTTGTGGATTTCATTGTCTGTCTGTCTGTCTGTTTTCGACATAGAACTTTGCACAAATGTGCGGAAGTTCAAGTCGCCACATTCCGTGTAGCACGCGAAGCAAGAGAAGAAAGTACAAGAAAAGCATAATAGAAACAGTGAGCAGAGGTGTGAGACAAAGGAGTAATAAAGAAATACAAAACAGTTTCATTGAAGATCATAAGTCACAGGGAGTGGATGCATCTGCGCCACTGAGAACGATTTTGAGCCATGTCACCAATTGTTTCCAACCATAGATTTTTACCGTCCCGAGGACCCCAGCCTGGAAGTCTACACCTTCCTACGTGGCTTAGACCAACTGTTGTGGATTTCATTGACTGATGCCAAGTTTTTGTTTGACCGCCGCTAGCTTTTTTCCAGCCTGACCCTATATCCGCTAACATTGCTCGTCGAGGGAGGCGATGGCTTGGCATACGTAACACATGTCCTAACCATCTCAGTCTTTGTAGCTTCACGACTTCGTCGATTGATTTCCCCTGTTTACCTAGAACTCTACGCCTAACCTCCATGTTGCTCACCTTATTATGCCACTTTACACGGGAAATAGAACGCAGGCACCTATGATCAAAGACAGCTAGTCTTTTCATGTCTTCCACTCTCAGTGGCCAGGTCTCACAACCATAAAGGAGGACGGAGCGGACTGATGAGCAGTACACCCGCCCTTTGGTCGATAGTCGAACATCTCGTCTACGCCAGAGTCGGCGTAAACTAACAAATGCGAAACGAGCCCCTTGTATTCGTGCTGAGATTTCGTCAGAGATCAGCCCGTTGGGGCTGATGGTACTTCCCAAATAAGTGAAGCGGTCAACGTGCTCTACCACTTCACTTCCTATTTTTAAACTAGGCGTCGATGTAGTCCAGTCCTGTAACATCATCTTGCATTTGGCGGGAGCGAATCGCATGCCAAACATTCGTAGATTGCGGCTCAAGGTGTTTAGAAGACTCTGCATTTCGTCAGCGTCTTCGCCTAGAAGGACTATATCGTCTGCATATTCCAAGTCAACGAGATTATTCCCCGGTAGCAAGTCAATCCCTGAGTCGCTGAAGTCACCTAGGGTTAAGTCCATTAACACATCTATGATGAAGTTGAATAGAAAAGGAGATAATGGGCATCCTTGACGGACACCACTGGTCGTCATCAGTTCAGATGACAGCTCGCCGTAAGCCCTCACCTGGCTGTATGAGTACGAATAGAGTGCCTTAATCAGTGCAATATATTTTCTTGGAATTCCCTTTACAGCCAAGCATCTCCAGAGAACTTCCCGATCGACAGAGTCGAATGCTGCCTTTAGGTCAAGAAATATAATGACTGTTGGACGCCGGTAGGAATGCCTATGTTCTAGAATCTGTCGGAGGGTGAAGATATGATCAATACACCCTCTTCCTGGTCTAAAGCCTGCCTGGCTCTCTCGTGTTTGTGCTTCCCGAGCACCACTCAGTCTACGCATGATTATTGAGCCTAAGACTTTAGATACTATATTAGTCAAGCTAATCCCTCTGTGATTATCACAGGAAGACTTGTCTCCCTTCTTGTATATGGGGATAATCAGTGACTTACACCAACCCGATGGGACTTCTTCTGATTCCCAGACGCTGCCTAGTACCTCAGTTAATCCGGACAGTAAGCTGTCTCCACCGTACTTAAATACCTCTGGAGTCATTCCATCAGGTCCCGCTGCTTTGCCTAGTTTCAGATTGGTGACAGCTTTAGTAACCTCAGTTAGTGACGGAGGACCTGTGTCTATATCCCATTCAGGGAGGTGTTGGATGCTCGGAAGGTTGAGCGTGGCTGTGGGCAAATTAAACTGCTCCTCATAATGCTCTTTCCAACGATCCAGTCGTCTATCCTGTGAGCTAATTATAGTGCCATTTTTTTCCGAGATTGTCTCACTAATGATTTGTCTTCTCCCACCCGTTTCCCTGATGAGTCCAAAGAGTTGCCTGGTGTTGCCTATCCTCAAAGCTTTCTCCATCTCTTTGGCTTTTGTCGCCCACCACTGTTCACGGTCCTTGCGGAGACTTTTCGTAAGTTTCCTCTTGTGCAGCTTTCGCTCCTCATTGAATTCGGAGCTCGCCGGAATAAGTCTTCTAGCATCTATCAGTTCGGATGAGGCGGTGGAGATCCAGTGGTTTTTACTCACCTTTGGGTTTACCTTATTCACAGCTTTTACAGCTGTATCTATGGCTGCCTGGATATTTTTCCAAGCTTCTTCAGGGTGAGCACAGCTGTCGAACACAGATATGTGTTTAGCTAGTTCTTCCTCAAATACGGATTTAGTTTCCTGATCGAGCTGGGGACGTGATGGTTTTACCGCCAGCTGTTTCCTACGTCCGTTCAGTCGTAAGCACACCCGAGCGCGGACCAGTGCATGGTCGGTATCTACGCACGTGTTCCAGAAGGAGCGACAATCTCCTACCGACCCACGCCAACGATAGCTTATTGCTATGTGGTCTATTTGTGTCCAGCGTTGGTTTGATGAAGGGGGTCTCCAAGTCAAACAGTGTCTCTCCTTGTGTTTAAAGTTAGTGCTTACAAGAAACAAATGATTATCAGAGCAGAACTGTAGGAGACGGTCACCGTTGTCGGTTCGCTGGCACGGAACTCCATAGGTGCCACCGACATCCTTCTCAGATTGACACAATTTCCCTACTTGAGCGTTAAAGTCACCAGCTAGAACGACTATGTCTGAGCGTTTAGCCTTTCCACCAAACTAGACAGCTTTTGGTAGAACTCATCCTTCGTTTCATCTGAACTGCAGTCAGTGGGGGCGTAGGCGGAGATTACGAAAAGGCATCGGCGAGTAGTGCAGTCCTTCCTCCTTCTTACTGATCCGTTCAGGCGGACAGCACACATTCGGCTATCTACCGGGATCCAGTCAAGCAATGTCTTTTCTGCCCTAGTACTCAAAGCTATCCCTACGCCAGCTAATCCTCGTGAACTAGCTGTGGCATCTCCTGACACCCTCAAGGTGAATTTTGCAGATTCAACCTGTTGGCCAGGTGGGGTTAGGTGAATAACCACACTTGGGTCTTGTATGCGTGTTTCTGAAACACAGCATACATCAATGGCTCGTGATGCCAGGGTCTTGGCTAGTGATGCTTGTTGTCCTATTTGGCAAAGTGTCCTAACATTAAGAGCTCCTATATGAAATTGGTGGCGCGGCTTTAAGAGGCTGTCGGTGGTGGTTTTTTGGCTTCCATCGTTTTTAGTGGACGCAGAGTGGAGAGGAAGTGGAGAGCTATCAAGTCGAGGAGTTGCATCAGTGGAAGGAAGGCAAGATGATAGAGATGAAGATGAAGACAAAGATGAGTGAGTAATAGAGAGGTTTCGTGTGCATTTCGGATTGTGAGGGCGATTGTTACTTCCCGGCTGCCCACACCGTGGAAGTTGGTTGCGTGACCGCAGAGCCCAGGGGACAACTGCTTGAGGCCGGTCACACGCGGCCTGTTTTTGTTCGTTCTTTTTTGTTTGGTGTGTCTCAGTAGCAGATTTATCACTCCCGCCCTGTGACACGGCAGCAGGAAGCGCGGTCGTTGTTAATCCGGGCCACGGCCGATCCGGCATGAAATTTTGTAATTTTGTATTGGACATGATGTTGGATTGGGTAGCTGCTTTTTGTTTAACCGCTATCCAAACAACCTGCCTGGCATGGTAGAACCTCAAGAGACATAAGTCTCAGCCAGTATAGCTTGATTAGGTCATTGCGGTGTTCAAGCCCGACCACCACGTCAAGGTAGCAGCTTTCGGTCGGGATTTCATTGACTGGTGCCATGTTTTCATTTGACCGCCGCTAGCTCTTTTCCAGCCTGACCATATGTCAGCTAAAACTGTTGTAACCTATTTTGAAGAGTCATACAAGATTTCTGATCGATTGCCTTTCAAATCACAAATATGAAGCCTACATTTCCTCATATAAATAAAATTCGCAACCAACAGACTCATACTTTACCTGAAAAGATACACTGACAACTTAAATCAACAATGAGTATATGAATATATTTCTTATTCAAAGCTGGACGCAATTTCTTTTAGTTTAAAAAAGATAGCTAAATAATTTGACATTAGTCGTTTGATATTCTACAGATTGATGAGTTGTACACTTTAAGGCTTAATGAATTGAAGTAAGAATCCAATAGAAATTGCAAGTTCTTATCGTCTTTTCTCATCCAGCTATATAAAAGGCTATTAAAAGAAGTGAACTAGAATGTGTTGGGTGTCAAATTACGTGCTTGGGTTAAACTTGAGAAGTGCAAGGAATATGAATCATAGCATTTTTCCAAATACTAAAACAAATGCAAGTGGATTGATTCATACTAATCAAACATTTTCATAGAAAACACCAACTTGAAACATACAGATACATACAATACGAAAATAAGTGTAAAGGAAAGAAATATATGGTTCAAAAGCAGAAATTCCGAATAAAGAAATCAATCATATGAAAGCAGATTCACAGAAAAATAGATCTACTTCTCAATTTACATTACCGATTATTTTTAGATGTTAAAGTAATCCAAAAAATGACTCCAGAGATCGTAATATAACTACATTTAGAGGTATTTTCTTATGAACTACTAATGACTTATTTCAGAGGTATTTCGGTAATTAGAGTTTGAACCATCTGAAAATATTTCTAGTCTTCCATTTCATGAGAACGGTTCAATATCAAGAGTCTGATTACTGATTTGCATTATGCGTTTAACGATAGTTTTAATCCATGTGTGCACTAATTATTTTTTACGATTATTCAGCCGAAGTTCTATGTTATGCTTTTACTATTCTTGAATTTAGAAATAAGTTCAAATGAAACTGGCTTACTGTCTGTACAGTACCTAATCTACCATTTGAGAGAATATGTTAGTCACAATAAATTTCACAGTTGACATTTAGACATTGTCTACTAAGTGTTTGATAACGTTTAACTGGTTATCTTCTGGAAGTAATTAATTGTACTTTGGGTTTAGATATCAGGCTATGTACTTTACCTATAAGTGATGAACATGCTTTGATTCTTACTGTTACCCGAATTTCCACTGGAATGCATTGAAAAAGACTGCCTTCCTTCAAGTTAATGAACAGCTGATTGTGAACGTGCTACTGATGAAGTGCCTCAAGAAGTAAAAACAAACCCTAGACTAAAAGGACCCAACCTCATAGAAATCAATAGCTAATAAAAATTTGAGCAAAGGATTTTACAAATGAAATTTGGTTAGTCAAATTGACAAACACATTAACTTACTCTGTTATCTTGTAGGAATTCCAGTTTACAACAAACAACCTTCTTCAGTTCAGTGTACCTTTCAAAGGCTGCTTCTAATCCAGACTGGATACGACCGTCATCGTGTACCTGATTATTTACAATTTCATTTCTTGGCATAAAAATACCAGTCGTTGTAGGATTATCACAGTTATTGTTACCGTTAACAGATTTTTTATTCTTCAGCTGTTGAGCTTCATTACGATAAGCATCGTATTCTACACGAGCCGAATGCATACTGGCAACAGTATTCCATGTATCCGTAAATGCATGACCGATAAGTGTACCCAGAGAATTCACAAAATGATCTAATGATGCTAAATATATAAAAGAAATCGGGCAGCACACAAAATTACGACTCTTATTAAAGTAAGGAATTTTTCATGACAATATCCTGGCGAAAATTCCACTTCTGAATAAAAGAAACATTTATATTACACAGCTTATTCTAAAACAAGTATCCCGAATATAGACTCCACAATCAAATTTAAATCCCACCACACTGGAATTTCGAACTACCTGAGACTACATATCTACCGCTAGTCATCATTAGATTTCCAAGCGTTGGTTTGCAGGGATATGGTTGGCTACAGGTTTGATCATGAGGTGACATCAATTAGAAAACCGCTGGAAAACCAAGGACTACTGGTCGGGCTGTAAAGTCTACAAGTTCACCTTGTAAGCATAAGGCCCTGTATTCCAGCTCGGTGGGTGTGTACCGATGAAGAGTTCCAGACTAGGACAAAACAGGTATTCAGTAATCTCTGGTTTTCTAATGACTCTCTAACTGGTGTCAGCTCGTGATGAATAGAGTACAGTGTGTTTACATGAGGAGCGTACTGCTTTCTGATGGAGAAAACAATGCTGATAAATAGTTATATTAAAATAATCATAAACCAGCTAAAATCCACGTTCTCTACGCAACAAAGTATTCTTTCTAGATAAAAGGCAGTCTAATCTGCTCGTCAAATACTGATTCTTCTGTCAAAAAAGTGCAAAATAATGGATATCACTGTAAGAAACAATAGATTTACACATATAAGAACATTTAAAAAACATCTATGCAACTCATACCTAGTAATTTTTCGCCATTCGAGATTACAATACGTTGTGTTTCTGTATTGTATGTAAATTCATTGCTTAATTCAGGTTGTTGCACTATTAAAGTAGCCATATGATTTGAGAAGGCACGTTGATGGTTAAGGGTTTCACGAAAACTATTTGTTAACTTTTGGGCAAGATTGTGGAGTATTTTATACTGCTGATGCATATTCCTAGTTTAAAGAAGACAAAAATCAGACTAATAAAAATAAACACTAGAGAAGGTGAAAAAATTTAATTAAGAAAATCAGTTTAAAATATAAAGTAACAGTACAAACCAGGAACCAAAACTCCATCTAGCCTTCAAACACGATTGTATGTGGCAAGTAAAACATGAATACACCTGACAGTACATTTCCATTAATGGTATTACTTTGACAGAAAGAAGATGGAAAAATAGCTACATAATGTTACATTAAAAAATCCAACAACAAAAGATAAAACTGTGATGCTAAGTTATTCTATGCAATTGAAAGCATACAGCTTTATGGTTGTTCTGCAGTGAGTAAGAGTAGATTTTTGCACAAAAAAGGAACAGTTCAAATTGTCACTTTTTAAAAGTCAACACAAATGTACAAGAAAAATACGAAGAAATTGTAATAAACAGAAATTTATGGGTGTAAAAATAATTACAAGGAAGAGAATAAGAAATTGATGGATCTAGGAGATCTCAAAAAGTTAATACAATTAAGCCACCGACAACGATGTTGAGCAGTGTCAGTGATGGTCTCTAGCCATTGATTTTAGCGTCTGAGGAAACCTAGTCAGGTACTATTTACTTCCCTATATGATTAGCTCAAACCAACAGTTACAGACTTCATAGACTGATAACATGTTTTAGTTTGAATCTTCAGCTTCACAACTCCATCGATCAATTATCTTCTCCAAACTAACACTCTACTCGTAATCCCAATGTTATTCACCTTAATTATACCAATAATAGGAAAGATAGCAGGCGAAACATTATGGTTAAGTCCGGTTAGCATCTCCACTTTCAACGGTCATACCTCACATCCGAGAAAGACGGAGCGAGTACCTGTGCAATACACACGTTTGATGAACAGTCGGATATCACGTCTACGCCAGAGATGAATTAATTTGGTAAATGCCAGACCAGCTTTTTGAATCTGTGCTGAAACTTCGTCAATTAGTATAATCCCGACCCAACCATTCCACTTCTTATCCCTAAACTACAAGTCAGTGCAAATCAGTCCTGTAGTGTCATCTTACACCTGACCAGTGCTAATCACGTGCAAAATACACCAAAATGTTTCGCCCAATGTATACAAAAGACTATATTACACCAGCGTTTTCAACAAGAAAAACTCTATCATCTTACGAGAACTATTAAGTCTCTGTAGTCGATCAGTGTTCTTCCCATTAGTACATCAATGATTAAATTAAAATAGGCACAAGGTATCCCTGATAGACACCTCCGGTTGTCTTTAATTTAAATGACAACTCGTCATAAACTCTTAATCGACTGAATAAGTTCAAGTAAAGTGACTTGATGAGTGTGATACACTTTCTCAACAATCTCTTCACGACCAGACATTGTCACAACACTTCCTGGTCGATGGAATCAAATGGTACCTTTAGATCAAGAAATATAGCAAGCGTTGAACGCCTAGAAGTATGTCCATGTCCCACAATCTGTCAAAGGGTGAAAATATGATCACCGTCTTCCTAACCTAAAGCCTAACCATTTTACACGGCTTCGCTTTTGTCAGGCACCACTCGGTCTACGGAGAATTACTGAACCTGGAATTTTACATAATACATTAGTCATCGTGATTCCCCATTGATTACATCTTCTTTCCTATAGAGAGCGACAACCAGTGATTTCCAATACTTTGGCAAGACGATCTCAAATTCGCAAAAAAACCAAATACTCCAGATGAATAAGTCGATGGTTAATCCCCATAGTTTTCAAATATCTGTGGAGTTATACCACCAGGTCCCGGCGCTTCACCTCTTTTTAGTTTAGAGATGGATTTCGCAACCTCGGTTACAGTTGGAGGCCAATGTCTAAATACCACACAGGTAAACAGTAAATGCTAAATTACCCTAGGATGACTTTAGTCTTTCTGATTTATCCCTCAGAGTGTTCCATCCAGAGTTCCAGTCTTTCACCCAGGTGTTCCGAGTACTCATATAATCTTTAGATAAAAATCAAATGTTAATGTTATGATTAACTAAATGAGTAGGAGAAAAAGTCGTATCATCACTCATTAGTCGACTTAGAAGTGAGGAAAACCAACCAATTTACACACATAGTTTTCAATTACACGAATAGTGAGAAAGTTTAATCAGTAAAGATTGATTTCTTTATTTTCCAAAAAACTAGTCGGTATAGTTCACGTAAACAAACACGTTAGTTTTCTTAAAGTGAGATTATTAGTGGAAGTTGTTATATATCTTTTTCTACTGACTTTTAGCTGGATGTGTAGGTTCACAAATCACATCAGTCAACTTGTTATTATGTTTGGAAGATACGAAGAAATTCAATTTTATTTCTTACAAATTCCAAAATACATTCATTATGAGAAGCTATTAAGTCAATCAAACAATAATTTATCTCAGTACGTTGTTAGCTGAAATAGGATCAGGTTGGAAAAGAGCCGGTGGTGGTCAAACCAAAACATGGCTTCACCAATCAATCAAATCCACAACAGTAAGATTAAGCCAGCCACGTAGGGAGTTGCAGACTGCCAGATTAGTTGGGGTCCTCGGAATGGTAAAAACCAATGAAAGTTGGAGAAAATTGGTGATACGGTCTCAAGATCGTTGTCAATGGCGCAGATGCATCCACTCTTTGTGATTTATAATATCAAATACAATTCTGTTGTTCTTCCATATTACTAATCTTTTTGCCTTATATTTATGTTTATTACCTCTCTTTTGAATCTTTCTCTACTCTTGTCTTGTTTTGTGCTAGATGGAGTGCGGCAACTCGAACTGTTGGATGTCTGTGCAAAGCTCTACCTTGAAACCAGTGTCATACGTTGCCTTACGTTTTAATAGAGAAATCTTAAGAAGAAAGAGACGAACAATATGAAACATTACCTGAATGATGAGATTCGATCTTCAAGTTCTTGATCGAATGTCACGCTTGCTGTGCCAAGTTTTTCTTCTATCATTTGCTTTGTGCACTTTAATGTATTTACACTCCAATGTTTTAAATGTTCCAGCCGATTTTGTAAGTTAACGTTGTTACAAGACTCAATTGGTCCTACTTGGAAACTTGAGATACCTGAATCATAAAGAAAAATGAAACAATACAACTAACCATCATTACGTGACATTGGTGACACAGAACTGTTGGTATTGCTGTTGGCACCATGTTTAGGATGATCCAAAGCACTTTTGCAAGCACCGGTATCTTCTTCGTAACAGAGAGATGGAGGGTTAGACGGCGCTGTCGTGTAAGGACTGATGCTATCTGCTTTCATCTAGTCGCATAAACTACAATGAACAAAATCGGCAAAATAATACGCATAAGCTAAAAAGGCCACTAAAGCTAACAGGGCTTTAGTTATAACCATGTCTGTCTGTTTTCGACATAGAACATGTACCAATACAGTAAAAAAAATATACAATTTCAATCTCAAGTTTAACAATACATGATTACGAACGCTAGAATTTGCCTAACAGAAACAAGAAAACTAGAACCGTAGTAATTAGTTACCCTGGTGTGTGGCAGAATAGTAAATCATATAGACTTCCAGGGTGTGAACCCCTTGTTTATACCACAATATAAAATCGACTTAACCACCATTGTTTCTTGAGCTCTGTTTTATTAACTTTACATGGTGCCGATGTAACGTCTATACATCGCCGATTATGTATTTGCGACTCCTGATATTTTGAAACTAAGTTGGAAAACCAACGCCAATAATTCCAAATTGAGTACACCTTGTCAAACCGAATTTCGAAGCGTTAGGCAGCGTATATGCCTCAAACATACGTGATGCGCGTATAAGCTTCAAATGTGACATTTTGTTAGGCCTCATCACGGCTTTACCTTAATGTGAATGGGTGTTTCCACAATGACTGCAGTTGTAACAGGTTTATCGTATAAAGTGAATGGTTGAGGTTAAACAAGTTATTTGCAAGAAGAATGTAGAAGTAAGAAATACCGATAAATTCGTCAGTGAATGATAAATGCTAGGAATAAAAGTTTATTACTTTGAACTTCACTTAATTACAATATATATTTACACGCTACCACGACAGTTTATAAGCACTTTTTAGATCAAAAAAGATTTTCAGCAACGTGGGAACAACAACTCCGCTAGCAGACATTGTAGAGAGCGGGATAACTATCTGAAGTCTGCTCTACAATCCCTCAGGCCACCCGAAGACCGTTCCAAAATCTCTGCAGTGTACCCAAAGTTAGTGCTAGATGGGAATTTTTAAGATTTGAAATGCCAGCAGAATGTAAGGGTAGTCATCACTCAAACAGATGTCTTGCTGCAAAATTGACGCGAAACTGTATATTGAGAAAAAATATGGGCGAAGTATGGTAAAAATGGTCAGTTAAATGCCCTAACTGAAGCAGGACCCAATGGGATATTTGTGCAGACAAAATAGCGACATTTCTTGGAAAAGGTGGACATAAAGTGGAAACGTTTTCCAAAGGGAGATATAAACCGACGATACGCAACAAAAATATTATGATATTTTTAAAGTTGGTAATAAGGCGAAGAAGGAGGTGATAATCAGACAATAAGGGGACATGAAGCGACAAAAGGGGCATAATGGCGACAAGCACACCACAATATGAGAGGAGGGGACATAATGCGCCATCAAGGAAGAGTGGGGTATAACGCCAAAATCCCTTCAATTCCCATTTATTGTCCATTGAGCATCCCACTTTTGAGCCCCTTTCAAACGCTCTGCTCCTCATGAGTTGAAACTCCGAGTTTCAACTCATTTGTTCTTGCCCACTTCTGCGAGAGGTTTGTTCGACAAAAAACAAACGAACAAAAGCATGCTTAATTTTAATATCGATTCATCAGATATAAAGTGGATATCTTAAGCGAACAATAAAAAATAGTAACACTAAACAAACAACCTAGAGACCAAATGTAACGTACATATCCAATATACGCGGGGGGGTGCAGAAGTTATTATCAATATCCAACTGAATTTGGAAATAGGAAACCAGAGTTTCATCCCGTTCTATCTGTAGTACACCAAAAAGCATCTAAACGAAGGCATCTCCAATACTTTCATACATTTCGCGATATATATATGGTGGATACTGGTAACTTTCCATCTGGTGGACCCATATTCGATATGTATTCAGAGCCCCGTCCACCTCCTTTTTTTGGCCGCTAGCAATATACCTTCTTTACCGTGTACGGATTCCGAACATTCGAATTAATGATTCCTTAAAGCTACAGGTGGTTGAAAATATTAAGCGCCTTCTACACACAAGGAGATATATAGCAAAGTGTGAACATTCATATCTCTGAGTCGGGAGCAGATGCAGTTAACATGCGTTATCAAAAGTAAGACACTATGTAAAAGCCAGCTAAATAAACATATAAACGAATGGGTAGGGGGAGAAAAGTAGGACATTATCTCTGTTAAATAGTAAGAAGTATGCTTATAAGTGGTCATTAGATTTGCTGACAGCCAAGTATACTCTTGGCATATAGAAAACACCATACGTACAACGGAGGTTTCCGTAAGTTCATTACAGGGCACGAATATAAAAATGTGTTTTGTGGTCTTCAGCATCACCTTTTTAATTGACATGCTGCCCCGTAACGTGACAATTTTCAACAGTCATCCGGCATTTTACTTGACGACATCACAGAACGCATATAAAAATATGGAATTCACCTGAAGAAAGATCTCTCCTTAATCTTACCACTTACCAGCTGCTAAGTAAAGGATATTAACAGGCTGCAGAAGACTTGCTGTACTACACTACCCGCTTTATCAGTAGTTAATCTGACTAGCTATCTTCAAAGACTAAGCAAGTAAGTTTAGAAAAGCATTATAACTAAATCAGCTGGTTGTGGATAAATGTCGATTAATATCTCCTAAGACATTATTAGCCCGAAGACTTTATCAGTCGATATTGAGTATTGAATTCCGCTGTTTATGTCAACCGGCTAATCTAGTTGATACCCACATAATCACCAAAATCATTTGGAAACAATACCGAATTCTGCACAGTTAATCCAGTCTAAGCTGATTATTTTTAATTCGGTTGTATTTCGGTGTCAGAAAGGCCCTTAGCAAATCTGTTTTAGATATAGCCTCTGAGACTAACTGAGTTCTCAGTATAAATCATCATATTCCATATAGATCACTTAAGTATTATGAAAACAATTCACGGATGAACTTTCAGTAGCAGAAAAGTACGGGAGGAAGAAAAAGTACACGAAAAATACTGAGGATTAAATGGGCCTGAGAGTTGGTAAGAGGCGAAATTATCTGTGCTACTGAGAACGGCATTCATTCAAGGTAACCCCAAGAGAAGCTGAACGTCGTTTACTATATGAAAATTGTTGAGGAGCTCCCTGGTAAGCAAAATGATTACAGGAACTTGCGATGTGTTTAAATACAGTTGTGTGCTGAAAATTTTGAGAATTCTAAGAAATTGGCTGGACATCAATGAGACATAAACTCAATTTCTTACTTAACTTCGATGTAATTCAGTAACTGTTCGGGTATTTTATTTTCCACGGTGGAGATATAGGTTGAATATCCCACTCAACTGCTAGCCTTTGGGCACATTCAGGCAAAATTTTAATAAATCACACTGGAAATATCAAATAATCGTTCTACGCATATATCTGTGCGATTTGTGGCTGCCAAAACCAGAGAGTAGCTATCTTAGCAATGTGACTCTTCCTAAAGTATAAATTCGTAATTTAAAGGTAAACGTATCCACACCTAGAAAAAGGTAGACGCCTGCAGAAACGAGAAGTTTAGAATATCAGTATCGGATGTGGAGTCAGGAGTACGGAGGCTGCTAAAACCAGACTTGATATTTTAAGCTGTCTGTTACTTAGGCAAACGAGCTTACTCTTCGAAATAGTTAGGTGACGTCAAACCAACGACACGCAACAGGCGTGAACGCACCGATAACTTTCGAAAACTTATTCAGTAAAGTATTGAAACCTGGTAAAAAAACAACAATCGCTTCACGAAAAATTGTTGCATGTAGCGTTATTGAAAGAATATCAAGTTAGGTTAGGGAAAGGGTGAGTTTAGTTTTAGCCTTAAGACAGGTCAATGTTAATCTTGCTGTGTTGTGATACAGACAATGTGTTCCAACAGAACTTTATTTTCACATATTCCCACATTTCAATACAGCATTAGCAACAAAATACTATGTATATCTATTTCAAAATTATGTTTGTTACTAGAGTCAGAATATTATTCCCACAGTTCACTACTGCGTTTGCAACAGAATAATATATACATTCAAATGTTCTATTTAATGTCATTTAATGTAAACCAGAATCACACGTTCAATGACTGGTTAGAGAATACAAAACTGAATATGTATAAATAGCGCTTTGATCACTTGAAAATATACCTTGACTTCCATGTCTTGCTTTCTGTTGTTGCATTCTTACCTGATTGGGGAGATGAAGAGCTGTCTTACAGCAGATTGAGCGTAAACCAGGATTAGGGTCCGTTTATGTAAAGGAAAGGTTAAGGATGATTCAAAGAATCAAATTTGCCTTCCGGTGATAAGGCTCTTCTCAGGGTCATTCGTGCATTCGCGCCCAAATTTCAAGGCTCTCCAGCCTGATGAGCTAGTTTATTTAACGATTAACCGGTCATTCAGTCTAATAGCCTAATGAAATCCAGAAACGTTGCATCCAGTCAGATCGAACAAACACAGTGAGTGGTGTTATTTGTACCAAAATGGGTAGTAGTTTAACCTTAACAATGCATTGAAGGACATTCGTGCGCTTTTAGAAAGTTAGATTTGCGTACCCAATTTTGAATAGATCACTAAATAAATATGCACTCGTTGACTATCAGATTAACTCAGTCCATTTTGTGAACGAGGTGAATATTCATTAGCGCACCACTTGAATACGACGTGCTTTTTCCTCTCTAACAGGAAAATAGCTACTTTTTGAATCATCCGCCTGGGAAACCTGTTCTTCCTAGCTGGTGAAATAAATTCAACCATTACTTTCATTTCAAATATCTGTGTGGTAAGTCCAGCTGGCTCAAACTAGTGCAAAAGTTTCAGGTGTTACATCTGTAGCAGCGTCTTCCCCACTCGTTCAGATAAACAAAACTTGTCGCTCTGCCACGTGATGACTGTTAAGCCGAGTAACCGAAAAGTACTAGGTAAAGTCGAAAGCCTTTTATTCTCCTTCTCTTGCACTATATCATTCTTTTGTTCTTGTTCTACTGGGAATATACTGTTGCTAACTCTTGTTCATATATAGGCATAAGTTACAGTAACTGTTAATATGGTGGTTGAAAGTAGCCTTAGAAAAGAACTAAAACACCGTATTCTGCAGTGACAAGGGCTTCAGTTAGAGGAGGCAATAACACGGGGACGTCAGCCCATCTCGCACACAGATTCTAAAGACCCGTGCACGTATCGCCTGCTCTGATACTTTGCCTATCTTGCCACAGTCTAGTATTGAAAGTGTACAGGCAAAACCAAGTGGCATGATACTACACCTATGTCCGCAAGAAGCCAGTGTGTAACAACAGCAAAATGAAAACGAAAAGCTCAAGACATCATAAGATCTCGAAAGCATCATATAGAAACGAAGTTGAATGTTAGGCCTTTAGTATTGTAGTTTCTAAAACTGACTCCGCGTTCGAATGCAATTTTTTCAAACGATGGGTACACTGCAGTTGGGCAGCCTGTAGACGGACGTAGGTCATTTGATCAGCTGATGGATATTGGCGTTATTTATTGGAAAAACGTCAAGGTCAGGTCATTTTTCGTTGTTTTTCACACTTTTCTACCTATATTCCTGCTAAAAGTGGATGAAATGCGGCCTATTTAGCAGAAAGAGCATATGGTGGTGTTCTTATCCGGACGTAGGTCACAGGCAGTTTACAGTTTCTTGAAAATAACGTATTTTTCCGTTCAGAAAATGTCTAATTACTTGAAGAAATATGTTATAAAGACTTTTTGTGAATTTATTTTGCAGTTTAATGGATTACACATGGACATGATGAGGTGGGATAGCTCGTTTTGGTAATTATTTCACTTACTTTGTTGTGTACTTTGCGTAAAATGCTGACAAGGCTCCTCCACATGTATTTCCTTAATAAAAATCTGCAGAAATACATAAAAATTATATATGCATAGTATTTCCTTATTTGATGGCATAAAGTTGATGTTAGCAGGCAGATGGAATATCAACTTTGCATTATTGAAAAATGTTGACTAACATAATTATTTACAGTTGAAATCATTATTTTGTCATTTTAAGCATATTTAATGGTTAATTATTGTGTTTACACTGATAACAATGTCTACATCTGTATAATTCTTATGTTCTTTTTCAGATAATATCTACTTTCGGGAATTTCATGGATTTGGGTGATAAAGAAAAAGATACCTGCACTGTTGTCGATTTTGTATTACATGTTAATTCATTAATAAATGTATTCCTTGTTATTCGTTTGTTTATTCTACTTGATAAGACCGAATATTAGCCCTTGCGTAATTTGTGAGGTGTAGAGTATATGAGGCTATCTTTGAAATACTAAGTAGGAGCAGATATTCGGAGAAGCCTATTGGTAAAAGATTATGTTGTAGTCAAATAAAGTAAATATGTCTGAAGTGTAGAGGAGGTATTGCGATTATAAAGCGTTTCGAGTTATCTATCGTCTTAGCAGAATACATATACTGATTCGCGATTCATAGTCACAAAGTGAGAGTAAATCTACCTGAGATAGTTTGCTTGTGATTTCTGCATGCCGCAGTATACCATAAGGAGAGACTATACCTATGCTGTTAGATGTATGACTCAGTGCAACTACGGTTATCGTAATAATTAAAAACAGAATGCCTAGGGTTCTCAGCCAAAGAACACGATACGTTGCTATCTGCTCATATAATCACGTAAACAAAAGTTTTCCAGACGCCGCATTTACTCCTAACAGTTTACCCTCAACTTCTAACTTAGCACGTGCTACTTATGTTACTGGAACACAATCGCATTACAACAGAAGGAAGACAGATTCATTGAAAAATTGTTTATTAAACAAAAATCAGATTTCAAATGTACAGATAATTCAGATGAGTAGTCCTCTGTTACCGTCAGTAAGTTCCATCTGCGTACACGGCATATATATGTTTTTCCATAAGTCTGAAAAGGTTTAAGAAAAGCATAATTAACTTGGGTATTACATGTATGATCTGAATAAAAAATTTTCCTGATAAGCATTTACAAGTAATCACTTTACAAACAATATATATATAAGTAGCCCAATAGTTTTCACTAAACTTAAGGGACTTCGCAACTTATCGTTTGTCGATATCTAGTAGGTCCATCGAAGCATCATGAAATGATAAAATTATTTAACGACAAGTTATGCAGTAGTTTTCAAAGCTTGTACAAATATTTTAGCAAAAATGACAACAACTTTATGACAAATAATAGGTCTTGACAGCAATAATAATAACATTCATGTTCATAGTGACTATAAAAACAATAATAGGTATTATTATCGCAACGAATTCATCATTAACTTAGATAGACAACTGATAACAATACAATCATATCAAATAAATGTATCACTTAATCTTAAGAAGCATGTGTTTACTTACTTTCACTGTATTCTCTCAATACTGATGTGCTCAACAAGCTTATTCCAACTGAATTTAAGATTAATTCTGAAAGTGAGTGGAGATCCAGTTTATGTCAAATAAAAACATGTAACTTACATGTATTACACTGCTTACTGAGACATCTGGTACCTGCTTTCCGATCTTCGTGACAAGAACAGAGTTTATCTAGGTTTACCTACATATACAAAAGTATACGTATATGCTGCATCAACCATGCCGTTTTTATCATGATTAGCCAGACCACTGTGTATATTATACTTATTTAAGGATCTCTGAAAATAATGGTCAAGCGATAATTGAAGTTGCGTGAAGTTATTACCTCTTCAAGACATTGTTTGCATTCTTGACACTCCTGAGAAGTCCTTAGATCGTAATTTGGCATGAATTCGTTGAATTCAGCAAATAAATCCACTGCTATATCATTTCTTTCCTGAGCTGTAATAATTTGTGTTGTCAATTATCTCTTCAATTTGATAAAACGCTCACGGAAATTCAGGACTTAACCAAGCAGCAAAATGATGTTTGAAATTACCTCAACTCGAATGACAAACTGGCCAATCACAAGCGAGCGAATCGCTTGTTTATCTCATTCGCGGTCACTCAAAATTACGTCCGTCGACAGGCTGCCCTGCAGTTGTGACGAAGGGGTGCCAAAACCATAGTGTCATTTTATGCAAAATAACGTGTTCCCCGTGACTCTGGTACATTTACCCACTTTGTCGCCCTGCCATAGTCTCACACAGTGTGTCACCAGATAACAGAAACAGCACGCGGCATTTCTGTCTCGATACAGCTTAATGCAATCCTCCATCTGACAACACTACATCACTGACAATTGGTAAAATTCGTAAGAAGGATAGTCCAACCGACTGAGAATATCAATCTTCATAAACCACTCACAAGGTTACACCTGGGACAACAGGGGAGGATGAAATCACCAAAGCACCACTTGCATAGCATAAATTGGTCAGAACCTGATGGAATCTCAATTGACTGACCTCGCAAAGGAGGACAAGCAGTCTGAAACCAAGCCTAGGTCTGAGGTCAGTCGATTGAATACTGTTTAATGTACCAGTGTGCAGTGATAGTTTGCTTGAATAAAGGGATCTGTTTGATCAGGAAAAGTGGTTCAATTTGAGCAATAAACTAGGATTAAACATCAATTGGGAAAATTTGTGTAGGCTGCACAATGGTTTTCAGGCGTCTGAGGGTAAGCTACCTCCATTAGGGGTGACATTGGGCTCTGTTGAAGAGACTGAAAGGATACTATTACTGTCTCAGAGACTAGCTTTCGACAGGAGTTCGAGTAAAGGAGTGAGACATGATAGGCCATGGGTTAACAGGCAACTGGCGAGGGAGTCACCGGAACTGATACCTTCTACTTGTATGGTCATACACGGTGTTCCGGAGCTGGAAACTGACACTTCTTGTGAAAAACATATGCGCGACGTAAAGACTCGAATCCACCCCCATTTCTTTATGATGCTAGTTTGCCGTGCCTGAAACTCCTTACCGACAGATTTTTTTTTGATTTACAGCTTGATTCCACACTGTATTTTTGGTACAAGTATGGAATTTTCAGCATGGATATCGGTAGCCCAAATTTTGCAGGCCGACCATAGATATCAGGTGTGCGCCGGCGTGGGCTCGAACCCCGGACCATGTGCATGGTCGGCGAGAGTCCTAACCACTGTGCCACCGAAGCACAGTCTGTGGATAGCTTCAGGCAAAGGCGGTGCAATCCCGTAGTGACACAAGGACACTATTAGTGGGTGGACATTCAAAATCCTCGTTTAACTTCTTCACATTCTCTCTTGTCTTACTCTTCTGACTACTCCAGCTACTACACTTACACTTATTATTGGTGTTATATATATATATATGCAACTTCCCAAATAAGTGAATTGTTCAACACACCCCACCAATCGTTTCACTCCCTATCTCTAAGCTAGAAGTCAGTGTAGACCAGTCCATTTCTGTAGTATCATCTGTGCATTCTGTCAGCGTCTTCACCTTGGAGGGAGGACTATACTGGCTACATACTCCAAGTCAATGAGACTATTATTCCCCGATGGTAACAAGTCACTGAAGTCAGTTAGGGTTGAGTCCATTAATCCAATATCTGTGATGAAATGAGATAGAAATAGGGACAGTGGGCATCCCTGATGGGCACCATTAGTTGTCACCACTTAAGATGACAACTCGCTGTAACTTCTCACCTAGCTGCATGAATTCGGGTAGAGTACCGTGATCAGTGCTATGTATTTTCTCGGTGTTCCCTTTTCAGCCAAGCGTCGCCAGAGTACTTCTCGTTCGACAGAATCGAATGCCGCCTTTAGGTCAAGAAATATGACGATTTTTGGACGTTGGTTAGTATTCCTATGTTCCAGAGTATATCAGAGGGTGAAGATTTGACCAGTACACCTTCTTCCTGGTCTAGGGATTGCCTGGTTCTCGCGTTTGTTCCTCCCGAGAACCTACAAGTCTATGCGTGTTTATTGAGCCTAGAACTTTAGATACCATATTGGTCAAGCTAATCCCCCGGTGATTATCACAGGAAGACTTCTCTCCCTTCTTGTATTTTGAGGTAATCAATGAGCAAGTTAGTAGATTCTAGTTTTTCTTAATATCCACTCAGTTCAGTTTCCGATTCTAAGTGTATAGGTTCATAGCATCTAGGACAGATATTGGGTCATATTATAACTGATGAATTAACAACTGAAACGACTAGTATAAATCAACTTTATCCAGAGAGACTTATTTCTAAGAAAAACGAAAGTAAAACATCTTTCTATTCCCAACCCAAAATCCATATTGATTTTTGAGGAGTGCTACTGATTACAGTGATATTTAGATTTCCGACTTCATTAAATACAGACTGCAAGATCTTGGGAATCTCACTGTAGTATTGCCTTAATGGGTTAATTTGTATATTGCTACTGCCTGAAGTTCATGGGGTATTGGAGATATGTAAGAATTTAACAGACGAGAGTTAAAACTAATAAAACCTAATGTCATTGAAAAGTTTGTGCTTTGCGGAAAAGGTCGAACTAATTATAATTATATTTCAGTAGTTTACACGCAAACCCTGTGATCACACCGACGGTTGGAATTATTTTTTTTTAATTCTAAAAAAACTAGTCCACTTTACACATACCACTTAGTAACTTTTCTATTCTTTCGAAATATCACACATCCTACGTTCTTATGTGCATCTTGACCACGACTCAGTCATTACACTATTTATCTGGATATGTAACTCCATCACTTAATCTCCCTTACGTACTGGTTAATACTAACACCTATGCTTATGAGAGTTTGTCTCTTTAGTTACTATTCCCTTTGGTGGAAAAAAACTGTATATAAATGCAGTTGTACCACTAAAGAAAAGGAAATCGATGGAAAGAGTCTCTTCACCGAGCTACTTGTTTTGTTTCCCATAGATGCTTGCTTGGATGGGGATTACTCATCACTTGATCAAAAAGCAAATAAAAAAGTATAAGATGGTTGAAGGCGATCGGCAGGAAGACTTGGACCCAGGTTTCGTGCTAGTTGGCACTCATCAGCAACCTTGAGGGAACTCATTTCCCTCCTGAGATTCGAATCCGCGTCACCTAGTGAGAGCTGCAGTCAGAGACGTTACCACTGAGCTATTCGGGCTCGCGACTGACTTCCTCGCGAGGCTTCCTGCCGATTGCTTCCAACCATCTAATATCATCAAATCAATGTGCACCGTAATGCCTAGCTACCTACAATGGTGGCCACATTACAAACCTGGCTGATAGAAAGAAAGGACCAGACACATCACACTAGTTACTAGTGTGCAATCAAAAAAGTATATTTACATTTTATATCATTATCAGTGAGTTCAAATTAAAATTAAAGCACTATAAATAGATCAGAAAATCAAAATATGAAGAATAAGTGATTAAATCCCATGATTTTTCAGTCAAACAGTTTTTTTTTTGAGGAAGACAAAGCCAAAATGTCACTTGATGAAACAATGATTAATTTTAACCCCAATTGATAAGAAGCATTATATGTATTTATAACATTTCTGCTTATTAGGTGGGATACGTGTCTTAAAAAGAAGTGAATCAGCTCTGTATTGACTATATATAAGAGGATTATAACCATAATGATTTGTCAACCAATTAATGCACCGGGATCGGGAGTTATAATGGTCAGGACGGTCATGTAGAGTAGATCCACAGTAAATGCAGTCGAACGACCAGTGAAGAGTAACCTATTAACAACAGAAGAAGACAAAAAAGGTGAGTTAGTACATTCAACAGCTACACTCAATCAGTTCAAGACAATCACTTAGTAAACGTACTTCATATCATTTACAAGAACTATTCTTTTATGAAATGTAGAGGTTAAGTATTATACGAGATAAAAATAAAAACAAAACCTGAAGTCTTGTATAGCAGAAGATAATAAATATGATAAGTTCTGTGAGAGCGAAAAATTGTCAATAGAGTGAAAGAGAGAGAGAGAGAAACAAATGACTCGTAAAAACGACTCTAACATGATGAAGCAATGCCCTCGGGGTGGAAGACATTGGACCAAATAAGCACTGGGAAAAGAGATCTATACCCTGGTATATATATATATATATATATATATATATATATATATATATATATATAGGGTAGTTTGTGGTTATACGCAGACAATTCTCAGGGATTCTGGCTGTATTCTGTTATTAGAAACATTATGAAAATAATTATTGTTCATATGTTGATTGTAATTTTCACTAAGTGCCTGAGTATTGGACCAATGAATCTCGGTAATTTAAGGATAGTTGCAATTCGTACTCCAATTATTGATATCTCAGATGTAAAATAAACAAGGAAAAGGTCCTGGGTTCAAAACCCAGTTGGTGCGTACTAATGATGAGTTATAAACTAGGACAAAACAGCCGTCCACTACTCTCTGGTGTTCAGTGATTCTCTTACTGATATCAATCCGCGGTCAAACTCGAAAAACAAATCAAATCCTTAGAAATCAACTCTAGAAAAACAAGAAGCTTTAATAAGGCTCAATAAAAACACTACTTAGTGCTGTCAACTGTTTGTCAAACACATTAAGCGGCCAAAACGAAAGAAGTGTCGTAACAGTTGAAACCATTAGATATGACAGAGAAAGAGATAAAGGGTTTCAATGGAACCAATGACTGCACATATCGAATTTTCAGACGCTTCCGTATGAATGAAAACGATTATTTGCTAATTTTATGTTACAGCAAAAAGCATCTTGAAACACAATTTAGGCGAAAAAGTAAATCAGCAGTGAAAACACCCATGCACTACGTGATCAAGTGTAGCAACAAGTACAACCTACTGGGGAATGTGATATTATCACTCAACTCTAGAATGTAATCAAATGTCATAGGAACTACCACAATAGGAATATTTGAGACATTCAGTCTTTTAAATCAAACTTGGTTTGGTTTCTCAAAGAAAACGGAAAAGGACAACCCACTATCTGTAAAAAAGAAGCCTCTTTATATACGACTACAATTCATGGGTGATATACCAAGCGAGATAATTGCGAAGAAATTAAGAAAATCAGTTCAAAGAACTTTTAATGCTGGCGTCTTATTCTATACACGATCGATAGTGATTCCTCGACTGATAGATGAAGTACCTAGACTAGCCACTTCTAATTGTATCTATCAACTCAACTGCGCTTGTGGAGCCAGTTATATTGGCCGTTGTTCTGGGAACTTGATTTTTCGTGCTCGAGAACATCTCCCAGCATGGTTAAGTAAAGGCGTAGTGAAAACTATTAACAGCTCGATATTGGAACATCTGGTGCAAACCGGCCACAAAGCCAGCGTAGATGAATCCTTCTCTATATTATACCGGGTGCCAAATAAATTACCTAAGACATCGAAGCACCGCAGGCTCCAAACAGCAGAGGCTATTGCGATTCGCCTCAAACAACCAGCGCTCTGTATCCAAAAGAAGCAAGTCTAGCCCCTACTATTGCCCTGGCCCTCAGTAGAAACTATACACTCATGAATTTGTACTATTATCCTTCCTAATTCTTCTGACATTCAGCTTATTTTATGTTGATGCGATTCATCTGCAGTCTATCAACATTATTCACTCAATGTTATTTAAACATTAATGTCGTTCATAACACTAATTCATTCATTCACTATAATGTATGTATAAATGTAGAGCTTGATGATGAATTTATCGCAAAGAGTACTCTTTGTTTAGTATTCATTCTTTTCTCAAAGTAGTCAATTACTATCATCCTGGTATTTCATCAGTACTACAATTTATAAGAAAATCACAGATACTAAGTGGTAACTAATTATATGCGTCAAGTCCCTTTTTTAGTGCATTTAATTCTACTAGTCAAGTTCGCAATGTGGCCCCAATGCTAGGTGGGACTCTGAATTGCTGTTATTAGATAGTTAGAAGCAATCGGTAGGAAGGGGCATGAGCTCCTCCAAGATTGCCAATGCCAACAAGCACATAACTTAGATCCAAACTTCCTGTAGATTGTCTCCAACCACCTGAAAAAAAATCACAAATGAATATCAGTGATTCTCTCCAGTTTGGTAATTATTCTCCAAACGACACCAGCAATGTTTGGTTAATAGATATCACAACTAGTAATAGCTATAATGAAGTAAAATATCAAACGAGTGATAAACACTTGTGATTAGTGGTAGTAGCACACTATCTAACTTGCAAAATACTATTATGCAAGTGATACCGTACTAAAAGTTGACCACTTGTTATTATACGTATAGTTTTTCAAAACTATTCATTAAGCAGAATTAACGGATACCTATGAAATAATCAAAAGTACACCCTGCTACCTATTTTTCTCCCAAAACATCTACAGTAATCGTCTGTTTAAAAAAATAGAGAAGCAAAAATGAGCGAATTATTATTATTGTTTCCTTGGGTTCCTAGTAGAACATAGGGCTTCTACTGCACGTCTCCACTTGATTCCGTCTTCCTTCTGTTGTACTTTTCACCTGCATTCATGCACGTTAGTCCATACTTTTTCAACTCCTCTTCACATGATCTCCTCCATGTCACCCTTGCACTGACGTCCCACTTGCCGCTTCCCTTTCGGCCTGGTTCCACGCGAGCAATGGACTGACGCGCGCGCCATGTCACCCAGTGGCCTCCTCAGCCACGAGTGTCCAATCCATCTCCACTTTCTCCTGCATATTTGTTGGTTGGCGATTGGTTCTTGCTTTGTTTGTTTGTTCCCATAGTTTCTTGTTAGTGATTGATTCTTTCCGGCCCGGCCCGGCCATCCAATCTTCAGTATAGAGCGAAGACAGTTAGTTGTTGATGAAGGTCTGCAACAGGCTGTTGGAAATATTCTTTGTGACCCGCCCACCAAGTTTCTCATCCGTATAGAACAACTGACTGACTTGACGTGTTTGTATTGTATTGAAAATCCGACCGAATTTTGTTGTTGATGCTGGCTGAGTGACGAGGATTTCCAGATTGGTTTCAGGTTGATGAATGTGTTTCTCGCCTTCCCGCCGATTCTCGCTCGATTTGACATCCTCGTCCGTTCTGACTGCCAGTAGTTGAGACAATGCTCCCTAGATAAGTGAATGAAGTGACCTCTTTCAAATCAAATGAGCGAATAGATAGATACAAATAATGCTAAGAGATTATAGCTTACTTTAAGGGGAGGTTTTCTGGTTATATGAGCAATAAGGAAATTCATCGCTATATCTTCACAATTGAAATAGCTATCCACCATGTTACGAATATCCAATGACATCTCCCATGTATACGCAAATGTATAATACTAAAAATCATAAAATGAAGTAAACATTTATTGATGAATAGTAGGTGGATTCCACTTAAAGAAACACTTTTATGCCAATAAAACAAAATATGAAAATTTATCTCTTTAGCCCATAGTAAGGAAGCTCGTAAGAATGTCAATGTCATTGTTGAATAAAAAGACGATTGAAAACTACAAAATCAACGGGAAAATATGAAAAAAGGTTGAAAGATGTTTGAAACTATTCTATCTGTACTAAAACCATTTAGTGCTTAAAACATATTGGAATGTTAATAAACTGATCAGTAAGACTAAACTTCGACAGAATAACATGTGGTAAATATCTGTGGAGTCAGTCCGTCTTTTCATGAACCACTGGTGATAATATCGAGATATTCGCCCACTTGAACTCATCTCAGAGAATCACCTGAACAGTCACCCTTCAGCTTCAGGT
Organism: Trichobilharzia regenti; assembly: GCA_944472135.2. Lineage (NCBI taxonomy): Eukaryota > Metazoa > Platyhelminthes > Trematoda > Strigeidida > Schistosomatidae > Trichobilharzia > Trichobilharzia regenti. The sequence goes on along the minus strand of OX235262.1, from coordinate 129,143,653 downwards.
ATATTCCACCATTAAATAAGTTACTATACTTAGAATAGGGGTGTTAAATTTTAAGCACCAGCGTAAAATTCCTAATAAAGTTTAAGTCAGGCTTGTATTTAAATCAACGAAGTGACTCAAACAAAGTCGGTAGGCTTACGGATCCAAATTACCCAATTAGACACAACCACAGAACTAAACAAATACCATGTAACAACTATGAGATCAATTATGTAGGTAAAAACAGGAAATAAAGGTCAGTTGGGCCATCAGAACAAAGGAACTTGGCTAGATCTACAATGAGAGATCCCACAAGGCTAAGTAATCGAGAAAAAAGCTAGGCAATTGTTATGCATGTGATTGTATATAATCCACACAGTAGGGTAGTAAAAGTAATGCAGTTACTTGGAGAGAAAAGAATCTGAACATCAAGTTATGAAGTGTACCTTACGAGACTTCAGAAGATGACTTCATCGAATAGTTGAAATGAAACATTTCATTGTATTTTAAAATGAGAAGAACTCATTGGTGAACTTAATTCATACACAATAGGAGAAATAAGAGTTGATGAACTTAATCAACCTGGTAGTGAACTGTACTGTAATCAAAAATTAAAAAGCAACTTCAGGGACATAAAACAGTCGACATCGCCTCCAAGTGAAGTGTTCAAGAAGACTAAATATTTCTTTTCAAACTGAGTTTAACTCATTTTTTCTCGAATAATACAAAAAGTGAGACTAGATGAAAAGCAATGCCTAGCACTCATAAGGATACATGAGTATAAAAAATGCATGAGAAACCAGTGGAAGATACTTGGTGCTAGGGTGAAGCAGGTCCTCTGGTAGTATTTCTCCCCACCAAAAAAGACTCATTATAAAAAATATGTTGAGTGGATTCCATGCAAAATGGTGAAAGCACAATAGTTAAATAAGATTAAAAAGCAATGAATCAGCCAACATGTACTACCGATGAATCCACTGAGTTTGTTAACAGAAATACACATTTTAACAAAAATCAATGTAGTTATGATAACTAGTAGACGTTTCTAGAATATTAATTAATTCGTTTAAAATACCAAAGTTGCATTCTTTGAGCTGGATGGTTTAACTGCGAAGGGTTTATTGTCTATCTAGATATCTTTAGTATTGTTTAATTCAATTCCATTGCTAGTCACCACCACCCACGACCAACTGACTTCAAGTTACACCACCAGACATCATCGGAGTATCTGCACTAGGAGCCGATATGTCAACCTGAGACTGAGCACTTCGTTTCAATCAATCGACTGGAAAATCTAAATTGAATTAAGTAACTAGTAAGACCCGTTGCATAAAAGGTCGCTGTCGTAGCCCAGGTGGTCTAGTGGATAACGCTTTGGCTTTTGTAACCATGGGAATTAGGTTCGAGCCTCGGTGGGAACACCATCATTCAACAAGGATTGCAGGTACATTCAGCCGAAGAGACTCAAACAGGACGAAATGAGCATCCTAGATTCCACTGCTAGTCACCATCTACCGAGTGATCTTTAGTAAAGCATTATGGCTGAATGAACAGCGTTACCCGATAGTAGTATGAACGATTTAGAAAACAGTAAACGGTCTGTAGGACAGAATACTTTGAGTACGTTAAGCTAAAAGAACAAAAAAATGGTTATTGTTCACACACCCAGTTCTTTTGGTAGGCTCAGTGAACAACGCTTCGGTATTTGAGATGAAGGATACTGGGTTCGAGCCCCAGTGGAAACGCTATCAGAGTGGGGACAGAAGTAAATCCAGTTGGTGACTTCCAAGCAGAAAGAAGCATGCATCCTGGATTCCACTACTAAATACCACCAACTGGATGATTATATTTTAGAATATTAATGATCCCGAATGTCAGATTCGAAATATTCAAAGATTATTGTCCATTTTACTTTGCCAACCATAAATATAATAATTAACTGTCACACTAAGAACTACAAATTAAAAATTAACACTTTAAAAAATTTGTCCCCATAAACATTAAGTGATCATGTCTACGATTATGAATAAATTCTAAAAAAAATATATCCAAAATCACTTTATGAAGAAATGCAGCTCCAGTGAGAATCATTGAAAATTCACAAGTATAATCCGAATTATAAAACCATGAACTGTCAGAAGCATTCCAAAAATGTGCTCTTGCTGGAAATCCAACTAACTGATCACGATGTTCACGCCATATACTAAAATCAGAACAAGTTGAAAATAGATGAATATGGGGAGGGATATATAAAAGTATAATGAAAACCTTTGAAATAAAATTATGAGTTTTATATCCCTTGTCGTTGTTATCTTCTCTACACACACTTGTATCAGAGGTAATGATCACTGTACAAAACATTCCAATATGCATATGGTGAAATTTGATATCAAAAATCTACTGTATGAGAAAATATAATGAAAATGGAGTGTCCCAATCATAGTTAATTCTGTTATATTTGTATTTGTTCGATATAACAAATGCATTTTTTCGAAAGACAGCAGCTGAAAAAGTAAGTAATAATATAATAGCAGCTAACAAATTGTGGTGAGAGCCGTCTGATAGCCGAAATTGATAGACAGCAATTTACGTCAGTGTTTGCGCCCCAAATCTTGGTCACGAGAAAAAAACAAGAACAAAGACTAACCCAACAACCAATCACAGCAGACTTTGCGTGGGCGGATACGATGCGCAGATATATCACCAGACTGCCTAAGAAACGGCAACAAAGAGATGACAGAATAACCTTCAACAGGAAAACAACCAATCAAAAGACGTTACCTCTCTGCTAACAATAACGAATAATAATGTACATGAAGATCTATAAATATCTGTTGATTTTCTCAATAAACGATCTATTGCTTGACTCTTGTCTTCTGTCGTTACGATATAGCTCTTATGACTTTCACCTAAAAAAGTTCAGTGCTACAAAGTGGTTGTCAATCTTTATATTTTCCATTAAAAGAAAACTTATGCATTCAATAATTCACCTTAATTTCAGGGTTTGACATTTCCTACTATATACTGACTAAAGTAATCGTCCCGAATACGTGACGGTATTGTTTGGGATTTAATTTCGAGTAAGCACCTATTCAACTGTTTAATTTCTGAGTTTTTGGCCTTTACGGTTTTCAGGCTCATTGTTGAACAATTCCTTAGAAATGAGTTTCACATTACACACACACACACTAATGATATATGACTGCTTGATATCGTCACCTTTATTATTTATTGTCAACATATTTTTACTTTACTATATTTCCACTGATAGGCACCAACATATTTTGCAATTCGTAGAATTATGACTGCCATGGTAGAGGACAATAGGCTTGTTAGAGGAATGTTTATTGGGAACTTGGTATCTCTATATACCGAAATTATGTAAACCTTATCTGAAAGTCATCATTCGCACAGACCTGGCGTGTTGTGCTACTTCTGCCCTTCGTATTACGTTTCTTCGTCTTCTTTTCGTGTTTCCAGTGTTTTGCCACAACGGTGAATCATATGCTCTCTTTGACGTCAAATCCATCTTTCTATTATTTGATATTTTATGCCGATGAACAACTCTTGATATACTACTGATAAGTCTTATCAGTAGCACATGTCATATGACTACAAAGGGCTTTATTATGTAAGCCCTCTTAAGCCCAACCTCGTAATATGTACTTTGATAGTTTATGGTACATGAAGAGTGATTATGAATGAAAAAAAATTGACGACTGGATTTCAGTAGAATAATAAAGAAACTAAAGACAAAAAGAAAGAATAATTGACAATATAAAGAATAAAACTTGTGCACTGTGGTAGAGTGTAATTCCATTATGGGTAAATTTTGTTTTGATAAAGTCTCACAGTGTTATACAGTAATGTTTACTGATGATGTTTGGAGCACAATTTATTGCTCATAATCATATCAAGGTAATCACACGACTTCCTAACTTCATTTATATAGTTCCATTATTTTTCACTTGATTTGATTAGTAGTAGTATTTTCCATATTTCAGGTATGAGTGATGACTCATTCTTATTGCATGTGTTGGATGAAGACTCGATGAACAAGGATTCAGTAATCAACCTCTCCCTCCACCTACCTAGATTACTTTTTAGAATTTCAACCCTCTCCCATCCTATTGTGTGGTTGTGTGTTAATGCATGCAGTGCAATTCCTGAGCTTTTTTCTAAATTACTCATCTTTTCGGGGTCAACCATTCTTACCTTAGCTAAATTCTTATGTTCTGACAGGCAATCTGACTACCCCTGACCTACTAGTCTGACCTACGTAGTTGACCTCACAGTCATTGCAGGGTAGTTTGTAAATTATATTATTTTGTCTAATTGGGTCAACTGGGTCCTTTAACCTACAGAGCTTGTCCCTGCTTTATTTAGAATCCTACGTAGGGTCTCAGATGTACCCTCTTTACATGGTATAACTGTAGATGACTTATATTTTCTCTTATTTAAACTATTAAACTATTATTATTATTTATTAAACTAGTAGGTCAGGGGTAGTCAGATTGCCTGTCAGAACATAAGAATTTAGCTAAGGTAAGAATGGTTGACCCCGAAAAGATGAGTAATTCAGAAAAAAGCTCAGCAATTGCAATGCATGCGCTAACACACAACCACACAATAGGGTGGGAGAGGGTTAAAATTCTAAAAAGTAATCTAGGTAGGTGGAGAGAGAGGTTGATTACTGAATCCTTGTTCACCGAGTCTACACCCAACACATGCAATAGGAATGACTCGTCACTCATACCTGAAATATGGAAAATACTATTACCAATCAAATCAAGTGAAAAATAATGGAACTATATAAATGAAGTTAGAAAGTTGTGTGAGTACCTTGATATGATTATGAGCAATAAATTGTGCTCGAAACGTCATCAGTACACATTACTGTATAACACTGTGAGACTTTATCAAAACAAAATTTACCCATAATTGACAATATTCTGAGTGGATAATTAAAAACAGGTACAAAATTCAAACTATTTTTACTTACTAGTTACGCAAAAGATATGAATTTAAAGCATATCCCTTGATCAATTAGGACAATAGTAAGTACACTGGTCCAGATAACAAGGTAAGTAATTCTGAGATAAGAATTTCAGCGTGAAGTAAATGAGGTAGGTCAGGAATGTAGATGGTAAGTCCTTACGGACTAAAGTATCTAGAACTTGTTACTCGTCTCTAATCACGGCCTTCCCTGATAAGCAATAATGTTTGAAATAGGGTTAGCTCAGAGAACATGACACCAGTCTATGGAGTTTTTGACTATTAGCCTAAGCTGCGCGAGAAAAAGGACGTTCTTCGACTGTGGTCCTTGATATTTAACAAATAAGAGGTTGCGGACTTGGAACAACATGACTTAAAGTCATTCACAAAAGCGCACGTATATGTATTTTCTATTGTCTCCGTAATCTGGAAAATCTCTCCTTAATATTCATTAAATTAATCTTATTTTTCTACTCAAGTTTATTTATTAATCATTGTACTACTTCTGTCCTTTTTTGTGTTCTTCTTAAGCGTGGAGGTTGTGACGAATACAATTATGAGTGAAGTTTCGCGAGATCAGTCACATGTAGCTTAGCGAACAAATGTAGCAATTTCAAGCTATCAAAATTCCTAAAAGATAAAAGCGATGGACAAACAGATGACGTGATAATAATATAAGTTAAAGACTGCTTCTGGTACCTAACTTTACTACCTTGAAGTATTGATATATATATATATATATATATGCCTCAAGTAATGGGATTAGAACAATTACCAAACTGTTTTACTTAAGAGTAACCTATCTATATTAATGGCTAGGAATACAGGACCTTAATCATTCTTCCTATATTTATGTCCCAGGCAATAAAGTCATCGAAATATTATTACATGAGGAATTAACCAAAAACATAAATGAAAAGAGAAATAATAAATCTACTAACCGAAAACCAAAAACAATTTCATCATGACGCAGCTGAATATCATCGTCTATTGATAGTATTGCATCGGTTTCTATCAGATCATAGGGTAAAAATCGATTGTTCAAACTGTTATTTTGACTGTGGATTACCTATTTAAAATAAGAAAACAAAAAAGACGGGAAAATGGTTTGTTTAGAATATGTAGAAGGAAAATATGTAGTTGCTTTAATTAAACGTTCCTAAACTTCAAATTTAAAGAAAAATATTTGTAAGCGTAATGATTCCGAGACGTATTTACAGTTTTCTACACACAAAGTAATTTTCAGTCACCGGCTGATGAAATTGAATCTCAGTAAGGCTATGTTGCAAGTTGTCATCTGTAAGTTATAATTCAATTGACTTTAAAGCAGTGGCCGGATAGCGACGTGTTCAAAGCCTCAGTGAGTTACATGTATGTATTCCAAGTACAAAACGACTACCCAGTACTCCTTATTTTTAATGGTGGACTGGATTATGCATCAGACTATGGGGAGCGAGGAGACAGGAATACGCTGGACCACCGATAAGGAAACTCTAGGAGATCTGGATTTCGCAGATGATATATGTTCGATGTAAAACAAACTCGAAGAATTACAGGCGAAAAGCAACAAATTGGCTAAAAGGCAGCAAAGACAGGATTGCAAGTGAATATAGAGAAAACGGAGGTGATAAAGATAACCAACGAATCGCAACAACAATAATCAGCACCAATCACCATCAACGGGAGAGATTTAACAGATCTTACCTCCTTCACTTATCTAGGAAGCATCCTTTCAACTACAGGCGGTACGGATGACGATGTGAAAGCCAGCCAGAATCGGAAAGGCAAAATACTCCTTCATTAGCCTGAAACTAGTTTGGAAATCTTCTGCACTGTACTTAGTATAAACAATAAGATTCGGATTTTCAAAACAAATGTTACGCCTGTTCCTCTATACGGGTCAGAAACTTGGCCAACGCGTCAGGACAAGCATTTCCAACACACCACTACGGACTTTCACCAACAGCTACCTTCGCCAGCTCCATATTGAAGATGAAATGGTAGGCCAGAATAATAGTAATAATAATCAAAAGAATGGTTACTGAAGAAAGAGTACTCTTTTCGATAACTTCATCATCATGCTCTACAGTTATATATACATAATAATAGCGAATTAAATAATGCTATTAACAACAATAGATAACACATTTCAGTAGCACCAACATAACAATAAACTGAATGTCAGAAAAATTAGTAAAGATAATATTACAAATTCATGAATTTATAGTCTCTACTGAAGGCCAGGGCAGTATTAGTGTCTGGATTTGCTTCTTTTACATATAAAGCACTGGTTGTTTGAGGCGAATTGCAATAGCCTCTGCTGTTTGGAGCCTGCGGTGCTTCGATGTTTTCGGCAGTTTATTTGGCACCTGGTATAATACAGAGAATGATTCATCTACGATGTCTTTGTGGCCTGTTTGCACTAGATGGTCCAACATCGAACTGTTGATGGTTTTTACTACGCCTTTACTTAGCCATGCTGGGAGATGTTCTCGAGCACGAAAAATCAAGTTCCCAGAACAACGGCCAATATAACTGGCTCCACAAGCGCAGTTGAATTGGTAGATACAATTTGAAGTGGCTAGTCTAGGTACTTCATTTTTCAACCGAGGAATCACCATCGGTTGTGTAGAGAATAAGACGTATAGTTCGCCAGCATTAAAAGTACTTTGAACTGACTTTCTTAATTTCTTCGTAATTATTTTATTTGGCATATCGCCCTTGAAATGCAGTCGTATATATAAAGGCTTCTTTTTTACAGATAGTGAGTAGTCCTTTCCCGCTTTCTTTTTCATGTGTTTCTTGATAAATTTCTCAGAATAGCTTTGGTACTTTGGTACTGGGTAGTAATCGTAAATCTGTTTCGTTATCGATTGAAGAATAAACAATCGTAATACCCAGCCGTTTTTGGTTGTTTTGTGTCGGTCACAGTGCATTGTATTCGGCGTATTAGGCTTAGTCTTATGAAACCAGCAATAGGTCCAGGATCTTTGTGATCTGGATATTTGGCAACACTTAATGAAAAGCTGCTGAGAATTCTACACTTAAAAAAGAGTCCCAAATAGGACGAAATCTGCATCCTGGATCCCACCGCTAGTTACCATCCACCAGTTAAATGATCTGTACCAGTTCAAAAATTAAAACAAATAGTCAAAATCTAAAAAAACTAAGTGTCTCAGACGTCGACAAAGACAGGTTTGCAAAGTTAACCTCAGTCTAGAAGTCATAATACTGTGAGCTACTTCGATTGACATTGGATTTTCAGAAAACTTTTGACTAAAGTAACAGAAGTACAATAGGTTTCTTATCCAAAGTAACATTAACCTTTTCAACTTGGAAAATGCATCATCTTGAAGATTATCGATAAATATTAAAATTACATATATTGAATACTTCAAGTGACCAAAAACCACTTTTTCATCGAACTATTTATTTCTCTCCTGACCCGTACGTGCCTATTACTTTCCAGGTATCAACGTAATGAGAGCTGAATTTGAATGCATTATAAGGAACCATCTAGTAGTAGTTTTTGAGTAACGTAAAGAAATTCTAAGTCAAAGACAATCCAAAGGAAGACATCTGATAGGTTTCATGAAATCAATATTCATAATATACGATCTCATCTTCATTATAATGAATGCATAGATAATGGCTATAGAAATTATTTTCTATGATTGGTTTGTAAGGATTGAATTTGTTTTTACGAATCTGACCACAGATTGACATCTGTTAGAGAACTATTGAAAAGCAGCACCGTAATACTGGACAGCTGTTTTATCCTAGTTTGGGAACCATAAACAGTATGCACCCACTGGAGTTTGAACCTTCCGGTTATAAGGCAAGCTCGTATACCATTCAGCCACTGGGACCCGATTCAATGGCCAGCCCATGATTTCTAACTTCTAACAGTATTTCACTCGGAACTCAAACAGATAATAATTATAGCGAAAATATTCATTCAGGCATCTATAAAACACAAAATAATTGAGCAAAGAATATCTTTTTCGATAATTTCCTCTTCTGGCTCTACAATTATATATATATATATATATATATATATATATATATATATATATATATATATAGTTTATATACACAGAATATTCTAGAATAGTAGTCGATATCAATATTAGTGTTTTTTTAAATAATATCGATATGTAAAGTAATGGAATTACAGTTCGTTAAAGATGCTTAAATAATAATAATAAAGATATAATAGCAAATAGAATATCAACTAAAATTAGGGAAATTTCTACAAAATTGAGGATCATTCAAACTAAGATGGCCAAGGTAAGGATAACGTCTGAACTAGCTTCTTTCGGACGCATAAATTATCCTTACCTTGACCATCTAAGTTTGAATGATCCTCAATTTTTGTGGAAAGAAAAGAAACGAATCTACTCATTACAACTTAGAGGCAACTGAAAGTCTTTAAAACTGAATAACTACAATAGTAGGAGGCAACAATGTTAAAAATGATTTAAAAATAATAAAGACTTACTTTGATTGGAACATGTAATTGTGGCCAGCTAAGATCAGGATGTGGAGGAACAGGATTATTCCAAATAATCAAAATTGAATGTAAATAGGGAAGGTTTAAAAAGCTCTCCAAAGTTTGACATAACAGGTGGTAACGATCATAAGTAAGCATGACAACTAAAACAAATCAAAAAAGGATTTGAATCGGTTTGTAAGAAAGCATTAGAATATGGGCTACTGATATGCGTGTTTTGATGTATAGTGGCTTGCTTCAAAAAGTTCCCTACAACAATTTATGCTTGATGGAACATGATAGTGTCATGCGATTCACTTTTAATTGATAGAGAAGATTCCACTGAGAACATCAGTTGCAGTTAACAAATGATGGCATGCTTTTAAAAGTCAGTATTTATTGCTGTGTGCTATAATTTCATCTAACTGGATATCATTTACGGATGAGGATATACGTTATTGCAAAACAAACTTGATGCTCTTTGGTTCAATATACTTGAATAGGTAGAACAGGGTGGTCGAAAATGGTTTTAATTTGCTCAGGTAGTTGAACTTTGTATGACGTGCTTGCAGGAACACTGTGATCATATCAGATGTTACGTTCGGTGGTTTTAAAGGTGTTTTATCAACTCTGTACGCAGCTGGAGGATCTGTTGTGGCGTTTGCTATACTATGTGCGTAAGCGCACCACACTACCTTTTATCTTCAACCATCACTGACAATGGCATGAATTGAAATAGTGCATAGGTGTACTATTAAATTTATTTAAAAAATGATATTTTTGTTTTATTTTTGATTACAGCTTGATTCCACACCGTATTTTTGGTACAGTATGGAATTTTCAGCATGTGATATCGGTAGCCCAAATTTTGCAGGCCGACCATACATATCAGGTGTGTGTCGGCAGAGGATCGAACTCCGGACCATGTGCATGATCGGCGAGAGTCCTAACAGCTGTGCTGAGCCACCTTTATGAAGTCAATTAGTGGATGATGACTAGCAGTGGAAACCACGATGCGCATTTCGTCCTATTTGGGACTCATCATCGGAGTGCGCCTGCATTTCCCAGTGAGTAATAGTGTCCTCACTGAGGCTCAAACCCAGTACCCATAGTTTTGAGCATGGAAGCGTTATCCACTAGACCACGTGAGACCGAGCACTTTGGTCCAATCAATAGACAGGAAAATCTAAAATTGGATTAAATAATTAGTGACACGCGTTGCACAAGAGGTGGCTCTCGTGGCCCAGGTGGTCTTGTGGATAACGCTTCAGCGTTTGGAACGATAGGAACTGGGTTCGAGCGTCGAGGGGAACACCATCACTCACTGGGGAGTGCAGATGCATTCAGTGACGAGTCCCGAATAGGACGAAGCGCGAATCCTGGTTTCCACTGCTAGTGTCCATCAACCGATTGACTTCAAGTTACACGACTAGAAATCGTCAAAGCATCAGCACCAGAAGCCGACGTGTCAACCTGAGACCGACCACTTCAGCCAATCAATCGACGGGAAAACTAAAATTGAATTAAATGATAATTTACGCGTCAATAGCTTCACTTTCATCATACAAATTTGACGAGCAATCGGAAACTACTGTCATAATACCCATAATTTTGCCTTATCTTAAAAAGACTATATTTGCAGGCTAAAAAAGGCTTAAGCAAGAATCGACAATAAAGTCTATTGGCTACAGAAACAGATTTTTCATAATTTGATTGGACAGTTATTTGATGCCAGACCTTAAACAACCAATCAAAGTAGTTATTGGTAGTGCACACAAAAGACATATTTTTTGTCTAACTCTTACTGCCACAGATCAATCTTGCCTTTTGATTATTCCGTGGTTTCGGTAGAGCAGGGAGTATTTGGGGAGAATATTCGCATTTCCGTCTTCAACCGGGTTGCCTAGTGCACTCTTCAGTATTGAACCTATCGGAAATTAAATTCGATGTATGTGTTGAGTGAGAAGACACACCACTGAAAGTAGAAGGCCATCATCAATATTTCTAAATAATGTTTTTTTGTGAATAAATCGCCCAACATGATTTTGAAATCATGACAGTCATAATGACCGTGATGATGACCAGCAGTTCTAACGGCTTACCGACAACAAAATCGAAGCACTAGCATAGCGTAGATAGTACTAGTAGTGAGAAGAATACAGATGGGAAGACAACTTGGTTCCTGTCCGAATAACTTAGAACCTACCATTTCACTATCATTTTGAAAAATTCCTGCAGTTAAATGAGATTTTTATTAAAGCATTAATCGTTTTTCTGTCATGTGCTGCAGACATTAGTGGGGCTGTTAAATTTCAGTAACACACATCACATTTGAAGTGAAGTACTACTTAAACAATTTATCTTGTTTTGAAAATTGCAGTAGACACATTATTCGATCATTCAAAAAGAACTGAAATCAATTATTCTTACTCGTAAACTGCTCATATGGGTACATTCCACCTAAATTCATATTGAACTCATATCCGGCAAGATTAATAGAATGATTGATCGGTCTCAAACCATAATTAGTTGAAGCATCTATACAGCGAATAGAAGAAAATACCGAAATAAACCAGTTAAATATTCCCCGAAGGAAAACAGGTGAATTTTACAACAAATAACGTTAAAGTGCTGCTGGCCTCTCATCGTAAATAAAAGATTCTGGATTTGATCCCTTTTAGGGTCGTGGGTATGCAGTGACTGGTTAATAACGAACTCAACCTTTTAACCTAATTTCTGAGTGTTCAAACCCTCACCACAAGTTGCAGGTACACAGTGTTATTGAGTCGAAAGAGCTTCATAGTGCTTACAAGACTTCGACGGTTATCTAACCGATGTCGATTCGTAACAAACTCCACCTTGAAGACGAATAATTCATTTGACTAGTAAACTGTTTCCTTCTACACCTTTCAATTAACTAAATGAACAATACACTGGACTTAATAAATCTTATTCTATATGACCCCAATATATAAGTTTATTATTCAACAGGCTTTATATTAATCATGATGGATAAAACCATCAGATATGCAAAAATAAAATAACAAATTTCATGATAATGATATTCATTAAAGCTTGTGTGTGTGAAATGTAAACAGGACGCTAAGACGTTTAGTGTATTGTGCTGAGTTGGATCATGTTTAAATGAATTCTTCACATTAATTCTTTTATCCAGTTTCACCAACAAATTCTGGAACATAGGCATGCTTACCGGCGGCGTCCAACAATCGTCATATTTCTTGACCTGTAAGCAGAATTCGATTCCGTCGACTTAGTGGTACTATGGCAATGTTTGGAAGGAATGCCAAGAAAATACATTGCACTGATCACGGAACTCTACTCGAATTCATGCAACTAGGTGAGAGCTTACAGCGAGTTTTCATCTGAAGTGGTGCCCATCAATGATGCCCACTGTCCCCATTTCTATTCAATTTCATCATAGATGTACTAATGGACTTAACCCTAACTCACTTCAGCGACTAAAGGATTGGCTTGTCACCATCAGAGATTAATAGTCTCGTTGACTTAGAATATGCATATGATATAGTTCTCGTGCCCAGGTGAGGTGAAAGCGCTGGCGAAATGTACAGTCTTCTGGACACCTTGAGCTGCAATCTGCGTATGTTTTGCATCCGATTCACTCCCGCCAAATGTAAGATGATGCTACAGGAATGGACTGGACTACATTGACTCCTAGCTTAGAAATAGGGAGTGAAGTGATTGGTGGGGCGTTTTGACCACTTCACTTATTTGGGAAGTTGCATCAGTCAGTGTCAACGGGTTGATCACTGACGAAATCTTAGTACGGATACGGAAGGGTCGTTTGGCATAGGCCGACTTACATCATCTCCGGCTAAGTAGACGTGATATCCGGCTGGCTGTCGATCAGAGGGTGTGTGTACTGCTCAGCAGACCGCTTCATCCTCCGTTATGGCTGTAATACATGGCTATTGAAAGCGGAAGACGTCAAAATGCTAGCTTGCTTTATCTGATCACATGTGTCTGTCTTTTGTTTCCTGTGTTAAATGGTGGTATAACAGGGTGAGCAATATTGATGTTAGGCCTCAGTCGAGTGCTAGACAGAAAGGAGAAATCAGTCGACGAGGTTGTGAAGTTACACCGATTGAGTGACATGGTTATGGAATGTTTTACGCACGTCTACTCACCGCCTTCCTCGACAGGCAATGTTAGCTGACATACGATGGGTCAGGTTGGAAAAGAGACTGTGGTGATCAAACCAAAACATGGCTTCATCAGTCAGTGAAATCCTTAACAGTTAGTTCAAGCCATGTAGGGAGGTAGAGGCTGCTTGTTTGCGATCTCCGGTAATGCTAAGAATCAGAGGCTGGAGACAATTGGTGATACAGCTCAAGATCTCTTTTGAATCTCTCTCTCTACTCTTCTCTTGCTTTGTGTGTTACATAGTGTGGCAACTCGAACTATTGCATATCTGTGCACAGTTCTATGTTGAAACCAGTCAGTCAGTTTTTTATTTAGTCAGTTTATAAGCGAAATTGAATATCTGAACATTTAATATAGAAAGAGAATTTCAGGAATCAGGCACTTATATAAGTAAGTAACCAAAATTACAGAGCATTAACTGGGTGGAATGCAGAAATATGATGAGAACAGACATACACATAACTAGATACATCGTATATTTCTCATGAATATTCAAATAGTACTCAACTGGAGCCGAGAATGATAAGAATAATATATAGCGATTCAACCAACACAACTTTGATCATAGTGGATAAGCGCAACAACAAAGATAGTACATGTATGACAGGAAAAGATAATAAGGCAGAGATCCTTTCTAAATGCAACACATCCAGTTATCTGTATATATATTTTAATAAAAAGCCATCAGAAATTTTATATGCTTACTTGGAAATATGTTGCAGAACTACCACAGAAACAAATCATGAAAGATTAATACACCATTTTCCAACAGATATAAGCGAATACCCTGCGAATTTCAATTATTATTTGCCTTTTAGGTGATAGCAAGGCATTAAAATGTCTTTCATGGGCTTCTGTCAGGGCCTCAGGAAGCCGAGGATACATTCAATAATCTTGAAACCTCGAGAATAATATTTATAAAGCTCATTTTTCATAGGTATCACAAAATGCTCTCTTTTCTTAAAAATATAAATAATTAACAAGTTAATTTACTTACATGTTATAGCTTAAAATATCAGAGTTGAACTTTAAAAAGCTTGAGTAACAGTAAAGGAAATCGATTAACAGCTTTGACTACGTATGCTTTACATTTGAAATTGCTTTTCTTTATTCAAGTGACATTGAAGAACTCAAGGTAAAGTGTCATTCACGCAGTATAGTGATATCCAGAGTAAACCAATAACAAGTGCAAAAATATCATTTAATATTCTTTTGGACAAAGATTATCTGTTTATACACTATATCATATATAAAAGTGGTGATACAGTTATGTAACGGTAGTAATACACTACACCGAACAGTAACAAAAACTTACAAGGTTTGAATGCAGCATCAGATGGAAGTACAGGTTCCCAAGGTGTTGAGGGGAATAACCAAAATGGATTAACAATATTAGCGTCATCGTGAAAAGAAACCCTTGCGAAATGAGCTGAACCACCTGGGCCCGTGTAATTCGACTGATAACTGATAGAAGACTGTTGTGGTCCTGTGGGACCAAGAAAATCATCTAAATCAGCTTGAATGTTATTCTCTTTATGTACAGGATATTGTTTAGGCGGTGTAAACTCCCTGTAGGCTGGTTTACTCGGATAATACGGAGCAGGAGGCTGAGGGAAGCCGAGGCGTCGGCTAACGGCCAATAATAAAGTTGTGAGTTGTGATGACCTGTCCTTCAAATAACGCTGGAATAAAATTTGCCCCTGGAAAAGTTTTGTAAAATATTGATACATGTCAAAATGATACCTTTAGAAATGGTGAAAGTTCAAATGACAGCTTGGCTTTTCGGATAAACAGAATAAAGATGCTTTTTAAAAATATAGTATAGTGGTTCAATTTTGTGTCAGCTAAATTTGTCCCACTTTAAAATATAACACTGAGGCGAAAACTAACTAAGGTCCGCAAAAAAGTACAATATCACGAAATAAACAGAAAGCAATAAAATTTGAATCGGCATATAGGATGATTAAGGTAGATTTTCAGTCATATCACTTATAGTCTCCAATTATTCCTCCAGAGTAAACTGGGATTTCCAACCGAAATGCTTAAAAACGTATTATCAAGTATTGGTTTGGTAGGGATTTTGTTTGATTGCATGGAGGATTTCATCATGAGCTAACATCAGTTAGCGAACCACTGGAAAACCTGCAGGGAGTACTGGACAGCTGTTTTGTCCTAGTTTGGGACTCTTCATCAGTACGCACCCACCGGGGTTCAAACCAAGGACCTTCTGGTTACAAGGCGAGCTCGTAGACCATTGAGCCACTGGGGCCCGATCCAATGGTTCTTGAATTCTAACTTTTTCCAATTCACGACATTGCGCAACCATTTCAAAATGTCTTCTTCGATGAGTTACTGCCTCTTCTTCGACCTGCTGTACCTTACTGGTCACGGCTTCCCACTAGAACCCCAGATTAACTACCTGAATAGGGTCAGTCGCTAGTGAGCATCAGATTAGCTTTCAAGTATTGATTTTGTAGGGATTTTGTTTGATTGCATGGAGGACTTCATCATGAGCTGACGTATTAACACAACTAAAGGTAACAATCAAAGACTTCACATATTTGTATAAAAAAAACTTCAGTTTTACTCTGTATTAATCCTAATCAAGGTAATATGGAGCTCAGGATGAGATAGCTGAATATGTAATACACACACCAAAGTTATGTTACTTAATTCTGACGACAAACTCACTGACTGTCTAGCTGTCCCTAACACTTTACATCTAAACCTTTCGGACGAATATAAAGACAATGACGCTCAGATAATTATAGCCACTGAATATTGTGTTATTGTTACCCAACACATTCGACCCTTAAAACCATCTAAGTAACTCATAAACTCTATAATGGAGGCACTTTGACAAAAAACCAATTCGAGTTTTCATTCATGTCAAAATCGCTATGCAACTTCTCAGGTAAATTAAATGAAGTACACAATTAGTGGGTGTACCAGTATTCCAAGTTTCAGCGAAGGCTAGGTATTTACTTATATAGGTAAAGTAACTGCATTCAAGAGTTTGAAATCCAACTTGTTTAAGACGCGAGAATCGTCAGCCAATGTGTTTTAGCAGTGTGTATTTTATTTTATTTACAAGTAAATCATTGAGTACACCTAACAGAACGACTGAAGAAAAAAAGCCTATGTTAGTAGTCATGAAATACTCAGCAATATGTGCGTGATGACAAAAGATTTCGGAGAAGAATGATAAATTATGCGTAGTACTTTATTGTTTTTACTATATGGTCACGTAGTAAGACTAACCTGTCGGCGAATTTCTACAATATGTGTTTCAGGTAACGACTGGAGTATGACTGGAAGTTCTTCAACTCGAGGTAAAGGAACACGTATGACAGCTTTAGACAATGATTGTTCATCAATACCTTCATCACTGTATAAGTTATCATTTCCAAGAAAAACAGGAATAGCACCATTAGCTAAACAGACGACTAACTGCACACGTATTCCAAAACTGAGATGTGAATTTTTTGAAGGAGTCATTATCAGTCCAAATGTTGATTGGCGTAGAAGCTACAAAAATATAATAAAAGTAAGTCCTGATTTGACGCAGTGACTAATACTGGCAAAAGAACATAAACACCATGACCACAACAAAACTGCATAGCTGAGAAACTCAAGAAAGATCCACGTAAAGGTGGCTAATTATGACTAACGCATGAAAACTGTAGCACCATCGAATAGCAGTTCAAAACAAGTGAACTTGTAATTCCTTATTTCACTAAGTCACAGATGAGCATGAACTGATTTCCGTGATGTTAAAGAACAGACATCCAATAAGCGCGAACGCACTAGTAACCTTGGGGCACTCACTCTGAGCAAGACATTGAAAAGGGTGTTGAAAGAAGTGAAACAACATAAAACAAGATAGCTGGTTAGTTTGAAGTTGGGGTAGGGATGGGTTAGGGAGATATTAGGATTGGTAAGGGATGGATAAGGGTAGGAGTTATTGTTATTGTTCCTTTGGGTTCCGAGTGGAACATAGGACCTCAACAACATATCTTCACTTTGTTTTTTTCTGCTGTTCTCATCATCTGAGCTTACGCTTGCCTATAATCCCTCGTCTCCTCCTCGCACGATCTACTCCATGTCACCCTTGGACGACCCCCTCGTCGTTCCCCTTTGGGGGTCTACTCAAGGGCTTCAAGGGTTAAATTTAGGTTAGGTTAGGGAAGGATTAGGGTTATTGACGTGATCGCGCCTGTTAGGTGTCTATTGATATTATCTTTGCCATAATTTTTAATTTACCTCAATTTAGTTCATAAGATGTCACCATGTCAAAAAAACTGAGTTAAACAATACAGTCTTACAAAACATTCTACTGACTAATAAATTTTCAGGGGTTTAATAAGTCTAACTTAAAATTTTAAGCATTTATAACTCATAAATAAGCTATAAATAATTCAAGCATCATACATTTTTGTGTGATATTGTATTGAGCTAGTGCAAGATGTACATAAGGTTTTAAAGAGTGTTCGCCAATCATATACATCAAGCTATTAACTACTAGCATGATTATAAAGACGGAAATATACCGTAAAAGTTGACTATTAATATACATGATACTCAAGTTGTTAAAATACAGGTGAGACATCTCATGAAATACACATTTGATGTCACACAAAATCGAAGACTCACAAGTGAAAACCGACAAACTGGTCGAAGAAGCAGCCGGCGAAGACAGGACTCCAGGTGAACGTAGACAAGACGCAGTTTATGAAAATAACCAACGACAACAACAGCAACATCCAGAGCCAATCGCCATCAACGGGAGGAATTTGAAAGAGGTTACTTCTTATCTGGGGAGCATTGTCTCAACTACAGGAAGTCGGAACGGACGAGGATGTCAAATCGAGCGAGAATCGGCGGGAAGGCAAGAAACACATTCATCAACCTGAAACCAATCTGGAAATCTTCGTCACTCAGCCAGCATCAACAACAAAATTCGGTCGGATTTTCAATACAATACAAACACGTCAAGTCAGTCAGTTGTTCTATACGGATGAGAAACTTGGTGGGCGGGTCACAAAGAATATTTCCAACAGCCTGTTGCAGACCTTTATCAACAACTGTCTTCGCTCTATACTGGCCGAGCCGGAAAGAATCAATCACCAACAAGAAACTATGGGAACAAACAAACAAACAAAACAAGAACCAATCGCCAACCAACAAATATGCAGGAGAAAGTGGAGATGGATTGGACACTCGTGGCTGAGGAGGCCACTGGGTGACATGGCGCGCGCGTCAGGCCATTGCTCGAGTGGAACCAAACCTAAAGGGAAGCGGTGAGTGGGACGTCAGTGCAAGGGTGACACGGAGGAGATCATGTGAAGAGGAGTTGAAACAGTATGGACTAAGATGGATGCAGGTGAAAAGTACAGCAGAAGGAAAACAGAATCAAGTGGAGACGTGCAGTAGAAGCCCTATATTCCACTAGGAACCCAAGGAAACAATAACAATAATGATAACATTTTTTGTTATTCAACAGTTTGATTGGAAACATTTTGAGGACGAAAATTTAAAGAAACATAAAGAACCTTTAATAATGCTGTCCTTCATTAATATTGAAGTGAACAAGACTAGAAAGGCATGAAGTGAAGCGTGTTTACGGTGACATACTACATTGTACATTGAGAAAATCATATACCTTAGATTGATCGAACAATTAGTAGATAACACTGATAATACCTTCCTTATCCATTTCTTGTTGAATTCTTCACAGTGTTGTCACATTTTCTTCTCATTTCGTCTTCATTAACTTTTCCACTGACACAAAGATGTTACTCAGTATACTACTTATATCTATTTATAAGTACCAAACACACTATCCTACTACTAAAGGGTAAAATCTGATTGACTAGTCATCATTACAAAAATTATACTTAAACTACTTTTGATTATTCAGTATTACAACAAACAAGTGAAGCGGTATACTTCTTCCTATAGATTATTTAGTACGTAGAAAGTGTTCTCATATTGAATTCAGGTGAATAAAATCACTCATATACAAGAAGGAAATTTTAAAAATAGCATACGGGTGGATAGTACGGTGACCCTGATCACAGAGCTGTTGAACAGAATGGTAAAACATGTTAACGCTTATATTGTAAAACGATGAATATAGGTGTAAACATTTATTGTGAATGAGGTGACGTCTTTCACAAACACCTGAAAGAATATGAAAAGTGGACCTGATTGTATAGCAAATAAAAGTGCTTAAAATGATTCCCAGGAGTCTCAAAAATACTAAACAGCAATCCCCTGAACTTTAAGCTGTGTTAAGTACAGTTTAATCAACAGAAATGCTTCCGACTATAAAATGAACAGTAAAATATTCAACTTGATCTTGTTCTGACACTCAAAACACGCTTGGACTGCATTACATAGTCTTATAATAAATTAACGACTTCATTATTTTTAAACAATGATTAATTTTATTCTGTCAGTCAACTTGATTTGAACAACAATAAAAATAGCAGCAAGTGAAAGTGTTAAAATGCATTCAAAGCTTTCTATGTGTTTCACACTGAAGGATTAAAACAGACATAAACACACACACACACACACACGCAAAATGTTGAACAGAATTAACACCAAAAGAAGACAGTGAACGTAATCACAGTATAATTGAAAGTGTTACAAGTAACTTACCACTGAAAACTCATATCCTGTAAACCAAAATGTATGGAATTACGTCATCATTTTTTTTAAAAATGACCAGACACTTTAATGTAAGTTATAACAAGTAATGTTGCAAATACTAGTCACTTGGGAGAGAACAACCAAATAACTAAGCGAAGTAAAACAGGATTGATGACAGAATCTACACAAACATGGTGTAGAGCCTAGCATGGTATATAAAAAAATCTGTGATATGAACTAAAAGGACATAAGCCAGAAGGAAGAATTCCTTTCGTAAAACCTCATCAAAGTTGTAGAGTTCAATCTTCCTTGACGGGCAGTGTTAGCTGATATAGGGTCAGGCTGGAAAAGAGCTAGCGGGGGTCAAACCAAAATATGGCACCAGTCAATAAAATCCACAACAGTTAGTTTAAGCCACGTAGGAAGGTGTAGACTTCCTGACTGATTGGGGTCCTCGGGATGGTAAAAACCAATGCCTGGAAACAATTGGTGATATGGCTCAAAATCGTTCTCAATGGCTAGCGCAGATGCATCCACTCCTTGTGACTTATGATTTCCAGTGAAACTGTTTTGTTCTTCGTTACTACTATTCCTTTGTCTCACACCTTTGTTTACTGTCTGTATTATGCATTTCTTCTACTTTGTTCTCTTGATTTGCGTGCTACATGGAGTGTGGCGACTTGAACTGGTGCATATCGGTGCAAAGTTCTATGTCGAAAACAAACAGATAGACAGGCAGTAGAGTTCAATAGTTGTTTCGACATACCATGGAAAATACCAACAACGGTCAAAAACTAATGTCAGCTAATAATCAGGTCTGTCTGTCTGTTTTCGACATAGAACTTTGCACAAATGTGCGGAAGTTCAAGTCGCCACATTCCGTGTAGCACGCGAAGCAAGAGAAGAAAGTACAAGAAAAGCATAATAGAAACAGTGAGCAGAGGTGTGAGACAAAGGAGTAATAAGGAAATACAAAACAGTTTCATTGAAGATCATAAGTCACAGGGAGTGGATGCATCTGCGCCACTGAGAACGATTTTGAGCCATGTCACCAATTGTTTCCAACCATAGATTTTTACCGTCCCGAGGACCCCAGCCTGGAAGTCTACACCTTTCTACGTGGCTAAGACCAACTGTTGTGGATTTCATTGACTGATGCCAAGTTTTCGTTTGACCGCCGCTAGCTTTTTTCCAGCCTGACCCTATATCCGCTAACATAGCTCGTCGAGGGAGGCGATGACTTGGCATACGTAACACATGTCCTAACCATCTCAGTCGATGTAGCTTCACGACTTCGTCGATTGATTTCCCCTGTTTACCTAGAACTCGACGCCTAACCTCAATGTTGCTCACCTTATTATGCCACTTTACACGGGAGATAGAGCGCAGGCACCTATGATCAAAGGCAGCTAGTCTTTTCATGTCTTCCACTCTCAGTGGCCAGGTCTCACAACCATAAAGGAGGACGGAGCGGACTGATGAGCAGTACACCCGCCCTTTGGTCAATAGTCGAACATCTCGTCTACGCCAGAGTCGGCGTAAACTAACAAATGCGAAACGAGCCCCTTGTACACTTGACTGCAGATCAGGCAAGGGTAATTATTAAATTATGAAAATTGTTAATTTAGTCTTGCATAGTTTGAATAATGCGTAAGTGGTGAACATACACTACAAATGGATTCGTGAAAGTAAGCACTTAGAAACAAAAATATTACCCACTTGAATTTCTAAAGTGAGAAGTAATAACACACAAAATGAAGAGAGTATACAAACAAATTTCTTATGTAGTGAGTGAAACACAAGTGAATCTATCAAGGTAGAAATACAGCCTATTTATCCAGAACAATTTTTTTTATTAATCATACAACATCAGCAGTGGATTTATTCAGCGCGATGTAGAATGACACCAAGCTGCTTAAGAGGACGCCGCTAACAACCTTTTTGTGCATGACAAAACCCTACATTCTAAAAAGAAGCTTCAGGACTTTAAGTAGATAACCTATCGCGTTCTGAACATCTTTGGTATTCAAAGGAGATTGTGTTAAATTTTCACCTCGAACTATGTAATCTGCAAAGAGCTAAGCAAAACTCGCGTATTTTGAACTGATTTGACTTTCTAAGCTGAGTCGAAACAAAGTAGGCGATGAGCTCAGTCCCAAAAGAGACAATTGGCAGTTTGGCGTTTAAATCACTTCAATATGCCTAGCAAGTACCACTGTTTGACGTGAGTGGGTTGCAACTATTCGTATCAATCAGCCAGTAGTTTATAGTATTGATTTTCTTGTTGACAAAGTCTGAAATGAGCATTATATGTTACCATTGGGAACTTTGATATTTTATTTATTTATTAATTTATTTTTTGTTGTTTTGTTATTTTTTATTTCAGCTTGATTCCACACCGCATTTTTTTAATACAAATACGGAATTTTCAGCATGTGATTTGGTAGCCCAAATTTTCCAGGCCGACCATAGATATCGGGTGTGCGTCGGTAGGGGACCGAACCTCGGACCATGTGCGTCGTCGGCGAGAGTCCTAACCAATGTGCCACCGACGTACAGTGAGTAACAGTCAAATCTAGATTGCGAATAATGAATTATTTATTTACAACTAACAGAATGGTTGAGATGAGGGTCTACGAAGCTGGTGAATACTAAAACTCATATTATGAATTTTTTCAGGTATTGCAGCATTTCAACTTCAGTTTCCAGTGTACGTAGTTTCTGACTTCAGTCCAAGAGTCATATCTAGTGAACTTTTCATAGCTAATTGTTAACATAACAAAAGGTTGACAACAAAACAGTAACTTACTGATGAACCATCCTCACACGGAAACCAATCTGAATCTAACAAAGAATTTTGTATCAGAAATTCTTTATACTTATGTGACCAACAGTTTTCTTTCTTTTCATTTGTCTGATAAATCGATATAGAAATAAGAGAACCTGATTCATTCTTTTTGTGACTATCTTCATCGAATTGTTTCAAATGTTTGACAACCCAATTGTTTAATGGTGAAAATTTATTTCTAATATGACTTCTAGTTAATATGCCAACTTTAAAGCTTAACAATAATGAACGTCTACCTGGTAGTAGATGTAAAGGAGCATTATTAGAGCACATCTTTTCAGAATTTCTACATAAAATAGCATAATTAACTGGAAGTAAGAAATCAAATCCACGTCGAAATGTTTTTTGAGGAAATGAATAAGCCACTAATAAAAAGTTGAATTGATGATTTGTTGAATAATTGTATTTTCGATAAATATCATCAAGTTCCGAAGAATTTTGAAATAAAACAATACAGGTTGGAGAATTCATTGAATTAGTATTCCTTTCTAGAGTACATTTACGAATTCCTTGAATACCAAACAATAGCCTTAGACATGCAGAATGATTAATATTACAACTTTCAGTAAAATGTGGTGAACTTTGAAGTAATTCTTGAGACAGCGGTGAATTGTTTAAGATATACGAGTCGGTACAAAATCGTAGGAATCTTGTATGACGACATCGATTCCAGTCAATACATGATTCTATAGTACAAACTTCATTTGAAATAACACTGTCAGTATGTTTCTTAAATTTTTCGTCAAATTTAATCTGAACAACTGGCCATTTATGATAAAATATGCTTGGCAAATTATTCATGTCTGAAATTTTCTGTTGATAGGAATCCAAAGTAACCTAATAAACAAACAAAAATAGTATTGATAAAGTTAAAAATCTCCAGGTAATTCAAAGTACTCCAAGATGGAAATACAAGACCACTAGTGTAAATACAAACTTAAAAGTATAAACTTTCATTTCAGTATAAACAATCAGGTAGTACTTTCAACCCTCAATAGAAAGAGTTGGTCACAATTTATGACACAAAGTCAAAGACAAAGCGAGAATTGAAGAACAAAAAAGACAATTCAGCGAGGAAAATTTTCTTAATCGAAGAAATCATCTTCAGAGGCTGTACAGTCGTATTTATATTTACCAAAAATGTACAGTAGTCTATTATTGAGCAATACGGGGTGTGACATAATTGATATAATTACTCAGAAGTGGCTTTAGAAGTAAAAATAAAAGTTGTAAATCACACAGTACTCACCAGCAGAAAGGAAGAAAGGGTTAGATATTTGATAAGGTTACAAGTGCTACTGAGTGAGAATAAAGGTAGTTGAGTGTCAAATTAATAAGTGTGAAGAGGGTGTGGAATTGTATAAAAGGAACATATAAGAGTGGTAGTAGTGAATTAATTATTAAATTAAAAGCAAACTAAAAGTAAAATTACAAAATAAAATGTTTTACAGGGAACAACTAGTGAAGAGGTTAAGACCATGGTAGAATAAGCGACTAGACAGACATTTTTTGTATGCAGTGTTCGGGGTTGTATTGACGAATCGCCAATACCTCCGCCATACACCAATATCGAAACCTGACACCCTTTGTACTGTTTGGCGTCACCTTATAGATGATTTTGAAAGACGACTCTGGTGGAGCTACGTGGCTTGAGTTCACAAAGTGCACGAGAATTGAACTGGTAACTGTCTTGCATTGTCCTTTCACTAACCATGCCAGATAATGTTCAGAGATGCGTTTGGAAAGTGTGCGCTTTGTGCGGTCAATATAACTAGCTCGACACGAGCAGATGAATTTATAAACACACATTGAAGTGGCCCTTCCAAAACGGCAGTTTATCCTTCACACATTCATTGATCATTTGTCGGCTGTAGAAATTGATCCGTAGCTCAGCCATAAAGAAGGCTTTCCTCAGTAATCTGCATAGGCGATTCTTCAGGATCTCAGCTGCGGTATCATCTTTAAATTTAACGTTCATGAATAGCATTTTCTTCGGCACCGTCTGGGTTCTTTCAGGAGTTTGCTTTAACTTCATGTTTTCCCCAATGAATCTTGGAGGATATCCATTTTCTATGAGGACTTGTCTAAGTCGTCCCAGTTCCCCGTCGATTGTATCACTAGAACATATCTTTCTTATTCTTGGGGATAAGGAGTGGCTCACGTTTCTCTTTTTTCTTAAACGGAACCAACTATGAAAATTCATGTATTTACCATTCCAAGATGATTTCCTGTAGATCGATTTTTGATCAGATCTCTTTTTTAGAAAAACATCCAAAAAATGGAATTCGGAATCCATTTCTGATTCCAACGTTAATTGGATGGCATATGAACTCTTTAGTTATGATTTCGATGTCGGTATTCTCGTCACATATGATGAAAGTATCATGCATGTATCTTTGGTAAATATGGAAGCTATCTAAAGTATCACTCTCATATATTCCTTCTGTACATTTTCACACCCTATTCACACTTCTTAAGGTTGACACTCAACTACCTTTATTCTCACTGAATAGTAACTTTAACCTCATCAAATTTCTAACGTGATTTACAACTTTTATTTTTACTTCTAAAGCCATTTCTGAGTAATCATATCAATTATATCCCCTCTATTATTCAATAATAGACTACTATACATTTTTGGTAAATATAAATACGACTGTACAGCGTCTGAAGATGATTTCATCGATAAAGAAAATTTCTTCATGAGTCAATGGGTATTTTCGGTGATTTAAAGCAAGAATTACATATTACTATTGTTTTAAGTTTTACCGCTTATTTCGATTTCGCTATTTTTCATGCGAAAGTACTTTTAAAAAAGTTTTCATATTCGTGTTAATTTAATTAGACTACAACAAATATCCTTTCTCTACGCACTAAATATCTGATTCAGAGTTGAAGAGTTACGTCTATTTACTTGTTTAACTGACGATTTTAGGCAGCTTGTGAACAATTCAATCAAAAGTAAAATAGCTTTTAACGAATTCACCATATCAGGTGATACAACGATCACTATTACGTATTCATCTTTTCAAATTATTACTCAACAATCAAGTGTATTTTAATGCACTTCACTATGAGCTACATCCATTTTGTGACGATTAACGATACTGCCTGATTGCTCAAATCTAAGCAAGCAGTACCAGAATTCCAAACAGTGATCGTCTGATTCAAAACCG
The DNA here is from genome assembly GCA_944472135.2 of Trichobilharzia regenti. NCBI lineage: Eukaryota > Metazoa > Platyhelminthes > Trematoda > Strigeidida > Schistosomatidae > Trichobilharzia > Trichobilharzia regenti. The sequence goes on along the minus strand of OX235262.1, from coordinate 129,117,324 downwards.
AGTGACCTTATCCAGTATTTTACCATCAAACATAAACAAATATTATATACATACATATAATACTTACTTTGAGGCGCATTATTTGTCTTGATTGTTCTACAAGAACAGATCTTAAACGTTCAACTTGATTTTGAAGAACACTATTAGCATCGACTAATTCTTTACGTCGTTGATGCAGGCTAATTAATTCATCGTGGACAGAATGATTAATGCGCATTAATTCGTTGATAAGAAATGGTAGAGTTGATGGTGAATCCATGAAAATATTTCCACCTTTTTGATGATTAGATGATATGATTTTTCAGATAAACGATTTACAGATATGAGTTGAGAACACATATCTAATGGATATGAACTCCAGAAAAGCATAAGTGTATACAGAAATACAATGGTTAATGCGAATGTGCATAGAGCAAATAACTTGCGATTTTGCATAAGAAATAAGTAGTATGTTTGCATTGTGATTACTGACTCATAAACGAATGGATGATTCTGGTAAACATACGTTTATTAATGTTTTGTTTTGGGAGGATACCTAATAAAAGAGGAAAAATATACAACACATGTTGATTGACAGATATAGTGACAGAGTAGCACTCAAAAATCGATATTCAGTACTTAATGACGACTACAAAAAACTAAATTCCGAAATGACTTAGTACATTCATAACAAGAATGTTCCAAATGAAAGAACTTGTGAGTAATATATATATGATCTCTACTAACCATACAGTGCCATACATTGATCACGTTTCTAGCCAACAATTTTTTATTTCATTTTCCGATGTAAACGAAAGTTAAATGAAGCCGTTGGTTCCTACGACCCTTGCAAAATTGATGATACTGATATAGAAATCAAGTTTGAAGTTAAGCATCTTGGATTAATTCTTTCTTCTGACTTATCCTGGTCTTCCCATGTCTTAGAGATTTCTAAAAGAATATTTCGTCTGACTTTTTACATTAAGAAGTTGACGCACTCAGGCATAACCCAGCCACTCCTCTTACAGTTTGTCAACTCGTGTATTTTACCTATTCTTCTTTACTGTTCACCCTTATTCTTTCCTGGATTGCTTAAAAAACACTATGTCATACTTCGTAAAACTCAGTAGGACGAGTGGTATCCCATTGGGCCATATCGTTGACACTGTCACTGATACACACTTGATGTCATGCAACAAATTCGCTACGGGAATTTTGTCAGACTGTGAGTACCCACTCAACGCGCAGCTCCAACCTTGTGTCTCCTCAGGTAAAACAAGAAGTCTTTTCAGAAGAATTTATACACGTACCTCTAAGTATAAAAATTCCACTATACCATATTTAACACGTACTTTATGTGATGAAAATGGTGTCGGGCACGAACTAACTAACCTTCTTTGTACTACTAAATAAACCATTTCTTCCACCCTTACAGGACCAAACTTTATTGTTATTGTATTTCTTATATTTATAATCCTCTCAATTTTTTGTTTTTATTTATTTATTTTTCATAAGTGTGAACATAATTTAAGCTGTGTTAATAACTGTTAATTTTGTATTCCCCCTGACTATACTATATCAACAGAACATTAGATCCAATAATCTATAACATGCTAAAGTTTCCAAACTGAATCGACAATACTGTTTGAAACAAACTCACTATTATTATTATTGTTATTATTATAATATTTAATAATCTTAATTCGCGCTTCGAATATTTTTGACTTTATATCGTAAACGTGGACAAATCCCCCTGGTTACTTAGATTTTAATTTTAAATTTTATTTATATTCCATTCTGTATTATAAGTACTGTTTTTGGAATAAAGTAAATTATTATTATTACAAAATCGATGCCAACAGTATGGTTTATTATTTCACAGGAAAACATTCTTCTTTTTGCATCCATGCAACATTGTTTGCTGTTATATGTGTACCATTAAATCGCTTCTTAATGTCAACCAAATTTATAGTTACAGAAACACTTTGAATCGAAAACTTCACTTAACCATAAACAAACGCAGTAGAACGAATAACGACTAATTCAGCTGTATTTACACCTAATTTAACCATTTTCATCATAGAAGTGAACACACGACGAGATTAAATATGACAGATTTCAATTTTTTCTCATAAATACTAAAGACTACGTATACAATGGCCACCATAATAAGTTGTTATGTGTTTTGTGAAGACGGTAATCTATAGGTGGTCTAAATTTATAACGTGTAATATATATGGAAGGAACCTAAACTAAAGTGAAAAGCTACTCAGAGAATTAACCGGATAGGAAAATCAGATTTTTAGCTCAGGTGAATGATTTTGCAAATGGGCACAGTGTTATATTCACTGTAAACATATCATAAACTAAAAAGTTAGTGAAGTCTTTCAAAACAATCAGTGCAATTGATGAACAGATAGTTAAAATCTATACTTGTATAATAAGCTCTAGCTTAATAGTTAAATTGAACAATCCATCACGTTCATTACTCTAATCTCAATAACAGGGTGGCATTTTCTGCTCGAGTTCCATTTTGAATTTCATCGTTAATTTATTTATTTTTTTGGTTTTTATATTATACAACGTAAGATTATTGATTGGCTTAAAACACAACTTGTGGCGACTTGAACTGCCGCACATTTGTGAAAAGTTCTATGTCGAAAACAGACAGACAACTTGTTAACCAATATCATTAATTTTAGCTTTTTGACTGCCACTAGCATTCTGCATTTAGTTAAGTTGAATTTGTATATCCCTGACAGATGCGCAATGTTAGCTCAGGTATCTACATATCAAAGTCTCATTAGGTAGTACATAATTTTTTGGTTAGCCACAATGTTTTTGCTAAGCTTGACTGCCCACTGAAATTAAGATAAAATTTTAAAATTACTTATTATTCAAAGCTTCATCCTACAGAATTCACAAAATGACTACTAAGAACTTTTCATCACAAAACCGATGAAGCTTGAGTCAATAAACTGCCTACACTTTCTGCTCCCAAAAAACTTCTCTACTTGAATCTACAATTTAGTAGAGACCCATCAGTAGGGATACTGAGACACCAACTGTCTCCTCTCACTGGAGAAAACTTCCTCTACGAAACCAATGATTTGCGTGAAAGTGAAGGATAAGCTAACACTGTTGACTACCTCGTCAATGTACATCTACCAAATCACCTACTCGTGTGGAGATAGGTACGTCGACCATACCCTGAATTCGCTATCCGAACGTATCATCATCGAACACTTACCTTCATGGTTTTATAAAGGAGAAAAAAAATCCCCATGCAGCTCTATCCTGAAACACCTGATCGAATATGGACACCAAGCTAACCCACAAAAGACACTTCAGAGTTATCTACAGAATACGTAGGAGTCTTTCGAAAAGAGCACGAATCAAACTTCTTCAAATGCCAGGAGAGATGGCATTTCACATGTTAAGTCCTGAAGTCTGTATACAGTAGAAGTTTGTCCAATTATTAAATCTACAATGGATCTTAACAACAAATACGTCATTTTTGTTTTTTGTTTCCTAATTGCATTACTTTCTCCAACCACCCTCTATTAATTTGCTACGCCTTATTACCAATGCTGTTAACTCTCGTTCAATTTTAGTTGAATTCTACCCAACCCCGTCAATTATGTTACATCACTAAATTTACTCATTTTATTTGTTTCTAACCGATAAACGCTTCCTACATCATGTAATTTGTTAACCAAGATTTACAATTTTAATGAAACATACGTTGGTGGCACAGTGGTTAGAATGCTCCCCGACCATGCACATGGTCCGGGGTTCGATCACTGGCCGACGCACTCCTTTACCTCACTTAGCCAGTGATAAGACTGGTAAGGAGGGAAGGTTGGGCATGAGGCTAGCAACCTCATCCTGTAAAAATAAACACTGCTACTGAAACTTTAAGCCTCCAGGTTGAAACCCTATGTTCCACTGGGAACGTGAAAGAAATAAAAAAAATGAAAAAAATGACATATTTGGATGCATTCATTTTGTTGCTAAGAGAATTTAATATATATATATATATATATATTGCGATGGTACAGCCTGAGAATGATATCGCCGAAAAGAGTAACTCTTCACTGAACGCTTTTTCTTTCACAGTAAGTTTAGGAATAAAGTGTCAGTAAATGCATACAGCAAAATTACAATGCCACTATGAAATGAAAGTTAAGTAACTGTTAAATAAAAATTCATACTTACCTCTTCTGATTAGTCATACTGAATCAAGAGAAATTTAAGACATAGTAATCAAGCTAACGGTAATATAATATTTGACAATCAAATAGTTTAACTCAAATATTTCTTCCTAACGTACTATCTAACCAGGATAATAGACGAAAATTATTTGCATGTTTGGTACGAAACTTTTAAAAATGATGCTAAAAAATAGACAAGGAAACAATACAATATCTGTCCACTATTATTTCAAGGAAAGTGATGTGTGATCTGATGATACACTAATTTTATTTTGTATGGTAGATAGCGGTACATTGTCACTGTATGGAATATCAAATAAAATTATTCTATTTTGCAATTACACTCTAATTATTATTATTGTTCCCTGGGGTTCCTAGTGGAACATAGGGCTTCTACTGCACGCCCCCACTTGCTTCTGTCTTCCTCCTGCTGTACTTTTCACCTGCATCCATCTTAGTCCATACTGTTTCAACTCCTCTTCACACGATCTCCTCCATGTCACCCTCACACTGACGTCCCACTCACTGCTTCCCTTTCGGCCTGATTCCACTCGAGCAATGGCCTGACGCGCGCGCTGTCATTCAGCCGCCTCTTCAGAGAGTAATGTCCAATCCATCTCCACTTTCTCCTGCATATTTGTTGGTTGGCGATTGGTTCTTGTTTTGTTTGTTTGTTCCCATAGTTTCTTGTTGGTGATTGATTCTTTCCGGCCTGGCCAGTATAGAGCGAAGACAGTTGTTGATAAAGGTCTGCAACAGGCTGTTGGAAATATTCTTTGTGACCCGCCCACCAAGTTTCTGATCCGTATAGAACAACTGACTGACTTGACGTGTTTGTATTGTATTGAAAATCCGACCGAATTTTGTTGTTGATGCTGGCTGAGTGACGAAGATTTCCAGATTGGTTTCAGGTTGATGAATGTGTTTCTCGCCTTCCCGCCGATTCTCGCTCGATTTGACATCCTCGTCCGTTCCGACTTCCTGTAGTTGAGACAATGCTCCCCAGATAAGAAGTAACCTCTTTCAAATTCCTCCCGTTGATGGTGATTGGAGCTGGATGTTGCTATTGTTGTTGTTGGTTATTTTCATAAACTGCGTCTTGTCTACGTTCACCTGGAGTCCGTCTTCGCCGGCTGCTTCTTCGACCAGTTTGTCGGTTTTCACTTGTGAGTCTTCGATTCTGTGTGACATCAAGCATAAACCATCGCCGTGCGAAATCCAGGTCTTCTAGGCTCTTCACGTCGGTCCAGGATATCCGTGTCTTCTCGTTTCCCACTGTCTGACGCATAATCCAGTCCACCACGATTAGAAATATCATTGGTGATAATAAGCACCCTTGTCTGACACCTGTATTTACTCCAAACGCCTCGCTGAGTTTTCCATTTTGGATCACTTGACATGTTTCGTTGTCGTGCAGCTGTTGAATAAGGTTGATTAATATTTGGGGTACGCCGTAGTACTCGAGTAGTTTCCAAATTACTTCACGGTCAACGCGAAGTTTTGTTTTGTTGTTTTCATTTCAAAGTTATGCATGCTGCGTGGATTTCAATCCAGAACTTAGAGAAAACCTCGTATTTCTTGAAAAAGTGATCAACTCGCAGACTGTTGGTGCATGTGTGATTTACATTGGCACTACTCACTATTTCGTAGTGTTTTGATTGTCCAAATATTGGTTTTGTTTAAAGCCTATACCAAAAAGAAAACGAATGTCAAATTCTGTCATGAAGTGTTACCATTGGACAACATAACTAACCAGGAACTAGTCATGTTAACCCACGACGTAATATTATTGTATCAGAGATGAAAATCGTGATTAAGAGAGTTTTAAGGCATTTCCATAAATCTATTCACTCTCGAGAAGTACTACTATGGAAAACGCAATTTGTGAGTGCATAAACATCCCCTTATGTTGGTCGATTTAAGTAAATTTACAGAATCCACTGAAATTTGTCTGTCTGTCTGTTTGTTTTCGACATAGAACATTGCACATATGTGCACCAGTTCAAGTCGCCACACTCCATGTAGCACACAAAGCAAGAGAACAAAGTAGAAGAAATGTATAATAGAGACAGTAAACAGGTGTGGGACAAAAGGAATAGTAATAACGAAGAACAAAACAATTTCATTGGAAATCATAAGTCACAATGAGTGGATGCATCTGCGCTAGCCATTGAGAACGATTTTGAGCCATATCACCAATTGTTTCCAGGCATTGTTTTTTACCGTCCTGAGGACCTCAACCAGTCAGGAAGTCGACACCTTCCTACGTGGCTTAAACTAACTGTTGTGGATTTTATTGACTGGTGCCATATTTTGGTTTGACCCCCGCTAGCTCTTTTCCAGCCTGACCCTATATCAGCTAACACTGCCCGTCAGTCGAGGAAGACGATGACTAGGCATACGTGACACATGTCCTAACCATCTCAATCTATGTAACTTCACAACCTCGTCGATTGATTTCCCCTCCTTACCTAGAACTCGACGTCTAACCTCAATATTGCTCACCTTATTATACCACTCTACATGGGAGATAGGGCGCAAGCACCTATGATCAAAGACAGCTAATCTTTTCATGTCTTCCACTCTCAATGACCAGGTCTCACAGCCATAAAAGAGGACGGAGCGGACTGATGAGCACTACACCCGCCCTTAGGTCGATAGCCGGATATCGCGTCTACACTAGAGACGGTGTAAACTGGTACATTCGAAACTAGCCCTCTGTATCCGTGCTGAGATTTCGTCAGAGATCAACCCGTTGGGACTGATGGTAATTCCCAAATAAGTGAAGCGGTCAACGTGCTCTATCACTTCACTCCCTATTTCTAATCTAGGAGTCGCTGTAGTCCAGTCCTGTAACATCATCTTACATTTGGCGGGAACGAATCATGTGCCAAACATTCGTAGATTGCAGTTCAAGGTATACAGATGACTCTATATTTTGTCAGCGTCCTCGCCTAGAAGGACTATATCGTCTGCATATTCTAAGTCAACGAGATTATTCCCTGGTAGCAAGTCACGGACACCACTAGTTGTCAGCACTTCACATGACAACTCGCCGTGAGCCTTCACCTGGCTGCATGAGTTCGAGTAGAATGCCTTGATCGGTACAATGTATTTTCTCGGCATTCCCTTTACAGCCAAGCATCCACTTCAAAAAAATTCACTAAAATGGAAGATTTGGCTTCACCTATCAAGTGTTATATGTTTATTGCGGGAAAACTCAGTCATGAAAGAGAGAATCTGCATTTCTGTGCGTGAATCACACAGGGTTTGAATGGTTGCACGAGGGTGATTGGTTTCCACTATTAAACAGTAGCATCTTTATGAGGAAACGAATGGAAGCGTCAGAAATGATGGCATTACATTTTCTTATACTGTACTGAAGTAAACTAATTGGTTCAAATGAGTAACATGAAAAGACGAGATGTGTAAACGGGTTAGTATCACAAAAGAAATTTAAAATAATTCATTAAAAAATATCGGAATCAGCTAATTTAGTATACAAATCAAACAAAATTCTTTATTCACTTTACAGCAGTACACATATATACATTCGCAAATTCAGGGGATAGTTATTTCCAAACTGTATTTGATTAAACTCTTCAGACGATCGCTATACAAAGAATACAGCGTTTAAAAAGACGTTTGGAAGGATTTCTTCTACACGTAATTGAAGTGTACAGGTTTAAATGCACTCGGAAGCTGTGGAACTGTACTTAATCAGCGCAGAAATAACAGTGTTTTGTTGGTGTATACAGTTAGTGCACGTTTTTGCAGCACAAGAGGTATAAATGTAACAGGATTATATAAAAACCGTAAAAACAGAAAAGGGAAAATAAAAGAAAAACAAGAGAGAGTTGGGTATTCACATTTAATGCATTTAAAGGAATGTCTGTTTAATGTAGGCAGTTTTTTACAGAAGAAACAAGGTAGATGCCATTTAATTACTCTCAAATTAAGTCCTTCGCCATATCTGATCGTCACTGAGTAA